>JAUIMM010001030.1:7802500-10300000 GCA_031769625.1 Taudactylus pleione | reverse complement strand
CAAGGGATAAAAAGGTCCAGAATAAAAACTTTAAAATCTGTAAACATTTGGAAACTATACTAATTAGCAATGTGTAGTTTGGTTCCGTGGAAACCAAACACACCCGAACCTAGGGGCTACGAGTAAAACTGAGCCAGGGGTTGGGTCTTCCCACCTGTTCTGATCTCAAAATGAGGCAAACATAAGTTCCTGGCATCGGATCTTGCGTGTTTTGCATTGCATATTAAAGTTCCTGCCTCATGATCGGACGCCATATCACAATGGCAACCGAAGGGAGAGGGTGTGGGAAGTAGAAGGTCGCTTTGTATTTTAAATGAAAAATTTATTAGGAGCACTGAAGGCAGAGGCACAATGCACTGTGGGCCCTCTGCAGCACTTTGTGAGGTCCAAAAAAAACCATAGGACTAGACTGCAGCACTCTGTTGTTGTCTAGGAACGCTGTCAGTCGACAGAATAGCAGGAGCAGCAACCCAATACTAGTGCTGTGAATGTTGCCAGCAGTCATGGTAGTACTTCAACATCTACTAAAGGTGGTCCAGTGAATATAAAAGTTTAAGAAAGGGCACCTAAAATCTAAAAAGTATTTCACAATGTTAAAAAACATCGCCTTCAATAAGAAAGGGAAAATGACTGCCAAAGAACATAAAAATTGGTAATATATCATACACCACACAGTGGCAAGGAAAGGCTCAGGCAATGGCCTTCCTTTGCAATTGGTGGTCCTGCTACTGATATTTCATGCACTAGAATGTCTATTGCGGAAGCTGGGGCCAAACATAGTCAGGCATCTTCTGAAACCTCACATACAAAACCTTATCACTCTTTGCGCACTAGGGCTGCTGCTGCTAGGGATAAATCTTCATCCCAGAAGGATAATAAGGGAAAGGTATACAGTCCGGGCCCTGACTATAGCGGCTTCCGGTGCGTCTCTGGTGCGGAAGCAGGGACTGTCATGCGCGATTCCCCGTAAGCAAGGTATCGCCTTACCTGACATCTCCGTGCGTCCGGTTTCAGTCCGGGTCCCAGCATCGCTGCTAGCAAGCTCAGCCGAGACTCGCCAGAATTACCAGCCCTGTTACTGGTGTTGCGGCCCAGCGGAGGTAGATGGAGTGGCAGTATATGCATCTTAATTCAGACACTTAGTACTGCTAACCCAAAAACAGAAATAAAATAAAACATAAAATAAAAGCTTAGGACTGCCAGAATTACAAAGGTGCGTCTTAATCCTGCAGCACCAAACGAACAACTGAATGCCTGTGGCTAGGGGTGGGGTATATATGGAGGTGGAACTGAAGCTTTAACGTTTTGGTGCCTGGATCTCTCCAACCACAATATCCCCATGGTATCCCTGTGGATCCCTATGGACCCTGAAGAAGAAAATATACAACAAAGGGAAATATATGGTGGGAGAAAGGGAGAACAAAGGAATAGAGGCACAGCAATGCCTAACACAGAACTAAGAACCAATTTCCCATCCCATAAACAAGTCCATACAACACCCTAATTGGAAAAATCACTAACTGAATTTAACCCAAAAATTTTCTGCACTTTCTCCCCAATTTGAACACTGCCTAGAGGTTTAATCTCTCTTCCGTAGAAGAAGTGCACTTGCTCTTCATTATAAGAGAGGTGTTGATTGCCCCTCCATCACAACCAGAAGGTTGGGAGCTCGTTGCTGTGTCTTTGGCTGCAGGAATGATACAAAAATTGCTAATGCCGCAGAAGGTGTCTGAAGGCTAAAGGGGATGCAATCGGGAGACCGGCTGACGTGATCCCGACAGCCGGCTTCCCGACTGCTTTATCCCGGCGTGGGTTAAATGACAGGCATCTATATCTAGACGCCTGTAATTTTCCCGACGCCGGGAGACAGGCACCCAGCATCCGATTGAAGGGATGTCGGGCGCCGCGAGCGGACAGCCGCGGGGAGGTGGGGGGGGATTAGGTTTAGCGCACCCCGGTGGGATTTAGGGTTAGGCACCCCCCCGGGAGGTTTAGGTTAGGCTAGGGGGAGGGAGGGTTAGGGTTAGGCACCCCCGGGGGGGACTTAGGGTTAGGCACCCCCCTGGGGGACTTAGGTTTAGGTAGCGGGGAAGGGGGGGGTTAGGATTAGGCACTTACAGGGGGGATTATGGTTAGGCACTTCGGGGGGAGGTTAGAGTTAGGCACCCCTAACGAGGGTTAGGGGGGTTAGGTTAGTTGTTACTTACCTGAGGACGATCAGGATTTCCAGCGGTGTCGGGCTGCCGCTGCCGGGATCTGTTCATCTGTCGGGCTGCAGCTGCCGGGAATCGAATGCGGCCGGCGGTATTTCATACCGATTCCGGCTAAAGACCCCTACTGCCGGTACTGCAGATCCAAGTACTGCATCCGAATTCAGATCACCATTGGACAGCCCACGGCCATCTCAATAAGCCTAATCTTACTCAGGATGGGCACTGGAACACCTCTCCCGGGGCCAGGAAAACTACATTGGAAGATGCTGCTCCTGGTCTCAACACACCTACAAAATGGGAAGACAAGCTAATGTTTTATAAAATTATCACTGTGGCAGCCCCCACCCCCAAATGGTGCTGCGGCTTAGGGGGCACTGCGATCGATCTCGTAGACACTGATCAAAACATTGTGCTGCATGGATTCTGAATGTATTGGAACTATATTGGCCGTTTCTGGTTGTGTATGCTACACATAGCTTTGACGAACCCACATGCTGTGTGAGGAAATTATAAGAACTTTCGGGTTATATGATCACTGAACTGCAGACCACCACACACCAGTTTCCATGTGACCGGCCATTGAGATGGAGCCTACTCAGGGGAGAATATCCTAAGGTATCATTAACATTGGATACCCTGTGTAAGCCAAAAGTCTATTGGCTTGTGCACGGCAAGCAGTGGCTGGTAATATACCTTAAGCGGTGTTTTGCATAAGTGGAGCGACTGAGGAGAAGTACCTTAGGTCTGAGTAACACTATGGGGTCTAATCATCATCTCTTAATTTCTGCAAATTAAGTATTCAGACCATTCATCAAGAAGGTAAAGCAGGAGATATCACAGATATCTTGTGCTTACCTTCCTCTTGCAGAATGGCCCGCTGTCCCCATACACTAGTATGGGGACAGAATACATCAAGATCCGAAAATACAATATTTTCGGAGCTTGAGTGCGGGAGCATTCGCTATCTTCAGATGGCGAGTGCTCCCGCTTGTGTATCGCAACCTGCTCCTTCCCTATGGGAAGGAGTCCCAGGTTGCGAAGAGGGGTCCTTTTGGTTCCCTCCGCACCTGTCTGGCTCCTTCCGCTGGACGTTGAGGCTCTAGTGCGCATGCCTGACCTGTAGGTCACGCATGCGCACTAGTGTCGCGCATGCATATCACGCATGCGCACTAGTGTAGCCGCTCGTGGAGACAGACGATTTTCAGATCAATAATGAATTGCTCTGACGTCCGAGGTGAGTGAGAATGTTAATTATCGGGGATACCGATAATTAACATCATGAATAGACCCCTGTATGAGACTGCCTCTCTGTACTGAAATCAGTGGCATTGTGATTCCAGCATTATAGGATATAAATTCCCGCAGACCTTCCCACACTCCCAATACAGCTTATCATAACCTTTGAGAAAATTGATATTTGTAATATTGGAAAATATATACATTACTCCTACAATATATTGAAAGCATATTACAGCTTGTGGTTTTTAAATGAATTAAACAGAAACTAATTGTATTGTATAGAAGGCACTACTGTATACATTATGGCAATGACCTTTTAAACTCTTAAGGAGCATACACACTGGGCGATCAGGAAAGACAGTACGATTATGACATCGTAATCGTACCGTCGTTCCTGATCCCCTGTAGTGTCTGCACTGAACTATCAGTCGTTCAGTGCAGGCACTGTCCATCATTCCTGAACATGCCAATCTGTTGTTATCATCAGATTGTGCTGCATGTTCAGGTGATGGACAATTGACCAGCGGGCGTGCGCATCGCTGGTCGTTCCTGACATAAAAGTGCACGATTACTGAGCGATTGTACGATTACGATGTCGTAATCGTGCAATCGCTCAGTAATAACGGCAAGTGCGTACGCACCATTAAGGATTTGCTGTGTATGAACATCCTCAATACTGTATACAACGCATTTGGTGTTATATTAATTGTGGTTATACTGTGCAGTCTTGTTTCTTTGTACACCACAGATATTGCAGCATGTTCTGCTTTTGTGTTATATTGTGTCATTTTTTAAAGTTTTATACTTGTTTTTAATTATGTATTTAAAATAAATGCTTAGGCCTTAGTATATTTATATACCAGACTCCATTTACTTATTTTGTAAATACAGGTCAGCGCAACTCTTTTGTTTGCTTTTTCTTTGTGTATGTGAGGTGACTATTCAGACACACAGAGATGTTTTCTGTTATGGCGTGTAATGGAGGCATCGCAGGGGTATCGCAGGAGTGGTTGCTGACTCAGGTTCTTAATTGTGTACATATGAGTCCATACTCTGATGGAAAATCTGCACCTTGCATGGGGATAGTGCAAGTCCCATTGATGCGTCCAATGGTTGCTACTGAAGACGCACAAAGTAAAGATCCCAGTCCTTGTACGATGTACACCAGGGAAGGATTTATACTAGCATTAGTATAAAGTCTCAGGTGCAACTTTGGTTGTAGCTAAATCCAACTCAGAATCAGACCAACAGGCTGCAAACCTATTGCTGTCATACAGGGATCCTGTTAAGTCAGACTATCTCACAGCCAATTCCTTTGAGACAGAGACGTTGCCTGCAATTGAGAAACCCAACTCCAGTGTGTAGTGTTCTAATATTCAGTATACCCAGCTAGTACATGTTATTTTGGTGACATCATTAAAATGACTGCTGTTAGTATACAGCAGGGATGGGAGCCGTATAAGGCCCGTGGAATCATTCGAGTATCTCCCGCTAGCTAAATTAAATTTTTATGTTTTTTTTACATATTTGATTTTATTATAATCTTTTTCCAAGGAGCATGTATTGGGGCTCCTTTTGCTAGTATTGGTGGATTCAGTGTAACTAATCTAACAGCAGCTGGAAATCCTAGCCCGCGTTCTGGGCTTCTCTTCTCTCAAGGAACTCCCTGAAACACGGAACAATTGGAGATTTTTATTATTAACCATGGTTGTGGAGTAGATTTTTGTTATATTGCTACTTTTTGTTAAGGGGAGGCTATTGGTCAAATGCAATCTCAGGGCCTGATTCAGCAAGGATCGCAGTTGCTAAGATGCACGCAAATGGCCGACTGTCGCGTTATGCGCATGCACCGCAGTGTGCGAACCAGTCACTGCGAACGAAACTGCAATCGCTGAGGCTACGCAGATCCATCGCAGAGCGATTGACAGGAAGTGACATTTGTGGGTGGTGATGCGGGGGTGGTCGGGCAAACGCAGGCGTGCCAGTGCGTTTCAACACCATTACAGGGGAGCGTATAAATTAGCCACTGCATGGCCATACGCAACCTGAGGCCTCATAGGGTGCGCTGAAGTTAGCAATTCCTGAGTGAGGTGTGACCTGCCTTAACTGTGCGTATGGTTCCAATGGTACTCGATTGTATTGATTCTTTTGCAGTTTTGCTAACCATTATGGATGTGCGTGTAGGTGAAGTGGGCGTCCTTATGTAGGGCTGCTGCACATTGCAATCGCTATGAATTAGAATACTATCGCAGTTGAACTGCATGTGTTCGCTATACTGTATTGCAGACCTTGTTGAATCAGGCCCTCAGTCCACTGTTGATTGTATGAAAAAACCATTGCTGAGGAGGATAAACATAATTTCCCTCCAAAAGTAAAGAACTTTTGTGAAGATCAATTCTCATTAGTCTTCCATAGCAAATGGGTTTCACCAGATAATAGGTAAGTGGGTAATAAATTATGGAAAACTTTAATGTTATTACCAAACAGGTATTCCTGAAGAAATAAAAAGCTGGAACTCCAGTGATTTGAAAATGCTCCACAAATTCCTATAAAAAAAATATAACAGAGAATTAATACAGAAAAATAATAAAATAAGTTCAGATACAAGGGATAATAAAGGCTAGACACTTCTACTAAAATTTTCCAATGTAAAGTATTTCACTTCCAACCCTTTTCCACCATAAATATGACCTTTAAACCAGCAAATTTCAAGTTAGACATTTTTTTCTGCAAATAAAAGGTATTGTAAAAAAACTGCAATACCTTTGTTACATAAGCGTACACACACTTTCATAATTGGGCACCAGAGTTAATCAATGAAACTCATTGTCACGATTTCACAAGAATTGAATATGGATTCTGTGTTCTCACGCATTGAGAACTAACCCAAGGGCACGGAGTCTAACGGGAGGAAACCAGGGTATCCCGCAAGGGAAATTAGCCTTGCAGCAGGTCGTGGTGATCAAGCCACATGCGTAACTTGTAGGAGGGTAACAGGTAGCTGGAGGAGACTGGATACAGGGAACCAGACTGGCGAGGCACATGTGAGTCCATAACAGCAGAGATACAACTGAACTGTGAGCCAGAAGCAAGGAGCCAGACAGGTAAAACACAGGTGAGTCCAGAACAGCTCTAGGGCCTGATTCAGAGTTGTATGCTAAGCCGATGGTTAGCGCACATCTCCAATGGTGGGAGGACTGTGTATGTGCAGGAGGTGTACCTCGCATGTGCAGCCCTCGCAGTGTTTCCCAGTCGCAGCCTGATTGACAGGCTGCGGCGTTTGGGAGACGGAGCGGGTACTTTCCCTGGCAGCGTTCACAGAAATGGGGGCGTGTCACTCACGTTTTCCGGGAGGGACGAGGCCAGAGTCTGCGTGGGTGCATGCAGACTGCCAGGACCTGGCCAGGCTGCGGAAAGCTTTAGTTCCTGCAGCCTGGTCGAAGGAACATTGGCACCAATTGTCCCGATGGTAACCCCTCCTTCTGCATTTGCATTTTAAATGGACGGAATTGTAGAGCCACTTGTGTGCGATTGTCCAATTCTGTCCTTCCCTGAATCAGGCCCATAGCTCATAAATGAATAAATCAGATAAGGCACAGATGAGTTTTCACATGGAAGCTGAACCATATGTCTGGAGTAGGGCTGCAGCACTTAGAAGTTCAGAAAGCCTAAACACAGGGGCAGACAAGCCGTGGACATCAGTAGCCAATGGTTAGTAACCATTAATGTTCCCAAACTGATGTAAGTACAGTACTCTTTCCATCAAATAGTGGGTTTTTGATGGTTGGCAGCCCTCGGATGTTACTTTCCGATGCCCATCTGAGGGCTGGCTGTTTTTTTCTACCTGGAAGTGGTGTCTGCAGTTCAGTTTATGTGGGCATGCGTGAAGCTCCAACTACTTCTGCGTATGTGCACACTGTCATCATCAATGTCACCACATTGTATACTATTGTATACTATTGATGTGATGGCTAGTATCCATCACATTGCTTGATTTGATGATGGAAGCCTGGCAACCATTCAATGCCAGTCTTCTGATGTCCATCCATACACTGTGCATATGGTCAATCAGATTTAAATAGGCAGGAAATTAAGGGGAGGAAACCTATTGGAGATGGCCATCAATTGATAGTCATGCCCCCAGTAAAATGGTGGCATGCTTGGAGGAGACAGTCACTAAGAAGGTGGCAGCACCCACAAGTGATCAGACAGCAGATGGAAAAGACTGCCCAGTGAAGACTGGATGCTTGGACCCCGGAGCTGCCAGCTTGTTCATTGGAACTGGAATTATCATCTGGGTAGGTGAGTTACATTCATAATCAGGAGATTAGCATGTAGCTGCCAGCAACGAAAGGGAATTGTGATTATTATTTTACTTAGTTTTACTGTGATTTTACAGTTTACTTGGTTGCTTCCTACTGCAATAGCTGTTGGCTGCGATGAGCTTCCAAAACACCTTTGGAATCCCATCAATGGAAGGTGCCAATAAGAAGAGGGGCATTAAATAGTATTAAAAAGTCATTACATGTACCACGGAACACTGAAGACTATCATCAAATGTGGAACAACAGGGACAATCATAATCCATCCAAAGTTGATGACAGGACAAAGTGAACACTTGTCAGATAGGCTACCAAAAGGTCTCCAGCAACATTAAAAGTGATGCAGAAATACAGTATGTGTCAGAAATTGGTCTCTCCCTCAATGGGACAACAATCTCCAATATTCTGCACACTATCTGGGCTATAGGGTAGGATAGCAAGACAGAAGCAAATTCTAACAAAAAATAAAAGGAACCAATGGATGAAAGATGGAAGCCTTTAGAAAAGAAGTGGCATTTGAGAGCCTGTTTGAAGGTTTGCAGAGAGGTGGAAAGATAAGGAGAGGGAGAGATTTCAAGTGGGAGAGTAGCACAACCTAAATCTTGGAAGCCAGAGTGGAAGGAAGTAATCAGGGCAGAGGTGGCATTCATTTGTGGAGTAAAGTGGCTGGGCAGGATTGTGAAGGTAGATGCAAATAGCAGAGGATTGGGTGAGAGTTTGTTTGTGAGTGTGAGGAGTTTGAAATGGGTTTTAAAGTGGAAGTGGTACCACTGTAGGGACTGTAGGAGAGGGGAGGCAGTAGCAGTATGTTTGTAGAGGAAAATGAGTCGGACAGCAGCACTGAGTACAGATTGGAGTGGAGAGAGGTGGGAGACTGTAGCGGTTACCTAGGGTACCCCGTGTAAACCCCTAGAACCAAGTGGATGAAATCTTCTGCCACTAACAACCACCCGCTGTTCCCTTAGAAAAGATTACGTTCACCAGTACTTAGGCGGCTACCTGGATTTACACCCAGGGGGGTGTGGTTTACACAGATCCCCTAGGAGGACCAGAGTAAATTGTGACAGCTAAAGAGCCAGTGATGAAACACAGTTAGTTCATCAGAAGGTTAGGATGCAGCTTTGAGAGCCGGAGATGCGGCTAGGAGCCGGTAGTGTGGCTGGAGAGCCAGTGTTGTGATGCGGCTTTGGGAGCCGAAAATGCAGCTAAGTGGTGGTAGTGTGGAAGATGGAAGGAGGGAATCCACTTGGAACAACTGGTTCTGGGAGACCAATGGACCATGCTGCAAAAGCTGGAACAACTCACAGGAAACTGTGTCTAGCAACAGGAACCGAAAGGGCACGTACGGAGACGCTATAGCTGGCAAGGCCATGAGAACGCTGCCAGGATTACGAAAGGATAAAGATCCAAATCAGATCAATGGAAGATCACAGAGTGTTCCCAGTAATGTGTGACGTCATCTGGCATCCAAGTTGCCTAGAAACTGGTAGTGCAATGCTCGTACGGAAGGCGGAAGCAGTGGAAAACATTGCCCGCAGTGTTGGAGAGTGACAAGTGCCGGCGACTTGTAACAGAGACAGGGAGGCCAGATAAAAGTAGGTTACAGTGGTCCAAACTAGATATGAGCAGCAAGTAGATAAGGGTCTTAGTTGCCTCCAGGGTGAGAAAGGATCTGACTTTTAGGTGGAAACAGCAGGACTGTGAATGGTATTGAATGTGTGGTTTGAAGGAGAGAATGGAGTCAAGGATAACTCCGAGACAGCACACTTGCGAGCTGGAAGAAATGGTGGTGCTGTCAATAGATAATAAAATTGAGGGAGGTTTGACAATTCGGGTGGGTAGAAAACTCAGTCTTAGACATGTTAAGTTTAAAAAAGTGCTGGGACATCCAGGAGGAAATAGCAGAGAGTCAGCTGGAAGTGGGGAGAGATGTGTGAGGAGACTGAAAAAGAGTGGTTAGAGAGGTATTAGACAGTGAGGAGAGGGCAGTACCATGCAGACCAATGAATTGAAGGAGTTGCAGGAGGACAGGGTGGTCCACAATGTTAAAAGCAGCAGATAAGTCAAGGAGAATGAGCAGAGAATAGTTGCCCTTGGATTTGGCAGAAATAATTCATTACTGACTTTATTGAGGCAATTTTAGTGGAATGGAGAGGATAATAATTAAACTAAAATGAGGGAGTGGAAGGGAAAGAAAAGTGGTAAGGCTGTTGTCTACAATCCACTCAAGGAGCTTGGAGTCAAAGGGGAGAAGAGAGATTAGAGAGATTAGAGAGTGTCAGGAACAAGGGTGGGTTTTTAAGAAATGGGGAGACAAGAGCATGCTTGAATGCAGAGGGGGTAGTGCCTAATGAGTGTTATGCTTGTGTTTTTTTGTGGAGCTGGACTGGAGTTGCTGGTTGGAATGGGTTCTGGAGCAAGAATCTGAAAACTAGATTGTCTTATATAATTATGGCTCATGAGATGTAGTCTGAGGCTGAAAGAAGCTGAACAATACTGGGGAATTGGATGAGACCCAAAACAGAGGTGCGGAGTCTAACACACCAGTGGTTTTTACCAGGGACTCCTACAAGGGAGTTTGGGCTTAGTTGTGCCCAACGTGCAGGTCACGGTCCTCTTGGGTTTCCTTGTACTGGCAGCTGACGACTGAATCTCCTGGAAGGAACAGGACTTGACGACATCAGGATGGAACTGATGGTATAGGCTATCCAGCTGGAACCGATGGTGCAGGATATCGGAGTGGAATCGATGGTGCAGGATATTGGACTGGAGCCGATGGTGCAGGATATTGACCGCAACGTTAGTGCAGATATTGGATTGTAACCAGTGGTACAGCAAGATGATAATCTGCACTGAAGATCAATCGTAGGAATAACCACAGGAACCTAGATGTAATCACACAGTTTAGCTGAGGGCAACATTGCACTGGCAAGTGCTCAGAGAATCCTCAGAGAAGAGTAGGGATTGGCTGCAGATGTTAGGTGACAGCAATCTGGTGTCAGGTTGGTGGATGAACAGTCACCTAATTCAGACTGTCATGGCTGTGCCTGGCAGCCAGCAATGGAGAGAATGCTGCACATGGAAGCCGGAGAGATTGCAGGAGGTGAGAAGAAGCTGCAGCTGGAGGGAGTCTGTCACAGAGTCGGATCATGGAGTGGAGAAGACCGGCGGCTGCAGCAGTGCAGTCTGAGACAATGAGTGGGGAAGATTGAAGAGATGGGCAAGATGGGAACAGTTAATGGGAGAGAGGGAGCTGAGGAGGTGGGAGGAGATAGGATCAAGAGGGGCAAAGACCAGACTAGGATCATGACTTCATCTCAGGATACTGAGAAGGAAGTCAGAGTTAGTAAAATGGATGTTGAAGATGGAGTGGCTGGCTGGAAAAAAAAGACAACGGGATGACAAGGTTCTGGAGGGAAGCTAAGTCTTGATGTTTGGATTTAACTTTGGATGTGAAATGGGTGATAAAGTTAAGGGCTGATCATGAGGAGGGTTGATGAGGGGGGAGAGGAAGGAGTTTAAAGTGACAAAAAGATGACAAGGGTTGGAAGACTGGGAGGAGATAAGGGTTTTAAAATGAAACTGTTTAGAGAGGGAAAGGACAGCACTATCGGTTGAGAGCATACATTTTAAATGGAGAAAGTCTGCATTACAGTGCAATCTCCTCCACTGTTTCTCGATCGTTTGAGAATATGTTTGCAGGTATCTCGTGCATTTTGAATGCCAAGGTTGAGGCATGGATCTACAAAATGGAGTAGGTTCCACTGGAGCAAAAGAGTCTAGAGCAGAAGTAAGGGAACCATTGTATAGGAAAACAGTTTGGTCAGGGCAGTAGAGGAAGACAATGGGGGAGAGAAGTGAGTCTATCAGGGAGGATAAGGACATAATGTCAATAACCTCAAGGTTACACTTAGTGATGGTAGCCTTGGGTGGCAGAGGTGGAGAAGGGGTGAGGAATAAGTTAAAGGAAAAAAGGTGATTGTAAGAGAGAGGGAAAGGGGAATTGATAGTCAGATATATCATAATGTTGAGTGAAGACCAGATTGTTAAGGATAGAGGTCCTTCAATAACTTAGTCCAGCAACAGCCTTGAGGGCTGGATAACTTGACTTGCCGTGGCCGTGTAGCAGCCTTGAGGGCTGATTATTCTTGGCTTGTAGTGGCCTGTGGGCCAGAGGTAATGATGTGGCCTTTGGGCCGTGAAGCAGCCTTGAGGGCTGGTAGCTCTTGGCTAAAAGTGGCCTGTGGGCCGTAGAATAAGATGTGGCCTTTGGGCCGTGTAGCAGCCTTGAGGGCTGGTAATTCTTGGCTTGAAGCATCTTGTGGGCCGTAGAACAAGATGCGGCGTTGGCCCGTGAAGCTGCCTTGCAGGCAGGTAGTTGCTGAGATGTGGCTTATGCCGCCGGGTTGACACAAGCGATGGTACACCAGATTGTGTACTTTGGATGCTGGAGTGCGACCTATGCTGCCAGGTTGACACAAGCAGCGGTACACTAGATTGCATACTCTGGATGCTTGATAGTGCACTCTGAACACAGGAGTGCGATCCGTGCTGCCTGGATGACACGAACGGCAGGAAGTTGGTATGCGGACCGTGCCGCCTGGATGACAAATGGCAGGTAGTATGCATGCGGACCGTGCCGCCTGGATGACACAAACAACAGGATAATCAAAGCTGACAGGAGGGCTGGGTACTCAACTGAACAAACAGGAGACTATGCCAGAACCGGAACCATGAAACAATGCTATCACCAGCATCGGAGCAGCCTAACCCACAGGAATTAGTCACAGGATCCAATCCAGATCAAACCAAGGATGATTGACAACTGATGGGGAGGAGTTCAGCGAACGATCGCCCGGCGTTTGCCTCACTCTGTGTTCGCAGTGTGGCGGCTTGTGACACAGATGAAGTGAGTGTCCCCTCACATGGGAGGGTCAGGAGTTCCATTAAAAGGGACCAAACAATTATGTGAGGTTAAGGAGTTTAGAGGCAGTGGAGTCAGTGGGGACATCGATAGGGATATTGAAGTTACCTACGGAAGGGAAGGTCTGAAGAGAGAATGCGGGAGAGCCAGGAGGCAAAGTTGTCAAGGAATTTGGAGATAGAACCAGGGAGTTGATAGATGACAGCTACTCAAAGGTGAACAGGGTGGAAGAAGCAAATAGCATGAACCTCAAAGAAAGAATGAAAGGGAGGTTTCTGAAAGATATGACTTTTAAGGAGCAGCAGGGAAATAGAAGGATCACTACACTACCACCATGCCAACCCCTAGGAAGGGGGGGGGGGTATGAAAGAATACAAGACAATCAGAGGAGATGGGAAATCAGGGATTCAGTGATGGCTAGGTGTTTCGGGGAGTTGGAGATGAAAAGGTTGTGGGTGGAGACCAGTATTTGCACACAAATCTGGCATTCCAGAGGGCACAGGAGAAAGGGACAGAAATAAGGGGAACAATGTAATTAAGATCATCAGGGTTTCTGTATCATGGAGGTGAGATTGATTTGGAGCAGGGAGTTTGCGTTGGGAATTGCTGGCTTCTGAACGAGGAATGGAAACTGAAAGTAGTAGGTGTCATGGATCCTGCAGACCGACCCTATGCCAATCTGAGAATCACCACCCAGGGCTTTTACAGGTTACCTCAGCACGTGTGGTTAAATAAACTGGGTAACTGCCACCAGCAGAAGACAACTGTAATGCTAAAGCATAAGGTAGGCTTCTGCTCCCACCTGCACACACTATTATCAATACTTAGAAAAATATGTAACATGAGCCATAAGAGGCCTTGGGCATAAACACACAGGTCCAGAACTAGAATGAATGTTTTAATTCAAGAATATCTTCAAAGCTTAGTTACAAAAGTTACAATGATAATAATGTTAAAAAGGAATCACTCAATTACTCGCAAGTTCAGAAATAAAATAAAAGGGAAGAAACAAACCACTCAGACTTAGTCTACTTAAGCGGTTCTTGGATGGGACTGTCCCAATGGAGATTTCTGGATCATCTGTACCTTTCGATCCCACGCAGAATGAACACTTAACCACAGTTGATTCACATATTTATGCCTGCCTTTCCAGGCACCCCCATCACCCCCTCTCTGGGGTTATTTTAACCCTTGTCAGCTCAGTGTGTATTGTCCAGCTGGTTGAATCCTCAGAGTTTCTTGGTCATAGGAGCAGGGGTTCTTGTAATTATACATTCAGCTCTTTTTAGAAGTTGAGAAGTGGGCTAAGTCAATAAACATGCACACTGATTAGGTGAGAAACATACATCTCTGTAGACTGACTGTCTGTTGGTATAAACAACCATTCTATGATCTCCGATCCTAAATCGAGATGTCCTGTAATTTCCCCAGACATCTGTCTTATAAGCCACATACATTTGAACACATTTATGGCTGAGGCAGTAAGACATAGCTTCCTCCAATCTATCTGGCTCATCTTCAAAAGGGAATTAGTCCAGAGGAGTCTTTTCTCCTATACACATACAAAGAATGCTACACACCAATTTACAAGGGAACGTTACACATTTATACCAACACAGGGTTTTGTCACCTATCCATATACAAAAGATGCAACACACCAATTTATAAGGGAAAGTTACAGGTTTCTATCAACGCAATATCATGTACAGTTATGCCCATGCTGCTGCGAAGTTATTTTTCTGCGACAGTAGGTACTGTAAGGAGAGAGTTTAGTGTGACGTGAGTGGAGGTGAGGAGAGATGACTGGGAGAGAATGGAGGGTGCAGAGCTTAGTGGAATGGTAGCAGGACCTTAGTAGGAGATGTAATTGAAAATGGAGGAACAGGAGAGGAGGGGAAGAGTACCTGAGGTGTGGAAGGAGGAGATAGGAGGGGAGACAGAGGGAGGAGGATGTAGAGGAGAGGAGGACTAGATGGTTAAAGAAAGGATTTGCAGGTAAAAAGAACATTTCTGGTAAGCACAATTACGTACAATAGTATTTTAATGAAAATGAATAATTTGGAGCTGTAATGGTTATAGGAATATAATACTAAAATAAGAAATGTTAAAATTGCATAGGTGTAACTCAATGGTATTGCTGGAAATAAATTCTATGGAATAGAGGTAAAAGTAAGTGCTTTAGTAGCAGAGATTTCTGGTAGAATGTGTTCCATTTTCCTCCTGTTTAACTTCTGTATAACTATGAATTTTGCTACAAAAAGCTAATTACACTTTGAACAAAAAAACAGTATGCAGCCATAAGGCCTGTAGCATAACATACACTAATGGGGCATAAAGGGCATAATGAATATCACCAAAAATCAAGATATTTTGGCACAAATCCTGCTGCCCTCTGTCAGAGAACTGAAGATGAGGAATTCTACCTTCTAACATGACAATGATCCAGTAGCAGAACTTGTGAGTGGCGGGCCCAGGTGCAAAAATATGGTTTGGGGCCCTTATATAGTGCTCATTCTAGCACCCTGCACATAGTCAGTGAGGATGGCATACTGTAACTTTGAAGGGCAACATTTTAGATGTGATGTATCACTATAGCTACTGTACCTGTAGTTATATGTCACGTATAAAATGTTGCCCACCAATTATAATTATATATATATATTTATTAGAGATGAGCGGTTCGGATTCTGTGGAATCTGAACCGCTCCGAACATAGGGGATGCGAGTCCACCCGAACCCTGTTCCGGTGTTCCCCGCCTGACTCGGATCCCCGTTCGGGGGCCGAACGGCGGCCGCATGCAGTCGGATTCTGACTAGAGAATCCGATACCAGGGCTCCTCAAGTGTAGGTCTGCCCTACACAGAACAAACACACAGCCGCCAGCGGCAGCTGTGTGTTTGTTACAGCAGCCAATGAGAGTCACACAGACTCTCATTGGTGGCTGCACGGAGGGAGCCGGCTGGAGCTCACTCAGGAGCTCCGTCTTCCGGCTCCCTCCTTGTCGCGTGGCAGCAGAGCGGATGGCGGCTGGAGCGGGGATACAAGTAAGTTTTATTTTTATGTGTGTATGGGGGCCTGCTAATGGGGGGCCTGCTAATGGGGGGGCCTACTACTGGGGGGGCCTACTACTTCGGGGGCCTACTACTGGGGGGCCCTGCTAATGGGGGGCATACTACTGGGGGCCTGCTAATGGGGGGGGGCATACTACTGGGGGCCTGCTAATGGGGGGCATACTACTGGGGGGGCCTGCTAATGGGGGGCATACTACTTGGGGGCATACTACTACTTGGGGCACTGCATAGGGAGCCCTACTACTAAGGGACAAAAGGAGTTGTGTAGGAGCACTTGTTTGTGAAGAAAAACAATATGCTGATAGTATATAAATATTTAATAATAAAATAAACAATGATAATAACAATATAGAAATGGCAGTGCAATGGTTCAGACCGTTATTATAATGGCCCTATTGAAGACAATCTATTGGTAAAAAAGTTCATTACATCTGAAAAACACAGTTCCTGAAGTGGATACAATCCTGATGTACAGAAATGGGAACAATGTTGCTGATAAAATTATACTGTATTGTTTCCAGCGATGATGGGATAGTTAATGCAGAGAGCTGCTAAATAAATGAAAAATAAATAGTCCCATAAATATCAGAAACAACTGGTGTAGATCAGAATAAAACACTTTGGTGGTAAATGTGTGACTGGAATATGAATATTTACTAGGGATGAGCGGGTTCGGATTTCTGAAATCCGAACCCCCCGAGCCCCCCCGATCCGAGTCATATCCGCGTCAGGCTCGACTTTTCCCGCCTGACTTGGAACTGAAATCGAGGCAAAACATCATCATCTCGCCTTCCGGATCTCAAGGGTTTTGGATTCTATAAAAGGTCCCCGCGTCGGCGCCATTTCTCACTCCGGCTGTGGACAGTGAAGAGGGAGGGTGGGAGCTAGGGCTGGCTGGGCTGTGTTGTGCTGCTGTTATCCATAGGGGCTGTGACCACTCAGTCCATAGGGGCTGACTGGGCTGTGTTGTGCTGCTGTTGTCCATAGGGGCTGGCTGGGCTGTGTTGTGCTGCTGTCATAGGGGCTGGCTGGGCTGTGTTGTGCAGTCAGTTGTCAATAGGGGCTGTGTCCCCTCCAAGGTCTATAGGGGCTGGCTGGACTGTGTTGTGCAGTGTCCCATAAAGGCTGTAGTCCTAGAGGGGTGCTGTAGTGTTGCCCAGGGGGTGATCTGTGCATCAGGGGTGCACTCCAAAAAAAAAATATTTTTTTTTTCTGTTTGTGAATTGTGTGCGCAGTAGCCACACGTGCATCAACAAAGTAACGCCAAGCGTGTGCCTGTGTCATAAGTGAAGGGCCGGCTGGCTCGTCTGTTAAAGGGTGGTGTAACCCCCAGAGTGCACTCCAAACAAAATTAAAAAAACATTTCTGTGTTTGTGAATTGTGTGCACTGTGGCCGCATGAGCATCAACAAAGGAGCAGCGCCAAGCGTGTTCTTGTGTCCCGTAAGTCTGTTAAAGGGTGGTGTAACCCCCAAAGTGCTCTCCACAAAAAATAAACAATTCTTTTTTTCTGTGTTTGTGTGCAAAATGTATGCACAGTAGCCGCAAGTGCATCAACACAGCAGCAGCGCCAAGCGTGCACCTGTGTCATAAGTCAAGGGCCGGTTTGGACATCTGGTCTGGACTGAAGGATGTGCCAACAATGTCAATTTCTGACATGTCTACTGTCACTGCATATGATACTGTCACCACTGACAGAATGGTGGAGGAATTATTTTCTGTGTTTGTGAATTGTGTGCACTGTGGCTGCACATGCTTCAACAAAGGAGCAGCGCCAAGCGTGCACCTGTGTCCCATAAGTAAAGGACCGACTGGCTTGTCTGTTAAAGGGTGCTGTAACCCCCCCCCAAAAAAAATTCTTCTTTTTTTCCTGTCTTGTGTGGGCTGTAGCCGCACCTGCATCCTCAAAGCAGCAGCGACAAGCGTGCGTCTGTCTGTTAAAGGGTGGTGTAACCCCCAAAGTGCGCTCCAACCAAAATAAAATAATCTTCTTTTTTTCTGTGTTTGTGTGTGAAATGTATGTGCAGTAGCCGCACCTGCATCCTCAAAGCAGCAGCGCCAAGATTGCGCCTGTGTCATAAGTCAAGGGCCGGTTTGGACATCTGGTCCGGACTGAAGGACGTGCCAACAATTTCTGACAAGTCTACTGTCACTGCATATGATACTGTCACCATTGACAGAATGGTGGAGGATTACATCGGTGACAGCATCCAAGTAGGCATGTGTACCTGTACTGGCAGGAAAAAGAGGCAATTTGGAGGCCCCTGTACAAACTGGCTCTATTTTACCTGAGTTGCCCCCCTCCAGTGTGTACTCCGAAAGAGTGTTTAGTGCAGCCGGGAACCTTGTCAGCGAAAGGCGCAGGAGGCTGCTTCCACAAAATGTGGAGAAGATATTGTTCATAAAAAACAAGAGATATGGTAAGAACTTACCTTTGTTATCTCTGTTTCTACGAAGTCCATAGGGTCCACAGGGTTGACCTTGGGGTATAGCTGGATCTGGATCCACGGGCACCACGCAGTTAAAGCTTTAGCTGCTCCCAGGATGCTCTTGGGTCCATCCTCCTCTATACCCCGCCTCCGAGCCACAGGCATCTCAGTTGGTAAGCAGCCCAGGCCGGAGGAGGAGACTAAACAGAGAGATGGAAGACTGGAACACACAAGAAAACCATACTCACAGAAAAGGGAGACGGAAAACCGGTGACCAGCAATACAGCCCTTTTTTAAGCCAGGTGCGTCAGGGCGGGTGCCCTGTGGACCCTATGGACTTCGTAGAAACAGAGATAACAAAGGTAAGTTCTTACCATATCTCTTGTTTTCTACTTCAGGGTCCATAGGGGGTCCACAGGGTTGACCTTGGGGATGTCCCAAAGCAGTTCAACTAAGGGCGGGGACACTCCTGTGCTGAAAGGAGTACCCGGCGCCCAAAGGATGCATCCTGAGAGGCGAAGGTGTCAAACGCATAAAACCTAAAAAACGTCTGAATCGAAGACCAAGTGGCCGCCTTACACAGCTGAACAGCAGAGGCGCCCCGTCTAGCAGCCCAAGAGGGACCCACAGAACGAGTGGAATGAGCCTTAACAGTGGCTGGCACAGGTAAACCATCCTGTGCATAAGCCTCACAAATAACGGAACGAAGCCAACGGGCTAACGTTTGTTTGTTGGCAGGCCAACCCCTCTTGTGAAAACCGAAGAGGACAAACAATGAATCAGACTTCCTAACCAAAGCAGTCTGGTCCACATAGATTCTAAGCGCCCGGACTACATCTAAGGAAGCCCCACCAGCTGAAAGATCAGGTGACTGAAACGCTGGCTCAAGTTCCTGATTGATGTGGAACTTCGAGACCACTTTAGGCAAAAACTCAGGACGAGTGTGGAGCACTGCCCTGTCCTGGTGAAAAATCAGAAAAGGAGGGCGACAGGAAAGCACCCCCAATTCTGACACCCTCCTGGCAGAAGCAATTGCCAGGAGAAAAACAGTCTTAAACGTCAGCCACTTGAGTTCCACTGACTCAAGAGGCTCAAAAGGAGGACCCTGCAGGACCCGTAGCACCACCGCCAAGTCCCAAGGAGCCACAGGAGGCACGAAGGGAGGCTGGATCCTGAGAACACCTTGGAAAAAGGTGTGAACATCTGGCAGTGTAGCAATCCGTCGTTGGAACCACACGGACAAAGCGGACACATGAACCTTCAGAGAGGCAAGTGTGCCACACCCTGTGGTAAATCCGTGCGGAAGCAGGCTTGCGTGCCCTGAGCATGGTACCAATAACCGAACTTGGGAAGCCCCGAGACCTCAAGACAGCTGTCTCAAGAGCCACGCCATCAAAGACAGCCAACCCAGATCCGGGTAAAGGCAGGGCCCTTGAGACAACAGGTCCCGATGCTGAGGAAGAAGGTACGGAGCGTCGATGGAGAGGCTCCTCAGATCGTAGTACCAAGGACATCTGGGCCACGCCGGAGCAACCAGCACGAGCGTGCCACCGTCCTGCTTGAATTTCCGCAGAACCCGAGGAAGTAGGGATATCGGAGGAAACAGATACGCCAGGTGAAACGTCCATTTCACCGACAGCACGTCCACCAGACATGCGCCTGCATCTCTTGTCCTTGACCCGTAAACGGGCAACTTGTGATTGTGATGGGAGGCCATCAAGTCCAGCTCCGGCAGCCCCCATCTGTCCACGAGTAGCTGAAACACCTCTGGGTGAAGCGACCATTCCCCGGGATGCACGTCGTGACGGCTGAGGACGTCCACCTCCAAATTGAGGACTCCGGGGATGAAGACCGCAGAGATCGCTGGAATGTGGCACTCCGCCCAAGCAAGGATGCGAGACACCTCCGACATAGCTGCCCGACTGTGAGTTCCTCCTTGGTGGTTGATATACGCCACCGTGGTGGCGTTGTGGGACTGCAACTGAACCGCCCTTCCGTGAAGAGTGGGGCCGGACGACTGCAGGGCCCTGTATACTGCCCGCAGTTCCAGGATGTTAATGGGGAGAAGTGCTTCTTCCGCAGGCCAACGACCCTGAAGCGACAAAGAGCCGGTCACTGCCCCCCAACCCCGGAGACTGGCATCCGTCGTGAGCAGGACCCAGTCCAGGATCCAAAAGGGGCGCCCCTCGACCAGATGAGCTGTCTGAAGCCACCAAGCCAAAGACTGCCGAACCTCTGGGGACAACACCAGCATCTGAGAGCGGATCTGGTGAGGTAACCCGTTCCATTCCAATAGAATCAGCCCCTGCAGGGGCCGTGAATGGAACTGGGCAAATTCCACCATGTCAAATGTCGACACCATGGACCCCAGAACTCTCATAGCCGAATGGACCGACAAGCGGCAACTGCTCAGGCAACTGTGTATCCGCAGCTGTAGGGAGGAGACCTTCTCTGGGGTAAGGAAGATCCTTTGCTGACGAGAATCCAGCAGGGCTCCCAAATGAACCATCCGCTGTAATGGAATCAGGGAGGACTTTCTCCAATTTATCAACCACCCGTGTGCTTGCAGGCAAGCGATCGTCAGGTGGAGATGTTGAAGCAGTACCTCCGGGGAGCTCACCAGCAACAGGAGGCCGTCCAGATATGGCAGCAGCCGTACATTCTGGTTCTGAAGATGTGCGGCCATGACAGCCATAATCTTCGTGAATACCCTCGGCGCCATGGAGAGGCCAAAGGGTAGCGCCCTGAACTGATAATGCTGCTGAAGGACAGCAAACCTCAGATACCGCTGGTGCAAAGGTGCTATCGGAACATGGAGGTAGGCGTCCTGGATATCCAGGGACACCATGTAATCCCCAGGTTCCATCGCCAGAATGATGGAACGTAACGTTTCCATCCTGAATTTGGGAACTCTGAGGAATTTGTTCAGAGACTTCAAATTGAGGATAGAGCAATGAGAACCATTGGGTTTCTGCACCAGAAACAGAGACGAATAGTACCCCGTCCCTCGTTGTGATTGAGGAACGGGAACAATGACCCCTGCTTTCAGCAAGGACTCTATAGCCTCCTGAATCTGTAACGCCTTGGTCTTGTCCTGAGAAGGACTCGTGCAGAAAAACTGGTGGGGCGGTATGTGCCGAAATTACAGGGCGTACCCCTGGGAGACCACTTCTCGAACCCAGGTATCCATGGTGGTATTGTGCCAGCACTGGGCAAATAGAAGAAGTCGGCCTCCCACTCTGAGGTCCCCCAGAGGGAGGCCCATCCCATCAGGCCGCAGGTTTATCTTCCTGCTTGGAAGAAGGGCGCCGAGCACTCCAGGCTTGCTTCTTGGGTTTAGAGGCGGTCTTAGTCGCCGACTGTCTCGGGAAGGACTGACCTTTTGTCTTACCCTGAACCCGAAAGGAACGAAAAGCCGAGCTCCGGACCTTGGCAGGCGTTGCCGCTGAAGGGAGGAAAGCCGACTTGGATTTAGCCAGGGTATCCACTATTTTGTCCAAGTCCGGACCAAATAGTAATTCTCCATTGAAAGGTAAGGCCTCCAGGCCCTTCTCTGAATCAGAGTCCGCTCTCCAGGACCTCAGCCATAAGGATCAGCGGGCAGACACTGCTGCAGCCGATACTCGAGAAGTCAGAAGAATAGCATCCAAAGAGGCTTCTCCAATGTAGGAAGCAGCGTCCCTCATCTATCCCAACAACGCCCTCTGGACATCCAGAGCGTCGTCCGGAAAGGTATCCTCCAATGCGTTGGCCGATCCCTCAATGGCCTTGGCCACCCAGGAGATGGCCATGGACGGTCGGGCCACTGCCCCTGAGAGGGAGTAAATGGACTTTAAGCAAGTCTCAACTTTCCTGTCCATGGGATCCTTCAGCGAGGATATAGACGGTAATGGCAAAGTAGCGCTCCGTATTAAACGGGTGACGTGAGAATCCACCGCCGGTGGAGTTTCCCATTTTTTACAATGTGCCTCAGGAAAGGGGTAATTAGA
This sequence comes from Taudactylus pleione, assembly GCA_031769625.1. Lineage (NCBI taxonomy): Eukaryota > Metazoa > Chordata > Amphibia > Anura > Myobatrachidae > Taudactylus > Taudactylus pleione. The sequence continues at coordinate 10,277,814 of JAUIMM010001030.1, read as the reverse complement.
AGCCAACCGCTTCTGAGGAAGGAATCTCTTACTGGGCTCCTGCCAAGCCACCGCCATATGATCCGTCAACTGATCGGACAGGGGAAACACTGCAGAAGCCACCTTAGTTTTTTTAAAACTAGGATACTTCAACTTAGGAGCTGGTGCCTCATCCTCTATTAGGAGAATGGCTCGCACCGCCCTAACCAGTGCTCGCACATTAATGGATGACTTGGTATCCACTTCCTGGACCGATGTGTGAGAGTCAGTGTTATCAGAAACCTCCCCATCATCTGAGGACCCGTCTGAGTCCGATACATGAGCCGCCCACGCCATTAGTGTGCGTTTTGATGCCCTAGAAGGCATGTCAGTCTGCAACATTGACTGAAAAGCCGAAGACGCGGCTGCCAAATTTTGCACGGAGTTGGAGAGCACATCCACCCAGGGTGGAGGAGCCGCCATAGGGGCCTGGAAGGGCACCACAGACTGCTGCGTCACAGGGGAAGCCTGTACATACATAGGTAACCCCGCATATGGACCAACAGACTGAGACCCGAGAGGGCTCCGCAATAATTGCAGGACACCCGGGGAATGGAGACGGTCGGCTGGGGCAACGCCCTAGTAGGGACAGCAGTCGGGACCGACAGACGGTCCGCAATAGACACCAGCACCTGAGAAAACATCGCCCATGGTGGTTCCTGCATCATAGAAGGTTTTGATGGGCCAGGAGCCACCTGGCACCGTCTACACAGGCCACCATGTGACAAATCCTCCCTATCCACTCCTGCAGAACAGCGTCCGCAGAAGACCAACACCGGAGCCACTGAATGCTCAACCTCCTTGTCCAACATGACAAAATATATTGTATAAACAAATATATCTGGCACCAGAGCAGAATCAAACGCACTCACCAGTGTGCTGAACAACAGCCCACAATATGGCACTGTGTAGCACACAACTGTAGGTGACGGACCTCACAAATACGTGATTTAAATAGGTGAGGTCTGTAGAAACGCCCCTCCCCCACACACCTGTAGGGCTTGTAGGAGAAGTAAAGGGATAGGTATGGGCTGACAGTAAGTATAAATAAGCACAGACAGGCAGCACTAGCAAAAGTCACATTTCCACTACAATCAACCTGCCCAGATTCAGTGTCTGGGAGGGCTATAGTGCTGTGTACGCTGTCCTTGATCGGGGGAGAGGTACACAGGGGGACCGGTCCGCCTGCTCCCTGAGAGATCTGCGCTGCCACAGAGAAAATGGCCCCCAGAGACCTCAGAGGAGGAGTGGGCGAGTAATCTGCAGCTCAGCGATGCCAGACTACGTGCTGAAAAGCGCGCTGAGCTGAGGGGAGGAGCCGCTAAACAGGTAAGGCTTCCTCCCCTGGCTAGCCATTAACCCCCGGGTTGCCGGCATCCCGCTTGCCGCGTATTATACCCTGGTGGTCTAGTGGTCTCACGGGGTATTCCTCCGATGGAGGGGGAGCCCGCTGCCACTGCTAGCAGCCCCCGGTCTGTCCCCTAGAACCGGGGGCAAAGGACTGCATTTAGAGTAAGACTCGCGAGCTGCCGCTAATCGGCGACTCGCGGCTTACCTGTCACTCCCCGGCGTCTCCGGCTAGTACGGACTCTGGCCTCCCGCCGCGATCCCCAGTGTGATACTGGCATTGCGGCGCCAGCGGGGAGTAAGAACGGCAGCGTGGGCATCTGTACAGACAGCCCTTCACTGCCACACTGAAGAGCCCCTGTTAAAAAATAAAAAACTAACAGGCTCTTTTTTCTTCTTTTTAAAAAAATAAATAAATAAAAAGCCATTGGGGGCTGCTCCTGCAGCCTCCCTGCGCAGGGTGACCCGACTCCGGCCGGGCACCAACTCAAACTGAGGTGCCTGTGGCTCAGGGGCGGGGTATAGAGGAGGATGGACCCAAGAGCATCCTGGGAGCAGCTAAAGCTTTAACTGCGTGGTGCCCGTGGATCCAGATCCAGCTATACCCCAAGGTCAACCCTGTGGTCCCCCTATGGACCCTGAAGTAGAAATGAATTATCAACTCTTCCAGGGAGACCAGCCTCCAGAATGTACATAGGGACCTGTGGTGGTGGATTCCAGCGGGGACGAATTAATACTCTGAGAGGATGAGGATGTACACAACACTGAAGAGGAATCAGTGGATGAGGACGACATCTTGCCTCCATAGAGCCAGTTTGTGCAGGGACAGATTAATTGCCAGCTTGTTTTGTGGGGGCCCAAACGAACCAATCATTTCAACCACAGTCGTGTGGCAGACCCTGGCGCTGAAATGATTGGTTTATTAAAGTGTGCATGTCCTGTTTATACAACATAAGGGTGGGTGGGAGGGCCTAAGGACAATTCCATCTTGCACCTCTTTTTTTTCTTTGCATTATGTACTGTATGTGGCCTAGTTTTTCAAACTGCCATCCTTGCCATAAACTGTTCTAATTAAAATCAATTAACACAGCCTTTAAAATCCCCATTCTGAACAACGGACGGCATGCCTTCTGAGGAAACCGGGAGCCCTACACCCGGAGAAATGCATTAAGGAACTTCCGTTGTGTCTCACCAGACCGATTCCCCCCACTGAGTGTTGCCCCAGTCTCTCCCTTTGTGCCGGCTATTCACCGCAAGCCGCCAGGACCGCTAACCAGCTGCCAGCTCCTGGGCTGGCCACTTGTCGTGAGACGCTGAGAGCAACAGCAAGCTGACTTCTATACACCTTCCATTCCCTACTGTGAGTCAGCCACGAGCCGCTGGGCTTCACAGCCACAGTACAGGTGACGCATCCCGCTAGCCACGGAACACAGAGCTGGGGACTTCAAACTGTCAGTCATCACGTTCTGATCTAAGAGCTGGCATTCACGCTCCCGCTGATGAGCGGTAGAGCCACACTCCATGCAAGAGACTTTCATTTAATTTCTTGGCACCCAGAGCTGTAGAGACTGCAGACATCATTGGTAAATATTCATATTCCAGTCACACATTTACCAGCAAAGTGTTTTATTCTGATCTACACCAGTTGTTTCTGATATTTATGGGACTATCTATTTTTCATTTATTTAGCAGCTCTCTGCATTAACTATCCCATCATCGCTGGAAACAATACAGTATAATTTTATCAGCAACATTGTTCCCATTTCTGTACATCAGAATTGTATCCACTTCAGGAACTGTGTTTTTCAGATGTAATGAACTTTTTTACCAATAGATTGTCTCAATAGGGCCATTATAATAACGGTCTGAACCATTGCACTGCCATTTCTATATTGTTATTATCTTTGTTTATTTTATTATTAAATATTTATATACTATCAGCATATTGTTTTTCTTCACAAACAAGCGCTCCTACACAACTCCTTTTGTTTCTTCTTTTTACAGCAGGTAGTAGACCCTGCTTGTTAGGAGCTGCCAGTTTGGAAGCTTTGTTTTCCCTGGTGGATAAGCGCACCTTTTTCCTTTCTTGCTACTACTAAGGGGACTGCATAGGGGGCACCACTACTGGGGGCATTGTGTAAGGGACACCACTGCTGTGGGCATTGTGTAAGGGACACCACTGCTGGGGGCATTGTATAAGTGGCACTACTACTGTGGGCATTGTATAAGGAGCATTACTACTGTGGGCTTTGTGTATAAGGGTCACTTCTGTGGGCTTTGTGTAAAAGGGTCACTACTGTGGGCATTGTGTAAAAGGGGCACTACTGTGGGCATTGTGTAAAAGGGGCACTACTGTGGGCATTGTGTAAAAGGGGCACTACTTTGTGTGGTAACATAAATAAGAGACACTACTTTATGGTGTAATGTGAATCAAGGGCACTATGTGTGGTGTAATGTGAATAAGATTGTGCACTGTGACTCCTTGGGCCGTAGCCCACTATGTAAACAAGTACTGTGATTCTGCTGGCCGTACCCCACTGGGTGAGTTCACTACTTTTCATTTCTGCCACTGCTGTGTGGCAATGTGTCATAGATGTGCTTTATACTGTGGTGTCTGTGTCGTTGTGCCGCTGCTTTGTCGCTTAGTAACCAGTCAGCTCACTGCAACCTTTGGCCAATAATGTTGAAAACAATATTATAAGCTGTGAGGTGTTCTAAATTGACTGGAAATTAATGTTATTGAGGTTAATAATACTCTAGGAAGAAAAAAAAGACCAATTTATGTGATTTTAGCTTTTTTTGTAAATTTTTGTAAAAAAATCCAAATCCAAAGCCAGTCACCACAGTTTGGCAAATCCAAATCCAAATCCAAAGCTGGACAACGAATTAGAACCAAATCCAAAGCCGGCAAAAATGGTCCGGCACACATCCCTAATAAATAAATAAATAAATATATATATATATATATATATATACACACATAAGTACTACACACATGCCTTTCACATATGGATACATTTTTTACACTGTAGTATGTATATGTGTATTTCCAACTTGGGCTGCAGATGGTTATACCAACACTCACTCGTACATCGTACATAAATACATGTACACACACTTGGACTGGACTGCACATTGCCGCCCCCCCCGCCACACACAAACTTGGATAGCAGATTCCCTCCCCCCCCTCCACTCAGACTGCAGACTTCTTTGATTCTCCCACTGTAGCAGCTGCCTGTTTCCTGTCTGAAGCTGCTACCTCCATCCATGTACTGTTGTGGCCAGCCACATCTTTCTTTGCCGAAGAAGGCAGCAGGGAGGGAGGAGAAAAGGGACACTCTGCTCCTCAGCTGCTTGTGCATGGTGCGGATGAGCAGAGCATGGCGCGGGAATTGATGTGTCATTAGGTAGGAGCTACTGAGGCCTCACTCTTCTAACAATCAGAAATGTCAAAGGAGGTGCCACGCATTCGCGGTAGCTCCAGTTCGTGTAGTGAATGCGTGCGCTACTGCACTGGGTAATCTGACTCTTTATAATGCTGCTAGCTGCGGGCCCCTTTATTTGGTTTTACTCTCAGTTGCTTGGATGTCAGTAGAATTGGCAGTAGGGACCAGGAGAAAGGCAGCTGTCCCGTACACACAGAGCAGCTTTAAGTCAAATAGCCAGTCAGTCCCACTAGTGGCTCCATACTCACTCGGTGTTTCATGCCGTCCCGCCCCCTCCTTCTCGACTGCCTGCACGGTCAGTGTTAGACACTGCGCAGGCTTTCAAGCAGCAGCCCGGCCCCAACAGTGCGGGTTGTAGCAAGCCGAGCGGTGGATCACAGATGGCCTGCAGCACTGCAGGCAGCACAGCAAGGCTCCGTAGTGTGGCTGTGTGGCCAGTCACTCTGCTTGCAAGCTGTCTGCAGCAGCTTTCCCCGATCGGTGCTCAAGCCATGTCTCCGCCCGAGCCTCAACTTTGTAATCTTACGCAAAAAAACGTGAGTCCCACGGCGGAGAGGCAAATAAGGGCAGGCTGTAATGTGTGGCTCGGGGGTCAGCACAGGATGGGAGGGGCCAGCAGCCAGAGAGCATGGTTGCTGCTATTTCCTATGTGGCTAAAGGACCTCTGTGACGTATCCACCACGTGACCGCTGCAGGAGGCTGGACCGCTCCTGCGTTACCATCCACTAGGGCATAGAGGGGGAATAAATATTTGTGGCGAGCGCAGCGAGCCACTGTGCCCGAAGCGTGGCGAGCACAGCGAGCCCACGAGGGGACACTTTCGGTCCCCCGTTAGCATCCCCGCCCCTCCCCCTTTCAGGCCGGGTCACGTGGGTGTGACGTCACAGGTCCATCAGCCTTGTATAGTCTAGACCTAACCCAGAGAGCATGGGGAAATTTAACAGAGCTTCTATTAAAGCCACTGCCCTCGGGAGATTGAAGCAGAGTAGCAGAATGGGCCGGCCGGTAACACAGTGACATCACTGGCGCCGGACCAAGCTGCAGTGTGTGTGTTTTGTTTTACCTTCTCCGGGTGGTGGGTGTAGATGGGCGCCTGGTGCTGGGGTGAGTAGGTTTCACCGGGTCTCTCAGCCGGCAGGAGTGGCTGCTGAGAGAGGTAAGACCATGCCCCCTCTCCAAAGACAGCCTCAGCAGGCCACCCCTTAGGTCCCGGCGCAGTTAGGCAGCTGCCTAAAGCTGCCTAATGGAAGCGCCGGACCTGACTGCCGGTAGTTCAGTCCATGCAATGATCCAAAGTACACATGCAAGTCAACCAAATAAAGGCTTCAGAAAAAGAGAGATCAAAGTCCTAGATTAGTCAGTGCCCAGACCTTAATCCCACTGAAAATCTGTGCCATGACCTAAACATGCCTGTGCCAGGAGATATCCAAGAAATTTGATGGACCTTGAATATTTTTTCAGGGAAACGTGGGATAGAATTGCAAAGTCCAGGTGTACAGTACTATGTTAATAGAGACTGCTCTTATTGTGCATACACACGGTCAGATTTTCCTTCAGATCTGTACAATAATGATTTTAAAATATCTGAAGGAAAATCTTACATATCTGACATGTTTGTCAGATGAACGATGCACGTTCCCGCTTGCCAGATAACGATATCTGACATCTGATGTGTTTGCAGTCAGATTTGGATGATTCCATTCATTTTAATGCAGTCAGAAATTATTCAAATCGTTCATCTGACACATCTGCCCGTGTGTATGCACCATTACACAAGCAAAATATGCTTACGCAACTAGGGAATTGTAGGATTTTTTAATTTTACTTATTTTCGCTAAAATTTGTCTATTTATTTTGCAGTTAAATTTTGTTAGATTTAAGGTCACAGTAAATGTTGTATAGGATTTATATTGATTTCATGCTTTACATCAGAAACAAATCTGCAATTTCAATAAGGGTGTATAGACTTTCAAGTGTACTTATATATTTATTTTTGCTACTTACGTCTGCTTTCTGAACGTCAATTTTGATGAATACTATATCTGGCATATCTTGAGACATTGTCTGGAAAAAAAATAAAATAAAAAAGAAATATTTATTTTGTAATGTTCTTATTTAACTGAAAATGAAAATTAAGAAGTTTGTCCTGCTAATTCCTATTGTACTCATATACCTGAATTGATAGGATAATATTTTAGCACAGTGCAAGTACAACATAAGTATTTAGTGGCAGGAACATTTGAGATGTTTAACCCCTTCGCTGCAGATGAAGAGTGGGACTCGTCATCTGCATATACACACCTGCGGAAGAGTCCCAATCATCATCCACAATGAGGGCGGTCCCATTGCCACAAAAACAGAATGAACTTCCCCACCAAGTTACTGCCTGGTGATTAGTGTGGTCAGGGGCACCCACACTTGAAAGAGGAGGGTCTCCTGACTAATTATTGTCTGGTGATCACTGGACAATGTTACCGTGCGCTACAGAAAACGTATGTTTTCCTATATAGGGGGCGGGCATTATGGGCCTGATTCAGAGTTGGGAATAGAGTAAGAAAGAGCAAGTAAAGGTGTATCTTGGTAACACCATGCTGCACTACAGGTAGGCAGATTTAAAATGTGCAGAGAGAGTTAGGTTTGGGAGGGGTGTGTCCAAAATGCAATCTAAATAACAGTGTAAAATTATGTATTTGCGCCCCTTGCATTGCAACATGGTTTGTCCAGGTGCTCAGTTACTTGCTCTATCTTTCTCTATTCCCAAATCTGAATCGGACCCTATGTCTTGAAAGAAGGGTGTCTCCTCTTTCAAATTATGCCCTACCAGACAATAATTAAAACAGTACACAAAAAATAATTCCACATTTTCCACAGGGGTTTGAGGTGCTTCATATCTACTTCATCTCGTGTCCAATAAAAAAGTAGTCCCTTATTTAATGCATAGGTTGTCAAGTTTTTTTAAATGGTAGGCCTTGTTGGGCTACCATATTCTTCCTACACATAGGGGTATATTTACTAAAGTGAGTGTTTTCAGAAGTGGAGTTGTTGCCCATAGCAACCAATCAGATTCTAGCTATTATCTTCTAGAAGGTGCCAGTTAATGTTAAGTAGAATCTGATTGCTTGCTATGGGCAACATCTCCACTTCTAAAAATTCTCACATTAGTTAATATACCCCAATATTGTTTAAATCAGATCAGCGAAATTTATTTGCAGATTTTTGTCAAAACCTACACATAGAATCCTGCTTTTTTCTATTTTGGATAGGTGGATTAACAAAGCAAGAACAACAAACTATTTCTTTGTGGTGTTTATTATTATAGAAAAAAATATATAATATATACAGTATAATCACATTTCCGTTTGGTTCCTATTCAAGAAATTTCCATAAAAAAATACTTTTTTGCCATTTGAATTTAATTTGTATTTACATGTTAGAATAAGTAGAAAGACTAAAGGTATTAATTGTAAAATACAAAGTCTTCTGGAAAAAAAAAAAAAGTATAATTTGTGTGGGTACCTTTAGAGATTATGGGTTTCAGGGCATATTGTAAATTATGTTCTCTTGATGGTCTGTTATAATCACAATCAGGAAGCCTGGGATGGGGGCTTGTGTAGTTTCATTAGTATGTATATTCAATTATGGTATTCTGTGAGCAGGAAAAGTAATTACAGGTTGAGTCTCCCATATCCAAATGTTCCAAAATACAGAATATTCTGAAATACAGATTTTTTTCAGCATGACTGAGATAGTGAAACCTTTGCTTTCTGATGGTTCAATGTACAAACTATGTTTAAGCTGCCAAATTGGTTTAGGGCTCCCAGGGGGGGATTTAGGGTTAGGCACCCCCCCCCTGAGAGGTTAGGGTTAGGCTAGGTGAAGAGGGGGTTAGGGTTAGGCACCCCTGGGGGGAGTTTAGTGTTAGGCACCCCCCGGGAGACTTAGGTTTAGGCAGCGGGGAAGGGGTGGTTAGGTTTGGGCACTTAGAGGGGGGATTATGGTTAGGCACTGGGGGGCTGGTTAGGGTTAGGCACCCCTAAGGGAGGGTTAGGGTTGGTAGGGGGAATTAGGTTAGTCAATACTTACCTTAGGACGATCAGGATTTTCAGCCCTGTCGGCCTCATATTGTCAGTGTTTGAACCGCCGGCCATGCGTCCGGCGGTAAATCATACCGATTCCATGAGTCTCTAGGACACATGGTTTGGGAGAAATTAGGTAACTAACCAATAACACAACCCAGAGCAGTCTTGTTTACAATGATTTTTTATCTTCACCAATAGGGATTAATGTGAACAAATTATATTTCATGTGGCTACTACACAGGCGAAATTATGTAGTTACTTGTATTTAGTCTAAAAGTAAGTGAGTGGTCCTAGCATGGACCTTAATTTGTTAACCGACCAGCCAGTCATCAGGGACTGAGTCATGACATCACTGTAGGGCTGGGGTGGGGAACCTTTTTTCGCCGAGTTCCATTTTGATATATATAACATTATTTGCGGGCCTGGTCTAGGCCATGCCTCCTCCGCGTGATGTCACATGGGTGCGGGGCCACAATCGCCAGTGATTACAACAATGCCCGGAGCATCCTGAGGATGTTCCAGGGAGCTGTAAGGGCAGCGGTGAGACCGTCTGAGGCATCCTAAGGATGCTCCAGGTAGCACTTTTGCATAGCTTCTGGCTGCAGGGTGCCATTCTAGGCACCCTGCTAGCCAAATGAGGGTAGCAGAAAAAAGCTCTGAGGGCCATACCAAATGTTACTGAAGACCTTATAATGCCCCCGGCCAGGAGGTTCCCCATCCCTGCTGTAGGGGGACATCACAACGGGGGTAGGGAAAGCTGATAAAAGATATGGGAAAATTTTTATCTGTGTCAGACTTGTGGATCAATTCTAAATTTCATCCTTTACCTACATTTCCTGACATTTCCTCTGGGCCAGAATAAGCCGAGTGTAATTCTTAAACCTTTTTATTGAAATAATTTTGTAACAAATCATTGTACCTCCTTTGTAAATAAAATGTGCCTTTATTAGTCTATTTGGTAGAAGCTATTAGATTGCTAAGGTTTACTTATATCTATTAATGATTGCTAGAAGCAGGGGAAGACTAACTAACTGAGCACTAGTTTGTGTTGCAGAGACTGTGAAATTGTGATAGAATGTTAGGGGATCTGTGGCCTCTCTGTATTTTCCACAGGTAGTAGCAGTACAGAGAGGTGTATGGTATAACGGGCAGAGTAATAGAATATTAATTGTGAGTATTAGACTCTGCCATCACTACATCAGGACTTGGAGATCTGCGTGACCATAGTCTGGCCCATAGGCATGCGCCGGTGCCGGCACAGGAGATGCCGCTTCGGCACTTCCCCCTCCACCGGGTCATGGACAACCACGTCCACACCTCCCAACGGGACATAGACTACTCACCTGGACGGCCAGGTGAGTAGTCTGTGTCCATGTCCAGGAGGGAGAGGGGACGGGGTAGTCCATAACCGGCAGAGAGGGCAGTGCCAAAGCGGCACCTCCTGTGCCGGCACTGGCGCATGCCTATTGTCTGGATGCTAATGTAATACTCTGATTTGCTGGGTAATCATATATTTGCACCAGGCACCTATTATAGAAAAACCAATGCTGTTTAGAATTCTCTGATTTGCTGGGTAATCATATATTTGCACCAGGCACCTATTATAGAAAAACCAATGCTGTTTGGAATTCTCTGATTTGCTGGGTATACTGTCTTTATTTAATATCTGTAAACACCAGAGTAACTTTAAATGTAATTATATAGTCAGATCTTATCTCCTAGCTTCATGGGATGCTGTTTTGGCCTTGCTTGTTTGTATTAGAATTTTATGACTTGTATCTGGTGTGGGTGAGGGTAATGAGGGTGGGTGTCATCAGTGACTACACATGTTATGCTTAACTATATAATCAGTAGGTCACAAGGCTTTAGGCTTGTACAAGGCTGCTAGGTTTTATTTCAAAGTGGGTTTTTTCTAAGTGGGACTACATGTACAGCATAACTTCAAGAGTTAGTCAGGAGTTCTGCAGGAGGAAGACAGGAGGACAATATTTTAAAAGAACTCTCTATAACTTGGAAAAAAGCAAAGGATCTTCTGAGCTTCTGGAAACCCTGCTACTCAGCAACCAGCTTCCATTATAACCTGGACCCACCTTTTGACAACACCCTGCTTCAGCATTGCAAGCAACTACCTGCTTACTGAACATTTAATACTTGTATGTTTGTGTTTCTTCTCTACATTGTTTAAATCATTCCAATACCACTGTCAATTTATCTTTACTGTAGTATCTACCATTGTTTCACACCTATACCTTTTTTTTTTTTAATATATATATATATATATATATATATATATATTCATACTTTAGACTAATTCTCAAGTCTTGCTACTTTAACAGCTCTACACTCCTTTTTTGGTTATAATTTACTATTGTAGTTGTGCCTTTACATCTTCCAGCACTGTTCTTTCTTTTATCTGATTTTGACCTTTGACCTGTACTGCTCCCTCATCTCAAACTCATTACTACTACTGACTTTTTCACCCCCAACCGCCTCATCTACACGATGTCTCTTTTATTCTACTCCACCCTCACTCAGCCGCTACATTATTTTCTCCTCTACCACCAGTTTTCACCTCTTTTCTCCATCCATAGTCCCCTCTACGTTCTCCCCCTCCTCTGTCTCTCTTCATCACATATAAGTCTCTCAACTGCATCTCCCACAACTCCAGTATTATTCACTTCTCTTCCACCATGGTCCTGCTGCACCACCACTAAACCCTGTACCCTCTCTTTTCTCCAAGTTACCTATCCTCTCCCCCCCCCACACCACACTAAACCTCCACCTGACCCACCACCTGCTGTCACCCTTCCTCATTCAGAAGCCAGCCACATAACCCCACACTCCTTATTCCCCTTCTCTAGATCAGTATCACCTCCACACTGCATCAACCCTAATAATCTCATTCTCCTCTCACCTCTTTACTCTGCCCCTCTCTCCTGTTCCCTCTGGAAAGCCAGTTTTGTCTATAATAAACTGGTCTCCGTTCATGAGCACTTCATCTGCAATGCCTGGATTCTCCTAGCCATCACCAAACCCTGGATTTACCCCTCTGACACCACTGCTCCTGCAAAATTCCTCCATCACTTGGCTTCCTGGCTCTTAATCTTCAAATGGGCCATCAAGACCCATTTCTTCCTCAATGCTTTCCAGCGCTCATCCTAACCCACTACTCTATGCTCCTTCCTCACTATCTAGCCCATCTGTGTCACCCCTGTTTGTCTGACCCTCCCCTCAGAATGTAAGCTCTCGCAAGCAGGGCCCTCTTTCCTCACGTGCTTCTTCTTGCCTTACTTTTACTTTCATTCACAATGGCACCTAAAACTGATTACTGACACCCTGCTGCTTATTTAGGTGTTATGCAGCAATGTATATAAATCATGTACTTGCACTGCATTGTCTGTACTGTTAATAGCTGTTGTCTTGTGTGCTCATTTGTTTCTGTACTTTGTCAGGCGCTGCGGAACCCTTGTGGCGCCATATAAATAAAGGATAATAATAATAATAATAATAATACAGTTATTTGCCCTGACCTAGTCTTAGTCAAACCAGGGATCCCTAACATTATGGCATAAAAAAAAATCAGTGATATTGCTGTTGAATATTACGAGCGCAAATTTTCTGGAATAATAGGTTCAGGAATTGTGGGTACAGCTACTGGGGGTGGAGCTGTAGAAAAACAATTATATATACTTATATAGATATCTACTATATAAAAGTGAAAATTTGTCCTTCTGTCTTTCGATACAAATCCACAGTTTACATGCCAAGATCGTGAAATTTTACATACCAGCGTGTTAAAACACGGCGGAGGCAACTAAAAAAATTTGAAATCGAACTGAATTACTGTTAATTTTTAATTAATTAAAAAACACAATTTTTGCATAGCATTCGCCCTCTACAGGTCAGGTCTGGAATTAGAAAATGATTTAGCTTATCTACTATTTTTTCTTTTCTATCTTCTGTATCTTCTTCTCTACTATATAGAAGCGAAAATTTGTCCTTCTGTCTTTCTATACAAATCCACAGTTTACAAGCGCAGATCGTGAAATTTTACATATGAGTGTATTAAAACACGGCGGAGGCAACTAAAAAATTTTTACATCGAAATTAATGTTAATTTTTAATTAATTAAAAAACACTATTTTTGCTGTATGCTCATTGTGGGGCCTCACGGCATATGGGTAGTGCCTCGGCACAAGCGTTTTGTGTTGTCATGTTTTGTCATGATCTTAATGTTTATTATCGAAGAGAGCTTTAGCAGGCTTTGCCAGCATTCTCAGCTCTCTGACCATACCAAATTATGCAACGACATTGACTTCTTTCTTCGAACTGTGTCAAAATTATGACTTTGCAAGGACCCTGCTGTACTGTGAGCTGCCAAAATATTACACATGGAATGCTTCTCGAAAAGTTTTTATGCGCAGAAAACAGTGAGTCGCTGTAGATGGTCAGCCTGGTATCAGAGCAACAGAAGCTCTTGGCCGTGTTTACACTGTACATCCGACAAATTTTGAATGCTTCTATTTCCGAAGTTTGCTTTACACCGTTACAGGTCCTACTTCCTTTGAAGACCTTAGGAATGTTGATGGGGAAGTTTGTCACACTTTTCGTGAGGCCTGCCTAAGGAGAGGTTTGTTGGACGATGATGTGTAAACAAACATTCTTAAAACCCCGGGCAAAGCCGGGTACTCCAGCTAGTATATACATAAATACAGTATTTTTATAAGAAGGCACTCAAAAGGGATTTTAAAATAAAACTTATTTTATGGAAAATACATTTGGGCCCAGGGCATTACGTCATAGTTAATGAGAAGTTCAGGAACTGAGTTCCTGCTGAAAAATAACACTTGCCTCAGCACAAGGGTGAAAAAACCTTGGGAAGGGGTTAATAATGATATCTTCTAATCTCCAAATGACAAAATTATTAAACATGTTGCAGCTGATGCCAAGCTGAATGCAAGTTACCCTTAATTGTTGCCGCAGTGCGTGCATGGAAATAAATGTATATATTCGCTCATGTGTAGAGTTCTATGGATCTCTGCAGCCAGGCCATACGCTATCAGTGTGACTATCCCTTGTGCAAGATATTTCTGAAACAGGTGTAAATACATGTAGGCACAACTCTGCAGAGCCCTCAATTCTGTTGACTTGCTTTCACTGAACTTAGCCTATGTGAGAATGCCTCGTTGCAGCCCAGTTAGGCCCCTTCAGTCACATTGCTCATACTTGCGTGCACCTGGTTCCAGCACAGAGCAAAAACACACACACTACACTCCACATATGGACCAGCGTTCAAATCTGCCTCAGCTCTGTTTTATGTACTTTAAACATTGAAGGGGTAGCAGCGTTACAGTATGGAAGATCAGATTACTTTTATTCTTTTCCTAAAAGCTACAAGAAAACACGGGAACATATTAATACATATGCATGTTACATGTTATGGCTTAGTTGCCCAAATTAAAATTAAATCAATCTCAGTAGGGGAATGATAATAGAATATGGCATAGGTTCTCAAACTCGGTCCTCAGGACCCCCAGCAGTGCATGTTTTCCATGTCTTCTCACAGAATCAAGTGAAATAATTAGCTCCACCTGGGGATCTATTAAAATGTGTCCGTGAGTAATGACAACACCTGTGCACCTGCTAGGAGACCTACAAAATGTGAACTGTGTGGGGTCGTGAGGACCGAGTTTGAGAACCGCTGGAATATGGTATACTAGCCTATTCTTATTTAAGCAATACCTTGTGCGCAAAACATTTTTTTTTAATGGGATTACCTTTGCATTCACTTTAAGAAAACAGGTTGTGCTGTCAATGGAACCACTCCTCCTAAGGCAATAGATGTCAGTGTAGAACCTGAGTTATCATGAACTTCCTATGCCGACTGAAGCATTCATACTTTTTACACTGTACATCTAGCAGAGCCAAAGATATTACATACTAGAGGCTGAACATGTTACATGTGTCATTACAAAAACATAATAAAAGTTGTGTGCCATCCACGTATTCTAATTAAAGCTTCTTTGCTGCATCTCACTGAAAAATAAAAATAATTTTGATTGAATGACCCAGGGCCAGAGAAGATATACTGTTCAGAAATAGGCCCTTAGGTTGTCAACTGATGGGTGTAATATATCTATCTATATAGATAGATAGATAGATATCTATATTGTGATATCTTGGGGGTAATTAGCTCGGCAGAGGGTGGATTGGTGCAGTGTTTAGGTGTTTAGTGAGGGTCCACACACAACTTTCAAGTAAAACAAATGAGATGGTGCTTTACTTCCAGCAGGGAAAACAGGTACAGCACAAAGGACCAGAAAACAATAAACAACCTAGCCCCTGTTTAGGGCGTCTAACTCACTTCTTGGTCCCTCTCTAATGTGTTGCAGCTAGTCTGCCACCAAAGTCTCTGCATGCAGGTCTATCACCGGCTCCAGCCTGGCTTGGATTGGCTGCCACAGCTACACAAATACAGTCAGTCCTGGAGGCCTTTGCTGTATCATACAGATATAGGCCCTGGCTTCCTCAGCCTGCAGCTTCACTGCTTAAATGTCACACAGTCTGAGAGTTTGTGGTCCCCCCTTGCCCCCTACAAGGTCCAGACACAGGCCTCCTGGTCCCCAATGGCTCGCTCAGCTTCACTGGGTTCTCTGTGTCATGGCTTGGTGTGGGCTTGGACCCAGAGTGGAGTCGGATGTTCAATGGAGGCTAGTTTGCTGGAACTGAAAGGCAGCCGGTCTTAATGGAGTATGACTCATGAGGTGACTGGGTACACGGAGGGCAGTTCAGCTGAAGGGACGCGGACTGTACTCAGTGACCGGGGTCGGCCGGTCTGCAGCTGGTAGCGGGTACAGGTGGCAAGCTGGTACACAGGGCTGGAGTGGTACAGAGCTATGAGGTGGTCACACTGTGACACTCTGGAACTGCAGCACGTACGGAGCAAGGAAGCACAGGAACTAGCTCACAGCATACGCTGTGAAAGACGTTGCACTGGCAACTAGAGGACCTCTTGACAGCCCTTTAGCACCCTCAGGTAGTGCAGGATTGGTTGCTAGCATTCCCTTGACAGCTGTGACCTGATTGGCTCCAACTAGACACCTGACCAGAATCCAAGATGGCCGCGCCCATCAGTCTTCAGCACAGAAGTGCTGTCAGTCACACCTGCTCACACCTCTCTCCAGATGGGCCCCCTCAGTCTGTGGAGACCCCCTGTGCCCAGCGCCGCTCTCCAGGACCCAGCTCCACCGCCAGAGGGACGACGCCAGAGCGGCCGGCAAGGTAAGAGCCACGACCCTGGCAGCCTGACAGCCCGGATCGTGACACGCTGGCTGCCACAATCCCACATAAACTGTCTCCCATGGCAGCCTGACTGGTCTGCCTTCACATCAGCCCACACCTGAGCTATATCCACAAGACCGCAATTAGGCATCTTCCCATAATACTTTTCTAGTCTGTGTGGGCGGATCTCCCCTGCCCCACACAGAATCTGCTGCTCACCAGTGCCACCTCTGGTGATACTGCCACATATCCCCCTCCCCAGCTTGAAACCCCTGGGTTCAGCTACATGGGACAAGGCATTCTCATTGCGAAGTCCCTCTTCACTCTCCTCATGAGGGAAATCCACTGCATCCACGGTCATACAGACTCTTGTGATCTCTGAGGGTCTCATCCTCTAGATTCCAGAATTTATTTCCCTCCAAACTTTTTTCCTCACTTTATGGTAGCAATGGTACTTCTTGCTTTCTTTATGCAGTACTTGAGGGTCATCCCCGGGTACTACGTCAGGCATCAAGAACTTGAAGTTACTTTTCCCAAAGCGACATATTTCATCTTTACTCTTGCCACTTAAAACTATTAAAGGAACATCTTTTTGCCAACTTCTACTTGTCCCATCTTTAACCTGCAGCCTTGAAGCCCTGTCTTGGCTACTGGCATATTTTACCGATGTCCCCTTGAAAGAAGAGGAGCTAACATTATCCCGAGAGTCACCACCATCACAACTTCTGAACCTTGGCTTTATGTCAACAGACAACGTACTGGCACTGTCACCCACAGATTCTGGACTCCCGTGTCCACATAGGATACTTGAATATTTACTCCATTGATCCACATAATTTATCTCACGGCTTTGATGGCTATCTGCCACTTCATTAAGGCATAGATCTCTTGGATTTTCTTGTGCTCCTGATTTTTGAGCCTTGAAAATCTGATGAACAATCTCAACATGTTCCACCAGCACAGGTTGAAGTTCACTCTCCACAGAGGTCTTTATTTTCCAATTCACTTTAGCTGGACATTTTGCTTCAAGCTTTGTAATTTTAGACCACTTCACTTCCTCACAGATAAATCCAGCAGTACTGCAAATTCCATCCTGCTTGCATCAAGGCATTGTTTTACATACATGAGTATTATTTTCACAAGACTCTCAGAATTAACTTTCTCCAAGTTTCTGCTTTGCCCTGCAAAACTGTGTGATTGAGTCACATTCTCATCACTCTGAACACCCGGCAACAAAAGAGTCCATCCTTTGAAGCTATCACTATCTCCGTAGAATTTTGTACATCCTGTACCTTTACTTCACAGGTCACGCGATCACCATCTGTATACGTCAATTCTTTATTATCAACTTCGGACACAGTTTTGCAATCTGGACCTGAGCCCCTTTTGGAGAACTTCATACCCTCAGCTATCACTGTAAGCTGAAAGTCACTGCAAGGAATCTCATCCACTTTTCCAAGACGGACCTTTAGGGAATTTCCCAACTCCGATACTTCTGTCCCTTCCTGTACACTGGTATCGTTAATGAGGACATCTCTATGGTCCCATTGCTGCTGAAAGACATAACTCTGGAACATCTTACTTAGTTCCCGCAATTCACTGTTTGTCCGCTGCTCATCACACAAGACACTCTGTACTGGTAGCATATCACTCTGCGTGCCAGCCTTTTCAGGATCAATCTGTAACATTTGCTGCTTGCGGTTATGTACTTCTGCCACACTGGGTTCAGCAAAGACATCGGATGCCATTTTAGGTCCAGAATTCAACTTCAGAATGTTATTTAACTTCTTTTCCTCTTGAGATTTTCCCACTACCATGTGGAACTTTTCCTGAGCCATCGACAGCTGCTCTTCCAGCTGGGCAATTTTCACCATGGCACATTTCAACTTGCTCTCAGATTGCAGCAGATTGCACTCCACAACTTCATGTTCAGCAAGTCTCAACTTTTGTACATTAATTCAGACTCTGCCACGTTTAATTCACTTTGCAACTGCAGTTCTTTGGTATTCCTCTCTACTTGGAATCATTGCAACTGGTTCTGTGTACCTAGCAGACACTTGTCAAGGTTCTCACTCTGTTCTTGCAACTTCCAAGCCCTGCCATGAGCAAGGTTAAGCTTTCTCTCCAAAGATTCACTTTGCTCTGTGGCTTTATGCAGACTTTCCTCCAGGAATGCATTTCTTTCTGTCAGACCTTCTGAAACTGCTCTAGCTGCAGCTAAATTGGAGTGGAGAGTTTGTACTTGCTCCTTACAGCTGACTTTAAGATGGACCATCTCCATCTCTTTTCCTTCAAGGTCAGTTTCCCACTGAGCGTGAGTCTGCAGCCTCTGGAGACATTTCTCTTTTACTTTCACAAAACTTTCCCACTAGAGAATTTTTCTCCAATTCACAATCTCTAAAGCTTTACTTGAGTGGAGGCAATTAAAGAGTCTTTTTCCTTTAACAGCAGAGCCAGATCCGCCACTTTCACTTGCGTGCGCTCTGCATCACTCCGATGTCTCTGGACACCTTCTTTCAATTCCTCCACTTCCTGCTGAAGTACCACACACCTTTGCTGCAATACAATATCTTGCTGTAATATGTCATTCTTTGCTAACAGCACATCATTCTCACACTTTGTAATGCATTTGAAAAGTTTAGCTTCCTCAAGGCGTTCAGACATAGCTGCCAATTTGAGGTCTGTCTCGTTAAGACCTTCACATTTTTTTATTTCTTCCTGCTCAAATGCCATTTTCAAAGAGGACAATTCACACCGTAATTTATTTTCAGCTTGCTCATGAAAATTTCTCTCATCAGCCAATTGTTCCATTAAGTCATCAACCTTCCCAACATAATACGTATTACTTTCATTCAAAACTTTACGCATACTGTCAAATTCTTCCAGGCTGATATAGTCCTTTCTGGATGGATCTTGCACCATACACTGACCACACACACTGACATCTTTATTCTGCTTTGTAAATGTCTCTTTCAATGGAATAACACTGTTTACCCCATCAATTTGAAAGGATTCACTACAGAGGATTTCAAACAGCTTTAAATCCTTTCCATGTAACCAACTTTCTTCACATTCAGACTGTAAACTCCAGCCTGGGTTTTCCATTTCTCTAGACTTAGAATTAAATGTTGTAACAAGAATCCTCCCTTTAGAATTGTTCTTTTTATTTCCCATGATTCTTGGCACAAAAGATCTTGTTGCGTAGACCTGTGTGCGTAGAATCTTTATGCCCGCATTCTCCATCAAATGTGATATCTTGGCAGTAATTAGCTCAGCAGAGGGTGGATTGGTGCAGTGTTTAGGTGCTTAATGAGGGTCCACACACAGCTTTCAAGTAAAACAAATGAGATGGTGCTTTACTGCCAGCAGGGAAAACAGGTACAACACAAAGGACCAGAAAACAATAAACAACCTAGCCCATGTTTAGCGCGTCTAGGTCTGTATATACCCTACAGCTGTAATTATGTTATCTGGTGATCCTGCAGTTATTACTGTTTAGTTAAATATGAAGATTGCCATATATTTTGATGTTTTGACATGTCAGCAGCAGGCCATGTTTTCTGCATGTCCTGCTTTGGATTATGTTGCCAATATGCGCTGAAGCTATTCTGGTAATGAGCATTGGAACCACTGTTGTACTGCTCTGTCCAATATGAAGATTGCCATGTGTTTTGTTGTTTTGCTATGACTACAGCAGGCCATGTTTTCTAGGTATGTGTCGCCAATATGCGTTAAAGCCAGATTTTCTTTGGCCATGTTTTCTGCATGTCCTGTTTTGGATTGTGTTGCCAATATGCGCTGAAGCTATTGTGATGTCTTGGTGTTAATTAGCTCGGCAGAGGGTGAAAGGGTACAGTGTTTAGGTGCTTAATGAGGGTCCACACACAGCTTTCAGGTGAAATAAACAAGGTGATGCTTTTACTGCCAGCATATGAAAACAGGAAACAGAAAATAACAAACAAACCTAGCCCCTGTTTGGGGCGCCTAACTCACTTCTTCAACCCTCTCTATAAGGGAGCAGCTAGTCTGCAAACAAAAGTCCCAAGTCAGCTTAGCCCTGCTTCCTGCAGGTTAACACAGGCTCCGGCCTGGTCTTTAGTTGGCTGACACAACTACACACACATATGGTGTGTACACACTACACGATATGCTCCCTGAGCGATATCATGTAGTGTTGTCCCCGGCAGGCTGTGCTCAATGTCGTTCATGACTTTGAGCACAGCCGCTGAACGATATCATTAATGATATCGTTCAGCGCTGGGCTCTCTCTCCCATTCCATGACATGCAGCAACCTGACAAGATCGTCAGGTTGGCCTGCATGTCAGCCCGATAAACGATGATGGCGAACGACCCGCGGGAATGCGCGTCGTCATCATCGTTCATCTTTTTGGTGTTAAAAATGGACGATAAAGTGGACGACTGAATGATAACGATATCGTTATCGTTCAGTCGTCCACTTTATCGCCCAGTGTGTACGCACCAATAGTCTGTCTCTATGCCTTCCCTGTATGCTCCAGGTTAGACCTTGGCTTCCTCAGCCTGCAGCTTCACTGCCTTCTTGTCACAGTCTGAGAGTTTGTGGTCCCCCCTTGCCTCCTGCAAGATTCGACCTCCTTGCCTCCCAATGGCTCGCTCAGCTTCACTGGGCTCTCTGACTGGTCTGCCTCATCAGCCCACACCTGAGCTCTCTCCACCAGACAGCCCTTACACAACTTCCCAGACTCCTTTTCTTCTCTGTGTGGGCGGATCTTTCCTGCCCCACACAGAATCTGCTGCTCACCAGTGCCACCTCTGGTGATACTGCCACACTATTCTAGTGATGAACATTGGAACCACTGTGCACTGCTCTGTCTTATATGAAGATTGCCATATGTTTGATACTTTCCTCAGGACAAGGAGAAATTGTGATATAGGTAGACCATTTTTCAATCCATCAGGATGATGGCTGGTAGAATAAAGCAGAGTATTCCAAACTGTCTGTTTGCGAAACAGTGTATAGGCCAACCTACCTTTTTTTTTTTTGAAGATAGAGATATCTAAATAACCCATCCAACTTTCGCTGATAGCTGACGTAAACCGAACCCGGGTATCAAGTGAATTTAGAGAGTCATTCATATTGTGAAATGCATTCTCACTGTTATACCAGATTATAAAGATATCGTCGATGAAACGTTTATAGAACAGGATATCTGCAGAATATCTCGGCATGATATGCCGCTGTTCATATCGGTCCATATAGATGTTGGCATATATATATATATATATACATATATATATATATGTATATATACGTCACTGACAGATTGTCCGGCACTCAAAACTATAACGCAACTTGCCTGGGTGCACATGCAGAGAAGGTGATGCATACAGTGGGAACGGCAGGCACTCAGCAGGACCAAATAGCTACACAATAATAGAGCCAGACGGAGCCGGTGTCTAAGTCAACGTTTCAGCAGTCACGCTGCTTTTATCAAGACATACATATGTCTTGATAAAAGCAGCGTGACTGCTGAAACGTTGACTTAGATACCGGCTCCGTCTGGCTCTATTATTGTGTAGCTATTTGGTCCTGCTGAGTGCCTGCCGTTCCCATTGTATATATATATATATATATATATATATATATATATATGTTAGAGATGTGCGCCGACCCCCGTGTTTTGGTTTTGGATCTGGATCTCCCCTGGTCTTGGAAGTGAATCCGGTTTTGTATTTTTTTCCTTGGTGTTTTGTTTTCTTGTTTTGGTTTTGGATCTGGATCTTTTTCTCAAAAAATTAAAAAAACAGCTAAAATCACATAAAATGTGCCTTTTTTTGTTCCTACAGTATTAACAACCTCAATAACATTTATTTCCATTCGTTTCCTGCAACTTGTGTTGCTGGCTGGATCTTGTGCGGTACTGCGGTTAAGCCTGACACACACACACACACACACACACACACACACACACACACACACACACACACACACACACACACACACACACACACACACACACACACACACACAGAGAAAAATATAAAAGACACTTTGATTGATTTTTCTTTTTACTATATATATATTTTTTTTATTATTATTATTTTTTTTTTAGTCCAGAACTTGGGCCCAGATGGACACAGCACCAGCCCAGATGTATCTACAGTTCTGCACCAGCCCAGATAGACACAGCAGACATAAAAAACATCAGCCCAGGACACAGCAGACAGCACAGACAGCCTAGATGGATCAGCAACAGCCCAGATGGACACAGCAGACAGCACAGTGACAGCTGTCACAGGCACCAGCCCAGAATGGATCAGCAGTCACCAGCCCAGGACACAGCAGATAGCACCAGCACCTCTCCCAGCCCTACACTACCCACCCTCCCTGTTCAGTCTCCACAGCCGGAGTGAAATGGTGTCCGTCGCGTGGTCCCTTATATACTACATTGATCATGGAGACGAAAGCTCGCGAACATTGAGATTGCGTCTCTATGGTTTTGCCTTGATTTGAGAGATCCAAGTAAGGCGGGAACATCCGAGCCTTCTTGGATCCGACTAGGTTCTTCTAAATTCGGGTGGGTTCGGATCTCTGGAAACTGAACCCGCTCATCTCTAATATATATATATATATATATATATATATATATATATTAGGGGTGAGCGGATTCGGTTCTACTCGGTTCCGTTCGGATTTAAAAACCGAATCTTATTGGCTATCCAAAACTCATGACAGCTGATACCCAATAAGATTCGGTTTTTAAATCCGAACGGAACCGAGTAGAACCGAATCCGCTCATCCCTAATATATATATATATAGATGTAACAGCCTGCCCCTGTGCTCAAAGTGGAATCAGAGCCAGAATATCTTTGTGACTAATGAGGAGTGTTGTCAATGAAAGAGGAATGGGCAATTAATTAGCTTGTTCTGTCATGAAACTTGATTTGTGTGAAAAGTTGCTCACCGGAGCATCAATCATCAATGTATTGTAACCACTTAACTCCCTTGTCCCCCTCCCCACAGGTCCTGCTTTCCACTGCTTACTCATAATCTGCACACGTCTAGTCTGTTCCTAGTCACTTCTTACTACCTCTATCATTCCCATGTAACTATTTTATTTACTACCATCCTCTAATTTGTTGCTAAAAAAAATGTGCATAATTTTAATATGATCTTCTACTATCATCCCTCCAATTTTTTTTGTCCTCTCACTCCACTTGCCATGCACACTTTTTCTCCACCCTTTTCCTACTTTTCCTACTTCCCCTTCAAACAATCTGCTCCCTGCACTTGCATCAATACCTAGACTATACCAATTGAATATTCCCCATCACCCATATGTCCCCTGCCCTTATCCACTTCTTCCTCTTGTCTGCTAGTGACATATGCCCTACCCTTTGACCCCACTGAATTCCCACTATCTGATCCTGCTCTTCTTTCGGCAACAAAACTTCCCTCCTGCCTCTAACTAGCCCAACATTATTCTCATCCATTCCCTTACCCACCTCACCTAGTCTTGTGGACACTTGAATGCTAGATCTATCTACAACAAACTCTCATGAATCCGTAACATAATCTTATCTCACTCTTGTAGCCTTTTTGCTGTTACTGAAACTTGGATAAATCATTTTTAGAATGCTTTTCCTGCAGAACTCTCCTATTGGGCTCTCTACTTCATCTGCACTTCCCATCCTGGTGACTGTCAAGGTGAGTAGGTGTCCTCCTGTCTCTCAAGTAACACCTTTAGTGTCATTGTTCTTAACCTTCACTCTCCTTGACCTTAAAAGGTCATACCATAAATTTCTTCTCTCCACTCTACCGCCATGTTACTGTCAACTATCGCCCTCACGGGTATTGTCTCCCAATTCCTTGGCAACTTTGCTGCCTGGGTTTCCCACTTTCCATTGAACTAACTACAATTATTCTACAGAATTTTAACATCCCCATTGTGAGCCACTGGCATTGCTCCTTCTAAACGCCTTATGCTATTATGGTCTCTTCCTGGTTGGCTTCACCTGCAATGCATCATGGTCACTCCATGGACCTAGAGTTTTCCCATTGTGTGGCATCTACATCTTCTCTAAATCTTTTCTAAATCTGACTTCCTGCTATCTGACCACAATCTCCTTTCATTATAACTCAGTTTGCCTAAATGGCCTTTTCCTTATTATCCTCTATAATATTTCTACCCTACACATCTGCTATAAAGTAGACATTTTCAGAAAATTGTGATACTTACTGTGTGAATTGCTTTTATTTCCATCTATTGTGTACACCCATGTTAGGTACAGTACAGCACAAGCTCACCTGTATACTGTATGACTTTTTTGTCAAGTCTTAATCCTCCACTTACTTCAAGACATGGTGTTGTTGTTCTACAAGGTCCACAGTTTCCAGAGGTGAAACCCACTACGACAAGCTTTCTCCCCGCTGCCTTCAGTTCATTTTCCAGTTCATCCTATATTGCAGAAATGACAAAGTTAACAATTAATTGATATTGTCCCTGTAATATAATTATTAATTAATATGCTCTTTTAAAAAAATATTTTTTTTCCCCCTAATATATCTGCCTTCTTATTCAATATATAATTATCGCCCTCATGATAAGTGTATTGTGATTCCTATTGTGCTGAGCTTACTTTTTGAGTTCTCTCATCGGTCACAACCACCTCATTTATTTTTGGGGGTTTGTTGGTAAATCTGCAGTGAGCTTTAAACTAGAAATGTGCAGTTCGGCTTACCTGAAAAACGCACACACCTGAACTTTGGGGTTTCTGAGTCAAATCAAGTCCCGGCTTGGGTCTCTTTTAGGGTTCCGAGTAGAACCGAGACCTGAAACCAAAACCTGATCCGAACCAAAAGTTATGAGGGTGGTTTTACCAACACCAAAACAATAACATTTGAGGGTGGTGTTGCCAAAACCAAAACATGGGAAGTCTGGATTCTCGGCAGGAATTGTAGCCATTTGAGCTATGGAAATCAGAGGGATGCAATCCTGTCAGTAAAACTCAGAAAACCCCTCAAATTTGCAAAACCACCATTTATTAAATATACTCAATAAATGACCAATAAGATTTTGCCCTTTGAACTTTGTAAGTAAATTATGCCCAGTGGCGCACATTATGGGCATGATTTTAAGTCGGACGCAGCCACGTCTGTGTTTGCATCTTTTGTCATAATTGTCTCGGCGACTTTATGCTAATACTAGTATAAACCCTTTCCTGATGTACATCCATGAATCTGAATGTGCAAGGACTGTAATGCCCACTTTGAACGTCTAGTCGCAATCATCGGCTGCGAAGGGGGTCGTGATTGCGGGGGCGGGGCTTAGCATCAGGGGCGGGGCTTAGCACCGGGGGGGGTTGCAGCGGCGGCCGGTCGGTGCATGCGTGGGCACTTTGTCATGGTATTTTTTGCGAAAATACCGTGACTAGTGTGCGGACGGGATTCACAGGGACAGAGCTTTATCGCAAGCTCTGTCCCTGCAAGGGATTTGTAGTAAATCCCTGTGATATTGCCTGAATTCGCAATGCGAATTCAGTTGATAATATCACACTACAACCTGCATTCAATATGAGGATTGTAGTAAATAGAGCCCCAAGGGCCTGATTCAGCTTTGGAAATAGAGTGAGAATTAGCCCTTAACTGTATACCTGGACAAACCATGTTGCAATGCAAGGGGTGTAAATACATAAATTTTTCTGCATGTAAAGTAAATACTGGCTGCTTTTGTATGTAGCCCACAAATACTGCACAGCTTTATTATTACACTGCACTTTAGATGTCAGTTTGGACACCTCCCTCCCAAATCTAAATCTCTCTGCACATTTTAAATCTGTGCCACCTGCAGTGCAGCATGGTTTCACCAAGATGATCAGTTAAGTGCTAAATCTCACGCTATTTCCAAAGCTGAATCAGGCCCCAAATCCTTACAATTAGGAAATGGTACATCCAAGAATAAACAATGTAGATTAGAAAGAGTAACTACTGTACAATGGTACTAATGCCAAATACACACTTTATAAATAAAGCAAGGTAATCTTGGTGATATTAACCAGATTATATAATAAGAAAAGAATCTGGGTTTTCCTTGGCAGCAATTTGACCAAAGCACCTGTCTACACAATGAGTACATTCATCTTGTTTCATCATGTCTGCAGACACCAGCACTAACTTGTAGTATGGACTCTATGGAGCACAGAAACATTTCATTAGATTACATATATGTATGTGCTATTCAAATCACATATGGATGTAAATGTCCTGTGTTGTAATTTGCTGTACATGCTTCAAAGGATGTGACTGATTCTAAGTCAGATGCAGCGGCGCTGTGTTGGCGTCTTTTGCCGCAGTCACTTCATTGATTTCATGTGAATGCCACTACAAGCTTTTCCCTGGTGCTCAGCCATGCGTATGACTATGAATGTGCAATGAGATGCTCTGATTTTATGCGAATGCCACTACAAGCCATTCCCTGGTGCTCAGCCATGCGTATGACTATGAATGTGCAATGAGATGCTCTGATTTTATGCGAATGCCACTACAAGTCATTCCCTGGTGCTCAGCCATGCGTATGACTATGAATGTGCAATGAGATGCTCACTTTGTGCATCTTTAGATGCTAAAATCTCACTTGCTTCGTCATGGAAATGTGCGCCAGCCCCATGCTAGGTGCAGGTTTTGTATCAGAGCATGGCCTCCAATGTAGGCAACTAAGCATCTGAGTTTGCAAACAGTTCTGTGACATGCCTATGACAATCCCATAACACACCCATAAGATGGTACATCTTTGTGTGTCTGATTAGCCGCTTCCCAGTCACACCACTCAGGAAAGTGCCAATACATTTCTGAGCTTGTGCGTCTCAGTCGGTCCTGTGACTCTGTACACATACACCGTGGGATGCATGCACAGTTTTTTAGCTACTTAGACAAGTGCCCAGTTAAAAACTTAGACAATTTGCATGAATGAATCCGGCCCAATATGACAACCTTTGCAGACATTAAATTATTTGTTTAACTATATACAATTCCCCCTTTGCTTTATCTTCTCATTAACCTTTTTTGTGAGCATATCTTGAATTTGCTAATATTGGTACAATCTGCAGGCAGATATGTCTTGCAGACAAGAGCTAATTAGGAATTTACAGATAACATTCCAGAGGCCAGAGTACAATAAACAGAGCTTTTCAGAGACCAATAAACAATACAGAGAGCATTCCAGAGACTTACATACAATGCAAATAGCATTACATAGACTAATAAACAATACAGAGCATTCTAGAGACTTACATACAATACAGATAGCATTACAGAGACTGATATACAATACAGAGAGAATTTCACACATCAATATACAATACAGAAAGCATTCTAGAGACCTACATACAAAATGGGAAGCATCTTGGAGAACACCTTAAACGTGGAGAGCATCATAGTGACTGCTATATAGTTGGAAGAGATCAGCACATTAGTTAATTAGTGTCTGTATCACCCCAGTTGCTTTATGGAAGCACGGGTGGCTGGGTGCGAGGGAGAGGGATACATCAGCCTTTTCTACAAAACATGCAATAAGCTTGCCAGCCACCACAAGGCAGCCTAATATTGGAAGCTGCCCTAAGTTAAAATACAAAACATAAAACACAAATTAAACATCAAGAATGCTAATCAATTAAAAGCAAAATATGACATGAAAAAGAGTCAATATAGTTAAATTATACTGATGTTGATTGACTATAAACAGTCCAGCTTGTTAAACACAAATTAACCACTCCCATAGGGGAATTTTAAAACAAAAATTGACATATCATTGCTCACATCTAATTTGTAGACTTATATATGAAATTATAACTTATATACTGTATTTAGCAAGTTCCAACACCAGCAGCAGTATAAAGCAAGCATTAAGAACCAATATCTAAATGTAACTAAATATAACCAAAAGTATATCACAACAGTATATAAAAATTATACATGGGATAACACCCCAAGACATACAATAAAAATGAAGTTCTGCAAAATTCTATCCTCTTGCTCAACTTATTCAAATTAATATGTGATTCAAAATACTCACTTGTAGACATGTCAATCTTTGCTCCATGTGAGCAGTTCCACCAGAGCATAATTACCAGCCTATTAAGTTATGAAACAAGGGAATTAAGAAATTGGATACAAACCGTGGGCACCACAGAGCAATCTATTATCGGGGACAGTACCTAATAGGCCAGATCCAGCTGCAGGTTATATAACAAAATCAAATAAAATACATTTCACATTATGCTTGAAGTGACCCCATGAGCCAGGTCCTTTGAAAATGCCTGGTGAAACCTATGGCTATTTCGGCCCTGCTTGCGGAGTGCCCAGCAGCGATGACAGAGCAGATTTTACTTTGTTTCAGGTACATTATTGTTATTATTATTTTTTTATTTATAAGGCGCCAAAAGGGTTCTATAGCCAAGTACATAAGGAATGGAATAAATAACAATTAGCATAATTCCAAACTGTTGCTGAAAATTCTACAACTTTACATAAATACGTAATTCATTACAATGTGCAATTAACATAATTATATGCACTCAAATGGCAAGTCTATTGTGCATTAAGATTATTTTTTACATGCATGTTTTAGAATAATTGCACTTTTTATTGTAAATAGCTTATTAACTAGAACTAAACTCTCAGAGGCGTTTTATTAATTCATATAAAAGTAATATACAGTAAGGGTATTGTCACAGCTTTTGCTGGTTGGGAAACTGACTCTGCTACACTGTATGTGCAGAAATCAAAGAAATAATTCGTAATAATGTAGCTCTGATTAGATTGTATAATTAGAAGTATATGTTAAAAGATGGAAGATAATGTGCTATATAAATGATGTTACTGATAACAGTGCAGTTTATTTGTTGCTCCAAGTCAGTGATTAGAAATAAAGATTTCAACAGAATAAGGCAACGTAAAAAATGAACAACTTTTGGAGTAACCTGAGCTATTTTGACAATCAGGAAAAAAATAAGATTTTAATGCTATTCATGTTCCTCTGCACCTTATCGAAATATGTGTTTTGAATTTAGTTCCATATTAACTCATTACCTTACACATTTAAGTGTGAATATGTAACCTAAATTAAATAGATTTACTAAAAGGAAACACAAAATATGGGAAAAAGATTTACCTGGTCATATATCTGTTTCAGTGCCATAATGCGCCTTTATCTTCACAAGACGTTAAATTTAATTCTGTCTATCAAGATGCTGCTGTGCATTCTGATTCTTCCTTGGCAATTACTAATATTTGTGATGCTCCAATGACCCTCGGGGCAGCAGCCCAGCCCATTATTACTAAATACAATGTGATCTGTCCTGTGCTCACCGACATTTTGGGAGTGGCACAGATTAGTGTAGGGCAGATTAATCCTTGTATATTAGATTTTATTTGTGTCTTTTCTAATGCATAGTTTTCTTTAAATGCTGGTTTTCATTCACAGTATTCTCAGAAAATAATAATAATTAGAATTATACTGTATAAAGAAAATTAAAAACTGATAACTGACAGTAATGTCAGCCTTGGTGATCTGACTCCAAGAAACAAATCCTTGATTCATAGTACATCGGCAAATATGAGCATATTACCCTACTGTCTCACATAAGAGATCTGGAGAACAAAATGCAACACTATCATAACTTGATTACTAGAGTAAAAATCTCAAAGTGGGTTTGTGAACTCAGGGCCTGATTCAGAGTTGGGAATAGAGGCCCTGATTCAGAGCCGGATGCTCTGACAGAGTGCTCGCTCTGAATCAGGGCCAGGCTTTTTTTTTTTTTTGGATGGCCTCCTGGCCGCTCGCATAGCTGTGGGTGACCACCCACAGCTATAGCGAGCGGGCAGGAAGATGGTCACGATGGTCAAGACCAGCGCGACCATCGGGCTTGCGACGAGACCCTTTTGGTAGGGTCTCGTTGCCGCAAGCCCCAGAGAGATTTCGGCTCTCACAGAGCCGAAATCTCTCCCACTGACATCACTCGTGATGTCAGTGGGGCGTCCCCAAAATGAGGCGTTCACATGGGAACGCCTCCGTTTGGGCAGCCACTCCCATGGCCCGCCCACCAAAGGGGGCGTGCTGTCACTCAACATCGACAGCACGCCCCCTTTGGTGGGAGACCCGGAGCGACGGCTTGCCCGTCGCTATCCGGGTCTTGCGCATGCGCATGACGGAGCCCGGTCCGTCGTGCGCATGCGCACTGGGCCACCATCGGCCCGTTTGCGACCCGTTTAACTGTGTACCTGGACAAACCATGTTGCAATGCAAGGGGTGTAAATTCATACATTTTTTTGCATGTAGGGTAATACTGGCTGCTTTTGTATGTGGCTCACAAATACTGCACAGCTTTATTATTACACTGCACTTTAGATGTCAGTTTGGAAACACTCCTCCCAAATCTAAATCTCTCTGCACATTTTAAATCTGCCCCACCTGCAGTGCAGCATGGTTTCCCCAAGATGATCAGTTGAGAGAGATATCTCTCTCTATTCCCAACTCTGAATCAGGCCCTCAGTGGATATGTTCTATACAGGACTAGAGATTATTTTTATTTAAAGATGACATTTATGAAAATTTGCTGAATTTCATTATGAAAATTAGAACTGCCTTTTATCTCACCATCTGTTCAGAATGAAGTGCTTGTTCAGCATTTATTTTCTTCCTGCAGTGTGACTTGTATGAGAGGGAGCTAGAGAAGACATTTGGCTGCCTTATTTTTTAGCTTCTGTTACCTCTCTAGGGCTCTATTCAGCAAGCACATTTCTACTCATGGAGAAATTACCGTTTATGCATAATTTAAGTATTATTGCTATTTATCAAAAGGTTAACAGAAAACATAACGCAATTATCTTCTCCATTAATACCCCACTCCTACAATATCGCAATGTATATAGGATGTCATTTCTGCTATACAGGTAGCAGAAAAACATTTAAAGAATGTGCCGTAACTAGGGTGGTGCGACCTGTGCCATGGCACAGGGCACTGCAGGGCAGGGGGCACTGTTTGGGCCTGTCAATTTTCCTATTTATTATCATTCTCACTTGTAGCTTCCTCTTCTTTAATCCCCAGTATCTCCTGGCCTCTCCGATCTCTTTGCTGGCCCTTCCCCATGAGGTCATGGCCATTTTTCAGGTGCGCTATCTTATGTCCCTATTTAAAAAATGGGGGGAGGCGCCAATGCTCACTCTGGCACAGGGCACCAAAAAGTCTAGTAATGGCTATGCTGTATATAACGCCATCTAAGAATGGCGTTATATGAAGAAAATACCTTATTTCAGCTGAAAACTGCAGGGTCAGAGGGATCTCTTCCAAACAAAACAACAGATGGTTAGTAACCATCAGATTCCGATGTTCATCCCAACGCTGAACTTACAGACGGACTCCGGACACCACTCCTCCACTGTTAAGTGCTCCCTCTCTAGTGTGATGTTTCCGCTCAGCCCTCTGTGAACAGTAGGCATCTCCCATGGAAGTCAGCACGGTTCTCGGATGGGGGCACCAAGGCGAGGAGGCTCAACAGGAAGCCCAGGAAATACAGGGTATATTGTGCAAAGAGGACATTGCTCATTGTTTGGCAGCTGGGGAGGGGTGTGCGTGGAGGCTGTGGAAATATGCAAAGGTGCCCCAGCCCCGGGTACATGTTACAGATAATGCTTACCATAGCTGCAATACAATCTATCATCCATGATCCTCCTGTCCTTCCCAGGACATCCGAGTGGCAACAGCAGGGGGGGTTGTGGTGACACTGGTGAGATGCAGGGGGCAGGAGCGAGCATCAGGGAATTGTGGTGAGATGCAGGGGGCTGTGGTAAGAATCAGTGACAGCAGTGAGAATCAGGGGCATGTGGAGTGATGCAAGGGGTTGTGGTGAAATATAGGATGCTGTGGTGAAATACAGGGGGCAGTAGTGAGAAGCAGGGGGCTGTTGTGAGATGCAGGTGGTAGGAGTAAGAAACAAGAGGCTGTTGTGAGACAAAAACAAATTCCCCAGGGGACTGTGGTGACATGGCATCGGTTGTTATGAGATGCAGGGGACTATGGTGAGATGAAATTGCTCCTGTGTAAAGCCAGGGTAGGCTGTTTGTGTATATATTCAATATATCTATATAATAAGCAAGAAAGTGTGTGTGTGTGTGTCTGTCTGTTGTCCTTTATGCACGGCCACAGTTTTGTACCTAGCATCACCAAATATGGCATGACAGTGTGGTTTGTCCAGGATTAGGTTTTTGCCTAGGTTTGAATTTCGTCAGGGCCACACAGTCACACAATCCCATAAAACTGGAACACTCTTAAATATACACACTGTCACACTCTCATCTCTTTCAAAGTGCAATGTTCCACTTTTCCAACAGGCAGAGTGCCTGGCAGGCTCATAAGCAGCTTGGCACTAGATAATTCTAGCTGTGACAGACAGCACTATCAATCCACAATCTATTATCCTGGCCTCCGTTTTCCAAAATTCAGGTATGTTGCTACCGATGGGGGGAGTGGAGATGCCAGGATCTCCATTGGCTGAAGGAGATTTCCTGGCCTCTTTTACCCATCTGCAGTGGCTGGCTTTCCTGACTCCATGGTCACTCAGCTTGCTGAAGGGATCGCAGAGGGGTAGGAGGAGAGGAATATATAAAGTGGGAGGGAAGAAGGGTGCAGGCCTGGTCCCTGGGGAGGGGCCAGCCCACAGTTACTAGCAACTGCAGGGATCGGAGCAAGGAGGAGTGGGGAGGAGGAAAGCAGAGAGGGGCTGTTGGGGGGAGGAGGTGAAGCAGCTGGAAAGGGGAATATCTCCCTGCCCAGTCTGTGGTAACCTTGCTCCCTATGACCAAGTATTGTACATATACTGGCACCTCGGAAATGTTTGCGGGGGCTAGTTGGCCCCTTGCCCTCCCCCTTCTGGCGCCTGTGAGTACAGGTTAAAAAAGATGACACTAAGTTGCTGTGACATTATTGACATTGTACAAAGCAAGTCTGCAAAGTGTTACTGTTTATTGGTTGTGTGAGAGAAGCACATCCCGCCTAGCATGGCAACCTCCTGCAGGAGGAATGAAAGAAAGTTCCATGGGTACATTTAGTGAAGCATAAACACTTCAGTTAATTAATTTATAGTATTAAGCTTAATGATATACAGGATAGCATTTGAGATATAAACATAATTGTTAACGGGCAGTCCTTTATAGAGCGTGTGATGTTATACATCAGTGTCGATCCCAGGCACTCCACTGGCCTCCGCTCCAATCCCGTCTCCCCGGAAATAGAGTCCCTTGGTTGTCACCTGGTCTCCCACGTCCCTACCACTGTTGCGTTTCGACCCCTGTTCTGGGGTCTGTTCAAGGTAAGTCCTGATCTTGAATGATGTGCGTGTAACATCACACGCTCTATAAAGGACTGCCCATTGACAGTTCTTACATCTACCCGGTAATTGTTATCTTTACAGCCACTGGGGGATACCCATCCATGTTATGAATGCTATATGGTTCTGCAATTGTATTTTGTCTGCATGTTGTCCATGCGAGTGCTTTGTGATTGCAATTATTAGCATACTTTCACATCAGAACTGCATGCGCGATTGCAGCCACGATAGCAACAGCGATTCTTGCTGAATGAGGCCCCATGTGCAATGGTCAATTAATATTCGATTCCATATTTCTTCAAGAATTCCATCTCTCTATTTAGATATTCTCCACCATTATCAGATCTCAGAGTTTTGAGTCTGTGATCAGTTTGATTCTCAACAAGTCTCTGTAGTCTGTAATCTTCTTTACTACTTCAGACTTCTCTCTGGTGAAGTGTATGTGTGTCATTCTTGTGAAATCATCAATGAATGTCACAAAGTATCTGCAGCCATTATGGACTTGACTTTCATTTGACCACACATATGTATGTACCAAATCAAGTGGTGCTTCTGCTCTGCTTGCTGACTTGGGAAAAGACTGATGACTTTGTTTTCCTGATATACAGCTTTCACATGAGTATCATGTATATTGATGACACTGGGTGCCTGTAGCTATTACTGTCCCTATCTGTTTCACACAATGCCCTTTCCTTTAGCGAAATTAACTCTGTGACCTCTTTTTTTTCCCATCTCTGGTACATAAAAAATGTCTTGAGTCTCTGTAACTTTTGCTCCAGTCCTAATTTTCAAGCGGGCTTTAACGGTTCTAACCTTTGTAGCTGTAAGTACTTGATTCACAATTCCATTGATTGTGATAGGGTCACATGTGGTTAACATGGAGGGTATCCGGATGATAGACAGTAACCAGATAGACAGGCAATAGATAGACACCAGAAGATAGACAGTGAATAGGCAGACAGGGTTAAAGGGTCAACAGGGTTAAAAGGTCAACAGGTAAATGGTCAACAGTGCATTAGGTTGACATGGTTAAAAGGTTGACATGGTCAAAATGTCAATATGCATATAGCCAGTAAGCCGAACTCAGAAGTTAAGTTTCGCTTCACCGCCACAGAAATCTCCTCCTCATACTGCTGAATTCACATAACTTTGTGTTGTTTAAAACGTCTCAGATTAATTATTCTAATGAGTCCCCCATCTTGGTATGTGGCCTAGAGTGCTGTCCACATGTCACTGACATCTCCCATTTAGGATAGAGTACATGTGTTGCGCTACACTCAAGTCAATTGTTCCCATGACTCTCTCTACATTATCTGGGTTTGGACTGTCACCAGGATCTACTGTCACCTTCCACAACCTTTCTTGCTTTAATTGCATTTCCATAGCAAACTTTAATGTGGTGTAATTCTCTGTTCCTTTCAGCCCACCCCATTATGGGTGTAGCTCCTGTGTGCACACTTCTTAAGCTGGGTACACACTTGACGATGTGTTGTTCAATCCAGCGTATGTATACTCGCTATGTTGCTGATGATGCTCACTCCTGGCAATCATCAGCAACCTCCTGCATGCAGGTCCTATGGACGATATCGTTAGCGGGGGCCATGCTGCCAAACGCTGCATGTCCCCCACCGTCATTCAGTCACTGCCAGCATCAGTTAGTGTGTATGCACTTGCCGATGCCGGCACCCCTGCTGGGTCCCACCGAAGTCATACACACTAGAAAGCATCTAGTGTGTACCTGGCATTACAGACATATTTATGTAGTTATGTAGCTTCTGTGTACTGACTAGCTTCTGTGCTGTCACACTGCATTGGAAACACTATGTGCTGTCTTCACTCTGTGTTTGATAGCAGTCTGTGCCTTGCATGTGTCTAAGATGGTGTCTGTGTGTTGCTGAACATTCTAGCAGCTTGGGGCCAGTGTAACTATAAATTATGTGCCTGGGCCCATATCCTGTTGGATTATGTGTTTACAGGTGGTGGTAAGGTAGAATAAATGTACATACCAGCAGATGACGTGAGACAATGAACAGTCCAATACTTAACTAGTGGGGTGGTTTATTTTGTAGCAATGTGATAGTACAGATCTACTCAGAGTTTTAAAGACACTGGTCATAGAGCGGAGCTTGAGCTGAGCGGAGCATACAGCTCACAAGCCGGTGACTGTATGTTGGTAGTAGGTAGCGAGGCAGCATTGAACCAGGCCCTCTGGCAAGTGTGGGTAGCAGTATACCGCAGGTCTCACAGTACTAAATAGGAGACGTCTTTGCCCCACTGTGGCGCTAGTACACCTGTGCAGTACTAGGCTCGGTGACCATCTTGGTAAGGGAATGAAGCATCCCTGGAGGATCCAACATGGAGTATGGTCAGTAGCGATCTCTATCTTTAACAGATTTTAGAGTTAGGGTTAGGCTTCAATTAGGGTTAGGGTTAGGCTGCAATTAGGGTTTGGGTTAGATTAGGGTTAGGCTGCAAGTAGGGTTAAGGTTAAGCTTAGGGCCATATTTGGCAGAAAATACCACTGATGTTGATATATGTTGGCATTCTGGCAATGTTGACATTATGTCACTGTTGATATTCTGAACCTGTCGACATACTGAATGTTGACATACCATGGGGTATAATTACTAAAGTGAGGGTTTTTAGAAGTGGAGATGTTACCCATAGCAACCAGATTCTACTTAACATTTAACTAGCAACTTCTAGAAGATAATAGCTAAAAGCTGATTGATTGCTATGGGCAACATTTCCACTTCTAAAAACTCTCACTTTAGTAAATATACCCCCATGTCTACATAGTGAATGTTAACATAGCATACTCAGGCTTGCCGATAACTTGACTGCCTCTTCCGGTAGGAGGCAGTCAGCTCAGCACAGCAATGGGGGAGGGAGGAGGGCATGACATGATTTTGAGGGCAGGATGGGGGCGTGGCCATGCTACAGTGTAATCGCAGCCCCACCCCCGCTACACAATGCATAGAGTACCACCTTTGTGTAGCCAGGACGGGGCCACGATGATGCGATTCAGCACAAATTGCATCATCAGCTCCCCTGAACCAGTCACTTAAACCGAGTGAGCTGACGCCGGCAGGGATATGCGGGCAGGTTGCGCCGGCCGGGAGACCATATGAACTTATTATTAAGGAAGGGTATGAATGTGGAACCATGACTAGAACAGAATATCAATTTCTTTGTGTTGAAGAACCAGTGGTTGCCACATTCTAAATGCTTCCCAAGATTCATAAGAATGATAAAGTTCCCCCTGGACATCCCATAGTGTCGGGCATTAAGAGTTTGACTGAAAACGCCAGCAATTTTCTATCAGCTTGCCCTCTTATGTTAGAGATGGAGGTACTACAAAAACTTGATGAGATTCATGTGGACCCTGGAGTCATTCTTGCCACTTGTGATGTAGAGTCCCTCTATACCAGCATTAAACTTGATAGAGGTATTGATTCAGTCAGGTACTACTTAGAAAAAGAGGGTATGACCACATTTGGACATTTTCTTGTAGACCTCAAATTTGTTTTAACAAAAAAATTTTTTGTCTTCAATGACAAGTTCTTTTTGCAGGTTCGTGGCACGGCAATAGGGGCAGCATGTGCCCCCACACATGCCAACATATATTTGGGGTGGTGGGAGGAGTCCATTGTTTTTTGTGAACTAAATGAAAAATATACCTAAAATATACTTATTTGGATGCGGTATATAGATGATCTGCTCATTCTTTGGGACGGTCCAGAAGATCTTTTCTATGAATTCATTGGAGTCCTAAATAACAACGATCTCAATTTAAAACTTACATGTGAAATTAGTCAGACAGAAGTCACCTTTTTGGATGTAAAAATACAAAGGTTGCCAGATGGCAGAATTCAGACTGATTTATATTGCAAAAATACAGCAACGAATAGTGTTTTACATACAGTGCCCATTTTCCACCAGTGTTGAGAGGTATTCCAAAAGGTGAATTTTTACGCCTGAAAAGAAACTGTTCGAGTATTGATCTTTTCCATGCTAGATCAGATGAGTTGAGGGAGAGGCTGATTAATAGGGGATACAGTAAGAAGGCAATCAAGAAGGCTAAACATCATGCCTTACAGAAGGATAGAAACTCCTTACTGTATCCCAATAGAACCAACACGAAAAAGGAGGACAATGTGATTTGTTTCGTGGGAGACTTCTGCGTGGAATGGAATCAGATCCAGAATATCATACAAAAACATTGGACTATTCTAACACTAGATCAGGATTTAAAAATGAATCTTGGTTCAAGAGTACAAATTAGTTGGAGGCGCTCCCCTAATCTTAGGGACAAACTGGTTCAGTCATTTCTCCAATATCAAACATAAGAAACCAGTGGCAGAGGGGTCTTTTAAATGTGGGAGCTGCAAGACAAGTATCAGAAGATTCACAAGATCAGACAATTTATTAATTGTAACACTTCGGGGGTTATATATTGTTTCATCTGCCCCTGTACCAAAAGATATGTAGGAATGACCACCAGACCTCTCAAACAAAGGATCCTGGAACACATAGGCACAATAAGAAATGTTGAAGCAGACTTGAGGAGATGTAGGAAGCTTACTACGGTAGCAAAACACTTCCATGAATCACATCAAGGTGATTATACCACTCTAAGAGCCTTTGGAATAGAACTCAGTCTAGGCATTAGAGGAGGTAATATTACGCAAGAACTACTAAAGAAAGAGAGCTTCTGGACATTCTTGATGGGAGGCCTCCAACCGGATGGCCTCAACGAACACATATACTATGGAGCATTCTTATAGGTTCTTTTTCTTTTTCCCTTTTTTTGTAGATGTCGGTTTTTCACATGGATTTTCACGTTTTATGTACACTTTTTTGCATTTCCATGCACTATTTATTGTTATGCACCTACTTATTGTATTTATTTATTCATTATATAAAAATATTTTTTCTTTTTTGATAACTGGTGGCATATTGCCTTTATCCAATTATTTGTTGGTTTCATTTTTGTCACGTTTTACACTTTGTATATTACAATACTGACACCATGATTATTGGTAGCCAGTTGGATAAATATATCAATCTTATTATGATTATGATTTTTCAGATTGATATTCTTCTAAATTTTCGGATATCACTTTTAACCAACCTTTAGTTGGTTTCTTCTTTTTGGTCACACATTACACTTTTAGTAGATCACTTCATCGATACTATTATGATTGGAGTTACTTGGTTATATATTAATTATTATTATATTTATTTCTGTTATGACTAGGATCTTTTATTTTGAGGCAGAATCATTTTGGTGCATAATATATATATGCTTGTAACATAGGCACCTTTATATGTAGGTCTAATATACATGGTATGGTAGGATAATGCGTGTCATTTATAATATACTGGCGAGTTCTGATATATGTGATTCGTAGCCGATTAAGATAGTTATAAGGATACACTGTATCATGATTATGGCACTGTAGACCTGTTATATTTTAGACCTGGCATGTTATGTGATAAGGGCAGTGACACATATCAAGTAGCTCTAATGAGACTTCTTCAGTATAGTTTATATCTAGTCCATTGTTCCTATTTATATAGGGAATATTTAGTGAATGTGTTACTGTGTGTTGGCTATATATTAAGCCATAATACAAACGTGTACTTATCCCTGGCACATTTAAAATTTTGAAATAACAATGGACAGAGTATGTCTTGATAATTATATTAGAAGGAGTTCATAGATACAACATTAGGGGGACTATCACTGTACAAGTTATTTTGGTATATACATTATTTTGGTACATACATATTTGGAATGTTGGAACCCTAATGTGCAGGTCTCTTATATATATGATACAGTGGGATAATTTGTGTTATTAATAACATGTTGGCATTGTCACTAGTTCTGATATATTCATTGAATCATTTAAGAAATGAACACAGAATGAATAATAATTTTTGTTGTGTTTTAAGATATTACTTTCACTTTCCTCTTATATATATTTTTTCATATTATTATCATCCATATTATCATTGGGAATATTATTTTCCATATTATTGTGCGCATATGTCATCTTTATTATATAGGATATGTGAGACATTGAGAATTATGCTAATACACAAAAATGTCATCATAGATGCATATTATATATGAGATAACGTACATATGATCCATTAGGAGTGCAATCATAGGACATTATATATTTGGTGAGATAGATTGTTGAAATATAGTAGTGTAGAACATCTTTATTGTTATAAAATTGATCTCACTTGCCTGCTTTTCATTCATTTTCTCTGTATTCCCGAGTGGTATGAGTAAGAACCAATGGGAAACCTGACAGGCTGCTCTGATTGGTCCTTTTAACAGTCAATCATAACTAGAGATATGGATTGACTGTAGTGTACATCAATCAAATAGGATAGCGCTATGATTGGCCGATACATGCTTTTTAAGTACTATCAAAACTGGTTGATCCTATGACTAAGCTAATTATGCAAAACGCACGTCAGGAGACACGCTGCCTATGCTTTTAGAGCGTGCATTATTTTAATGTGTTGTTAAATCACTGTGTAATGAAAGTCAATAAAGCATTTCTTTGGGGTCTCTGTTAGACGCAGGGACGTAGTTAGTGGATGCTGGTGACTCATATTGGATGAGAGAGGCTCAGTGAGAGCTGACACATGTGACCTGTAGCCGACTAAGGGAGGCACATAGATACATTGTATCACAATCAGATAGACCGGGTATACTTTAGACCTGGCAAACTATGTGATAAAAGACAGAGACATATACTAAGCAGCATCTATATAGATTTCTTTGTCTTTTACTCATATATCTAGTCCCTTGCTCTCATTTGTATAGAGGGAGCATCAAGTAAGCACGTTATTGTGTACTGGCTACATATTAAGCCATAATATAAATGTGTACTCCTCTCTTTGCACACTTGTAATCTGAGATAGCAACAGGTATAGTGTGCTATGATAATTATACTGACAGGAGTTCACAGATATAACGTTACATTACTATACTTGATTTATTAGCTCAGGAAAAGCAGCAGTACCTGGCTCATATATTAACCCCTCTATCTATGTATTGTAGAGCTTTGTTCCTAAACACATTGTTCCTATCTATATAAGGAGCATTGTGTGAGCATGTCATTTTGTTTTGGCTATACATTAAGCCGCAACATAAACATGTAGCTCTTCTCTTTTATATCTGATTATTAACTTGGGATGGGAATAGATACTGAATATCATGATCATTTATTGTGAGGAGCTCACTGATACAACGTTAGGTGGATTAATATCATATCTTACTTTAGAACTGAGGAGGAATAGCACTACTTGGCCTGCACATTAACCCTTTCACGTATACATGAGAGATCTTGGCACTCTATCAGATGTGGTAACACCAGATGCATAATATGATCATTTAGAAGGGGTTTGGTGACCAGTAGCAATTCCCTATTAATTGTCAGCCAGAATTATGATTATGATAGATATCCAGTATATCTTGTAATTCTTTGTGATACTATTTTTTAGCCCAGCAGTCAATGTTACACTCAATTATTACATACAGTATATATAACGGTAGGACTTTTATATTAGACATCGAACAACCATTGAGTGTACCTACTATGTTGTGTCCCATAGTATACAGATACCCGTTTGATAAATAAACCAGAAGCCATTGGGCTATATGATATTGAGATACAAACAGAAGCATTCATATAGACAACAAACAGTGGTTGCACCATTTTATTAATATATATATATATATATATATATATATATATAAATAATTAAATATATATATATATATATAATTATATATATATATATATATATATATATATATTCTATATTTCGCTTATTTTAGATAGGAATAATAAAAGTTATATTTTAATTCATATATAATTTCTCCGACTTCAAATATTACTTATTGTTAGATTGCATGCCCAGATCTGTGCGTGCCCCATTAAGGAATATCTTTTTTCTTTTGGTGCTTATACCGCTCTTTCCCGGGGGCTCAGGAGCGACACCCGATTTTTGGGAAGGGGGTAGGCAAGTATGAGCATACCACACCCGTTTTTCTTGCATAAAATTTCTTAATGGAGCTGTAAGAACACTGCACTACTGTTCTAAAGCTGCATTTTCCTGGAAGGCGGTCGTTTTCTGATTCACAAATAAGAATCAGACGTAATACAAATACTATTTCGTGTCACTTAAAAATGAATCAATATTTTTCCAGTGGGCTGCCAGTAGAAAGGAATTTTAAAACTGCCAAGATGAGATTCAGCTACACCCTTAACCCGAAAAACAAGTTTTAACAGATATCATTCACTAGTTAACATGCATGGAAACAAAGAGGCATTAGAGCAGTGGACTTTATAGTACACATC
Source organism: Taudactylus pleione (assembly GCA_031769625.1). Classification (NCBI taxonomy): domain Eukaryota; kingdom Metazoa; phylum Chordata; class Amphibia; order Anura; family Myobatrachidae; genus Taudactylus; species Taudactylus pleione. Next base: position 10,235,892 of record JAUIMM010001030.1, on the reverse strand, counting down.
TACTCTTCCTTACGTATCCAATGTTTTGAGTTGTAATGAGAAATGTGATCTGCTCAAATTTACTAAAATAAAATAAAATAAAATAAAAAAATAACGGGGTGAGCTCTACGATAATGCCACCTGGAGATGTTGTTGTTATTAGGGCTTTCCCCCATTTAAATGACTCCTGCTCTGCTCTGACAGCCACAGCAGAGTCGGGAGCCGACGGCTGTGATCAGCCTTGTGTGTCTAACTCTAAATAGACCACAGGCTGATCACTGTGACCCTGGTCATCTCAAGTGTGCCGTGTCACAGAGCAGCATCCAGGCGATCTGGTGAGTCACAGAGGAGCTCACCGGATCACAGATGAAAGTGCAACCGGGGGGGGGGGGGGGGGGAGAGAGGGGAGGAGGAATAGCTAAAGCCGGTGGCGATGCATGCAAAAAATACCCCCGGAGGGTTAGGGTATTTTTTGCATGCTAACCCTCACCCCCGCGTGGCTAGACGCTAAGACACACGGCTTACCTTTGTTCAGTAAGTCGTGTGTCGGGATTTTGTAGTGGGGCTAATGATAGGCGTTGGGATTTAGACGCCTATCTTTAGTCCCATGTCGGGATGTCAGTGTGGGGATGTCGGCGGGCGGGATAGCGCCCGTTGGTTTTCTGACTGCATCCCGATGAGAGGCAGTGTAGTGGTGTAATGTAGCAATGTAGGGTAAGGAAGCGGTATTGCAGTTATGTAGCGTGGGGTGGTAGTGTAGTGATGCAGTGTGTGGAGGTAGTGTAGTATGTAGTATAGTGGTGTAGTGTAGCGATGTAGTGTAAGGGAGCGGTAGAGTAGTTATGTAGTGTCAGGAGGTAGTGTAATAATGTAGTGTGTGCAGGGCCGGCAACAGAAATCTTGGGGCCCGTTTCACAGATATCTCTAGGCCCCCCTCCCCCCTCGACCCCGACCCCATTGTCACTGCCGATGCCAGCAGTAACAGCCAGGGCCATGCTGCATTCGGCAGCTTGGACCCTGCTAACTATATCGCTCATTGGACCTGCAAGCAGGACCAACGGAGGATGTCACTGACGATGCGTGGGAGCTCGCTTTGTCAGCAACATGGCGGGTACACACTAGACAAAATGCCTGATATGTCGCTCCGTGTATGTTTATTATGTCTTTCTCAGAGACATGTGGAAGGACAGCGAGGGGGAAAGTGGTAGCATCCGCCGGTATCCAGGCAACGAAAATGCTGTTGATAGGTTACCAAAAGACGTGGCTCCGATCTCCCAGGTCGCGACGTGACGTCACTAGAGGGCGCTGTAGCCGCGATCCGCTGCAACTCTGCACGTGGTGAGGCTTGTTGAACATTCTATAAAGTCTGGTAAGTTACATCTTTTAATTGTTGTAGGTGATATGTTGATTTTGTACATCCTGACGACGGTGCTGTGGGCACTGAAACGTTGATGTTTTATATGGAGATGTGATTAAGATTTTTTTCTACAAAATCCTCTCAGTGCCGTCCTGCTTCTTTCCTGTATGAAGTGCTTACTGGGCACTTTTGGACTGTGGACACCAGGGTTATAGTATATTGGATTATTGAGTGCCAGACGTGTGTTGCATATATCTCAACTAGGGTGGTTGTTTTACTATGACTAGTTGTGTGTCTAGGCACCATGGAAGATAAGAAATTGTGACTTTTATCAGATATACATCATATAATATGCACTATTTTTTTCAATATCACCTTGCAAGTTCACAGTGTTGGCAATATGGCAGAAGGATATCAAGTTCCCAATTTATCACTAGGAGAGATGTTAAGCTTCACAGGCGAACAAATAAACCAAATCCTGTATACTGGAGATTCCCAGGATATTGTACAACAGGATTCGTGTGATGAATTGTTGAAACGAGAAGTGGATTATACACTGAAACGAGAAACGAGAAGTGGATTATACACTGCATGCTCAAACATTGTCAGATTATTATAAAGAAAAACATATCCCAAGAGGTTTTCGTGACCGAAATATACCAACCATAGGACGGTACAATTATGAATTTTGTCGTAAATGGATAGCAATCCTTAACACATGCTCATTTGAACGTATGATATTGGTTGTGGAGGAGGCCACGAGAGAATTGGAGACAGTGAAATGAAAGATTGCTACATATGACACCACACACCTTACTACCCTACAAACGGATCAATCTATACCAGGGGTTCTCAAACTTGTTTGCTCTGAGACCCCTTTTAACAATAAAAATTATTACGGGACCCCAGCATGTTACTGCAGAATGACTGCCACACGTGTGGTCAGCAGACCGCTCATGCACAGTAACACTATGGAGACACAAAACTGTAAGGTGTCCAATAATGCGATCATTTAATTTTTTACACATTGCAGGGACGAGCTCTTTTCGAAGCCCCTGTCCATGCAAGACTGAGGAGACAGTGGGTTACTGGTGAGGCAAAGGGTGACGTAGAGGAGAAGCTGTGGGTGACAGGGAGAAAGAGGGTGACAGGGGTGAGGAAGATAGTGGCAGAGGGTGGCATGGAAAGGCAGAGGGTGACTGGGGAGGCAATAGGTGACGTAGGAGGCAGTGGGTAATAGGAAGAAACTGTGGGTAATGGGGAGGCAGAGGGTGCCGGAAGGTGATGGAGAGGCAGGGAGTGGCAGTGGCTGGCAAGGAGCAGCATAGGGTGGCAGGGGAGACAGTGGGTGACTGGGGAGGCGGTGAGAGGCAAAGGGTGACATAGGAAGCAGTGGGTAACAGGGAGAACCAGAGGGTGACAAGGGTGGCAGAGGGTGAAGCAGAGGGTGGCATGGAAAGGCAGAGGGTAACAGGGGAGGCAATAGGTGATGTAGGAGGTAGAGGGTAATAAGGAAGAACAGGGGGAGGCAGAGGGTGCCTGTGGGTGATGGAGAGGCAGTGGGTGGCAGGGAGAAGCAGTGGATGACAGGAAAAGGGAGTGGATTGCAGGAGGAGGCAGTGGAAGGCAGCAAGAAGCAGTGGGTGACAGGGGAGGAAGTGGTGACAGAGAGAGGCAGTGGCTAGCAAGAAGCAACAAAAGGTGGCAGAGAGGGCCAGAGGGTGACAGGAAAGACAGTGGGTGACTGGAGAGGCAAAGGGTAACATAGGAGGCAGTGGGTAAGAGGGAGAACCATTGGGTGACAGGGGGAGGCAGGGGGTGAAAGGGAGAGACAGAGGGTGGCAGTGGGTGACAGGGAGGCAGTAAGTGAGAAAGACAGAGGGGGCAGTGCGTTTCAGGGGGGACGCAGTGGATGACAGGGGGGAGGCAGTGGGTTTTTAATAAATTCATTTATTTTGTTTCCCCCCTCCAGTTCCCACACTATGTGCTCCCCTGTTCCCCCATGGGGTCTGTGCTCAGCACTCCCCTCATTCCTCATGCTCCCCTGCTGATGTTTCTTCCCCCTCCACAGCAATCATCACACATTCTGTGTCCCCCCACCCTGGCAGCAACGGTCCCCAAGGCTGCACTTACTTACATCTGCACAGACTGCAGAGAGAGTCCAGCAGCTGGGTCCTCTGAGTCTGTCTGCTGCTGATGCTTGCTTCCTGTGTGTCGGTTTCTGCTACTGGGCAGGAAGACAGGAGACGCTGAGCACTGGGGTGGGGGCGGGGCTGCCTGATGACTCCTCGGATCTCTCAGCCAGTGATCCGAGGAGTCTGAAATAACAGACAGTTCAACTGGTTTCACTCTCCTCAGATCACTGGCTGAGAGATCAGAGGAGTCATCAACCTGACCCCATGTGAGTCGCGACCCCAAGCTGGGATGGCCGCGACCCACTTTGGGGTCACGACCCACAGTTTGAGAACTGCTGATCTATACAATGGTTGGCTAAATTGCAAACACAGTGTGACAAACATTGGCAGGAACTAATCAGATTCAAAAGAATGAAATGTAGCAAGGTGATACAATACTATGAAGATAACCAGGTATACCGGTGGATACAAGGGGGAGACCAACAGAAATTTCAAAAGAGATTCTTTAGAAATCAGAACTATCGCCCACAGTATGGGTCCAAACAAGGCACAGAAGTATATACATCACAAAGTGATAGTGATTTTATGGTATCTGAAAATTAACATGTACCCACAGCACAGGGGTTCCCTTTAGGGATAAGAGTAGAAGAGACAAACCCAAATCCAAATGTACGCATACGAGGAGAGGCGGTCAGACGAAGAGGGGTAGACAGACCCCCCGGAGGAAATGCCATTAATATATAACCTCTCAGATAGAGCCCTTAGCACTGAGGAGGTGTCAGTGCTAAGTAAAGGGTTAACGTTTGTACCAACTTATTTCCACTCAAAATACAACTGGAATGTGGACTTACATAGGTTTGGGCGTAAATTAAGGATACATGAACACTTTTCAGCACAGGAGAACTCCAGTGATACTAATACTATTGATCAAGTAGAATTATTTTGTAGGGAACTAATTAAATCTACGTTTGACACAAATATACAGAATTCATTCCTTAGGTGTTTTTCAAGATTGCTGGATGACTACATACGTAAATATAAAAATTAAGCTTGTAGATCTAATCAGAATTTATTCAAAGGTGAAAGAATGGCTGTTAAAAACCTGAGTAAATATGAAGATATTATTCGCCCCGTGGATAAGGGTGGGGTACTAGTGGTCCAAAACATTTCGGACTATAGGGTGGAAATCTTGTGACATTTGGACGATGGGGAGACATATAAGAAGTTACCGAGGAACCCCACAAGTAAATTTAAGGAACAATTGGATGAAGTCCTTCTACAGGCGAAAACACGAGGGGCCATTACAGACAGAGTATGGAAAGCACTGAAACAGGAGTTTCCAATTGTGCCGGTGTTATACACTACTCCAAAAATTCATAACAACCCAATTAAACCACCAGGTCGCCCTATAGTGTCAGCGCTGGGATCATTATATCAGCCAATATCACAATATCTGGATACATTGTTACAGCCTTGCATTGTAACTCAAACCACATACCTTAAGGATACATCTGCAATACTGGGAGAGCTGAATAAATTCACAAGGACTCCACCGAATATGTTAATGTGTACACTAGATGTACAAAGTCTATATACGTTAATCCATGATGCTGATGGCATACAAGCAGTCAGTACTTTTTTATCTACAAACTCCTTATATAAGGGCCCAGATATAGCATTCATTATACAGTTATTGACATTGATACTCCATAGAAATTACTTAATCTTTGATGGTGGCTATTACATCCAAACCGCAGGATGCGCTATGGGTTCAAATGTTTCTCCTACATATGCAAATATATATTTATATTAGGGGTGTACACCGGCCACTTTTCGTGTTTTGGTTTTGGATCTGGATCTTTCTTCGTGTTTTGGATCTGGATTGGTTTTGCCAAAACCACCCTTCCGTGTTTTGGGTTCTGGGTTTTGTGTTTTGGATCTGTATTTCTTTTTTAAAAAAGCATAAAAACAGCTAAAATCACAGAATTTGTGGGTTTTTCTGCTCCTATGCTATTATTAACCTCAATAACCTTAATTTCCACTCATTTCCAGTCTATTCTGAACACCTCACACCTCACAATAGTGTTTTTATGTCCAAAAGGTTGCACCGAGGTAGCTGGATGACTATGCTAAGCGATACGAGTGGGCGGCACAAACACGTGGCCCATCTAGGAGTGGCACTGCAGTGGCAGACAGGATGGCAGTTTGAAAAACTAGTCCCAAAACTGTACATATTGCAAATGCAAAGAAAAAAAAGAGATGGAATTGTCCTTGGGCCCTCCCACCCACCCTTATGTTGTATAAACAGGACATGCACACTTTAACAAACCAATCATTTCAGCGCCAGGGTCTGCCACATGACTGTGGCTGAAATGATTGGTTCGTTTGGGCCCCCACAAAACAAGCTGGCAATTAATCTGTCCCTGCACAAACTGGCTCTACGGAGGCAAGATGTTATCCTCATCCTCCTCATCCACCAATTCCTCACCCTCTTCAGTGTTGTGTACATCCTCATCCTCACAGAGTATTAACTCATCCCCGCTGGAATCCACCACCACAGGTCTCTCTGTACGTTCTGGAGGTTGGTCTCCCTGGAAGAGTTGATAATTCATTTTGATGAACATCATCTTCTACACATTTTGTGGCAGCAACCTCCTACGCCTTTCGCTGACAAGATTCCCGGCTGCACTAAACACTCTTTCGGAGTACACACTGGAGGGGGGGGCAACTCAGGTAAAATAGAGCCAGTTTGTACAGGGGCCTCCAAATTGCCTCTTTTTCCTGCCAGTACAGGTACGGACTGTCTGACATGCCTACTTGGATGCTGTCACCGATGTAATCCTCCACCATTCTGTCAATGGTGACAGTATCATATGCAGTGACAGTAGACATGTCAGAAATTGTTGCCAGGTCCTTCAGTCCGGACCAGATGTCCAAACTTGGTCCTGCCTGCCCTGCATCACCGCCAGCGGGTTGCTTAGGATACCTAAGTTTTTTCCTGGCAGCCCCAGTTGCGGGAGAAAATGAAGAAGGAGCTGTTGACATGTCACGTTCCGCTTCAGCTGACAGTGTTTTCACCAGCAGGTCTTTGCACCTCTGCAGGCTTGTGTCGGCCAGAAAGAGAGACACCACATAGGCTTTAAACCTAGGATCGAGCACGGTGGCCAAAATGTAGTGGTCTGATTTTAACAGATTGACCACACTGGAATCCTGGCAAAGCGAATGAAGGGCTTCATCCACAAGTCCCACATGCCGAGCGGAATCGCTCCGTCTTAGCTCCTCCTTCACTTTCTCCAGCTGCTTCTGCAAAAGCCTGATGAGGAGAATGACCTGACTCAAGCTGGCAGTGTCTGAACTGACTTCACGTGTGGCAAGATCGAAGGGCTGGAGAATCTTGAACAACATGGAAATCATTCTCCACTGCGCCTGAGTCAGGTGCATACCCCCTCCTTTGCCTATGTCATAGGTGGATGAATAGGCTTGAATGGCCTTTTGCTGCTCCTCCATCCTCTGAAGCATATAGAGGGTTGAGTTCCCCCGCGTCACAACCTCTTGCTTCAGTTGATGGCGGGGCAGGTTCAAGAGTGTTTGCTGGTGCTCCAGTCTTCGGCACACAGTTGCTGAATGGCGAAAGTGGCCAGAAATTTTTCGGGCCACCCAAAGCGTCTCCTGCACGCCCCTGTCGCTTTTCAGAAAATTCTGCACCACCAAGTTTATTGTGTGAGCAAAACATGGAATGTGCTGGAATTTGCCCAGATGTAATGCCCGCACAATATTGGTGGCGTTGTCAGATATCACAAATCCCCAGGAGAGTCTAAGTGGGGTAAGCTACTGGGCGATGATTTCCCTCAGTTTCTCTAAGAGGTTGTTGGCGGTGTGCCTCTTACTGAAACCGGTGACACACAGCGTTGCCTGCCATGGAACGAGCTGGCGTTTCTGAGATGCTGCTACTGGTGACGCTGCTGCTGTTGCTGCGTAAGGTGATACATCTACCCAGTGGGCTGTCACAGTCATATAGTCCTTAGTCTGCCCTGTTCCACTTGTCCACATGTCCGTGGTTAAGTGGACATTTGGTACAACTGCATTTTTCAGGACACTGAGGACACTTTTTCTGACGTTTCTGTACAGTCTTGGTATCGCCTGCCTAGTGAAGTGGAATCTAGACAGGATTTGGAACCGGGGACACACTACCTCCATCAATTGTCTAAATCCCACTGCACTAATGGCGGATACCGGACGCACGTCTAACACCAACATAGCAGTCAAGGCCTCAGTTATACGTTTTGCTTCAGGATGACTGCTGTCGTACTTCATCCTCCTCGCTAAGGACTGTTGGAGGGTCAATTGTTTAGTAAAAGTAGTGGTGTTCCTACTTCCTCTCTGGGATGATGAATGACTCCCAGCAGCAGCAACAGCAGCAGTGGCAGCAGGAGGCGTAGCAATGCAGGATCCTCCGGAGGAATCCCGGATAGGAGAGTCAGTCATGCCAGTGACATGGCCTGCAGGACTACTTCCGATCCTGACTAAGGAGGAAATTGATGAGGAGGGAGTTGACGGTGTGGTTTGCAGGATACAACAGGACAACGGGATTTAGGTGTCCCTGGACTGCTTACGGTCTTAGCCAAAGTTTCTGTACTTGACAGTAACTTTTTATGAACGTGCTGCAGGTGCTGTATAAGGGAGGATGTTCCTAGGTGGTTAACGTCCCTACCCCTACTTATTTCACCTTACATATGGTACATATGGCAAGACAGTTGTTGTCCGGATTTGGATAGAAATATTGCCAGACCAAAGAGGTGGAATGTTTGGTCTTCTGCCCAGGCATGACCGTGATGGGCTTTTTCATCCCACGGACAACAACTGTCTCCCCCGGAGCCTGATTTAAACAAACCACATCACCATCAGAATCCTCCTCGCCAACTTCCTCCTCAGCGCCAGCTACACCAGTATCCTCATCCTGTTGTACTTCAACAGTGACATCTTCAATTTGCATATCAGCAAGTTGACTGTGGGTGCTCCTTTCAGCACTTGCAGGGGGCGTGCAAATGGTGGAAAGAGCCACCTCTTCCTGTCCAGTGCTGGGAAGGTCAGGCATCGCAACCACCACCACACTTGGACTCTCCTTGGGGATTTGTGATATCTTCTTAGAACGCACAGTTCTTTGCTGTGCTTTTGCCAGCTTAACTCTTTTGATTTTTTTAGTGGGAGGAGGGCTTCCATCGTCATGTGAAGCTGAACCACTAGTCATGAACATAGGGAAAGACCTTAGCCATTCCTTGCCACTCCGTGTCGTAAATGGCATATTGGCAAGTTTACGTTTCTCTTCAGATGATTTAAATGTTTTTTTCAAGGTCATTTTCCTGAACTTTGTCATTTGGGATTGTATGTGCCCTCTACTATGACATTGGGCATCGGCCTTGGCAGACGACGTTGATGGCATGTTATCGTCTATGTCATGACTAGTGGCAGCAGCTTCAGCACTAGGAGGAAGTGGTTCTTGATCTTTCCCTATTTTATTTTTATCGGAGAAAGTTTGGTCCTCCATTTATGTTATATTGATATATACGTGCGGCTAAGGTGCACACAAACACAGAAAATAATTGTTTATTTTTGTTGGAGACTAGTGCACTTTGTGGGTTACACCACCCTTTAAGAAATGAGCCAGCCGGCCCTTTACTTATGGGACACAGGCGCACGCTTGGCGCTGCTCCTTTGTTGATGCACGTGCAGCTACAGCCCACACAATTCACAAACACAGAAAATATTTTTTTATTTTGTTTGGAGTGCCCTTTGGGGGTTACAGCACCCTTTAACGGACAAGCCAGTCGGCCTTTTACTTATGGGACACAGGCGCACGCTTGGCGCTGCTCCTTTGTTGATGCACGTGCAGCCATAGTGCACACAATTCACAAACACAGAAAAAATATTTTTTTTTTCTCTTGGGGGGAGCACCCCTGATGGACAGAGCACCCCCTGGACAACACTTCAGCACCCCTTTAGGACTGGGACACTGCACAGGACTTTGGAGTGGACACAGCTCTTATGGACAACTGACTGCACAACACAGTCCAGCCAGCACCTATGGACTTTGAAGTAGTGGACACAGCCCCTATGGACAACAGCAGCACAGCACAACACAGCCAGCCCCTATGGACTTTGAAGTAGTGGACACAGCCCCTATGGACAACAGCAGCGCAGCACAGCACAGCACAACACTACTCTGCACTACACTACACTACACAGCCCAGCCAGCCCTAACTCCCACCCTCCCTCTTCACTGTCCACAGCCGAGTGAGAAAATGGCGTCGACGTGGGTACCTTATATAGGATCCAAAACCCCGCGAGACCCGGAAGGCGGGATGATGATGTTTTGCCTCGATTTCAGATCCGAGTCAGGCGGTAAAAGTTGAGCCTGACTCGGATCGGCCACGGATCGGGGGGCTCGGGGGTGTTCGGATTTCAGAAATCCGAACCCGCTCACCCCTAATATATGTTTATACAAGAAGAACAGTTGTTCTTTAAGCAACCTGAATTTCTTCAACATGTCAAATTATTTTTAAGGTACATAGATGACTTAATTATTTTCTGGACAGGTGAGCAAAAAGATTTCTGCACCTTTATTGATAACATCAATGCGCAGATGGGTCCGATCAAGTTCACATATCATACTAGTTATCAGGAAATTGAATACCTGGACATTAAGGGACTGATTCAGACCCACTCGCGAGCGGCTGTCTGCTCGCAAGTGGGTCGATGTTCTGGACTGAGCATGCGCACGACGGAGGGAGCTCCGTCGTGCGCATGCGCCAGACGCGACGAGCGAAGGAAAGTCCTTCGCTCGTTGTGTCCGATCAAAGGGGGCGTGCTGTCAATGTTGATTGACAGCACGCCCCCTTTGGTAGGCGTGCCGGGGGCGTGCCTCCCTGACGGGGGCGTTCCCACGGGAACGCCTCCCGTCAAAAGCAGGCCCACTGACATCACTAGTGATGTCAGTGGGAGTGATTTTGGCTCTGATAGAGCCAAAATCACTCCGGAGCTTGCGGTTGAAAACCTCAACCGCAGGCTCCGGCTCGCAATTTCGATGGTCGCGATGGTCACGACCATCGCGGCCATCAAAATGCACGCTCGTATAGCCTGTGGGTGGTGACCCACAGCTATACGAGCATCCAGAAGGACGCTCCATTTTCATGGAGGCCGGCCCTCATTCAGAGCGTGCGCTCTGCTCAGAGCGTATGGCTCTGAATGAGGGCCTAAGATCATACAAACAGACAATAAATTAGTTACAACATTGTTTCAAAAGGCTACGGACAGAAATAATCTGCTTCTGTATTCAAGTCACCACCCTACAGCACTTAAATCAAGTCTGCAGTACTCACAAATGCTTAGAGTGCAAGGATTAACAATGATAAGGTGAAACTTGAAGAACAACTGGATCAAATGATACTTAAATTCATCCGGAGGGGATACCCTGAACAACTTTTAATTACTCATAAAAACAAAGTGTTAAATGTACCACGTGAACAGCTACTAGATACAAACGCGAACAATAAGGCTAAGAAAAAAAGTGATTGCATTATATGGCCAATGGATTATACTACTAGTAGCAAGATTGTACAGCAAGCCATGAAGGCATTATGGCCGATTGTCAGTATGGATAAAGAGCTTGAAATCTTCAAGCCTGTTACACCTATGGCTAGTTTCCGACGAGGTAAGAGTCTAAGGGGTCTAGTTACAAAGCAGTGTTATGAGACAGAGTGAAAAGTGATAAGTCTGTGATAAGGTGCCAGCCAATCAGCTCCCAACTGCCATCTCACAGGCTGTGTTTGAAAAATGACAGTTGGGAGCTGATTGGCTGGCACCTTATCACTTTCTTATCACTTTTCACTCTGTCTCCTGACACTGCTTAGTAACTAGACCCCTATACCCCTAAAAGACATACTGGTGAAGACAAATATCTCTGAATTTGGAAAAAGAGAACACAGAGGGATTTCTATACGTAAAAATGGATGTTACTGGTGTGTGAATTGTGTGACTTGCAATTATCTGGACAATGGTACTGCATTTCGGCATCCGCATAATGGGTGTTATATACCCATTAGACATGTGGTTATGTGTACAACTGCATTTGTTGTGTACATTATTAGATGTCCTTGCGGACACTACTATGTGGGTAAAACCATACGACCTTTTAAAGAGAGAGCCGCACAACATTAATCCGCTATTCGAGCGGCGTTAAAAAATGGATCAAGTGAACAGCCAGTAGCTAATCATTTTGCTTTAAGAGGACACAGTATGGCTAATCTTAAGTACATGATCACTGACCATATACCGGAAAGGAGACGAGGGGGTGATCGGCAAAAGGAACTTTTGAGAGCGGAAGCTAACTGGATTTTATGATTAGATACAGTCGCACTGAAAGGCCTAAATGAAAAAATTTGCTGGAATACTCTCATGTAGAAGTACCGTACATCACCAAAGAACAAGACAGCACTCAGGGTCTTCCAATAATAGAAACTTGTTTTCACAACAGCATGGTCAATATTTCGGTGTATATATACCTTTATCAAGACACACTTACAGTGTAAACCACCTACAATATATATATATATATATACTGTATTAGAGATGAGCGGGTTCGGTTCTCAGAGAACTGAGGCCACCCGAGTTTAGCATATCCGAGTCGAATCCAAGCAGGCTCGGAGGTTCCCGCCTTACTCGGTTCTCGAAACCGAGGCAAAACCATAGAGACGGAAATCTCGCGGTTCGCGAGCTTTCGTCTCTATGATCAATGTAGTGTATAAGGGACCCGCGACGGATGCCATTTCCACTCCGGCTGTGTAAAGTGAACAGGGAGGGTGGGTAGTGTAGGGCTGGGAGAGGTGCTGGTGCTATTTGCTGTGTCCTGGGCTGGTGACTGCTGATCCATTCTGGTCTCTGGTCATGGTGCTGTCACTATCACTGTGCTGTCTGTGCTGATCCATTCTGGTCTCTGGTCATGGTGCTGTCACTGTGCTGTCTGGTGATCCATCTGGGCTGTCTGCTGTGTCCTGGGCTTGTGCTGTGTACATCTCTGGGCCCAAGTTCTGGACTCCAAAAAAAATTAAAAAAAGTTAAAAAAAAGTGTTTTTATATTTTTCTGTGTGTGCATGCGTGCTAGGCTTAACCACATTAGCACACAAGATCCAGCGACTACAGTCGTGTTCAATCAAAAAAAAAACAATACAAGTGTCACTATCTTATATATTTTTTTCTCCTGTGTGTGCATGGGTGTTAGGCTGAACCACAGTAGCGCACAAGATCCAGCGACTACAGTCGTGTTCAATAAAAAAAAACAATACAAGTGTCACTGTCTTATATATTTTTTTCTTGTGTGTGCATGGGTGTTAGGCTGAACCACAGTAACGCACAAGATCCAGCTACTACAGTCGTGTTCAATAAAAAAAAAAACAATACAAGTGTTACTGTCTTATATATTTTTATCTTCTGTGTGTGTGTGGGTGTTAGGCTGAACCACAGTAGCGCACGAGATCCAGCGACTACAGTCGTGTTCAATAAAAAAAAAAACAATACAAGTGTCACTGTCTTATATATTTTTATCTTCTGTGTGTGTGTGGGTGTTAGGCTGAACCACAGTAGCGCACGAGATCCAGCGACTACAGTCGTGTTCAATCCCAAAAAAAATACAATTAAAGTGTCATATTTTTTCTTATTTGTGTGGGTGGGTTTTCGGCTTAACTGCAGTAGTGCACAAGATCCAGAAACTAATGCAAGTTGCAACCTTGTGCTGAGAGACTCCAATCGTTCTTAAAAAAAAAATACAATTAAAGTGTCATATTTTCTCTCTTGTTTGTGTGGGTGGGTTTTCGGCTTAACCACAGTAGTGGACAAGATCCAGAAAGTAACTCGAACTTGCAACCTTGTGCTGCCAGACTCCAGTCGTGATCAATCGTTACTCTGGGGCCAAGTTCTTCTGGAGCGGACAAAAAATATAAATCATCATTTGTAATTTTTTCGAATATTTTTGTGTGTGCGCACGACTGCACGTGTATTAATTTTGTAACTGCACCTTGGCTACACTATTGGTGATTGTGATACTGCTTCTAAACTGCAGAAAAAATATGGAAGGCTGTCACATGACAGGAGAGCAAGGCTAAGAACCACATGTTGTAGCTGCCGGCAGCAGCGCAAGGCCATCAACTTCCTCGACCTCTAAGAAGGCCCATACCCCAGGGTTTAAGTCATGCCATCGATATGGTAGTAAAGCAGGTTTTACTGAAATTAAGAAAAAAAAATTGAAAGGATATTTGACTTTAGATAAACAAAAAAAAACCTAAACCACCTAGGAACCTCCTCCTTGTTACGTGACTTGGAGTGCATTCATCAAATATCAAAGTGTACGTTGCCAAGTTCAAAACTCAAAATGTAACAAGTCCAGTGTCACCTACCTGCTCCCTCTCTGTGAGATCCAAGCGCCTTTGATCTCCAACACCAACACCTGCATCATCAACATCCTCATTCGTCATCGGGAGTAGTCCTGCTGCATCCAATGTTGGTATTCCAAACATGATTGACTCCTATCCGTAATTCCTCAGAAGGACCAGGAGGAAGACTACTTGTAGCGTATCCTCCAAAAAGCAATTAATTGTTAAACAATCGTTTGCAAGGGCAAACAAGTATGACAGCAATCACACAGTTGCACAGCGGATTACTGACACCATAACAGCTATGCTGGTATTAGATGTGCATCCAGTATCCGCACTTACTGCAGTGGGTTTTCAACAGTTAATTCAGGTCCTGTGTCCTCGCTTCCAGATCCCTTCTAGATTCCACTTCACTAGAAGAGCAATTCCAAATCTGTACAAGGACATTAAAAAAAACCTAATTAATGTCCTCAGATATGCCGTTGTACCCACTGTCCACTTGACCACTGATATGTGGACAAGTGGGACAGGGCAAACTAAGGATTACATGACTGTGACAGCCCACTGGGTAGGTGTATTGCCTACAACAGCAACAGCAGCAGCAACAGCAACATCTCCCAAAAGACAGCTGATACAGAGGCAGGCTACTCTTTGTATAACTGGTTTCAAGAAGAGGCATACCACTGAGAACCTCTTAGAAAAACTCTCCTCAGGATTTGTGATTTCGGACAATGCCACCAATATTGTGAGAGCATTACATCTGGGCGAATTCCAACGCGTCCCATGTTTTGCTCACACAATTAATTTGGTGGTGCAACATTTTTTAAAAAATGACAGGGGCGTGCAGGAGATGCTCTTGGTGGCACGCAAAATATCCTGACATTTTAGACATTCGGCGACCGCTTGTCGAAGATTGCATGACCAGCAGGTACAGTTAAATTTGCCCTTCCATCAGCTGAAGCAAGAGGTAGTAACTCGGTGGAATTCTACCCTCTATATGCTTCATGGGATGGAGGAACAGCAAAAGGCCATCCAGGCCTATACAGCGGACTATGACATAGGCCGTGGAGGGGGAATGCACCTTACTCAAGCACAGTGGAGAATAATTTCTGTGTTGTGTAAGGTTCTCAAACCCTTTGAACTTGCCACACGTGAAGTTATTTAAGACACTGCCAGCTTGAGTCAGGTCATTCCCCTCATCAGACTTTTGCAAAAACAGCTGGAGAAACTGAAGGAGGAGCTGAAACGGAGCGATTGCGCAAAGTATGTCGGACTGGTGGATCAAGCCCTTGATTCACTTCACCAGGATCCAAGAGTCGTCAATCTATTGAAATCTGAAAAACATATTTTGGCCACCATTCTGGATCCTAGGTTTAAATCCTACCTTTTGAGTTTTTTTCCAAAAGACCAAAATCTAAAACTATGCAAAGAGCTATTGGTCAAAAAATTGTGAAACGCCTTCATCTCCTCCTTCAGTTTCAACAGCTGCCAGGAAAAAACTAAATTTCCTTACAGAATTCCTGCTGGTCATGCAGATCAGTCACCAAAAAATTACATCTGGTCGGGCCTGAGAGAACTGCCTGCTAGTGACATGTCTTCTACCGTGACTATGTGTGATACGGTCTCCATTCACAGAATGGTGGAGGACTATTTCAGAGATAACATCCTAATAGACATGTCAGACAGTCCCTTTCAGTACTGGCAGGAAAAAGAGGCAATTTGGAGTCCCATACACAAACTGGCTTTGCATTACTTAAGTTGCCCACCCTCCAGTGTGTACTCTGAAAGAGTTTTCAGTGCAGCTGGCAACCTTGTCAGTGATCGCCGTTGGAGGTTACTTCCTCAAAGTGTGGAATAGATGATGTTCATTAAAATGAATTACAAATTCCACGAGGAAGACCTTGACCAACAATTACATAAAAAAAGACAGAGGCGCCTATGGTGGAATCCAGCGGGGATTAATTGATATTGTGTGAAGAAGAGTATGTACACACTGATGGGGAGGACAAGGATGAGGATGATGACAACTTGTAATGTAAAGCCGGTTTGTGTATGGGATTATTTTCTTTTCCATGTCCAAAGCACATTGGCAACTTGTGTTATGGGGGTCCAAACAAACCAATAATTTCAGCCACAATTGGCAGTCCTTGTCGCTGAAATGATTGGTTTGTTAAACTGTCCTGTTGCGTATACAACATAAGGATGGGTGGGAGGGCCCAAGGACTATTCCATCTTGCACCTTTTTCCATTCCATTACTTGCTGATTGGGGCATTGCTGCCTGACATTTTAAATTAATGTTATGGTTGGTTTAGGAAGCAATGATTTTTTAAAATGTATTTATGATCAATTTTACAGCCAGGGGCTGCAACCAAGGAATTGTTTTTTAATTAATTTATAATCAATTTAACAGCCAGGGGCTGCAACCAATGAATTGGTTTTTAATTAATTTATGATCAATTTTACATGAATTGTTTTTTAATTAATTTACTATCAATTTAACAGCCAGGGGCTGCACCCAATGAATTGTTTTTTATTTAATTTATTATCAATTTTACACCTGGCTGTCACTGTCATCGGCGTAGATGCGCAGGGGTGCTGTGCTCCTGTCTGTCGAGGGGCAGCTGCCCAAAATAATAAACAATTTTTTTATGTGCGTGTCAGCCACACCTGTCATTGGCATAGCTGCGCAGGGGTGCTGTGCTGCTGTCTGGCAAGGGGCTGCATGAATATTGCAATGAAAACTTTTTTTTAAGTTATTGGGTTACAAAAAGTTTTTTTTTGTTTTAATCTTAAACATAGCAGAAATGTTATCCTAAAAGCTTATAAAGTTATATGCTCTAAAAACTAAAGCTTATATTTATAATATTTGTAAAAAACTAAAGCCTAATTCTGCCAAAAGAGAGACTGACACCACGGCTAAACATAAGAGTCACCTTCTGGATATGAATTGTCTCATTTGAATGGGGAAAACACAGGGCCTGATTCAGACCCGCTTGCAAGCGCTGAGCTCTCGCAAGCGGGTCGATGTTGCCCTAGTGCGCATGCGCATGATGGAGGGAGCTCCGTCGTGCGCATGCGCGAGACCCGAATAGCGACGGCCAAGCCGTCGCTATGGGTCTCGCACCAAAGGGGGTGTGCTGTAGATGGTGAGTGACAGTACGCCCCCTTTGGTGGGCATAACGGGGGCGTTGCTGCCCAGACGGAGGCGTTCCCATGGGAACGCCTATCATCTGGGGACGGCCCCCCTGACATCACTAGTGATGTCAGTGGGAGTGCTTTTGGCTCTGATAGAGCCAAAAGCACTCCTGGGCTTGCGGCAGCGAGACCCTACCGCAGGGGCACGTCGCAAGCCCGATGGTCGTGATGGTCTTGACCATCGTGACCATCTCTTTGGCCGCTCGCATAAGCTGTGGGTGGTCACCCACAGCTATGCGAGCAGCCAGGAGGCCGCTCCAATAATAGGTAGGACGGCCCTGATTCAGAGCGAGTGCTCTTGTCAGAGCGTCCGGCTCTGAATCAGGCCCACAACCCTCAGATGAGATGGATCTCAGCCAGTGGACAACATTGAAATCACCATTAAAAAGTCACAATGGAAGACTACAGTGTGGAGAATCTTTCTTCACAGTCAGGAGAGGCCTCAGAGAACATGAAAAAAGATGCTCTAAGTGCTGAACTTCAAGGGATTTCTCCATCATGTTCTGCAGTATGGAAAGGTTTCATTCACATGTTTTCTATAGAGCAGTTCAAAGTTACAACCTTCAAAGTGTCTGGTAATTCCTGGCAAAGGTGGGTGTTATAGATAGCCAAAGATTATTACAAGCAAAGGATTCATCTGTCCGGAATCTGTCTAGGAATTCATGGATCGTATTTGGCCTGAACGCACTAAGACATCCAGTGATTATGTCACTGTGTTCTGTAGCCCACTAGTTTATTCCTACCTGAATGGCAAACTGAAATACGGAATAGTAAGCACAGACAACATGGAGGCCTTTGTTATTCCACTGCCTGCATGCCAAACAGTACCTCCCAGACAACACCTACTGGGGGGACCAGGTCTTGATAATGACCATCCCCATCTGTTGCTAGGCCTTCTTCCAAACCGTCCATGCTGGACTTACTGTCCAAAAAGGGTAAGCAGGGTACAGAAAGAGGAGCTAGATGTCCCCAATTACATTTTTTTTCTTCTATCATAGATGATATGGAGAGAATAAGAGCTTCAAATGTTGGACTTGGAACAGGGGCTCCCACCTATTTGGCTTCCGTCCAGAGAACAGAGCTCTGTTCCTCAGGAACTGTCTATGATTGAGCTGATAGTTAGGTAGTATCTGTCTGTTGGTAAACACTCTTCAGGAGATGGAAACCCAGAATAACAACAACTATAATAATGTGTCCACTGATAACCAGCCTGATCCCTTAACAGCAACATACCCCATATGGCCAACTCATAACATGACACCCAGTTTGCAGTCTCCTCTTCCTTATGACACTAATTCAGTCGCCATGGTTGCTCCAGTCCAAGACAGTGGGAGCAATGGCAATTTGAAGGCCACTAACTAACTCTGTTTTTTTTAATGTCCCTTTACAGGTTGGAAAAATTCCGTTACAGAACAGAAGATTTATGTTTGGAAAGCACGCTTCCTGGTCCCCTTCTGGGATGAAAAAAAAATGCAAGCAAGCAGGCATGGCGCAGCCGCACAACGTAATACTTAAACCTTAGGTCTGAAACAAATGTTGCATTTGCTGCTCAGTTCCGCTTTTTCACAATATATCTCATATGGTTAAGTGAACAGTGGGAACAACGGCAGTTTGAACTATGTTTTTTTTTTATGTCCCTCTACAGCTGGGGTGTCCAACCTTTCACCTTCCCTGGGCCACATTAGAAGATGAAAACTTGGCTTGGGCCGCACATAAAATAAAATAACAGTAACGTAGTAGTAGTCCCCCCCTTGTAGTGCCCCCAGTAGTAGTAGTCCCCCCCCTTGTAGTGCCCCCATAGTAATCCACCCCCCTGGTAGTGCCCCCAGTAGTAATCCCCCCCTGGTAGTGCCACCATAGAAGTCCCCCCCCTGGTAGTGCCCCCATAGTAATCCCCCCCCTGGTAGTGCCCCCATAGTAACCCCCCCCCTTGGTAGTGCCCCCATAGTAATCCCCCCCCTTGGTAGTGCCCCCATAGTAATCCCCCCCCTAGTAGAGAGAGACTTAATAAAAAAAAACCCACTTACCTGAAACTCCCTCTCCTGGTCCCGACGCTTCCACCGGCTCCTCTGGCTGCTTTGCATTATGGGAGAGACGTCGTCATGACGACGGCTCTCCCATTACCCACTGCGGGAGCCGGAAGATGGCTCCCGCAGTGGGAGCAGCAGCAGCTGCTGAGAGTCTGACAGACTCTCAGCGGCAGCTGATTACAGCAAACACAAAGCTGCCGGCTCCGGCGGCTGTGTGTTTGTGCTGTGTAGCGCGTCCGGTCAGCGCTACACACGCGGTGCAGTCTGTGTCACAGTGACACAGACTGCACCGGCCCGCGGCCCGCATGACGCTGTGGCCCGGGGGGCACATGGCACCCTGCCCCACGGCCCAGCCCGCCACTGGTGATTACGCTGGCGGCACAGTGAATGAAGGAGAGCGTGGGGGCGTGGTCTGGGGGCGCCGGGACTACAGTGAGCAATCCCGGAACAGCGGGACATATCGTGAATGTCCCGCTGAATCCGGGACACTTGAGAGGTATGCGGGCCGCATTACGAGCCGACCTGGGCCGCATGCGGCCCGCGGCCCGCGGGTTGGACAAGCCTGCTCTACAGGTTCGGAAATGCTAGTTTATAGAAGATTTGCAAAGCATTATTTAAGTCATTTGTTTATTTATTTTTGGAAAGCACACTTCCTGGTCCCCTTGTGAGGTTAGTAATACTGTAGGAACAAAAAAAGGCCCATTTTATGTGATTTTAGCTGTTTTTTTTATTTTTTAAGAAAAAATCCAGATCCAAAACCAAAACCAAAACCATAATATCACTGAAGTGTCACGATGGCTAGGTCCCCAGACTTGGATTAACCTAAAATAGTAAGTCTATAGTAGAGATATCACCTACTGCTCATAAACCTGGTGCTATGTACCAACTGGAGAGTTCTGTCTTTGCCACCAAACATCGTTTACTGATTTATTGTGTTTTGATATAATGAAGTGGGGCGGACTGCAGTGCGCATGACATGTGGTCTGCTTTCCAGAGATGGGATGCTTGGCCACTGCGCATCCGCGGCAGTCATAAACCACATATTTGATATACCGCAGTTGGTGTCTAACCTCATTGGTCCAGTGATGGGTCGCTGGGTTGTGACACCTTAGGCATTTTAACTAGGTCCCCATTATTTGCATTTACTCTAGTTCGATGGACTGCAGTGCGCATGCCCTGTGGTTTGTGTTCCAGGGATAGGACGCATTGCCACTGTGCATATGCAGCAGCCGCAAACCATGTGGTTGTGCTGACACTGATGTCTGAGCTCAGTGGTCCAGGGCTATGATGCTGTAGGCACTCAGGTGATGTTTCCCTGGCTTGAGAACGAGTTGTGCATGCTGTGGGACAGGGAATGGCAAACATGGAACCTGGAGTGGCACATGGCATCTGTGTTCAATGTGAGTACATTTTCTCTTTGCATATTGGTATGCACTGATGTCCGGTTTTTCTGTTTGACTAAGGTCTAGAATTGGAGCAGTATTAGTATGTGGGACGTGGCCTGAGGAATTTGATGAGGGTTGTTGCAGAGTGCAGTTGCTATTAATCTTGTTGAATCTATAACAGATTTTATGATATACTGTACTGAATATGGATTGCAATCCTTGAAAAAGGTCTATCCTTAGACCGAAACGTCAATTTTTTTGTCAAATGCAACCTGGATTTATCTGTTTGTTTACAGATGAAAAAACAAGAGATATGGTAAGAACTTACCTCTGTTATCTCTGTTTCTACGAAATCCATAGGGTCCACAGGGTTGACCTTGGGGTATAGCTGGATCTGAATCCATGGGCACCACACAGTTAAAGCTTTAGCTCCCAGGATGCACTGGGTCCATCCTCCTCTATACTCCTCCCCCAAGCCACAGGCACCTCAGTTGGTAAGTAGCCATGCCGGAGGAGAAAAAACAGAGAGAAGGAAGGCTGGAACACAAAAGAACCATACTCACAGAAAGGGAGACGGAAAACCGGTTACCAGCCATAAGCCCATATGAAGCCAGGTGCGTCAGGGCGGGTGCCCTGTGGACCCTATGGACTTCGTAGAAACAGAGATAACAAAGGTAAGTTCTTACCATATCTCTTGTTTTCTACTTCAGGGTCCATAGGGGGTCCACAGGGTTGACCTTGGGGATGTCCCAAAGCAGTCCAATTAAGGGCGGGGACGCTCCTGTGCTGAAAGGAGAATCCGGCGCCCAAAGGAAGCATCCTGAGAGGCGAAGGTGTCAAAGGCATAGAACCTTAGAAAGGTCTGGATGGAAGACCATGTGGCCGCCTTACACAGCTGAACAGCCGAGGCACCACGGCTAGCAGCCCACGAGGGGCCCATAGACCGAGTAGAATGAGATTTAACAGAGGCTGGAACAGGCAAGCCCTCCTGCGTATAAGCCTCAGAAATAGCCAAACAAAGCCATCTAGCTACAGTTTGTTAGTTGGCCGGCCAACCCTTCTTGTAAAAACCAAAGAGGACTAACAAGGAATCTGACTTCCGAACAGAACTAGTCCGGTCCACATAAATTCTGGTCAAGACCATCGCGACCATGGGGCTTGCGACGAGACCCTTGTGGTAGGGTCTCGGTGACCGCAAGCCCCAGAGTGCTTTCGGCTCTAACAGAGCCGAAAGCACTCCCACTGACATCACTTGTGATGTCAGTGGGGCCGGCCACAGACGGTAGGCGTTCCCATGGGAACGCCTCCGTCTGGGCAGCCACGCCCCCGGCCCGCCCACCAAAGGGGGCGTGCTGTCGCTCAACATCGACAGCACGCCCCCTTCAATACGAGACCCGGAATGACGGATTGCCCGTCGCTATCCGGGTTTCGCGCATGCACACTGGGCCACCATCGACCCGCTTGCGACCGCATAGTGCTCGCGAGTGGGTCTGAATCTGGCCCTGAGGCCGGAAGTGTAGTTTATGAGATATGGTAAGAACTTACTCTTGTTATCTCTATTTCTACGAAGTCCATAGGGTTCCACAGGATACCTTGGGGTATAGGTGATGTCGTCAGGCATCCGGGCACCATAGAGTTAAGCTTTCAGCCTCCCAGGATGCACTGGGTCCCCCTCCTATACCCCGCCCCTGAGCCAAGGCAAATCAGTTTTAAGTAACAAGCCCCAGGCCGGAGGAGGAGAGGAAAGAGATAGAAGAAAGATCTGGAAAACACAAGAATCACATTCTCACCAGAAAGAGACGGAAAAACCGGTGACCAGATAAAAGCCCACTAGCAGTACAGGTGCGACAGGGCGGGAGTCCTGTGGAACCCTATGGACTTTGTAGAAATAGAGATAACAAGGGTAAGTTCTTACCATATCTCATATTTTCTACATCAGGGTCCATAGGGTATCCACAGGATACCTTGGGGATGTCCCAAAACAGTATCCGTTATGGGTGGGGACGCTCCTGTGCTGTAAGGAGAATCCGCCAGCCGAAGGAAGCATCCTGAGAGGCGAAGGTATCAAAAGCATAATACCTTACGAAAGTATGGACAGATAACCACGTGGCTGCCTTGCACAGCTGAATTGCTGAGGCGCCACGTCGAGCTGCCCACGAAGGACCCACCGACCGAGTGGAATGAGCCCTAACAGAGGATGGAACCAGAAGGCCTTCATGAATATAAGCTTCCGAAATTGCCATGCGAATCCATCCTGCCAACGTTTGCTTAGTGGCAGGCCAACCCTTCTTACAGAAGCCATAGAGGACAAACAAGGAGTCTGACTTCCTAATAGAATTGGTGCGGTCAACATAAATCTTTAGAGCCCACACCACATGTAAGGTGGCCTCACCGATAGGTCTGGTGAATTAAAGGCTGGCACTATGATTTCCTCGTTGATGTGGAAACTAGATACCACCTTCGGGAGAAAACTATGAAAAATAAGAAAGGGAGGCCGACATGATAGAGCCCCCAATTCTGAGACCCGCCTGGCCGAAGCAATGGCCAGAAGGAATACCGTTTTAGCAGTAAGCCATTTAAAATCCACTGAGCCCAGTGGTTCAAACGGCGGTCCTTGGAGAGCCCTCAGGACCACAGCTAGATCCCAAGGAGCCACTGGTGGAACAAAGGGAGGCTGAATACGAAGCACACCCTGCATAAAGGTGTGGACATCAGGAAGAGTAGCAATCCTTCGCTGAAACCATACTGACAGGGCAGAAACCTGCACATTCAGAGAAGCAAGGTGGATATCCAGGAACACCTGAGGTTCATAGCCTCTAGGGCGACACCACTCAAAAAAAGTATGCCATACCCGATGGTAAATGCTTGCTGATGCCGGTTTCCGAGCTCTTAGCATGGTGTTAACTACAGAGCTGGAAAAACCTCTGGACCTTAAGAGGGCTGTCTCAACAGCCACGCCGTCAAAGACAGACGGCTCAGGTTCAGGTAAAGACAAGGACCCTGTGACAACAGGTCCGGACGTAGAGGCAACCTCAGTGGAATCACACAATGTATCATTTAAACTTAAACACCAGTGCGATATTAAACATTTAGGGCCAAATGTAATAGGGTGTCAGTTTTAGTAACAGTACAAACTCGCACTTTCTCGCACTTTTAAAAAGTGCGAGTTTGTACTGAAACTCGCAAATTCAATAGCCTGCGAACTTTTCAGCTCGAGGCTACTGCATTTGCGAGTTTAGGCGAGTTTAGGACTATGTAAACTGACACCTTTTAATGCGAGTAGCATTAAAAGGTGCGAGCTTTAGAGAAGCCATCACAGATCAGTGAGTGAGATCCGTGATGGCTTCTGTGTGTTTAAAAAAAGAAAAAACGTGCACCCCCTCCCCAAAAGCATAACCAGCCCCGGGCTTTATAAAGCCTGTTCTGGTTCTAAAAATACAGGGGCCAAAATGCGTAGGGGGCCCCTGTATATTAAGAACCAGCACAGGGCTTTGTTGAGCTGGTCCTGGTTCTGGAAAATCAGGGAACAAAACGAGTAGGGGTCCCCTGAAAATTCCAGAACCAGCACCGAACTCTTTCTAGCGGGGGGATAATGCCACAGCCAGGGAAAACCTTTCACCGGTTTCCCCGGCCAAAGCATTATCCCTGACCGCTAGTCAGTCCAGGCCGGGGATCCCTGGGGAGTTGGGTACCCCCCCAATAAAGGGGTACCCCTCTCCAGGGCACCCCAGGCCTAAACTGATAGCCCGGGGCTATCCCCGGCACCCTATGCCCGTGGGTGCCGGGTTGATAGTGTTAGTGTAAAGTGTAAAAATAAATTTTCCATATTGTCTTTATTTGTAGAACCACAAGTACCAGCAAGCCTCCCCTGCATGCTGGTATTTGGAGAACCACAAATACCAGCTTGTAGCACTTGTAGTTCCACAACTAAAGAAATACGTAAATAAACAAACCATTTAACATAAGTACACACAGAAACATGTACATATCTCATGGATATGTGCATGTTTCTGTGTTAATCTGACCTGCTCAGGATGTACTCGCTAGCCTGAAGCAGGTCTATTATTTGGGGACTTTTGGTAAACTTTTTTTTGCGAGTCTGAAACAGACACTCTATTACATTGGGCGAGTTGATTGTTTTCAATGTGAAAACATCTTGATGCGAGTTTGAGAATGGAGAGTTTTAGTAACTCTGAAAAATGTGAGTTTTAGTGAACAGACACCCTATTACATTGGAGAGTTGTGAAAAATTGCGAGTTTAGCACCAAACTCGCAATTTACCAAAACAGACTACCTATTACATTTGGCCCTTAGTGTCTTTTTGTGGGATTCACGTAGCCAAATCAGATTGGAGAACGAATAATAAGGACAATGTCCTTGCTAAAATGGAGATGAAAACCAGGATACCGGATGAAGTTCTGTCGCATTTTTCGGCTTTATGGCGCGCAAATGGACACTATCAGTTTTAGGAGAAATCCAAAATATGGACTGGATACCAAAAATATACTGTTATTATTATGATGCAGTTAATTTATATTTATACATATAAATTGTGGATGTACATGTTTTTATATTAGTATAATGTGCTTTTACATGGGGATCTCTTTAATGATTTATGCCATATGTTATTTTAGTATTTATCCGGAGTTTGCAGATCACTTAATTTTGAGGTTAATTAACCAAGTGTGGGTTAGGGTATATATACCCTGGCTGTTTAGTTAGGAATTTACACCCTGAGGAAGGACCTATGGTCAGAAACGTGTTGGTGCTATTGTGGCAAGTTTCTTTGTTGCTGCTATTCTTCCATTTTTATTGATCAGTTCTCCATACTCATTGATTTGGAGATAATTTTTACTACCTACTTATTAACAAGGAAAGAGGATTTTATGCTTGGATTTTACTTCATGTTTTTATTTGTTTTTGCATTGTACCAATACATTTTTTTAGACTATTATTGGTATATACCCTTGGATTATTTTTTTGTAGACTAAAAGAAACCTTGATGGGAACGTTTATACCTGGTCCCAGGTGAGTGTTTTTCTTAAGGGAGATCTAATTGGGGACATATGAAAATCTATATCTTCATTATAAGCTGACGCAAGAAGGATGCCTTTATGTGAACACATTTCTTTATTTGGAGGTGAGTCATAGACGGAGGAATTTGAAGTCTTTAAAGGTGTTCCTGTGCCTTGGGCTTAATCCGTTGTGTATCTCTTCTTCCACTTCGACAGAATCAGTTATCAGAAGACCACGCTTTTGGATCACTCTATTTTTCTTTGTCTACAGAGAGAGCCCGAAGGTCCGAGAACCAGTGACGTCTGGGCCACTCCAGAGCTATCAACAGGAGCATGCCGCCTTCTTGTTTGAATTTTCGGATTACCTGAGGGAGAAGGGAGAACGGAGGGAAGAGATAAGCACACTGAAAGGTCCACTGGACCGACAGAGCGTCTACCAGAAATGCCTCCTCGTCTCTTGTTCTTGACCCGTACACAGGCAGTTTGTTGTTGTGTTGGGAAGCCATGAGGTCTTTTTCTGGAAGGCCCCACTTGTCCACCAGGAGTTGAAACACCTCCTAGTGAAGAGACCATTCTCCTGGATGTACGTCCTGCCGGCTGAGAAAGTCCGCTTCCCAGTTGAGGACTCCCGGGATGAAAACACTGAAATGGCAGGGAGATTGCCCTCCGCCTAAGTCAGGATGCGGGACACCTCCGCCAGCACTGCCCGACTTCAGGTTCCTCCTTGGCGGTTTATGTAAGCCACCGTGGTGGCATTGTCCGATTGGACCTGCACGGGTTTTCCTTGTAGAACCTGTCTTGTTTGCTGGAGGGCACTGAATACAGCACGAAGTTCCAAGATGTTTATTGGAAGCGCCACTTCTGCCAGGGTCCACCTGCCCTGGAACAAATGTGGACCCGTGACTGCTCCCCAGTCTCTGAGACCCAGTTCGCCACCCAAAAGGGACGTGCCTTGTTGAGGTGAGTCGTTTGCAACCACCAGGCCAGAGACAGCTGAACTTCTGGAGAAAGCACCATGGTCTGCGTCTTTATCCGCTGAGGCAACTGCATATCTTTGTCTGTAATGCAGAGATCTTGTCCTCTGTCACAAAGATCCTCTGTAGTTGAGAGTCCAAAAAGGCTCCAAGATGGAGAATCCTCTGCGAGGGAACCAGGGTGGATTTCTTCCAGTTTATTAACCAGCCGTGATCCTGCAATACTGAGACCGTCATTTGCAGATGAAGCTGGAGGACTTTTGGAGACCCTGCTAACAACAGAAGGTTGCCTAGATAAGGCAACAAGCGGACTCCCTGAATCTGCAGGTGAGCTGCCATGACCGCCATGACTTTGGTGAAGACATGAGGCGCTGTTGCCAGACCAAAGGGGAGCGCCTCGAATTGAAAATGTTTGTCGAGTACCGCAAACCTGAGGAATTCCTGATGCGCTAAGACAATGGGGACATGCAGGTACACGTCCTGGATGTCCAATGACACCATGAAATCCCCAGGCTCCATCACTAGTATAATGGAACGGAGGGTCTCCATTCGAAACTGAGGCACCCTCAAGGACTTGTTGAGGGATTTGAGGTTGAGAATTGGATGGTAAGACCCATTGGGTTTCTGCATCAAAAAGAGATTGGAATAGAAACCCATGCCCCTCTGGGAGAATGGAACAGGCACTATAAATCCAGCCTGGAGCATAGAGTGCAACACTTTCTGTAGTTCCAGGGCTTTGTTCTGATCTGACAGAAGGCCTGCTGGTGGGCCTGCACCGGAAGGAGAGGGCATACCCCCGAGAGACCACCTCGTGTACCCAAGTGTCTGTGGTAGTCAGACACCAATGCTGGGCGAACCGAAGCAGGCGGCCTCCTACTGTGGGATCCCCCAAAGGGAGGCCCGGGCCGTCAGGCGGAAGGTTTGTCTTCCGACTTAGGGGGAGGGTGTCTAGCACTCCAAGGTTGTTTCTTTTGCTTGGTAGCCTTTTTGGGGTCAGCCTGTCTTGGAAAAGACTGTACTTTGGACCTATCCTGGGTCCTGTAGGGCCGAAAGGATGAAGTACCTGCTGCTGATGGAACTGTAGGTCTCATTCAGACCCGCTCGCGAGCGCTGTACGCTCACAAGCGGGTCGATGGTGCCCAAGTGTGCATGCGCACAACGGAGGGAGCTCCGTCGTGCGCATGCACGAGACCTGGCGAGTGACGGGGAAGCCGTCGCTCTTGGTCTCGCACCAAAGGGGGCATGCTGTCGATGTTGATTGACAGCAAGCCCCCTTTGGTGGGTGTGCCGGGGGCGTGGCTGCCAGACGGAGGCGTTCCCATGGGAACACCTACCGTCTGGGTCCGGCCCCACTGACATCACTAGTGATGTCAGTGGGAGTGATTTTGACTCTGATAGAGCCAAAATCACTCCAGGGCTTGCGGTCACCGAGACCCTACCGCAGGGTCTCGTCGCAAGCCCGATGGTCGCGATGGTCTTGACCATCGCGACCATCTTTTTGGCCGCTCGCATATGCTGTGGGTGGTCACCCACAGCTATACGAGCGGCCAGGAGGCCGCTCCAAGTTTAGGTAGGAGGGCCCTGATTCAGAGCGAGCGCTCTGGTCAGAGCGTCCGGCTCTGAATCAAGCCCTGTAGCCGATGGGAGACACAGAGACTTGGCCGCTGCCAGCATGGCCACTGTCTTGTCTAAATCCGGGCCAAATAGGACCTGGCCATTAAAAGGCAACCATTCTAAGCCCTTTTTGGAATATGCGTCTGCTTTCCAAGAGCGCAACCACAAGGTGTGACGAGCAGCTACCACTGCAGAGGAGATTCTGGAGGTGAGGAGACCAATATCCAAGGCCGCCTCATTAATGTAAGTAGCCGAGTCTCTAAGATTGCCAACTAACTCTTTTTGCTCCGCAGTAGAGTCAGAGTCTAGAGATGCCTCTAAACTATCAGCCCAGCGTTCCATGGCTCTGGCCACCCAACACACAGCCATAGCCGGTCTGGCCGCCCCTCCAGCAAGGGAATAAATGGATTTAAGACATATTTCAACCTTGCGATCTGTAGCATCTTTTAAGGTGGACATAGAGGGCATGGGCAAAGTAGCACTTCTCACTAGGCGTGTCACATGAGAATCCACTTGCGGAGGAGATTCCCACTTAGATAAATAATTATCCGCAAATGGATATGCAAAAGCAAAACGTTTTTGAGGCTGGTACCGTTTACCCGGATTTTTCCACGCCTCCTCTAAATGATCTACTAGCTGACCAGAAAGAGGACAAACAGTGGCATCACCTTTAACATCCTTAAAGAAGGCGTATTTGGATTTGGTCATGGGGGGGATCGTCATCCTCAATAACCAAGGCCGTACGGACAGCACGTATAAGGCCAGGTATATAGATTTTAGACTTAGCCTCCATCTCCTTAGTACGGAGGGGCTCCTGGTCAGAAAGGTAAAAAATTTCCCCATCATCAGACGACAGATCATCTTCATCAAACTGAGCTGTCTGAGGGCCTAATTCAGACCCGCTACCGAGCGAAGGACGCTCGCAAGCGGGTCGATGGTGCCCTAATGCGCATGCGCACGACGGAGGGAGCTTGCGGCAGCGAGACCCTACCACAGGGTCTCGTCGCAAGCCCGATGGTCGCGATGGTCTTGACCATCATGACCATCATCATGGACGCTCGCTATAGCTGTGGGTGGTAACCCACAGCTATGCGAGCGTCCATGAGGCCGCTCCAAGAACAGGTAGGAGGGCCCTGATTCAGAGCGAGCGCTCTGGTCAGAGCGTTCGGGCTCTGAATCAGGCCCTGAGATGCCAAAAGCCGCTTATGCAGCTGCAAAGATGACTCTCCCTGTAAAACGTCCGACAGGTGTTGCACTGTAGTGGACAAAGAATTAACCCAGGCAGGCTCTTGTGAGACCTGGGGAGGTGAAAGTGGGAGACCCTGGGGTACCATCAACTGTCTGGGGAACCCCTGCATGGGCAACGACACCATGGGCTGCTGGGAAAACCCCACATGGGGGAACGCAGGGGGCATCGATAGCTGGCCCACAAGGGTTGTAAGTGCCTTAGCAAAACAAGCCCAGGGTGGTTCCTGCAAAGGCGCAGTGATAGAAATCGGGCGTGATAACAGATAACACGCCCTACATAACCCGTCAGCGGTTCCATCACCCTCCGCAAATGGCACATTACATTTGGTACATTTTAGCAGAAGAGGAGAATCCCGTTCACTTTCAGACATGATAAGTGTAACGGAGCTGTATGTGACACACCTCACAGGCAAATGCTTGTATAGTGAGGCAATAAGCACCCTGCAAGGGCTTTAGCAGAGAAGAGTAGGGATAGAAAAAATGGCAGATAGTCAAAGGCAGCAGCACTAGCAGATAGTCACATACAATGCAGAATTCAACCCTGCACTATTAGCGCTGAGCTCAACTGCGCAGACACAGAGTCTGGTAGGAAACAGTGCTGCATACACTGACCGTACTACCGGAGGAGAGGTATACAGGGGGACCCGGCCCGCGATGCCACCGTTGTATCCACTTCCAGCAGCGTTTGCCAAGTCCAGGAAGATGGCCGCCAAGGAGCAGAGAGGAGGCGGGCCCGGGGGAGGAGCGGCTACACACAGGCACAGACCGCTGTGGAGAGGCCGTGTGCAGCGGGAGAGGTGGTGGAGAGGCCTTGTGCAGGGAAGGCGAACTCTCCTGGCCTGCAATTAACCCCCAGGATGCTGGAACGTATCCGCACCGCCGCAGCCCGCTGTCCCAGGGGGGTAGTGGAAGCGCAGGTTAGTACCTGGCTCCACGTTGTAGCCAGTCCATAGGGAGACCCCTGCCTGGGGACTTAGGACTGTGTTGTCCGGCAGGGACCCTCCGCGGGCCCCAGCCGCTTACCTGTCCCCATTTGATCCGGCCACAGTCCAGGCATCGGGGGTCACCGCTAGCTGACCCCTGATACCTACCAGCATCCCCGGATCGGTACCGGCGTTCTGGTATCGGCGGGGTGTAGGAGTAACAGCATGGACGTCAGTACTGACCATCCATGCTGTACACTCAGATGTGCAGCCACAGCTGCATAGTGAAAATGCTTCAGGGGCCATCACAGCCCCCCTCTAGAACAGGTGCTCCGACTCCGAGCCGGCACCAACGAAAAACTGATTTGCCTTGGCTCTGGGGCGGGGTATAGGAGGGGGACCTAATGCATCCTGGGAGGCTGAAAGCTTAACTCTATGGTACCCGGATGCCTGACGACATCACCTATACCCCAAGGTATCCTGTGCATACCCTATGGACCCTGATGTAGAAAAAGATAGTTAACCCCTCGCGGGCTCGCTTCGATCGCCACGCTTTGGACACGGTGGCTCGCCACATGATTAAATTCCCCCTCTATGCCCACTTTGATGGTAGGGAATGACGTTGGACACTGGCTGATGACGTCATAGTCAAACTATGGAAGGGGATCTAGCTGTTACCCTAGCTACAGCTATACCCGGAAATTTCGTGAGTGAGAGGTCCTTTCTCCAACTAGGATCTAGCAGCTACATTCTGATCACTGCTGCAGCTGCAGTGTTGACGTGTGAGTGAGATACAATATGTCACTGTGTATGTATTATGTTATGTATGTTCACTTCTTTCTTGTTTTGTTTCTCCGCTACGTAGTCTACCTATACACAGGGAGTCTGCGCTGAGCCTGAGCGCTGTACTGATGTCTGGGCTGGGAGCGTGTCCCTGCAGTCACGGAAACACCCACCCCAAATGCTCCACACCTCTATTGGATCCAGCTTACTGGAGGGGGCGGAGCTATGGATGGCTGACAGTTATCGCCCACAAGCTGCTGCTTATATGCAGAGATCGGCGGCGGCTCCGCGGGCACTGACTGTACTCTGCATTGTACACAGGGAGAGC
This sequence comes from Taudactylus pleione, assembly GCA_031769625.1. Taxonomy (NCBI): domain Eukaryota; kingdom Metazoa; phylum Chordata; class Amphibia; order Anura; family Myobatrachidae; genus Taudactylus; species Taudactylus pleione. The sequence continues at coordinate 10,204,504 of JAUIMM010001030.1, read as the reverse complement.
AGCTGCACAGAGCGGGCGGAGGTACGGCGATATCATGGTGAAGTCTATTCATTCTATGGTAAGTGTCTGATCTGTGTGTGTGATCGCCCCATACACATGATTGTGTGCTGCAGTGTGGGGGAAAGAGGTGTAGGAAAGCAGCTCCAGTGACACACACGGGTCGTATAGTTATACTGTATGGTTACAACCAGGGCCGTAGTTAGGTAGTGCGGCCGGTGCCATCGCACAGGGCACCACAGGTCAGGGGGCGCTGTGTTTGGGTCTGTCAAATTTCTGGCCCTCATTCAGACCCAGACGCAAGTGACCGTTCGTACGTTCGGCGTACGTAAAAAAATATTGAAATTCAAGCACTCGCTCGTATTTTCGCACGCAGCCAAACATCCTCCCCAAACTCAAGCAACCCCTCCTCTAAATAACGAGCGTGCCAAATAGCGAGCGTACATCCCCGAAGTGGCTTGAAGGGAACGTACGCACTAGTACTACCCGGAAGTTGGACTGTCAGATTTCGATTAACTGCTCGTTTATTCTGCCTACCTCCCTCAATCGTATCATGCCAATCAATATATCAATTCGCTAAATTGTTTTTTTTTTTTTTTTTTTAACACAATGCAATAAACTTTATTCATGTCCGTGTTTGTGTTTCCCCGCAGAATACGTACGGCTTAAACATTCGCTTTTAATTGGCAAAATACATGTTAGCCCCAATTAAATAATTCTTCTATTTGTTTTTCTACCCGCATATTTCCCGGAGTTCATTTCTTTATTTAAATTTGCTTACGCATGTCACTGCATCAAGCCTATCATAAGTCTCAAGAGATTTCTGGCCCTGTCGAACACATGACTCATACACTAACCAATAGAATTGGTCCTGTTAATTACCCAAATACATTAGCCAATCAAAAATTTTTGGGGCATTTTATTAAAAATAATTTTTATCAAATACACCATTGCCATCATGAGAGCCTCCGCATTCACCAGGCGCGAGCTGCTGGTGCTAATGGAGGTCATGGATAGGCGGATCACCAGCCAGCCTCCACCCATCACCAACCGCGAAAAGCGTTCCGCATATGCGGAGGTACGGGCCCGCCTGCGCTCCTTCGGCTCACGCCGCCAGATCGGGCAGCTGGAGCGCAGGTGGTCGGACCTGCAACGGCGGACGCCCCGCTTGCTGGCATGCTTTCGCATGCAGATCGCCGAAAGTAAGTTTTATGGACTGTGGTTTTCATGTTTGTCTTTGTGGCCCTAACTGCGTGTGCATGTTTTCCCTGTATTTCATATTTATTCATTGTACTCATATCTGCATGGCCATGTTTTCCCTGTATTTCATATTTATTCATTGTACTCATATCTGCATGGCCATGTTTTCCCTGTATTTCATATTTATTCATTGTACTCATATCTGCATGGCCATGTTTTCCCTGTATTTCATATTTATTCATTGTACTCATATCTGCATGGCCATGTTTTCCCTGTATTTCATATTTATTCATTGTACTTATATCTGCATGGCCATGTTTTCCCTGTATTTCATATTTATTAATTGTACTCATATCTGCATGGCCATGTTTTCCCTGTATTTCATATTTATTCATTGTACTCATATCTGCATGGCCCTTTTTTTGGGTTTTTTTTTTTCGAAAATGGTGTTTTTCGCGGATTTGTGTTGAAACTAACCACAATTTGTTTCACATCTTTTAGGGGCCCAGTGAAGACTACGCCGTCATCGTCTGGCCAGACGGCGCTCACGGCCACTCTCCCCAACCCCCAGCCAACACTCCACAACCACTAATTCCCCTATTCCCCACTCCTCCCCAGCCTTCCAAGACCCTCTGGCTGAAATTTCGGGGCTCCTTCCCCTCCGTCCCAATTTCCCCTCTCCTCCAACCACCCCTCTTAGAATTACCCCCTCCCCGGAGTCGGTAATTACCCCGCCCCGATCTTTGGGGAATGGAGGCACCTCCGAGGAGGACGATGGAGGGCCTTCCGGAGCTGGCGTTTTAGCTTCCGGTATGTTTTTATTTGGGATTTTTTATCGACACAAACTGTTTGTATGTAATCATGTGTGGTTCCTTTTTTGGGGGGTTTTGGCTACACTTTTGGGGATTTTGCCGATTGCCTTTACCTGTTACTGCTGATTTCAACATACACATATCACACCTGTCGGAATTTGTACATTGGCCTTGTATTTTTGGCCTACACCATTTTTGGTTGATGTGTTTTAATGGTGTAATTATGGATTTTTTTTTTTTTTTTTGTTGGGTTTTGGTTTTGGCTTGTTTTTTAATGTGGTTTCATTATTGTTGTATTAATCCCCACACTTTTCTCACCCACAGAGGAACAGAGGCGTCGGGCAGAATTAGCCGCCTGTGTGGCCCGGATGCGCCACAATATTATCGGTGTGCTGGTGGTCCTTGACCATATGTCGGTCCTCCTTAGGGATTAGTTTTTTTTGTTATTTGCTCATTTTATAAATAAAGTGTTATTTTCTAAGTAATGTTCTCGCTCATTCGTTTTTTCTAAATCACAGATTGTTTACCCTGACATAAGTAGACTGTTCCTGCAAGGATTACCAATTTTTGACACTAAGATTGTGTGTTGTATTTTTATGTAAAACAGCCACAAGAAACACCTAACAGTAACAATCTCATTTCCCTTTTTTGGTGTAGTCACAATTAGATATTACTACATTTTACAGGTTCCTAGTTGGGGTGCAAGCTGCTTAGGCCAATCTTACGAAGCCAAATGATTGTACAGGCTTCCTTTGGGTGTTGGTTTGGACCCTGAAAACATATTACATTTTAGCTCAACTGGCGTCAGTACTGGATTACCCCTTAGTCAAATGTAACGTGTGTGAACCTGGTTACACTTGCTTGTAACGTTCCAAAAAAGGTACAAAATTTCACTCTCAAAACATTTATTCACAACATAACTGAAAAATCAAAGTGGTCACTCACAAACCAAACACACAGTGATAATCACAAATACAACACATACCAACAAAACCAAATAAAAAAACAACAAATCAAGAACTGGTTGACGAAGGACCATGCCAACATGATTCCACAAATATGGCGTTGCAATATGGGTTCCATAATATTACCCCAAAATGTCCACATACAGGTTTTTTAAGGGTAGCAGGAAGTAGTCATCGTTGGAGTGCCAAAGATTATGTGAAAAAACAGAAGATGGAGAAAATAAAAAAAAAAAATTAGATGTTCTCAAACAAACCCTACCACATTAGGTATAAACACTGTTGTTTGGTCAATAATTACCTAAAAAATCTGGCCACCACATCATCACGTATGGCCCCCCCACATACTGACCTCCGACCAACCTCGGGGGGCCATCCTCAGGTAAGGCATCCTCTGGCTGCATTGGGACACCACTCCTTATGGCGATGTTGTGAAATATCCCACACAGGACCACAATTTTCGAAACCATATCCGGCAAATACATGAGCTCGCCACCAGAGTGGTGGAGGCATCTGAATCAGCCTTTTAAAAGGCCGATACAGCGCTCCACCACTTGCCTGGTGGCTGTAAGTGCGGAATTATACTCACTTTGTGGCCCTGGTGTGGGAGCCAAATAAGGAGTGAGCAGCCAGGGCGTGCAAGGGTAGCCACTGTCTCCTGTGAAAAAGAATAGACAACATCAGGATCACTCTGTATGAAGCTTAACATTTTTATGTACTAAAGGTCTACACTTACCCAGAAGCCACGCATCACCAGCTTGTAGGTTGGCTAATTTGTGCCATATCCCTGATTGCCGGATGACGAAGGAGTCATGTGCACTTCCTGGTAATTTTGCATTCAGGGACAGGATCTGGAGGGAGGCATCACATACCACCATTACATTGAGGGAGTGATAGTGTTTCCGGTTTCTAAATATTGCCTCCAGCCATGCTGGAGACTGAAGTGGTATGTGAGTACCATCCACAACCCCTATGATGTGTGGGAAGCCAGCTATTTGGTAAAAATTGGCCTTGGCCACACTAAGGGCACCCATATCCAAAGGCCTTTGAATAAAATGATGGAGGTGCTTGAAAAGTGCCTCCATCACTGCCCTCAGGATCCGGGAAAAGGAGGATTGTGATATGCCCGCCACTATTCCCACCGTTGTTTGGAACGATCCTGAGGCACAGAAATGTAACACCGCCATAAATTGCGTAAGTGGTGGTATTGCTGTAGGACTGTCAATTTGCCGCTCAAGATCACTCTCTATTAATGAGTGTCTATGATGATTTTGGGAGGAAGACGGTAGCGTCTTAAAACCTCATCATCGGGCATTCCAAAAAGGGTGACACCTGTTCGAAATATCTGGGGCCTTGCACGCCTACGATGCCTACGCCTGGGACGAGATTGAGGTTGGTCGGCTTCCGGGAGCATGGCCAGAACAATCCGACCCAGATCAACCTGAAATGGCAAGATTTGAATGTCAGGCTTTTTAACCCCCCCAAAAAATAAACTTTTTACTTAGCTTGAAGATACCATCCATTGATGCTTACATGCCGGGGTATTGTCATGATATGTGGAAACTGGAAATAATCACAACATAAATATACATCATTTTATGCTGCCCATTTCTGTTTCAAAAATTTAAGCAAGACCAAACATAAAAGGGGAGAAACACACATTTGGGCAAAGAGCAAAACGACATTGCGCACACTACGTCAAATTGAGGCCAAATGTAAGCAACAAATGCTAAAGAGAAAACACAAACAATTTTAAGGGATGAATAAGCATTTCACAAAGCGCAAATAATTTCGCAAATACAAGTCACAATAGAAAGTATTAAAAATGCGCTAATTAGTTCGCAAATACAAGTCACAATAGAAAGTAATAAAAATGCGCTAATTAGTTCGCAAATACAAGTCTCAATAGAAAGTAATAAAAATGCGCTAAGTAGTTCGCAAATACAAGTCACAATAGAAAGTAATAAAAATGCGCTAATTAGTTCGCAAATACAAGTCACAATAGAAAGTAATAAAAATGCGCTAATTAGTACGCAAATACAAGTTCTAAAAACGCAGCTAAAAAACCCCCCAAAAAAACAGATTTCGGATTTTGAAAATCAAAGGTTACATGTGTAAGGCCAAACAAAGTTGCGTAAAGACAAACAAGAACATTTACAAAACAATTTAAGAACTGAACTTACCAAGAGATAATATATAAGAATCTGGATCAAAAGGTCTTTGGGGCAGAGCCAAAATAAAACCTAAGAGAGATGAAATGACTCCAAAAAAAAGTTAGAAAAATCTTAAACAGAAGGAGACACAAATTGTACCAAAGTTTGACTTCCCAAAACTTACAAAAACTGGAAACGGCCAAAAAAATTAGAAACGAAAAAAAGCAAACGGAACTAAAAAAAACAAAATATCCAAAAAAAATACTTCCAACAACGAAAACTCCTACACCAGCCAACAATCAACTCCAACCAAAGTAACCTCCAACATTCAAAAAACGCCACCTCAACTCGAGACGCCCCAAGCCATAAATAGTGTTTAGTTTCCCACACAAATTAAGGAGGGATCATAGGAACGCACAATCAATGATGCGGCCGAAAAATAAGGTCGCATGTATAAATACGTCACGAGCCAAAACAAACATTCTGGTGTATTTCTTGTTTGGAGCTCAGACATGGCTACAGACCAGGGAAACAATGAACAACAGTCTGGCGGTAAGTATTTCAGGTATTTTGACTCAATGATTAATTAGAAACATAATATTGTGCAAGTTGTGAAGTTGAGAATTCTCCAAAATTACACAAATAGGTGAGGAGGATGACATGGAAGAGGCTGCTGGGCCCAGTCTTCCGGGCAAAGCTGCCAAAAAGAAAAGGCAGCCACAATTCACAAGAAAGGAGATAGAGGTTTTGATTCAGAAGTGTGTGGACATCCTGCCACAGGCAGACAGGAATATGAGTGCAAGCCAGAAGTGGAGAATGTGGGAAGAGGTAGCCGACGATGTCAATAGGGTGGGTGATTATGTCCGTCTAGCCCGGGATGTCAAACGGCGGTAAGTAAACACTTGCCCCCCCTAAAACCAAAACCCATTTTAAACAAAAGGATAATGGTTCCAATTTCACCCACAGATGGGCCGACTTCAAATATCGCCTGAAGCAAAAACTGTCGGACAGGGCTAGGCATGCAAGGGGGACAGGTGGGGGTCCCACCCCTGTGTCATTGGAGTTGACTGATTTAGAAGAGCTGGCACAGGGGTGTGTGCAGCCTGTGGAGGTGTTTGGCGTGTCCAACATGGATACGGACATGCCAGACTTTGCGGCTCCTCATGTTGTCCCAGGTAAATATTGTGATGTCACCAACTCTGAAATGTTATTGTGCCAATATGTAGATTCTAATGTGACTCTTTTCTCATTTTGCCAACAGAGACACAGGCGGATGAGTCTGCTCCAGAGGGGAGCCTTGGCCGCAGAATTTCTGCTAGCTCTGCAGGGGAGGAACCAGTACATCCGGCTGAGGACCCTGCAGAAGCCAGTCCAGGGCAATCCCCCTCGCAGGCAGTGTCCCTCCTCACAGAACTCAATTTTAAATCGGATTTCCATACGGAGATTCTGCAGAGGATGGACGCCAGTCTGGTACGGGTGGCTGAGGCCCTGGAGCAAAATGCTGCGGCCAGCGTGACCATTGGTCAGGCCCTGGCAGAAAATACCAGGGCCAACATCCGCATCGTCACTGCCCTGGAGCAGCTCGTTCGCCAGCACATGGTGGAGCCGACCTCCATTCCTGCCGGAACATCAGGATCCTCCACCTCTGGCACAACATCAGCCAATCCTTCAAATGTGCCTAGCCCTGTGCCTAGTCCAGAGGCCACAACATCTGCCTCTGGACAGGCCAGCCCGATGACATCCCGGACCCGGTCTGGCGCCCTCCCTCCCCCAGCCAAACGGCCGAAAAAACGGTGACAGCATTGGCTACTTTTCCCACACTCCTTCTGTGCTTGCCTCATATTCCTTTCTGGCCAAACTTCCCTCTCCTTTCTTGTGAATTGTTTTTAATTTTTGCATTTACGTTTACCAACAATTTTTTGTTTGCAAAATTAATAAATATTGTGGAATGAACACTGACAAAAATGTTTTGGTTAAATATGTGCATTTATTTTTTGGGGGATACCAAAAATTTACATCAAATGTACGACTTTGTATTCTGACATTATTGTAAAAATGGGTTACATTTAATCCGGGCCCACAAGCCAACAACGTTCAACCTAAAAAATTACACATTGGAAAAAAAGGGCTCGTTAAGGAACGTTTAAAACATTACCTAAGGAGGAAAAATCACCTTGCAAACACAATATGAGGCACCAAACCTAAACATGATGACATTATTGTTACAATAGTCCAAAAACAACACATTGCGGCCAAAATACACCCCCACAAATGTACGCTAATTGATTGTGTAATCCAGACATTAGCAGCTATGATTTCCACCTGCGTTCGGTTTTGTGCTATCCAAAAAAACTGCTTTCCAAACACATACCAAGCCGGTTTTCAATCAAACACTAATTGATTTTCTGACAAGCCGTGATTAATCGATGCAACATCGTGGAGAGCCGGGACGGAGGAGAAGGCCATCGCCACTGTGGTCGAGTTATCCAGCCCCTAAGCTGTGCGAACATTTTGAAGGGAAAGAGGATCATCCAGTGACGTATGAGTTTGTACGAACACATTTGACGTTCGCATTTGTTAATGTATGTACGCCCAAAAAACGCCTCACCACGCCTGCGTTTTTCCATCTCCTCCCCCGTCAACACCCAAAAACGCCCTGTTCTGTCAATCACATTTGACATGTCACTTCCTGTACGCTATTTGACGAACGAGACAAAAAAAGCTCGCAATCTGGCGTACGCACATGCGCAGTGTAACACCGACGCATGCGCGGTTAGTCAACATCGGAACGCAACGAGCGTACTGCTGTTAATGAGCGGCTCTGAATCAGGGCCTCTGTTTATTATAATTCTTGCTTGTAGCTTCCTCTTATTTCATCCCCAGCATCTCCTGGCCTCTCCTATCTCTTCCCTGGCCCTTCCCCATGAAGCCATGGCCCTTTTTTTGGGTGCATTATGTCCCTTTGAAAAATGAGGGGGGCAACAATGCTCTTTCTGGCACAGGGCACCAAAAAGTCTAGTTACGGCTCTGGTTACAACTAGTGTTATACTGTATGATTACAACTAGTGTCCTTCTTGTGTGAGAGCAACGTGATCATGTCAGTCTGGTGATGGTGGCTTGGAGTTGGGCAGAGCCGTAAATAGACATTTCGGTGCCCTGTGACAGAAAGAGCATTGACGTCCCCCCCCATATGTTTTAAATCGTGACATTAGGCGGCACATGTCCAAATCAAAAAAAGGGGTGTGGTTTTGTGGGGAAGGGGTGCATTTAATAGGAGATGATGGATCTATTACCATGGGAAATAAATGGGACATTGCATTCTAATTAGGGGTGAGCGGGTTCGGATTTCTGAAATCCGAACCCCCCCGAGCCCCCCCGCTTCGAGGCCGATCCGAGTCAGGCTCGACTTTTCCCGCCTGACTCGGATCTGAAATTGAGGCAAAACGCCATCATCCCGCCATCCGGGTCTCGCGGGTTTTGGATCCTATATAGGGTACCCGCGTCAGCGCCATTTTCTCACTCGGCTGTGGACAGTGAAGAGGGAGGGTGGGAGTTAGGGCTGGCTGGGATGTGTAGTGTAGTGTAGTGTAGAGTAGTGTTGTGCTGTGCTGTGCTGCGCTGCTGTTGTCCATAGGGGCTGTGTCCACTACTTCAAAGTCCATAGGGGCTGGCTGTGTTGTGCTGTGCTGCTGTTGTCCATAGGGGCTGTGTCCACTACTTCAAAGTCCATAGGTGCTGGCTGGACTGTGTTGTGCAGTCAGTTGTCCATAAGAGCTGTGTCCACTCCAAAGTCCTGTGCAGTGTCCCAGTCCTAAAGGGGTGCTGTAGTGTTGTCCAGGGGGTGCTCTGTCCATCAGGGGTGCTCCCCCCAAGTGCTAAAAAAAAAAATATTTTTTCTGTGTTTGTGAATTGTGTGCGCAGTAGCCGCATGTGCATCAACAAAGTAGTGCCAAGCGTGCGCCTGTGTCATAAGTAAAGGGCCGGCTGGCTTGACCGTTGAAGGGTGCTGTAACCCTCAAAGTACACTCCAAAACATATAAAAAAATATTTTCTGTGTTTGTGAATTGTGTGCGCAGTAGCCGCACGTGCATCAACAAAGTAGTGCCAAGCATGCGCATGTGTCATAAGTAAAGGGCCGGCTGGCTTGACCGTTAAAGGGTGCTGTAACCCCTAAAGTACACTCCAAACCAAATAAAAAAATATTTTCTGTGTTTGTGAATTGTGTGCGCAGTAGCCGCACGTGCATCAACAAAGTAGTGCCAAGCGTGCGCCTGTGTCATAAGTAAAGGGCCAGCTGGCTTGACCGTTAAAGGGTGCTGTAACCCCCAAAGTACACTCCAAACCAAATAAAAAAATATTTTCTGTGTTTGTGAATTGTGTGTGCTGTAGCCGCATGTGCATCAACAAAGTAGTGCCAAGCGTGCGCCTGTGTCATAAGTAAAGGGCCGGCTGGCTTGACCGTTAAAGGGTGCTGTAACCCCCAAAGTACACTCCAAACCAAATAAAAAATTATTTTCTGTGTTTGTGAATTGTGTGCGCAGTAGCCGCACGTGCATCAACAAAGTAGTGCCAAGCGTGCGCCTGTGTCATAAGTAAAGGGCTGGCTGGCTTGACCATTAAAGGGTGCTGTAACCCCCTAAGTACACTCCAAACCAAATAAAAAAATATTTTCTGTGTTTGTGAATTGTGGCCCTCATTCAGAGCCACTCGCTAGCGGCAGTACGCTCGTTCCGAGCGATGTTCGCACATCTGCGCATGCGTACGGTTTTTAGTACGCATGCGCGAACCAGTCAGTGCGGCCGAAAATCGTTGGTACGCAATATAGCGAGGGCCTGCTATTTTGAGTGACAGAATGAGGCGTATGTGGGTGGTAACAGGGGAAGGTGCTTGAAAACGGGGAGTGGAGATCCGAACGCAGGCGTGCTTAAAGGTCAAAACGGGCGTTTTAAGGGAGTGCATAATTAATACAGCAGCGTCATTGACCACGTCACTTGTTTTTTTTTAACTCAGAACTGCTCGCAAAATAGCGGTTGAAAACACCAACCACAAGAATAGCGAGCAGTTCATACGCTGTACGATGTACTCGATTAATCTAATAAATAGCGGACATGACGTATGGTGCGTGCGGCCAGGGGGCGTTTTTATCAAAAAAACGAGCGTATGTTTTGCTCGCTCGTTCAGACTTAGAGGTGTGAACAGACTGCAATTTGCGAACGGATCATTTGAATAGCCACCCCTTGTTTTTGAACGAACGACCACAAATAGCGAACGGCTCTGAATCAGGCCCTGTGTGCGCAGTAGCCACACGTGCATCAACAAAGTAGTGCCAAGCGTGCACCTGTGTCATAAGTAAAGGGCCGGCTGGCTTGACCGTTAAAGGGTGCTGTAACCCCCAAAGTACACTCCAAACCAAATAAAAAAATATTTTCTGTGTTTGTGAATTGTGTGCGCAGTAGCCACACATGCATCAACAAAGTAGTGCCAAGCGTGCACCTGTGTCATAAGTAAAGGGCCGGCAGGCTTGACCGTTAAAGGGTGCTGTAACCCCCAAAGTACACTCCAAACCAAATAAAAAAATATTTTCTGTGTTTGTGAATTGTGTGCGCAGTCGCCACACGTGCATCAACAAAGTAGTGCCAAGCGTGCACCTGTGTCATAAGTAAAGGGCCGTCAGGCTTGACCGTTAAAGGGTTCTGTAACCCCCAAAGTACACTCCAAACCAAATAAAACATTTTTTTCTGTGTTTGTGAATTGTGTGCGCAGTAGCCACACGTGCATCAAGAAAGGAGCAGCGCCAAGCGTGCGCCTGTGTCCCATAAGTAAAGAGCCGGCTGGCTCATTTCTTAAAAGGTGGTGTAACCCACAAAGTGCACTACTCTCCAGCAAAAATAAAAAAATATTTTCTGTGTTTGTGTGCGCCTTAGCCGCACGTATATATCAAATCGATATAACATAAATGGAGGACCAAACTTTCTCAGATAAAAATAAAATAGAGAAAGATCAAGAACCACTTCCTCCTAGTGCTGAAGCTGCTGCCACTAGTCATGACATAGACGATAACATGCCATCAACGTCGTCTGCCAAGGCCGATGCCCAATGTCATAGTGGAGGGCACATACAATCCCAAATGGCAAAGTTCAGAAAAATGACCTTGAAAAAAACATTTAAATCATCTGAAGAGAAACGTAAACTTGCCAATATGCCATTTACGACACGGAGTGGCAAGGAATGGCTAAGGTCTTTCCCTATGTTCATGACTAGTGGTTCAGCTTCACATGACGATGGAAGCCCTCCTCCCAATAAAAATATCAAAAGAGTTAAGCTGGCAAAAGCACAGCGAAGAACTGTGCGTTCTAAGAAGATATCACAAATCCCCAAGGAGAGTCCAAGTGTGGTGGTGGTTGCGATGCCTGACCTTCCCAGCATTGGACGGGAAGAGGTGGCTCTTTCCACCATGTGCACGCCCCCTGCAAGTGCTGAAAGGAGCACCCGCAGTCCACTTGCTGATATGCAAATTGAAGATGTCACTGTTGAAGTAGAACAGAATGAGGATACTGGTGTACCTGGTGCTGAGGAGGAAGTTGGCGAGGAGGATTCTGATGGTGATGTGGTTTGTTTAAATCAGGCTCTGGGGGAGACAGTTGTTGTCCGTGGGATGAAAAAGCCCATCACGGTCATGCCTGGGCAGAAGACCAAACATTTCACCTCTTTGGTCTGGCAATATTTCTATCCAAATCCGGACAACAACTGTCTTGCCATATGTACCATATGTAAAGGTGGAATAAGTAGGGGTAGGGACGTTAACCACCTAGGAACATCCTCCCTTATACGGCACCTGCAGCGTGTTCATAATAAGTTACTGTCAAGTTCAGAAACTTTGGCTAAGACCGTAAGCAGTCCAGGGACACCTAAATCCCGTTGTCCTGTTGTATCCAAGCGCCTGCAAACCACACCGTCAACTCCCTCCTCGTCAATTTCCTCCTTAGTCAGGATCGGAAGTAGTCCTGCAGGCCATGTCACTGGCATGACTGACTCTCCTATCCGGGATTCCTCCGGAGGATCCTGCATTGCTACGCCTACTGCTGCCGCTGCTGCTGTTGCTGCTGCTGGGAGTCGTTCATCATCCCAGAGAGGAAGTAGGAACACCACTACTTTTACTAAACAATTGACCCTCCAACAGTCCTTAGCGAGGAGGATGAAGTACGACAGCAGTCATCCTGAACCAAAACGTATAACTGAGGCCTTGACTGCTATGTTGGTGTTAGACGTGCGTCCGGTATCCGCCATTAGTGCAGTGGGATTTAGACAACTGATGGAGGTAGTGTGTCCCCAGTTCCAAATCCCGTCTAGATTCCACTTCACTAGGCAGGTGATACCGAGACTGTACAGAAACGTCAGAAAAAGTGTCCTCAGTGTCCTGAAAAATGCCGTTGTACCCAATGTCCACTTAACCACTGACATGTGGACAAGTGGAACAGGGCAGACTAAGGACTATATGACTGTGACAGCCCACTGGGTAGATGTATCACCTTACGCAGCAACAGCAGCAGCGTCACCAGTAGCAGCATCTCAGAAACGCCAGCTCGTTCCAAGGCAGGCTACGCTGTGTATCACCGGTTTCAGTAAGAGGCACACCGCCGACAACCTCTTAGAGAAACTGAGGGAAATCATCGCCCAGTGGCTTACCCCACTTAGACTCTCCTGGGGATTTGTGATATCTGACAATGCCACCAATATTGTGCGGGCAGTACATCTGGGCAAATTCCAGCACGTCCCATGTTTTGCTCACACAATAAACTTGGTGGTGCAGAATTTTCTGAAAAGCGACAGGGGCGTGCAGGAGACGCTTTGGGTGGCCCGAAAAATTTCTGGCCACTTTCGCCATTCAGCGACTACGTGCTGAAGACTGGAGCGCCAGCAAACACTCTTGAACCTGCCCCGCCATCACCTGAAGCAAGAGGTTGTGACGCGGTGGAACTCAACCCTCTATATGCTTCAGAGGATGGAGGAGCAGCAAAAGGCCATACAAGCCTATACATCCACCTATGACATAGGCAAAGGAGGGGGTATGCACCTGACTCAAGCGCAGTGGAGAATGATTTCCATGTTGTGCAAGGTTCTCCAGCCCTTCGAACTTGCCACACGTGAAGTCAGTTCAGACACTGCCAGCTTGAGTCAGGTCATTCCCCTCATCAGGCTTTTGCAGAAGCAGCTGGAGAAAGTGAAGGAGGAGCTAAGACGGAGCGATTCTGCTCGGCATGTGGGACTTGTGGATGAAGCCCTTCATTCGCTTTGCCAGGATTCAAGGATTGTAGTGGTCTGATTTCAATCTGTTGAAATCAGACCACTACATTTTGGCCACCGTGCTCGATCCTAGGTTTAAAGCCTATGTGGTGTCTCTCTTTCCGGCCGACAAAAGCCTGCAGAGGTGCAAAGACCTGCTGGTGAACACACTGTCAGCTGAAGCAGAACATGACACGTCAACAGCTCCTTCTTCATTTTCTCCCGCAACTGGGACTGCAAGGAAAAAACTTAGCTATCCTAAGCAACCCGCTGGTGGTGATGCAGGGCAGGCAGGACCAAGTTTGGACATCTGGTCTGGACTGAAGGACCTGGCAACAATTTCTGACATGTCTACTGTCACTACATATGATACTGTCACCTTTGACAGAATGGTGGAGGATTACATCGGTGACAGCATCCAAGTAGGCATGTCAGACAGTCCATACCTGTACTGGCAGGAAAAAGAGGCAATTTGGAGGCCCCTGTACAAACTGGCTCTATTTTACCTGAGTTGCCCCCCCTCCAGTGTGTACTCTGAAAGAGTGTTTAGTGCAGCCGGGAACCTTGTCAGCGAAAGGCGTAGGAGGTTGCTTCCACAAAATGTGTAGAAGATGATGTTCATCAAAATGAATTATCAACTCTTCCAGGGAGACCAGCCTCCAGAACGTACAGAGGGACCTGTGGTGGTGGATTCCAGTGGGGACGAGTTAATACTCTGTGAGGATGTACACAACACTGAAGAGGGTGAGGAATCGGTGGATGAGGAGGATGAGGACGACATCTTGCCTCCGTAGAGCCAGTTTGTGCAGGGACACATTAATTGCCAGCTTGTTTTGTGGGGGCCCAAACGAACCAATCATTTCAGCCACAGTCGTGTGGCAGACCCTGGCGCTGAAATGATTGCTTTGTTAAAGTGTGCATGTCCTGTTTATACAACATATGGGTGGGTGGGAGGGCCCAAGGACAATTCCATCTTGCACCTCTTTTTTTTCTTTGCATTATGTACAGTTTGGGGCCTAGTTTTTCAAACTGCCATCCTGTCTGCCACTTCAGTGTCACTCCTAGATGGGTCACGTGTTTGTGCCGCCCACTCGTGTCGCTTAGCATAGTCATCCAGCTACCTCGGTGCAACCTTTTGGACATAAAAACACTATTGTGAGGTGTGAGGTGTTCAGAATAGACTGGAAATGAGTGGAAATTAAGGTTATTGAGGTTAATAATAGCATAGGAGCAGAAAAACCAACACATTCTGTGATTTTAGCTGTTTTTATGCTTTTTTAAAAAAAAATACAGATCCAAAACACAAAACCCAGAACCCAAAACACGGAAGGGTGGTTTTGGCAAAACCAATCCAGATCCAAAACATGAAGAAAGATCCAGATCCAAAACCAAAACACAAAACACGAAAAGGGGCCGGTGCACACCCCTAATTCTAATACATGGGTGAGAGGGGGGCAAGTGACTGAGAGCTATTCCCAGGAATTCAGAGTATGCACCATGCAGACTGAGAGGAGAGGAGAGGGGGATAAGGAAATATGGCACAGATTTAAGGGGAGGTTGCAGTGCCCACTTCCTTTTCATGAGCATCAGGTAAGGGTGAAGCCAGCGCTTCTTAAATGCCCAAGTACACTACACAGCACACTACACTTTAAAACACACTACACACAGCACTCCACTACCCCAGCCACCACCATACAGAACAGCTCCTGTGTGCTGGGGAGGCCACACTCACACCCAGCTCATGGCTGCATGCTGGCTGTTGAGAAACAGGACGGCAGTATCACGATGCATGTGAGCGTCGCACTGAGAAAGGAAGGCAACCGCTGCTCTTGCTGCTGGAGACGGAGCTCTTGGCTTGAGCTGTGTATGAAGGAGGAGGGAGTGGGTGGGGTAACGAGGAGGACCAGGCACCCTGCTTGCCAGATGCAGGGACCGTGGGGGCAGCTCTGTGCGACGGTACCGGCTGCACCACCCTAGTTACGGCCCTGGAGTTAGGAACTTGGGCCAGCAGGGTATTCATTTTTGGGGAGATGTATCAACAAGTGTGAAGAGAGGGGACGCGGACCAGTGGAGAAGTTGCTCATAGCAACCATTCAGCGTTGAGGTAGCATTTATCAAGTACATTCTACAAAGTGATAGGTGGAATCCTATTGATTGCTATGGGCACCTTCTCCACTGGTTCTCTTCTACACTCTTTTCACTGCTTGATACAGCTCCCCCCTTTATTTCTTAAATATGTACAAATAAAGATACCTGGCGTATGCTACATCATCATGATCACCATTATCTGCCAACTCCCTGCTCTCCCAGTCCATTCACTGATGTGTATATATATATGCTGGGTATACACCTGGCCGACCTGCCAACTTATCTGACAACTGGGAAGTGAATATACACTTACCGGTTGTTCGGACTATATATATCTGCCAGCAGAGCTATCTGAATATGACCGTCCACTGGTAATGTCATATTCAGTAAATTCTGCTGCAGACATGTCGGGCTGACTGTGGATCGGTCTTACAGTTGCATGAAACTATATATCTAGTAGATATATCACCAGCGGCTGTGCTGTAGGGTTGATTAGATATGTCTCGATGGCGTCGTATACAGACATATCGTGTGTAACACCTGCCAATGTACTAAAGATATATCGCCCATTCAATAGAACAGGCCATATATCTGTGTACCCAGCTTTACCGTGTTCCTGGAGCAGAGTGGTCATCCGTCCTCTCAAGCTGGGCCGTCCTGTCGCTGCAGTGGGAAACCTTGTAGAGGGTGTCACTGATTATTGTATAGATTGTCAACAGTGTGTGCAGTACTTTACAATTGGAAACAAACGCAGTCATTAAGAAAGACTGGGTGTAACCAAGAGGTAGGAGGGCCCTGCTTGCAAGCCTACAATCTAAAGCCTATAAAAAATTAGGCCCATCAGACCTGTGTCAATCCAAAATGTCAAAGCAATTTACGTAACAACCTATTGGTAGTACTTTGACAAAAGCTTTTCCATGATTTATACCTTGGTTGCTGTCACAAGATTCAGCTCAAGAAATGTACTTACAACTTTGTAACATTTACTATTTATGTGAATGCCAAATTTGTACTTTATTTGTAAAAATCTGAGCTGTAATCAAGTATATAGGTCCAGGGGCATAGAGAGTGTCACTGGGCAACGGTAAAGAGGGGGGCATGACCTAATCGCGGGAGGCGTGGCCATGTCCCCTTGGATAAAAAAACTAGTTTTGCGCGCCGGGGAGGGGGTGCTGTGAGCCCTTCAGCCCGACGCAATGCCAGGGGTGGGTGCGATCACTGTGATTGCTCCCCCCCCTCAGGCATAGGAGATTGCTGTGGCTGATGCTTAGCAGCCACGAGCAATCTCCCACTGCGTCTGCTCGGAGGGAGGGGGGGCGGCATCGGACCTGGGCCCCTCTGGAAGCCCGGGTAAATTGTACCCGCTCCCTTCCCCCCTCTCGGCACCCCTGAATATGTCATGTACTGTTATTCTAAAAATAGTTACAATATGGTCTGTTGCCCAAAAAGGAGCATTTTGCTAAGTTTGCTGTATGTGCAAGCTGGGCCGGCGCTAGGCCTCTCTGCGCCCAGCGGAGTCTTGTACTGCACTACAGCACCCCTCCCCCTGAGCGTATAGCCAATAATGTCAGCGGGGGGGACTTTCTGGAGTTGCTGCCAGCCAACGGTGAGTTCAGGCTATAATGCTCCAGGTGACGGCCCTGCTAGCCCGTGCCTTGAGACGTCACTGTATGCAAGATGTGTGCAGCTCGGCAAGAGTAGCAATAGCTCCTTCTTTATTCCTGGAGAGAACAGTAATATATGCACAAGGTTTACGCTGGGAGAGAATGCTAAATATACAGTACACAATTCATACACAATATAGTCTGTCTGCACAATGTTATAAATAATATAGTCATGTTTACCACATAAAAACAAATTAAAATAATACACAGGCAAAATTTAAAAGTACTAATTGACTTTATCAATACACAGAACTGGCCTTCCCCTTTAGAAGATGACATGGAAATATTGACTTTATTACTGTGGACTGATTGCAAATAAAAATGTAATAAACCAACTACAGTAGACTGGTATAGTATAATCCAACCACATTGGTATAGTATTAGCATAAATGCTAAGGACTCTGATGTATTCAGGCCATCGGAAATAGCCATTGATCATCCTCAGAAACAGTTTGCATTTTGCACCAGGGGATGAGCACCTGCAAGTTATCGACCTTCAAACTAGGGGTGAGCGGGTTCGGATTTCTGAAATCCGAACCCCCCCGAGCCCCCCCGATCCGAGGCAGATCCGAGTCAGGCTCGACTTTTCCCGCCTGACTCGGATCTGAAATCGAGGCAAAACCTCATCATCCCGCCTTCCGAGTCTCGCGGGTTTTGGATCCTATATAAGGTACCCGCGTCTGCGCCATTTTCTCACTCGGCTGTGGACAGTGAAGAGGGAGGGTGGGAGTTAGGGCTGTGTAGTGTAGTGTAGTGTAGTGCTGCTGTTGTCCACTACTTCAAAGTCCATAGGGGCTGGCTGTGTTGTGCTGTGCTGCTGTTGTTAATAGGGGCTGTGTCCACTACTTCAAAGTCCATAGGGGCTGGCTGGACTGTGTTGTGCAGTCAGTTCTCCATAGGGGCTGTGTCCACTCCAAAGTCCTGTGCAGTGTCCCAGTCCTAAAGGGGTGCTGTAGTGTTGTCCAGGGGGTGCTCTGTCCATCAGGGGTGCTCCCCCCAAGTGCTAAAAAAATAATATATTTTCTGTGTTTGTGAATTGTGTGCGCAGTAGCCGCACGTGCATCAACAAAGTAGTGCCAAGCGTGCGCCTGTGTCATAAGTAAAGGGCCGGCTGGCTTGACCGTTAAAGGGTGCTGTAACCCCCGAAAGTACACTCCAATCCAAACCAAAAAAAAATTATTTTCTGTGTTTGTGAATTGTGTGCGCAGTAGCCGCACGTGCATCAACAAAGTAGTGCCAAGCGTGCGCCTGTATCATAAGTAAAGGGCCGGCTGGCTTGACCGTTAAGGGTGCTGTAACCCCCGAAAGTACACTCCAGTCCAAACCAAAAAAAAAATTATTTTCTGTGTTTGTGAATTGTGTGCGCAGTAGCCGCACGTGCATCAACAAAGTAGTGCCAAGCATGCGCCTGTGTCATAAGTAAAGGGCCGGCTGGCTTGACCGTTAAAGGGTGCTGTAACCCCCGAAAGTACACTCCAGTCAAAACCCCCAAAAAATTATTTTCTGTGTTTGTGAATTGTGTGCGCAGTAGCCGCACGTGCATCAACAAAGTAGTGCCAAGCGTGCGCCTGTGTCATAAGTAAATGGCCGGCTGGCTTGACCGTTAAGGGTGCTGTAACCCCCGAAAGTACACTCCAGTCCAAACCAAAAAAAAAATTATTTTCTGTGTTTGTGAATTGTGTGCGCAGTAGCCGCACGTGCATCAACAAAGTAGTGCCAAGCGTGCGCCTGTGTCATAAGTAAAGGGCCGGCTGGCTTGACCGTTAAAGGATGCTGTAACCCCCAAAAGTACACTCTAGTCCAAACCAAAAAAAAATTATTTTCTGTGTTTGTGAATTGTGTGCGCAGTAGCCGCACGTGCATCAACAAAGTAGTGCCAAGCGTGCGCGTGTGTCATAAGTAAAGGGCCGGCTGGCTTGACCGTTAAAGGGTGCTGTAACCCCCGAAAGTACACTCCAGTCCAAACCAAAAAAAAATTATTTTCTGTGTTTGTGAATTGTGTGCGCAGTAGCCGCACGTGCATCAACAAAGTAGTGCCAAGCGTGCGCCTGTGTCATAAGTAAAGGGCCGGCTGGCTTGACCGTTAAAGGGTGCTGTAACCCCCGAAAGTACACTCCAGTCCAAACCAAAAAAAAAATTATATTCTGTGTTTGTGAATTGTGTGCGCAGTAGCCGCACGTGCATCAACAAAGTAGTGCCAAGCGTGCGCCTGTGTCATAAGTAAAGGGCCGGCTGGATTGACCGTTAAAGGGTGCTGTAACCCCCGAAAGAACACTCCAGTCCATACCAAAAAAAAATTATTTTCTGTGTTTGTGAATTGTGTGCGCAGTAGCCGCACGTGCATCAACAAAGTAGTGCCAAGCGTGCGCCTGTGTCATAAGTAAAGGGCCGGCTGGCTTGACCGTTAAAGGGTGCTGTAACCCCCGAAAGTACACTCCAGTCCAAACCAAAAAAAAATTATTTTCTGTGTTTGTGAATTGTGTGCGCAGTAGCCGCACGTGCATCAACAAAGTAGTGCCAAGCGTGCGCCTGTGTCATAAGTAAAGGTCCGGCTGGCTTGACCTTTAAAGGGTGCTGTAACCCCCAAAGTACACTCCAGTCCAAACCAAAAAAAAAATTATATTCTGTGTTTGTGAATTGTGTGCGCAGTAGCCGCACGTGCATCAACAAAGTAGTGCCAAGCGTGCGCCTGTGTCATAAGTAAAGGGGAGGCTGGCTTGACCTTTAAAGGGTGCTGTAACCCCCGAAAGTACACTCCAGTCCATACCAAAAAAAAATTATTTTCTGTGTTTGTGAATTGTGTGCGCAGTAGCCGCACGTGCATCAACAAAGTAGTGCTAAGCGTGCGCCTGTGTCATAAGTAAAGGGCCGGCTGGCTTGACCGTTAAAGGGTGCTGTAACCCCCGAAAGTACACTCCAGTCCAAACCAAAAAAAAATTATTTTCTGTGTTTGTGAATTGTGTGCGCAGTAGCCGCACGTGCATCAACAAAGTAGTGCCAAGCGTGCGCCTGTGTCATAAGTAAAGGGCCGGCTGGCTTGACCGTTAAAGGGTGCTGTAACCCCCGAAAGTACACTCCAGTCCAAACCAAAAAAAATGTATTTTCTGTGTTTGTGAATTGTGTGCGCAGTAGCCGCACGTGCATCAACAAAGTAGTGCCAAGCGTGCGCCTGTGTCATAAGTAAAGGGCCGGCTGGCTTGACCGTTAAAGGGTGCTGTAACCCCCGAAAGTACACTCCAGTCCAAACCAAAAAAAAATTATTTTCTGTGTTTGTGAATTGTGTGCGCAGTAGCCGCACGTGCATCAACAAAGTAGTGCCAAGCGTGCGCCTGTGTCTTAAGTAAAGGGCCGGCTGGCTTGACCGTTAAAGGGTGCTGTAACCCCCGAAAGTACACTCCAGTCCAAACCAAAAAAAAAATTATTTTCTGTGTTTGTGAATTGTGTGCGCAGTAGCCGCACGTGCATCAACAAAGTAGTGCCAAGCGTGCGCCTGTGTCATAAGTAAAGGGCCGGCTGGCTTGACCGTTAAGGGTGCTGTAACCCCCGAAAGTACACTCCAGTCCAAACCAAAAAAAAAATTATTTTCTGTGTTTAGCCGCACGTATATATCAAATCGATATAACATAAATGGAGGACCAAACTTTCTCCGATAAAAATAAAATAGAGAAAGATCAAGAACCACTTCCTCCTAGTGCTGAAGCTGCTGCCACTAGTCATGACATAGACGATAACATGCCATCAACGTCGTCTGCCAAGGCCGATGCCCAATGTCATAGTAGAGGGCACATACAATCCCAAATGGCAAAGTTCAGGAAAATGACCTTGAAAAAGACATTTAAATCAGCTGAAGAGAAACGTAAACTTGCCAATATGCCATTTACGACACGGAGTGGCAAGGAACGGCTAAGGTCGATCCCTAGTATGTTCATGACTAGTGGTTCAGCTTTACATGACGATGGAAGCCCTCCTCCCAATAAAAATATCAAAAGAGTTAAGCTGGCAAAAGCACAGCGAAGAACTGTGCTTTCTAAGAAGATATCACAAATCCCCAAGGAGAGTCCAAGTGTGGTGGTGGTTGCGATGCCTGACCTTCCCAGCACTGGACGGGAAGAGGTTGCTCTTTCCACCATTTGCACGCCCCCTGCAAGTGCTGAAAGGAGCACCCACAGTCCACTTGCTGATATGCAAATTGAAGATGTCACTGTTGAAGTACAACAGGATGAGGATACTGGTGTAGCTGGCGCTGAGGAGGAAGTTGGCGAGGAGGATTCTGATGGTGATGTGGTTTGTTTAAATCAGGCTCTGGGGGAGACAGTTGTTGTCCATGGGATGAAAAAGCCCATCACGGTCATGCCTGGGCAGAAGACCAAACATTCCACCTCTTTGGTCTGGCAATATTTCTATCCAAATCCGGACAACAACTGTCTTGCCATATGTACCATATGTAAAGGTGAAATAAGTAGGGGTAGGGACGTCAACCACCTAGGAACATCCTCCCTTATACGGCACCTGCAGCGCGTTCATAAAAAGTTACTGTCAAGTTCAGAAACTTTGGCTAAGACCGTAAGCAGTCCAGGGACACCTAAATCCCGTTGTCCTGTTGTATCCAAGCGCCTGCAAACCACACCGTCAACTCCCTCCTCGTCAATTTCCTCCTTAGTCAGGATCGGAAGTAGTCCTGCAGGCCATGTCACTGGCATGACTGACTCTCCTATCCGGGATTCCTCTGGAGGATCCTGCATTGCTACGCCTACTGCTGCCGCTGCTGCTGTTGCTGCTGCTGGGAGTCGTTCATCATCCCAGAGAGGAAGTAGGAACACCACTACTTTTACTAAACAATTGACCCTCCAACAGTCCTTAGCGAGGAGGATGAAGTACGACAGCAGTCATCCTGAAGCAAAACGTATAACTGAGGCCTTGACTGCTATGTTGGTGTTAGACGTGTGTCCGGTATCCACCATTAGTGCAGTGGGATTTAGACAATTGATGGAGGTAGTGTGTCCCCGGTTCCAAATCCCGTCTAGATTCCACTTCACTAGGCAGGCGATACCGAGACTGTACAGAAACGTCAGAAAAAGTGTCCTCAGTGTCCTGAAAAATGCCGTTGTACACAATGTCCACTTAACCACGGACATGTGGACAAGTGGAACAGGGCAGACTAAGGACTATATGACTGTGACAGCCCACTGGGTAGATGTATCACCTTACGCAGCAACAGCAGCAGCGTCACCAGTAGCAGCATCTCAGAAACGCCAGCTCGTTACAAGGCAGGCTACGCTGTGTATCACTGGTTTCAGTAAGAGGCACACCGCCGACAACCTCTTAGAGAAACTGAGGGAAATCATCGCCCAGTGGCTTACCCCACTTAGACTCTCCTGGGGATTTGTGATATCTGACAACGCCACCAATATTGTGCGGGCATTACATCTGGGCAAATTCCAGCACGTCCCATGTTTTGCTCACACAATAAACTTGGTGGTGCAGAATTTTCTGAAAAGCGACAGGGGCGTGCAGGAGACGCTTTGGGTGGCCCGAAAAATTTCTGGCCACTTTCGCCTTTCAGCGACTGCGTGCCGAAGACTGGAGCGCCAGCAAACACTCTTGAACCTGCCCCGCCATCACCTGAAGCAAGAGGTTGTGATGCGGTGGAACTCAACCCTCTATATGCTTCAGAGGATGGAGGAGCAGCAAAAGGCCATACAAGCCTATACATCCACCTATGACATAGGCAAAGGAGGGGGTATGCACCTGACTCAAGCGCAGTGGAGAATGATTTCCGTGTTGTGCAAGGTTCTCCAGCCCTTCGAACTTGCCACACGTGAAGTCAGTGCAGACACAGCCAGCTTGAGTCAGGTCATTCCCCTCATCAGGCTTTTGCAGAAGCAGCTGGAGAAAGTGAAGGAGGAGCTAAGACGGAGCGATTCCGCTCGGCATGTGGGACTTGTGGATGAAGCCCTTCATTCGCTTTGCCAGGATTCCAGGGTGGTCAATCTGTTGAAATCAGACCACTACATTTTGGCCACCGTGCTTGATCCTAGGTTTAAAGCCTATGTGGTGTCTCTCTTTCCGGCCGACACAAGCCTGCAGAGGTGCAAAGACCTGCTGGTGAACACACTGTCAGCTGAAGCAGAACGTGACACGTCAACGGCTCCTTCTTCATTTTCTCCCACAACTGGGGCTGCCAGGAAAAAACTTAGGTATCCTAAGCAACCCGCTGGCGGTGATGCAGGGCAGGCAGGACCAAGTTTGGACATCTGGTCCAGACTGAAGGACCTGGCAACAATTTCTGACATGTCTACTGTCACTGCATATGATACTATCACCATTGACAGAATGGTGGAGGATTACATCGGTGACAGCATCCAAGTAGGCATGTCAGACAGTCCATACCTGTACTGGTAGGAAAAAGAGGCAATTTGGAGGCCCCTGTACAAGCTGGCTCTATTTTACCTGAGTTGCCCCCCCTCTCCAGTGTGTACTCCGAAAGAGTGTTTAGTGCAGCCGGGAACCTTGTCAGCGAAAGGCGTAGGAGGTTGCTTCCACAGAATGTGGAGAAGATGATGTTCATCAAAATGAATTATCAGCTCTTCCAGGGAGACCAGCCTCCAGAAGGTACAGAGGGACCTGTGGTGGTGGATTCAAGTGGGGACGAGTTAATACTTTGTGAGGATGAGGATGTACACACTGAAGAGGGTGAGGAATCGGTGGATGAGGAGGATGAGGATGACATCTTGCCTCCGTAGAGCCAGTTTGTGCAGGGACACATTAATTGCCAGCTTGTTTTGTGGGGGCCCAAACGAACCAATCATTTCAGCCACAGTTGTGTGGCAGACCCTGGCGCTGAAATGATTGATTTGTTAAAGTGTGCATGTCCTGTTTATACAACATAAGGGTGGGTGGGAGGGCCCAAGGACAATTCCATCTTGCACTTCTTTTTTTTCTTTGCATTATGTACAGTTTGGGGCCTAGGTTTTCTAACTGCCATCCTGTCTGCCACTGCAGTGTCACTCCTAGATGGGTCACGTGTTTGTGCCGCCCACTCGTGTCGCTTAGCATAGTCATCCAGCTACCTCGGTGCAACCTTTTGGACATAAAAACACTATTGTGAGGTGTGAGGTGTTCAGAATAGACTGGAAATGAGTGGAAATTAAGGTTATTGAGGTTAGTAATAGCATAGGAGCAGAGAAACCAACAAATTCTGTGATTTTAGCTGTTTTTATGCTTTTTTAAAAAAAAATACAGATCCAAAACACAAAACCCAGAACCCAAAACACGGAAGGGTGGTTTTGGCAAAACCAATCCAGATCCAAAACACGAAGAAAGATCCAGATCCAAAACCAAAACACAAAACACGAAAAGTGGCCGGTGCACACCCCTACTTCAAACAGGTGCATATTTGTCTTTCTTGTGGTTAGCATGGGACATCCTTAGTGTATGCTGGCCATGTTTACATACCTCTTCCAACCTCCATTTTGTTCCCCTAGGTGCACAGGGATGTAAACCTAAAATGCATGTCATTTAGACGGGGCAAGGATGTGTAATGCTGCGTATCCACTAGCCAACAAAGAAGGTCTGCACAATAACGATATCGTTATCGTGCAGTCGTTCATTGTACTGTGCAGTGCCCACACTGACCAATATGTCCAGTGGAGGCACCCTCCCTCATCCCTGAACATGGGATATCGTCATGTTGACCATCATGTTCGGGCGATTAACGATGTTGAAAACGACCAGCGGGCGTGTGCATCGCTGGTCGTTTACAACATTTTAATGGACGATTTATGCGCGATTGAATGATTGAACGATAATGATATAGTTATCGTTCAATTGCTCAATTTAATCGGCAAGTGGATACGCGGCATAAAGCTGCATACACACGGTACGATCTGTACCACCAACGACTTGAAAGATATCTTTCAAAGAGATATTTCAGTGAATTCATCCTGCCACATCTCTGAACAGGCAAAGTTGACAATATCGTGCAAGTTGGCCTGCATGTACGGATGATTATAGATATCGTTCATGTGGGAACGGGCATCGTTGGTCATTCACTGCTTAAAAATGAACAATATCATTATTATTCCTATCGTTCATAGATATCGTACCCTGTGTACGCACCTTGAGAGGTTTGTGTGCATATGCACAATTGAGAAAAGCAAAAACTGTGTTTCTGGTCAACTCTACATGAGGCCTATGTGTTCCGGATGTTCTGCTAGCTATATTCTAGCCAGTGACTGATGCCGTCTTGATGTTGGCAGCAGAACTTTAAGGGGACAGCATTAAGCATTAACTAGTTGTGAGTGCTACACAACTAATATGCCCTTGCTTTCCATAGCTGGTGAGCCCCATTGAAAGATCCTCTTCAAGACCTTGAAAAGAAGAAACCTAATTATTAATCTTTATAAACTGAAACATAACTCATTCACATTAGTCTTTGCCAGAGAGGAGCTTACAGTCTAAATGTTGCACACACCCTTACACAAACCATAACCTGCCAGCATTTTTAGGGATTTAAACTCACCGTCAGCGCCTCCTTCGAAAGTATTTTGCTTTTTATGTACATTGTATTTGGCAGCAACAGGGTTAATGAACTCCACCCAAGTATTATATATATATATATATATATATATATATACATACATATATATATATATTATATATATAATATATACTCTCACTCTGGCAGTGGCACTCCAAGTAAAAGATGACAGTAGGTAGGATATCATTCATCAAAGTTGCGATGCTATTTAATGCATTGTTTTCAAGATACAGAAACAAATAAAACAAGATACTAACATACCCTTCACCACACCACGTGAAAACGCTGCAGCATCCGGGTCCAGTATGAAACGCCCACTGATGACATCACAGGCGCGACCCATTGCCATAGCAACACATATGAAACAAAAAAAATAAAACACTGTTCATAGAAGCATGAGACTGCAGATGCAGATGTACCTATAACGTGCTAAAATATAACAGCATAAAGCAAATTGGGGCACAGTTAAATAATCACAAAATACATGCCAGCAAACCAACTAATATATATCACAGACCTAAATAACAATCAATTAGACATAATAGTCAATACTGCATAATTGATAAAACATCAGATCATGTGACACTCATTCGTTGTCATGTCCGTCAACTGTGTGACACATCAGCTCACACTGAAAGCTGAACAAGTATACTAGTAACAAACATTACATTGAACATATATACTATATATAGCCAAAAGGCACTAAACATTACCAATAGAGATCATGAGAAAAAAACAGCAAATAACGGTAAGGGCAATGAACCCGGACAGACGTCCGTAGTTACTGCATCATCACCGTGATAAACATCACTCGCTGACATATAAACCCCATCTTCTCAAACAAATGACAAAACCTACTACGGACTTCTGTCCGGGTTCATTGCCCTTATCGTTATTTGCTGTTTTTTTCTCATGATCTCTATTGGTAATGTTTAGTGCCTTTTGGCTATATATAGTATATATGTTCAATGTAATGTTTGTTACTAGTATACTTGTTCAGCTTTAGGTGCAAGCTCATGTGTCCCACAGTTGACGGACATGATAACGAACGAGTGTCACATGATCTGATGTTTTAAATCTGGTGAGTGCCCTTGTGAATACGCAATACAATGTGTTGTACATCTTTGTGTGTTAATATTTGGACTCAGTCCAAAAAAGGAGCAGCCCAGTGAGTGGAATTGGATAAAGGCGGGAGTGCAGAATTACATTAACTCTCTCTCTATATATATTATATGTTTTAAACACACCGGTCGCTATTTATCAATTGCACTAATTGCACACGCCGGTCGCTATTTATCAATTGCACTAATTGCATATATATATATATATATAAAATGTATGCATCGCAGTGAACGTGCGCTAAGGCTTCATCTGCAATCGCAGACATTACGCAGACACATCGCAGAGTGATTGACAGAAAGTGACCGCTTAGGGGTGGTCGGCAAAATGCAGGCGTGCCAGTGCATTTGAACGCCATTACAGGTGCATGCATAAATTATCCACTGTCTGTGATGACATACACAGCTTGAGATCTCACTGCGAAAATTAGCAATTTCTGAGTAAGGTCTGACCTTATGCAAGTGTGCGTGAGGCCAGTGGCGTAAATTTATCCCAGACGCAAGGAGGCGAGTTATAATTTGGTGCCCCCCGTCACTGCGCCTGACACTGTAAAGTAGCAATTTGCATGCAGGCAGGCTATAGATAGACAAAGGCAGCAGCTGATGGTCTGACATGGAGCTTTCCACTAGTGTATGGTGGCTCTTCAGGTGTCGGGAAGGGGTGCCATGTATTGGGCGGCCATGACAGTACACTCCGGGCGCCTCCATTGTCTCCCATAGTTCTGCCCCTGAATTGCACATATCCTTACACATCAGGCCTTCTTATTAAGCTAACTTTACTATAACCTCTTGATTACTCGTACACTAACTGACTGTCTTTTCATACCAGTTACAATAACATACACATCTATAGAAATTAGAACTTTGCAGTACTTCTAATATTTATTTTTAGCAGTTAGAAAACAAATAATTATTATGTTTAAACCTTAACAGGGTCTGCAATTAATTTGTGCCTACTAAGACATTTGCTTCTTTGTGCATTTATGAGTTTGTCTTGTTTGAACTGCAAACAAGTTTAGATGATTACTAGATTATGGCTACTTCACATATCGTACTGCATGTGACATTCCCCACATGAGACAGGTGTAATGACTCCTACCCTGCTGCAGCTTGTGATGACGGAGAGAGACAAAGAATAGAAAGAAATGAGCAGGCCATTCAGCAGCATCTTCCCCAGGCAGCTTCAAGTTCTCCACAGGATGTTTTATATTCTTGCACTTCCCACGGGCTTTATTTTCTAGACGTTTTCCTTGGAGCAAGTAAATGACTTGTTGCTACCCCCAAAGTCCTAGACCAGCCCCCCTTCACCGCCAACTCCAACGCCAGGCAACGACCACCCCACCCTCATCGGGCTTGGCTTGCCAGACACTGAGACAGACTTACTATATTGTACTGCCTGTCTTGCAGCCTGTCTCGGGTCCCGGCCACTCTCTACGGCCCGCAGTAGTCAATTCCAGCCGCCGCTGAAAACCAAGTTGCAGTGTTGGAGGCTCCTCAGAAGGGGCAGGCACAGGGTTGCGGGCTGTCACATGATACGTGACGTCCGCCGCGACCAGAGAGACCACAAACAGAGTGCAGACGTGATGGAGCCGGAGGAGGAGCACCGCTGATGCTGTTCGGCGCTCAGCTCAGTGGCTCCTCTAGCTCTGTTTCTTTTTATTACTAGTTATAACGAAGAAGGCGGTAGGTGGAACAGCCGGGACCCAGGTGACAATGGAGCCAGGTGACCCCTTCAGGGCTGGTGCCCGGCGGCAACTGATTCCATTGTCTCCAGGAGTTCCGCCACTGCGTGAGGCTCCGATGTTACTCAATGTTTTTGCAGACTTGGGGAAGTGGGCGTCCTTATTTTGTGCTACGACGGCATAGCAATTGCAGACATTAGCATATTTTCGCAGTGAGATTGCGTGCGTAATTGCAGCTGCGATTGCACTTACGATCTGTAATGAATCAGACCCTTTATGTATTGTAACAGAAATAAAAAAAATACAATATATCAAGCACTCCTTTTTTCTATGGGATATATATGTATATCAATAGAGTTCCATAGCCAGTCTTTCTATAGGGATTTTTCTTTCTTCTGATATATTCCTTATTCCAATGATCCCTCAAATAAAGGAGAAGAATATACCGTTGGCAAACAGATTCAATGTATAAAAAAGGTATATTCTCCTTTATTTGAGGGATCATTGGAATAAGGAATATATCAGAAAAAAGAAAAATCCCTATAGAAAGACTGGCTGTGGAACTCTATTGATATACATATATATCCCATAGAAAAAAGGAGCGCTTGATATATTGTATTTTTCTATTTCTGTTTCTATATTATAAGTGGTGGGTACCACTTTAATATCGGGTAGCCCTTTTTTGAATTTGTGTGCGCAGGATTTATATATATATATATATATATATATACACACCTTTATGTATTGTATTTATGAATAGAATAGGCTCTGTTGTAAATTTTGCATTTTTTTTCCCTTTCTTATGCTCACGTGCGGCCACATGTTGGCCACGCCCCCAATTCAGTACAGGTGAGGGGGGTGCCGAAACATACCCTTGCTCCAGGCACCATGGCTCCTAACTACAGAGTAAAGACTAGTTCCACTTCAGATTTTGTATCTGGAAGTGACGTGAACTGAGGCCGAAAGTGTAGTTTCCTGCCCACACAGTGCACCAAAAAAAGAAAGTTAACCCTTCGCGGGCTCGCTTTGCTTGCCACGCTTCGGACACGGTGGCTCGCTACGCTCGCCACATGTTTATAATCCCCCTCTGCACCCACTTGGATGGTAGGGAATGACGTTGGACACTGGCTGATGACGTCATACGGAAGGGGATCTAGCTGTTACCCTAGGTACAGCTTAACCCGGAAGTGTCGTGAGTTAGAGGTCCTTTCTCCAACTAGGATCTAGCAGCTACATTCTGATCACTGCTGCAGCTGCAGTGTTGACGTGTGAGTAATACCCCTTTTACACCGACTGAAATATCCCGGGTTGATGCACGTGAGCGCGCATAATCCCGGGAATTTAGTCGGTGTGAACGGATCAACCTGGGTCCAGAGACCCGGGGATCCGACTCTGCTCCATTGCAGGGTTGAGTGCGGGTTGTTCCCGTGTCACCCTGCAATGTAAACGGCGCTCACGATGACCCGGGTCGCGCCGCATGCCGCTTGATTGGCTGGCTTCAGTGGCGCTTGGAGATGACATCTAAAAGCGGCCACTGCAAGCAGCGCCTGCCTGAGTGGCACGAAACAGCGCATCCCACCTGCTCTCCCTGCCTCCGGACCGCTGCAGGATAAGGTAAGTAGGTTGCGGAGGGGGGAGGGAGGGGAAAAAGCGCTGGTCACCTTCGCCGGGCAGCCGGGTCAGTGCTGACCCGGGTCAGGTGTGAATGGTGCCGACTCGGGCATAGCCCCTTGTCTGATCCGGGTTGGAAACGTGTTCCAAATCCCGGGTCAGACCAGGGGATTTTGGTGTAAAAGGGGTATGAGATACAATATGTCACTGTGTATGTAGTATGTTATGTATGTTGTTTCTCCTGCTACGTAGTCTACCCGTACACAGGGAGTCTACATCAGCGCTGAGCCTGAGCGCTGTACTGATGTCTGGGTGCCGGGCGGGGAGCCCATGCAGTCACGGAAACGCCCACCTCAAACGCTCCACACCTCTATTGGATCCAGCATACTGGAGGGGGCGGAGCTATGGATGGCTGACAGTTATCGCCCACAAGCTGCTGCTTATATGCAGAGATCGGCGGCGGCTCCGCGGGCACTGACTGTACTCTGCATTGTACACAGGGAGAGCAGCTGCACAGAGCGGGCGGAGGTACGGCGATATCATGGTGAAGTCTATTCATTCTATGGTAAGTGTCTGATCTGTGTGTGTGATCGCCCCATACACATGATTGTGTGCTGCAGTGCGGGGGAAAGAGGTGTAGTAAAGCAGCTTCAGTGACACACATGGGTCGTATAGTTATACTCTATGGTTACAAGTACAAATAGTGTTATACTGTATAATTACAACTAGTGTCCTCCTTGTGTGAGAGCAACGTGATCATGCCAGTCTGGTGATGGTGGCTTGGAGTTGGGCAGAGCCGTAACTAGACATTACGAGAGCCCTATGCCAGAAAGAGCATTGACGTGCTGGGTGTGGTTTTGTGGGGAAGGGGTATATTTAATAGGAGATGATGGATCTATCACCATGGGAAATAAATGGGACATTGGGGTAGATGTATGATAGCGCCACTTAACGTGCCACTATACTGCTTCCTGCTTCGCCTCTTTACCGAGGCGAAGCAGGAAGCACTACCGATGAGATGTAAGAACATCTCATCGGCTGGAGAAGGGGAGTGTTAGCGCTACCCGCTAGAGACAACGCATCAGCCTAGTGCTGATGCACTATGTCTCGGTCCCGGCTGGCTCCACTGAGCATGCGCGGGATCTCGCAAGTATCGCGAGATCCCCGCGTGCAGTCCTGGAGCCGGCAGCCACCACAGCAGGGACAGCGCTGTCCCTGCTGTGGGGATAGGCTAGCGCCAGGCTGTAGCTGTCGATAACGACAGCTACAGCCGGCCGAATGGTCATGCGGTATGACCGTTCGTACATGGCCCTGCCGCTCGGCGCTGCTATCTTGTAGATAGCAGCGCCGATAATGACCCCCGATCATACATCGGGGAGAAGCGGTATCAGCGCACATAACGTGCGCTGATACCGTTTCTGGGCTTCGTGCATCTACCCCATTATATTCTAATACCTGGGTGAGATGGGGGCAAGTGACAGAGAGCTATTCCCAGGAATTCAGAGTATGCACCCTGCAGACTGAGAGGAGGGGGGAAATAAGGAAATATGGCACAGGTTTAAGGGGAGGTTGCAGTGCCCGCTTTCTTTTCACAAGCATCAGGTAAGGGTGAAGCCAGCGCTTCTTAAATTACCAAGTACACTACAAAACATACTACACACAGCACTCCACTACCCCAGCCACCACCATACAGTACAGCTCCTGTGTGCAGGGGAGGCCACACTCACACCCAGCTCACGGCTGCATGCTGGCTGTTGAGAAACAGGATGGCAGTCAGTGGCGTAACTACAGCCCCCACGGTGGCTTGGGGGCGCGGGGGCTTGTTGGGCGAGGTGGCTGCAGATTCCATGCAAACTAGCCGTCCGCATGGAATCTGCAGAAAACGGCCCTCCAAAAATGGCCGCCGCCTAGGAGGAGACAGATGCTAGAGGTCCTACTGGACCTCTAGCATCTGTTAGTCACGCAAGCAGGGCGGTAGTGCGGACCGCACATAAGTGTCGTCCGCACTACACTAGTATAACAAACACACAGCCGCCAGCGCCGGCAGCTGTGTGTTTGTTTTAGCAGCCGATGAGAGTCAGACAGACTCTCATCGGCTGCATGTCTTGCGCCCACTGCCGGAGCCGGGCTCTTCCGGCTCCCGCAGTGGGTGATGATGGGAGAGATGTCATGACGTCTCTCCCATCATGCAGAGCGGGCCTGCCCGGGAGGACGCCGGACGGAGGAGCCGATCCCGGAGCGTTGATCATGGTAAGTGGATTTTGTGTGTCTGTCTGGCGGGGGGTGGGGGTGGTTGTTTACTACTACTGGGGGCATTGCTGGGGGGAGGGGGGTTGTTTACTACTACTACTGCTACTGGGGGCATTGCTGGGGGGGTTGTTTACTACTACTACTACTACTTGGGGCATTGCTGGGAGGGGGGACTACTACCAGGGGCATAGCTGGGGGGGGGGGTTGTTTACTACTACTGCTGGCATTGTTGGGAGGGAAGACTACTACTAGCGGCATTGCTGGGGGGGACTACTACTGGGGGCATTGCTGGTGGGGGGGTCTACTACTGGGGCATTGCTGGGGGGGGACCACTACTGGAGGCACTGGCGGGAACACTACTGGGGGCACTGTACTGGTGGGGCCACTACTACTGGGGGCATTGCTGGGGGAGGACTACTACTACTGGGGCCACTGCTGGGGGTTTAGTACTGGGGTCACTATTTAAGGGGGCCTACTACTGAGGGCATTATATAAGAGGCACTGCATAGGGGGATGACTACCTGGGGCACTGCATAGGGGGACCACTTTTGGGGGCACTGTATAAGGGGCACTACTGCAAACTGTCTAGGGGGGGTGGGAGCACATTTTTTACTTTTGCATTGGGGCAAATTGCGTATAAATGGCCCTGTAATTATTTTACCAAAATGCCGAAGGTGGGGGGGGGGGGGGGGATGCGACAGAAAATTTTTGGGCAGGGGGGAGCAAAATTTATAGTCACGCCACTGATGGCAGTATCCGGATGCATGTGAGCGGCGCGCTGAGAAAGGAAGGCAGCCGCTGCTCTTGCTGCTGGAGACGGAGCTCTTTGCTTGAGCTGTGTATGAAGGAGGAGGGAGTGGGCGGGGTAAGGAGGAGGACCAGGCACCCTGCTTGCCAGATGCAGGGACCGCGGGGGCAGCTCTGTGCGATGGTACCGGCTGCACCACCCTAGTTACGGCCCTGGAGTTAGGAACTTGGGCCAGCAGGGTATTCATTTTTGGGGAGATGTATTAACAAGTGTGAAGAGAGGGGACGCGGACCAGTGGAGAAGTTGCTCATAGCAACCATTCAGCGTTGAGGTAGCATTTATCAAGTACATTCTACAAAGTGATAGGTGGAATCCTATTGATTGCTATGGGCACCTTCTCCACTGGTTCTCTTCTACACTCTTTTCACTGCTTGATACAGCTCCCCCCTTTATTTCTTAAATGTGTACAAAGAAAGGTAACTGGCGTATGCTACATCACCATGATCACCATTATCTGCCAACTCCCTGCTCTCTCCCACCCCATTCACTGATGTGTGTGTATATATGCTGGGTATACACCTGGCCGACCTTCCAACTTATCTAAAGATCGGGAGGTGCATATACACTTAACGGTTGTTTGGACTATATATATCTGCCAGCAGAGCTATCTGAATATGACCGTCCACTGGTAATGTCATATTCAGTGAATTCTGCTGCAGACATGTCGGGCTCACGGTGGATCTGTCATGCAGTCACATGAAACGATATATCTAGTAGATATATCACAAGCGGCTGTGCTGCAGGGTCGATCAGATATATCTGGACAACGTTGTATATAGACCTATCTGGTGTACACAGCTGCCAATGTACTAAAGATATATCGCCCATTCAATAGAACAGGCCATATATCTGTGTACCCAGCTTTACCGTGTTCCTGGAGCAGAGTGGTCATCCGTCCTCTCAAGCTGGGCCGTCCTGTCGCTGCAGTGGGAAACCTTGTAGAGGGTGTCACTGATTATTGTATAAATTGTCAACAGTGTGTGCAGTACTTTACAATTGAAAACAAACGCAGTCATTAAGAAAGACTGGGTATAACCAAGAGGTAGGAGGGCCCTGCTTGCAAGCCTACAATCTAAAGCCTATAAAAAATTAGGCCCATCAGACCTGTGTCAATCCAAAATGTCAAAGCAATTTACGTAACAACCTATTGGTAGTACTGTGACAAAAGTTTTCCATGATTTATACCTTGGATGCTGTCACAAGATTCAGCTCAAGAAATGTACTTGCAACTTTGTAACATCTACTATTTATGTGAATGCCAAATTTGTACTTTATTTGTAAACATCTGAGCTGCAATCAAGTATATAGGTCCAGGGGCGTAGAGAGTGCCGCCGGGCACTGGTAAAGAGGGACATATGACCTAATCGCGGGAAGCGTGGCCATGCCTCCTTGGAAAAAAACCTGCTTTTGCACGCCGGGGAGGGGGTGCTGTGAGCCCCTCAGCCCAACGCAATGCCAGGGGTGGGCGCGATCAGTGTGATTGCTCCCCCCCCCTCAGGCATAGGAGACTGCTGTGGCTGCGAGCAGTCTCCCACTGCAGCTGCTGCGAGGGAGGTGGCGGGGGGCGGCACCGGACCTGGGCCCCTCTGGAAGCCCGGGTAAATTGTACCTGCCCCCCCCCCCCCCCCTCTCTCGGCGCCTCTGTATGGGTCATGTACTGTTATTCTAAAAATAGTTACAATATGGTCTGTTGCCCAAAATGGAGCATTTTGGTAAGTTTGCTGTATGTGCAAGCCGGCGCTAGGCCTCTCTGCACCCAGCGGCGTCCTGTACTGCATTACAGCACCCCCCCTCCCCCTGAGCATATAGCCAATAATGCCAGCAGGGGGGGGGGGGCACGACTTTCCGGAGCTGCTGCCAGCCAACGGTGAGTTGAGGCAGGGCTGCGCCCTTTAGGCTATGATGCTCCAGGTGACGACCCTGCTAGCCCGTGCCTTGAGCCGTCACTGTGTGCAAGATGTGTGCAGCTCGGCAAGAGGAGCAATAGCTCCTTCTTTATTCCTGGAGAGAACAGTAATATATGCACAAGGTTTACACTGCGAGACGTGGCTTTACAGCAGTAGAGAATGCTAAATATACAGTACACAACAATTCATACACAATATAGTCTGTCTGCACAATGTTATAAATAATAAAGTCATGTTTACCACGTAAAAACAAATGAAAATAATACACAGGCAAAATTAAATTACTAATTGACTTTATCAATACACACATCTGTGGCCTTCCCCTTTAGAAGATGACATGGAAATATTGGCTTTGTTACTGTGGACTGATTGCAAATAAAAATGTAATAATCCAACTATAGTAGACTGCAATAGCCACATTGGCATAGTATTAGCATAAATGGTAGGGACTCTGATGTATTCAGGCCATCGGAAATAGGGCCTGATTCAGACCCACTCGCGAGCGGCTGTCCGCTCGCAAGTGGGTCGATGTTCTGCACTGAGCATGCGCACGACGGAGGGAGCTCCGTCGTGCGCATGCGCCAGACGCAACGAGCGAAGGATTTTCCTTCGCTCGTAGTGTCTCTTCAAAGGGGGCGTGCTGTCGATGTTGACTGACAGCACGCCCCCTTTGGTGGGCGTGCCGGGGCGTGCCTCCCTGACGGGGGCGTTCCCACGGGAACGCCTCCCGTCAGAAGCCGGCCCACTGACATCACTAGTGATGTCAGTGGGAGTGATTTTGGCTCTGATAGAGCCAAAATCACTCCGGAGCTTGCGGTTGAAAACCTCAACCGCAAGCTCCGGCTCGCAGTTTCGATGGTCGCGATGGTCACGACCATCGCGGCCATCAAAATGCACGCTCGTATAGGCTGTGGGTGGTGACCCACAGCTATACGAGCGTCCAGGAGGACCTTCCATTTTTATGGAGGGCGGCCCTCATTCAGAGCGTGCGCTCTGCTCAGAGCGTACGGCTCTGAATGAGGGCCATAGTCATTGATCATCCTCCGTATCAGTTTGCATTTTGCACCAGGGGATGAGCACCTGCAAGTTATCGACCTTCAAACAGGTGCATATTTGTCTTTCTTGTGGTTAGCATGGGACATCCTTAGTGTATGCTGGCCATGTTTACATACCTCTTCCAACTTCCGTTTTGTTCCCCTTGGTGCAAAGGGATGTAAACTTAAAATGCATGTCATTCAGCAAGGATGTGTAATGCTGCGTATCCACTGACCAACAAAGAAGGATTGCATGGTAATGATATTGTTATCGTGCAGTCGCTCATTGTACTGTGCAGTGCCCACACTGAACGATATGTTCAGTGCAGGCACCCTCCCTCATACCTGAACATGGGATATCATCATGTTGACCGTCATGTTCGGGAGTTTAACGGTGTTGAAACTGACCAGCAATCGTGTGCATCGCTGGTCGTTTATGACATTTTATCCACTTGCCTGGCACGGTTGTATCAGATACGACCGCACCAGGCTGGGCTTTCCCTGACATGGTCGTATCTGATACGACCAGTCAGAAATGCCCACTAGGCGACTGTGGGAAGCTAATCTTCCCGCAGCCGCCTACATCAGAGGGACCTTCTGGTCCCTCTGCAAGCATATTTGCCTTGTCAGCGTGTCCCGATCACTGCTGGCCACAGTGATCGGGCACCATCGACAACCCCCTCCCGGCGCACTGTCATTGAAGCAGCAGCCGCGGCTCATGTAGCCGCAGCTGTTGCTGTGACCCGATCACTGTGGCCAGCAGTGATCGGGCAGCCGGCCCCAGCAGCCGCGGCTCTGGTAGCCGCCGCTGCTGCTCTGTACCCGGTCCGCCAGCGGGAGACCCTCCCGCCATGGCTCTGGCACTACAGTGATCACTAGGTGATCACTGTGGTGGAGGAGCAGCAGCAGCGGCTCTTGTAGCTGCTGCTGCTGCTATGTATCCGGGCCACCAGCGGGACACGCTCCCGCTGTGGCTCCGGAACTACAATGTACAGGAAGCAGCAGCCGCGACTTTGGCTGCTGCTTCTATGTACCCAGGCAGCCCCCGCACACTCCCACACCGGCCTCAGCTCCTCCTCCTCGTCCCCCATGATGCAAGTTTTCATAAGGGCCACAATAGTGTGTGTGTGTGTATATATATATATATATATATATATATATATATATATATATCGCAGAGCCTCTGATTAGGGATGGCAACGACCATCGATGGTTTGCAAACCATCGATGGTCTGACTGAAAACAAGTGGTTTGCCATTGCTGTAGGCAATCAATGTTGTACCATCGATGGCAAACCCTTAATCGATGTTTAGGAAACATCGGCAGATGTGGTCTTCACACATCTCCTCGACCAATCGCTAAACAATTGATGGTTTCTAATGATGTTTGAACCATCGATGGTACAGTTGTCAATGCCCATCACTACAGTATAACATAGTCACTATTTTTATGGTATACCGTGTTTTAAAAAAAATTTTTGTAAATAAAATAGTGATGGATACGTTTAAAATTATGTTCTTGACCTAATTCAATCATAAAAGAAACCGACAATTTTGGATTGGTTTTTGTAAAAAGAATTAGTCAGTTAAGTTGTTAATGGACTATTTATGCACGATTGAATGATAATGATGTAGTTATCGTTCAATTGCTCATTTTAATCAGCAAGTGGATACGCGGCATAAAGCTGCATACACACGGTACGATATGTACCACCAACAACTTGAAAGATATCTTTCAAAGAGATATTTCAGTGAATTCATCCTGCCACATCTCTGAACAGGCAAAGTTGACAATATCGTGCAAGTTGGCCTGCATGTACGGACGATCATAGATATCGTTATCGTTCATGTGGGAATGGGCATCGTTGGTCGTACACTGCTTAAAAATGAACGATATCATTATTGTTCCTATCGTTCATAGATATCGTACCATGGGCCTGATTCAGACCCACTCGCGAGCGGCTGTCCACTCGCAAGTGGGTCGATGGTGTGCACTGCGCATGCGCAGTGCACACCATCGTTGTGTCTGATCAAAGGGGGTTTGCTGTCGATGTTGATTGACAGCACGCCCCCTTTGGTGGGCGTGCCGGGGGCGTGCCTCCCAGACGGGGGCGTTCCCAAGGGAACGCCTACCGTCAGAAGCCGGCTCCACTGATATCACTAGTGATGTCAGTGGGAGTGATTTTGGCTCTGATAGAGCCAAAATCACTCCGGACCTTGCGGTTGAGAAACTCAACCGCAGGCTTCGGCTCGCAGTGGCGATGGTCGCGATGGTCAAGACCATCGCGACCATCAACCTGCACGCTCGTATATGCTGTGGGTGGTGGAGGACGCTCCATAATTATTGAGGTGGGCCCTGATTCAGAGCGAGTGCTCTGGTCAGAGCGTCCGGCTCTGAATCAGGGCCCATGTGTACACACCTTGTTTTGTGTGCATATGCACAAGTGAGAAAAGCAAAAACTGTGTGTCTGGCCAACTCTACATGAGGCCTATGTGTTCCGGATGTTCTGCTAGCTATATTCTAGGCAGCGATTGATGATTCCGTCTTGATTTTGGCAGCAGAACTTTAAAGGGACAGCATTAAGCATTAACTAGTTGTGAGTGCTACACAAGGAATATGCCCATGCTTTCCAAAGCTGGTGATCCCCATTGAAAGATACTCTTCAAGACCAGGAAAAGAAGAAACCTAGGCCCTCATTCAGAGCCACTCGCTAGCGGCAGTACGCTCGTTCTGAGCGATGTTAGCCACCCCTTGGGCCTGATTCAGAGCCGTTCGCTACTTGAGGTCGTTCGTTCAAAAACAAGGGGTGGCTATTCAAATGATCCGTTCGCAAATTGCAGTCTGTTCACACCTCTAAGTCTGAACGAGCGAGCAAAACATACGCTCGTTTATTTGTTAAAAACGCCCCCTGGCCGCTCGCACCATACGTCATGTCCGCTATTTATTAGATTAATCGAGTACATCGACCAGCGTATGAACTGCTCGCTATTCTTGTGGTTGGTTTTTGCTACCACAATCTTGCGAGCAGTTCTGGCTATAAAATAACCCAGTGACGTGGTCAATGACGCTGCTGTATTAATTATGCACACCCATAAAACGCCCGTTTTGACCTTTAAGCACGCCTGCGTTCGGATCTCCACTCCCCATTTTCAAGCACCTTCCCCTGTTACCACCCACATACGCCTCATTCTGTCACTCAAAATAGCAGGCATTCGCTATATTGCGAGCACATGAATTTCGGCCGCACTGACTGGTTCGCGCATGCGTATAACGATCCGTACGCATGCGCAGATGTGCGAACATCGCTCGGAACGAGCGTACTGCCGCTAGCGAGTGGCTCTGAATGAGGGCCCTTGTTTTTGAACGAACGACCGCAAATAGCGAACGGCTCTGAATCAGGCCCCTTGTTTGTTTCAGGGGTGAATTGCTGCTTTTTTGATTTGCCTCTAATTTTGAATCGGGCCCATTGAGTTCACTGGGTGAATTTAGCATTGACTTGGAACTGGAGACAGGGCTGCCATCAGAAATTGTGGGGCCCGGGACTGACCAAATTGGCAGCCCCTTCCCCTACTACCTTATTCCTACAAAAAAATTGTCCAAAAAATATCAAGCCAGCCCCTACTGTATGTGCGTCCCACCAGACCCCATTTCTCAGCGTCCAGACAGTCCCCCTTTGTGTGTATCGAGCTTCCCCTCCCTCTTTCAAGGCACAGCACTGCCCGCTGGCAGTGCATTTGAACTTAGGCCCTGATTCAGAGCCGCTCGTAAGCGGCTGCTCGTTCGTTCTGACCGTTGTTCGCACATCTGCGCATGCGTACGGATTTTAATACGCATGCGCGAACCAGTCAGTGCAGCCGAAAATCGTTTGTTCGCTATATAGCGAATGCCTGCTATTTTGAGTGACAGAAGGAGGCGTATGTGGGTGGTAACAGGGGAAGGTGCTTGAAAACGGGGGTGTGGAATTCGAACGCAGGCGTGCTTAAAGGTCAAAACGGGCGTTTTAAGGGAGTGCATAATTAATACAGCAGCGTCATTGACCACGTCACTTGTTTTTTTTTTACTCAGAACTGCTCGCAAAATAGCGGTTGAAAAAAACAGCCACAAGAATAGCGAGCAGTTCATACGCTGTTCGATGTACTCGATTAATCTAATAAATAGCGGACATGACATATGGTGCGAGCGGCAAGGGGGCGTATTTTTCAAAATTACAACCGCAAGTTTTGCTTGCTCGTTCAGACTTAGAGGCGTGAACAGACCGCAATTAGCGAACGGTTCATTTGAATAGCCACCCCTTGTTTTAGAACGAACGACCGCAAATAGCGAGCGGCTCTGAATGAGAGCCTTAGCCGCTTTGCGTGCCACTGCTGTCTTCTATCCGGGCATTGACGCGCCTGTGCGCTGCTGGACAGACCACGGCGGTTAGAGCCACGGTTGGTCCTAGTGCCCACCGCCGGCTCAACCTAAACTGACGGAGACGGAAGCAGTGCTGCTGCTCTCCGTAGAAAAAAAGTGCCAGAAACTACGGAGCTGTGTGGGGAAACTGGGAATGGGGCCAGGGATTGCACTGTAGGAGTCGGGCGCCCACCTCTCTACCAAATACCCGGGACTCCCGGCAGTCCCCCCCCCCCTAATGGAGGCCCTGACTGGAGACATTACTTAACATGGTACTTGTGTACTTTACGGAATCATAGCAGAGAGAACCCAATGAATGTTTTAAATGGTACTTGTTTACTATACATACACAAGTCCCGAAAGTTGTCCCCACCTAAAGAAGAAAGTTGTCCCCTCGCGGACTCGCTGCACTCACCACAAGGTTATATTCCCTCTCTGTGCCCACTTGGATGTTAGGGAATGATGTTGGACACTGTGAAGGGCGCTGGACACTGGCTGATGACATCGGGGTCCTCTCCTTGAAGGGGATTTAGACATTACCATGATTGATAATAATAATGAGTGTAGGACACTTGAGTACTTTACGGACTCATTGCAGAGAGAACCCAAGTACCCTTAACATTATTCGGGAGTCATGAGTGACCAAAAAATACGGGGGCTGCAATAATACAAGTATAATAGTGTGATAGTAACTGCAGAGTTCTGACAATTTAATGCTTAGGGTTGGTTAAAATAATGGAGCTGACGGGAGGAACCAGATTACTAATATTCAATGGCAGTGCTTAATATTTTCTTTTCTTATTTTTTTTTTCTTCCCCTCCCCTTGATCTGTCTAGTCATTTAGGGCCCACTGCTGAGTTGAATGCAAAACATGTATAATTGCAACACAGAAATAAATGCGTATATTTGCCTGTATAAAGAGTCAAGGGGTGAATGCACCTCTAATCTGTATGCTTAGTTTGATATTTGTTATCATCATCAGGGTGTACTTGGAAATCCTAAACTTTTTGCACATGAATCACCTGGAAACACATATTTAAGCTTACGTCCAACTTTGTATTGCCCGCAGTTCTGTCAACATGCGCTGCCGATGTGAGAACACCCCTTTATGCCACTTCAGTTGCAAGTAGAAATATGAAGGTCTCTGTGTCGCCTTACTTGGTTTCAAAGAATGCACAGTGCAAATATAAGCAAACTCTGCAAACAGGCGGACATGCAACTCCTTTTATTAAAGATCCTGACAATAGCCCTGTTTGTATTTTTGGTTGAGCTGCCAGGCCCTATGTGATGTCAGAAGATAACTGGTTGCTCAGCCAGTAGTGCTAAACAGACAGTTCATGTCCACACCTGCTAAGGAATTATCACATGGATCTTAATGTAACAAATGGTCTCCTCTTTCTTTAAAGATTCTCTTCTAGAAATTTAACGATATTATAATTGAACCTCTATATACCCCTGCCTATACCTTCTAATATCCTATCTATAAACCTCTAAGGATGACGCCAATTTGCGTACGCAGTCATACAGTCAATAAAAGACTCCAGACTTGGAACGTGTGGTTCCGAAGCACAAAGTATTATTCAAGTAAAAAAATACAGTCAGTTACACGCTATTGATCCATACACAATTAGACGCAAAGGAATTATACAGACCCCAAGAACAGTATACATACGCATGCGCTCTGGACCAGATCCCGGCATTCAGAAAGAAAACCTCTGTCTATCAGCATTCAGCAAGAAGACTAAAGACCCAGTGTTTGAGCACACATGTTTATACCCCCCCAGAATAGTCAGGACAATAGAGAAGTTTCTTGCTTATGCCATTGGTTCCCATAGGGGAACCATCTGTTACAGAGCGTTTAACAGGCTGATTCAAATAGACCCAACCCAGCCTCCAACAACTGGGGGTCTCTGCCCACCCGCCCCCTAACAGTCATCCTAACAGTTGTTCATAAAATATACATTTTGTTGTTTGAAGTCTCTGCGATCCATAACTCGAGAATGCATGATGCAATCTCCCCACCGATTACAACGGAATACTGTGGAAAGAGTACGCATCAGTACAAAACCAAACACGGCTTTCTTAGCATGTATAAAACCTTAGTTACCAAATATCTTTATTTCACAGCATTTATATTAACCAAACAAACTTAAATCTTATATATTAAAGCTAATGGAACCTTGTAAGTGAATATGTAATGTGTGAGTGTACGGGGTTTGATATGAAGACGCTAGTTAACTGGGGACAGATGCGTGCGCATTTAGCTACTAAACGGTATTTTCATTCGGGGTCTTAAGCATAAGGGGCCCCATTCAGAGGCGGTTGGAGGATGCAAGCGGTCGCTCACAAAATGGGCGGCCGCTTGCATCCTGACCGGCCGCCTCTGTTTCGGTCATTAGGCTGTGGGTTTACACCCACAGCTCTAACGACCGCTAGGGTGATGGTTGCGATGGACAGAGACCATCGCGACCATCGGGGCTTACGACGAGACCCTAGGGTAGGGTCTCA
Source organism: Taudactylus pleione (assembly GCA_031769625.1). Taxonomy (NCBI): domain Eukaryota; kingdom Metazoa; phylum Chordata; class Amphibia; order Anura; family Myobatrachidae; genus Taudactylus; species Taudactylus pleione. Next base: position 10,161,496 of record JAUIMM010001030.1, on the reverse strand, counting down.
CTTGTCGTAAGCCCCGTAGAGCTTCTGGCTCTGTCAGAGCCGGAAGCTCTCCACTGACATCACTAGTGATGTCAGTGGGGCCTCCCCCAAACGGTAGGCGTTCCCATGGAAACGCCTCCGTTTGGGCTGCCACCCCCCGGCCCGCCTTCCAAACGGGGCGAACTGTCAATCAACATCGACAGCTCGCCCCCTTTGGAAAGAGACCCGCTACGACCGGCGCTGTCGGTCGTAGCGGGTCTCACGCATGCGCACTTGACAAACATCGAGGCGGCCGTGTGGTCGTAGACCGTACGGCCGCCTCTGAATGAAGGCCAATGTGTGTATGTGAATGGTGAAAGATGCAATCGCATGATGCTAATAATTGTGCATTCGCTACTGGGCGTCATGTTAGCAGCTCAATTGTGCGTAATGTGCGGTGTTTATGCATGAGATTCCATCTATGATGGACTTAACATACATACATACACACACACATATCATTCCTCACTGCAAATGTGACCTCCAGCTGTGAAGCTAGGCCACTCTGTCTGGGTGTGAAACTAAAACCTGTTTAGGATTCAGACAAATCCAATTGTGTAGATCAATGCCTGGATTATATTACAATTGCCAACAGGGATTCCCAATTTGTATGTAAAACACTCAGTTTCTGGTGCATTGTCTATTCTATTTAGATTATCAAAAACATTGCCATCTGTTCTTAGCTCGTGAGTTGTAACTTAAAGTGACCCTGGTCGCAAAATGGCGTCTTGCAGATTCTTGTTTCTAAAATGGAGTCTAGCTGCCATTCGCAAGATGGCGTTGCGTACGCTTCAATTTTAAACTGATCTAGTCTCAGCCAATTATCCAGCTTTGACAGTCCACCCTTTGATAGCGAACAACATGCTTTCACAATCTGCTATTAGAATTTAATTTAGGCTTACATTTACATATTATTTAGTGTTATTGTGGGATGGCACAAGGTGGTTCTTAATCCATCAATAATGTGTCTCTGGATGGGGACATAAAACTACTATTATACGCACACCGTGGATCTTGGAAGATCATGTGAAAGGTGTGGGAATGCATCAGTCTTATAAAAGCAGTCTTGAAGGGGAATTTAGACTTTACATTATCTGAGGTGTTTTAAAAATAACATTTCAATAATACATTCTATGCATGGCTAAATATAATACATTAAATGATGGTGTTTCCTAGCTCAGGGTTGTAATGCAGTTCTGTATTTACCTCGGTATTCATACTGGCCACCATCATAATTTCATTATTTCGCTTTACTCTACCTTTACATTTTCCACACTTCAACACAATAGGAACACACTGGACACATATGCCAATTACTATGATGACAATTAGTATAAGGATCAAGAATGTATTCTGTCATTCACTTCCTGGACCCATTCCCCTAGACCTGAGAACCATTTCACTGGGTTCAGCCATGACACCCATCCTTCTATCTTTTCTCCTACTTCAGCCACTGAAGCGTTATGGTTCTTACGAAACTCCCATTTTAGCTGCAGAATTTCATCCATCTTCTGGTCTATCACCTCCTTGGGGTCGCTTGTATCATTGGTGACATAGGTGCAATACCCTCCAGTAACAGCAGTTAAATAATTCAGCACTAGTCTGTGTTGCACCAGTTCTTTCTTGTACGCTTGCAATTCTCTCCCTGTATACCTGAATGTGTCATCGTACATCTCGGTGATATTATCTATCAATTTAGCAAGTTCCTGGATATATCTAAAATTTAATGTACCCCGAGCAATCCTGGTGGGATCCAATGCGACTAAAACTTGAAAGCCAGTTGTCTCACTGATTAACTGAGTGGCTTTATGTATGTCACCAGGTATCATATTTCTTTTGCCCAGCATTTCAACATGTGTGAGGGTCATAACTTCTGGGACTACTCTGCCCAGGTAACACAAACCTTCGGAACTCGGGGAGAGCCATTTATACGCTTTTTTTCCACATATGAAATATACATTATCAGGGAGAACATAAGGAATGGTATGCATCATTATCATTAAGCACATTTCCCTTGCAAACAATCCTATTTCTGGGTCTTCCATCTGATACATGCAAGTTTCTGGCTGTATTATTTTAGCACAATAACCATTTGGCACCTTACCAATAATTTCTTTGGTGGAACTCAATGTATACCGATACCTAAACTGTTTCCCACCAGACTTAATGGAGTGCAGCAGATCGTGGTTTATGGACTCATTATCAGCTCTTTGTGAGAAGGTCATCGTCTGATTATTCCCCGTCACTTCCCAACTCCCGGGTTTATTGGGGTTGGTTATGTTTAAACACAAAACTGATCTATCTACTTGGAATTGATAGAGTTTGAAATGAGGTGGTTTAGATGAGAGGAATTTTCCATCCAATGGTTTCCCTTTTTGTAATTCTAAAATTTCCGTGATATTCAGCGGAAATGGCACCAACCCTACATTATGCTGTCCCTGTGGCACATGTGAACACACCCAGCAATCAGCTTGATTTAACACTTTGCCTACCATACTATGATAATCCTCTAAAGGATACCCACCCCAGTACGGGCTATATTTAGGTTGGCACCGTTGGATACAGTTATCATCAACTAGGGACCCACAAAGCTCACAAATACAGGAATCTTCAGACGATAAACCTCACACCTTCCCCGAGTATCCGGAATGATAGCTCTCTTAACAATAACAGTACTAAGGTTGGTCAGACACTCCCCTGATTGGCATTGCACTCCTCCTGACTCCACTCCATCAGCACTACCATCAGCTCCCATTTCCTCCATTTGTCTCCCATCACATAAACTGGATACTCCCGAACCGACCAAGATGGTGAACACTCTAAAAGAGAATATGAAAATGAACACAGCAGGCCCGTTCATTGTCACAACAAGACCTGCAGATTTCTTTCCTTTCAGGTATCTCACTACAACCTGTTCAATTCTCCCGGAACAAGCTCACGAGCGACAGGTCCACACTATCAGCCTTGTCTCCGACTTGTTTCTCTACTGGTTGATTGACCTTTTTGCAGTGAGTGGAATGGACCCAGGTATCTCTCTCGGCCACCTTCAAAGATGTAGTACTCGTCAGCAGCACCTGGTACGGACCTTCCCACCGATCAGTCAAACAACCAGAACGCAAGAAATTTCTGATCATTACATATTCTCCTGGTTCAACATCATGACAGTTTCAGGCATATCATTAGACAACAATTTCAGTTTCTGCTGCTGTTGCTTTAACTGCTTACTCATTGATATAAGATACTTTACAGTTATCTCGTTGTTACCCTTCAGGTCTTCCTGTGGACTTATAATCAAATGAGGTTGTCTACCGAACAATATTTCAAATGGGGACAGATTCAGAGGAGGTCTAGGAGTGGTCCTTATGCTATGTAGGATCAAAGGTAGCGTTTCTGGCCATCCTAGTCCAGTCTCTGCCATGATTTTACTTAGCTTATTTTTAATAGTCCCGTTCATCCTCTCTACCTTGGCACTGACTTGCGCTCGGTAGGGGGTATGAAGTCGGCTATTAATACCCATCAGCTTACACATATTTTGAAAAACATCACCTGTGAAATGAGTACCCCTATCACTCTCGATGATTTTAGGGATACCGTACCTGCATACAAATTCCTGAACTATTTTCCTGGCAGTAAACGCAGCAGTATTAGTGGCCGCTGGGTAGGCCTCAACCCAGTTAGAAAATACGTCTGTGCACACTAATACATACTTAAGGTTCCTGCAGGGTGGTAATTGGATGAAATCAATTTGTATCACCTGGAAAGGTCCATCAGTCAGTGGAATGTGGGATGGTTCGGTAGGGATCGCTTTCCCTATGTTCTTTCTCAAGCAGGTCAGACAAGACATTGCTATCTTTTCTGCTTGTGAAGAAAAACCTGGTGTGCACCAGTATGCCCTCACCAACTTGCACATACCCTGTTTACCCAGATGAGTCAGACCATGTGCTGCCTCAACCAGGCTGGGGTAATATGCCTTGGGGGCTACTGGCTTACCTTGTCCGTCCCTCCAGAGCCCAGAGGACTCTTGCCCACATCCCTTGGACTTCCAAATGGATTTTTCCTGAATTGAACACAAATTTTGCATCTCAATTAATTTCAGGACCAAGAGGTTTAGCTTCTATGATGTCTGTGTCATTTACAACACAGCATAACCTGTACATAATTCACCTGTGTCTGTTTGTCTATGACAACTCCCATCCGTATAAAAGGTCACATCCACATTCTCTAAAGGTGTGTCATGTATGTCAGGTCTAGCAGTAAAGGTCTGATTCAGATATGTCATACAATCGTGCGTATGATTATGTCTGCCGACCTCACCTCCCGCCAGCAACTCCTCTCCTTCCACCCTTTGTACATCATGTTGTACATATGGTAGGTATGTTGCTGGATTCAGCATACTGCAACGTTTGACAGTAATATTTGCAGGCGCGATTAGAGCTAGTTCCCATTTGGTGAACCTAGCCGAGGAGACGTGTCTTGTTTGAGCTGAGTTCAGCAGAGCAGATACAGCATGGGGAGTGTAGACAATCATATCATGGCCCAATACTACGTCCTCACTTTTACTCACCAATAGGGCGGTAGCTGCTACACTTCTCAAACAGGTGGGGAGTGATCTTGCCACAGTGTCCAATTGGGAACTGTAGTATGCTACGGGCCTACTGGCATCACCATGTTTTTGTGTAAGGACACCTGCAGCGCAACCATCGACTTCCGTACAATACAAATCAAAAGGTTTTTCATAATCGGGTATTCCCAATGCAGGAGCTCTTGTCAGACTATCCTTAAGATTAAGGAAAGCCTGTTCTGATTCCTCTGTGTGTATGACATGGTCGGGCTTTGAGGAAGAGACTAATTCCTGTAAAGGTAAGGCCAAAATAGAAAAACCTGGTATCCACATTCTACAGTATCCACACATTCCCAAGAAGGTACGAATTTGCTGTTGATTCTGCAGCAGTGTCATGTTTTGTATGGCCTGGATTATATCTGTTGTAAGATGTCGTAACCCCTGGGTTAGGCAGTGTTCCAAATATTTTACTCTGGATTGGCACGGCTGTAGTTTGTCCTTAGCCACCTTGTGTCCTGTATGCAAGAGATGAAGTAACAAAAGTTTAGTATCATTCAAACATGACATAAACGAGTCAGAACATAGCAATAAATCATCCACATATTGAATTAGAACAGATCCATTGGCAGGTTGAAAAGATTGTAAACAGTCGTGCAATGCCTGGGAGAAGATACTGGGACTGTCTATTAAACCTTGGGGTAACCGTGTCCATGTGTGTTGTAAACCTCTGTATGTAAATGTGAATAGATACTGATAGTCAGGATGGAGAGGCACAGAGAAGAAAGCAGAGCAGAGGTCAATGACAGTGAAATGGGTTGCATTTGGTGGGATCTGCATCAAAATGACAGCTGGATTTGGCACTACAGGGAATTGGCTCTCTACAACCTTATTAACACCTCTAAGGTCATGTACCAGCCAATAACCCCTCCCACCACTCTTCTTCACCGGGAAGATGGGACTGTTGGCTACACTAGCTGTACGAACTAAAATTCCCTGTTGCAATAATCGCTCAATTATTGGAAAAACCCCTAATTCTACCTCCTGTTTAAGTGGGTACTGGGGAATTTTTGGAGCTTGCCTTCCGCTTTTTAAATTACCATTATGGGGCTTACATTTGCCATTAATCCAGTGTCCTGTCCATCTTTAGTCCAAAGGGAATCTGGAATTAGGGACAACATTTCATTTATCTGAGATGGATTTTCATTTAAATTTGTAGAATGATACATTATCCTTTGGGGAGTGTCCAACATATCCCGCACTTCGTGTGCCACTCTCTCTGGGATGTCTAAAAATACACCATCAGTGGTGCAATATATGACACATTCCATCTTACATAGCAAGTCTCTACCCAGAAGGTTAGTAGGAGCAGCAGCAGCCAGGAGAAAAAAATGCCTGGTATGCAACGGTAAATTAACGGGAGATTTTATCACTGACCTGGTCGCCCCTGTGTCTACAAGAAATGGATATTCAGTACCAGCTACATCAACCATCATAACCGGTTCTTCCCTAGTACTCCCCGTTAAGCTGACTATATGTAGACTACAGGTATGACCTGACCCCTAGCGTTGGCTACCATTCTCCAATAAAGCATTTACGGCTACAATTGGAGCTGGTACCTGCTGAACATTTGCTGGCCTCTGTGCATATCCCTTATGGGGATATCCAGGTCTTCCCTGATGTGGGGTTCCTACTCTTTTTACTGTACAGTTTCTACTTAAGTGTCCTGGTTGTTTACAGTTAAAACATGTTCGTGTATCAGGTGAAGACATGTGTTGTTGTGAAGTTTGAGCAGGGGGTAAAGGTGGTCGATATGGGTAAGGATAGGGAGGGTAAGGGTATTGTGGGGGATAAGAAGTTTGAGAGTAGTATGGGACCTGTGGTTGTGTCGGGTTAGTGGGATAGAGTTGTGCTTGTTGATGTGTGGGGTTAGTGAGGGCACATATTTGTTGAGGTGTGAGTGTGTGTGCAAGTGCAAGTGTGTCTGTTGTCTGTGATGTTACCGTCATTCCCTCCAGAGCTTGGATACTGACAGCCATTAGTTTTTCGCTCTGGGCTTCTCTCTTCTTGGAGATGTTTTTATCATGTTCGATGGCGGTTTCTATGAGGGTATCTATTGTGAGTCCCCGCCACCCAGGCTGTGAGGTCTGAACCCGGGTTTTTAAACTCTCCTTCAGACCATCCAGGAGTATCGTGACTATTATTCCCCTGTGGTGAGTGCTATCTTTAATATCCTCTATCCCAGTGTACTGGGTGATAGCCTGCAGAGCCCGGTCGCAATAATCTTCTGCAGATTCACTCTCCTTCTGCTTAATGGTGAAAATTTTGTTCCAGTTAACTACTACTGGAAAATATATACCCAATTGAGTTACAATGCGGGAAATGTTACCTTGGTTTACTTGGTCTGTTAAGGGAATGTCACCATCCAATACACAATCCGTGATAAATTTTGTCACATCGGTATTGCGTGGTAGACAGGCCCTTAACACCACACGCCAATCTTTATTAGTGGGTTCATGTGAACTACCCAAATTTCGCCAAAATCTTTGACATTTGGCTAATTCCTTTTTGGGATCGAGGAAATCATTTATGATGGAATTTAGTTCTGCTCTTGTCCAAGGACAATGCATTACTACTATACCGTTCGCATCTGCATTTCCATTTGGAACAGTTATTGTCCGAATGGGATGCAGACCGGTAGCACTGCTACCTTTGACCTGGTTACCTGGCTGGGGATTTAGTCTGCTGCTGCTGCGTATGGTATGAACAACTTCCTCTACGGGTGCAGAGGGCAGTAACACTTCCCTTGCTGTTACCGATGGAGATGGCAGCACCACTCGTGATTGTGGTGATGCAGCATCTATCATTTGTACAGCATGGGAAATGGCAAACATTACAATAGGCTCATCATCCACATCATGAACATTTTCTTTATAGTTGCTTAAGAGAGGGTACAAGTTGCTTGTTAAATTTTTATGGGTATTTTTGGTAACTGTACTTGCACCTCCATCCACATAAGGTGGGGGAGGTGAGCGTGAACTGCAGGCAATACTCTCCACAACGCTACCTTGCCGCACGGGCGCACCATTTTGCGGCTTGCCCGTATTGCAATTCAGCGTCGCGGATGTATTTTCTGGCAATGTGCTCACAACGCTAGTTTATGTCGTTTGCACATTCTTAAGCCAAGCATCCCCTTCATGCTGCCATAGTTTTAAACATTCAAAATATTTAACCTTTTTCTCTCGGGAGCGCATCAGACCGATGTGATCCTGGACATTATCTAGTACATTTTTATCAAAACTACCAATTCTGGGAAACGGTCTAACACTCTTCATCGTCATTTTAAACCATATATCACAATACTTTATTGCATAAGTACCGTACTTAGTATGCATAATACGATGAGCCGATCCGATCGGCGCCTCCATTAGCAGCACATCAGTGTCTAACATCTCTACTGTTTGCGCTGCTCCCATTCTGAGACAAAATCCTATGCTTTTAAATAAAGATTTAAACTGGTGAAAGACAATCTAGATACTTTCACTTACCTACGGAATAAATTTCTAGATGCCCCCGCTCACCTACGGAAGAAATTCTAGATGCCCCCGCTCACCTATTATCTCTCAGCTCACAATCACACCTAGTGTGGCTCAACTACAATGTTCAAATATTATTGAACACTGTAGTCACACTGAGAGCCGGTCCCTAACAAAAATAACAAACCATACACCTGCTCTGTGTACTGAACGGTAAGCTGCTTACCGAGCGGCTAGACTAACCCTTGCACCTAGCCCTTAAGGATCATACGATACCCTTAACAGTCCAACACATACTCACTGTTACACACTTTTTCCTGCGCAGAAAAATAAACGTTAACCCAGATATTGCTAACAATTGAAAAATGTAAACCTCAACGGTTTTGTTTAAACACCATGGCAGCACAACCGGAAGTACGTATACGCTATTGTGCGACCAGTCGCATACACAATAATGCGATTACCACACAACCGTATGACAACCTTTAGCTGCGTACACAAAAGTGCGTCTTTGCTATGCGCAAACCTGCGACTTAGCCACGTACTCAGTACTTTGGCACCCCTTTAAACGTAAGGTTCTATCAACAGAGGAAAACAAACTTTTTCCTCTCTTGTCCCTGGATTCTAGTCAGCTTCCTTGATTCACACGGAGACGGATAGCGATCTTTCAGCACAAAGCGGTTGTAGGCAAACCCTGCATGTGGCCACTCCACCCTTTGCTGAAATATCGATAGCCGTATGTACCGTGTGAGCAGGTAAGTGACTTCACTACGAGCCCCCAACTAACGATATTATAATTGAACCTCCATATACCCCTGCCTATACCTTCTAATATCCTACCTATAAACCTCTAAGGATGACGCTAATTTGTGTACGCAGTCATACAGTAAATAAAAGACTCCAGACTTGGAACGTGTGGTTCCGAAGCACAAAGTATTATTCAAGTAAAAAAATACAGTCAGTTACACGCTATTGATCCATACACAATTAGACGCAAAGGAATTATACATACCCCAAGTACAGTATACATACGCATGCGCTCTGGACCAGATCCCGGCATTCAGAAAGAAAACCTCCGTCTATCAGCATTCAGCAAGAAGACTAAAGACCCAGTGTTTGAGCACACATGTTTATACCCCCCCAGAATAGACAGGACAATAGAGAAGTTTCTTGCTTATGCCATTGGTTCCCATGGGGGAACCATCTGTTACAGAGCGTTTAACAGGCTGATTCAAATAGACTCAACCCAGCCTCCAACAACTGGGGGTCTCTGCCCACCCGCCCCCTAACAGTCATCCTAACAGTTGTTCATAAAATATACATTTTGTTGTTTGAAGTCTCTGCGATCCATAACTCGAGAATGCATGATGCGATCTCCCCACCGATTACAACGGAATACTGTGGAAAGAGTACGCATCATTACAAAACCAAGCACGGCTTTCTTAGCATGTATAAAATCTTAGTTACCAAATACATTTATTTCACAGCATTTATATTAACCGAACAAACTTAAATCTTATATCTTAAAGCTAATGGAACCTTGTAAGTGAATATGTAATGTGTGAGTGTACGGGGTTTGATATGAAGACGCTAGTTAACTGGGGACAGATGCGTGCGCATTTAGCTACTAAACGGTATTTTCATTCGGGGTCTTAAGCATAATGTGTGTATGTGACATGGTGAAAGATGCAATCGCATGATGCTAATAATTGTGCATTCGCTACTGGGCGTCATGTTAGCAGCTCAATTGTGCGTAATGTGCGGTGTTTATGCATGAGATTCCATCTATGATGGACTTAACATATTTATATATATATATATATATATATACACACACACACACACACATATCATTCCTCACTCACAGTTTCAGACTGCAATGCAAATGTGACCTCCAGCTGTGAAGCTAGGCCATTCTGTCTGGGTGTGAAACTAAAACCTGTTTAGGATTCAGACAAATCCAATTGTGTAGATCAATGCCTGGATTATATTACAATTGCCAACAGGGATTCCCAATTTGTATGTAAAACACTCACAGTTTCTGGTGCATTGTCTATTCTATTTAGATTATCAAAAACATTGCCATCTGTTCTTAGCTCGTGAGTTGTAACTTAAAGTGACGCTGGTCGCAAAATGGCGTCTTGCAGATTCTTGTTTCTAAAATGGAGTCTAGCTGCCATTCGCAAGATGGCGTCACGCACGCTTCAATTTTAAACTGATCTTGTCTCAGCCAATTATCCAGCTTTGACAAATTACACTATATATTTTTTTAAATCCACTCCCTACCTGAGCTCTGTCAGTAACCTTTGTGCTGTCTTCTAAACTGTAACTATTAACCTCTAATTCTTTACTAATGGTTTTATACTTTTTTCTTTGAACAGGCTGAATTTACAGCATTGGTGAAACCTGCAGGTAACAAACTTCTGGTAATTCATTTCACTGCCAAATGGTCTGCACCGTGCAGAATAATTGAGCCTGTCTTTGAAGTAAGTGGAAAATTGAATGGTACATTATATAAAATAAAATGTTTGCTAATATGAACTAGAAAAAAAGCCTAACTACAAAAGGAACACTCTGCGCTAGACACTGGGTAATATCATTTGTTTATGAATAGAAAGGTATCAATATACAGCTGCATCAATTAAAGAAATAATTTTGCTCATAAAATTCTTGATAAAAGTAGACCTGAAGAAATTGACACGATGATACATATTGGTAACATGCAGAACATAATTATACAATGTAGCTAATTCTGAAGCAGCTCAATGAAAGTCAATTCAAATTTAGAACAATAGTGTTGTTAGTAATTGGAGTAGCTAATTAAAAGTTTTATAGTCTGTATGTCCAATAAGCTTAAATTTGGTACACTTCATATGTCCGTATGATAAATAATCAAAATGTAGCCTCCTTTAGATTAATACCTGTAAATAGACAGATCCTTCCTTGTCTGTGCTGGCGTCCCAGCACAGATAATTGGTATTGTTAGCCGCCCTTGGGAGAGATGGTAGCGGGATCACCGGACAGAACTGCGGCTGTTCCTTTGTGTGCTGACACTCCGATCCCAGCAGTGTGATCAGCGGCCGGTGCAGCTCTCCCGTTCCTTCTATAACAGGTGTAAGCTGAGTAGGATATTGGAAGATGCGAAGCTCCGTGTATGGGAGCTGGTCTCACTGAATGTGCGGTCAGCTGGCTACCAAATTTCTCCAGGCAGACAGGTGGATAAGCATCGGCCACAGGAGAAGGATTAGTACAGCTGATGAGTCAACGCGTTTCATCTCTCGATCATAGAGACTTTTTCAAGACTTGAAAAAGTCTCTATGATCGAGAGACAAAACGCGTCTGTTGTATGGCATGATGCAGGCACAGACGCTATTCTGGCGAGTCTGACATATTTTTTAAATCAGTACAATCAGGCCCATAGATTGGTTAAATGAATCGGATGCAGTGGCGATGTCGGACGAAGTGGAGCAATGTTTTCCATTTGTGCATGTGTCACGATTTTCTACGTACAGATTTGGATGCATGATAGCAGAAATATAGGGGGTGTTCCTGGACAGTGACTGGGAGGTAATGAGGGTGGCTAAATAGATGCACAGAGATTTTGTCTTATGGGAGTGTCAAGGAAGTGTTACTGAAAGTGCAGCGTTTATAGACACTCAACTGCTCATATAGGAGGACATACTTAAGACGGAAAAATTGCACCTACATTGGGCCAGGTGTAAGGACCGGCTGTGCGTCTAAAGACACCAAGTGGTGTTTCAGCGTCTACAGACACTGACAGTGGGCATCTCAGTCCTTCGGAGGCACAGCTGATCACCAGGGAAGGGCTTTGTAGTGGCATTAGCATACAGTCACAGACACGACTTCAGCAAAAGACGTGACTGAGTCCGATTCAGTCAGACGCTCTATGTTTAAAGAATGTAAAAGCACCGTGCCACATGCTTGGTCAGTTCTCGCCTACTGATCATACTAGGCATAATTGTTATAATATCATGGTTGTCTATTGATCCCATGACTGAAGTTTCTACATTAATAATTACTAAAGTCTGTGCTATCTAGGATTTTTCTTGGTGTTAACTGAGCAGATGGGATTTAGGGATAAATTCAATTAACCGAGATAAAAAAAATAGTTTTGCGTGTTAAATGAACGCACATATCGCTCGTTAATTTCACTTATCACTGGTATGCTCGCTCCCGACTATCGTTCAATCTGAAAAGTCTTATTCCAGCGTTGACTCCCGTTAATTTTTTCTGCTAGTACCATTGTTAATTGTGGGTGAAAATGGGGATATCAGCCTGTACCCCAACAAAATGCAAACTAATAGATAACCCTATAGAAGTCTGGGCCTGATTCAGACCCGCTCGCAAGCAGGTCAATGTTGGCCCAGTGCGCATGCGCGAGCCCCGGATAGCGACAGGCAAGCCGTCGCTCCGGGTCTCGTACCAAAGGGGGCGTGCTGTCAATGGTGAGTGACAGCACGCCCCCTTTGGTGGGCGTGCTGGGGGCGTGGCTGCCCAAACTGAGGCGTTCCCATGGGAACGCCTACCGTCTGGGGCCGGCCCCACTGACATCACAAGTGATGTCAGTGGGAGTGATTTCGGCTCTGATAGAGCCGAAAGCACTCCAGGGCTTGCGGCAACGAGACCCTACCACAAGGGTCTCGTCGCAAGCCCAATGGTCGCAATGGTCTTGACCATCGCGACCATCTTCCTGGCCGCTCGCTGTAGCTGTGGGTGGTCACCCACAGCTATACGAGCGGCCAGGAGGCCGCTCTAAAAATTAAGAACGACGGCCCTGAATCAGAGCGAGCGCTTTGTCAGAGTGTCCGGCTCTGAATCAGGGCCTCTGTTACAGGCTAAAAGCAAAGTATTTGAGGTTCTTAAAATGTGTCAAATGGCAGTTATATGCATTTTTCAAAAACAGTGAAAAAATAATAGAAAGCAAGTGTTTTTCTGCAAAGTAAGTGCTCTAGATAATTTGGGGTGCATAAAAATGCATGTAAGTAAATATTTGTGTCATTTTAAGCCACTTTTAAAAATGTCAAACACCTGTAACTCCCACCTGCAAGATTAAATACACCTGTCCCATTCATACATCAGTCCCCTTTCCCTGTCCTACATCTGGTAACCCATTATTCTGCATTTTGCATAATTTCACCCCAAAATGGCATGTTGTTATTGCCCAAATTAAGCTAATTGCAAACTTCTAAATGCCTAAGTAATCATTAGGGAGAGTGTCCCAGTGGTTCTGAACCCAGGGCCTGATTCACTATGGATCGCAATTCTGCTTATAGGCACGCACCGCTATTGTTAATATCAGCGGTGCTATTTCAGTATCACACAGATTGTTATGATCCCACTCCAGTAATTATGTGAATTTGTATCTCACATCCAGAGTATAGATGATAGGTCTATTTGTGTTGATCTCAAAGCTCCATTGGTAAGAATTAATATTTTATCGATATTTATTAATACTAATATTGAATTACTGAAAGTGCTCCCTGATAATCTCAATATTATATATATTTTGCAACAAGAGAGAAAGATAAGATAAATTCAGGTGCACTTATTGAGTCAATAAACTCTATTCTCTAGAAAAATAATACAATTTGTAATCTTTATTCATAATACATTAAAAAAGAAGGCGAAATATTAAATAAAAATAGTTTGATAGAGAAGTGTGCAGTTAAATAGAAAAAGTGTTAAAAATGTCCTCATGCCATTAGTCATATCACTATTTGTTGATGGTACACACTTAGATAGACTTCTTCTTAGTAAACATTTATATTCTTCAATAATTATCTGTGCAGTGTGATCCCTATCTCTATGGCAATGAGCTTAGCCCTATAGTGAGTGTTCATATATTATTATCAAAAGGGATGCTTGTATCTACTTTGGGTAACCTGATACGTAGTTAGGAGTATCCACGGAATACATACGATTTACACAAGTCCGGCGGTTCAAATCCCGACAGTGGCTGGCCGACAAGGATGAAAATCCTGATCGTCTAAAAGGTAAGTATAAACTAACCCTAACCTCCCCCCCCAGTGCCTAACCCTAATTCCCCCTCTAAGTGCCTAAACCTAACCCCTCCCCCCTTCCCCGCCGCCTAAACCTAAGTCCCCCAGGGGGTGGCTAACCCTAACCTCCCCCCGGGGGTGCCTAACCCTCCCTCCCCCTAGCCTAACCCTAACCTCTCGGGGGGTGCCTAACCCTATGTCCCCCCCGGGAGCCCTAACTCTCCCAATACCCCCCCCCACAACTGTCCGCAGCGGCGCCCGGCATCCCTTCGATCGGGATGCTGGGCGTTGGTCTCCCGGCATCGGTAAAATTACAGGCGTCTAGATTTAGACACCTGTCATTTAACCCTCGCTGGGATAAAGCAGTCGGGAAGCCGGCTGTCGGGCTTACGTCAGCCGGCTTCCCAACTGCATCCCGTATCCACAGTTTAGTATCTTTTTCTTATAGATCTGAGACTCTCACATATAACTGTTGGATACTCCTTTGCTTTACTAATAGCTGTTAGAGGTCGGCGTGTTAAGTATAGAAAAATAAGTGGCTCATGTCATCTGTCGCTGATATACCTCTAATCTAACGTATTACTGGGCTATAGCATATTTCAGTTCACATTCTGAATTAAGTGGTGTACCATCCACATATTTCACTAACTCCGATGCCCCTTAGTTAGGTCTTACTGTTGCCCTATTTAGACAAGTTTACATCATCTTGTTTATATTCATTAGTGCACATACATATGCACACTTCCCCTTACTCGCATCCTTATACTAGGGCAACATAGCGAAACAGTCGGTAACATTGAACCCATAAGCACACTTGCACAAGCCCTGACCTTAATCAGAAATGAGTAACAGCCATGCATGCTATCAGTGCTGTGGCTGCTTATGACCATGCAGTGGATAATTTATGTACGCCCCTGCAACATCTCTGCAATGCACTGGCACGCCTGCGTTTGGCCGACCATCCCCCATCACCACCCACAAACTGCACTTCCTGTCAATCACTCTGCTCTGGGTCTGCGTAGCCTCTGCAATTAGTAGTCCGCGCACTGTGATGCATGCGCAGTACGGAACAATTGGCCGGTTGCGTGCGTATTAGCAACTACGCTCCTTGCTGAATCAGGCCCCAAGTTTTCACATTTGTACCTTTTTAAGATAGGAATTTTCCCCAACTTTGCTCAGGGGGTTGTGAAAAAAAGTTGCATTAAACCCTTTGAAGAATGAACACACGATAACTTGCGAGCTAATAGAATAGGGCAAAATTTGTTTCGCCTGTAAAGTCACATTTACATAGCCAAAATGGGTTATTGTGGCTATTTGAAATCCCCGTTTATTGGCCCATGTTATACCTATTGCTAGTGAGACTTACATTAGTGCTATATTTAGTAGGATATTACAATGGGGTCTCCCAAAGCACATCTTGGCTGTATACTGGTCACTGGTAGGATACTATGTTACTTGCCAATATACATCACTACATTTCTGTTACAATTTAGCTTCATTTACAACAAAAGCATGCCCCTAACACTTGGCTAAATATGACCAGGCACTGGCTTCATTCTAATACTGTAATACTGGACTGTGAAGATGCATCATGCTGGCATTATTTTGACCAATGCAAATTAGTTTGCTGATGATTAAAGAGTAATGTGATGTAATGCAGGATTGTAGAATGCAGATGCTGATGCATTGCCAAAGGGAAATAATAAACATGAATACAAACCGTTACTGGGATAGTTTCCTTCCACTTACAAGCAGGAATGGGATGTAATGGAATCTAACCTCTAAATATCCAGTGCTAACATACTACTGTATGTGTCCTCCCAGGGGCTGACCAAGAAATTTCCAGGCATACTGTTATACAAGGCAGACATGGATGATGCAAAGGTGATTATAAATGCATGATTTTCAGTCAAAATATATATATATATATTTTTTTTATTCTATATCTTTCCCACTCATTATTTATCCTGACTTTTTTTCCTCTTTGCAGGATGTGTTGGAAGCCTGTGGCATCAAAACGATGCCAACATTTCACTTTTACAAAAACGGACAGAAGGTACGCCTACTTGTGCTTCCTGGTGTAGGAAACACTTTGTGGTTACAGCTTAATATTTCCAGTTTGTATTGACATTTATGCTATGTATGTGTTCTCTGAAATGAAAGCATAGAACAAATAAAGGATTGGAGATAAAAGAAGAGCTCCTAGAATAATTTTGTTTAATGAATTAAGAATAATGCCCTGAAGCAACGTCCACAATATGCGTATTACTAGTAACACTTCTTTCGGTTTTCAGGTGATGTGAATTAGGGATTAGTAGTCATGCATAAAAAAGATATAAGGAAGGTTAATAATGATCCAGTTAGTAATAGCTGGGATATGTTTATGCTGTGTGTTCATATATAGTCTAAAGATAGCAGCTCCCTGTTGGTAGAAACAATGCAAATTAAAATAGACCACAGATGGGCGGGGACAGGGATAGATGGGGCGCTGTGGGACTGGCGGTGTCAGACCGTGATCCGCGGGGCATCTCCATAAGGGCTACATTAGTGTCTTTAATTATGTTAGAGACCGTATAAAAATCTATATATAGCAGCCAAATACACTGGAAAAGTTTTAACACATCAAAAAAGACACAATCCCGCACCAGTCTTGCTGTACCAATATTATTGTTCTCCTGATCCTGTCCTCTTATATTTTCCTATCCAATTCCATCTGATATCTCAGATGCAGGTGCACTAGGATCAAAAATTTACTTACTAGAATATAATTTTATTGGTGTATGTTAAAAGATATCTTTGATATCAATATAGGGTGAAATATCGTAAAAAATTTTAGAATGTGAATAAAGTTAGAATAGATGTGTTTCAAAAATTGATAAAATGAAACGTTACAAAATTGTGGCTACTGTCTTTAATTGTTCTTCCTCCTTATTGTATTCATTTTATGCTCTGGCCTTTTTCCGCTATATGAATCTCGGTGTGTATCTTCCCCCACTATATAGTTAGTGCTCTTGGCTCTAATAATACCCATGTGTGTCTTAGTATATTTTGTTGGGTTTTTGTACAGTTTTATTTTTCCCCTATATTCCAACTGGTACCGATGTACATTCCTATATATATATATATATATATATATATATATAATAATGTGCAAAGGTTCGGCACTCAAACTGAAAAAGCAAAATAGCGGGGTGCCATCCTAAACAGGTAGTATATAGTCCAATGCTCTTCCGATGAGAGGTGTGAGAACCCACCAGGGGTAGAACAAAACAAAGGAGGCACTCCCTGAGATAGTAGAAAAAACTTGTAATATACTTAAGACATGTGAATTTCAGTACAGATGTGTCAACGTTTCAAGGTCCGCAGACCTTTTCGTCAGGACTGTACAACAGGATATATATATATATTATACAATATTATTATTGCTGACCGTTCTGTGTTGTTATCCATGCCGCCCGGTTACAGCCATTGCTACATGTAACGGCACTGCTCTGTTAGTCGGTGTGCTTCTCCGACATGGCTGTGCACTTTCTCCGCACCGGTCGGTTACTGTTGATATTACGGCAGCCGATACTCCTGATTTTAGCGATAGTATATAATGTACATACTTGGAAGTCCTAGTTTATTTAGCGGGGATCACACTCAATTCACATATATTATTAGAACAAGGCATCAACCCGATGTCTCATGGAAAAGCCTTCGGTGAAACAGCTGTCGGCATAACTCCCTGAGAATGTCCCACTGTTCAAAGTTCTGCTTCTTTGTTGTGTGACTTGCTGATGCCGGGTGCTTGGAAAACCCTAAACCCATCATAGTAGGGACCATTCAGCCCCCATCCATGGGGTACACTGAATCCATAAGGCACATGGGGTGTAGCGGAAATTCAGGCCCTACGCTATTGCCACTAGTTCTTCAGAGCCTTGTCGCTACACAGTTTTCATTATTTCACACAGCAAGGTCAATCTGCGTCTTCTTGCTGAACCTGACAGAAGCTGCAGCGCCAGTTCTTCCAAGAAAAGTTCAATACTGAGTCATTCTGTGTCCTGCCTTTTATCCTCTCACTCATGGCCAATCCAGAGTCACCCCCTTGTGAGAGTCACTGCCAGCCTTCACTATTGTTATTGGTCAGTTCAAATATCTGGGCTGTATGGTGACCATTATCAGAGCTAGTGTTATATACTCCACCCCCTGTGGATATGGCTCCCTAATGTCTGGTGACGCCCCTACTGGGGAACTATGAGTACTCATTAGTCAAAGGAGGGATTAAAATTACACCACTGGGCTTTTACTGGGTTTTAGTCTTTATGACTTGCAAAGGTGGTAGTTTTGGAGGGAGTTGCATGACTGGGAGAGAATCCTTACCTTTTTCTTTAAAACATTTTTACAATGTAAGGAAACTAAGACAACTGCCCCAAATACTACAACATACAATAACTAGTAATAAACCTTCCAACATCATTACATATGTTCTCCAAATGACCATACAATATTTCCTAGTCTTTAACATAACAGGTAATAATGACAATCACTAGTCATGCAGCTCCTTCACTCTGCCCTAATATACTGAGAAGTAAGGCTGTAAACAGTCCAATGTCTGTGTCCCTACTCAAGACCAGGTTAATAACATATATATATATATATATATATATATATATATATATATATATATTATAAATTATTGCTAAACCATGTCCTTGTCCTGCATTGTTTTGTACCACTATTACTGTTTCTTTTTGTGTGCTCATTTATGTACTGTGTAAGGCGCTGCGTAACCTTTGTGGCGCCATATAAATAAAGGATAATAAAATAATAATTGGTAGTTATAACTGAGTTGCCATCACTGTTCTACTGTGCTGTTCAGGCCTTGGTTTGGGCTATGGCTCTCAGATGGAATATGCCGACAACCTCTCTTCTACACACAGTTCTCTACCAATCCTCCCCTCCTGACGTTGTTTTTATTCTATTAATACTGATCATATTTCTTTTATGGCACATATTATGTGTCTGGAGAGGGTTATGATGTTCACACATTTTAAGATGTTCCTCTGATGTTTAAGGAAAAGTACATTAATTGTTCTTGCTGTACAACCTACATATTGTCTCACATTGATACTTCATTAGACAAAATGTATATGTAGAATTACAGTCTCTTGACTAATTCTACATATACATTTTGTATACATTACACTAGTAATGACATGTTTCTCTTTTGTGACTGTTGACTGAAAATATGTGGTTTTACATATGGTATATTTGGTATGGAAGGCATCCATTTCTACCACAGTGGCAAACATCTGTGTGTGTTGGTTTTTATCAAGATATATGTGCAGTTAGGCACTGAGCCTGTTCTTATAGAAGCCTGCAGATAACTTGTCTTTTAAGTCCTTTGCTTTGCTAAACAGTTTTCTCTCCAAACTTTGGATTCAGAGATGTATGCCAAGCCGATGCGTACATCTAATATTTTGGGGACTGTGCAGGTGCAGAATGGGTCCTGTGATCTCACTCTCATATTCCCCAAGTCGCAGCATGATTGACATCTCTGATAGCCAAGTGCAGAAAACTTTTTAGATACAATGCTGCTCCCTTCACTTTCATGTAGTTACATGGTTTGTTATCTCTACAGATTGATGAACTACTTGGGGCTGAAATACCACAGCTACAAGCTCTAGTGGCCAAACACAAGTGAGATGCCATCATGCCCATGAAGTGATCTACAGCAAGCCGTCCACACCCAGATGCTGTTTAAGCTTGAGGTCAACCAACCATACCTGTCTAGATCTGTTCTGGAGTCAGACTGAGCAACCAAATTATACAGGGCCCATTTGCTATTGTTTTCTAAGCCTGCAAACCAAAGAAGCTAGTTTGGAATTTTTTTTTTATCGACATTGATGGGCATTTTCCCGATCTTTGAAGCAAAGCTCCCAGCATGGTAGTAGAAAATGTCACAAACTGAAATTTAACATGAAGACTTAACTGGTTCCTCAAGACTGGTTTTCAGTATATTGTACTCATATTACACATAGGGTATAACTATTTCACAAGAATAAAGATCACTTCAATGAAACATTTCACGGCTTTTATATGTGAGCTTGTTAAGCATTGTATTCTGATCTGTTAGCAGACATGTACTGCAAAAAAATTCCAATACATCTTCCAACATTACATTGAAAATTTATGTTATCTTGATCTCTAGTAAAGAACATGATCAGTTGTTGTTTTATTATTAATGAAAGCATCGGACATCAGTAATACTGAACAGCTAATCCATCAATCCATCAGAAAAACTTTTTGGCAAGCTATTTTGTGATTACACATGGGGAAAGTGCGTTATACTTTTTGGTGTGGTAGAGGTAGACTAGTGAAGAGATTACAGGCCTGCTTACACAGCATCCTTTATTACATATCTTAATTCTTGTACTGGCATGCACTACATATGTTGCTACCAGGTTTCTCCCTTGCTCTGAATTCCAGTAGAGGTTCAATTAGAATGGGATGGCATTATGATGTTATAGAAAGGCATAGGTTGATGGTTACTCTGTGACCCACGGTGGCTGCGGTGAATACATTAGTCCACAGGTTCTCAAACGTGGTTCTTAGGACCACAAACAGTGCATGTTTTCCAGGTCTCCTCACAGAATCACAAGTGAAATAATTAGCTCCACCTATGGATCTTTTAAAATGTGTCAGTGAACAATGAATACGGGATGCAGTCAGGATACCGGCGGGCGCTATCCTGCACGACGATATCCCGACATGCGACTAAAGATAGGCATTGAAATCCTGATGCCTATCATTAGCCCACTTCAAAATTCTGGCACCTGGCATATCGAACGAAGGTAAGCTGGGTGTCTTAGAGGTTAGGCCTGGGGGAAGAGGTGTGGGTTTAGGGACCCCCTGGGGAGGGTTAGGCACTAACGGGGTGGTTATGGTAGGGAGAGGAGAGGGTTAGGGTGCTCACCTGCTGCAGTCGGGATTTTGATCCGTGTGGCTGCTGCTGTCGGTATTCCATGACTGTGTTCTCCCCAGGCTGTTCTCTGCGGGCGCATTGCCCGGCAGAAACAGCCTACCGCCCGGCACTTTTCCCTGCCGACCCCTGCTGTGTGGAATGCTGGCCACTGAATTGACCGGAGGCTAAAGAAGCCTCCGATCGCTTCAGAGGCAAGCGTTCCCAGCGTACCCCATGAAAGTATTTTCAGCTCAACCCTTTCCCAAGGACATTTAGGAGTCATGTCCAGAAAGGTCTGACCCAGACTCCTTTGTTGCAGGTATACAATGTAACCCCCTCCGGTTGACTAATGCAGTTGTTCTCAAACTTGATCCTCAGGACCCCACACAGTTCACTTTTCCCAGGTCACCCAGCAGGTGCACAGGTGTATTCATGCAGTGTGCTCCCCAGAAATTTTTTCCAGCCGGGTGGCTTCAAGAAGTAGCCGGGTGGGGGCCTTCGCAATTATATGCGCGGCGAGAAAAGGAGTATCTCCCTTACCATTCCAGTCTGACAGGTCTCAGGCTGCTCCCCCACTGGCTCTCAGTCCAAAGTGGCTATTATGCAGTGCCCCCTGTATTTGTGCCCATTATACAGTGCCCCCTGTAGTTTTCCCCTTTATGCATTGCCCCCTGTAGTTTTGCTTTGCCCTTATGCAGTGCCCCCTGACTGAAGTAATGCCCCCAGACTGGTCCCTTATGTAGTTCCCCCAGGTTTAAATAGTGTTCCTTATGCAGTGCCCCCAGGCTTAAATAGTGGCCCTTAGGCAGTGCCCCCAGACTGGTCCTGGTCCCAGCCCCGAACTTACCTTAACTTACTTGCTGATCACGCTCCCACTCCCTCGCTCTGACTGGATCTAATTAGATCCAGCAGGTGCGCGGGGCAGGCTCCTCACGTCGCGGGTGACTTTATGACGTTACCCACACACTGCATTGCTGGGAACCCTTGCCTCTGAAGCGATCGGAGGCTTCTTTAGCCTCCGGTCAATTCAGAGGCCAGCATTCCACAGCAGGGGTCAGCGGGGAAATGTGCAGGGCGGTAGGCTGTTTCTGGCTGTGGTTCGTGATTCCAGCGTCAGCATTTCGACTGCCGGTATCTTGTACGGTGGTATATTAACTACATCCCCTCGTATTTGTATTAAACAGATATAATATAAAGAACGGTATACCTCCCATCCCCACACTGTACTCCTGCTGATAAACTGCTGTAGCTTTACGTTACTCAAAATAGGAAGATAACCTATACACATTATTTGTAACTAGAAGAGAATATGCCTTAACTTGGCGATGCAACCCGACACTGATTGCATATAGATATATATTAGTATGATGGGTATCAGGAACAAGTTTCTGAAAATTTCGTTTTCTGTAGCTTGATGCATATGGGGAATGCAGTCAAACCTCAGAAAATTGCATTTTTGGGGATAATGCAACCCATCCATTGGATGGTTTCTATGTTGCACAGTATGTGCCTTATGGTGGGAGCTACAAAGAAAAAAATCGGGGTCATGAGAGTTTGATAGGAATAAGAACATTGCTACATTTGTGATATAGAAAGCAGAAGGACATTATGGATGGCATGCATGGTGTTCTGATGGATATATAGACTATTTAAAGGGCATGAAATCCTTAGTTACAGAAATCTGGGCAACTGGGAGAGATTATTTACTATTACTATAGATGCGGAAGAGAGTAGATTAGTAGAAGTAATGAAGGGCAGAGAGCAGACACATGGGGTGATATGTAATAGGGTGTGAGTTTTTTGTGTGAGACAAACTGGACCTTCTGCTATCAGCCTTACCTCATCAGGGATCTCCGGCCTGGGCTGACTAGCGGTCAGGTGTAATGCTTTGGCCAGGGGGACCTGGTGAAAGGGTTTCCCTGGTTGTGGCATTACACCCCTGCTAGAAAGGGTCCCCTGAATCTTAAGAACCAGCACAGGCCTCAGCTGAGCCTATCCTGGTTATGGAAAATACTGGGGATCCCTACTCATTTTGTCCCCTGTATTTCCACAACCAGGACAGGCTCAGCTGAGCCCTGTGCTGGTTCTTAAAATTCAAGGGACCCCTACGTATTTTTTCCCCTGTATTTAAAAAATCAGGACAGGTTCTACGGAGCTCAGTGTTGGTTCTTAAAATACAGGGGCCCCCTATACATGTTTCCCCTATATTTTAAGAACCTGGACAGGCTCCACAGAGCCCAGGGCTGTTTATGCTTGTGGGGAGGGGATGCACATCATTTATTTTTTGTTTACTTTGTTATTTACAACACAGAAGCCTTCACAGATCTTACTGATCTGTTAAGGCTTCTGTATAACTCGGACCTTTTAATGCTAGTCGCATTAAAAAGTCAGAGTTTTCATAGGAGAAGAGTCACCTGGACTCGCATAATGTAATAGCCTCGAGCTCACAAGTTCGCAGGCTACTACATTTGACGAATTTTTAGACAAACTCGGACCTTTAAATTTGCGATAAGGTCCAGTTTGTCTCAC
Organism: Taudactylus pleione; assembly: GCA_031769625.1. Taxonomy (NCBI): domain Eukaryota; kingdom Metazoa; phylum Chordata; class Amphibia; order Anura; family Myobatrachidae; genus Taudactylus; species Taudactylus pleione. The sequence continues at coordinate 10,137,889 of JAUIMM010001030.1, read as the reverse complement.
ACAAAAAACACACCCTATTACATCTTGTTCCATAGGTCTGCTCTCTACCATTCATTACTTCTACTAATCTACTCTCCTCCGCATCTATAGTGATAGTAAATTATCTCTCCCAGTTGCCCTATCCTTAGTTACAGATTTCTGTCTGTATAAAGAGTCAACTGCATCAGTGAAAAGTTTTTGTCATCATCATTGGCACACATTTTCACATGCCCTATCCTTGGTGCAAGAATGTCAGATATATATCTGTTTATGCTCACCTCTAAATAGCCCGCAATTCTGTCAACGCACCGCCGACACACACACAGAGTGCTTATCACATGTATATATGCTTGTTGCTTAGACACAAGTGGTGTCCTGACTGAGATCCATATGACTTGCTTGTAATTGCTATACATTGTGTAGGCAGGACTGATGCATGTGTAGACAAAACACAAGATCTGTGCGCAGACACAATTGTGTGCAACTCTCTGAATCAGGCCCCTTGTTTAAAACATATATATCGGAATCAGTATGCAATGCCGGTGGGTGAATAGCCACCGGATCATATACGGACGCCAGAAGACTGAAGGAGGCAAATCCCAACTGGGGCTGGAAAGGACACTAACTCTCCCTTAGTAGTGCCTAACCCTAACCTCCCCCATTAGTGCATAACCACCCCCCCTCCCCGCATCCTAAACCTAACCCCCCCGGGGGGGAGGTCCCTAAACCTAACCCTTTCTCCCCCACGACTAGAACCTGAGACACTATTGATACCTAATTAAAACCTCTATGCAATCCTGCCTATAACCTCTATCGAATCCTGCCTCTAACCTCTAATCCTTAGATGACGCTAATTGGCGTTCTGAATAGTTGCACACAGCAATAAACACTTTCAGACTTTGCTTGTGGTTCCGAAGCACGAAAAGTTATTATTTAGCACAAAAGAAAAAGGTACTTAAACGCACATGATTTAGACAATACGTGCAAAGGTTACAATCATTATGGTACAATCGATACATACGCAGGTGCTCTGGATGCAGATTCTGGCATCAAATATGAAGCTTCCGTCACAGGAACAAGAATATGACTGACTACTTGGTTTCAGAGAGCCTGACTATATACCCGAACAGAGATAAGCAATACAATAGGCATGAGCTGGCATCACATTGGTTCTTCTTCTTGAGTCTCTTCTTACGGCACAGTTCATAGGTCCATTTATACTTGAGAAGTTCAGCCTCCCAGTGGCTCTTTGTGTACTTTTTCCTGCCGTTAAGCAGGTCTAAACTAGCTATTGCATTACAACATTTCAATGGCTATCTCTCTATATTCCATAATTCACAGACGCATGTAGCGTTCTCCCCACCGATGGAACCGGAGATCTGCAAATAAACAGCGGATCAGAATGGCACCAAACATGGTCTGCTTATCATGTACTAAACCATAGATATCATATAACATACATTTCACAGCATTGCAAATATATATAAAACCTTGGGTAATAACCTTTATTACTGCGGAACCTTTTTATGTAATTATGTAAGCAATAGGAATATTTAGGAAAAGACGCTAGTTAGCGTTGTGCGGATATGTGTGTGTGCAGTACACCATGGTAAGTGTTACGCAAGGTCGTCTTTAGAATGGGCTTAGAGACATCAGGGTATGGTTTCTGGAAGGATTATTAAAAGTCTTGTGCGTCGGAGTCACACGACGCTAAATTATAACATCGCCATATGTACTTATTTTGTGAGTTGTAGCTAAAATGGCGTTGTGCGACCAATCGAAAAATGGCGTCTTGTTCGCCATTCGCAAGATGGCATTGTGCCGATTCCGATTGTAACAGAATCCGTCTTAGCCAATTATCCAGCTTCGACAGTCCACCCTTTGATAGCCAAACTCTATCACAACCTATTTTGAATCTGTTTAGCCATGCATGAGAATATACCGTATAATGTTATTATGGTATGCCTCAGTTTGGTCATTTGAACCATTAGATAATGCATCTCAAGAAGGGTGAAACAACCCTTATACGCCATCTGCGGATCCTTAAAGGACCATGGGCAGGATGTGGGAACTCATCTAACCTATAAAGGAAGTTTGGAAAGGGGGAATGGGACTGCATTACCTAAGATGACTTAAAATAACATCAATGTTATATTTATGCACAACCACACAAATCCATATCACATTATTATAGGGTACATTCTAATTCAGGGTTGTAATACAGTTTTTCCTTAACCTTGGTATCCATATATCTATCGCTTACCACCACCATCTCAATTCCCTGGTTTGCCCTAGTACATTTCTTACACTTCAACACATTAGGAACACATGTGACACACAAGCCAATTACTAAGATGACACTGATTAAGAGGTTCAGAAGTTTACCCACTGTAGCAACCAATTTCTGGACCCACTCTCCTAGACCAGAGAACCATTTCACAGGGTTCAACCACGTGAACCACTCCTCTACCTGTTCCTCAACTCCAGTCAATAAAGCATTATGGTTCTTTCGGAATTCTCATTTTAACTGCAGAATTTTGTCCATCTTCCGGTCTATCACCTCCTTGGGATCACTGGTGTTATTTGTAATGTATGTGCAACACTGGGTGGCCAATGTCACACAGTACCCTCTTGTGACAGCTGTTAAGTAATTTAACACTAGTCTATGTTGCACAAGTTCTTTCTTATAAGCTTGTAACTCTTTACCTGTATACCTAAACGTGTCATCATACATCTCGGTGATATCATCTATTAATTTTGCAAGATCTTGGATATATCTAAAATTTAAAGTACCCCGAGCGATCCTGGTGGGATCTAGCGCTACCAACACTTGGAAGCCAGTTGTCTCACTATAATGAACTGTGTAGCTGTATGTATGTCACCAGGTATCATGTTTCTTTTGTCACGATGTTTATAATGTGTATGAAGATATTGAGATGGGGTGTTTTTGTGGATACCAAGCATTTCACCATGTGTAAGTAAGGGTCATGATTTCTGGAAGTATTCTTCCCAAATAACATAAACCTTCTGAACTCGGGGAGAGCCACTTATACGCTTTTCTTCCACGTATAAAATATACGTCATCAAGGAGAACATAAGGGACTGAAAACATCATTGTCATTAAACACATTTCTCTTGCATATAACCCTACTTCAGGTTCTCCCATCTGGTCAAGACATGTCTCTGGTTGTATAATCTTGGCACAATACCCTTCTGGTACCCTACCAACCATTTCTTTACTATCACTAAGTGTATACTGATACCTAAAGTGTCTCCCGTTTGATCTAATTGTGCGTAACAGTTCATAATACATTGGCTCATTATCAGCTCTTAGTGAGAAGGTCATCGTCTGGTTATTCCCCGTCACTTCCCAACTCCCTGGTTTATTGGGGTTGGTTATGTTCACATATAAAAGTGATCTATCTACTTGGAATTGATGGAGTTTAAAATAAGGCGGCTTGGTTGAGAGGAATTTTCCATCCAGCGTTTTCCCTTTTTGCAATTCTAAAACTTCTGAAACATTCAATGGAAATGGCACCAACCCTACATTATACTGTCCCTGAGGCACCTGTGAGCACACCCAACAATCAGTTTGATTTAAAACTTTGCCTACCATGTTATGATAATCCTCTAAAGCAGGGGTTCCCAACCACGGTCCTCAAGGCACACTAACAGTCCAGGTTTCAGGGATAGCCATACTTGAGCACAAGTGACTTAATTAGTACCTCAGTTATTTTGATTTAACCATCTGTGCACAATCATGGATATCACTAATACCAGGACTGTTAGTGTGCCTTGAGAACCGAGGTTGGGAATCACTGCTCTAAAGGATACCCACCCCAATACAGGTTATATTTAGGCTGGCACCATTGGATACATTTTTCATCAACTAGGGACCCACAAAGTTCACAAATACAGAAATCTTCGGACGATAAACCTTCACACTGTCCCCGAGTTTCAGGTATCACAGATCTCTTAACAATTACTGTACTAAGATGGGTCAGACACTCCCCTGATTGGCATAGCACTCCTCCTCTCGACTCCACTCCATTAACATCGACATCAGCTCCCATCTCCTTTATCTGTCCTCCATCACAGAAACCAGAAATCCCCAGACAAACCAAGATGATGGCAACTCTGGAAGAAAATACAAAAATGAACACAGCAGAACAATCCATTGCTGCAACACTGATCTACAATTTTTTTTTCAGCTCAGATATCTCACTGCCACCTTTTAATCCTCCCAGAACAGGTTCGCAATTGACAGGTCCTCGTTATCTGTCTCGATTCCACCCTGTATCTCCACCGGTTGGTTAACCTTCCTGCAGTGAGTGGAATGGACCCAGGTATCTCTCTTGGCCACCTTCAAGGATGTGGTACTCATCAACAACACCTGATGCGGATCTTCCCACCAATCTATCAGACAACCTGAGCGTAAAAAAATTCTGATCATAACAAATTCTCCAGGTTTGACATCATGACAGTTTGTCTCTGGCATATTGGGTGACAACAATTTCAGTTTCTGCTGGTGCTTCAACTGTTTACTCATTGTTATGGTACTTTACAGTGACCTCGTTATTACTTTTCAGATCTTCAATCAAACTTACAATCAAATAAGGTTGTCTACCAAACAGTATTTCAAAGGGGGATAGATTAAGAGGAGGCCTAGGAGTGGTCCTTATGCTATGTAGGACCAACGGTAGTGCTTCTGGCCATCCCAGTCCTGTTTCAGCCATAATCTTACTTAATTTATTTTTCATAGTACCGTTCACCTTCTACACCTTCGCACTGGCCTGGGGTCAATATGGGGTGTGAAGTTTACTATCAATACCTATCAACTTAAACATACTCTGGAAGATGTCACCGGTGAAATGAGTACCCCTATCACTTTCAATGATTCTAGGGATACTGTATCTGCATACAAACTCCTGTACAATCTTTTTAGCAGTGAACACAGCAGTATTAGTGGCAGCTGGATAAGCCTCTACCCAATTAGAGAATACATCTGTACAAACTAATGCATACTTGAGATTCCTGCAGGGTGGCAATTGGATGAAATCAATTTGTATTACCTGAAAAGGTCCGTCTGTCGGAGGAATGTGGGATGGTTCAGTTGGTATTGTTTTTCCAACATTCTTCCTTAAGCATGTCAAACAGGACATTGCTCTCTTCTCAGCTTGAGAAGAGAATCCCGGTGCACACCAATACGCCTGACCAACTTGCACATACCTTGCTTTCCCAAGTGAGTCAGACCGTGTGCTGCCTCAGGAAAGCTTGGGTAGTATGCCTTTGGTGCCAACAGCTTACCTTGTCCATCTCTCCAAAGTCCAGAGGACACCTGTCCACATCCCTTTGATCTCCAGACTGCCTTTTACTGAATGGAACACAAATTTTGCATCTCAATTAATTTCTGCATTTCAATAGTTTCAAAAAACACAATTTGTTCATTAGGTACATTTATTTTCAACCCTGCTGCCCACTTGTCAGCTTCGTCTGCCCTGTTATTACCCAAAGACACTGGGTCGTCTTCACATGTATGGGCTTTAAAATGACGGCCACTGCCTTTGGCATTTGAATCGCGGTTAAAAGTCCTTTTTTGTGTTTTGAATGGGCTATTGGTGTGCCCGCTGCTGTCATAAAATTTCTCAGACGCCATAGAGCTCCGAAATTGTGTACCACCCCGAACGCATACCTCAAGTCAGTGTAAATGTTAGCAGATTTGTCTGCCACCAATTCACACGCTCTTCTTAGTGCTACTAACTCTGCCACCTTGGCTGAGTGAGGAGGACCAAGGGGTTCTGCTTCTATGATATCTTTGTCATTTACAACAGCATAACCTGTACATAACTCTCCTGTGTCAGTTTGTCTATGACAACTACCATCCGTGTAAACCGTAAAATCTACATTTTCTAAGGGTGTATCATGTATGTCAGGCCTAGCTGTAAAAGTTTGATTCAGATAATCCATACAATCATGTTCATCAGTACCCCTACAAAACTCACCTTCTGCTAGAGACTCACCCTCCACCCTTTGTGCATTCCTATGCACATACGGTAAGTACGTCGCTGGATTTAACGTATTGCACCATTTTATGGTGATGTTTGCAGGTGGTGCTATCAGAGCCAGCTCCCATTTTGTGAACCTAGCTGAGGAGATATGTCTGGTTTGGGCTGAATTCAACAAGGCAGATACTGCATGGGGTGTATAGACAATTGTATCATGACCTAGCACTACGTCCTCACTCTTGTTTACCAAAAGAGCGGTGGCAGCAACACTTCTTGAACACGTTGGGAGTGATCTTGCCACAGTGTCCAATTGTGCACTGTAGTATGTTACAGGTCTGCTAGCGTCACCATGTCTTTGGGTGAGGACACCTGCTGCACAACCATCGGCTTCCGTACAATACAATTCAAAGGGTTTTTCATAGTCAGGTATTCCCAATGCAGGTGCTCTTGTCAGACTATCCTTAAGATTAAGGAAAGCCTGCTTTGTTTCCTCTGTGTATATGACACGATCGGGCTTTGAGAAAGAGACTAAATCCTGTAAAGGCAAGGCCAAAATAGAAAAACCTGGGATCCACATTCTGCAGAATCCACACATTCCCAAGAAGGTACAAATTTGCTTTTGGTTCTGCGGCAGGGTCATGGTCTGTATAGCTTGGATTCTGTCATTTGTCAGTTGTCGTAGGCCATGGGTTAGGCAGTATTTAACCTTAGCCTGGCATGGCTGTAATTTGTCCTTAGCAACCTTGTGTTCTGTTTGTGAGAGATGAAGCAACAAACTTATCATTTAAACATGACATAAACGAATCAGAACATAACAATAAATCGTCTACATATTGTATTAGAACAGATCCATTGGCAGGTTGAAAAGATTGCAAACAGTCATGTAAGGCCTGGGAGAAGATACTGGGGCTGTCTATGAAACCCTGGGGCAATCGTGTCCATGTGCATTGTACCCCCTTGTATGTAAAAGCAAAGAGGTACTCGCAGTCAGGATGTAAAGGGACAGAGAAGAAAGCAGAACAGAGGTCAATGACAGTAAAATGAGTGGCAGTTGTTGTAATCTGCATAAGGCTGACAGCTGGATTTGGCACTATGGGAAATTGGCTCTCAACCACCTTATTAATTCCTTGCACTAGCCTGTAACCCCTCCCCCCAGCCGTCTTTACTGGAAAAATGGGACTGTTAGCTACACTTGCTGTACCTACTAAAATTCCCTGCTGTAATAACCATTCAATTATGGGATAAACCCCTAATTCTACCTCTGGTTTTAACAGGTACTGGGGAATTTTTGGAGCTTGCCTACCGCTTTTTAGGTTTACCATTACGGGAGCTACGTTTGCCATTAATTCAGTGTCCTGTCCATCTTTAGTCCACAGGGAACTCTGTATCTGTGCTAACATCTGTTCTACCTGTGCTGGAGTTTTATCTGTAACAGTAGAATGAAACATTAGCCTTTGTGGAGTGTCCAATATATCCCTCACCTCGTGTGCAACTCTCTCTGGGATATCCAGGAATATACCATCAGGGGTACAGTAAATGACACATCCTATCTTACACAATGAATCTCTTCCCAATAAGTAAGTAGGGGCCGCTGCAGCCAGGAGAAAATAATGCCTGGTATGCAATGGACCGATAGTAACTTCTGTGGGTTCTGTTAAAGGATAATGCTGCACTTTACCCATTACGCCCATTGCTGGTACTGTCTTGTTTGTCACCTGTACATTGGATGGAAAAGTTAACACTGACCTGGTCGCCCCTGTGTCTACAAGAAAAGAACGTTTAGTACCAGCTACATTAACTGTCTTTACAGGCTCTTCCCTGGTATCCCCAGTTAACCTGACTGGCTGTAGACTACAGGTATGACCTGACCCCTAGAGCTGACTGTCTTGTTCTAAAACAGCATTCACGGCTGAAATGTTGGCAGGTGATAGCTGTGGCTGTCCTGTATGGTGTGGGTGTCCCTCCTGTTGGTACCTAGAGAATCTCTGATTTACTTTACAAAACCTACTTATGTGGCCCTCCTGATTACATCCAAAACACTTCCTTATGTAATGTGCTTTGAAAGGTTGTTGTTGTGTAGGGAGAGAAGTATGAGAAGATTGAGGTTGGGTATGAGGGTATGAGTTTGGAGGTTGTGTGGGGTGTGTACTTTGGGCGTGTGTGGTAGGTGCATTGTGGTGGTATTTGCATTACTTCTAGAGCTTGAATACTAACGGCCATTAGTTTCTCACTCTGCATTTCTCTCTTCTTAAGGATGTTTTTGTCATGCTCAATTGCAGCTTCCCTGAGTGCGTCCACAGTAATTCCCCTCCACCCAGGAAGTGAGGTCTGAACCCTGCTCTAAGGGCATCTTTAAGACCATCCATAAGCACTGTGACTGTCATTTCCCTGTAATGGGTATTATCTTTAATATCTTTTATGCCTGTATATTGGGTTATAGTCTGCAGAGCTCGGTTAAAATAGTCTCCTGCAGACTCACTCTCCTTCTGTTTAATTGTAAAAATTTTACTCCAATTAACTACTACAGGGAAAAATATGGCCAGTTGATCTATAAAATGAGTTATTTTATTTTGGTTGCCTTCGTCAGTTATGGGAACATCTCCATCCAATACACAGGCCGTGAAAAACTTTTTCACAACGGTATTGTGTGGAAGACATGCCCATAATACTACTCGCCAATCCTTGTGGGTTGGCTCATGAGCATTACCCAAATCCTTTATAAATTTTTGGCAACTTGCTAAATTCTTCCTAGGGTCTGGGAATTCTACCATTATGGAATGTAACTCCGCCCTCGTCCATGGACAATGCATCACTACATCCCTTGTGGCTAATGCACCCTGTGCGTCCGGATTCCCATTGGGAACAGTTATTGTCCTGACGGGGTGAATACCTAATGCACTACTATTCGTGGTTTTATTACCTGGTGGCGGGTGCAGCCTCTGGCTACTACGTATGGGGTTAACAGTCTCTGTAGCTACGGGGGTTAATATTTCTTGCACTATCAATGGTGAAACCTCCTCCCTTACTGGTGCTGGTGGGGCCATTACCTGTACTTGTGATGGTGGTGCATGTAACATTTGTGCAATATGGGAAAGAGCAGACATTACAACAGGTTCATTATCTGCATCATAAACATGTTCTTTATAGTTACTAAGAAGAGGGTACAAATTGCTTGTTACATTTTTATGGTTTTTGTGATCGATTGTACCAACACCACTATCCGCATAGGGCGGCGGTGGTGCATGTGCGTTAACAGTACCTTTGGCAACGCTACTTTGCAGTACGTGCACAACGCTGTTTTGCATTATGCCCGTGCTCCCTTGCGCCGCCAAGCGGCGCTGATTTGCGTCGCGTGCACTCTGCTTTGCCATATGTTCCCCTCGGGCTGCCAGTTTCAAACAATCATTAAACTTTACCCTTTTGTTTAAAGACCTCACCAAGCAAATACTGTCCCTAACATTGTTCAAGACTTCCGCATCAAAGCTACCTATCTTGGGAAAAGGCTTTCTACATTTCTTGGTCATTTTGACCCATATGTTACAATATGCCGTAGCATAAGCACCATACTTTTTAAACACTACATACCTTGCCGACCCCTGCGGCCCTTCCATCAGCAGCACTTCATCGATCGTTACTAGAGATTGCTTAGCACCCATATTAAGAAAAATGCTACACAATTTCCAGAAAACGTCGACCTGTGAACGATTTTGAAAGAGCTACATTCACGCACTCCCTCCGTCTATGCACAGCTGACCCTTCTAAAGTTCACAGTAAGCTTTGCACAACGAGGAGCAGAATAAACACCTATTGTACTTGCGGCTGTATTACCAAGCTTCAACCGCTCACTTCTGCAAGCTTATACACCGGTTTCCCTCCTTAGGGAACGTTTGTATAGCCAAAACGTGAGGAAAGAAAACAACTTGCTTTGTGAGTTATTTATTTTTCCTCATGGTAAATCACCTCAAGCTTTACCACACCGCTTCCTACTTCGAATCTACTCCCATTGGTAGCATTTAGAAATTACAGATTATCAATAATATGTGAGTCCACCTCTAGCGCTCCACCACTTAGCCCATGCTTAACGCATTTCAGACAATCAGTCCTTCATCCAAAGCCTTCTGATGAAGGACTGATTGTCTGAAACGCGTTAAGCGTGGGCTAAGTGGTGGAGCACTTTCTAGAGTACCCCTTCCTGTTTGGCATATCCGAGTATCCGGAGCTGGGTTATTGCCTTCCTCTACTGTCATCTAGGAGGTGAAGGACGGAGTCTTTGGGAGTGCTGTCAGCTTACCACCATTGATGATTTTAAACAAATGCTTGTTTAAACCTACACTTTGTAACTGCAATTTGCCATTAAAATTTATGTGTCCAAGTTTGATCTGCACTATTTTTTGTCTCTCTTCTTATTCTCCCTATTGGTGTGGTTTTTATTAACACACAAACGGAGATTTTTTCTACATAGATGTCATCAACCATCTGTCTATAAGAAGTTCCTATTGGATTTATTATGCATTTCTCCATTATCAAGTGGATTCTTTTATGGTGATTATTTTTACTACATTTTCTACACTGACCTATGTGAATTTGTGTTCTGAGGAGTGCTAGAGGTGGACTCACATATTATTGATAATCTGTATGTTCTTGGAGTTTTTGGGTGTTTACTCTTTTGTGTCTTCACCACCTGCTGCACTTCTTACCAAAATTGTCTTTTTGCTAGCATTTAGAAATTCCAATAACCCCTAACCTTGCCAACAGTTTCACTCCCACGACACTCACTTCACAATCATAGTTTACACAAACTATGCGGCTTGATCACTCTGCCCAAGGAACCTAACCCATCAATGGACTTTGCGATTAATGGGTGTTCGGACCAGGAAGAACTCCTTGTTTCTCGAAACCACAATGTACCTGCTTTGTACACTGGCCCAGTAGTTTGCACAGCCTTCTCAGGCACCTACTGAGTTTACACTTTGAGGTTTGACAAGACAGTAACTTGGCTAGGCTTAACCAGACAGTAGCCTTAGCTTTTTTGGGCTTTACTAGACAGTAGCCCACACACACATTCACACTTCAATCACATACCCTAATTCTGTACAGAAGAATAAAACCTTTTTCCCAAAATATGGCAACACAATTCAGATGTTTGAACAGGTAATCACACTACAAAACACAATGACTTTTGAAACATGCGGCAGCAATACAGAGAACGTGCAGACGCTAATGTGCAACTTACCCCCTAACACATTGTTTTAACACTGAAGGAAAACACACTTTTCCTTCTTCGTCCCTGGTTCTAATCAGCGCGCCTTGGTCTCACACGGTGACGGTAGCGATCTCTCAGCAACCTAGTGGTAGCAGGATTTCGAAGGCTAAGTATTCTTTCCTGCTTATGGCGCCTCCACCCTTTTGCTGAGAGATCGATGCCGTATGTTACCATGCAAGTGGCAGCGTGATTTCACTCTACGAGCCCCCAACTACTGATACCTAATTAAAACCTCTATGCAATCCTGCCTATAACCTCTATGGAATCCTGCCTATAACCTCTAAACCTTAGATGACACTAATTAGTATTATGAATAGTCGCACACAGCAATAAACACTTTCAGACTTTGCTTGTGGTTCCGAAGCACAAAAAGTTATTATTTAGCACAAAAGAAAAAGGTACTCAAACGCACATGATCTAGACAATACGTGCAAAGGTTACAATCGATATGGTAGAATCGATACATACGCAGGCGCTCTGGATCCAGATTCTGGCATCAAAGATGAAGCCTCCGTCACAGGAACAAGAATATGACTGACTAGCTGGTTTCAGAGAGCCTGAGTATATACCCGAACAGAGATAAGCAATACAATAGGCATGAGCTGTCATCATCACATTGGTTCTTCTTCTTGAGTCTTTTGTTTTACGGCACAGTTCATTGGTCCATTCATACTTGAGTTCAGCCTCCCAGTGGCTCTTTATGTACTTTTTCCCGCCGTTAAGCAGGTCTAAACTAGCTATTGCATTACAACAATTCAATGGCTATCTCTCTATATTCGGTGTGGATTTACACATCTCTTATAGACAAAAGGTATGACAATACAATATATTTCACAAACCACATAAACAAAGTCAGATTAGTTATTATGCAACAATGAGGGTGTAGAGTCCCCGGTCAGTATGCAAAACCAGGAATGCTACAGAAAAATAACAGTAAAAAGAATGTCATATAGCAGAGGGTAGATCACACTCTTTGTTATCCAGGGCCATGAAAGAGTTGGAAGTGGAATAGGGGCAATCACTCGTTTCCATCTAAAAAAGCACTGCATACTTTGGAGATGGCCATAGCAATAGTGGGGGATGAAGTTTGCTTCCATAGTTAGGCTATAGTTGACTTAGCAATGAGAATACAGTCAAGTACATATTTATCATATTGTGGAACAGTGGACGAGCATAGGTAAAGTAGCACTTCTACTACTACTACTGAGGACAGAGCAAGAGGTTAACCGAGAACTTGGGTAATCAGTTATCCTATTTCTTTCCGGAAGTGCTGGACCATCATTTGCTACTTGTCAGGTGTAAGGCACATACTGTGTGGACAAGCATAATGAACATCTCCATGTGGTTGATGCACCAGGATATCTTAAGCTCCGTGAGTTTATAGTGCTAAGCACTGACGGCAAATCCAAAAATATACTAGTAGGTTAATTGGCTCCCAACTAAAAAGATAACCCTAGTGTGTGTGTACATGTGGTAGGGAATACAGAGTGTAAGCTTAACTGGGACAGGGACTGATGTGAATGGCTAAATGTTCTCTGCCAAGTGCTGTGGAATATGTATGTGCTATTTCAATAACTGGTAATAATGATAACAGTTCTAATAAACTGATTTTTATTTTTTGTACAGTTTGCATAAAACATGTCAATATGTTATATATAATGTGAGGTAATGTGGCAGTATGTAATTATACCTACTGTACTTAGAGTAATCCTTTCCATTCATAATGACAACACCATAATGTCGACAGTTAGGGTTGGTGTTGGGATTAGGGTTAGCATTAGGGATACTGCACAAATAGATTGTTGCCTTTTTTTGATTGTTGACATGCTGAATGTTAACATGGTAAATGTCAACATGTTCACTGCAGACATGACCATGTCGACATTCTCATTGTTGACATAATATATCTAACCCTGAGACATACAGTATGTCTGTACTTAGAACTTATAACGACCACTTATCTAGCATGTTATCTGAGGATTTCAGATCCTTTCCCTTTTTATACAAATTTAACATTTTGGTTATTTGTGTGCATTTTGCCCACATACCTCCTATTTTATGACGAACTAGCATTTGCCCGCAACTTTGCTCGATTGGATATCTGTTATTGCTTAGCGAAACTAAGTTTACAAAGACAGTAGTAGCATCTAATATTGTGATATATATTTTACAGGATAATGTAGACATTGATCACAAAACGTCTTTTTGCAGGTTTTCTTTCAGGGAACTCGTGAGCAAGCCACTTACCCTGGTGGCAAGTAACACAAACAGTGACTATATGATATGTAGTATTTGTCTTGGTGCTCCATCTACTGGATTGGATTGACATGTATACTGCAACTTCATGAGTCAAGATAAATCGCCTGATTAGTGCTTAGTATATAGCTGGATTTTCCTGCGAAATAGATCTTAAGATATATATATATATATATAATCATACATATATAACTGTTTGCATTCAGCGTGTGCAATATATATGTATATATATATATATATATATATATATACTGTTCACTCAACACTTGCTGCAGCTTCATAGGGTGCCAGTCATAGTAAATAACAAATAAACATGTTCCCAGAATGACACTCCTATCTCATACAGATCCATATAATAGACCCACTGGGACTGGGTATGTCTTCATTCAACGTTTAATCTTTTCTTCAGGAATACAGTATAATTTTATTATACTGATCTGTATGAGATAGGAGTGCCACTCTGGGAACATGTTTATTTATTTATTTATATATATATAGCAAACAGGAGTCCATAGTCATGGCTGTGTTGTTCATCAAGGGGCTGCTGCCTCATCCAGGCGTGCTCTTCCCCAGTGTAAAAAAAAAAAAGTTAAATAAAATTATTCCACAAAAAAAATAAAAAGATCTTTTTTAAAGATTTTTATTTGTGTGTGTTAGCTACGCTATTATTGTTCGGTGACACTGCTGGCCAGACCAGCGTAAATTTGTTGATATGGAGGACGATCAAATGAGAGGATAACAGGAACCACATAGTAGTGCTGCAGCTGCTGCCAGCAGTCATGATGATACAAGGCTGTCAACGTCATCTACTAAGGCTGATGCTAAAGGACTTAACTCAGGGCATCTAAAATCAAAGAAGCAATCTTACAGTGGTAAAGAAAAAACATCAAAGGGAAAGTTAGCTGCAGAAAGACATACAAGTGGCAATATGCCTTTCACCACACAAAGTGACAAGGAAAGGCTAAGGCCTTTATTTATGACTGGTGGTCTGCCTCTTATGACGATGTAAGCCCTTCTACCTGTAGATGGTTCAAAAAGATGAAAATAGTTAAGGCCCAGGAACCAACTGTGTTCTCAGAAATCCCTGAGGAGAGTCTAAGTGTGTTGGCGGGAGCCATGTGTGAGCCTGGCCTTTCCAAAACTGTACTCGAAGAAGAGCCTTCTTACACCACTTGTGCGTCCTCTGCAAATGTGGAGATGAGCAGAACAAGTCAACATGCTTACATAGAAATCGAGTACCCTTCTGTGGAAGTGCACCAGTCTGGGGACGATATTTTTGTAACTGACGCTAATAAGGATGTTGATGATGAGGATGTTGTTGATGAGGATATTGTTGATGAGGATGTTTGTGTAAATCAGGCACCAGTGCAAACAGTTGTTGCCCATGATAAGGGAAAGCCGATTGCCTGGGCATGATAAAAAAATCCACTTATATGTGGAATCATTTCTACCCAAATCTGGACAACAACTATCAAGCCATCTGTACCCATTGTAAAGCTAGAGTAAGTAAAGGTAGGGACCTTAGCCATCTAGGAACCTCCTCAATGTTATGTGCTAGCTCCCTTCTCTCTGCTAGATCCAAGCACCTGCCATCTTCACCACCAACACCTTCATCAACAATATCCTCAATCATAATTGGAACTAGTCCTGCATCCAATTTGATAAGGCTAACTCAGTACTACCCTATCCTGGATTCCTCAGAAGAATCTTTGAGCACTACTGCTGCTGCTGGGAGTGGATCTTCATCCCAGAAGGGGACCAGGAAGACTACTAGTAGTAGTTAAAAAAAAATTGACTATTAAACAGTCCTTTGCATGGATGAGCAAGTATGACAGCAGTCATCCAGGTGCACAGCGGATCACTGACGCCATAACATCTATGTTGGTACTAGATGTGTGCACAATATCCGCCATTAGTGCAGTGGGTTTTAGACAGTTAATTGAGTTCCTGTGTCCCCACTACCAAATTCCATCTAGGTTCCACTTCGCTAGAAAAGCAATTCCCAGCCTCTACAGGGACATTAAAAAAACTTAATTACTTAGTGTCCTCCAAAATGCCATTGTACCCACTCTCCACTTAACCACAGATATGTGGACAAGTGGAACAGGGCAAACGCAAGATTACATGACTGTGAAAGCCTACTGGGTGGGGGTATTGCCTTCAGCAGCACCAACAGCAGCATCTAAGAAAAAGCAGCTCATTCAGAGGTAGACTATTCTGTGTATCACCGGTTTCACTAAGAGGCATACTGCTGACAAACTCAGGGAAGTCATTGCAAAATGGCTTACCCTGCTTGGACTCCTTGGGATTTGTGATTTCTGACAATGCCACCAATATTGGGAGAGCATTACAGCTGGGTGAATTCCAACACGTCCCATACTTGCTCACACTATTAACTTGGTGATGCAAATTTTTTTTAAAAATGACAGGGCCGTGCAGGAGATGCTCTCTGTGGCCCGAAATATTTCTGGGCATTATCGCCATTCAGCAGGTGCATTTAGAAAATTGCAGCACCTGCAAGAAATGTTGAATTTGCCCTGTCACCAGCTGAAGCAAGAGGTAGTTACAAGGTGGAATACCACCCTTTATATGCTTCAGCGGATAGACGAACAGCAAAAGGTACACAATGAAGTATAACATAGTAAGAGGAGGGGGAATGTACCTTACTCAAGCTCAGTGGAAAATACTTTCCTTGTGCAGAGTGCTGAAACCCTTCGAAGTAGCCACCTGTGAAGTGAGTTCAGACACTTTCAGCTTGAGTCAGGTAATTCCCCTCATTAGACTGTTGGAAAAGCAGCTTGAGAAACTGAAGGAGGAGCTGAAATAAAGTGATTCCGCTTAGCATGTCGGACTTGTAGATCAAGTCCTTTATTCACTTCACCAGGATCCAAGGGCTGTCAGGATCTTTCAATCAGATCAATACATTTTGGCGACCATGCTTGATCCTAGGTTTAAGTCAAATGTTGTGTCTTTCTTCCCTGTCGAAGCCGGATAATTGGCTAAGACAGAATCTGTTACAATCGAAATCTGCACGACGCCATCTTGCAAATGGCGTCAAGACTCCATCTTAGAAATAGATCACACAGTGCCATTTTGTCAAAACCACATAGTACACAAAACACAATGCTAAATTGCTAAGTAATAGCATGACCAGCTTTTTAACAATCTTCCCCAAACACATACCGACAGTGTTTAACATACATAAAAATGACTTTCCAACACATTAAAATCATCACAGACTTAAATATAAACAGCGCAAATAGTAGCAAATTAGTGGTGTTTTCCCTGCATTCACATGAACACATATACTTGATGCCAGGATCTAGTTCCAGAGCGCTTGCATATGTATCGACTGTACCTTGTGACTGTATAATTTATTTACGCTTATTATATTAGATCACAGCGTGTAACTATCTGTACTTTTCTTGAATAATAACTTTTGTGCGTTGGACCACAAGTGCCAAAGTCTGAGAGCATTTATTGGGGTGTGCGACTGGTCATAGCGCTACTTAGCGCCACTTATGTTTTAGAGGTTTATAGGCAGGATTGTCTAGAGGTTTATAGACAGGATTGTATAGAGGTTTATAGGCAGGATTGTCAAAAGGTTTAATCAGGATACAACATCCCAACAAACACAGATCTGGAAAGATGAAAAGAGCTGTTGATAAGCAAATTGTCGTCACAAGAGGCACATGATGCAGCGATGGCTCCGTCTTAATTTTCTCCAGCAAGTGCGGTTGCAAGAAAAAATTAAACTTTCCCAAAAGACCCACTGGTGATGCAGATGAGTCAAGTTTTGACATCTGGTCAGGTCTAAAAGAATTTCCTACCTTTTAATGAGACTTCTACCGTGACTCCATCTGATACGGTCACCATTCAAAGAATGGTTGAGGACTATTTTAATGATAGCATCCAAATAGACTTGTCAGACAGTCCGTTTGACTACTGGCAGGAAAAAAAAGGCAATTTGGAGGCCCTTGCACAAACTGGCCCTACTTAACTTGAGCTGCCCACCCTCCGGTGTGTACTCAGAAAAAGTTTTTAGCACAGCTGAGATCCTTGTCAGCGATCGGCGTAGGAGGCTATCTCCTCAAAATGAGGAAAAGATGATTTTCAAAATAAACTACAAATTCCACGAGGAAGACCTTTACTGCCAATTACATCCAAAAATTACAGAGGCACCTGAGGCTGTAATGGTGGATTCCAGCGGGGATGAATATTGTGTGAAGATGATATACACACTGATGAGGGTGAGCAATAGGATGATGATGGTGACAACATCTTGTCTCTGTAAAGCCAGTTTGTGCATGGAGAGATCATTGCCAGCAATGTCAGCTGCCCAATCGTAGCTTGATTTGTGGGGGCCCAAACAAACCAATTGCTTAAGCCACAATTTGCAGTCCCTGCCGCTGAAGTGATTGCTTTGGTTTACTGCATGTCCTATATACAACATAAGGGTAGGTGGAAGGGCCCAAGGACAATTCCATCTTGCACCTCTTTTTTTTTTGCATTATGCGCTGTTTGGGGTATTGTTACCTGACATTTTTAATTTTATAGTTCATGAAACTTCCATCCTGTCTTCCACTGCTGTGTTGCAAAAGTTTAATATATGTCCTATATTTTTTTAAACTGCCGTGCTTTTGTGCCGCTGCTTTGACGCTTACTTTTTTCTATAGTTTCACACTGTATTTATTTTATCTAAAATCACAAATAGGTATACTTGCAAAATAATCTTATGCCATTTTTCAATCTTGATTTGTAGATACCTACTTGGTGGGCTTGGTTTTCCTTGATCATGACAGCCATGTTTGGTCACATGCAACTCAATCACCAAATGGAAAAGCTATTTTGTGATCGTATCTGGAGATGTTCTCTCTCCTCCCCTCCCCGCCTTCCCTGCCATAATCCCAGAAGAACAATGATAAGAGATGTTTAGTACCAAACTTTAAAAACCCCTCTGCCCCTTCCTGTTCAGAGCTTCCGTTTTGTGTGCTGCCACAAACAGCATCTCCTGCATGCCCCTTTCATTTAAAAAAAAAATGATGGACCACCTCAAGAGCTCAACTGGGGCAAGGACTGATGTGAATGAGTCAAATATTCTTTGAAAATGACTCCCCACCTCCCTCCCTCATAAATTTGCTTTGGAATCAAAATTAAATTTACTATGAATCAACCCTTCCTTTCACTGCCTTCAACTACTTACACACTCCATCTCCCTCAGGCCTCTTGATTAATGAAAACATATGTTTCCTTGTGCCATGTTGGAAGTTGAACTGCCACATGTTTTTGTCGCCCACTGCTGCCACTTAGCTTAGTCAGACAGCTAGTTTGGTGCAAATTATGGGTCTTAACTGAATGAAAACAATATTGTAAGCTGTGAGGTGGTCAAAATTAATTGAAAACGAGTGGAAATTAATGATATTGAGGTTAATAATACTGTAGGAACAACAACAGGCCAACAATTATGATTTTAGCTATTTTTATGATTTTTTTTTTAAAATACAGATCCAAAACCAAAACGAGCAAGGGCGGTTTTGCCAAATCCAGATCCAAAACATGAAGGAGATACAGATACAAAACAAAAACAGTTTTGACTAGCATGATAGTTTTATGTTTGTAAGATTCAAAGGACAATTAAATCACAAATTATGTTTGCCATGACTCAGATGACTTTCAAATAAATTTTTTGGGTTTTTGTGAGCTCTACCAGTTTGCTGGATTCCAACAGCAATTTACCCCACCCAGCTACATAGCAGAACACAGCAAGTTACAGCTTGGCGGTGTGTGTAGAAGATATTATTTAAAAGTTTTATGATGTCTTTCAGTTAGAGTTAAAGCTAGCATCTTACATAAATGTTTCTTTTAAAGAGGAAGCATAAAGCTGATTAGCTGATGAAGCTGCCCATTTTACCAGGATGCTCTCATATAACTCAGTGGTATTTGTGTGTCTAAAGACACTCAAATTGGACATCTCAGGCCTTGCATATCCTACTGTGCACCAGGAAAGGGCTTTGTGGCAGCATTAGCAGCCAGAAAGTCGCAGCTGCTGCCACAAAGCCGCAGTATTAGTCCCAGTGTCTCAGCTGTTCTACATTTGCACCTCAAGGATGTTTATGAGGAGAGTGTGACCAGGTTTCAGATAAAGTGGCCTATTTATCAACACTAAACTAATGGTTTTAATTATTTACAGTTTTTTTGTATTCATTAACACACTTAATCACCGATATCTCCTGGTTAATTCCGTCTGCGGTAATTTCCACACTCCCGATACTTTAGCATGGGGATGTAGAAATTAGGCTATTCATCAATTTCCAAAAATCATGTATTTTTCAGAATTTGATGGTGTTACTGTACGCTATCCTCAGATGGCGTACAGCCCTTGTAAGGCTTCACAAGCAGCTGTTTACATGGCAGCTTGTTTACATGGCAGAAGGACATACTTACCTGCTTTCAGCGTGAGCAGGTCTTCCTCCGGCTCCCTTCGTCGCTCCCTCCTCCGTCTGAAAAGTGTGTTCTCCCCGCTGCTGCATGCTGCCAGGTAGTGTCTCTCCTCTGTTCCCCGGTGACACTTGTAAGTGCTTCTTCAATTAACTGTTTATTTAGTATAAACAGTTAATTGAAGAAGAACTTACAAGTGTCAACGGGGAACAGACAGAGGCAAGACGCTTCCCGGCAGCATTATGCGGCGGCGGGGAGAACATAGGATAGTATTTAAAAAACACAAATCTACAGCCCCCCTCTGCTCAGCTCACACCAACTCCCCATGGGCCATATCCTGTCATAGCCTGGCAGACTGGGGGCCCACCAGCGGAGGTCCAGCTTCAGCACGGTATGTAGCGGGGGTACGCGCCATTGGCTGACGCACTATAAGTATCTGACAGCCGGGCAGAACCTGCTCTGGAAGGGCGGGCGTGGGGTTGTGGTTGCAAGGGAAAGTGGATGGAGCCGGCAGAGGATTCAGGCATGGAATAGTATCTATTTTCTGAAAAGTTGCAATCGCAAAAATGACTGCTTTTCGGAATAGATACTTATGGAAAGGAGGAATGAAGAATTCCTCCGGTAATTAGGTAGAACTTCATGTGAATTCTAAACTAATTATCTCCAGAGATTTTTTTAGTAATGATGAATTGGCTCCTTAGTCAGCAATTGAAGTGCAAGCCTGAGCATAATTAAACTCCTTAGGGTGCGTACAACAAGACAACGATTTGCCCGATTGTATCGGAATGACAAATCATTGAAATGGTTAAGTGTGTACGCACTACTGCACTACATGCAGGCTAACCTGGCAATGCGGTTGATGACCCCATGCAGCGGGATGTGGCAGGGGCTGACATTACAGGCAGTCGGGCACCAGATCGTCTAGTGTGAACTAAATCTAGGCACCCTTTAAGATTGTTTGGTTGCTGCTTTAATAAAGTGGACAAGTAGGTAGCCAATGATTGTGAGAGGGGCGTGTTATTGTTTATTTATAAGCAGCTGTTGGCTGGCAGCTCTCCATTTTCGTCCCACTCTCCCTACCTTGCAGTGTATTTATGTTGCTTATGGTGGTGGCGGTAGAACGGCTGTATGGTTTGAGGGCCAGATCAAGCTGCAGGCTCCCGATAATTAACATTCCTACTCATCACGCGCCAAAGCAATTCATCATTGCTCCGTCGCGGAGACTGCTGATCCGAAAACCAGCTGTCTCCGCCACACGCTTTCACTGCTCCATCTGAAGCAGTGAAACTTAGCACTGCCAAGTCTGACTCGGCAGTGCTAGTGCGCCTGCATGAACTAGAGTTCACACAGGCACACAAAGCCCCGGCGTAAGGAGTCGGACAGGGGCAAAGGTTTGTCAATCTTCGCAACCCTGGACTCCTTCCCATAGTGAAGAAGCGGGTTGTGGAAACAAATGCCATCTGAAGATGGCGGATGCTCCCGCAGTCAAGCTCCGAAAATATTGTATTTTCAGAACTTGATGAATTTCTGTCCCGTATGAGGACAGTGGGCCATTACGGGAGAGAAAGGTAAGTAGGCGATATCTGTGATGAATGGCCCCAAAACTTAATTTCTACAAAAGCAGGTGAAAATGTTAATTTTCACATGCATTTGTAGAACTGAAGTGCTAATGAATAGACCCCTACATCAATATACTACTTACCACACTACATCCTGCACTATTTAACTGAACTACATCACTACGTTCAGGGCCGACACAATGCAGTACACGGGATAAGCATTGCAGGGGGTCGCCAGGCTGGAGAGGCACCCTCCCCGCTGCTGCTTTCTGGGTGCCTTTACAGCTAAAATCATTGCGTTGCTGCACCTGTGACAGGCAGGCTGAGGCAGTTTCATGGGCGGGCTAGGCAGCGCGAAACTAAGGTGTGGTCCGACGGTGGACAGAGTGTATTACCCGCCCCTGAGCGGGAGGAGCTAGTTTGTTCTCCTGCCTTGTTAAGTTGTTATAAGCAGCACCACTGCCAGCAATAGCATGTAGACCAGCAATTTACACTAGCGACATACTCCATGATGTCATGCCGCACACGCAGGGCAGGTGCTACCCGCTCAGCAAACTCTGCAAAGCAGGGAGGCGCCGGTCTCTAGAGGCGCTCTGCTACTGTACCTGTCCTTGCCACAGTAATGTACCCTGTTGCTGCTGGCTGCCGCAGCCTGTCACACTGTATGACAGGCAGCGGTACCGGCATTCATGAAGAGCAGCTCCCACTGCCCCTCTCTCTGCCTTCTTACTGCTGTCCCCTGCCTGTTACTGCTGGCTGCCTGTCACACTGTATGAAGAGCAGCTCCCACTTCACCTCTCTCTGCCTTCTTACTGCTGTCCCCTGCCTGTTACTGCTGGCTGCCTGTCACACTGTATGAAGAGCAGCTCCCACTGCCCCTCTCTCTGCCTTCTTACTGCTGTACCCTGCCTGTTACTGCTGGCTGCCTGTCACACTGTATGAAGAGCAGCTCCCACTGCCCCTCTCATTGCCTTCTTACTGCTGTCCCCTGCCTGCTACTGCTGGCTGCCTGTCACACTGTATGAAGAGCAGCTCCCACTGCCCCTCTCTCTGCCTTCTTACTGCTGTACCCTGCCTGTTACTGCTGACTGCCTGTCACACTGTATGAAGAGCAGCTCCCACTGCCCCTCTCTCTGCCTTCTTACTGCTGTCCCCTGCCTGTTACTGCTGGCTGCCTGTCACACTGTATGAAGAGCAGCTCCCACTGCCCCTCTCTCTGCCTTCTTACTGCTGTACCCTGCCTGTTACTGCTGGCTGCCTGTCACACTGTATGACAGCCAGGCAGCAGCACGGCAGCACGAAGAGCAGCTTCAGTCTCCTCCTCCTATGTCAGGGCCCTTCCCTTCCTCATTGCTCCTCCCCGCTCCCGCTGCCCTGTCCAGCTAGGTGATAGACAGGCAGCAGCGCCGCCTCCTCTCCCCCCCCCCTTGTCTCAGCATCTCCACCTCCTCTCCCCTCCCCCTCGTCTCTCCTATCCTCTCCTTGTTCTCTCTCCTCCCCTCACAGGAGTGCACAGTGCAGTGTGATGGCGTCCAGCCGAAGAGAAAACTATGCAGAGAGAGGAGGGACATCAACAACAGGACTGGAGAAGATGGAGGAAGCAAACAGTTGCAGAATAAAGGTGTTTTATGCTAAATGTTTATATCTATTTAATAAGAGATTATTTAATTAAGAAAATCTATTTGGGCTATAGATAGTGGTAGGGGATGGGGTGGTGTATGTACATTATATGTGTAGATTTAATTTAAAATATTAATTATAATATATAATTTATTCATTATGATTTAGAATGCATGCATTAATTATAATATAAACTTATTATTTTGTGCATTGTAGGCATTTTCACACAGTGATGACCTTCTCTCACTGTCAGATAAG
Source organism: Taudactylus pleione (assembly GCA_031769625.1). Classification (NCBI taxonomy): domain Eukaryota; kingdom Metazoa; phylum Chordata; class Amphibia; order Anura; family Myobatrachidae; genus Taudactylus; species Taudactylus pleione. The sequence continues at coordinate 10,114,511 of JAUIMM010001030.1, read as the reverse complement.
CATAGAGGGCCTGATTCAGAGCCGGACGCTCTGACCAGAGCGCTAGCTCTGAGTAAGTGCCCTCCGACCTAAACTTGGAGCGGCCTCTTGGATGCTCGCATAGCTGTGGGTTACCACCCACAGCTTATGCGAGCGTCCATGATGATGGTCGCGATGGTCAAGACCATCGCGACCATCGGGCTTGCGACGAGACCCTGCGGTCAGGGAAAACAGTGTCGCAACTCCAGGCAGTTAAAGATCATCTACAACCACTGGGAGGTTGTTACACTCTTCTGCTGGGGCTGGGACTTTTCTGCATAGCCGGATCATCTGATCATCATTACCTTGTACTGGGACAATTTGGTTCCTACACTGCCTTCATATGAATCAAGGTTTTATTCCTCTCCTTAAGTGGAAGTCCTTAACAATTGCATTATACAGGGATACCAGGATATATTTTATATTTTGCCTTTTTATATTGAATATGTTATTCATGCATTTTATGTGACAATTGGGAAGCCTATCACTGATTTTTACACATTAAATGTGATATTTACTATGTGAGTCTTGATCATTTCTGCCGTACCAGTAGTATATAAATAATAATGCCCAAGAAGAGGAGCAATGGAGGAGCTGCCTAAGCTACACACCTCAATTCCAGAAAGACCTGCCGAATAGTGAGTGTTAGAGAGAGATAGCTGGCAGCTCCTTGTCCTGATAGCAGTGCGGAAGGTGCAAATTTATAGTTTGCACGGGGGCATTGAACACCCTAATATCGGCCCTGACTATGCTACCTCCCCACACTACATCCCTGCTACTGCACTATATCCACACACTATATAACTGCACTACATCACTTCAGTAAACCTCCACACTATGGCAGGGTTGCCTACCCTCCCGATTCGGGCGGGAGCCTTCTGATAAACGGGTGCAGCTCCCGCCCCCCCGGAAAGGCAGGCAAGCCTCCCGCCTGCCGCCGATCCCCTGACCCCCCCTCCGAATTACCTGATAAACCCCCGCAGCGGGGGGGGCGCTGATGCGATTCGCATCATTTTGGCCCCGCCCCCTGCTTTGCAATGCCTATTTTTCCTGCATTGTTTAGCGAGGGCGGGGCTAAAATGACGCGATCGCGTGGCCCCGCCCCCTGTCACGCCCGCAAACTGACCTCACCTCGTTTGGACCTGCCCATTTTGCCGGCCACGCCCCCTGTGTTGCCGATCTGGCTGCTCCCTCCCGGAAGGAGCAGCCAGATTGTCGGCAAGTATGCATTATGGGTCTCATTCAGACCCGGTCGCAAGCGCCTATGCGCTCGCAACCGGGTCGATGGGCACTGCGTGTGCACAAGCCCTGGAGTGAGAGAATCTCTCTCACTCCGGAGCTCGCTACCAATGGGGCGGCTGTCGATGTTGATTGACAGCCGACCCTGTTTGGTAGACGGGCCGGGGGGGTGGCAGCACGAACGCCTGCCGTTTGTGGGCGGCCACACTGACATCATCAATGATGTCAGTGGGGAACTTCCTGCTCAAACAGAGCAGGAAGCTCCCTGGGGCTTACGAGAGCCCAGACCCAACCTGACATTGGCAAGTGTGTATGCACTTGTCGATGCCGGGACACCTGTCGGGTCCGTCTCACGACAGGGCCCCTCAGGACCTCGGGCCCGGCACAGGTGTGCCCCTAGTACACCCCTGTCGCTGGGCCTGAGTGTGTGGAGGTAAAAACTCCTGGCATATAATGTGGTACAGCTGCTACATAAAGGCCTCACTGTATATTCTGTAATAATACCCGGGACACATTCTTGTTATGTGCATTTTCTCATGCCCTGTACATAGTGTGGGGATAGATGGTCGGTGGCAGACAGGTCACTGCCATAGTGAATGCCATCTGTATAAGCAGTTAGGCTTGCAGCAGTTTTAGATCCCTCCAATGTTGTATGCAGCCCCTCCCGCCTCAACTGCCTCTCTTCAAGCTGAGACTAGATTGCTAGCCTCTAATCTTGGGGGAACCTGCACGACATGTACAATTAATTCAATTATAAATAAATAATAAAATTAAATGAAAAGAATAAATACTTACCTTTTGCATAATATCACCAACATCCAGAGAACCGTTCACAGAGCTCAAGATTGCCTGTTCCTTCATGCGAGCATGCACAGTGTAAGGCTGGGTACACATTTAACGATGTGTACCCAGCCGACCTGTCGTGAGACGGACCCGACGGGTGTCCCAGCATTGGCAAGTGCATACACACTTGCCAATGTCAGGAGTGACGCAGCGACTGTGGGGTCCATGCTGCATTCGGCAGCATGGCCCTTGCTGACGATGTCGCCCGTCGGTATGCGCGGGAGCGTGCATCTTCAGTGACATAGTCTGTACTCACCGGTCGATGTGGACGATATGTCGTCTGATCTGTCCACGTCTGAATCGGGCCCAAAGGACCTCATTCAGAGTCCATCACAAAAAGCGATCGCTCACTCTGAATGAGGACGGGCGCATCTTTTCTTCAAGTGCGGCCTCCTGGTCGCAAGCTAATATGTGGGTTGCCACCCACAGCTTAGCTTGCGATCAGGGTGATGATCGCGATGGTCATCACCATCGCGACCATCGGGGCTTACGACCAGACCCTAAGGTTGGGTCTGGGGTCTCGTAAGCCCCAGGGAGCTTCCTGCTCTGTGCTGGGCCTGAGGTCCTGAGGGGCCCTGTCATGAGACGGGACCCGACAGGTGTCCCGGCATCGACAAGTGCATACACACTTGCCAATGTCAGGTTGGGTCTGGGCTCTCGTAAGCCCCAGGGAGCTTCCTGCTCTGTTTGAGCAGGAAGTTCCCCACTGACATCATTGATGAAGCCAGTGTGGCCGCCCACAAACGGCAGGCGTTCGTGCTGCCACCCCCCCGGCCCGCCTACCAAACAGGGTCGGCTGTCAATCAACATCAACAGCCGCCCCTTTGGTAGCGAGCTCCGGAGTGAGAGAGATTCTCCCACTCCAGGGCTTGCGCACACGCAGTGCCCATCGACCCGGTTACGAGCGCATAGGCGCTTGCGACCGGGTCTGAATGAGACCCATAGTGTGGAGGTTTACTGAAGTGATGTAGTGCAGTTATATAGTGTGTGGATATAGTGCAGTTGCAAGGATGTAGTGTGGGGAGGTAGCATAGTCAGGGCCGATATTAGGGTGTTCAATGCCCCCATGCAAACTATAAATTTGCACCTTCCGCACTGCTATCAGGACAAGGAGCTGCCAGCTATCTCTCTCTAACACTCACTATTCGGCAGGTCTTTCTGGAATTGAGGTGTGTAGCTTAGGCAGCTCCTCCATTGCTCCTCTTCTTGGACATTGTTATTTATATACTACTGGTACGGCAGAAATGATCAAGACTCACATAGTAAATATCACATTTAATGTGTAAAAATCAGTGATAGGCTTCCCAATTGTCACATAAAATGCATGAATAACATATTCAATATAAAAAGGCAAAATATAAAATATATCCTGGTATCCCTGTATAATGCAATTGTTAAGGACTTCCACTTAAGGAGAGGAATAAAACCTTGATTCATATGAAGGCAGTGTAGGAACCAAATTGTCCCAGTACAAGGTAATGATGATCAGATGATCCGGCTATGCAGAAAAGTCCCAGCCCCAGCAGAAGAGTGTAACAACCTCCCAGTGGTTGTAGATGATCTTTAACTGCCTGAAGTTGCGACACTGTTTTCCCTGACTGGCGCTGGGTGAAAGTGGTGCAGCTCTTGTGCCAATGAATAGAGATAGTTTGTGCAAAGAAACGGGGTCCGCTGAAGGCTCTGATGCATTTTGCCCCCCCCCCCCCAAACACAGAGGCTTTACCACACCACATACAGAGAGATCGGATGTGCGTGTGTGCAGGGCCAATGCTAGGGTGTTCAGCACCCCTCTGCAAACTATAAATGTTGCGTCCTCGTACAAATACAGATGTGGCCGGTCTCATCCTACCTGCAAGCGGCAGCATCGCGATTGCGTCTAGCCACGGCCAGCCAACGTGTTCACAGGGGCATTTGCACCATGCATTCCGATGGATCGAGGATGCATGCACACGCAAGCGTAAGCCCACAGGTACGCTAATCGCGGCAAACGAGTCACATTTGCCGCGATAAGCTTTTAAGCTGGGAAGGGACACATCGGTCTCTCTACAATTTTTCATGACCAGAGAGAGAGAGGTGACAGGGAGATGGTGAGCAGGGGCTGGCTGGCAACTTTTAGCCTGGGGGGCAAATGCATGCAGGCGGCCCTGGCAGAGGAGTAGCGTGTAGCCAGGGTGCCCGAAGAACATGCGTGCTATGGCGCCGCCCCCCTCAAGTGTTTCAGGGAGGAGGCGGGTCCATATGGGATTAATGTAAGGTAAAAATAAAGATTAGGGGCAGCCCCCTGTCGTAGTGCCCATATGCAGTGCCCCCGTGTGCCACAGGAGATAACACCCTTATGCAGGCCTCCAGTAGTGCCCCCAGTAGTGATCCCCCCCTATGCAGTGCCCCTTGTGCCCCCAGTAGTGGTCCCCCCTGTTCAGTGCCCCTTGTGCCCCCAGTAGTAAGCCCCTTATATAGTGCCCCCAATAGTGGTACCCCCTATGCAGTGCCCCCAGTAGCAGTCCACCCCCCCATGCAGTGCCCCCAAAAGTGGTAACCCTTATGCAATGTCCCTTAAATAGTGGCCCCAGTTGTAGTCTCCCCCCTATGCAGTACCCCCAGTATTGCCTTTTATATAGAGACCCCAGCAGTGGTCCCTCGCAGTGCTTCCGGTGGTAGTCCCCTCCCCCTATGTAGTGCCCCTAGTAGTAGTCCCCTCCCCCCTATGCAGTGCCCCTAGTAGTAGTCCCCTCCCCTTGTAGTGCCCCCAGTAGTAGCCCCCCCTTGTAGTGCCCCCAGTAGTAGTCCCCCCTTGTAGTTCCCCCAGTAGTAGTAGTCCCCCCCTTGTAGTGTCTCCAGTAGTAGTGGTCCCCCCCCCTTGTAGTGCCCCCAGTAGTAATCCCCCCCTGGTAGTGCCACCATAGAAATCCCCCCCTGGTAGTGCCACCATAGAAATCCCCCCCTGGTAGTGCCCCCATAGTAATCCCCCCCTGGTAGTGCCCCCAGTAGTCCCCCCCAGTAGAGAGAGACTTAATTAAAAAAAAACAAAAAACACTTACCTGAAACTCCCGTTCCTGGTCCTGACGCTTCCACCAGCTCCTCTGGCCGCTTTGCATTATGGGAGAGACGTCGTCATGACGACGGCTCTCCCATCACCCACTGCGGGAGCCGGAAGATGGCTCCCGCAGTGGGAGCAGCGGCAGCCGATGAGAGTCTGACAGACTCTCAGCGGCTGCTGATTACAGCAAACACACAGCTGCCGACTCCGGCAGCTGTATGTTTGTGCTGTGTAGCGCTGACCGGACTCCGTCCGGTCAGCGCTACACACGCGGTGCAGTCTGTGTCACAGTGACACAGACTGCACCGGCCCGCGGCCCGCATTACACTGCGGCCCGGGGGGCACATGGCACCCGGCCCAGCCCGCCACTGATGGTGAGAGTCAGTGGGTGACAGGGGTGAGGGGTGACAGGAGAGAGGGGTGATGGGGAGATGATGAGAATCAGTGGGTGACAGGGAGAGGGGTGACAGGAGAGAGAGGTGACAGGGAGATGATGAGAGTCAGTGGGTGACAGGGAGAGGGGTGACAGGAGAGAGAGGTGACAGGGAGATGGTGAGAGTCAGTGGGTGACAGGGAGAGGGGTGACAGGAGAGAAAGGTGACAGGGAGATGGTGAGAGTCAGTGGGTGAAAGGGAGAGAGTGACAGGCGAGAAAGGGGTGACAGGGAGAGGGCAATGGCTGGGGAAAAGCAGTGGAAGATGAGCAGAGGGTGATGCTAGAGAGAGGCAGTGGGTGATGGGCAGTGGGTGACGCTAGAGAGAGGCAGTGGGTGATGGGCAGTGGGTGATGGGCTGTGGGAAACAGCATTAATTAGAAAAAAAATAGTAAGATTATTAAAGAAACCGAAAGATTACATAAGAAAAGAGGTGTTTTAAACCTCTAGGATGGGGGCAGGCATGTATGCAAATTACTTGTTGGAGTTAGCCTATGGCAAGCAGGGGTGGGTTTGTAACAGGAACATTATATAAAGGGCTAGAAATGTGGGCCAAAGCCTCTTTGTTCCAGATTCCCCACCCTCCCTCCCCTATAAAATTTGGTATGTTGTGGGTTTGGTTTTGGGTGGTGGGAAAGAACGGCAGGTCACCAGTCCGGGTGCAATTATGATTTAAGGGCGCTCCCTTCGTTGACTGGTAGTTGGCTGTACCAACCTAACGGGGGGCAGTATCACCACCTAAATGGGTGGGAAGTCAAGAAGGGGTGTGAGCATTACCTTTTGTTGATGATATGATTTACATGGTTATGTGTATACACTCTGGGCGACCTACGCCTGCTATGTCTTTTGTTGTTTGTGTGTGGGCATAGCAGATTTGGCTGATTTCTGGCCGTCCTTTCTTTGCCACCATACATCCTTAAATAAATAATAAATAAATAATTATTATTATTGCTCCAATAAATCGCCATCAAGTTATCTGCCAAATCCACGTCTCAGTGTCTTTATTTTATGTTAGTATGATAAGTGGTTTGCACACATGACACACCTCATCCGATAGAAGGTTTAAAGAAGACTATGCTTACCAGACAGTGAGAGAAGGTCATCACTGTGTGAAAATGCCTACAGTGCACAAAATTTGTTTGTATTATAATTAATGCATGCATTCTAAATCATAATGAATAAATTATATATTATAATTAATATTTTAAATTAAATCTACACATATAATGTACATACACCACCCCATCCCCTACCACTATCTATAACCCAAATAGATTTACTTAATTAAATAATCTCTTATTAAATAGATATAAACATTTAGCATAAAACACCTTTTTTCTACAACTGTTTGCTTCCTCCATCTTCTCCAGTCCTGTTGTTGATGTCCCTCCTCTCTCTGCATAGTTTTCTCTTCGGCTGGACACCATCACACTGCACTGTGCACTCCTGTGAGGGGAGGAGAGAGAACAAGGAGAGGATAGGAGAGACGAGGGGGAGGGGAGAGGAGGTGGCGATGCTGAGACATGGGGGGGGAGAGGAGGCGGCGCTGCTGCCTGTCTATCACCTAGCTGGACAGGGCAGCGGGAGCGGGGAGGAGCAATGAGGAAGGGAAGGGCCCTGGCACAGGAGGAGGAGACTGAAGCTGCTCTTCGTGCTGCCGTGCTGCTGCCTGGCTGTCATACAGTTTGACAGGCAGCCAGCAGTAACAGGCAGGGTACAGCAGTAAGAAGGCAGAGAGAGGGGCAGTGGGAGCTGCTCTTCATACAGTGTGACAGGCAGCCAGCAGTAACAGGCAGGGGACAGCAGTAAGAAGGCAGAGAGAGGGGCAGTGGGAGCTGCTCTTCATACAGTGTGACAGGCAGCCAGCAGTAACAGGCAGGGTACAGCAGTAAGAAGGCAGAGAGAGGGGCAGTGGGAGCTGCTCTTCATACAGTGTGACAGGCAGCCAGCAGTAACAGGCAGGGGACAGCAGTAAGAAGGCAGAGAGAGGGGCAGTGGGAGCTGCTCTTCATGAATGCCGGCACCGCTGCCTGTCATACAGTGTGACAGGCTGTGGCAGCCAGCAGCAACAGGGTACATTACTGTGGCAAGGACAGGTACAGTAGCAGAGCGCCTCTAGAGACCGGCGCCTCCCTGCTTTGCAGAGTTTGCTGAGCGGGTAGCACCGGGCCTGCGTGTGCGGCATGACGTCATGGAGTATGTCGTTAGTGTAATTTGCTGGTCTACATGCTATTGCTGGCAGTGGTGTTGCTTATAACAACTTAACAAGGCAGGAGAACAAACTAGCTCCTCCCGCTCAGGGGCGGGCAATACAGCGCAAAGAAATCAGCTCCTGACTGGATGGTTAATTCAGGTAGATCAGTGATCAGCAGCCACTCTGTCCACCGTCGGACCACACCTTAGTTTCGCGCTGCCTAGCCCGCCCATGAAACTGCCTCAGCCTGCCTGTCACAGGTGCAGCAACGCAGTGATTTTAGCTGTAAAGGCGCCCAGAAAGCAGCAGCGGGGAGGGTGCCTCTCCAGCCTGGCGACCCCCTGCAATGCTTATCCCGTGTACTGCATTGTGTCGGCCCTGAATGTAGTGATGTAGTTCAGTTAAATAGTGCAGGATGTAGTGTGGCAAGTAGTATATTGATGTAGGGGTCTATTCATTAGCACTTCAGTTCTACAAATGCATGTGAAAATGAACATTTTCACCTGCTTTTGTAGAAATTAAGTTTTGGGGCCATTCATCACAGATATCTCCTACTTACCTTTCTCTCCCGTAATGGCCCATACGGGACAGAAATTCATCAAGCTCTGAAAATACAATATTTTCGGAGCTTGACTGCGGGAGCATCCGCCATCTTCAGATGGCATTTGTTTCCACAACCCGCTTCTTCACTATGGGAAGGAGTCCAGGGTTGCGAAGATGGACAAACCTTTGCCCCTGTCCGACTCCTTACGCCGGGGCTTTGTGTGCCTGTGTGAACTCTAGTTCATGCAGGCGCACTAGCACTGCCGAGTCAGACTTGGCAGTGCTAAGTTTCACTGCTTCAGATGGAGCAGTGAAAACGTGGGGCGGAGACAGCTGGTTTTTGGATCAATTGAATTGCTTTGGCGCGTGATGAGTAGGAATGTTATTTATTGGGGGCCCTGTTACAGTGTGTATATTAAAATTAATAATAATAATTCCTTATACAGCTAAAACCAAAATATATAAATGAGATGTGATCATTTTCCCAGAGCTTAGATATATCAACAGAAACCAGCGCACAATACAAGCTAATTAGCATTTGTTTATCCCTAGCTAAGAGCCACAGTTTCCTGCCTGAAGGCTCTAGATAACACAATAAGGTTTGGGAGGCCTTTGTTTGGGGTATGACACCTTGCAGGTGGGAGGCTGTGAAAATACAGCTACTCAAAACACACAGCTGACTCACTGTTGGGACAGGATTGAAACACCCCCTTTTTGAACATACCTATCAGATGTGTTCAAGGCGGAGTTGGGTTCACAAAGAGACTCCAGACCTCAATTATACTAACTGAAGGACATGGTCACTCTGACTGTGGCAACCAGACGAGGAAGATGCAACCTCCATCTCTTGGAGACATGGAGAAACTGGCTGTTTATCTACCTGGAGGCTAAGTATACTGTCTCTCCTACCACTCATGGCTTACAGGCAAGATGTAGAAATCATGTGTTTTTAGGGATATGGATTATGTATTAAGTAGTTATTATTGTTTGTTTTCATTTTTGAATTTTGAATGGTTGCACAAGATATGTAACAGTTTCTCTTTCCAACAAGCGTATTTTGCAGGATTGCAAGGCCTGAAGTTACACTGAACAGCAGGCTCTAAGCAATTGTGACTCCTGGTTATTCAAGGTACCCTGTATTAACCATACATGCCTACTCTCCCGGGAATCGCGGGAGGCTCCCGATTTTTCGGGTAACCCCCCGCGATCCCGGAAGAGTAGGCATATCTCCCGCATCCCGCCCACTTCCTAGTGAAGTGGGCAGGATGGGGAGATTTTACCTGAAATTATCGGGTCCGTCGGGAAGGGGCGGGGCTAAATTAGGCAAATCACGTCATTTAGCCCCGCCCCCTCCTCACGGACCCGCGAATCACGGGGGTTTTCTGTAAAGGGGGCAGGGCCTAATGCCGTCTATCGTCTGGCCCCGCCCCCCGAAGAGGAGAGCAGCAGGTCCCCTCCTGCTGCTCCCGGAAAGCTGCCCAGCAATGTAGGTAAGTATGGTATTAACCCTTTCTGTGCTGCATATATCATATCTGCAATAACACACTACAAAAAAAGAAACACACTCACACTTGGTACAATAGATCTCTTTACAACATCATGGCTGCATTACCATGAGGCTCCACCCATTCATAGCAACACAAAAGCACACAACTCTCACATGCAAATATATACACAAATAATTGTTTTCTCTGATAGATTGCAATCCACAATTTATTTATAGATATTAATCTGCCGGAAGTGCAGGAAAACATTTATATCCCTTAAAATATACATACAGAATATCATATATTCCCCCACATACACACACGCATGTGCACTTCTCACACATACATTCACGGTATATCACTCTATTTATTTCTGTTTAATTCACTCTGCAGCATATCTGCAGTGAAACTTGTTCATTAAGGTCACACATTACACATTGGTACAGGTACAGTGCATGTTTTAAAGTACTGGATAATTCATAATTAATCGCCAAAAACACAAATGTTTCATATATTTGAAGCAAATGAACGTAAATTGGAAATTTATCTTAGTGATGGTAAAATTATTTTACCTATTGTACTGCAATGTATTGCAGGATTGTTCCAATGTTGTGTGTTCTGATAATGTCACAAACATTACAATTGGCAAATTTTATGATGTTTGGTAGAATAATCATGATTTATACAGGAGCTGGATACAGCACCAATGTGAATTATGATTTGCATTTATTACCTTCTGTTGTTCTCAATGTCTAATTTTGAACAAAAGGGGGGGTTTACACAGAATCGCAGAAAACAGGGATCTGTGTAATATGACATTACTGAACACACACATGGCTGCAATACAGAAGTTTTGAGAAATTTGTACTGTACACATGATTTCTGTGTGGAGTTTGTATGTACTTCTGAAAAATCCTTGCAATACAGCAGTTTATAGATTTTTCAGGTTAAGAAATTAACTTCTGAGTAAGTTATAACATGTGGTGTGCTATACTGTATTATCTGTGTAGTAGATCGCATGTAAACCACATATAATCTTGCAGTTATAACTGAGTACGATTTGAAGGTTTGCTGAATATGCATAATACATTGTTTAAGATAATCAAGGACTTGATGTGTTTTGTCAAGGAATATTAGGGCGGTTAGTGGCCCTGTGAAAGCTTGCATGTTTAGCTCACATGAAGCTTTGATCGCTATACATGCATAGAGCATAAGCGATGACGACTCGGTGTCTGGGGTCTGGTGGCATAGGACAGGATACGTAAGAAAACTGTATGGAAAGGTTAGCAAGGTTCAGAGAGATATGAATATCTGAGATGTCATAGATATTTTTGACGTGTCCCATAATAACGGTAAAGCAATTATTGCCTATGATGTATGGCATTCTGTTGTTTTAATTCTAACCATTACTTCCTACAGAAGCATGTCTTTAATAGTTGTCTGAGCGGGTACTGCATTTTGGCGACGCGGTAAGAATTTTGAGCAGAGAAGCGCGCACTGAGAATCTGTGAATGGCGTGAATTAGCTACTCTCGCTGGCTGATCTCAGATCTGTAAGATAAATTCTCCAATCTAGTAAGGATTGAGGACTTCATTTCCACCAATACGGACAGGAAAAAGTGATACACCAGCAGTGTCCGACTGGAACAATGGGGATCACCGGAGGTTTTCTGTACCCCTATGGTCCAGTCTGACCCTGTATACTAGTTATAACTCAGATAGATATGGATTTCTGTAAATAGATTAAGGAACTCGCAAATGGAGGTATGTGTTTAACCCATGTATTCAATTCTGTAACCGATATATAGGTGACACTAGTGTGAAGCTTAGGATCAGGTGATGTATTGCTAAGCAGGGTATGATTAATTGGATCATATAGCAGGTTTGCAATGAGTCCTATAATAATCGTTCTATATAAATACTGATAAGCAGAATGGAGTTTAAAAAGACTGAATCGCAGGTCGGCAAAGTCTTTAATAAAGGTAAAAATGGATCATTTCATTTAAGATGCCACAGATGTTAGGATGTCTAAATAATTGTTTTCCTTTAGGTATATGACTGCAGGAAATATGATTTTTAGACAGCGATATACATTACATTATAGATATTAAGAGACAATGTGATATGCGTAATACTCAGATGTTAGACATGGGATGTTCCTTAGAAGTAGGGATATCATATGAAAAGCAGGAATAAGGAAATCGGGATTTGTCATTACTGCAGTAAATAAGGAGACGTCCTTATGATACTGATTACAGGTGATAATGGATTTAACCTTTATGCTTATAGCAATGTTTATGGTATATGCAATTGTTCTTAAGACTGTATATGGTATAATATGGGTTAAAAACAGACAGGTGGTATAAAATCCTGCTCATTTTAAAATCCCTGGTGTATACAGGTAAAGTATAATGGTATAAATATGGATATTGGAGTAAAGGATTCAAAATTCCCCTATGTGTTAATAAGTAAGTATTGCAACCCCTGACCAAATTCATAGGAATTGGAAGATGGGTGGACAAGGTCTTTTTTGTAGGATCTTGGAAATATTAATACCTGAAAATACTGTGTATTTCTCATGAAGTGACTTATGTGGATTACGCCATCGGAACTGTTGTAAGTGGCAATTGGTCATAAGGAATAGTGTTTATAGATCCCAAGTGATAGTTAGTAACATGCACAAACGTGATATTGTTATTTTCATAAATCCCTGTAAAATCTAGTTAAATTGTGGTGTAGTTATTATAGATAACCCAATGGTGGAGGTTTCATTCACCAGAACAGGGGGATTGCCATAGATCATAAAAATATGGATATGATTATACTGTTTTAAAGTGCTGCAGTGACAATAACTCAGTGGAATGTAAGTTTTTTTCCCCAAAACACCTGTTGTAATTTTGATGTTTTACCTCTAGCGACCAGTAGAGACACTCACTGGTCCTAGGAGGAGAAGTAGTAGAAGGGGAAATACACATCCATTTCCCAGCAGAGGTGGTAATGCCTTGAATTACTAAGGGTTTTTAATGAAAAAAATTACATTTAAGGTTGTTTTAAAATGGTCTTTTATTTAAACAGGTTCCACAGGATGATTTTCTGTTTTTACTAATAAGTAATTGGGTATATCTATTAACAGTTTGTATGTTTGGAATAGATAGGAATTATTTACATATTGACATGTCTGTATTATGTAAACTAACACTTCTTTCTATTTTCTCGGAACATCGGAATGCAGGTTAAAGTAGATCAAATGGCCCAAGACTTCCCTGATTCTCCTCAACAATTAATACACAGATTATTGTCAGGAGAAAGGGGGGGGGTTGTTATATGGGTATTTGAAGGTTGGAAATTTAGAATTTCCCAGATTAGGGATATTTTTTTGGAGATTTTCATAGAAAATGAGAAAAACAAAAGCATTGTAGGATCTTGAATGCCACCTAGTGGAGAAAATGATGTAAAGTTGAGTCTGTAACACTCATCAATGTTAATGATATGTGATTTTTGGAAACTCCAATATGGAGCAGACAAAATTCTAAATGATCACAGTGGGTGGGAGGGATCGCTAATGCACGGAGAATCAGTTTTTCGTCCATGTAGGCAAGTCAAGTCAACAACAGGATATCTGAAGACTGCAGACAGGTTGGATGGAAGACAAGACATCAGATTTGGTAGGAAAGATGGAGACATTCGAAAGTACTGATATCTCTCAATTTCTTATTTAGATGCTGACAAGGCCCAGCTGCAGACAGACGATATTCCTGGCAGATGACTACACAAACCCTAAGATGATAGAACGGAACACAGATCGGAAGATGATCAGATGAAACAGATCGGAAGGACCAGGATACGGATCATCCAAAGCAGATGTCCAAGATGACAACACTCCAGAAGTGCGCCCTCATCCCATGTGGCAAAGATGACAACTATAGGCTTTTGATTCCAAATGTTAAAAAAAATTAGGAAAGGGTTTGGTTCAAATATGAAAGATTTTTTATCCTTACATACACTCAAACAAGGTTTTTTCCATCTACATATGTGAAGCAGGAGAGGACCGCTACTTCTCCGCCCTTTCATTACCTTTTATTTTGAACTGTGAAAATTACATTGTTATGATTCTCTCCAAACTGAATTCTCTCTCTTCTCACCACCTGTACGATCAATGAACATACACATAACACATACACTAAAATAGTGATAATACACAAGCTTATGTCAGTTCAACGGTCAGATGTCATTGAACTCACATCAGGGGGAAATGTTACAGTGTGTATATTAAAATTAATAATAATAATTCCTTATACAGCTAAAACCAAAATATATAAATGAGATGTGATAATTTTCCCAGAGCTTAGATATATCAACAGAAACCAGCTCACAATACAAGCTAATTAGCATTTGTTTATCCCTAGCTAAGAGCCACAGTTTCCTGCCTGAAGGCTCTAGATAACACAATAAGGTTTGGGAGGCCTTTGTTTGGGGTATGACACCTTGCAGGTGGGAGGCTGTGAAAATACAGCTACTCAAAACACACAGCTGACTCACTGTTGGGACAGGATTGAAACACCCCCTTTTTGAACATACCTATCAGATGTGTTCAAGGCGGAGTTGGGTTCACAAAGAGACTCCAGACCTCAATTATACTAACTGAAGGACATGGTCACTCTGACTGTGGCAACCAGACGAGGAAGATGCAACCTCCATCTCTTGGAGACATGGAGAAACTGGCTGTTTATCTACCTGGAGGCTAAGTATACTGTCTCTCCTACCACACATGGCTTACAGGCAAGATGTAGAAATCATGTGTTTTTAGGGATATGGATTATGTATTAAGTAGTTATAGGTTGTAGTCATTTATGAATATTGTGGTTCATAGTGGAATCTTTGTTAGCGGCCAGGTTATCAAGCTGTAATGCTTTGGTTATGCCTTAGTTTGTGTTAATCTGTAGTAGACGATATGTAAAAGTTTGCAGTGATTTGGGTTCAGTTTTATATATATGGCTGGCTGTGATATATATATATATATATATATATATATATAAAGTTTCTTCTTTCCCCCTTCCTTCCCATGTGTTGTATTCTTGTGGTCTGACTGTATCATTGTGTAGTTAAGATTAAGATGGAAATTGGGTAAAATATTGCAATCTGTAGATATATAATTGTTTGATATCAATTGGTGATGAAGGAACCCGTAATTCGGTAGTGGTCAATTACATTGTACTAAGTTTATAAGTAATGTACATTGTTTAGTAGTTTATACTATTATTATGGAATGTGAAAATTTCAGGTTGAATTCGGCTACTGGTTGTGGTTCCATGGGAGTTGTGGATTGCTAGCCATATTGTGATAGTATTGTGAAGTTATATATTATCATAGTTTGGGTATTTAAAGATGGCTACCTCCATGTGGTATGAACAAAGGAAATTCCATGTGCTCCATGTTTCCCCATTGAATCATGTGCTTGATTCAATGGAAGTTGTGAATTACTAGTCTTGTGATCATAGTTATAATTCTGCCCAGTTTTGGTGTTGCATAGTACAAATAGGTTGTTATAGATATTATAATTATGATCATTAATGGATATATGATTTACAGAAGTTACAACATTATGCAAGTTTTCTTACTTTCATAATGGAGTTTACCTAGGGATCATGAGGCTTGCAAACAAAGGAAAAACATGTGCTTTGGCCCTTCCCCCTCCCCACAGTCTAGTGGGTACTGGATGAGGTCTGTTGTAGGATGGTATTGTTGTATATTGGAATCAGCTTGTGTTGTACATGTTGGAATATTAAATGGTGCAGTGTTTGCCTGATGTGTTGGCATATGATATTCAGCTTGCATATTTAATTAACTATGGCATTATGGGAGATTTCAATGAGGGTTTTTCTGACATTCAAAAAGGAGTTTGTGTTCAGAGACCATGCGGTTTGAACAATAGGACAAAGGGTCCCAACAACCCCCACACATAATCTCACACAGCAGCCATTTCCTCTCTTTCTCTCTCTCTCTCTCTCTCTCTCTCTCTCTCTCTCCTTTGTATCGTCTATATTGTATTTTAATAAGCATTGATTTTATGAAGATTGATTTGATATATAAAAACATTTTACTTATAACATTTTGTGTGCATCGTTAACTTTATGAAAGGAAATTATCCAAATGATTTAAAAGGTATATAATTCTGGTTAACACTTTGCGAATTTCATATATTTATGCTACTTATAACCTGATAGTTATTATATGAAAAATAGAATATTTGCTTCAGATATATTGGGATTAAACAAACTGGCAATGGCCTGTGTGCACAAAAAGAAAGAGGAAAAAAACACCCCTTATCAGGCCCGCACCTTGATCTGGCCTTCAAACCATACAGCCGTTCTAATGCCACCACCATAAGCAACATAAATACACAGCAAGGTAGGGAGAGTGGGATGAAAATGGAGAGCTGCCAGCCAACAGCTGCTTATAAATAATAACACGCCCCTCTCACAATCATTGGCTACCTACTTGTCCACTTTATTAAAGCAGCGACCAAACAGTCTTAAAGGGTGCCTAGATTTAGTTCACACTAGACGATCTGGTGCCCGACTGCCTGATATGTCAGCCCCTGCCGCATCCCGCTGCATGGGGTCATCAACCGCATTGCCAGGATAGCCTGCATGTAGTGCAGTAGTGAGTACACACTTAACCATTTCAATGATTTGTCATTCCGATGCAATCGGGCAAATCGTTAACAAAAATTGTCTTGTTGTACGCACCCTATGGAGTTTAATTATGCACAGTTTTGCACTTCAATTACTGACTAAGGGGCCAATTCATCATTACTTAAAAAAATCTCTGGAGATACTTAGTTTAGAACTCACATGAAGTTCTACCTAATTACCGGAGGAATTCATCATTCCTCCTCTCCATACGTATCTATTCTGAAAAGCAGTCATTTTTGCGACTACAGCTTTTCAGAAAATAGATACTATTCCATGCCTGAATCCTTGGCCATTCTCTGTCTCCCCGCTCCATCAGCTCTGTCCCCCGATGGTGTGTTCGGCTCCCACACCTGCTGCCCGCTCCATCCACTTTCCCCCGCAACCACAACCCCCTGCCCGCCCTTCCAGAGCAGGTTCTGCCTGGCTGTCATATACTTATAGTGCGTCAGCCAATGGCGCTTACCCCCGCTACATACTGTGCTGATGCTGGACCTCCAGGATATGGCCCATGGGGAGATGGTGTGAGCTGAGCAGAGGGGGGCTGTAGATTTGTGTTTTTTAAATACTATCCTATGTTCTCCCCACCGCCGCATAATGCTGCCGGGAAGCGTCTTGCCTCTGTCTGTTCCCCGGTGACACTTGTAAGTTCAACTTGAATTTACTGTTTATACTAAATAAACAGTTAATTGAAGAAGCACTTACAAGTGTCACCGGGGAACAGAGGGGAGACGCTACCTGGCAGCATGCAGCAGCGGGGAGAACACACTTTTCAGCCGGAGGAGGGAGCGACAAAGGGAGCCGGAGGAAGACCTGCTCGCACTGAAAGCAGGTAAGTATGTCCCTCTGCTACACAAGCTGCCATGTAAACAGCTGCTTGTGAAGCCTTACAAGGGCTGTACGCCATCTGAGGATTGCGTACAGTAACACCATCAAATTCTGAAAAATACATGATTTTTGGAAATTGATGAATAGCCTAATTTCTACATCCCCATGCTAAAGTATCGGGAGTGTGGAAATTAACACAGACGGACTTAACCAGGAGATATCGGTGATTAAGTGTGTTAATGAATACAAAAAAACTGTAAATAATTAAAACCATTAGTTTAGTGTTGATAAATAGGCCCCTTTATCTGAAACCTGGTCACACTCTCCTCATAAACATGCTTGAGGTGCAAATGTAGAACAGCTGAGACACTGGGACTAATACTGCGGCTTTGTGGCAGCGCCTGCGACTTTCTGGCTGCTAATGCTGCCACAAAGCCCTTTCCTGATGCACAGTAGGATATGCAAGGCCTGAGATGCCCAATTTGAGTGTCTTTAGACACCCAAATGCCACTGAGTTATATGAGAGTATCCTGGTAAAATGGGCAGCTTCATCAGCTAATCAGTTTTATGCTTCCTCTTTAAAAGAAACATTTATGTAAGATGGTAGCTTTAACTCTAACTGAAAGACATCATAAAACTTTTAAATAATATCTTCTACACACACCGCCAAGCTGTAACTTGCTGTGTTCTGCTATGTAGCTGGGTGGGGTAAATTGCTGCTGGAATCCAGCAAACTGGTAGAGCTCACAAAAAACCCCCAAAAATTGATTTGAAAGTCATCTGAGTCATGGCAAGCATAATTTGTGATTTAATTGTCCTTTGAATCTTACAAACATGCTAGTCAAAACTGTTTTGGATCTGTATCTATATCTGTATCTCCTTCATGTTTTGGATCTGGATTTGACAAAACCGCCCTTGCGTGTTTTGGTTTTGGATCTGTATTTTTTTTAAAAAATTATTAAAAAAGCTAAAATCATAATTGTTGGCCTGTTGTTATTCCTACAGTATTATTAACCTCAATATCATAATTTCCACTCATTTCCAGGTAATTTTGACCACCTCACAGCTTACAATATTGTTTTCATCCAGTTAAGACCCATAATTTGCACCAAACTAGCTGGCTGACTAAGCAAAGTGGCAGCAGTGGGCGGCAAACACATGTGGTAGTTCAACTTTCAACATGGCACAAGGAAACATATGTTTTCATTAATCAAGAGGCCTGAGGGAGATGGAGTGTGTATGTAGTTGAAGGCAGGGAAAGGAAGGGTTGATTCATAGTAAATTTAATTTTGAATTCCAAAGCAAATTTATGAGGGAGGGAGGTGGGGAGTCATTTTCAAAGAATATTTGACTCATTCACATCAGGCCTTGCCCCAGTTGAGCTCTTGAGGTGGTCCATCATTTTTTTTTTTAATTAAAGGGGCATGCAGGAGATGCTGTTTGTGGCAGCACACAAAACGGACGCTCTGAACAGGAAGGGGGCAGAGGGGTTTTTAAAGTTTGGTACTAAACATCTCTTATCATTGTGCTTCTGGGATTATGGCTGGGAAGGCTGGGAGGGGAGGAGAGAGAACATCTCCAGATACCATCACAAAATAGCTTTTCCATTTGGTGATTGAGTTGCATGTGACCAAACATGGCTGTCATGATCAAGGAAAACCAAGCCCACCAAGTAGGTATCTACAAATCAAGATTGCAAAATGGCATAAGATTATTTTGCAAGTATACCTATTTGTGATTTTAGTTCAAATAAATACAGTGTGAAACTATAAAAAAAAAGTAAGAGTCAAAGCAGCGGTACAAAAGCACGGCACTTTAAAAAAATATAGGACATATATTAAACTTTTGCAACACAGCAGTGGAAGACAGGATGGAAGTTTCATAAACTATAAAATTAAAAATGTCAGGCAGCTATACCCCAAACAGCGCATAATGCAAAAAAGAGGTGCAAGATGGAATTGTCCTTGGGCCCTTCCACCTACCCTTATGTTGTATATAGGACATGCAGTTTACTAAACCAATCACTTCAGCGGCAGGGACTGCAAATTGTGGCTTAAGCAATTGGTTTGTTTGGGCCCCCACAAAACAAGCCATGATTGGGCAGCTGACATTGCTGGCAATGATCTTTCCATGCACAAACTGGCTTTACAGAGGCAAGATGTTGTCGCCATCATCATCCTATTGCTCACCCTCATCAGTGTGTACAGTACATCATCTACA
Organism: Taudactylus pleione; assembly: GCA_031769625.1. Lineage (NCBI taxonomy): Eukaryota > Metazoa > Chordata > Amphibia > Anura > Myobatrachidae > Taudactylus > Taudactylus pleione. Next base: position 10,094,978 of record JAUIMM010001030.1, on the reverse strand, counting down.
CACAATATTCATCCCTGCTGGAATCCACCATTACAGCCTCAGGTGCCTCTGTAATTTTTGGACGTAATTGGCGGTAAAGGACTTCCTCGTGGAATTTGTAGTTTATTTTGAAAATCATCTTTTCCTCATTTTGAGGACGTAGCCTCCTACGCCGATCGCTGACAAGGGAGGGTGGGCAGCTCAAGCAAAGTAGGGCCAGTTTGTACAAGGGCCTCCAAATTGCCTTTTTTTCCTGCCAGTAGTCAAACGGACTGCCTGACAAGCCTATTTGGATGCTATCATTAAAATAGTCCTCAACCATCCTTTGAATGGTAACCGTATCAGATGGAGTCACGGTAGAGGTCTCATTAAAAGGTAGGAAATTCTTTTAGACTTGACTCATCTGCATCACCAGTGGGTCTTTTGGGAACGTTTAGATTTTTCTTGCAACCGCACTTGCTGGAGAAAATTAAGGCGGAGCCATCGCTGCATCACATGCCGTTTGTGATGACAATTTGCTTATCAACAGCTCTTTACATCTTTCCAGATCTGTGTTTGTTGGGATGTTGTATCTTGATTAAACCTTTGCACAATCCTGCCTATAAACCTCTAGACAATACTGCCTATAAACCTCTATACAATCCTGTCTATAAACCTCTAGACAATCCTGCCTATAAACCTCTAAAACATAAGTGGCGCTAAGTAGCGCTATGACCAGTCGCACACCGAAATAAATGCTCTCAGACTTTGGCACTTGTGGTTCAACGCACAAAAGTTATTATTCAAGAAAAGTACAGATAGTTACACGCTGTGATCTAATATAATAAGCGTAAATAAATTATACAGTCACAAGGTACAGTGAATACATACGCAAGCGCTCTGGAACCAGATCCCGGCATCAAGATGAAACCTCCATCAACAGCAAAGCAGGAAGACTGAGCATCCAGTTTCAGAGCGTCTACATATATACCCCTACCGTGATAACCAATACAATAAAACACGTTGGCATGTTCCCATTGGTTCTTCTTCTTGCTTCTTCTGTGACGGTACAATTCATAGGTCAGTGTAAAGATCACAATCCAGCCTCCAACAGCCCATTGTGTCCACTTTCCCGCTGCATAGTAATCTAATCTGGTTACATTACAAAACACATTTTAATGCCTAACTCTAATATAGTTCATAATTCGCAGACACATGTTACGATATCCCCGCTGATGGAACCAGAGATCTGCAAAGACAAAGTAGTTTAGAATGGTACCAAACACGGTCTACTTATCATGTACTAAACCATAGTTGCAGAAAACAGTCATTTCTTTACATGCTGGCATTGTGAATAGATCGAGTAATAATAAACCTTTTGTGCTACGGAACCATTGCTTTAAGTGTATGTATGCAAGGGAAAACAACACTAAATAGCGCTGTGTGTCTGGGAGTCTGTGGGGTACTTAGCGAGCAGTGCTAAGCTGGAAAGGTAATTCAGTGTGTGTGGGACTAAGTCAGTATTGGTTGTGTAGGGATCGTTAAAAAGCTGGACATGCTATTAATTAGCTATTCGCGTTGTGCACTGTTTAACATCGCGTGTATGTGTTAATGTGAATGCAGGGAAAACACCATTAATTTGCTACTATTTTGCGCTGTTCATATTTAAGTCTGTGGTGATTTAGTGTGTTGGAAAGTCATTTTTATGTATGTTAAACACTGTCGGTATGTGTTTGGGGAAGATTGCTAAAAAGCTGGAGATGCTATTAATTAGCAATTTAGCGTTGTGTTTTGTGTACTATGTGGTTTTGACAAAATGGCACTGTGTGATCTATTTCTAAGATGGAGTCTTGTCGCCATTTGCAAGATGGCGTTGTGCAGATTCCGATTGTAACAGATTCTGTCTTAGCCAATTATCCAGCTTCAACAGTCCACCCTTTGATAGCCAATCAAACGCTATCACAACCTATTTTGAATCTGTTTAGCCATGCATGAGAGTATACCGTTTAATGTTATTATGGTATGACACAATTTGGTAATTTGAACCATTAGATAATGCGTCTCAAGGAGGGTAAAATAACCCTTATACGCCATCTGCGGATCCTCAAGGGACCATTGGCAGGATGTGGGAACTCATCTTACCTATAAAGGAAGTTTGGAAAGTGGGGAATTGGGACTGCGTTACCTAAGATGACTTAAAATAACATCAACGATATATTTATGCACAATCACACAAATCCAGATTACATTGTCATACAGTACATTCTAACTCAGGATTGTTATACAGTTCTTCCTTAATATTGGTATCCATATCTCTTAACAATTTACTGTACTAAGGGCCTGATTCAGAGCTGGACGCTCTGACCACCCACAGCTTATGTGAGCGTCCATGATGATGGTCGCGATGGTCAAGACCATCGAGACCATCGGGCTTGCGACGAGACCCTGCGGTAGGGTCTCGCTGCCGCAAGCCCTGGAGTGATTTTGGCTCTATCAGAGCCAAAATCACTCCCACTGACATCACTAGCGATGTCAGTGGGGCTGGACCCAGACGGTAGGCATTCCCATGGGAACGCCTCCACCTGACAGCCACACCCCCGGCACGCCCACCAAAGGGGGCATGCTGTCACTCACCATCGACAGCACGCCCCCTTTGGTGTGAGACCCCGAGCGACGGATTCCCCACCGGGTCTCGTGCATGCGCACGACGGAGCTCCCTCCGTCGTGCGCATGCGCACTTGGGCACCATCGACCCGCTTGCGAGTGTCCAGCACTCGCTAGTGGGTCAGAATCATGCCCTAAGATTGGTCAGACACTCCCCTGATTTGGTATAACACTCATCCTCTCGACTCCACTCCATTAACACCAGCATCAGCTCCCATCTCCTCTATCTGTCCTCTGTCACAGAAAACGGAAATTCCCAGACAAACCAAGATGATGGAAACTCTGGAAGAAAATACAAAAATGAACACAGCAGAACAATCCATTGCTGCAACACTGATCTACATTTTTTTTTCAGCTCAGATATCTCACTGCCACCTTTTTAATCCTCCCGGAACAGGTTTGCAATTGACATGTCCTCATTATCTGCCTCGACTCCACCCTGTATCTCCACCGGTTGGTTAACATTCCTGCAGTGAGTGGAATGGACCCAGGTATCTCTCTCGGCCACCTTCAAGGATGTGGTACTCGTCAACAACACCTAATACGGACCTTCCCACCGCTCTATCAGACAACTTGAGCGTAAAAAATTTCTGATCATAACAAATTCTCCAGGTTTGACATCATGACAGTTTGTTTCTGGCATATCAGGTGACAACAATTTCAATTTTTGCTGCTGCTGCTGCAACTGTTTACTCATTGTTATAAGATACTTTACAGTGACCTCGTTGTTACTTTTCAGGTCTTCCTGTGGACTTACAATTAAATGAGGTTGTCTACCAAACAATATTTGAAAGGGGGAAAGATTAAGAGGAGGCCTAGGAGTGGGCCTTATGCTATGTAGGACCAATGGTAGTGCTTCTGGCCTTCCTAGTCCAGTTTCAGCCATGATCTTACTTAATTTATTTTTAATAGTGTCATTCACTCTCTCCACCTTGGCACTGGCCTGCAGTCGATAGGGGGTGTGAAGTTTACTATCAATATCCATCAACTTACACATGCTCTGGAAGACGTCACCGGTGAAATGAGTACCCCTATCACTTTCAATAATTCTAGGGATACCGTATCTGCATACAAATTTCTGAACAATCTTTTTAGCAGTAAACACAGCAGTATTAGTGGCAGCTGGATATGCCTCTACCCAATTAGAGAATACATCTGTACAAACTAATACATACTTGAGATTCCTGCAGGGTGGTAATTGGATGAAATCAATTTGTATCATCTGGAAAGGTGCGTCTGTCGGAGGGATGTGGGATGGCTCAGTTGGTATCGTTTTTCCAACATTCTTCCTTAAGCATGTCAAACAGGACATCGCTCTCTTCTTAGCTTGAGAAGAGAAGCCCGGTGCACACCAATACGCCCTGTCCAACTTACACATACCTTGTTTTCCCAAGTGAGTCAGACTGTGTGCTGCCTCAGCCAAGCTTTTGTAATATGCCTTGGGTGCCACCGGCTTACCTTGTCCTTCTCTCCAAAGTCCAGAGGACTCCTGTCCACATCCCTTCGATCTCCAGGCTGCTTTCTCATGGATGGAACACAAATTTTGCATCTCAATTAATTTCATTATGTCAATCATTTGAAACATCATTAGTTGTTCAGTTGTTACATTCATTTTTAAACCTGCTGCCCATTTGGCAGCTTCGTCTGCCCTGTTGTTGCCCAGTGACACCGAATCTTCCTCACATGTATGGGCTTTACAGTTAATTACTGCCACTTTGGGCAGTTGAATTGCTTTTATTAATCCTTTTATATGTCTGGAATGTGCAACTGGTGTGCCTGCTGCTGTCATAAAATTTCTCAGACGCCATAGAGCTCCGAAAATGTGTACCACTCCCAACGCATACCTGGAGTCAGTGTAAATGTTAGCAGATTTGCCTGCTGCCAATTCACACGCTCTTCTTAGTACTACTAATGCTGCCACCTGGGCTGAGTGAGGAGGACCAAGGGGTTCAGCTTCTATGATGTCCTTGTCATTTATAACAGCATAACCTGTACATAATTCACCTGTGTCTGTTTGTCTATGACAACTCCCGTCCGTGTCAAATGTCACATCCACATTCTCTAAAGGTGTGTCACGTATGTCAGGTCTTGCATTAAAGGTCTGGTTCCAATATTCCATACAATCATGTGCATCACTATGCTCGCTAAACTCACTTTTTTCCGTCAGCAACTCGTCTCCCACCACCCTTTGTGCATCACGTTGCACATATGGTAAATACGTTGCTAGGTTTAACGTATTGCATCATTTAACAGTGATGTTTGCAGGTGCTATTAGAGCTAGTTCCCATTTGGTGATCCTAGCTGAAGAGACGTGTCTGGTTTGGGCAGAGTTCATCAGAGCAGATACAGCATGGGGAATATAGACAATCATATCATGACCCAATACCACGTCCTCACTTTTACTGACCAATAGAGCAGTTGCTGCTACACTTCTTAAACACGTTGGGAGTGATCTTGCCACAGTGTCCAATTGTGCACTGTAGTATGCTACGGGCCTACTGGCATCACTATGTTTTTGTGTGAGGACACCCGCTGCGCACCCTTCAGCTTCTGTACAATATAAATCAAAAGGTTTCTCATAGTCAGGTATTCCCAATGCAGGAGCTTTTGTCAGACTATCATTAAGATTAAGGAAAGCCTGCTCTGTTTCCTCTGTGTGTATGACACGATTGGGTTTTGAGGAAGAAATTAAGTTCTGTAAAGGCAAGGCCAAAATAGAAAAACCTGGTATCCACATTCTACAGTATCCACACATTCCTAAGAAGGTACGGATTTGCTGCTGGTTGCATGGCAGTGTCATTTTTTGTATGGCTTGGATTCGATCAGTAGTTAGATGTTGTAAGCCCTGGGTTAGGTAATGTCCCAAGTATTTAACTCTGGATTGGCATGGCTGTAGTTTGTCCTTAGCAACCTTGTGTCCTGTTTGTGAGAGATGAAGCAACAAAAGTTTAGTATCATTTAAACATGACATAAGTGAATCAGAACATAGCAATAAATCGTCTACATATTGTATTAGAACAGAACCATTGGCAGGTTGAAAGATTGTAAACAGTCATGTAAGGCCTGGGAAAAGATACTGGGGCTGTCTATGAAACCCTGGGGTAATCGTGTCCATGTGTATTGTACACCCCTGTATGTAAAGGCAAATAAGTACTGACAGTCAGGATGAAGAGGTACAGAGAAGAAAGCAGAACAGAGATCAATGACAGTGAAATGGGTTGCGTTTGTTGGGATCTGCATGAGAATGACAGCTGGATTTGGCACTACTGGAAATTGGCTCTCTACCACCTTATTAATCCCTCTAAGGTCTTGTACCAGCCTATAACCCCTCCCACCAGCCTTCTTTACTGGAAAAATGGGACTGTTGGCTACACTTGCTGTACGGACTAAAATGCCCTGCTGTAATAAACGCTCAATTATGGGATAAACCCCTAATTCTACCTCCTGTTTTAGTGGATATTAGGGAATTTCTGGGACTTGCCTACTGCTTTTTAGATTTACCATTACGGGAGATACGTTTGCCATTAATCCAGTGTCCTGTCCATCCTTAGTCCAAAGTGAATCTGGTATTTTGGCTAACATTTGATCTACCTGAGATGGATTTTTACCTGTAACAGTAGAGTGAAACATTAACCTTTGGGGAGTGTCTAACACATCTCTCACCTCATGTGCAAATCTTTCTGGGACATTTATAAATACACCATCAGTGGTACAATAAATGACACATCCCATCTTCCACAATAAATCTCTTCCCAGTAAGTTAGTAGGAGCTGCTGCAGCCAGGAGAAAAGAATGCCTGGTATGAACGGACCGATAGTAACTTCCGCAGGTTCTGTCAAAGGATAATGTTGCACTTTACCCGTTACGCCCATTGTTGGTACTGTCTCATTGGTTACCCATAAATTAGCAGGAGATTTCAACACTGATCTGGTCACCCCTGTGTCTACAATATAAGGATGTTTAGTACCAGCTACATCAACCATCATTACCGGTTCTCCCCTAGTACTTCTTGTTAACCTGACTATCTGTAGACTACAGGTATGACCTGACCCCTAGCGCTGACTTTCATTCTCCAACACAACATTTAAGGCTACTATTGGAGCTGGAGACTGTTGGGTTTTTCCTGTATTCTGTGTATATCCCCTATGAGGATATATAGGTACTCCCTAGTTTGGGGGTCCTACCTTCTTCACTTTGCAGTACTTACTTATGTGTCCCACTTGGTTGCAGTTAAAGCACTTTTGTGAGTGGGGTGGGTGAAAAGGTTGTTGTGTGGGTTGAGCAGTGGGGAAAGGTTGAGGGTAAGGATAAAGATTTTGAGGGTAATATGGTGGCTGAAGATATTGTGGTGGTGGATATTGTGGTTGTGGATATGGTGGTTGTGGATAGTATGGATTTTGTGGTTGTGTTGGATAGGTGGGATGGGTTGTCTTGGTGGCTGAATGGGGTTTGTGAGGGCGTGTATCTGTGCAGGTGCTTGTATGTCTGGTGGCTGTGGTGGTACGTTCATTGCTTCTAAAGTTAGAATACTAACAGCCATTAGCTTCTCACTCTGGGTCTCTCTCTTTTTTAGAATGTTCTTATCATGCTCAATAGCGGATTAACTGATGGTGTCTACAGTAGCTCCCCTCCAGCCCGGTAGTGAGGTCTGTAATCGGGTCTTTAGATTGTCTTTAAGACCATCCATAATGTGACACAGTTAGGTTAGGGGGTCCCTCTCCTGGGTAGAGGACTCCTTCCTTACACACACACACACAGCAGCAGGGAAGCAGCACACCAGTCTGGATGCAAGTACAAGCTGGTCGGCGCCAGTCTTTATTGTACAATGTCAGAAATATAAAGAAAACATAAACATAAATCCTAGCCCTGTTGGGGCACTAAGTTCACAGGTAGTTCCCTCACTACCAGAACCTGGTAGGGCCTAATGCCCTCACCAGCAACAAAGCACAGCACAGAACTTACAGATAGGTTTTCCAAGTGTCTCTGAGCAAACTCCCTGTCTGCTCTCCCAGGTGAGACAATCAGCCCTAAACAAACTAGGCTTATATTGGCCACTCTCAGGTGGAAAACTAACAAGCCTGTTACCAGGCTGCGAGAACCAAAACCTGGAGTGGCCCTCCCTCTCCTCTCACCCACAACCCCCAGGTCCCAAACCGGCTTTTCAAAAAGCTGAAACTCAAGCCTGCTACACTGCAGACTTTCTCCTGGGGATTTAAAACACATAAGACAGGAATCTGGGAAAAATGTCCCTGTCACAGACCACTTTACCAGTGATCCTATCACAATAAGCACCGTGATAACCATTTCCCTGTAATGAGTGCTAGCTTTAATATCTTCTATCCCAGTGTACTGGGTGATAGCTTGCAGAGCTCGGCTACAGTAATCCTCTGCAGACTCATTCTCTTTTTGTTTAATAGTGAAAATTTTACTCCAGTTAACTACTACTGGAAAATATACACCTAATTGAGTTATTATGCGGGTAATGTTACCTTGGTTTTCCTCGTCTGTTAAGGGACCATCTGCGTCCAATACGCAATCCGTGATAAACTTTTTCACGTCAGTATTATGAGGAAGACAAGCCCTTAACACCACTCGCCAATCTTTATTAGTTGGTTCATGAGAATAACCCAAATCTTTGGCATTTTGCTAATTCCTTTTTAGGGTCAGGGAAATCGTTCATTATGGAGTTTAGCTCAGCTCTTGTCCAAGGACAATGCATTGCGACATTCCTTTTGGGCACTATACCATTCGCATACGCATTCCCATTGGGAATGGTTATTGTCCGGATGGGATGGAGACCGGCCACATTATTACCTTTGACCTCACCACCAAGCTGAGTATTCAACCTATTACTGCTACCGGCAGCACAGATGGTGTAATGGTTAGCGTTACTGCCTCACAGCAATGAGGTCATGGGTACAATTCCCACCATAGCCCTAACTGTGTGGAGTTTGTATATTCTCCCTGTGCTTGCTTGGGTTTCCTCCGGGTACTCTGGTTTCCTCCCACACTCCAAAAATATACTGGTAGGTTACTTGGCTACCCTCAAAATTGACCATAAGTGTGTATGTGTGTGAGCATGTGTTAGGGAATATAGATTGTAAGCTCCACTGGGGTAGGGACAGATGTGAATGGCCAAATATTCTCTCTGTAAAGCGCTGCGGAATATGTGTGCGCTATATAAATAACTGGTAATAATAATAATAATAATAATACATATAACAACTTCCTCTATGGGTGCAGCGGAAGATAACACTTCCTGCACTACCACTGATGAAGATGGGACTACCATTTGTGCTTGTTGTGATGGTGCATCTAACATGTGTACAGCATGGGAAATGGCAGACATAGCAACAGGTTCATCATCCGCATCATAAACATTTTCCTTGTGATTGCTTAAGAGAGGGTACAAGTTACTTGTTAAATTTTTATGGGTCTTTACATCGACTGTACCTACACCTCCATCCGCATAGGGCGATGGTGGTGCACGTGAACTATTGGTACTACTATCCTACTATCCGCAATGCTACCTTGCAGTGCATGTGCGCTATTGAGCAATGCATGTGCGATGCTGTTTAGTGTCGCATGCGCATTACCCTGTGGTGTACTCGTAACGCTGGTTTGCATCACTTGCATACCCTTAAGTCACGTCTCCCCCTCGCACTGCCACAGTTTTAAACAATACTTTATCTTTTTCACTCGAGAACGCACCAAACAGATGTGAGCTTGGACATTGTTCAATATCTCTTTATCAAAGCTGCCAATTCTAGGAAACGGCCTAACACTCTTCCTCATCATATTAAACCATAAATCACAATACCTAGTTGCATTGGCACTGTACTTAGTATGCATAATATGCCATGCCGACCCAAGCAGCGCTTCCAACAGCAGCAAATCATCTAACATCTCTACAGTTTGCTTGGCCCGCATCCTGGGAGAACCCTAAGTTTTTCAATAAAGATTTAAACTGGTGAAAGACAATCAAGATACTTTCACTTACCTGCGGACGATATTACCAGAATGCTCCCACACACCTATGAAAGAAAAACAGGCGACTTCCACCCACCTATGGAGGAAAATTTCTAGATGCCCCCACTCACCTATGAAAGAAATTTCTAGATGTTTCCACTCACCTATGGAAGAAATTTCTAGATGCTTCCACTCACCTATGGAAGAAATGTCTAGATGCTTCCACTCACCTATTATCTCTCAGTTCACAATCACCAGTTTACTGTGCGGTTCAATTACAAAGCTCAAATAACCCTAACTAATTACTGAACACTGCAATCACACTGAGAGCCGGTCCCTACAACAAAGACAACATGTACACCTGCTGATGTGTATAGAACAGTAGCTACTACCAAGCAGCTAGGCTAACTCCTGCACCTAGCCCTTAAGGATCATACAATACCCTTAACCTTTTAGGAACCACATTACACCCTAAACCAACAAATACTCACTGTTACACACTCTTTTCCTGCGCAGAAAAATAAACGTTCTCCCAGAGTATGGCAACACAGATCGAGATACTGACAACAATGCTAACTATCAATAACACAATGCAATCTCAACGGCTTTGTTGAAAACAACTGGCAGCACTACCGGAAATACGTGTACGCTATTGTGCGACTGGTGCAATACACAATAATGCGACTTCTCTTTTGAACATGCAATTCTATCAATGAAGGAAAACAAACTTTTTCCTTCCTTGTCCCTGGATTCTAATCAGCACTCCTTTCACACAATAACCGGCAGTGCGCTCTCAGCAACAAAATGGTAATAGGCGACGGCTAAATGCATCTCCTGCTATGACGCCTCCACCCTTTTGCTGAGAGACAACTGACCGAGTGTTACCGTGTATCAGGTAGCGTGATTCACACTGCGAGCCCCCAACTGTTGTATCCTGATTAAACCTTTGCACAATCCTGCCTATAAACCTCTAGACAATCCTGCCTATAAACCTCTAGACAATCCTGCCTATAAACCTCTAAAACATAAGTGGCGCTAAGTAGCGCTATGACCAGTCACACACCCCAATAAATGCTCTCAGACTTTGGCACTTGTGGTCCAACGCACAAAAGTTATTATTCAAGAAAAGTACAGATAGTTACATGCTGTGATCTAATATAATAAGCGTAAATAAATTATACAGTCACAAGGTACAGTCGATACATACGCAAGCGCTCTGGAACCAGATCCCGGCATCAAGATGAAACCTCCGTCAACAGCAAAGCAGGAAGACTGAGCATCCAGTTTCAGAGCGTCTACATATATACCCCTACCGTGATTAGCAATACAATAAAACACGTTGTTATGTTCCCATTGGTTCTTCTTCTTGCTTCTTCTGTTATGGTACAATTCATAGGTCATCCAGCCTCCAACAGCCCATTGTGTCCACCTTCCCGCTGCATAGTAATCTAATCTGGTTACATTACAAAATACATTTTAATGCCTAACTCTAATATAGTTCATAATTCGCAGACACATGTTACGATATCCCCGCTGATGGAACCGGAGATCTGCAAAGACAAAGTAGTTTAGAATGGTACCAAACACGGTCTACTTATCATGTACTAAACCATAGTTGCAGAAAACAGTCATTTCTTTACATGTTGGCATTGTGAATAGATCGAGTAATAATAATCCTTTTGCACTACGGAACAATTGCTTTAAGTGTATGTATGCAAGGGAAAACAACACTAAATAGCATTGTGCGTCTGGGAGTCTGTGGGGTACTTAGCGAGCAGTGCAAAGCTGGAAAGGTATTTCAGTGTGTGTGGGACTAAGGACCTCATTCAGACCCACTCGCAAGCGGTTGTCCGCTCGCAAGTGGGTCGATGTTGTGCACTGCGCATGCGCACGACAGCGGGAGCTCCGTCGTGCGCATGCGCCAGACACGATGAGCGAAGGACTTTCCTTCGCTCGTTGTGTCTGATCAAAGGGGGCATGCTGTCGATGTTGATTGACAGCACGCCCCCTTTGGTGGGCATGCCGGGGGCGTGCCACCCCACGGGAACGCCTCCCGTCAGAAGCCACCCAACTGACATCACTAGTGACATCACTAGTGATGTCAGTGGGAGTGATTTTGGCTCTGATAGAGCCAAAATCACTCCGGGCCTTGCGGTTGAAAAACTCACCCGCAGGCTCCGGCTCGCAGTGGCGATGGTCGCGATGGTCAAGACCATCGCGGCCATCAAACTGCACGCTCGTATAGGCTGTGGGTGGTGACCCACAGCTATATGAGCATCTAGGAGGACGCTCCATAATTATGGAGGGCAGCCCTCATTCAGAGCGTGCGCTCTGCTCAGAGCGTCCGGCTCTGAATGAGGGCCTAAGTCAGTATTGGTTGTGTAGGGATCGTTAAAAAGCTGGACATGCTATTAATTAGCTATTTGCATTGTGCACTGTTTAACATCGCGTGTATGTGTTAATGTGAATGCAGGGAAAACACCACTAATTTGCTACTATTTGCGCTGTTTATATTTAAGTCTGTGATGATTTTAATGTGTTGGAAAGTCATTTTTATGTATGTTAAACACTGTCGGTATGTGTTTGGGGAAGATTGTTAAAACGCTGGACATGCTATTACTTAGCAATTTAGCGTTGTGTTTTGTGTACTATATGGTTTTGACAAATGGCACTGTGTGATCTATTTCTAAGATGAAGTCTTGTCGCCATTTGCAAGATGGCGTCGTGCAGATTCCGATTGTAACAGATTCTGTCTTAGCCAATTATCCGCCTTCGACAGGGAAGAAAGACACGACATTTGACTTAAACTAGGATCAAGCAGGGTCGCCAAAATGTATTGATCTGATTGAAAGATCCTGACAACTCTTGGATCCTGGGGAAGCGAATAAAGGACTTGATCTATAAGTCCGACATGCTAAGCGGAATCACTTTATTTCAGCTCCTCCTTCAGTTTTTCAAGCTGCTTTTCCAACAGTCTGAGTGGAATTACCTGACTCAAGCTGAAAGTGTCTGAACTCACTTCACAGGTGGCTACTTCGAAGGGTTTCAGCACTCTGCACAAGGAAAGTATTTTCCACTGAGCTTGAGTAAGGTACATTCCCCCTCCTCTTCCTATGTCATACTTCATTGTGTAGCTTTGAATGGCCTTTTGCTGTTCCTCCATCCGCTGAAGCATATAAAGGGTGGCATTCCACCTTGTAACTACCTCTTACTTCAGCTGGTGACAGGGCAAATTCAACATTTCTTGCAGGTGCTGCAATCTTCTACATGCACCTGCTGAATGGCGAAAATGCCAAGAAATATTGCGGGCCACAGAGAGCATCTCCTGCACGGCCCTGTCATTTATAAAAAAAAATTGCATCACCAAGTTAATAGTGTGAGCAAGTATGGGACATGTTGGAATTCACCCAGCTGTAATGCTCTCCCAATATTGGTGGCAGTATCAGAAATCACAAATCCCAAGGAGTCCAAGCAGGGTAAGCCATTTTGCAATGACTTCCCTGAGTTTGTCAGCAGTATGCCTCTTAGTGAAACCGGTGATACACAGAATAGTCTGCCTCTGAATGAGCTGCTTTTTCTTAGATGCTGCTGTTGGTGCTGCTGAAGGCAATACCCCCACCCAGTAGGCTTTTACAGTCATGTAATCTTGCATTTGTCCTGTTCCACTTGTCCACATATCTGTGGTTAAGTGGACAGTGGGTACAATGGCATTTTGGAGGACACTAATTAATTACGTTTTTTAATGTCCCTGTAGAGGCTGGGAATTGCTTTTCTAGCAAAGTGGTACCTAGATGGAATTTGGTAGTGGGGACACAGGAGCTCAATTAACTGTCTAAAACTCACTGCACTAATGGCGGATATTGTGTGCACATCTAATACCAACATAGATGTTATGGCGTCAGTGATCCGCTGTGCACCTGGATGACTGCTGTCATACTTGCTCATCCATGCAAAGGACTATTTAATAGTTAATTTTTTTTAACTACTACTAGTAGTCTTCCTGGTCCCCTTCTGGGATGAAGATCCACTCCCAGCAGCAGCAGTAGTGCTCAAAGATTCTTCTGAGGAATCCACGATAGGGTAGTACTAAGTTAGCCATATCAAATTGGATGCAGGACTAGTTCCAATTATGATTGAGGATATTGTTGATGAAGGTGTTGGTGGTGAAGATGGCAGGTGCTTGGATCTAGCAGAGAGAAGGGAGCTAGCACATAACAGGGAGGAAGTTCCTAGATGGTTAAAGTTCCTACCTTTACTTACTCTGGCTTTACAATGGGTACAGATGGCTTGACAGTTGTTGTCCAGATTTGGGTAGAAATGATTCCACATATAAGTGGATTTTTTTGTCATGCCCAGGCAATGGGCTTTCCCTTATCATGGGCAACAGCTGTTTGCACTGGTGCCTGATTTACACAAACATCCTCATCAACAATATCCTCATCAACAATATCCTCATCATCAACATCCTTATTAGCATCAGTTACAAAATTATTCTTCCCAGCCTGGTGCACTTCCACAGAAGCGTACTCGAGTTCTATGTAAGCATGTTGACTTGTTCTGCTCATCTCCACATTTGCATAGGACGCACAAGTGGTGGAAGAAGGCTCAGTACAGTACAGTTTTGGAAAGGCCAGGCTCACACATGGCTCCCGCCGACACACTTAGACTCTCCTCAGGGATTTCTGAGAACACAGTTGGTTCCTGTGCCTTAACTATTTTCATCTTTTTGAACCGTCTACAGGTAGAAGGGCTTACATCATCATAAGAGGCAGACCACCAGTCATAAATAAAGGCCTTAGCCTTTCCTTGCCACTTTGTGTGGTGAAAGGCATACTGCCACTTGTATGTCTATCTGCAGCTAACTTTCCCTTTGATGTTTTTTCTTTACCACTGTAAGATTGCTTCTTTGATTTTAGATGCCCTGAGTTAAGTCCTTGAGCATCAGCATTAGTAGATGACGTTGACGGCCTTGATGTATCATCACTGCTGACAGCAGCTGCAGCACTACTGTGTGGTTCCTGTTATCCTTCCATTTGATCATCCTCCATATCAACAAATTTACACTGTAGTATGGCCAGCAGTGTCACTGAACAATAATAATGTAGCTAACACACACAAATAAAAATCTTTAAAAAAGATCTTTATATTTTTTTTGTGGAATAATTTTATTTAACTTTTTATTTTTTTTACACTGGGGAAGAGCACGCATGGATGAGGCAGCAGCCCCTTGATGAACAACACAGCTGTGACTATGGACTCATGTTTGCTATATATAATATATATATATATATATAAATAAACATGTTCCCAGAGCGGCACTCCTATCTCATACAGATTAATATAATAAAATCATACTGTATTCCTGAAGAAAAGATTAAACGTTGAATGAACAAATACCCAGTCCCAGTGTGTCTATTATATGGATCTGTATGAGATAGGAGTGTCATCCTGGGAACATGTTTATTTGTTATTTACTATGACTGGCACCCTATGAAGCTGCAGCAAGTGTGGAGTGACAGCCGTTGAGAACAGTATATATATATATATAAATATATATATATATTGCACACGCTGAATGCAAACAGTTATATATGTATAATTATATATATACAGTCAGGTGCATAAATATTGGGACATTGACAGAATTTTCATATTTTGGCCTCTATTCACCACCACAATGGCTTTGAAATGAAATAAACAAGATGTGCTTTAACTGAAGACTTTCAGGTTTAATTTGAGGGTAATTACATCCAAATCAGGTGAACGGTGTAGGAATTACAACGGTTTCTATATGTGCCTCCCACGTTTTAAGGGGACAAAAGTAATGGGACTATCAACTCAAAAGCCATTTCATGGACAGGTATGGGCTATTCCCTCATTATTTCATTATCAATTAAGCAGGTAAAAGGTCTGGAGTTGATTCTAGGTGTGACATTTGCATTTGGAATCAGTTGCTGTCGACTCTCAATATGAGATCCAAAGAACTGTCACTATCAGTGAAGCAAGCCATCATTAGGCTGAAAAATCAAAACAAACCCATCAGAGAGATAGCAAAAAAATTAGGTGTGGCCAAATCAACTGTTTGGAACATTCTTAAAAAGAAAGAACGCACCGGAGAGCTCAGCAACACCAAAAGACCCGGAAGACCACGGAGAACAACTGTGGTGGATGACAGAAGAATTATTTCCCTGGTGAAGAAAAACCCCTTCACAACAGTTAGCCAAATCAAGAACACTCTCTAGGAGGTAGGTGTATATGTGTCAAAGTCAACAATCAAGAGAAGACTTCACAAGAGTGAATATAGAGGGTTTACCACAAGATGTAAACCATTGGTGAGCCTCAAAAACAGGAAGACCAGATTAGAGTTTGCCAAACAACATCTAAAAAGCCATTACAGTTCTGGAACAACATCCTACGGACAGATGAGACAAAGATCAACTTGTACCAGAGTGATGGGAAGAGAAGAGTATGGAGAAGGAAAGGAACTGCTCATGATCCAAAACATACCACCTCATCAGTGAAGCATGGTGGTGGTAGTATCATGGTGTGGGCATGTATGGCTGCCAATGGAACTGGTTCCCTTGTATTTATTGATGATGTGACTGCTGACAAAAGCAGCAGAATGAATTCTGAAGTGTTTCGGGCAATATTATATGCTCATATTCAGTCAAATGCTTCAGAACTCATTGGATGGCGCTTCACAGTGCAGATGGACAATGACCCGAAGCATACTGCAAAAGCAACCAAAGAGATTTTAAGGCTAAAAAGTGGAATGTTATGCAATGGCCAAGTCAATCCCCTGACCTGAATCCGATTGAGCATGCATTTCACTTGATGAAGACAAAACTGAAGGGAAAATGCCCCAAGAACAAGCAGGAATTGAAGGCATTTGCAGTAGAGGCCTGGCAGAGCATCACCTGGGATGAAACCCAGAGTCTGGTGATGTCTATGCGTTCCAGACTTCAGGCTGTAATTGTCTACAAAGGATTTGCAACAAAGTATTAAAAAGTGAAAGTTAGATTTAGGATTGTTTAGTTTGTCCCATTACTTTTGGCCCCTTAAAAAGTGGGAGGCACACATAGAAACCGTTGTAATTCCTACACCGTTCGCCTGATTTGGATGTAATTACCCTCAAATTAAATCTGAAAGTCTGCAGTTAAAGCACATCTTGTTTGTTTTATTTCAAAGCCATTGTGGTGGTGAATAGAGGCCAAAATATGAAGATTCTGTCAATGTCCCAATATTTATGCACCTGACTGTATATATATATATATCTTAAGATCTCTTTCACAGGAAAATCCAGCTATATATTAAGCACTAATCAGGTGATTTATCTTGACTCATAAAGTTGCAGTATATGTCAATCCAGTAGATGGAGCACCAAGACAAATACTACATATCATATAGTCACTGTTTGTGTTACTTGCAACTAGGGGTGTGCACCGGCCACTTTTCGTGTTTTGTGTTTTGGTTTTGGATCTGGATCTTTCTTCGTGTTTTGGATCTGGATTGGTTTTGCCAAAACCACCCTTCCGTGTTTTGGGTTCTGGGTTTTGTGTCTTGGATCTGTATTTTTTTTAAAAAAAAGGATAAAAACAGCTAAAATCACAGAATTTGTAGGTTTTTCTGCTCCTATGCTATTATTAACCTCAATAACCTTAATTTCCACTCATTTCCAGTCTATTCTGAACACCTCACACCTCACAATAGTGTTTTTATGTCCAAAAGGTTGCACCGAGGTAGCTGGATGACTATGCTAAGCAACACGAGTGGGCGGCACAAACACGTGACCCATCTAGGCGTGATACTGCAGTGGCAGACAGGATGGCAGTTTGAAAAACTAGGCCCCAAACTGTACATAATGCAAAGAAAAAAAAGAGGTGCAAGATGGAATTGTCCTTGGGCCCTCCCACCCACCCTTATGTTGTATAAACAGGACATGCACACTTTAACAAACCAATCATTTCAGCGCCAGGGTCTGCCACACAACTGTGGCTGAAATGATTGGTTCGTTTGGGCCCCCACAAAACAAGCTGGCAATTAATCTGTCCCTGCACAAACTGGCTCTACTGAGGCAAGATGTCATCCTCATCCTCCTCATCCACCGATTCCTCACCCTCTTCAGTGTGTAAATCCTCATCCTCACAAAGTATTAACTCGTCCCCACTTGAATCCACCACCACAGGTCCCTCTGTACGTTCTGGAGGCTGGTCTCCCTGGAAGAGCTGATAATTCATTTTGATGAACATCATCTTCTCCACATTCTGTGGAAGCAACCTCCTATGCATTTCGCTGACAAGGTTCCCGGCTGCACTAAACACTCTTTCGGAGTACACACTGGAGGGGGGGCAACTCAGGTAAAATAGAGCCAGTTTGTACAGGGGCCTCCAAATTGCCTCTTTTTCCTGGCAGTGCAGGTATGGACTGTCTGACATGCCTACTTGGATGCTGTCACCGATGTAATCCTCCACCATTCTGTCAATGGTGACAGTATCATATGCAGTGACAGTAGACATGTCAGAAATTGTTGCCAGGTCCTTCAGTCCGGACCAGATGTCCAAACTTGGTCCTGCCTGCCCTGCATCACCGCCAGCGGGTTGCTTAGGATACCTAAGTTTTTTCCTGGCAGCCCCAGTTGTGGGAGAAAATGAAGAAGGAGCTGTTGACGTGTCACGTTCCGCTTCAGCTGATAGTGTGTTCACCAGCAGGTCTTTGCACCTCTGCAGGCTTGTGTCGGCCGGAAAGAGAGACACCACATAGGCTTTAAACCTAGGATCGAGCACTGTGGCCAAAATGTAGTGGTCTGATTTCAACAGATTGACCACCCTGGAATCCTGGCAAAGCGAATGAAGGGCTTCAACCACAAGTCCCACATGCCGAGCGGAATCGCTCCGTCTTAGCTCCTCCTTCACTTTCTCCAGCTGCTTCTGCAAAAGCCTGATGAGGGGAATGACCTGACTCAAGCTGGCAGTGTCTGAACTGACTTCACGTGTGGCAAGTTCGAAGGGCTGGAGAACCTTGCACAACACGGAAATCATTCTCCACTGCGCTTGAGTCAGGTGCATACCCCCTCCTTTGCCTATGTCATAGGTGGATGTATAGGCTTGTATGGCCTTTTGCTGCTCCTCCATCCTCTGAAGCATATAGAGGGTTGAGTTCCACCGCGTCACAACCTCTTGCTTCAGGTGATGGCGGGGCAGGTTCAAGAGTGTTTGCTGGCGCTCCAGTCTTCGGCACGCAGTCGCTGAATGGCGAAAGTGGCCAGAAAATTTCGGGCCACCCAAAGCGTCTCCTGCACGCCCCTGTCGCTTTTCAGAAAATTCTGCACCACCAAGTTTATTGTGTGAGCAAAACATGGGACGTGCTGGAATTTGCCCAGATGTAATGCCCGCACAATATTGGTGGTGTTGTCAGATATCACAAATCCCCAGGAGAGTCTAAGTGGGGTAAGCCACTGGGCGATGATTTCCCTCAGTTTCTCTAAGAGGTTGTCGGCGGTGTGCCTCTTACTGAAACCGGTGATACACAGCGTAGCCTGCCTTGGAACGAGCTGGCGTTTCTGAGATGCTGCTACTGGTGACACTGCTGCTGTTGCTGCGTAAGGTGATACATCTACCCAGTGTGCTGTCACAGTCATATAGTCCTTAGTCTGCCCTGTTCCACTTGTCCACATGTCCGTGGTTAAGTGGACATTGTGTACAACGGCATTTTTCAGGACACTGAGGACACTTTTTCTGATGTTTCTGTACAGTCTCGGTATCGCCTGCCTAGTGAAGTGGAATCTAGACGGGATTTGGAACCGGGGACACACTACCTCCATCAATTGTCTAAATCCCACTGCACTAATGGCGGATACCGGACGCACATCTAACACCAACATAGCAGTCAAGGCCTCAGTTATACGTTTTGCTTCAGGATGACTGCTGTCGTACTTCATCCTCCTCGCTAAGGACTGTTGGAGGGTCAATTGTTTAGTAAAAGTAGTGGTGTTCCTACTTCCTCTCTGGGATGATGAATGACTCCCAGCAGCAGCAACAGCAGCAGCGGCAGCAGTAGGCGTAGCAATGCAGGATCCTCCGGAGGAATCCCGGATAGGAGAGTCAGTCATGCCAGTGACATGGCCTGCAGGACTACTTCCGATCCTGACTAAGGAGGAAATTGACGAGGAGGGAGTTGACGGTGTGGTTTGCAGGCGCTTGGATACAACAAGACAACGGGATTTAGGTGTCCCTGGACTGCTTACGGTCTTAGCCAAAGTTTCTGAACTTGACAGTAACTTTTTATGAACGCGCTGAAGGTGCCGTATAAGGGAGGATGTTCCTAGGTGGTTGATGTCCCTACCCCTACTTATTTCACCTGCACATATGGTACATATGGCAAGACAGTTGTTGTCCGGATTTGGATAGAAATATTGCCAGACCAAAGAGGTGGAATGTTTGGTCTTCTGCCCAGGCATGACCGTGATGGGCTTTTTCATCCCACAGACAACAACTGTCTCCCCCGGAGCCTGATTTAAACAAACCACATCACCATCAGGATCCTCCTCGCCAACTTCCTCCTCAGTGCCAGCTACACCAGTATCCTCATCCTGTTGTACTTCAACAGTGACATCTTCAATTGGCATATCAGCAAGTGGACTGTGGGTGCTCCTTTCAGCACTTGCAGGGGGCGTGCAAATGGTGGAAAGAGCCACCTCTTCCCGTCCAGTGCTGGGAAGGTCAGGCATCGCAACCACCACCACACTTGGACTCTCCTTGGGGATTTGTGATATCTTCTTAGAAAGCACAGTTCTTCGCTGTGCTTTTGCCAGCTTAACTCTTATGATTTTTTTAGTGGGAGGAGGGCTTCCATCGTCATGTGAAGCTGAACCACTAGTCATGAACATACGAGGGATCGACCTTAGCTGTTCCTTGCCACTCCGTGTCGTAAATGGCATATTGGCAAGTTTACGTTTCTCTTCAGCTGATTTAAATGTTTTTTTCAAGGTCATTTTCCTGAACTTTGTCATTTGGGATTGTATGTGCCCTCTATTATGACATTGGGCATCGGCCTTGGCAGACAACGTTGATGGCATGTTATCGTCTATGTCATGACTAGTGGCAGCAGCTTCAGCACTAGGAGGAAGTGGTTCTTGATCTTTCTCTATTTTATTTTTATCGGAGAAAGTTTGGTCCTCCATTTATGTTATATCGATTTGATATATACGTGCGGCTAAACACAGAAAATATTTTTTTATTTTTGCTGGAGAGTAGTGCACTTTGTGGGTTACACCAGCCTTTAAGAAATGAGCCAGCCGGCTCTTTACTTATGGGACACAGGCGCACGCTTGGCGCTGCTCCTTTGTTGATGCACGTGCGGCTACTGCGCACACAATTCACAAACACAGAAATTTATTTTTTTTTTGGTTTGGACTGGAGTATACTTTGGGGGTTACAGCACCCTTTAACGGTCAAGCCAGCCGGCCCTTTACTTATGACACAGGCGCACGCTTGGCACTACTTTGTTGATGCATGTGCGGCTACTGCGCCCACAATTCACAAACACAGAAAATAATTTTTTTTTTTGGTTTGGACTGGAGTGTACTTTGGGGGTTACACCACCCTTTAACGGTCAAGCCAGCCGGCCCTTTACTTATGACACAGGCGCTCGCTTGGCAATACTTTGTTGATGCACGTGCGGCTACTGCGCACACAATTCACAAACACAGAAAATAATTTTTTTCTTGGTTTGGACTGGAGTGTACTTTGGGGGTTACAGCACCCTTTAACGGTCAAGCCATCCGGCCCTTTACTTATGACACAGGCGCACGCTTGGCACTACTTTGTTGATGCACGTGCGGCTACTGCACACACAATTCACAAACACAGAAAATAATTTTTTTTTTGGTTTGGACTGGAGTGTACTTTGGGGGTTACAGCACCCTTTAATGGTCAAGCCAGCCGGCCCTTTACTTATGACACAGGCGCACGCTTGGCACTACTTTGTTGATGCACGTGCGGCTACTGCGCACACAATTCACAAACACAGAAAATAATTTTTTTTTTGGTTTGGACTGGAGTGTACTTTGGGGGTTACAGCACCCTTTAATGGTCAAGCCAGCCGGCCCTTTACTTATGACACAGGCGCACGCTTGGCACTACTTTGTTGATGCACGTGCGGCTACTGCGCACACAATTCACAAACACAGAAAATAATTTTTTTTTTTGGTTTGGACTGGAGTGTTCTTTGGGGGTTACAGCACCCTTTAACGGTCAAGCCAGTCGGCCCTTTACTTATGACACAGGCGCACGCTTGGCACTACTTTGTTGATGCACGTGCGGCTACTGCGCACACAATTCACAAACACAGAAAATATATTCTTTTTTTAGCACTTAGAGGGAGCACCCCTGATGGACAGAGCACCCCCTGGACAACACTACAGCACCCCTTTAGGACTGGGACACTGCACAGGACTTTGGAGTGGACACAGCCACTATGGAGAACTGACTGCACAACACAGTCCAGCCAGCCCCTATGGACTTTGAAGTAGTGGACACAGCCCCTATTAACAACAGCTGCACAGCACAACACAGCCAGCCCCTATGGACTTTGAAGTAGTGGACAACAGCAGCACTACACTACTCTACACTACACAGCCCAGCCAGCCCTAACTCCCACCCTCCCTCCCTGTGTGTGCAGTAGCCGAACGTGCATCAACAAAGTAGTGCCAAGCGTGCGCCTGTGTCATAAGTAAAGGGCCGGCTGGCTTGACCGTTAAAGGGTGCTGTAACCCCCAAAGTACACTCCAAACCAAGAAAAAAATATTTTCTGTGTTTGTGAATTGTGTGTGCAGTAGCCGCACGTGCATCAACAAAGTAGTGCCAAGCGCGCGCCTGTGTCATAAGTAAAGGGCCGGCTGGCTTGACCATTAAAGGGTGCTGTAACCCCCAAGTACACTCCAAACCAAATAAAAAAATATTTTCTGTGTTTGTGAATTGTGTGCGCAGTAGCCGCACGTGCATCAACAAAGTAGTGCCAAGCGTGCGCCTGTGTCATAAGTAAAGGGTCGGCTGGCTTGACCGTTAAAGGGTGCTATAACCCCCAAAGTACACTCCAAACCAAATAAAAAAATATTTTCTGTGTTTGTGAATTGTGTGCGCAGTAGCCGCACGTGCATCAACAAAGTAGTGCCAAGCGTGCGCCTGTGTCATAAGTAAAGGGCCAGCTGGCTTGACCGTTAAAGGGTGCTGTAACCCCCAAAGTACACTCCAAACCAAATAAAAAAATACTTTCTGTGTTTGTGAAATGTGTGCGCAGTAGCCGCACGTGCATCAACAAAGTAGTGCCAAGCATGCGCCTGTGTCATAAGTAAAGGGCCGGCTGGCTTGACCGTTAAAGGGTGCTGTAACCCCCAAAGTACACTCCAAACCAAATAAAAAAATATTTTCTGTGTTTGTGAATTGTGTGCGCAGTAGCCGCATGTGCATCAACAAAGTAGTGCCAAGTGTGCGCCTGTGTCATAAGTAAAGGGCCGGCTGGCTTGACCATTAAAGGGTGCTGTAACCCCCAAAGTACACTCCAAACCAAATAAAAAAATATTTTCTGTGTTTGTGATTTGTGTGCACTGTGGCTGCACGTACATCAACAAAGGAGCAGTGCCAAGCGTGCGCCTGTGTCCCATAAGTAAAGGGCCGGCTGGCTCATTTCTTAAAGGGTGGTGTAACCCACAAAGTGCACTACTCTCCAGCAAAAATAAAAAAATATTTTCTGTGTTTGTGTGCGCCTTAGCCGCACGTATATATCAATATAACATAAATGGAGGACCAAACTTTCTCTGATAAAAATAAAATAGGGAAAGATCAAGAACCACTTCCTCCTAGTGCTGTTGCTGCTGCTGGGAGTTGTTCATCATCCCAGAGAGGAAGTAGGAACACCAGTACTTTTACTAAACAATTGACCCTCCAACAGTCCCTAGTGATGAGGATGAAGTACGACAGCAGTCATCCTGAAGCAAAATGTATAACTGAGGCCTTGACTGCTATGTTGGTGTTAGACGTGCGTCCGGTATCCGCCATTAGTGCAGTGGGATTTAGATAATTGATGGAGGTAGTGTGTCCCCGGTTCCAAATCCCGTCTAGATTCCACCTGCATCCTCAAAGCAGCAGCGACAAGCGTGCGTCTGTCTGTTAAAGGGTGGTGTAACCCTCAAAGTGCGCTCCACAAACAATAAAAAAATTCTTCTTTTTTTCTCTTTGTGAAATGTGTGGGCTGTAGCCGCACCTGCATCCTTAAAGCAGCAGCGACAAGCATGCGTCTGTCTGTTAAAGGGTGGTGTAACCCTCAAAGTGCGCTCCACAAACAATAAAAAAATTCTTCTTTTTTTTTCTGTCTTTGTGAATTGTGTGGGCTGTAGCCGCACTTGCATCCTCAAAGCAGCTGCGACAAGTGTGCGTCTGTCTGTTAAAGGGTGGTGTTACCCTCAAAGTGCGCTCCACAAACAATAAAAAAATTCTTCTTTTTTTTTCTGTCTTTGTGAATTGTGTGGGCTGTAGCCGCACCTGCATCCTTAAAGCAGCAGCGACAAGCATGCGTCTGTCTGTTAAAGGATTACATCGGTGACAGCATCCAAGTAGGCATGTCAGACAGTCCATACCTGTACTGGCAGGAAAAAGAAGCAATTTGGAGGTCCCTGTACAAACTGGCTCTATTTTACCTGAGTTGCCCCCCCTCCTGTGTGTACTCCGAAAGAGTGTTTAGTGCAGCTGGGAACCTTGTCAGCGAAAGGCGTAGGAGGTTGCTTCCACAAAATGTGGAGAAGATGATGTTCATAAAATGAATTATCAACTCTTCCAGGGAGACCATTCTCCAGAACGTACAGAGGGACCTGTGGTTGTGGATTCCAGCGGGGACGAATTAATACTCTGTGAGGATGAGGATGTACACAACACTGAAGAGGGTGAGGAATCGGTGGGTGAGGAGGATGAGGATGACATCTTGCCTCTTTAGAGCCAGTTTGTGCAGGGACACATTAATTGCCAGCTTGTTTTGTGGGGGCCCAAACGAACCAATCATTTCAGCCACAGTCGTGTGGCAGACCCTGGCGCTGAAATGTTTGGTTTGTTAAAGTGTGCATGTCCTGTTTATACAACATAAGGGTGGGTGGGAGGGCCCAAGGACAATTCCATCTTGCACCTCTTTTTTTCTTTGAATTATGTACTGTTTGGGGCCTAGTTTTTCAAACTGCCATCCTGTCTGCCACTGCAGTGTCACTCCTAGAAGGACCACGTGTTTGTGCCGCCCACTCGTATCTCTTAGCATAGTCATCCAGCTACCTCGGTGCAACCTTTTGGATATAAAAACACTATTGTGAGGTGTGAGGTGTTCAGAATAGACTGGAAATGAGTGGAAATTAAGGTTATTGAGGTTAATAATAGCATAGGAGCAGAAAAACACACAAATTCTGTGATTTTAGCTGTTTTTATGCTTTTTTTTAAAAAAAATACAGATCCAAAACACATAACCCAGAACCCAAAACACGGAAGGGTGGTTTTGGCAAAACCAATCCAGATCCAAAACATGAAGAAAGATCCAGATCCAAAACCAAAACACAAAACACGAAAAGTGGCCGGTGCACACCCCTAATAAATATGTACTTGACCATATTCTCATTGCTAAGTCAACTATAGCCTAACTATGGAAGCAAACTTCACCCCCCACTATTGCTATGGCCATCTCCAAGGTACGCAGTGCTTTTTTAGATGGAAACGAGTGATTGCCCCTATTCCACTTCCACCTCTTTCATGGCCCTGGATAACAAAGAGTGTGATCAACCCTCTGCTATATGACATTCTTTTTACTGTTATTTTTCTGTAGCATTCCTGGTTTTGCATACTGACCGGGGACTCTACACCCTCATTATCGCATAATAACTAATCTGACTTTGTTTATGTGGTTTGTGAAATATACCTTTTATCTATATGAGATGCGTGAATCCACACCGAATGCCCCCACCAGTACTTGTTCCTTGATTGAAAATCAATAAAAACTAATATTTCAAACAAAACAAAACCCTCCTCCCTCTATAACAACATTTTACTCTCATCCTGGACAGTCAGTAGTGGTGCAGCATTATAGGTTTACAATAGTCTGCAACCCTAGAGCTTTGAGTTCTATAAAATGCCTCCTCTAGTTCACTTGATGGTGGATGGTTAAACTAAGTACAGATCCTGCTCAGTATTCCCTACTTTTTATATTGTACTCATGGAAATATAGGGATGCAGTCTTGATACCGGCGGGCAGGCCTGACATGGGACTAAAGATAGGTGTTGAAATCCCGACGCCTATCATTAGCCCCACTGCGAAATCCCGACACCAGGCATACCGAATAAAGTTAAGCTGGGTGTTGTCGAAGCCAGACAATTGGCTAAGATGGAATCTGGACCTCATTCAGAGTAGGTCGAAGCAGCCGCACGGTCGTACGCATACGATGTTTTTCTTTATGCGCCTGCGCACGGCTAGCAGTGCGCATGTGCGTACGAGTTCTACCGATCAAAAATACTGTCGGTCGTAGGGCTTTCGACACGGAAGTGGATTGGTAAAGTTGATTGACAGGAAAGACCGTTTGTGGGAGTATACGGGGGTGGTGGTCTGGAAACGGAGGCGTTCTTCAGCGTTTCCAGGCGTTTTAGGGGAGTGCATAAATTACCTGCTTCGTACGACCAAGATTTGCGGATGCATGCAAACGTCACTCTACGAACAGGCTGATCGTCCAGGCTAAGGTAGGCAAGAAGCGTCCGTAAGCCACAACAGTACAATCGTTAATCTGATGTTACCTTCGATGTTTCGATTTGGAACCACACAAACCAAGCAGCTAAGATTGCTGCATTGTAACTATTAACACTGCTAATTACCTTGTAACTCATTTCACTTGCGTGTGCATTAGGGATTTCGGAACGCAAATGTTTGTGTTTTTTAAACCTTTTTTTTCTAAAACATCTAGCATTGTGTTTTGCGTAGCAGCCTTTTCAGATACCACACTTTTTAAACGTTGTATACATTGACATAGTTAAAGATAGACATATTTGGTATGACATTTTTTAATTTTTTTTAAATTTGCCTTTCATCACAATGTAAATAATAATTGTTTTGGCAACATTTGTATCTAATTAAAATAATGTAAAAAAAACCAAAAATTTTTTGTTAAAATAAATAAAAGAGCTTGAGACATTGGTGACAAGAAATATGGGGACTGGACAACAGGTGAGGGCGGAGATATCCAGGGCTACTTGCGTCGTTTAGGCCGGCTCAGAGGAAGAGGTAAGCTATGGACAGCTGACTGGCATGTAACACGCCGACTGGCCTGGCCAGAGGTAGATGGGATTTCCTCAGGCCTAGGCATAGAGCTCTCCATACTTGCTGGGGTGGCTGTTGGGCTGCCAGAGGTGGTGGTCCTGGGAGGAAGGGAGTCTCGCTCCATCATGGCAGGTGGGTTGGCCTGCTCCTGGGTATTGGACAAACAATCTAGGGCCCCAGCAATGGTCTCCAGGGCCACCGCCACCTCACCAGAGTTGTCTCCATCCTCAGAAGAACACATGTGTTCTCCTGAGTTTGGGAGACCAACCTGGTGAGGAGAGGCACTGCTCGGTCTGCTGGTTGCCCTGGAGTAGACTCCACAGGGTCCCCAGATGGAGTACTTGGATCCTCCCCTGCAGAGTCTCCATCTGTGCTGGACCCAGACCTGACCTCAGGAGCAGGCACTACCTCCTCTGAGTCTGGAATATAAAAAAAAAATGTTATTTGTTTTTCCCAAAAATAAAAACAAGGACGTTTCAGCTTTATACTTTTTGTCTAACAAAATTAAATTACCTTCTTGCACATGTGGAGCGTTGAAGTCGGCCATGTCAGTGTCCATAGTGGACACGCCGACTATCTCCTCTTCCGTCACACATCCCTGAGCCAACGTCTCCAACCTTGTCAAGGCCAGCCCCTCAGGGATGGGACCACCACCTGTCCCCGCAGCATTGTCCACCCTACTCCGTAGCTTCCTCTTCAGTTGGTACTTGAAATCCGTCCAGCTGTCAATGTTATATTTGAAATTTAAAGTGTTAGTTTTTTTAAATAAGATCAAGCTTTGGACTTCAGTACACTCACAATATCATTTTCTTACCGTTTTTTGACGACTTTCTGTGTTCTGTAGGTTGCCCCCACACCATTAGCAGCCCTGGATATCTCCTCCCAAATCCTGTCTTTGGCTCCAGCCCCCATATTTCTGGGTGCATTGACTATGTTCTCCATTGTCATGGTCACCAATGTCTCAAGCTCGATCCATGAAAATGGAGGGTTTCTTGGCCTTGGTCTGCTTGGGCCCACCTCCTCCTCCTCTACTGGTGGACTTTGATTCCCAGCACCTACAACAATGTTTAAAATATTACAAAGTTTTTTTTTTTTTTAGGGAAATATGACCAGTTCTTGTGTTGTGTAAAAAATGTGATTTGCACTTACCTGGCTTACTTAGTTGGCCTCTGCTCACCATGCTCCTCGGTTGACATTCTGCTAACCTGTGAGAGAGCATGAAGAATACTGGTTATGCAGACTTTTTTATAGATGTGAGCGCATCCCTGGATTGGTCACCCGTGCATCCTTATTTCCCTAACTACAAATGCACACCTTTCCTGCATTCCGTTATCACTGCGTGGGTTGGGCTAGATGTGAGCGCATCCCTGGATAGGTTACCCTTGCATCCTTATTTCCCTAACTACAAATGCACAACTTTCCTGCATTCCGTTATCACTGCGTGGGTTGGGCTAGATGTGAGCGCATCCCTGGATAGGTTACCCATGCATCCTTATTTCCCTAACTACAAATGCACACCTTTCCTGCATTCCAAAATCACTGTGTGGGTTGGGCTAGATGTGAGCGCATCCCTGGATAGGTTACCCGTGCATCCTTATTTCCCTAACTACAAATGCACACCTTTCCTGCATTCCGTAATCACTGCGTGGGTTGGGCTAGATGTGAGCACATCCCTGGATAGGTTACCTGTGCATCCTTATTTCCCTAACTACAAATGCACACCTTTCCTGCATTCCGTTATCACTGCGTGGGTTGGGCTAGATGTGAGCACATCCATGGATAGGTTACCCGTGCATCCTTATTTCCCTAACTACAAATGCACACCTTTCCTGCATGTTTCAATAATTGGAGTTTGGTTTCTTTATTTAAGGCAAAGCCAAATGTTCCCTTACTTGTGGGTTGTAGTTGGAGTGTTTGGTGGTGCAGGAGGTGTTTGATAGTACTTAAATAGTTTGCAGTTGATTGAGAGGTGCTTGTGTGTGTTGTTTGAGAGGTGCTTGTTTGCAGTTGATTGAGAGGTGCTTGTGTGTGTTGTTTGAGAGGTGCTTGTTTGCAGTTGATTGAGAGGTGCTTGTGTGTGTTGTTTGAGAGGTGCTTGTTTGCAGTTGATTGAGAGGTGCTTGTGTGTGTTGTTTGAGAGGTGCTTGTTTGCAGTTGATTGAGTGGTGCTTGTGTGTGTTGTTTGAGAGGTGCTTGTTTGCAGTTGATTGAGAGGTGCTTGTGTGTGTTGTTTGAGAGGTGCTTGTTTGCAGTTGATTGAGAGGTGCTTGTGTGTTGTTTGAGAGGTGCTTGTTTGCAGTTGATTGAGAGGTGCTTGTGTGTGTTGTTTGAGAGGTGCTTGTTTGCAGTTGATTGAGAGGTGCTTGTGTGTGTTGTTTGAGAGTTGCTTGTTTGCAGTTGTTTGAGAGGTGCTTGTTTGCAGTTGTTTGAGAGGTGCTTGTGTGTGTTGTTTGAGAGGTGCTTGTGTTTTTTTTATTTTTTATTTTGGTTGTGTTTTTTTTATTTTTGGGGGGTTTTTTTGGGGGAGGGGTTGGTTTTTTTTGTGTTCCTTTCTTTTTGGTGGTTCTTTTTTGTGTTCATTTCTTTTTGGTGGTTCTTTTTGTGTTCCTTTCTTTTTGGTGGTTCTTTTTTGTGTTCATTTCTTTTTGGTGGTTCTTTTTTGTGTTCCTTTCTTTTTGGTGGTTCTTTTTTGTGTTCATTTCTTTTTGGTGGTTCTTTTTTGTGTTCCTTTCTTTTTGGTGTTTTTTTTTGTGTTTTACATTTTTTGTGGTGGTGGTTTTTGTGTTCCTTTTTTATTTTAATTTTTTGTGTTTTGTTTTTGGTGGTGGTTTTTGATTGACAAATTTGATTGGTTTGGACTTTTAACAAACCCCGTTAATTGGTGTGCTTGAGCCGGTTACTTGTTTGGTTTGGTTGGCCGGGCTTTTGTCTTCTTCAAAAATCCAACTTTATTCGAAGAATTAAGTAAGTGTGCCAGCCTACTCCATTTTTTTTGTCTGGGATCAACAATCATAAAAAAAAATATACAAATTTTTATATTTTTTGAAATATTTCTTAAAGGTGTTTAACACTCCATTTTGGACTTGAATCAGGTAAGTGTCTATTTATTCAAACCTACACTTATTTTTATTTGTGATTTAATTTTTTTTTTAATTTTACATGGAATATTGTTTATTGATCTATTTTTAGAATATTAATTTTAACATTTTACAACAATTCATATTGGCGATTTTAAAAATTAAGCATGGTTTTAACACTAAAAGTAGTAATATTGGTTTGACCTAAAAAATCTATTTTTTTATTTATTCCCTCTAATTATAAAAATGTACAACAAATACACATGTAATGATTTACGAAGATGGCACTGCCCGACCCTGTAAGAATATGCACCATTATTATAAAGCTAAGTATTTTTGCACACATAATCAAAAAACACTCTGTAGAACCAATTAAAATTACAAATGTAACTTTACAGAGCGATGTTGGACAGCTAATAGTGGCCATGTTGACCCCCACCAACCTTCCTCAGCCTCCTCCTGGGCGTAGGCATAGGAGGCGTGAAAGGGCCAAGATATATAGAACACCCTTTTTGGAATGCCTGATGATGTGGTTGTAACCACTTATCACCTGCCTCCAAATATTATCCTAGACACTCTTTCAATAATAAAGAATGATCTAGAAAAGTCTAGAATGATCTAGAAAGTCAGATTAACATTCCTACAGCAATCTCACCACTTACACAGTTGTTGGCAGTGTTACATTTCTGCGCCTCAGGGTCCTTCCAAACCACTGTGGGGCTGGTGGGTGGCCTCTCCCAGCCCTCATTTTCACGGATCCTGAGGCATGTGCTAGATGCATTTTTCAATCATCTAGCACATTTTATTAGTATGCCTTTGGATACGGAAGCCCTTGATGTGGTAAAGCAGAAGTTTTTTGAAATTGCAGGCTTTCCACACGTCATAGGGGTAGTGGATGGCACTCACATAGCACTTCAGCCCCCTGCATGCAGGGAACAAATATACAGGAACCGAAAACATTACCATTCCCTAAATGTAATGGTGCTATGTGATGCCTCCAGATCCTCTCCAATAAACCTATATTTTTGTGGTCCCCAATAAAAAAAAGGGCCAGCCACTAAACATAAGGTCGTAATTCTGAAAAACAGCATTACTGCGCAATGATGTTGAACCCCATACAGCAAATTTTTAAACCAACAAAAAAGGTCAGAAATTTGTACAAATACATGCATAACAACAACACCCAAAAACAAAAAAACAAAACAAAACAAAACATACCCTCAGAGTGTTCCGACACAGCAACAGATGGTGCCGGAGATTCTTCGGGTGAGGGAGAATATTCGGGAGTGGGGGTAATGGTTGAAGGGGAAATGGAGGTGGAAAGATCACAGGGAGGGGAGATTTGAGAAAGTTGGGATGAGTGGGCAGGGGAGGGAGGAAGACTTGGGGAGGATTGGAAGAGGGAGGGAGGGTTACTGGGGGAGTATGGTGGTGGGGAGGGAGTGCTGGGTTGAGGAGATGCAGGTAAGGGCTGCTGGTTTCCACCAGCATGTCTTTGCCTTCTGCGTCCCCTTCTCTGTCTCCGCTGTGCTTCTAAAATGTAAACATAAAATCACAAAATAAATACTTTTTGAATTTCGGCTACACAATACAAGTACAATTTACACATTCTGGACAATAGGGACAACATACAGGAGGGATTTTTAACATTGACTAAAATAATTGGCAAAGGAACATACATTTTTAACAGTCCAATAATGTATTAATTTTAAACAAACGCATACTTACGTCTGCGGAGTTGCGCCCGCAAATTCATGAGGAGTGCAGGTGACCAGCGGCGCAGGTCCGACCAGCGCCTCTCTAGCTGGGCAATATTGCGCCTATACCCCGCTGATCGGAGGGCTCGCATCACCTCCGCATAGGCCGCCCGCTTCATGCGATTTGAAATGGGCGGCTCTGCGGACGTAATCCGCCTGTCCAGTATGTTTACCAGGACAAGCAGCTCTCTCCTGGTAAAGGCTGCGGCTCTCATGATGGCAATGGCCGATTTTACAGAAAACATGAAATATACATGGGGAAAAAAAAATATGATTGGCTAAAATATTTTCACTTTCCTCAAAAAAAGCATTAATGGCCAATCCTTTAATCATGTGTCCCGAAAAATAAGGTCACATTTGATTGGCTACAACACGCAGTGTGCAATTGCAAACATAAGAGTGCAAATGAGAATAACGCAAAATGCACTTGCATTTATAAAGTTAACACAATTAGCAATCGGACATTCACAGTTAATAAACCTTACTTTGTTTTTAACATTGTGTGAAAATAAAAAAACTGAGAAAACAACCACGAAATGAACAATAAAGTTTATTGACACATGATAAAAAACTCGTTTTAAAGAACAGCAAGAGTTAAACACTTAATTAGATAATTGACAACAAGCTAATAACAAGCTAATCGATAGTCCATGTAAACATGACATGTGACCATCAAAACAGCACATACGGCTGCAAACATCAGAACATAATTAGCATACAGCGACTGACAGCGCCTGACTACGATTGACTCGTTCGTTCGTTCAGTCGGCAGCTAGAGGAGGTGCAATGCTAACGAATGGGCGTCACTTTGTTTACGATCGCCCTGCCGTACAATCGGATTTTGCGGTCGTTGGTTGTAAGACCGTGCGGCCTCTTCGACCGACTCTGAATGAGGTCCTCTGTTCCAATCGGAACTGGCACGACGCCATCTTGCAAATGGCAAACACGATGCCATTTTGCGATTGGTCGCACAACGCCATTTTAGCTACAACTCACGATATAAGTACATATGGCGATGTTATAATTTAGTGTCATGCGACTCCGACGCACAAGAAGACTTTTAATAATCCTTCCAGAAACCATACCCTGATGTATCTAAGCCCATTCTAAAGACGACCTTGCATAACACCTACCATGGTGTACTGCACACACACATATCCGCACAACGCTAACTAGCGTCTTTTCCTAAATATTCCTATTGCTTACATAATTACATAATTACATAAAAAGGTTCCGCAGTAATAAAGGTTATTACCCAAGGTTTTATTTATATTTGCAATGCTGTGAAATGTATGTTATATGATATCTATGGTTTAGTACATGATAAGCAGACCATGTTTGGTGCCATTCTGATCCGCTGTTTATTTGCAGATCTCCGGTTCCATCGGTGGGGAGATCGCTACATGCGTCTGTGAATTATGGAATATAGAGAGATAGTCATTGAAATGTTGTAATGCAATAGCTAGTTTAGACCTGTTTAATGGCGGGAAAAAGTACACAAAGAGCCACTGAGAGGCTGAACTTCTCAAGTATGAATGGACCAATGAACTGTGCCGTAACAAAAGACTCAAGAAGAAGAACCAATGTGATGATGGCAGCTCATGCCTATTGTATTGCTTATCTCTGTTCGGGTATATAGTCAGGCTCTCTGAAACCAGCTAGTCAGTCATATTCTTATTCCTGTGATGGAGGCTTCATCTTTGATGCCAGAATCTGGATCCAGAGCACCTGCGTATGTATCGATTGTACCATAATAATTGTAACCTTTGCATGTATTGTCTAGATCATGTGCGTTTAAGTACCTTTTTCTTTGGTGCTAAATAATAACTTTTTGTGCTTTGGAACCACAAGCAAAGTCTGAAAGTGTTTATTGCTGTGTGCGACTATTCATAATGCTAATTAGCGTCATCTAAGGTTTAGAGGTTATAGGCAGGATTCCATAGAGGTTATAGGCATTACTGCATAGAGGTTTTAATTAGGTATCAGTAGTTGTGGGCTCTTAGAGTGAAATCACGCTGACACTTGCACGGTAATATACGGCATCGATCTCTCAGCAAAAGGGTGGAGGTGCCATAAGCAGGAAAGAACGCTTTGCCTTCGAAAACCTGCTACCACTAGGTTGCTGAGAGAGCGCTACCATCACCGTGTGAGAACAAAAAGCGCTGATTAGAACCAGGGACGAAGAAGGAAAAGTGTTTTCCTTTGGTGTTAAAACAATGTGTTAGAGGGTAAGTCGCACATTAGTGTCTGTACGTTCTCTGTATTGCTGCTGCATGTTTCAAAAGTCATTGTGTTTTGTAGTGTGATTACCTGTTCAAACATTGGAATTGTGTTGCCATATTTTGGGAAAAATGTTTTATTCTTCTGTACAGAATTAGGGTATGTGATTGAAGTGTGAATGTGTGTGGGGGCTACTGTCTAGTAAAGCCCGAAAAAACTAAGGCTACTGTCTGGTTAAGCCTAGCGGAAGTTACCGTCTGGTCAAACCTCAAAGTGTAAACTCAGTAGGTGCCTGACGAGGCCATGCAAACTACTGGGCCAGTGTACAAAGCAGGTACATTGTGGTTTCGGGAAACAAGGAGTTCTTACCGGTCCGAACACCCATTAATCACAAAGTCCATTGATGGGTTAGGTTCCTTGGGCAGAGCGATCGAACCGCATAGTTTGTGTAAACTGTGATTGTGAAGTGGGTGTCGTGGGAGTGAAACTGTTGGCAAGGTTAGGGGTTATTGGAATTTCTAAATGCTACCAACGGGAGTAGACTTGAAGTAGGAAGCGGTGTGGTAAAGCTTGAGGTGATTTACCACGAGGAAAAATAAATAACTCGCAAAGCAAGTTGTTTTCTTTCCTCACTTTTTGGCTATACAAACGTTCCCTAAGGAGGGAAACCGGTGTATAAGTTTGCAGAAGCGAGCGGTTGAAGCTTGGTAGGGTAAGTACAATAGGTGTTTATTCTGCTCCTCATTGTGCAAAGCTGACTGTGAACTTTAGAAGGGTTAGCTGTGCATAAGGGGAGGGAGTGCGTGAACGTAGCTCTTTGAAAATCATTCACAGGTCGACGTTTTCTGGATATTGTGTAGCATTTTTCTTAATATGGGTGCTAAGCAATCTCTAGTAATGATCGATGAAGTGCTGCTGATGGAAGGGCCGCAGGGGTCGGCAAGGTAAATAATGTTTAAAAAGTATGGTGCTTATGCTACGGCATATTGTAACATATGGGTCAAAATGACCAAGAAATGTAGAAAGCCTTTTCCCAAGATAGGTAGCTTTGATGCGGAAGTCTTGAACAATGTTAGAGACAGTATTTGCATGGTGAGGTCTCTAAACAAAAGGGTAAAGTTTAATGATTGTTTGAAACTGTGGCAGCACGAGGGGAACATATGGCAAAGCAGAGTGCACGCAACGCAAATCAGCGCTGCGTGGTGGCGCAATGGAGCGCGGGCACAACGCAAAACAGCGGTGTGCACGTGATGTCAGTGAATGAGCACGCACTGCAAAGTAGCGTTGTCAAAGGTACTGTTAACGCACATGCACCACCTCCGCCCTATGCGGATAGTGGTGTTGGTACAATCGATCACAAAAACCATAAAAATGTAACAAGCAATTTGTACCCTCTTCTTAGTAACTATAAGGAACATGTTTATGATGCAGATAATGAACCTGTTGCAATGTCCGCACTTTCCCATATTGCACAAATGTTACATGCACCACCATCACAAGTACAGGTAATGGCCCCACCAGCACCAGTAAGGGAGGAGGTTTCACCATTGATAGTGCGAGAAATAGTAGCTACAGAGACTGTTAGCCCCATACGTAGTAGCCAGAGGCTGCACCCGCCACCAGGTAATAAAACCACGAGTAGTAGTGCATTAGGTATTCACCCGGTCTGGACAATAACTGTTCCCAATGGGAATCTGGACACACAGGGTGCATTAGCCTCAAGGGATGTAGCGATGCATTGTCCATGGACGAGGGCGGAGTTACATTCCATAATGGTAGAATTCCCAGAACCTAGGAAGGATTTAGCAAGTTGCCAAAAATTTGTAAAGGATTTTGGTAATGCTCATGAGCCAACCCACAAGCATTGGCATGTAGTATTGCGGGCATGTGTTCTACACAATACCGACGTGAAAAAGTTTTTCACGGTCTGTGCATTGGATGGAGATGTTCCCATAACTGACAAAGGCAACCAAAATAATATAACTCATATTATTGTAGTAGTTAATTGGAGTAAAATTTTTACAATTAAACAGAAGGAGAGTGAGTCTGCAGGAGACTATTTTAACCGAGCTCTGCAGACTATTACCCAATATACAGGCATAAAAGATATTAAAGATAATACCCATTACAGGGAAATGACAGTCACAGTGCTTATGGACGGTCTTAAATATGCCCTTAAGAGCAGGGTTCAGAGCTCACTTCCTGGGTGGAGGGGAATTACTGTGGACGCACTCAGGGAAGCTGCAATTGAGCATGACAAAAACATCCTTAAGAAGAGAGAAATGCAGAGCGAAAAACTAATGGCCGTTAGTATTCAAGCTCTAGAAGTAATGCAAATACCACCGCAATGCACCTACCACACACGGCCAAAGTACACACACCCCACACAACCTCCAAACTCATACCCTCAGACCCAACCTCAATCTTCTCATACTTCTCTCCCTACACAGCAACCTTTCAACCCACATTACATAAGGAAGTGTTTTGGATGTAATCAGGAGGGCCACATAAGTAGGTTTTGTAAAGTAAATCAGGGATTCCCTAGGTACCAACAGGAGGGACATCCACACCATACAGGACAGCCACAGCTATCACCTGCCCACATTGCAGCTGTGAATGCTATTTTAGAACAAGACAGTCAGCTCTAGGGGTCAGGTCATACCTGTAGTCTACAGCCAGTCAGGTTAACTGGGGATACCAGGGAAGAGCCTGTAAAGACAGTTAATGTAGCTGGTACTAAACATTCTTTTCTTGTAGACACAGAGGCGACCAGGTCAGTGTTAACTTTTCCATCCAATGAGCAGGTGACAAACAAGACAGTACCAGCAATAAGCGTAATGGGTAAAGTGCAGCATTATCTTTTAACAGAACCCACAGAAGTTACTATCGGTCCATTGCATACCAGGCATTCTTTTCTCCTGGCTGCAGTGGCCCCTACTAACTTATTGGGAAGAGATTCCTTGTGTAAGATGGGATGTGTCATTTACTGTACCCCTGATGGTATATTCCTGGATATCCCAGAGAGAGTTGCGCACAAGGTGAGGGATATATTGGACACTCCACAAAGGCTAATGTTTCATTCTACTGTTACAGATAAAACTCCAGCACAGGTAGAACAGATGTTAGCACAGATATCGAGTTCCCTGTGGACTAAAAATGGACAGGACACTGAATTAATGGCAAATGTAGCTCCTGTAGTGGTAAACCTAAAAAGCGGTAGGCAAGCTCCAAAAATTCCCCAGTACCTTAAAACCAGAGGTAGAATTAGGGGTTTATCCCATAACTGAATGGTTATTACAGCAGGGAATTTTAGTACGTACAGCAAGTGTAGCTAACAGTCCCATTTTTCTGGTAAAGAAGGCTGGGGGGAGGGGTTACAGGCTAGTGCAAGACCTTAGAGGAATTAATAAGGTGGTTGAGAGCCAATTTCCCGTAGTGCCAAATCCAGCTGTCATCCTTATGCAAGATTCCAACAACTGCCACTCATTTTACGTTCATTGACTGCCAGTACCTCTTTGCTTTTATATACAAGGGGGTACAATACACATGGACACGATTGCCCGAGGGTTTCATAGACAGCCCCAGTATCTTCTCCCAGGCCTTACATGACTGTTTGCAATCTTATCAACCTGCCAATGGATCTGTTCTAATACAATATGTAGACAATTTATTGTTATGTTCTGATTAATTTATGTCATGTTTAAATGATACTAAACTTTTGTTGCTTCATCTCTCACAAACAGGACACAAGGTTGCTAAGGACAAATTACAGCCATGCCAGGCTAAGGTTAAATACTTAGGACACTGCCTAACCCAGGGCCTACGACACCTGACAAATGACAGAATCCAAGTTATACAGACCATGACCCTGCCGCAGAACCAAAAGCAAATTTGAACCTTCTTGGGAATGTGTGGATACTGCAGAATGTGGATCCCAGATTTTTCTATTTTGGCCTTGCCTTTACAGGATTTAGTCTCTTCCTCAAAGCCTGATCGTGTCATACACACAGAGGAAACAGAGCAAGCGTTCCTTAATCTTAAGGATAGTCTGACAAGAGCACCTGCATTGGGAATACCTGACAATGAAAACAGGATTTTGGTACTTACCGATAAATCCCTTTCTCCGATTCCATAGGGGACACTGGAGAGCATAGACAGTGGTTATAGTCGGTGCAGAGAGGGAGCTGGCACTTTAAATATTAAGAAGTGTAACTAACTCCTCCCCCTCTATACCCCCTCCAAGCATCAGTATTAGAAAACTGTGCCTGAGGGGAGTTGAGAAAAAACAAACGGAAGAGGAGGAGGCAAAGCCAGTACACAGAACATATGAAAAGGTTGAACAAAACAAAAAATGTAACACAACCAGAGACATCAAATCATTGTCCAACAGACATAACATATAAAGACCCCAACCCTGGCAGGAAGGAACAGTGCAGGGTGGGTGTCCAGTGTCCCCTATGGAATCGGAGAAAGGGATTTATCGGTAAGTACCAAAATCCTGTTTTCTCCTTCATCCACTAGGGAACACTGGAGAGCATAGACAGTGGGGACGTCCCAGAGCTCTCAGTACGGGCGGGAAAGCGCTGAGAACCCTGCAAAACAGACCGGTCATACTGCGCTGCAGAGGCCGCAAACATATCAAATCTAGAAAAAGAAAGGAATGTCGGCCATACCAAATATCCTCTCTGTAAAGAACTACATGGAAAAAACCCTGTGAGCAAACGCCCACGAAGAGCCTACAGAGCAAATGGCGTAGGAGAAACACAGAGACTCCTAAGATGAAGTCATATATGCCTGATTGATAATCATACAAAACCAGAGGGCCAGAGACTCTTTTGAAGCTGGCCAACCAAGACGAGCTGCATCATACAAAACAAATAAAGCTTGATTTGCATATGGCTGCAGTCCCTACCACATAAAAACGAAGAGGCTTAACATCATCCAAGGATCCTGATGAAGGAGAGTGTCGAGAAAAAAACGGTACCACAATAGGTAGGTTGATGTAGAAAGCCGAAACCCCTTTTGAAAGAAAATCCATTTTAGTACGGAGGTCCGCTCTATCCTTGTAAAATATCAGGAATGGAGGACAACAGGATAGAGCTCCCAGAGCCAACACCCTCCTGGCTGATGCCATTGTTACCTTCCATGAAAGGTATCTGAACTCCTCCAACCACCAAAGGTCGAACAGAGGAGACTGCAAGAAAGAAAATACGAGATCCATTTGCCATGAGCCGCAGGAGGAAAACAGCGTGGTAGCAACAGAATCACACCCTGTAGAAAAAGTCTGAATCTCCAGAATGCAAGACGCACTTGTTCGGGAAGAAAATGGTCAAAGCTAAAAATTTAACTTTCAGCAAACCCAATCACATACTGTACCAGGCGAGAACCTGTTTGCAGAATGTGGCTAGGTTGAATCCAGTAGGAAGAGCCCCTCCACATTCACATCACGCAACAGAAGATTGACCCTAACGGTGGTAATGATTAGAATTACCCTCCTTCCTAGCTGTAAGCATAGCAAGGCTTGCCCTATATTGGATTCCTGTAATTCTAAAAATGGCCTTTTTAAGAGCCACGCTATCAAACATAGCTGTCTTCAGTGTGGATAGACTAAAGGAACCAGTAGTACGAGAACTTCTCTCAGAGGTATAGGCCACTGATCGTCGACCTGCAGAAACTGAAGGCTGAAATACCAAGATCTACTATGTCAATCCAGAGATACCAAGAGATCCCTGACCCTCACCCTTCTGATGTGTAAAATCCAAGGGAGTAGAGGAAACAGATAGACAAACGTGAACTGCCACGGTGATGACAATGCCTCCACCGCCGCTGCCTCCGGGTCTCTCGTCCTAGAGCTGTAGAAAGTCAGTTCATGATTGCGACTTGATGTCATGAGGTCGACCTGAGGAAGACCCCACCATAGGTAAACAAGGGACCTACAGGAGTAGAGCCCTGGATGCTCGTCCTACCGGCTAAGGAAGTCGGTCTCTGAATACTCTGCACCTGGAATGAAAATATTCAAGATTGCCATTGCAAACCTTTCCGCCCAGGTTAAAATCCGGCATACTACCTTTAAAATCACCGGACATATTCACTGTGATTAATGTACGCCACTGTCTTGGCGTCGTACTGTGGCCTCACAACAGGTGATCAGCTTTCTGAATAGCTTCCAGTGACACCCAACGGCCCTGGAAGTGCTGATCCGTAAACACAGCTTCACATCCTATCAGACTCGTGTCTGTGGTGAAGATTCCCATCCCCAACTCTGAATTTCTTTTCCTCCAATAGGAAATCTAGTTCAACCACCAGAGAAGGGTATCCGAGTTCTGGGACTAACTTTAACCTGTAGGAGAAGGGAAAGATGGGATTCTGCTCACTAAGAGAGGGGGAGTAGTTGAAAAAAAAAAAAAAAAAAAAAACCCGGAGAGAAATCCAAATCAATACCAGACGATGTCGAAGGACCATCTCGTCAACATGTCCTGAATGGAAGCTGCACTGCTTTTTTTTTTTTCCTTTTTCTGTAGCAGAATAGACTAGAGAAAACACAGAGACCACCCCTGACGAGGAGATTGTTGTGCATCACTGACCTTTTACAATAATTGGACCCCGTAATGGGCCTTCAGCAGAGGATCATCTAGGTAAAGGATAATAATGAACTCCTGTATCTGAAGGAGAACCGTCATGACAACCATGACCTCTGTGGAAAAGAGAGATCCAGAAAACTAATCTCAGAAGCACCTGAGGAGGCGGCCTTAAAAGGGATGTGAATAAATAGTCTTTGATATCCAGAGATATCGAGATTCTCCCTTCTCTAGTCCCGCATCAACTGAAGGGACTATGTAAAACTTTGAAAATCTGGAGGAATACAGTGAGATTCTAGTAGAGAATACAGATATTATGTAGGTTGCGCACCAGAGGGGGGGGGGCTGCAATGGGTGTTCTGTTTGTATGAGAGATTGTCTAGCTCTCTATGGATGCAATATTGTAATAAAAGGTAACAACCCTTGGCAGTGTGAATGTGACGCATTAGACAGTTGGTGCTTGACAGGGAAAGTGAGGTCTGACCGAGTCGTAAGGCCTCAGAATCACGCAAAGACTGGTTTGATGGCTGGGAACCTGAATCTTCACACTTGTGGATAGAAGCTAGTGTATAATCTTCTGTAAAACAATACTCCTATTGTTGGAGACTTGGTAAAAAGAAAAAGAAGGTAGAGAGAGAGACTAATAATTCAAGCTTGTATCCTCGAGTGATGAAAACCCAGACCCAATCGTTCGTTCAAGACACCGTCCATACGACACTGAAGTCCTAAAGACCCGCTTCCTGGAACCCCCAGGTAAGAGGAAAGCCATCCTGCCCTAGACTCAGTAGTGGACTTAACTTTATATAGAGTAGATGTTATAGTGACTCTACCCTGAATTACGGAACCACAGGAAGATGATAGTCCCGTGCACAATCCGGAACCCGAAAGGGCCGAAACGAGGGTCCTGTATAAGGACTTCTAGGGGAGGAAACTGCAGACAGGATATGAGAGGATCTACCCCCTGTAAATTACCATGACAGGATGCAGTATCAGGCCTGCAGCTGTACAAATGGAATTTTATCACCTTATATACTGCTATGCATGAAAAGAGAAAAATATATATAAACGCTGGGAC
The DNA here is from genome assembly GCA_031769625.1 of Taudactylus pleione. Taxonomy (NCBI): domain Eukaryota; kingdom Metazoa; phylum Chordata; class Amphibia; order Anura; family Myobatrachidae; genus Taudactylus; species Taudactylus pleione. The sequence goes on along the minus strand of JAUIMM010001030.1, from coordinate 10,053,349 downwards.
ATCTGAAATTTGTTTATCCGTATGTTCCCTAGCCGACAACAGGACATAAATTAGTTTTATGCAACTGAAAGTGCAATAGCAAGTCTGTTATTTCCTTTTGGAAAGAATACTGTGGGACAGGACTAGTGTCTCCTTTTTGCCATACCTGTCAGATTTAAGCCTACACCACCTGGTATCCCCAGGCGGTCTCCCAGTACTAACCAGGCCTGACCCTGCTTAGCATCCATGATCAGACGAGATCGTTATATATATATGCATATACATAACAGGCAATGTAATTACCTGCACCACCAGTGATCCATGTTTTCGAACCAGGGTCTCAGCTAACATGACCACTAGTGTAGCAGGGTATTAGTGCACAGGGCTATACGGCTCTTACACACTCTAGATTCACTGCAAGGAAAAAAAAAAAACATTATCCGCACATGGAAAAGTTTTTACAGTATCTGACCCTGATCAGTGGTACGGGAGCCTTTTATGAGGGTAACACTCCTGTCTATCTCCGTCAGTGATAGATATATGTATATATACACATATCTAAGCTCCTTAACGGGAGTGTCAGCCAATTACCTTGTACGCTACACAAGAGGGAGTTAGTGTTACACAATATTTGTAGGTATGTAGAGACGCTTAGTCTCATGACACATACAGACCTTACACAAACACTAAATTGAAATGAAAAAGGTCAACAGCAGAAATTGGTATACAGAGACAGAAGAGAGCCACACCTGCCCTAATAGCGCTCCTAGCAGTGCCAGAAAAACGCTAGGCAGATATTGAAATGCTCTCCTGCCCAGCCTAAATCACACTGTTTACTTACAGTTCTGTTTAGACTATCAGGATCACTACAGCAGCATATATAGATATAGGTGTAGTTTGGGGAAGAAAGAGAAAACTCTCTTTTTGGGGGCACTCAGGTGTAAAAGTTTGTAATCAGAACAATGTAATAAAATAAATAACTTTTATTAGGTATATATTAAAATGCCAACAACAAGTCTGAGCTCGTTACTTAATGGCCTTACTGTTTGAAATAACAGCTATAAATTGTCACCAGCAAAAAACAAACAAACACTAAACATTAAAAGACATATAGTTACAATACTTGTCACAAATGTGTGAAGCTGAGTGAAATAATACACTGTCTCTGCTGCAATTTTGATTAGCCATTGTGCTATTATCATATCATGTGGTTATTGAACTATAAAATGTCTTGCTTTGGTCTCAACACTATATGAGATAGAGAATTAGAGACCATTTGGTATTATTTCACTCAGCTTCACACATTTGTGACAAGTATTGTAACTATATGTCTTTTAATGTTTAGTGTTTGTTTGTTTGTTTTTTGCTGGTGACAATTTATAGCTGTTATTTCAAACAGTAAGGCCATTAAGTAACGGGCTCAGACTTGTTGTTGGCATTTTAATATATACCTAATAAAAGTTATTTATTTTATTACATTGTTCTGATTACAAACCTTTACACCTGAGTGCCCCCAAAAAGAGTTTTCTCTTTCTTCCCCAAACTACGCTAATTTATACTCTCATGGGGAGCACCTCCACACCTAATAAACTTTTTTCTTGATACCCATTATAGGGTTTGATATTTATGATCGTGGACTGCCATATTTTTCTCTATAATTAATATACAAGATCCTGTGCTCAAATTACATTCCCATTTCCCTTTTCCCTGGTCATTTATAGATATAGGTGTATAAACACATCTGGCAGAGTTGTAATCACCGTCAGCATCTTCCAGAGAAGCGCTTGGGCTGCAGAGGAAGAAACAGGGCTCCGGAGCTAAGCTCCGCCCCTGGGATAAGCTCCGCCTCCAGCAGGACTCCGGAGCTAAGCTCTGCCCCCTGCTATGGCGCTCAAATGTACTGTAAGCGCACTATTTAGTAATGCCACGCAGTGTGGCAATCATCCTCTGTTACTAATGAGCCTGTATGAGGCTCCTGCAGTGGGGAATGTTCCTGCTACACCCCGCTGCTTACATGAAAGCTGTCTGCTCCACGTGGTGAGCTACAGCTATCTGCCCTGCTGCTCCATTAGCCGAAGCAGCCTTGTGCTGTGAGTGTACCAATATAACCTGGCTACCCCGCTACTCGGGGAGCCAGGGATACTCAACACTGCTGCCTGCAGAGCAGCCTTGCGCAGAGAGAGAGGCAGGGCAGTAGTAACTGTATTATACCATAGTAATTACCTGGCTATTCCGCTACTCGGGGAGCCAGGATACTTACAGCTGCTGCCTGCTGCTGTTTTGCGCAGAGGTTGGCAGGGCCCGGTATTATACCGCCTTTTATACTAATAACCTGGCTACCCCGCTACTCGGGGAGCCAGGGATACTTACAGTCACTGCCTACTGCTCCGATCATCGGAGCAGGCTTGCGCAGAGAGTTCAATAACCTGGCCACCTCGCTACTCAGGGACTCAGGGATACTCACCACTGTTGCCTGCTGCTCTGTCAGTCAGAGCAGCCTTGTGCAGAGAGAGAGGCAGGGCAGTATCTTAGTTACAGCCTGCTGCTCCGTTAGATGGAGCAGGTATTATACGTACCGCCTGTTATAATAATAATAACCTGGCTACCCGCTACTCGGGGAGCCAGGGTATACGGTATACTCACAGGTAGCTGCGGTGCTGCCGGCGGCGGTAGGGACTGATGGGAACCGTATGCGCGCTGCACGCAGCGGCATGTGGAACCCCTTAAGGAGACGGTGGTCTCAGCAGTCGGGGACCCCAGGCCAAGTGCGTGCACTTGCGAGCGGGTCCCCCGGCAGCTCCATCGTCGCAGACAGGCAGTGCAGCTACTGCCTGTCTGTCCTCAAAGATTCTATCTTCAGCACAAAAGTGCTGTCTAACTATATTACGAACCCCTGAGGAGGAGTGTGAAACACATCAGCTCCCCTCGGGCACAAACTAATACTGAGGCTTGGAGGGGGGTATAGAGGGGGAGGAGCTAGTTATAGTTACACTTCTTAATATTTAAAGTGCCAGCTCCTTCTCAGCACCGTCTATACCCACTGTCTATGCTCTCCAGTGTCCCCTAGTGGATGAAGGAGAAAAACCCTTTGAATTGTATTGTGCAGCAGGTGTCCTCACCCACAGACATGGTGACGCTAGCAGACCTGTAACATACTACAGTGCACAATGGGACACTGTGGCAAGATCACTCCCAATGTGTTTAAGAAGTGTTGCTGCCACCGCTCTTTTGGTAAACAAGAGCGAGGACGTAGTGCTAGGTCATGATACAATTGTCTATACACCCCATGCAGTATCTGCCTTTTTGAATTCAGCCCAAACCAGACATATCTCCTCAGCTAGGTTCACAAAATGGGAGCTGGCTCTGATAGCACCTGCAAACTGTCACAGTTGGTGCTAGTGAGTTACCTGTCTCAGGTGATGAAGTGGAATCACTGGAGGCCGGCTGGACTGGAACCATGGATAATATGAATAGTTCTTTTAATATAAGAAGTGGGTAGCAGTGAGAACTGCCTTTGGTGATGAGTGACTGGAACTGGAAACTTGAAGCGCTGGAGTGAGACCAGAAGGAACTTGGAGGGACCAGACTGGGACCGGCAGGTAGGCTGACTGAGCTGGTCGGGGTACCAGTAGATGAGCTTGCAGATGGATGGTAGCACGGAAGCTACTTGGTGCAGCTAATGACCCATGAGGTGAGTGGACTTGGACGAACCGGACTGGGACCGGCAGGAAGGCTGACTGAGCTGGTCGGGTTACTAGTAGATGGTCTTGCAGATGGATGGTAGCGTGGAAGCTACTTGTTGTGGCTTGGGAAGCTGTGGGTAGACGTTGGTAGCTGGGTGGCTACGTGGAGCGGCTGGATAGCCGTGGGTAGACGCTGGTAGCTGGGTGGCTAAGTGGAGCGGCTGGATAGCCGTGGGTAGATGCTGGTAGCTGGGTGGCTACGTGGAGTGGCTGGATAGCCGTGGGTAGACGCTGGTAGCTGGGTAGCTACGTGGAGCGGCTGGATAGCCGTGGGTAGAGATGGTAGCGTGGAAGCTACTTGGTGCGGCCTGGGAGCTGTGTGGAGAAGCTGGTAGCGTGGAAGCTACTTGGAGCAGCCTGGGAGCCGTAGGTAAGAGATGGTAACGTGGAAGCTACTTGGTGTGGCCTGGGAGCCGTGGGTGAGAGATGGTAGCGTGGAAGCTACTTGGTGCGGCCTGGGAGCTGTGTGGAGAAGCTGGTAGCGTGGAAGCTAGTTGGAGTGGCCTGGGAGCCGTAGGTGAGAGGCTGGTAGCGTGGATATCTGAACGCAGCAGGCTTACGGATAGCACTGGTCTAAGAACCAGCAGGAGCCTGGGACATACTGGTACTCAGAGGTACAGCTATAGCACAAGTTGTACACCATGGGATGTAACGAGATGTTCAAGCACTGAGTGCTATTAGAGGAGGATCTATATACCTAGAGTCTGGCAGCGATTGGTGGATACAGACAGGTGGTCTGGCAGTGGCATTCTGAGTGGAGCAAGGCACAACATGCAGAGGGAGTAATCATCTCTGCAGCCCTTGAGAATCAGGACCACACCTGTGATTTCAATTAAGACTAGCAATGCTCACAGACAGAGCAGGGTCCAGGTGATTAATCAGTGTGGGAAGTAGAGCAGTCTGCACACACAGAGATGTCACAGCCAGCATGATTCAGCCAGAGCAGATGTCCCAGGAGAATTACAAACACAGATCCATGGAGCAGCTGGCAGAGGGAAAGTCACAAAAGGTAAAAACTAGCCAGGATTGTGACAGTACCCCCCTCTTCATGGGTGGACTCTGAACACCCAAATAAATACATAGGAGAACATGAAAAAATGAGACACCCAGGAAACTGAAAAACTTTCTTCCAAACATGACATTACAGGAGCTTCAAACATAGGGACACCATCACTCTTGAAACATCTCTTTAGACATCTTCTTAATTCTTACATTATTTGGGATACCAGGAGTAGAAATTCTTCAAAGGGGATGGTTCAAGACCTTCGTCGATTCTTCTTTCTGCTGCGAGAACATTTTGTGCCAATCAGCGGACATGGGATCTCTGGTAACTCCTGTGGAAATACATGACTGGAAAGGACAGGGTCAAATGGCAGATGGTTTTCAGGGAATGGATAATTATCATATGCAGGATTGAGTTCAGACTCCGAGTCAGTATCTAAAGGTAAAATCGAAGGTTTAGTAGGACTTGAACATTGATAGGACTCCTGGGAGGAACTAAGCGAAATATAACCAATTTTGATGGTGTTTTGGGAGGTACCACAGTATGAAGAGGACAAGGAGGTGGGCGCACATCTCATGTTCAGGGAAGCCGATTCTATAGTGCCACTCTCCTTGGATGCTTCGAATTCAGCATGTTGGCCCTTGAAAACTTGACCTTGTTAGGATTTTGGGGAAGTGAAGGACTCAGCAGAGGATGATTCCTTAGTAGAACCGACAGACTGCTTGGAGTGGTTTTTAGAACTGAGAATTTCACTAGAATTTCGTTTGACAGGTTTAAGACCAAATTCTTTAATAACAGCTTCACTGAAAGTCCTTATTTTTAGAAGCACAGGATCTTTAGACTCAATGAAAGGATTGGCCCAGTCCAACGCCTTACCTCTAAAGGAAGAGAGAAGGTACTTAGTAAAGTTGGTAGGAGTGATACCACAAGCTGGATCTGCTTCCATGATTGCAGCGTATTGCTCCAGTAATGCAAAGTATTGCGATAAGTCCCCATCAAAATATATGCATCCTGGAGTATCCGATGAAGTTTGTGTGTTCGAGGATTGTGGAGCACATTCAGGTGCAGAGCTGGAAGAGACTTGAGGATGCTCCGATTGATGAGGAGTCAAAACAACTGAAGTTGACAGCTGTTTGGTACTTGGACTAACTAAAGGAACTGGAAGGAGTCCTGAGGAGTCAGAGACAACAGCTTCAACAATCGAGGCTGAGAACAGACTACAGAAACTGTCATCCTCTGGAACGATATTAGCAGGAGACGTTGAACAGGAACCATGATCAGATTTTGTAGTACAAGACACTTCTCCCTGATAACTGGAACTTGAAACCCCCTCCTGAGGCATGAGACTTGAGATCCCCTCCTGGGCTGCGAGACTTGAGACCCCCTCCTGGGGTGTGAGACTTGAGACCCCTTCCTGGGGTGCGAGATTTGAGACCCCCTCCTGGGGTGCAAGACTTGAGACCCCCTCCTGGGGTGTGAGACTTGAGACCCCCTCCTGGGGTACGAGACTTGAAACCCCCTCCTGGGGTATGAGACTTGAGATCCCCTTCTGGAATGAGGCACTTGAATTCCCCTCCTGGGGAATAGCACTAGAAACCCCATCCTGGGGTATGAGACCTGAGACCCCCTCCTGGGGTGTGAGACTTGAGATACCCTCCTGGGGTGCGAGACTTGAAACCCCCTCCTGGGGTGCAAGACTTGAAACCCCCTCCTCGGGTACGAGACTTGAGACCCCTTCCTGGGGTGCAAGACTTGAGACCCCTTCCTGGGGTGTGAGACTTGAGACCCCCTCCTGGGGCATAATTCTTGTAACCCTCTCCTGGGGTGTGAGACTTGAGACCCCCTCCTGGGGCATAATTCTTGTAACCCTCTCCTGGCGTGATAGACTTCAGGTCCCCTCCTGGAGTACAGAACTTGACACTCCGTGTTGGAGTATGGGACCCAAAATCCCCTTCTGGGGAAGCTGACTCAACTTTTCCTTTTGGGGTATGGAACATAAACCCCCCGTTTGGGATGCGAGGACAGAGACTTCCTCCTGGGATGAGTGACTCAAAACCCCTTCTTGGGTTACGAGACTTGAGGACCCTCCTGGTGTTGAGACTCTGGAGACCCCTCCTGGGGTTGCCAACTGGAGTCCCCTACCGGAACAGGCAGAATCCAGGACGGGACCGGAACATGCAGAATCCAGACTGGGACAGAACAGGCAGAATCCGGGCTGGGACTGGAACAGGCAGAATCCGGGACGGGACCGGAACAGGCAGAATCCAGGCTGGGACCGGAACAGGCAGAATCCGGGACAGGACCGGAACAGGCAGAATCCGGGATGGGACCGGAACAGGCAGAATCCAGGCTGGGACCGGAACAGGCAGAATCCGGGCTGGGACACATTGTTATACTGCTGGAATTGCAAAGGGGACAGCCTTTGATAAAGTGGTCAGAAGCTCCACAATAGCGACAGAGATGTAAATCTTTACGCCGCTGGCATTCAGCCACAGAGAGCTTGGAGCGCGGGTAACTTCGATGTCTCACTTTACTTGGCATGGAAGAATCTTTGGTTCTTAGAGATTCCAAGACAGAGTTTTTAGTTGAGACAGAGGTAGCTCTAAGAAATTCAGGAATGATCTGAAAGATTTTGCTGAGTAGAGCCTGTAGCTGTTCCAGCAGTTGATGCAAAGTAGTTAGGGGTTCAGGTAAGATTTGGGGAACATTTAGCCGGTTAGTCAGAATTTGCAGAAGCTGTAGTACTTGATGCTGTACCGCCTCCTGTGAATCCAAGCGAGTGATTAGGTTACGGAAAGCACTTGATCCAGATTTAGGTGCTTGATCCGCCACCATCGTTAGGCTTGAAAATACTGTCACCATCGACAGCACGCCCCCTTTGGTGCGAGACCCGGAGTGACAGCTTGGCTGTTGCAGTCCGGGTCTCGCGAATGCACACGACGGAGCTCCCTCTGTCGTGCGCATGCGCAGTGGGGAACATCGACCCACTTGCGAGCGTACTGCCGCTTGCGAGTGGGTCTGAATGACCCCCACAGTTGGTGCTAGTGAGTTACCTGTCTCAGGTGATGAAGTGGAATCACTGGAGGCCGGCTGGACTGGAACCATGGATAAAATGAATAGCTCTTTTAATATAAGAAGTGGGTAGCAGTGAGAACTGCCTTTGGTGGTGAGTGACTGGAACTGGAAACTTGAAGCGTTGGAGTGAGACCAGAAGGAACTTGGAGGGACCGGACTGGGACCGGCAGGTAGGCTGACTGAGCTGGTCGGGGTACCAGTAGATGAGCTTGCAGATGGATGGTAGCATGGAAGCTACTTGGTGCAGCTAATGAGCCGTGAGGTGAGTGGAGTTGGAGGAACCGGACTGGGACCGGCAGGAAGGCTGACTGAGCTGGTCGGGTTACTAGTAGATGGTCTTGCAGATGGATGGTAGCATGGAAGCTACTTGTTGTGGCTTGGGGAAGCCGTGGGTAGACGCTGGTAGCTGGGTAGCTACGTGGAGTGGCTGGATAGCCGTGGGTGGACGCTGGTAGCTGGGTGGCTACGTGGAGTGGCTGGATAGCCATGGGTAGACGCTGGTAGCTGGGTGGCTATGTGGAGCGGCTTGATAGCCGTGGGTAGATGCTGGTAGCTGGGTGGCTACGTGGAGCAGCTGGATAGCCATGGGTAGACGCTGGTAGCTGGGTGGCAACGTGGAGAAGCTGGATAGCCGTGGGTAGATGCTGGTAGCTGGGTGGCTACGTGGAGCGGCTGGATAGCCGTGGGTATACGCTGGTAGCTGGGTAGCTATGTGGAGCGGCTGGATAGCCGTGGGTGGACGCTGGTAGCTGGGTGGCTACATGGAGTGGCTGGATAGCCGTGGGTAGACACTGGTAGCTGGGTAGCTACGTGGAGCGGCTGGATAGCCGTGGGTGGATGCTGGTAGCTGGGTGGCTACTTGGAGCGGCCGGATAGCCATGGGTAGACGCTGGTAGCTGGGTGGCTACGTGGAGCGGCTGGATAGCCGTGGGTAGAGATGGTAGCGTGGAAGCTACTTGGTGTGGCCTGGGAGCCGTGTGGAGAAGCTGTTAGCGTGGAAGCTACTTGGAGCGGCCTGGGAGCTGTAGGTAAGAGATGGTAACGTGGAAGCTACTTGGTGCGGCCTGGGAGCCGTGGGTGAGAGATGGTAGCGTGGAAGCTACTTGGTGTGGCCTGGGAGCCGTGTGGAGAAGCTGGTAGCGTGGAAGCTACTTGGAGCGGCCTGGGAGCCGTAGGTGAGAGGCTGGTAGCGTGGATAGCTGAACGCAGCATGCTTACGGATAGCACTGGTCTAGGAACCAGCAGGAGCCTGGGACATACTGGCACACAGAGGTACAGCTATAGCACAAGCAGTACACCACAGAACGTAACAAGATGTTCAAGCACTGAGTGCTATTAGAGGAGGATCTATATACCTAGAGTCTGGCAACGATTGGTGGATACAGACAGGTGGTCTGGCAGTGGCATTCTGAGTGGAGCAAGGCACAACATGCAGAGGGAGTAATCATCTCTGCAGCCCTTGAGAATCAGGACCACACCTGTGATTTCAATTAAGACTAGCAATGCTCACAGACAGAGCAGGGTCCAGGTGATTAATCAGTGTGGGAAGTAGAGCAGTCTGCACACACAGAGATGTCACAGCCAGCATGATTCAGCCAGAGCAGATGTCCCAGGAGAATTACAAACACAGATCCATGGAGCAGCTGGCAGAGGTAAGTTACAAAAGGTAAAAACTAGCCAGGATTGTGACACAAACATCACCATAAAACGGTGCAATACGTTAAATCCAGCGATGTACTTACCGTATGTGCATAGGACTGCACAAAGGGTGGAGAGTGAGTCCAGTGTCGGACTGGGGCATTAAGGGCCCACCAGGGAAATGCAGAGACAAGGGCCCGCTGAAGGGGTGTGACCAACCACTGGGTAGGTATGGTTAATAACGGGAGGGTCGTGACCGTTCCACAAAGGAAACATCATAATATTATACATTGTCAGACAGCACTATGCCCAATTTTGTCTAATAGATGTGCAGGTCGACAGAGGGGCATATTGATCATAACTAAATGGCCCGTTAACCATGCGGGCCATTCATCATCTGGGGTCTGATAGGACCACCCGATATTCAGCAAACTCCAAAAACTTAAAGTTTTCGGGGTTTGCTTGCGAGAACAAGCTTCATCTTTAGATAGCGCTTGTTCTCGGAGCCCCGCTAAGAGAGATCCGAGCGGATCCCTCAGCCACCTCCTCACTGACTCCCCAGCGGCTTTGCGTATGTGTCACCTCAGGTCACACATGCACAGAAGACGGCCGCAGGGAGGAAGGTATGTAACGCTGCTACGATACTTCTGTATTAGTGTTACTAATTGTGGGGACAACTGCTTTTCGGAGCAGCTGTACCCGCACCGGAGCAATGATGAATTTCTCCAGTGTTAAGTATCCCCCACGGTAAGATTGAATACGAGATTGAATGTGAGGTTGAATACGATTATACATAGGCCCCAGGGGCACAGATGGAAAAGTGGACAAAGGCACAAATGACAGTGGGGAAGAGGGGCAGCTGTAGAAGCTGCAGAGGGACAACTGGGGGAAGATGCAGAAGGACAGCTGGTGATGGTGCAGAGGTACAGCTGTGTAAGGTGCAGAGGAACAGCTGAGGAAAGTGGCAGAGACAGGTAGGGAAAGTGTCCGAGGGACAACTGTTGAAGGTAGCGGAGGGACAGTGGAGGAAGGTGGCAGAGGGACAGCCATGGAAGGTGGCAGAGGGACAGCCGTAGATGGTAGAATGACAGCCATGGAAGGTGACAGGACAGCCAAGAAAGGGGGCAGAGGGACAGCCAGGGAATATGGACAGAAGGACAGCTGAAAAAGGTGGTAGGACAGCTGGGGAAGGGGACAAAGGGAAAGCCAGGGAAAGGGACAAAGGGACAGCCGGGGTAGACAGGTAGAGGGAAGGCTGGTGAAGGGGCAGAAGCACTGCTTGTAAATGGGAGGATTAGAGCTAGTGGTGGGGTCATATGGGGAGGAAGGAAGTACAGCTGGTCTGGGGGTCACTCAGAGATGAGGTCCCACCAGGGCTGGTGCAAGGTTTCCATGAGTCCTAGGTAAAGTTACAAAATACAACCCCGGCCCCCCCCATTATCCCCACATACATACCCTTACTGCAGTTTTTTTATCACCTGCACATCCCCTTACTGCGTGTCCACACCCACCCAGCCCCCATTTCAGCTCACTAGTCATACACAGTCCCAAGTCTGGAAAAAAGATGTTTACTCCATCTCCATAGGATGCCTATCATCAGTTGCATTAACATAGAGTATCTGCTGTGACAAAATTCGCAGTCGCTACTGCAACAGCTTCCACATCTGAATCACCCCCCTAATGTCATAGAGATTTGTTCTATTTTAATAGAAATCAAGAGCGTGGTAAATTTAGAACTCTAAAATACATATTAGAAAATAAAAAAAGATATTGTTCCTTTAATCAGTTATATACTGTACACTCCAGTAATTTTTATTTGTTAGTTTTAATATATATAATTTACACCACGGACACATCTTCTCCACCATCCTCCTTCCCTCATACCCTGGCCATATCCTCTCCTCCACCATTCTCCTTCCCTCATACCACGGCCATATCCTCTCCTCCACCATTCTCCTTCCCTCATACCCCGGCCATATCCTCTCTTCCACTATCCTCCTTCCCTCATACCCCGGCCATATACTCTCCTCCACCATCCTCCTTCCCTCATACCCCGGCTATATCCTCTCCTCCATCCTCCTCCTTCCTTCATACCCTGGCCACATCCTCTCCTCCATCATCCTCCTTCCCTCATACCCCGGCCACATCCTCTCCTCCATCCTCCTCCTTCCCTCATACCCTGGCCACATCCTCTCCTCCATCGTCCTCCTTCCCTCATACCCCAGCCACATCCTCTCCTCCATCATCCTCCTTCCCTCATACCCTGGCCATATCCTCTCCTCCACCATCCTCCTTCCCTCATACCACGGCCACATCCTCTCCTCCATCATTCTCCTTCCCTCACACCATGGCCACATCCTCTCCTCCATCATTCTCCTTCCCTCATACCCCGGACATATGCTCTCCTCCACCATCCTCCTTTGCTCATACCCTGGCCATATCCTCTCCTCCATCCTACTCCTTCCCTCATATCTCAGCCACATCCTCTCCTCCATCATTCTCCTTCCTTCATACCATGGCCATATCCTCTCCTCCATCCTCCTTCTTCCCTCATACCCTGGCCACATCCTCTCCTCCACCATCCTCCTTCCCTCACACCACGGCCACATCCTCTCCTCCATCATTCTCCTTCCCTCATACCACGGCCATATCCTCCCATCCATCCTCCTTCTTCCCTCATACCCTGGCCACATCCTCTCCTCCACCATCCTCCTTCCCTCATACCACGGCCACATCCTCTCCTCCACCATCCTCCTTCCCTCATACCACGGCCATATCCACTCCTCCACCATTCTCCTTCCCCCATACCCAAGCCATATCCTCTCCACCATTCTCCTTCCCTCATACCCCGGCCATATCCTCTCTTCCACTATCCTCCTTCCCTCATACCCCGGCCATATACTCTCCTCCACCATCCTCCTTCCCTCATACCCCGGCTATATCCTCTCCTCCATCCTCCTCCTTCCTTCATACCCCGGCCACATCCTATCCTCCATCATCCTCCTTCCCTCATACCCCGGCCACATCCTCTCCTCCATCATCCTCCTTCCCTCATACCCCGGTCACATCCTCTCCTCCATCATCCTCCTTCCCTCATACCCTGGCCATATCCTCTACTCCAACATTCTCCTTCCCTCATACCCCGGACATATGCTCTCCTCCACCATCCTCCTTTGCTCATACCCTGGCCATATCCTCTCCTCCATCCTACTCCTTCCCTCATACCTCAGACACATCCTCTCCTCCATCATTCTCCTTCCCTCATACCATGGCCATATCCTCTCCTCCATCCTCCTTCTTCCCTCATACCCTGGCCACATCCTCTCCTCCACCATCCTCCTTCCCTCATACCACGGCCACATCCTCTCCTCCATCATTCTCCTTCCATCACACCACGGCCACATCCTCTCCTCCATCATTCTCCTTCCCTCATACCATGGCCATATCCTCCCATCCATCCTCCTTCTTCCCTCATACCCCGGCCACATCCTCTCCTCCACCATCCTCCTTCCCTCTTACCACGGCCACATCCTCTCCTCCACCATCCTCCTTCCCTCATACCACGGCCATATCCTCTCCTCCACCATTCTCCTTCCCTCATACCCCGGCCATATCCTCTCCTTCACCATTCTCCTTCCCTCATACCCCGGCCATATCCTCTCTTCCACTATCCTCCTTCCCTCATACCCCGGCCATATACTCTCCTCCACCATCCTCCTTCCCTCATACCCCGGCCATATCCTCTCCTCCATCCTCCTCCTTCCTTCATACCCCGACCACATCCTCTCCTCCATCATCCTCCTTCCCTCATACCCCGGCCACATCCTCTCCTCCATCATCCCCCTTCCCTCATACCCCGGCCACATCCTCTCCTCCATCCTCCTCCTTCCCTCATACCCTGGCCACATCCTCTCCTCCATCGTCCTCCTTCCCTCATACCCCGGCCACATCCTCTCCTCCATCATCCTCCTTCCCTCATACCCTGGCCATATCCTCTACTCCACCATTCTCCTTCCCTCATACCCCGGACATATGCTCTCCTCCACCATCCTCCTTTGCTCATACCCTGGCCATATCCTCTCCTCCATCCTACTCCTTCCCTCATACCTCGGCCACATCCTCTCCTCCATCATTCTCCTTCCCTCATACCATGGCCATATCCTCTCCTCCATCCTCCTTCTTCCCTCATACCCTGGCCACATCCTCTCCTCCACCATCCTCCTTCCCTCATACCACGGCCACATCCTCTCCTCCATCATTCTCCTTCCCTCACACCACGGCCACATCCTCTCCTCCATCATTCTCCTTCCCTCATACCACGGCCATATCCTCTCATCCATCCTCCTTCTTCCCTCATACCCTGGCCACATCCTCTCCTCCACCATCCTCCTTCCCTCATACCATGGCCACATCCTCTCCTCCACCATCCTCCTTCCCTCATACCACGGCCATATCCTCTCCTCCATCATTCTCCTTCCCTCATACCCCGGCCATATCCTGTACTCCATCATCCTCCTTCCCTCATACCCCGGCCACATCCTCTCCTCCATTATCCTCCTTCCCTCATACCACGGCCATATCCTCTCCTCCACCATCCTCCTTCCCTCATACCACGGCCACATCCTCTCCTCCATCATTCTCCTTCCCTCATACCATGGCCATATCCTCTCCTCCACCATCCTCCTTCCCTCAGACCATGGCCATATCCTCTCCTCCACCATCCTCCTTCCCTCATACCACAGCCATATCCTCTCCTCCATCATTCTCCTTCCCTCACAGTGGTGAATCAGTCAGTGACAAAGAGTGTGTCTGCAGTCATTCTAACTCTGTATATATATATATATATAGAGATGTGGCTGATTGTTTGGTGTCAGAGGCGTATGTTAATAAGAGGCGTCCAGAGGCAAAATAGTGGCTGGTGCTACCTACAGACACGCATTCATTGATTCATTCCCAACACCCCAGCAGCACTCAGACACTCCCCTCAGTCACTAATTACTTATCTCCTCTGTCATTCACCAATGACACCCCAGCAGCCCAGACACAACCCTCCTCATTCACTACCAACACCCCTGCAACACTTACACTACTAGTGTATCTGCTACACCCAGACAACCCCTTATTCACTAACACAAGAGCAACACTCAGATATCCCCATTAATTTACTATCAACACACCAGTAACACTCAGACATCCCTCCTACATTACCAACACCCACCTTACACACTACCTGCGTCCATACACCCCCAACACCCAGACACTACCCTCCTATACTAGCAACACCCAGACACCCCCTCCTACTCTACCAACATCCAGACATCCCCCTCCTACATTACCAACAACCCAGTCATACACCTTACACACTACCTGCGACCATACACTCCCTCATACACTACCTCCTGCATCCATACACCCATCCTACACTGCCAGCACCCAGACACTCCCCTCATACACTACCAACACCCAGACACCCACCTCATAGAATACCTCCTACATCCATACACCCCCCTCATACACTACTTCCTGCATCCATACACCCCCTTCTACACTACCTCCTGCATCCATACACCCCCTCCTAGACTGCCAGCACCCAGACACCCTCGACCCTCCTCATACAATACCAACACACAGACTGCCCCCTCCTATGCTGCCAGCACCCAGACAGCCCCCTCACACTGCCAACACCCAGGCACCCCCTTCATACAGTACATTACCAACAAAAATACATCCTGTCCCCTTCACCCCCACTCACCGCCTGTTGCTGATCTGGTCTTCCGACTGCAGTGTGCTGCTCATTGCTCCCACCTCTCCATCCAGTGCAGAGGAACTTAGAAGCAGGTGACAGGTCCCGTCTTGGGTGTAAAAGTCAGGTGGGCAGCCTATAGCGCAGGTAGGGACATGCACTTAAGCATGTCCCCACAGTCCCGTGGCCCGCCCCATCGTCCCCTGCTGCATCCACGAATCAGCCCAGCGCTCTTTCTGCAGGAGTCAGGCCCTGCTGCTGATGTTTGTAGGGGAGGTGCCGTAGTTGAGGACGGAGGAGCCCGATGCTGCTGGTGTGAAGGAAGCAGGGGGGGCCCACTGGTGCAGACACTGATGATGCGGGGCCCACTGCTGAGAACGCGGGAGTGGGGTTGCGCGCTACTGCCGGCATTAAGGATGCGGCATTAAAGATGCCGGCATTAAGGATTAAGCGTGCCCCCCGGTGAGGACACCGGGGGGGCGCGCTACTGCCGTGGTTAAGGAAGCGGGCCTGCTGATGCAGACACTGAGGATGCGGGTGGCCACTGCTGCCGTCAGCACTGATGACGGAGTCCCGATGATGCCGCCGCTTTTGATGGGAATGGCCCGCTGCTGCCAGGAGGGGGGGTCACTACTGCTGGTGAGGAGGTTTGGGGCTTCCTTGTCAATTTGTGCCCCATTCAATAGGCTGCTAGTAAACCCTGATTGTGGCCCTTCCCATAGAACCAGTACTGCCCATGCATGGCCCCGACCCTTGGTTAAAGTGGGCGGAGTTACAAAGCAGGAGGGCCCACCAGGGATTTACCCGATTCCCCGGGGGCCCAGTCCGAGCCTGGGTGAGTCTCTGGCAGAAGGTGAGTTTTGTAGGGGTACTGATGAACATGATTGTATGGATCATCTGAATCAAACTTTTACAGCTAGGCCTGACATACGTGATACACCCTTAGAAAATGCAGATTTTACGGTTTACACGGACGGGAGTTGACATAGACAAACTGACACAGGAGAGTTATGTACAGGTTATGCTGTTGTAAATGACAAAGACATCATAGAAGCAGTACCCCTTGGTCCTCCTCACTCAGCCCAGGTGGCAGAGTTAGTAGCACTAAGAAGACCATATGAATTGGCGGCAGACAAATCTGCTAACATTTACACTGACTCGAGGTATGCGGTCGGGGTGGTACACGATTTCGGAGCTCTATGGCGTCTGAGAAATTTTATGACAGCAGCGGGCACACCAGTAGCCCATTCAAAACACATAAAAGGACTTTTAACAGCGATTCAAATGCCAAAGACAGTGGCCGTCATTAAATGTAAAGCCCATACATGTGAAGACGACCCAGTGTCTTTTGGTAATAACAGGGCAGACGAAGCTGACAAGTGGGCAGCAGGGTTGAAAATAAATGTACCTAATGAACAAATTATGTTTTTTGAAACGATTGAAATGCAGAAATTAATTGAGATGCAAAATTTGTGTTCCATTCAGGAAAAGGCAGTCTGGAGATCGAAGGGATGTGGACAGGTGTCCTCTGGACTTTGGAGAGATGGACAAGGTAAGCCGGTGGCACCCAATGCATACTACCCAAGCTTGGCTGAGGCAGCACACGGTCTGACTCACTTAGGAAAAGCAAGGTATGTGCAAGTTGGTCAGGCGTATTGGTGTGCATCGGGCTTCTCTTCTCAAGCTGAGAAGAGAGCAATATTCTGTTTGACATGCTTAAGGAAGAATGTTGGAAAAACAATACCAACTGAACCATCCCACATTCCTCCGACAGACGGACCTTTTCAGGTAATACAAATTGATTTCATCCAATTGCCACCCTGCAGGAATCTGAAGTATGTATTAGTTTGTACAGATGTATTCTCTAATTGGGTAGAGGCTTATCCAGCTGCCACTAATACTGCTGTGTTCACTGCTAAAAAGATTGTACAGGAGTTTGTATGCAGATATGGTATCCCTAGAATCATTGAAAGTGATAGGGGTACTCATTTCACCGGTGACATTTTCCAGAGTATGTGTAAGTTGATGGGTATTGATAGTAAACTTCACACCCCATATTGACCCCAGGCCAGTGCGAAGGTGGAGAAGGTCAATGGTACTATGAAAAATAAATTAAGTAAGATCATGGCTGAAACAGGACTGGGATGGCCAGAAGCACTACCGTTGGTCCTACATAGCATAAGGACCACTCCTAGGCCTCCTCTTAATCTGTCCCCCTTTGAAATACCGGGCCTGATACAGAGCTGCTCGTAAGCGGCTGCTCGTTCACTATGAGCGATGTTCGCACAACTGCCCATGCATATGGGTCGTAATGCGCATGCGCAAACCTGTCATTGCGGTTGGAAATCGTGTGCTCGCAAAATAGCGAGGGGCTGCTAATTTGATTGACAGAATGTACCGTTTGTGGGTGGTAACGGGAAGGTGCTTGAAAACGGGGGAGTGGAGATCCGAACGCAGGCGTGCCAAACGGTACAAAGGGCATTTAATGGGAGTGCATAATTAGTAAAGGAGCGTTATCGACCACGTCACTTGGTTGTCTTTTAGCCTGAACTGCTCGCAGTGATAGCGATAGGAAAAACCTACCACAAGCACTGCGAGCAGTTCAGATGCCTTTCGATGTACCCGATTAATCAAATAAATACCAGAGATGACGTGTGATGCGAACGGCAAAGGGGCGTCTTTACAAAATAGCGGGCGCATTTTTCGTTCGCTCGCTCAGACATAGAGGCGTCAACTAGCGCAATTAACGAGCGCTCAATTTAAAGAGCCGGCCCCTTTTTTGGAACGACCGTCCGCAAATAGCGTCCAGCTTTGAATCAGGCCCTCTGTTTGGTAGACAACCTCATTTGATTGTAAGTCCACAGGAACATCTGAAAAGTAACAATGAGGTGACTGTAATCTTATAACAATGAGTAAACAGTTGAAGCAGCAGCAGCAGAAACTGAAATTGTTGTCACCCGATATGCCAGAGACAAACTGTCATGATGTCAAACCTGGAGAATTTGTTATGATCAGAAATTTTTTACGCTCAGGTTGTCTGATAGATTGGTGGGAAGGTCCGCATCAGGTGTTGTTGACGAGTACCACATCCTTGAAGGTGGCCGAGAGAGATACCTGGGTCCATTCCACTCACTGCAGGAAGGTTAACCAACCGGTGGAGATACAGGGCGGAGTCGAGGCAGATAACAAGGACCTGTCAATTGCGAACCTGTTCTGGGAGGATTAAAAGGTGGCAGTGAGATATCTGAGCTGAAAAAAAATTGTAGATCAGTGTTGCAGCAATGGATTGTTCTGCTGTGTTCATTTTTGTATTTTCTTCCAGAGTTGCCATCATCTTGGTTTGTCTGGGGATTACCAGTTTCTGTGACAGAGGACAGATAAAGGAGATGGGAGCTGATGTTGATGTTAATGGAATGGAGTCGAGAGGAGGAGTGCTATGCCAATCAGGGGAGTGTCTGACCCATCTTAGTACAGTAATTGTTAAGAGATCTGTGATACCTGAAATTCGGGGACAGTGTGAAGGTTTATCGTCTGAAGATTTCTGTATTTGTGAACTTTGTGGGTCACCATTTGATGAAAAATGTATCCAACGGTGCCAGCCTAAATATAACCCGTATTGGGGTGGGTATCCTTTAGAGGATTATCATAACATGGTAGGCAAAGTTTTAAATCAAACTGATTGATCGGTGTGCTCACACATGCCTCAGGGACAGCATAATGTAGGGTTGGTGCCATTTCCATTGAATGTTTCAGAAGTTTTATAATTGCAAAAAGGGAAAATGCTGGATGGAAAATTCCTCTCATCCAAGCCGCCTCATTTTAAACTCCATCAATTCCAAGTAGATAGATCACTTTTATGTGTGAACATAACCAACCCCAATACACCAGGGAGTTGTGTAGTGATGGGGAATAACCAGACGATGACCTTCTCACTAAGAGCTGATAATGAGCCAATGGATTATGAACTGTTACGCACAATTAGATCAAACGGGAGACACTTTAGGTATCGGTATACACTAAAGAAATGGTTGGTAGGGTACCAGAAGGGTATTGTGCCAAGATTATACAACCAGAGACATGTCTTGACCAGATGGGAGAACCTGAAGTAGGGTTATATGCAAAAGAAATGTGTTTAATGACAATGATGTTTTCAATCCCTTATGTTCTCCCTGATGACGTATATTTTATATGTGGAAGAAAACTGTATAAGTGGCTCTCCCCGAATTCAGAAGGTTTATGTTATTTGGGAAGAATACTTCCAGAAATCATGACCCTTACACATGGTGAAATGCTTGGTATGCACAAAAACACCCCATCTCAATATCTTCATACACATTATGAACATTGTGACAAAAGAAACATGATACCTGGTGACATACATACAGCTACACAATTGATTAGTGAGACAACTGGCTTCCAAGTGTTGGTAGCGCTAGATCCCACCAGGATCACTCAGGGTACTTTAAATTTTAGATATATCCAAGATCTTGCAAAATTAACAGATGATATCACCGAAATGTATGATGACACATTTAGGTATACATGTAAAGAGTTACAAGCTTATAAGAAAGAACTTGTGCAACATAGACTAGTGTTAAATTACTTAACAGCTGTCACAAGAGGGTACTGTGTGACATTGGCCACCCAGTTTGGGGTAAAGTGTTGCATGTACATTACAAATAACACCAGTGATCCCAAGGAGGTGATAGACCGGAAGATGGACAAAATTCTGCAGTTAAAATGAGAATTCCGAAAGAACCATAATGCTTCATTGACTGGAGTTGAGGAACAGGTAGAGGAGTGGTTCACGTGGTTGAACCCTGTGAAATGGTTCTCTGGTCTAGGAGAGTGGGTCCAGAAATTGGTTGCTACAGTGGGTAAACTTCTGAACCTCTTAATCAGTGTCATCTTAGTAATTGACTTGTGTGTCAGATGTGTTCCTAATGTGTTGAAGTGTAAGAAATGTACAAGGGCGAACCGAGGAACTGAGATGGTGGTGGTAGCGATAGATATGTGGATACCAAGGTTAAGGAAAATCTGTATTACAACCCTGAATTAGAATGTACCCTATAATAATGTGATCTGGATTTGTGTGGTTGTGCATAAATATATCATTGATGTTATTTTAAGTCATCTTAGGTAATGCAGTCCCATTCCCCCTTTCCAAACTTCCTTTATAGGTTAGATGAGTTCGCACATCCTGCCCATGGTCCATTAAGGATCCGTCAGATGGCATATAAGGGTTGTTTCACCCTTCTTGAGATGCATTATCTAATGGTTCAAATGACCAAACTGTGTCATACCATAATAACATTAAACGGTATATTCTGATGCATGGCTAAACAGATTCAAAATAGGTTGTGATAGCGTTTGATTGGCTATCAAAGGGTGGACTGTCGAAGCTGGATAATTGGCTAAGATGGAATCTGTTACAATCGGAATCGGCACGATGCCATCTTGCAAATGGCAAACAAGACGCCATTTTAGCTACATCTCACGATATAAGTACATATGGCGATGTTATAATTTAGTGTCGTGCGACTCCGACACACAAGACTTTTAATAATCCTTCCAGAAACCATACCCTGATGTATCTAAGCCCATTCTAAAGACGACCTTGCATAACACGTACCATGGTGTACTGCACACACACATATCCGCACAACGCTAACTAGCGTCTTTTCCTAAATATTCCTATTGCTTACATATTACATAATTACATAAAAAGGTTCCACAGTAATAAAGGTTATTACCCAAAGTTTTATTTATATTTGCAATGCTGTGAAATGTATGTTATATGATATCTATGGTTTAGTACATGATAAGCAGACCATGTTTGGTGCCATTCTGATCCGCTGTTTATTTGCAGATCTCCGGTTCCATCGGTGGGGAGAACGCTACATGCGTCTGTGAATTATGGAATATAGAGAGATAGCCATTGAAATGTTGTAATGCAATAGCTAGTTTAGACCTGCTTAACGGTGGGAAAAAGTACACAAAACCACTGGGAGACTGAACTTCTCAAGTATGAATGGACCAATGAACTGTGCCGTAAGAAGAGACTCAAGAAGAAGAACCAATGTGATGATGCCAGCTCATGCCTATTGTATTGCTTAACTCTGTTCGGGTATATAGTCAGGCTCTCTGAAACCAGCTAGTCAGTCATATTCTTGTTCCTGTGACGGAGGCTTCATCTTTGATGCCAGAATCTGGATCCAGAGCACCTGCGTATGTATCAATTGTACCATAATGATAGTAACCTTTGCACGTATTGTCTAAATCATGTGCGTTTAAGCACCTTTTTCTTTTGTGCTAAATAACTTTTTGTGCTTCAGAACCACAAGCAAAGTCTGAAAGTGTTTATTGCTGTGTGCAACTATTCAGAACGCCAATTAGCGTCATCTAAGGATTAGAGGCAGGATTCAATAGAGGTTATAGGCAGGATTGCATAGAGGTTTTAATTAGGTATCAATAGTGTCTCAGGTTCTAGTCGTGGGGGAGAAAGGGTTAGGTTTAGGGACCTCCCCCCCCTGGGGGGCTTAGGTTTAGGATGCGGGGAGAGGGGTGGTTATGCACTAATGGGGGAGGTTAGGATTAGGCTCTACTAAGGGAGAGTTAGTGTCCTTTCCAGCCCCAGTTGGGATTTGCCTCCTTCGGTCTTCTGGCGTCCGTATATGATCCGGTGGCTATTCACCCACCGGCATTACATCCTGATTGTCTGCGCACAGATCTCGTGTTTTGTCTACACATGCATCAGTCCTACCTACACAATGTATAGCAATTATAAGCAAGTCATATGGATCTCAGTCAGGACACCATTTGTGTCTAAGCAACAAGCATATATACATGTGATAAGCACTCTGTATGTGTGTCGGCGGTGTGTTGACAGAATTGAGGGCTATTTAGAGGTGAGAATAAACAGATATATATCTGACATTCTTGTACCAAGGATAGAGCATGTGAAAATGTGTGCCAATGATGATGACAAATACTTTTCACTGATGCAGTCGACTCTTGACACAGACAGAAATCTGTAACTGATAGTAAATAATCTCTCCCAGTTGCCCTATTACTATAGATGCGGAGGAGAGTAGATTAGTAGAAGTAATGAAGGGTAGAGAGCAGACACATGGAACAAGATGTAATAGGGTGTGAGTTTTTTGTGTGAGACAAACTGGACCGTCTCGCAAATTTAAAGGTCCGAGTTTGTCTAAAAATTTGCCAAATGTAATAGCCTGTGAACTTGTGAGCTCGAGGCCATTACATTATGCGAGTCCAGGTGACTCTTCTCCTATGAAAACCTCTGACTTTTTAATGCGACTAGCATTAAAAGGTCCGAGTTATACAGAAGTCTTCACAGATCAGTAAGATCTGTGAACGCTTCTGTGTTGTAAATAACAAAGTAAACAATAAAATAAATTATGTGCATCCCCTCCCCACAAGCATAACCAGCCCTGGGCTCTGCAGAGCCTGTCCAGGTTCTTAAAATACAGGGAAAACATGCAAAGGGGGCCCCCGTATTTTAAGAACCAGCACTGGGCTCCGTAGAACCTGTTATGAATTTTTTTTTTTTTAAATGCAGGGGAAAAAAATGCGTAGTGGTCCCCTGAATTTTAAGAACCAGCACAGGGCTCAGATGAGCCTGTCCTTATTGTGGAAATACAGGGGACAAAATGAGTAGGGATCCCCAGTATTTTCCATAACCAGGACAGGCTCAGCTGAGGCCTGTGCTGGTTCTTAAAATTCAGGGGACCCTTTCTAGCAGGGGTGTAATGCCACAACCAGGGAAACTCTTTCACCAGGTCCCCCTGGCCAAAGCATTACACCTGACCGCTAGTCAGCCCAGGCCGGAGATCCCTGAAGAGGTAAGGCTGATAGCAGAAGGTCCAGTTTGTCTCACACAAAAAACTCACACCCTATTACATATCACCCCATGTGTCTGCTCTCTGCCCTTCATTACTTCTACTAATCTACTCTCCTCCGCATCTATAGTAATAGTAAATAATCTCTCCCAGCTGCCCAGATTTCTGTAACTAAGGATTTCATGCCCTTTAAATAGTCTTTATATATTCATCAGAACACCATGCATGCCATCCATAATGTCATTCTGCTTTCTATATCACAAATGTAGCAATGCTCCTATTCCTATCAAACTCTCATGACCCAGATTTTTTTCTTTGTAACTCCCACCATAAAGGCACATACTGTGCAACATAGAAACCATCCAATGGGTGGGTTGCATTATCCCCAAAAATTCCATTTTCTGAGGTTTGACTGCATTCCCCATATGCATCAAGCTACGGAAAACAAAATTTTCCGAAGCTTGTTCCTGATACCCATCATACTAATATATATCTATATGCAATCAGTGTTGGGTTGCATCGCCAAGTTAAGGCATATTCTCTTCTAGTTACAAATAATGTGTATAGGTTATCTTCCTATTTTGAGTAACGTAAAGCTACAGCAGTTTATCAGCAGGAGTACATTGTGGGGATGGGAGGTATACCGTTCTTTATATTATATCTGTTTAATACAAATACGAGGGGATGTAGTTAATATGCCTACCGCCCGGCACATTTCCCGCCGACCCCTGCTGTGGAATGCTGGCCTCTGAATTGACCGAAGGCTAAAGAAGCCTCCTATCGCTTCAGAGGCAAGGGTTCCCAGGAATGCAGTGCGTGGGTAACGTCATAAAGTCACCCGCGACGAGAGCCTGCCCCGCACACCTGCTGGATCTAGTTAGATCCAGTCAGAGCGAGGGAGTGGGAGCGCAATCGGCAAGTTAGTTAAGGTAAGTTCGGGGCTGGGACCAGGACTAGTCTGGGGGCACTGCCTAAGGGCCACTATTTAAGCCTGGGGGCACTGCATAAGGGACACTATTTAAGCCTGAGGCCACTGCATAAGGGTAGGCTGTTTCTGCCGGGCGATGCGCCCGCAGAAAACAGCCTGGGGAGAACACAGTCATGGAATACAGACAGCAGCCCGACGGATCAAAATCCCGACTGCAGCAGGGAAGCACCCTAACCCTCTCCTCTCCCTACCATAACCACCCCGTTAGTGCCTAACCCTCCCCAGGGGGTCCCTAAACCCAAACCTCTTCCCCCAGGCCTAACCTCTAAGACACCCAGCTTACCTTCGTTCAATATGCCAGGTGCCAGGATTTTGTAGTGGGGCTAATGATAGGCATCAGGATTTCAATGCCTATCTTTAGTCCCATGTCGGGATATCGTCGGGCAAGATAGCGCCCACCGGTATCCTGACTGCATCCCGTATTCATTGTTCACTGACACATTTTAAAAGATCCACAGATGGAGCTAATTATTTCACTTGTGATTCTGTGAGGAGACCTGGAAAACATGCACTGTTTGTGGTCCTAAGAACCACGTTTGAGAACCTGTGGACTAATGTATTCACCGCAGCCACCGTGGGTCACAGAGTAACCATCAACCTACAGTATGCCTTTCTATAACATCATAATGCCATCCCATTCTAGAGTAACCTCTGCTGGAATTCAGTGCAAGAGAGAAACCTGGTAGCAACATATGTAGTGCATGCCAGTACAAGAATTAAGATATGTACTAAAGGATGCTGTGTAAGCAGGCCTGTAATCTGTTCACTAGTCTACCTCCACCACACCAAAAAGTATAACTCACTTTCCCCATGTGTAATCACAAAATAGCTTGCCAAAAAGGTTTTCTGATGGATTAGCTGTTCAGTGTTACTGATGTTGTTTTATTTTTTAATGAAAGCATCGCACAACTGATCATGTTCTTTAATAGAGATCAAGAGAACATTACATTGAAAAAAATATGTTGGAAGATGTATTGGAATTTTTTTGCAGTAAATGGTCTTCTAACAGATCAGAATACAATGCTTAACAAGCTCACATATAAAAGCTGTGAAATGTTTCATTGAAGTAGTCTTCATTCTTGTGACAGTCTATTAAATAGCAAAGAATTATACCCTATGTGTAATAGGAGTACAACATACTGTAAACCAGTCTTGGGGAACCAGTTAGTCTTCATGTTAAATTTCAGTTTGTGACATTTTCTACTACCATGCTGGGAGCTTTGCTTCAAAGATCAGAAAAATGTTGCAAAAAGAAAATGCCCATCAATGTCAATAAAAAAAATTCCAATCTAGCTTCTTTGGTTTGCAGGCTTAGAAAACCATACCAAATGGGCCCTGTATAATTTGGTTGTTCAGCCTGACTCCAGAACAGATCTAGACAGGTATGGCTGATCGAACCTCAAGCTTAAACAGCATCTGGGTGTGGGCAGCTTGCTGTAGATCACTTCATGGGCATGATGGCATCTCACATGTGTTTGGCGACTAGAGCTTGTAGCTGTGCTTCATCAGCCCCACATAGTTCATCAATCTGTAGAGAAAACAAACCATGTAACTACATGAATGTCATGGGAGCAGTATTGTATCTAAAAAGTTTTATGCACTTGGCTATCAGAGATGTCAATCATGATGCGGCTTGGGGAATATGCGAGTGAGATCGCAGGACCCGTTCTGCACATGCGCAGACCCCAAAATATCAGATATACGCATCGGCTTAGCAAACATCTCTGAATCAGGCCCAAAGATTGGAGAGAAAACTGTTTAGCAAAGTAAAGGACTTAAAATACAAGTTATCTGCAGGCTTCTATAAGAACAGGCTCAGTGCCTAACTGCACATATATCTTGATAAAAACCAACACACACAGATGTTTGCCACTGTGGTAGAAATGGATGCCTTCCATACCAAATATACCATATGTAAAACCACATATTTTCAGTCAACAGTCACAAAAGAGAAACATGCCATTACTAGTGTTCTTGACTGTAATTCTACATATACATTTGTCTAAGTAAGTATCAATGTGAGACACTATGTAGGTTGTACAGCAAGAACAATTAATGTACTTTTCCTTAAACATCAGAGGAACATCTTAAAATGTGTGAAACATCATAACCCTCTCCAGACACATAATATGTGCCATAAAAGAAATATGATCAGTATTAATAGAATAAAAACAACGTCAGGAGGGGAGAATTGGTAGAGAACTGTGTTTAGAAGAGAGGTTGTCGGCATATTCCATCTGAGAGCCATAGCCTAAACCAAGGCCTGAATGACACAGTAGAACAATGATGGCAACTCAGATATAACTAGCGATATGTATATATAGTACTTTATATATATGTTATTAATCTGGTTATCTCGTCTCGAGTAGGGACACAGACATTGGACTTTTTACAGCCTTACTTCTCAGTATATAAGGGCAGAGTGAAGGAGCTGCATGACTAGTGATTGTCATTATTACCTGTTATGTTAAAGACTAGGAAATATTGTATGGTCATTTGGAGAACATATGTAATGATGTTGGAAGGTTTATTTAAAGAAAAAGGGAAGGATTCTCTCCCAGTCATGCAACTCCCTCCAAAACCACCACCTTTGCAAGTCATAAAGACTAATGGTGGGTACACACTGGGCGATTAAAGTGGACGACTGAACGATAACGATATTGTTATCGTTCAGTCGTCCACTTTATCGTCCATTTTTATCACAAAAACGATGAACGATAACGACGACGCGCGTTCCGGCGGGTCGTTCGTCATCGTTCATCGGGTTAACATGCAGGCCAACCTGACGATGTCGTCAGGTTGCTGCATGTTGGGAAATGGGGGGAGAGAGCCCGGCGCTGAACGATATCGTTAATGATATCGTTCAGCGGGTGTGCTCAATGTCATGAACGACATTGAGCACACCCTGCCGGGGACACACTAGACGATATCGCTCAGAGAGCATATCGTCTAGTGTGTACGCACCATAAAACCCAGTGAAAGCCCAGTGGTGTCATTTTAATCCCTCCTTTGACTAATGAGTACTCATAGTTCCCCAGTAGGGGCGTCACCGGACATTAGGGAGCCATATCCACAGGGGGTGGAGTATATAACACTAGCTCTGATAATGGTCACCATACAGCCCAGATATTTGAACTGACCAATAACAATAGTGAAGGCTGGCAGTGACTCTCACAAGGGGGTGACTCTGGATTGGCCATGAGTGAGAGGATAAAAGGCAGGACACAGAATGACTCAGTATTGAACTTTTCTTGGAAGAACTGGCGCTGCAGCTTCTGTCAGGTTCAGCAAGAAGACGCAGATTGACCTTGCTGTGTGAAATAATGAAAAGTGTGTAGAGACAAGGCTCTGAAGAACTAGTGGCAATAGCGTAGGGCCTGAATTTCCGCTACACCCCATGTGCCTTATGGATTCAGTGTACCCCATGGATGGGGGCTGAATGGTCCCTACTATGATGGGTTTAGGGTTTTCCAAGCACCCGGCATCAGCAAGTCACAGAACACAGAAGCAGAACTTTGAACAGCGGGACATTGCTCAGGGAGTTATGCCGACAGCTGTTTCACCAAAGGCTTTTCCATGAGACATCGGGTTGATGCCTTGTTCTAATAATATATGTGAATTGAGTGTGATCCCCGCTAAATAAACTAGGACTTCCAAGAATGTACATTATATACTATCGCTAAAATCAGGAGTATCGGCTGCCTGTAATATCAACAGTAACCGACCGGTGCGGAGAGAGTGCACCGCTGTGTCGGAGAAGCACACCGACTAACAGAGGAGCGCCGTTACATGTAGGACTGGCTGTAACAGGTGTGGATAACAACACACCACACGGCAAGCAGAGTGTGGGTGGCAAGGGAGAGTGCACCGCACGGTCAGTGTAGCGGGAAGCACTAACTGACATAGGAGCACCGATGCCTATAAGACTGGCTGCAACAGTGCGGTGTGAACAACAATACACCGAATGGTAGAAAGTAAAAGGAGGTGTAGAAACTATTAATAAAAATTATGAGTCTACGTGTGGAATAAAAGTAATGGTTTCTTAAGCATATAGATATACAAAGTCAGGGCAACTAGGGTTCCACCAGTGCCTTGAACTGATTTATCAGGGATTTATTTGAGACCACAGGATAGATGAAAATGAAGAGAACACCTCTGGATACATGCAATATGAGATAAGAATAAAAACATTAGAGAGACATTGGGCCGAATTCAATTAGAAGCGAAAAGTCTGGTTTGGCGAAAATATTTGCGCTTTTCACCTGTTTTCCGCTTTTCGCCCCAATTCAATTACAGGATGTTTTCGCCTGCGCGAAAACTCCATGAGCAAATAAAGTTTTACACCCAGGGGCAGGCGAAATTAGGTGCAAAATCTCTATTTTGGGGTACAAATGTGGGGACTTGATTCAGAACCCTTTGGACACCCTCCCCCCAATGACTAATAAGGTAAAAAAAACAGCTTAAAAACACCCCAAAAACGCTTTTGGGGCGAAAATTTTAAAACTGTTGGAAAATGGGTAAAAAGTATTGGGCCTGGTATTTCAGGGGGGGGGGGGGGGGGCTATAAGGTTGAGACAGGTGTTTGTAGGATTGCAGAGACTGCCGCAGGCGTATTTTTTAGATTTTTTTTAGGTCTTCACTTTAGAAACACCAAAATATGCTAGTACCCATTTACAGGTACCCCAATTTATCTATGGTACATATTTTTCTCAACAATCAATGCTTTATATCATTTTTCCACACTTATGCAAATATGCATATAACAGCCCTATCACTCAATATAAGATCCCGAAATACTTTTATTAGGGCTATTAATACTCTTCTATATTAATTCCCAGGGTCAGTTAGGCTATTTATGGGGTACAGACTGGTTTCCCCAAAATATACTGTAATTTTCACTAGTTTCGTTATTCACTACATTCGCTTATCTGAGTTTTCGAAATGAATAGGGGGCGAAAAGCGGGGACGCGCATGGCGACAACGCCTCAAAACAGGCGAATGAAGCAAAATCATTGTGCTTTACAACAAACTGAACTTTCGCACCGAATTCAATTCGGTCCATTGTATGAAAGAGATATCCCACAAACTAGGGAAGAAGGATGACATCTAGTGGTAATAAGGGGATGGAAAATGTGACATGTATCTGTAACATTGTATAAACACTATCACAGATAGGATACTAAATAACTGGATCATCCTTCCCATAAGTTAAAGAAACAAAATATACTAAGAGGGGTATTCAATATGAAAGGTTAACTTCCCTGGCGAAGTTAACGTTTCATATCGGAGTTTTTTTCTGCGTAAAGGTATGGTGCGCGCTCCCGCTTTTCCCCGTATTCAATATAAAATTTACGAAAACGGGAAACTCCGAAGTTGGATTTGCGTAAAGTTACGAATTTTTCCTTAAAATAGTTGTAAGACCCCCCTAAAGTTGTAAAAACATGGGGGATCACTATGGGTACCCCCGTTTTAGCCTTTAATTGAAAGTCGGGGATTTAAATAGCCGCAGCAGGTGTTTTTTTCCCAACATTGAAGAAGTGATGCAGAAGAACACTTAGGTTATTTTTTTCATTTTTTTTAAGTGGTCCCATCAAATTTGGGGTACATGAAAATGGGTACTAGCATATTTTGGTGTCCCTAAAGTAATTTTTTAAAAATTCTGCATTTGTGCACCTGCCGCTATAATTCTATTCTAGAAAACACCTGCCGCATACATACAGAATAGCCCTGAACCTATTTCCCTATTGTTAAACAATTTTTTCCCAATTTTTTTTTTTGCACCCCAATTTTTTTAATTAATTTTTTGGGGTGTCCCATTTTTTTTTTTTTACTTTTTTTGACACAGTTCTTTTTTAAATGTCAATCTCAGGGGTGCAGGCTATTTTTTTTAAGCCTGCACCCCTAAACCCCAATTCTGCACTTTTTTGCGACACCTATTCAATGGTGAAACGTTATCACCGTTTTTTATCAAAGACTTGTCAAAACTGCGATAAGTCTTTGAAATTGAATAGGGTGTAAAAGTAAAACAAGTGATATTAATGCAAAAAACACCCATATTGAATACCCCTCTAAGACACACATTGGTATTATTAGAGCCAAGAGCACTAACTATATAGTGGGGGAAAATACACCCTGAGGAGATTCATATAGCGGAAAAAGGCCAGAGCATAAAATGAATACAATAAGGAGGAAGAACAATTAAGGACAGTAGCCACAATATTGTAACGTTTCATTTTATCAATTTTTAAAACACATCTATTCTAACTTTATTCACATTCTAAAATTTAAGATAGTTCACCCTATTTTGATATCAAAGATATCTTTTAACGTATACCAATAAAATTATATTCTAGTAAGTAAATTTTTGATCCTAGTGCACCTGCATCTGAGATATCAGATGGAATTGGATAGGAAAATATAAGAGGACAGGATCAGGAGAACAATAATATTGGTACAGCAAGACTGGTGCGGGATTGTGTCTTTTTGATGTATTAAACTTTTCCAGTGTATTTGGCTGCTATATATAGATTTTTATACGGTCTCTAACATAATCAAAGACACTAACGTAGCGTTCCCGCTAGGCTGTTTCAGCAGGCTGCTGTGCCCTGCCAGAGTTCAAAACGCTAAAATGCTCCCTGCCCTTACGGAGATGCCCCGCGGATCATGGTCTGACACCGCCAGTCCCACAGCGCCCCATCTCTCCCTGTCCCCGCCCATCCGTATTGTTTCTATTAACAGGGAGCTGCTATCTTTAGACTATATATGAACACACAGTATAAACATATCCCAGCTATTACTAACTGGATCATTATTAACCTTCCTTATGTCTTTTTTTATGCATGACTACTAATCCCTAATTCACATCACCTGAAAACCGAAAGAAGTGTTACTAGTAATACGCATATTGTGGACGTTGCTTCAGGGCATTATTCTTAATTCATTAAACAAAATGATTCTATGATTTCTTCTTTTATCTCCAATCCTTTATTTGTTCTATGCTTTCATTTCAGAGAACACATACATAGCATAAATGTCAATACAAACTGGAAATATTAAGCTGTAACCACAAAGTGTTTCCTACACCAGGAAGCACAAGTAGGCATACCTTCTGTCCGTTTTTGTAAAAGTGAAATGTTGGCATCGCTTTGATGCCACAGGCTTCCGACACATCCTGCAAAGAGGAAAAAGTCAGGATAAATAATGAGTGTGAAACATAGAATAAAAAAAATACAATACAATACATATACACACACATATATACACATATAATATACATACAATATACATATAATATACATATAATATACACACACATATATATATATATATATATATATATATATATATATATATATATATATACATACATACATACACACTGAAAATCATGCATTCATAATCACCTGCGCATCCTCCACGTCTACCTTGTATAACAGTATGCCTGGAAATTTCTTGGTCAGCCCCTGGGAGGACACATACAGTAGTATGTTAGCACTGGATATTTAGAGGTTAGATTCCATTACATCCCATTCCTGCTTGTAAGTGGAAGGAAACTATCCCAGTAACGGTTTGTATTCATGTTTATTATTTCCCTTTGGCAAGGCATCAGCATCTGTATTCTACAATCCTGCATTACATCACATTACTCTTTAATCATCAGCAAACTAATTTGCATTGGTCAAAATAATGCCAGCATGATGCATCTTCACAGTCCAGTATTACAGTATTAGAATGAAGCCAGTGCCTGGTCATATTTAGCCAAGTGTTAGGGGCATGCTTTTGTTGTAAATGAAACTAAATTGTAACAGAAATGTAGTGATGTATGTTGGCAAGTAACATAGTATCCTACCAGTGACCAGTATACAGCCAAGATGTGCTTTGGGAGACTCCATTGTATTATCCTACTAATGTAAGTCTCAAAGTTTACTAGCAATAGGTATAACATGGGCCAATAAATGGGAATTTCAATTAGCCACAATAACCCATTTTCGCAAGTAAATGTGACTTTTTACAGGCAAAACAAATTTTGCCCTATTCTATTAGCTCGCAAGTTATCGTGTGTTCATTCTTCAGAGGGTTTAATGCAACTTTTTTTCACAACCCCCTGAGCAAAGTTGGGGAAAATTCCTATCTTAAAAAGGTACAAAATGTGAAAACTTGGGGCCTGATTCAGCAAGGAGCGTAGTTGCTAATACGCACGCAACCGGCCAATTGTTCCGTACTGCGCATGCATCGCAGTGCGCGGACTACTAATTGCAGAGGCTACGCAGACCCAGAGCAGAGTGATTGACAGGAAGTGCAGTTTGTGGGTGGTGATGGGGGATGGTCGGCCGAACGCAGGCGTGCCAGTGCATTGCAGAGATGTTGCAGGGGCGTACATAAATTATCCACTGCATGGTCATAAGCAGCCACAGCACTGATAGCATGCATGGCTGTTACTCATTTCTGAGTAAGGTCAGGGCTTGTGCAAGTGTGCTTATGGGTTCAATGTTACCGATTGTTTCGCTATGTTGCCATAGTATATGGATGAGTGTAAGGGGAAGTGGGCGTCCTTATGTCTGCCTGCGATCGCAATGTTAATGCCGCTGGTCACTGCATTAACATGTGCATATGTATGGTGATGTTAATACACAAATGTATATAAATGTATTTTAACAAGATGATGTAAACTTGTCTAAATAGGGCAACAGTAAGACCTAACTAAGGGGCATCGGAGTTAGTGAAATATGTGGATGGTACACCACTTGATTCGGAATGTGAACTGAAATATGCTATAGCCCAGTGATACAATAGATTAGAGGTATATCAGCGACAGATGACATGAGCCATTTATTTTCTATACTTAACACGCCGACCCCTAACAGCTATTAGTAAAGCAACGGAGTATCCAACAGTTATATGTGAGAGTCTCAGATCAACAAGAAATAGATACTAAACTGGATACTCCCAACTACGTATCAGGTTACACAAAGTAGATACAAGCATCCCTTTTGGTAATATATGAACACTCACCATAGGGCTAAGCTCATTGCCATAGAGATAGGGATCACACTGTACAGATAATTATTGAAGAATATAAATGTTTACGAAGAAGAATTCTATCTGAAGTGGGTACAGGTTGAGTCTCTCATATCCAAAATGCTTGGGACCAGGGGTATTTTGGATATCGGAATATTCCGTATTTTGGAATAATTGCATACTGTAATGAGATCTCTCAGGAATAGGCCCAAAATCTAAACACAGAATGCATTTATGATTCATATACACCTTATACACACAGCCTGAAGGTAATTTTATACAATATTTTCAATAATTTTGTGGATCAAACAAAGATTGAGTAGATACATGAAATTAATTTATATGTCATATACACCTTATACACACAGCCTATAGGTCATTTTATACTTTGTTTAATAATTTTGTGCCTTAAACAAATTTTGTGTACATTGATCCATCAAAGATCAAAGGTTTCACTATCTCGGTCATGCTAAAAATATTCCGTATTTCGGAATATTTGGATATGGGAGACTCAACCTGTACCATCAACAAATAGTGATAGGACCAACGGCAGTAGGAAATTTTGAACACTTTATTTAACTGCACACTTTTCTATCATAACCTATTTTTATTAATATTTTGCCTTCTTTTTTGGACACAATATTTTAATATATTAATAAAGATTAAATTTTTTTATTATTTTTCCAGAGAACAATTGAAACAATAAAATTTGACTCAATAAGTGCATCTGAATTTATCTGATCTTCCTCTCTTGTTGCAAAATATATATAATATTGAGATCAGGGAGCACCATCAGTAATTGAATATTGGCATTAATAAATATCAATAAAATTGTAATTATTACCAATGGAGCTCTGAGATCAACACAAATAGACCTATCATCTATACTCTGGATGCAAGATACAAATTCACATAATTACCGGAGCGGGATCATAATCTGTGTGATATGTAAATAGCACCGCTGATATTAACAATAGCGGTGCGTGCCTATAAGCAGAATTGCGATCCGTAGTGAATCAGGCCCTGGGTTCAGAACCACTGGGACACTCTCCCTAATGATTACTTAGGCATTTAGAAGTTTGCAATTAGCTTAATTTGGGCAATAACAACATGCCATTTTTGGGGTGAAATTCTGCAAAATGCAGAATAATATGAGATATGGTAAGAACTTACCCTTGTTATCTCTATTTCTACGAAGTCCATAGGGTTCCACAGGATACCTTGGGGTATAGGCGATGGCGGCAGACATCCAGGCACCACACAGTTAAAAACTTCTCCATCCTCCCAGGATGCACTGGGGTCCCTCTCCTATACCCCGCCCCCGAGCCTCAGGCACTCAGTTTCGTCACAAGCCATAGGCCGAAGGAGGATAAAGAGAGAGAGAAGAAAGTCTGGAACACACAAGAATCACATTCTCACCAGAGGGAGACGGAAAAACAGGTGACCAGAATCACAGCCCATCTGCAGTACAGGTGCGACAGGGCGGGAGTCCTGTGGAACCCTATGGACTTCGTAGAAATAGAGATAACAAGGGTAAGTTCTTACCATCTCTCATATTTTCTACTTCAGGGTCCATAGGGTATCCACAGGATACCTTGGGGATGTCCCAAAGCAGTATCCTTCAAGGGTGGGGATGCTCCTGTGCTGAGAGGAGAATCCGTCGCCCGAAGGAAGCATCCTGAGAGGCGTAGGTATCAAAAGTATAATACTGTACGAAAGTATGGACAGATGACCACGTGGCCGCCTTGCAAAGCTGAACAGCTGAGGACCCACATCGAGCTGCGCACGAAGACCTAGTGGAATGAGCCTTAACAGAAGATGGAACAGGAAGGCCCTCGTGAGCAAAAGCTTCAGAGATAGCCAGTCGAATCCATCCTGCCAATGTTTCTTTAGTGGCAGGCCAACCTCTTTTGTGTAAGCCATAAAGGACAAACAAAGAGTGACTTCCAATAGACAGAAGTGCGGTCCACATAGATTTTCAAGGCCCGCACCACATCCAAGGTGGCCTCACCAACCGAAAGGTCCGGTGAAGTAAACGATGGTACAATAATTTCCTCGTTGATATGGAAACTAGATACCACCTTTGGAAGAAACCCAGGACGAGTGCGCAGCACAGCCCTGTTTCTATGAAAATTAGAAATGGAGGTCTACATGAGAGAGCTCCCAATTCCGAAACCCTTCTGGCCGAAGCAATAGCCAGAAGGAATACAGTCTCAATGGTTAGCCATTTCAAATCCACTGAGCCCAATGGTTCAAATGGCGGTCCTTGAAGAGTCTTCAAGACCACAGCCAGATCCCATGGTGCCACAGGTGGAACAAAGGGAGGCTGAATAAGAAGCACCCTTTGCATAAAGGTGCGGACATCAGGAAGCATAGCAATCCTACGATGAAACCACACTGAAAGTGCAGACACCTGTACCTTCAGGGAAGCTAGGCGAAGACCCTGGTCTAAACCCGCCTGTAGGAAGGCCAGAACCCTGGACAATCTGAACACCTGAGGAGCATAACCTCTAGTACGACACCACTGGAAGAAAGCACGCCACACTCTATGGTAGATATTGGCAGATGAAGGTTTCCGAGCTCTCAGCATGGTGTTGACCACCGAACTGGAGAAACCTCTGGACCTCAAGAGGGCAGTCTCAATAGCCACGCCATCAAAGACAGCCGACTCAGGTCCGGATACAGGCAAGGACCCTGAGATAGCAGGTCCTGACGTTGAGGCATCAACAGCGGAGTGTCCACTGAGAGACTCTGAAGAACCATGTACCAGTGCCGCCTGGGCCACGCTGGAGCAATCAGCAGTAGCGTGCCGCCTTCTTGCTTGAATTTGCATATCACTCAAGGAAGAAGGGAGAACGGAAGGAAGAGGTACGCATACTGGAAGGTCCACTTGACCGCCAGAGTGTCCACTAGACAAGCCTTTGCGTCTCTTGTTCTTGACCCGAAAATTGGCAGTTTGTTGTTGTGTCGTGAGGCCATGAGATCTATCTCTGGAAGGCCCCACTTGTTCACCAGTAGCTGACACACCTTCTGGTGAAGAGACCACTCTCCTGGATGCACGTCTTGACGGCTGAGAAAGTCTGCTTCCCAGTTGAGAACTCCTGGTATGAACACTGCTGATATTGCTGTGAGATGCTTTTCCGCCCATACTAGAATGCGGGACACCTCTATCAGAACCGCCTGACTGCGAGTCACTCCTTGACGGTTTATGTATGCCAATGTGGTGGTGTTGTCCGACTGTACCTGCACAGGTTTACCCTGCAGGACCTGTCTTGCTTGCTGGAGAGCCTTGAATACTGCCCGCAGTTCCAATATGTTTATTGGAAGAGCAGCTTCTACCGATGTCCACCTTCCCTGAAAGAAATGTGGACCCATCACCGCTCCCCAGCCTCGGAGACTGGCATCCGTCGTCAGAAAGGCCCAGTCTGCATTCCAAAAGGGGCGCCCCTTGTTCAGGTGAGGCGTCTGTAGCCACCAGGCCAGAGATAATCGCACCTCCGGGGAAAGCACCATAGTCTGTTTCTTTATCCTTTGGGGCGACCCATTCCATCCGGAGAGGATCAGCTTCTGCAGAGGTCTTGAGTGAAACTGGGCAAACTCCACCATGTCGAACATAGATACCATGGATCCCAGTAACCTCATTGCCGAGTGAATAGACACCCGGTGACTCTGCAGGCAAAGGGGGACCTTTGCCTGTAACGCAGAGATCTTTTCTCCCGTCACCAAGATCCTCTGATGTTGGTAATCCAACAGAGCATCCTCTGTGATGGTACCAGGGAGGACCAATTTATCAGCCAGCTGAGATTTGCAATACAGAGACTCTTAGTTGCAGATGGCGCTGAAGTTTGTATGAGGACTGTGCCAGTAACAGGAGATCGTCCAGATAAGGTAACAGGCGGACTCCCTGCAACCGCAGGTGGGCTGCCATGACGGCCATAACTTTGGTGAACACCCGAGGTGCTGTAGCCAGACCGAAGGGCAGAGCCTGAAACTGGAAGTGGTCCTTGACCACTGCAAATCTGAGGAAGCACTGGTGTGCTGGGACAAGAGGGATATGCAGGTAAGCATCCTGAATATCCAGCGACACCATGAAATCCTCAGGTTCCATTGCTAAAATAATGGAACGCAGGGTCTCCATCCTGAACAGAGGAACCCTCAGAAATTTGTTGAGGGATTTGAGGTTGAGTATTGGCCGGTAGGACCCATTGGGTTTCTGCACCAGAAAAAGATTGGAGTAATACCCCAATCCCTTCTGAGACAAAGGAACTGGCACTATAACTCCATTCTGGAGCATCGAGTGCATTACCTTCTTGAGTTCCCGGGCCTTGTCCTGATTGGACGGAAGGCCCATGGTGAAAAACCGTCTGGGAGGCCTCCTGCGGAAGGAGAGGGCGTACCCCTGAGAGACCACTTCTCTGACCCATGTGTCTGAAGTGGTCAGACACCAGCTTTGGGCGAATTTCAGAAGTCGGCCTCCCACTTTGAGGTCCCCCAAAGAGAGGCCCGTCCCGTCAGGCCAAAGGTTTGTCATCGGACTTGGGAGTGGGATGTCTGGTACTCCAGGCCTGCTTCCTGGGCTTTGCAGGTTTCTTGGCGGCAGTCCTCCTAGGAAAGGACTGTACCCTGGGTCTGTTCTGCATTCTGTAGGGCCGAAAGGACGAAGAACCCGTTCCTGATGGGACAGTACTGGAAGACAAACACGCAGACTTAGATGCTGCCGAAGTATCCACAATTTTGTCTAGATCAGGGCCAAACAGCACTTCTCCATTGAAGGGTAACCCCTCCAAACCCTTTTTGGAATCAGCATCCGCCTTCCAAGAACGCAGCCACAGGATACGATGAGCCGCCACTGCTGCAGAGGAGATCTTGGACGCCATGAGGCCCATATCTAAAGCTGCCTCATTAATGAAGGTAGCTGAGTCCCCTAAATTACCCACCAACTCCACCTGTTCAGGTGACGAGTCTGGGTCCAGGGATGCCTCCAAGGTATCAGCCCTGTGTTCCATAGCTCTTGCCACCCATCACACGCCCCCTGCAAGGGAATAAATCATTTTCAAACATATTTCTACCCTGCGATCCGTTGGATTCTTTAAGGAGGACATAGAGGGCATAGGCAACGTAGCACTCTTTACTAGACGTGTGAATCCACTTGTGGCGGGTTATCCCATTTTGCAAAATAATTATCTGCAAAAGGGTATGCCACTGCAAACAGTCTAGGGGGCTGGTAACGCTTACCCAGCGTTTTCCCTGCCTCCTCTAAATGATCCACTAGCTGATCACATAGGGGAAACACCGTAGCATCACTGACTGTTTGCTAATGCGCACCGCATGTATGAGCCATCATCTGTCGTCACAGCATCCTGATCTTGATGAGGTTGCAGCTGACGCCTCTGCGTCCGCACAGACGACTCGCACTGTAACACCTCTGATAGCTGTTGTACTGAGGTAGACAGTGAATTAGCCCACGCAGGTTCATGGATGACCTGAGGGGGCGACAACGGGAAACTCTGAGGTACTATTAACTGTATAGGAAACCCCTGCATAGGGGACGACACCATAGACTGCTGTGAGACCCCCATCTGGGGACACGCAGGGGTGGTCGTTAACTGGCCCACCAGTATAGTAAGTGCCGTAGCAAAACAAGCCCATGGTAGCTTCTGCACAGGTGTAGTGACAGAAGTCGGCCGTGCCAACCGCAGGCACGCCTTACATAATCCTCCCTCTGCCAATGGTACCTTGCATACAGTACACTTAGGCAGAATGGAGAAATCGTGCTCACTGTCAGACATACTGAGTGTGTGATCTGAAGCTGTATGTGACCACCGCACTTCACAACAAGTTGTATAGTGAGGTATAAATCCCCCTTGCAACACCGCACCGCAAGGGCTTGAGCAGAGAAGAAGAAAGGGATAGGGAAAATAGCTGACAGTATGTGAAAGTAACAGACAACAGCGCTAGCCCAAAGTCACATACAATGCAGAATATTGAAAACCCTGCAGTATCTGCGCTTCATCAACTAACCAGACCTCAGCCTGGTAGGAAACAGCGCTGCATACACTGACCTTGCACCGGAGGAGAGGTATGCAGACCACGATGCCCGCGTTAACAGCTTCCAGCAGCGTTTGCCACATGTATTAAAATGGCCACCGAGGAGCAGAGGGAGGGCTGGTCCGGGGGCGAAGCATATGCAGATGCCTAACCACCTTGTGGAGAGGCCGTGTGCAGCGGGGGAGGAGCCGGCTGCTTAGCAGGGAAAGCGCGCTCCCCTGGCATGCATTTAACCAACCCCTGGGACGCTGGACATTTACTGTTTCTGTCCAGTCCTCAGTCCCAGGGGGTAGTGGAAAGCGCAGGGATCAGTAGCCTGGTTCCACACTGCAGCCAGTCCCCAGGGAGCCCCCTGCCTGGGGACTAAGGACTGTGCTTTTCGGCTGGGACCCACCGCGGGACCTTGCCGCTTACCTGAACCCCCGTAAATCCGGCCACAGTCCAGGCAACCGGGGCCACCGCTAGCTGTGACCCCAGTCACTCACCAGCATCCCCGGATCAGTACCGGCGTTCTGGTACCAGCGGGGTGTAGGCGCGACGACATGGACGTCAGTACAGACTGTCCATGTTGTCTGCTCGTTAGATGTGCAGCCACAGCTGCACTGAAGCACTTCAGGGGCCGTGCAGACGTCCACTCTGTATGGAGCATCAGACTTCGGCCAGGCACCGACGAAAATTGAGTGCCTGAGGCTCGGGGCAGGGTATAGGAGAGGGACCCCAGTGCATCCTGGGAGGATGGAGAAGTTTTTAACTCTGTGGTACCTGGATGTCTGCCGCCATCGCCTATACCCCAAGGTATCCTGTGGATACCCTATGGACCCTGAAGTAGAAAATGGGTTACCAGATGTGGGACAGGTAAAGGGGACTGCTGTATGAATGGGACAGGTGTATTTAAGCTTGCAGGTGGGAGTTACAGGTGTTTGACACATTTTTAAAAGTGGCTTAAGATTACACAATTACTTACATGCATTATTATGCACCCCAAATTATCTAGAGCATTTACTTTGCAGAAAAACACTTGCTTTCTATTATTTTTTCACTGTTTTTGAAAAATGCATATAACTGCCAAGTGACACATTTTAAGAACCTCAAATACTTTGCTTTTGGCCTGTAACAGACTTCTATTGGGTTATCTATTAGTTTGCATTTTGTCGGGGTACAGGCCGATTTTCCCATTTTCACCCACAATTAACAATGGTACTAGCAGCAAAAATTAACGGGGGTCAATGCTGGAATAAGACTTTTCGAATTGGACGATAATCGGGAGCAAGCATACCAGCGTTAAGTGAAATTAACGAGCGATATGTGCGTTAATTTAACACACGTAAACTTTTTTTTATCTCGGTTAATTGAATTTCTCCCTAAATCCCATCTGCTCAGTTAACACCAAGATGGCACAGACTTCAGTAATTATTAATGTAGAAAAGTTCAGTCAGGGGATCAATAGACTACCATGATATTATAACAATTATGCTTAGTATGATCAGTAAGCAAGAACTGACCAAGCATGTGGCACGGTGCTTTTCCATTCTTTAAACAGAGCGTCTGACTGAATCGGACTCAGGGCCTGATTCAGAGGCGGACGCTCTGAAAAAGCGCTCGCTCTTAATCAGGGCTTTTTTTTTTTTTTTTTTTGGTGCGGTCTCCGGGCCGCTCGCATAGCTGTGGGTGACCACCCACAGCTATTGCAAGCGGCCAGGTGACTGTCGCGATGGGCTCGTAATAGAGCCAGCTCACCACTGACATCACTCGTGATGTCAGTGGGGCCGCCCCCAAACGGCAGGCGATCAAAATAGACAGCTGCCCCCTTCTGGTGCAAGACCCGGATCCACGGAGCACCCGTCACTAGCCGGGTCTTGCGCATGCGCAAGTCAGAGCCGGCTCCAGCATGCACAGTGGCCAAACATCGACCCGCTCACGAGCGGGTCTGAATCAGGCCCTCAGTCACGTCTTTTGCCGAAGTCGTGTCTGACTGTATGCTAATGCCACTACAAAGCCCTTCCCTGGTGATCAGCTGTGCCTCCGAATGTGCAAGGACTGAGATGCCTACTGTTAGCGTCTGCAGACACTGAAACACCACTTGGTGTCTTTAGACGCACAGTCGGTCCTTACACCTGGCCCATTGTAGGTGCAGTTTTTCCATCTAAGTATGTCCTCCTATGCGAGCAGTTGAGTGTCTATAAACGCTGCACTTTCAGTAACACTTCCTTGACACTCCCATAAGACAAAATCTCTGTGCATCTATTTAGCCACCCTCATTACCTCCCAGTCACTGTCCAGGAACACCCCCTATATTTCTGCTATCACTGCGCCTCGGTACGTAGAAAATCGTGACACATGCACAAATGGAAAACATTACTCCACTTCGTCCGACATAGCCACTGCATCCGATCATTTAATCAATCTATGGGCCTGATTGTATTGATTTAAAAAATATGTCAGATTCGCCAGTCTGTGTCTGCATCTTGCCATACAACAGACGAAAAAGTCTCTATGATCGACAGACGAAACGCGTTGACGTCAGCTGTACTAATCCTCCTCCTGTGGCCGATACTTATCCACCTGTCTGCCCAGAGAAATTTGGTAGCCAGCTGATCAGCGAGAGCAGCTCCCATACATGGAGCTTCGAGTCTTCCAATATCTCACGGCAGCTTAGCTCACCTTCCTCTTCGCTTACACCGGTTATAGAAGGAACGGGAGAGCTGCACTGGCCGCTGATCACACTGCTGGGATCAGAGTGATCAGCAGACGCAGGAACAGCCGCAGTTCAGTCCGAGGATCCCGCTACCATCTCTCCCAAGGGTGGCTAACAATACCAATTATCTGTGCTGGGACGCCAGCACAGACAAGGAAGGATCTGTCTATTTACAGATATTAATCTAAAAGAGGCTACATTTTGATTATTTATCATACGGACATATGAAGTGTACCAAATTTAAGCTTATTGGACATACAGACTATAAAACTTTTAATTAGCTAGTCCAATTACTAACAGCAATATTGTCTTCAATTTGAATTGACTTTCATTGAGCCGCTTCAGAATTAGCTACATTGTATACTTATGTTCTGCATGTTACCAATATGTATCATTGTGTTTATTAATGCTGTCTGATTGACTTTTTTCATGTCAATTTCTTCGGGTCTACTTTTATCAAGAATTTTATGAGTAAAATTATTTCTGTAATTGATGCAGCTGTGTATTGATACCTCTATATTCATAAACAAATGATATTACCCAGTAAGGCAAGGGTGGAAATCTCGATCGTCACTAAGGTAAGTGTCGCTAACCTAATTCCCCCCCCCCCCCCTAACCCTCCCTTAGGGGTGCCTAACCCCCCCCCCCTCCCAAGTGCCTAACCCTAATCCCCCCTTCCCCTAGCCTAAACCTAACCCTCCCGTGGGGGTGCCCCAAACCTAACCACTCCCCTTCGTTCGGTATGCCGGTCGTCGGTCTTCCAGCATCTGGTTACTGACAGGCGTCGAGTTTGACGCCTGTCATTAGTACCATGACGGGATTAGAAAGTCTGGAAGCTGGTCGGCATTTAGACCGTCGGCTTCCAAACTACATCCCCTTTTGTAGTTAGGCTTTTTTTCTAGTTCATATTAGCAAACATTTTATTTTATATAATGTACCATTCATTTTTCCACTTACTTCAAAGATAGGTCCTATTCTTTTGCACGGTCCACACCATGCGGCAGTGAAATCAATCACCAGAAGTTTGTCACCTGCAGTTTCCACCAATGCTGTAAATTCAGCCTGTTCAAGAAAAAAACAGTATAAAACCATTAGTAAAGAATTAGAGGTTAATAGTTACAGTTTAGAAGACAGCACAAAGGTTATTGACACAGCCCAGGTAGGGAGTGGATTTTAAATATATAGTGGAATTTCTAGAAAAGAAGCTTTAAAGAAAGAGGAACCCATTTGTTACATAAAGATCCATGTGATAATTCCTTAGCAGGTGTGGACATGAACTGTCTGTTTAGCACTACTGGCTGAGCAACCAGTTATCTTCTGACATCACATAGGGCCTGGCAGCTCAACCAAAAATACAAACAGGGCTATTGTCAGGATCTTTAAAAAAAAAAAAAAAAGTAAGAGGGCCTGATAAGGAGTTGCATGTACGCCTGTTTGCAGAGTTTGCTTATATTTGCACTGTGCATTCTTTGAAACCAAGTAAGGTGACACAGAGACCTTCATATTTCTACTTGCAACTGAAGTGGCATAAAGGGGTGTTCTCACGTTGGCAGCGCATGTTGACAGAACTGGGGATACAAAGTTGGACGTAAGCTTAAATATGTGTTTCCAGGTGATTCATGTGCAAAAAGTTTAGGATTTCCAAGTATACCCTGATGATGATAACAACAAATATCAAACTAAGCATACAGATTAGTGGTGTACTCGCCCCTTGACTCTTTATACAGGCATATATACGCATTTATTTCTGTGTTACAATGTGGGAGCAATTATACATGTTTTGCGTTCAACTCAGCAGTGGGCCCTAAATGACTAGACAGATCAATATCAACCAAACTTTAGGATCAGACTGAAAGGGAGGGGAAAAAAGAATTAATAAAAAAAAAAATAGGAAGCACTGCCATTGAATATTAGTAATCTGGTTCCACCCGTCATCTCCATTATTTTAACCAACCGTAAGCTTTAAATTGTCAGAACTCTGCAGTTACTATCACACTATTATACTTGTCAAAATGTATTTGTATTATTGCAGCCCCGTATTTTTTGGACACCCATGACTGCCGAATGATGTTAAGGGTACTTGTGTCATTTACCGGACTCGTTGCAGAGAGAACCCAAGTGTCCTACACTCATTATTATTATCAATCATGGTAGTGTCTAAATCCCCTTCACGGAGGACCCTGACATCATCAGCCAGT
The DNA here is from genome assembly GCA_031769625.1 of Taudactylus pleione. Lineage (NCBI taxonomy): Eukaryota > Metazoa > Chordata > Amphibia > Anura > Myobatrachidae > Taudactylus > Taudactylus pleione. The sequence continues at coordinate 10,009,359 of JAUIMM010001030.1, read as the reverse complement.
GTCCAGCGTCATTCCCTACCATTCAAGTAGGCATAGAGAGGGAATATAACCTTGTGGCAAGTGCAGCGAGCCCGCCAGTGGACAACTTTCTTCTTTAGGTGGGGAGAACTTTCGGTACTTGTGTACTTAAAGTACACAAGTACCATTAAAACATTCATTGGGTTCTCTCTGCAATGAGTCCGTGTTAAGTACCATGTTAAGTAATGTCTCCAGTCAGGGCTGCCATTAGAGGGGGGACTGCCGGGACTGGAGTCCCAGGCCCGCGTACTTTGTAGAAAGGGGGCCTCCCGACTCCATTCCCCCTTTCCCCACACAACTCCGTCATTTCTGGCACTGTTTTTTCTAGGGAGAGCAGCAGCACTGCTGCCGTTTCCATCACATTAGGTTGAGCCGGCGGTGGGCACTAGGACCCGCAGTGGCTCTAACAGCCCTGGTCTGTTTAGCAGCGCACAGGCGCGTCAATTCCCCGGATGGCAGTGGCTTGCGAAACTGGCAAGTTCAAATGCACTGCCAGCGGGCAGTGCTGTGCCTTGAAAGAGGAGGGAGGGCCAGGCTGGACGCCCACAAGGAGGGGGCCAGGCTGGACGCCCACAAGGAGGGGGCCAGGCTGGACGCCCACAAGGAGGGGGCCAGGCTGGACGCCCACAAGGAGGGGGCCAGGCTGGATGCCCACAAGGAGGGGGCCAGGCTGGATGCCCACAAAGAGGGGGCCAGGCTGAACGCCGAGAAATGGGGTCTGGTGGGACGCACATATGGTAGGGGCTGGCTTGATATTTTTTGGACAAATTTTTTTTGTAGGAATAAGGAAGTGGGGGAAGGGGCTGCCAATTTTGTCAGTCTCGGGCCCCACAATTTCTGGACACCCACTGGACTCAATGGGCCCGATTCAAAATTAGAAGCAAATCAAAAAAGCAGCAATTCACCCCTAAAACAAACAATGTTTGTAGTGCCCAGAGATACCCTTATAAAGGGAGGAGATTCAAATTTGGGCTATAAATTATATCACACTTGGACCGCCTATACCTTTTTAATGAAAAACAGAGAAGAGCGCAGGTCTCTATGGGAACCACAGCCACCTGTAACAGCAGCAGCCAGGGAGATGCTGGCATTGCCCGCAGCAGCCAGAGAGAGGTACCACCGGCAACGAGGAGACGCTTCACAGCGGCTGGTACTGACCAGCACCTGCCCACAACAGAGCCATTGCTGCTCTGGGGAACCAGCGCGCTAGACCCGGTAATAAAGATCCAAATTCTGGCGTGCTGTGCCAAAGGGGAAGTGAACTTCCCCTCTAATCGACATTCGCTGATCTAACGGTGCATACACACGGTCAGATCTGTCAGATGAACGATTTGACCAACGATTTGACCGATTTCAAACAGTATTAAAATAAATGGAATAGTCCAAATCTGACTGTAAACACATCAGATGTCAGATATTGTTATATGACAAACGGGAACGTGCATCGTTCATCTTTGAAGTCACACATGTCAGATTTTCTTTCAGATATGAACGATTTAATGATTTTTACAATCGTTATCGTTCAGATCTGACAGAAAAACTGACCGTGTGTATGCACCATAAGTTTCCACTGTGAACAAAATGTGTTATGTTAGATATTTCAGGGACTTCCCTTATAGTTCAAGTCATCTGTGACTGCCACTGCATCAAAGCAATCTCACACAGAAGCATTGGCTTCTGCTATAATCTGGTTTTAGCAATTCTCACAGCATTCAGTAGCAGAAGAATTCTAAATAAACAGTTGCTAATGCCTCAGGGTGTCGTGGAATTGTGGACAGGGCTCATTAAAAAGAAACAGTTACATAAAGAAAAAAATATATATAATAGGGATATATATATATATATATATATATATATATATCCCTATCTATCACACATACTTGTGTGGAGTTCATTAATCCTTTTGCTGCCATGTACAATGTACATAAAAAGCAAAATACTTTCAAAGGAGGCGCTGACAGGGTGAGTTTAAATCCCTAAAAATGCTGGCAGGTTATGGTTTGTGTAAGGGTGTGTGCAACATTTAGACTGTAAGCTCCTCTCTGGCAAAGACTAATGTGAATGAGTTATGTTTCAGTTTATAAAGATTAATAATTAGGTTTCTTCTTTTCATGGTCTTGAAGAAGATCTTTCAATGGGGATCACCAGCTTTGGAAAGCATGGGCATATTAGTTGTGTAGCACTCACAACTAGTTAATGCTTAATGCTGTCCCTTTAAAGTTCTGCTGCCAAAATCAAGACGGCATCATCAGTCACTGGCTAGAATATAGCTAGCAGACATCCGAAACACATAGGCCTCATGTAGAGTTGGCCAGAAACACAGTTTTTGTTTTCTCAATTGTGTATATGCACACAAAACTCAAGGTGTGTACACAAGGTACGATATCTATGAACGATAATGATATTGTACAACGATATATCATTCATTTTTATGCAGGAAACGACCAACGATGCACGTTCTCGCATGAACGATAACGATATCTATGATCGTCCGTACATGCAGGCCAACTTGCACGATATTATCAACTTTGCCTGTACAGAGATGTGGCAGAATTACTTCACTGAAATATCTCTTTGAAAGATATCTTTCAAGTCGCTGGGGGTAAAGATCGTACCGTGTGTATGCAGCTTTATGCCGCGTATCCACTTGCCGATTAAAATGAGTGATTGAACGATAACGACATCGTTATTGTTCAATCGCTCATTAATCGTGCATGAATCGTCCATTAAAATGTCGTAAACAACCAGCGATGTGCGCTCCCTCTGGTCGTTTTCGACATCGTTAATCGCCCGAACAGGACGGTCAACCTGACGGTATCGTCATGTTGACCATGTTCAGGGATGAGGGAGGGTGCCTGCAGTGAACGACATATCATTAAGTGTGGGCACTGCACAGTACAATGAGCGACTGCACGATAACAATATTGTTATCGTCCAGTCCTTTGTTGGCTAGTGGATATGCAGCATTACACATCCTTTCCCTTGCTGAACTACATGATTTTATATTTACATCCCAGTGGACCAATGGGAACAAAACTGAGGTTGGAAGGGGTATGTAAACATGGCCAGCATACACTAAGGATCTCCCATGCTAACCACAAGAAAGACAAATATGCACCTGTTTGAAGGTCGATAACTTGCAGGTGCTCATCCCCTGGTGCAAAATGCAAACTGATACGGAGGATGATCAATGGCTGTTTCCGATGGCCTGAATACATCAGAGTCCCTACCATTTATGCTAATACTATGCCAATGTGGCTACTGCAGTCTACTGTAGTTGGATTATTATAGTTTTATTTGCAATCAGTCCACAGTAATAAAGCCAATAATTCCATGTCATCTTCTAAAGGGGAAGGCCAGTTCTGTGTATTGATGAAGTCAATTAGTACTTGAATTTTGCCTGTGTATTATTTTCATTTGTTTTTCCGCTGTAAACATGACTAGGTCACTGCACATTTCTGCACCCGCAGGACACTGCGACCCGCGGGTGAAGACGGCACCCGCAGGCTGTGAGGGCAGGGCACTTTTTGCCCTCCTTCTAGAGGGCAGGGTGCTTTTTGCCCTCCAGAAGGAGGGCAGGGCACCGCATTAAAACAGCCTAGCAGGAACACTAGTATATACTTGATTAGAGCTCAGATATTTAGGCAAATCCACAAATAAAGTACAAGTTTGCCATTCACATAAATAGTAGATGTTGCAAAGTTGTAGGTACATTTCTTGAGCTGAATCTTGTGACAGCAACCAAGGTATAAATCATGGAAAAGCTTTTGTCACAGTACTACCAATAGGTTGTTACGTAAGTTGCTTTGACATTTTGGATTGACACAGGTCTGATGGGCCTAATTTTTTATGGGCTATAGATTGTAGGCTTGCAAGCAGGGCCCTCCTACCTCTTGGCTGGGGTCAGTATGAAATACCGCCAGACGCATGGAAGACCAGCAGTGAAGATCCCGACAGGTAAGTATATAAACTATTACTAACCCCACCCCCCCCACCCACTAGGGGTGCTTAACCCTAACCTCCCCCCCCCCCAAGTGCCTAACCCCCCCTAAACCTAACCCCCTTCCCCGCAACATAAACCTAAGTCTCCCAGAGGGGTGGGGGGCACCTAACCCTAACCTCCCCCCAGGTGTCCCTAAACTCCCCTTATACTAGCCTAACCTTAACCCTCCCGGGGGGGGGGGGCTAAGCCTGAGTCCCCCCCTGGGAGCCCCTAACCCTCCCCGCCCGGCTTACCTTCGATCGGTATGCCAGGCATCGGGTTCCCGGTGTAGGTAAAACAGCAGGCGTCGAGATGTCGACGCCTGCCATTAGACCCCTGCCGGGATTAGACAGTCGGGAAGCTGGCGAGAGCCATTTTCCAGACTGCATCCCCTCTTGGTTATACCCAGTCTTTCTTTATGACGGTTTGTTTCCAATTGTAAAGTACTGCAACACTGCTGACAATCTATACAATAATCGACGACACTCTCTACAATGTTTCCCACTGCAGCGACAGGACGGCCCAGCTTGAGAGGACGGATGACCACTCTGCTCCAGGAACACAGTAAAGCTGGGTAAACACTGACAGATACTCATATATTGAATGGGCGATATATCTTGAGTACATCGGCGGGTGTGTACACCAAATATGTCTGTATACAACATCGTCCAGACATATCTGATCGACCTGCTGGTGTGATATAGCTACTAGATCAGTGCTTCCCAAACTGTGTGCCTAGGCACCCTGGGGTGCCTCGGGACACTTACAGGGTGCCTCAGGTTGGTGGCCTAGCATAAAATAAAATTATTTATGGTCAATGTAATTTAAATATGTGGACAAACAAAAGCGCAAACCTGTCCACCACCACATTACTGAACCTAAAGAGGACAGGTCAGCACAATTTACTTCACTACAATTTTTTCTGAATTTCTCAAGCTGTAACCATTGAGTGTAACTATATATACGACCCGTGTGTTTCACAGGGGCTGCTTTACATACAGTATAACTATACGACCCGTGTGTGTCACTGGAGCTGCTTTCCTACACCTCTTCCCCCGCACTGCAGCACACAATCATGTGTAGGGGGCGATCACACATAGATCAGACACTTACCACAGACTGAATATAGTTCGCCATGATAGCGCCGTACCTCCGCTCGCTCTGTGCAGCTGCTCTCCCTGTGTACAGTGCAGGTGTGTGTGTGTGTGTACCGTACAATCAAAGCCCGAGCAGCCGCCGCTGATCTCTGCATGTAAGCAGCAGCAGCTTGTGGGCGATAACTGTCAGACATCCATAGCTCCGCCCCCTCCTGTAAGCTGGATCCAATAGAGGTGTGGAGCGTTTTAGGTGGGCGTTTCCGTGGCTGCAGGGACACGCTCCCAGCCCAGACATCAGTACAGCGCTCAGGCTCAGCGCAGACACCCTGTGTGCGAGTAGACTACGTAGCAGGAGAAACAAACAACATACATAACATAATACATACACAGTGACATATTGTATCTCACTCACACGTCAACACTGCAGCTGCAGCAGTGATCAAAATGTAGCTGCTAGATCCTAGTTTGTAGAAAGGACCTCTCACGCCACTTCCAGGCAGAGGTGTAGTTAGGAGCCATGGTGCCCGGAGCAAGGGTATGTTTCGTCGCCCCCCTCACCTGTACTGAATTGGGGGCGTGGCCAACATGTGGGCACACGTGAGCATAAGAAAGGGAAAAAAAATGCTAAATTTACAACAGAGCCTGTTCTGTTGTATTATTTATAAATATAATATATAAAGGGCCTGATTCATTATGGATCGTAAGTGCGATCGCAGCTGCAATTACGCACGCAGTCTCACTGCGAAAATATGCTAATGTCTGCAATCGCTATGCCGTCGTAGCACAACATAAGGACGCCCACTTCCCCAAGTTTGCGAAAACATTGAGTAACATCGGAGCCTCACGCACACTTGCACAAGGTCAGACCTTACTCAGAAATTGCTAATCTTCGCAGACAGAGCTCAAGCTGTGTATGTCATCGCCGCAGATAATTTATGCACGCACCTGTAATGACGTTCAAATGCACTGGCACGCCTGCATTTTGCCAACCACCCCCAAGTGGTCACTTTCTGTCAATCACTCTGCGATGTCTCTGCGTAATGTCTGCGATTGCAGATGATGCCTTAGCGCACGCGCACTGCGATGCATACATTATATATATATATGCAAATAGTGCAATTGATAAATAGCAACCGGCGTGTTTAAAACATGGAGAGAGAGAGTTAATGTAATTCTGCACTCACGCCTTCATCCAATTCCACTCACTGGACTGCTCCTTTTTTGGACTGAGAGCCTGATTCAGACACGCTCGCAAGCGGGTCGATGGTGTGCTCTGCGCACGCGCAGCGGCGAGAGAGAAAATCTCTCGCTCCGTGGGTCACTACAAAAGGGGCGGACAGCTTGCCCCGTTTTGTAGGTGTGGCCGGGGGGTTTCTTCATGAACGGAGGCGTTCCCAAGCGAACGCCTGCCGTTTATGAGCGGCCCCACTGACATCACCAGTGATGTCAGTGAGAAAGCTTCTGGTTCTATTAGAGCCAGAAGCTCTCTGGGGCTTGCGGCCACGAGATCCTACCACAAGGGTCTCATCGCAAGTCTGATGGTCGCCAGGGGCTGGCTGGCAACTTTTTGCCTGGGGGGCAAGTCCAGGGCACTGGCCCATAAACAACGGCTTATGCTTAAATAGAGATTGCGAGGTCTCGCGCTCAGACCGACTGCGAGAGCGTGTCCTAATCAATGGCTCAAATAAGGATGTTAGTTTCAATACATACACTTAAATAAAACATAAGAGGAAAATAGAATGGTGGATATTTCTCAGAAACAGAGACAATATAGGGCCCAATTTAACAATGAAACAGAACACCTTTAGCACTTATTTAAACAGCTGTAAAACACATTCCCTAGCCCCAGTATGTCTCTGTCTCATTCCCCCAGACCCAGTGTGCGTCTCTCACTCAATCCCCCAGACCCAGTGTGCATCTCCCAGCTCCGCACCCCCAGACCCAGTGTGCATCTCTCAGCCCCACTCCCCCAGACCCAGTGCAGTGCCCTAGTAGTACCCCTTATACAGACCCCCCATTACTTTTGGTCCCTTAAAAAGTGGGAGGCACATATAGAAACCGTTGTAATTCCTACACCGTTCACCTGATTTGGATGTAATTACTCTCAAATTAAATCTGAAAGTCTGCAGTTAAAGCACGTCTTGTTTGTTTCATTTCAAAGCCATTGTGGTGGTGAATAGAAGCCAAAATATGAGAATTATGTCAATGTCCCAATATTTATGCACCTGACTGTATATACATTGCGGACAGCACAGACGGTGTAATGATTAGCATTACTGCCTCACAGCACTGAGGTCATGGGTTCAATTCCCACCATGGCCCTACCTGTGCAGAGTTTGTATATTCTCCCTGTGCTTGCGTGGGTTTCCTCCGGGTACTCTGGTTTCCTCCCACACTCCAAAAATATACTGGTAGGTTAGCTGGCTCCCAACACAAATTAACCCTAGTGTGTATGTGTGTGCACATGTGGTAGGGAATATAGAGTGTAAGCTCCACTGGGGCAGGGCCTGATATGAATGACCAAATATTCTCTGTAAAGTGATGCGGAATATGTGTGCGCTATATAAATAACTGGTAATAAATGATAATAAATAAATAATTTAGAGAAAAAAATGAACAGTGCTGTTTTTTGTTTTTATGTTAATGGCTGTGCAGGTTTACATTCATTATTTAATGTCTGTCCACACTTTAATTGCTCTGATATATCAATAAGCATTCTGTGATTGGGTCTCAGACACAAAGAAACTCACTCATACTGTATATAATATATTGTTTTGTGGCACCTCATCCCTTTCCCTATATATATATATATTTATGATTTTGTTAACTCCAACCCGTTCCCTGTTGTGTAGTTCGACACTCACTCTTTTAATTTACAGTGCTCTTCTCTATAGACATTATTGTGCTTAATCATGTTTCTTTCAATATATAAAACTTTTTTATGCCCAACACCCCCACCCTTATATAATATATTTTATGCCTATAACTCCCCCAAACCTTTATATAATAATTTTTTATTTATTAATTACCAGATATTTATATAGCGCTCACATTTCGCAGAGCTTTACAGAGAATATCATTCACATACATCTCTGCTCCAGCGTAGCTTATAAATCTATATTCCCTGTCACACGCATACACATTAGAGTTATTGGTTTTCTTTTGTCAGAAACCAGTTAACCTACCAGTATGTTTTTGCAATGTGGGATTAAACCCCCACAAACATTGGAAGAACATACAAACCCCACACAGAGACCTTACCTGGCAATTTAAACCAGGACTTCAGTGACCTCACACTGCTAGTTCCAGCACTATACCGGCCATATACAAGGTGATCTGGTCGATGTATGCCTACATCCATCATGTCAGTCTGTTACACCAACTTCCAAAGTTCCAAAACCAAATGTTATTGTGCTAGGACCATTATAGAGCCTGGATCATGGGGGCAGGAGGCACAGTTATCTTCAGAGGCACCAAACAGCACAGGGGACATTTATTGTAAAGTATATAAATTTAGAAGAAATCCAGGGTTTATTATTTATTACATGTGGGTAGTGTATATTCAATGATTACAAATATATATATATATATTGTGACACAGTTAGGTTAGGGGGTCCCTCTCCTGGGTAGAGGACTCCTTCCTTACACACACACACACAGCAGCAGGGAAGCAGCACACCAGTCTGGATGCAAGTACAAGCTGGTCGGCGCCGGTCTTTATTGTACAATGTCAGAAATAACATAAAGAAAACATACATAAATCCTAGCCCTGTCGGGGCACTAACTTCACAGGTAGTTCCCTCACTACCAGAACCTGGCAGGGCCTAATACCCTCGCCAGCAACAAAGGCACAGCACAACACTCACAGTTAGGTTTTCAAGTGTCTCTGAGCAAACTCCCTGTCTGCTCTCCCAGGTGAGACAATCAGCCCTAAACACACTAGGCTTATATTGGCCACTCTCAGGTGGAAACCCTAACAAGCCTGTTACCAGCCTAAGAGAACCAAAACCTGGAGTGGCCGTGGGTGGAGCCCTCCCTCTCCTCTCACCCACAACCCCCAGGTCCCAAACCGGCTTTTCAAAAAGCTGAGACTCAAGCCTGCTACACTGCAGACTTTCTCCTGGAGGTTTAAAACACATAAGACAGGAATCTGGGACAAATGTACCTGCCACAGACCACTTTACCAATGATCCTATCACATATCCCCCCCGTTTGTTTCGACCTGTGGGGCGGAACAACTGAAGCCCCCAAACAATGAACGCGTGACAACGCGTCTGCATTGGCCAGCTGGCTTCCTGGCCTGTGTGTTAGGTTCTGAATTTGTTGTGGACCCGGGGTGGTGATAGAAGCAGACACAGGAGCAGACTTAAATGAAAAAGTGGGGTTTTTAATAAGGGACTGAGAAGACATGGGAGTGGAAAACAAAAGTCCAGGTATAGCACTAAAGTGCACTTGATAACTGTTGTGAGGGTTAATGAACAAATGTCCAGGTAGTGACAGGCAGAACAGTCCAGTATAGGTATGGTGAGCTAAAACAGAATGCAGGCTTGATGAGCTGTAAGTGAATGCAGGTTTGGTGAGCTGTAGCTGATGCAGACAGAGGTAGTGAAGTCCAGCTGGGAATTAAATGAAACAAGGTGCAGGGAAACAGCAGGTTCAGGTACTCAGGCAGGTAGAAAGGTATATGGAGGAGTTAGGGGAATCCAGCAGGGTTTGGAGCAGGTGAGGAAAAGCAGGCTTAGGCAATGAATCCAATAGACAGGTTTAAGCACAGGAACACTCTCTCTCAGCTCTCGCAGAGAAACACGTTGCACTGGCAATGCAAGGGAGCTCTGAACTCCCTTAAATCCCCAGTGCTCAGCCGTGACTGGTCAGAGAGGAGCATGTGACACAACAGGATAGGGCAACTAGGTCACCTGACCGGAGACAAGATGGTGGCGCCCATGCCAGAACGGAACAGAAGCACCATCAGGCCTAACCAGACCAGAGTGACCGTATGCCCACATGGAACCACGCACAGCCAATGCTCCCCGCCGGGCACCAGTGCCACCGCCAGACGCCCCTTGCCATAGCGTCCTCACAGGTATTACCCGTCGACTACCATGCCGAGAAACCCTGGTCGTGACACTGTTCCACTGAAAATTTAAAAGTTTGTAACGCCAAGAACCATCTCGTAATTCTCGCATTACTGTCCTTATTTTCGGACATTCACTTCAAAGGGGCATGATCAGTGATCAATTTGAACTTTCTTCCAACCAAGTAGTACCTGAGAGCCTCTAACGCCCACTTTATGGCCAACGCCTCCTTCTCCAATGTGGCATAGTTTCTCTCATGTACATTCAACTTTCTGCTTAGATAGAAAATAGGGTGTTCCTCACCCTCCTTGTTCTGGGACAGGACCGCTCCTATACCTACTTCTGATGCATCGGTTTGTACTATGAATTCCCTGTCAAAATTAGGAGTCATCAGGACTGGTTGGGAACACAACGCTACTTTCAACTCCTGAAAAGCTTTCTCCGCCTCAGGACTCCATTCTACCATGACTTTTTGTTTGCCTTTGGTCAGGTCAGTCAGTGGGACTGCCATGGTGGCAAAGTTGGGTATAAACCTCCTGTAGTACCCCGTAATTCCCAAGAAGGCTCTCACCTGCTTCTTATTCAGAGGCCGTGGCCAGTTTTGTATGGCATCAACTTTATTGAGCTGAGGCTTTATCAGGCCTCTGCCAATGGTGTATCCCAGATATTTTACTTCCTCCATGCCTAGACAACACTTTTTTGGGTTGGCTGTCAAACCTGCCTTATAGATGGAGTCCAAAACTGCTTGTACCCTGGGTAAGTGAGACTGCCATTCAGGACTATGAATGACCACATCATCCAGATAAGCAGCCGCATACCGTCTATGGGGCCTTAGAATCCTGTCCATCATTCTTTGGAAGGTAGCAGGTGCCCCATGTAGCCCGAAAGGCAACATCTTGTACTGAAACAAGCCCTCTGGCGCTGAAAAAGCTGTCTTTTGTTTGGCGCTCTCGGTTTACGGTACTTGCCAATACCCTTTGGTTAGGTCAAGAGTGGTTAAATACCTTGCCGTCCCTAGTCTCTCAATCAATTCATCCACTCTTGGCATCGGGTAGGCATCGAATTTTGAAACACTGTTCAACTTTCGGAAGTCATTGCAGAAACGCACACTCCCGTCGGGCTTTGGAATCAACACAATGGGACTTGACCATTCACTATGTGATTCTTCAATAACCCCTAACTCTAGCATATTTTTAATTTCTTTCTACACCGATTCTCTTTGTGCTTCTGGCAACCTATAGGGCTTTAGATTAACTTTAACCCCTGGGTCAGTGATGATGTCATGTTTAATGACCGAGGTTTTCCCAGGTACGTCAGAGAACAGCACCCTATTTCTGATCAGAAACTCCTTGACCTCTTGTTGTTGAATTGCCGACAGGGTTTTTGCCACTGTCACTTCGGGAACTAAGGGCCCTGGATTTACTGGAGGGGCTCGGACGGCTGACAGTGCCGTTCTATCTTTCCAGGGCTTTAACAGATTTATATGGTATATCTGTTCCGGCTTCCTTTTCCCCGGCTGGTAAACTTTGTAATTGACCTGCCCCACTCTTTCTAAGATTTCAAAGGGCCCTTGCCATTTAGCCAAAAGTTTATTTTGCACAGTGGGAACCAATACTAACACTCTGTCCCCAGGAGCAAAGTTGCGTAACCGAGCATTGCGGTTGTATACCCTCTGCTGTGCCTGTTGAGCCTGTTCCAGGTGCTCTCTCATTCTCTCCTGCATTTGAGAAACATACTCAATCACGGTTTTGTAAGGACTAGACTGCCCCTCCCATGTCTCTTTGGCAATGTCTAGTAACCCCCTTGGGTGTCTTCCATACAACAAGTCGAAGGGTGAAAACCCGGTGGAGGACTGGGGAAATTGTCTTATGGCCAACAATAAATACGGTAATAAGTAATCCCAATCCCTACCATCCTTTCGACCACTTTCCTAAGCATGTGTTTTAACGTTTTGTTAAACCTCTCGACCAGCCCATCGGTTTGGGGGTGATGAACCGAAGTTCTTAACTGTTCAATTTTGAACAGGCGACATAACTCTTTCATGACTTTTGACATAAACGGTGTACCCTGGTCAGTTAGTATCTCCTTGGGTATACCCAGCCTGCTAAAGACATGAACTAGCTCTCTGGCAATGGTCTTGGTTGACGTATTGCGCAACGGGATCGCTTCCGAGTACCTGGTAGCGTAATCCATTATGACCAGAATATACTGGTGTCCCCTGGCAGACTTCATTAAGGGTCCAACCAAATCCATCGCTATTCTTTCAAATGGCACCTCTATAATAGGCAATGGAACTAGTGGACCCTTAAAATGTGGCCTGGGAGCATGATACTGACACTCAGGGCAGGACGCGCAAAAGTTAGACACCTCTTTATGAAGCCCGGGCCAGAAAAACCTCTGCATTATTCGCTCAGTGGTTTTCTCTACCCCTAGATGGCCTGCCGTTATATGACCATGGGCCAGATCCAACACTGTTCTTCTGTAGGCTTTGGGAACTATTAGTTGTTCCACAATATCTTCCCCCTTCTTAGTCACCTGATATAACAAATCCTGACACATTGCCATGTGGGGATAGGACAAAGTACTATCAGGGTCTACGGGTTTACCATCAACTACTTTTACATTCTCCCTGGCTTTTACCAAAGTAGGGTCATTCAACTGCTCCACGGCAAAGACCTCTCTTCTGACCTCTAAATCAGGCAGACGATCACCTGGCCCAACAACACTTCCCACCTCAATGGGAGGCACATCAGTTGGCGGGCCACCGTCACGTTCCGCATTCTCTAGTTCGCCAACCATAGTAGAAAAAGGGAATAACTCTGACTCAGAAGAAACTCCCTCCTCCACTACATCGACAACCTTCTCAAATGGATCGGGGTTGTTCACCTCTGGAACAAAACGGCTTTCCCACAACTTCCAGAAGTGAGCAAAGTCTCTCCCCAATATTGCATCGTACACCAGACCATGCACCAAACCCACAGAAACTATAGCAGAGCCACATGGTGTCTCGATGTTCACCTCGGCCGTAACATAATATCGAGTATCCCCATGTATGCAGGTCACACCAACAGTTTTCCCTGTATGCCTCAAGGGGTTCACCAGCTCAGCTTTTATAAGTGTCACCAAGCTACCAGAGTCTAACAGTGCCTCTACTCGGTTGCCATCTACAGTGAGTACACACATGTGCTTATCAGTCTCAGCCTGCCGGTCAGCCATACAGGCTGTCTGTGCAAAGAAAGACCCCCTGCGGTAGACATGAGCAGTATCACATTGCATAGGTTCAGTTGTAAGTGAACAATTAGCGGCAATATGGCCGAAGCCACCACATCGGAAACACTGAGTCATATTAATGTCTAGTCGTTTACGGGGCAAGAACCTTCCTGGCCTGGCAGGCCTGTCTCCAGGTTCTACACCCTCAGTCTTAGGTACATTCCACCGCCCAGCACCCTTCTCCCCTGGAACAGTCTTACCAGTGTCTGTGGGAGTTCGCCGGTGCGCCATCGGGGCTCGGTGGGGCATACTCATCAGCTCCTCAGCCGCCACGTACCTCTCCACCAGCTCGACCAACTGGTCCGAGGACTTAGGGTCTGCATGGCTCACCCTCTTGCGCAGAGTCACAGGTAATGATCGCAGGTACCGGTCCATCATGACCCTTTCCACTATCTGTGGTCCCGTCAGCGTCTCGGGCTGTAGCCATTTTGAGGACAGATGGACGAGTTCATGCATCTGTGAATGTGGAGGCTTGTCCCTATGGAACTCCCAGCGGTGGACCCGTTGGGCACGAACAAAGGTGGTGACTCCCAAGCGAGTTAGGATCTCCTGTTTTAGTTTTTTATAGTCCTTGGCATCAGCCAGGCATAAGTCGAAATATGCTTTTTGTGGCTCCCCAGACAAAAAGGTGCCACCAGACTTGCCCACTGCTCCTTGGGCCAACTCTCCCTTTCGGCCATTCTTTCAAATGCAGCGAGATAGGCCTCCACATCATCGCCCAAAGTCATCTTTTGAAGGAAGTGACTGGCTCGTACGGAGTGAGTGGGGGTGGGAGGACCAGTAGCAACATCTCTGGGCCGGGCGACCAGGTGCTGTACCACCTCTCTTATGGCCTGGCTGTTTTCCGCTAAGGCCTGGCGGATTTCCTCAATGGAGACCTGTTGAAGTCTGTTAGTCTCCTGCTGAGCTGCTGTAGCTTCCTGCTGAGCCCTGGTAGATTCCTGCTGAGCTGCTGTAGCTTGGAGCAAGGCCTTAATAATGTCCTCCATTTTGTCCTGGGGTGTAGGTTGGAAGCTGAACCTTGCCTCTCTGAGCATTGGCTGACGCCTCCTCTACGGGACTCCAAGGACACAGTGTTATTTCCACACTCACAAATTGGGTGTCTGTCCCTTTAATTTTTAAATGGAAAGTTTTGCTCTTGCTGCAACTTTAGTGTGTGTGGTTGCCCGCATTCTCCACCATATTGTGACACAGTTAGGTTAGGGGGTCCCTCTCCTGGGTAGAGGACTCCTTCCTTACACACACACACAGCAGCAGGGAAGCAGCACACCAGTCTGGATGCAAGTACAAGCTGGTCGGCGCCAGTCTTTATTGTACAATGTCAGAAATAACATAAAGAAAACATAAACATAAATCCTAGCCCTGTCGGGGCAATAACTTCACAGGTAGTTCCCTCACTACCAGAACCTGGCAGGGCCTAATACCCTCGCCAGCAACAAAGGCACAACACAACACTCACAGTTAGGTTTTCAAGTGTCTCTGAGCAAACTCCCTGTCTGCTCTCCCAGGTGAGACAATCAGCCCTCAACACACTAGGCTTATATTGGCCACTCTCAGGTGGAAACCCTAACAAGCCTGTTACCAGGCTAAGAGAACCAAAACCTGGAGTGGCCGTGGGTGGAGCCCTCCCTCTCCTCTCACCCACAACCCCCAGGTCCCAAACCGGCTTTTCAAAAAACCGAGACTCAAGCCTGCTACACTGCAGACTTTCTCCTGGAGGTTTAAAACACATAAGACAGGAATCTGGGACAAATGTACCTGCCACAGACCAATTTACCAATGATCCTATCACAATATATATATATATATATATATATATATATAGGGAGCACTTTTTCCTAAATGCAGCAATGTATGCACATATAACACCTGCAGGAGAGTCCCAGTGTATTGTACATTTATACTTGATTTAACTTACTTTAACTTCTTGCATGTCAATTACCGCTGCATGGAGCAGCTGGGTGCCGGTTGCAGGGTCTTGCGTCTGTGTGGGGAGGATGGAGACCGCGCCCTCCAGGCACCCGGAGACTGATGCCTGCTGCTGTTTCACGGACACTTCCCCACTGGCTTCGCCGCATGGGCAGAGAAATCATGACGTTTTGATGTCTCTCCACTCAGTGGAGGAAGTTGTGGCTGAACAAGGAGGAACGGAAGAAGGGAGATCCAGGGGCAGCCGAGGCTTGGAGCTGCTTGCTATCACACAACGCAGCGCGGCAGCGAGTGCCTGGCAACTGAAGTTGTTACTGTTGCTAACGGACAGGAAGAGACAGCCGGGCGCGCTGCACAAGTGTGTGGGATGTATTGCGGCAGGCGTCTGGTTCTCCGGCCTGGTAATACAGAGACTGCAGGGCTGACTAGATACGGCCTTGCCTGTACTGCCCGATCAGATGTGGGCCGCATGCGGCCCGCGGGCCGGTTATAGCTGCCTGATCGGAGCTCAGCCAATGTAGGGATCGGCCCAGTGGGGACCGGCCCGGGGGGCAGATGGCACCCTGCCCCCCGGCCCAGCCCGCGACCATCATCCTGGCTGCTCGCAATAGCTGTGGGTGGTCACCCACAGCTATGCGAGCGGCCAGGAGGCCACACACAAAAAAAACCGCCCAGATGCAGAGCGAGAGCTCTTTCAGAGCATCCGTCTCTGAATCAGGGCCTGAGCCCAAATATCAACACACAAAGATGTACAACACATTGTATTGCGTAGTCACAAGGGCACTCACCAGATTTAGTTGATAAACATCAATATTGTTTATTTTTACTTTAGGGTCCATAGGGGGTCCACAGGGTTGACTTTGGGGTATAGCTGGATGTGGGTCCACGGGCACCACACAGTTAAGGCTTTAGCTCCCAGGATGCACTGGGTCCATCCTCTATACCGCGCCCCCGAGCCACAGGCACCTCAGTTTTAGTTGGTGCCCGGCTGGAGTCGGGTCACCGTTAGCGCAGGGGGCTTATTTTTTTTTATGAGTTTTAAAATTTTATTTTATTTTTACTACTCTTCAAAGCGGCAGTCCATTGGACGTCTAAGCTGCCGCTCCTACACCCCGCCGTTGCCACAACGCCAGTACAGATCTAAGGATCGTGACGGGACCCCATAGTCTACTAGCTGGGCTCTGGGGGAATCCCAAGGCTGCAGCCGGATCGCCGGGGATCAGGTAAGATGCAGGTTATTGCTTGCGTTTGCGGTGAACCGCAAGTACATGCAGCTTTTGGCCTCTGGTCTCTGGGGACAGGCCGAAGGCGCTAGCGGTGGTGGCGGGCTCCCCCTCTCAGGAGGCATACCCAACGTGTCCACTAGACCACCAGAGAGTAATTTGCCGGTAGCGGGAACCGGCGTCCCGAGGGTTAAATGCTAGCCGGGGAGAGAGCCTTCCCTGTCTAGTGGCTCCTTAGCTAAGCGGGCCTTTCTGCTTGGATCTGGCTTCGCTGAGCTGCATCCTCCTGCGGCCACTACTCCTCTGAGGTCTCCGGCGGCCATTTTTTTCTCTGGTGGCAGCCCAAATCGCTCAGGCAGCGTGCGGTCGGTCCCCCTGTGTACCTCTCCCCTGCTAAAGGTCAGTGTACACAGCACTATAGCCCTCCCAGACACTGAATATGGGCAGGTTGATTGTAGTGGTAACGGTGCAGTGATTATTATTCTGCATGGTATGTGACTTTTGTTAGTGCTGACTGTCTGTACGTTATTTCCTTAATACTGTCAGTCTATACCTATCCCTGTTTTCTTCTACAGCCCTGGCTGGTGTGTGGGGGAAGGGCTTCTCTCTGATCTCACATATATAAATTCAAGTATTTGTGAGGTCTGGCACATACAGTTGCTTGCTACACGGTGCCATAGCTGTGGACCAGTGTGTTGCACGTTTATGGGTTTTTTCCAGTGGTCCGCCTTTGTGCTTTCCAATTATTTATATTTATATATCTGTATATATATTTATATTATGTCTGACAAGGAAGTAGAGCGCTCTGCTGCTCCCACTCTGTTCTCCTGCAGACACTGCGCTGCGGGAATAATTAAGGAGGATTTATCACAGGGAGATGCTTTCAGTTGCCTGGGCCCTCCAACCCCCCAACTATGGGACAGGACCCTCCTTGGGCGGTGTCTTCCCAGGTGCTGGCCTCCATAGCGGATCGCCTGGCGGTCTCAGCACCCCAAGTGAGGTTACCACAAACTGCTATTCTCCCGTCGCAGGGTATCCCGCAATTGTTGCAGTTTTCCCCTGGGCCTCAAGCTGTTAATGCCTATCCAGGGGTGCCGCTATATGTGCAGCCGCCTCAGGTGACGCAACAGTCGGTCGTCTCTTTTCAGGGACTCTCACAGGGGGGCAGCTACCCTGGGTGGGTGTGTTTTTCTAGTTCAGTCCAGAGTTTAGCGGCTTCTTCAGATTTTCAATCTATGCTGAAGAGTGACAAGCCCCATAGGGCATCTAACCGCCCTATTGTGTCGTCCCAGTCTATGCAACTGTCAGAATCGGGTGCATCCTCAGATGACGGGGAATTGCCTGAGGACTCTGACTCGGATTCTCCTGTCCGGGAGGTGTTAACTAAGTCTTCTATTATGGTGACAGCATTGGTACGGGCGGTGCGATCCATCCTTGACATAGAGGATGATGCCCCAGCCCCTAATTCCAAATTCCCAAATTTCAAACAGGCTAAAGTGGTTGTAGCTGTTTTTCCTCTCGCTGATCAGTTGACTGACCATAGGGCGGAGGCTTGGCAATCGCCTAGTAAGAGGTGCCAGCCACAGTAACGTTTCCTGCAGGGCATTGCAAGAAGTGGGGATCCCCGTCTGTGGTGGATTCTCATGTTACTTGCTTAATAAAAAGTGTTACGCTGCCCTTACCCTCCATCTCCTCCCTAAAGGATTCTATGGACAAGAGAGGGAAGCTTGCTTAAAGTCAATTTATTCTCTCTCACGGGCTGTGGCCCATCCGTCTATGGCTATCTCTTGGGTAGCTAAGGCCATTGAGAGTGTACTTGAGAACAACCTTACTGAGGAAGCTCCTTAGGTCCAGAATGCTGTGGTGGGACATATGAGAGATGCTGCTACTTATATTGACCCAATCTGCTAACCTCTCAGCCGCAGCTGTGTCTGCCCGCCGCCCTTTGTGGTTAAGTTCTTGGAGGGTGGATGCTGATTCCAAGAAAGGCCTGGAGGCCTTCCCCTTTAATGGGGGGTTATTGTTTGGTCCTGATTTGGACAAAATTGTAGACACCCTGGCAAAGTCCAAGTCGGCTTTTCTGCCTTCAGCTACTGCGCCTTCCAAGGCTATGACCTCTGCATTTTGGTCCCAGGCAAGCAGCCACTAATGCAGCCTCTAAACCTAAGAAGCAAGCTTGGGGTGCTCGACGCCCTGGTTACAAACCAGTGGATCAACCCTCTGCCTGATGGTATCGGGGATCCCAGAGTGGGAGGACAACTTCTTCTATTCACCCAGTGCTGGTACAAAACCACCACGGATGCCTGGGTATGAGAAGTGGTCTCTCAGGAGTACATCCTCTCCTTTCATCACAGGCCTCCCCACCAGTTTTTCTGCACAGGTCCTCCTTCAACTGAAGCCAAGGCCCTGCAGATTCAGGAGGCCATAGAGTCTGTGCTGAGAGCAGGGGTTGTTCCAGTCCCGCCTTCTCAACATGGGACAGGTTACTACTCTACTCTGTTTCTGGTTCGAAGCTCAATGGGTCTCATCAGCCTATTAACCTGAAGTCTTTGAACAAGTTCCTCAGAGTTTTACACAATAGGAGATAGTGTCAATAGCGCATTCTTTCTATATAAATATGCAAGGCAGTCCCCTTTGTCTCAATATGATATCTCACTATGATACTGCTTCCGGATATGGGGTTTTCTTCCTTTTCACATATACTGGATGGAACTCACCATGGGAACTTAACTGACATTCACTAAGCAATTTCTTTCATATTTTCTCATTCTATGGGGTACATCATACTTCTAGGAGTCACTAGACACACTCACTGTTTATCCCCCTTGGGTCATACACATCAAGGTTTCTTTACAAAAACACTTTTCACGGAGATTAGTAAACAGTAGTGGTATTCTTCATAAAAAAATGTACTGCTCCCATAGATACCATGAAAAATTGAACAACAATGGCTAAAAATACAAAATAAAATATAAAACCAAAGAGCAGTGTGAAACTCACAGGTGGCAATGCAAAGTCTGTAGTTCAGTTCGTATGTATATCTCCATATACCCTAATAAATTAGAGGTATATCTTCAGCCAAAAATAATTAGTTGGAGAAAGTCATATGGAGAACAACCAAAAAACAAAATTATATCACCTGTGGTTCAGTCCCTGCTTAGAGCTCCACAATCAACGTGTTTCGGACACTTGGTCCTTTCTCAGGATGTGGAGCAAGAAGTCAGAGAAGGGCCTTATATACCCCTCTCTTATGGACAGCAATAATAAGATCGTTATCCAAAAATCACAATTACATGTTAAAAAACCTCATTATAAACCCTTACATTACCATCAGTCGTTCCTTACAATGTATCCATAAACAATAAATACATAGTGCATGGATAACAGAAACTCCATTTTACAATGGTTACATGAAAACCGTAAAAAACATAAATCAGACATAATCATTGGTGATACCCAAAATGAGGGGGAAAAATCCATCCCTCTACTCCGATTGATGAATGGAACACTGGCCCTGATTCAGAGACTGACGCTCTGACAGAGCGCTCGCTCTGAATCAGGGCCGTCCCTCTTAGTTTTTAGAGCAGCCTCCTGGCCGCTCGTATAGCTGTGGGTGACCACCCACAACTATAGCGAGTGGCCAAAAAGATGGTCGCGATGGTCAAGACCATAGTGACCATCGGGCTTGCGACGAGACCCTTGTGGTAGGGTCTCGTTGTCGCAAGCCCTGGAGTGCTTTCGGCTCTATCAGAGCTGAGAGCACTCCCACTGACATCACTTGTGATGTCAGTGGGGCCGGCCCCAGACGGTAGGCGTTCCCATGGGAACGCCTCCGTCTGGGCAGCCACGCCCCCGGCACGCCCACCAAAGGGGGCGTGCTGTCACTCACCATCATCAGCACACCCCCTTTGTAGTGAGACCCATAGCTACGGCTTGCCCGTCGCTATCCGGGTCTTGCGCATGCGCACGACGGAGCTGGCTCCCTCGTGCGCATGCGCACTGGGCCATCATCAACCCGTTTGCGAGCGCTCAGCGCTCGCGAGCGGGTCTGAATTAGGCCCACAGTCCTCATGTCCACCATATATTCTGTATTGCCTAGCAGAAGTCCTTATTAGATAATTTCACCACCCACATCTTATTATTGATGACTCCAGAACTGTTTCTTTACGTCAAAACATAATCCATAGTCATGTGATTGGAGATGGTATTACTCCAACATACATAGAAGAGAAAAAAAAAGTGATAACAAAATTAGAGTAATTACACACAAAACCAACATTTACACCTTTTCACAGGAACCACTTAGTTTCGAATTCTATATTGAGACCACTAGGGGTCAATGTCCTAAGTAAATAAATTAATTTCATTTCTGCTTGTGCAAGACGTTCTTCCCCATTATCTATTCTCCAATTAACTGGGATCACTTTAATCCCACAAAATGTTGATAATTGTGTGATATCACATTGGTGTTTTTGTTGGAAATGTAGTGATACACTATGTGTGCTAAACCCTTTTTTTATATTTGTGGTATGTTCTGCCAGTCTTACTTTTAACATGCGGGTCGTCCTGCCAACAGATTGTAGGTGGCGATACAGACGAAATAGAACAAAATGTCACCTCTAGAGTTGAAACAAAAACGGTGATTTATAACTTGAGTGATCATGTCCTCTCAGATGAAGAGAAAAAACTCCTCGAAAGAGGATTCAAATTTGCTCCTTCCACTAGAGCCGACGAATTTGAGAATTTTGTAGATCTACAAAAATTCATTAGAAAATTGGCTCTGAAAAGATTTTTTGAAGAAAAACATCAGACCCTAGAGAATGAACCTAAATTAGATGACACTTCATGTACAATATTTAAACGTAAATCCACCTTCTTTCCCCAACATAAAAAGGATGCTTTGTCGAGACGTTTGAGAGATTGGTTAAAGAAGATTTAGAGAGGATCCATTTTAAACCAATAAGAAATAACAATTTAACCATGGTGGAAAAGGAGGCCATTCATAATCTTAGAAACAATGAAAATATCATCATAAAGCCTGCTGATAAGGGGGGAGGTGTGATCATTATGAATGCTGAAGTTATAACTCAGAGATCATTAACCAACTAGGTGATTGCTGTCACCTATAAAAAATGAAGGGGCAATCCGAGTGTGGGGATCTCAAAAAAATTAGAGACCTTCCTTGTGTTATACACTAGTAAGGGTGTGATCAAAGAGAATGAGAGATCATTCATTAAAATTGATAAACCATCTATCCCGGTCATTTATGGTCTGCCAAAGATCCATAAAACTCTCAGCAAGCCACCTTGTAGACCTATAGTCGCAGGCACCAATTCTATATTGTCTAATCTTTTGAAATTCATTGATTCAGTTCTTCAACCCATAGTTAAAAAAAACCCCCAGCATATCTTAAAGACTCAATAGAAACCATAAACAGAATTAAAAGAGATTACATGGAGGGATGACTATTGGTTGATAACCGCTGACGTTACATCCCTCTATATGATTATAGAGCACCATTTGGGATTAGAGGCTGTCAAGTTCTTTTTAGGTCAGGAACCCCTCACAGAGTTGTACTAGAATTTTATACTGGAAGGTATTGAATTAGTGCTCAGAAATAACTTTTTTTGGTTTATGGATTCATTCTATTTGCAAACATTGGGTACCGCGATGGGCACTGGACTGGCACCGAGCTATGCAGGCCTTTCATGGCCCTCTGGGAGCACAGATTTGTGTGGAGTGGCCATGGGTTCGTGCCAGTCTAGTGTCCTGGATGCGCTACATCGACGATGTTTGTTTTGTCTGGCAGGGAAGTAGGGAGTCATTGGAACAATTTTGTGTCTATCTCAACAATAATATGTATAATATTAAATTGAGTTTTTGTGTAAGTGAGACAGAGGTTGATTTTCTGGATCTCACTGTTTACGTGGAGGAGGGATTACTTAAGACTAAAAGCTATAGGAAACCTACTGATTGTAACTTATTTATTAATTTCACCAGTAATCACCATGTTAATTGGCTAAGAAGTATCCCTTACAGTCAATTTCAATGCATTAATCGCAATTGCACCGATAGAAGAATTTTCAAATTGCAAGCATCTGATTTAGGCAAACAATTCTTACAGAAGGGATATGGTGAGGAATTGGTGAAAAAAGCTATTACTGATCTCGATAGAGATCAAATCCTTAATAATGTTGGTAGTAGAGGAAAGCAGAAGGATATGGGAATACCCTTTATTACAAAATATCATAGTCAACATAGACAGGTAGAGACTATTATTTCAAAACATTGGGATATTTTGTTAAGAGTTCCGATAGTAAAGGGACATATTAAAGAACGTCCAGTGTTTATTTATCGCATAAGCCAATAACATTCATAATGCGATCGTGAAGAGTGTAACATCTAAACCAAAAGAAATAATGACAAATATATCAAAAGGTTTCTTTCGATGTAAAAGTAAGGAGTCTCACATTAATGCTGGCCATACACGCTACAATTATCGGGACGATCCGCCCGATATCGGCGGATCGCTGCAATAATTGTAGCGTGTGGGGGGGCGACCGAGGGTTAAATATTGCTCGGTCGGGCATGCTGGATTGTCCAGCATGCCCGTCCGATGCGATATTTCCCGTTAAACTGTCGGCCGCATCGGGCAGTGTATGCCCAGCGCAGCCGACAGACAGACATTTCCTGTGTTCCTTTCTATGGAAGGAACAGGGAAATGTATCCTTCCCCGAGGGCGGAGCGTGGATTTCGGGCTATACACTGTGAGATTTCTCTCACAGTGTATGCCGGCTACATCTGCGGCTGGCAGGCTGCCAGATAAAATGTCTGTCGGTCTGACAGACATTTTATCTGGCAGTGTATGCCCAGCATAAGGAATATAAATCAACCCAGACCAATCAAAAATACATGATCAATGATTTTATAACCTGTCACAGTAAATTTTGTGTGTATTTGTTGGAATGTGTCTGTGGTTCACAATATGTTGGCAGGACGACCCGCATGTTAAAAGTAAGACTGGCAGAACATACCACAAATATAAAAAAAGGGCTTAGCACACATAGTGTATCACTACATTTCCAACAAAAACACCAATGTGATATCACACAATTATCAACATTTTGTGGGATTAAAGTGATCCCAGTTAATTGGAGAATAGATAATAGGGAAGAACGTCTTGCACAAGCAGAAACTAAATTAATATATTTACTTAGGACATTGACCCCTAGAGGTTTCAATATAGAATTCAAAACTAAGTGGTTCCTGTGAAAAGGTGTATGTGTTGGTTCTGTGTGTAATTATTATTTTTTCTCTTCTGTGTATGTTGGAGTAATACCATCTCCAATTACATGACTATGGATTATGTTTCGACGTAAAGGAGACCCCCTATTATGATGATTAGCAATAGTGAGGATAAGTTACTACATGACAACATTCCGCATCCTTCTGATACCCATCCATCCATATTTAAATGGAGGATATTGTCTACAAACACGAAAGAAGGATGGAACCTATAATCCAGGATTGCGGGGATGGATGTCCGTAAAGCTCACTTCCGGCGATGCGGCTCAATCACCGGATGTAGTACATGACACGCACCGAGTTCCGGTCACGGAGATGATCACTTCCGGTTTCGCGGCGTGTACATCGGGAGTGACGGAGGAAGCAGCTGGTTGTTTGGTTTCCGGGTTTGAGTGTCCAGCATCTTGAGAAACAGTTTCGGAGTCATCAATATTTAGAGTAAGATGTGGGTGGTGAAATTACCTAATAAGGACTTCCGCTAGGCAATACAGAATATATGGTGGACATGAGGACTGTGTTCCATTCATCAATTGGAGGGATGGATTTTTCCCCCTCATTTTGGGTATCACCAATGATTATGTCTGATTTATGTTTTTTACGGTTTTCATGTAACCATTGTAAAATGGAGTTTCTGTTATCCATGCACTATGTATTTATTGTTTAGGGATACATTGTAAGGAATGACAGATGGTAACGTAAGGGTTTATAATGAGGTTTTTTTAACATGTAATTGTGATTATTGGATAACGATCTTATTATTGCTGTCCATAAGAGAGGGGTATATAAGGCCCTTCTCAGACTTCTTGCTCCACATCCTGAGAAAGGACCAAGTGTCCAAAACGCGTTGATTGTGGAGCTCTAAGCAGGGACTGAACCACTGGTGATATAATTTTGTTTTTTGGTTGTTCTCCATATGACTTTCTCCAACTAATTATTTTTGGCTGGAGATATACCTCTAATTTTTTAGGGTATATGGAGATATACATACGAACTGAACTACAGACTTTGCATTGCCACCTGTGAGTTTCACACTGCTCTTTGGTTTTATATTTTATTTTGTATTTTTATCCATTGTTGTTCAATTTTTCATGGTATCTATGGGAGCAATACATTTTTTTATGAAGAATACCACTACTGTTTACTAATCTCCGTGAAGTGTTTTTCTAAAGAAACCTTGATGTGTATGACCCAAGGGGGATAAACGGTGAGTGTGTCTAGTGACTCCTAGAAGTATGATGTACGCCAGAGAATGAGAAAATATGAAAGAAATTGCTTAGTGAACGTCAGTTAAGTTCCCATGGTGAGTTCCATCCAGTATATGTGAAAAGGAAGAAAACCCCATATCCGGAAGCAGTATCATAGTGAGATATCATATTGAGACAAAGGGGACTACCTTGTATATTTATATAGAAAGACTGCGCTATTGACACGATCTCCTATTGTGCAAAGGTTGTATATTCGGTTGTTTGGGTGTAACCTGAGATAGTACTCAGCTGCAGTCTGTGGTCGCGAGTTACTATCATTCTTGTCGTTTTTGTGTATTGTAAAGTTCCTCAGAGTAACCAATTTCAGGATGGCAACTTTGTGTTCTATCATTCTGGCTATGGACTTTGGGGACTACATGGTTTCCCTGGACATCCAGGACGCATACCTTCATGTTCCCATAGCGCCTTCACACCAGCAGTATCTGCGGTTTGCTATACGGCAGAACCACTTCCAGTTTTGGGCTCTACCCTTTGGCCTCTCCACGGCCCCAAGGGTATTCACCAAGATTATGGCAGTCATGGCTGCCCATCTTCGTAACAAGGGTATACGGCTTCTTCCATATCTCGACGACCTCCTGTTGCAGGCAGGTTCTCCGGAGGTACTTCTACAACATCTACACCTGACAATCGCTTGTCTGCAAGCGCGCAGGTGGCTAATAAATTGGAAGAAATCCTCCCTAATTCCCTCATAAAGGATGGTCCATTTGGGAGCCCTTCTAGATTCTCGGCAGCAGAGGATCTTTCTGACTCCAGAAAAGATCTCCTGCCTGCAACTGCGGGTATTTAGTTGACTGAATAGTTGCAGAGTGTGGGTTCACTCGGCAATGCAGGTTCTGGGGTCCATGGTGTCGACATTCGACATGGTGGAATATGCCCAGTTCCATTCCAAGTCCCTGCAGGGGCTGATTCTAGCCAAATGGAATGGGTTTGCCACACTGGATCAAGACTCAGATGCTGGTATCAGACATCTCATCTCACCAACGGTCGCCCCTTTTGGATCCTGGACTGGGCTCTCCTGACAACGGATGCCAGTCTCCAGGGTTGGGGTGCAGTGACAGGTTCACTCTCCCTTCAGGGCCATTGGACAGCAGAAGACGCAATTCTTCCATTCGACATTCAGGAAATTCGGACCGTGGATCGGACCTTCCAGTTGTCAAGTCACGTTTTTCACGGAAGAGCTGTGCATGTTCAGTCTGACAACACCACCACAGTGGCGTACATCAACCATCAAGGGGGCACTCGCAGTCATACAGTGATGACAGAGGTGTCACGCATCCTGCTTTAGGCAAAGTGCCATCTTCCAGCCATCTCGGCAGTGTTCATTCCAGGAGTCCTCAATTGGGAGGTAGACTTACTCGGCTGTCAGGACGTGCATCCTGTGGAATGGTTGCTTCACCAAGAGGTGTTTCAGCTCCTTGTGGAAAAGTGGGGCCTGCCGGAGGTGGACCTCATGGCCTCCCGTCACATTTGCACGTTGCCCTTGTACGGGTCCAGGACAAGAGATGCACAAGCAAGTCTGGTGGATGCTCTGGTGGTCAGGTGGACCTTCCAGTTTGCGTATCTTTCTTCCGATATCCCTTCTCCCTCGGTTTCTTCAAAAATTCTAGCAGGACAGTGGCAAGCTTATGCTGGTGACCCAGACGTCCTTGGTACTCAGATCTTTGGATCCATCGACTCTCCGTTCCTTCTGCCTCAATGTCTGGACCTATTGTCTCAGGGTCCCTGCCTTCATCCGGACCTGGGTCATCTGTCTTTGACGGCGTGGCTCTTGAGACATCCATCTTAAGGTCCAAGGATTATTACTGGCTCAGTATTTGGCACAAGGCTTCGGGCACGTAAGCCTGCCTCTGCCAGGATTTACAACAGAGTGTGGCATTCTTATTTTCAATGGTGTGCCTCGAGACATTACAATCCCCAAGTGTTTCATGTTTCTAAGATTTTGGCGTTCCTTCAGTCTGGTTTGGACCTTGGCTGAAGGTTCATGTCTCTGCACTGTCTGTGTGGTTTTAGCATAGGATTGCTCCTTTACCAGATGTATGCATCCTTTTCCAGGGTGCTCTCAGGATTCAGCCTCCCTTTGTGCCCCCAGTGGCTCCTTGGAATTTGGCGGTGGTTCTTCAGGCCCTCCAGGGGCCTCCATTTGAAGCCCTTGGAGTCTGTGGAGTTCAAGTGGTTGACTATTAAGACTCTTTTTCTCGTGGCGATTACTTTGACTAGGAGGGTTTTGGAATTGGGGGTGCTTTCCTGTTTTCCTCCCTTTCTGATTTTTCACCAGGACAGGGCAGTGCTTCACACTCGCCCTGGTTTTTTGCCTAAAGTGGTTTCTAAGTTTCACATAAACCAAGATATTGTTGTACCGGCCTTTCAGTCACCTGACCTTTCGGCTGGTGATGCTTCCTTGGATGTTCTTTTTGGAAGTCGGATTCCTTGTTAGCCCTCTTTGGTTTTCACAAGAGGGGTTGGCCGGCCAACAAACAAACTGTAGCTAGATGGCTTCGTTTGGCTATTTCTTAGGCTTATACTCAGGAGAGCTTGCCTGTTCCAGCCTCTGTTAAATCTCATTCTACTTGGTCTATGGGCCTCTTGTGGGCTGCTAGCCGTGGCGCTTCAGCTGTTCAGCTGTGTAAGGCAGCCACGTGGTCTTCCATCTTGACCTTTCTAAGGTTCTATGCCTTTGATGCTTCCTTTGGGTGCTGGATTGTTCTTTCAGCACAGGAGCGTTCCCGTCCTTAATTGGACTGCTTTGGGACATCCCCAAGGTCAACCCTTTGGTAAGAACTTACCTTTGTTATCTCTGTTTCTATGAAGTCCATAGGGTCCACAGGGTGCCCATCCTGACGCACCTGGCTTCATATGGGCTGTGGGCTGATAACCTGTTTTCCATCTCCCTTTCTGTGAGTATGGTTTCTTGTGTGTTCCAGTCTTCCTTCTCTCTGTTTTTCCTCCTCCAGCAATGGCTACTTACTTACCAACTGAGGTGCCTGTGGCTCGGGGGCGGAGTATAGAGGAGGATGGACCCAGTGCATCCTGAGAGCTAAAGCTGTAACTGCGTGGTGCCCGTGGATCCAGATCCAGCTATACCCCAAGG
Organism: Taudactylus pleione; assembly: GCA_031769625.1. Taxonomy (NCBI): domain Eukaryota; kingdom Metazoa; phylum Chordata; class Amphibia; order Anura; family Myobatrachidae; genus Taudactylus; species Taudactylus pleione. Next base: position 9,981,107 of record JAUIMM010001030.1, on the reverse strand, counting down.
TCAACCCTGTGGACCCTATGGACTTCATAGAAACAGAGATAACAAAGGTAAGTTCTTACCATATCTTTTGTTTTTTCATCTGTAAACAAACCGGGAAATCCAGGTTGCATTTGACAAAAGACATAGTTTCTGTCTAAGGATAGACCCTTTTCATGGCTTGCAATCCATATTCAGTATGTCATAAAATCTGTTATAGATTCCACAAGATTAATAGCAACTGCACTCTGCAACAACCCTCATGAAATGCCTCAGGCCAGGTCCCACATACTAATACCAATTCTAGACTTTAGTCAAACAGAAAATGTACTCACATTGAACACAGATGCCATGTGTCTGCCATTCCCTGCCCACAGCATGCACAACTCATTCTAAAGCTAGGGAAACGTTACCTGAGCGCCTACAGTGTCATAGCCCAGTCCCCCATTCCTGGACCAGTGAGCTCAGACACCATCGTCAGCACAACCACGTGGTTTGCGGCTGTCGCGCATGCACAGTGGCAATACGTCCTATCCCTGGAACGCAAACCACAGGGCATGCGCACTGCAGTCCATCAAACTAGAGTAAATGCAAATAATGGGGACCTAGTTAAAACGCCTAAGGTGTCACAACCCAGCGACCCATCACTGGACCACTGAGGTTAGACACCAACTGCGGCATATCAAATATGTGGTTTATGACTGCCGCGCATGTGCAGTGGCCAAGCATCCCATCCCTGGAACGCAGACCACATGTCATGCGTACTGCAGTCTGCCCCACTTCATTATATCAAAACACAATAAATCAGTAAACGATGTTTGGTGGCAAAGACAGAACTCTCCAGTTGGTACATACCACCAGGTTCATGTGCAGTAGGTGACTATAGACTTACTATTTTAGGGTAATCCAAGTCTGGGGACCAAGCCATCGTGACACGTCAGTGATATTATACCAACAAAAATATATGATATATAGACATTACATATAATAAAATGCTAAAAAGATAAAAATTGCACACACACATATATATATATATATATATTAGGGGTGAGCGGGATCGGATTTCTGAAATCCGAGCCCCCCCGATCCGAGGCAGATCCGAGTCAGGCTCGACTTTTCCCGCCTGACTCGGATCTGAAATCGAGGCAAAACGTCATCATCCCGCCTTCCGGGTCTCGCGGGTTTTGGATCCTATAAAAGGTACCCGCGTCGGCGCCATTTTCTCACTCGGCTGTGGACAGTGAAGAGGGAGGGTGGGAGTTAGGGCTGGCTGGGCTGTGTAGTGTAGTGTAGTGTAGTGCAGAGTAGTGTTGTGCTGTGCTGTGCTGCGCCGTGCTGCTGTTGTCCATAGGGGCTGTGTCCACTACTTCAAAGTCCATAGGGGCTGGCTGTGTTGTGCTGTGCTGCTGTTGTTAATAGGGGCTGTGTCCACTACTTCAAAGTCCATAGGGGCTGGCTGGACTGTGTTGTGCAGTCAGTTCTCCATAGGGGCTGTGTCCACTCCAAAGTCCTGTGCAGTGTCCCAGTCCTAAAGGGGTGCTGTAGTGTTGTCCAGGGGGTGCTCTGTCCATCAGGGGTGCTCCCCCAAGTGCAAAAAAAATAATATTTTTTCTGTGTTTGTGAATTGTGTGCGCAGTAGCCGCACGTGCATCAACAAAGTAGTGCCAAGCGTGTGCCTGTGTCATAAGTAAAGGGCCGGCTGGCTTGACCGTTAAAGGGTGCTGTAACCCCAAAGTACACTCCAAACCTAAAAAAAAAATATTTTCTATGTTTGTGAATTGTGTGCGCAGTAGCCACACGCGCATCAACAAAGTAGTGCCAAGCGTGCGCCTGTGTCATAAGTAAAGGGCAGGCTGGCTTGACCGTTAAAGGGTGCTGAAACCCCCAAAGTACACTCCAAACCAAATAACAAAATATTTTTTCTGTTTGTGAATTGTGTGCACAGTAGCCGCACGTGCATCAACAAAGTAGTGCCAAGCGTGCGCCTGTGTCATAAGTAAAGGGCCGGCTGGCTTGACCGTTAAAGGGTGCTGTAACCCCCAAAGTACACTCCAAACCAAAAAAATATATATTTTCTGTGTTTGTGAATTGTGTGTGCAGTAGCCGCACGTGCATCAACAAAGTAGTGCCAAGCGTGCGCCTGTGTCATAAGTAAAGGGCCGGCTGGCTTGACCGTTAAAGGGTGCTGTAACCCCCAAAAGTACACTCCAAACCAAATAAAAAAATATTTTCTGTGTTTGTGAATTGTGTGCGCAGTAGCCGCACGTGCATCAACAAAGTAGTGCCAAGCGTGCGCCTGTGTCATAAGTAAAGGGCCGGCTGGCTTGACCGTTAAAGGGTGCTGTAACCCCCAAAGTACACTCCAAACCAAATAAAAAAATATTTTCTGTGTTTGTGAATTGTGTGCACTGTGGCTGCACGTGCATCAACAAAGGAGCAGTGCCAAGCGTGCGCCTGTGTCCCATAAATAAAGAGCTGGCTGGCTCATTTCTTAAAGGGTGGTGTAACCCACAAAGTGCACTACTCTCCAGCAAAAATAAAAAAATATTTTCTGTGTTTGTGTGCGCCTTAGCCGCACGTATATATCAATATAACATAAATGGAGGACCAAACTTTCTCCGATAAAAATAAAATAGGGAAAGATCAAGAACCACTTCCTCTTAGTGCTGTTGCTGCTGCTGGGAGTTGTTCATCATCCCAGAGAGGAAGTAGGAACACCACTACTTTTACTAAACAATTGACCCTCCAACAGTCCCTAGCGATAAGGATGAAGTACGACAGCAGTCATCCTGAAGCAAAACATATAACTGAGGCCTTGACTGCTATGTTGGTGTTAGACGTGCGTCCGTTATCCGCCATTAGTGCAGTGGGATTTAGACATTTGATGGAGGTAGTGTGTCCCCAGTTCCAAATCCGTCTAGATTCCACCTGCATCCTCAAAGCAGCAGCGATAAGCGTGCGTCTGTCTGTTAAAGGGTGGTGTAACCCTCAAAGTGCGCTCCACAAACAATAAAAAAAATTCTTCTTTTTTTTTCTCTTTGTGAAATGTGTGGGCTGTAGCCGCACCTGCATCCTTAATGCAGCAGCGACAAGCGTGCGTCTGTCTGTTAAAGGGTGGTGTAACCCTCAAAGTGCGCTCCACAAACAATAAAAAAAATTCTTCTTTTTTTTCTCTTTGTGAAATGTGTGGGCTGTAGCCGCACCTGCATCCTTAAAGCAGCAGCGACAAGCGTGCGTCTGTCTGTTAAAGGGTGGTGTAACCCTCAAAGTGCGCTCCACAAACAATAAAAAAATTCTTCTTTTTTTTTCTCTTTGTGAAATGTGTGGGGGTGTAGCCACACCTGCATCCTTAAAGCAGCAGCGACAAGCATGCGTCTGTCTGTTAAAGGGTGGTGTATCCCTCAAAGTGCTCCAAAAAATAAAAAACTATTTTTTTTATGTGTTCGTGACTTGTGTGCGATGTAGCCGCACGTGCATCAACACAGTAGCAGCGCCAAGGGCTGGTTTGGACATCTGGTCCGGACTGAAGGACGTGCCAACAATTTCTGACAAGTCTACTGTCACTGCATATGATACTGTCCTCAAAGCAGCAGCGACAAGCGTGCGTCTGTCTGTTAAAGGGTGGTGTAACCCTCAAAGTGCTCCAAAAAATAAAAAACTATTTTTTTTATGTGTTTGTGACTTGTGTGCGATGTAGCCGCACGTGCATCAACACAGTAGCAGCGCCAAGCGTGCGCCTGTGTCATAAGTCAAGGGCCGGTTTGGACATCTGTTCCGGACTGAAGGACGTGCCAACAATTTCTGACAAGTCTACGGTCACTGCATTTGATACTGTCCTCAAAGCAGCAGCGACAAGCGTGTGTCTGTCTGTTAAAGGGTGGTGTGACCCTCAAAGTGTGCTCCACAAACAATAAAAATATTCTTCTTTTTTTTTCTGTCTTTGTGAAATGTGTGGGCTGTAGCCGCACCTGCATCCTTAAAGCAGCAGCGACAAGCGTGCGTCTGTCTGTTAAAGGGTGGTGTAATCCTCAAAGTGCGCTACACAAACAATAAAAAAATTATTTTTTTTTCTGTCTTTGTGAATTGTGTGGGCTGTAGCCACACTTGCATCCTCAAAGCAGCAGCGACAAGCGTGCATCTGTCTGTTAAAGGGTGGTGTAGCCCTCAAAGTGCGCTCCACAAACAATAAAAAAATTCATTTTTTTTCTGTCTTTGTGAAATGTGTGGGCTGTAGCCGCACCTTCATCCTTAAAGCAGCAGCGACAAGCGTGCGTCTGTCTGTTAAAGGATTACATCGGTGACAGCATCCATGTAGGCATGTCAGACAGTCCGTACCTGTACTTGCAGGAAAAAGAAGCAATTTGGAGGTCCCTGTACAAACTGGCTCTATTTTACCTGAGTTGCCCCCCCTCCAGTGTGTACTCCGAGAGAGTGTTTAGTGCAGCCGGGAACCTTGTCAGCGAAAGGCGTAGGAGGTTGCTTCCACAAAATGTGGAGAAGATGATGTTCATAAAATGAATTATCAACTCTTCCAGGGAGACCAGCCTCCAGAACGTACAGAGGGACCTGTGGTTGTGGATTCCAGCGGGGACAAATTAATACTCTGTGAGGATGAGGATGTACACAACACTGAAGAGGGTGAGGAATCGGTGGATGAGGAGGATGAGGACGACATCTTGCCTCCGTAGAGCCAGTTTGTGCAGGGACAGATTAATTGCCAGCTTGTTTTGTGGGGGTCCAAACGAACCAATCATTTCAGCCACAGTCGTGTGGCAGACCCTGGCGCTGAAATGTTTGGTTTGTTAAAGTGTGCATGTCCTGTTTATACAACAAGGGTGGGTGGAAGGGCCCAAGGACAATTCCATCTTGCACCTCTTTTTTTTCTTTGAATTATGTACTGTTTGGGGCCTAGTTTTTCAAACTGCCATCCTGTCTGCCACTGCAGTGTCACTCCTAGAAGGACCACGTGTTTGTGCCGCCCACTCGTATCTCTTAGCATAGTCATCCAGCTATCTCGGTGCAACCTTTTGGATATAAAAACACTACTGTGAGGTGTGAGGTGTTCAGAATAGACTGGAAATGAGTGAAAATTAAGGTTATTGAGGTTAATAATAGCATAGGAGCAGAAAAACACACAAATTCTGTGATCTTAGCTGTTTTTATGCTTTTTTTAAAAGAAATACAGATCAAAACACAAATCCCAGAACCCAAAACATGGAAGGGTGGTATTGGCAAAACCAATCCAGATCCAAAACACGAAGAAAGATCCAGATCCAAAACCAAAACACAAAACACGAAAAGTGGCCGGTGCACACTCCTAATATATATATATATATTAGGGATGTGCAGGCTCGGTTCTACTCGGTTCCGTTCGTTTTTTTTTACCGAATCTTATTGGCTATCCAAAACTCGTGACAGCTGAAACCCAATAAGATTCGGGAAAAAAAAACGAACGGAACCGAGTAGAACCGAGCCTGCACATCCCTAATATATATATATATATATATATATATATATATATATATATACACACATACAGTACTTGTCAAAAGTCTGAGCACACCACCTGAAATCAAAAAGAAGCTTGTTTATCGTGCATTTTGCTACTTGTGTATGAATGGAGTATGATAAAAATAACAAAATATATTGTCAACAAGTTTCCTGAAAGCTCCAGTTAGTCAAAAATAGCCAAAAAGAACTGTCAGTTAAGTGTGGAAACAAGTGCTCAAATCATTGTTTTGAGGGCAGAAGGTTATTCTTTGCGGCAAATCCACAAACGGTTGAGGGTATCCGTTGGGGCTGTGCATCGGGCTATTGAACGAAAGTCAAAAAACGGTCAAAATGTTACAAGAAAACGAACTGGTCATCCAAAAACAACAACTGTTCGTGAGGACAACTTCATTGTGACTACTAGCAAGCGTAACAGACGTTTGATCGCTCCGGAAATAGGAAGGGAGTTGCGGAAAAGTCGTTCCCAGCCTGTGTCCGATAGGATGGAGGCCAGGCGCTTGTAGGAATATGGCCTTAGTGGTAGGGTTGCTGTAAGAATATCACTTCTACGTGCTACAAATGTTCGCATGGGCTAAGAAGCATAAGGATTGTACTGAGGAACAGTGGAAGAGGGTGCTTTGGACCGAAAAATCGAATTTGTAATTATTGGCTCACATCGCCGGGCTTTTGTGCGTCGTTGTCCAGGTGAGCGCTTTCTTCCAGACTGTGCAGTGCCAACAGTTAAGCATGGAGGAGGGATGTTTCGAGGGCAACCAAGTTGGTCACTTAGTCAGAATCGACGGAACAATGGATCAAAAGGTGTACCACAACATATTAGTACATCATGCAATTCCCTCCGGAAGACGACTTGTGGGTCAGAACTTCGTTTTCCAACAAGATAACGATCTAAAACATACGTCCAAGTTGCGTACTATTTGCAAGAAACAGGACGCTCAAGTCGTAACAAAAATGGAATGGCCACCTCAATCACCAGATGTTTCAACCATCGAGCTTTTGTGGGAAGAACTAGACAGGGAAGTCCGAAAACAGATGCCTATGAACACTGAGGGCCTCTGGGAGGCTCTTCAAAGCTGTTTGAGTCGAATGGATCGTCAAAAGCTGGAAAAATTAGTAAATAGGATGCCAAGGATATGCAAAGTGCTTATCAAAGCTAAGGGTCGTCACTTTAATGAAAGCAGACTACCTAAAACTACCTAAATAAACTTGCCTAAAAGTCAAAACAAGTATTCTTTTTTTGTTTCCTTATTGTTCAAACAGTTGTTTATTTTGTAAACAAAGCCAATAAAACAGGTTTTATTTCGTTACTGTGCAGTTAAATTGAAAATTTCTTAAAATATACTGGTGTGCTCAGACTTTTGACAAGTACTGTGTGTGTATATATATATATATATATAATTACATTTAGCAACACACACCTCTTGTCTTTCTTCATATAGATAGTGGGCACCAACACGTCCACAGATCCTCTCTCCGTTTCATTCATTTGCAGTACCCGAGTAGCGGCTATGGGCTTCAGCTCCGCCCCCGGACTTAAGCCACGCTTCCAATTGCTGCCGGACTTAAGCCACGCCTCCCGGCGACATCAGTCCTCCGGGAAGGCAGAGAGATGGCTGGGTAAGTGGAGAGGCAGTGACGCGATCACGTCCTGCGCGCATACCTCATCTTCCCGAATATCACTAGGAAGATGGCAGTGCAGAGGAGGAGGACCCGCTTGCAGCACAAAGTAAAATGTGCGGTTGAGGGAGGGGGGCCACTGCTCAGAGGAGGCGGCCCGCTGCACACTATTACCCTATTGCCAGTTCACCAGTCATCCTTTCTTGGACCACTTTTGGTAGTTATTAACCACTGCATAACGGGAACACCTCACAAGACCTGGCGTATTGGAGATGCTCAGACCTAGTCGTCTAGCCATCACAATTTGGCCATTGTCAAAGTCAATCAGATCCTACGCGTGCCCATTTTTCCTGCTTACAGCAAATCAACTTCAAGAACTGATAGTTGACTTGCTGCCTAAAATATCCCATCCCTTTACAGGTGCTATTGTAACAAGATAATCAATGTTATTCACTTCAACTGTCAGTGGCTTTAATGTTATTGATGATGGATATATGTCCAACACCTGACTGACTACTACTGTCCGTTAGCACCAGACTCCTGCCTGGTGACTAGAAGGTGACCCACTACAATGGGCAACTCAAAATAGTGTGACAAATTTTATTTCACGTCCAACTCTAAAATAAAACCTCATTATTGATGTGAACCAATTAGAAGATGTAGTTTAACAGTAAATCTAGTCCCGAACAAAACAATCAGGCAGTGCCAATGCACATATAGTTTATCTACATTCCCCTCTCCCTGCCTGTGTAAGATGAGGACTCCAGGACAGTAAGTGGCAAATGGTTTGACAGATACTTTTACATAAGGCGGCCATACACTGTATGGTTATCGGCTTATCGGGCAGATAATTGCACATACTGTATATTGTGTATGGTCGCGATCAAGCTACAATTATCTCTTAAGCCGCATACACACTGGACGATACTTGTGAACGATATGAACGATAATGATGTCTTTGAAAGATATATCGTTCCTATCATCCAGTGTGTATGTACTAGGCAATCAATGATGTGCACTCCCGTGGGTCATTACCGATATCCCCAGACGTCTGTACATGCAGCTCAATCTTGGGTTATCGTTAACAATGCAATGCTGCCAAATGCAGCATGGCCCCGGATACCCCCCCCGACATCGTTCGTCATTGTCGGCATCAGCAAGTGTGTATGCACTTACCGATGTTGCCGGGCCCGCCGCATCCCACATCAGGGCATATACACATCAGTCGGCAAGCCTGACTGATGCGTTAATTGGTGCTCCGATCTCATAACGGATTTAGGGGAAGGTATATCAAATCATGAAGAGAGATAAAGTGAAGAGAGAAGTACCAACCAATTAGCTCCTAACTGCCATTTTTCAAACACAGCCTGTAAAATGACAGCTAAAAGCTGATTGGTTGGTACTTTGGCCCTCATTCAGAGCCACTCGCAAACAGCAGTACGCTCGTTGCGTTCCGATGTTGACTAACCACGCATGCGTCGGTGTTACACTGCGCATGTGCGTACGGCAGATTGCGAGCTTTTTATCTGTCGTTCCTAAAATAGCGTACAGGAAGTGACATGTCAAATGTGATTGACAGAACAGGGCGTTTTTGGGTGTTGACAGGGGTGGAGATGGAAAAACGCAGGCGTGGCGAGGCGTTTTTGGGGCGTACATACATTAGCAGATGCGAGCGTAAAATGTGTTCGGACCGTCACATACGTCACTGGAACATCCTCTTTCCCTTCAAAATGCTCGCACAGTTTAGGGTCTGGATTACTCGACCACATTGGCGATGGCCTTCTCCTCCGTCCCGGGACTCCACGATGTTGCAGTGATTAATCGCGGGTGGTCACAAAAGCAATTAGTGTTGTATTGAAAACCGGCTTGGTATGTGTTTGGAAAGCAGTTTATTGGGATAGCACAAAACCGTACGCAGGTGGAAATCATACCTGCTAATGTCAGGATTACACAATCAATTGGCGTACATTTTTTGGGGTTTTTTTTGGCCTCAATTTGTTGTTTATGGCCTATTGTGACAATAATGTCATCATGTTTTAATTAGCTCCCCTTTTTTTTTTAAATGTGCAATTTGCATCGTTATGTGTTTTTTTAAACGTTCCTTCAAGAGGCCTTTTTTTTATACAAATGAAATGGTTTTTGGTGTCCTTTTTTGCCTTTAGGGCCAGGATTAAATGTAACCCATTTGTCCAATAATGTCACAATACAATGTCAGATTTTTTTCATAAATTTATTGTTTAAACACAAACCAATTGGCATAATATTTTTTTTTAGTTTTTCTGCCAAAGATACTTTTTATCACAAAAAAAAAATCAATAACTGATAACATAAACGTACAAAAATAACTTAAAAACATTTCACAAGAAAGGAGAGGGAAGTTTTGACCAGAAAGGAATATGAGCCAAGCACAGAAGGAGTGTGGGAAAAGTCGCCATTGCTGTCACCGTTTTTTCGCCCGTTTGGATGGGGGAGGGTGGGCGCCAGACCGGGTCCGGGATGCCATCGGGCTGGCCTGTCCAGAGGCAGATGTTGTGGCCTCTGGACTAGGCACAGGGCTAGGCACATTTGGAGGATTGGCTGATGTTGTGCCAGAGGTGGAGGATCCTGATGTTCCGGCAGGAAGGGAGGTTGGCTCCACCATGTGCTGGCGAACGAGCTGCTCCAGGGCATCGGCGATGCGGATGTTGGCCCTGGTATTTTCCGCCAGGGCCTGACCAATGGTCACGTTGGCCGCAGCATTTTGCTCCAGGGCCTCAGCCACCCGTAGCAGACTGGCGTCCATCCTCTGCAGAATCTCCGTATGGAAATCCGATTTGAAATTGAGTTCTGTGAGGAGGCCCACTGCCTGCGAGGGGGCACGCCCTGGACTGGCTTCTGCAGGGTCCTCAGCCGGATGTACTGGTTCCTCCCCTGCAGAGCCAGCAGAAATTCTGCGGCCAAGGCTTCCCTCTGGAGCAGACTCATCCGCCTGTGTCTCTGTTGGAAAAATGAGAAAAGACTCACATTAGAATCTACATATTGGCACAATAGCATTTCAGAGTTGGTGACATCACAATACTTACCTGGGCCAACATGAGGAGCCGCAAAGTCTGGCATGTCCGTATCCATGTTGGACACGCCAAACACCTCCACAGGCTGCACACACCCCTGTGCCAGCTCTTCTAAATCCGTCAACTCCAATGACACAGGGGTGGGACCCCCACCTGTCCCCCTTGCATGCCTAGCCCTGTCCGCGAGTTTTTGCTTTAGGCGATATTTGAAGTCGCCCCATCTGTGGGGAAAAATGGAAGCCATTATCCTTTGGTTTAAAATGGGGTTTGTTTTTAGGGGGGGCAAGGGTTTACTTACCGCCGTTTGACATCCCGGGCTAGACGGACATAATCACCCACCGTATTGACAGCAACGGCTACCTCTTCCCACATTCTCCACTTCTGGCTTAGACTCATATTCCTGTCTGCCTGTGGCAGGATGTCCACACACTTCTGGATCAAAACCTCCATCTCCTTTCTTGTGAAATGTGGCTGCCTTTTTTTTTTGGCCGCTTTGGCCGGAATACTGGGCCCAGCAGCCTCTTCCATGTCATCCTCCTCACCTATTTGTGTAAATTTACAGAATTCACAAAATCACAACTTGCCTCATCTTATGGTTCAAATTAATCGTTGATAGAAAATGCATGAAAGACTTACCGCCTGACTCTTGGGCATTTTTTCCCTGGTCTGTCGCCATGTCTGCGGTCCAAACAAGAAATACACCAGAATTTGAATGTGTTTTCGTGACGTATTTATACATGCGTCCTTATTTTGCGGCCGCATCATTGATTGTGCGGCCCTATGATCCCTCCTTAATTTGTGCGGGAAACGAAACACTATTTATGGCTTGGTGTGTCTCAAGTCGAGGTGGCGTTTTTGGATTGTTGGAGGTTATCTTGGCTGGAGTTTATTGATTGTGTAGAAAGGAGTTGGAGGTTGGAGAATCGTTTGTTGGTTAGATTTGCGGTTTTTTTTCCGTTATCTTTGTTGGTTTATATTTTTGGGACCTTGTTTGTTGATTTGGTAAGTTTTGTGAAGTCTAACTTTTGTTCAATTGTTGTTTCATTGTGTTTCGTATATTTTGTAATTTTTGGATACCTAATTTATTCTATTTTAGATTTTGTTTATTTTCGACCCCAAAGACCTTTTGATTTTGCATCTTAGATATTTGCTCTTGGTAAGTCCATTTTTTATCTTGTATTAGCGAACTAATTAGCGCATTTTTAGTAGTTACTCTTGTGACTTGTATTAGCGAACTAATTAGCGCATTTTTAGTAGTTACTCTTGTGACTTGTATTAGCGAACTAATTAGCGCATTTTTAGTAGTTACTCTTGTGACTTGTATTAGCGAACTAATTAGCGCATTTTTAGTAGTTACTCTTGTGACTTGTATTAGCGAACTAATTAGCGCATTTTTAGTAGTTACTCTTGTGACTTGTATTAGCGAACTAATTAGCGCATTTTTAGTAGTTACTCTTGTGACTTGTATTAGCGAACTAATTAGCACATTTTTAGTAGTTACTCTTGTGACTTGTATTAGCGAACTAATTAGCACATTTTTAGTAGTTACTCTTGTGACTTGTATTAGCGAACTAATTAGCACATTTTAAACAGCTTAATAATCATTCTAACTTTTTGATGGTTTAGCTTTCGCTTTTTGAGCCAACATTTCGACCCGTTTTGATGTACTGTGTTAAATGTCGCTTTGCGGTTTTGCTAAATGGGTGTTTGGCATATTTGAACTTTGGTCTAGCACAAAATGTATCCACAAAAATGCACAGAGTGAAATGTGTCAAGTAATTTTGTTGTTTATTTTCAGTTTGGACGTATCATGACAATACATCGGCATGTAAGCAGCAATGGATGGTATCATCAAGCTAAGTTGTTTTAATATAGTTTTGGGGTGGGTCAAAAGCCTTACTTTTAAATTTTGGAATTTCAGGTTGATCTGGGGAGGATTGTTCTGGCCATGCTCCCGGAAGCCGACCAACCTCAATCTCATCCCAGGCGTAGGCATCGTAGGCATGCAAGGCCCCAGATATTTCGAACACGTGTCACCCTTTTTGGAATGCCCGATGATGAGGTTTTAAGACGCTACCGTCTACCTCCCAAAATCATCATAGACACTCTCTCATTAATAGAAAGTGATCTTGAGCGGCAAATTGACAGTCCAACAGCAATACCACCACTGACGCAATTTATGGCGGTGTTACATTTCTGTGCCTCAGGATCGTTTCAAACAACGGTGGGAATAGTGGCGGGCATCTCCCAATCCTCCTTTTCCCGGATCCTGAGGGCAGTGATGGAGGCACTTTTCAAGCACCTCCATCATTTTATTCAAATGCCTTTGGATATGGGTGCCCTTAGTGTGGCCAAGGCCAATTTTTACCAAATAGCTGGCTTCCCACACATCATAGGGGTTGTGGATGGTACTCACATACCACTTCAGCCTCCAGCACGGCTGGAGGCAATATTTAGAAACAGGAAACACTTTCACTCCCTGAATGTAATGGTGGTATGTGATGCCTCCCTCCAGATCCTGTCCCTGAATGCTAAGTTACCAGGAAGTGCACATGACTCCTTCGTCATCCGGCAATCAGGGATATGGCAGAAATTAACCAACCTACAAGCTGGTGATGCGTGGCTTCTGTGTAAGTGGAGACCTTTAGTACATAACAATGTTAAGCTTGATACACAGTGTTCCTGATGTTGTCTCTTATTTTTCACAGGAGACAGTGGATACCCTTGCATGTCCTGGCTGCTCACTCCTTATTTGGCTCCCACACCAGGCCCACAAAGTGAGTATAATTCCGCACTTACAGCCACCAGGCAAGTGGTGGAGCGCTGTATCGGCCTTTTAAAAGGCCGATTCAGATGCCTCCACCGCTCTGGTGGCGAGCTCATGTATTTGCCGGATATGGTGTCGAAAATTGTAGTCCTGTGTGGGATATTTCACAACATCGCCATAAGGAGTGGTGTCCCAATGCAGCCAGAGGATGACTTACCTGAGGATGGCCCCCCGAGGTTGGTCGGAGGTCAGTATGTGGGGGGGCCATACGCGATGATGTGGTGGCCAGATTTTTTAGGTAAGTTTGACCCAAACTACAGTGTTTATACCTAATGTGTTTGTGTTTGTTTGCGAACATCTAATTTTTTTTTTTTTTTTCACCATCTTCTGTTTGTTCACATAATCTTTGCCACTCCAACGCTCACTACTTCCTGCTACCCTTACCAAACCTGGATCTGGTGATTTTGTCCATATATTCTGGAACCCATATCGCAACGCCATGTTTGTGGAATCATGTTGGCATGGTCCTTCGTCAACCAGTTCTTGATTGTTTTTTTTAATTAAATATTTTATTTGTATGTGTTGTATTTGAGATTATCACTGTTTTTTTGTTTTGGGACTGACCACTTTGATTTCTCATTTATGTTGTGAATAAATGTTTGGAGAGTGAAATGGTCTTCCTTTTTTTGGACGTTAACAGCAAGTGGAACCAGGTTAACACACCTTACAATTGACTAAGGGGTAATCCAGTACTGACACCAGTTGATGTAAACTGAAATATGTTTGCAGGTTCCCAACCCACACCAAAAGGAAGCCTGTCCAAACCTTTGGATTTTGAAGATTGGCCTAAGCAGCTTGCACACCAACCAGGAACCTGTAAAATGGCGAAATATCTAATTGACACTACACCCAAAAAGGGAAATGACATTGTTACTGTTATGTGTTTCTTGTGGCTGTTTAACATACAAATACCAAATACAATCTAACTTTTAAAAAAGGGAAATCCTTGCAGGAACAGTCTACTTATGTCAGGGAAAACTATTTGTGTTTTAGAAAAAAAGAATGAGCCAGAACGTATATTAGAACTACAAAATTTATTTACAAAACGAAAAAAAACAAAAAAAACTACTGGCGAAGGATGCCAGACAGCCGGTCAAGGGCCACAAGAAGGCCAATTACATGTTGGCGCATCTGGCCAACACAATCCTCCACCTCTTGACGACGCCTCTGTTCCTCTGTGGGTGAGAAAAGTGTGTGGATTAATAAAACAATAGGGAATCCACATTAAAAAAACAAAAACACAACGAAATCACTCCTAAACCGAAAAAAGAAAAACCAAAACAAAAAGGGGGTGCTGGCAAAAATACAAGGCCTATGTACAAATTCACACAGGTGTGATATGTGTATGTTGAAATCAGCAGGAAGAGGTAAAGGCAAACTGCTAAATCACCAAAAGTAAACCAAACAAGCACGAATAAAGGCACGACACATGATTACATACAAACAGTTTGTGGTTAAAAAAAATGAGAAAGAAAAACATACCGGGAGCCAAAACGGGAGCTCCGGAAGTCCCTCCATGTTCCTCCTCGGAGGAGCCTTCATTCCCCAAAGAACGGGGAGGGGTAATGATGGACTCCGGGGAGGGGGTAATTGGAAGAGGGGTGGGTGGAGGAGAGGGGGAAGTGGGACGGAGGGGAAGGAGGCCCGACAGTTCCGGGAGAGGGTCTGGGAAGGCTGGGGAGGAGTGGGGTATAGGGGAAATATTTGGGGTGGAGTGTTGGCTGGGGGTTGGGGATAGTGGCCGGGAACGCCGTCTGGCCGGACGGTGACGGCGTAGTCTTGGCTGTCCTCCTAAAATATGTCAAACAAATTGAGGTTAGTTTCTGGGCAAATCCGGGGCCCAAATTAATAAAAAAAAAACAGCAACAAAAAACATGCAAAAAGGAGTAGAATGAAAAAAACAGAAATAGAGGGAAAACAAGCACACGCTGATATGAGGACAAATAATTAATAGGCCAGACAGGAAAACATGCACACGCAGATATGAGGACAAATAATTAATAGGACAGACAGGAAAACATGCACACGCTGATATGAGGACAAATAATTAATAGGCCAGACAGGAAAACATGCACACGCAGATATAAGGACAAATAATTAATAGGCCAGACAGGAAAACATGCACACGCAGATATGAGGACAAATAATTAATAGGACAGACAGGAAAACATGCACACGCAGATATGAGGACAAATAATTAATAGGACAGACAGGAAAACATGCACACGCTGATATGAGGACAAATAATTAATAGGCCAGACAGGAAAACATGCACACGCAGATATGAGGACAAATAATTAATAGGACAGACAGGAAAACATGCACACGCAGATATGAGGACAAATAATTAATAGGACAGACAGGAAAACATGCACACGCAGATATGAGGACAAATAATTAATAGGACAGACAGGAAAACATGCACACGCAGTTTGCCCCACAAACACAAACATGAAAACCACAATACATAACACTTACTTTCAACGATCTGCATGCGAAAGCATGCCAGAAAGCGGGGCGTTCGCCGTTGCAGGTCTGACCACCTGCGCTCAAGCTGCCCGATGTTGCGGCGTGAACCCAACGACCGCAGGCGGGACCGTGCCTCCGCATACGCGGAGCGCTTCTGCCGGTTGGTGATGGGTGGAGGCTGGCTGGTGATCCGCCTATCCATCACCTCCGTAAGCACCAGCAGCTCGCGCCTGGTGAATGCGGAGGCTCTCATGATGGCAATGGAGTTTTTCATGCAAAACATTTTTGATAAAGTGTGGCCAAAATTTCTGATTGGCTAATGTATTTTGGAAATTAACAGGAGCAATTTTATTGGTTAGTGTATGAGTCATGTGTTCAACAGGGCCAGAAATCTCTGGAGAGTTATGATAGGCTTGATGCAGTGACATGCGTTTGCAAATTTAAATAAAGAAATGAACCCCGGAAAATATGCGGGGATCCACAGCAATAGAACAATTGTTTAATTGTGGTTCACATGTTTTTTGAACAATAAAAGCGAATGTTCCATCCGTACGTATTCTGCGGGTAAACACAAACACGGACAAGAGTAAAGTTTCTTGCATTGTGTTGAAAAAAAAAAACAATTAAGCTAATTGATACATTGATTGGCATGATACGATTGAGGGAGGTAGGCTGAATAAAGGAGCAGGTAATCGACATCTGACAAGGCCACTTCCGGTTTCACTTGTGCGTGCGTTCCCTTCAAGCCATTTCGGGGATGTACGCTCGCTATTTCGCACGCTCGTTAGTTAGAGGAGGGGTCGCCTGAGTTTAGGGAGGAATTTTAGATGCGAACGAAAATATGAGCGAGCCATTGAATTTAAATATTTTTGTACGTACGCCTAACGTACGTGCGCCCGCTTGCGAGTGGCTCTGAATGAGGGCCTTTATCTCTTTTCACTCTCTCTCCAAGGTGTGATACATCTCCCCCACACTCGCCATCAGAGAGACCAATTATCTGACGTCAGATAATTGGTCTGTCTGTCTGACGGTGAATTTTACATCACAGTATATGGCCAGCATTAGCTTGATATAGTTTTCTGCAACTTAAATACAAGATTATTATTTTATAAGGTAACCTCCCTGACAGACATTAACAATGAATTAGCTACTTGTGTACTTAATATTTGCATCAGTTTTTAAACCCTTATGGCGGTATGCATCATGTATTGCAATTAGATTGCGATACATCCCACCCTTTTCACATGCATACCAGGGTTTACATTTAAAAGTGCATAGTATGCAATGCATGAATACTTACCTGTCAGGACAGCTTTCCCTGTGTAGAGCTGTACTAGCAAAGTATGGACTTCTGAGTCTATGACTGGGAGCCCTAATGCACATGCACAGTTTTACCTATCAGGCTTAAGCTCCGTAATGTTACATTTCACTGAGCTTGATGCAAATGGCACATTGCAGTCCCATAGAATTCTATGGGGTTTGCTGTGCTGAGTTTCTGCAGCAAATATCCATATGTATTGCAGTAAACCTCATAAAATGTTTGCACCAATTATTGATACCTGACTAAGTAGTGAGAACATAAATGAGTAAGAAAAGTAAGAGTGGATAGAATAATACTTTGCTGGCTAGAATATATAAAAAGGAAGAATTAATAACAATGTTCTCACCACGGTTTTCTTGCAGAAAAACTAAACACTATTTGTATTATACGGTATATGCCTATATTTCTTTCATCATACCACTTGAATTAAAAAGATAAAAATGAGAGCTGGGGTTGGGTCCCAACCACATACCATGCTAGCTAAAACATGCCATGTCTTACATGTACCTTATAAGCAGGCGTGGTGCTTCAGAGACTGCACAATTATACACACTTCCGTCTTACGCAAATATTCTCTAATTGAAAATAAAATCTGTATTCTTGTGTAAACAATATTTTCAACAATGTGCACTCATCGGAATATCTAATAAATGACAGGGCTTGGTTTTTATTATTCTCGTAATTACAGCATATCCAGAACTTGCAATACTCATTATTACTATCCTGGCTTATGTGTATGTGTGTGTGTATTTGTTTCCTATTACACAAGGAGGTGACTTTCCAAAATGTCAACAGCTCCTTAGCAAATCATCAGGAAGTTGGTCAGCTATTTCACAAATAATGTTAACTGACAATGAAACAAATTCCCTTTGTTGTAATAAGCTGTGATACTTTTATGTTTCTCTTCTCAAGGAGTGTGTCATATTTTTGTTGTCTCCAACCAATCTTATTACATTTTTAAACATTACATTGCATTTGTATATTATACTGTACTGTTTACAATGTGGACATTTAACTCCAGCATGTAGCAACTGTCCCCATGGCAGTGGTACTACATATTTACGTAAGACACGTCTATCTACTATGCAATAATGGTGAAATAATAACTGTTTATCACTCAAATGTAGGGTCATATTACAAAGCTGAAAGCTGATAGAATTAAAGGCATACAACAGACAGACATATGTGCTTCTCCAGGCTCACAGCCTGCAGGGTTATTAGTGCATACTTGCCTACTTTTGAAAAAAAAACATTTCAGGGAGATTGTGGAAGTAGCACCTATGAGTGTGCGTTAAAGTGGACGTGTACTGTTACATCTGAGAGGCGTGCCATAAACCTGACTTACATCCACATGTTAATGAGCCCCAAAGCATTTAGTAAGATATACAGTATTTGTTGATGAAAACACACTGATACTTTTCAGAAAATGCATGTAGCCATAGGGATCATTGTATGCAGGGAAATTATACTAATAAACCCATTTGAATGTATATATTTCTGTTTTTATTTACATGTAACAGCTTCATGATTGGGGTAAGGTGAAATCAGGGAGATTGCTAGACTCTTCAGGGAGTCAGGGAGATTGCTACTATTTCAGTGAGTCACCCTGACAATAAAGAGACTTGGCAAGTATGTATTAGGGCCAATAGCTGAGCACTAGTGCAGTGTTTCACAAACCTAGTCTTCATGGCACACTCACAGTCCAGGTATTAAGAATATCCATGCATGAGCACAGGATGCTTAATTATTACCTGTCAGTTTGATTAACCCATCTGTTCTAAAGCAGGGATATCCCTAATGTCTGGACTGTGAGTGGGCCATAGGGACTGGGTTAGGGAAACTCTACACTAGTGGATTTATCTCCTGAATCTGTGTTGGGTAACCATTTTACATGGGATGCTGATTCTAATGTACTTAAGGCCCCTATACACCATCTGACGGATTGCCGGCTCCTCCGATGGGACGGAAACGCTGATCCGCTGGTTGGAAATGCCGACCAGCGGCCATCGATGTTCCACGATCCGTCGGAGGATCTGTGAAATTATACATATTAAATTTCACCGATTTTGGATAAAAGTATTCCCTCACATGTGGCGCTTAACCACCTTGTGATTTATTTTTTAAATGTGAGTGTAAAATCTATTAAACCTTTGTTCATTTGTTTGACAATAATCCACTATGTGTTTTTCTTTAATTTTTTGAGTGACTGATGATCACGTTGTGGAAATTGGAGTTTACTTCATTGCCTGAAGCATATTGAACTGTCTATGGATAAGAGAATCCTGCATTAAAGGAATTGGACAGAACTGAGAAATTATTTGTTGTAAGGACTAATTGTGTATATTTTTTTTTGCTGGTTAAGCGCCACCTGTGAGGGAATACTTTTATCCATTGTCTAAGATTTAAGATTTGTGAAGAGTCTTTATTTTCCTCTCACTGGCTGCTAAATCACGGTGTGCGCAGTCATTATCTCCACTGTTATAAATTTCACTGATTTGCAAATCACAATCATATTTTGATTGTGATCGGCAAATCAGTGAAATCCAACATGGTGTATTACACCGATCCTCCAACCCGGCATAGGAGGAACGCAACATCGCACTAATCCGTCGCTGGTGTATGGGGGCAATAAGTCCTGTTCATTTAACCCCTTCACTGCGGATGTATACTAAAACTGTAGATGATGAGTGGGTCTAAAAAACAAACTAGCCCAGATGACCAGTGGGGACAATCCGACAGCTGCCAGTTGTTCCAAGTAGTGCAGCTTTGATCTGTAAAAAAAAAAATCTAATGAAAAAGTTGGATGGAGGGACTGTAAGGGCACAGTTGTTTGAAAGGGGGAGCCCCGGACTCACTGATTTTGTTTGTAGCCCTGTAGAAGAGCATACAAAAATCTTCAACTCTGGGGTGAGATAGGAGAGAGCTGAGGTTCTATTGCCAACATTTACAAACCGTAGCAATGGCACTTTGTCCCCTCAAACCTAATTGAATCCCTTTAATGTCACTTCATGGTTTCTTTCTCTTAAAATAAAAATGTAAAGCTGCCTAGAATATAATTGTATGAAAAAAGTCAGCAATTTATTAAAGTAATGTAGTAGTTATTATTAAACAGGGCAGCTGTAATGAGTGGCAGGGCTAGATAGGTAGGAGATATAAGGGTCTAGTTACTAAGCAGTGTTAGGAGACAGAGTGAAAAGTGATAAGTCTGTGATAAGGTACCAGCCAATCAGCTCCCAACTGTCATTTTTCAAACACAGCCTGTGAGATGATAGTTGGGAGCTGATTGGCTGGCACCTTATCACCTTCTTATCACTTTTCACTCTGTCTCCTAACACTGCTTAGTAAATATACCCCATGGTCAGTTAGATAGATTCCCATTAATTACCATGACTTTGTATAAAGCAAAAGGTGATACATTGTGCTGCAGGCTCCATAAAGCAGTTTAACCAAGCAAGATAGTTACTGTACTAACTCACACAATGGTAGGTGTTTGGCTAACAGGCTACCTCTTTGCAAATTATATTTAGATTCCAATCAAAGCTATGTGTAGCTGAGGGGACAGAGGGGCCTATTCATCAACACTAAAATAAAGTTTTTAAGGACATTTTCCTTAAATAACGTTATTTTGGTATTCATGTAGCCACTTAGCACAGGAGATATCACAGATATCTCCTTGCTAAGTTCCCCTGCGTTAATTTCCACACTCCCCATACATTAGTATGGGGATGTGGAATTTGATGCAGTTACTATTCGCCACTGTGAGGTGGCGAATAGCAGAATCCACTTACCTGTATCAGCGTGTGCAGGTCCCCCGACGAGTCCCTCCGGTGCTCTGCTCCGTCCTCAGGCTCCAGAGGCTGGTCTGTCATGTGTGCTCCCCAGCAGAGCACAAGAAAGTTTAGAAAAAGAAAAAAAAAAATTTTTTTTTCTCTAATCTGTCATGTGGTCTGCTGGGAAACCACATGACAGACCAGCAGAACGGTGCCGGAGGCTGCTGTGCGGACAGGTAAGTCGGGGAAGGTGAGCGGAGGGGGGTGGGGGGGGGGGGTACGAAACTTAACGCATCTGTAGGCAGTGCTGCGCATGCGCTGGCTTTACAGATGTAACAGCGCATGCGCAGCACTGTTTCCAGATGCGATAAGGTAGTGTAGGCAGGGAAAAGTATCTATTTCCCGAAAAGCTGTCATCGCAAAAATGACAGCTTTTCGGAATAGATACTTATGGAGAGGTGGAATGATGAATTCCACCTATAATTAGCTAGAACTCCATGAGAGTTCTAAAGCTAATTATCTCCAGAGAATTTTAATGTTTAATGAATAGGCCCCTAAATATGATTAATGAAATCTCCTCTCACCATGTTGTACATATGAGGGTTTCTTAGTTACCACTAAACAACAGGCATACATAGTATAGTAATCATTTCAAATTGTGAATTACATCCAGGACCTGTTGAATAACAATGAATAGGTTGACAGTGAATAGCTGCAATATGAGATTTTGGTATGTTGGGAGGAGGCTCTGGACTGATGAGTGATGTCACAATCTCAGGGAAAATTGCTGTGTAATGATGAGCAGGTTTACTTTGAATTTGCAAACCGTACTGTCCTAGATGTGCTTAGGAGAGATATTATGTTATGTTGTTATGTTAGTTTAGAAGCATTTGCTTTATAACTTTTCAATATAAAACAATGACCATATTTTACCAATAATAATGTTTTTCTAGGCACAGCAATAATTTCTAGCCTCAATTTAATATTTTCTGCTGTTTTATTTAAACTTAGTTGTTATTATTTTTCCATATACATAAACATGTATTGTAAACCTTTTTAATATATATGGAAGGAAGGGTCCATTTACTAACCAACAAAAAATGCTTTTCTCCAGCATGTTAGCGGGAGAAATACTAAATTATCGTTTCTCAATATTTAGTGTGGAGAAAAGTGTGTGTCTTTTCTTTTGTCCTGTCAGATTCCTGCAGCCCCCATATAGCAATGGGGGCTTACGAACAATATATATGAGAGAAGCTCCCCCTCTCTCATCCATTGTTCAAAACATCTGTGTGGATACATACGGGATGCCGGCATCCCGATAGGGCTAGGATACTGACACCTGTCGGTTGGTTTCCTTACCCTCCCCCTCTTCCTACCCTAACTCTCCCTCCCCTGTGCCTAAACCTAACTTCCCCCCTAGTGCCTAAACCTAACCTCCCCCTCTCCGCACCCTAAACCTAACCCTCCCCCCTTAGTGCCTAACCCTCCCCCTAGTGCCTAACCCTAACCCCTAATCCTCCCCCTAACCCCAGTTCTTACCTTCAGGATCCTGGCAGTTGGGATGCCGGCGTCAGTATTCTGACTAGGATAGGACATTCTGAGCTCTGGAATCCCAGCGGTCGGGATATTGACAGCATCCCCATCTGCGAATGTCATTTTGTCTGTTCACACTGGAGAAATGCAAGGAAAAGACATTTATCTTTCTGCTTTCTCCCAGAGTACACTGCTTCCACAGGTCCCTCAAGCAGGGCCGTCTCTACCATTGGGCTTAATGGGCAGTTGCCCTAGGGCCCCGAGCTTCAAGGGGCCCGCCAGCTCCCCTGCTGCCACGGCCACTTCGTAAATGTTTTTTTTTATAGCACTGTGTCCCAATCCGCCAGTTCCCCCCAATCCCCCCTCCGTGACGAGCAACACCACAACCCCCGCCCCGCGGTTGACGAGTACTTACCCCCAGGGGCGGATTGGGCCTCCTGTCTGGCCGCCCTTCATTCCCCACTGCTCTTCTCCGCCAGCCTGTCTGGCTGCTACTGCGATCAGAGCTTAGCTCCGATCGAATAGCGTAATGTAGTTGAAGAAAAATGGCCGATAGGGGAGCTGCTGCGCATGCCCACCCGCAGCAGCTTCTCCCATAAGCCTTTGCGGAGCCATCAGTCACCACTGATGGCTCCGCCTCCAGTCCATCCGTGGCTCGCCTCCATCACGCTCTACGTCTGCAGTTCAGCCCAGCCTTCCCTGCATGCACAGCAGCAGCAGCGGTAGCCGGCAGCCCACGGTATACACAGAAGGAGGAGCAGGAGTCAGCGCCGGCCAGTAAGTAAACTTTAATAAATCTGCCTGTCCGACTAGTGTCAAAGGAAGGGAGGGGGGGAGGGGTTTTTGGATACACAGGGGGCTAGGGAAATCTGGGAAATGGTGAGGATGGGGAATGGAGAGGCTGAGAGACAGGGGCTGGGGAATGGTGATGCTAAGAGACACGGGGCTGCGGAAGGTGCTGAGGGGCTGAAGATGGTGCTGAGGGGGAGAAGATTGTGGTGAGGGGCTGACGAGCAGAGGATGGTTATGAGTTTACAAGGGCTTAGGGCGGTGCTTAGGGCCTGTGGGGGAATCAATGTCTGTGATGTTTATTTTTTTCCCTGTGAGGGCAATCATTGAATCAATGTCTTATTTTTTGCTGTGTAGGACAATGTGTGTGCTTTGGGGGTTGTTTGTTTTTTTCTCCATGGGTGCCAATCTTTTTTCTTGTCGGGGCCAATGTGTTTTATTTTTTCCTAAGGGGGAATGGATGTTACACAAAAAAAAAAAAAGTGCAATAAATACCACCAGGCTAGAATAGAATAGGTGGGTAGGGGCCCCAGTGCATTGCTTTGCCCAGGGCCCACACTGCTGTTAAGACAGCCCTGCCCTCAAGCATAGTCTGCACATGCATGAACATGCGCATGCAGAATATGCATGTCTAAAGGCATCTTTCGCAACCATTAAGTGGGTAGGCGCATGCGCAATTGATTATTGAAAATACGTTACTTCTCTCCTTACCGGGAAAATCCAGTAATGCAAGGTCTGTCCCGGCATGCATATTTATATAGATACAGCAAAAATTACAATATTGTTTTATACTGATGCTTTTCCATTTTGTTACTAAATAGACCCCATAGTTGTAGAAAATATATATGATGTTACAATATATAGGAATTTCTGTTATTCTGCCATCATTTCTATCTAATGGTATTTTTTTAATTGTAGACATGGAGCTAATAGCAGATCACTTTCAGTCCACTTCTAGAATACAGTGGCATATATAGAACATTCTCAAGCATTTTTGTAGAAATATTTTATCCAAATGTAGTCTGTATTTATCAGTACTATAACTCATTTATACCCCTTTTCCACCAAAATCCAGATCCGATCCTGGTTTTCGAACACGTTTCCAACCAGGTTCAGACCCCATTTACACTGCACCTTGAACTGTTTTTCCCGGGTTAGCCCCGATTACACTGATCCTGGGTCTGCCCTGCAAACCTGTGTATGTCATTAGCCTTTTTCAGGCTCACAAAAATAAGGTAATAAAAGAGTGGGTGGTGACTGCTCACTGCATTGCTTCAATCATGGGCGATGAGTTACCAATGTGTAGCCCCGAGTTTGTGAGTGTTTGCGCATTACTGCTGTTAAACACAGTAAGTGAAAGCATGATGCAGCTTCTGACACTGGGCCTGAGTCAGACCCGCTCGCGAGCGCTCGCAAGCAGGTCGATGTTGGCCCAGTGCGCATGCGCACGACCCGGATAGCGATGGGCAAGCCGTCGCTCCGGGTCTCATCCCAAAGAGGGCGTGCTGTCGATGGTGAGTGACAGCACGCCCCCTTTGGTGAGCATGCCGGGGGCTTGGCTGCCAAGACGGAGGCATTCCCATGGGAACGCCTACCGTCTGGGGCCGGCCCCACTGACATCACAAGTGATGTCAGTGGGAGTGCTTTCGGCTCTGATAGAGCCGAAAGCACTCCAGGGCTTGCGGCAACGAGACCCTACCACAAGGGTCTTGTCGCAAGCCCGATGGTCGCGATGGTCAAGACCATCGCGACCATCTTTCTGGCTGCTCACCCACAGCTATACGAGCGGCCAGGAGGCCGCTCTAAAAATTAAGAAGGACGGCCCTTATTCAGAGCGGGGGCTCTGTCAGGGCGTCCGGCTCAGAATCAGGCCCTCTGTGTTACCTAGTGCAGTGTTATTTCAGGAGGAGGAGGGTGCAATTTTTGTCTGAGAGGGCTAGTACTTGACGCTAGTATTTGCGCAAAGGAGAGCCTTAATTTTCATCCACTATGTAATCCATCCTGAAATTGAGCACTGTAACAGACCGAAGAATGTGGGTCAGAAACCACAGGAATGGAGAAGCTTTCATGACGACTGCGAAAGCTTTTCAGGATGAGCAGTGGATGGTACACTTTTCACATATTGGGCTCTATTTACTACAATCCGCATTTTGAATGCAGATTGTAGTGTGATATTACCGACTGAATTCGCATTGCGAATTCATCCAATATCACAGGGATTTACTAAAAATCCCATGCAGGGAAAGAGCTTGCGATAAAGTTCTGTCCCTGTGAATCCCCTCTGCATCCTTATCACGGTATTTTCGCAAAGAATACCATGACAAGTGCCGATGCATGCGCAGACCGACCGTCGCTAATCCCCGCCCCCGTTGCTAAGCCCCTCCCCCATGATTGCGGCCCCCCTCGCGACCCCCCCTCCCCACAACCCCCCTCCCTAAATTACACTTACCTGCAGTGATCGGTGCTTCGGTGATGTCCTCCGTGGCTCCGGTCAGCTGACATCCCATCCTGCACTGGGACCCAGTCAGGTAACGACCAGGCCCCAGTGCAGGCTGGGAAACTAGCTGACCGGAGGGGAGACATCACCAGAGCCCCGATCTCCGGTCCCTGGACTCAGGTAACTTTTTTTTTTTTACTAATTATTATTTTTTTTTTTTACAGTGTATCAGCGTGTGGTTTGTTTAGACCACACAGCTGATCACTGGGGCCGGCTCCAGGCTCTGCTCTGCCCGTTAGAGCAAAGCAGGAGTCCGGTAACCGGGGAAGACCCTGGATAACGCCACCTCCAGGTGGCGTTATTATCACAGGGCTTTCCCCGGTATTTTTTCACAATTTATTTTTAGTAACTTTGGCCAGATCACATTTCCCATTACAATTATGGGAAATGTGATCTGCTTACTAAAAATAAGTGATACTTAGGGCTTGGAGTAGAATTTTATGAATTCTTCTCCAACTGTCCCTTAATAACTTTAGGTGATACTATAGAATTTTATGAATTCTTCTCCAACTGTCCCTTAATAACTTTAGGTGATACTAAAATAATGTGAAAAGGGTGTTAATAAATAGAGCCCATTTTGTGCTACATTCAACTATCTTCTGGAACTACTCACCCCAGCACTTACTAAGCAGATCACTAAATTCAGAAAACTCATTGAGCCAAGGAGGAGACTAGCCATTGCGTTGTGATGGTATGCTATCCCTGGAGAATACTGCTCCTTCTCCTGCTCGTTTGGAGTTGAGATAGCCACGGTCTGTAAAATAATGTACCAGGTCACCTGGGCAATGCTGGATACCCTCTCCCACCACTTCATCTCCCTGCCTCAATGTCAGGGCCTAGATGACATCATCAAAGGAGTCATGAGGTGGGGGTATCTGCAGTGTGCCGGTGTTATCGATGCCCCCCGTGACAACCTGGTGGACTACTACAACCGCAAAGGCTGGCATTCCATCATTTACAGGTTGTAGTGGACCACAACTACTGGTAAGCACTTTTTTCCCAGTGTATGTTTTACATATATCCATTGCACATGTATGGTTTTTTTTTGGCTAAAAACCTAATAAAAAATTATTTTAGCTTCACGGATGTCATTATTGGCTGGCCAGGACGTGCACATGATGTTCTCACCAATTCAGATCTTTTCCAGATCGTAGAGAAGCTTGATAGCTCGCTTTTCCTTAGAGAGGTAAGAATATATTGTATTTTTTCTCATTTTCTCCTCTAAATATATATTCATTTGTTTAATCAGGCAATGTAAACAATGAGTATTATCCTGTTTTCTTTTGTTATTCTGCTATACAGGATAATACTCGTTTTTTGCTCTTGAATTTTATTATATTCCGGGGGAGCACCACAACCATACTATCATAAAGGATTCATCAACTTATACAATACAAATGTTGGTTAATATATGATTTATTGAATATTTCTTATCCTGCGTGGAGATTTGTGTGTCTGGTTGTATACAATGTGTGTACAGTCCCTGTCATTGTGGGTCACCACCCCTAGTCCCCATATGTGGCAGCACGGTTGCTGTGATGGTTAGCTTTACTTCCTCTTACTAGGTCAAACATAACCACCATGCCAGTGTACATGCTCTGAAATACAGCTTATGGGGAATTTGTTCCTGTAGCCAAAATATCCATACTGTGTACGTTGTGTGTATCCACGTAATAGCCAATATAGAGTGTAAGCTCCATTGATATAGCAAGTGTTGTCAGTTTCCAAAATATTATGTGTAAAGCGCTGCGGAATATGTGTGCACTATAGGCGGAACTATTAATATTATTTGAAAACACATATATTCTGCAGTGATTTACATATAACATTTCAGTCACCTCCATGAGCCCCATGTGAATATACTTGTCCCACCTCTGCAATATAGTGATAATCTGTATTAAAGTAGCGCTGCTAATTGATCGCGGTGGCACTATCATATTAGCCCCGAAGTGCTGCCCGACGCCGGCACTTATCATGGATATTTTTCGGGACCTGATGTGCCCCGAAAAATAATCCATAATAAGTGCCATTTTTTCACCCCAAAAAGGTGTAATGCATAGGTCTGCTATCGCAGATGATGGGTGTTGTGAAGTGAAGTTGGAGTTTTATTTTACTATATTGATTATGGATTATGGTTTGCATGCCTTGATAATGGTCTATGCTTAGACCGAAATGTCATTTTTTTATTGCAACCTGGAATGAATTTCCTTATTACAGATGAAAAATAAAACTGTTGATTTTTGTCAAATCTGGTGAGTGCCCTTGTAACTGCACTATTCAGTGTGTGGTTCATTTTGCCTATATATACAGGGCTAGTAATGTTTTCTCACAGTAAAATTTAGTTTTACTGTATACTGTAGATGTGTTTTTGTCACGGAAAGTCCACCACATGTAAACATTTTACATGCTGGAAGAATCCAACAAGATAAACCAATGTGGTCTTTTGCAAAACCATTATATATTTTCTTGTACTGTATTTTACTTATATTAGACTTTTTACCAAACTTTTCCTGGTCCTTTGAAAAATATAAAAAAGAGTTTTGCCTGTAGATAAGTCATTGCGGGATCTTAGCCAGGATATTTCCATCAAACCGCACGGTTTTTCCTTTTGCAGTATCTGTAGAACAGGATATTTCTGTATTGCACACGTTCATAGTTAGTTACTTTCTATCTACTGGACAAAGAAAACACAAGAAGCACAGAGATACTTCTTTGAAGGGAACAGTAATGGAAGGTGAGCATTGGAAGGATCTCACCTATGGTAACAGATCAACAGATAAAGGCCCTGATTCAGAGCCGGACGCTCTGACCAGAGCGCTCGCTCTGAATCAGGGCCCACCTCCATTAATATGGAGTGTCCTCCTGGACGCTCGTATAGCTGTGGGTCACCACCCACAGCATATACGAGCGTTCAGGATGATGGTCGCGATGGTCTTGACCATCGCGACCATCAAAACTGCGAGCAAAAGCCTGCGGTTGAGTTTTTCAACCGCAAGGCCAGGAGTGATTTTGGCTCTATCAGAGCCAAAATCACTCCCACTGACATCACTAGTGATGTCAGTGGGGCCGGCTTCAGACGGTAGGCGTTCCCTTGGGAACGCCTCCGTCTGGAAGGCACGCCCCCGGCATGCCCACCAAAGGGGGCGTGCTGTCTGTCAACATCGACAGCACGCCCCCTTTGATGAGACACTCCGAGCGAAGGAAAGTCCTTCGCTCGTCGCGTCTTGTGCATGTGCACGACGGAGCTCCCTCCGTCGTGCGCATGCGCAGTGCAGACCATCGACCCACTTGCAAGCGGACAGCCGCTCGCGAGTGGGCCTGAATGAGGGCCAAAGTTTGTAGTGTGATTGGAGTTGTGTACAATTAAATTATTCACCAAGTTATGGGTTGCAAAAATGACAAATGTAAAATGACAAATACTAACAATGCTGCGATCTTTGCTGATACTATATAAATCTGGCAGTATGCAGGCACAGCAAATTCCTCCTTTAGGTTACCTCAGCTACTGTACATAATGCTCTAAATTGTAGTCTACCCTTCTCTGGCGGACCATACTTTTGAAAAGATAAACCTGCACTCCGGATCACACAAATGAGATGAGACTGCTTAGCACAATGTCGGAGCAGGGCTCTATGCACCATCATGTGCTGGCCCATCCCCCCAAACCCGTGCACCCCCGGGAAACTGCACCCCTTGCACACCCCTAGTTACAACAAAATACACATATGACTAAGCTAATATCCCTGACAAACACCATATGGTAGCGCACACTGGGAGCAGCACCCACAACATAATTTGTGATAAAGCTATAATCGTGCTAAAAGTGCATATGTTACAAAAAACATTGTAAACCCAAGGATTCATTGAGTCCATAGGGGGCAAGTAAGTTTGTAAATCCAATGGGATACACGTTGTAATCATTTTGATCTATCACTACCACGAATAGGTGGAGGTAAATGATCGATAAACCTATACTTTAAGTAGCCAGATTGTGTGGGCCTTTACAAAAATGCCTGGCTACATGGTGGTCAGTAAAGTTCAAAGAAGCACGAGTGGCCGATCTATGAAGGGCCAGAAGCTCTCTGAACCGACTCCTAGGGCAAGAAATCAAGCAAACAACAAATGTGGTGCTACATGTCACATGATGCCTAATGTAGTAAGTGTTACCTAAATAAAGGTGTTTAAATTAATTGCCTGCTGCAAGGTAACGGCATGTAGTACAATTAATACACTTAAAGTTTTTTTGGCCAAAAAAAGACAGTCTAGCTAGTCATATCGGTGACATCTGTTTTAACTAGTGGTGTGCACCGGCCACTTTTCGTGTTTTGTGTTTTGGTTTTGGATCGGGATCTTTTTTCGTGTTTTGGATCTGGATTGCTTTTGCCAAAACCACACTTCCGTGTTTTGGGTTCTGGGTTTTGTGTTTTGGATCTGTATTTTTTTGAAAAAAAGCATAAAAACAGCTAAAATCACAGAATGTGTTGGTTTTTCTGCTCCTATGCTATTATTAACCTCAATAACCTTAATTTCCACTCATTTCCAGTCTATTCTGAACACCTCACACCTCACAATAATGTTTTTATGTCCAAAAGGCTATGCTAAGCGACACGAGTGGGCGGCACAAACACGTGGCCCATCTAGGAGTGGCACTGCAGTGGCAGACAGGATGGCAGTTTGAAAAACTAGGCCCCAAACAGTACATAATGCAAAGAAAAAAAAGAGGTACAAGATGGAATTGTCCTTGGGCCCTCCCACCAACCCTTATGTTGTATAAACAGGACATGCACACTTTAACAAAGCAATCATTTCAGCGCCAGGGTCTGCCACACGACTGTGGCTGAAATGATTGGTTCGTTTGGGCCCCCACAAAACAAACTGGCAATTAATCTGTCCCTGCACAAACTGGCTCTACGGAGGCAAGATGTCATCCTCATCCTCCTCATCCACCGATTCCTCACCCTCTTCAGTGTTGTGTACATCCTCATCCTCACAGACTATTAACTCGCCCCCGCTGGAATCCACCACCACAGGTCCCTCTGTACGTTCTGGAGGCTGGTCTCCCTGGAAGAGTTGATAATTCATTTTTATGAACATCATCTTCTCCACATTTTCTGGAAGCAACCTCCTATGCCTTTTGCTGACAAGGTTCCCGGCTGCACTAAACACTCTTTCTGAGTACACACTGGAGGGGGGGCAGCTCAGGTAAAATAGAGCCAGTTTGTACTAGGGATGAGCGGGTTCGGTTCCCTGAGAACCGAACCCACCCGAACTTCGGGGATCCGGGGCGATCCGAGCCCAAGCTCGGATCTCCCTGTCTGCCCCGGATCCCTCTCCCGAGGCAAAACCTCGAGATCTGCTGTCGGATCTCGAGGTTTTGCCTCGAGCGGCCATTTAAAAAAAAATGCCTTTGCCTTTAATGGGCAAAGTGCTGATTGGCTGACAGAGCCGTCTGTCACGGCTCTCAGCCAATCAGCATTATGGTGCTCATTTGCATGTAGCACGGACTCGTGAGATCCGTGCTACATGCATCTGTGTGATTGACACAGAGCACTAACGGGTCCGTGAGACCCGTCTGTGCTGCTGTGGTAAATAAAAAAAAAAAAACCTGTGTAAAAAGAGAAAAAAATGGCGTGCCCCCCCCCAAAAAAAGAGCAACCAGCCCCGGGCATTAGTGACCCAGTGCTGGGTGTGCTTAAATACAGGGGACAAACGACGTAGGGGTCCCCTGTACTTAAACACAACCAGCACCGGGCTAGTCAGAACCAGAGCTGGTTGCCAAAATACGGGGGACAAACGACGTAGGGGTCCCCCGTATTCTGCGCAACCAGCTCTGGGCTCTGATCCGGTCCTGGTTCTGGAAATACAGGGGAAAAAAATGAGTAGGGTTCCCCTGTATGTTCCAGAACCAGCACTGGACTTTTTCTAGCGGGGGGCTGATGCCACAGCCAGGGGAGCCCTTTCACCGGGCCCCCCAGCCGCAGCATCAGCCCTGACCGCTAGTCAGCCCAGGCCGGGGATCCCTGGAGAGCTGGGGACCCCCCCAATAAAGGGGTCACCCTCTCCAGGGCACCCCAGGCCCAGGCTGATAGCCCGGGGCTATCCCCGCCACCCCTGGTGGCGGTGGGTGGCGGGTTGATTGTGTGGTGTGGTGTAAATAAAGAATATCAAACATTGTCTTTACAAGTAGAACTGCAAGTCCCAGCAAGCCTGCCCCGCATGCTGGTACTTGGAGAACCACAAGTACCAGCATGCAGGGCATTAAGGGCCCACTAGTACCTGTAGTTCACCTGTAAAAAAATGTTTAAAAAAAACACAGGACACACACACCGTGACAGTATAAGTTTATTAAACATACACACACACACATGTACACATACTCACCTATGTAACCCTGTAGCATCGGTCCACTTGTCCGGTAAAGTATCCATAGGGGACCTGTGAAAAAAAACATACTCACCATCTCCTATGCGAGGTTCTGTCCTCTTCGTTCCAAAGTAGGCATCCCCGGACTTGGCAAAAAAAAAAAACGAAAACGCGATCCACGAACTTAGTACCGTTCTATAGAACGGTACTTCCCGAATGAGAGCTTAGCGGCGGGGTATCACCATGGAAACCCCGCTGCTAAGCGTTCATTGGCTGAGAGAGGTCATCTCCCGTCTCTCAGCCAATGAACGGCTCCCTCCATTGTAGTCAATGCTGGGAGCCGCAAGGTTATTAAAGTTTACCCTGCGGTTCCCACCATTGACTACAATGGAGGGAGCCGTTCATTGGCTGAGAGACGGGAGATGACCTCTCTCAGCCAATGAACGCTTAGCAGCGGGGTTTCCATGGTGATACCCCGCCGCTAAGCTCTCATTCGGGAAGTACCGTTCTATAGAACGGTACTAAGTTCGTGGATCGCGTTTTCGTTTTTTTTTTTTGCCAAGTCTGGGGATGCCTACTTTGGAACGAAGAGGACAGAACCTCGCATAGGAGATGGTGAGTATGTTTTTTTCACAGGTCCCCTATGGATACTTTACCGGACAAGTGGACCGATGCTACAGGTTACATAGGTGAGTATGTGTACATGTGTGTGTGTGTATGTATGTTTAATAAACTTATACTGTCACGGTGTGTGTGTCCTGTGTTTTTTTAAACATTTTTTTTACAGGTGAACTACAGGTACTAGTGGGCCCTTAATGCCCTGCATGCTGGTACTTGTGGTTCTCCAAGTACCAGCATGCGGGGCAGGCTAGCTGGGACTTGCAGTTCTACTTGTAAAGACAATGTTTGATATTCTTTATTTACACCACACCACACAATCAACCCGCCACCCACCGCCACCAGGGGTGGCGGGGATAGCCCCGGGCTATCAGCCTGGGCCTGGGGTGCCCTGGAGAGGGTGACCCCTTTATTGGGGGGGTCCCCAGCTCTCCAGGGATCCCCGGCCTGGGCTGACTAGCGGTCAGGGTTGATGCTGCGGCTGGGGGGCCCGGTGAAAGGGCTCCCCTGGCTGTGGCATCAGCCCCCCACTAGAAAAAGTCCAGTGCTGGTTCTGGAACATACAGGGGAACCCTACTCATTTTTTGTCCCCTATATTTCCAGAACCAGGACCGGATCAGAGCCCAGAGCTGGTTGCGCAGAATACAGGGGACCCCTACGTCGTTTGTCCCCCGTATTTTGGCAACCAGCGCTGGTTCTGACTAGCCCGGTGCTGGTTGTGTTTAAGTACAGGGGACCCCTACGTCGTTTGTCCCCTGTATTTAAGCACACCCAGCACTGGGTTACTAATGCCCGGGGCTGGTTGCTCTTTTTTGGGGGGGTGCACGCCATTTTTTTCTTTTTTTACACAGGTTTTTTTTTTTTTTTTTACCACAGCAGCACAGACGGGTCTCACGGACCTGTCATTGCTCTGTGCCAATCACACAGATGCATGTAGCACGGATCTCCCGGGTTCGTGCTACATGCAAATGGGCACCATAACGCTGATTGGCTTCCTGTCTGCCACTGCAGTGCCACTCCTAGATGGGCCACGTGTTTGTGCCGCTCCCTTGTGTCGCTTAGCATAGTCATCCAGCTTCCTCGGTACAACCTTTTGGCCTAAAAACAATATTGTGAGGTGTGAGGTGTTCAGAATAGAGTGGAAATGAGTGGAAATTAATGTTATTGGGGTTATTAATAGCGTAGGAACAAAAAAAGGCCCATTTATGTGATTTTAGCGTTTTTTTTTTTTTTTTTTAAGAAAAAATCCAGATCCAAAACACAAAACCCAGAACCCAAAACACGGAAGGGTGGTTTTGGCAAAACCAATCCAGATCCAAAACACGAAGAAAGATCCAGATCCAAAACCAAAACACAAAACACGAAAAGTGTCCGGTGCACACCCCTAGTTTGTACAGGGGCCTCCAAATTGCCTCTTTTTCCTGCCAGTACATGTACGGACTGTCTGACATGCCTACTTGGATACTGTCACCGATGTAATCCTTTAACAGACAGACGCACGCTACTGTGTTGATGCACGTGCGGCTACATAACACAAGTCACAAACACATAAAAAAATTGTTTTTTATCTTTTGGAGCACTTTGAGGGTTACACCACCCTTTAACAGACAGACGCACGCTTGTCGCTGCTGCTTTGAGGATGCAGGTGCGTCTACAGCCCACACAATTCACAAAGACAGTAAAAAAAAAGAAGAATTTTTTTATTATTTGTGGAGCGCACTTTGAGGGTTACACCACCCTTTAACAGATAGACGCATGCTTGTCGCTGCTGCTTTGAAGATGCAGGTGCAGCTACAGCCCACACAATTCACAAAGACAGAAAAAAAAAGATTTTTTTATTGTTTGTGGAGTGCACTTTGAGGGTTACACCACCCTTTAACAGACAGACGCACGCTTGTCGCTGCTGCTTTGAGGATGCAGGTGCAGCTGAAGCCCACACAATTCACAAAGACAGAAAAAAAAGAAGAATTTTTTTATTGTTTGTGGAGCGCACTTTGAGGGTTACACCACCCTTTAACAGACAGATGCACGCTTGTCGCTGCTGCTTTGAGGATGCAGGTGGAATCTAGATGGGATTTGGAACTGGGGATACACTACCTCCATCAATTGTCTAAATCCCACTGCACTAATGGCGGATACCGGACGCACGTCTAACACCAACATAGCAGTCAAGGCCTCAGTTATACGTTTTGCTTCAGGATGACTGCTGTCGTACTTCATCCTCCTCACTGGGGACTGTTGGAGGGTCAATTGTTTAGTAAAAGTAGTGGTGTTCCTACTTCCTCTCTGGGATGATGAACAACTCCCAGCAGCAGCAACAGCACTAGGAGGTAGTGGTTCTTGATCTTTCCCTATTTTATTTTTATCGGAGAAAGTTTGGTCCTCCATTTATGTTATATTGATATATACGTGCAGCTAAGGCGCACACAAACACAGAAAATTATTTTTTATTTTTGTTGGACACTAGTGCACTTTGTGGGTTACACCACCTTTTAAGAAATGAGCCAGCCAGCCCTTTACTTATGGGACACAGGCGCACGCTTTGCGCTGCTCCTTTGTTGATGCACGTGCAGCTACTGCGCACACAATTCACAAACACAAAAAAATATATATTTTTATTTTATTTGGAGTGCCCTTTGGGGGTTACAGCACCCTTTAACAGTCAAGCCAGCCGGCCCTTTACTTATGGGACACAGACGCACGCTTGGCGCTGCTCCTTTGTTGATGCACGTGCAGACACAGTGCACACAATTCACAAACACAGAAAATATTTTTTTATTTTGTTTGGAGTGCCCTTTGGGGGTTACAGCACCCTTTAATGGACAAGCCAGCCGGCCCTTTACTTATGACACAGGGCACGCTTGGCGCTGCTCCTTTGTTGATGCACGTGCTGCTACTGAGCACACAATTCACAAACACAAAAAAATATATTTTTTTATTTTGTTTGGAGTGCCCTTTGGGGGTTACAGCACCCTTTAACGGACAAGCCAGCCGGCCCTTTACTTATGGGACACAGACGCACGCTTGGCGCTGCTCCTTTGTTGATGCACGTGCAGACACAGTGCACACAATTCACAAACACAGAAAATATTTTTTTATTTTGTTTGGAGTGCCCTTTGGGGGTTACAGCACCCTTTAATGGACAAGCCAGCCGGCCCTTTACTTATGACACAGGGCACGCTTGGCGCTGCTCCTTTGTTGATGCACGTGCTGCTACTGAGCACACAATTCACAAACACAAAAAAATATATTTTTTTATTTTGTTTGGAGTGCCCTTTGGGGGTTACAGCACCCTTTAACAGACAAGCCAGCCGGCCCTTTACTTATGGGACACAGGCGCACGCTTGGCACTACTTTGTTGATGCACGTGCTGCTACTGCGCACACAATTCACAAACACAAAAAAATATATATTTTTATTTTTTTTGGAGTGCACTTTGGGGGTTACAGCACCCTTTAACGGTCAAGCCAGCCGGCCCTTTACCTATGACACAGGCGCACGCTTGGTGCTACTTTGTTGATGCACGTGTGGCTACTGCGCACACAAATCACAAACACAAAACAATATATTTTTTTATTTTGTTTGGAGTGCCCTTTGGGGGTTACAGCACCCTTTAATGGACAAGCCAGCCGGCCCTTTACTTATGGGACACAGGCGCACGCCTGGTGCTGCTCCTTTGTTGATGCACGTGAAGCCACAGTGCACACAATTCACAAACACAGAAAATATTTTTTAATTTTGTTTGAAGTGCTCTTTGGGGGTTACAGCACCCTTTAACGGTCAAGCCAGCCGGCCCTTTACTTATGACACAGGCGCACGCTTGGCACTACTTTGTTGATGCACATGCGGCTACTGCGCACACAATTCACAAACACAGAAAAAATATTTATTTTTTTTGCACTTGGGGGGTGCACCCCTGATGGACAGAGCACCCCCTGGACAACACTATAGCACCCCTTTAGGACTGGGACACTGCGCAGGACTTTGGAGTGGACACAGCCCCTATGGACAACTGACTGTACAACACAGTCCAGCTAGCCCCTATGGACTTTGGAGAAGTGGACACAGCCCCTATGGACAACAGCAGCACAGCACAACACAGCCATCCCCTATGGACTTTGGAGGAGTGGACACAGCCCCTATGGACAACAGCAGCACAGTACAACACAGCCAGCCCCTATGGACTTTGGAGGAGTGGACACAGCCCCTATGGACAACAGCAGCACAGCGCAGCACAACACAACACTACACTACACTACACAGCCCAGCCAGCCCTAACTCCCACCCTCCCTCTTCATTGTCCACAGCCGAGTGAGAAAATGGCACCAACGCGGGTACCTTATATAGAATCCAAAACCCGCGAGACCCGGAAGGCGGGATGATGACGTTTTGCCTCGATTTCAGATCCGGGTCAGGCGAAAAAAGTCGAGCCTGACTCGGATCGGCCTCGGATCGGGCGGGCTCGGGGGGGTTCGGATTTCAGAAATCCGCACCCGCTCACCCCTAGTTTTAATTAGTATGTCTCTAAGTTTCTTGCCACAGGAATAACAGGACATAAGGCTCATGTTTCAGCTAACCCTAACTTGGTATCAGATTGAATCATAGGTCACTATTTTTTAGGAGTTTGAGTAATGCCTTTGCTAGCCTGATTATATTTATTGAACTAAGGTACTGTAGTTGCATATTGTTAGGCAACACATTCTTTTTTCTTAACAGGTTTACCCTAGGTATATTAGCCACTTTTTATCTATAACCACTCAGAAATTGACATTTATTTTTTTTATTGAATTGGGTCAAGAACATCTATTTAAAATGTATTCAAAATGATCAGCCACTAGTTACACACTGGGGGGCTGAGGGGTATGAATTAATATTTCCCGGCGGCTGCTCCTCTCTGTAATCAGTAGCACGGCAGACACTGGGGGAGGGTGCAGGGATGCGGAGGGGCCGGGGCCTATGCCATTGGCAGCTGCTGGAAAATTATCTTCAGGCAGCCGACCACCTACTGTGCTTTTTTGACTGGTAGCTTTGTTTGCAACCATGTCAGTTAATGCACAGCCTGGAGTAGTCGCAAACTGTGTGACCATGCCAGGCAAGTGGTTAAGGATCATCATTCTAGTGTTCTCCAGCATTACATTATCATAACCTATAGCTTTACATTTAGCTGTTATACTCTCTATTTGCAGATGGACCTCTAGGGAGTTACTATTATCTAAGGAGCTGAGAGTATGGCAATCTGATTTTAAGGGGTTTAGAATGTCAACTATTAACTCCAAGTAGCGCTTTCCCATCTGTTGGTTTTGAGTACATAGATATGACTAGGTTGGAACTATCATGTGATATCTTAACATCAAATACATTCACTTGCATAGAGCTAATGGTATATGTGAAATGAACTGGGCTGTCACTGGTATTACATTACACAGTGAGGGAGATAAATGACTACTTGGGGACTTTCCAAAATATAAGCAAGTCAGATATGAATCTAAAGTGATAAAGCATGTTGGCAGCAATTAACAGGTCTTTCTCAATGCCAAACAACAATAACTTGGCGTACAATGAGGCCACATTGGGCCCCATCGCACAAACAGAAACCTGCAAATAAAAAAGGCCATCCTAAAGGAAATTTTGTTATGAAAGTATCATTTATAATAAATTCAAAAAGAGATCCAAATTAGGTCCCTTATATCTATGGTTAGTAGTCAGAAATCTCCACCCTGCAGTTTCCGGCTGGTCACATTAGCAGATCAAAGCCAAACTGTATTGGGAGGAGGTGGAAGGACATTTAACTTGTTCAATAGAGTGGTATTATCCAGAAGGAAATTAAGGTGTTCCTTAATACACATTTGTAATAGAACATCAATACAGTGGCGTTATTTCATCCCAGGTGCCCGGAGGCAAGATGTTGGTGCCTCCCTCAAATTAAAATGTATCACCCCCCCAGCCCCAGCTGCCGCCCTCCTATGCAGTTCCACCAGTAGTGGTCCCCCTATGCAGTGCCCTCTGTAGAGGTCCCCCTAAGCAGTGCCGCCTATGTAGTGCCCCGCAGTAATGGTCCCCCTATGCAGTACCTCCAGTAGTGGTCCCCCTTTGCAGTGCCCCAGTAGTAAGGGCCCCTGTAGTGCCCCCAGTAGTAAGCCCCCTGTAGTACTCCCAGTAGTAAGCCCCCAGTAGAAAACTCCCTGTAGTGCCCCCAGTAGAAAGCCCCCAGCAATGCCCCCTGTAGAAAGCCCCCAGTAATGCCCCCTGTAGTAAGCCCCCTGTAGAAAGCCCCCAGTAATGCCACCTGTAGAAAGCCCCCAGTAATGCCCCCTGTAGTAAGCCCCCAGTAATGTCCCCTGTAGTAAGCCCCCATAATGCCCCCTGTAGTAAGCCCCCTGTAATGCCCCCTGTGGTAAGCCCCCAGTAATGCCCTCTGTAGTGAGCCCCCAGTAATGAGCCCCCAGTAATGCCCCCTGTAGTGAGCCCCCAATAATGCCCCCTGTAGTGAGCTACCAATAATGCCCCCTGTAGTGAGCCCCCCCCCCCCGCAAGCGCATACACATAAAAAAAAAAAGCCAATACTTACCTGAAACCCCGCTCCAGTGCTGCTGCCTTCCGTCCCTGGCGCCCGCTCCTCAGAACTATGGGAGTGACGTCATGACATCACTCCCATAGTGCATTGCGGGACCCGGAAGCGGAGCTCAGGAGTGAGCTCCGTACCTCCGGCTGCCACCGGGGGGGAAAGAAGGAGCCGGGTGCCCGCTGGTAACACACTCAGCGGGCGCCTGGCAAATAGGATCCCTGTGGATCCCTGCGTATTGACGCCGCTGGAGGTGGAGCGCCGATCAGCGGCACTCCATCTCCATAGCAGTGCCAGGAACGGCCCGGGGGACAATGGAGCCAGGTGCCCCTTTAAGGGCTGGAGCCCGGCGGCAAATGACTCCATTGTCTCCGGAATTCCGCCACTGCATCAATATATAGAAACACTAATTTAAAAAGGGCACACCTGGCCGAAATTATCCAGCAGCCAGGTGGTTTTGTCTAAGGGGCCCCATATATCTGCGATGGATTGCCACGATCCTGCAATGTTGCAACACGGCATCGCAGGATCACAGAAATCCAACATTTTGGATTTTGGTGATTTGACGATCGAGATCAAAAAATGATCGCAATTGTCAAATTGCGGACATTTAACATGTCAAATGTCTGAGATCCGGCGACAGATCGCAGGACATCGATGGTGGGCAATCAGAAATTTCCGATGGGCGATCAGAAATTTCCGATCGCATCCCTGCATAGCGGCGATTCGTCGCAGATGTATTGGCACCTTTACTCTTAGGAATAGTGCATAGAATCTTAGGAGTAGTATATAGAAGCTACTGTCTCGACTGACCCCAAAAGGACAACCACTTTAGGGGCCTATCCATCAGCAGATCTTTCTGATAGACAAAAGACAAAATATTTATCTTTTGAAAATTCCTGGGGCTGCGGTGAGAGATATCTGTCAAGTACATGACAGATTTTTTGCAAACGACGAACGATATTGCATGACATCATTCTGGGGATTTTTTAAATGTTTCTATTCATTTACATTACAAAATCGTTCGTCGTTCATCGTTTACCGTGACAGATATTTCTAATATCTGTCAGTGATAAACGATAATTGACCAACATGTTGGAGAGACAAAAGACCCAATTTGTCGGCCGCAGGAGTGCGCATTTTTATCGTTCAGAGCCTATCCATTAGCAGATAAATTGAACGACTGAACAATAAATCGTTCATCTTTCACATTTATCTGCTAATGGATAGGCCCCTTTATACTACTTAAAGATCAGGTTTATCAATATTACATTCTGACCAATTAACATCATTAGATGACTCAGTATCCAACATATATTTTATGATGTCTGCAAAAGAAAAGGTGTCTTTCATCTCTAGGACAAACACCTGATGCCCACTGATATATGATTGGTGCTCATAATCAGCATTAACCTTCTGTAGCTTCTCCTGTTTAAACTTGATCATGCCATAAATAAATTGTAAATAGCCACATGATTTGTAAGCTTGTCAAGCCAGTTTGTATTAGGATCTGCCTCAAAGGCCGGCTGGTGCAGTGATTCAAAAGCTGCAAATTTATCTTTATTGAAGTTCAGTTCCAGCTTTGATCTATGACTAAAAGTATAAGGTCGAATTCACATTTGTTTAAGCTAGCGATCCATCACTTAAAAAATTTATTACTATACCTCCCAACTGTTCAGGTATTACAAACCCTAAATACCTTAGGGATTTTTTTAGACTTTAGGGGGGTATCCAATTAACTGCGATTGGCGAAAAACAGGGATTATCCCCTTTTTTCGCCAATGTTTTTTCCCCCTATCACGAAATAATAGGCTAATTCACCCGAAAACACATAGGATCCGTGATAAGCTCACAAACCTATGTGGTTTTGCCATTGAGGCTGTGAAAAAATGGCACTTATCGTGGATTATTTTTTACGGGACATATCACACCCCGAAAAAAAGCCACAATAAGTGCCTGCGTCGGGCGAGACTTCGGAGCTAATTGGATAGCCCCGTCACGATCAATTAGTAGTGCTACTTTAGCGCTGCTAATTGGATACCCCCTTACTGTGTATAATAGTCACTTAAAGACATTCCATGATAATAGAAATCAATTTCCTTCTTTTTAAGGTGCAACTAATCCTTATATAGATCTTCCAGTGTTATTGATTCAATATGATTAACAAATTGTTCCTTATATAGAATTTCTTCTGCTTCTGAAGTACTTAACACATTGCCTAACACTTGCTCAATAAAACCTGATGCAGTATCACCATTCACCTGTTCAGCCATACTGAAGCACAGATAATCACTTTAAGTGGCAGATGTGTAGATAAAATACAGAAAATATGCAGATAGGCTGACTTTAAATGGAGTACATATAGATTATACAGTATATATATATATATATATATATATATATATATA
Source organism: Taudactylus pleione (assembly GCA_031769625.1). Classification (NCBI taxonomy): domain Eukaryota; kingdom Metazoa; phylum Chordata; class Amphibia; order Anura; family Myobatrachidae; genus Taudactylus; species Taudactylus pleione. The sequence continues at coordinate 9,939,799 of JAUIMM010001030.1, read as the reverse complement.
TGTATATATATATATATATATATATATATATATTAGGGGTGTGCACCGGCCACTTTTCGTGTTTTGTGTTTTGGTTTTGGATCTGGATCTTTCTTCGTGTTTTGGATCTGGATTGGTTTTGCCAAAACCACCCTTCCGTGTTTTGGGTTCTGGGTTTTGTGTTTTGGATCTGTATTTTTTTGAAAAAAAGCATAAACACAGCTAAAATCACAGAATTTGTAGGTTTTTCTGCTCCTATGCTATTATTAACCTCAATAACCTTAATTTCCACTCATTTCCAGTCTATTCTGAATACCTCACACCTCACAATAGTGTTTTTATGTCCAAAAGGTTGCACCGAGGTAGCTGGATGACTATGCTAAGCGACACGAGTGGGCGGCACAAACACGTGACCCATCTAGGCGTGAAACTGCAGTGGCAGACAGGATGGCATTGAAAAACTAGGCCCCAAACTGTACATAATGCAAAGAAAAAAAAGAGGTGCAAGATGGAATTGTCCTTGGGCCCTCCCACCCACCCTTATGTTGTATAAACAGGACATGCACACTTTAACAAACCAATCATTTCAGCGCCAGGGTCTGCCACACAACTGTGGCTGAAATGATTGGTTCGTTTGGGCCCCCACAAAACAAGCTGGCAATTAATCTGTCCCTGCACAAACTGGCTCTACGGAGGCAAGAAGTCGTCCTCATCCTCCTCATCCACAGATTCCTCACCCTCTTCAGTGTTATGTACATCCTCATCCTCACAGAGTATTAATTCGTCCCTGCTGGAACCACAGGTCCCTCTGTACGTTCTGGAGGCTGGTCTCCCTGGAAGAGTTGATCATTCATTTTATGAACATCATCTTCTCCACATTTTGTGGAAGCAACCTCCTACGCCTTTCGCTAACAAGGTTCCCGGCTGCACTAAACACTCTTTCGGAGTACACACTGGAGGGGGGGCAACTCAGGTAAAATAGAGCCAGTTTGTACAGGGACCTCCAAATTGCTTCTTTTTCCTGCCAGTACAGGTACGGACTGTCTGACATGCCTACTTGGATGCTGTCACCGATGTAATCCTTTAACAGACAGACGCACGCTTGTCGCTGCTGCTTTGAGGATTCAAGTGCGGCTACAGCCCACACAATTCACAAAGACAGAAAAAAAAAAAGAATATTTTTATTGTTTGTGGAGCACACTTTGAGGGTTACACCACCCTCTAACAGACAGACGCACGCTTGTCGCTGCTGCTTTGAGGATGCAAGTGCGGCTACAGCCCACACAATTCACAAAGACAGAAAAAAGAAGAAGAATATTTTTATTCTTTGTGTAGCACACTTTGAGGGTGTCACCACCCTTTAACAGACAGACGCACGCTTGTCGCTGCTGCTTTAAGGATGCAGGTGCGGCTACAGCCCACACATTTCACAAAGACCGAAAAAAAAAGAACAATATTTTAATTGTTTGTGTAGCACACTTTGAGGGTGTCACCACCCTTTAACAGACAGACGCACGCTTGTCGCTGCTGCTTTAAGGATGCAGGTGCGGCTACAGCCCACACAATTCACAAAGACAGAAAAAAGAAGAATATTTTTATTGTTTGTGTAGCACACTTTGAGGGTGTCACCACCCTTTAACAGACAGACGCACGCTTGTCGCTGCTGCTTTGAGGATGCAAGTGCGGCTACATCGCACACAAGTCACAAACACATAAAAAAAATAGTTTTTATTTTTTGGAGCACTTTGAGAGTTACACCACCCTTTAACAGACAGACGCACGCTTGTCGCTGCTGCTTTAAGGATGCAGGTGCGGCTACAGCCCACACATTTCACAAAGACCGAAAAAAAAGAACAATATTTTAATTGTTTGTGTAGAACACTTTGAGGGTGTCTCCACCCTTTAACAGACAGACGCACGCTTGTCGCTGCTGCTTTAAGGATGCAGGTGCGGCTACAGCCCACACAATTCACATAGACAGATAAAAGAAGAAGAATATTTTTATTGTTTGTGTAGCACACTTTGAGGGTGTCACCACCCTTTAACAGACAGACGCACGCTTGTCACTGCTGCTTTAAGGATGCAGGTGCGGCTACAGCCCACACATTTCACAAAGACCGAAAAAAAAAGAACAATATTTTAATTGTTTGTGTAGCACACTTTGAGGGTGTCACCACCCTTTAACAGACAGACGCACGCTTGTCGCAGCTGCTTTAAGGATGCAGGTGCGGCTACAGCCCACACAATTCACAAAGACAGAAAAAAGAACAATATTTTAATTGTTTGTGTAGCACACTTTGAGGGTGTCACCACCCTTTAACAGACAGACGCACGCTTGTCGCTGCTGCTTTAAGGATGCAGGTGCGGCTACAGCCCACACAATTCACAAAGACAGAAAAAAGAAGAATATTTTTATTGTTTGTGTAGCACACTTTGAGGGTGTCACCACCCTTTAACAGACAGACGCACGCTTGTCGCTGCTGCTTTGAGGATGCAAGTGTGGCTACATCGCACACAAGTCACAAACACATTAAAAAAATTTTTTTGATTTTTTGGAGCACTTTGAGAGTTACAACACCCTTTAACAGACAGACGCACGCTTGTCGCTGCTGCTTTGAGGATGCAAGTGCGGCTACAGCCCACACAATTCACAAAGACAGAAAAAAAAAGAACAATATTTTAATTGTTTGTGTAGCACACTTTGAGGGTGTCACCACCCTTTAACAGACAGATGCACGCTTGTCGCTGCTGCTTTAAGGATGCAGGTGCGGCTACAGCCCACACATTTCACAAAGACAGAAAAAAAAAGAACAATATTTTAATTGTTTGTGTAGCACACTTTGAGGGTGTCACCACCCTTTAACAGACAGACGCACGCTTGTCGCTGCTGCTTTGAGGATGCAGGTGGAATCTAGACGGGATTTGGAACCGAGGACACACTACCTCCATCAATTGTCTAAATCCCACTGCACTAATGTCGGATACCGGACGCACGTCTAACACCAACATAGCAGTCAAGGCCTCAGTTATACGTTTTGCTTCAGGATGACTGCTGTCGTACTTCATCCTCATCGCTAGGGACTGTTGGAGGGTCAATTGTTTAGTAAAAGTAGTGATGTTCCTACTTCCTCTCTGGGATGATGAACAACTCCCAGCAGCAGCAACAGCACTAGTAGGAAGTGGTTCTTGATCTTTCCCTATTTTATTTTTATCAGAGAAAGTTTGGTCCTCCATTTATGTTATATTGATATATATACGTGCGGCTAAAGCGCACACAAACACAGAAAATATTTTTTTATTTTTGCTGGAGAGTAGTGCACTTTGTGGGTTACACCACCCTTTAAGAAATGAGCCAGCCGGCTCTTTACTTATGGGACACAGGCGCACGCTTGGCGCTGCTCCTTTGTTGATGCACGTGCAGCCACACTGCACACAAGTCACAAACACAGAAAATATATATTTTTTTGGTTTGGAGTGTACTTTGGGGGTTACAGAACCCTTTAATGGTCAAGCCAGCCAGCCCTTTACTTATGACACAGGCGCACGCTTGGCACTACTTTGTTGATGCACGTGCGGCTACTGCGCACACAATTCACAAACACAGAAAATAATTTTTTTTTTGGTTTGGACTGGAGTGTACTTTCGGGGGTTACAGCACCCTTTAACGGTCAAGCCAGCCGGCCCTTTACTTATGACACAGGCGCACGCTTGGCACTACTTTGTTGATGCACGTGCGGCTACTGCGCACACAATTCACAAACACAGAAAATAAATTTTTTTTTGGTTTGGACTGGAGTGTACTTTGGGGGTTACAGCACCCTTTAACGGTCAAGCCAGCTGGCCCTTTACTTATGATACAGGCGCACGCTTGGCACTACTTTGTTGATGCACATGCGGCTACTGCGCACACAATTCACAAACACAGAAAATAATTTTTTTTTTGGTTTGGACTGGAGTGTACTTTGGGGGTTACAGCACCCTTTAACGGTCAAGCCAGCCGGCCCTTTACTTATGACACAGGCGCACGCTTGGCACTACTTTGTTGATGCACGTGCGGCTACTGCGCACACAATTCACAAACACAGAAAATAATTTTTTTTTTGGTTTGGACTGGAGTGTACTTTCGGGGGTTACAGCACCCTTAACGGTCAAGCCAGCCGGCCCTTTACTTATGACACAGGCGCACGCTTTGCACTACTTTGTTGATATACATGCGGCTACTGCGCACACAATTCACAAACACAGAAAATAATTTTTTTTTTGGTTTGGACTGGAGTGTACTTTGGGGGTTACAGCACCCTTTAACGGTCAAGCCAGCCGGCCCTTTACTTATGACACAGGCGCACGCTTGGCACTACTTTGTTGATGCACGTGCGGCTACTGCGCACACAATTCACAAACACAGAAGATTATTTTTTTTTTGGTTTGGACTGGAGTGTACTTTCGGGGTTTACAGCACCCTTAACGGTCAAGCCAGCCGGCCCTTTACTTATGACACAGGCGCACGCTTGGCACTACTTTGTTGATGCACGTGCGGCTACTGCGCACACAATTCACAAACACAGAAAATAATTTTTTTTTGGTTTGGACTGGAGTGTACTTTCGGGGGTTACAGCACCCTTTAACGGTCAAGCCAGCCGGCCCTTTACTTATGACACAGGCGCACGCTTGGCACTACTTTGTTGATGCACGTGCGGCTACTGCGCACACAATTCACAAACACAGAAAATATATTATTTTTTTAGCACTTGGGGGGAGCACCCCTGATGGACAGAGCACCCCCTGGACAACACTACAGCACCTCTTTAGGACTGGGACACTGCACAGGACTTTGGAGTGGACACAGCCCCTATGGAGAACTGACTGCACAACACAGTCCAGCCAGCCCCTATGGACTTTGAAGTAGTGGACACAGCCCCTATTAACAACAGCAGCACAGCACAACACAGCCAGCCCCTATGGACTTTGAAGTAGTGGACAACAGCAGCACTACACTACACTACACTACACAGCCCTAACTCCCACCCTCCCTCTTCACTGTCCACAGCCGAGTGAGAAAATGGCGCCGACGTGGGTACCTTATATAGGATCCAAAACCCGCGAGACTCGGAAGGCGGGATGATGATGTTTTGCCTCGATTTCAGATCCGAGTCAGGCGGGAAAAGTCGAGCCTGATTCGGATCGGACTCGGATCGGGGGGGCTCGGGGGGGTTCGGATTTCAGAAATCCGAACCCGCTCACCCCTAATATATATATATATATATATATATATATAGTGACAAAGATCATACAGGCAGGTTGCACAGGATAATGCAGGTTTCACTAGTCAGATATTACCAGGGCCGGATTATAGGCGGGGCGGACGGGGCGGTCTTTCAGGGGCCCCCACACTGCTGCAAGTATACCGGGCCACTCTGGAGTATGGACACTCTCTGGCCGGCTCCACCCGACAGGAGACTGCTGTGACAGCTGAGCACACTGACTCTGTCACTGTTGTTTCGTGGCTGACTTTGGCAGCCCCACCCCCTCATTGCGGGTGAATGGGTAGGGGACCGAGCCTAATGACATGACCCACATCATTCAGAAGTGCTGCCTGCCTGTCTGATCATGCAGCAGGTACAGTGTGTATATGCAGTGCACTCTGTCCTTTCCTCTCTCTCCCTCCCTCCCTCTGTGTCTCTCTATCTTCCTTTCTCTCTTATCTCCCACCTTGACTTTTCTGTCTATGGGGGGGTATTCAACTAGCCATGGCCTCTCTCTCTCACCCCCCTCATCCTTGCTTGCTCTCCCTCCCCCTCCCTGTCTGTCTCAGTCTCTTTCGCCCTCCCCCTCTCCCTCCCTCTCTTTCCCTCCTCTCTCTCTCCATTTCTATCCCCCTTCTCACCCCTACTCTCTCTCTCTCACCCCCCACTCAAAATTCTGCGTTTTCCCCTGGCAGTATACTAGATCATGGGGGCCAATTTATAACTGAATGCATTTGCAATGCGATCTGGGTATGACATTACCGCCCATGATCGCACTGCAAGATGCAATCATACCGGTAGAATGTATCAATCGGCACATGCAGAGACAGGAGGTCCATCCCTGTGATATGCCCAGGGTGCTGCCGGGACTACTGAGCATGTGCAGTACTGCTGACTGCACATGCGCAGCCACCATTGCTGGGAGGGTTCAGGGAGAACCCTTTCCTGGGTAATTATGCGATGTGTAGCACATAGGCTACAGCGGCTAATGCCATCTTGAGATGGCGTTAGCTGCGGTAGCCAATCTCCAGAATGCATCGCATTCCAGAAATTGTTAAATTTGACAGCATCTCATCACCCATAGAAACCTATGGGAGATGCGGCTGCCAGCGGGAATGGAGGAATCACAACAGGTATCAGAGATATCTGCTGTGGTCCCCATGTCATACTTCTGGGGGAAACTTAATATTTGCAGTAAACCCCCCAAAATGGGTGTTTTCGGGGATTAAGCCGCAAATATATAATGATAAATGGGCCCCTATGTCCACTATGCTGCCGGGAGTCAGTTCCCAGCAGTGTAGTGTTAATCCAGCCCTGGATATTACAGGCAGTCTACAGCGTCTTCAAACAGCAACACAGGTCACAGCATAACAGGTTACAATCTTAGCAAAGTTGGTACAGAGAACCTATGGTCCCTAGCGTGGTCCAAACCCCCAGCCTATTGCCTGGCTGGCTTTGTACAGCGGCAGGAACCCTGTTCTCTGTGCATAAAGCTCTTTTACCAGCCACTGACAGGTGCTTGCAATCAAGCCTGATGCTCAGACTTGCGCACATAATATCTGGCCTGGATCTGACACCCTGCATTCTTACATCCCTGTTAGTTCTGTGCAAACCCTGCCACACTCCTCCCCCCTTAGCTTCAACCACCCTGGTGAAGCTAAGAATTTTCCAGACGAGCTCTCTGCCTCGCCTACATCTATTTGTGCCATCTGTCTGGCAATACACTCCACCACCTACCAGAATTCCCCTTCTTCACCCTCTTCCTTCTCCTCCCCTAGCTTCACCACAGGGTTGTTTGGAGGATCGGGACCCACAAACTTTCTGGAACAGGCATCTGCATTGAGGTGCTGTTTCCCTGGACAACGCTGCACCTCAAATTTGAATGGCTGTATAACCAGAAACCAGCGGGTCACATGAGCATTTACTTCCTTGTTTGTGTGCTTCCGCTGCAAGGGTGCATGGTCTGTGATTAATTTGAATTCTCGGCCCAACAAATAATATCTTAGAGACTCTACTGCCCACTTAATCGCCAAGCATTCCTGTTCCACAGTTGAGTATTTGCACTCTCTGGGCAGCAATTTCTGGCTAAGGTAGAGGATGGGTTTCTCCTCTCCATCTACCTCCTGGGAAAGGACTGCCCCTAATCCTGTTCCCGAGGCATCAGTTTGCAATACAAACTGCTTCCCAAATTCAGGTTCTTGCAAGACAGGCACTGCACACAAGGCTTGCTTTAAATCCTGCCAAGCAGTCTCTGCTGACTTAGACCACTCTATTTTATCTGGGGACTGTTTCTTCAGACATTCAGTTAGTGGTGCTGCCCTAGAGGCAAAGTCATGTATAAACCTGCAATAGTATTCTACCAGACTAAGAAATGTCCTGAGTTGTGACTTGCATTTTGGTTTAGGCCATGTGAGGACCGCTTCCACCTTATTGGGATGTGGTTTAACTTGCCCTCTGCCTACAACATATCCTAGGTACTTCGCCTCCACCATTTCGATGGCACACTTCTCCAGGTTAGCGATAAAGCCGTGTGCCCGTAGAGACTGTAATACTGCCTCCACTTTTGGAAGGTGCGACTTCCAATCAGTGCCAAAAACAACAATGTCATCCAGATAAGCAATGGCATCAGTGGCGTAACTATAAATTTTGCTCCCCCCTGCCAAAAAGTTTCAGATGCGCCCCCCCTCCCGCCCATAAGGTGTGTGGTTTCATGATACAGTAACGTCCCTTATGACACTAAGTATATATAACACATTATGCCACGGCGTAATGGCCTTGTAACAAATTATGCCACACTTTAATACCCCTATAACACATTATGCCACACCGTAATGCCCTTACACATTATGCCACGTATAACACATAATGACACAGAGTAATGCCCTTATAACAAATTATGCCACACCGTGCCTCTTATACAGTGCCCCCTGTAGTAGTCCTCCTGTAGTTGTGCCCCTTACGCAATGTCCCCTGTAGCAGTGCCCATTATGCAGACCCCCTGGAGCAGTGCCCTTTATGCAGGCTCCCCTGTAGCAGTGCCACTTATGCAGGACCCCCCTCTAGCAGTGCCGCTTATGCAGGATCCCCCTGTAGCAGTGCTTCTTATGCAGCCCCCCTTGTAGCAGTGAACCTTATGCAGGCCCCCCTGAAATTGAGCCCCCACCCACCAACACTACTACTTACCTGACTCTCCGCCATCCGGGATGTCCCTCACATTGCCGCGCTGACTAGATCTAACCTGATACAGCAGGTGCAGCCGCTCAGGCTGTCTTGACATCACCCGCACACTGCATGACTGGGAACGCTGGCCACAGAAGCAATCGGAGGCTTCCTTAGCCTCCGACCACTTCAGAGGCCAGAGTGCTCAGTCATGCAGTGGTGAAGCAACGCCCCCCGATTCCCCCAAGCCATCGCGGGGGCTGCGTTGGCTGTAGTTACGCCACTAAGTTGCATACTCCCTATGTGGCTGGAGCAACTTGTTCATAGCTCTTTGGAAAGTCGCAGGGGCTCCATGTAACTCAAAAGGTAGCATCTTATATTGAAATAGTCCCTCTGGGGTGGAGAAGGCTGTTTTTGCTTTGGTAACTTCAGTCAAAGGGAATTGCCAGTACCCTTTTGTTAAGTCAAGAATGGTGAGATACTGACTTTTTGCTAAATTACAACTAGTTTATCAACCCAGGGCATAGGGTAGGTGTTAAACTGGGAAACTTTATTTAATTTGCGGAAATTGTTGCAAAGTCTTAAAGCTCCCGAAGGCTTAAGGACCAAGACAATTGTATTATTCCACTCACTAGTTGATTCCTCTATAACCCCCAAGCGCAGCATCTCCTTCACTCCCTGTTTTACCGCTGCCTGTTTGGCTTCAGGAATACGATATGGTCTTTGTTTTATCACTACCCCAGGTGGAGTGATAATAACATGTCGTATGATTCGGGTTTTCCCTGGGAGGGCCGAGAACACATTCTGATATTGTACTACTAAGTCTGCTGCTTTTTTTTTTTGGGCTAGAAGTCAGCGTGTCTTCAATGGGTACCTGACACTCTAGGGTTTTCCTAACCACTAAAGAAGGCTGACTAGTACTTTCTTTCCAGGATTTTAATAAGTTAATATCGTAGATCTGTACCTCCTTTCTTCTACCCTCCTGGTGCACTTTATAACTAACAGGTCCTATGGCCTCTATGATCTCATAAGGTCCTCGCCACTGAACATACAGCTTACTTTCAGCAGTAGGCACAAGAACCAGTACCTTGTCTTCCGAATTAAAGGAGTGGTTGACTGCGGTTAATGTCATATCTACATTTTTGGCGCTGTTGAACCGCAAGCATATGCCCCTTCAGAAGTAGTTCAATTTGCCTTAAACGACCATACAGTTGGGATACAAATTGAACAATGTTAAGCTCTGGGGACAACTGCTGTTCCCACTCTTCTTACAGCAAATCTAAGATTCCTCTGGGTTGTCTACCATAGAGAAGCTCGAATAGGCTAAACCCTGTAGAGGCTTGGGGCACCTCATGAACTGAAAACATTAGATCACAATTTTGCTTATCTTGAGACACAGGACCGATTCAGACCGGCTCGCTAGGATGTGTTCACTCGTAGCAGGCCGATTTTAGCAATCTGCCAGCTATGCACGTGCACGAACCAGTGCGAGAGATCGGGAAGTGTTCACTCACTGCGCATAGATAGCCCAGCAGAGTGAATGACAGGAGAAGCCGTTTGTGGGTGGTGACAGGGGCTGGCCACTAGAAACGGGGGAGTGGAGGTGCGAACGCAGGAGTGCCTGAGCGTCTCAACGCTGTTTCAGAGGAGTGCATAATTAACAGGCAGTGTAATAGTACACGTCACTTGGCTTTTTTTTACACTGAAATGCTCGCAGAGCTTGTGGTAGGGTAAGGCTACCACAAGTGCTGCGAGCCCTTCCGATGGTCCTCGATGTACCAATGTTTTCATGCACTTCCTGCATAGCCAAAGTGGGTGTGTTTATGCCTTGGCGAGCGATCGCATCCCATGACGTCAGTGCCAGATTAATGTCAACTTGGGCCTGGAGCTGAAATTTATGAAGGTCCTATTGTGTGGTGCTGCAGGGGGTGTGACCAGCACCACAGGGTGTGATTAGTGATGTGAGGTGTGTGCAGAGGTGTAGCATGTGGCCAGGGCACCTGAAGCACGTGCGTGCTCAGCCACCCCATATATGTATGTATTTAAGATAGGTATGGATGCCTTATGAAACATAAATGATCACATTGTGTATAAATAAGTCCATGTATGGGGTATGAGAGGAGGCCCCATGCTTGTCCTGTGTTATTGTAAAGAAAAATCATTTTTTAATTTAAAATAAATTCTCTTAATGCATCTCCTACTGTACATTGGGTATCCTTTAATATTGTCATATATGGAAGATTAGGACATTGGGCATACACTCTACTAGGCCTCAGAAATCATCCATCTAGTATCAGTAATAATGCCCTCCTATCCTTCTCATGCCTTCTGGAAGTGAGGGGGATAAATAGGGAGATAGGGAATAAGCCACCAGTAACTTTCAACTAAAATTTAGGACATGGATCCAACAAATATTCATAGTTCTTTTGGCAATAATATATCACATCCAATAATATAGTGAGCCCAGTACAGACTGGTGGCTACATCCCATGTAATAGGTAACATTATGACATCACAGGCGGTGAGATGAGACCATGATGAGGACCTGTGGTCTCACTCTCAGGTTAGTGAGGGATAGTGAGTGCGACACAGTGATATGAAAATGCTCGTAGTTTTTTGCTTCATTTGCCTATTCGGCATATTATCGAAAGGTAAGTAACCATTAATTTATATGAATTTATTTTAGTAAAGGGGGGCTCTTTGCTTTCTATTTATCTAATTGTTAAAGTGGTGAAAACAAACTTTATAAAATTAGGGGGAGATTTAATAAAGGTTGGCCAGAGATAAAATTGGCGATAAATAGCACCAACCAATCAGCTCCTGTCACTTTGCAGTGATAAATTTCCCTGTGTATGATAAATGGTGCTCCAGCCAATCAGCTCCCAACTGTCAACTGTTAGAAAAATGACAGTTGGGAGCTGATTGGCTGGAGCAACATTTATCATACACAGTGAAATTTATCACTCGATTTGGTGATTAAATTCATTAATAAATGGGACCATAGCCTGTAAAGTGACAGTGATGAGCTGATTGGTTGGTGCTATTTATCTCCAATGTTATCACTCTCCAAGCTTTATTAAATCTCCCCCTAATTTTATAAAGTTTGTTTTAGTAAAAAAAAAAAGACATTTTAAGATATTTATTATACATAATGTTGATTATGGGTCTCAACTCCAATTTGACATTGTTGTTATCTCAGAACTTGACTTGAGATTGTCGGGGTGATTCAGCATAGGATGGCATTGCAAAGTTGCACGCAAGCTATAGATATATGATGTATGCACGCAAGCAGCTTTGCAATTCCAGCCTTGCAGTTATGTTACTGCAGCAGGAGGCACCACGTCTCCTGCATGCATTAATGATCCGACCTGCATCCACGGATGCAGCATCCGATCATCAGCATATAGTAATCCCTGTCCAGCTGATTTTACCATGGGGTCACACAGCCTGGCTATCGCAGATGAGGAAAAGAGGCCAGGAAATCTCTGTAAGCCGACGAAGATCCTGGCCTCTTCCCTCACCCCCAACGGCGACGACACACCTCCATTCCTTTGGAAAACAGAGGTCTTTGCAGCCCCCCACCCTGCCCCCAAATGGCAGCAGGCTGTCAATCACTGACAGTCTGCTGCCGCTCTGTGTTTGCGAACACTCAGGGCCCGTACTGCATATGCGCAGTACAGGTCCGATGCTTGTGCAGATTAGATTTCGGAATCTGCGCAGGCACCTGACCCATTCTGTGCATGTGTTGAATGGGTCTGCGGTCCCGCACGCAGACTGGCAGCAGACTGTTATTGATTGACAGTCTTCCACCATTGGTGATGAGGAGGGGGTGGCGATGGCCTCCGTCTCCCGAAACGGAGGCGTGTCGCTGCCATTAGGGGGGAGGAAAGAGACCAGGATCTCTGTCGGCTGATGGAGATTTTCCTGCCTCTTCCTCTCATCTGCGGTGGCCAGTTTGCGTGACCCCACGGGTCACCTTAGCCGGCCGATGGTCCACAGATTATCCAATGCTGCGTTGGACAACGCAGCTCGGATAAGTAATGCAGCAGGAGGTGTGATGCCCCTGCTGCATTATCATACCTGCAAGGATCACAATTGCAAAGCTGCCTGCGTGCATACACATATATCTATAGCCTGCGTGCAGCTTAGCAATTGTGATTCTTGCTGAATCAGGCCCATAGACCCTCATGTCCCTGTGTCTCTGTTATTTGTATGCTTTATTTTAACAATTTCCTTTATTAAATAATGTAACTGAATGGCCAAATATGGGTTTCAGATAATGTTCAATTCAATATATTTTATTATCTGCAGACACAACCCCGGATATTCCGGTGTATATGAAAATACATGGTGAGTTTTTATTTATCAAATACGTTTTTCCAATCTCTATAAAGAAAAAAATTGATTGCTGATTAAAATTATGTCATCACGTTGGCTGGTAGTGACAGCTGGTCTGACCCCTCCCACCAGTGTCAGTGACGTTACAGGAAAGAATCAGAGGGCGGTGATAGAGAGAGAGACAGTATAGGGAGGGAGAAGAGGTGGGGAGAAAGTGTTGGGGTGGGGAAGAGAGAGAGGAAGAGGGGAAGACAAAAAAATTTAATAAAAGTTAGACTACACTAGGCATTACAGCTATTTTGTTATATATAGCACTAAAACGGTTTCCAATTATGTCTCACAACTTGTTCCAGGAAAATTGGCACTTAATGAACTTCATTTATCCCACATTTATTATTTTATGTTATTGTGGTGGGCAGCACTATGATTTGCACAGTGGTAGGCATTGTTGTTGTGGCAGGTATGGAGATATCTGCTGCGGTTCCTCCTTCATACGTACAGGTGATACTTAATACGCATTTGTGTATATCCCCCGAAAACTGGGATTTTCCGCAACCGTTTTTGATAAATAGTCCCCTCTGTGTGGTAGATGTTTTGTATGTTTGGGATTTGGTAGGGGTCTAGTCAGAAGTCACTAGCCTGATGCTGGACAATTCATGACTTGATATTGTTTGTAATCATTTATTTTTCTTTGCAGAGAAGTATACCAGCCCGGAGGCATATGAGGCCTACCTCATGCAGGAGATGGGAGAAAATGGTAAGTCTATATTTGTTAGAGATGTTTTTCATATAATTAACACAGAGAGTCCCTGGCTTGCATGGAAAAGACTTTTGCATGTAGATCATTTGAGTTATGTGGGTGTTATTTTCTTATTATGTCACTATACATTTATGGCATTGTACACAGGATTGTGCATTGTGTGCAGTGTGTGCAATGTATCACTGGGTCCTGGGTACCCAGCTTTAGAGTGGAGTAACTCTTGTGTATAGTGATAGCTAGAGGACACTAAGGGAAGGGGTCTTCTCTTCTCCACTGGCCGGACCGCCTCTCCTTAGTTATGACCCACGACCAGCTGCGGCATAGTGTAATGAGTCAGTGTGACACATTTTGTTTAGGGATGAGCGGGTTCGGTTCCCTGAGAACCGAACCCACCCGAACTTCGGGGATCCGGGGCGATCCGAGCCCAAGCTCGGATCTCCCTGTCTGCCCCGGATCCCTCTCCCGAGGCAAAACCTCGAGATCTGCTGTCGGATCTCGAGGTTTTGCCTCGAGCGGCCATTTAAAAAAAAATGCCTTTGCCTTTAATGGGCAAAGTGCTGATTGGCTGACAGAGCCGTCTGTCACGGCTCTCAGCCAATCAGCATTATGGTGCTCATTTGCATGTAGCACGGACTCGTGAGATCCGTGCTACATGCATCTGTGTGATTGACAGTGACACAGAGCACAGATGGGTCAGTGAGACCCGTCTGTGCTGCTGTGTATTTCAATGACACAGATGCACGCACGGACCAGGAGATCCGTGCTACTTGCATCTGTGTCATTGACACAGAGCACTAACGGGTCCGTGAGACCCGTCTGTGCTGCTGTGGTAAATAAAAAAAAAAAAACCTATGTAAAAAGAGAAAAAAATGGCGTCCTCCCCCCCAAAAAAAGAGCAACCAGCCCCGGGCATTAGTGACCCAGTGCTGGGTGTGCTTAAATACAGGGGACAAACGACATAGGGGTCCCCTGTACTTAAACACAACCAGCACCGGGCTAGTCAGAACCAGAGCTGGTTGCCAAAATACGGGGGACAAACGACGTAGGGGTCCCCCGTATTCTGCGCAACCAGCTCTGGGCTCTGATCCGGTCCTGGTTCTGGAAATACAGGGGAAAAAAATGAGTAGGGTTCCCCTGTATGTTCCAGAACCAGCACTGGACTTTTTCTAGCGGGGGGCTGATGCCACAGCCAGGGGAGCCCTTTCACCGGGCCCCCCAGCCGCAGCATCAGCCCTGACCGCTAGTCAGCCCAGGCCGGGGATCCCTGGAGAGCTGGGGACCCCCCCAATAAAGGGGTCACCCTCTCCAGGGCACCCCAGGCCCAGGCTGATAGCCCGGGGCTATCCCCGCCACCCCTGGTGGCGGTGGGTGGCGGGTTGATTGTGTGGTGTGGTGTAAATAAAGAATATCAAACATTGTCTTTACAAGTAGAACTGCAAGTCCCAGCTAGCCTGCCCCGCATGCTGGTACTTGGAGAACCACAAGTACCAGCATGCAGGGCATTAAGGGCCCACTAGTACCTGTAGTTCACCTGTAAAAAAATGTTTAAAAAAAACACAGGACACACACACCGTGACAGTATAAGTTTATTAAACATACATACACACACACACACACACACACATGTACACATACTCACCTATGTAACCCTGTAGCATCGGTCCACTTGTCCGGTAAAGTATCCATAGGGGACCTGTGAAAAAAAACATACTCACCATCTCCTATGCGAGGTTCTGTCCTCTTCGTTCCAAAGTAGGCATCCCCGGACTTGGCAAAAAAAAAAAAACGAAAACGCGATCCACGAACTTAGTACCGTTCTATAGAACGGTACTTCCCGAATGAGAGCTTAGCGGCGGGGTATCACCATGGAAACCCCGCTGCTAAGCGTTCATTGGCTGAGAGAGGCCATCTCCCGTCTCTCTCAGCCAATGAACGGCTCCCTCCATTGTAGTCAATGCTGGGAGCCGCAAGGTTATTAAAGTTTACCCTGCGGTTCCCACCATTGACTACAATGGAGGGAGCCGTTCATTGGCTGAGAGACGGGAGATGACCTCTCTCAGCCAATGAACGCTTAGCAGCGGGGTTTCCATGGTGATACCCCGCCGCTAAGCTCTCATTCGGGAAGTACCGTTCTATAGAACGGTACTAAGTTCGTGGATCGCGTTTTCGTTTTTTTTTTTTGCCAAGTCCGGGGATGCCTACTTTGGAACGAAGAGGACAGAACCTCGCATAGGAGATGGTGAGTATGTTTTTTTTCACAGGTCCCCTAGGGATACTTTACCGGACAAGTGGACCGATGCTACAGGTTACATAGGTGAGTATGTGTACATGTGTGTGTGTGTATGTATGTTTAATAAACTTATACTGTCACGGTGTGTGTGTCCTGTGTTTTTTTAAACATTTTTTTTACAGGTGAACTACAGGTACTAGTGGGCCCTTAATGCCCTGCATGCTGGTACTTGTGGTTCTCCAAGTACCAGCATGCGGGGCAGGCTAGCTGGGACTTGCAGTTCTACTTGTAAAGACAATGTTTGATATTCTTTATTTACACCACACCACACAATCAACCCGCCACCCACCGCCACCAGGGGTGGCGGGGATAGCCCCGGGCTATCAGCCTGGGCCTGGGGTGCCCTGGAGAGGGTGACCCCTTTATTGGGGGGGTCCCCAGCTCTCCAGGGATCCCCGGCCTGGGCTGACTAGCGGTCAGGGTTGATGCTGCGGCTGGGGGGCCCGGTGAAAGGGCTCCCCTGGCTGTGGCATCAGCCCCCCGCTAGAAAAAGTCCAGTGCTGGTTCTGGAACATACAGGGGAACCCTACTCATTTTTTGTCCCCTATATTTCCAGAACCAGGACCGGATCAGAGCCCAGAGCTGGTTGCGCAGAATACAGGGGACCCCTACGTCGTTTGTCCCCCGTATTTTGGCAACCAGCGCTGGTTCTGACTAGCCCGGTGCTGGTTGTGCTTAAGTACAGGGGACCCCTACGTCGTTTGTCCCCTGTATTTAAGCACACCCAGCACTGGGTTACTAATGCCCGGGGCTGGTTGCTCTTTTTTGGGGGGGTGCACGCCATTTTTTTCTTTTTTTACACAGGTTTTTTTTTTTTTTTTTACCACAGCAGCACAGACGGGTCTCACGGACCTGTCATTGCTCTGTGCCAATCACACAGATGCATGTAGCACGGATCTCCCGGGTTCGTGCTACATGCAAATGGGCACCATAACGCTGATTGGCTTCCTGTCTGCCACTGCAGTGCCACTCCTAGATGGGCCACGTGTTTGTGCCGCCCCCTTGTGTCGCTTAGCATAGTCATCCAGCTTCCTCGGTACAACCTTTTGGCCTAAAAACAATATTGTGAGGTGTGAGGTGTTCAGAATAGAGTGGAAATGAGTGGAAATTAATGTTATTGGGGTTATTAATAGCGTAGGAACAAAAAAAGGCCCATTTATGTGATTTTAGCGGGTTTTTTTTATTTTTTAAGAAAAAATCCAGATCCAAAACACAAAACCCAGAACCCAAAACACGGAAGGGTGGTTTTGGCAAAACCAATCCAGATCCAAAACACGAAGAAAGATCCAGATCCAAAACCAAAACACAAAACACGAAAAGTGTCCGGTGCACACCCCTAATTTTGTTAGTACAGCTCTCTGATAATGCCACCAGCTGTGGGCCCTTTCATTGCTACGGGCCCTGGTGCAATGCACCGGCTACACCGCCGGTAGGTCTGACCATGCATGGAGGTGACTGAGAGCTTCATAGCTCTCTGATGTATGGATAATACAATGTCCTATGTATCCCTGTCTTTCTGTTATCCCCACACCCTGAGAGACATAAATACTTATTCTGGTGTAATACTAATGTCATTTTCCTCATTAATAAGAACATATGTCTATATTTCTGTTTCATTTTAAAGGACCTGGTATATTTCAACACATAAAAAAGTACATGAAGACCTTGTGGCTCCTGGTAATTTAATTGTTCTATGTATTGTCCAATTGTACTGATAGAAAAGCCTGAATTAATGGTCTTAATGGCATAAATTACTGTATTTCTCTGTTATAGTTAGTGAGGAGATGCAGTTTATAGACCGGCAGACTGAGTGCCGCTTGTCTATATCCTGACAGGGGAAGCCCAATGGGGGACTTAAAATAGGCGTCAAAATACGGGGCGTCTTTAGCATTAGCCGCAGGGGGGGAAGGGTTGGGTTTAGGGAATGTAGCGGGGTTAGGTTTTTTGGGGGGAGATTAGGGTTAGGCACCCCTAGGGGAGAGGATTTGGGGGTTAGGCATCCCTGGCAGTAGGTTAGGGTGAGGCACCCCCCGAGAGGACTTAGCGTCAGCCACTCCTAAGGGAGGATTAGGGTTAGGAGGGGAAGAGGGGAGGGTTAGGGAGAAAAGGGAAGGGTTAGGGTCCTTACCAGCTGGTGTCGGGATATCCACCTGTTGGGCTTCTCCTGTCGGGATTTGAACCGGCGGCTAAACATAGTTAGTGAGATTGCTAGCATACAGTATAGTTAGTGAGAGTGCCGGCACACTGTATAGTTAGTGAGAGTGCAGGCATGCTGTATAGTCAGTGATTGCCGGCACACTGTATAGTTAGTGAGATTGCTGGCACACAGTATAGTTAGTGAGAGTGCCGGTATGCTGTATAGTTAGTGAGAGTGCCGGCACGCAGTATGGGTAATGAGATTGCTGGCACCCAGTATAGTTAGTGAGAGTGCCGGCACGCTGTATAGTTAGTGAGAGTGCCGGCATGCTGTACAGTTAGTGAGAGTGCCGGCACGCTGTATAGTTAGTGAGAGTGCCGGCACACAGTATAGTCAGTGAGAGTGCTGGCACACAGTATAGTTAGTGAGGGTGCCGGCATGCTGTATAGTTAGTGAGAGTGCCGGCACGATGTATAGTTAGTGAGAGTGCCCGGCACACAGTATGGGTAATGAGATTGCTGGCACACAGTATAGTTAGTGAGAGTGCCGGCACGCTGTATAGTTAGTGAGAATGCCGGCACACAGTGTGGGTAATGAGATTGCTGGCACACAGTATAGTTAGTGAGAGTGCTGGCATACAGTATGGGTAATGAGATTGCTGGCATACAGTATAGTTAGTGAGAGTGTCGGCACGCTGTATAGTTAGTGAGAGTGCCGGCACACAGTATAGTTAGTGAGAGTGCCGGCACACAGTATAGTTAGTGAGAGTGCTGGCACACAGTATAGTTAGTGAGAGTGCTGGCACGATGTATAGTTAGTGAGAGTGCTGGCACACAGTATAGTTAGTGAGAGTGCCAGCATACAGTATGGGTAATGAGATTGCTGGCACACAGTATAGTTAGTGAGGGTGCCGGCATACAGTATAGTTAGTGAGAGTGCAGGCACGCTGTATAGTCAGGGAAATTGCTGGCACATGATAGTGAAGAAGGAAAAGGGATACATACACAGATGAATTCCCCTTATGAATCCTCCTCACTCTTTGGCTAAATGTAGTTTCCTTCTTATTCCTTCTCCTCTGCCAGGCATACAGCCCGGACATATCTTGTGTATTCTGGCAGTTATATCAGCCAGACCGGCAAGGTACCATCATGTGCGGTCTCCATATCCTCCACATCATCCTCACCCACCTGCTATTCTTCTAGGTGCAGCTTTGCTTATGACATCAGGTCTGTATAACATACTATATGAACATTTCACTGTTAATGCCATGTGTGTTATACTTGATAATGGGAAGTGTATATGTATTGTGTGATATAAATTTTAAGTTTTATGTCAAATAAGTATTTTTTCAAACACATTTTATTGCATTCTAGGCTTGATTCAGAGTTGTGTGATAATGTCATTGCTGCTGCGATTCTGTATGCAACTGTTGTACAAAAATATGCAAATGTCGCAGACGCCCAGTACTGTATTGAGACCCCCCCCCCATGGCTTTGCAAATCCAAGCATCCACGTACATAGAAGCAGATCCTTTGAATATTGGTCTTCTGAGTCACCCTCTGGTCGCATAGAATGGGCGTGCTCACTAAGACGCCAGAGACTTTTCTCTTCCATACGGGATTGCAGACACAGGATGTGACACACCCACAAAACAGTTGCGACACGCCTGCATGTTTTGTCGACACTCCCCAGTACCATACTTGCCTACTCTCCCGGGACTGCCGGGAGCCTCCTGAAAATCAGGTGCAGCTCCCGTCACCCCGCAAGAGTAAGCAAGCCCCCCAGAATGGCGACCTCCCCCCCGCACCCGCCGTGATAGTGGGCGGTCTGGGGGTGCGATGACGCAATTTGGGCTGAATCACATCATCGTAGCCCCGCCGCCTGCTTTATATTGCCGGTAATATCAGCATTAGAAAGCGGGGGGCAGGGTCAGGATAACGCAATCGCTTCGGCAATTCCCCATTCTGCCACCTGAAACTGCCCCCACCCTCCCTGCTGCACCGAAATGTCGGTAAGTATGCCGTTACCTCCACTAAAGTAGGAGTATCAACCAATCAGCTCCTAACTGTCACTTTACAGGCTGTATTTGAAAAATGACAATTAGAAGCTGATTGCTTGGTACTTTTTCCCTCTCTGTGGCTTAGTACATATACCCCTTATTGCTTTAGATTATTCTATTGACATACAGAACAGCAGTTATTGGAGAAATAGCAGCGTCGCATGAGAAGTGGAGTGTGAAAAATAATTTTTCTACAAGACATAACTTTTCTCATGGACTTTGTGGACCTCCTTTAGGTGAAGCGCTTATTGTTGCCATTTTTATTGTCTATGTGTTACCTCATTGTGGTAGGTGCGCATTCACAGTTTGGGGAAAATGGCCACTAAACCTAGCACTTTATTGGGACTAATATGCTGCACCATCCTTGCCCCACATGCAAGATGCCATATTGTTTAAAACACGACACCAAAAATGAAAAATAATCATGTATTATATTACACAGAACATGCCGTGGAGTCGGGGGCCACCGCTGAGGGACCGCAGCATCTGTCCTGCAGAACACAAGTGACGTCCGATCAGGGCCGGCAACAGATCTTGGAGTACAATGAAAGCTCTGCCCCCCCCCCCCTTATGCAGAGATAAAAACAAATCTGCGGGGTGTAATGAGGAAAAGAGGTGGGGACAAGCACTTACACAATAGACTGGGATTTCTGTTGCCAGTCCTACTCCCGAGTGAGCCCTTAGCATTGGGGGCAGAAGCAGGAGTGCAGGACAGCAACATCAAGATACCGCTCACCAAGATGGGAACGCACAGCAAGACACAAATGGAGGGTACAGGATGCCGCCCCTCCAGAGCAGAGTACCCTGGCAGGACTTGCACAACTTGTGGACTCACACCATTCCCTGCACTTCCAAGAATGGGATACCATCATTCCCCCGAACATTATAATAAGAAGCGTTACAGTGATCAGTGACTTTTGCTGGCACAGTAACATGCAGCATAGTCCACTATAGGACATTTAGTATGATAGTACATTGCCTTCCGAATAAAACCTAACATACTTTTACCATCTATCGCTATATGCATCATTTATTTGGTCGCTCACATTGCTTATAGTTATTAACCTATAAATACTGCATTGTGTTATCCACTTTATGTTTTACACTTATATGGTATATTCTACTCACAGGCATATTAAGAGAGGATGGGCCGACCGGGCCCCCTCCTCTCTCCCTGGTGGCCGGCGGCACATTGAGCACCGCAGTAGACTCTGGGAAATGTGATCCGACCAGAGTTACTAAAAATAAATTGTAAAAAAATACCGGGGGAAGCCCTGTGATAATAATGCCACCTGGAGGTGGCGTTATCCAGGGTCTCCCCCGGTTACCGGGCTCCCACTCTGCTCTAACGGGGAGAGCAGAGGCGGGAGCCGGTACCAGTAATCAGCTATGTGGTCTAAACAGACCACAAGCTGATTGCTGTAAAAAAATAAAATAAAAATTGAAACATTTTTTTTTTACTTACCTGAATCCAGGGACCGGTGATCGGACCTCCGGTGATGGCTCCTCTCCGGTCAGCTGGTCTCCCATAGTGCACTGCGGCCTGGTCATCAGGTGATCGGGTCCCAGTGCAGTATGGGAGATCACCTGATCGGGAAGCCCGGAGAAGATCACCGGAGGCAAGGAGGATGCAGGTAAGTGTAATGAAGGGAGGGGGGGGTCGCAGGGGGGATCGCGGGGGTCTGTGATTGCGGGGGGCGGGGCTTAGCATCGGTGGGAGGTAGCAGCGAGGGCTCTTAGTCGCTGTATTTTTTCCGAAAATACCGCGACTTGAGTGCGGATGGGATCCGCAGGGACAGAGCTTTATCACAAGCTCTGTTCCTGCAAGGGATTTATAGTAAATCCCTGTGATATTGCCTGAATTCGCAATGCAAATTCACTCGGTAATATCTCACTACAATCCGCATTCAATATGCGGATTGTAGTAAATAGAGCTCTATGGTCTCTATTTATTAACATTATTTTTGCTAAAATAAAGTGAAAAAGGGTGTTTTCACACCCTTTTCACATTATTTTAGTATCACTTATGGGGCTCTATTTACTACAATCCGCATTTGTAAAGCAGATTGTAGTGTGATATTACCGACTGAATTCGCATTGCGAATTCAGGCAATATCACAGGGATTTACTACAAATACCTTGCAGGGACAGAGCTTGCGATAAAGCTCTGTCCCTGCGAATCCCCTCCTGAGCCTTATCACGGTATTTTCTCAAAAAATACAGTGACATGTGTCCTGCGCATGCGCCGACCGGCCGCCGCTGCTACCGCCCCTGTCATCAAGCCCCGTCCCCGACGCTAAGCCCTGTCCCCATGATCGTGGACCCCCCGCGAACCCCCCCTCCCCCCCCGTGACCCCCCGTCCCTTAATTACACTTACCTGCAGTTATCGGGCCTCCGGTGATGTCCTCTGTCGCTTCGGTCAGGTGACATCCCATACTGCACTGTCAGGTCAGGTGACGACCGGGCCCCAGTGCACCATGGGAGACCAGCTGACCGGAGGGAGGACATCACCGGAGCCCCGAACTCCGGTCCCTGGACTCAGGTACATTTTTTTTTTCTTTTACTGTTGTTTTTACAGTGAATCAGCGTGTGGTCTGGTTAGACCACACAGCTGATCACTGGGGCCGGCTCCAGGCTCTGTTCTGCCCGTTATAGCAGAGCAGGAGTCCGGTAACCGGGGGAGACCCTGAATAACACCACCTCCAGGTGGCGTTATTATCACAGGGCTTTCCCCGGTATTTTTTCACAATTTATTTTTAGTAACTTTGGCCAGATCACATTTCCCATTACAATTATGGGAAATGCGATCTGCTTACTAAAAATAAGTGATAATTAGGGCTTGGAGCAGAATTTTACTAATTCTACTCCAATTGCCCTGTAGTAACTGTAGGTGATACTAAAATAAAGTGAAAAAGGTGTTAAAACACCCTTTTTCACATAATTTTACTAAAAATAATGTTAATAAATAGAGCCCAAAGTTACTAAATTCGTAAAATTCTACTCCAAGCCCTAATTATCATTTATTATTAGTAAGCAGATCGCATTTCCCATAATTGTAATGGGAAATGTGATCTGGCCATAGTTACTAAAAATAAATTGTGAAAAAATACCGGGGAAAGCCCTGTGATAATAACGCCACCTGGAGGTGGTGTTATTCAGGGTCTTCCCCGGTTACCAGACTCCTGCTCTACTCTAACAAGCAGAGCAGAGCCTGGAGCCGGCCCCAGTGATCAGCTGTGTAGTCTAAACAGACCATATGCTGATACACTGTAAAAAAAAAAAAATAATTAGTAGAAAAAAAACTTACCTGAGTCCAGGGACTGGTGATCGGGGCTCCGGTGATATCTCCTCTCCGGTCAGCTGGTCTCCCAGCCTGCACTGGGGCCCGGTCGTCACCTGACTGGGTCGAAGTGCAGGATGGGATGTCAGCTGACTTTAGCCATAGAGGACATCACCGGAGCCCCGATCACTGCAGGTAAGTGTAATTAGGGGAGGGGGGTTGCAGGGGTTGTCCGCGATCGCTTGGGGTGGGGCTTAGTGATGGTCGGTCGGCGCATGCGTCGGCACTTGTCACTGTATTTTTTGCGAAATACCGTAATAAGTGTGCGGAGGGGATTTGCAGGGACAGAGCTTTATCGCAATCTCTATCCCTGCAAGGGATTTTTAGTAATTCCCTGTGATATTGCCTGAATTTACAATGCGAATTCAGTCGGTGATATCACTCTACAATCTGCAGTCAAAATGTGGACTGTAGTAAATAGAGCCCTATGACACTAAAAACAGTATAACAGAAAAATACCAGTCATGGTGTAACGTCCTTTGACAGAAGTTGAGAAATAAGCCTGCAATCAATCATACAGGAGCAGTAATTTTAGCACTCATTGCTCTTGGTTTGATTGTAAGGCGATATTGTATCTGTACTCTGTTATAGCGCATATCCACTACCCGATATAAATGGACGATTGAACGATAATGACATGGTTATCGACTCAATTGTTCATTAATCGTGCAGTGAAGATGCCGGCAACGACCAACTATGCACGCTCCAGCTAGTTGTTTTCGGCATCTGTCATCGCCTGAACATACTGCCCAACCTGACGATATCGTCAGGTTGTGCATTTTCGGGGATGAGGGAGGGTGCCTGCACTGAATGACATATCGTTCAGTGTGGGTACATTATCCCACTGCACAGTATAATGAATGATTAAACGATAATAACGTCATTATCGTTCAGTCTTTTCTTTTATCGTGTAGTGGATATGCACCTTTAGAGTCTCTGGGGACTCAATTTTCGGCGGTTTTGACGTCCCATGTCTTAGTAAATCTTCGCCTCTGAATTTTTAGTCTTCTTGACTTTAGTACACCACCATGCAGGGACGGACTGGGACTAATCAGCAGTCCCCCGCAAAAGAGGAGTGGCCTTGTCACAAAGGGGGCGTGGTTACGTCTCATGGGGGCATGCCACGAGTCCCATGGGCCTGGCCTTGCGGCACGCCCCCGTCTTTCAGTATCCCAGTCAAGCAGAGTGCCAGGAGTCGGAGCTGCTTGGCCAGGATTTAACACCAGACCAGCCCATCTGGCCATCAGCCCTTCTGGCATTGGACATGGGCAGTCCAGCCCTGCCACCATGTGTACTGCTTATATATGGTGCCTGTTGACCTTATAGTTATTTGTTAACACACTTTTGTTGGGATGATCATACTGTACACAGGAGCTCATTCAGACCCGCTCGCTAGATGCTTTCGCTCGCTCCGCGTATGCAAATCTAACGGACACCCAGCAAGGCAGGCGATCGCACGTCAAGGCATTAGCACACCCACTATGTCTTGGCGTGCGATCACTTTGTGTATGCAGACGCTGTCGAAGTTGAATAATTGAGTGAGACAAGTTCAGTTTAAAATTTTATCGCAGCGACGCCATCTTGCGAATGGCCGCAAGACTCCATTTTGGAAATCGGATCGCAAGACACCATTTTGTGTGGTCAGCATTAATTCAAGTTATAACCCAGGAGCTAAGAACAGATGGCAATGTTTTTGTTAACCTGCCAAGGGCAACGGGAAAAAACAGCTTTCTAAGTAGAAGTAAATAAGAAGAGACAATGGGTATTTTTACATACAAATTGGGAATCCCTGGATGCAGATAAAGTATAGTTGTGGCAATTGTAATATAATATCTACACAATTGGATTTGCCTGAATCCTAGACAGGATGTCTCCAAATCCCACAGTTTGAGGTGATAATACATTTGCATTTCACACAAGAGTCTGTGAGAACAAAAGAGGTTTTGTTTTCCTTTGAACACAGCAGGTGGGGGCCTGCTGACAGAGGGCATGTAGAATTACAACCCTCAGCCATCCACACTGCTGGATGTTCACTTCGTGTATGAGAGATTATGCACTTAAATCTCACCCATTAATAACTAGCATCCTTATACCAAACCCCGAATACCCACACACTACATATTCGCACATAAGGTTCCATAAGCATCAAAATGTATGATTCAAGAAGGTTCAGTTAGTTTAAATGCTAAGAAATAAAGATATTTGTTAACTAGATAAACATGTCATTTTTGGAGTTGTTCTGATGCATACTCTTTCCACAGTTTTCCGGTGCTATCGGTGAGGAGATCGCATTATGCATTCTCGAGTTATGGACCGCAGAACCTACAAGCAACCAAAATGTATATTTTAGATTCAACTGTTAGGATGCTAAAGGAGGCGTTACCAGAAAGACTCCGGCTGTCAGAGGCAGGGAAAGTCTATTTGAAACAAACCTGTTAAATGTGTCGTTACATATGCTTCTCCTCTGGGAACCAATGAGATCAGCAGGAAGTTCTCCCTTTGTCCTGTTTCAGTCTGGGGGGGAATAAATACACGTGTCCAAACACTGGTTTGCCAGTTCATGCTGAATTTTGGGTGAACTGAGGATATCTAGTCAGAAGTCTATCTCTGGGTCCGGAGGCGCAGCGTATGTATAACCGTACTTGGTCTGTATTATTTTCTTTTTACGCCTAAATTATGTATGTATAGATTGCGTGTAACTGACTGTACTTTTACCTGAATAATACTTGTGCGTTGGAAACACAGATTCCACTCCTGTCTTTATTTGCGGTTAAACTGCGTACGCAATTAGCGTTCTGTTTAGAGGTTTTAGGCAGTGTTTTGTCTTAGAGGTTCTAGGCAGGTGAATCTTAGAGGTTTATAGGAAGGAATGTATTAAAAGGTTTATTTACAAATTTAACAGTGGGGGCTCATCGGTTTATCACACTATCTGATACACGATAACACTCCGTCAGTCCTCTCTCAGCAAAAGGGTGGAGGCGCCTTTTGAAAGATGCATTAGTCTTTCATTACCACAGTGTTGCTGAGAGCGTACTGCCGGTTATTGTGTAGAGGAAGCGCTGATCAGAATCCAGGGACAAGAGAGAAAAAAAAGTTTTTTTTTTTCTGTTGATAGAACCTTACGTTTAGAGGGGTGCCACAGTATTGAGTATGCGGCTGAGATGCATTTTTGCGTACGCAGTTCAAAAGTCATTATACGCTTGTGTGGTAGTCGCATAATTGTGTATGCGGCCGGTCGCACAATAAGCGTATACGCACTTCCGGTTCTGCTGCCATGTGTTTGAACAAAGCCATTAAGGTTTACATTTTTTTCTATTTACCAATATCTGGGTTAAATGTTTATTTTCTGCGCAGAGAAAAAGTGTGTAACAGTGAGTATGTGTTGGACAGTTAAGGGTATCATATGATCCTTAAGGGCTAGGTGCAAGGGTTAGCCTAGCCGCTCGGTAAGCAGCTTACCGTTCAGTACACAGAGCAGCTGTATGGTTTGTTATTTTTGTTAGGGACCGGCTCTCAGTGTGACTGCAGTGTTCAATAAAATTTGAGCATTGTAGTTGAGCCGCACTAGGTGTGATTGTGAGCTGAGAGATAATAGGTGAGCGTGGCGCATCTAGAAATTTCGTCCGTAGGTGAGCGTGGCGCATCTAGAAATTTCGTCCGTAGGTGAGCGTGGCGTATCTAGAAATTTCATCCGTAGGTGAGCGTGGCGCATCTAGAAATTTCGTCCGTAGGTGAGCGTGGCGCATCTAGAAATTTCGTCCATAGGTAAGTGAAAGTATCTTGATTGTCTTTCACCAGTTTAAATTTTTATTGAAAAGCGTAGGAGTTGTCTCAGAATGGGAGCCACGCAAACAGTAGAAATGTTAGGCAATGATGTGCTGCTAATGGAGGTGGATCAGCCCGTCGTATTATGCATACTATATATGGTTTAATATGACGAGAAAGAGTGTTAGACCGTTTCCCAGAACTGGTAGTTTTGATAAAAATGTGTTAGATAATGTCCAGGATCACATCAGTATGGTGCGATCCCGAGAGAAAAAGATTAAGTATTTTGAATGTTTAGAAAATATGGCAGCATGAAGGGGATGCTTGGCTTAAAAATGTGCAAGCGACGCAAACTAGCGTTGCAAACGCATTGCCAGAAAATACATCCACGACGCTGAGATGCAATACGGGCGAGCCGCAAATTGGCGCGCACATGCGGCAAAGTAGCGTCATGGAGAGTATTGCCAGCAGTTCAAGCTCACCTCCCCCACCTTATGTGGATGGAGGTGCAAGTACGGTTACCAAAAATACCAATAAAAATTTAACAAGCAACTTGTACCCTCTCTTAAGCAACCATAAAGAAAGTGTTTATGATATGGATGATGAGCCTATTGTAATGTCTGCCATTTCCCATGCTGTGCAAATGATAGATGCTGCATCACCACAATCATGGGTGGTGCCGCCATCTCCATCGGTAACAGCAAGGGAAGTGTTAACACACTCTGCGCCCATAGAGGAAGTTGTTAATACCATACGTAGCAGCAGCAGATTAAACCCCCAGCCAGGTAACCAGGTCAGAGGTAGCAACGCTGCCGGTCTGCATCCCATTCGGACAATAACTGTTCCGAATGGAAATGCAGATGCAAACGGTGTAGTGCCCACGAGGGAAGTAGTAATGCATTGTCCATGGACAAGAGCAGAACTGAATTCCATCATAAATGATTTCCCCAATCCCAAAAAGGAACTAGCCAAATGTCAAAGATTTTTGAGAAATTTGGGTAGTTCTCATGAGCCCACTAATAAAGATATATTTTCCAGTAGTAGTTAACTGGAACAAAATCTTCACAATTAAGCAAAAGGAGAGTGAAACTGCAGAAGACTATTGCGACCGGGCTCTGCAGGCTATCACCCAGTACACTGGGATAGAAGATATTAAAGATAGCACTCACCACAGGGGAATTATAGTCACGGTACTCAGGGACGGTCTGAAAGACGATTTAAAGATTCGGGTTCAGACCTCACAACCTGGCTGGAGGGGACTTACAATAGATAACCTCATAGAGTCTGCCATAGAACATGATAAAAACATCTCCAAAAAGAGAGAGACCTAGAGTGAAAAACTAATGGCTGTCAGTATACAAGCTCTGGAAGGAATGACAATAACATCACAGCCAACCGACACACCTGCACCCACACACCTGCACCTGAACAATTACACGTCCTCACCAATCCCACACCACAGCAAACACATCCTTACCCCACATATCATACACAACCACAGGTCCCATACTCATATTCCCCACAATATCCTTACCCTCCCTATCCTTACCCATACCCACCAGCTTTCCCTCTTGCTCAAATCCCACAACAATCTTTTCATCCACCCCGTTCAAAATTATGTTTTAACTGTCACCAAGTGGGACACGTAAGTAAGTACTGCAAAGCGAAGAACACCACACAGGAACACGAGTTTCCCATGAGTTCATAGGTAACCCCAGTATCTTCTCCCAGGCTTATATGACTGTTTATAATTTTTTCAACCTATCAATGGGTCTGTTCTAATGTAAAATGTGGATGATTTATTGTTGTATTTTGGGTCATGTTTAAATGATATTAAACTGTTGTGCTTTATCTCCCACTCATAGGACACAAGGTTGCTAAGGATAAACGGCAGCCATGCCAGGCTGAGGTCGACTACTCGGAAAACTATCCAACCCAGCGGCACAGGCATTATTTAGAGCAGTAGCTATTAATAACAAGATTTAATTGCAAGAACCTGTATGCAGATACTATATCCCTAGAATTATTAAAAGTGATAGGGGGACTTATTTTACAGGTGACGTATTCAAGAACATGCGTAAGATGATGGGTAACAACACTAAGATTATCCCAGACTGTCTTTTCCTTTATTTGCCCCCTCTTTGAGATACTGTCCAAACAGGCAGCCTCATGTGAAAAATTGATAATGAGGTTACTGTGCAGGGTCTCACGAAGATGAATGAGAATAACCGAAATTGGAAGTGTTATTAACTAACATGTCTAATGCAACCTGTCATGATGTCAAATCTGGAAGAATTTGTTATGATCCAAATTTTTTTTTAGCTCAGGTTGTTTGACTGATCGGTGGAAAGGTCCGTATCTGACGATACAGCATCCTCAAAGGGTGGCCAGGAAAGATACGTGGATCCATTCCGCTCACTATAGGGAGGTTAACCAACCGGTGGAGATACAAGGCAGAGACAAGGCCGATAACGTGGACCTGTCGATTGCTAGCTTGTGCCGGAAGGATTAAAAAGGTGACGGTGAGATATCTGAGCTAAAGAAATGTGTAGATCAGTGCTTCAAGCAATGGAGTGGTCTGCTGTGGTCATCCTAGTTCTTTTTTTTTTTTCCAGAGTTTTTTTTTTTTTTTGTCATGATGATCTGTTTGGGGATGCTCGGTGTCTGTGATGGGGGACCAATAAAGGAGATGTGAGCTGATGGAGTGGAGTCAGGAGGAGGAGTGCTATACCAAATCAGGGGAGTGCCGGTCCAATTTCAGTACAGTAAATTGTTGTGAAAATGTGAATAATAATAATAATAAGGAAGAACTGTATTTCAATCCTGAGTTATGACGTAGTGTATAACAATGTAGCCTGAGTTTGAGTGGTCATGCATGGATATAACGTTTATGTTGTTTTAAGTCATCTTAGGTAATGCAGTCCCAACCCCTTTCAAGGCTCTCCTTATAGGATAGGTGCATCCCCACATCTTTCCCATGATCCCTTAAGGATCCGCGGTGTGCGTATAAGGGCAGTTTTATGTCCCTCCCGGAGACGCATTATCTGAATGGTTCAAATGACCATACTGTGTCATACCATAATAACATTGAACGGTATATTCTCATGCATGGCTAAACGGATTCAAATAGCAGATTGTGATAGCATGTTGTTTGCTATCAAAGGGTGGACTGTCGAAGTTGAATAATTGAGTGAGACAAGTTCAGTTTAAAATTTTATCGCAGCGACGCCATCTTGCAAATGGCCGCAAGACTCCATTTTGGAAATGAGATTGCAAGACACCATTTTGTGTGGTCAGCATTAATTCAAGTTATAACCCAGGAGCTAAGAACAGATGGCAATGTTTTTGTTAACCTACCAAGGGCAACGGGAAAAACCAGCTTTCTAAGTAGAAGTAAATAAGAAGAGACAATGGGTATTTTTATATACAAATTGGGAATCCCTGGATGCAGATAAAGTATAGTTGTGGCAATTGTAATATAATATCTACACAATTGGATTTGCCTGAATCCTAGACAGGATGTCTCCAAATCCCACAGTTTGAGGTGATAATACATTTGCATTTCACACAAGAGTCTGTGAGAACAAAAGAGGTTTTGTTTTCCTTTGAACACAGCAGGTGGGGGCCTGCTGACAGAGGGCATGTAGAATTACAACCCTCAGCCATCCACACTGCTGGATGTTCACTTCGTGTATGAGAGATTATGCACTTAAATCTCACCCATTAATAACTAGCGTCCTTATACCAAACCCCGAATACCCACACACTACATATTCGCACATAAGGTTCCATAAGCATCAAAATGTATGATTCAAGAAGGTTCAGTTAGTTTAAATGCTAAGAAATAAAGATATTTGTTAACTAGATAAACATGTCATTTTTGGAGTTGTTCTGATGCATACTCTTTCCACAGTTTTCCAGTGCTATCGGTGAGGAGATCGCATTATGCATTCTCGAGTTATGGACCGCAGAACCTACAAGCAACCAAAATGTATATTTTAGATTCAACTGTTAGGATGCTAAAGGAGGCGTTACCAGAAAGACTCCGGCTGTCAGAGGCAGGGAAAGTCTATTTGAAACAAACCTGTTAAATGTGTCGTTACATATGCTTCTCCTCTGGGAACCAATGAGATCAGCAGGAAGTTCTCCCTTTGTCCTGTTTCAGTCTGGGGGGGGAATAAATACACGTGTCCAAACACTGGTTTGCCAGTTCATGCTGAATTTTGGGTGAACTGAGGATATCTAGTCAGAAGTCTATCTCTGGGTCCGGAGGCGCAGCGTATGTATAACCGTACTTGGTCTGTATTATTTTCTTTTTACGCCTAAATTATGTATGTATAAATTGCGTGTAACTGACTGTACTTTTACCTGAATAATACTTGTGCGTTGGAAACACAGATTCCACTCCTGTCTTTATTTGCGGTTAAACTGCGTACGCAATTAGTGTTCTGTTTAGAGGTTTTAGGCAGGGTTTTGTCTTGGAGGTTCTAGGCAGGTGAATCTTAGAGGTTTATAGGAAGGAATGTATTAAAAGGTTTATTTACAAATTTAACAACGCCCACTAGCCATTCATAAGACTCCCACTTGCACACGTCATCTCCAGGAAGTGCATGAAAACATTGGTACATCGAGCACCATCTGATGTGCTCGCAGTGCTTAAGGTAGACTATACCTTGCCTCAAGCACTGCGATCACTTCAGTGTGAAATACAACCAGGTGACATGTACTATGACGCTGCTTGTTAATTATGTACGCCTCTGAAACGGCATTGTAACACTCAGGCATGCCTGCGTTCATACGTCCACTCCCCCATTTCTAGTGGCCTGCCCCTGTTACCACCCACAAATGGGCTCTCCTGTCACTCATTCAACTGGACTGTCTATGCAGGGCGACTCACCGCACAGGCACTCCTGCGTTCACCCAACCACCCCCCCATCACCTTCCGCAAATGGCACTTCTTGTCAATCACTATGCCATGGATCTGTGTAGCCTATGCGATCGCAGTCCTGATCGCAGTGGCCGGCTCACGCACGCACACTGCGATGCAAACACATGAGCAGTATGCCGCAACATTCGGCCAATTGTGTATGTATAAGCAACTATGATCCTTGCTGAATCAGGCCCTGTTCTTAGGATTAGTGTTTAGTGTAACTAAGCGTGCTAAATAGGGCTGTTTGGTGTGATTTGATGATAGGTCTATTTAGACACATGCACACATCTGTAAACACTTTTATAACCACACATCTCCGTGAGGGGCAGCCAGGTCGGCACAGCGGGAGGTGTGGAGCAGTACAGGTAGGGTAATGCGGGGTGGGGAGCATGATGGCGCAACACAGTGGCCTGCCTTCCTCTATACAATGCTGAGATTACCAGCATTGTAAAGCGGGGGCGGGGTTATGATGATGCGGTTCAGTGCAAATCGCTTCATCAGCCGCCCGAACCGTCCACTTCACTGGGTAAGTGGGCGGCACCAGGCAGACGCGGCCAGACTCGGGGATAGCACTTTTCCAATTTTCTGGAGCCTCCCAGCCATTCCGGGACAATAGGCAAGTATGCTTTGAGTAGACAGCTTGGGGAGTGGTTCACACTTTTTTTTGGTTTATCATTATTTACTTATTTATTTTTATAACAAGGTGACAGGCCAGAAAGCTGTGAGTGCAGCTATCTCTCCAGCCAGAGGCACCTCTATTGTTTTGCATATTTTCCATTTTCAAACTGATACACTATTATTAGGGATGTGCGCCGGACCATTTTTGCCGGATTTGGATTTGGTTCTAATTCATCGTCTGGCATTGGATTTGGATTTGGATTTGCCAAACTGCGGTGACTGGCTTTGGATTTGAATTTGGATTTGGATTTTTTTTACAAAAATTGACAAAAAAAGCAAAAATCACATACATTGGTCTTTTTTTTCTCCCTAGAGTATTATTAATCTCAATAACATTAATTTCCAGTTAATTTAGACCACCTCACAGCTTATAATATTGTTTTTAACATTATTGGCCAAAGGTTGCAGTGAGCTGACTGGTTACTAAGTGACAAAGCAGCGGCACAATGACACAGACACCACAGTATAAAGCACATCTATGACACATTGCCACACAGCAGTGGCAGAAATGAAAAGTAGTGCACCCACCCAGTGGGGTACGGCCAGCAGAGTCACAGTACTTGTTTACATAGTAGGCTACGGCCCAAGGAGTCACAGTGCACAATCTTATTCACATTACACCGCACATAGGGCCTGATTCACATTACACCATAAAGTAGTGTCTCTTATTTATGTTACGACACACAGTAGTGCCCCTTTTACACAATGCCCACAGTAGTGACCCTTTTATACAATGCCCACAGTAGTGCCCCTTTTACACAATGCCCACAGTAGTGGTGTCCCTTACACAATGCCCCCAGCAGTGGTGCCCCCTATGCAGTCCCCGTAGTAGTAGGGTCCCCTATGCAGTGCCCCCAGTAGAATGCCCCCCAGTAGTATGCCCCCCAGTAGTATGCCCCCCATTAGCAGGCCCCCCAGTAGTATGCCCCCCCATTAGCAGGCCCCCCAGTAGTATGCCCTCCCAGTAGTATGCCCCCCATTAGCAGCTGCCCCAGTAGTAGCCCCCCAGTAGTATAGCCCCACCAGTAGTAGGCTGCCCCAACAGCAGGCCCCCCCAGTAGTAGGCTGCCCCAGTAGCAGGCCGTCCCAGTAATAGGCCCGCCCAGTAGTATGACCCCCCAGTAGTATGGCCCCCCCAGTAGTATGGCCCCCCCAGTAGCAGGCCCCCCCAGTAGCAGGCCCCCGCACAGTAGTAGGCCCCCCCATAGTATGGCCCTCTCAGTAGTATGGCCCCCTCAGTAGTATGGCCCCCCCAGTAGCAGGCCCCCCTCAGTAGTATGCCCCCCCAGTAGCAGACCCCCCCAGTAGCAGGACCCCCCCAGTAGTGTGGCCCCCCCAGTAGCAGGCCCCCCCCAGTAGTATGGCCCCCCGGCACCCCCAGTAGCAGACCCCCAAGTAGCAGGCCCCCCCCCAGTAGCGCCCCCAGCCCTCAGCCGGAAGACGGAGCCCTGAGTGAGCTCCAGCCGGCTCCCTCCGTGCAGTAGCCAATGAGAGACTGTGTGACTCTCATTGGCTGCTGTAACAAACACACAGCTGCCACTGGCGGCTGTGTGTTTGTTCTGTGTAGGGCAGACCGCTATCACAGCAGTCTGCCCTATACAATAGGAGCCCTGATGTCGGATTCTCTAGTGAGAATCCGGCATCAGGCGGCCGCCGTTTGACCCCGAACGGGGATCCAAGTCAGCAGGGTTCGGGTGGACTCGGATCCTCAATGTTCGCTCATCTCTAACTATTATGTTTGACATCTTTTACCTTGAACATTGAAAAAAGTCAGGACGGTGACTTGTGGCATTGTAATTGCAGCCAGAAAGTTTGGAAAGCACCAGAAAATCCATTACTTTTGCAAAATTACAGCCTATCCTGTATATCCTTTACACAACAATATTGACCTACTCGTAGAGTGACTAGTGTGGCAGGGAGGCCACGGTGCCACAAGCCAGAGGCAATACCACTTGATTACCTGGGTGTAGGCTGGTTGTCAGGTCCAGTCAAGTTTTGCAGTGTGCTGGGGTTCACAACCAAGAAATCAGCAGCACCTGTGAGTTGGGCTTAACGCCTTGCTGGAAGCATAGCACAGGGCTCCTGGCGCCAGATAAGCTGGCCAGGCGATAGGCTGGGGGTGGTGGTTAGCGTTAGGATGCCAGGACCTGGAAGGTCCACAGATCTTATGTATGCTGTTTGTAAGCCAGAGTGGCAAACCTGGTAATGTTACTGCTTCATCTTGTATGGTGTTGTGACCTGCGCTAATACCAGACTTGATGTTTGTTGTGCAGTGGCTGTAGTGAATAAACGATCCACTGTTTTACCGTACTGCTGGACGTGACTCTTCCCACCTTGTGACACTAGAGATTATAGTAATATTTATATTTATTCAGACATTGATAGTGGACCTGATTCAGAGATGAACACAATGCCAATGTTTTTGCAAATGCCCAATGTTTTTTCTCCTGCACATGCGTCGGAGTTGCTCTGCGCATGTGCCGATATGGTCTTGTGATGGCGGTCGCAGAGAGAATTTATTTTCAAAATAATAGTCAGTCAGTGACCATTTTGAGGCGGAAATGAGGAGATGGTGACTCAAACGTAGGTGTGTTGCGACCATTTCAGGTGGTGTATCACAGCCTGTAGTTGCGATCCCATAAGCAGTTGTTAAGGCTCCAGCATCTTAGTTCCATCAGCCATTTTGTGCAACCACAGGATTACTCAGAAGCCCAATGATTGATTTATGGGCCTGATTCAGCAAGGATCGCAACTGCGATTATGTACGCAATCGACCGATTGCTGTGCTCTGCACATGCGTATGCATTGCAGTGCGCGTGCGTGAACCAGTCACTGCGATCGGGACTGCGATCCTAGACCCATCGTAGAGTGATTGACAGGAAGTACCATTTAGGGGAGGTGACAGGGGGTGGTCGGTGAAATACAGGCGTGCCAGTGCTTTTGAATGCCGTTGCAGGGGCGTTCATAAATTAGGCACTGTGATGCCATATGCAGCTTGGGCTTTCACTGCGTGCGATGAGGTTAGCAATTTTTGAGTAAGGTCAGACCTTGTGCAAGTGTGCGTGAGGCTCCGATAGTACTCGATGTTACCAATGTTTTCACAGTCTTGCCAAGTATTACGAATATGTGTAAGGTAAGGTGGGCGTCCTTATGTTGTGCTGCGACGGCATAGCAATCGCAGTGGATTAGCATGTCATTGCAGTGAGACTGCGTACGTAATCGCAGCTGCTATCGCAGTTGCGATCCATACTGAATCAGGCCCTATGTGCATTCGATGGTTGCATCCTTGTACGTAAGCAGCAAATCTATGATGCCATCGGTGGGCGTCTCAATACAAGTCCTGACAGCTGTAACATTTGCATATTTTCGCACAGCCTTTGTGTAAAAAGACAAAGGGCCTGATTCAGAGTAGGGGTGTGCACCGGCCACTTTTCGTGTTTTGTGTTTTGGTTTTGGATCTGGATCTTTCTTCGTGTTTTGGATCTGGATTGGTTTTGCCAAAACCACCCTTGCGTGTTTTGGGTTCTGGGTTTTGTGTTTTGGATCTGTATTTTTTTGAAAAAAAGCATAAAAACAGCTAAAATCACAGAATTTGTAGGTTTTTCTGCTCCTATGCTATTATTAACCTCAATAACCTTAATTTCCACTCATTTCCAGTCTATTCTGAATACCTCACACCTCACAATAGTGTTTTTATGTCCAAAAGGTTGCACCGAGGTAGCTGGATGACTATGCTAAGCGACACAAGTGGGCGGCACAAACACGTGACCCATCTAGGCGTGAAACTGCAGTGGCAGACAGGATGGCATTGAAAAACTAGGCCCCAAACTGTACATAATGCAAAGAAAAAAAAGAGGTGCAAGATGGAATTGTCCTTGGGCCCTCCCACCCACCCTTATGTTGTATAAACAGGACATGCACACTTTAACAAACCAATCATTTCAGCGCCAGGGTCTGCCACACAACTGTGGCTGAAATGATTGGTTCGTTTGGGCCCCCACAAAACAAGCTGGCAATTTATCTGTCCCTGCACAAACTGGCTCTACGGAGGCAAGATGTCATCCTCATCCTCCTCATCCACCGATTCCTCACCCTCTTCAGTGTGTACATCCTCATCCTCACAGAGTATTAATTCGTCCCTGCTGGAACCACAGGTCCCTCTGTACGTTCTGGAGGCTGGTCTCCCTGGAAGAGTTGATAATTCATTTTATGAACATCATCTTCTCCACATTTTGTGGAAGCAACCTCCTACGCCTTTCGCTGACAAGGTTCCCGGCTGCACTAAACACTCTTTCGGAGTACACACTGGAGGGGGGGCAACTCAGGTAAAATAGAGCCAGTTTGTACAGGGACCTCCAAATTGCTTCTTTTTCCTGCCAGTACAGGTACGGACTGTCTGACATGCCTACTTGGATGCTGTCACCGATGTAATCCTTTAACAGACAGACGCACGCTTGTCGCTGCTGCTTTGAGGATTCAAGTGCGGCTACAGCCCACACAATTCACAAAGACAGAAAAAAAAAAGAATATTTTTATTGTTTGTGGAGCACACTTTGAGGGTTACACCACCCTTTAACAGACAGACGCACGCTTGTCGCTGCTGCTTTGAGGATGCAAGTGCGGCTACAGCCCACACAATTCACAAAGACAGAAAAAAGAAGAATATTTTAATTGTTTGTGTAGAACACTTTGAGGTGTCACCACCCTTTAACAGACAGACGCACGCTTGTCGCTGCTGCTTTAAGGATGCAGGTGCGGCTACAGCCCACACATTTCACAAAGACCAAAAAAAAAAGAACAATATTTTAATTGTTTGTGTAGAACACTTTGAGGTGTCACCACCGTTTAACAGACAGACGCACGCTTGTCGCTGCTGCTTTAAGGATGCAGGTGCGGCTACAGCCCACACAATTCACATAGACAGAAAAAAAAAGAACAATATTTTAATTGTTTGTGTAGCACACTTTGAGGGTGTCACCACCCTTTAACAGACAGACGCACGCTTGTCGCTGCTGCTTTGAGGATGCAAGTGTGGCTACATCGCACACAAGTCACAAACACATTAAAAAAATAGTTTTTTATTTTTTGGAACACTTTGAGAGTTACACCACCCTTTAACAGACAGACGCACGCTTGTTGCTGCTGCTTTAAGGATGCAGGTGCGGCTACAGCCCACACAATTCACAAAGACCGAAAAAAAAAGAACAATATTTTAATTGTTTGTGTAGAACACTTTGAGGGTGTCACCACCCTTTAACAGACAGACGCACGCTTGTCGCTGCTGCTTTAAGGATGCAGGTGCGGCTACACCCCACACAATTCACATAGACAGAAAAAAGAAGAATATTTTTATTGTTTGTGTAGCACACTTTGAGGGTGTCACCACCCTTTAACAGACAGACGCACGCTTGTCGCTGCTGCTTTAAGGATGCAGGTGCGGCTACATCGCACACAAGTCACAAACACATTAAAAAAATAGTTTTTTATTTTTTGGAGCACTTTGAGAGTTACACCACCCTTTAACAGACAGACGCACGCTTGTCGCTGCTGCTTTAAGGATGCAGGTGCGGCTACAGCCCACACATTTCACAAAGACCGAAAAAAAAAGAACAATATTTTAATTGTTTGTGTAGAACACTTTGAGGGTGTCACCACCCTTTAACAGACAGACGCACGCTTGTCGCTGCTGCTTTAAGGATGCAGGTGCGGCTACAGCCCACACATTTCACAAAGACCGAAAAAAAAAGAACAATATTTTAATTGTTTGTGTAGAACACTTTGAGGGTGTCACCACCCTTTAACAGACAGACGCACGCTTGTCGCTGCTGCTTTAAGGATGCAGGTGCGGCTACAGCCCACACATTTCACAAAGACCAAAAAAAAAAGAAC
Organism: Taudactylus pleione; assembly: GCA_031769625.1. Taxonomy (NCBI): domain Eukaryota; kingdom Metazoa; phylum Chordata; class Amphibia; order Anura; family Myobatrachidae; genus Taudactylus; species Taudactylus pleione. The sequence goes on along the minus strand of JAUIMM010001030.1, from coordinate 9,901,231 downwards.
AATATTTTAATTGTTTGTGTAGCACACTTTGAGGGTGTCACCACCCTTTAACAGACAGACGCACGCTTGTCGCTGCTGCTTTGAGGATGCAGGTGGAATCTAGACGGGATTTGGAACCGAGGACACACTACCTCCATCAATTGTCTAAATCCCACTGCACTAATGTCGGATACCGGACGCACGTCTAACACCAACATAGCAGTCAAGGCCTCAGTTATACGTTTTGCTTCAGGATGACTGCTGTCGTACTTCATCCTCATCGCTAGGGACTGTTGGAGGGTCAATTGTTTAGTAAAAGTAGTGATGTTCCTACTTCCTCTCTGGGATGATGAACAACTCCCAGCAGCAGCAACAGCACTAGGAGGAAGTGGTTCTTGATCTTTCCCTATTTTATTTTTATCGGAGAAAGTTTGGTCCTCCATTTATGTTATATTGATATATATACGTGCGGCTAAAGCGCACACAAACACAGAAAATATTATTTTATTTTTGCTGGAGAGTAGTGCACTTTGTGGGTTACACCACCCTTTAAGAAATGAGCCAGCCGGCTCTTTACTTATGGGACACAGGCGCACGCTTGGCGCTGCTCCTTTGTTGATGCACGTGCAGCCACAGTGCACACAATTCACAAACACAGAAAATAATTTTTTTTTTGGTTTGGACTGGAGTGTACTTTCGGGGGTTACAGCACCCTTAACGGTCAAGCCAGCCGGCCCTTTACTTATGACACAGGCGCACGCTTGGCACTACTTTGTTGATGCACGTGCGGCTACTGCGCACACAATTCACAAACACAGAAAATAATTTTTTTTTTGGTTTGGACTGGAGTGTACTTTCGGGGGTTACAGCACCCTTAACGGTCAAGCCAGCCGGCCCTTTACTTATGACACAGGCGCACGCTTGGCACTACTTTGTTGATGCACGTACGGCTACTGCGCACACAATTCACAAACACAGAAAATAATTTTTTTTTTGGTTTGGACTGGAGTGTACTTTCGGGGGTTACAGCACCCTTAACAGTCAAGCCAGCCGGCCCTTTACTTATGACACAGGCGCACGCTTGGCACTACTTTGTTGATGCACGTGCGGCTACTGCGCACACAATTCACAAACACAGAAAATAATTTTTTTTTTGGTTTGGACTGGAGTGTACTTTCGGGGGTTACAGCACCCTTAACGGTCAAGCCAGCCGGCCCTTTACTTATGACACAGGCGCACGCTTGGCACTACTTTGTTGATGCACGTGCGGCTACTGCGCACACAATTCACAAACACAGAAAATAATTTTTTTTTTGGTTTGGACTGGAGTGTACTTTTGGGGGTTACAGCACCCTTAACGGTCAAGCCAGCCGGCCCTTTACTTATGACACAGGCGCACGCTTGGCACTACTTTGTTGATGCACGTGCGGCTACTGCGCACACAATTCACAAACACAGAAAATAATTTTTTTTTTGGTTTGGACTGGAGTGTACTTTCGGGGGTTACAGCACCCTTAACGGTCAAGCCAGCCGGCCCTTTACTTATGACACAGGCGCACGCTTGGCACTACTTTGTTGATGCACGTGCGGCTACTGCGCACACAATTCACAAACACAAAAAATAATTTTTTTTTTGGTTTGGACTGGAGTGTACTTTCGGGGGTTACAGCACCCTTAACGGTCAAGCCAGCCGGCCCTTTACTTATGACACAGGCGCACGCTTGGCACTACTTTGTTGATGCACGTGCGGCTACTGCGCACACAATTCACAAACACAGAAAATATATATTTTTTTGATTTGGACTGGAGTGTACTTTCGGGGGTTACAGCACCCTTAACGGTCAAGCCAGCCGGCCCTTTACTTATGACACAGGCGCACGCTTGGCACTACTTTGTTGATGCACGTGCGGCTACTGCGCACACAATTCACAAACACAGAAAATAATTTTTTTTTGGTTTGGACTGGAGTGTACTTTCGGGGGTTACAGCACCCTTAACGGTCAAGCCAGCCGGCCCTTTACTTATGACACAGGCGCACGCTTGGCACTACTTTGTTGATGCACGTGCGGCTACTGCGCACACAATTCACAAACACAGAAAATAATTTTTTTTTTGGTTTGGACTGGAGTGTACTTTCGGGGGTTACAGCACCCTTAACGGTCAAGCCAGCCGGCCCTTTACTTATGACACAGGCGCACGCTTGGCACTACTTTGTTGATGCACGTGCGGCTACTGCGCACACAATTCACAAACACAGAAAATAATTTTTTTTTGGGTTTGGACTGGAGTGTACTTTCGGGGGTTACAGCACCCTTAACGGTCAAGCCAGCCGGCCCTTTACTTATGACACAGGCGCACGCTTGGCACTACTTTGTTGATGCACGTGCGGCTACTGCGCACACAATTCACAAACACAGAAAATAATTTTTTTTTGGTTTGGACTGGAGTGTACTTTCGGGGGTTACAGCACCCTTAACGGTCAAGCCAGCCGGCCCTTTACTTATGACACAGGCGCACGCTTGGCACTACTTTGTTGATGCACGTGCGGCTACTGCGCACACAATTCACAAACACAGAAAATAATTTTTTTTTTGGTTTGGACTGGAGTGTACTTTCGGGGGTTACAGCACCCTTAACGGTCAAGCCAGCCGGCCCTTTACTTATGACACAGGCGCACGCTTGGCACTACTTTGTTGATGCACGTGCGGCTACTGCGCACACAATTCACAAACACAGAAAATAATTATTTTTTTGGTTTGGACTGGAGTGTACTTTCGGGGGTTACAGCACCCTTAACGGTCAAGCCAGCCGGCCCTTTACTTATGACACAGGCGCACGCTTGGCACTACTTTGTTGATGCACGTGCGGCTACTGCGCACACAATTCACAAACACAGAAAATAATTTTTTTTTTGGTTTGGACTGGAGTGTACTTTCGGGGGTTACAGCACCCTTAACGGTCAAGCCAGCCGGCCCTTTACTTATGACACAGGCGCACGCTTGGCACTACTTTGTTGATGCACGTGCGGCTACTGCGCACACAATTCACAAACACAGAAAATAATTTTTTTTTTGGTTTGGACTGGAGTGTACTTTCGGGGGTTACAGCACCCTTAACGGTCAAGCCAGCCGGCCCTTTACTTATGACACAGGCGCACGCTTGGCACTACTTTGTTGATGCACGTGCGGCTACTGCGCACACAATTCACAAACACAAAAAATAATTTTTTTTTTGGTTTGGACTGGAGTGTACTTTCGGGGGTTACAGCACCCTTAACGGTCAAGCCAGCCGGCCCTTTACTTATGACACAGGCGCACGCTTGGCACTACTTTGTTGATGCACGTGCGGCTACTGCGCACACAATTCACAAACACAGAAAATATATTTTTTTTTGATTTGGACTGGAGTGTACTTTCGGGGGTTACAGCACCCTTAACGGTCAAGCCAGCCGGCCCTTTACTTATGACACAGGCGCACGCTTGGCACTACTTTGTTGATGCACGTGCGGCTACTGCGCACACAATTCACAAACACAGAAAATAATTTTTTTTTGGTTTGGACTGGAGTGTACTTTCGGGGGTTACAGCACCCTTAACGGTCAAGCCAGCCGGCCCTTTACTTATGACACAGGCGCACGCTTGGCACTACTTTGTTGATGCACGTGCGGCTACTGCGCACACAATTCACAAACACAGAAAATAATTTTTTTTTTGGTTTGGACTGGAGTGTACTTTCGGGGGTTACAGCACCCTTAACGGTCAAGCCAGCCGGCCCTTTACTTATGACACAGGCGCACGCTTGGCACTACTTTGTTGATGCACGTGCGGCTACTGCGCACACAATTCACAAACACAGAAAATAATTATTTTTTTGGTTTGGACTGGAGTGTACTTTCGGGGGTTACAGCACCCTTAACGGTCAAGCCAGCCGGCCCTTTACTTATGACACAGGCGCACGCTTGGCACTACTTTGTTGATGCACGTGCGGCTACTGCGCACACAATTCACAAACACAGAAAATATATTATTTTTTTAGCACTTGGGGGGAGCACCCCTGATGGACAGAGCACCCCCTGGACAACACTGCAGCACTCCTTTAGGACTGGGACACTGCACAGGACTTTGGAGTGGACACAGCCCCTATGGAGAACTGACTGCACAACACAGTCCAGCCAGCCCCTATGGACTTTGAAGTAGTGGACACAGCCCCTATTAACAACAGCAGCACAGCACAACACAGCCAGCCCCTATGGACTTTGAAGTAGTGGACAACAGCAGCACTACACTACACAGCCCTAACTCCCACCCTCCCTCTTCACTGTCCACAGCCGAGTGAGAAAATGGCGCCGACGTGGGTACCTTATATAGGATCCAAAACCCGCGAGACTCGGAAGGCGGGATGATGACGTTTTGCCTCGATTTCAGATCCGAGTCAGGCGGGAAAAGTCGAGCCTGATTCGGATCGGACTCGGATCGGGGGGGCTCGGGGGGGTTCGGATTTCAGAAATCCGAACCCGCTCACCCCTAATTCAGAGCCGGATGCTCTGACCAGAGCGCTCGCTCTGAATCATGGCCCTCCTACATGAAAATTGAGCGGCCTCTTGGACGCTCGCATAGCTGTGGGTGACCACCCACAGCTATAGCGAGCGTCCATGATGATGGTCGCGATGGTCAAGACCATCACGACCATCGGGCTTGCGACGAGACCCTGCGGTAGGGTCTCAGTGACCGCAAGCCCTGGAGTGATTTTGGCTCTATCAGAGCCAAAATCACTCCCACTGACACCACTAGTGATGTCAGTGGGGCCGGACTCAGACGGTAGGCGTTCCCATGGGGACGCCTCCGTCTGGCAGCCACGCCCCCGGCACGCCCACCAAAGGGGGCTTGCTGTCAGTCACCATCGACAGCACGTCCCCATTGGTGCGAGACCCATTCGGGTCTCGCGCATGCGCAATTTGGCACCATCGACCCGCTTGCGAGCGTCCTGCGCTCGCAAGCAGGTCTGAATCAGCCCCAAAGTCGCTACAGGATTTCCAACCATCTCTGAATTAAACCCAATGACCTGCTTAAGGCCACATGGAACTCACAATGGAGTAGTGCCAGGAACCTGGGCTTGAGAATTTGCCAAGTGTGCCACTCCTTTTCTTTTGGAGAGATTAGCAGAAGAGAAATAAATGTAGTGCCAAGCAAAATGTCATGATCTGACATGATAGGATATGTCATGCATAATTACTGTAACTCAATGTAAAAATAGATTATTCATAACCATTTTACTTCTAATAACATGTTTCCTATCTAGGTGGCTCATGAGGATTACTCTTAAGAAATCTGGTCAATGGCCATGAATGCATCCTAAATAAGTCACTTATTTAAGTGCCCTTCAAGAAGCCAAATACAGCATTTCTGTCTTTTAAATACCTGACTCTGGACTCAGTTTATTAACATTATTTTGACTAAAATAAAGTGAAAAAGGGTGTTTTCACACCCTTTTCACATTATTTTAGTATCACCTATAGTTATTACAGGGCAATTGGAGTAGAATTCGTAAAATTCTACTCCAACCCCTAAGTATCACTTATTTTTAGTAAGCAGATCGCATTTCCCATAATTGTAATGGGAAATGTGATCCGACCAAAGTTACTAAAAATAAATTGTGAAAAAATACCGGGGAAAGCCCTGTGATAATAACACCACCTGGAGGTGGTGTTATTCAGGGTCTCCCCCGGTTACCGGACTCCTGCTCCGCTCTAAACAGATCACACGCTGATACACTGCAAAAAAAATTAAAATAGTAAAAAAGACCCCCAAACTTACCTGAGTCCAGGGACCAGAGTTCGGGGTTCCGGTGATGTCCTCCCTCCGGTCAGCTGGTCTCCCATGCTGCACTGCGGCCCGTTTGTCACCTGACAGGGTCCCAGTGCAGAATGGGATGTCAGCTGACCGGAGGATATGGAGGACATCACCGGAGCCTGGATTATGCAGGTAATTGTAATTAAGGGAGAGGAGGGGTCGCGGGGGGGAGGGGGTGTCGCGGGGGGTCCATCATCGTTGGGGTCGGGGCTTGGCAACAGGGCAGGGCTTGGCACCAGGGGGGTAGCAGCGATGGTCAGTCGGCGCATGCGCGGGGCACTAGTCACGGTATTTTTTTGCGAAAATACTGTGACTAGTGTGTGGAGGGGATTCGCAGGGACAGAGCTTTCTCGCAATCTCTATCCCTGCAAGGGATTTGTAGTAAATCCCTGTGATATTGCCTGAATTTGCAATGCGAATTCAGTCGGTAATATCACACTACAATCTGCATTACCAATGCGGATTGTAGTAAATAGAGCCGTCTGTGTGGCTGAAGGTTTATTCCAAATTCTAAAGTAATTTATATTACAGTGGCAACCAGGGGCGTAAATTCATCCCAGTCGCCCGGAGGCAAGTTAGAGTTTGGCGCCCCCCCCAAAAAAGGGAAAACAAATATGGTATGTGTACTGTATATACATATACTGTATACCCACGCAATCACACTTAAATAGAAAATATGAATATTATTTTTGGGGGTCTAGAGGTGTATGATAATTTACATATTAGGTATAATTGTATAGGAGCATTTGTACCTGGGCAGTATCTAGACCCAGGGATAGTTCTCCTAAGTTAGTTCATAGATACATATATGTAGTATTCACAATTTATAAATGAGGCATCAAACACACAGGAGGACAACGACGTGTCTTTCACTGTGGCTTTTACAAGGTTAGACTTGGCAGTGCTGAATTAGGCACAGACACTCATATACAATTATGCCTGATATGTAAATTTTGTTCCAGGGCTACAGGTATGCTGCGTGACAAAGGCTGGTGGGTCAGTTAGACAGACTCACCGAGTTTCAGTCGACTCTGCAGCAGCATATGGTGGTGAGCCGCCGTTTGTTGTGTAAGGTTAGCGGTGGGTGGATCTCTGTACCGGTGGTCCCTGGGATAGGAAATCGGACAAGTGTCTCGGGTCCCAGCTCACTCTCTAGCAGCAGTGGCATGTGCACCGGCGCTTGGTGCAGTTCACGCTGAGGGGTATCAGGCAGGATCCTTCCTGTACCCTAACGCAGGTGTTAGCAGGGCTCCCGGGACAGAGCAGAGCAACGCTGTAGCAGCAGGTGCAGAGCTGCAGTAGAAGATCAGCGGCACACTCATTTTCTTCTGTGAACCACACAAGTGCTGCTTTACATACTATAGATGGCGGAGCCCCTTCATGGCTTGGTGCCCGGAGGCAGGCGCCTCCATTGTCTCTGGGAGTTACGCCCCTGCATGGCACTGCTGTGCTAATCTGTTCATCACCATTGCTCCTCTGTTCTGTCTCCGCTAGGGGTGGAGCTTGTCTGAGTGGCTGGGAGAGAAGGGGACAGGCATCTTGCCTTGTTACTGTCTTTATTACATACACTACTACTCTAACAAGACAATCAGAAAAAATGGGGTGAATCTAGGTTTTCTGTCAATAAGGCAAAGACTCAGCTTGGCGCTCCCCCTCACCTCCCCAGTAGATAATAATCAGCCTCTACCAGCATGACCACCATATAATGCAGGGAACATCATTGTGAGTGACCTCTATAAAATATATAGAGCATTGCAGTGGCCACAATATAAAGCAGAGAGCATCACGGTGAGCGCAATATAATATAAAAATACAGTAGTGACCGCCATATATTGGTCAAAGCATCAGTGGCTGCCATACAATATATAAGGTATCAGCGCCCACTATATATTTTTGATTGTCTTACAATATCATTATCTCATCAAAAATTAACTCTTCTTTAAAAAGTACAGTACTACTTCAGCATCATCGTAACAACTCCTCAATGTAATTAATATAATTAACCCCTATACAATAATTACATACATTATCCCCATTATTGATTAGCCCCCAAATCATCAAATAATTATATTTATATACATTAACCCACTATTTATTCAAATCAGGGCATAATGCATCATGTTGATACATCCAGCTCTTATACGCATGCATACTGACGTTTTGTAATGCCGGTATGCATGAACTTGCCTGCCAGGACAGCTATTCTGAGATTGAGCAGTCCTGGTTACTTCCAGGTTTATGACCCAGGAGTCCTAATGTGCATGCACAAGCCACAGGAACCAAAGAGAACTTCTTTAGATCCCTCTCCGTGGAGTTTTTGCAATAAGAAGCCCATATATTTACTATCATAGGCAATGCCATCTATAGATGTTGCCTATTGGGCAGAAGCTCTGGAAAGTTATGTTTTCCAGACCTTGCTGCATATGGGCATATTGCAACCCTATAGAATTCTATGGGGACTGCTCTGCTGTGGGATCTTTTACTACATATGGCGATCCATATGTATTGCGGTAAACCTCCTCTTGCCTCCTGTCTCTTAAAAAATATTTAATTACCCCCAATAAATCAGTAACCCCTTATCCCCTTATTCTTACTATTATCTACCATAATCAATAGCGCCCTCCCCCCTAACTTGCCTGTTGTAGATCTCTTCTGTCCCTCTCATGTTGCTGCCACTGTGATCAGAAAGCATTATCAGCAACTGCCTGTCAGGCAGGTCCCGCAGAGGCTGCTACAGCCAGTGAGGAGGAGGCCGGGCCATGCACGGGACATGTACTGTATGCAACCTATTGCAGCAGAGTTTGGCCCCTGGACTAAAGTAACTGTATGCTGGCCACCCTGTCTCCCTGCTCTCCATGGGCTCTATTTATTATCATTATTTTTACTAAAATAAAGTGAAAACGGGTGTTTTCACACCCTTTTCACATTATTTTAGTATCACCTTAATGTTATTACAGGGCAATTGGAGTAGAATTCGTAAAATTCTACTCCAACCCCTAAGTATCACTTATTTTTAGTAATCAGATCGCATTTCCCATAATTGTAGTGGGAAATGCGATCTGTGTGCAAGTTACTAAAAATAAATTGTGAAAAAAATACCTGGGAAGGCCCTGTGATAATAACGCCACCTGGAGGTGGCATTATCCAGGGTCTCCCCCCAGTTACCGGACTCCTGCCCTGCTCTAATGTGCAGAGCAGAGCCTGGAGCCGTCCCCAGTGATCAGCTGTGTGGTCTAAACAGACCACACGCTGATACACAGCAAGAAAAAAATATAAAAAATAGTAAAAAAATAATTAACTTACCTGAGTCCAGGGACCGGAGTTCGGGGCTCCGGTGATATCCTCCCTCCGGTCAGATGGTCTTCCATACTGCACTGAGGCCCGGTAATCAGGTGACCGGGTCGCAGTGCAGTATGGGATGTCAGCTGACCGGAGGCATGGAGGACATCGCTGGAGCCCGGATCATGCAGGTAAGAGCAATTAAGGGAGGGGGGGGGTCCGCGATTGTGGGGGCTTAGTGCCGGGGCGGGGCTTAGCACCGGGGAAGGGGGTGACAGCGACGGCCGGTCGGCGCATGCGCGGGCACTTGTCATTTTATTTTTTGCGAAAATACAGTGATAAGGCAGCGGAGGGGATTCGCAGGGACAGAGCTTTATCGCAAGCTCTGTCCCTGCAAGGGATTTTTAATGCGAATTCAGTCGGTAATATCACACTACAATGAGCATTGCCAATGCGGATTGTAGTAAACAGAGCCCCGTGTGTGTGATCATAGCTGTAGCTCCCTGCCTGCTTCCCCCTAGCAGTGCTATTGTATCCGGGCCTGGGTAAGCAGCAAGCTGTGTGGCAGCAGCACTTTTCAAGTAACTTTATTGTGCTTTGTAGTCACTGCCAGCATTAAACTAAATAAAAAATGTTTTAGTCAGAGACATTCTTAATTTTTGTACTAGTCCTCAGTGGCACCACCCGTTTCTCAGAGCTTTATATAGCTTTCTAAATCTGCATAATGGTAGTGCCAGGTGCTTTGACATGCCCAGCTAAGACACAAACAGTTCGACATTTTGCTTGTGGAATATTTCAATACAACAGAGGTCCTGATTGACTGCCGATCGCAAGTGCAATTATGCACGCAATCGGCCGTTTGTTGCGTTCTGCGCATGCATCGCAATGTGCGTGCGCAAATTGGCCACTTTGATCGGGATTGTGATCGCAGTGACTACGCAGACACATCACAGAAGTATTGACAGGAAGCACCGTTTGAATATGGTGCAGTAATTTGGTCCACAGGCTCTGTTGGCTAAGTTGATGTTGAATCAGCATTTAGGTTGTTGCCTTTACACACAGAGGCCCTCATTCAGAGCCACTCGCTAGCGGCAGTACGCTCGTTCCGAGCGATGTTCGCACATCTGCGCATGCGTACGGTTTTTAGTACGCATGCGCGAACCAGTCAGTGCGGCTGAAAATCGTTGGTACGCAATATAGCGAGGGCCTGCTATTTTGAGTGACAGAATGAGGCGTATGTGGGTGGTAACAGGGGAAGGTGCTTGAAAACGGGGAGTGGAGATCCGAACGCAGGCGTGCTTAAAGGTCAAAACGGGCGTTTTAAGGAAGTGCATAATTAATACAGCAGCGTCATTGACCACGTCATTTGTTTTTTTTTTAACTCAGAACTGCTCGCAAAATAGCGGTTGAAAACACCAACCACAAGAATAGCGAGCAGTTCATACGCTGTACGATGTACTCGATTAATCTAATAAATAGCGGACATGACGTATGGTGCGTGCGGCCAGGGGGCGTTTTTATCAAATAAACGAGCGTATGTTTTGCTCGCTCGTTCAGACTTTGAGGTGTGAACAGACTGCAATTTGCGAACGGATCATTTGAATAGCCACCCCTTGTTTTTGAACGAACGACCGCAAATAGCGAACGGCTCTGAATCAGGCCCAGAATCGGTTCGATTTATGGGTTTTAGACTTGACTGTTTTTACGTGGACAGGTGCTTACCCATTGGCTGCTCTGTATCCTGCACATTTTTTGAGAAGTTCAGCTCCTTTCTACACTGGTGTTTAGTGACTTTCATAGGTAAATCTGGGGAGGCCCACTACCCTGATGATTTCCATTTGATTCGTCCGGGTACTTCTCCGCACTGCGCCAACTTACTCAGAGCTGTGGAGGCTTTGTTCGTGGAGTTCGGTGTTCCCATCGCTTGTGCTAAAACCAAAGGGCCGATGTGTTGTTTGTCGTATTAGGTATCCAAATATATTTGGGAGGATTGTTGTCGCCTTCCTAGTGATAAGGTGGCAAAGTTGAGGAATGCTATAGTTCTGGCTTTGGCTTTGGGTAAAGTCATGCTGTGCGATGCTCAGTCATTGTTGGGGCTTTTGAACTTCGCTTGCAGGGTTATTCCCACGGGAAGGATTTCTGCTGTAAGCTGCAACGTGCCACTGTTGGTGTTTGCAGGTCGCATCATTTTATTCTTCTCTCAGCAGAAATCCAGAGGGATCATTGTGTGTGTCAGGAATTTTTGTCCCTCTTTAATGGCGTCTGTATTTGGCCCGCCGCTCCTGTGGATAATCGCGAGTTGAAACTGGTTATTGATGACGCTGGCGCTTCTGGTTTTGGAGCTTATCTCAACGTGATTTGGTGTGCTACTCCATGGCCAGATGCATGAGTGTTGGAAGGCTTGATGAAGAATCTACTTCTTCTTGAGCTCTTTCCCATCATGGTCGCTTTAGAGTTGTGAGGTGAAAGTCTGAAAAATAGGTGTATCATTTTTCGTTGTCATAATTTAGGGGCGGTTCAAGCAGTTAATGGGCAGAGCGCATCGTCCCTTCCTGCAATTAGCCTGTTGTCGCAAATTGTTTTTTGTTGCCTGCATTGCATATAGTTTTTAGGGTGAGACATATTCCTGTTTTCAGTAACCGCATAGCTGATGGTTTGATTGGCGCAGGTTTAGGAAATTGGCTCCGCATGCTCGTCCTGTTGGTGAGCTTTACTCTTCCTATGTCTGGCAGGTTATTAGGCTGGCATGGAGGGCTTAGCTCATCATTCCATCGCTCTGGGGATCTTTCGGTCTTATCACGCATCATGGAGAGAGTTGCAGCGGTTTCAGGACCCTAGCAAAAATAGAGGTAATAGTTTTGATCAGATTCTTTCACTTGTGTGGGACCTTTATTAAGGTGGCAAATCCAGAGCGGTCATGGGTAAATACCTAACTGTGATTTCCTATTTCCTAAAATCACGGGGTGCACACGACTGCACTAAATCCTTCCTTGTAACCAAGGTGTTGAAAGGATGGGTGAGAATTTCTCCTTCGGCCCCTGACTCACGTCGGCCTATAGATACAGTATTCAATTACTTCCCCGGTTTTTGTCTGCAGTTGAGCTCGTTTGTTTTATTTCAGTTGTTTAATTTGAGTTTTTCCATGGCGTATTATGGAGCGTTTTGGGTCAGCGAACTTGTTGCCCAAGCTAAAAGGGTCTCTTCAGCCCTGCCTTCTCTAATGTCATCCTAGGCGAGTGGTCGCTGTTATGCAGGTTCCAATACCGACCAGCTGAGAAAGGGACGTTGGGTGTCTCTATCTCCTTGCGCTGACACGTGCATCTGTCCAGTCGCGCTTGCATTTCAGTACTGTGATCATCAACCTCGGTCTGATGGTGCATGGCTCATGCATGAAGATGGTTCTCTGGTCACTAAGTACCAGCCCTGAAGCACTGTATCCTGTCTTTAGGTTTATCTCCAGCGGATTTCGGTACTCATTCTTTTAGAATAGGTGCTGCCACATAAGCGTCCGTGGGTTTGTCAGCGTCCAAGATTAAGGCGATAGGCTGCTGGAAATCTAATGTTTACAAGAAGTACTTTAGATTTCGTTAGATCTGTATCCAAACTTGAGGACTAGTTCTTCGCCACCTTTGGTGGGAATCCATGAGGAATTTCGGTTTTTGCCCTGCTGGTTTACTTAACTCAGGCTTCATGTGTCGCTGGCATGTTTTTTGTTTTTGCCTCCAGTCAAGTTACGACACCCCCCCTCCTCCATTCTTCTCTGGCCTAATTTAGTCTATACGTTTGGCCCCTTGTGGGTTGTTATCCAGTTGTTGGTTCCTCGTTACTGTTGTTTTCCTTGGTATTAATATTCTCTTTTATCTCTTTGTTTACAGGCAGATTTTTGGAAGCTAAACAGGTTTGGTTTGTTGGCCATTCTGTTATATATTTTGCGTCTAAATCGCCTTATGTTGTAGATTTTTCCCGGGTTCTTGAATTGCAGGTGTTTGTTGGTTTTGTTTTCGGGTATGCGTTGGCATTCTCTAATGTCCCTTCTTTTGCAGTCTGGTGAATCATTTGGTTTAGCGTGGGTGATCCTGGTTCATTTAGGTGGGAATGACTTGTCTGACGGAACTTCCCTTGAATTGCATTGTACTATTTGTCGGGATTTGTGTTGGCCCGGATGTGGTCTTTCTACACTTTGTTTGGTCATATACAGTATCACTCTGAGGCGTGTGTGGCGCTATCGATAAAGTGAGTCGGCTTTGGATGCAGCTCGACATAGTGTGAATGTTGTGATGAGTCTGCGTGTTGAGAGGTATCGTTGTCAGTCAACCCCTCATTGGCTTTCGGGATTCTCATAGTTTAAGGCCGGATGGAGTTCACCTTTCTCAAGAGGGTTCTTGTTGTTTTTGCAAGATTTAATGAAGGGTGTTCGGGAAATTGGTTTGGCTTAGTACGGTTGCGGCTTCGGTTTGGTATACCTCATTTGGCGGGAAAGAGCAGCTGCAGTTACTGTCTGTTTTTAGATCTTGAAGTGCGCTCCTCGCCAATACAAGGATTTAGGCTGATTATACCCTACTGAGGTAAGCGGCACCACTGGTCCAGGTATGCCTTACAGATTTGTGTCATTGGGAGGAGAGCTGGATACCATGAGTGGAGTATGATGGGCTCGCAGAAGGCCCCCATCTAGGCCTGGTAGTGGAAGTTTCCAGATGGTTGCTCTATTAGTAGGGCCGTTCTTACTTTGCCACCATACTCATCCTCTTTTTCGATTAGTTATAACTTAAAATTAAAATAAATAAAAATTAAATAAAAAGCTGACTTTCCTCACCAGTATCTATATCCGTCTTTATTTTAGATAAGTACATGTTGTTTATCAACTGTCTGGGAATGTGTAGGCTGACATCAGCCGATGTGGAGTTTCATCTTAATTTTAATATTTTTTGCTTATGTATACAATAGGAACCTATTTACAGATTATGGGTCCAATTCAATCAGCTAAAAATCCCAATATTAAATACACTAAGGCTTTTGAGACAAAGCCATGAAATGTAGTTACTGGGTTGACAGTTATGCTGTTCACACTTAAAATGTTGACAGCAAAATGATGACCGCAGAATGCTGACGCAGTAATAATGTTATTTAAAGCATTTTTATCACTGTGTCGACATTATAACTGTAAAAATGATGCTTTACCATCATGTTTATAGTTATAATGCCGACACTGTAAAAATGCTTCAAATAATATTAAAACTGTAATGATATTATGCTGTGGATATATTGACTGTCGCCAGCATAACTGACATACCCATCCTCATTCCAGTAAGGGATTCCTCAGTGAAGATGCATATACTAAAGTACAAGTTATCAAAGAGCAAAAAGCTCTATTACTAAAGAAAATGTATTGAGAAGGTTGGGGGCAAAAAGCACTCGCTCCGTGGCTCACTGCAAAAGGGGCGGCTGTCGATGTTGATCGACAGCTCGCCCCATTTTGTAGGCGTGGCGGGGGGTGGCTTCACACAGTGGCGTAACTATAATTTTGCTCCCCCATGCCAAAAAAGTTTCAGGCGCCCCCACCCAAAGACTACGTTTAAGGTGTGTGGTTACATGATACAGCAATGTGCCTTACACATTATGACACACTAAGTAATGCCACTTATAACACAGTGTGCCACACCGGAATGCCACTTACAACACATTATGCCGCACCGGAGTGCCCCTTACAACACATTATGCCACACAGCAATGCCCCTTACAAATCCCACACAATAATGCCACATATAACACATAATGACATACAGTAAAGCGCTTATAACAAATTTATGCCATGCTGTAATGCCCCTATTTCACATTATGCCACACTGTAATGCCACATACAACACATTATGCCACACAGTAATGCCCCTTACACATTATGCCACACAGTAATGCCCCTAATAGCACATTGTGCACACAGTAATGCCAAATACACATTATGCCAAACAGTAATGCCCATTACATCCCACCCTGACACATCTACTTCACCAACCCTCCTTTCTGCTCCTGCCAGTCCGTCACCTCAGCTCAAGACAGGTTGCACAGTTTTTATGTCCGTGTAGAACCAGATTATTGGGAACATAGTTTATAACCTGTAAACTGTGTATCAAATTAGTGCCCCTTATATAGTGCCCCCTGTAGTTGTGCCCCAAAATGCAATGCCCCCTTTACTAGTGCCCCTTATGCAATGCCCCCTGTAGTAGTGCCCCTTTTGCAATGCCTCCTGTAGTAGTGCCCCTTTTGCAATGTCCCCTGTAGTAGTACCCATTATGCAATGTCCCCTGTAGTAGTGCCCATTATGCAATGCCCCCTGTAGTAGTGCCCATTATGCAGGGCCCCTTGTAGTAGTGCCCATTAAAGTAGTGCCCCCTGTAGTAGTGCCCATTATGCAGGGCCCCCTGTAGTGCCCCTTCTAGTAGCTAGCCCCCTTTAGTTAGCCGCCTGTAGTTAGCCCCCTGTAGTTAGCCACCTGTAGTTGCTCCCCCCCTCCGCCCGCACACAAACAAACACACACACACACAAAAGAAAAAAACACAAACACTTACCTTTATTCCCGCTCCAGTGCTGCTGCCGTCCATACCCCGGCGTCCGCTCCTCGGCACTATGGGAGTGACGTCATTACGTCACTCCCATAGTGCTCTGCGGGACCCGGAAGATGGAGCTCACTCCTGAGCTCCGTCCCCGGCGTCCGCTCCTCGGCAGTATGGGAGTGACGTCATTACGTCACTCCCATAGTGCCCTGCGGGACCCGGAAGACGGAGGGAGCTCCGTCCTCCGGCTGCCGCCGGGGGTTTGAATAGGAGCTGGGCGCCCACTGGTAACACACTCAGCGGGTGCCCGGCAGATGGAGGGTGCAAGGGGTACTGCCCCCGTCGCCCCCAAGCTACCCAGCACCTCCAAGCCACCGCGGGGGCTGCGAGGGGCAGTAGTTACGCCACTGGCTTCACAAACGGAGGTATTCCCAAGCGAGCGCCTGCCGTTTGTGGGTGGCCCCACTGACATCACCAATGATGTCAGTGGGAGAACTTCCGGCTCTATTAGAGCCGGAAGCTCTCTGCGGCTTGCGGCAACGAGACCATACCGCAAGGGTTTAGTCGGAAGCCGGATGGTGAACGATGGTCTTGACCATCACGACCATTATCCTAGCCGCTCATAATATCTGTGGGTGGTCACGCTATGCGAGCGGCCTGGAGGCCGCACCAAAAAAAAAGCCCTGATTCAGAGCGTCCGTCTCTGAATCAGGCATACAGTACACACAGACATAAAGCCCTGACTAAACTGCCTATCAGAATATGGTTTGCTTTACTTCTACCTCAGAATCAGTGCGATTGTGTAGCAAGTCTGCTAAAGGTGTGTCTTCCCCTGAGGCATACTCTCTGAAGTATGAACTCTAAAGCATGCAGAATGGGGCGTAGCCACTGAAAAATGGGGGTGTGTTAACATGACACACCACCGTTTCTCGTCTCTCTGGGAGCATTCCTTTCCATTCCATATAACCTTACCTATATGGTGGTTTCTCACAATGGGGTACCTCTGAAGAAATGTATCCTTGCTTGGCAGACTGCGTCTTCAATTGGTATTCACTATTCATATCATCAGGGGTGTATCTAGGGGTCCGAGAGCCCCTGGCAGAGTATGGGGCTGGCGCCCAACCCCCCCCCCCTGCTAGCAGTTAGTAAACCGACACCATGGTGGCTGTACGGGTGGCGATCACCTCCTCTCCCTCCTTCATCATCCGGCAGTGATGCTTCAAACTGAGAGATTAGCAGCAGCACAGACTTTGACAGACAGAACAGTGTGTATGTGTGTACTAAATAAAAATATACCTTACCTATATGGTGGTTTCTCTGCGATGGGGAACCTCTGGAGAAATTGATCCTCCTTGGGCAGACAGTCGGTATTCCCTATTCAGGTAGGAACTCCCATTTACCGGAAGATGCCTGTTTGTGTAGGAATATAACCGATGTCATTATCATACAACAGAGGTTCAACCAAACTCGTGCCTCATGTCCCCTCCAGCCTTCTACCTGTGTCACTCCATACTCCTGCTCTGTGTCCAATTCATCCATGTGTCTTTCAAGCTTGTGCCCCGTGTCACCTCCAGCCTCTTGCTCCCTGCATTACCTCCTGCTCCAAGTCCCCACCAACGTTGTGTGTCTCACTAACCTCCTGCCCAATGTCGCCTCCAGCTCTGTCATCTCCAACCTCCTGCCCCATATCCCTTCCAGCTTTCTGTTTCATCTCCAGCCTCCTGCTTTCTGTATCATGTCCTGCCCCATGACCCCCCCAGCCTCCTACTCCATTTTGCCTCCAGCTCACTATGTCATCTCCAACCTCCTGCCCCATGTCCCTTCCAGATTTCTGTGTCATCTCCAGCCTCCTGCTTTCTGTATCATGTCCTGCCGCATGAACCCCCCCAGCCTCCTACTCCATTTTGCCTCCAGCTCACTGTGACATTCCAGTCTCCTACTCCATTTCATTCCAGCCTCCTGCTCCCTGTGTCACCTCCTTTACCATGTCACTTGAGCTTCCTGTCTCACTCTTTCCTTCCTCTTCTACCTGTCTTTCAAGTCTTCTCCCTCCTCTGTATTTCCAACCCCTGCCCCCCACTGTCTTTCCTGCCCCTGCCACCTGTCTGGCAAGGCTCTGCCCTGTTTTTGAAGCCTCCAATCTGTATTTCCAGCCTCCTGCCCCCTCTGTATTTCCAGCCTCCTGCCCTCTCTGTATTTCCAGCCTCCTGCCCCCTCTGTATTTCCAGCCTCCTGCCCTCTCTGTATTTCCAACCTCTTGCCCCCTCTGTCAAACTTGCCTCCACCACCTCCTGCTCCCCTCTGTAATTTCAAGACCCCCCACCCTGCGCTGTCTTTCCAGCTTCCTCTTTCTGTCTGCAGCCTGTATGGTCCCCCCTGTGTGGGGCCGACAGCTCTTCTTCCAGGCATAAAGTGTGACGTGATGTCGCGATCCAGCTCCCGGCAGTCCTGGAGGTAGGAGGAGCTGTCACACCGCCGAGCACCATGGTCTTGCTCTGCGGTGCAGGGCACTGTGGGTCAGGATGGGAGAGAAAGGAGAAGAGCCAGTGAGGGGGCGAAGCACATGGGACAGACAGTGCAGCGCTGCCCAGCCAGTGCCCGCTGTAAATGTAAAGTGTATTAGTAGCGGTGCGCCCGGCAGCAGAGGAACCGGGCACACCGCCACCAGTATACATGTAAAAAACTAGTGCCCATGTTCGGGGGTTGTGGCAGCTGGTTCCGCCCACAGGGCATGATCAGTTGTGGCGGTCACACCACCCTAGTTACGGCCCTGGACTGGCACTGCTGGGTAGCGTATCCCCTACCGGCCCTGGCGAGTGTCATCCTGGCCAATACGAAGATATGCCCCTGGATATCATGGTCCAGAAGATGCCTGCTTGTGTAGGAATATTACCAAGGTTATCATCACACAAAAGTGGATCAACCAGACTCGTGCCCCCTGTGCCACTTCCTCTCCCCTGTATCTCTCAGCCACACTATCATCTCCTCCCTGCATCTCTCTGCCAAACCATCATGATCCGCCTGCATCTCTCACCATCTTCCTTCACTCTATGGGCTGTATTTATTAACATTATTTTGACTAAAATAAAGTGAAAAAAGGTGTTTTCACACCCTTTTCACATTATTTTAGTATCACCTATAGTTATTACAGGGCAATTGGAGTAGAATTCGTAAAATTCTACTCCAACCCCTAAGTATCACTTATTTTTAGTAAGCAGATCGCATTTCCCATAATTGTAATGGGAAATGTGATCCGACCAAAGTTACTAAAAATAAATTGTGAAAAAATACCGGGGAAGCCCTGTGATAATAAAGCCACCTGGAGGTGGCGTTATCCAGGGTCTCCCCCAGTTACCAGACTCCTGCTCTGCTCTAAAAGGCAGAGCAGAGCCCGGAGCCGGTCCCAGTGTTCAGCTGTGTGGTCTAAACAGACCGCAAGCTGATACACTGCAAAAAAATAATTGTAAAAAAAATTCACTTACTTGACTCCAGGGACCGGTGGTTGGGGCTCCGGTCAGCTGGTCTCCCATGCTGCACTGCGGCCCGGTCATCAGGTGATTGGGTCCCAGTGCAGTATGGGATATCAGCTGACCGGAGGCATGGAAGACATCACCGAAGCACCGATGACTGCAGGTAAGTGTTATTAAGGGAGGGGGTGGTCGGGGGGGTCTGCGATCGAGGGTGGTGGGCTTAGTGTCAGGGGCGGGGCTTAGCACCGGGGGGGGTTAGCAGCGGTGACCAGTCGACGCATGCGCGGGGCACTAGTCACTGTATTTTTTTGCAAAAATATTGTGACTAGAGTGCGGAGGGGATTCGCAGGGACAGAGCTTTCTTGCAAGCTCTGTCCCTGCAAAGGATTTGTAGTAAATACCTGTGATATTGCCTGAATTCGCAATGCGAATTCAGTCGATAATATCACAATACAATATGCATTACAAATGCGGATTGCAGTAAATAGAGCCCTGTGTCTTTCAGCCTCCCCCCTTCACTCTGTATCTTTCAGTCTCCCCCTCCCTTCACTCTGTGTCTCTCAGCCGCCCCCCTTTCTCTCTGTGCCCCCCTTCATTCTGAGTCTTTCTGTGCCCCCCTTCATTCTGTTTCTATATGTGCCCCCCCCATCAGGTATGGAGGTGCAGGGTGTACAGGAGTAAGGGATGGAGGTGCAGGGTGTACAGGAGTAAGGGATGAAGGTGCAGGGTTAATATGAGTCAGGAATGGAGATGCATGGTGTGCAGGAGTCAGGAATGGAGGTGCAGGAGTAAGGGATGAAGGTGCAGGGTGTACAGGAGTCAGGGATGGAGGTGCAGGGTGTATAGGAGTCAGGGATGGAGGTTCAGGGTGTATATAAGTCAGGGATGGAGATGCAGGGTGTGCAGGAGTCTGGGATGGAGGTGCAGGTACTGGAGTAAGGGATGAAGGTGCAGGGTGTACAGGAGTCAGGGATGGTGGTGCAGGGTGTCATCACAGCACCTCTCATCCCAGCCCTTCACAGCCTCCCTCATCACAGCCATTCTCATCCCACTCATAACAGCCCTTCTCATCCCCCTCATCATAGCCCATCTTACTCGCATCATCACAGTCCCCTTGTCACGGCCAGGGTTTCTCGGCATGGTACTCACCGGGTATTCCCAGTGAGGTCGTTGTGGCAGGGGGTCTCTGGCAGCGGTGCTGGTGTTTGGCAAGGGGCATTGGCTGTGCATGATTCTGTGTGGGCACATTGTCACTAGGCCTGGTGAGGTCTGGCTGTGTTTCCGTTCTGTTGGCATGGGCGCCGCCATCTTGCCTGCGGCCATGTGATTCCAGCTGTCCAATCCTGGTAGGTCATATGCTCATTCCAGCCAGTCACAGCGTGGCACTGAGTATTTAGGAAGGTCCAGAGCCTTCCTTCCTTTGCCAGTGCAACGTGTTTCTCAGCTGCGGCTGAGAGAGAGTACCTGTGCCTTACCTGCCTGCTTGTAATATGCTTCTAGCCTGAACCTTCCTGCTCCAACCTGCTAGACTTACCCTGCACCCTCCATATACCTTTTCACCTGCCTGAGTACCTGAACCTGCTGTTTCCCTGCACCTTGCCTCATTTCACTCACAGCTGGACTTCACTACCTCTGCCTGCATCCGTTACAGCTCACCAAACCTGCATTCAGTTACAGCTCATCAAGCCTGCATTTAGTTACAGCTCATCATACCTGCATTCTGTTTCATCTCACCATACTTGTTTACTGGACTGTTCCTGCCTGTCACTATCTGGACATTTCCTCATTAACCCCCACTACAGTTATCAAGTGCACTTTAGTGCTATACCTGGACTTTTTCATTTGCCATTCTCATGTCTTCTAAGTCACTTATTTGAAACCCCACATTTTCATTTAAGTCTGCTTCTGTGTCTGCTCCTATCACCACCCCGGGTCCACAACAAAATCAGAACCTCACACCCCTCCATCATAGCCCCTCCATCACAGCTCCCTCCATTACAGCCCCTCCATCACAGCTCCCTCCATTACAGCCCACTCCATCACAGCCCCCTCCATTACAGCCATGTCCCTCACTCATACTTCCCTGCTGGCTCCAGGTTTAACAGTGGCAGCAGAGGGCTGGCAGCCGGGGACTGGTCGTGCGGCAACATCAGACACCCTCCTGAGCGCTACATTGTGCCTGCACAGGCAGCTGTATCACAGTGACACAATCTGCCTGGACACCACTTGGCATGTCACTGGCTGCGACGCATATATCTATAACTGGTCTTGCCTGTCACACACACACACGAACATGCTCCACTCGACCCTCCCTAGTTAGGCCAATGATCAAGGCCGCACTACTGCCGTCATGGCCACACCACCGTCCTCAAAGCCATATCTTAAAATAAAACAAGTGTCTCGGATGCAAAGGCCACACCTCGGCCCTAAAGGTTGCACCTCGGTCCCCAAGGCCTCACCTTATCAACCAAGCTGCTTCTCGGCTTTCAAGGCCGCACCTCGTCCTCAAGGCCACTTCTCTTCATCTAAGCCACAACTCAGCCCTCAAGGGCACATCTTGCCAACCAAGTCGCATCTCGGCCCTCAAGGTCGCACCTCGTCATCCAGGTCGCAACATTGCGACCATTTCTGCTCTGTGACTATTCTTGTGACCTGTGCCAGCCTGTACCACCGCCATCCGCATTACATTGTGTGATCACCGGGATTGTCGTGTAAACCCCTACGATCCAAAGTTTAAGACCAGGCGTCCACCTAAGTACTGGTGAGCATTTCCATCTCTAAGGGAACAGTGGGTGGCTGTTATTAGCAGAAGACCTCAACAGCGTGATTCTAGGGGTCTTACACGGCAGACCCCTGGTGATCTTAACAAGCAGTGTACCTATAATTTCTCTATATCTGTCACATAGTGAGTTTTATGGATTCTTGTTACTATCAGTTAGTATTAACACTACAAGAATCAGAGTCTAATGCGTCAGTGGTTTTTCCAAGGGACTCATGCAAGGGGGTTTAGACTTTGCTCCATCTGATATGCAGGTTGCGGACATCCTTTCTGTTTCCTAACATGATAGGCTTGTGGTGCGCAAGCACAGAGAGATGTTGGCAAGCCAGGATCTGATACTCTAGCATTCATGGATATGCCACAGGTTTAATGCAATGGAGAGTGAGGGTCAAACCAGAGGTCACACGCAGAGATCATGGATTTGTTGCAAGGATAAATGGTGAGAAGAAACAAGCCAAGGATCATACACTGGGGAAGTCTCAGGATAAGCCACAGTGATTTTGCAGGAGAGGAATCTAGAACAAGCAAGGAGTTATGCACAGAGAGAAAAGAGAGATAGGCAGGAACAGCTGCTGGGTGCCATATGCAACTAATTGTGACAATGGGGCTGATTCAGAGATGTACGCTAACTCTATAGTTAGCACTCATCTCCAATTGTAGCTGCTCTGCGCTGGTGCAGGTCCTGTACTGATTGATAGTCTGTCGCCATTTCTGGGTGGGGAGGGGTGGTGACAGCCTTCATTGCCCAAAACGGAGGTGTGTTGCCACCGGTGGGGGGGAGATAAGAGGCCAGGATCTCCATCGGCTGACGGAGATTTCCTGGCTTTTAAGCAACTGCGTTCGCCGGCTTGAGTGACCCCATGGTCACTCAGCTGGCAGAGGATCACGCAAATGACCCGATGCAGTGTCCACGGACGCAACTCGGATCAGTAATTCATGCAGGAGGCAGGACACCTCCTGCTGCATTACCATATTAGTGCTATAACAGCTGCGATCATGTTAGCAGCTGTGATAGCA
Source organism: Taudactylus pleione (assembly GCA_031769625.1). Lineage (NCBI taxonomy): Eukaryota > Metazoa > Chordata > Amphibia > Anura > Myobatrachidae > Taudactylus > Taudactylus pleione. The sequence continues at coordinate 9,878,310 of JAUIMM010001030.1, read as the reverse complement.
AATCAGCCTGAATCACCCCCCAATATCTTTACTTTCACACTGCACTTTTAGCTGGGTACACACTGGCAGATATATTGGCCAAACAATTGTACCAGCGATATGTCTGTGAACGATGTTGGCTGTGCTGCACAGCCGATGGCAGATATATCAGCCGACTGCCCATACACTTGCAGCAGAGGAGTGACGCATTCCCCGGGCAGTGGGACCCGCAGTCAGATGATAGATGATGGTTGTTCAGTGTTTATAAACAACCAACATCTGCAGATCACTCGATATGCGGATATGGGCCCTCATTCAGAGCCATTCGTTAGCATCAGTACGCTCGTTGCGTTCCGATGTTGTTAAACCACGCATGCGCCGGTGTTACACTGCGCTTGTGCGTACGGCATATTGCAAGCTTTTTTTCTCTCGTTCGTCAAATAGCGAACAGGAAGTGACATGTGAAATGTGATTGACAGAAAAGTCAGTTTTTGGGCGTTGACGGGGGTGGAGATGGAAAAACGCAGGCGTGGCGAGGCGTTTTTGGGGCGTACATAAAGTTTCAGATGCGTACGGCAAATGTGTTCGTACCAAGTCATATGTCACTGGCTGATCCTCTTTCCATTCAACTTGCTCGCACATCTTGGGGTGTGGATTACTCGACCACAATGGCGATGGCCTTGTCCTCTGGTCCGGGCCTCCTCGATGTTTCATCGATTTATCACGGCTTGTCAGAAAAACAATCAACTTTGAATTGCAAACCAGCTTGTAATGTGTTTTGAAAAGAGTTTTTTGGGTTAGCACAAAACCGTACGCAGGTGAAAATCTCAGCTGCTAATTTCAGGATTACATAATCAATTAGCGTACATTTGTTTGAATGTTTTTATTTTTGGTATTTGGTTTTGTGCTATTGTAACAATAATGTCATCATGTTTGTGTGTATTTTACCATTTTGCTTAGGAAAGGAGATTTTGCATCCTTTTTTTAATTTTACAGTGTTCCTTAAAGAACCCTTTTTTTAAAAACACATTTTTTTTTATATTTGGAGGACGTTTTTGGCTTGTGGACCAGGATTAACTCTCAAACAATTTTAAAATAATGTCACAATACAATGGATATCATTAGTCAATTTTTTATTTACAGAGACAATTTTTTAAAGTTTTGGGGGGCATTTTGCAAATCCACTTTTTGGGCAGTGTTAGGCAATAATAACGTAAAAAAAATCTGAAAAACATATTACCAGTGTTGACCAACTTAAACAAACACATTAAAAACAATTCACAAGAAAGGAGAGGGAAGTTTTGGCCCGAAAGGAATATGGGGCAAGCACAGAAGGAGTGTGGGAAAAGTAGCCAGTGCTGTCATCGTTTTTTTCCACGTTTGGCTGGGGTAGGGTGGGCGCCAGACCGGGTCCGGGATGTCCTCTGGCTGGCCTGTCCAGAGGCAGATGTTGGGGCCTCTGGACTAGGCACAGGGCTAGGCACATTTGGAGGAATGGCTGCTGTTGTGCCAGAGGTGGAGGATCCTGATGTTCCGGCAGGAAGGGAGGTCGGCTCCACCATGTGCTGGCGAACGAGCTGCACCAGGGCATTGGCTATTCGGATGTTGGCCCTGGTATTTTCAGCCAGGGCCTGACCAATGGTCACGTTGGCCGCAGCATTTTGCTCCAGGGCCTCAGCCACCCGAAGCAGACTGGCGTCCATCCTCTGCAGAATCTCCGTATGGTAATCCGATTTAAAATTGAGTTCTGTGAGGAGTGCCACTGCCTGCGAGGGGGATTTCCCTGGACTGGCTTCTGCAGGGTCCTCAGCCGGATGTACTGGTTCCTCCCCTGCAGAGCCAGCACAAATTCTGCGGCCAAGGCTCCCCTCTGGAGCAGACTCATCCGCCTGTGTCTCTGTGTTAAAAAAGAGAAAAAAATCACATATTGTCACAATAACATTTCAGAGTTGGTTACATCACAACATTTACCTGGGACAACATGAGCAGCCGCAAAGTCTGGCATGTCCGTATCCATGTTGGACACGCCAAACACCTCCACATCCTGCACACACCCCTGTGCCAGCTCTTCCAAATCATTCAGATCCAACGACACAGGGGTGGGACCCCCACCTGTCCCCCTTGCATGCCTAGCCCTGTCAGCCAGTTTTTGCTTCAGGCGATATTTGAAGTCTTGCCATCTGTGGGTGAAAAAGTAGGCATTATTCCTGCATTATTTTTCCCTGTTTTTATTTTCTAATTTAAGTTTTTACTTACCGGCGTTTGACATCACGGGCTAGACGGACATAATCACCCACCCTATTGACAGCACTGGCTATCTCCTCCCACATTCTCCACTTCTGGCTTACACCCATATTCCTGTCTGCCTGTGGCAGGATGTCCACACACTTCTGAACCAAAACCTCCATCTCGTTTCTTGTGAATTGTGGCTGCCTTTTCTTTTTGCCAGCTTTGGCCAGAATACTGGGCCCAACAGCCTCTTCCATGTCATCCTCAACACCAATTTACATTAAATTATTTTGAATTTAGATGATAATCTTTCACTATATCTGTTTCAAAATCAGCCTGGATTAGAAATGTGAGAAATACTTACCGGCCGCCTCTTGGCCATTGTTTGGCTGGACAGTAGCCATTTTTCAAGCCAAAACAAGAACTACACCAGACCGTTTTTTTATTTCCGTGACGTATTTATACATGCGTCCTTATTATTCGGCCGCATCATTGATTGTGCGTTCCTATGATCCGTCCTTAATTTGAGCGGGAAAAGAAACACTATTTATGGCTTTTGGCGACTCGAGTCGAGGTGTCGGGTGTTGTTTGTTGGAGGTTACGTTGTTCAGAGTGGTTTGTTGGAGGGAGTTGTGTTTGGCGGATTTTTGGATAGTGTTAGAGGCGGTTTTTTTTGGTTAACTTTCCGTTCGCATTTTTTGGTGTGCTTTTTTTTAGTTGTGGTGTTTTTTCTGTGTAAGTTTTTTCCCCTCATCCTTTTGTAAAATATGGTTCTCCTTTTTTTTTCATTTGGCCCATAATTTTGTTATTTTTTTTGTGATTTTTGTAGGTTTATTTTGGCTGTGCCCCAAAGACGTTTTTGTTCTGTGACTTCTTTTTCGTGTATTGGTAAGTTGTGATTTTAACTTGTTTGTTAAATGTTCATGTCTTGGTCTTCGCATATTTTGGGGTCTTAACGTTTTTTTCCCGTGTTTTTTGGGATGTGAAAAATGCGAACCATTTAGCGCACTTTTGTAGGCTTGATTCCCCTTGTAAAAATGCGAACCATTTAGCGCACTTTTGTAGGCTTGATTCCCCTTGTAAAAATGCGAACCATTTAGCGCACTTTTGTAGGCTTGATTCCCCTTGTAAAAATGTGAACCATTTAGCGCACTTTTGTAGGCTTGATTCCCTTGTAAAATTGCAAACCATTTAGCGCACTTTTGTAGGCTTGATTCCCCTTGTAAAAATGCGAACCATTTAGCGCACTTTTGTAGGCTTGATTCCCCTTGTAAAAATGCGAACCATTTAGCGTTCCAATTCTGGGTTTTTTTGTTTGGGTCAAATTGTGGAAGTCCTCTCAATGTCGGTTTCCTATTTTTCAAAATGTGTGTTTCCCCCCTTAATTTTTGTGCATTTTCAAAAAACAAGATTACAAAATGGCCACCACAAAATCTTAACTTATTATGGTCTTTTGAAATGTAGGTTTTTGAAATCATGACAATACCCCAGCATGTAAGCATCTTTGGATTGTATCGTAAAGCTAAGTATTTTTTTTTTTTTTTTTTGGGCAACATACCTTAACTACAATTCTTACCATTTAATTTTGATGTTGGTCGTATTATTGTGGCCATGCTGCCGGAAGCCGACCAACCTCAATCTCGTCCCAGGCGTAGGCATCGTAGGCATGCTTGGCCCCAGATATATAGAACACGTGTCACCCTTTTTGGAATGCCCGATGATGAGGTGTTAAGGCGCTACCGTCTTCCGCCCCAAATCATCATAGACACTCTCATTAATAGAGAGTGATCTTGAGCGGCAAATTGACAGTCCTACAGCAATACCACCACTTACACAATTTATGGCGGTGTTACATTTCTGTGCCTCAGGATCCTTTCAGACCACGGTGGGCATAGTTGCGGGAATCTCCCAATCCTCCTTTTCAAGGATCCTGAGGGCAGTGATGGAGGCCCTTTTCAAGCACCTCCATCATTTTATTCAAATGCCTTTGGATATGGGTTCCCTTAGTGTGGCGAAGGCCAATTTTTACCAAATTGCTGGCTTCCCACACATCATAGGGGTTGTGGATGGTACTCACATACCACTTCAGCCTCCAGCACGGCTGGAGGCCATTTTTTGAAACAGAAAACACTATCACTCACTGAATGTAATGGTGGTATGTGATGCCTCCCTCCAGATCCTGTCCCTGAATGCAAAATTACCCGGGAGTGCACATGACTCATTCGTCATCCGTCAATCAGGGATTTGGCATAAATTAAACAACCTACAAGCTGGTGATGCATGGCTTCTGGGTAAGTGGAGACCTTTTTAAGAAAGCAATGCAAAGCTTGATACACAGTGATCCTGATTTTGTATTTCCTTGTTCACAGGAGGCAGTGGCTACCCTTGCACGCCCTGGCTGCTCACTCCTTATTTGGCTCCCACACCAGGGCCACAAAGTGAGTATAATGCCGCACTTACAGCTACCAGGCAAGTGGTGGAGCACTGTATTGTCCTTTTAAAAGGCCAATTCAGATGCCTCCACCACTCTGGTGGCGAGCTCATGTATTTGCCGGATATGGTTTCAAAAATTGTGGTCCTGTGTGGGATATTTCACAACATCGCCATAAGGAGTGGTGTCCCAATGCAGCCAGAGGATGCCTTGCCTGAGGATGGCCCCCCCGAGGTTGGTCGGAGGTCTGTATGTGGGGGGGCCATACGTGATGATGTTGTGGCCCGTTTTTTCAGGTAATTATTGTCCAAAATGAAGTGAGATGACACAATGTAGACATGTAATAATGTAATTAACAATTTTTAATTTTTGTTTTGTTTGTGTGTTTTATTCCATAATATTTATCGGGGAAACCATGACTACTACCTGTTCTTAAAAAATGACTTCATGTGGACACATTGGATTTAACTTCGGGCCCAAAATTGTCGTCAACTCATTTGTGGAATCATGTTGGCATGCTACTTCATCAAACAGTTCTTGATTGTTTTGTTTTTGTATCTTTTTGGTGTAGGATGTTTTTTGACGAGTGTTTTCACTGTGTGTATTGTTTTTCCTTAATCACTTTGTGTTTCTAATTTTTTACTTAATACATTTTTTAAACATTCTTACAAACATTTCCATTCGAAATTACATGCAAGTGTAACGTGGTTCCCAAATTGGAAACTTGATTAAGGGCTAATCCATTTATGTTTTAAATTGTGCAGTATTTTACCATGCTTAGTGTCTCCAAACAAACACACCAAGGTATTATGGTGAATCAGTATGTTTTGGATTTGCAGCCTAAACAGGTTTCATTTAATATTTACCCTACCCCCCCCCAAAAAAAATAGTTCTTACAAACCTTAAAAAAACCTATTGGTATTGTTAGGTGTTGAATGTGCCAGCTGACCGAATTCAGCTTTCTCGAAACTAAGTTACATTAGTTTTAACAACTTGCTGCAATAGTCGACTTAGGTAAGGTTAAACAATATAATATTTTCAGAGAATGAATGAGACTTCAAACGAACCATTTTTTTTTAATTATGGAAAAAGTAACAAAATTTTGGAAAATGAAAAAAATTAATGCCGCAGGATCCCTGCCATGTGATCGAGGACCACCAGCATGCCTATCACATGGCCCCTCAGCCTCTCCACACACGCTGCTGCCTCCGTCAGCCGCCTCTGGTCCTCTGTGGGTTTAAAAATTGAGGTTCTTAATCAAAAAATCCATAATTTGGTTGGAGAAACAACTGCCAAAGGAAATGCAATTTTCAAACTAAAAATAAATTGGACAAACATTACAATTCAAAGCCAACATTCTTTGCCCAAATAAATTCGAAATAAACACGTCAAAAACACGAAATTGAAAAAAAGGCGAAAAACACCGAAAAACTACTTTGGTGGGTACCATAAACAAGAGATACAAGTATGAGTGTTTGGACATGTGTGATATGTGTAAGGGCCAAACATCATAGACATTTCTAAAACCAGATATATCTAACAAACATTTCAAAAAATATAACAAATAACAATGCACAGGCAAAGGAGAACATCCCCCCCAAAACTTTGTAAAAACAAGGTAAAAGGGAAACATACCATTGACAATGCCGCCTGGCCCAGAAGCATCACCATCGTCCTCCTCGGAGGTGGGCAAATGCAGGTCTGTAGGAGGAGGGGTGATTTCTGAAGGGGGGGAGGGGGTGGAAAAGCGAGGGGTGGTTGGAGGGGAGGGTGATGAAAAGAGAGAGGGGGGTTGAGGGGAGGGTGAATGTTGAGGGATGGGAAGTATACTAGAGGGAGGGGCGTCCAGGTCTGGCCATGCTGGGTTGGAGGGTGAATTAGGGGTAGGGTGGGGAGAGGAGGATTGGGTGGGAGTTGTGGATAGGGGACGTGGCCGACGGCGTCGCTGCCGATGTCGGCGTATTCTGCGCTCTGCCCCTAAATGATGGATAACAATTTAAGGTTAGCTTAATTTTTCAACTTTCAAACATACTGAAAAAATATTTAGAGACTAAAAAAGTAAAAAAACAAAACCATGCACATGCAGATATGTATTACATAAACAAACAGGGCAAGAAGGAAAACATGCACATGCAGATATGTATTAAATAAACAAACAGGGCAAGAAGGAAAACATGCACATGCAGATATGTATTAAAAAAACACACCGGGTAAGAAGGAAAACATGCACATGCAGATATGTATTAAATAAACAAACAGGGCAAGAAGGAAAACATGCACACGCAAATAGGGCCACAAAATTAAAAAAAAACTAAAAAAAAAAAAACTTACTTTCAGCTATCCGCTGTCTGAAACATGCCAGCAAGCGTGGCGTGCGTCGCTGCAAATCCGACCACCTGCGCTCCAGCTGGCCAATCTGTCGGCGTGAGCCGAAGGAGCGCAGGCGGAGGCGAACCTCCGCATAGGCGGATCGCTTCTCTCTGTTGGTGATGGGGGAGGCTGGCTGGTTATCCGCCTGTCCATAACCTCCGTCAGGACTATCAGCTCCCGCCTGGTGAACGCAGAGGCTCTCATGATGGCAATGGTGGATTTGGGAAAAAACAGTTTTAATAAAGCCAAGAAAATAATTTTGATTGGCTAATGTATTTGGAAAATTAACAGGAACCATTCTATTGGTTAGTGTATGAGTCATGTGTTCGACAGGCTTAAAAATCTAATGTGAGTTAAGATTGGCTTAATGCAGTGACATGCGTTAGCAAATTTAAAACAAAAAATGAAACAAGTAAAATATGCGTCAGACAAAACACGAAAAACAATATGAAAAATGACATAAACATGTATTTTGGATAAAGGAAACCATTGTTTAATCTGTATGTATTCTGCGTGAAAAAACAAACACGGACAAGAGTAAAGTTTATTGCAAATGAAAAAAAAAAAGGTGAAGAGCAATTAAGCTAATTGATATATTGATTGCCATGATACGATTAAAGGATGTATGCAGAATGAACGAGCAGGTAATCGAAAACTGACAGGTCCACTTCCGGTTTGGACTGGTGCGAGCGTTCCCTGCATGCAAAATTGGAGATGTACGTTCGCAATTTGGCTCGCTCGTTAGATAGAGGAGGGGATGGTAGACTATGGGGCAGAAGATTAGCTGCGTACGAAATTACGAGCGAGCGCTTGAATTTGCATTTTTCGGCTTGTACGCCGTACGTGCGTCCGGCCACTTGCGTCCGGGTCTGAATCAGGGCCATGGTGTGTAACCAGCTTTTCATCATAATTTAAGGTTTGGTGTAAAATGGAAATATTTGAGAGAAATAATAAAAAATACAGTAGTGTAGCCAAAAGTTTTCACTTCCCACAGGCCCCATAAATGCAGCTCAGTCATTTTAATATGCCACTAAAATTCCCACCTGCACCCCCTCTGCAGCCCCCCTCACACATGGCATCAGACCTCCCCACAATCCAATTTGACTGGAACTGGAAGGCTCTCCTCGTGGAGTTAGTACAAAAGAAGTGCTATAGCATGTAAGTATGATCACAGACATGCAGCATAGCTATAAATGACATACGCATACACAGCATACTTGCCGACATCCACCTACAGCATTCCCGGAGGGGGCAGCCAGGCTTCTTTGACGGGGGAGCATGGCGCGGCATAAAGGGGGCGTGGTGGGTAGATGAAGTAGTGATGGGGGCGGAGCAGGGGCGTGACCACATGAATGAGTCATTGTGGCTCCGACCCCTCTTCACAATGCTGATGTTATTGACATTGTACAGCAGGGTGTAGGGCCACGATGATGCGAATCGTGTTATCGGCTCCTCTCGCTGCGTGGTGTGTGTATTGGGATGCGGGGGGTTTTGGGGCGATGCGCATTAGTATAGTAGCTGAGGCTCTCTCCAACAGTGGCAGTAATTAAGGTAGCTCTGTATTGAGTCCTAATTAATAAAGCCTCGATACGGGGCAAAATGTGTAGTGTCTTTATTGATTTAATTTTAGCTTCACGGTGCTCTTTTATATTGCTAATGTTTTATAATAGCACCAATGTCCTCCACTTTCTCTTTTAATAAACTTTATTTGAAGCATAGTTTATCTCATTACATATTAATTTGCTTACATCTTATCCATATCTGTTATCCATTTCTAGTCATTCATATGTGTATATTTGTTTCTAATATCTATATATTTACAATATGTATTGTCAGTTCAACTTTATTACACAATTTTAAGAAGTACATTCATAAATTCATAAATGAAGGTGTATGTGGTAACGTCCTTTCCTTAATTATTCAATTAATCAATACAGGGTCCTCTCCACCTGATATTTTATTTTCAAACCATTGCGTTGGCAAAAAGCATCTTCGAATTTGGACTCTTATATTAGGAGACAAGACCTCAATGAAACTTTCCCACACATCAAACAGATGTTTTACTCTTTTTTCTTTTTGCAATGAAGCCTCTACCCATTCCAAATTAAATATAAAAAAACAATTTTGCTCCAAATAATTACATCGTTGGAGGAGTGTCATTATATCAACATATGTAACACGCTCTTACATGTCCTCCACTTTCAAAGATCAGCCAATTACAGCTGCAGACCACTTCTACAATGTTGAGTTCTCAATGTGTTTTCGCCAGTGTTTGATTGGATTTGCTCTCTTAGGGGTCCGTATTTTCTACAAAAGTAGGTGAAAATGTAAGTTTTCACCGGCTTTTGTAGAAATTAAGTGATGGCGAATGGACCCGTGTGTGGCGTTTGTGGCGCTGTCGACAAAGTGAGTCGGCTTTGGATATAGCTCGACGTAGTGTGAATGTTGTGGTGAGTCGGCATGTTGAGAGGTATCATTGTCAGTCAACCCGTCATTGGCTTCCGGGATTCTCATAGTTTTAGGCCGGATGGAGTTCACCTTTCTCAAGAGGGTTCTTGTTGTTTTTGCAAGATTTAATGAAGGGTGTTCGGGAAATTGGTTTGGCTTAGTATGGTGGCGGCTTCGGTTTGGTATACCTCATTTGGTGGGAAAGAGCAGCTGCAGTTACTGTCTGTTTTTAGATCTTGAGGTGCGCTCCTCGCCAATATACACGGGTTTAGGCTGATTATACCCTACTGAGGTAAGCGGCACCACTGGTCCAGGTGGGCCTTATGGATTTGTGTCACTGGGAGGAGAGCTGGATACCTTGAGTGGAGTATGATGGGCTGGCAGAAGCCCCCCATCTAGGCCTGGTAGTGGAAGTTTCCAGATGGTTACTCTGTCAGTAGGGCCGTTCTTACTTTGCCACCATACTCCTCCTCTTTCTCGATTAGTTATAACTTAAAATTAAAATAAATAAAGATTAAATAAAAAGCTGACTTTCCTCGCCAGTATCTATATCCGAGTCTTTATTTTAGATAAGTACATGTTGTTTATCAACTGTCTGGGAATGTGTAGGCTGACATCAGCCGATATGGAGTTTAGTCTTGATTTTAATATTTTTTGCTCATGTATACAATGGGAACCTATTTACAGATTATGGGTCCAATTCATCCAGCTAAAAATCCCAATATTAACTACACTAAGTGGCCTTTGAGACCAAGCCATTAGATGTAGTTATTGGGTTGACAGTTATGCTGTTCACACTTAAAATGTTGACAGCAAAATGATGACCGCAGAATGCTGACGCAGTAGTAATATTATTTAAAGCATTTTTATCACTGTGTCTGCATTATAACTGTAAAAATGATGCTTTACCATCATGTTTATAGTTATAATGCCGACACTGCCAAAATGCTTCAAATAATAACAATACTGTAATGACATTATGCTGTGGATATATTGACTGTCGCCAGCATAACTGACATACCCATCCTCATCCTCATTCCAGTAAGGGATTCCTCAGTGAAGATGCATACACTAAAGTACAAGTTATCAAAGAGCAAAAAGCTCTATTACTAAAGAAAATGTATTGAGAAGTATCGGTGCCCTGAACCAGTATCTTACAAGGTCCCGATAATGCATAGGAGAATAAACATACTAAAGCAAGATAGATGGTAATGCAAATGAATCACAGTGTACACAGTACACAAGGGGCCTGATTCAGAGACTGACGCTATGAAAGAGCACTTCCTCTGAATCAGGGCATTCTTTTTTTTGAGTGGCCTCCTGGCCGCTCGCTTAGCTGTGGGTTACCACCCACAGCTATACTGAGCGGCCAGGATGATGGTCGCGATGGTCAAGACCATCGCGACCATTGGACTTGTGACGAGACCCTTGTGGTAGGGTCTCGTGTCTGCAAGCCCCAGAGAGCTTCCGGCTCTAATAGAGCTGGAAGCTCTCCCACTGACATCACTGGTGATGTCAATGGGGCCGCCCACAAACAGCAGGTGTTCGCTTGGGAACGCCTCCGTTTGTGAAGCCACGTCTCCAAAATGGTGCGAGCTGTCGATCAAAATCGACAGCTGCCCCCTTTTGGTGCGAGACCCGTAGCGACGAAGCGCCTGTCGCTAGCCGGGTCTCGCGCATGCGCACGTCGGAGCCGGCTCCGGCGTGCGCATGCGCAGTGGCCAAACATCAACCCGCTCGCGAGCGGGTCTGAATCAGGCCCACAGTCATAAAGCCCTTACTAAACTGCCTAACAGAATATGTTTTGCTTTACTTCCACCTCAGAATCAGTCCCATTGTGTAGCAAGTCTTCTAAAGGTGTGTCTTCCCATGAGGCATACTCTCTGAAGTATGAACTCTAAAGTATGCAGAATGGGGCGTAGCCACTGAAAAATGGGGGCGTGTTAACTTGACACACCACAGTTTCTTGTCACTCTAGGAACATTCCTTTCCATTCCATATCCACCTTACCTATATGTTGGGTTCTTCTCACAATGGGGAACCTGTGAAAAAATGTATCCTCCCTTGGCAGACTGCGTCTTCAGTCGGTATTCACTATTCATGTAGGATATCATGGTCCAGAAGCTGCCTGCTTGTGTAGGAATATTACCAAGTTCATCATCATACAACAGCAGATCAAGTAGACTCGAGTCCCCTGTGCCACTTCCTGTCCCCTGCGTCTCTCAGCCACACCATCACCTCCTCCATTCATCTCTCTGCCAAACCATCATGATCCACCTGCATCTCTCACCATCCCCCATTACTCTGTGTCTTTCAGCCTCCCCCCTTCACTCTGTATCTTTCAGTCTCCCCCTCCCTTCACTGTGTGTCTCTCAGCCACCCCCCTTTCTCTCTGTGCCCCCCTTCATTCTGTGTCTCTCTGTGCCCCCCCATTAGGTATGTAGGTGCAGGGTGTACAGGAGTCAGGAATGGAGATGCAGGGTGTACAGGAGTCAGGGATTAAGGTGCAGGGTGTACAGGAGTCAGGGATGCAGGTGTAGGGTGTACAGGAGTCAGGGATGGAGATGCAGGATGTGCAGGAGTCAGGGATGCAGGTGCAGGGGGTACAGGAGTCAGGGATGCAGGTGCAGGGTGCACAGGAGTCAGGGATGGAGATGCAGGGTGTGCTGGAGTCAGGGATGGTGGCTCAGAGTGTCATCACAGCCATTCTCATCCCCCTCATAACAGCCCCTCTCATCCCCCTCATCACAGCCCCCTCCATCACAGCCCCCTCATTACAGCCCACTCCATCACAGCTCCCTCCTTTACAGCCCTGACCCTCACTCAGACTTACCTGCTCGCTCCAGGCTGTTTTTATCAGTGGCAGCAGAGGACTGGCAGCAGGGGACAGGTCTGACGGCGACGTCGGCTGCCCTCCTGAGCGCTGCGGTGCGCCTGCGCAGGCAGCTGTGTCACAGTGACACAGTCTGCCCAGACCCCGCTTTGCATGTCACTGGCTGCAACACGTATATATTTAACCGGTCTTACCTGTCACACACGCACGTGCTCCACTCGACCCTCCCTAGTTAGGCCAGTGATCAAGGCCGCACTACTGCTGTCAAGGTCGCACCACCGTCCTCAAAGCCATATCTTAAAATCAAAGAAGTGTCTCGGCTGTCAAGGCCGCACCCCGGCCCTCAAGGCCACACCTTGGCCCTCAAGGTAGCACCTCGGCCCCCAAGGTCTCACCTTATCAACCAAGCTGTTTCTAGGCTCTCAAGGCTGCACCTCGTCCTCAAGGCCACTTCTCTTCATCTAAGCCACAACTCTTGCCAACCAAGTCGCATCTCGGCCCTGAAGGTCGCACCTCATCATCCAAGTCACAACATTGCGACCATTTCTGCTCTCTGACTATTCTTGTGACCTGTGCCAGCCTGTACCACCATCAGCCGCATTACATTGTGTGATCACCGGGATTGCCGTGTAAGCACCTACAATCAGAGTTTAAGACCAGACGGCCACCTAAGTACTAGGGAGCATTTCCAGCTCTAAGGGAACAGCGGGTGGCTGTTATTGGCAGAAGACCTCACCAGTGTGATTCTAGGGGTCTTACACGACAGACCTCTGGTGATCTTAATAAGCAGTTTACCTATCATTTATCTATATCTGTCACATAGTGGGTATTATGGATTCTTGTTACTATCAGTTAGTATTAACACTACAAGAATCAGAGTCTAATGCATCAGTGGTTTTTGCAAGGGACCCATGCAAGGGGGTTTAGACTTTGCTCCATCTGATATGCAGGTCGCGGACCTCCATTCTGTGTCCTGACATGATAGGCTTGTGGTGCGCAAGCACAGAGAGATGTTGGCAAGCCAGGATCTGATACACTAGTATTCATGGATATGCCACAGGGATAATGCAATGGAGAGTGAGGGTCAAACCAGAGGTCATACGCAGAGATCAAGGATTTGTTGCAAGGTTAAATGGTGAGAGGAAACAAGCCAAGGATCATACACTGGGGAAGTACCAGGATAAGCCACAGGGAGGAATCTAGAACAAGCAAGGAGTTATGCACAGTACTGCAGGTTGATATAGTAATAGCATATTAGAAAACTGGAGACAACATCAATGGCATCAGGATAAATACATGTGATGGCAACCACAAAGAGGGAAAAGAGAGATAGGTGGGGACAGCTGCTGGGTGCCATATGCAACAAATTGTGACAATGGGGCTGATTCAGAGATGTACGCTAACTCTATACTTAGCACACATCTCCAATTGTAGCTGCTCTGCGCTGGCACAGGTCCCGTACTGATTGATAGTCTGTCGCCATTTCTGGATGGGGAGGGGTGGTGACAGCCTTCATTGCCCAAAACGGAGGTGTGTTGCCGCCGGTGGGGGGGAGAGAAGAGGCCAGGATCTTCATCGGCTGACGGAGATTTCCTGGCTTTTAAGCAACTGCGTTCTCCGGCTAGAGTGACCCCATGGTCACTCAGCTGGCAGGGGATCACACAGATGATCCGATGCAGCGTCCACGGACGCAACTCGGATCAGTAATGCATGCAGGAGGCAGGACACCTCCTGCTGCCTTACCATATTAGTGCTATAACAGCTGCTACCATGTTAGCAGCTGTGATAGTAAATCAGCCTGAATCACCCCCCAATATCCTTACTTTCACACTGCACTTTTAGCTGGGTACACACTGGCAGACATATTGGCCAAACAATTGATCGGGTAATATATTATGTGCTCGTCGGCCAGTGTGTACCAGCGATATGTCTGTGAACAACGTTGTTCACAGACATGTCATGTTGGCTGTGTTGCACAGGCGATGGCAGATATATCAGCTGACCACCCATACACTTGCAGCAGAGGAGTGACACGTTCCCCGGGCAGCGGGACCCGCAGTCAGATGATAGATGATGGTTGCTCAGAGTGTATAAACAACCATCATCTGCAGATCACTCGATATGCGGATATGGGGCCTGATTCAGAGCCGGACGCTCTGACCAGAGCGCTCGCTCTGAATCAGGGCCCTCCTACCTAAAAATGGAGCGGCCTCTAGGACGCTCGCATAGCTGTGGGTTACCACCCACAGCTTATGCGAGCGTCCATGATGATGATGGTCGCGATGGTCAAGACCATCGCGACCATCGGGCTTGCGACGAGACCCTGCGGTAGGGTCTCGTTGCTGCAAGCCCAGGAGTGATTTTGGCTCTATCAGAGCCAAAATCACTCCCACTGACATCACTAGTGATGTCAGTGGGGCCGGACTCAGACGGTAGGCGTTCCCATGGGAATGCCTCCTTCTGGCAGCCACGCCCCCAGCACGCCCACCAAAGGGGGCGTGCTGTCACTCACCATCGACAGCACGCCCCCTTTGGTGCGAGACCCAGAGCGAAAGCTTCGGCTGTAACTATCCGGGTCTCGCGCATTCGCACGACGGAGCTCCCTCCGTCGTGCACATGCATATTTGGGTACCATCGACCCACTTGCGAGCGTCTTGCGCTCGCGAGCGGGTCTGAATGAGACCCATGGTGTGTAACCAGCTTTTCTCTGTTTCTCTTCCCATCATAATTTACGGTATGGTGTAAAATGGATTATTTGAGAAAAATAATAATAAAACAGTAGTGTAACCAAAAGTTTTCACTTCCCACAGGCCCCTTAAATGCAGCTCAGTCTTTTCAATATGCCACTAAAATTCCCACCTGCAGCCCCCCTCACACATGGCATCAGACCTCCCCTCAATCCAATTTGGCTGGAACTGGAAGGCTCCCCTCGTGGAGTTAGTACAAAAGAAGTGCTATAGCATGTAAGTGCGATAACAGACATGCAGCATAGCTATAAGTGACACACGCATACTTGCCGACATCCAGCTACAGCATTCCGGGAGGGGGCAACCAGGCTTCTTTGACGGGGGAGCATGGCGCAGCATAAGGAAGGCGTGGCGTATAGATGATATAGTGATGGGGGTGGAGCAGGGGCGTGACCACAAGAGTGCCTTGTGGCTCCGCCCCCGCTTTACAATGCTGATGTTATTGGCATTGTACAGCAGGGTGTAGGGCCACGATGATGCGAATCGTGTTATCGGCTCCTCTCGCTGCGTGGTGTGTGTATTGGGATGCGGGGGGTTTTGGGGCGATGCGCATTAGTATAGTAGCTGAGGCTCTCTCCAACAGTGGCAGTAATTAAGGTAGCCCTGTATTGAGTCCTAATTGATAAAGCCTCGATACGGGGCAAAATGTGTAGTGTCTTTATTGATTTAATTTTAGCTTCACGGTGCTCTTTTATATTGCTAATGTTTTATAATAGCACCAATGTCCTCCACTTTCTCTTTTAATAAACTTTATTTGAAGCATAGTTTATCTCATTACATATTCATTTACTTACATCTTATCCATATCTGTTATCCATTTCTAGTCATTCATATGTGTATATTTGTTTCTAATATCTATATATTTACAATATGTATTGTCAGTTCAACTCTATTACACAATTTTAAGAAGTACATTCATAAATTCATAAATGAAGGTGTATGTGGTAACATCCTTTCCTTAATTATTCAATTAATCAATACAGGGTCCTCTCCACCTGATATTTTATTTTCAAACCATTGCGTTGGCAAAAAGCATCTTCGAATTTGGACTCTTATATTAGGAGACAAGACCTCAATGAAACTTTCCCACACATCAAACAGATGTTTTACTCTTTTTTCTTTTTGCAATGAAGCCTCTACCCATTCCAAATTAAATATAAAAAAACAATTTTGCTCTAAATAATTACATCGTTGGAGGAGTGTCATTATATCAACATATGTAACACGCTCCTCCACTTTCAAAGATCAGCCAATTACAGCTGCAGACCACTTCTACAATGTTGAGTTCTCAATGTGTTTTCGCCAGTGTTTGATTGGATTTGCTCTCTTAGGGGTCCGTATTTTCTACAAAAGTAGGTGAAAATGTAAGTTTTCACCGGCTTTTGTAGAAATTAAGTGATGGTGAATAGACCCGTGTGTGGCGTGTGTGGCGCTGTCGACAAAGTGAGTCGGCTTTGGATATAGCTCGACGTAGTGTGAATGTTGTGGTGAGTCGGCATGTTGAGAGGTATCATTGTCAGTCAACCCGTCATTGGCTTCCGGGATTCTCATAGTTTTAGGCTGGATGGAGTTCACCTTTCTCAAGAGGGTTCTTGTTGTTTTTGCAAGATTTAATGAAGGGTGTTCGGGAAATTGGTTTGGCTTAGTATGGTGGCGGCTTTGGTTTGGTATACCTCATTTGGCGGGAAAGAGCAGCTGCAGTTACTGTCTGTTTTTAGATCTTGAGGTGCGCTCCTCGCCAATATACACGGGTTTAGGCTGATTATACCCTACTGAGGTAAGCGGCACCACTGGTCCAGGTGGGCCTTATGGATTTGTGTCTTTGGGAGGAGAGCTGGATACCTTGAGTGGAATATGATGGGCTGGCAGAAGCCCCCCATCTAGGCCTGGTAGTGAAAAGTTTCCAGATGGTTACTCTGTCAGTAGGGCCGTTCTTACTTTGCCACCATACTCCTCCTCTTTCTCGATTAGTTATAACTTAAAATTAAAATAAATAAAGATTAAATAAAAAGCTGACTTTCCTCGCCAGTATCTATATCCGAGTCTTTATTTTAGATAAGTACATGTTGTTTATCAACTGTCTGGGAATGTGTAAGCTGACATCAGCCGATATGGAGTTTAGTCTTGATTTTAATATTTTTTGCTCATGTATACAATGGGAACCTATTTACAGATTATGGGTCCAATTCATCCAGCTAAAAATCCCAATATTAACTACACTAAGTGGCCTTTGAGACCAAGCCATTAGATGTAGTTATTGGGTTGACAGTTATGCTGTTCACACTTAAAATGTTGACAGCAAAATGATGACCGCAGAATGCTGACGCAGTAGTAATATTATTTAAAGCATTTTTATCACTGTGTCTGCATTATAACTGTAAAAATGATGCTTTACCATCATGTTTATAGTTATAATGCCGACACTGCCAAAATGCTTCAAATAATAACAATACTGTAATGACATTATGCTGTGGATATATTGACTGTCGCCAGCATAACTGACATACCCATCCTCATCCTCATTCCAGTAAGGGATTCCTCAGTGAAGATGCATACACTAAAGTACAAGTTATCAAAGAGCAAAAAGCTCTATTACTAAAGAAAATGTATTGAGAAGTATCGGTGCCCTGAACCAGTATCTTACAAGGTCCCGATAATGCATAGGAGAATAAACATACTAAAGCAAGATAGATGGTAATGCAAATGAATCACAGTGTACACAGTACACAAGGGGCCTGATTCAGAGACGGACGCTATGAAAGAGCTCTTCCTCTGAATCAGGGCATTCTTTTTTTTGAGTGGCCTCCTGGCCACTCGCTTAGCTGTGGGTGACCACCCACAGCTATTGTGAGCGGCCAGGATGATGGTCGCGATGGTCTTGCGACGAGACCCTTGTGGTAGGGTCTCGTGTCCGCAAGCCCCAGAGAGCTTCCGGCTCTAATAGAGCTGGAAGCTCTCCCACTGACATCACTGGTGATGTCAATGGGACCGCCCACAAACAGCAGGTGTTCGCTTGGGAACGCCTCCGTTTGTGAAGCCACGTCTCCAAAATGGTGCGAGCTGTCGATCAAAATCGACAGCCGCCCCCTTTTGGTGCGAGACCCGTAGCGACGAAGCGCCTGTCGCTAGCCGGGTCTCGCGCATGCGCACGTCGGAGCCGGCTCCGGCCCAGGATAAGCCTCCCTGTGGGTTATCCTGGGACTTCCCCAGTGTATGATCCTTGGCTTGTTTCCTCTCACCATTTATCCTTGCAACAAATCCTTGATCTCTGCGTATGACCTCTGGTTTGACCCTCACTCTCCATTGCATTATCCCTGTGTAAATTTTCACCTGCTTTTGTAGTAAATAAGTGATGATGAATGGACCCTTTAGGGAACAAACCTGAAAAGCAAGTCCCTCAGTATAAAGGCAAACACGCTAGAAAATAACTCATTGTAGCATTGTAATGACAAATATAGAAAACCGTTGACACTTCATTGGTTTCCATTGTTTTTATTACATATACTGCATAGAAACCTTAGAAACAAATGGCTTGTGTTAAACAGTTGTTGCTGTGAACTTGTTCCAAGAAAATGGGAACTCTGGGCCCGATTCAGACCCACTTGCTAGGCTGCGTTTGCACTTAGCCTGCCGATAAATGTGCGCATGCGTATAAGTCGCAGTGCACGTGCACAAACTAGTCCTTGCAATCGGAACGTGTCTGCTCGCTGCGCATAGCTAGCTTGCTAGAATGAGTGACAGGACAAGCCATTTGTGGGTGGTGACAGGGGATAGTCAATGGAAACGGGGGTGTGGTGGTGCGAATGCAGGCGTGTCTGAGCGTCTTAACGTCTTGTCAGAGGCGTTCATAATTAAGATGTAGCACCATAATACACTCGACATGGCTGAATTAAACACTGAAGCACTCGCAGTGCTTGCGGTAGGGTATGGTCAGCCACAAGTGCTGCGTATGGGTCCGATATTACTCGATGTTACAGATTTTTGCATACACTTCCTGGAGATGACGTGGGAAAGAGGGTGTCTTAAGACGTCTAGATACACACCGTGATCGCATGCGAAGACGTAGTGGGCGTGCGAATGCCTTGCCGTTAGATTGAGGGATTTGCATACATTGGCTGCGTACGAACGCTTCTAGCGAGCGGGTCTGAATAAGGCCCTCTGCGCTACGTTTCTGTACCTCTTCTGCTTATGCAGTAGTTACTAGTACTAGATTAAGAAAGGAACAATGGAGCAGTGCATTTCTATTACATTAAGGACTCCTTCAGAGTCGGTCGTTGCGGCCGCATGGTTGTACGACCAACGACCGCAAAATCTGATCGTACGGCAGGGCGATCGTAAACAAAGTGACGCCCAATTGTTAGCACTGCACCTCCTCTAGTTACCGAATGATCTGAACGAACGATCGAGTCAGTCGTAGTCAGGCGCTGTCAGTCGCTGTATGCTAATTATGTTCTGATGTTTGCGGCCGTATGTGCTGTTTTGATGGTCACATGTCATGTTTACATGGACTATCGATCAGCTTGTTATTAGCTTGTTGGCAATTATCTAATTAAGTGTTTAACTCTTGCTGTTCTTTCAAACGAGTTTTTTATCATGTGTCAATAAACTTTATTGTTCATTTCGTGGTTGTTTTCTCCGTTCTTATTTTTTCACACAATGTTAAAAACAAAGTAAGGTTTATTAACTGTGAATGTCCGTTTGCTAATTGTGTTAACTTTATAAATGCATGTGCATTTTGCGTTAGGCTCATTTGCACTCTTATGTTTGCAATTGCACACTGCATGTTGTAGCCAATCAAATGTGACCTTATTTTTCGGGACACATGATTAAAGGATTGGCCAATAGTGGTGTTTTTGATGAAAGTGTAAATATTTTAGCCAATCATATTTTTTGTACCCCATGTATATTTCATGTTTTCTGTAAAAACGCCCATTACCATCATGAGAGCCGCAGCATTTACCAGGAGAGAGCAGCTTGTCCTGGTCAACATAATGGACAGGCGTATCACCCATGCTGTGCCACCCATTTCAAATAGGACAAAATGGGCCGCCTATGCGGAGGTGAGGCGAGCCCTCCGATCAGCGGGGTTTCGCCGAAACATTGCCCAATTATAGCGTCGCTGGTCGGACCTGGGCCGCCGGTCGCCTGCGCTCCTCAGGAATTTGCATTTGCAAATACGCAGACGTAAGTATGCGTTTGTTTAAAAGTATTAATTAGTGGACTGTTAAAAATTTATGTTCCTTTGCCAGTTATTTAAGTCAATGTTAAAAAACCCTCCTGTATGTTGTCCCTATTGTACAGAATGTGTACTTGTATTGTGTAACCGAAATTCAAAACTTTATTTTTGGGTTTTTATGTTTACATTTTGTAAGCCCAGCGGAGACAGAGAAGGGCACGGCGAGTCCAAAGACAAGCTACCAACCAGCAGCCCTCACCTGCATCTCCTCAACCCAGCCCTCCCTCCCCACCACCATACTCCCCCAGTAACCCTCCCTCCCTTTTTCAATCCTCCCCAAGTCTGCCTCCCTCCCCTGCCCTCTCATCCCAAATGTCCCAAATCTCCCCTCCCTGTGATCTTTCCGCCTCCATTTCCCCTTCCACCATTCCCCCCCCTCCTGAATATTCACCCTCACCCGAAGCTTCGCCTGCACCATCTGTTGCTGTGTCTGAACACTCTCAGGGTATGTTTTTTTTATTTTAATTTGTTGGGGTGTTGTTGTTATCCATGTATTTGTTAAAATTTCTGTGCTTTTTTTGTTGTTTTGAAAATTTGCTGTATGGGGTTTAACATCATTGCGCAGTAATGCTGTTTTTCAGACTTACAACCTTATGTTTATTGCCTTTTTTTGTTTTGGGGTCCTCAAAAATATAGTTTTTTTTTCAAAATTTTTTTGGAGTTTGAGGAACTAATGATTACATTTGGATTAGTATTTTACAATGTAAAAAAAACTTGTCACCAAACTGGCCCAGGTGCTAGGAACCAGACTACCCTTGTTGATGTTGTGAACACTGTGTTTAAAATGTACTAATGTATTTAGGCAAAGTGATGTTTTTTTATAGCAAACAAATAATAAATTTTTTTGGTTTATCAACAACATTCTAAAAGTGAATACGTGCATTGTGTTTTAAGGATATGGCCATCATGACTTAAGAATACACCTCCCATTATTTGTAACATCATCATAGTGGATTTTGGCTTATGCCACATAGTTAGGGTTTAAAATTAGTTGAACCAGAGAAAAGTAGAAACCTATTAATAATGTTGTGTGTCTGATACTTTCAAACACACCGTAACATCAGTGTGTTTAAACACTTTTTGGTACATTGAATAATGTGTAATGTTCAAATGTTTCTAATTGTAATGAAGTATTTAATCCGCATTTTTTACAAATTTTCTACAGATCTAACCCACATCCTGAGGGAAATTCGGGAGGAGCAGCGAGAGACCTCGGGCTACTTAATGCTGGACTACCGCTGCCTCTAAAGATTAGTGGGGCGTTTGGAGGATGTGTAGTATTTTTTATTTTTATTTTTTACATTTTTATGACATTTCTATAAAAAAAAAATAAAGTTGTGTTATTTCCAACATTTGTCCTCTTTTTTGCCACACATTAAAGGGTGTAATTCTGCATGTGAAAAATTTTAGGAACAAAGGTGGGTGCCTTTTCATAGTGTAAGAACTTAAAACATGTATTAGTAAACCTTAAGAAAATTTGCAGTAATGTTTATTTTTCAATTATGGGTTGGCATACATTATACACCTCAAAATGGCTTACAATTTTTTACAACAAACAAGCAACAACATTTTTGCATCATTTAAAACATTTATTACATAACAAACATGTTACCAACAGGCTTTTAATGGTAAAAAAAAAACATAACAGATTCACACATAACAAATGTCCTCATGGTTTTGGCAAATTAAACATCTGGCTTAGTCAAACCTAAACAAGTATAGTAAAAAACAAACAGATTTTGGAATGGAAAACATATCAATTACTAAAACAAAAGGCAAATTAACTAAACATGTTGGGGGATATCCATGCAAAATGTGTTAGTTGTCCAAAAACATACAGGGTATTGCCAATGGGTTCCATTTTTTATCCATGTTTTGGAAAGTGTTGTGATTTTGTTGGTAGGAAAAGAAAACAAAAGAAAAAGGGCCACATTAAAATACATTTTGCAAAATTGTATTTTCTTTTCCAAAAAATGTAAACATGCATACCTAAAAAAACGTGAAAGAACATCATTGCGCCTGGCCCCCCTGACAGCATCACAACACCTTCCTCCGGGGGGCCGTCCTCTGGCAAGGCCTCCTCTGGCTGCATGGGTACTCGACTCCTTATTGCAATGTGGTGTAAAATCCCACACAGGACCACAATGCGAGGAACCATATCCGGCGAGTACATGAGTGCACCACCAGAGTGATGGAGACACCGGAACCGGCCCTTTAAAAGGCCGATACAGCGCTCCACCACCTGCCTGGTGGCAGTAAATGTGGCATTATAGTGAGTTTGGGGCCCTGGTGTGGAAGTCAAATAAGGAGTCAGCAGCCAGGGCGTGCAAGAATATCCACTGTCACCTGATGGAAATGGGACTCCAAAAGATATACATTTACCATGAGAACCTGTTTACACTATTACTAGAAAGACATACTGGATTTTTACTTACCAAGAATCCATGCGTCACCAGCTTGCAGTGTGCTTAATTTGGGCCAAATCCCTGAATGCTGGATCACATACGCATCATGGCTGCAGCCAGGGAATTTAGCATTCAGCGAGGGGATCTGGAGGGAGGCATCACATAGCACCATTACATTTAGGGAATGGTAATGTTTGCGGTTCCTATATATTTGTTCCCTGCATGCAGGGGGCTGAAGTGCTATGTGAGTGCCATCCACTACCCCTATGACATGTGGAAAGCCTGCAATTTCAAAAAACTTCTGCTTTACCACATCAAGGGCTTCCGTATCCAAAGGCATACTAATAAAATGTGCTAGATGATTGAAAAATGCATCTATCACACGCCTCAGGATCCGTGAAAATGAGGGCTGGGAGAGGCCACCCACCTGCCCCACAGTGGTTTGGAAGGAGCCTGAGGCGCAGAAATGTAACACCGACAACAACTGTGTAAGTGGTGAGATTGCTGTAGGAATGTTAATCTGACTTTCTAGATCATTCTTTATTATTGAAAGAGTGTCTAGGATAATATTTGGAGGCAGGCGATAAGTGGTAACAACCACATCATCAGGCATTCCAAAAAGGGTGACACGTGTTCTATATATGTTGGCCCTTGCACGCCTCCTATGACTACACCCAGGAGGAGGCTGAGGAAGGTTGGTGGGGGTCAACATGGCCACTATTAGCTGTCCAACATCGCTCTGTAAAGTTACATTTATATTTTTAATTGGTTCTCCAGAGTGTATTGTGAAATTTTGTGCAAAAATACTTAGCATTTATAATAATGGTGCATATTCTTACAGAGTCGGGCAGTGCCATCTTTGGAAATCACTACATGTGTATTTGTTGTTCGATTTAAAAATGACAGGGAAAAATAAAAAATAAAATTTTTTTAAGGAAAAAACAATATTACTACTTTTAGTGTTAAAACCATGCTTAATTTTTAAACTCGCAAATATGAATTGTTGTTAAATTTACCAAATTTGAATTTAAAAATAGAACAATAAACAATATTCCCCAAAAATTTTGTTAAAAAAATAGAATAAACTAAAAAATAAGTGTATGTTTGAAAAAATAGACACTTACCTGATTCCAGACCAAAAAGGAGTGTTAAACACCTTTAAGAAATATTTAAAGAAAAAATAGAATAAAATACAAAAAATAACGAAGATTATGATTGCTGATCCCAAAAAAATAACAAACAAAATGCAGTAGGCTGGCACACTTACTTGACTCTTCAAATAATGTTGGATTTAGGAAAAAGACAAAAGGCCGGCCAACCAAACAAAAAAAGTCAACTGGATCAAGCCCAACAACTTACGTGTTTTTTCACACTCCAAAGCAATCAAATTTTGCTAAACAAAAACAACACCAAAAACAAAACACACACAAAAAAAGGAACACAAAAACCAACACCACAAAAAAAGGAACGCACAAACCAACACCACAAAAAAACAAACACAAACAAAAAACACCACAAAAAAATGAACACAAACAAAAAACACCACAAAAAACGAACACAAAAAAAAAACACAAAAAAACCAAAAAGAAAGGAACACCAATAACAAACCAACCCAAAAAGAAAAGGAACACAAAAAAAACAACACTAAAAAAATATTTTAAATTTTTTTTAAAAAACCCACAACCAAAATAAATTAATACCAAAAACAAAAAAAAACACAAGCACCTCTCAATCAACTTCAAACAAACACCTCTCAAACTACACACACAAGCACCTCTCAATCAACTTCAAACAAACACCTCACAAACTACACACACAAGCACCTCTCAATCAGCGTCAAACAAACACCTCTCAAACTACACACACAAGCACCTCTCAATCAACTTCAAACAAACACCTCTCAAATTACACACACAAGCACCTCTCACTCAACTTCAAACAAACACCTCACAAACTACAAACACAAGCACCTCTCAATCAACTTCAAACAAACACCTCTCAAACTACACACACAAGCACCTCTCAATCAACTTCAAACAAACACCTCTCAAACTACACACACAAGCACCTCTCAATCAACTTCAAACACCTCTCAAACTACACACACAAGCACCTCTCAATCAACTTCAAACAAACACCTCACAAACTACACACACAAGCACCTCTCAATCAACTTCAAACTATTTAACTATTATCAAACACCTCCTGCACCACCAAACACTCCAACTACAACCCACAAGTAAGGGAACATTTGGCTTTGCCTTAAATAAAGAAACCAAACCCCAATTATTGAAACATGCAGGAAAGGTCTGCATTTGTAGTTATGGAAATAAGGATGCACGGGTAACCAATCCAGGAATGCGCTCACATCTAGCCCAACCCACGCAGTGATTACGGAATGTAGGAAAGGTGTGCATTTGTAGTTAGGGAAATAAGGATGCACGGGTAACCAATCCAGGGATGCGCTCACATCTAGCCCAACCCACGCAGTGATTACGGAATGCAGGAAAGGTGTGCATTTGTAGTTAGGGAAATAAGGATGCACGGGTAACCAATCCAGGGATGCGCTCACATCTAGCCCAACCCACGCAGTGATTACGGAATGCAGGAAAGGTGTGCATTTGTAGTTAGGGAAATAAGGATGCACGGGTAACCAATCCAGGGATGCGATCACATCTATAAAAAAGTCTACAGAAGCAGTATTCTTCATGGTCTCTCACAGGTTAGCAGAATGGCAAGCGAGGAGCATGGTGAGCAGAGGCCAACTGAGCCAGGTAAGTTCCAATCACATTTTTTACACAACACAAGAACTGGTCATATTTCCCATAAAATATTTAAAAAAATTGTACTATTTGAAAAATTGTTGTAGGTGCTGGGAATCAAAGTGCAGCAGTAGAGGAGGAGGATGCGGGCCCAAGCAGGCCAAGGCCAAGAAACCCTCCATTTTCACGGATCGAGCTTGAGACATTGGTGACCATGACAATGGAGAATCTAGTCAATGCACCCAGAAATATGGGGGCTGGAGCCAAAGACAGGATTTGGGAGGAGATATCCAGGGCTGTTAATGGTGTGGGGACAACCTACAGAACACAGAAAATCGTAAAAAAACGGTAAGAAAATGATGTTGTGAGTGTACTGAAGGCCAAAGCTTGATCTTATTTAAAAAAACTAACACTTAAAATTTCAAAAATAACATTGACAGCTGAACGGATTTCAAATACTAACTGAAGAGGAAGCTACGGAGTAGGGTGGACCATGCTGCGGGGAAAGGTGGTGATTCCATCCCTGAGGAGCTGGCCTTGACAAGGTTGGAGACATTGGCTCAGGGATGTGTGACGGAAGAGGAGATAGTCAGCGTGTCCACTATGGACACTGACATGGCCAACTTCAACGCTCCACATGTGCAAGAAGGTAATTTAATTTTGTAAGCCAAAAAGTATAAAGCTGAAACATCTCTGTTTTCTTTTTTTTTGGAAAAACAAATAACATTTTTTAATTTATATTCCAGACTCAGAGGAGGTAGTGCCTGCTCCTGAGGTCAGCTCTGGGTCCAGCACAGATGAGGACTCTGCAGGGGAGGACCCAAGTACTCCATCTGGGAACCCTGTGGAGTCTACTCCAGGGCAAACATCAGACCGAGCAGTGCCTCTCCTCACCAGGTTGGTCTCCCAAACTCAGGAGAACACATGTGTTCTTCTGAGGATGGAGACCACTCTGGTGAGGGTGGCGGTGGCCCTGGAGACCATTGCTGGGGCCCTAGATCGTTTGGCCAATACCCAGGAGCAGGCCAACCCACCTGCCATGATGGAGCGAGACTCCCTTCCTCCCAGGACCACCACCTCTGGCAGCCCAACAGCCACCCTCGCAAGTATGGAGAGCCCTATGCCTAGGCCAGAGGAAATCCCATCTACCTCTGGCCAGGCCAGTCGGCGTGTTACACGCCAGTCGGCTGTCCGTAGCTTACCTCTTCCTCCGAGCTGACCCAAATGATGCAAGTAGCCCTGAATATCTCCTCCCTCACCTGTTGTCCAGTCCCCATATTTCTGGTCACCAATTCACCAATGTCTCAAGCTCTTTTTTTTTTTTAACCAAAAATTTTTTTTTTTTTTATTTTAATTATATACAAATGTTGCCTAAACAATTATTCTTGACATTGTGATGAAAGACAAATTTCACAAAAATAAAATAATTTCATACCAAAAATGTCTATCTTTAACTATATCAATGTATACAAGGTTTAAACAGTGTGGTATCTGAAAAGGCTGCTACGCAAAACACAATGCTAGATGTTTTAAAAACTG
Source organism: Taudactylus pleione (assembly GCA_031769625.1). Lineage (NCBI taxonomy): Eukaryota > Metazoa > Chordata > Amphibia > Anura > Myobatrachidae > Taudactylus > Taudactylus pleione. Next base: position 9,851,331 of record JAUIMM010001030.1, on the reverse strand, counting down.
TTTGAGCAAAAAACTGGTTAAAAAGCACAAAGAAACATTTTGGTTACGAATTCACTAAAGCACACGCAAGTGAAATGAGTTACAAGGTAATTAGCAGTGTTAATAGTTACAATGCAGCAATCTTAGCTGCTTGGTTTGTGTGGTTCAAAATCGAAACATCGCAGGGAACATCAGATTAACGATTATACTGTTGTGACTTACGGACGCTTCTTGCCTACCTTAGCCTGGACGATCAGCCTGTTCGTAGAGTGACGTTTTCATGCATCCGCAATTCTTGGTCGTATGAAGCAGGTAATTTATGCACTCCCCTAAAACGCCTGGAAACGCTGAAGAACGCCTCCGTTTCCAGACCACCACCCCCGTATACTCCCACAAACGGTCTTTCCTGTCGATCAACTTTAGCAATCCACTTCCGTGTCGGAAGCCCTACGACCGACAGTATTTGTGATCGGTAGAGCTCGTACGCACATGCGCACTGCTAGCCGTGCGCAGGCGCAGAAAGAAAAACATCATATGCGTACGACCGTGCGGCCACAACGACCGACTCTGAATGAGGCCCTAAATTCCATGGCAAAAAAGAACAACGGGGACCAATGTTAAAAACCTGTCTATAGACTTGAATGTGATAATGATTAAAGGAGCTATGGAATATGCTGGCATTATATAATTAAGTGTTTGGGAGTGGTAATCTGACTTCCTCAGGTGTCTGTCCAAGGTCTGGACGCCACTGTCTTGGTGTAATCCATGTTCGGTCAGATTTGATCTCATCACCTTCTATGGGCGGCACCATTTTCAAGTCTCACCTTGCATCTCTGGAGAAGAATCTTCTCTATGTAAATTCCAATGTGTACGTGAAGTCATAAAACAGAAAAAAATACCAAGGGCTTTATTTACTACAATCTGCATATTTAATGCAGATTGTAGTGTGATATTAACGACTGAATTCGCGTTGCGAATTCAGGCAATATCACAGGGATTTACTTAAAGCCCTTGCAGGGACAGAGCTTGTGATAAAGCTCTGTCCCTGCGAATCCCATCCGCACACAAGTCACGATATTTTCGGAAAAAATACCGTGACAAAGTGCACGCGCATGCGACAACCGGTCGCCACTGCTACCCCCGGCGCTAAACCCCACCCCCCGGTGCTAAGCCCCGCCCCAACGATAGCGGACCCGCCCGCGATGCCCCCCTCCCCCCCGCAACCCCACCTCCCTTAAATACACTTACCTGTATGACCCGGGCCTCCGGTGATGTCCTCCATGTCTCTGGTCAGGTGATATCCCATACTGCACTGGGACTCGATCACCTGATGACCAGCCCGCAGTGCAGCATGGGAGACCAGCTGACAGGAGGGAAGATATCACCCGGAGCCCCGACCACCGGTCCCTGGAGTCAGGTAAGTAAATTTTTTTATTTTTTATTTTATTTTATTTTGCAGTGATCAGCTTGCGGTTTGTTTAGACCACACAGCTGATTACTGGGACCAACTCCCGGCTCTGCACTGCCCGTTAGAGCAGAGTAGGAGTCCGGTAACCGGGGGAGACCCTGGATAACGCCACCTCCAGGTGGTGTTATTATCACAGGGCCTCCATAGGTATTTTTTTCACAATTTATTTTTAGTAACTACCAGACAGATCACATTTCTCATTACAATTATGGGAACTGCGATCTGATTACTAAAAATAAGTGATACTTAGGGATTGGAGTTGAATTTTACGAATTCTACTCCAATTGCCCTGTAATAACTATAGGTGATACTAAAATAATGTGAAAAGGGTGTGAAAACACCCTTTTTCACTTTATTTTAGTCAAAATAATGTTAATAAATAGAGCCCAAAATGTGTAGTACAGTTTTTCAACCCAACATTTATAAACAAAGAAAATTCCCAAATCAGAGTTCCTTGAAGTAAGAAAGATTAATTCAAAGAAGTGGGTGTAAGCGTATCCCAACTCACACTCAAAGGTGTATATTCACACATCAAAAGGTTTCTTTTCTTTACTTCATCCACCTCTGTGTAAAAGGGATGTAGAGTATAACCCACACCAAAGATTTTCAGAAAGCGAAAGGATGACAACTTCCACAGGTAAGCAGCATACCCCACTCACGGTAAGTGTAGATGATTTCAAACTCGTAAAGGTTTTTTTATAGACCTTCATGGATTTTATTGTCAACAACACCACGAGTGTGAAACAGTCCTTTTTGATTCATCAGGTTTTCATTCGTTCCATCTGTACATTTTTATCTGTATATTTTTGTATTGCTGTTTGGACGGACTTTGCAAACTGTACTGCATGTTTTTCATATATATATATATATATATATATATATATATATATATATATATATATACATACTTGCAGGAGGCCCGGCTCTCCAGAAACCAGGTATTATTTGCCCAGGTGCCCGCGTATATGAATGTGTAGATAGTCCGATAGTGCAGCACTCAGGGTCCAAGATACAAAATACTTTAATGAGGACAAACAATAACAGCAACGTTTCAGTGCACGACTGGCACCGTCATCAGGTTAAAATACAATAAATCACAATCCTACCTTATACCCATGCCCGGCACCACATGAACGCCATCACCGGGAGAAGGACCGCTCACCCTACGTGGCGGTGTGAAGATGACGTCATCACGCTGCGTGATCCGTCATCAGTGAGAGACCATCGCCATGGCTACAATATACAACAATAAATGAATGAATAAAAAAGAACCAGGTAAAAAAAAGAAAAGGATAATACAAATAGATGGACTAATCTAATATGCATAATATAACCTCTATATTGATATATTCGTAACCTATAGCATAAATGACATACTATACATAATGCTGGTGCTATAATAATGTACTTAAAACGGGACTCGAATGGAGGCAATAGAAACCAATATATACTACAATACCTAATGTCATCCCATTGTGCTGTGTAAACTCAAAAAAGGGGGTATCTAACGATAGAGCAACAATAAATACACAAACCTAATAATAAACCTTACTAATACCACAAGGGCTATAGAACAGTAAATATGCACAATGTAGGGAATAGTTATATACTACCAACCAGAAACAGATAGTCTATTAGAGAAAGTTGTTTAAGCCCAAATGTTCATTAAGGCCCTTGGGAACAAGGGTACCCAATTGGAATATCCATTTGGATTCTAACTGAAGCAACTTCAAACCCCTATTACCACCTCTAGGGGAAAATGGCACATGATCAATCATTCTATATCGCAATGTTGATAACGTATGGGGGGCTTTACAAAAATGATGGGCAACCGGTTGGTCACTATTACCGGTTAGCAATGCAGTACGAATGGCGGAACGATGTGCCGCCATCCTTTCTTTAAATGAGCGCTCGGTTTTACCGATATATGATAGCCCACAGGGGCACACTATTTGATATACTGTATATTTGGTAATACAAGTAAGGCGGTATTTAATACTGTATTGTTTACCTGTTAGAGGGTGGTAAAAGTGCTCACCAGTTAGCATAAAGCCACAAGTAGTGCACGAACACTTGACACGTCCTTCTTTGGCTTGTAAAAAATTGCTACTAATACCCTTATGAAGATCGGAAATATCCATTCTAACCAGATAATCTCGAAGGTTACGACCACGTTTATAGCTAGTAAGTAACCTAACGTTATCCAATTTCAGCTCAGGGTCACTTTCCACCATTGGCCACAGATTTTTACCTATATGATTTATGCTACTACTAGCTGGATTAAAGTGGGAAACCCACGGTAGCATCATCTAGTGTTTGTAGTAGAATTGCTAGAATCAAGCGCCACACTACGTTCCATATTTAAAGCTTTGGATTTAGCAGTTTGAAGATGTTTCAAGTCATAACCCCTATCCAAAAACTTGTTTAGCATTATGTCTATCTGTTGTTCAGCCATTTTATAATCGGAATTTATCCGATGTGTACGCAGAAATTGCGAATAGGGGAGACCCATCTTAAGAGGTTTGGGGTGAAAGTTAGACATATGTAACAAATTGTTACAGTCTGTCGATTTAGTATACATGGTAGTAGTCAAATGTCCCTCTTTTAAGCTGATTTGTACATCAAGGAAGTTGACTGCTTCATTACTGATTGTGTAAGTAAATTTCACAGGAAGATCTAATGTGTTATGCTCATCAATTAATATTTCAAAATCCTGTCTGCTTCCTCGTCACAAGATGAGTAAATCATCAATGTAGCGTTTAATACTATGATCATTGAAAAATATATCTGTTTCTACAACAAACATATAGATGTTGGCGTACGATGGGGCCACACTGGACCCCATCGCACAGCCAACACATTGCAGATAGTAGTGCCCATTAAATAAAAAGTAGTTTTTCGTAAGAATAATGGAGAACAGCTCCAAAATAAATTCAATATTAGGGCCAACATATAAAGGATGGTACGTAAGAAATCTCCTGACAGCCTGAAGACCCACCTCATGTGGGATAACAGTGTACAGACTTACGACATCAACACTGCAAAGCCACAACTCTCCTTCAAACACAGGTAAATCAATTAATTGATGCAGTAATGTAGAAGTATCAAGCAAGAAGTTTGGATGGTTCTGAATAAATGGTTGCAATAAACAATCTATATACACCACAATGGGTTGAAACAGTGATTTAGTAGCCGCGATGATAGGGCGACCAGGGGGATTGATTAATGTTTTATGAATTTTAGGTGTGGTGTGAAGCACCGGTACCACTGGATAAAATGGCAAAAGTCCTACTATCAGTTGCTCATCAATAAAACCACCGTTAAATGCACATTGTAAAGTGTCCCTGAGTGCATTCAAAAAGGGCTGTGTGGGGTCACGATCCAATTGGCGATATGTAATATGATGAGCTAGTTGTCGCTCAATTTCTTTGATATAATCAGTCAAGTTCTGAATGACCAATGCTCCTCCCTTATCGGCAGGTCTGAATATTAATTCTTTATTGTTGGATAACTGTTTCAAAGCACGCCAATCCTGTTTCAAAAAATTACTCCTATTAGGTGTAGATGTCTTCAGTGATTCTTCCACTTCCTGGTCTAGTAAATACATAAAGGTCTTTATAGTGGGATTAAAAGATTGGGGGGTCAAAGGTAGATCTGGGTTGCATTTTGGCCAATTTTGAAGGCAACATCTGCTTAGTCTCAAGTTTGGGCACTGATTTTGAAAAATAATCTCTGAGTTTAAGCTGCCGATGCAGCCGCTGTTTGTCAATTAACCACTCAAAAGAGTCAAATCTGCCTGTCGGGATAAATGAAAGCCCTTTAGATAAAATTAGTGCTTCAGTAGATGATAAATCATAAGGAGATAAGTTTATAACTAAACTCTCTTCCCCTGTGGTGGTTTTGTTCCACGCGTTTTGCCTCTTCCTTTGCCAATGCCGGCCACGTCTGGTGAAAGTCCTGGGGCATTTGTCCATTTTGCCCTTGTGGTGACCCCAAGGGGTCCACCCGCGTTTTTTGGTATTTGTGTGGTCTCGGGTTCACTGGCTGAGGAGGTGAATTCATACAAAAATTCAGGATCACAGGATTTTTTAGAATGATGTAGAAAAAAAGGTTACGTGGTTCTTTTTTATTTATTCATTTATTGTTGTATATTGTAGCCATGGTGATGGTCTCTCACTGATGATGGATCACGCAGCGTGATGACATCATCTTCATGCCGCTGGGCAGGGTGAGCGGTCCTTCTCCCGGTGATGGGGTTCACGTGGTGCCGGGCATGGGTATAAGGTTGGATTGTGATTTATTGTATTTTAGCCTGATGACGGAGCCTGTCGTGCACTGAAACATTGCTGTTATTGTTTGTCCTCATTAAAGTATTTTGTATCTTGGACCCTGAGTGCCGCACTTTCGGACTATATATATATATATATATATATATATATATATATATATTAGGGATGAGCGGGTTCGGATTTCTGATCTCGTGGGATCTGGATTCTATAAAAGGTCCCCGCATCGGCGCCATTTTTCACTCCGTCTGTGGACAGTGAAGAGGAAGGGTGGGAGTTAGGGCTGGCTGGCCTGTGTTATTTTGTGCTTTGCTGCTGTTGTCCATAGGGGCTGTGTCCACTCCTCCAAAGTCCATAGGGTCTGGCTGGGCTGTGTTGTGCTGCTGTTGTCCATAGGGGCTGGCTGGACTGTGTTGTGCTGCTGTTGTCCCTAGGGGCTGGCTGGGCTGTGTTGTGCAGTCAGTTGTCCATAGGGGCTGTGTCCACTCCAAAAGTCTATAGAGGCTGGCAGGGCTGTGTTGTGCAGTGTCACATAAAGGCTGTAGTCCTAAAGGGGTGCTGTAGTGTTGTCCAGGGGGTGATCTGTCCATCAGGGATGCTACACCCAAGTGCAAAAAAAACCATTTATTTCTGTGTTTGTGAATTGTGTGCACTGTAGCTGCACGTGCATCAACAAAGGAGCAGCACCAAGCGTGTGCCTGTGTCATAAGTCTTTGAAAGGGTGGTGTAACCCCCAAAGTGCATTCCAAAAAAAATAAAAATTCTTCTTTTCTGTGTTGTGAATTGTATGCGCTGTAGCCACACATGCATCAACACAGGAGCAGCGCCAAGCGTGCGCCTGTGTCATAAGTCTTTTAAGGGGTGGTGTAACCCCCAAAGTGCACGCCAAAAAAATAAAAAATTCTTCTTTTCTGTGTTTGAGTGTGAATAGTATGCGCAGTATCCACACGTGCATCAACAAAGGAGCAGCGCCAAGCGTGCCCCTGTGTCTTAAGTAAAGGGCCAGCTGGCTCATCTGTTAAAGGGTGGTGTAACCCCCAAAGTGAACTCCCAAAAAAATAAAAAATTCTTCTTTACTGTGTTGTGATTTGTATGCACAGTAGCTGCACGTGCATCAACAAGGGAGCAGCGCCAAGCATGCGCCTGTGTCATAAGTCTGTTAAAGGATGGTGTAACCACTAAAGTGCACTCCAAAAATTTTTTTCAATTCTTCTTTTCTGTGTTGTGAATTGTGTGTGCTGTAGCCGCAAGTGCATCAACAAAAGAGCAGCGCCAAGCGTGCGCCTGTGTCATAAGTCTGTTAAAGAGTGGTGTAACCCCCAAAGTGCGCTCCACAAAAAATAAACAATTCTTTTTTTCTATGTTTGTGTTTGTGAATTGTGTGTGTAGTAGCTGCACGTGCATCAACAAAGTAGCGCCAAGCATGCGACTGTGTCATATGTCTGTTAAAGGGTGGTGTAATCACCAAAGTGCACTCCAAAGAATATAAAAAATTCTTCTTTTCTGTGTTGTGAATTGTGTGTGCTGTAGCCACAAGTGCATCAAAAAGGAGCATCACCAAGCATGCGCCTGTGTCATAAGTCTGTTAAAGGGTGGTGTAACCCCCAAAGTACGCTCTACAAACAATAAACAATTCTTTTTTTCTGTGTTTGTGTGTGAAATGTATGCGCAGTAGCCGCACGTGCATCAACAAAGGAGCAGCAACAAACGTGCGCCTGTGTCATAAGTCTGTTAACGGGTGCTGTAACCCCCAAAGTGCACTCCAAAAATTTTTTAAATTCTTCTTTTCTGTGTTTGTGTGCGCCTTAGCCGCATGTATACGTCGATATAACATAAATGGAGGACAAAACTTTGTCCGATAAAAATAAAATAAGGAAAGATCAAGAACCACTTCCTCCTAGTGCTGAAGCTGCTGCCACTGGTCATGACATAGACGATAAAATGCCATCAACGTCGTCTGCCAAGGTCGATGCCCAATGGGCATATAAAATCCCAAATGACAAAGTTCAGGAAAATGACCTTATAAAAAACATTTAAATCATCTGAGGAGAAACATAAACTTGCCAATATGCAATTTACAACACGGAGTGGCAAGGAACGGCTAAGGTCTTTCCCTATGTTCATGACTAATGGTTCAGCTTCACATGACGATGGAAGCCCTCCTCCCGCTACAAAAATCAAATGAGTTAAGCTGGCAAAAGCACAGCAAAGAACTGTGTGTTCTTTGAAGATATCACAAATCCCCAAGGAGAGTCCAAGTGTGGTGGCGGTTGCGATGCCTGACCTTCCCAACACTGGACGAGAAGAGGTGGCTCTTTCCACCATTTGCATGCCCTCTGCAAGTGCTGGAAGGAGCACCCACAGTCTACTTGCTGATATGCAAATTGAAGATGTCACTGTTGAAGTACAACAGGATGAGCATGCTAGTGTAGCTGGCGCTGAGGAGGAAGTTGGTGAGGAGGATTCTGATGGTGATGTGGTTTGTTTAAATCAGGCTCCGGGGGAGACAGTTGTTGTCCGTGGGATGAAAGAGCCCATCACGGTCATGCCTGGGCAGAAGACCAATCATTCCACCTCTTTGGTCTGGCAATATTTCTATCCAAATCCGGACAACAACTGTCTTGCCATATGTACCATATGTAAAGGTGAAATAAGTAGGGGTAGGGACATTAACATCCTAGGAACATCCTCCCTTCACCTGCGTCACCTGCACCGCGTTCATAAAAAGTTACTGTCAAGTTCAGAAACTTTGGCTAAGACCATAAGCAGTCCAGGGACACCTAAATCCCTTTGTCCTGTTATATTTAAGCACCTGCAAACCACACCATCAACTCCCTCCTCATCAATTTCCTCCTTAGTGAGGATCGGAAGTAGTCCTGCAGGCCATGTCACTGGCATGACTGACTCTCCTATCCGGGATTCCTGCGGAGGATCCTGCATTGCTATGCCTACTGCTGCCACTGCTGCTGTTGCTGCTGGGAGTCGTTCAGGAAGTAGGAACACCACTACTTTTACTAAACAATTGACCCTTCAACAGTCCTTAGCGAGGAGGATGAAGTAAGACAGCAGTCATCCTGAAGCAAAACGGATAACTGAGGCCTTGACTGCTATCTGCTATGTTGATGTTAGACGTGCATCTGGTATCCACCATTAGTGCAGTGGGATGTAGACAATTGATGGAGGTAGTGTGTCCCCGGTAGCAAATCCCATCTAGATTCCACTTCACTAGGCAGGCGATAGCGAGACTCTACAGAGACGTCAGAAAAAGTGTCCTCAGTGTCCTAAAAAATGCAGTTGTACCCAGTGTCCACTTAACCACGGACATGTGGACAAGTGGAACAGGGCAGACTAAGGACTATATGACTGTGACAGCCCACTGGGTAGATGTATCACCTTATGCAGAAACAAGAGGAGCGTCACCAGAAGCAGCAGCTCAGAAACGCCAGCTCGTTCCAATGCAGGCTACGCTGTGTATCACCAGTTTCAGTAAGAGGCACACTGCCGACAACCTCTTAGAGAAACTGAGGGAAATCATCGCCCAGTGGCTTACCCCACTTAGACTCTTCTGGGGATTTGTGATATCTGACAACGCCACCAATATTGTGCGGGCATTACATCTGGGCAAATTCCAGCACGTCCCATGTTTTGCTCACACAATAAATTTGGTGGTGCAGAATTTTCTGAAAAACGACAGGGGCAAGCAGGAGACACTTTCGGTGGCCCAAAAAATTTCTGCCCACTTTTTGCCATTCAGCGACTGCATGCCGAAGACTGGAGCACCAGCAAACACTCTTGAACCTACCCCGCCATTACCTGAAGCAAGAGGTTGTGACGTGGTGGAACTCAACCCTCTACATGCTTCAGAGGATGGAGGAGCAGCAAAAGGCCATATACATCCACCTATGACATAGGCAAAGGAGGGGGTATGCACCTGACTCAAGCACAGTGGAGAATGATTTCCGTGTTGTGCAAGGTTCTCCAGCCCTTCGAACTTGCCATACGTGAAGTCAGTTCAGACACTGCCAGCTTGAGTCAGGTCATTCCCCTCATCAGGCTTTTGTAGAAGCAGCTGGAGAAAGTGAAGGAGGAGCTAAGACAGAGAGATTCCGCTCGGCATGTGGGACTTGTGGATGAAGCCCTTCATTCGCTTGGCCAGGATTCCAGGGAGGTCAATCTGTTGAAATCAGACCACTACATTTTGGCCACCGTGCTCAATCCTAGGTTTAGAGCCTATGTGGTATCTCTCTTTCCGGCCGACACAAGCCTGCAGAGGTGCAAAGACCTGCTGGTGAAAACACTGTCAGGTGAAGCGGAACGTGATATGTCAACAGCTCCTTCTTCATTTTCTCCCACAACTGAGGCTGCCAGGAAACAACTTAGATATCCTAAGCAACCCACTGGCGGTGATGCAGGGCAGGCAGGACCAAGTTTGGACATCTGGTCCGGACTGAAGGACCTATCAACAATTTCTGACATGTCTACTGTCACTGGAAATGAAACTGTCACCATTGACAGAATGGTGGAGGATTACATTGGTGACAGCATCCAAGTAGGCATGTCAGACAGTCCGTACATGTACTGGCAGGAAAAAGAGGCAATTTGGAGGCCGCTGTACAAACTGGCTCTATTTTACCTGAGTTGCCCCCCCCTCCAGTGTGTACTCTGAAAGAGTGTTTAGTGCAGCCGGGAACCTTGTCAGCGAAAGGCATAGGAGGTTGCTTCCACAAAATGTGGAGAAGATGATGTTCATCAAAATGAATTATCAACTCTTCCAGGGAGACCAACCTCCAGAACGTACAGAGGGACCTGTGGTGGTGGATTCCAGCGGGGACGAATTAATACTCTGTGAGGATGAGGATGTACACAACACTGAAGAGGGTGAGGAATCGGTGGATGAGGAGGATGAGGACGACATCTTGCCTCCGTAGAGCCAGTTTGTGCAGGGACAGATTAATTGCCAGCTTGTTTTGTGGGGGGCAAAACAAACGAATCATTTCAGCCACAGTCATGTGGCAGACCCTGGCGCTGAATTGATTGGTTTGTTAAAGTGTGTATGTCCTGTTTATACAACATAAGGGTGGGTGGGAGGGCCCAAGGACAATTCCATCTTGCACCTCTATTTTTCTTTGCATTATGTACTATTTGGGGTTTAGTTTTTCAAACTGCCATCCTGTCTGCCACTGCAGTGTCACTCCTAGATGGGCCACGTGTTTGTGCCGCCCACTTGTGACGCTTAGCATAGTCATCCAGCTACCTCGGTGCAACCTTTTGGACATAAAAACACTATTGTGAGGTGTGAGGTGTTCAGAATAGACTGGAAATGAGTGGAAATTAATGTTATTGAGGTTAATAATAGCATAGGAGCAGAAAAACCCACAAATTCTGTGATTTTAGCTGTTTTTATGCTTTTTTCAAAAAAATTCAGATCCAAAACACAAAACCCAGAACCCAAAACACGGAAGGGTGGTTTTGGCAAAACCAATCCAGATCCAAAATGCGAAGAAAGATCCAGATTCAAAACCAAAACACGAAAAGTGGCCGGTGCACATCATTAATATCAGGGGCTGGCTGGCAACTTTTAGCCTGGGGGGGCAAATGCATGCAGGTAGCCCTGGCAGAGGAGTAGAGTGTATCCAGGGTGCCCGAAAGAACGTGCATGCTACGGCGCCCCCCCCACCCTCAGGAGAGGACACCATTATGCAGGCCTCGAGGAGTGCCCCCAGTAGTGATCCCCCCTATGCAGTGCCCCTTGTGCCCCCAGTAGTATGCCCCTTATATAGTGCCCCCAGTAGTGGTAACCCTTATGCAGTGCCCCTTAAATAGTGGCCCCAGTTGTAGTCTTCCCCCATGCAGTACCCCCACTATTGCCCTTTCTATAGAGCCCCCAGCAGTGGTCCCTCGATGCAGTGTCCCCAGTGGTAGTCCCCTCCCCCTTATGTAGTGCCCCTAGTAGTAGTCCCCTCCCCCCTATGCAATGCCCCTAGTAGTAGTCCCCTTGTAGTGCCCATAGTAGTACCCCCCTTGTAGTGCCCCCAGTAGTAGTCCCCCTTGTAGTGCCCCCAGTAGTAGTAGTCCCCCATTGTAGTGCCCCCAGTAGTAGTAGTCCCCCCCTTGTAGTGCCCCCAGTAGTAGTAGCCCCCCTTGTAGTGCCCCCAGTAGTAGTAGTCCCCCCCATTGTAGTGCCCCCAGTAGTAGTAGTCCCCCCCCTTGCAGTGCCCCCAGTAGTAGTAGTCCCCCCCTTTGAAGTGCCCCCAATCATGGTCTCCTCCTTATAGTGCCAGACCCCCCGCAGTAGACACACATAATATTAAAAAAAAAACACTTACCTGACACCCGCTCCTGCTCCTGGTCCCGCCGCCAGGATCAGCTCCTCCATCCGCCGCTTTGCATTATGGGAGTGACGCGTCATGGGAGTGATGCGTCACTCCCATTACCCACTGCGGGAGCCGGAAGATGCTCTGGCAGTGGGAGCAGCAGCCGATGACAGTCTGTCTGACTCTCATCAGCTGCTAAAGCAAACAGCTGCCGGCTCCAGTGGCTGTGTGTTTGTGCTGTGTAGCACTGACCGAACTCCGTCCGGTCAGCGCTACACACGCGGTGCAGTCTGTGTCACAGTGACACAGACTGCCCGCGGCCCGCATGACTCTGCGGCCCGGGGGGCACATGGCACCCTGCCCCCTGGCCCAGCCCGCCACTGCCTAATATATATCTATCACAGTCATCACTTTCTTCAAAAAAGAGGAACGTAATATTATATAATTTTTTTTCTTATAAGCGCCTTCTCTGAGTCACACTATATTTTTGTTTTTTTATTGTGTATATTGAAATTTGGTGAGATTTCTTGTGTTTGAATCAATGTGCGGGCTGCTCTTTTTGTGCACCATTTACTAAGAGTTTATTCTGTATTCTGTTCACCTTGCATCTCTGCCTGTGCCCTTGCTCCTGTCTCCCCTCTCCCAAAACCCCAGGCTTAAGCTGAAGCCCGGGGCTCTTCCACGCACCCCTGGGCTTTGGGTACGGGAGTAAAAATGTTGTATATAGTTCAAAACTATTGTAATTTACAGTGGAACTACAGGTGCCAACATGCCTGCCCTTTGGCACTTGTGGAACTACAAGTACCAGCAGACGGCTGACAACCATCCCCCCACTGTAAGTTAAATAGTTAAACACACACACCGTCTAAAGTACAACTTAATTACATACCTACCTACCTCACTCACACATACTTACCTGCTGCCAGCTGGTCTGTTCCCATGTCCATGTAGAATCCAATGGGAGTACCTGGAATAAAGATCCTATACTCACCTCTATACTGGCACCGCTCTCCGTAGCATCCCTGGACATAGCAAAATAACAAAACGACTGACCTGATGGGAACAAAAATGAATTTGAGTAAATTTACCCCTTAATGTCTGATGGCTGCCTGCGGCAGCGTCATAGGCATCTTTATAAGGGGTGCAAGGTGTGCGGTGCACACGGGCCCCTGGGTCCAGGGGGCCCACGTCACACACCCTGCACCCATAGTTAATAATATACTTACCTCTCCGCAGATTCCGATGTGCTGCTCCGGACCAGCGCTGCAGAGCAGCAAAAACTCACTGGGAAAATGGCCTCTGCCATGAGCAGAAAAGATGTCTGTGGGAAAATAGGTGCAGGCTTAATTTTCCTGGAGATCCGTGCTTGCGCAGTAGATTCTGGAAACCAGAATCTACAGCACTCAGTGCATTGACAGAGAGGAAGGGCTCAAACGGAGGCTGCACACGGGCCCCCTCCTCTCTTAAAATGTCCCTTGGCAGCGTATAATTTGCACGTACAGTCTGCAAATTATATAAATGTCCTGATGTAAATAGAAATTGGAGTGATCCTACCCACCTGAGGTGTTGGCGCCACAGGTGATAAAAATGCAAGGCACCTCCGGAGTACCCTGCATAGGCTTCAAAGGCAACTTCAGGTGGGCAGGTATTCTCCCGATGTGATGCAGGCACTGTTCCTAGGCCAACGCATTTTGAGCTGGTAGATGCTCTTTATCAAGGCTTGTGGTTGTGCTACTGGATTCTGTCCTTTTATTCATCCTGTGGTCCCGCCGGTGCGATACCGGAAGTGCGTCTTGGTTGGGCATGTGCATAATTTCCGGCTGGTGTATTACCTCTCAACACATTTTAGTCTCACAGTGATGTGAATCGGATGCACAAGCAACTTCTGCTGATTAAAATGACATGTGGCATGCCTATATTACGTGTGCAACTGCAGCTGTATCTGCATGCAAAATGCTACTTTACAGTGTCAGCACAAAAAGACACTCGGCGCTACTGAGTCACTAGAAGGGCTGTTTAATGCTCAAGCAGGCTAGCTGTATGTGGACACATCTGTACACTCAGTTGCTCCCAGGTCTTCTAAATACATTTTACAAGAGACTTAGTTTAGGAAGATAGTGGTCGGTGGCAGTTCTAGGGGCGGGCAAGTAGAGCTATTGCCCGAGGTACTGCACCTGAAGGACGGCCGCAGTCACCCTGCTCTACAGCGCTCGATCTTGCCTGTCGTGGCGCCGTCATGATCTTAAGTTGCTTCTTCCCAGCTCCCACTGTATCTCAGAATTCTGGGTTGAGACATCGTTGTGGTCCCGCTGACTCACGCATAGCATTCTGGAACTGGGAGGGACCGGACAGAGGGAAGAGAGAAGCTGTATTACTGCATGGCATAATGTGTAAGGGGCATTACTGCATGGCATAATGTGTTATAAGGGGCACAATTACAGTGTCTCATAATGTGTATAAGGAGTACTACTGTGTGGCATAATGTGTATGGACTGACTCTGTGTGGCATAGCGTACAAACTTAAGAGGCGCCATAGTCGCAAACTGTTCTGCTGCTCCCTATGCCTCCCAGTCTCCCAGAATGCCAGTGGTGGCGGGGCGTCACGCATTTTTTTTTTGGTTGGGAAGGGGGCAAAGGAAACTTTAGTTCTGAGCTGCACAAGATCCAGAACTGGCCCTGGTAGTGGTGCATTCATTAAGAAGCACTAACTACTGTAGCTAGTTAATGTTGGTCCATAAATAAGGAGGTAAAACATGCACTTAGAGCTGTGCATACTGAGTAATAATGCAGGTGCCTATAGAATAGATACACAAAGTCCAATATCCAGGCAGAGATCAGGGCATGCAACCAACAATACGTATAACTGTAGTCCAGGCATAGATCAAGGCAGGTGGCTAACAATTGAATGACGTCTGGGCAACCTGTAAGCATATTGGTCTGTAAACATATTGGTCAAAAATGACAGAATAATAGTACACTGCACTTACAGCAAGTACTTAAAGGTATTGGTGCATACACTAATATAGGTGCAAACAGGCCTAATTGCACTGAGCAGCCAACAACCACAGCTGTAAGTAGTGCAGTGTCTGTGTCTTTAGCAATATCCTCTTGCTTGGAAATGGAAGGATCACAGCGGAGATATTTGCTGTGGTACCTCCATGTTGTATCATGGGCTTCCTTAATATTTGCACTATAGGTTATTAATAAATATGTTACTATAGGTCTTAAGTGCACCGCTAACACATCTTCCTTTGTGCTTTTCTATGTTCTAATTATCATAATTTACTACTTGTTTTATATTATTGAGTTACTTTATATTTTTCCACCAACTATGTGTTCTCAAGAATATAATAACTGATAACTGGCCACTGAGGACATCTTGTGGATACAATGTCTATAACATCATGTGTAACTCTGATTTCTACTTTTATCAAGTTTATTTTGATGACTAAAATTACAATTTTTTATTATAAGTGGATATTTAATTGTTGACAATATAAATATAGTACAATATATAAAGGTTTCATGGGGATCCATCTTATGCAAATGTGTACCCAGAATAATGACAGAAAGTTTGTTTGTTCTTCCTCCATAGGGGATACAGGACCTGATTCAGACCCGGACGCTAAGATGCATACTCTCGCCGCTGCTGATGGTATGCAGTGTGTATGCATTGTGCACATGTGTATGCATCGCAGTGTGCATGTGCATACCTTTGCGAAAGTTCACAATGCATTCACTCGCTGCACATAGACAGCCCAGCAGAGTGAGTGACAGGAGAAGCCGTCTGTAGGTGGTAACAGGGGCTGGCCATTAAAAACGGGGGAGTGGAGGTGCAAACGCAGGTGTGCCTGAACATCTCAACGGCGTTTTAGAGGCGTGCATAATTATAAGACAGTATCATAGTACACCTCACCTGGCTTGTTTTTACACTGAAGTGCTCGCAGTGCTTGCGGCAGGGTATGGTCAACCTCAAATGCTGCGATAGCATCCGATGTACCGATGGTTGCATACACTTCCTGGACATGACGTGCACAAGAGGGCATCTTAAGACAGGCTGGTGGGTGTCTGCATACACTATGTGATCGCTCTCTAAGAAATACTAGGCATGCTAATGCATTTCTGTGCGATAGCACTGCCTATGCAATTTGCATATACATCGTGCAAGCGATCGCATCTAGCGAGCGGCTCTGAATCAGGCCCACAGGCTTTACGCTGGGTATAGGTTGGTGGAAAGGAGACTGGGCACCACACAGTTAACTTTGTCAGGCACAGTCTAGGCTCCTCCTTCCCCTTATATCCCACCCCCAGCAACAGGCCACCTCAGTTTTTTGTGTTGGTGCCTGCGATGAGGCACACTGTAGAAGCTTCATACTATATATTTATTTATTTTTTATATTGAGTAAGCAGCACTAGGCATCCTACAGGATTTGAGTGCTTTATCCTGTCATTCTCCATTTTTAATCTTTCACGAGGATAGAGCTTTTATTTGAACACGACTAGGTTACCTTCCTAAGTTTATTTCCAGGTTTCACATCAATCGAGAGATTGTGATTCCTGCTTTCCAGGTGCCGGATTCTTCTTCTCCAGAGGAGGCCTCTCTGGATGTCATGCGAGCCTTCCAGATTGATGTACCTGTAGATAGGACAAAGGACCTGCGTAGGACAGATGCTCTTTTTGTCCTGTATGACTTTCGCAAACGGGGCTGGCCAGTGACTAAGCAGACGCCGGCCAGATGGATCCATTTGACTATTTGCCGCCCTTATGTTGCGGTGGAGCTTCCTGCATAGTCCATGGTGAGGGCTCATTCAACCCGGTCGGTGGGGACTTTGTGGGCAGTATGATGTGGTGCTTCTGCAGAGCAGCTGTTTAGGGCGGCCATGTGGTCTTATGCCAATACGTTCCTGAAATTCTATTCCTTTGATACCTTCAACACACCTGATACGGCTTTTGGGCGAAGGGTTCTTAGCGCAGCCCAGGAGCATCCCTTCCCTTAGGGGATTAGCTTTGGGATGTCCCAGCATAAAGCCTGTGTCCCCTATGGAGGAAGAAGAAAAGGAGATTTATGTAGTTACCTGTTAAATCTTTTTCTTCGATTCCATAGGGGTCACAGGGCTCCCACCCTGACCTACCTGGCTTGTGGAGCTTGCTCTGTTTTTGGTTCTCCTGGTCACATATCTTGTGTGCTTGGACCTGAGTGCGTGCTGGTTTCCTTCTTCTCCTTCTTGCTCCTTGTCTTAGGCTTGTTAACTTAACTGAGGTTGCCTGTGGCTTGGGGTGGGATATAGGGGGAAAGAGGAGCCTGGGCTGTGCATGACAAAGTGTGTGGTGCCCAGATTCCTTTCCACCAACCTATGCCCAGTGTAAAGCCTGTGGGGCCTATTCATTCACACATAAAATTCGATGGAGGTAATTAGGAATAGAACTTGCATGGAGTTCTACCTAATTACTGGAGGAATTCATCATTATATAATTTTTGCTATGACAGCTTTTCGGAAATAGATACTTTTCCCTACCTAGTCCTACCTTACCGCCGCTGGAATCAGTGCTGCACATGCACAGTTACATCCGTAAAAAGCAGCGCATGCGCAGCACTACCTACAGCTGTGGTAATTGTGTGTGTCCCACAACCCCACCTTCCCCCTCCGCTCACCTCCCCCCCTCTCCCCCACTTACCTGGCCGCTGCAGTCGCTTCAGGCTCCATCTGCTGTGCTGACACTGTGGGCCTGATTCAGACCCGCTCGCAAGCGCTATGCGCTCACAAGCGGGTCGATGGTGGCCTAGTGTGCACGCGCGGTGTGCGCACTGTGGGTGCGCGAGCCCCGGAGCGAGCGCAAAAAGCACTCGCTCCGGCGCTCGCATCCAAAAGGGGCAGCTGTCGATGTTGATTGACAGCTGCCCTGTTTGGAATGTGGGGAAGGTGGGTGGCTGAGCAAACGGACGTGTTCCTGCAGGAACGCCTGCCATTTGTGGGTGGCCCTACCAACATCACTAGTGATGTCAGTAGGTGGACTTCCTGCTCTAATAGTGCAGGAAGTCCACTGGGGCTTGCAGCAATGAGACCCTACCACAAGGGTCACGTCGCAAGCTCGTTGGTCGTGATGGTCTTGACCATCGCGACCATCATCATGGCCGCTCGCATAAGCTGTGGGTGGTAACTCACAGCTATGCGAGCGGCCAAGAGGCCGCAACAAAAAGAAAACCACACGCCCTGATTCAGAGCGAGCGCATGCTCTTTGCGAGCGGCTCTGAATCAGGCCCTGTGTTCTCCTGACAGAGCACTGTAAAGTTTAGAAGAAAAAAAAAACATAAATTAGAGAAATGCGAGTTTGATGTAAAGGAGGTATTATCCGTGGGTTACATTATCTCCTCGCAAGGTTTCTCTATGGAACAACCAGCTACGCTGAAGGACATCCAGCGGTTCCTGGGTTTTGCGAATTATTATCGAAAGGTTCGTGAAGTCCTTCTCCTCTATAGTCTCGCTCATTGTTGATCTTACCAAGAGAGGAGCCGAGGTCGCTAATTGGATCACCTGGGGCCATTCAAGCATTTAACGCACTTAAGGCGGCTTTTGTGTCTGCTCCTGTCCTCCGGCATCCCAGTGCAGAGTTCCCATTTATTGTTGAGGTGGATGCATCTGAAATTGGAGTAGGCGCTATCCTTTCGCAGAAGGACATTAGAGATGGTAAACTTCAACCATGTGCCAAGGAAATTTGACTTGGCAGAGAGGAATTATGATGTCGGTAACTGTGAACTTTTGGCCACTAAGTGGGCCTTTGAGGATTGGAAGCATTGGTTAGAGGGGCTAACCATGTAGTGACGATGCTCACAGACCACAAGAATCTGGCCTACATTGAGACCGCAAAGAAATTGAATGCGAGGCAAGCTCGTTGGGCCCTATTCTTCACCTGGTTCAATTATGTCATCTCATTTTAACCGGGGTCTAAGAATATTAAGGCGGATGCTCTTTCCCGAAGTTTCTCTATCAGTCTTCCTCCAAGAGCCTCAGAAGAGACCATCATTACAAACTCCACTTCACTTTGCCGTTACCAGGACTCTAGCAGATTCTCTCGTGGCTTGTCAGACCAAAGCCCCTCTTCGGAAACCGTCAGGTGTGCTCTTCGTCCCTGAGAATTTGCGCAAGGATGCGTTGAAGGACTTCCATTGTTCCAAGGTGGTGGGTCATCCAGGCATCACTAGAACCTTAGAACTTCTGTCTCGTTCTGTCTGGTTCTGTCTGGTGGCAGTCCATGTCTCGAGACACTCGTGAATTTGTCCTGGTGTGCAATGTCTGTTCTAGGAATAAGACCCTCCGAACCACTCCTCAAGGTCTCCAGTGTCCCCTTCCTACACCCATTAAGCCATGGACCTATATTGCTATGGACTTTGTTGTAGATCTCCCAGTAGCTTCCTGTTGTTCTGTCGTCTGGACCATTGTGGACCGATTCTCCAAGATGGTAAATTTTATTCCTCTGGCCAAATTACCATCTGCTAAGGAACTGTCAGTACTACTTCCCGTGGATATCGTCTCGGATCATGGAACACAATTCGTGACACGATTTTGGAGATGTTTCTGTGTGGAGCTGGGCATCAATGTGAGCTTATCCTCAGTTTACCATCCACAGTCCAATGGCCATCTCCAAGTTGGTACATTTTATTCCTCTGGCCAAATTACCATCTGCTAAGGAACTGTCAGTACTTTTTCTGCAACATGTCTTCAGGCTTCATGGACTTCCCGTGGATATCGTCTCGGATCATGGAACACAATTCGTGGCCCGATTTTGGAGATGTTTCTGTGCGGAGCTGGGCATCAATGTGAGCTAATCCTCAGGTTACAGTACCTTCACAGTCCAACAGCCAGAAGGAGCGCGCCAATCAGTCCTTGGAACAATACCTCCGTTGTTTAATTTTTAAGTGCCAGGACAATTGGGTTTCACTTCGGCCCATTGCAGAATTCACATATAATACCTCTTGCCATTCTGCTTCCTCCGTTTCTCCGTTTTATTGCAACTGTGGGGTGCATCCTAGAAGTAATTTGTTTGAATTCCCTACTACCAGTACATCTTCTTCATCATCTGTTTCTAGGTTATGGGCAGTCTGGAGGAAGGTGCATCATGCTCTTCGTCAAGCATCGGGGGCAGTCCAAGGTGTGGGATGACAAGCACCGTAGGCCCTGCAATTTTAGAGTTGGAGACCTAGTGTGGCTGTTCTCCAGAAATATTAATCTGTGCCAGAGGTCACAAAGTTGGGGCCTAAATTCATCGGCCCATTTCGCATCATTGCCCAGGTTAATCCTGTAGCCTTTCGGCTGAAGTTAGCAAGGACTCTTAGGATCAACAGTACCTTTCATTGTTCTTTCCTGAAGCCAGTGTTCCTTTATTCCAGGTTTACTCCTAGGCGTTCAATCAGGCCTCCACCAGTACTTGTCCAAGGGTGCCAGGAATTTGTTGTGGAGAAGGTCCTGGACTCTAGAATATGTCGTGGATGTCTTCAATTTTTTGTTCACTGGAAGGGCTATGGTCCAGAGGAGCATTCCTGGGTTCAGAAAGATCTTTGCATGCTCCTATGCTGCTGAGAAGATTCTTTGTGAACTTTCCAGACAAGCCAGGGTCTAGGGGTTCCTTAATCCCTCGTCAAGGGGGGGAGGGGGTACTGTCACAAGCCGCAGCACTGCGAATGCTGTGCAAGGTGAACATCAGGTAAGTGTTCACTGAATCTCTGCCTACCTCCTGTCCATCATTCTGTGGATCAGTCCAGATTGGCTCTGGCATCTATATCCTGCTGGCACTAACGCTGCTCTGATGCCGGTGATAGAGTTCTCATGTTTCCGGTTCTGGCTTTGTCTCCTGTCTCCAGTTGAGCTCCAGTTTTCCTACCTCCTATATTGTTGTTCTGCCGTTTGTGTCATCCAGACGGCATGGTCCACATATCAGTTTCCTACCATTCGTGTCATCCAGGCAGCACGGATAGTACCCTCAGTACAGCGTCAGCTGCTTGTATCAACCCGGCGGCACAGGCCACACTACAGCATCAGCTGCTTGTGTCAACCCGGCGGCACAGGCCACACTACAGTGTCAGCTGCTTGTGTCAACCCGGCGGCACAGGCCGCACTCCAGTGACTTTTGTTCGCAATCCTGCGCATCAACACCAGTGACTTTGTTACAACTGTATCCGGTTACTGCCGCAAGTTATTCCAGCCCTCAAGGTTGCCACACAGCCCAAAGGCTGCTACGTGACCCAAAGGCCGCATCTTGCCAAGCTATACCAGTTCTCAAGGCTGCTGCATGACCCAAAAGCCACCTCATAATCTACGGCCTTCCTGCCTACCTAGCCAAGTTTCTACCAGCTCACAAAGCTGTTGCATGGGCGCATCCAGCCAAGAGTTCCAGCCCTCAAGGCTGTTGCAGGACTTTAGTCAAAAGAGTTATACGCATCATAAGATATATAAAACATAAGACTCACTCCATCTTTAGGTAAAAAAAAACAATAATAGTGCAAAATATATCGTAGAGTGTTGTCTATTACTGTTATTTAGGAATATGTTAATAGTACATACCTTCATGGTGCCTTATTCAGTCACACATAATTGAGCCACGTCTGCAGCTGTATTGAGTGCTTGAAAATAAATGTAAATATATACACCTGTATTCAGAGTTGCATGCATCTATGCTGCCGCATTGCCCCATCTATCCAGTTGTGCAAGTATCCGTCATCTCTATCAGCGCGCATTTCCATGAACTCTATACATGGTGCAAGAAATCCATCTGAAACCCCTCATATTTAAAAAAATAAATAAAGCAACGTGTTTTATGGCAGGCCCACTGGCAGGCAGATGAGAATGGCTTTTTAAGCTACCACACATCACCAAATGGTAGCTGAGTTAGCAACTAACTCACAACCTATTACATTCAATGGGTTTCGAAGGAACTCGCCAAAACTTCTATGCAGGTTGCAGCAATTTTATAGTCACTGGAAACCCACACTCTATGACATTTACCATTTAGGGGTCTATTTACTAAGCCTTGGATGGAGATAAAGTGAATGGAGATAAGGTACCAGCCAATCAGCTCCTAACTGCCATTTTTCAAACAGCCTGTGACATGGCAGTTAGTAGCTGATTGGCTGGTACCTTATCTCCGTTCACAATATCTCCTTCCAAGGCTTAGTAAATAGACCTCAGTCTCTTACTACAGTATGTTAGTTTGCCACAAATAGAACCTATTTACAGTAAGTGTATTTGTGTCTAATTTAATGTACATAATTGTGTAAAATATTTTGTTAACTAAATAAGGATTATGGTAATCATTTTTGTTTTACTATGCCGCATCAAAAGGAAAATATTTATTTTACGTCTCCTGCTGACAGCACACATGAGAGATATACAGTAATCAGGGGTTAAAGTGGGCCGAAACGGGGCGGAACTGTGTTTCATCACTTCTATTTGGAGACGGAACCAGTTTCGCCTCCTCCGACCAACCTAACCCAATTTGCCGGGCGCCCGCTGAGATTTTGTTACCAGCGGATGCCTGGCTCACTCATGAGCTCCGGCTTCTGGGTCCCGCTGTGTGCAGTGCACTATGGGAGAGGCGTCATGACGTCTCTCCCATAGTTCAGACTGAGGAGCAGCCAGGCGGACCAGATGGCAGCGGACGCGGTAGCAGGGCTTAAGGTAAGTATTAGTTTATTTGTTGTTGTTGTGTAAGTGGCTTCACAATAGAGGACATTACTACAGGGGTCACTACTACTGGGGGCATTACTCAGGGGGCAATACTACTGTTGGAATTGTGTATAATGATTACAAATGTGGGCATTGTGTAAAAGGGGCATTGCTGTGTCATACATGAATAAGAGACACTACTAAGTGGTTTAATGTGAATCAAGAATGTGCTACTGTGTGGCGTAATTTGTATCGGGAATACTATTATGTGACCACATTCTTTTTCTTTTGAGACCACACCCCTTTTTTGGTGTGCGCCTGCAGCACGCTGTCCCTTTATTGACATTGCACGGAGGAGGGGCGTGAGTTCTACCCCTTCTCTAGGACCACTTTAAGCACTGGATATATCTGTCCACCTAAGGCCAATGAGAAAGGAACAATACACCAAAGAGGCCACTTAAAACCCTTTCCTACTATCACCATGGTCATTGTAATACTGGAGACTACCTGGTCCGGTTTCATTTCGTAAAGTCAGGAAGCATGCTTCAGTTACCTGTATGATAAGAATTCAGGCTATTTCTTTAACACATAGCACTACATTGCTGAGACAGGAACCAACACCAAGCTTCTCTGCCTATCATTCAAGAGCAGGAATTACTCTTGAATGCCCATAGTATTTAAGTTCAAGAGAAGTACTGATGTGCCCAGCTATAACGTGGCATCACAGCATTATCTCTCACGCCACGCATGGCGCGCCACACACCACGCCATGAGTCGCGCGACAAAGAAAGTTTAGTAATGAAAAAAGTCATTACGTGTAATACAACATTTTGCCCACCAGATGTCACTTTTCCTAAACTACATAGCGCATGCATCTGATTTCATTACGTGTAATACAACATTTTGCCCACCAGATGTCACTTTTCCTAAACTACATAGCGCATGCGTGTGATTTCCAATGTACCATACGGTATGTTCTGTATCACCTCCCGATGATTGTTTGACAGAAGCGGTGATTCGGTACACTATACAGTATTACAGCGTTTTCCACATGGAATCAGGAATGTACGGTATAATAAAGCGGTAGAAGAATGTCTAATTCAGTTTGAAATCATTAAGCTCTGTATTACCCACTGACTGTGCGGTTGAAATCATACTGTGTTTGCACAAATGTAAATACTGTCGGCACTGTCCCAGACTTAGACATTAGACTTTACAAACTACAGAACTCTAGTAATGGGTGAAGCGTGTGGCCTAGCGGTCTAATGCCTAGTCTCACTGCTTCTACCCTCTTCTTGTTCCGTGGGTTCGAGACCATGAAAATATGTTTTTTTTTATTATTTTTAAAATCTTCACTTAAAATATTCAGTATTCAATACAGTACATGTGGAGCGCATGCCCAGTGCTTCGGGAGTCAAACAGCGAAAATAGGATTTTTATTATTGTACATAAAGTACTGTACCTTAGAACGCAAACTTGCGTCAATGCCGGCGCTGACATAGACGTGGACATTATAGTGATTTTTTATGACCATCAAGTGGTAATGGGCTCTGTTTAAGTGAGAGGTCCCTGTAGTACAAACTGACTCTGCGTTTAAACCGCAAAATTGCGTCAATGTCAGCGCATGCCCAGTGGTCGGGTTTCAATGACAATGGAATGTGTGCCGCATGTCCAGTGGAGCCAAGCCATACACTAAGTAGCGCTATGCCATGGCGCATGCCCAGTTGTCTGTATTGCTACAGTACTGTTGAATTTTCACACTTGTGCCATTCTGCACTGTCCGAGACTTACCGTACAGTATACACAATAGTAAATTCATGACTTCAGAAAGTGCTACAGTAGTGGACTTAGGCCCTCATTCAGAGCCGTAGGCTCTGAGCAGAGCGCACGCTCTGAATGAGGGCCGCCCTCCATAAAAATGGAGCGTCCTCCTGGACGCTCGTATAGCTGTGGGTCACCACCCACAGCCTATACGAGCGTGCAGTTTGATGGCCGCGATGGTCATGACCATCGCGACCATCGAAACTGCGAGCCGGAGCCTGCGGTTGAGGTTTTCAACCGCAAGCCCCGGAGTGATTTTGGCTCTATTAGAGCCAAAATCACTCCCACTGACATCACTAGTGATGTCACTGGGCCGGCTTCTGACGGGAGGCGTTCCCGTGGGAACGCCCCCATCAGGGAGGCACGCCCACCAAAGGGGGCGTGCTGTCAATCAACATCGACAGCACGCCCCCTTTGATCAGACACAACGAGCGAAGGAAAGTCCTTCGCTCGTCGCGTCTGGCACATGCGCACGACGGAGCTCCCGCCGTCGTGCGCATGCGCAGAGCACAACATCGACCCACTTGCGAGCGGACAGCCGCTTGCGAGTGGGTCTGAATCAGGCCCTTAGTTTGGAGGGAAGTCTGTGTATTACATACTGACTGTGATGTAGAGCACAAACTTGCGTCAATGACAATGCTGTCCCAGACTTGGAAACTTTAGTGATTTAATGTGTTCAGTAACTGATAGTTGACTCTGTTTAAGAGAGAGGTCCCTGTAGTACACACTGACTCTGCATTTAAACCGCAAAATTGTGTCAATGTCTGCACAGTTGGCGCTGTGTTGACTTATAGCCAGTTCTGATGGGTTACGGTACAAATAGGATCTCTGGCGCGTGCCCAGTGGTGGGGTTGCAATGCATTGCCAGTGGTGCTAGTTGTCCTAGCAGACGGGGGATGGTGTCCTTGGCAATGGTGACTATTCGTAGCATTTTTCAGGACACTAGGGCAAAGCTGACTGCTTACAGTAAATGGATTAACAAAGCATCCTTTATTATGGTAATGAGAGGCTCTTGCTTGCTTTGGGGGAAGGGACCTGATGCACTGTGTATGACTCTCGGCCCACTGGGCATGCGCCAGAAATCCCATCGCAACCCTCCTACTGGACATGCGCCCGCCAGAGATGGAAATTCAACAGCATACCGACTGCAGTAATACAGTCAACTGCGCATGCTCAGTGATGGCATAGCGCTACATGGCGTATGGCTTGGCGCCACAGATCCCATTGCACCCCCTCCATTTATAATATATCGCAGATGGCTGACAGCCACCATAGCGCCAACCGTGTAATACAGAGAGCTCTCTCTCATACAGATCCCACTACTACCGTACTTAGGGCCTGATTCAGAGCCGAACGCTCTGACCAGAGCGCTCGCTCTGAATCAGGGCCCTCCTCCATGAAAATGGAGCGGTCTCCTGGCCGCTCGTATAGCTGGGTGACCACCCACAGCATATGCGAGCGGCCAAAAAGATGGTCGCGATGGTCTTGACCATCGCGACCATCGGACTTGCAATGGAGACCCTGCAGTAGGGTCTCCCTGCCACAAGCCCTGGAGTGATTTTGGCTCTATCAGAGCCAAAATCACTCCCACTGACATCACTAGTGATGTAAGTGGGGCTGGCTTCAGACGGTAGGCGTTCCCATGGGAACACCTCCGTCTGGCAGGTACGCCCCCGGCACGCCCACCAAAGGGGGTGTGCTATCAATCAACATCGACAGCACGCCCCCTTTGGTGCGAGACCCGGAGCGATGGAAAGCCCGTCGCTCCCCGGGTCTTGCGCATGCGCACGACGGAGCTCCCTCCGTCGTGCGCATGCACAGTGGGGAACATCGACCCGCTTGCGAGCGTCCTGACGCTCAACAGCGGGTCTGAATGACCCCCTTAGTGTGCAAGGTTGGATCAGCATCACCATTGTCATAAGTTTGCGATGCAACGCTATTTTGCGCTTCAAACGCACAGTCAGCTTTGAACACAGAGCGCTCTCTCACAGTCAGAAACCACTTTCAGACACAGTCCAAGAGATGTAGCTATCGTGTGTAAGGCCGAGACGCATCTACGTTGTCGCATGTTTGCGTTTTGCGCTTTGGGTGCACAGTTTGTGATACAGAGCCCACTCTTGGCGCTAAAGATCCCATTGTAACCCCTCCACTGGGCATGCGCATGAAATCCCATTGCAACCCCTCGACAAACGCAGGATTTTGAAAGGGGGGTTTCCAATTTCCGAATACAGAGCCAATTAAAAAAATCCAGACATATATATATATATATATATATATATATATAGCCCGGCACTCCCACGTTCTTACTAATGTCCAACGGTGCTGATTTGATATCAAACCAGATGAAAGCAAGCAGCAGCACTCGTTGTTTTAAATATATATATATATATATATATATATATTTGATGGACTGTTCAGCATTGTAAACAACAACACTACAGTATTACAGTACAACACTACTAAAGTAGTTTCACTATAGTGTCCAGAGCAGACAGTGACAATAAAAAAAAATATACGGTACGGTATATTCTTTTCCAGGGATCGAAACCGGGACCATAATTCTACCAAAGTGATCACCTAACCACTAGCCCACACGACAGCTACAGTGAACCGCACAGAGCGGCCTCATCCTTGTGCACTCCTTCCGGTGCTGTTTTTAATAAAAAAAAAAAAAATTGTCATACTGTAATTCATCCCATCTCAGTGAAAGCTGTGCGTGCATCTCATTAATCTACAGTATCGGTTATACCGTGACAACAACTCGGGCAACTTCTCTACTGTTAAGTTACTGCACCGTACCGTATATACCGTACAATACTGTATGTGCAGTGATTTGCATCCTGTTATAAGATCTTACTGTACGGTACAGTACTGTACTGTATGTACATTATGTGCCATTAAAAATACAGTACTGGTTGTGCGAACATGCAAATGCTGTGAATGTGAATGTGATATCCATCCAATTTACTGTAAGTTTAACAGTATGGCATTCAGTACAAGGCATTCAGTACAAATTACAACAGTGGAGCACTCGCCACCCAGCAGTTAAGCACTGTATTACATGCAATTACAAAAGTGGAGCACTCGCCACCTAGTGGTTAAGCACTGTATTACATGCCGTAGCATATCCTTCGTTGAAGAATACCACGGTATTCCACAAGTCCATGGCGCAACTCAGAGGCCTGCACGCCACGCGTCCATGGCGCGACTCACGTCACGCCATGAGCAACAAAATAGCTGGGCAGTTCTGTATTTTGTGTGCAACTGGAAAACAACCTGGTTCAGTTCCCACCAAAAAAGTACTTTTATCAACTGTCTGGCACAGATTAGAACTGTGCAGGTTGTTTTTCTAGCAGAAAAAAATATCTGCCAGAAGGATTGAAAAACAATTAATTTATTGAGGGAGTTATTCATGGTAACAAGGTGGTTTTCAGATTGTCTTCATATTTTACTTGACATTGAGCTCAAGCAATTACCTTTCTTACACTGTTCCATCTGTATCGAGGAATGAAAAAGAACAGATAGTGTATACTCCCAATGTTAAGGGATGAGAGATAACAGCATTCCTGGAAATAAGAAAGTACTTGTCTTTTTTACAGATATGAACTAAGGTGATGCAGTGACCAAGATGATGTTGGCCAGATGCGATCTAGTTAGCAGACCCGATGGTGCAATCCCGACGGTGCAAGCCTGACATGGAATTTAAGATAGGTGTTGAAAAACTGATGCCTATCTTAATCCCGACGCTGGAATACAGACAGACGCCATCCCAAATGAGGTAAGCCAGGGGCGTTTTAGCTGTTAGCCACGGGGGAGTGGGGGGGAGTGTTAGGTTTAGGTAGCATAGCGGGGTTAGGTATTGAGGGGGAGGTTAGTGTTAGGCACCCCTAAGGGAGGGGTTAGGGTTAGGCACCACTGGGGTGAGGGTTACGTTTAGGCACAAAGGATGGAGACTTAAGTTTAGGCACTAACGGGGTTGGTTAGGCTGCGGAGTGGGGAGGTTTAGTGTTAGGCTACAAGAAGGGTGGGTTAGGAGGAGAAGGGGGAGGGTTAGTATACTTACCCGACCCCTGTCGGGATACCAGGATGCCGCTGTCGGTATTTTGACAGGAGGCATCCCGACTGCCGGTATTACATACCCATTCCGGCCAGATGGCTAAAGCTAGCTTTCCAAGAAGTGTACTAAATAGCATGAATAAATCAATAAAAGAGTGGCACCAAGTAGAGCACGGCACTGAAAATACTGAATATTAATGGGAGCTTCATACATTTGCCCCAAATTACCCATTTTGCCCACTACACTACATGTAAGCATAAATCTACCTGTTTCCAAGCATTTGTTTTTCTTCAAGTATAGGCTGGTGTAAGTGTGCATTTATGATTATTAAGTCAAGTGTTTATTTCCATGCTCACAATACGGCTAATTTGTGTTTAACTTTGCAAATCTGCATAAGGACCTTTGTGTTCAATGGAGTAACCAGCTCTAGAGAGGAAAAGAGTTTACGGCAGTTCCCAAGCTTTGACCAATCAGTTCGGCCTCCTTAATTCTTATGAAGAGTCTTCGCTAGTGACCACTCTATAGCGTTGTCCTAAATGTTTTTTTTTTTTTTGCATATGGATTGAGTGAGTAATAAATGGGATGATGTGTGGGGGTATTTAATAAAAGTACTTTTTCTACTGTTTGTATCCTCTCTTTTACTTTTTTTTCACAGGTGGCTACAGGTGCCACCTGGCCTTTGATATCCAGGCATACTGGCACTTGTAGTTTAACCAATTATCATCAGGCCCTCCAAAGATTGCTGAGGCCAGTATTTCATCTGTAAAAAACATTATTATATAAACAATTAAACATTACTCCCATGCCCACAATGACTAGGAGTATGGAGAAGAGCTATAGTGCTATTAGCACAAGAGATGGATGAAACAGAAGCCTCCCCTCTGTGTCAGGACCTTTTCTCTCACATTTTACCTCAAACCATAATTTCTCTCCTTTGCAATTTACTGTTCTTTTTCTGTGCACATCCACTTATACATGTAGTAGTTTTTTTTTTACCATCAAAAAGGGTAATTTTACTCTTGAATAGATTACTGTATGATTGTTATAATCAGGAGACTTGGGTAAGCATATTAATAAAAGATGGCTGAATCTTACTAGATTCTGGGCCTGATTCAGACCTGGTCGCAAGTGCTGAGCGCTCCCAACCGGGTCGATGGTGGCCCAGAGCGCATGCACACGACAGAGCTGGCTCCATCGTGCGCATGCGTGAGACCCGGATAGCGACGGGCAATCCGTCGCTCCGGGTCTCGCACCAAAGGGGGCGTACTGTCGATGTTGAGTGACCGCACGCCCCCTTTGGTGGGCGTGCCGGGGGGGGTGGCTGCCCAGACGGAGGCATTCCCATGAGAAACCATCATCCTGGCCGCTCGCATTAGCTGTGGGTGGCAACCCACAGCAATGCGATCGGCCAGGAGGCCGCTCCATAAGAAAAAAAAAAGACGCCCTGATTCAGAGCGAGCGCTCTGTCAGAGTGTCCGGCTCTGAATCAGGGCCTCTGGGCCTGATTCAGACCCGGTCGCAAGCGCTGAGCGCTCGCAACCGGGTCGATGGTGGCCCAGAGCGCATGCGCACGACAGAGCTGGCTCCATCGTGCGCATGCACGAAACCCGGATAGCGACGGGCAATCCGTCGCTCCAGGTCTCGCACCAAAGGGGGTGTGCTGTTGATGTTGAGTGACAGCACACCCCCTTTGGTGGGCGGGTCGGGAAGGTAGCTGCCCCGACGGAGGCGTTCCCACCGCTTGGGGCCGGCCCCACTGACATCACAAGTGATGTCAGTGGAGAGATTCCGGCTCTGTTAGAGCCGAAATCTCTCTGGGGCTTGCGTCAACGAGCCCCTACCACAAGGGTCTCGTCGCAAGCCCGATGGTCGCGATGGTCTTGATCATCGCGACCATCATCATGGCTGCTCGCTATAGCTGTGGGTGGTCACCCACAGCTATGCGAGCAGCCAGGAGGCCGTTCTTAAAAAAAAAAAAGACCGGCCCTGATTCAGAGCGAGTGCTCTGTCAGAGCGACCGGCTCTGAATCAGGCCCTCTGTTCATACAAAATCCACATGGCTGGACTGTATTTACATCATGGTTATTGTGTAAGTGAATAGCTTAGGAGGGCTGATGTCAGTGGCAAACGCAGGATTTTGAAAGGGGGGTTTCCAATTTCCGAATACAGAGCCAATTAAAAAAATCCAGACATATATATATATATATATATATATATAGCCCGGCACTCCCACAATCTTACTAATGTCCAACGGTGCTGATTTGATATCAAACCAGATGAAAGCAAGCAGCAGTACTCGTTGTTTTAAATATATATATATATATATATATATATATATATATATATTTGAGGACTGTTCAGCATTACACACACGCTGATAGACACACTCACAAAAACTACACACACCGGCACAGATACACTGATAGGGCACCCACAAAGACTACACACACACGCACATACTGACAGACACACAAAGACTGCACACACACACTGATACAGACTACACACACACACACACTGATACAGACACATTGATAGGGCACTCACAAAGACTACACACACACACTGATACAGACACACTGATAGGGCGCTCACAAAGACTACACACACAATGGGACAGACTACACACACACACACACACACATACAGACACACCTGATAGACACTCACAAAGACTACACACACACTGATACAGACACACAATCCTCCACACACATACAGACACACACACTGATAGACACTCACAAAGACTGCACACACACACTGATACAGACACACAATCCTTCACACACATAGACACACACACTGATAGACACTCACAAAGACTACACACACGCACTGACACAGACACACAATCCTTTCACTTACAAACATGAAAGCAGGCAAACTACTCCATCATATAATATAGAACCCCCCCCCCCCCCCGCAGGCAACCCCCACCCCCTGGCACCCACTCCCCCTTCACCTGTGGCTCCAGGAGAGAGTGCCTGGAATTGTCAGCACCTGGCAGCAGCTCAGCTTCTCAGCCGCCTCTCACAGTGCCCCATTGGAACTGCCTGTGAGGAGCTGCGCGCTGCAGCTCCCCCTACATTCAGCCAGCAGCCAAGCCCCAGCCAGTTGTAAACTGTACTCCGGGCCCGGCTGGCGGCAGCTCCTTCTCTTTAGAACAAAATAATAATTAATCCGGGCAGCGATGAAGCAGCGGCCAGGGGAGTTTCTAGGTACTCGGAAACCCCCCCTGCGTGCGCGTGTGATGTGTATGAGTTTCAGTATAGTGATAGGTTGAAGGACAGTCACATAGGGAAGCTAATCACGGGTTGTTTTTTCAATCCCGGGTAACGGTCCTTTAGGAGTTACCCTTCATTGTTTAGGTAGATGTTTCTGAAGTGGGAGTTGGAGCTATACTCTCCCAGAAGGCTCCTGTTGATAATCAGTTGCATTCTTGCGCTTTTCTGTCTCGGATTTTCTGTCTCAGAGGTTAACTCGGAAAACAGAAATTACTTACTATTAAGTGGGCATTTGAAAACTGGAAACATTGGTTGGAGGGGGCTAAGCACACCATCACAGTCATTGACTCATTACAGACCGTAAAAATGTATTATATATCAAATCTGCTGAACTCTAGACAGGCACGTTGGGCATTGTTCTTTACCTGATTTAATTTCATCATTACCTACAGAACCGGATCAAAGGATGTCAAAGCTGATGCTTTATCACAGTTTCCTTTGTGAACATGAGACTGTTACTACCAAACTACATGCAAGTTTAGCACAATACCTTTCATCACAGCTTCAATCCATACAAGCTCAAGCTCCTTCAGAGACTCCTCATGGACAGTTGTACGTTCCAGAACGTTTTAAGGCAGGGGTCAGGGAACTTTTTTACCTTTTACCCCAAAATATATTTAGATACGCTGACGTTACCCCCTTGATTTGAAAGGAAGGAAATCATATAGTAGTGCCCCCATATAATGCCCCTAGCCCCCGTAGTTATGCCCCTGTAGTAGTGCCCCCATATAATGCCCCTGTAGTAGTAACCCCAGTTAATGCCCCTGTAGTGCCGCTTGTACAAAAAAAACACTTACCTCAATCCCCGCTCCTGCATCCGCCACCGTCCTGTCCGCCCGGCTGCTCCTCGGAACTATGGGAGAGACGTCATGACGTCTCTCCCATAGTGCACATGGAGAGAGGCGGAAGCTGGAGTTCAGAAGAGAACTCCAGCCTCCGGCTAACGCGGCGCTGCAGGGAAGGAGCCGGGCGACCGCTGGTAATAACATCTTAGCTGGCGTCCGGCTTAGAGCCTCCCTGCGGCACAGCCGGGCATGCATATGAATCATTCTATATATTATAGAATGATTCACATGCATGCCCGGCTGTCTGTCCATTACCCCCAAGAATTTAATTTTTACCCCATGTGGGGTAATTTACCCCTGTTCCCTGACCACTGTTTTAAGGGTTCCATGTTAGCTGAATTTCATTCTAACAATGTGTCTGGTCATCCTGTAATTTCTAGGATGCTAGAATTATTGTCTCACTCTGTCTGGTGGCCTACGATCACTGAAGATCAGGGATTCTATTTTGGCTTGTGAAGTCAGTGCCAAAAATAAAACTCCTCAAACAGCCCCATCTAGACAACTTCTGCTTTTGGCCATTCCAAAGAAGACACGGTCACATATATCTATGGATTTTATTGTTGACCTGCCAATTTCATCTGGTTGTGATAGCATTTGGGTAGTAGATCGCTTCAGCAAATTGTCTCATTTCATTTCTCTTGCCAAGCTTCCCAGTGCTAAAGATTTAGCTCCTTTGTTCATATATCACATTTTCAAATTACATGGTTTACCTCTTGAATTGTGTATGATAGAGGATCCCAATTCATTGCTTAATTCTGGAAGGCATTCTGCTCATCGCTTGACATCAATCTCAGTCCATCCTTGGGGTATCATTCGCAGTCTAATGGTCAGATGGAATAAGTGAATCAGTGTCTGGAACAGTATCACTGTTGTTACCAAGGGTGTAAATTCATCCCAGTCGCCCAGAGGCAAGTTAGAGCTTGCCCCCCTCCCCCCCCCCAAAAAAAATAAAAAAAATGGGGAAAACAAATATTGTGTATGTGCGTGTGTGTGTGTGTAAATACACTCTATCCGGTTAAATACATATTGTGAATATGATTCTATGGGGATTCTTTAACACCGCACTCATAGGTGTTGCTTTCACAATCTCCCTGAAATGCTTTTTCAAAAGTAGGCAAGTATGTACTGACTGGCTGTAAGGGGAGGGCTGGAATGACAGGGGACGGTATCATTGTCTGGTTTGCTGCACCAGTTTTTTTGGTAACATTTCCACACAATCACAATGGTACAACTAGGGTTTCTCATCATGGCTATAAAGCCACCAATGAGCATGCGCAAATGGTGGCTGCCATTATTCAACGGACAATGTAAACCATCAGTACCATCATGCTCCAGGGGCTGTTGGGAGGGGCAAGGGCTGCTGGGAAATGTAGTTCTCACAGCACCCATTTCGGGGGGGGGGCACACATACACCGGGGGTCTCACACACACACACACACACACACACTCATGCACACACACAGTCACTCATACACACTTACAAACAGTAACAAACACACTGACATACTCACCTGCTGCAGGAGAGCCGGCTCCCGATGCTGGATGCAGAAAACAGCGCTGCAGATGGTAAGTAATTATGGACTAATTAAGCTAATTGGAAACTTCCAATTGCTTAATTAGCCCTCAGGGGGGGTGCCACCAGGGTGTCAGAACAAGTCCCGTTGATTTTTCCAAATTAACGATTTTAGGAAAAATCACACTTGCTCTGGAGGTGCGAGAATAAAAACAAGATCGTAAAAAATGTGCACCTAATTGAATAGCAAAAATCCCGCACCTGCAGAAAAAACCTCGCAGGCGCAGGTTTTTTGCTATTCTCGCACCTAATTGAATATTACCCTATGTGTGATTAGTTTAAAACAGATTTTCTGTCAGTTGTGCTGCAGAAAAGGCTGACACCATTTTTTATGTCTCATTTCATTCACAGTTGTAAATCACACCGGATCCTGGAGAAGCTCTATAGGAGATCCAGGTAAATATTTGCTTAAGCTTATTTATTAGTTTTTTTTATTAATCAGCCTGCCATATTTAAAATATATTTTCATTGTCAAACAACATTTATATTAGGGATGTGCAGGCTCGGATAGGTTCGAGTTTGCACGTGGAGTTCGGATTTTTCCCTCCAAAAAACGGAACTCAGAACGAGGCAAAACGTCATCTTACATGGACGAACATCATCATTCCTGGACAAAAGACCAGGAATGATGATGTTCGTCCATGTAAGATGACGTTTAGCCTCGTTCTGAGTTCCGTTTTTTTGGAGGGAAAAATCCGAACTCCACGTGCAAACTCGAACCTATCCGAGCCTGCACATCCCTAATTTATATATACAGAGAATTTTGAACCGACATAAATGTGTCTTGTATGCAGGGCCAGCCCGACCTATACTCTAACAAGATTGGTAGGAAGAGTGCCAACCAGCAGAGGACGCAGCAAGGAAGCAACCCAGAAGTGCAGGAAACCGTCCAGCCACAACTCAGTTCAGGGCTCAGGGACGTAGAGGGCTGGGCCCGGGCACTATAGAGGGCATGGCCTCATTGTGGAAATGTGGCCATGTTGCCTTCAAATAATATGTAAAAAATATTATAATATTTGTGCCCCTTCCCTCAGCCAGGTGTGGATCCAGGAAGGGGCCATCAGTGCGATCGTTCCCCCCAGGCAGAGGAGACTGCTGATCAGCTGCAGCAGTCTACCTGAACCCACTGTATGCCAACTGGAGAGAGAGAGAGGCTGCTGCCAGGTAAGAATAGTGTCGGTCTGCCCGTGCTTGTATGTCTCACCCCATTTCTCCTCTGTTTTTGCAACTTTGCTCCCCATTCGATATGTGTACCTCTCTCTACCTGTATACCCTCGTATATCCCCACCCCCCTTGCCCCTAATGCTTTGGAAAATATATTCTTTTTTTCTGTGCAGTCCATTTACTGAAATTTGTTAAGTGGACCCCCAGCTACAATAATTGCCCACCACTGTTCTAAAAGTGATTTTCAGCTTAATAAATCGGCAGGGTGCAAAATACCCAAGGGCCTGATTCAGACCCACTCGCGAGCGGCTGTCCGCTCGCAAGTGGGTCGATGTTATGCACTGAGCATGCGCACGACGGAGGGAGCTCCGTCGTGCGCATGCGCCAAACGCGACGAGCGAAGGAAAGTCCTTCGCTCGTTGTGTCCGATCAAAGGGGGCGTGCTGTCAATGTTGATTGACAGCACGCCCCCTTTGGTGGGCGTGCCGGGGGCGTGCCTCCCTGACGGGGGCGTTCCCACGGGAACGCCTCCCGTCAGAAGCCGGCCCACTGACATCACTAGTGATGTCAGTGGGAGTGATTTTGGCTCTGATAGAGCCAAAATCACTCCGGAGCTTGCGGTTGAAAACCTCAACCGCAAGCTCCGGCTCGCAAATTCGATGGTCGCGATGGTCTCGACCATCGCGCCCATCACAAAGCACGCTCGTATAGCCTGTGGGTGGTGACCCACAGCTATACGAGCGTCCAGGAGGACGCTCCATGAAAATGGAGCCCGGCCCTCATTCAGAGCGTGCGCTCTGCTCAGAGCGTACGGCTCTGAATGAGGGCCCAAATCTCAAACCTGCTGCTCAGTAAATTTCTGTCCTGGATTTGATGGACATATTGTAAAATAAGTCTTCACATATAAGCTTTATTTTTTATTAATTTTATAATAATTTATATTTTTATAATAATTTCATATTTTAAATTAATATTGCAAACATTTACATTACTACAGTATGGCTTCATGCGCTATTTAAACATTTTTGAATGTTGATGACAGACGAGATGATCATTTCTGGTTCCTCAGATCTGTGAGCCTATGAAGCAGCATCTCATTGTTGGGTCCTGTTAATCGATCTATCTACAAGACAATAAAATATCAGTGACAATTAGTAGAGTGGATGTCTCAGTCACATTTAATACAGTAACACCAAAAAAATCAACAAAGTTTGTTTTACAGTAATGTTGTTTATGATAGCATTTATTTATTTATTAGCTCTTTTGCTGCAAAGAGTTTTCTCACATTTTGGCTGCTCACATTCCAACAGCAATATCAGGAATCTTTTCATGCAGTACTCACACAAACTATTTTTTGTTTGTTTTTCAGAAATATTTGTTTATTTATATCTCCTTGCAAGGCAAATAAATTTATGCAAAATGTCCCAAATCTTTTTTCTCAATTGGAATTGCAAAAGAAAAATGAAATAAGAGCAAATGTA
The DNA here is from genome assembly GCA_031769625.1 of Taudactylus pleione. Lineage (NCBI taxonomy): Eukaryota > Metazoa > Chordata > Amphibia > Anura > Myobatrachidae > Taudactylus > Taudactylus pleione. Next base: position 9,814,398 of record JAUIMM010001030.1, on the reverse strand, counting down.
TGGGGGTTAATAAAGAATTGAGCATTAGATTCTCCTATGTCTACACTTGATAACACTTTCTATAGTGTAGGGCAGTGGTTCCCAAACACAGGGCCTGATTCAGACTAGGTCGCTATGAGCGTACGCTCGCACGATGCTGGTGACATGTACTATGACGCTGCCTGTTAATTATGCACGCCTCTAAAACGGCGCTGAAACACTCAAGCACGCCTGCGTTCGCACCTCCACTCCCCCGTTTTTACTGGACTGCCCCTGTTACCACCCACAAGCGGCCTCTCCTGTCACTCACTATGCTGGGCTGGCTTTGCTGTACGAGCGAGGGATCTGTGTAGTTTGTGCACGCGCACTGCGATGCATGCGCAGATTAGCAACCATCGGCAATAGCGAGTGCAGTGCGGATAGCGACCGGGTCTGAATCAGGCCCACACTCCTCAAGGCACCCTAACAGTTCAAGTTTTAAGGCTATCCATGCTTAAGTACCTTAGGGCCTGATTCAGACCCACTCGCAAGCGGCTGTCCGCTCGCAAGTGGGTCGATGTTGTGCACTGCGCATGCGCACGACGGCGAGAGCTCCGTCGTGCGCATGCGCCAGACGCGACGAGCGAATGAAAATCCTTCGCTCGTTGTGTCTGATCAAAGGGGGCGTGCTGTCGATGTTGATTGACAGCACGCCCCCTTTGGTGGGCGTGCCTCCCTGCCGGGGGCGTTCCCAAGGGAACGCCTACAGTCAGAAGCCGGCCCACTGACATCACTAGTGATGTCAGTGGGAGTGATTTTGGCTCTGATAGAGCCAAAATCACTCCGGGCCTTGCGGTTGAAAACCTCAACCACAGGCTCCGGCTCGCAGTTTCGATGGTCGCGATGGTCATGACCATCGCGGCCATCAAAATGCACGCTCGTATAGGCTGTGGGTGGTGACCCACAGCTATACGAGCGTCCAGGAGGACGCTCCAGAATTTTGGAGGGCGGCCCTCATTCAGAGCGTGCGCTCTGCTCAGAGCGTACGGCTCTGAATGAGGGCCTTAGTCAGGTGATTATACAGCACTATCTGTGCATTATCTGTGCACAAACAAAGATATACTAAAAACCTAGATTGTTAGGGTTCCTTGAGGACCGAGTTTGGGAAACCATGGTGTAGGGTGTTATTGTCTGGTGTCCAAGACAATAACACCCATGTGTACACTCTACGTCAGAGATTCCCAAACTCTGCCTCTAAAGTCAGTGGCATCAGAATGGGGGGTAGACCGCACCCGGGTGTCACCCGCCAAATGTTGACTTTGCAGCACTCGGCTCCTGACACAGTGAGGGATCCGCACAGCAAACAGATTGGTCTCCAGGGGCAGTGCGCATCTCCGGGACACCCGTAGTGACAAAAACGGGGGTTGTGGCCCCACTCATGAGGTCATGCCTCACCAGCAAGACCACACCCCCTTTTTACAGGGCACGGCTTGGCCGCGTGCACTTCAAGCCTGCCGAACCCTACCCGCACTAGATGTAGCAAAAGGTAGGGATGCCACTGATTACAGCCTAGGTTTTAAGGACATCCATGCTTTAGCACAGTGACTTAATAAGTACCTCAGTCAATTTGATTTAACCATCTGGGCTAAAGCATATATATTCTTAAAACCTGGACTGTAATGGTGGAGTTTGGGAACCTCTACTGCATGTAATAAATATATAATCAGCTGGATATATTTTCATTTATATGTAACAACATGGTACAATACATTACAGACTGTTTTATGTAGAAAATCTACTGTATGTAGCCGTAGACAAATGTAACCCAGTTTTTATTGCACCCTATTACTATAATAAGCAAATATATACTGTAGATTGAAACTTACCTTTCATTTGCGTATTATTATATGAAATTTAACCACATACTACTGTGTGGAAAGGATAGGACCCAACCCAACAGCTGAGTAGGCAGCCATGCAATTGAATATGCCCCTGTGTGATTAGTTTAAAATAGGGGTGTGCACCGGCCACTTTTCGTGTTTTGGTTTTGGATCTGGATCTTTCTTCGTGTTTTGGATCTGGATTGGTTTTGCCAAAACCACCCTTCCGTGTTTTGGGTTCTGGGTTTTGTGTTTTGGATATGTATTTTTTTAAAAAAAAGCATAAAAACAGCTAAAATCACAGAATTTGTGGGTTTTTCTGCTCCTATGCTATTATTAACCTCAATAACCTTCATTTCCACTCATTTCCAGTCTATTCTGAACACCTCACACCTCACAATATTGTTTTTATGGCCAAAAGGTTGCACCGAGGTAGCTGGATGACTATGCTAAGCGACACGAGTGGGCGGCACAAACACGTGGCCCATCTAGGAGTGACACTGCAGTGGCAGACAGGATGGCAGTTTGAAAAACTAGGCCCCAAACAGTACACACTGCAAAGAAAAAAAAGAGGTGCAAGATGGAATTGTCCTTGGGCCCTCCCATCCACCCTTATGTTGCATAAATAGGACATGCACACTTAACAAACCAATCATTTCAGCGCCAGGGTCTGCCACATGACTGTGGCTGAAATGATTGGTTCGTTTGGGCCCCCACAAAACAAGCTGGCAATTAATGTGTCCCTGCACAAACTGGTTCTACGGAGGCAAGATGTCGTCCTCATCCTCCTCATCCACCGATTCCTTGGATAAAACAGGAAAAAGGGATTTAGGTGACCCTGGACTGCTTACGGTCTGAGCCAAAGTTTCTGAACTTGACAGTAACTTTTTATGAACGCGCTGCAGGTGCCGTATAAGGGAGGATGTTCCTAGGTGGTTAACGTCCCTACCCCTACTTATTTCACCTTTACATATGGTACATATGGCAAGACAGTTGTTGTCCGGATTTGGATAGAAATATTGCCAGACCAAAGAGGTGGAATGTTTGGTCTTCTGCCCAGGCATGACCGTGATGGGCTTTTTCATCCCACGGACAACAACTGTCTCCCCCGGAGCCTGATTTAAACAAACCACATCACCATCAGAATCCTCCTCGCCAACTTCCTCCTCAGTGCCAGCTACACCAGTATCCTCATCCTGTTGTACTTCAACAGTGACATCTTCAATTTGCATATCAGCAAGTGGACTGTGGGTGCTCCTTTCAGCACTTGCAGGGGGCGTGCAAATGGTGGAAAGAGCCACCTCTTCCCGTCCAGTGCTGGGAAGGTCAGGCATCGCAACCGCCACCACACTTGGACTTTCCTTGGGGATTTGTGATATCTTCTTAGAACGCACAGTTCTTCGCTGTGCTTTTGCCAGCTTAACTCGTTTGATTTTTTTAGCGGGAGGAGGGCTTCCATCGTCATGTGAAGCTGAACCACTAGTCATGAACATAGGGAAAGACCTTAGCCGTTCCTTGCCACTCCGTGTCGTAAATGGCTTATTGGCAAGTTTACGTTTCTCTTCAGATGATTTAAATATTTTTTTCAAGGTCTTTTTCCTGAACTTTGTCATTTGGGATTGTATGTGCCCTCTACTATGACATTGGGCATCGGCCTTGGCGGACGACGTTGATGGCATGTTATCGTCTATGTCATGACTAGTGGCAGCAGCTTCAGCACTAGGAGGAAGTGGTTCTTGATCTTTCCCTATTTTATTTTTATCGGCGAAAGTTTGGTCCTCCATTTATGTTATATTGATATATACGTGCGGCTAAGGCGCACACAAACACAGAAAATATTTTTTTATTTTTGTTGGAGACTAGTGCACTTTGTGGGTTACACCACCCTTTAAGAAATGAGCCAGCCGGCCCTTTACTTATGGGACACAGGCGCACGCTTGGCACTACTTTGTTGATGCACGTGCGGCTACTGCGCACACAATTCACAAACACAGAAAATATTTTTTTATTTGGTTTGGAGTGTCATTTGTGGGTTACAGCACCCTTTAATGGTCAAGCCAGCCGGCCCTTTACTTATGACACAGGCGCACGCTTGGCACTACTTTGATGATGCACGTGCGGCTACTGCGCACACAATTCACAAACACAGAAACATTTTTTTTATTTGGTTTGGAGTGTACTTTGGGGGTTACAGCACCGTTTAACGGTCAAGCCAGCCGGCCCTTTACTTATGACACAGGCGCACGCTTGGCACTACTTTGTTGATGCACGTGCGGCTACTGTGCACACAATTCACAAACACAGAAAAAATATATTTTTTTTAACACTTGGGGGGAGCACCCCGGACGAACAGAGCACCCCCTGGACAACACTACAGCACCCCTTTAGGACTGGGACACTGCACAGGACTTTGGAGTAGACACAGCCCCTATGGACAACTGACTGCACAACACAGTCCAGCCAGCCCCTATGGACTTTGAAGTAGTGGACAACAGCAGCACAGCGCAGCACAACACTACTCTGCACTACACTACACTACACTACACAGCCCAGCCAGCCCTAACTCCCACCCTCCCTCTTCACTGTCCACAGCCGAGTGAGAAAATGGCGCCGACGCGGGTACCTTATATAGGATCCAAAACCCGCGAGACTCGGAAGGCGGGATGATGACGTTTTGCCTCGATTTCAGAATCCGAGTCAAGCGGGAAAAGTCGAGCCTGACTCGGATCGGACTCGGATCGGGGGGGCTCGGGGGGGTTCGGATTTCAGAAATCCGAACTCGCTCACCCCTAGTTTAAAACAGATTTTCTGCCAGTTGTGTTGCAGAGATGGCTGACACAATTTTTTATGTCTCATTTCATTCAAAGTTGTAAATCACACCGGATAAAAGAGAAATAAATATTCTGATTTGGGGTCCGTCTATTTCTAGTAAATTCAGCAATATAATTTTTATCCTAATAACGGAGGTTAGAGCTAGAACCGTCGGCACATAAACTTCTAGTCAGGGATAGAAGGGGTTAATAAAGTTAAAGATGTTTGTTTGTTTGACAGCAGGTAGGCAGATGTGACAGGGTGATAGGTTAAGGGGTGTGTTAAGTGAGAGGGTGTAGGGAATCTTCTGTGGTAAAATCTGCCTCTTTGAATTTGATCTGCGACGAGGGAAGTACAGTTTTTTCCTTGGCAGATCTGTTTATTTGATTGTTTTCTGAAATTTCTTTACTTTATTCATTACTCCTTCCTCTTTACCTACTATATATATATATCTTTCCCTACCCTCTTCTCTATACTTTATCTATAACTACGGTCTTTTCCTACTCTATGGGCCTGATTCAGAGCCGCTCATAAGCGGCCGCTCGTTCGCTCCGAGCGATGTTCGCACATCTGTTCATGCGTATGGGTCGTAATTCGTATGCGCCAACCAGTCAGTGTGGTCGGAAATCGAGCGCTCGCAAAATAGTGAGTGCCTGCTAATTTGAGTGACAGGATGAGGCGTTTGTGGGTGGTAACAGGGGAAGGTGCTTGAAAACGGGGAGTGGAGATCCGAACGCAGGCGTGCCAAACGGTCAAAACGGGCGTTTTAAGGGTGTGCATAATTAACAAAGCAGCGTCATTGACCACGTCACTTGGTTGTTTCTTAGCCTGAACTGTTCGCATGATTGCGGTAGGAAAATCCTACCACAAGCACTGTGAGCAGTTCAGACGCCTTTCGATGTACTCGATTAATCAAATAAATAGCGGAGATGACGTAGGATGCGAGCGGCCAGAGGGCGTCTTTACAAAATAGCGAGTGCATGTTTCGTTCGCTCGCTCAGACATAGAGGCGTCAACAGACCGCAAAGAGCGAGCGCTCAATTTAAATAGCCGGCCCCGTTTTCTGAACGAGCGAGCACAAATAGCGTCCGGCTCTGAATCAGGCCCTATATACTTACACTCTACCTTTCTTTCTCTAGCATTGTCTCACTCTAGCTCTATAATAACATGAGCTGTCCCCAGCGTGCGCGCTCGGTACCCGCCCGTCTGTCAGACGGTATCGGGTCCGGCGCAGCTTATTTGGGCCCCCCTTCTCATGGCCTGCCCTCCCAGCATTCGGGAGGGTCAGGTGTGCCAACCCTTACCCGCAGCGAGCGACGCGGGCGCGCAGCCGCGGCGGTGCCGCGAGACAGCGCAAACACTGCCACCACCAAACTCGGTGTCAGCATTAGTTCGCGCAGCAGGCCCGGGTTCTTTAATGGCAAAAGTGGACATTGAGTCCGCCTTCAGATTGTTGCTCCTGCATACGGAATCTTTTCGTTTCATGGGGTTTCGGTTGCCGGATGGCTATTACCTGGACAAATGGCTTCCGATGGGATGTTCGGTTTCCTGCGCATTCTTCGAGCATTTCAGTTCCTTTCTCCATTGGTGTGTCGCAGTGGGGTCTGGGGAGACTAACATAGCGCATTACTTGGATGACTTCTTGTGCGTGGGTCCAGCCAGTTCGGATCGCTGCAATCGCCTCCTTTTTCATTGCAGGCACTCTTCTCGGAATTTGGGGTTCCTATTGCGCACGACAAAACTGAGGGCCCAGTTACTAAGCTGGTTTTCTTGGGTATTGAAATTGATACCTTGGAGGGTCTTTGTCGGCTGCCGCTGGACAAGGTTCGTCGATTGCAGAATGCTATCCTCCTAGCGTAGGCAGGGGGGAAGGTAACACTTCGTCAAGGTCAATCCTTGCTCGGGCTGTTTAACTTTGCGTATCGCGTTATCCCGATGGGGAAGATTTTTTGTCGGAAGCTACAGAGGGCCTGGTTAAGACTACGTCACCGCTCCATTTTCTGCGGCTGTCAGCTGAATTAAAACTGGACCTGGCGGTTTGGGAGACCTTTTTGGACAATTTTAATGGAGTGCGCGTCTGGCCTGCGGATCCTCAGCCTAATGCTTGCCTGCAGCTCTTCACGGATGCTGCAGGATCATCAGGTTTTGGATCTTTTCTGGGGGGTGATTGGTGTTTTTAGCTTTGGCCGGCGGAATGGGTGCAGGCAGGACTGACCAAGAACTTGCTCCTGCTGGAGCTGTTTCCCATAGTGGTGGCATTAGAGCTATGGTGTCAGCGGTTGAGTGACCGTTCCGTCGTGTTCTGGTGCGATAACCTGGGTGTAGTACATGCGATCAATAACCAAAAATCATCATCGCTACCAGTGCTGCTTCTCCTTGCTTGGCTGGTCCTGCGCGCTTTGCAATTTAACATACTGTTTACAGCTCGTCATGTGCCGGGTACTGACAATTCCATTGCAGATTGGAGGAGGTTCCGCAAATTAGCACCGTACGCGGCATTGAAAGATGAGCCTTGTCCATTTCATTGTTGGCAGATCATCAGACCAGAATGGAAGATCTCGCACGTCGGTCCGTGGCCCCACGGACGTTGACTGCCTACCAGACATTTTGGCAACAGTGGGAGAATTTGTTGCAAGGACGGAGTTCATCAGATAGATCTCGTTATGCTAATATGGTCGCTTTTGTTTGGTTCTTGTTCGATTCCGGCAGGTAGCGGGCTTATGTTGCCCAGAGACTTGCTGGGATCTAATTTTTTCTGAGCCTAGTGGGGCAGAGAGACATCACTAAGGGTTTTTTAATACAAAGGGCCCTTAGGGGTTGGTCTCGCGCCATGCCTACCGCGGATGACCAGCGTCGTCCTATTGGTCCTGGTTTGTTAGCGCGGATAGGTGAAAGCTTGACGGGCATTTGTTCCATGCAATTCAAGGTTCTTTTATTCCGCCTCGCTTTTACGATGGCCTTTCATGGGGCATTTAGCATCAGCGAGCTGGTAGCGGCTTCGCAACACGCTCAACCCCCTCTGCTTCGTTCCCACATTCTGCTGCGCGATACGATGTTGTGCCGTATTTGGCGTTCTAAGACCGATCAGATGGGTAGGGGGCGCTGGGTGTCCCTGAAGTCCTGTCCTGATGACGGGAATTGTCCGGTTCACTTGGCCTCCCAATATAATCTTTGCCAGCCAATGCTGCCGGGGGCTTGGCTCATGCATGAGGATGGATCTCCTCTGACTAAATTCCAATTTAGATCGGTCTTCCATCACTGCATACGGCACCTCGGGCTTTCCCCTTCGGATTACGGCACCCATTCTTTTAGAATTGGTGCCGCAACTTTTGCGGCCTCATCGGGTCTTTCTTCACAGGAGATGCAGGCTCTCGGTAGATGGAAATCCAATGCCTACAAAAGATATGTTTGTGTGGAACCAGAAATTATTACACTTTATTCGTTTTGACTTGAGTGCCTTGGCCAACTCGCTGCCTTTCCGGTGGGGGTCCCGAGAGATCTTGCCCTGTTTTTTGCCCTGCTTTAGACATTGATCTATTAGCTTAATATAAAATTAATAATGAAAAAAAGAAGCAATAGAAAAGATCCAGAAGGTTTTTTGTAGGTTTTCACCGTGGGTCAAGTCTTCCTCCCTCCCTCCCTCCCTCCCTCCAAATCCTCCTTTATGATTTGATATATTGCATATATACTCATCTATTATTTTTCTGTATATTTGCAGGTTTCCAGGACGCTAGGCCATTTGGTTTATTGGTCACTCTTTTATTTTTTGGGCTGGGCAGTCACGCTTTACAGAGGATGCCTCTGTGTTCCCGCGTTGGGAGAGTGTTAGGTGGTTGGGGCAGAGGGGCATGTTGTGGGAAGCTTTGTTGCGCAGCTTAGACAGGTCAGTGGCTGAGTTCGGAGCCCCCTTAGTGTTAATTATTCATCTTGGGGGCAATGATTTGGGTCAGCAAACTTCTTTAGAGCTGTGCCATGCGATTTTTCGTGACTTGAGGGAGGTGGTTCGGCTATGGCCTAACTGCCTTTTGGTATGGTCTTCTATCATCGCCAGGCTTTCCTGGCGCTATTGTTATGATAGTGTGGCTTTGGACAGGTCCAGGAGGAAAGTGAACAAATGGGTGGCTAGGCATGTGCTGGAGTTGGGAAGGCTAGTGGTGCATCATCCTTTAATTTGAATCCAGGATGCCTACCTTTTTCGTAGGGATGGGGTACATCTCACTGAGGAGGGTAATTTTTTGATTCTAGAAGACATATTTGCAGTATTAAGGGGTTTAGTTAGTTAGTATGGTAGCGGGCTGCTTCTTTACTGAAAACCGCTGTGGTGGGAAAGACCGGCAATATTGAAGCATCCATCTTGCAGCAGTAATAGCGGTGCGCACCCCTTCAATGCACTGATAGGCTGATTTCACCCTATTGGGGTCAGCGGCACCTCTCGACCGCGCAGGATGAATGGTGAATTGGCATGGGTGTTGGGGCCGCATCACTTGCTCTGAAAAAGATAGTTGGCCCTTGCAAGTTTTAAGATCACACTTGCCCTTCTCTGGGATAGTTGACCCTCACAAGTTGTGATGTACTTTTGGCCTAAGACAAGTGGACGCTGGTTATTTGCCGTTCTTTCTCCTGCCACCATACCTACCATGTAACTAAATAAAGCTGACCAATTAATTTAAACGGCATAACTTGGTCTCGTGTGTTTATTTTAGTTAAGTTTAGTTTAAGTTTATGGGTCACATCTATCATCTGACGATAGAAAGTTTAATATAACGGAGGTTAGAGCTAGAACCGACGGCACATAAACTTCTAGTCAGGGATAGAAGGGGTTAATAAAGTTAAAGATATTTGTTTGTTTATTTGACAGCAGGTAGGCAGATGTGATAGGGCGATAGGTTAAGGGGCGTGTTAAGTGAGAGGGTGTATCGAATCTTCTGTTGTAAAATCTGCCTCTTTGAATTTGATCTCCCACCTTCCCTCCCCTATTGTGTCTTGTGTCGGCTTTATTTCATAGCAGGGAAAGACCGGCAATATTGAAGCATCCATCTTACGGCAGTAATAGCGGTGCGCACCCCTTCAATGCACTGATAGGCTGATTTCACCCTATTGGAGTTAGCGGCACCTCTCGACCGAGCAGGATGAATGGTGCATTGGCATGGGTGTTGGGGCAGCATCATAGTTGGCCCTTGCAAGTTTTAAGATCACACCTACCCTTGTGTGGGATAGTTGGCCCTCACAAGTTGTGATATACTTTTGGCCTAAGACAAGTGGACGCTGGTTATTTGCCGTTCTTTCTCCTGCCACCATACCTACCATGTAACTAAATAAAGCTGACCAATTAATTTAAACGACATAACTTGGTCTTGTGTGTTTATTTTAGTTAAGTTTAGTTTAAGTGTATAGGTCACATCTATCATCTAACGATAGAAAGTTTATACCTTTCCTTACTTTCTGCCTAACCTCTTTCTATTCTCTTTGTGAAAATGTATGATTAATCATAACCAAAGTTACCTGTGCTGTAATTTTTACCCGCTGTGTAATTGCATTTCACCAATGCCACCATCATTGCTTTTACTATTTCTTCTCCACCATTCCGCTCATCCACACCACTTATTAGACACACACACACTTATCAGCTTTTCTTCTATATCCTGCTCCACCACTCTCTAATGTTACCTCCGTCTCCCTTCCTCTCGTTTCTTACTTTCCTTCCTCTTTCATGTTTAATCACTCTCCCCGTAGTACTGCTCCCCCCTCACTAAGTCCTACACCCTCCCTTCTCTCCCTATGTCTTCTTACCTCACACTGACCCACATCCAAGCCCCCATTGGCTGTTTTCCATCCTTGCTCCAACTTTCACCATATCCAGCCGCTCTCCCCATCTCCCCTTTCTAAATCCATCTCACCTCCATGCTCCAGGAACCCTGACAATCTCATTCACAACTTTCCACTTAATCTGTTTTTCACCCACCATTCCAAAAATAAAAGGAGCAGGGGGCTTGAAGGCTCACAGTTTGGCTTTTTTTTTGTTGTAGTATGGTTTTTCCTGTGTTTTAATATACAGTATGTGCAGGATATGCTGGATATATGCTCAATACCCAGCAGGCTATTTGGAGCTAGGCGGAAAATGCCCATGTCCCACTGTGGTGATCATAGACAGTGACAAGATGGCACTGTGCATGCGCAGAAGACGAAACGGTGGCCAGCTTGGTAAAGGAGAATGCTTCATCTAAGGCGCATTCATGGAGTAGCGCACTCCTTATTTCAACACTTCTGTATTGTGTTATCACTTTCAACCAGCAACGTGACAGGCTGCCAAGGGCCCATCAACTACAGGCATTTCCTATATTTACAGCAAGTGTCTTATTCCCTCAGACACTTGGCCACTCCTCCTCCTGCCCCCCTTCCCCGTGTTTATGATACCCCTCCAGTCATTTATCCGCCACTGGTCGCAATTGGGTTGTAAGTGTGGGTGATGTGTACCTAACATAAAGTGGGCACATATGCTAGTGTTGCCCATTGAAATGCACCTTGATTGCAGCTCAAACGCTATAGATGGGCAAAAATATGATCTTTTTGCATGCTCTTATTTTTAGATGTAATTTACACCCATTTTGCTACCAACTATGCATGAGCCCTGGCATTGGCGTGTGCACCAAGGGACATCTACAGATGAATACTCTGCAACGAGGGGAGTGCCCAGCACCACCAAGGGGCATTTCTACTCAGTGTCGGACTGGGGCATGAAGGGCCCACCGAGGGTATGTAGTGCTAAGGGCCCATGCTTAAGTGGTGTGGTCAGCAACCAGAGGGGGTGTGGTCAGCCACTACAGCTGCTTAGCTAGCCATTAGGCAAATCTTGCTGCAGTTTCTTTAGAAGTGCACCAAGCACCCATGTTTATCCATGGTCCTGCTCCACCAGGTGACCCACCCTCCAATAGAGTAACAATGTCCAGTATAATTTGAGTGTGCAGTCTGGAATCTGACACCTAGATGAGGGGGTGGGGCCCCCAGATAGTGGGGCCCACCGGGGAATTCCCCTGTACCCCTGTGGGCCAGTCCAACCCTGTTTCTACTACTTGTGTCATTAATTCCCCTTCCAACCATATCTGGTGAACTCTTCCTATATCATGTCTCACCCAATCTCCCCACATATCATTATATCCCCATCAATTCCTTCAACTCCATGAACCTTACTTACCTATAACCATTTTATGTCACACAGTATAAACCCCAAGCAGACCTAGATGGTTTATTTTATATACTGTAGCACATGTACTGTACAACTCACTGCACTGCTCCAACCACAAAGTGAATGGAAAGGCTCCGCTTTTACGTCTTGTGAATCAGTGAGTGACTTATTCACTGATGCTGTCATCTCAGCAGAATTCCGGCAGCACTATTCATTTTGCTGAAATGCACAGAGATGCGATTCTACACTAGAGTGTATTTGGACACACCCTGAATTCTATGTGTGCACGATTCTGTGCCCTGGAATAGCCATATTAGACATCTTATTTTTTCTGGTTCATAAATAAAGTGCAGAGGATCAACTCGAAAACCATTCTAACTGCTTTATGACAGTTATGCTTTAAATTGGTAATATAGCATAGATACAAAAGGAGCAAACATTAGTTTCTTGCAATGGGCAAACGCATTCAGTATGTAATACTGCCGGCAGCGTGAGGCCGACAGAGGAGCAGATCCCGGCAGCAGCAGCCCGACAGCGCTGGAAATCCCGATCGTCCCCAGGTAAGTATTAACTATACTAATTCTACCCCCTAACCCCATAACCTCCCCCCCAAGTGTCTAACCCTAACCTCCCCCCCAAGTGCCTAAACCTAACCCCCACTTCCCCGCTGTCTAAACCTAAGTCCCCCGGAGGGGTGCCTAAACCTAACCTCCCCATGGGGGTGCCTAACCCTAACCCTCCCTTCCCCCTAGCCTAACCCTAACCCTCCCGGGGGGGTGCCTAACCCTAAGTCCCCCCTGGGAGCTCTAAACCTAACCTTCCCCACCCCGTGGCTGTCCGCTTGCGGCGCCCGGCATCCCTTCGTTCGGGATGCCGTGTGCCGGTGTCCCGGCGTCGGGAAAATGATAGGCGTCTAGATTTTAGACGCCTGTCATTTAACCCTAGCCGGGATTGTGCAGTCGGGAAACCGGCGGTCGGGATTGCGACCACCGGCTTCCTAACCGTATCCCGGGCAAACACTGTCAGAGAATGGCACCTAATTATATACAAATACATTGTGACAAACTACTAAAATGCTCACACTTCCATTAATGCAGACAAACCCTAGAGAAGTGTTGGCTAACTTTGACACTCCAGCTGTTGTGGAACTATATATCCCAGCATGCCCTGCCACAGTTTTAGCATGCCCTAATAGCAAAACTGTAGCAGTGCATGTTGGGTTATGTAGTTCCATAACAGCTGGAGTGTCAAGGTTAGCCAACACTGCCCTAGAGTATAAGAAATCTGGCTTTCTTATACTCCCAGTGATACATTGATAATATGACATATATATGCTAGCTATGACAATAATTCTTGTTGCTAAATTACATGATATGTATGAATTAATTTACCTGAATGCCGTGCTTAAAGAAAAAGATGTCCGGTACACCACTGATTCCATAATTATCCACAAGAACCTAAAGATAATAAATAATGCAGTATTACAAAAAAAAAAAAACGAAATAACTTTATATTTAATTTATACAGGCATTTTAGAAATCATTTTTGATAATATAGTTACTATTGAAGTGATAACGTCAATTTTCTTGAACTGTATATCTGGCATCTGAGGACACAGCGACTGTCAAAAAATAAGAATGTGTTAGTAATCTGACACTAAAAAATAATATAAAACATTCTCACTTTTTATAAAGCATTTAGATTATGAACATCAGCAAGAAGTTTTTTTTCAGTATACTTTAAAAGTAATTTCCAACTTAGGGATATCTACTATATATTCAGCTATTCAGAAATACAGAGTAACGTAGAAAAATAAGCTAGCAGAATAAGGTTGACTTAGTAAGCAGTGTATATACCCATTATTACTTACCTTCCTCTAACAATTTTATGATTAAAACATGCAAGGACATTGATCATTAATGAAGGCCTCCCATGTACATTCGGTTACCACAATAACCTGAAATTTCGGTTATCTTGAGTTTCACGCTCGAGATAACAGTATACTTCCTACAATATCCGGTGGGCGAAGTCATGTGACACCCATATATTTAACAAGTAATCTGTAACATTTCTGCCTCTACTTAAGTCAAAAGGAGCATACACACTAGACAATGGCCCTCATTCAGAGGCGCTCGCAAGAAGCGAGCGCTCGCTCTGAATGTGGGCGGCCGCTTGTGTTTTCAAGTGCGGCCTCCTGGTCGCTAGCTAAGCTATGGGTTACCACCCACAGCTTTAGCGAACGACCAGATTGATTGTCGTGATGGTCAAGACCATCGCGACCATCGGGGCTTGCGGCAAGGTTGGGTCTCAGCAATCGCAAGCCCCAGGGAGCTTCCTGCTCTGATCGAGCAGGAAGCTCCCCACTGATATCACTGCTGATGTCAGTGCGGCCGCCCACAAACGGCATGCGTCTCCGTTTGGTCAGCCACTCTCCCCGATCCACCTACCAAATGGGGTGAGGTGTGGATCAACATCGACAGCCGCCCCGTTGGTAGCGAGCCCCGGAGCGAGAGAGTTTCTCTCTCACTTCGGGGCTTGCGCACGCGCAGTGCGGCCGCTGCGAGTGCGCGTGCTCTAAACAGCGACCCGCTTGCGAGTGGGTCTAGAATGAGGGCCAATATGCTCCCTAAGCGATATCGTCTAGTGTGGCCTGGCAGGGTGTGCCCAATGTCGTTCATGACATTGAGCACACCCGCTGAACGATATAATTAACGATATCGTTCAGCGCCCAGCTCCCCCATTCCCCAACATACACCAACCTGACGTTATCGTCAGGTTGGCTTACATGTTTGCCCGATGAACGACAATGACGAACGACCAGCGGGAACGCGCATCGCCGTTATCGTTCATCGTTTTGGTGTTTTGGTGTTCATCGTTTTGAACGTCGTTATCGTTCAGTCGTCCACTTTATCGCACAGTGTGTACACACCTAAACCTTTTTTCATTTAAAGTAAATAAAGTAAATAAGGTAATTTACCAATGCAGAGTATGGAAAATTATCTATAATATAGTATCATTCTGGTAAACTGCATAGTTACAGTAATTACAGAGCTGCAAACATAATCTAATTTCCTTAGTCCAGGTTCTGTAATTATCTTTGGAAACTTTAAACAAGCCCCTAATCCTGATTTAGACAATCTTCAAGAATGTACTCCAAGGCTCATCAGCCATCAGAGGTACTCCAAGTAACACTTTTTATAGCATTTGCATTAACTTTCAATCAACAAAATCTGACTGTCTTCTTGGGGTAAATTCAATCAAAATCACTCCGCATGTGTTCTAAGAGTGGAACTCTGGCTAATACATTTGCAGTCTTGAAAAATTAAAAATGTAAAGAACACGGGGGTCAGTTCATGTGACAGTAGATGTCATAAACCTCCAGTCTGACACCCTGTACACTCAGGGACACTGGGGGTTAATTGTCTGAGGGAGAAATTGATGGTCAGGTTGGTTAACCCAATGATGGGGCTGGTTGTGTTAGGTGGGCGGAGTTGGGTTAGGTTTTATGGGAGATCAGTTTGGTTTTGCCCTCTCTCTTTTCCGGATCTGGACCACCCACCCATCCCGTGATTATTTTAGGGATATTGGTGTCAGTTTCCTGGTGGCCGGTTTTTTAGGAATGGCCTGTTTTTTCATGGGGTTTTAGGGTTATGTTTTGCAATAGGTTATGGTTAGTTTTCCCTGGGGAGTTACCCGTGCTGCTGGGTAGGCTTTAGGCTTAGGGCGTTTTCAAGGGATAACCACCGATCCAGGTGGGTCCTGGCCTTCCCGGGTGCACGAGTGCCCCCCAAGTCGTATGTAGGTTTTTTCCCCGCAGAGTTGGGCAGGAGGCCCGTTAACTCTGCGAGTCAGTAAGAGAGGGGCAGTTGGTCCCGACCCCAAATTGCTAATAAAGGTGGGCGTATACCCCATTTCAATTATTATATGTTTTCTTATATATATGTATTTTGTATGTCATGCACAATGTTTTAGGCCATTCAAAAATCCCGCCACCATGTCTTATATATGTCAGCTTGTTTTAGGACAGTTTAATAAATAGGTTATTCTATAAATAGGTTTTCTAGTTTAAGAAAAATAAAAAGACTGACCTTGTTTCCCCGGTAACTCTGGTGTCCATGTTTTATTTTAGTTAAGTCATTAGGTGTGTGTGGCTGAGTGTACAGGGTGTTCTGACGCTAGAGAGTTTAGGAGTTTTTAGGTAATAATTAGCAAAATCCTCCTAAACAGCAACAGAGAATCTGTACCTCTTCTATATCTTCTAATCTAATTTAATGTAAATATTATTCTAGTGCCTGGACTTTTAATTATTTTAATTTAAAAAGCTGTATATATTTCACATATGTATCTTACATATAATGTTATTAATTATATAGGGGTCAAGTTACTAAGCAGTGTTATGAGACAGAGTGAAAAGTGATGTCTGTGATAAGGTGCCAGCCAATCAGCTCCCAACTGTCATTTTTCAAACACAGCCTTATCACAGACTTATCACTTCTCACTCTGTCTCATAACACTGCTTAGTAACTAGACCCCTTAGTAATATAATGTACAGAAAATACTGTATATATTATGGCTTTCCAGCCTTTCCTGGTTTTCTTTAGTATTACTTATTGGCTATTTAAAAAGTCACTTACTTCAATATATGGCATTAGTCTCTTGCAAAATCCACAACGAGGAGAAAAGAATACAACCAAAACAAGGTAGTCTCCAGATGCTGCCAGAGCTTTATTCATCTCATCCTGTAAAATAGAAAATAATTATTAAATAATAATAGATTCACATCTTCATAGCATGTAAAAGAACACACACTGCAATGAAAAATAAAACCACTATTAAATATTAAAATCTTTCTTCCAAAACTTCAATTGATATAGCATCCTTTTACTAAGGAGTGGCTTTTATCACTGTAGCTTTGCTCCTTTCTGTCACTTATTGCAGGAATACTGTAGTTTACTAAACAAATGTATAATGCAGTATGTAAGTACTGTATGTATGTACAGTATGAATGTATGTAGTATGTATGTATTAGGGATGATTGGGTTCGGTTCTCTGAGAACCGAACCCACCCGAACTAATGGGATCTGAGGCAGATCCAAGTTGGCTTGGGTTTTCCCACCTGACTCGGATCTAAAAATGAGACAAAACGTCATCATGCTGCTGTCGGATTCTCGCAGGTTTTGGATTCTATAAAGGTTCCGTGATCGCCAAAATTTTTCCGGCTGTGGAGAGTGAAAAGGGAGGGAGCTGGGGTCTGTGCTGTTGTTGCACGCTGACGCTGTGCATAGAGGCTGGCTACTGTTGTCCATATAGGGGCTGGCTGTTGTCCTGTCCATAGGGGCTGGATGGCTGTTGTCCTGTCCATAGGGGCTGGCTGTGGTCCTGTCTATAGGGGCTGTCTGGCTGTAGTGCTGTGTTGTCCAGGGGGTGCTCTGTCCTTTATGGGTGCTCTTCATCCACCCCCAGTATGAAAAAAAAAAAATTGTGTTAGTGTTAGCCACACTTGTCATCAGTGCAGGAGTGCTGTGCTGCTGTCTGTTAAGGGGCTGCTGCCTATTTCAGGGGTTCACACCAGTGTTAAAAAAAATAAATGATTTTGTGTGCGTGTTAGCCAGGCCTATCATCGGCGTAGGTGCGCAGGGGTGCTGTGCTGCCTGTGTTGTTTAGCAAGAGGCTGCTGCCTCTTTCGGGTGCTCTCCCTCCCAAGTGCCCCCTAAAAAAGTAATTAATTAATCAATCAATGTGTTTTGTGTGTGTGTGTGTGTGTGTGTGTGTGTGTGTGTGTGTGTGTGTGTGTGTGTGTGTGTGTGTGTGTGTGTGTGTGTGTGTGTGTGTGTGTGTGTGCGTTAGCCATGGCATCACAAACACCTGTGCTGAGATTTGCATAAACATTTTCAAAGGTGAAAATAGAGGATATGGTTTAAAAAAATGAGTTAGAGGGGCAACTCCATGCAACCCTATTCCAGAGTGCAGCTGCTTCTCCTGTAGCTCAGGTCAGAAGATGTGTAGGGGGTGTGGTGATGATATGGTCTAAAATGGAGCTCACATCCACTAAAGTGGATAATGAATCCCCAATCTAACAGGGAGCGCAGCTATAATTTATACACAACACAGTATGGGATGACTATATAGGCTTGGGTGATGGTATAATCTGGGGTGATGTATACATCATCTTCTTCACACAATATTAATTTGTCCCCACTGGAATCCACCATTACAGGTGCCTCTGTAATTTTTCCACGTAATTGACGGTAAAGGTCTTTCTCATAGAATTTGTAGTTCATTTTGATGGACATCATCTTTTCCACATTTCTGACAGGGTTCCCGGCTGTGCTGAAAACTCTTTCTGAGCGAGTGCAGCTTAGGTAAAGCAAAGGCAGTTAATGTTCATGTTGCCCATAGCAACCAATCAGATGCTGTCTAGAATTTAATAGAATGCAAAAGAGAAATGAAAGCTACAATCTGATTGGTTGCTATGGGCAACATGAACACTTTTAATTTTTAGAAACTTAAATATGTCCCCAAATTGCCTCTTTTTCCTGCCAGTAGTTATTTATATCTTTCTCTTCAGATCTGTGTCCATTGGGAAGAAAAACAATGTCTTCATCCTTTCTCGGATGAAAATCCACCCCAGAAAGCAGGCATGGCACTCAAGAATTCCCAAGAAAGACACAAGGTAAGACTTAAACCTTAAATCTGAAATGCTGCATTTAATGCTCTGTTCCACTTGTTCACATATCTGATCTGGTTAAGTGGGCAGTGGGAACAACGGCAGTTTGAAAGCAACTAACTAAAGGTGCATACACACGGTATGATCTGTACCACCAACGACTTGAAAGATAGCTTTCAAAGATACAGGGCCTCATTCAGAGGCGGTCGGAGGATGCAAGCGGTCGCTCAGAAACTGGGCGGCCACTTGCATCCTGACCACCCGCCTCTGTTGCGGTCGTTAGGCTGTGGGTTAACACCCACAGCTCTAACGACCGCTCGGGTGATGGTCGCGATGGTCAGAGACCATCGCGACCATCGGGGCTTTCGACGAGACCCTAGGGTAGGGTCTCACTTGTCGTAAGCCCCGGAGAGCTTCTGGCTCTGTCAGAGCCGGAAGCTCTCCAGGAACACCTCCGTTTGGGCTGCCACCCCCCCGGCCCACCTTCCAAATGGGACGAGCTGTCAATCAACATCGACAGCTCGCCCCCTTTGGAAAGAGACCTGCTACGACCGGCGCTGTCGGTCGTAGCGGGTCTCACGCATGCGCACGAGGGAGCCGGCTCCCTCGTGCACATGCGCACTGGCAAAACATCGAGGCGGCCGTGCGGTCGCCTCTGAATAAGGTCCACAGTATCTTTCAGTGAGTCATCCTGCCACATCTCTGAACAGGGAAAATTGACGATATCGTCTAAGTTGGCCTGCATGCATGGACGATGAAATATATCTTTATCGTCCATGCAGGAATGCGAATCGTTGGTCGATCGTCGATAGTTCACTGCCTAAAAATGAATGATATGAACAATATATCATTCAACGATATCATTATTGTTCATATCATTCAAGAAAATCGTCCCGTGTGTATGCTGCCTTACGCTGTTTTTTAAAATGTCCCTGTAAAGGTTGGGAAATACATTTACTTCCGCTAATCCAAAGGATTATTTAAGTCAAATGTTTTTGGAAGCACTTTTCTTGTTCCCCTCTTGGAATGAAAATCCACTCCTAGCCCCAGAAGCAGGCGCAGGATTCTTAAGAAAGACACAACATAAGGCCTAAATCAGGGGTCAACCTCGGTTCTCGAGAGCTACTAACAGTTCATGATTTCCAGACCACCTAGCTGGTGCACAGGTGTATTCATTACTCACCAATAAATTTGGAAAGATCCACAGGTGGCGTTAATTATTACAGTTATTATTCTGTGAGGAGACCTGGAAAACATGCACTGTTGGTAGCTCTCAGGGTTGGCTACCCCTGCCTTCAATCATAGATCTTATGCTTGAGGCCACTAACTAACTCTGTTGTTTTTAATGTCCCTGTACAGGTTGGGAAATGCCTTTACAGAAGGTTTCCAAAGGATTATTTAAGTCAATTCTTTATTTGTTTTTGGAAAGCACTCTTCCTGGACCCCTTCTGGGATGAAAATCCACTCCTAGCCACAGAAGCAGGTGCAGGATTCTCATGAAAGGCACAACATAAGGCCTAAATCAGGGGTAGCCAACCTTGGTCCTCGAGAGCTACTAACAGTTCATGTTTTCCAGACCACCTAGCTGGTGCACACGTGTATTCATTACTCATCAATACATTTGGAAAGATCCGCAGGTGGAGTTAATTATTACAGTTAGGAGACCTGGAAAACATGCACTGTTTGTAGCTCTCAGGTTTGGCTATCCCTGCCTTAAATCATAGATCTTATGCTTGAGGCCACTAACTAACTGTGTTTTTTTTTTAATGTCCCTGTACAGGTTGGGAAATGCTTTTTCATGTGGAAAGCACTACTAGAAGTCTTCCTGGTCCCCTTCTGGTATGAGAAAATCCAGCAGCAGCAGCAGTCATGCTCAAGGATTATTCTGTGGCAAGGACTGATGTGAATGTATAAAAAATTTTTTGGAAATGCCTCCTCCCCTTCTCCCTCATAAATTTTCTTCAGAATCAAAAAATTAAATAAAATTTACTACCAATCAACCCTTCCTGTTCCTGCCTTGCCTTCAACTACATACATACTCCAACTCCCTCAGGCCTCTCTTGAATAATAAAATTGTTTCCTGATGTGCCAAGTTTGAAGTTGAACTGCCACGTGTTGGTGCCGCCGACTGTTGCCGCTTAGCTTAGTCAGCCAGCTAGCTTGGTGCAAATTTTGGGCCTAAACTGGATGAAAACAATATAGTGAGCTGTGAGGTGGTCAAAATTGACTGGAAACGAGTGGAAATAAATGTTATTGAGGTTAATAATACTGTAGGAACAAAAACATACTAATTTTAATGATTTTTTAAAAAAAATCCAGATCCAAAACGAAAAACAAAACACAGAGGTGAGGTTTTGGCAAAACCAATCCAGATCCAAAACACTTGGGTCAGTGCACATCTCTAGTATGTGTGTATGCATGTAGTATGTATGCCAATGTGGTTTACTTTAGCAAAGTCTTGCTAGTTTAACAGTGGTATTCATCAGTAAGGAGGATAAACAGTAAGAAATGGATGGATCCTATTGAAACATATGGAAGCAGAGCTTTTAATAATATAAGATGATAATACTGTCCAGCTAAGTAAGACAATTTTGATATATAAACTTTGTAATATAGTGGTGCATTTTATACCACAACTTATTTGCATCAGTTTTACAACAGGCTTACATCATACCTCTGCTGGGGTCCCTGCTTTTTTCTTTTTCTATCTCGTTTGCCTTCATTCTTCACCTACATTGTGGACCCTATTCATCATCACTTAATTTCTACAAAAGCAGGTGAAAATGAACATTTTTATCTGCTTTTGTAGAAATTAAGTTATCGGGCCATTCATCAAGAAGGTAAAGCCGGAGATATCACAGATATCTCCTGCTTACCTTTCTCTCCCGGAATGGCCCGCTGTCCCCATAAACTAGTATGGGCACAGAATTCATCCAATATTTTTTGGAGCTTGACTGCGCAACCCGCTCCTTCCCTTTCGGATACCTCTGGCCCTGTCCGGTTCCTTCCGCCGTACCTGTAGGTCACACAGGCGCACTTGTCTCACTGCTCCGAAAGGAGCAGTGAAGCCGCTCATGGAGACAGCTGATTTGCAGATCAGCTGTCTCCGTGCCGAAGCAATGATGAATTGTAGTAAATATACCCTCTACACTCCACGTCTATAGGCATAGTGAGAGCAGGTATTTTACTTAAATTCTGCTTAATTTTGTTGTGCACATCCAATTAGTCCCATAATATGAAAGTGGAAAAAAGTTATGTCATATTATACTATGATTGTTATTTTTTCTGCTAATATTACTCATACATGTTTGCATTTACAGTATATAGTTTTTGTTTTAGCTCACACATATGATGTTTAAGACTATCAGAGAGGAATACAATGCTGATGTTGGACGCAAGTTGAGCGATTTTTTTGCCACTCCCATACGCCGAAGTTGCACTGCAAACATTCAGCAATGGATTAGCGACAGCAGTTGCAGAGAGGATTTAATTGCAAAGTGAGTGACAGGTATGCTGGTGGCGGGCGTCTCCATGCACAAGACATCAGCTAGACATCAGCAAGGTAAGTCAGTAGGCAGTCGCAACAGGATTTGCGTCCATCTCTGAATCAGGCCCTATAAACGCAGGAAATAGCAGTGCTGTCTGTACTAACCCAGTGTGGATTATAGAGCTCAACAATTTTGATTTACTGTACACATTCATACTGCCATGACTGCAATTCAGGTAGCTAGACAATTTAGTACATATACAGTCGTATTCAATTTGGAGCGAAAAAGTCGGAATCGGCGAAAAATTTTCGCCGATGATGTCATTTTCGCCAATTTTCATTATCCCCATATTCAATTACATTTACTTTTTGCTGCCGGTGAAAAAAGTCAATGTAAAAAATGGGGATAAATTTTCGCCTGCCTCTAGCAGGCGAAAAAAAATGCAGGATTAGGGTTTAGGGGTGCAGTCTTAAAAAAATTAGCCTGCGCCCTTCAGAATGACCCCTTGAAACGATCTGTGTAAAAAAAAAAAATCGGAACACCCCGAAAAAAGCACTTTGAATTTGGGGGCCAAAAAAAAAAATGTTGGGGGACAAAGTTAAAAACTAGCGAACTTGACTCTGGGGGGGTCCCCAAGTATGCCCCAGGTTGTTTTTTCATTGCAGCTGCTTGCGGAAGGTGGGTTTTTCATGATTTTTTCAAGTCACTTTAGCAACTTTAAAATATGCTGACCCCCATGTTCAAGTACCCCAAATTTGCTGGACATAGTTATTTTTCCCCCAAAAAAGTTCAAAATGCTCTTCGGCATCACTTTCTTCAAAGTCGCATTTATGCACTTGCCGCGGCTATTAGAAACCCCGACTTCCTTCAGGAGATAAAAATGGGGGTACCCATAGTGATCCCCCATGTCTACACATATTTTGGGGGGTCCCTAGAATATTTCCTGAAAATTTCCGTTCTGTTTGTACCTGGGAAAAAACGGGATAAAAGTAAAAAAAAAATGTACATAGGGTCCCCCCCAAAAGCCAAACCAGCCCCAGGCTTGGCAGCCAGTAGAGGTTTCTAAAAATACGGGGAACAAAATGTGTAGGGTTCCACCGTATTTTAGAAACCAACACCAGGCTGCAGGGACTAGTGCTGGTTTTAAATATAGGGGGCAAAAAAGACGTGGGGTTCCCCCTATATTTAAAACCAGCACCAGACCCAACTGACCGGGGTGTAATGCCACAGCCCAGAGACCCAATCACCGGTGCTCCAGGTCCAAAGCATTAGCACCCCAAGTCGGTCAGCGCAAGCCGGTGATCTCGGGGGAGTCATCACGGATTTCTACTGGACAAGGGGACCGAAACATCTGGTATAAGTAAGTATGTGTGAATGGGTAGGTGTGTTTAATAAAGTTATACTGGACACGGTGTGTGTGTTTTGTCTTTTTTTAACCAATTTTAACTATTGGTTTCTAAAATATGGTGGAACCCTACACATTTTGTTACCTGTATTTTTAGAAACCTGTACTGGCTGCCAAGCCTGGGGCTGGTTTGGCTTTTGGGGGGGGACCCTATGTAACTTTTTTTTTAAACTTTTTATTTTACAGGTACAACACAACGGGAATTTTGGGGAAATATTCCAGGGATCCCCCTAAAGATGTGTAGACATGGGGTATCACTATGGGTACCCCCATTTTTATCTCCTGAAGGAAGTCGGGGTTTCTAATAGCCGCGGCAGGAAAATACACCTGGCAAAGCTATTTAAAAACCCGACTTTCTTTTGCAGGCAAAAACGGGGGTACCCATAGTGATCCCCCATGTCTGGACATCTGTAGGGGGGTCCCAGGCATATTTACCGAAAAATTCCCATTTTTTTTTCGCAAATGGGGTCAAGGGTCATTTTTAAAAAACAGGGATAAATTTTCAATCAACTATAGCAAGTGAAAAAAAGTGCAGATTTGGGGTTTAGGGGTGCAGGCTTATAAAAAAAATTTAATTTTGGGAATGCCCCCTTAAAACGAAATGTTTAAAAAAAAATGTAAAAAAAAAAAATCCGGACACCCCAACATTTTTTTCTAAATTTTGGGGTGAAAAAAAAAATAGTCAAACAAAATGGCAAACTAACGAAATTAATACTGGTGGGGTCCCCAAGTATGTGGCAGGTGTTTTTTTTATTGCGCAGAGTAGCGGCAGGTGTATTTTTGCAGAATTTTTAAAATTACCTTTAGGGACTTAAAAATATGCTAGTACCCATTTTCATGTACCCCAAATTTGATGGGACCACTTTTAAAAATGAAAAAAGAAACCTAAGTGCTCTTCTGCAACACTTCTTCAATGTCAGGAAAAAAAACACCTGCCATGGCTATTTAAAAACCCCGACTTTCTTCTGCAGGCAAAAACGGGGGTACCCATAGTGATCCCCGAGGTCTGGACATCTTTAGGGGGGTCCTACAATTTCCAAGTATCGCCGGGTCCTGTTTTCTCTGGTTTCAAATTTAATACGGGGATAAAGCGTGCACGTGCGCGATACTTTATCTCCGGAAAAGCTGAGATGTGGAGCAAAAAGTCCAGCGCGGACTTTTCGCTCCAAATTGAATACCCCTGATAGAGTTTCCCCTATGTTAGAGGAAAACAATCACCACAATTAGTATTTCCCATTTCATTTCCAGTACTACGATACTTCTGCAGTCATTTACATTACTAATAATGTTTGCAAATTATTAATTAAAGAATAAAGTTATTAGACATATAAAAACAAGGGTGATGAAAAAACAATATATATATATATATTATATACCTGGTCCTTGATCTGTTCCATTGTAAAGGTAAGAACTTCCTTTCACACCACTCAGCTCACTTAACTCAAACAAGAGGCTGCAATACAGGGTGGTTAATAATGCTTGTCTATTTATACTCTGAATACTGAAATGACTATGGGCAAGCAGCCAGGTCTTATTACAAATGGCGATAGAATCTCTGGAATGATTAATGCAAGTGCACAGAATAATTATTAGATACATACTGTACCTTAGCTGAATCTAATACCATTTCCCTATCACTGCTCTGCCTAACACTAGCTTTCATATACTTATATGTTTGAAAAGTTAGGGGTATATTTATTATCAGGTTTTAGATCCGCAGATAATAATTTCTCATTGTCGCTTATCGCAGTAATAAAAAATTAAGTAACGCCATAATGTATTTAAAAACACATGCAGGGACAGGGGCTCCCATACATAACTCCAAACTGTCCTGCTTACAGGGTCTGTCCTGTGTCCCTCCTGCAGGCCACAGTGTCACAGAGGGGAGTTGGTGGGAGCAGAGCAGCAGACAAATAGATGCTGAGCGGATGCACACAGCACGGGTATAGCCCTCCCTCCGGGAGTGCTGGGCATGCCCCTGTTTTTGTCATTAATATTAAATTAAACTGGTGCAAATGTAGTTTAGAAAATAAACAAAGCACCCCTTTTCCTTTTTCTTTTAATATATCACTTAATTAATATTTACCGGATCTCTTGTTCTTGGATTGACACAACAAATACATTGGAAAAAAAAACCACATAGGATGAAATTACTTGCTCCACGCTCCTGATTGGAAGGGGAAGTTTTACAAAAGGTTGATTTTAATCAAATAAAAATCTAACTAAATCGATCAACATCAATGTTGTGTTTTGGGATCTAAATCACACATTTACTAACACTTAAAAATTAATATAAAAATATCATCTTTTAGTAAATATGTGATTTAGCCCAGAGCCGTAACTAGACTTTTTGGTGCCCTGTGCCAGAAAGAGTATTAGTGCCCCCCCTAACCTATTTTTCAAATAGGGGCATAAGAAGCGCACCCAAAAAAGGGCCATGGCCTCATGGGGAATAGCCAGAGAAGAGATAGGGTAATAGGGGAATGGCCAAGAGCTGCTGGGGATAAAATAAGAGGAAGATACAAGTGAGGATGGTAATAAATAGAAAATTCACAGGCCCAAACAGCGCCCCCTGCCCTGCGGTGCCCTATGCCATGGCACAGGTCGCACCACCCTAGTTACGGGCCTGATTTAGCCCCTGAACCACAACATTTTAAGTAGCAGATTTATAAAGTACACGCGTTATACACTACTAAACCCAGTTGAGCTTACAGAGTTGGCCGCAAAATTAAAATAGTGTATTTTTGCACATATGCAAAAATCAATCTCAATAATCTGTGCCCCAGTGACAATAAAGTACCAATCAGTGTCAGCAGAGCAATCGCCAACAACCAATCACAACATTTTAGCTAGTGCTTTTGCAGCACCCATCAACAGTATATACTATATACACCTGCACTGACCACTGTGGCGATAGTGAGCCATGGATTCTGTGTGGTGCTGGAGGGACTCACCCACACATTGAACGAAAAGGAGGTGTAACCACACCTAAGGGCTGCCGAGTGGACCCTTATTATGCACCTAGATACTGCACCACTGATCCATCTACCGAGCTAAATTACCCCAGTACATCACACCACCCACAAATAAAACAGCTTTGCCAGCAGTATATGCATCATGTTCCCAGTCTGCCTGTGTTCGCATTTGTGGATTTGCACTTATTGTGTTGGTCTACTTTATGCTAGAATTACATCCTGCCCCACCCATACTGGTACTGGCCGGTGTAAGTAGCAAAACCACATTTGTCCACTGTTCTGGGCATGTGCACTGTGAATTCTGGCAATAAATGCAGGGCAGGTGCTTCCATTAGGCAGCTCTAGGCAGCTGAGACATGAGGGCGCCACTGAGGGTGCATAGTAAAAAAATGAATAAATGTCCAAGATGTTACCAATAAATGCAGGTCCGTAAGTTGTGGAAAGTTCCTCACATCAAACACCAATGCATTTCTGACATCTAGTCCTTCATCAGGTTGTAATGAGGTTTGCATTAGAGAGGGTATATATACCTCACACAATAAAATGGGTATACATTTCTACCTCGTCCATTTAGAAATTGTGTGTTTACCTCTGCGCAGAAGTGAAGCCTGCACAATGTTCTGAATCTGGACATCAGTGCATATGGATGGCATCCTTTCCAGTCAGCCAGAAGGAGGTAGGAGTTATCATTTTTATTTTACAAAAGTGATTTGTGTGAGGGGATGGAGAAATGAGTAAAGGGGGCAGAGGTGGTCAACTAAAGCTTTTCCTAGTATGCCGAGTAACCTTGCACCGGCCCTGAAGATACACTTTACCAACTGACATATTACGCACTCTGCGTCAGCACCGGTTCCAGTCACATTGTCGATAATTACCATGTCGACTTTCATAATGTCTGTACCACAATGTTGATATTAGAATATCGACATGGTTCAACATGTTAACAGGCACCATATCGACATCCTCAGAGGATAAGGCACGGCTTGGAGGGTTAGGCTGCGGGTGTTGGGAGGTTAAGGTTAGACATTAGGGGATGGGTTTGATATAGAAGGAAAACACTCTGTCACGGCCAGGGTATTTCAGCATGGCGCTAGGCGGGTGTTACCTGTGAGGTCATTGTGCGGGCCTGTTGTCACTCTGCGCTGGTAAGGCCTGGCGGCGTCTCCGTTCCGTTTGGCATGGGCGCCGCCATCTTGCCTTCTGGCCATGTGATGCGGCTGGCCAATCCTGGTGAGTCACATGTTCCCTCCGGCCAGTAACAGCACGGCATGGGGTATTTAGGAAGGGTCAGTGCCTTCCTTCTTTGCCAGTGCAACGTGTATCTCAGCCTAGCTGAGAGGGAGTTCTCTGTGCTTATCCTGTTCCTGTGAATTCGCTGTCTGCCAGTCTGCCTGTCAGCTCCTAGCTTCCGCTGGACTACCCCGCTTCCTCCATCACCCTTGCCCATACCTGAGTGCCTGAGCCTGCTGACATCCTGCTCATTGCCTTAGTTCACTACCTGCATACCTGGCTATTATTTTCCTGCATCACTACCTGCATACCTGGCTGATTATTTTCAGTCTCACTACCTGCACACCTGGACAGCTCTATTGTTTCTACTTGGACATTAACCCATTACTCCCACCACAGAACTCTTGTGCACATTTATATATTCCTGGACTTTTATTTACTGCCATATTTTATGTCTTCTCAAGCACTTATTAAAAAACCTAGTTTTTTATTCAAATCTGCTTCTGTGATCGCCCCTGCTACCACCCCGGGTCCACAAACAACCCAGAACATAACAGTCTCATGCAAACCACTGCTCCATCAGTCGTCTGCGCCGAAAGTGACAGTCACATGACCACTGGTACCCAGAAGCCATGCTGGAGCCACTGCACCCATCAGGACCAGAGAAGTGACCACTGGGCACTAGAGACACTAGGTCAACAATTTATCATGTTGATTACATCCTGCCCCACCCATACTGGTACTGGCAAACTTAGCCACCGGCATTACATACTGATTCCATACCTATGTTGGGTGTGAAGCTCTTTATTACAGTGCTCAGATATACACAACTCTACCAAAGTGCAACATGGAAAGGCATAAAGTTCCTCATCACAGCTACATATGCCCCTTAAAATCTGCCCTCTGATTCTCCCTTGCTTGTTTTTAATCATTTCACTTTTTAAAGGAAATCTTATTTCTGCAGTAGTATGCCAAGCTATAGTGCGTGATGGGTGTGTCTACCACATATTTTGCTAAGGACACCTCCTCTACACCCTGTTCCTAGTCCTACCATCTATTTCTGCAAGTATCTACTTCTCTGCAAATACCCCCATCTTGTGCCGTAAAAAGATGTAACTCTTTTGATACAGTATCTAGGCACACGTACATAAATTAAGTTACATAGGGCTCTATTTATCAACATTATTTTTACTCAAATAATGTGAAAAAGGGTGTTTTCACACACTCTTTTCACATTATTTTAGTATCACCTATAGGTATTACAGGGCAATTGGAGTAGAATTCGTAAAATTCTACTCCAACCCCTAATTATCACTTATTTTTAGTAAGCAGATCACATTTCCCATAACTGTAATGGGAAATGTGATCTGACCATAGTTACTAAAAATAAATGTGAAAAAAATACAGGGGAAAGCCCTGTGATAATAACGCCACCTGGAGGTGGCGTTATCCAGGGTCTCCACCGGTTACCGGCCTCCTGCCCTGCTCTAACGGGGAGAGCAGAGCCGGGAGTCGGTCCCAGTAATCAGCTGTGTGCTCTAAACAGACCGCAAGCTGATTATTGTAAAAAAAAAAAATGTACTTACCTGACTCCAGGGACCGGTGATCGGGCCTCCGGTGATGACTCCCCTCCGGTCAGCTGGTCTCCCACAGTGCACTGCTGCCCGGTCATCAGGTGATCGGGCCCCAGTGCATTATGGGAGATCACCTGACCGGAGGAACGGAAGACATCACCGGAGGCCTGGAGCATGCAGGTAAGTGTAAGTAAGGGAGGGGGGGTCGCGGGGGGTCTGCGATCGTGGGGGGCGGGGCTTAGCGCCGGAGGGGGGTAGCTGCGGCGACCGGTCGGCGCATGCGCGGGCACTTTATCACGGTATTTTTTGCGAAAATACCGTGATAAGGCTCCGAAGGGGATTAGCAGGGACAGAGCTTTATCGCAAGCTCTGTCCCTGTAAGGGATTTGTAGTAAATCCCTGTGATATTGCCTGAATTCGCAAAGCGAATTCACTCGGTAATATCACACTACAATCTGCATTACCAATGCGGATTGTAGTAAATAGAGCCCTTGGTGAGTCCAAAGTTGGCTTTGCACTGTACAGAGACATTTATTTTTGTAATCTGTTTTACAAAGACCATGGAAAAACTGGAGCTACATACGATTCTCATATTGATGGGGAATTGTGCCTTTTACATGTTGGTCTAGTTAATTTAAATTTAATTTACAATCAAAGGCCGCCAATGGTTACTTAGGATATATTCTCCAGTGGTAATGAACTTCTTTGGGCACAAAATGAGAAGGAGAAGGAGAAAGTTAACACCACAAAATTGTGTTCAATGAAAGCAAGCTTCTACTTTACCATGCCAACACATTTTCATCTAGAGGAAGCTTTATGAGTCTATAATATTTTGATGAGGCCACATTTCAGGTATTTAGGTCACAATTCTGAAAATATGTATCACTGACTGAATTAATTTTTCTGTGCAGGGAAGATGGTTATATAACATTAATTAACCAGTTTCTTAAATCTATATTTTCATGTGATGATTACCTGACCAAATTTACTGTGAATGTGCACATGTATTGATAGAAACTAAAAAAATGAAAAAGTTGAAAAATAAGGCATATAAGAAGAATAAAGGTAAAACAATAAAATATGTCAATCTCACTATCTGGATGCAACCTGTTGCTTCCTCAGCAATGAAGAATGAGTGAGGGTATCCAGAGGGTTTGGAGATTTTATATATATATATTAGGGGTGAGCGGGTTCGGATTTCTGAAATCCGAACCCCCCCGAGCCGCCCCGATCCGAGGCAGATCCGAGTCAGGCTCAACTTTTCCCGCCTGACTCGGATCTGAAATCGAGGCAAAACGTCATCATCCCGCCTTCCGAGTCTCGCGGGTTTTGGAACCTATATAAGGTACCCGCGTCTGCGCCATTTTCTCACTCGGCTGTGGACAGTGAAGAGGGAGGGTGGGAGTTAGGGCTGGCTGGGCTGTGTAGTGTAGTGTAGTGCAGAGTAGTGTTGTGCTGTGCTGTGCTGCGCTGTGCTGCTGTTGTCCACTACTTCAAAGTCAATAGGGGCTGGCTGTGTTGTGCTGTGCTGCTGTTGTTAATAGGGGCTGTGTCCACTACTTCAAAGTCCATAGGGGCTGGCTGGACTGTGTTGTGCAGTCAGTTCTCCATAGGGGCTGTGTCAACTCCAAAGTCCTGTGCAGTGTCCCAGTCCTAAAGGGGTGCTGTAGTGTTGTCCAGGGGGTGCTCTGTCCATCAGGGGTGCTCCCCCCAAGTGCTAAAAAAATAATATTTTTTGTGTGTTTGTGAATTGTGTGCGCAGTAGCGGCACGTGCATCAACAAAGTAGTGCCAAGCGTGCGCCTGTGTCATAAGTAAAGGGCCGGCTGGCTTGACCGTTAAAGGGTGCTGTAACCCCCAAAGTACACTCCAGTAGAAACCAAAAAAATATATATTTTCTGTGTTTGTGAATTGTGTGCGCAGTAGCCGCACGTGCATTAACAAAGTAGTGCCAAGCGTGCGCCTGTGTCATAAATAAAGGGCCGGCTGGCTTGACCGTTAAAGGGTGCTGTAACCCCCAAAGTACACTCCAGTCAAAAGCAAAAAAAAAATTATTTTCTGTGTTTGTGAATTGTGTGCGCAGTAGCCGCACGTGCATCAACAAAGTAGTGCCAAGCGTGCGCCTGTGTCATAAGTAAAGGGCCAGCTGGCTTGACCGTTAAAGGGTGCTGTAACCCCCAAAGTACACTCCAGTCCAAACCAAAAAAATAATTATTTTCTGTGTTTGTGAATTGTGTGCGCAGTAGCCGCACGTGCATCAACAAAGTAGTGCCAAGCGTGCGCCTGTGTCATAAGTAAAGGGCCAGATGGCTTGACCGTTAAAGGGTGCTGTAACCCCCAAAGTACACTCCAGTCCAAACCAAAAAAAAAATTATTTTCTGTGTTTGTGAATTGTGTGCGCAGTAGCTGCACGTGCATCAACAAAGTAGTGCCAAGCGTGCGCCTGTGTCATAAGTAAAGGGCCGGCTGGCTTGACCGTTAAAGGGTGCTGTAACCCCCAAAGTACACTCCAGTCCAAACCAAAAAAAAAATTATTTTCTGTGTTTGTGAATTGTGTGCGCAGTAGCCGCACGTGCATCAACAAAGTAGTGCCAAGCGTGCGCCTGTGTCATAAGTAAAGGGCCGGCTGGCTTGACCGTTAAAGGGTGCTGTAACCCCCAAAGTACACTCCAGTCCAAACCAAAAAAATATATATTTTCTGTGTTTGTGAATTGTGTGCGCAGTAGCCGCACGTGCATCAACAAAGTAGTGCCAAGCATGCGCCTGTGTCATAAGTAAAGGGCCGGCTAGCTTTACCATTAAAGGGTGCTGTAACCCCCAAAGTACACTCCAGTCCAAACCAAAAAAAAAATTATTTTCTGTGTTTGTGAATTGAGTGCGCAGTAGCCGCACGTGCATCAACAAAGTAGTGCCAAGCGTGCGCCTGTGTCATAAGTAAAGGGCCGGCTGGCTTGACCATTAAAGGGTGCTGTAACCCCCAAAGTACACTCCAGTCCAAACCAAAAAAAAAATTATTTTCTGTGTTTGTGAATTGTGTGCGCAGTAGCCGCACGTGCATCAACAAAGTAGTGCCAAGCGTGCGCCTATGTCATAAGTAAAGGGCCGGCTGGCTTGACCGTTAAAGGGTGCTGTAACCCCCAAAGTACACTCCGGTCCAAACCAAAAAAAAAATTATTTTCTGTGTTTGTGAATTGTGTGCGCAGTAGCCGCACGTGCATCAACAAAGTAGTGCCAAGCGTGCGCCTATGTCATAAGTAAAGAGCCGGCTGTCTCATTTCTTAAAGGCTGGTGTAACCCACAAAGTGCACTACTCTCCAGCAAAAATAAAGAAATATTTTCTGTGTTTAGCCGCACGTATATATCAAATCGATATAACATAAATGGAGGACCAAACTTTCTCCGATAAAAATAAAATAGAGAAAGATCAAGAACCACTTCCTCCTAGTGCTGAAGCTGCTGCCACTAGTCATGACATAGACGATAACATGCCATCAACGTCGTCTGCCAAGGCCGATGCCCAATGTCATAATAGAGGGCACATACAATCCCAAATGACAAAGTTCAGGAAAATGACCTTGAAAAAAACATTTAAATCAGCTGAAGAGAAACGTAAACTTGCCAATATGCCATTTACGACACGGAGTGGCAAGGAACGGCTAAGGTCGATCCCTAGTATGTTCATGACTAGTGGTTCAGCTTCACATGACGATGGAAGCCCTCCTCCCACTAAAAAAATCAAAAGAGTTAAGCTGGCAAAAGCACAGCGAAGAACTGTGCTTTCTAAGAAGATATCACAAATCCCCAAGGAGAGTCCAAGTGTGGTGGTGGTTGCGATGCCTGACCTTCCCAGCACTGGACGGGAAGAGGTGGCTCTTTCCACCATTTGCACGCCCCCTGCAAGTGCTGAAAGGAGCACCCACAGTCCACTTGCTGATATGCAAATTGAAGATGTCACTGTTGAAGTACAACAGGATGAGGATACTGGTGTAGCTGGCGCTGAGGAGGAAGTTGGCGAGGAGGATTCTGATGGTGATGTGGTTTGTTTAAATCAGGCTCCGGGGGAGACAGTTGTCCGTGGGATGAAAAAGCCCATCACGGTCATGCCTGGGCAGACCACCAAACATTCCACCTCTTTGGTCTGGCAATATTTCTATCCAAATCCGGACAACAACTGTCTTGCCATATGTACCATATGTAAAGGTGAAATAAGTAGGGGTAGGGACGTCAACCACCTAGGAACATCCTCCCTTATACGGCACCTGCAGCGCGTTCATAAAAAGTTACTGTCAAGTTCAGAAACTTTGGCTAAGACCGTAAGCAGTCCAGGGACACCTAAATCCCGTTGTCCTGTTGTATCCAAGCGCCTGCAAACCACACC
Source organism: Taudactylus pleione (assembly GCA_031769625.1). Taxonomy (NCBI): domain Eukaryota; kingdom Metazoa; phylum Chordata; class Amphibia; order Anura; family Myobatrachidae; genus Taudactylus; species Taudactylus pleione. Next base: position 9,780,850 of record JAUIMM010001030.1, on the reverse strand, counting down.
GTCAACTCCCTCCTCGTCAATTTCCTCCTTAGTCAGGATCGGAAGTAGTCCTGCAGGCCATGTCACTGGCATGACTGACTCTTCTATCCCGGATTCCTCCGGAGGATCCTGCATTGCTACGCCTCCTGCTGCCGCTGCTGCTGTTGCTGCTGCTGGGAGTCGTTCATCATCCCAGAGAGGAAGTAGGAACACCACTACTTTTACTAAACAATTGACCCTCCAACAGTCCTTAGCGAGGAGGATGAAGTACGACAGGAGTCATCCTGAAGCAAAACGTATAACTGAGGCCTTGACTGCTATGTTGGTGTTAGACGTGCGTCCGGTATCCGCCATTAGTGCAGTGGGATTTAGACAATTGCTGGAGGTAGTGTGTCCCCGGTTCCAAATCCCGTCTAGATTCCACTTCACTAGGCAGGCGATACCGAGACTGTACAGAAACGTCAGAAAAAGTGTCCTCAGTGTCCTGAAAAATGCCGTTGTACCCAATGTCCACTTAACCACGGACATGTGGACAAGTGGAACAGGGCAGACTAAGGACTATATGACTGTGACAGCCCACTGGGTAGATGTATCACCTTACGCAGCAACAGCAGCAGCGTCACCAGTCGCAGCATCTCAGAAACGCCAGCTCGTTCCAAGGCAGGCTACGCTGTGTATCACCGGTTTCAGTAAGAGGCACACCGCCGACAACCTCTTAGAGAAACTGAGGGAAATCATCGCCCAGTGGCTTACCCCACTTAGACTCTCCTGGGGATTTGTGATATCTGACAACGCCACCAATATTGTGCGGGCATTACATCTGGGCAAATTCCAGCACGTCCCATGTTTTGCTCACACAATAAACTTGGTGGTGCAGAATTTTCTGAAAAGCGACAGGGGCGTGCAGGAGACGCTTTGGGTGGCCCGAAAAATTTCAGGCCACTTTCGCCATTCAGCGACTGCGTGCCGAAGACTGGAGCGCCAGCAAACACTCTTGAACCTGCCCCGCCATCACCTGAAGCAAGAGGTTGTGACGCGGTGGAACTCAACCCTCTATATGCTTCAGAGGATGGAGGAGCAGCAAAAGGCCATTCAAGCCTATACATCCACCTATGACATAGGCACCTGACTCCAGCGCAGTGGAGAATGATTTCCGTGTTGTGCAAGGTTCTCCAGCCCTTCGAATTTGCCACACGTGAAGTGAGTTCAGACACTGCCAGCTTGAGTCAGGTCATTCCCCTCATCAGGCTTTTGCAGAAGCAGCTGGAGAAAGTGAAGGAGGAGCTAAGACGGAGCGAATCCGCTCGGCATGTGGGACTTGTGGATGAAGCCCTTCATTCGCTTTGCCAGGATTCCAGGGTGGTCAATCTGTTGAAATCAGACCACTACATTTTGGCCACCGTGCTCGATCCTAGGTTTAAAGCCTATGTGGTGTCTCTCTTTCCGGCCGACACAAGCCTGCAGAGGTGCAAAGACCTGCTGGTGAACACACTGTCAGCTGAAGCGGAACGAGACACATCAACAGCTCCTTCTTCATTTTCTCCCGCAACTAGGGCTGCCAGGAAAAAACTTAGGTATCCTAAGCAACCCGCTGGCAGTGATGCAGGGCAGGCAGGACCAAGTTTGGACATCTGGTCCGGACTGAAGGACCTGGCAACAATTTCTGACATGTCTACTGTCACTGCATATGATACTGTCACCATTGACAGAATGGTGAAGGATTACATCGGTGACAGCATCCAAGTAGGCATGTCAGACAGTCCATACCTGTACTGGCAGGAAAAAGAGGCAATTTGGAGGCCCCTGTACAAACTGGCTCTATTTTACCTGAGTTGCCCCCCTCCAGTGTGTACTCCGAAAGAGTGTTTAGTGCAGCCGGGAACCTTGTCAGTGAAAGGCGTAGGAGGTTGCTTCCACAGAATGTGGAGAAGATGATGTTCATCAAAATTAATTATCAGCTCTTCCAGGGAGACCAGCCTCCAGAACGTACAGAGGGACCTGTGGTGGTGGATTCAAGTGGGGACGAGTTAATACTTTGTGAGGATGAGGATGTACACACTGAAGAGGGTGAGGAATCGGTGGATGAGGAGGATGAGGATGACATCTTGCCTCCGTAGAGCCAGTTTGTGCAGGGACACATTAATTGCCAGCTTGTTTTGTGGGGGCCCAAACGAACCAATCATTTCAGCCACAGTTGTGTGGCAGACCCTGGCGCTGAAATGATTGGTCTGTTAAAGTGTGCATATCCTGTTTATACAACATAAGGGTGGGTGGGAGGGCCCAAGGACAATTCCATCTTGCACCTCTTTTTTTTCTTTGCATTATGTACAGTTTGGGGCCTAGTTTTCATACTGCCATTCTGTCTGCCACTGCAGTATCACTCCTAGATGGGTCACGTGTTTGTGCTGCCCACTCGTGTCGCTTAGCATAGTCATCCAGCTACCTCGGTGCAACCTTTTGGACATAAAAACACTATTGTGAGGTGTGAGGTGTTCAGAATAGACTGGAAATGAGTGGAAATTAAGGTTATTGAGGTTAATAATAGCATAGGAGCAGAAAAACCTACAAATTCCGTGATTTTAGCTGTTTTTATGCTTTTTTTCAAAAAAATACAGATCCAAAACACAAAACCCAGAACCTAAAACACGGAAGGGTGGTTTTGGCAAAACCAATCCAGATCCAAAACACGAAGAAAGATCCAGATCCAAAACCAAAACACGAAAAGTGGCCGATGCACACCCCTAATATATATACATATATATATATATATATATATATATATATATATATATATACATACTGTATATATATATATATATAAATATATATATATATACACTAGGGGTGAGCGAGTTCGGATTTCTGAAATCCGAACCCCCCCGAGCCCCCCGATCCGAGGCCGATCCGAGTAAGGCTCGACTTTTCCCGGCTGACTCGGATCTGAAATCGAGGCAAAACGTCATCATCCCGCCTTCCGGGTCTCGCGGGTTGTGGATCCTATATAAGGTACCCGCGTCGGCGTAATTTTCTCACTCGGCTGTGGACAGTGGATAGGGAGGGTGGGAGTTAGGGTTAGCTGGGCTGTGTAGTGTAGTGTAGTGTTGCAGTGTAGTGTAGTGTTGTGCTGTGCTGCGCTGCTGTTGTCCATAGGGGCTGTGTCCACTACTTCAAAGTCCATAGGGGCTGGCTGGACTGTGTTGTGCAGTCAGTTGTCCATAGGGGCTGTGTCCACTCCAAAGTCCTGTGCAGTGTCCCAGTCCTAAAGGGGTGCTGTAGTGTTGTCCAGGCGGTGCTCTGTCCGTCAGGGGTGCTCCCCCCAAGTGCTAAAAAAAAAAATTTTTTTTCTGTGTTTGTGAATTGTGTGCACTGTGGCTGCACGTGCATCAACAAAGGAGCAGCGCCAAGCGTGCGCCTGTGTCCCATAAGTAAAAGGCCGGCTGGCTTGTCCGTTAAAGGGTGCTGTAACCCCCAATGGGCACTCCAAACAAAATAAAAAAATATATTTTTTTGTGTTTGTGTGTGCAGTAGCCGCACGTGCATCAACAAAGAAGTGCCAAGCGTGCGCCTGTGTCCCATAAGTAAAAGGCCGGCTGGCTAGTCCGTTAAAGGGTGCTGTAACCCCCAATGGGCACTCCAAACAAAATAAAAAAATATATTTTTTTGTGTTTGTGAATTGTGTGCGCAGTAGCCGCACGTGCATCAACAAAGTAGTGCCAAGCGTGCGCCTGTGTCCCATAAATAAAGGGCCGGCTGGATTGACTGCTAAAGGGTGCTGTAACCCCCAAAGGGCACTCCAAACAAAATAAATTTTTTTTTCTGTGTTTGTGAATTGTGTGCACTGTGGCTGCACGTGCATCAATGAAGGAGCAGCGCCAAGCGTGCGCCTGTGTCCCATAAGTAAAAGGCCGGCTGGCTTGTCCGTTAAAGGGTGCTGTAACCCCCAAAGGGCACTCCAAACAAAATAAATAAATATATTTTTTTGTGTTTGTGAATTGTGTGCGCAGTAGCCGCACGTGCATCAACAAAGTAGTGCCAAGCGTGCGCCTGTGTCATAAGTAAAGGGCAAGCTGGCTTGACCATTAAAGGGTGCTGTAACCCCCAAAGTACACTCCAAACAAAATAAAACATTTTTTTCTGTGTTTGTGAATTGTGTGCACTGTGGCTGCACGTGCATCAACAAAGGAGCAGCGCCAAGCGTGCGCCTGTGTCCCATAAGTAAAGGGCCGGCTGGCTCATTTCTTAAAGGGTGGTGTAACCCACAAAGTGCACTAGTCTCCAACAAAAATAAAAAATTATTTTCTATGTTTGTGTGCGCCTTAGCCGCAGGTATATATCAATATAACATAAATGGAGGACCAAACTTTCTCCGATAAAAATAAAATAGAGAAAGATCAAGAACCACTTCCTCCTAGTGCTGAAGCTGCTGCCACTAGTCATGACATAGACGATAACATGCCATCAACGTCGTCTGCCAAGGCCGATGCCCAATGTCATAGTAGAGGGCACATACAATCCCAAATGGCAAAGTTCAGGAAAATGACCTTGAAAAAAACATTTAAATCAGCTGAAGAGAAACGTAAACTTGCCAATATGCCATTTACGACACGGAGTGGCATGGAATGGCTAAGGTCTTTCCCTATGTTCATGACTAGTGGTTCAGCTTCACATGACGATGGAAGCCCTCCTCCCACTAAAAAGATCAAAAGAGTTAAGCTGGCAAAAGCACAGCGAAGAACTGTGCGTTCTAAGAAGATATCACTAATCCCCAAGGAGAGTCCAAGTGTGGTGGTGGTTGCGATGCCTGACCTTCCCAGCACTGGACGGGAAGAGGTGGCTCTTTCCACCATTTGCACGCCCCCTGCAAGTGCTGAAAGGAGCACCCACAGTCCACTTGCTGATATGCAAATTGAAGATGTCACTGTTGAAGTACAACAGGATGAGGATACTGGTGTAGCTGGCGCTGAGGAGGAAGTTGGCGAGGAGGATTCTGATGGTGATGTGGTTTGTTTAAATCAGGCTCCGGGGGAGACAGTTGTTGTCCGTGGGATGAAAAAGCCCATCACGGTCATGCCTGGGCAGAAGACCAAACATTCCACCTCTTTGGTCTGGCAATATTTCTATCCAAATCCGGACAACAACTGTCTTGCCATATGTACCATATGAAAAGGTGAAATAAGTAGGGGTAGGGACATTAACCACCTAGGAACATCCTCCCTTATACTGCACCTGCAGCGCGTTCATAATAAGTTACTGTCAAGATCAGAAACTTTGGCTAAGACCGTAAGCAGTCCAGGGACACCTAAATCCCGTTGTCCTGTTGTATCCAAGCGCCTGCAAACCACACCGTCAACTCCCTCCTCGTCAATTTCCTCCTTAGTCAGGATCGGAAGTAGTCCTGCAGGCCATGTCACTGGCATGACTGACTCTCCTATCCGGGATTCCTCCGGAGGATCCTGCATTGCTACGCCTCCTGCTGCCGCTGCTGCTGTTGCTGCTGCTGGGAGTCGTTCATCATCCCAGAGAGGAAGTAGGAACACCACTACTTTTATTAAACAATTGACCCTCCAACAGTCCTTAGCGAGGAGGATGAAGTACGACAGCAGTCATCCAGAAGCAAAATGTATAACTGAGGCCTTGACTGCTATGTTGGTGTTAGACGTGCGTCCGGTATCCGCCATTAGTGCAGTGGGATTTAGACAATTGATGGAGGTAGTGTGTCCCCGGTTCCAAATCCCGTCTAGATTCCACTTCACTAGGCAGGCGATACCGAGACTGTACAGAAACGTCAGAAAAAGTGTCCTCAGTGTCCTGAAAAATGCCGTTGTACCCAATGTCCACTTAACCACGGACATGTGGACAAGTGGAACAGGGCAGACTAAGGACTATATGACTGTGGCAGCCCACTGGGTAGATGTATCACCTTGCGCAGCAACAGCAGCAGCATCACCAGTCGCAGCATCTCAGAAACGCCAGCTCGTTCCAAGGCAGGCTACGCTGTGTATCACCGGTTTCAGTAAGAGGCACACCGCCGACAACCTCTTAGAGAAACTGAGGGAAATCATCGCCCAGTGGCTTACCCCACTTAGACTCTCCTGGGGATTTGTGATATCTGACAACGCCACCAATATTGTGCGGGCATTACATCTGGGCAAATTCCAGCACGAATCATGTTTTGCTCACACAATAAACTTGGTGGTGCAGAATTTTCTGAAAAGCGACAGGGGCGTGCAGGAGACGCTGTGGGTGGCCCGAAAAATTTCAGGCCACTTTCGCCATTCAGTGACTGCGTGCCGAAGACTGGAGCACCAGCAAACACTCTTGAACCTGCCCCGCCATCACCTGAAGCAAGAGGTTGTGATGCGGTGGAACTCAACCCTCTATATGCTTCAGAGGATGGAGGAGCAGCAAAAGGCCATTCAAGCCTATACATCCACCTATGACATAGGCAAAGGAGGGGGTATGCACCTGACTCAAGCGCAGTGGAGAATGATTTCCGTGTTGTGCAAGGTTCTCCAGCCCTTCGAACTTGCCACACGTGAAGTCAGTTCAGTCACCGCCAGCTTGAGTCAGGTCATTCCCCTCATCAGGCTTTTGCAGAAGCAGCTGGAGAAAGTGAAGGAGGAGCTAAGACGGGGAGCGATTCCGCTCGGCATGTGGGACTTGTGGATGAAGCCCTTCATTCGCTTTGCCAGGATTCCAGGGTGGTCAATCTGTTGAAATCAGACCACTACATTTTGGCCACCGTGCTGAATCCTAGGTTTAAAGCCTATGTGGTGTCTCTCTTTCCGGCCGACACAAGCCTGCAGAGGTGCAAAGACCTGCTGGTGAAAACACTGTCAGCTGAAGCAGAACGTGACACGTCAACAGCTCCTTCTTCATTTTCTCCCGCAACTGGGGCTGCCAGGAAAAAACTTAGGTATCCTAAGCAACCCGCTGGCGGTGATGCAGGGCAGGCAGGACCAAGTTTGGACATCTGGTCCGGACTGAAGGACCTGGCAACAATTTCTGACATGTCTACTGTCACTACATATGATACTGTCACCATTGACAGAATGGTGGAGGATTACATCGGTGACAGCATCCAAGTAGGCATGTCAGACAGTCCATACCTGTACTGGCAGGAAAAAGAGGCAATTTGGAGGCCCCTGTACAAACTGGCTCTATTTTACCTGAGTTTCCCCCCCTCCAGTGTGTACTCCGAAAGAGTGTTTAGTGCAGCCGGGAACCTTGTCAGCGAAAGGCGTAGGAGGTTGCTTCCACAAAATGTGGAGAAGATGATGTTCATAAAAATGAAATATCAACTCTTCCAGGGAGACCAGCCTCCAGAACGTACAGAGGGACCTGTGGTGGTGGATTCCAGTGGGAACGAGTTAATACTCTGTGAGGATGAGGATGTACACAACACTGAAGAGGGTGAGGAATCGGTGGATGAGGAGGATGAGGACGACATCTTGCCTCCGTAGAGCCAGTTTGTGCAGGGACAGATTAATTGCCAGCTTGTTTTGTGGGGGCCCAAACGAACCAATCATTTCAGCCACAGTTGTGTGGCAGACCCTGGCGCTGAAATGATTGGTTTGTTAAAGTGTGCATGTCCTGTTTATACAACATAAGGGTGGGTGGGAGGGCCCAAGGACAATTCCATCTTGCACCTCTTTTTTTTCTTTGCAATATGTACAGTTTGGGGCCTAGTTTTTCAAACTGCCATCCTGTCTGCCACTGCAGTGTCACTCCTAGATGGGTCACGTGTTTGTGCCGCCCACTCGTGTCGCTTAGCATAGTCATCCAGCTACCTCGGTGCAACCTTTTGGACATAAAAACATTATTGTGAAGTGTGAGGTGTTCAGAATAGACTGGAAATTAGTGGAAATTAAGGTTATTGAGGTTAATAATAGCATAGGAGCAGAAAAACCAACACATTCTGTGATTTTAGCTGTTTTTATGCTTTTTAAAAAAAAAATACAGATCCAAAACACAAAACCCAGAACCCAAAACACGGAAGGGTGGTTTTGGCAAAACCAATCCAGATCCAAAACACGAAGAAAGATCCAGATCCAAAACCAAAACACGAAAAGTGGCCGATGCACACCCCTTATATACACACATATATTTATACACATATATTTATATATACATATATATATATATAGAATTACTTTAAAATACATGAAAACAAAATATTTTATGAATTGTTAAAAGTAGAAGCAAAAAAGGTAAAAAATGTGGGACAAAATTAGTTTAGAACTACAAAATGGATGTGGGCTGGTAGCAATTAAGAATATTTTTGGGGGCACTCTTTTAAGAAAAAATGTGTAATAAATGTAATTAAGATTTAACTTTTATTAGAAATGCATTAAAAAGGGGTCAGTATATCTCAAATAGCAGGAGCACACTCGTAGCTTCCTGCTTGGCACCAGTGTGTCCTTTGGAAAAAAAAAATATATATAAAAAAATAATAGTAATAATTAGTAAGGCGAAAATATTTGTCAAACACTTTTTCTAAATTGCTTGTATGTAAACGATGGCATTATGAATGTATGTATAAAAATATACACGTATATGTCGGTTATGCACATAAGTGTATGTGTGTATATATGTGAGTATATAGTATATATCCACATATATATGTGTATGAATGTATGTGTGTATGCGTATATATACATGTATGTTGCAGGTGTAGATGCATGTGTATTATAATAATGCATTTTCTATTTATTATTATTCATTATCAGTTTTAGCATATGGCACCTTAACAGCACATAGCACTTTCAATATCTAATATTGTATTGGCACATAGCATTATAATTGAGAGCTATATTCACAAATGTGAATTATAACCCAATGTATGTACCTCATTAATATCTATTGGCACATAACACTGTAATATTTAATATACGATAGATATTCCAGCACTTCAACATTTTTTATAACAACTTGATTGCTCATGTGTGGATGAGCAATTGCTTACCAAATCCTTAAAGTTACCTATGAAACTACAATGGGGCAACAATAACAAACATCAAGGACCTGTACAATTTTGAAGATCACAATAACAAGATAGGTGCTGGTATATATGATGATATTATGCTATAATATTAATCATATGGAATACTATTGGGGGTAACCTGATCAACTGATTCTGATTTTAATCCCTGTGAGACTCACATGATACCTCTGAAAGACTTATCATATCAGTTATGAAAGATAGAGGTAATGTTTACTGCCATTTAACAAATACTGACAGTTATTGGCATACACCTCTGATTGGTTTGCACAATATTAGATTTAAACAATGAACTGCATTGGCTGTGTGGACTGTGTCGAAGCCGGATAATTGGCTGAGACAGAATCTGTTTAAAATTAAATCTGCACAATGCCATTTTGCGAATGGCAACAAGACGCCATTTTGTGACTGGCCGCCTAGCGCCATTTTAGCGAATCTCACCCATTATAAGTACATACGGCGATGCTATTATTTAGCGTCGTGCGATTCCCATGCAATATAAAGATGTTAAAAGTCCTCTTTATATAAATATAGACAGTTACTAAAACATAATATAATCAACCCTGCAAAACACGTACCACGGTGTACTCGACAAAACACGTGGTCGCACAACGCTAACTAGCGTCTTTTCTCAATACCCCAATAGTTACACTCTGCACACTTACATAAAAAGGTTCCCTGGCATTAAGGTTAATATTTAAGGTTTTATTCATTATCAGTAATGTTGTGAAATACATGTTATTTGATATCTAAGGTTTAGTACATAATAAGCAGACCGTGTTTGGTGTCATTCTAAACCACTGTGTCTTTGCAGATTTCCGGTTTCATCGGTGAGAAGATCGCAACATGTGTCTGCAAATTATGGATCATAGAGAGTTAGGCATTAAAATGTATCCTGTTCAGCCAGTCTAAATTGTTATGCAGCGGGAAATGGAAACAAAGAGCTGTTGGAGGCTGGAATGTGATCATACGAATTGACCTATGAACTGTACTGTAACAGAAGAACCAGGAAGAAGAACCATGGGAATCATGCCAAACTGTTCTATTGTATTGCCTATCCCTGTAAGAGTATATATGCAGGTTATCTGAAACTAGATGCTAGTCTTCTCGCTTTGCTGTTGACGGAGGTTCCATCTTTGATGCCAGGATCTGGACCGACCCAGAGCGCGTGCGTATGTTACGACTGTACCTTGAGTCTGTATAATTTGTTTGTGCTAATTGTATTTAGATCACAGCGTGTAACTATCTGTTTTTATGGTGAATAATAACTTTTTGTGCTTTGGCACCATAATCAAAGTCTGAAAGCAATTATTTCTTGTGCGAATCATAACGCTAAACAGCGACAATTTTAGAGTGTATAGATAGGTAGGAATCCATAGTTGGGGGCTTTGTCGAGTGAGATCACGCTACTAGTTACATGATAGACACACGGTTGGCAATCTCTCACCAAAAGGGTGGAAAGGCGCCATAAGCAGGAAAGAACACTTTGCCTTCGAAAACCTGCTACCACTTGGTTGCTGAGAGACCGCTATCCGTATATTGTGTGAGTTCAAGGAGCGCTGATTAGAATCCAGGGACAAGGGAGGAAAAAGTTTGTTTTCCTTCATTGATACAATTCCATGTTAAAAGGGGAAGTCGCACAATAGCGTATATATATTTCCTGTAATGCTGCCACGTGTTTTAAACAAAGCCGTTGAGATTGTATTGTGATATTGATAGAGTGATAGCATTGTTGTAAATATCTTAGTCAGTGTTGCCATAATCTGGGAAAACTTTTATTTTTCTGCGCAGGAAAAGAGTGTGTAACAGTGAACATTTGTTGGTAGGGGTAACATGTTCCCTAGTTAAGGGTATCGTAGGACTCTTAAGTGCTAGGTGCCTGGTGTTGGCCTAGTGGCTCGGTAGTAGATACCGCAGTCTATACACATAAGCAGGTGTAGTTGTTGTCTTTGTTGTAGGTATCGGCTCTCAGTGTGATTGCAGTATTCAGTGATCAGTTATGGTTATTGAGCATTGTAATTGAACTGCACAGTTGTGGCAAATTGTGATTGTGAACTGAGCAGAGGGTGGACAAAATCACTGAAAAGGGTAGGTGTTATTGGAATATCTAAATGCTAGCAGTGAAAGGTAGTCAAAAAGGGATTAGTTGCGTGGAAGCAGCCTGGTTATTCTTCAATAGGTGTGTGGGCGCATCCTGTTAATATCGTCCACAGGTAAAGTGAAAGTAGCTTTGACGTTCTTTCACCGGTCTAAATCTCTATTGAAAAGTTGGCAATGTGACACCATTTTGCGACTGGCCGCCCAGTGCCATTTTGGTGAAATCTCGCCCATTATAAGTACATACGGCGATGCTATTATTTAGCGTCGTGCGATTCCCACGCAATAGAAAGAAGTTAAAAGTCCTCACCATGTAAATACAGACAGACATTAAAACATATAAAATGATTAACCCTGCAAAACACGTACCATGGTGTACTCCACAAAACACATAGTCGCACAGCGCTAACTAGCATCTTTTCCCATTTCCCCAATACTTACACACTGCACACTTACATAAAAGGTTCCTTAACATTAAAGTGTAATATTCAAGGTTTATTCAGTAATTATTAATGTTGTGAAATAAAGGCTATTTGATATCTAAGGTTTAGTACATGGTAAGCAGACCGTGTTTGGTGTTGTACTGATCCACTGTGAATCAACAGATTTCCGGTATCATCTGTGAGAAGATCGCAACATGCATCTGCAAACTATGGACTAAAAAAAAAGGGACACAAAGGGCTATTGGAGGCTGACTTGTGTCCATTTGAACTGACCTATGAACTATCCTGTAACAGAAGCACCTTTAAGAAGAACCAATGGAATCATGCCAAACTTGTCTATTGTATTTCCTATCTCTGTAAAGAGTATATATGTGGGCTCTCTGAACTCAGACCTCAGTCTTCTTGCTGAGCTGTTGACGGAGATTTCTATTGCTGATGCCGGTATCTGGGTCCAGAGCGCATGCGTATGTAACAACTGTACCTTGGGTCTGTATGATTTATTTGCGCTAATTGTCTTTAGATCACAGCATATAACCATCTGTTTTTATATTGAATAATAACTTTTTGTGCTTTGGAACCACACTCAAAGTCTGAAAGCATTTATTTACTGTGCGACTCATTACGCTAAATAGCGACAATTTTAGAAGGTATAGACAGGATCTTAGAAGGTATAGACAGGATTGCATAGAGGTTTTAACTAGGTATTGATAACTGACTCTAGGTACGCCTTCGGGGTGGTACATGATTTTGGGGCTCTATGGCGTCTGAGAAATCTTATGACAGCAGCAGGTACACCAATCACACATTCCAGACATATAAAAGGACTACTGACAGTGATCCAATTGCCTAAGACAGTGGCGGTAATTAAGTGTAAAGCCCATACATGTGAGGATGACGCGGTGTCACTGGGCAACAACAGGGCAGACGAAGCTGCCAAATGGGTGGCAGGGTTGAATGTAAATGTGCCAATTAACCAAATGATGTTTCAAACTATTGACATGCTGAAATTAATTGAGATGCAAAATTTGTGTTCCATCCAAGAAAAGGCAGTCTGGAGGTCCAAGGGATGTGGGAAAGAGTCCTCCGGACTCTGGATAGATGGACAAAGTAAGCCAGTGGCTCCCAAGGCATACTACGCAAGCCTGGCTGAGGCAGCGCACGGTCTGACTCACTTGGGAAAGCAAGGTATGTGCGAATTGGTGAGAGCACACTGGTGTGCACCAGGTTTTTCTTCTCAAGCAGAAAAGAGAGCAATGTCCTGTCTGACCTGCTTGAGGAAAAACATTGGGAAAACGATCTCTGCCGAACCATCCCACATTCCTCTGACCGATGGACCTATTCAGGTAATACAAATTGATTTCATCCAATTAACACCCTGGAGGAATCTCAAGTATGTATTAGTGTTTACTGATGTGTTTTCTAATTGGGTTGAGGCATATCCAGCTGCCACTAATATTGCTGCGTTTACTACCAAGAAAATTGTTCAGGAGTTTGTATTCAGATACGGTATCCCTAAAATTATTGAGAGTGATAGGGGTACTGATTTCACAGGTGATGTTTTCCAAAATATGTGTAAGCTAATGGGTATTAATAGTTGTCTTCATACCCCATACCGACCGCAAGCCAGTGCCAAGGTGGAAAGGATGAACGGGACTATTAAAAACAAATTGAGTAAAATCATGTCGGACACTGGACTGGGTTGGCCAGAAGCACTACCACTTGTCCTTCACAGTATCAGAACAACTCCTAGACCCCCTCTCAATCTGTGCCCCTTTGAAACACTGTTTGGTAAACAACCTAATTTGATTATTAGTCTGCAGGAAGATTTGAAAAGTAATGAGGTAACTGTAAGGTATCTTATAACAATGAGTAAACAGTTAAAACAGCAACAGCAGAAACTGAAATTGTTGTCACATGATATGCCTGAAACAAACTGTCATGATGTTGAACCTGGAGAATTTGTTATGATCAGAAATTTCTTGCGCTCAGGTTGTCTGACAGATTGGTGGGAAGGTCCTTATCAGGTGTTGCTGACGAGTACAACTTCATTGAAGGTGGCAGAGAGAGATACCTGGGTCCATTCCACTCACTGTAAGAAGGTCAACCAACCGGTGGAGAGACAAGGCAGAATCAAGGCAGATAACGTAGACCTGTCAATTGCAAGCCTGATCCGGGAGGGTTAAAGGTTACAGTGAGATACCTGAGCTAAATAAATTTGTAGATCCTTGTTATCAGCAATGGATTGGTCTGCTGTGGTTATCTTTGTGTTTTCTCTCAGAGTTCTCATTATCTTGGGTGTTTCGGGATCTCTAGTTTCTGTGATGGAGGACAGAGGATGGAGAGGGGAGCTGATGTTGATATCAATGGAGTGGAGTCGGGAGAAAGGAGTGCTAAACCATCCGGGGGAGTATCTGACCAAACTCAGTACAATAATTGTTAAGAGATCTGCTATTGTAGAAACTCGGAGACAGTGTGAAGGTCTATCGTCTGAAGATTATTGTATGTGCGAGTTTTGTGGGTCCTCAGTTGATGAGAATTGCATCCAGCAGTGCCAACCTAAGTATAACCTGTATTGGGGTGAGTATACTTTAGAAAATTATCATACCATGGAGGGCAAAGTTTTAAACCAAACCGACTACTGGGTGTGCTCCCACATGCCTCAAGGACAGCATAATGTAGGGTTAGTGCCATTTCCATTGAATGTCTCTGAAATTTTCAAATCGCTAAGAGGGCATGCACTTGATGGAAAATGTCTTAAGTCCAAACCACCTCATTTCAAACTCCACCAGTACCAAGTAGATAAATCACTTTTATGTTTGAACATCACCAACTCCAATGACCCAGGAAGTTGGGAGGTGATGAGGAATAACCAGATGATGACCTTTTCACTAAGAGCTGATCATGAGCCTATGAATTATGAACTGTTACGCACAATTAGGTCACGTGGAAGACACTTCCGGTATAAATATACACTAAGTAACAAAAAATAAATGATTGGAAGGGTACCAGAAGGGTATTGTGCCAAGATATTAGAACGGGAACTTGTATGAGTCAAATGGGAGAACCTGAAGTAGGATCACTTGGGAAATGTGTGGGTTATTGATGTTTACTATTCCTTATGTTCTCCCTGATTATGTATATTTCATATGTGGAAGGAAAGCGTATAAGTGGCTCTCTCTGAGTTCCGAAGGTTTGTGTTACCTGGGAAGAGTAGTCCCAGAGGTTATGACCCTTACACATGATGAAATGCTTGGTATTCATAAAAACACATCATCACCATATCTTCACACACAGTATGAACACAGAGACAAAAGAAATATGATACCTGGTGATGTACATAAAGCCACACAGTTAATTAGTGAAACAACTGGCTTTCAAGTTTTAGTTGCATTGGATCTCACCAGGATCGCTCGGGGTACACTAAATTTCAGATATATCCAAGATCTTGCTAAATTAATAGATAATATCACCGAGATGTATGATGACACATTTAAATATACAGGTAGAGAGTGTCAAGCTTACAAGAAATAACTTGTGCAACATAGACTAGTGTTAAATTATTTAACAGCTGTCACTGGAGGGTATTGCGTAACTTTGGCCACCCAATTTGGTGTAGAGTGTTGCACATATATTACAAATAATACTAGTGATCCCAAGGAGATGATAGACCGGAAGATGGACGAAATTCTGCAGCTGAAATGGGAATTTCGGAAGAACCATAATGCTTCAATGGCTGAAGTAGAGGAGAAAGTAGAGGAATGGGTTTCATGGCTGAACACAGTGAAATGATTCTCAGGTCTAGGAGAGTGGGTCCAGGAAATAGTTGCTAGTATAGGTAAACTCCTGATCCTCATATTGGTTGTCAGCATAGTAATTGGCTTATGTGTCGGGTGTGTTCCTACTGTGTTGAAATATGGAAAATGAAAGATAAGGTAAACCGAAAGAATGAAATTTTGATGGTGGTTAGAAGTAACAATATGAATACTGAGGTAAATGTTGGACTGCATTATAACCCTGAACTAGAAGGTACCATCAGATTATGTATAAATTTAGCCATGCATGAAATGTGTTATTAAAATATTATTTTAAAACATCTTAAATAATGTAAGTCCCTATCCCCTTCAAGACTTCCTTTATAGGATTGGTGCATCCCCACATCTTTCCCATGATCTCTCAAGATCCGCGGTGTGCGTATTAGGGTAGTTTTATGTCCCTCCCTAGAGACACATTATTGATGGTTTAAGAACCACCTTGTGCCATCCCATAATATAACATTAAATAATATGTCATAATGTAAGCCTAAACTAAATTAATTTAAAAATCAGAGTGTTTGCTATCAAAGGGTGGACTGTCGAAGCCGGATAATTAGCTGAGACAGAATCTGTTTAAAATTAAATCTGCACAATGCCATTTTGCGAATGGCAACAAGACGCCATTTTGCGACTGGCCACCTAGCGCCATTTTTGCGAATCTCACCCATTATAAGTACATACGGCGATACTATTATTTAGCGTCGTGCGATTCCCACGCAATAGAAAGATGTTAAAAGTCCTCATTATATAAATACAGACAGTTTCTAAAACATATAATATGATCAACCCTGCAAAACATACCACGGTGTACTCCACAAAACACGTAGTCGCACAATGTTAACTAGGATCTTTTCTCAATACCCCAATACTTACACTCTGCACACTTACATAAAAAGGTTCCCTGGCATTAAGGTTAATATTTAAGGTTTTATTCATTATCAGTAATGTTGTGAAATACATGTTATTTGATATCTGAGGTTTAGTACATGATAAGCAGACCGAGTTTGGTGTCATTCTAAACCACTGTGTTTTTGCAGTTTTCCGGTTTCATCGGTGAGAAGATTGCAACATGTGTCTGCAAATTATGGATCATAGAGAGTTAGGCATTAAAATGTATCCTGTAATGCAGCCAGTCTAAAGTGTTATGCAGTGAGAAAATGGACACAAAGAGCTGTTGGAGACTGGAATGTGTCCATATGAATTGACCTATGAACTATGCTGTAACAGAAGCAGGAAGAAGAACCAATGGAATCATGCCAACCTGTTCTATTGTATTGCCTATCCCTGTAAGAGTATATATGCAGGCTCTCTGAAACTAGATGCTAGTCTTCTTACTTTGCTGTTGACGGAGGTTTCATCTTTGATGCCAGTATCTGGACCCAGAGTGCGTGCTTATGTTACGACTGTACCTTGTGTCTGTATAATTTGTTTGCGCTAATTGTATTTAGATCACAGCGTGTAACTATCTGTTTTTATGGTGAATAATAACTTTTTGTGTTTTGGAACCACAATCAAAGTCTGAAAGCAATTATTTCTTGTGCGACTCATAACGCTAAACAGCGACAATTTTAGAGTGTATAGATAGGTAGGAATCCATAACTGTCACTCATGATACACCTACAGATGATAGGCTACACACGGAGACATGCCCCACAGCCCTGCCTATAACTGGAAGGGGAACTCCGGACTAGACTACCTGTGAACAAGGTCACGAGTGGGCAAAACTTGTGTCAGCTCCATCCGGACACCCATGCTGCGCACACGGGATGCGGCAGACAGACTCACCCTATCTATACCCACACCTTGGATCAGGCATCTCCAATCCACGGTATCAGGTACCTCCTCTCTGGTGCTCTCTCGACCTTTGAACAGGGAAAGATTCACACCTGCAACTTGGACAGCAAAAGCACCACTAACTTTATTCCAGCCTGCGCACTCTGACACTCTCTCACCTTCCGTTCACTGATCTCAGAATCACACGGAAAGGAAGCAGAGGTGTCGGGATCACTGTTCTCAGAATAAGGTTTTCATGGAATAGATCTATATACAGTATACCATGCTGCCTGAGTCTTATACACTATTGGGAAATAATTTATGTGTCTATTATACGTTCTCTATCCATTTAAACAAATATTGAGATAAGTTTATATTGTGTATATATTGAGCTTTGTGACCCCTGATGAATATGAACATAACCTCATGTTGATCGCTTTTCTGACCTATCAAACAGAGCAACTTCTTTTCTGGACAACTGAGATATAAATATATGACATTGTGCCACTATTGCTTGCAACAGATTTTGTTACTGATGTGTGAACCTATCATGAAGCAAGGTTGCTTTTTGTACTTATAAGTTATAAAGTTGTTTCATTGTTGTCTATGGCAACTGCATCCCTGTACTACAACCTGTGATACGTATAAGGCAGAGAAGCTGACGCTTATACAGTATATAGCAGGTTTTATCCTTATCTATATTTAGTGATCATACATGCTTTAGGTTGACTGATATAATGGTACTGCAGGCCATGTTTTTCAGATAGTGCCGACTTTGCATGCCAGGTTTTCTAAAAGCACTTTTTTAGGCTACATATAGGCTTACAATTGTGATAAACTTTGTCTCTACTTCTCTCCAAGGTTGTGGGTATTCTTACGTGACAAATTACATGGGTGCGTCTGTCTAAACACAATCAATTTAGCAAAAGTGTTTGACAAATATTTTCGCCTTACTGATTAGATTATTTGTTTTTTTTAAAGAAATTTTTTATTTTTTTTCCAGAGGACACACTGGGGTCAAGCAGGGAGCTACGAGTGTGCTCCTGCTATTTGAGATATACTGACCCCTTTTTAATGCATTTCTAATAAAAGTAAAATTTTAATTGCAATTATTACATATTTTTTCTTAAAAGCGTGCCCCCAAAAAAGGTTTTCTTCTCTCCCTCCCACTCCTTTGGGAGGAACTCCCTGATAATATTGTTCAGCTATTACCTCGGGGTGCACTACCAATACAGTGATGCCATATATATTAAAATATTTTGGATGTCAGTTCTATATATATATGTTTTTGGCATACTTGATTTTCTTGTGCAGGATCAACCCCCATCCCTCACTCTACAACAATTAATAATGATAAAGTGGCTTGGAATGTGATGTGTGAATGTGGAGGTGCGATTGGGAAACCAGGGTCATTGGTACGTGATGCAGGTGCTCAGGATTCCAGCGGTCAAAATCCCGACGCCGGCATCCCTACAGTGTTAGGATATGGACACCTGCAGGTAAGTATTCTAACCCTAACCCCCGTAACCCTAAACCTAACCCTCCCGTCCCGCAGCCTAAACCTAACCCTCCTCCCTGCAGCCTGAACCTAACCCTCCTCCCTGCACTCTAACTGTAACCCTCCTGTCCACAGCCTAAACCTAACCCTCCCGTCCGCAGCCTAAACCTAATCCTCCCGTCCGCAGCGTAAACCTAACCCTCCCATCCGCAGCGTAAACCTAACCCTCGCATCTGCAGCCTAAACCTAACCCTCCTCCCTGCAGCCTAAACCTAACCCTCCTCCCTGCAGCCAAACACTAATCCTCCCATCTGCAGCCTAAACCTAACCCTCCTGTCCGCAGCCTAAACCTAAACCTCCTCCCTGCAGCCTAAATCTAACTCTCCTCCCTTCAGCCTAACTGTAACCCTCCTGTCCACAGCCTAAACCTAACCCTCCCGTCCACAGCCTAAACCTACCCCTCCCGTCTGCAGCCTAAACCTAATCCTCCCGTCCGCAGCCTAAACCTAACCCTCCCGTCCACAGCCTAAACCTAACCCTTGCATCTGCAGCCTAAACCTAACCCTCGCATCCGCAGCCTAAACCTAACCCTCCTCCCTGCAGCCTAAACCTAACCCTCCTCCCTGCAGCCTAAAGTTGGCCACACACTAGACCAACTTACATCCAACCAGAGAACTTGTTGATTGGTTGGAATGAAAATCTGGTAACGTATGGGAGTAACTGATGATCAGCAATTTGCTCCTAAATGCCAGAAAATAGATGAAAATGGTCATCAGACAAGTTTGTTAAATGTTTGATCTAAACTATTTGTTCAAACAACAGTTTTTGTCCATTTTCCAGTGTTTGGGAGCAAATTGCTGATTGTATTCCTTACCAGATTTTCATTCCAACCAATCAACTAGTTGGCTGGCTGGACAGATAATCTTTAGATGTGTGGCCAGCTTTACACTAATCCTCCCATCTGCAGCCTAAACCTAACCCTCCTTCCTACCTGCAGCCTAAACCTAACCCTCCCATCCGCAGCCTAAACCGAACCCTCCCATCTGCAACCTAAACCTAACCCTCCTCCCTGAAGCCTAAACCTAACCCTCCCATCCGCAGCCTAAACCTAACCCTCCTCCCTGCAGTCTAAACCTAACCCTCCCGTCCGCAGCCTAAACCTAACCCTCCCCCCTCACAGCCTTACCCTCCCCCTCCCCACAGTGCCTAACTCTAACCTCTGACCCTTCCCCTAACCCCAATACTTACCATCGGGATGACGGTGCCGGAATTCTAACTGGTGTAGGGATTACGGCGCTGGCATTCTGGGCGCTGCCATCCTGACAGCTGGGATATGAACTACATCTCATTTATATTCACCACCAGGGAAGGCAGGAAGTGAAAGCCAACCTATAAAAGGTTCAACAGATGGCTTGTTAAATCACTGAGCAATCTTGTGGAGTGACCATAGTGATGCGGGGGGAAGGGGGCAAATGGAAATTAACAGTGCTTCCATGTTGTGGCCACTAGTACAATACAAGCCACTTGGGGCTAGTAGTAAAGTGCACCCCTGTTGGGGTCAGTAGTACTATGTTCCCCTTTTTGGAACTGGTAGTACAGTGCTCC
The DNA here is from genome assembly GCA_031769625.1 of Taudactylus pleione. Lineage (NCBI taxonomy): Eukaryota > Metazoa > Chordata > Amphibia > Anura > Myobatrachidae > Taudactylus > Taudactylus pleione. Next base: position 9,760,642 of record JAUIMM010001030.1, on the reverse strand, counting down.
CCCATTATGTCCAGTAGTAAAATGCTTCCTTCTTATGACAAGTAGTACACTGTTCCCCTGTATAGAGGGTTTATATACTAAGTGGTGGCTTTTCTGTTAGTATAGGAGAGAGCACTTCATGCGTTGTCTTCTGTGCTCCTAGACTTCAGTGACAGAGGTGCGCTGACATCAGTGCGACCTCCGAACTAGGCCTAATGCACTACCTTGCATGGCCAGCTTGAACGTGCTTTTTCTGTATAATCCTATACCATAGTGAGAGGAATGTGCCCAGTGAGCCATATACAATGCCGATGTTGGAAGCGCTGAGAGATTTTTTGCATGAAAATCTCAAAAAACTCTTAGGGGTAAATTTACTAAGAATCGAGTCTGGGAGAGTTTTTTTTTTTTTTCAACTCGATTAGATTCACCTAAACTCGGGTCATTTGAAGCTCCTGAGACTCGCAAAGTTACAAAGAAGGGAGTTTAGCTGAGAGTGAGATGGCCGATGGTGAAGCAGAACGAGATTTCTCTGCCGAGTAGCAGGGTTTGCAGGAGGTTTCTCCCCCGAGTAGCAAGTTTTGCAGGAGATGACTCACCTGAGATTGCAGTGTCTTCTCTCTGCAAACTCTTCCGAGCAAGCAGCCTGCACATATCAGTGAGATATGTGTAAGCTGCTTGTGTTGTACCTGTAAAAAATGGGTTAAAAGTGTTAAAAAAAAATGACATAGCCCCCCCCCCCTCAAACTTAACCAGCCTCAAGCTTGCCAGCCTGTCCTGGTTTCTAAGAATATGGGGAATAAAATGTGTAGGGTTCCCCCCGATTTTTAGAAACCAACACCAGGCTGCAGGTCCAGTCCTGATTTTAAATGTAGGGGAGAAAAAATTGTGTTGGGTACGGGGGTAATAAAGTGTGGAAAAATAAGTAAACTATTGTATTTTACAGTGGGACTACAGGTGCCAGCATGCTGCCTTTTGGCACTTGTGGAACTACAACTGCGGAGACCAGCGCCGGTATATAGGTGAGTATGAAATCTTTTTTGCATGGCCAGTCAATATGGATTCTACTGGAGAAGGGGACAGAAACATCTGGTATAGGTAAGTATGTGTGAATGGGTAGGTGTATGTAATAAAGTTATACTTGGCACGGTGTGTGTGTTTTATCTTTCTTTAACTATTTAGTTTACAGTGGGGTACAGGTACTTCCTGCCTGCTGGCACTTGTAGTTCCACAAGTGCCAAAGGGCAGCATGCTGGCACCAGTAATCCCACTGTAAAATACAACAGTTTACTTACTTTTCCACACTTTATTACCCCCGTACCCAACGCTCCAGGGGTGCGAGGAAGAGCCCCAGACTTCAGACCAAGCCTGGGGTTAAGGGAGAGGGGGGACCCCTTTTTTGGGTGGTCCCCACCTCCGCTGAGATCCCTGGCTTGGCCTGACCGGCTTGGGCTGATAATGCTTTGGACCTGGAGCCCCGGTGAAAGGGTCTCCGGGCTGCGGCATTACAGCCCGGCCGTTTTGGGTCTGGTGCTGGTTTTAAATATAGGGGGACTCTAAGCAATTTTTCCCCCCTATATTTAAAATCAGGACTGGACCTGCAGCCTGGTGTTGGTTTCTAAATTACGGGGGAACCCTACACATTTTGTTACCCGTAATCTTAGAAACCAGGAGAGGCTGGCAAGCCTGGGGCTAGTTAAGCTTTAGGGGGGGGGACCCTATGTCATTTTTTTGGGGATATTTAAATTTTTTTCCAAAATTTACAAGCAGAAACATACATGGATCACAGCGATCTGTGTATGTTTCTGCCAAACTCTCAGATCACAGGCAGGTGTATTTTTTTCACAAGTTTTTACAGGAGAGTTTTCCCATCTCATGAGAGTTTAGAAACTCTCTGCTTGGTAAATTCCAGAATCCTATCTTCACCAGTGAAAAGGTTCTCGAGTTTTGCCGATGGTGAATTGAAGAGAGTTTGCTAACTCTCCAGTATTTTCCCGTAGCAAAGGAGATCTCTCTCCCGAGTTTGACATTAGTAAATTTGAGAGTGGGAAAAAATGGCCAAACTCTCCAGAGTTTGCAAACTCTCCCAAACTCTCAGCTTAGTAAATTTACCCCTTATGGTGCAAGCATTCCACAAAGTGTACGCACAAAGGCGTTGTTGTGATTGAGACTCACAGTATCACAGATATCTTTGTCAAGTGCTGGGCGTTCCTGGGCGGTGACTGGCAGGTGACTAAACAGACGCACAGAGATGCTCCGTCTTATGGGCATATTATGTGAGTGTTGTGGGCGTGTCCCTGTGTTTGCATACACAGATGCTCATTCGTTCATATTGGAGGCGGTAATCGGATGGTAAATCTGCTCCTGGCACATGAATGATGCAGATTTCAATGTTGTGACCAATAGTAGCAACTAAAGATACACTTGGTGGTATTAGAGGTGTACGGACGTTGACTGTGGGCGTCTAAGTCATGCACATTCATACTTATGGATGTACACAAGGAAAGACTTTGTAGCTGCACTTTTATAAAGTCACACACATGCGACTGCCAATAGACATAGCCGTGTTTGCGTCCATCTCTAAACCAGGCCCAGCATCTGCTCAATAACAGAGACTATTTGGAGGTTAAGACTCTGCTATATCACCATCACTTAGCACATTAAGGATACATAATTAGCCCTGTATGTGCCAAGTATACATCTGCATACAAGTGTACATCTGTTATATACCTGCATTTAACCTTGCACTCTCCTGTTGTTTAATAAACCATTGTTCCTGCTTAAAAGTTCTTGTGGACTAACATCCATCCACACATCTGCTGAGATCTGTCCATAGGCTCCGCCAATATTTTTAAAGGTCTAATGCACTTGGTTTTGCATTTAAAAATATTGGCACTTTAAATTCTGCGGCCAGAACTATCAACATTCAGGGGATTTGAAAAGCCTCCACTAAATAAACCACAAGGAGCACACTGCCCCCCTTTGTGGTGAATAGTACAGTGCTTTCCTGTAGTAGTCAGTAGTAGTACAATACACTGTTCAACTTTGTGCCTTGATGTATTATATAGTACAATATTCCCCTGTTAGGTCAAGTAGTACAGTTCTTCCCTTGTGTAACCAGTAGTGCACTGCTCTTCTACTTAGCCCAGCCATGAATGGCATCCCCTGTTGAACACAGTAGTCCAAAGCTATACTGTTGAGCACAGTACAGTAGTTGTTGTGACCATTTACTGACCTACTGCAGATACCTGAAGATAATTGCAATGATTGGTCTGTCACTGGTATCTTACAGTAGCCTGCAATTGGATAACAGTGCAAGGTATTGTCTTTATGTTAATATGGTTGCAGCTACTACCTCATCTTCAAAGTAACTTTAGGCAATCAGAGCGGGTACAAAATTAGATTTGCCACTCAAAAAGAGGAAAAGTCTGGGAGTATACAGGACAGATGGTAACCCTACCTACAGTATTACTCATATGTACTCTAAAAAGGTAAGTGTCATTACACAGTACACCCATACTATTAACTACTTAGCTGTCCAACTAGTCCGAGAACATACCTTTATAAACACAAAAATGCTGAGTAGCCATGATACATGTAGTATACATAATAACAGTAATCAAGATACTTAATAACATTTAAATAAGCTGGGAAAACCGGTTTTTAATAATGTGAAATGAGGTTACAGTGTAATTTCAGAGCAATAAGTAGGTTAGGTACAATGAGACATCTCTCGCCTATGTTATTCTGTTTAAGAATCTGAGCTCTTCTCTTGACACTATGTAGCAGGTGATAGGAGGGGGAGGGGGGTGTATTTGGCTACTGCCAGACACCCTAGTAATAAAGCAAATATTGGTGTCTGGTGGCGTGGTGTGGAAGAAATGAAGAGAGGCAGTTGAAGGTGTAGAAATAAATTATGAACCAACAGTGGCGTAAGTTCATCCCAGACGCCCGGAGGTAAGTTACAATTTGGTGACCTTTCCCCCCTAAAAAAAGGTAAAATAAATATGGTGCATACAGTATCTATCTATCTATCTATCTCTCTATCTATCTATCCAAAAAAACTAATATAGAATATGTGAATTTATTTCTATTAGGCCTATGTAATAAAGTAAATTTGCAGGCTATCCCCCCACTTTTTCAAGTATATACAACTATGGCACGTATTCAATTTGAAGCGTTAAGTCCGGATCCGCATTAAGTTACCACCGATGACGTCATTATCGCCTGTTTTGGTTTTACCCCGTATTCAATTTGAAAGACTTTCCGCCTAGGCGGAAAGTCAATGCAATGTAATAGGCGGAAAAGTATCGCCTATGAAAGGGTGGCGGAAAACAGTGCAGAATCGGGGTTTTGGGGTGCAACGTTGTGGGAACCCCCGTGCAGCCTTCAGACAACCCCCCAAAGGTAAGCTGTGTAATTTTTTTTTTTAAAAGACTGAAAAACACCCCAAAAAAGGGGGCGAAAAAAAAATGTTGGGGTACAAAGTTAAAAACTAGCGAACTTGACACGGGGGGGGGGGGGTCCTCAAGTATGCCCCAAGTGTTTTTTTGATTGCAGGTATTTGCGGCAGGTGGGTTTTTCATGATTTTTTTCAACTTCACTTTAGCAACTTTTAAATATGCTGACCCCCATTTTCAAGTACCTCAAATTTGCTGGGATAAATTATTTTCTGGAAAAATACTGCTGAATACTATTCTGCATCCGGTATAGAAAAACGCTATTTAGCAGCTATTGAGCCCATTTAAAAACACCAAATATCTTCAAGCAAGCCAAATTCACCATAGTGAACCCCCATGTCAGAGCATCATTTGGGGGGTGACAGGCTGATATCCCCAAAAATGACAGTACTTTCTGCTTGTTTCAGTATCGTCGTGTGTCGTTTTCGCCTACTTCCATATTGAATACGGGGATACGGGGGCACGCGCGCAATACTTTTCCGCTTACAAAACAGGCGAAGTCGGCGGAAAGTCCGGCAGCGTTAAAGTATCGTGGCTCGGCTCAAATTAAATACGGCTCTATGCATTAGTCACAGATAAGATAGTGACCTATATAGTGCAATTAGCATGAGGTTCAGAGTCTTCCTGATGGAGGCGAAAGCCACCTAATGTGGGTCTTTGAGGACTGAGGCCCTGATTCAGAGCCGGACACTCTGACAGAGCGCTCGCTCTGAATCAGGGCCGTCCTTCTTAATTTTTAGAGCGGTCTTCTGGCCGCTCGTATAGCTGTGGGTGACCACCCACAGCTATAGCGAGCAGCCAGGAAGATGGTCGCGATGGACAAGACCATCGCGACCATTGAGTTTGCGACGAGACCCTTGTGATAGGGTCTCATTGCCGCAAGCCCTGGAGTGCTTTCGGCTCTATCAGAGCCGAGAGCACTCCCACTGACATCACTTGTGATGTCAGTGGGGCCGGCCCCAGACGGTAGGCGTTCCCATGGGAACGCCTCCGTCTGGGCAGCCACGCTGCTGGTACGCCCACCAAAGGGGGCGTGCTGTCACTCACCATCGACAGCACGCCCCCTTTGGTACGAGACCCAGAGAGGTCTTGCGCATGCGCACGACGGAGCCGGCTCCGTCGTGCGCATGCGCACTGGGCCAACATCGACCCGCTTGCGAGCGCTTAGCGCTCGCGAGCGGGTCTGAATCAGGCCCTGAGTTTGAATTAAGATACTCAAATGCCAGAAGGGCCGATGGCCGGTTTGGCTGAGCTCAAGCTTACCCGGCAGCACAACCTCCCGGGCGGCACCATGATCAGCAAGGGGTTTTCACTAATGCGCGGCCGCGTCATTGCGTAATGATGTCATGACGCAATTGCGTCATGACGCGGTCAAGCCCCATGGCAATGGGAATCTGGGCGGACTGAGACTTGTAGCTCTGCCTCCTGTCTCGAGCTGCATGTCCCCTGCCGGCTGTCTTTTTTTTCCCCCAATTACGCGCGCAATGTGACGACGTCACGCTGTGCGTTTAGTCTCAGTATATGGGATGTGCAGCGTGCCCATGCTCCATGAAGGTGGAAGAGCTGAGTGAGGAGGAGCACCGCACAATCACCAGGACTCCGAATCACCTTTTCACAGGTAGCCTCAGTTATGTGTGTAGAGACCTCAGACCCAGTGTGACAGCTGCTTGTCCCTTGAGAGGAGGAGAGGGGACACTGGGCCTGATTCAGAGGCGCTCGCAAAAAGCGAGCGCTCGCTCTGAATCAGGGCGGGCGCAGGTTTTTTTAGTTGCGGCCTCCTGGCCGCTCGCATAGCTGTGGGTGACCACCCACAGCTACTGCGAGTGGCCATGATGATGGTCGTGATGGTCAAGACCATCGCGACCATCGGGCTTGCGACGAGACCCTTGTGGTTGGTTCTCGTGGCCGCAAGCCCCAAAGAGCTTCTGGCTCAAATAGAGCCGGAAGCTCTCTCACTGACATCACTGGTGATGTCAGTGGGGCCGCCCACAAACGGCAGGCGTTCGCATGGGAACGCCTCCGTTTGTGAAGCCACCCCCCCGCCACGCCTACAAAAAGGGGTGAGCTGTCTATCAACATCGACAGCCGCCCCTTTTGTAGAGAGTCCCGGAGTGAGCGCTTTTTGCGCTCGCGCAGTGCACACGCCGCAACTGCGCACTGGGCCACCATCGACCCACTGGCGAGCGCAATGCGCTTGCGAGCGGGTCTGAATCAGGCCCACTGCACAAAGCTATTATCAGGTAAGTGACAGTAAATATTGTCTGCTACAGAAAAGGGAGTATAGTCTGCAGATTAGGTATTGTTATATATACATATACAGTCAGGTCCATAAATATTGGGACAAGGACAGAATTTTCAGATTTGAAATGAAACAAACAAGATGTGCTTTAACTGCAGACTTTCAGATTTAATTTGAGGGTAATTACATCCAACTCAGGTGAACTGTGTAGGAATTACAACAGTTTCTATATGTGCCTCCCACTTTTTAAGGGGCCAAAAGTAATGGGACAAACTAAACAATCCTAAATCTAACTTTCACTTTTTAATACTTTGTTGCAAATCCTTTGCAGGCAATTACAGCCTGAAGTCTGGAACGCATAGACATCACCAGACGCTGGGTTTCATCCCTGGTGATGCTCTGCCAGGCCTTTACTGCAAATGTCTTCAGTCCCTGCTTGTGCTTGGGGCATTTTCCCTTCAGTTTTGTCTTCATCAAGTGAAATGCATGCTCAATCAGATTCAGGTCAGGGGATTGACTTGCCATTGCATAACATTCCACTTTTTAGCCTTAAAAACTCTTTGGTTGCTTTTGCAGTATGCTTCGGGTCATTGTCCATCTTCACTGTGAAGCGCCGTCCAATGAGTTCTGAAGCATTTGACTGAATATGAGCATATAATATTGCCCGAAACACTTCAGAATTCATTCTGCTGCTTTTGTCAGCAGTCACATCATCAATAAATACAAGGGAACCAGTTCCATTGGCAGCCATACATGCCCACACCATGACACTACCACCACCATGCTTCACTGATGAGGTGGTATGTTTTGGATCATGAGCAGTTGCTTTCCTTCTCCATACTCTTCTCTTCCCATCACTCTGGTACAAGTTGATCTTTGTCTCATCTGTCCATAGGATGTTGTTCCAGAACTGTAATGGCTTTTTTAGATGTTGTTTGGCAAACTCTAATCTGGTCTTCCTGTTTTTGTGGCTCACCAATGGTTTACACCTTGTGGTGAACCCTCTATATTCACTCTTGTGAAGTCTTCTCTTGATTGTTGACCTTGACACATATACACCTACCTCCTGGAGAGTGTTCTTGATTTGGCCAACTGTTGTGAAGGGGCTTTTCTTCACCAGGGAAATAATTCTTCTGTCATCCACCACAGTTGTTTTCCGTGGTCTTTCCGGGTCTTTTGGTGTTGCTGAGCTCTCCGGTGCGTTCTTTCTTTTTAAGAATGTTCCAAACAGTTGATTTGGCCACACCTAATGTTTTTGCTATCTCTCTGATGGGTTTGTTTTGATTTTTCAGCCTAATGATGGCTTGCTTCACTGATAGTGACAGCTCTTTGGATCTCATATTGAGAGTCGACAGCAACTGATTCCAAATGCAAATGTCACACCTAGAATCAACTCCAGACCTTTTACCTGCTTAATTGATAATGAAATAACGAGGGAATAGCCCACACCTGTCCATGAAATAGCTTTTGAGTTGATAGTCCCATTACTTTTGGCCCCTTAAAAAGTGGGAGGCACATATAGAAACCGTTGTAATTCCTACACCGTTCACCTGATTTGGATGTAATTACCTTCAAATTAAATCTGAAAGTCTGCAGTTAAAGTACAACTTGTTTGTTTCATTTCAAAGCCACTGTGGTGGTAAATAGAGGCCAAAATATGAAAATTTTGTCAATGTCCCAATATTTATGCACCTGACTGTATAAATAAATAAATATATATATATATATATATATATATATATATATATATTACGCACACATACATACATATATATATATACACACACACATATATATATATATATATATATATATATATATATATATATATATGTATAATCCTCACAGAAGGCAGCACTCGCAATATTGTAATCTTAGATGCCGGTGCCCTCCCAGGAAGTGGATCCATTAAATAGAAATCAACAAGGCGGCACTCGGTATAAACCTCAGTCGACACAGCAGTCAGATATTTGAAATATCTGACTGCTGTGTCGACTGAGGTTTATACCAAGTGCCCTCTTGTTGCTTTATATATTATATTATAAGGGCACAGTCGTGCATTTATATTAAGGCTGCATCTAAAAAAAACTAATTTCTCCATAGAGAATTCTGAAGGGGGGGCAGGGTGTTCAAGGGGCTACACGTCAAAAGCTATAGGAGGTATGGATCTGAAATTTGGTAGGGGCGGGTAGAACTGTTACTGGGTGCTGCATGCCAAATTTCAGGGCAAAAACATAAAAAATTAGGACATGGGAGTAATCTAAAGCTCCAACTGTCACTTTTTTCTGACATTTTCAATTAGGAACCGTTTTCTGCTGTAGCCTATGGGGGATTTTTGGGAAGGCATAACTCAGGGTAGGGGGTGAATTTAGACTTGGGTTTTTTTTTATTAGGTAGCTATTGTGCCAGGGTACGTGCTTTTGGGGTTCAGGTAAATTAGAAAGTTACAGTTTTTAAACTATTACCTCAAGAATGCACCATTATAAAGATAGGACTTTTCAACTTGTTGTGCAGCTGCAGTAAGAGCCTCCAGCAGGTGTAGTCATAATGGCTTCACTTGGGTGCACAAAAATGGCCGTCGTTTGCGGGCGGTAGTCGGAAAAGCAGCGGCGGGGACACGGATGCGGCGGTGGGTCGCAGTTGTTGGTGGTGGCGCGGGGGGCGCGGGTGTTGGCGGTGGCGGCGGTGGGTCCGGTGGTGGTGAGGGCATTGGCGGCAGGCCTGGACCCGAGAGGATTCAGACTTCGCCAGCCATTCTGCGAGATACGACAGCGGCGCCCATTTCAAAAACGGCGCCTCAGCGCTATTTTTGAAATTCACTGATGGCCGCCCTAGCCAATCACGGCTCGCGGTGGCCATCTTTGAATTTTAAAATGGGCGCCGCTGCCGTACTCAGGAGAATGGCTGGCGGGGACTAGATCATCTGGGATCCAGACCCGCAGCCGACACCCGAACAGGCGCCGGTCCCGCAGCTTCCGTCGATGATGATGTTGCAAGCCATGATTGGCTCGCGGTGGCCATCTTTGGTTTTCAAAGATGGCCGCCACGAGCCAATCACTACTCGTGACGTCATTGGAGGCGAGGACCACAGAAGCCCTGAAGAGGTGGCAGCCACCCTCCAGTCGAAGACACCGAAGCCCTGGCGGGCTTGTGCCCGCCAGGCGAAGTCGTGGAAGCCCTGGCGGGTTGGCGCCGGCCGGGCGAAGACACCAGAAGTCCTAGTGGGCGGCAACCATGTAAAAGAGCTGACACAGTCTGCCGCCCACTAGGTGAAGAGGCCGAAGCCCTGGCGGGTTGGCACCCGCCGGTCGAAGACACCGGAAGTCCTACTGAGCAGCGGCCACGAAAAAGAGTAATCACAGGCTGCCGCCCACTAGGCGAATACACCGAAACCGCAAAGCCGCCGGAAGTCCAAATGGGAGGCAGCCACGAAAAAGAGCTATCACAGGCTGCCGCCCACTAGGCGAAGACACCGAAGCCCTGGCAGGTTGGTGCCCTGTGAAGAAGACGCCAGAAGTCCTAGTGGGCGGCAGCCATGAACAAGAGCTATCACAGGCTGCCGCCCACTAGGTGAAGACGTCGAAGCCCTGGCGGGTTGGCGCCTGCCAGGCGAAGACGCAGATGCCCTAGCGGGTTGGTGCCTGCCAGATGAAGACGCCATAAGTCCTAGTGGATGGCAGCCGTGAAAAAAGAGAAGACATGGAAGCCCTGGCGGGTTGGCGCCCGCCAGGAGAAGACGACGGAAGTCCTAGTGGTCGGCAGCCACGAAAAAGAGCTATCACAGGCTGCCGCCCACTAGGCGAAAACACCAAAGCCCTGGCGGGCTGGCGCCTGCCAGGCGAGGATGCCTAAGCCTTGTGGTGGCAGCGGCCATGCAAAAGAGCTTAAAGGCCTCCGTCCCCCAGGTGAAGACCTGTAAAATAAAATATTACAATATTAAAGTGTGTTGTGTTATTTTAATATTTTTTTTTAAAGGTGGACTACAGGTGGCAGTGGGCCCTAATGCCCAGCATGCTGGTACTTGTGGTTTTCCAAGTACCAGCATGCAGGGAGGCGTGCTGGGACCTATAGTTCACCTTTAAAATGCACCACACAACACAATCAACCCAGCACCCAGGGGTGCTGCGGATAGCCCCGGGCAATCAGCCTGGGCCTGGGGTGCCCTGAGGAGGGGGACCCATTTATTAGGGGGGTCCCCAGCTCCTCAGGGATCCCCGACCTGGACTGACCAGCGGCCAGGGTTGATGCTGCGGCTGGGGCCCGGTGAAAGGGCTCCCCTGGCTGTGGCATCAGCCCCTCATTAGAAATAGTCCGGTGCTGGTCCTGGAGAATACAGGGGGACCCTACTAATTTTTCCCCCTGTATTTCCAGAACCAGGACCGGATCAGCAATACTGAAAAAAACACACACACCGTAGAAAAGTATAATTTTATTAAAACATACATGCACACACACACATGTACTCACACATGCACACACACACCTATGTATCCCTGAAGCCAATCTGTCCTCTTCTCCAGTAGACAATCCAATGGATTACCTGTAAAAAAAAAAATTCATAGTCACCTCCTCCTATGCGTGGATCAGGTCCTCTGCACACAATCCAGGGTCTTGGCAAAAAAAAAATAAACGGAGATACCCGGACCCTCATACATTAGTAGTGTTCTATAAAAACACTACTACCCGAATGACAACTCCGCCCGGGATTTCAGTACAGAAATCCCAGTGCGGAGCGCTCATTGGCTGAGAGAGGCGAGCCTTCCGCCTCTCAGCCAATGAGCGGTTCTCACCATTGAATTCGATGGTGAGAACCGAGCGTGCTCTTTTAAAAAATGGTGCCTGAGCGCCATTTTTGAAATTCAAAGATGGCCGCCGCGAGCCAATCACGGCTCGCAACATCATCGCCCCGCCCCCTAGCAGCGTGAGCTCCGTCCATTCAGTCCGTCGGCCGGGGAGCAAAAAGACGCCGGGAAGCCCTGGATGCGCGGCGGCCGCACAAAAGAGCTTACTGGCCGCCGCGCTCCAGGTGAAGACGCCGCAGAAGCCCTGGATGGGCGACGGCCATGAAAAAGAGCTTAAAGGTCCCGGTAAATAAAAGATTTAAAAGACTGTGTCTGTGTGTTTTATTTGAATATTTCTTTTGCAGGGGTACTAAAGGTACCAGCAGGCCCTTAGTGCCCCGCCTGCTGGTACTTGTGGTTCTCCAAGTGCCAGTATGCGGGGGATGCCTGCTGGGACCTGTAGTACTACTGCAAAAGACAATATTTATATTTTCTTATGCACCACACTATACATAATCAACCCGGCACCCACCACCCACGGGTGCCGGGGATAGCCACGGGCTATCAGCCTGGGGTGCCCTTTATTGAGGGGGTCCCCAACTCCCCAGGGATCCCCGGCCTGGACTGACTAGCGGTCAGGGGTGATGCTGCGGCTGGGGTGCCCGGTGAAAGGGCTCCCCTGGCTGTGGCATCACTCCCCCGCTAGGAGTCCGGTGCTGGTTCTTGGAATTACAGGGGGGCCTTATGCATTTTTCCCCCTGTAATTCCAGAACCAGAACCGGCTCATAGCCCTGTGCTGATTACGCTAAATACAGGTGACCCCTACGTCATTTGTCCCCTGTATTTTTGCAACCAGGACAAGTTCTGAAAAGCTCAGTGCTGGTTGTGCTTAATACGGGGGACCCCTACGTCGTTTGTCTCCTGCATGTAGCACAACCAGTACTGGGTCTCCAATGCCAGATGCTGGTTGTCTTTTAGGGGGCGGGGATATGCTTTGTTTCTTTTTTTTTTTACACATTCAATTTTTAACAGATGCGTAGATGGATCTCACTGCTGCATTCGTGCATCTGTGATTTATTGATTTGATTTTCTCAAGTGTATACGCACTACCAATGAGCCCTCTGTCGCCCACTGATGTCCCCTTTGCACTGCACCGCTGCCACTGTTCTGCACCACTGTTGCACTGCCGCTACTCCACACGCCTACAGCCATCTCGCACTCTGCACCTCCCAAACCAACCACCTGTGTGCTGTCCCTTCTTCCACCTGTGTTAGAGTACCATTGTGTTGCCCTTCTCCCCTGCAGGTAGCCTGGTTTGCTCATCCAAACCCTGATAGTTAATACATTTTTAAAAAGCTATGAAATTCCATAGACAAAAACCTTACGTTTCATATAACCCATTAAGGCTTCTTAGACATGATCTGAAATTTCACAAAACCTGTTGATTTTCTGCCACTCAAACTCCAAAAAGCAATGAAATTACAATAATTAAGGCTGACGCCTTAATGGACGTGTTCCTTGCACAATACAGATATGGTATGCCATCACACCCTGTGGTTAACGGCAGATTCAGCACTCTCACAGAGTGAGATTGCTGTCACTCACAAAATGGTGGAGCTGCTAATTCATAGAATTGTGTGTTCATTGTAATACACACATGCAGTCTATGCAACTGAGGTCAAAGCAGAAAATAGAGCTGTGCAGATGGGATAAAAGTGGTGTGGATGGGGGGAGGAGACACAGCAGCATGGATAGGTGAGACACAAAAGCGTGTAGAGGAGAGAAGGTTAAGCAGTACAGAGGGAGGGGGGGTAGCCAAAGTAATGCAGATGGGTGGAAAACAGTGGTGCGGATGGGGGGAAACAGAGTGGCACGGTTTGGGGGTACAGCGACGTGGATGGGGGAAGAGAGTGGAATGGACATGGGAAGACAGAGCAGTGCAGATGGGCAAAGACAGATTGGTGTGGATAAGGGAATACAGACTACCACAAATAGGACAACATTTAACAGTAGGGATTGGGGAAGACAGATTAGTGTGGATGGGTAGGAGGACAGAGTAGTGCGGGTGGGGTGAGGAGACAGAGTTGCACAGTTGGAGGGGACAGAGTGGTGCATATGGAGGAAGAAAGAGTGCCACAGAGGAAAGGAAGACAGCGGCGTGGCTTAGGGGAAGGCAGTGGTGCAGAAGGAAACAGAGTGGCACGGATGCAGGGCAGTAAAGATGGAGAAAGACAGATTGGTGCGAATGAGAGAACACAGACTACCATAGTTCGGAGACCACACAGCAGTAGGAATTGGGGAAGACAGATTGGTGAGGGGAGACAGAGTTGCACGGTTGGGGGACCACAGTAGTGCAGATGGAGGAAGAAAGAGTGCCACAGATAAGAGAAAGACAGCAACGTGACTGTGGCGAAGGCACGGATGCAGGGCAGTGCGGCTGGGGAAAAGCATTGGTGCAGATGAGGGAACACAGACTATCACAGTTGAGAGACCACACAGCAGTAGGGACTGGGGAATATATAGCAGCATGGAGGCATATAGGGGAAGAAAGTGTACATGCTTAGACAGAGTATGATATTTTAAAAAATAAGGGAGCTGAACGTGTATTCTAAATGAGATAAATGTATGCAGTGAGAAGGATGTTGGAAGCCAGTAAGATTGTTTTGGTGATCAAATGGGAAGATTGTGGGCACTGAGTGGGATGTGGGAGCCACATAACTGCTCAAACCTCAGTTGCATAGACTGCATGTGTGTATTACAATGAGCACACAATTCCTGTGAATTAGCAGCTCCACCATTTTGTGAGTGACAGCAATCTCATTCTGTGAGAGTGTTGAATCTGCCATTAACCACAGGGTGTGATGGCATACCATATGGTGTGATGGCATACCATATCTGTATTGCGCAAGGGACACATCCATTAAGGCGTCAGCCTTAATGATCGTAATTTCATTGCTTTTTGAAGTTTGAGTGGCATAAAATCAATAGGTTTTGTGAAATTTCAGATCATGTCTAAGCAGCCTTAATGGGACATATGAAACCATAAGGTTTTTTGTCCATGGAACATATTATATATATATATATATATATATATATATACACAGTATATATATATATATATATATATATATATATATATATATATATATACACACACACACACACACACACACAAATACAGAAGGCCTGGCACTCCCAATAACGCATGATGGCTGCTGCCGGTGCCCCAAAGAACGGAATGTAGAATAGGCAGGTGCGGCACTCAAGGCATAAAATCAAATAATCAGACGACAAGTAGCATTAGTAATACTACTTGTCATCTGATTATTTGATTTTATGCCTTGAGTGCCACACCTGCCTATTCTATATATATATAAATATATAAGCCAATAGCCCGGCACTCCCTAATCTTGGTAATTTACAAAGGTGCCCACTATATTTATATAATATAGCGCAAGTTCAGCACTCACTGGTTCGATACTTCTTATAAAAAACTGAAGCCTGGTAGAGATAGTCATAGTCACACGTGTGCATGTGATGTCAGACGGTATTACATAGCCGCAAAGAAGCAGCTGTTCAATACCGTTCGTAAATGTAAATGCAGCAAGAGGTGTCTATAGGAAATGGGCACCTCCTTTCTGCTCCTGAGAGATCCTAGTGCAGCTGCTATTTGCGCTGCCTCGGATCACCATCGCGAGCAGTGGTGGCTCCAGAGATGGGGCTGCAGCACAGTCCAAAATTCAAATAGGGGAGCCACATCAACTGCCAATGAGCTCGGCCGTTGATGATTAGCTATGTTTGGAAAGACAGTTGGTGTGGCACCCCTATTTGAAGTTTGGACTGTGCTGCAGCCCCACCTCTGGAACCACCACTGATCGCAACCGTCGGCTGCAATGGTTGCTCCTTTGGTCAGGTTGCGTAAGCTGAGACTTACTCAACCTGGCCTGGTCCTGGCAGCTTGTGAGGCCAATAAATCTCCCTGGCCTCGTCCCTCCTGAAAAACAGGGGTGACAGTCCCAATTGCCAGGAACTCCCCTACTCTGCCCCGGAAACGCTACAGCCTGTCAGTCAGGCTGCAGCTGGGAGACACTACGAGCAAACACGCAGACGGAGGTCTGCGCAAACACAGTCCTCATACCATTGGAGATGTACGCTAACCATAAGGTTAGCGTACATCTCTGAATCAAGCCCAAGAAGCACTGGAGCCCACGGCTGACAGTTGTCAACGGCACCACTTGGGGAGTTTGGGGACCAGCTGCCACTTCCTAGGACTCTGCAGTAAGTGAGAGGGGGCTCATCACAGCGCACCTGATACACCTGTCAGGGAGAAGTTACCAGTGTGCTGCAGTAGTCTCAGTGACATGAGGAGAATGTCAGTACAGTACCCCGACCCTATAGGTACCAAGGCCCTAGACATTCACGGCATTTGTTGGTCTGATACGGAGCCCTCCACTAGTTTATGGTTATGGTGGCTTCTCAGGTGCAGGGAAGAGGTGCCATGTATTGGGCGACCATGACGGTACACTCTGGGTACATATTTACAGTCCTAAGTGGGTTGAATATATTGTGGGCAATGGAGGAGGTGCTCCTTCAGTGCTGTCAATCGGTTTGTCTCCCAAGTAAGTGAGAGGGGGCTCATCACAGCGCACCTGATACAACTGTCAGGGAGAAGTTACCAGTGTGCTGCAGTAGTCTCAGTGACATGAGAATGTCAGTACAGTACCCCGACCCCATAGGTACCAAGGCCCTAGGCATTCACAGCATTTGTATTAAGTTCACAGTGCTATAGGAGGTCGGGGAGGTTAGCACCCTCTCTGTAACTCCCTCTCAGTGTCCCTGCCCTCATCTTCCTGTAATTCCCCTCAGTGTCCCTGCCATCAGCCTCCCTGTAACTCACCCTCAGTGTCCTTGCCCTCAGCATCCTTGTGTGATGTACTGACTGGTTTGTACAGTGCTGCACCACTAGCACCAGGTTCAGGTGTGTTCGGATTGCTTCGGTGGCCGATTTCCCCGTGTTCAGATAGGACACACCGTGACAGAGAGGCAAGCCTGAATTCCCCTTTTGCAGACACAATGACCAGTCAGGAGGGAAGGTGCAACGCAATTTTATTATTTGTTAATAATTAACAACAAATGACAGGAGATATTTACCATTTACAGATGGAATAAAATTAATTACACTATTCAATGACAAGGTATTTATTTATTACCTTCCCGTCATCTACTGGTGACCCCAGCTGGCAAGCATGTGAAACCATCAAGAACCACAATTCCTGCAGAACTTTACTTTACCAAAAAACAAATGAGACACCTTAATATGAAACCTGCTGGTCTAGCTTGAATCAATGGTGCTCCGGCAGTCTATAGCTGTGAAATACAGTCTGGGTTAACGCTCCCTTTTTGCTGAGAAAAACGTGGGAAAATACATGCAGGTTGGATAGGTTCTTGTAGTGCACCAGCTGTAACAACAAATAGTCTATGCAAAATAATTAGCTCTAAGCTGGATTATGCACATGTAGGTTGGATAAGTTCTTGTAGTGCACCAGCTGTAACAACAAATATTCTATGCAAAATAATTAGCTCCAAGCAGGGTTATGCACATGTAGGTTGGATAGGTTCTTGTAGTGCACCAGCTGTAACAACAAATAGTCTATGCAAAATAATTAGCTCCAAGCAGGGTTATGCACATGTAGGTTGGATAGGTTCTTGTAGTGCACCAGCTGTAACAACAAATAGTCTATGCAAAATAATTAGCTCCAAGCAGGGTTATGCACATGTAGGTTGGATAAGTTCTTGTAGTGCACCAGCTGTAACAACAAATATTCTATGCAAAATAATTAGCTCCAAGCAGGGTTATGCACATGTAGGTTGGATAGGTTCTTGTAGTGCACCAGCTGTAACAACAAATAGTCTATGCAAAATAATTAGCTCCAAGCAGGGTTATGCACATGTAGGTTGGATAGGTTCTTGTAGTGCACCAGCTGTAACAACAAATAGTCTATGCAAAATAATTAGCTGCAAGCAGGGTTATGCACCTGCCGGTTGGAGAGGTTCTTGTAGTGCACCAGCTGTACCAACAAATAGTTTAAAAATACAGTGCATCAGCTGAAAACGGCTAACAGTTTATGCAGATAGCAGTAGTTTACCAGCAACTTGCAGTAACTTACACAGTCTTTGGGCCTTGAGAAAATAAGTACAACTGAGGCTATGCTGGTAGCAGTAGTTCACCGGCCACTTGCAATAATGTAACACAGTCCTTCAGCCTTGAGAAAATAGGGACAACAGTCTTCCTAATTGCCTATGCCACAAAATACTATCACCAGAATTGCCAGCCGGGGTTACACAGGGATAAATAAACAAGCAATATACATTACATCAGCATGAATGGACTTTGAAATGGTTACCGGGCCAAATAGTGTATAAGAAACAATTTACATCAACACCAATACGGGTAAATACTGAAACATTTCATGCAAGCAAAATATTAATCAGCATTGACAATAATAACACAGCGAGCAGTGAACAGCTTTACAGAGTATAATAATAGATAAAGGGCCACGGAGGGCCACTATCAACCCTTCAGCTAACACACGAGTCAAACAGTAAACAAAGCCAAATACATATCACATGGCATTACATTTACTTTAAAGCTAGACATAAAATACTTTGTACATCACCCACAGTGGCATCGGACATGAGCCGACACCCATATGGCACGTCCCCTCCTGGATATGAGCCAGAGGTTCACAGGAAAGAAAATGACCACCAATGCAACTCTTGGGGAAAAGAGGGGGTGACCTATCTTTTACTTCCCCCCCTATTTCATCACTACACACACACTTTACCCATTTTAAAACACTATGACTCCTTTCTACACCCAGTTGTGTGGGATTCTAACTCCCGGTCACAGTTTTTACACAAAACCTAGTCTCCCAGCCTAATCATGGTTAGCCACAAGGTAAAGGATAATGCAATAGACCCAGGGGACCCAGATAGGATAGGTGTACAGAGGAGCAGGGCCTTAATGGAGGGAAGATAGGAGCTGTGGAGGGACAGAGTATAGGGAGGTTCTGGTATGATCTCACCACTGGCAGTGGCTGTTCAGCCTCCCACGATATCCAGGAAAACTCTGGGATGCACAGCACTGCACCAGAGCTCCCAGCTGCAGACCTCCGGCAGGTATTTTACAAGGAGCAACAGGTGCAAAATCCCTTTCAACAGCGGCTCTGTCCAGCAAACACACACAGCAGCAGGAGGGGTCCTGAAGCACTTTTCCTCTGGGGCTGTCTTTTCTTCTGCCTGTGCGGGTGCCAGCAGGGTTTTCGTCACTGGCGGGACCTTTTCCTCAGCTGGGGCTTCATCTGCGACGATGGAACAATGAGACCTACTTCCCAGGCAGCTCCTCTTCTCTCCCAGCATTCGCAGATTTACAAATGTGGCTCCTCCTGATAACAGGCACTTAGGAAGGCAGTCCTTTATTCAAAGGGGGCTTCTTCCAAACCAGGCAAGCTTCCTCCAGGGACTCTCATCCATCATCAGAGCACCTCTCCTGGCAGATTGGATAGGTAGCCTTCTGGGCTAATGTGAAGTCTGGTAATTATAATCCAGGGCAATCAAAAAAGTTATAGCATCCTTATGTTTACAGCTCCAAGGGCACTCCACAGCAACTCATTACAGACAACACCATGTGCAGTATTTGTAATCCAGGATAAATGAGAGGGGTTACTGCTCCCCTATTTGTACAGATCCAGGGACACTCCACAGCAACTCATTACAGACAGCATACCAGGTGCAGTATTTGTAATCCAGGGTAAATGAGAGGGGTTACTGCTCCCCTATTTGTACAGATCCAGGGACACGCCACAGCAACTCCTCACAGACAATCATTTTTCGGAAATTCCTCCCAGACTCAGCCCTGACAGTCCTGAGGAAGGTATTATATAAGCTCTCCCTCACTCTCCTCCCTGTCGGTCTGGCATCTATGAGTGGACAGGGGGACCCCAGCAACAGGCCGCCTACAGGGATCTCTGCCTGGACACCTAGGCTACCAATCAATGGGGCAGGATTTTCCCTCCAAAAATGGGTCGCTGACCAAGGGGCACTTTCTACCTCCCTGTCTGCACATGCTCAGTAAGGTTCAGGGAGAGCAAGGTCAGTCAAAGTTCACTATACCTGCCTATTATGTGGAATGGGGCTGCAGTATATCTATGTGTACATACATAAAGAAACAAATATTGGGGGACCCCTATTTGGGAACAAACTTGGGAGTACCACACTTGGTGTACCTGCCCTCAGTCTCCCTGTAATTATTCCTTAGTGTCCCTGCCCTCAGACTCCCAGTAATTCCCCCTCAGTGTCCCTGCCCTTGGTGTACCTGCCCTCAGTCTCCCTGTAATTATTCCTTAGTGTCCCTGCCCTCAGACTCCCAGTAATTCCCCCTCAGTGTCCCTGCCCTTGGTGTACCTGCCCTCAGTCTCCCTGTAATTATTCCTTAGTGTCCCTGCCCTCAGACTCCCAGTAATTCCCCCTCAGTGTCCCTGCCCTTGGTGTACCTGCCCTCAGTCTCCCTGTAATTATTCCTTAGTGTCCCTGCCCTCAGACTCCCAGTAATTCCCCCTCAGTGTCCCTGCCCTTGGTGTACCTGCCCTCAGCCTCCCTGTAGTTTCCCCTCAGTGTCCCTGCCCTCAGCCTCCCTGTAATTCCCCTTCATTATCCCTGTAACTCACCCTCAGTGTACCTGCCCTCAGCCTCCCTGTAATTCCCCCTCTGTGTCCCTGCCCTTAGCCTCCCTGTAATTCCCCCTCAGTGTCCCTGCCCTTGGTGTACCTGCCCTCAGCCTCCCTGTAGTTTCCCCTCAGTGTCCCTGCCCTCAGCCTCCCTGTAATTCCCCTTCATTATCCCTGTAACTCACCCTCAGTGTCCCTGGCCTCAGCCTCCCTGTAATTCCCCCTCAGTGTCCCTGTAACTCAACCTCAGTGTCCCTGCCCTCAGCCTCCCTGTAATTCCCCCTCAGTGTCCCAGCCCTTGGTGTCCCTGCCCTCAGCCTCCCTGTAATTCCCCCTCAGTGTCCCTGCCCTCAGCGTCCCTGTAATTTCCCCTCAGTGTCCCTGGCCTCAGCCTCCCTGTAATTCCCCCTCAGTGTCCCTGTAACTCAACCTCAGTGTCCCTGCCCTCAGCCTCCCTGTAATTCCCCCTGTGTCCCAGCCCTTGGTGTCCCTGCCCTCAGCCTCTATGTAACTCCCCCTCAGTGTCCCTGCCCTCAGCCTCCCAGTAATTTCCCTTCAGTGTCCCTGCTCTCAGTCTCCCTGTAATTCCCCCTCAGTGTCCTTGCCCTCAGTCTCCCTGTAATTATTCCTTAGTGTCCCTGCCCTCAGGCTCCCAGTAATTCCCCCTCAGTGTCCCTGTAACTCAACCTCAGTGTCCCTGCCCTTAGCCTCCCTGTAATTCCCCCTCAGTGTCCCTGCCCTCAGCGTCCCTGTAATTTCCCCTCAGTGTCCCTGGCCTCAGCCTCCCTGTAATTCCCCCTCAGTGTCCCTGTAACTCAACCTCAGTGTCCCTGCCCTCAGCCTCCCTGTAATTCCCCCTGTGTCCCAGCCCTTGGTGTCCCTGCCCTCAGCCTCCTTGTAACTCCCCCTCAGTGTCCCTGCCCTCAGCCTCCCAGTAATTTCCCTTCAGTGTCCCTGCTCTCAGTCTCCCTGTAATTCCCCCTCAGTGTCCTTGCCCTCAGTCTCCCTGTAATTATTCCTTAGTGTCCCTGCCCTCAGACTCCCAGTAATTCCCCCTCAGTATCCCAGCTCTCAGTGTCCTGTCCCCAGCCTCCATGAAACTCCAAAATTTCCCTGCCTTTACCCCCCTAAAACTCACACTCAGGGCTGAATCCTACTAGCTGCGATGTTCTTGCCCTCACGAGTAAGTGCAATGAAGGCACGTCCCCTCCCGGAATGGCCACATCCCACTTTCAGGAGCGCGCAGAAGTGCCCCTTCTTCCAGATATTGCCCTGTCCGCTGATCACCCTAGAGTGAGCACTAGGCTGTAATGATCTTGGCCATTCACCTCAACCAGAAGTATGACCTGGTAATAGGGATAAGGCTAGAAATCTTTGCTGCCTAACTAATAGTTAAGAAACAAAGTGCCAAACTTCCAAAATAACACAAGATCTGGTGAGGGGTTGGAACTGGGACCACCCATTACCAAATGTCTAGTTTGGCCTATGGTCATGACACGATCGGGTATGAGATGCGTGGTGGGGGCGGGGCCCTGCAGTAGTCTGGGAGGAATGGCTAGACAGCATTTTGACAGCTCCTGTTAGCTGCCTGCAGGATTGTCCAGCGGCACTGTGCTGAGTACAGGGTGGAGTCACTGGAGTGTCATGTGTGGCCGCAGTGACGTCATGATGCAGCTGACCCAGGGATAAAAAACGCGGCAGGGGCGGGTGGGAAGCTGACTGGACGCCATCTTCGGCCACCTCATGATCTCCTGACAGACGCCATCTGCAGACGCCAGGGTATTACTGTGTGTGTGGCATAATGTGTTATAAGGGGCATTATTGGGTGTCATAATGTATAAGGGGAATTGCTGTGTAGCATAATGTATAAGGGGTACTACTAATGTGGCATAATGTGAATGGGTTCTGGGTGACATAACGTGAATGGGCTCTACTCTGTGATGTAATGTGAATAAGGGACACTACTGTGTGATATAACGTGAAAAAGGGACACTCGTGTGTGACGTAAAGTGAATAAGGGCACTACTGTGTGATGTAATGTAATAAAGGAATACTACTGTGTGATGTAACACGAAAAAGAGACACTACTGTGTGACGGAGCGTGAAAAAGGGGCACTACTGTGACGTAACGTGAATAAGGAACACTACTGTGTGACGTAACGTGAAGAAGGGACACTACTATGTAGTGTGATGGAGGGACACTACCGTGTGGTGTAATGTGTCTAAGGGACATAACCTAAATAAGGGACACTACTGTGAGACGTAATGCGAAAAAGGAACACTACTGTGTGACGTAACATGAAAAAGGAACACTACTGTGTGACGTAACGTGAAAAAGGGGCACTACTGTGTGATGTAACGTGAATAAGGGACACTACTGTGCGGTGTAATGTGATGAAGGGGCACTACTGTGCGGTGTAATTTCTTTAGATTGTAAACTCTCACGAGCAAGGCCCTCATTCCTCATATGCTTCTCCTAATACTTTCTTCTACTCCTTACTCCTCATAAGGGCATCTAACACTTGATTCCTGACTCCATGATGCTTATTTTGAGCATTATGGCCCTCATTCAGAGCCGGACGCTCTGAGCAGAGCGCACGCTCTGAATGAGGGCCGTCCTCCATAATTATGAAGCGTCCTCCTGGACGCTCGTATAGCTGTGGGTCACCACCCACAGCCTATACGAGCGTGCAGGTTGATGGCCGCGATGGTCTTGACCATCGCGACCATCGCCACTGCGAGCCGGAGTCTGCGGTTGAGTTTCTCAACCGCAAGGCCCGGAGTGATTTTGGCTCTATCAGAGCCAAAATCACTCCCACTGACATCACTAGTGATGCCAGTGGGCCGGCTTCTGACGGTAGGCGTTCCCTTGGGAACGCCCCCGTCTGGGAGGCACGCCCACCAAAGGGGGCGTGCTGTCAATCAACATCGACAGCACGCCCCCTTTGATCAGACACAACGAGCGAAGGAAAGTCCTTCGCTCGTTGCGTCCGGCGCATGCGCACGACGGAGCTCCCTCCATCGTGCGCATGCGCAGTGCACACCATCGACCCACTTGCGAGCGGACAGCCGCTTGCGAGTGGGTCTGAATCAGGCCCTATGATCGCTAATGCAGCATACTCTTGTCCTGTATTGTATTGTACTGTAAGTCACTGGATTCTTGTTCACTTATTTATGTACTTTGTAAGGCGCTGCAGAACTCTTGTGGTGATATATAAAGAGAGGATAATAATAATGTCGCTAAGAGGCACTACTGTGTTGCATCATTTGGGGGTACTATAATGTGGTTATGCCTCTTCCCGGCGAGACCACACCTGGATTTTTTTGCACGTGCCTACACCACGCGCTCTTCCTGCTTCACCTGTGGATGGCGGCACAAACGCTCTTTTGTCAAAATATGTGGTTACGGCTCTGCTTTGGTGTGCACAGACGTGTTCTCTGCGTTCAGTACCCCTGCCCTAAAAAATTCCTACAGTGAACACTAATCTAATCTTCTACAACTGCTAAACTAGGGTTTGGTCAATTGGGAAAATGCCTTCCCCTTTCTTTGTGTGTGACCTACACCAGTGAAGTGCCAGCTTTACCTAAGGCTTTGTACACACCTATAGATATCTGTCCAATCTGTCTGGTGGGAAGGAAAATCTGGTCCATTTTCCAGCATCTAGGAGCAATTTTCTATTGTTATTTGCTCCCATACATTACCAGATTTTCTGTCCCACCACACGGATTGGACAGATAGATCTATAGGTGTGTACACAGCTTAATAACAGAACCAACTCAAAACCAAATATTTGACACGAGTTTGAATCCCCTGCAGGATGTGCTCTGTTGTATGTATTTTAATACAGAGAATGATGTGTACTTGTATGTTGTTCTAATATTAATTATATTTGTAAGAGCCTAGACTAAGAAGTGGGAGGGGTCAGGAATAGTTATGGGAGGAGTCTATGCCAGGAGCCAGATGCTGACGCGAGGTGGGCCTGTGTGCTCTTCAAATGCCAGGGCCTATTTTTAGTCCCAGTCCGGGACTGAAGATTGCTACTGTGGTGGAACTACAAATCAAATAAAGCTTCACATGCTGGGAAGTTGCACCACTAAAGATCTGCCCACAGACTCAGTCGCTGGTGCCCCAGGCCCCAGTCTCCCATACTCTCTTACCCGTAGATCCGTCTGGTGCATCCTTGTTGACATTCAGCTCCTGGAAGATCTGCAGCTGCGCTTATGCCCTGGCCCACCGCACAGGTCCACAGCTAGAGCTTCCACCAGGGAGTAGTGGGACGGGGAGTTGTGGGTGAGGGGGGGGGGGTGCAGGAGTCACACTGGAATGAGAAGCTGCTGAGGAGCAGCAACATCAATGAGCAGGGACAGGCTAAAGATAGATGGAAGCGGCATTTGTTGGTCTGATAGGGAGCCCTCCACTAGTTTATGGTTATGGTAGCTTCTCAGGTGCCGGGAAGAGGTGCCATGTATTGGGCGGCCATGACGGTACACTCTGGGTACATATTTACAGCCCTAAGTGGGTTGAATATATTGTGGGCAATGGAGGAGGTGCCCCTTCAGTGCTGGTGCCCGGCGTTGTCTCCCATAGTTCTGCCCCTGTGAACCAGTAGACATGTGTTGACAGTCAGCTGCTGTTATCCAGAACAAATATTTAATAAATCTCATTCCTGGAGAAGTTTTAACAATTTTCTTAAACATTTATTTATTTGTTAACAGTTTTTGTTAAATATAATTACACTCATATTACACAGAGCTTTACATACAATATTTAGGGATTCACAATAAAGCTTACAACCTATATTCCCTACAATATAGACTTTTTTTTTTTAATTGAAGGCAGTTAACCTAACTGTATATTTTTCGATTGACTGATGAATCCAACGCAAACACAGGGAGAACATACAATCTCCACACAGATAGGGCCTTGGCTAGAATCAAACCCATGAGTTCAGTGCTGTGAAACAGGCATACTAATCACCGTGCTATTGGCAGTGCCTAGATGCCCTTCGCGGAGAGGACCCTGACGTTATCTGCTACTGTCCGACGTCATTCCCTACCATCCATGTGGACATAGAGGGGGAATATAATCTTGTGGCGAGTCTCCGAGCCCGCGAGGGGACAAATTTCTTCTCCAGGTGGACTTTATGGACATGGAAATGCACTTCCAGGTCCCTAGCGGAACCTAAGGGGAAATAAGGTCAACCCCATGCTATTGTGTTGCACATTCTAATTTCTATCTAAAATGCTCTGTCAGTGGCATCTCAAAATATTGCTCAATTCCATTACAATGTCAAAGTTAGTAAACTGCCTTTAGATTACTAGACAAGAGTCTAGGAGAGCCAGAATACTGCGAGTGATTCATCAATTTAGTTTAAAAACAAAAATATATGTACTTCATATATGCATTTCCTGCCTGTAGTCTGTTTTATTTATATATAATTATCTCTTTCTCCCTCTACCTTTTATATCTAGGCTTAACATACTAACCCTTTAAACCAGGACACCCATGAATTACACATGTTCTGTGGCTGGCTGATTCAAGTCTGCATTGTACCAGGTTTTAATCAGCCACAGAACCTGTGTAATTCATGGGTGTATGGTAAGCCTGTTTATATCAGAGGTTTCCAAATTCAGTCCTCAAGGTACCCTAACATTCCAGGTTTTAGGGATATCCATGCTTGACCATTAATTAGTACCCTCAATTTGATTTACCCACCTTGCTCAACCATGGATATCTCTAAAACCTGAGCTGTTGGGGTGCCTTGAGGACCGCGTGTGGGAACCTCTGTTTTATATCATTAATATTATTATATTATTCTACATTTATAAAGCACCAGAATATTATGCAGCGTTCTACATTGAGGGGATCATGACACAAATAAATAACATACAATGACATAAAAATGAAAGTAAAGATGGTGTTCGATTGGAAGGGTTGTGGAACACTCCTACTTTGGTATGAACAATTGCACTTTTAAAGTCACCTGGCACTTTTTAAGTGTTTTTTGCACATCAATCCCTATAGTTATTATCACAATTTTCTAAGTAATATCACAGTATTGTGGTGTTTCTCTATTTTATATACCTGACTTTCATCATCTGGAGAAGCATCCAAGGAGAAGATTATCTATTGGGAAGTACAGACGGTTACTCAACAAGTAACAACCACTTTCTGCAGTTATGCTTACAGTATGTTATGATGTGTACACACAGTACGATTAAAATGGACGATATGAACGATAACGACATCGATCATATCGTCATTGTTCATTTTTCAGTGCCCAATGACCTGCGATGCGTGGGCACATATGGATGATAGCGATATCGTCCATCGGCTGTGCATGCAGGCCAACCTGCTCGACATCGAGCAGGTTACTATAGGGACCCACGATCGTTGATTGCGGATCACTATAGTCGTCGGTAATTGGTGGTGTGCTGGCCGATCAGCCAGCGATATGGTATTGCTGGCTGATCACTCTGTGTGTACAGAGCTGGGTATCTCTGGTACAGATGCATCTTTTAAAATTCCCATACATTGAATTAAATGAAGGCAAAGATGACCCTGCCCGAATGACCTTATAAACTAATAGGTGGGAATAGGTTGCGGAATAACAGTTGATGATGGGGAAAGTACATGCAGCTATTGTAAGGTAAAATCATTATTATAGCCATCAATAACAAACACAGGACCCCCCTCAGCTCTTCTTTGACAGCATCCAACTCTCCTTGCAATTTTTATACAGGAGGATAAGGGATAGGGCTTGCAGCTTGCTGTCTGGCAGTTCTGGATTAATGATGAGCACTAAGGACCTCATTCAGAGCCGCTCGCTCTGAATGAGGGCGGCCACTTTGTTTTTTTCTAGCCGGCCTCCTGGCCGCTCGCTAAGCTGTGGGTTACCACCCACAGCTTTAGCAAGTGACCAGATGATGGTCGCGACCATCGGGGCTTGCGACGAGACCCTTGGGGTAGGGACTCGTCTACCGCAAGCCTCAGGTAGCTTCCTGCTCTAGCAGAGCAGGAAGCTACCTACTGACATAACTGCTAATGTCAGTAGGGCCGCCTACAAACGGCAAGTGTTCCTTTAGGAACGCCTCCGTTTGTCCGGCCACCCCGCCTACAAAACGGGGCGAGCTGTCGATCAACATCGACAGCCGCCCCTTTTGTAGTGAGCCCCAGAACGAGTGAATTTGTCACTCGCTACGGGGCTTGCGCACGCGCACTGCAGCTGCTGCGCGTGCGCAGGGCCTCACCATTGACCCGCTTGCGAGCGGGTCTGAATGAGGTCCTAAGTGTGGTCAGAAGCCTTTCCTTGATACCAAGATTAGCAACACTACTATCTGGAAGCTTTATTTCACCTCCAGTAGCACATAGGTGCACTGCTATTTCTAAGGTACTCCTATTGTTGTCCTGTATATGCTGGCCTCTTATCAGTATAGTTTATTATAGTCTTCTGATTAAGTACAATTTCTTGCCAAGATTTGATACTGTTAAGGTGGGTACAGGGCCGGTTCTAGACATTGTGGAGCTCAGTGCGAAAGTTCCCAGTTGCACCCCTGCCCCCCCCCCTCCCCCCCCAAAAAAAAATTTTTTAGATGCCGTTCCTCTGCGCTTCCGGAAAAGGGGCATGTCTTGCGGAACACCCCCAATTCATCACACTGTGGGGCGTGCCCAGCACTTCGTAGGTGCTGGGCTTCCCCCAAGCTCTCCCCTCGTGGCGAATAATTGCCATGCGCAGTAATGATCCTTACACAGTATGTCTTACACAGTAATGCCCTTTATAACACATTATGCCACATGCAGTAATGCCCTTTATAACACATATTTATAACACAGCGATGTGCGCTCCCGCTGGTCGTTTCTGACATCAATCATCGGCTGAACATGACGGTCAATCTGCCAATAATGACAGATTGGCCATGTTCAGGGATGAGGTAAGCTGCCTGCACTGAACGTTCATATCGTTCAGTGTAGGCACACAGTGGATGAGGAACGTAATCGTACTGTCGTTACCTCATCTGCTAGTGGATATGCACCTTAAGAGCTATAATCAAATACACCACCTAACAGCCCTACATTACAAACAGAGGGCCTGATTCAGACCCGCTCACGAGCGCTCGCAAGCAGGTCGATGTTGCCCAAGTGCGCATGCGCACGACGGAGGCGGCTCCGTCGTGCGCATACGGGAGACCCGAATAACGACGGCCAAGCCGTCGTTATGGGTCTCGCACCAAAGGGGGCGTGCTGTCGATGGTGATTGACAGCACGCCCTCTTTGGTGGGCGTGCCGTGGGCGTGGCTGCCCAGACGGAGGTGTTCCCAAGGGAACGCCTACCGTCTGGGGCCGGCCCCACTGACATCACTAGTCAGTGGGGCCAGGAGGCCGCTTCAAAAAGTAAGAGGGACGGCCCTGATTCAGAGCGAGCGCTCTGTCAGAGCGTCCGGCTCTGAATCAGGGCCAGAGACTATTCTAGTGACTGATATCAAATATAGGAATAATCCAAGGAGGAAAATCAATGAGCACTGGAATTTCTTGGTAACCAGGATATGTATAAGTTTAAAAATACTTTCATATATCATATAAATTACCCTTTATGCAAAGAGTATGAAATTGTGGAGGTGCTCCCTGAGAGCATAAATGGAAGCAGATTGAAGTAAAAAAAAAGGGAAGAGAAGGTCTCGGGTCAGGGGCACTATGCCTATTTTAAAATTTTACTTTTTTAAAAATATGCATTAAAATCAAGGTGATTACCTTCAAAAGCATAAATACATAAGAGAAGTGGACGTAAATCCATTAACCAGTACAACACAAATGTGCAAATACACAAATAGTGAGAGGGAGAGGGAAGAGGAAAAAGATAATAATTCATATCATTGTAAAATATAATGCATACATATAAACATATGAAATTAACATAACCAGCAACCAGGGAATAATAAGAAATAGATGAATTGACCTATATAATAGCTGCTAACATAAATGTCAGCACAACGGTCAACCTAGAAGGGCTTGTGAATTTAAAACACTGGGCCTGATTTAGCACGGATCGCAAGTCTGCAATCACACGCACCTGGCCGCTGCGAGAATATGCTAATGAATGCATACGCACTGCCACCCCACCATATTATGAAGACGCCCATGTGCAAGATTGTGAAAACATCGGTAAAATCGAGACCCATCGGACCAAGACGCAGAATAGTGATTGACCCTCCCCTCCCGCAGGAATTGCTAAACTTCCTGCATGCAGTGAGTATTCAGGCTGCATATGGGTTCACTGTGAAAAATTTAAGCACGCCCCTGCAACGGCGTTTGAACACACTGATACGCCTGCGTTCGCACGACCACACCCAAACAGCACTTCCTGTCAATCATGGAGTACTGGGTCTGCGTACTGCATCTTTTACGCATGTGCAGATCAAAAAAATCATCCGACTGCGTGCATCAATCCGTGCTGAATCAGGCCCACTGTTCATATCAAAGCAACAGAGATATAGGTATATATGATGAGCATATACACTCAACAACTGTGCTATGGAAATTATTAACAGCAGTGCACAAAAATCAACCTAGGCAACCTGGTAAATATACACTGACCAAGGCAGAAAAATCTCAGGTCACACTTAGCAAAACCAAAGGAATTAAAAATATGCACATGTAATAAAAAGTAATTTTTAAGGTACACTTTAGTGACACCATTGATAGTAAAGAATCATAGTGGTGATGTCTAATGAGAGCACACTGACTTATTCAAACATAGTTTAGGTAGAAAAGCATGTACAGTATAGACATATAAAGGTACAATAGGTAAAATAGGCTGAGTGCTGCTGCTGCTGCTTCCAAATTTGTGCAGCTGCTGGAGCATAAATTCTCCTACTGTAGTGAACACTGGGGGAAATGAAACCTGGTTCCCCATTGGTCGATGGCGGCCATGTTTTTGTAGACTGCTGTGGGGGCAGCCATTTTCTATTGGCCCCTGCTTCATTAAACATGTTATAGCACCAAGCGGCCGGAGACCAGAAGAATCCTCTGCCTGCCTCCAACAGCCAGGCGGCCCTGGATCATTAAACTTGTACCGGTCCGGGGGGCAGATGGCACCCTGCCCCCCAGCCCAGCCCGCCCCTGGAAGCAAAAGATATAGGCAGGGCTGCTGTGTGATTTTCCGGCAAGTCTGGGTGGGAGTCACTCTCTCCATAGTAGTAGCAAAGACGCCGTGGGTGGAACAACGGGGAAGCACATCAGGTGATTGCTGTAGAGGCTGCGGCAATCACCTGACGTGCTTCCCTGTGGCTCCACCCATGGCATCGACACCACGGGGGAGCCACGTCAGAGGTCACTTTCTCCTAGTTGACTCGGCAGTACTACAGTTAGGTGAGCTACCAAAATTAAGACTGCGAGCTACCGGTAGCTTGCGAGCTACAGGTTGGCGACCACTGTTCTACATGAATAGATCCATATAACTCATCAGATTAACACCTCTATTTATATCATGTGGCTTGAGCTAGGCTACTTCCCGCAAGCAAAACGAGCCACTTCTAGTGTGTTTGGTTACTTGCGACCTCCTTGGTCTCCAAATTGCTTTTGCGATCAATGAGCGCTTACAGTAAGATCCCATCCCAGACAGCAAAGGCTGACAGAACTTGTAGTTTTGTTACAACTCTTCTCTTCCATGTAGAAGATCATTCCTCATCCACTTCTTATTACTGGCTTCCAGGTAAGGCAGTGGAGGTTATATTTTGTTTAAGTGTAAAACTTGCAAGTTGCTTCTTACATTGCTTTAAAACCATGTGCTCCGATTTGTAGTTTGCCCTTTAATAAATTGTATGATTTATACCCCACATCAAAGTGCCAAATCCCCCCCTATGACTGTAACTTCAACAATGTGCCACAAAGAACATATTTTTACATTTCTCAAGACTTCTGGAGCCTAAGAGATTAAGGCCCTCATTCAGAGGCGTGGGATCTGTAGAAAACAGACACCTCCTTGTGGCATCTGCAATTCCAGTGCTGCGACCGAGAACGTAGCCTGGGATCACCATCACAATCATTGTGACCAATGGTAGCGATGGTTGCTTCTTTGGCCAGGTTGCGGAATCTGAAGCTTACTGCAACCCGGCCTGGTCCTGGCAGCTGCAAAGCTAGGAAATCTGCATCCATCGACGCAGACCCTGGCCTCAACCCTCCCGGAAATAGGGGACGACCCCCCCCCTGTTTCCATTAATGGCGGCCAGCCACGCCCTCGCTCCACCCCTCAAATGCCTCAGCATGTCAATCATACTGCGGCTTGGGAAGGGGGGGTCTGCAAGCAAGATCACCAATGACAGAAGTGTCAGGAAGAGGACATTCTCTGATCATCAGGACGAAGTGATACCAGTGAGAATGGGGGGGAGGGTGGAAAGCAGAGGGGAAGAATAACAGGGAGGACAGGAGGGAGGGGATGGATAGCTGGGAGTACAAAGGGAGATGGATAGCAGGGAGGATGGGGATAGATGGATAGTAGAGAGTAAAAGGGGATGGATAGAAGGGAGGATGAAGAGGGATGGACAACAGGAAGGACTGGGGGGGGAGATGGATCACAGGGAGGACAGCTGGGAATGGATAGCATTGCTATTTGGTTATGAACAAATAAAAATATAACATTTAAAAATATTGTGCTTTTTTCTTTTTACTCCTTTTTCCTTTACTTGCAATCCAAAGATTGGATCCCAGTGACCCTGCAATCCCGGGATTACAAGATGATTTTGGGATTGGAATCCCTAAGGGTGATTAACCACCCCAACCAGCAAAAACATAACTTCCACCATTACCTTCCCAACTGCTGGAGCCTGGCCTCCACCAATAACCCTCTGACTGCTGGACCCCGACCACCACCATCAACCGTTCGAGTGCCGCACACAATAAACTCCTACCTGCCACATCAAAGTCACAATACATTAGCCAGTGAACATCTATCACCTTCCCAGAAGCAGCAGCCTCTGTGCAGATAATGAGTCTCAGACACATTATACAGCTATAAATGGAGAGTACAAGCACATGGTTCTCCATCAATCACAAATAATATAGAACATGGAATAAAACGTCTTCCAAAGAGGTTTTTAATCATCATTTTTTTAATAAAATTTGTATAATATTAAATATAACTATTCATCAAAGTCCCACATCGTACATCTCACTATAGATAGTACACAGTGCATTCCACATGTTCAATGGTCGATTCTCTCCTACGGTATGTTCCGCAGGTAGGTTGAAACTGTCACAATATATAAATATAGTATCAGAATACTGAGAAAAGAGCTGCTACGGTAGCCTCACTGTAGGGAGTAAAGGCCCAGTTGAATGAGACACAGGTAATAATAATCATGGGGAAAGACGGGGACAGATAGAGACGATAGGAGCAAGAGAGACGGGGAAATACGGAATAAGAGATGACGGAGAGAGAGGGGGAGAGAGATGGAAATGGGGCAGACAGAGGAAAAATAAGGCCTGTCAATGCTGGGCCCAACAGCTATGGGTACCCATGCAAATCACACTTCACACTCAAGCATCACTACCATAGTTTGCCCCAATCAGGTTACCTCAGTCAGGGTTCAGCATTCTATAACCCAACCCTGGCACTCCAGACTAAACTGGTTCCTGCAAACATGCTCCTGAACTGCTGTCTCACTATCTTGCCAACTTCCATCATGTTAAAATCATTCTCTCTTCCTACAGTATATTTCTGTCTTTTTACAAGCCAAAAAGTCCTTCTTCAAGGTTATCATCTCCTTCCAATCCTCCAACTCCACGACAGTTTCAACTTCTGTCTCCCTATTCATCATCTCCCCCTTCCCTTTCTGCCTGTGTCTTCGTTCTTTCTTCACTTCCAATATAGAATATATTACATAGAAAAATCTTTTTGCGCCAGTCCACTGTTGACCCTACCCTACTTCCACCCAATCTGTATGCTCCTTCCTCTTTTCACCTCTCAACCTGCCTCCTTGATCCCACCTCCTCTACTCCCTTTCCTCTAACATCTGCCTCCACCTTGCCCACCTCTTCAACCTCTCCCTCTTTTCTGGTATGTTCTGCACCTTCTTCAAACATATCCTTGTGTCCAGGGACGAGCTGGGGGCAAGTTGGCATCTAACCCCTCGGCTAGTACAATTCTTCAGCACTAGGGCTCTGTATGAATATACCTAAAGGTTCCTTTGCCTGTCTCAGAGTTGACAGGCACAGTGCTGTATCCAACCTTGAGTGACACCTGCACTTTTTGTTTTGCAGATGTCAGTTGATGATGTTGCAAAACTGCAAGAGTGGAGGAGCTGAGAGAAGCCCACATGGTGCTTCCATGAGAGGACAGACCATAAGAGGCGAAGTTTTGGCATCTTCAGTTTACTAATCGACAAGTCGGAACTGGCCTGCCAGAACCAGAGAGGCTACCTGAACTGAGATAGTGATCTCCAGGGCCGGCTCCAGCAGGAGCCGCGCCCTGTGCAGCGAGGGACCTGGACAACCCAAACCCCAAAAGGGGCGTGCCCTAATTACCATAGGTCACACCCCTAAATGATGCTATTTGGGGGCGTGCCAGTATGGCATGCCTCCCATTTAACGTCAGGCTGGGGGCAAGTTCAGCAGTCAGTGCCAGATTAATGTCCACATGGGCCTGGAGCTGAAATTTTTGATGGGCCTATTGTATGCCGCTGCAGGGGTTGTGACAAGTGCCGTAGCAGTGTGACTGGTAATGTGGGGTCATGACCAGTGCGGTGTGGTTGTGGTTTACATAGGGGTGTGGCCAGTGCAGCGCTCTCCCTGGACGCTCCGAGCAGTGCTGCATTTTCAGGTGCCGGCGGCCTCAGTACCTCTACGCAATGGCATGACGTTACACACTTAAGCGGCACGGTGCCGGCACCGTGCCGCTCAGGAGTTAGCCCTGCTATGCCGCTGACTGTGCATGTGTAGGCCAGCACTCCTGTGCAAAGTATAGTGCTATGGCGTCTGGTGCCCTCCTATAATTACCTCTGCCTGTGTAGGGAGGGAACCATATAGCAGTCTAATGGGCGGCACTCTGGACGGCTTGTATAAAACAATTAAAATCCATGTAAGTTATCCAGAACTTGTATTCGTCCCTTCAGTAATCCTTACAAAAGAATGAATACAAGTTCTGAAGCGTTGATAACTTAATCTGAGTTTTAGTGTGTTTTATACAAGCCGTCCAGAGTGCCGCCCATTTGACTGCTATATATATGTTTATGTGGGTGTGTACATACATACACACCCACATACACACATAAATTGTGTGTATGTACAGGGGCTTGAGGCACACTTAAGGGGACCGAAGCAGGTGTGGTGTGATATGTTGACAGTGATGCAAATGTCAACATTAGGGTTAGCCACTAGGGGAAGGTTACAGTTAGACTGCAGGAGGAGGAGGTTAGGGAAAGGCACAAAAATGTAAAAGGCAAAAAAACCAACCTTTGCATAAGGCTCCATCTCTCATTCTACTTACATACTGTAACATCGTTTGCTTAAATCTATCATTTCATTTGGACTGTTGAATTTTTATACAGATTAGTGCAACTACGCTTTTCATGGGTGGAAATGGCCAGGAATATTAACACAACCCTGTATTTGATACTTGATACATTCTTCCATTGCATGCTTGCATACTTTTAAAAAAGCATTTCAGGGAGAATGTGAAAACACACGCACGCACGCACGCACGCACGCACGCACACACACACACACTAGGGGTGTGCACCGGCCACTTTTCGTTTTGGATCTGGATCTTTCTTCGTGTTTTGGATCTGGATTGGTTTTGCCAAAACCACCCTTCCGTGTTTTGGGTTCTGGGTTTTGTGTTTTGGATCTGTATTTTTTTAAAAAAAAGCATAAAAACAGCTAAAATCACAGAAATTGTGTGTTTTTCTGCTCCTATGCTATTATTAACCTCAATAATCTTAATTTCCACTCATTTCCAGTCTATTCTGAACACCTCACACCTCACAATAGTGTTTTTATATCCAAAAGGTTACACCGAGGTAGCTGGATGACTATGCTAAGAGATACGAGTGGGCGGCACAAACACGTGGTCCATCTAGGAGTGACACTGCAGTGGCAGACAGGATGGCAGTTTGAAAAACTAGGCCCCAAACTGTACATAATTCATAGAAAAAAAAGAGGTGCAAGATGGAATTGTCCTTGGGTCCTCCCACCCACCCTTATGTTGAATAAACAGGACATGCACACTTTAACAAACCAAACATTTCAGCACCAGGGTCTGTCACACGACTGTGGCTGAAATGATTGGTTCGTTTGGGCACCCACAAAACAAGCTGGCAATTAATCTGTCCCTGCACAAACTGGCTCTACGGAGGCAAGATGTCGTCCTCATCCTCCTCATCCACCGATTCCTCACCCTCTTCAGTGTTGTGTACATCCTCATCCTCACAGAGTATTAATTTGTCCCCGCTGGAATCCACAACCACAGGTCCCTCTGTACGTTCTGGAGGCTGGTCTCCCTGGAAGAGTTGATAATTCATTTTATGAACATCATCTTCTCCACATTTTGTGGAAGCAACCTCCTACGCCTTTCGCTGACAAGGTTCCCGGCTGCACTAAACACTCTTTCGGAGTACACACTGGAGGGGGGGCAACTCAGGTAAAATAGAGCCAGTTTGTACAGGGACCTCCAAATTGCTTCTTTTTCCTGCCAGTACAGGTACGGACTGTCTGACATGCCTACTTGGATGCTGTCACCGATGTAATCCTTTAACAGACAGACGCACGCTTGTCGCTGCTGCTTTAAGGATGCAGGTGCGGCTACAGCCCACACATTTCACAAAGACAGAAAAAAAAAGAATATTTTTATTGTTTGTGGAGCGCACTTTGAGGGTTACACCACCCTTTAACAGACAGACGCATGCTTGACGCTGCTGCTTTAAGGATGCAGGTGCGGCTACAGCCCACACAATTCACAAATGCAGAAAAAAAAAGAAGAATATTTTTATTGTTTGTGGAGCGCACTTTGAGGGTTACACCACCCTTTAACAGACAGACGCACGCTTGTTGCTGCTGCTTTAAGGATGCAGGTGCGGCTACAGCCCACACATTTCACAAAGACAGAAAAAAAAAGAATATTTTTATTGTTTGTGGAGCGCACTTTGAGGGTTACACCACCCTTTAACAGACAGACGCACGCTTGTCGCTGCTGCTTTGAGGACAGTATCATATGCAGTGACAGTAGACTTGTCAGAAATTGTTGGCACGTCCTTCAGTCTGGACCAGATGTCCAAACCGGCCCTTGACTTATGACACAGGCGCACGCTTGGCGCTGCTACTGTGTTGATGCACGTGCGGCTACATCGCACACAAGTCACAAACACATTAAAAAAATAGATTTTTATTTTTTGGAGCACTTTGAGGGTTACACCACCCTTTAACAGACAGACGCACGCTTGTCGCTGCTGCTTTGAGGATGCAAGTGCGGCTACAGCCCACACAATTCACAAAGACAGAAAAAAAAGAAGAATTTTTTTATTGTTTGTGGAGCGCACTTTGAGGGTTACACCACCCTTTAACAGACAGACGCACGCTTGTCGCTGCTGCTTTAAGGATGCAGGTGCGGCTACAGCCCACACATTTCACAAAGAGAAAAAAAAAGAAGAATATTTTTATTGTTTGTGGAGCACAC
The DNA here is from genome assembly GCA_031769625.1 of Taudactylus pleione. NCBI lineage: Eukaryota > Metazoa > Chordata > Amphibia > Anura > Myobatrachidae > Taudactylus > Taudactylus pleione. The sequence goes on along the minus strand of JAUIMM010001030.1, from coordinate 9,723,796 downwards.
TTTGAGGGTGTCACCACCCTTTAACAGACAGACGCACGCTTGTCGCTGCTGCTTTGAGGATGCAGGTGGAATCTAGACGGGATTTGGAACCGGGGACACACTACCTCCATCAATTGTCTAAATCCCACTGCACTAATGGCGGATACCGGACGCACGTCTAACACCAATATAGCAGTCAAGGCCTCAGTTATACGTTTTGCTTCAGGATGACTGCTGTCGTACTTCATCCTCATCGCTAGGGACTGTTGGAGGGTCAATTGTTTAGTAAAAGTAGTGGTGTTCCTACTTCCTCTCTGGGATGATGAACAACTCCCAGCAGCAGCAACAGCACTAGGAGGAAGTGGTTCTTGATCTTTCCCTATTTTATTTTTATCGGAGAAAGTTTGGTCCTCCATTTATGTTATATTGATATATACGTGCGGCTAAGGCGCACACAAACACAGAAAATATTTTTTTATTTTTGCTGGAGAGTAGTGCACTTTGTGGGTTACACCACCCTTTAAGAAATGAGCCAGCCGGCTCTTTACTTAAGGGACACAGGCGCACGCTTGGCGCTGCTCCTTTGTTGATGCACGTGCAGCCACAGTGCACACAATTCACAAACACAGAAATTTTTTTTTTATTTTGTTTGGAGTGCCCTTTGGGGGTTACCGCACCCTTTAGCGGTCAATCCAGCCGGCCCTTTATTTATGGGACACAGGCGCACGCTTGGCACTACTTTGTTGATGCACGTGCGGCTACTGCGCACACAATTCACAAACACAGAAAATATTTTTTTATTTGGTTTGGAGTGTACTTTGGGGGTTACAGCACCCTTTAACGGTCAAGCCAGCCGGCCCTTTACTTATGACACAGGCGCACGCTTGGCACTACTTTGTTGATGCACGTGCGGCTACTGCGCACACAATTCACAAACACAGAAAATATTTTTTTATTTGGTTTGGAGTGTACTTTGGGGGTTACAGCACCCTTTAACGGTCAAGCCAGCCGGCCATTTACTTATGACACAGGCGCACGCTTGGCACTACTTTGTTGATGCACGTGCGGCTACTGCGCACACAATTCACAAACACAGAAAATATTTTTTTATTTGGTTTGGAGGGTACTTTGGGGGTTACAGCACCCATTAACGGTCAAGCCAGCCGGCCCTTTACTTATGACACAGGCGCACGCTTGGCACTACTTTGTTGATGCACGTGCAGCTACTGCGCACACAATTCACAAACACAGAAAAAAAATATTTTTTTTTAGCACTTGGGGGGAGCATCCCTGACAGACAGAGCACCCCCTGGACAACACTACAGCACCCCTTTAGGACTGGGACACTGCACAGGACTTTAGAGTGGACACAGCCCCTATGGAGAACTGACTGCACAACACAGTCCAGCCAGCCCCTATGGACTTTGAAGTAGTGGACACAGCCCCTATGGACAACAGCAGCACAGCACAACACAGCCAGCCCCTATGGACTTTGAAGTAGTGGACACAGCCCCTATTAACAACAGCAGCACAGTACAACACAGCCAGCCCCTATGGACTTTGAAGTAGTGGACAACAGCAGCACTACACTACACTACACTACACAGCCCTAACTCCCACCCTCCCTCTTCACTGTCCACAGCCGAGTGAGAAAATGGCGCCGACGCGGGTACCTTATATAGGATCCAAAACCCGCGAGACCCGGAAGGCGGGATGATGACGTTTTGCCTCGATTTCAGATCCGAGTCAGGCGGGAAAAGTCGAGCCTGACTCGGATCGGCCTCGGATCGGGGGGGCTCGGGGGGGTTCGGATTTCAGAAATCTGAACCCGCTCACCCCTAATATATATATATATATATATATATATATATATAAACAAAAATCAGGCGGCACTCAGAGTCTTAGTATATATAATACCCTCACCAGAGGGGTTTAATGGTCAGTCGACGTTTCGAGGTGTATCCACCCCTTCCTCAGGACAACATAATAAAGTGAAACATGAACATCAAAACATATATATATACATACAACAATATACACTTACCCCACTGTACAACCATGCACACCTTGTCTCCGTCCGGCATCCGAACTTCCGGTCGCGGCAGCTCCGCAAAAACCGGAAGTGACGTCACCCGGCTGGGACCCGGTGCCATGGCAACCCTAAACAAGCAAAAAATATATTTCAGAACCATCGTGTGGCATATAGTAACATCAAATGTCAAAATAGTGCAACATGCATAGGTGATAAAATCACAGTATCTAATAATCTTTACCAGCAAACATAAGCCACTCATATAAAACGTATTATACGTCTGTGAATCCAAAATAAAAATAGCAACATAAAAATACATATACAAAAACATACATAGTGTGCATACATTCAATCATAAAACTTGAGTGAATCAACATTTATATAAAAATTTTTTTTATATATACAGTTCACCATTGTAATGTTGGAAGCACCTTCTAACATTGCGTGGTAGTGCCCTCTAGTGAATAAATTTTAATATGACACCTTGCTGAATTAAAAAGCTATCCAAAATGTGGAAATCCAGTCGACATATCTAGACTGCTAACATAAAATCGCTACAATAAATATTTATTATCATGAACGTGAAACAATCTCGTCCCATATTAAAAAAGTATTATCAAAAAGATCCATGTGTCATATAACCAATAGGCTATAATCACCCTCCTAGTAATAAATAGAAACAGCTCTAAGCCTTAACAATATATATATCTCAAAATCTACATCCCCAAATCTTTTCACAAAAAGTTAATGAGACCCAAAGATTCATTAAGGCCCCTCGGGGACAGGGTATCTAGTCGGATGATCCACAGTCTCCAACTGTAAAAGCATTCTCCCTCTATCCCCACCTCTTATTGGTTTTGGGACATGATCCACAATCTTATACCTGAGCGTGGCCAAGTTGTGTTTGTGTTCCACAAAGTGGCGAGCCACAGGTTGGTCACTTTGACCCGTACCTATGGCATTTCTAATTGCAGACCTGTGTTGTGCCATCCTTAATTTAAATACGCACTCGGTTTTACCGACATAGTATAGTCCACATGGACATATAATGACATAAACAACAAAACTGCTACTACAGGTCACAGGCCAGTTGATTTTAAATCTTTTGCCAGAGTACGGATGTAAAACAGAGTCACCTATTTCCATGTAAGAGCATGTGGTGCAGCCCAAACATTTGTAGCACCCATTTTTACGGCTCAAAAAATTCTTTTTACCTTCAACTTTACTAAAATTAGTGATATCCGTTTTTACAACCAAATCCTTAATGTTTTTAGCTCTAGTGTAGCTAGGCAACAGTTTAGTCTTATGTAAACATTTCAAATCAGGATCAGAAGTCAAGAAGGGGCCACAAATTTTTTGCCTTTTTGTTGATACGATTACTTCTAATATCGAATTCGTGTACCCATGGTATTCTATTCTCCATCTTTGTCTTTGGTTTAGTTTTTAATAGATCTTTTCTATCAATTTTCAAGGCTTTCTCTTTAGCTTTTTGTAATTCACATAATGGATAGCCTCTCATCAAAATTTTTTTAATCATGATGTCTAATTGTTTGTTAGTTTCCTCCTTATCGTTCGTACATCTGCAAACCCTAATAAACTGTGAAAAAGGAAGCCCTTTCACAGTCGAGATAGGATGGCAGCTTCTATAATGTAGAAGCGTGTTCCGATCTGTAGATTTTGTAAATAAAGATGTTTCTATCCTAACATTTATCATTGTCGAGAAATCAGATAACTGAACTATCAAACTGTAGAGTGAACTTGATGGGGCTATCCGATTCATTTTGCTCAGCCACTAATACAATCAATAAATCAATCTTGCCCACCCACATAATAAGAACATCGTCTATGTATCGATAGTACAACAATAGATGTTCAGAAATAGCAGGTTTTTGAAAAAATATCTCTCTTTCTACACCCCACATGAAACAATTAGCAACTGACGGAGCTACCGCTGAGCCCATTGCGCATCCTGTGCGCTGCCTGAAAAATTTACCATTAAACAAAAAATAATTATGTGTCAAAGTGAAATACAGTAAATTCAAAAACAATTCCACATCAGGTCCTTTGTACATTGCATTACCTACTATGAGGTGCTTTACTGCCATAATACCTGCCTCATGGGGAATGCAGGTATACAAGCTAGTAACGTCTAATGTTGCTAAAAACGTTTCTTGTGGGATCTGGTCTAGCTCTTCTAATCTTTTAAGAAGCATACTCGAGTCCCTTAAATACGTATGTGTTTGTTGAACACACGGCTGCAGGTATACATCTAAGAAGATAGCTATAGGTTCACATAATGACCCCCTAGCAGAGATAATAGGACGCCCTGGGGGCTTCTGTACATCCTTGTGGATTTTGGGCAGTGTGTAAAAAATGGGAGTGACTGGAAATGCTACCACCAATTTATTTTTTACATGCATAGAAATAAGACCCTTCTCAACAGCTGAATCCAAAATTTGATCTAATTCAATCTTATAAATCTGTGTAGGGTCATTACTCAATAATTCATAGGTCAAAGAGTCACTCAATAAACGGTCACATTCCTTGATGTAACAGTCTGTGTCTTGTATGACTATAGAGCCACCTTTATCTGCATTTCTGATAATCACATCCTTCCTTTTACTCAAATTCACTAGAGTGCCGCCTGATTTTTGTTGTTTATACAGTTTGGGGGTGCTGTCCCTCTCGGAGGGCACCAGAGCAAGGATTGGGCTACATGCCTTTTTGACACAGAGTGTGGGAGTGCCGGTGCACTGCTTTGTATATATATATATAGCGTCCAAAGGGAGAGATCGGCACTCACAGGATCAAATCATCCAAAAGGCAAAATTTATTGCATATACATGCAGTCTACGTCACGTTTCAGGGCCTTAGCCCCTTTGTCAGGACCCACTTGCAATAAGACAAACAAACACAGACTACACTTACCCACCATAAATACCCGCTTCCAGCCTGACTGCTCACTTCCGGTCGCGGGTGCACCAGCGTCTTCAGTCGCCTTACTTCCGGGACCAACAAGCCTCTGTTGCCTAGCAACCACATGGCTTGCGTCCCAGATAGATCGGGCAGCTACCAGACGCCCCCACACCACATCAGCACGGGCGGACAGAGAGCACAGTCAGAACACATATATGAAACAAAACAATTCCCACACATATTACATAAGAATAATACATCAATACAAAAAATGGAAAAAAAACAAAAACATAATTAAGAAAAAATACAAATAAACAATTAACCAAAATAACAAGAGACAGCCAATATTACCAGCAATACCTAGCAGACAGTATCCGGCTATAGATCACAAACAGATTACATCAAACTGTTCCAATTAATTTTTTCATTTAGCCCCCTGGGCCACACAGTATCAAGCCGAAAAATCCAGCGAGCTTCTATGGGCTGGTAACAGAAGTCTTGGGACCAGGCACACTCATGTTTTTGGAGACCCCATCCCTACCTGGTAGCTATAGGTCGATTGGCCATTGGCTCATACCTCATGTCTTTCCAGCCTCATCCCTGCCTGTGTCTCTCCAGTCTTATCCCCCCTTCCTTAGTCTCCTAGGCTCATTCCCCACCTTCTTTCTCTCCCCCTCACCCCCCCGTGTCTCTCATCCTCACCCCCCCTGTGTCTCTCACCCTTATCCCCCATGTTTTTCAGCATCGTCCCCCCATCATTCTGTTTCTCTCCAGCACCCCTCACCCCCCTTGGGGCTTGAGTTAGGGGTAGGCATTAGGATTAGGGGGGATACTCACTGGAAGACTGGAGCCGCAGAAGTCATGACCGCTAGGACCCGGAAGCCGTGCTGGAGTCAGGGCTGCCAAGAGAAATTCTGGGCCCCGGTACAGCAACCTCCAAGGGCCCCCCTATGGAGGGTGTGTGTGTGTGTGGGGGGGGGAGGAGAGAGAGAGAGAATGAGAATATATCAGGATTTTTACATTGCTCTAGAGTATTTATGGCCTCTTCATTCTGCCCAGTTATATTTTATTATCTGTGTGCTGCTGTAAGATCCCAATCTCACTTTCACGTTTGTACTGGGACATACATACACTGGCGGTCGCAGCAGCACACTACTCAAAGAGACAACTACTGACCCAGCCACAGGGAAACAGGAGGCTGCTGGGAGCATGCAGCTGGAATTGGGGCCTTGCTCTTGTTTCCCCTCTCTTTCTTGGGTGCACAGTCTCTGGCTGCTGTTTTGTAGTTGCTGTTCCTACTTTGAGCCGATTCCCCGGCAGCCATACGCAGCGCATGACATTTTCGCTGGCTATAGGAGGGGGAGACAGGACAGAATTTTTTGGGCTGCAGTGCATAGCAGCTGGATGCAGGGGCAGAACTATGGGAGACAATGGAGGCGCCTGCCGCCGGGCTCCAGCTCTGAGGGCTGTAACTATGTACCCGGAGTGTACCGTCACGGCCGCCCAATACATGGCACCCCTTCCCGCCACCTGAGAAGCCACCATACACTTGAGGAGAGCTCCATGTCAGACTATCAGCTGCTGCCTTCGTCTATCTATTGCCTGTCTGCATGCAAATTGCAGACAGGCAGCGGCACCAAATTATAGCTTGCCTCCGGGCATCTGGAATGAACTTACGCCACTGGCTGCATGCTATTTTCAGCAGTGCATCTAAGCTATCATCAGTTGCAGAGCGCATCCCCCAAGACCCCATTATTTTGTGTACATAAATACATATATATATATACTATATATTACACACACTCACATATATATATATATATATATGTGATATATATTATATATTTGAGTGTGTGTAATATATATATATATGTATATATTACACACATTTAGATATACCTATTATATAAATATGATATATTAAATAAATATATATTTATATATATAATATATATGTGTATATATATATATATATATATATATATATATATATATATACATACATTATGCATCCATCACCATATTTATAGCATATATACAATTTATAGATTTACAACTATTAGCAACGGCAGAACAGTGTCAAAGTCCACTTCCACAGATTCACAGCCTGAGCCTAGCAGTCAGCTCTTCAGCTCTTCCCTTCCCTTCACAGACAGTGACAGTCAGTCTCACAGACTTATTCCAACTCACTGTCTGTGCCACACAAAAAAACAATGATGCCTGCATTCACCTGGCTGCCTTTATTGAATGCCTCGCCTCGCAGCCTCCGCCCGCCGCCTCCCGCCGCCTTGAGCTGGAGCCTGATGAGAGAGAGCCTCGTGAGACGATGACGTCATCATATCGCGAGGCTCTCTCTCAGCCTGCACCAGCACCGCAGCGGCGCGGCTACAGCCTGCATTTGTAAGTGAGTGACACGCACTGTTTGTGACACTGACAGTCACACAGACAGTGTGGTTAAACCCTCCCCCCCGCAAACTGACATCCACCACCGCCCATGGTGAATTAGTGAAGGAGAACTAAAATAGAAAATAAGTTGGAAAAAAAACAGTGAAGTGCTGCGGGCGGCCCGGGCCCCCGGCTTTGCCCGGGCCCGGGTAATCTTTACCCGCTCCCCCCCCCCTCTCGGCGCCCCTGGCTGGAGTCACTGCAGCCATCAAGAGCAGGTCAGTGAGGACTGGGCCAACAGGGATGATATGTCGACATTCCATTACTGTCCACATGAATGTCGACACGGACAACTTCAACATTATGACCATGTTGACATTCTATCAACATGGTGAATGTTTACACATCATTCCACACCTGCTTCAGTCCCCTTAAATGTGCCTGAAGCTCCTGTACCATCCCTATTTACCAACGTGTGTGTATGTATATATATATTGTGATAGGATCACTGGTAAAGTGGTCTGTGACAAGGATATTTATCCCAGATTCCTGTCTTATGTGTTTTAAATCCCCAGGAGAAAGTCTGCAGTGTAGCAGGCTTGAGTTTCGGCTTTTTGAAAAGCCGGTTTGGGACCTGGGGGTTGTGGGTGAGAGGAGAGGGAGGGCTCCACCCACGGCCACTCCAGGTTTTGGTTCTCGCAGCCTGGTAACAGGCTTGATTGGGTTCCCACCTGAGGGTGGCCAATATAAGCCTAGTGTGTTGAGGGCTGATTGTCTCACCTGGGAGAGCAGACAGGGAGTTTGCTCAGAGACACTTGAAAACCTAACTGTAAGTGTTGTGCTGTGCTTTTGTTGCTGGTGAGGGCATTAGGCCCTGCCAGGTTCTGGTAGTGAGGGAACTACCTGTGAAGTTAGTGCCCCGACAGGGCTAGGATTTACGTTTATGTTTTCTTTGTGTTATTTCTGACATTGCACAATAAAGACTGGCGCCGACCAGCTTGTACTTGCATCCAGACTGGTGTGCTGCTTCCCTGCTGCTGTGTGTGTGTGTAAGGAAGGAGTCCTCTACCCAGGAGAGGGACCCCCTAACCTAACTGTGTCACAATATACATACATAGTACACACACACATATATACACGCAAGTACGTGCATATACATATATACTTGTATGTGTATATATACATACACACACACGTGTGTGTGTGTGTATATATATAATATATATATATATATATATAATCTATCTATGTGTGTGTGTGTAAATACATACATATATACACACACAAGTACACATGTACATGCATATATATATACGTGTGTGTGTACATACAGTACATATACACACACACATACTGAATATACAGTATATACATATATATATATATATAGACACAAATGTACGTGTGTGTCTGTATGTGTATATATATATATATATATATATATATACATACAGTCAGGTGCATAAATATTGGGACATTGACAGAATTTTCATATTTTGGCCTCTATTCACCACCACAATGGCTTTGAAATGAAACAAACAAGATGTGCTTTAACTGCAGATTTTCAGATTTAATTTGAGGGTAATTACATCCAAATCAGGTGAACGGTGTAGGAATTACAACGGTTTCTCTATGTGCCTCCCACTTTTTAAGGGGTCAAAAGTAATGGGACAAACTAAACAATCCTAAATCTAACTTTCATTTTTTAATACTTTGTTGCAAATCCTTTGTAGGCAATTACAGCCTGAAGTCTGGAATGCATAGACATCACCAGACGCAGGGTTTCATCCCTGGTGATGCTCTGCCAGGCCTCTACTGCAAATGTCTTTAGTTCCTACTTGTTCTTGGGGCATTTTCCCTTCAGTTTTGTTTTCATCAAGTGAAATGCATGCTCAATCGGATTCAGATCAGGGGATTGACTTGGCCATTGCATAACATTCCACTTTTTAGCCTAAAAAAACTCTTTGGTTGCTTTTACAGTATGCTTCGGGTCATTGTCCATCTGCACAGTGAAGCGCCGTCCAATGAGTTCTGAAGCATTTGACTGAATATGAGCATATAATATTGCCCGAAACACTTCAGAATTCATTCTGCTGCTTTTGTCAGCAGTCACATCATCAATAAATACAAGGGAACCAGTTCCATTGGCAGCCATACATGCCCACACCATGACACTACCACCACCATGCTTCACTGATGAGGTGGTATGTTTTGGATCATTAGCAGTTCCTTTCCTTCTCCATACTCTTCTCTTCCCATCACTCTGGTACAAGTTGATCTTTGTCTCATCTGTCCATAGGATGTTGTTCCAGAACTGTAATGGCTTTTTTAGATGTTGTTTGGCAAACTCTAATCTGGTCTTCCTGTTTTTGTGGCTCACCAATGGTTTACATCTTGTGGTGAACCCTCTATATTCACTCTTGTGAAGTCTTCTCTTGATTGTTGACCTTGACACATATACACCTACCTCCTGGAGAGTGTTCTTGATTTGGCCAACTGTTGTGAAGGGGCTTTTCTTCACCAGGGAAATAATTCTTCTGTCATCCACCACAGTTGTTTTCCGTGGTCTTTCCGGGTCTTTTGGTGTTGCTGAGCTCTCCGGTGCGTTCTTTCTTTTTAAGAATGTTCCAAACAGTTGATTTGGCCACCCCTAATGTTTTTGCTATCTCTCTGATGGGTTTGTTTTGATTATTCAGCCTAATGATGGCTTACTTCACTGATAGTGACAGCTCTTTGGATCTCATATTGAGAATCGACAGCAACTGATTCCAAATGCAAATGTCACACCTAGAATCAACTCCAGACCTTTTACCTGCTTAATTGATAATAAAATAATGAGGGAATAGCCCACACCTGTCCATGAAATAGCTTTTGAGTTGATAGTCCCATTACTTTTGGCCCCTTAAAAAGTGGGAGGCACATATAGAAACCGTTGTAATTCCTACACCGTTCACCTGATTTGGTTGTAATTACCCTCAAATTAAATCTGAAAGTCTGCAGTTAAAGGACATCTTGTTTGTTTAATTTCAAAGTCATTTCAGGTGCCCGACCTCCCGACCACCCGCATGACACTTCATACCGTGGGTGAAACAGCGGGGCAGTGCCCAAAGAACGGGACTGTCCTGCTGAAATCGGGAATGGCTGGGAGGGGTGCGCCCTCTATAGGGTGGTGCCCCTGTTCGACCGCACTGGTCGAATAGAGGTGAATAGAGGCAAAAATATGAAAATTCTGTCAATGTCCCAATATTTATACACCTGACTGTATATATATTAGGGGTGAGCGGGTTCGGATTTCTGAAATCCGAACCCCCCCGAGCCCCCCCGATCCGAGTCCAATCCGAGTCAGGCTCGACTTTTCCCGCCTGACTCTGATCTGAAATCGAGGCAAAACGTCATCATCCCGCCTTCCGAGTCTCGCGGGTTTTGGATCCTATATAAGGTACCCGCGTCGGCGCCATTTTCTCACTCGGCTGTGGACAGTGAAGAGGGAGGGTGGGAGTTAGGGCTGTGTAGTGTAGTGTAGTGTAGTGCTGCTGTTGTCCACTACTTCAAAGTCCATAGGGGCTGGCTGTGTTGTGCTGTGCTGCTGTTGTTAATAGGGGCTGTGTCCACTACTTCAAAGTCCATAGGGGCTGGCTGGACTGTGTTGTGCAGTCAGTTCTCCATAGGGGCTGTGTCCACTCCAAAGTCCTGTGCAGTGTCCCAGTCCTAAAGGGGTGCTGTAGTGTTGTCCAGGGGGTGCTCTGTCCATCAGGGGTGCTCCCCCCAAGTGCTAAAAAAATAATATATTTTCTGTGTTTGTGAATTGTGTGCGCAGTAGCCACACGTGCATCAACAAAGTAGTGCCAAGCGTGCGCCTGTGTCATAAGTAAAGGGCCGGCTGGCTTGACCGTTAAGGGTGCTGTAACCCCCAAAAGTACACTCCAGTCCAAACCAAAAAAAAAATTATTTTCTGTGTTTGTGAATTGTGTGCGCAGAAGCCGCACGTGCATCAACAAAGTAGTGCCAAGCGTGCGCCTGTGTCATAAGTAAAGGGCCGGCTGGCTTGACCGTTAAGGGTGCTGTAACCCCCAAAGAACACTCCAGTCCAAACCAAAAAAAAAATTATTTTCTGTGTTTGTGAATTGTGTGCGCAGAAGCCGCACGTGCATCAACAAAGTAGTGTCAAGCGTGCGCCTGTGTCATAAGTAAAGGGCCGGCTGGCTTGACCGTTAAGGGTGCTGTAACCCCCAAAGAACACTCCAGTCCAAACCAAAAAAAAAATTATTTTCTGTGTTTGTGAATTGTGTGCGCAGTAGCCGCACGTGCATCAACAAAGTAGTGCCAAGCGTGCGCCTGTGTCATAAGTAAAGGGCCGGCTGGCTTGACCGTTAAGGGTGCTGTAACCCCCGAAAGTACACTCCAGTCCAAACCAAAAAAAAAATTATTTTCTGTGTTTGTGAATTGTGTGCGCAGTAGCCGCATGTGCATCAACAAAGTAGTGCCAAGCGTGCGCCTGTGTCATAAGTAAAGGGCCGGCTGGCTTGACCGTTAAAGGGTGCTGTAACCCCGAAAGTACACTCCAGTCCAAACCAAAAAAAAAATTATTTTCTGTGTTTGTGAATTGTGTGCGCAGTAGCCGCACGTGCATCAACAAAGTAGTGCCAAGCGTGCGCCTGTGTCATAAGTAAAGGGCCGGCTGGCTTGACCGTTAAGGGTGCTGTAACCCCCGAAAGTACACTCCAGTCCAAACCAAAAAAAAAATTATTTTCTGTGTTTGTGAATTGTGTGCGCAGTAGCCGCACGTGCATCAACAAAGTAGTGCCAAGCGTGCGCCTGTGTCATAAGTAAAGGGCCGGCTGGCTTGACCGTTAAAGGGTGCTGTAACCCCCGAAAGTACACTCCAGTCCAAACCAAAAAAAAAATTATTTTCTGTGTTTGTGAATTGTGTGCGCAGTAGCCGCACGTGCATCAACAAAGTAGTGCCAAGCGTGCGCCTGTGTCACAAGTAAAGGGCCGGCTGGCTTGACCGTTAAAGGGTGCTGTAACCCCCAAAGTACACTCCAGTCCAAACCAAAAAAAAAATTATTTTCTGTGTTTGTGAATTGTGTGCGCAGTAGCCGCACGTGCATCAACAAAGTAGTGCCAAGCGTGCGCCTGTGTCATAAGTAAAGGGCCGGCTGGCTTGACCGTTAAGGGTGCTGTAACCCCCGAAAGTACACTCCAGTCCAAACCAAAAAAAAAATTATTTTCTGTGTTTGTGAATTGTGTGCGCAGTAGCCGCACGTGCATCAACAAAGTAGTGCCAAGCGTGCGCCTGTGTCATAAGTAAAGGGCCGGCTGGCTTGACCGTTAAAGGGTGCTGTAACCCCCGAAAGTACACTCCAGTCCAAACCAAAAAAAAAATTATTTTCTGTGTTTGTGAATTGTGTGCGCAGTAGCCGCACGTGCATCAACAAAGTAGTGCCAAGCGTGCGCCTGTGTCACAAGTAAAGGGCCGGCTGGCTTGACCGTTAAAGGGTGCTGTAACCCCCAAAGTACACTCCAGTCCAAACCAAAAAAAAAATTATTTTCTGTGTTTGTGAATTGTGTGCGCAGTAGCCGCACGTGCATCAACAAAGTAGTGCCAAGCGTGCGCCTGTGTCATAAGTAAAGGGCCGGCTGGCTAGACCGTTAAAGGGTGCTGTAACCCCCGAAAGTACACTCCAGTCCAAACCAAAAAAAAAATTATTTTCTGTGTTTGTGAATTGTGTGCGCAGTAGCCGCACGTGCATCAGCAAAGTAGTGCCAAGCGTGCGCCTGTGTCATAAGTAAAGGGCCGGCTGGCTTGACCGTTAAAGGGCTCTGTAACCCCCAAAGTACACTCCAAACCAAAAAAAAATACTGTGGCTGCACGTGCATCAACAAAGGAGCAGCACCATGCGTGCGCCTGTGTCCCATAAGTAAAGAGCCGGCTGGCTCATTTCTTAAAGGGTGGTGTAACCCACAAAGTGCACTACTCTCCAGCAAAAATAAAAAAATATTTTTTGTGTTTGTGTGCGCTTTAGCCGCACGTATATATATCAATATAACATAAATGGAGGACCAAACTTTCTCCGATAAAAATAAAATAGGGAAAGATCAAGAACCACTTCCTCCTAGTGCTGTTGCTGCTGCTGGGAGTTGTTCATCATCCCAGAGAGGAAGTAGGAACATCACTACTTTTACTAAACAATTGACCCTCCAACAGTCCCTAGCGATGAGGATGAAGTACGACAGCAGTCATCCTGAAGCAAAACGTATAACTGAGGCCTTGACTGCTATGTTGGTGTTAGACGTGCGTCCGGTATCCGACATTAGTGCAGTGGGATTTAGACAATTGATGGAGGTAGTGTGTCCTCGGTTCCAAATCCCGTCTAGATTCCACCTGCATCCTCAAAGCAGCAGCGACAAGCGTGCGTCTGTCTGTTAAAGGGTGGTGACACCCTCAAAGTGTGCTACACAAACAATTAAAATATTGTTCTTTTTTTTTCTGTCTTTGTGAATTGTGTGGGCTGTAGCCGCACCTGCATCCTTAAAGCAGCAGCGACAAGCGTGCGTCTGTCTGTTAAAGGGTGGTGACACCCTCAAAGTGTGCTACACAAACAATTAAAATATTGTTCTTTTTTTTTCGGTCTTTGTGAAATGTGTGGGCTGTAGCCGCACCTGCATCCTTAAAGCAGCAGCGACAAGCGTGCGTCTGTCTGTTAAAGGGTGGTGTAACTCTCAAAGTGCTCCAAAAAATAAAAAACTATTTTTTTAATGTGTTTGTGACTTGTGTGCGATGTAGCCGCACTTGCATCCTCAAAGCAGCAGCGACAAGCGTGCGTCTGTCTGTTAAAGGGTGGTGACACCTCAAAGTGTTCTACACAAACAATTAAAATATTGTTCTTTTTTTTTCGGTCTTTGTGAAATGTGTGGGCTGTAGCCGCACCTGCATCCTTAAAGCAGCAGCGACAAGCGTGCGTCTGTCTGTTAAAGGGTGGTGTAACTCTCAAAGTGCTCCAAAAAATAAAAAACTATTTTATTAATGTGTTTGTGACTTGTGTGCGATGTAGCCGCACTTGCATCCTCAAAGCAGAAGCGACAAGCGTGCGTCTGTCTGTTAAAGGGTGGTGACACCCTCAAAGTGTGCTACACAAACAATAAAAATATTCTTCTTTTTTCTGTCTTTGTGAATTGTGTGGGCTGTAGCCGCACCTGCATCCTTAAAGCAGCAGCGACAAGCGTGCGTCTGTCTGTTAAAGGGTGGTGACACCCTCAAAGTGTGCTACACAAACAATTAAAATATTGTTCTTTTTTTTAGGTCTTTGTGAAATGTGTGGGCTGTAGCCGCACCTGCATCCTTAAAGCAGCAGCGACAAGCGTGCGTCTGTCTGTTAAAGGGTGGTGACACCCTCAAAGTGTGCTACACAAACAATAAAAATATTGTTCTTTTTTTTCTGTCTTTGTGAATTGTGTGGGCTGTAACCACACTTGAATCCTCAAAGCAGCAGCGACAAGCGTGCGTCTGTCTGTTAAAGGATTACATCGGTGACAGCATCCAAGTAGGCATGTCAGACAGTCCGTACCTGTACTGGCAGGAAAAAGAAGCAATTTGGAGGTCCCTGTACAAACTGGCTCTATTTTACCTGAGTTGCCCCCCCTCCAGTGTGTACTCCGAAAGAGTGTTTAGTGCAGCCGGGAACCTTGTCAGCGAAAGGCGTAGGAGGTTGCTTCCACAAAATGTGGAGAAGATGATGTTCATAAAATGAATTATCAACTCTTCCAGGGAGACCAGCCTCCAGAACGTACAGAGGGACCTGTGGTTCCAGCAGGGACGAATTAATACTCTGTGAGGATGAGGATGTACACACTGAAGAGGGTGAGGAATCGGTGGATGAGGAGGATGAGGATGACAGCTTGCCTCCGTAGAGCCAGTTTGTGCAGGGACAGATAAATTGCCAGCTTGTTTTGTGGGGGCCCAAACGAACCAATCATTTCAGCCACAGTTGTGTGGCAGACCCTGGCGCTGAAATGATTGGTTTGTTAAAGTGTGCATGTCCTGTTTATACAACATAAGGGTGGGTGGGAGGGCCCAAGGACAATTCCATCTTGCACCTCTTTTTTTTCTTTGCATTATGTACAGTTTGGGGCCTAGTTTTTCAATGCCATCCTGTCTGCCACTGCAGTTTCACGCCTAGATGGGTCACGTGTTTGTGCCGCCCACTCGTGTCGCTTAGCATAGTCATCCAGCTACCTCGGTGCAACCTTTTGGACATAAAAACACTATTGTGAGGTGTGAGGTATTCAGAATAGACTGGAAATGAGTGGAAATTAAGGTTATTGAGGTTAATAATAGCATAGTAGCAGAAAAACCTACAAATTCTGTGATTTTAGCTGTTTTTATGCTTTTTTTCAAAAAAATACAGATCCAAAACACAAAACCCAGAACCCAAAACACGGAAGGGTGGTTTTGGCAAAACCAATCCAGATCCAAAACACGAAGAAAGATCCAGATCCAAAACCAAAACACAAAACACGAAAAGTGGCCGGTGCACACCCCTAATATATATATATATATATATATATATATATATATATATACATACGTACATTTGTGTGTATATATATATATATACTGTATATACAGTATGTGTGTATATATGTACTGTATGTATATACACACACACATATATATGCACGTACTTCTGTGCTTGTGTGTGTGTGTGTGTGTATATATATATATATATATATATATGCTCTTATATCCACCTAATTTGTAGACATACATGAGACAGACAGACATGAGACAGACAGACATGAGACAGACAGACATGAGACAGACAGATATGAGACAGACAGACATGAGATGAGATAGACATGAGATGAGATAGATAGACAGACATTAGATAGATAGATAGATAGACAGACATGAGATAGATAGACAGACATGAGATAGACAGACATGAGATACTGTAGATAGGCAGACAGACATGAGACAGACAGACATGAGATAGACATGAGATAGATAGACAGACAGACAGACATGAGATAGACATGAGGTAGATAGATAGACAGACAGACATGAGATAGATAGACAGACATGAGATAAATAGACAGACATGAGATAGACAGACATACAGACAGACATGAGATAGATAGACAGACAGTCATGAGATAGACAGAAATGAGACAGACAGACATCAGACAGACATGAGATAGATAGATAGATAGATAGATAGATAGATAGATAGATAGATAGATAGATAGATAGATAGATAGACATGAGACAGAGAGACAGACATGAGACAGACAGATAGACAGGAGAGAGAGAGCCAGGCAGACAGAGCCTGGCGAGACATTACACTGACCTGAGTGAAGTTAATCTTGACATGCTGGGCTGTGCTGCCTTCCCTCCTCAACTAAGCGCTTGACACTGCTTTGTAGTAGGACGGTTCAGGGGGCATAGCCTCGGTATAATGGGGCGGGCTTCGGTTGTGGGCGGGGCTTAAGCGGGCCGAGGGTGGGCGGGGCTTTGGCCTGGCCTGTCGATCCTCCAAGAGGAGGAGAATGGGTGGGGAGGTCACAATGGACTAAGTTGTGTTTTGTAGCCATTAGATGAGAGGGCTGACTGAGCTGTTCCTTAGTGTTGACAGAAAAAAAAAAAACACTTTTTTTTTCCTGCCTGCACTGCAGTCTGTGTGGGCCTATTTTCAATGGGAGGCCTGGAGCTGTAGCTCCACCCGCCCCATTGTTAATCCGGCCCTGCCAGCAGTACTTCAGTAGCTGGGTTGCCTCCAGCTCTTTCCCTGCACTGAATGGATGCCGCGCGCATGTGCGCAGCATCCATTCTTCTTCTCCAGGGGAGACACCGCCGCACAACTGCGGCGGTGGAGGTGCCCGACCTCCCGACCACCCGCATGACACTTCATACCGTGGGTGAAACAGCGGGGCAGTGCCCAAAGAACAGGACTGTCCTGCTGAAATCGGGAATGGCTGGGAGGGGTGCGCCCTCTATAGGGTGGTGCCCTGTTCGACCGCACTGGTCGAACATGCCTCGAGCCGGCCCTGGTGGTCCCTATTTACCTGCATCATTGCACTTACCTGCCAAGTTCTGCTGGCTGTACAAACCTTCAAGGTATTCTTTGTATATTACAAAATTAGGAGTTTTTCTATTCTTCAATCCTTAGAACAGATTTTCATGAGAACCAGGGGCTAGTGGAGGGGAGTCAGGGTGGTTGATAGAATTGGGAGGGAAGGAGAGAGGGGGGAAGAGATGACCACTAAAGATACACATAAATATAAAATGAGCCTTGCATGTTCTAGCAGCCACAGTTCCTTGAAACACCTTGAAATACCTACGCATGTGTAATCCAGTATTGCTGGGCCCACATGTGCATTGTACAGCAAGCCTGGTTTTGGGCTTCCTGTCACAGTTTCAATAATAACATAATCAATGCAAAGAGAAAAGTAAAGAAAAAGAAAAAAAATATTATTTAATAAAATAATTGAAGGATAAAATGCTTTATTTTAATAATAAGCATTTTATTTTCCTGTGGATTGCCTCTACTTTCACCATCCTTAGATGGTGATGGCATAGGAAAGACTGGTGCATTCAGAGCTCCAGTAATGATCACAGCCTGCAATAGCCATTGCTAGTGGCATGGCTTGTTAAATTTATCCCACTACTTGTTTTATTTCACTGAGATGCTCTCTGAATAGTAAGATAACCGAGGTTCGGATAGAACAGAGGGCACATAAACCCCTAGGCAGGGATGCGTGGGGTTAATAAAGTTACAGTAGGTAGGGGAGTGTTAGTGTTTTATGGTCCGATTGACATTAGGTTAGGATTGGTGGAGTGTTGTGCAAGGGGTGTGGTTAATAGGAGTGTGGGTAGGTCAGCAATGTTACACTGCCTCTTTGGAATCTGATCTGCTAGCTGTTCAGTCACAGGTTGTAGAGCCGTCTGGGCGGCCGTGGCTAGTAATATAGCAGCTGCGCAATCCCGAGCATGCAGCCGTCGCGGCCACGCGCAGTGCGTCCTCACTACAAGACTCTCCTGTCCACCGGCCGTGCCCGGCCTGCGGCGGGGGGATGAGGCAAGGGGGCTCGTGGGGTGCGGGAGCCGGGTGCCTGTACCTTCACAGCAGCGGGGGGCGTGTCACGGCCATCTTCGGGCCCCAGGGGGGCGGGGGCCAGTGGCCATCTTCCCGTTTCAGGGGAAGGGAAAATAATGCAGCAAGGTCTGCCTTCTGTCAAGGGACCCCCCTTAGCAGCCCGTCCCCATCCTTAGTAGTGCCAACATAGTTCCCCAGGGATAGCAGGCTACAAAAAAAAAAAAGGTGCAGCATGGTCTCCCTGCTGCCTTGGGTTTATTCTCATGGCAGCCCTGCACACCTCAGCACAGCAAAGTATGTTTGCTGCCATGGGGTTTCACATGGTGGCCACAATACCCCTCACAGCTGGTGTGGGGGCTGCTAGTTACAATGCAGATAACATGAGGTAAGGGTTTAGGGTTCAAGCCCAGGGATAGCCTATTTATATTTCAATATATTTTGGTAATGTTTATAGTTCCAGCTGGTTGCGATGGTGCTGCCGCACTGGATCCTGGTACTATTGCTGGACAGCTGGGGGCAGTGGGGGTGCTCTTACCCCCCCACGGTTTCCGCAGCCTGGTGGTGTGGGGTAGTCTTTAACACCTTGGCTTGCCTGCGTTATGCGTCACTCGGGCCCAGCAAAAAAAAAAAAAAGAAAATATGGTCGGCCTCGCCCTCCGCCTTTTCTTTTATGCAAGTACTTAGTAGTTTATGCACATTTCATAATTAGGGCCAGATGATACGCATGGTGGTAAGGGTGCTATTAAGTTGATCCTTAATTAGGTAGATGGTATATGGTTACGCCTGTGGGAGTTATGCATCGGTAAGCCTACAGTATATTATATTAATAATAACGTTTGGGAGGCGGTGGTCTTTTTATCTGGTTGCAGACTAAGAGCAGTTCTCCAGTGCTCATGACAGACGCAGCCCCTGTTGGGCTTTGGGAATAGGTAATTACAGTGTAGGGAGGTTTCCTCACGTCTCTGTGTCAGGAGACGGCGGTCTTTCGCTCGCTTGTTATTTGTTTATTGTTAGGGCTCATTTCATACGTAACCCACGACTACAAATACGTGGCGTATCTCGTTTCTCGGCCAAGGCCATTTCCTCAGTAGGCTTACCAGCCCACCCCCCTCACATTCTTTATTTGGTCTACTCACAGTCGGCTGGTCAGTGTCAGCTAAACCAGCTTTAATTAATTTAGTCATAAAAACAGTTTTGTTAATCAATACTATTGTCAGAGCACTTATTTCATAAATAAATGCAGTTATTTCGATACACATTGAATGCGTTGTATCACACGTTCGCATAAGCCAGCAAGTCAGATACCGCGGCTTTGTTTTGCAGTTTGTCTGCCTGGTTTATTATTAGATCTATTGCGTTATAGATTTTGTCATATGACATTCATGTAATACAGCAAACAGTCTAGTCATGTACATTGTTGACATTCGAAAATTATAAGCAGTACGCGCAATAAAGATATATTAATTTAATATTAATACAAGCAATTATTTCAATCTGTTTAAGACCATATCATCCATCAAACTCATTCGTTACAGCTGTTTAGTCATGCCCATAGATAAGAAAATAAGTGTTGCAGAGTGGCGGATACAAGTACGATATGTATCATAGGGTAGTCTTAAGTTAAGCTATCACAAATGTGTTCTTGCGCATTATTAATATCACGCTAATATATACTTTCTGTTTCTTAAATGTACTAATTTACATTACATGGGTATCACTGAGTTTAATAGAGTTTGGGAGTGTCTTGGGACCCTATGACCACGTAGGGACTTGAAGCGTGCGCCGCTCCCCCTCCCAACATGAGCTCGAGTTGGAGTCAGCTTGTGAATGGTATCATGGGCTCATAGTCTATAATCAAGTATTAGGAGCCTATCATCTCCTCTTCTGTTATTCTTCACTTGTTTACTCGCTTTATCTGTTATAAACTGTTTGGACCACCCATTTGGTCATAAGCGTGCATACATAGGAACACCACGTGTCGGTGCGTCATTTTTCTTTTGTCCATATGAATTCCCCTTATACTTTCTGTAGCTGAATTGTATTGATCCCCGTACAGAGAATGGGTATGATATACCGCCAGCCGCATGGCGGTTCGATTACTGACGGCGGCAGCCCGACAGGAGCAGAGTTAGAAGCAGCGGAAGCCCGACAGCGCTGGAAATCCCGATCGGGGATAGGTAAGTATAGACTAACCTAACCTAACTCCCCTAACCCTCCTTAGGGGTGCCTAACCCTAACTTCCCCAAGTGCCTAACCCTAACCACCCCCTTCCCCGCTGCCTAAACCTAAGTCCCCCGGGGGGGTGCCTAACCCTAAGTCCCCCCCGGGGGTGTCTAACCCTAACCCTCCCTCCCCCTAGCCTAACCCTAACCCTCCCGGGGGGTGCCTAACCCTAAGTCCCCCCCGAGAGCCCTAAACCTAACCCCCCCCCACGGCTGTCCGCTTGCGGCGCCCGGCATCACTACGATTGGGGAAATGCAGGCGTCTACATCTAGATGCCCGGCATTTCACCCATGCCGGGATAAGACAGCCGGGAAGCCGGCTGCCGGTATTTAGGCAGTCGGCTTCCCGATTGCTTCCCCCGTACAGTAATTTATGCTCTTTACCTGTAGCCGGTGCTCGTGCGTGCTGTACCACTAAATGAATGTATCAATTTTCTTTTGTCTGTATAATTTTCCGATACTTTCAGTAGTTGTATTGCATTTATTCCTAAGGATTTCTGGCCCTTTTTCCTATAGCCGGAGCTCGCGGTTTGGTTTTTTCTTTCCCATGAGGAGGTGTTTTTTCCATACCATTTTAATTTGGCAGCTCTGTCTAATACATTGTGAGGTCATACATAAGGTACGTTCATGCGATAGCTGCTGGCATGATTGCACATATCCCCTTAGCGATTCAGTTCCTTCTCAGACGCAGTATCTGACCTTTGGGAACATTTGTTTTATATTTTACATGTGGGTGTGGACAATTTTTATATTCCAAATATTGTTCATAGGAGTTAGGCAAGATACACATGTTTGCATTGTAGTGTCATCCCTATTCCAATTGAGACCTAATCATATATATATTTATCTTACATACAGGTACAGTTTTGACCCAAGTTCAACCCCCACATGCAATGCTCTTCAAAATACAACATATCTCATACGCACCCCCCTTTTATTTTACAAATATATGTTCATAGAATTTAGGGAGCTACACAAATTACATTGCATTCTCACTCACATTCATATATACCTAATCATGTGTATATATATATATATATATATATATATCTGTCAACGGGAAACAGGTTTGACCCGAGTCCACCACCCCACATACAACACTTTTTTAAGCACACCATAGCTTATACACAGCCCTCTGGTTTCCCCAGGCTGTGAGTTGTCGTCTCCTAATGGCTTGGTGAGGCTCGGCCAGTGTTTTATGCGGGGTTGCCTGTATCGGGGAATTATACATTCCTCGATTCAGGTGCCATCACTGCTCTGCGTGTGTCTATGGGGGCGCTTTGTGGCCCCTGCTGTCTTTTACCCTCTCCCCAGCATCGGCCATGTTGACGCGCTGGGTCCACTTATTCAGCAGTTAGGTTTGATTTGCATCTGTGGCTCCTTGTGTCTCGTTTGCTTTGTTCATTGCTGTGCTTGCGCATTGCATGAATTTATGGGACCCTGGACTTCGACACTGCCCCTGTTTTCTCTTTTTGTTTCAGACATCGATGCAACCGGATCCCCTCCTACCGCCACCCCAGGGATCGATTTGTCGCTTCTGTTGTCAGGGATGGAGTCGTCAGTACAAATGATACCCCGTACAATCCTCAAGACATCATGGAGAGTTTTTGCATGTCTGTCCTTGGCTCCTCAGTCCTTGGATCGCCTATCATGCTTTGTGGCAGCAGTGAGAGACTGTCTTGCAGTCTCAGCTCGGCAGGGGATACAGGCTCTATGATGATGGAAGTCAAACGCCTATTTCATGTGGACTTATGATGTGTTATGTTTGTTTGTGGACTTGAGTGCTTCGGCCAACTTGCCACCTTTCCGGTGGGGGTCTCGAGGGATTTTGCCCTATTTTTTGCCCTGCGCAGGACAACGTTTGGCTAATACCAATAGTTAAACTGAATGACAAATAACAACATGAATATGAGAATGACATTACTAACGAAAATAAAAAGATCCAACAGGTTTTTTGTAGGTTTTTACCTCGGGTCAAGTCCTCCTTCCCCCCCTTTCCCTCCTCCCCATCACCTCCCTCTGCAATATGCCATAGTCACGGTACTCATGTGTATTTCATGTATTGCAGCAGGTGGTTTACAGGATTATAGCTCATTTGTTTATCGGACACTTGTTTATATTTTGGGCAGGTCATCCCGCTTTGCTAGTTTGGGTTGGGAGGCATTAGTGCCCTGTATACGGATGTCAGGGGAGGACTTTGGTTCTCCTTTGGTCTTAGCAATTCACCTGGGAGGGAATGATTTGTGCGGGCAGATGTCGCTTTACTTGCGGCACACTATTTGTTCATGATTTGGGTGGGTTGCTTGGCTTTGGCCAGATGTCGTGATATTTTGTCCAATATTGTGCTAGCCTTTCCTGGTGATGTAGGTGCATGATTGGGAGTGGGGTAGATTTGTGGAGCATCACCCTTTAATGGGGTACAAGATGCCTAGCAGGGACAAATTTCATTTATAGAGTGTTTTTTGTTCGGAGTGGGGAGGTTTTAGAGAGAAGGTTGTATGGTGGCGGGCACGTTCTATCATTGGGAAGGGGAACATGCGTGGCGGGAAAGAACGTCAGTATCTATAAAGCGTCTACCTTGCTGCAGTATGAGCGGTGCGCCCCCTTCTATACATTGGTTAGGCTGATTTTACCCTACTGGGGTCAGCGGCACCTCTCGTCGGAGAGGGCTAAAATAGTGCATTGGGATGGGGCTGGATACTGTCTCACTTGCCAGAGAGGGATATCAGCCCTTGCAAGTTTTATATCACTATTACACTTGAATTGGGATATTGGCCCGTTCAGTGAGTGTTTTTACATCCTTGCATAAGTCAAGTGTGGGGCGTCAGGTTACTGGCCGTTCTTTCGTATGCCACCGTACTCTGATTGTAAAATAAATAAAGCTGACCATATATTTTTAATCGCATATATACTTGGTCTGTCTCTTTATTTTATTTAAGCTTGGTTTAATAACTTTGTGGTTGCACGCATTATCTGAGTTTATGGCCAGTGGCGGAACTCCTGGAGACAATGGAGTCATTTGCCGCCAGACCTTAAGGAGGCACCCGGCTCCATTGTCACCTGGCCATTCTGTGTCCACCAGTTGCAGGGTTGAGGATCCGCATGGAGGAGGAGCGTCGCTGCTGATCGGTGCTCCACCTCCATGACCTGCTGCTGCCGGAGTGCTCTATGGTCACGTACGTCACGTAGCATGTGACCGCCGCAACCCGTCTGAGCACCATACACACAAGCAGGGGGGATTTCTAAGTAAATAGAAACCCCCCTGCCTGCCGATCAGTAACAAACATGCCGCCAGCGAGAGTCAGACAGACTGCTGCAGAGCCGTAACTAGACTTTTTGGTGCCCTGTGCCAGAAAGAGCATTGGCGCCCCCCTCATTTTTCAAAGGTACATAATGCACCCAAAAAAAGGGCCATGGCTTCATGGGGAAGGGCCAGGGAAGAGAAAGGAAAGGCCAGGAGATGCTGGGGATAAAATAAGAGGAAGATACAAGCAAGAATGATAATAAACAGAAATTTGACAGGCCCAAACAGCGCCCCCTGACCTGTGGTGCCCTGTGCGATGGCAGTGGCCGCACTACCCTAGCTACGGCCCTGGACTGCTGTATACATGGAGGGAGCCTTCCGGCTCCTGCAGTGGTGATGGGAGAGACGTCATGATGTCATGAAGTTTTTCCCATAGTCCTGAGTGGGAGGACAGAGGAGCGGACGGTGGCGGGCACAGGAATGGGAATTCAGGTAAGTAATCTGTGTGTGTCTTGTATAACATCTGTAAGGGGCACTGTATAGGGGGGACCCACTACTGGGGGCACTAAATAATGAGGCACTGCATAGGGGGGACCCACTACTGGGGGCACTACATAACAGGGCACTTTATAAGGGGCACTACTGGGGGCACTGCATAGGAAGGGCCACTACTGAGGGCACTACTGGGGACACTGCATAGGGGGACCACTACTGGAGGCACTGTAAAAGGGGGGTACTGCATAAGGGGCACTACTGGAGGCACTGCATAGGGGGACCATTACTGGGTGGCACTACATATACAGACACTGCATAAGTGGCACTACTGAGGGCACTGTATAAGAGGCACTACTGGGGGCACTGCAAAGGGGACCACTACTGGGGGCACTGTATAAGAGGAACTGCATAGGGGGGCGGCAGCTGGGGATGGCATAGGTGCTGGCAGGGATGTCTTAAGAGAGGAGGGGGCCCATGTGCACTCTCTATGCAGGGCCCCCTCCTCTCTCCCCGGTAGCCGACTGACGCAGCTGGCCAGCCACCAGAGTATTAGTAGACTCCGGGCAATAGCGTGTGCCTGGAGTCTACTGCGCATGCACAGAACGCCAGAAAAAAATGGCCACGTCTGACATTTTCCGGCATTCTGTGCATGCGTAGTAGACTCTGTGCACTAGAGTGTGCCCGGAGTCTACTGCGCATGCGCAGAACACCGGTGATCTGAGCAGCGCAGACACCCGATGCGGGACATTGGACAGGTGAGTTTAAATTAATTTGGGTGCAGGGTGTGTGGTGCGGGGCCCCCCTGGACCCGGGGGCCCGTGTGCCTCGCACACACTGCACCCATTATAGATACGCCACTGGGTGCTGGGGTGGGGTCAATTTTAATTTGGGGGGGGGCACCAACATTTATCTTGCCTCCGGGCACCTGGGATGAAGTTACACCACTGAGTATGGCAGTCACTTGGATGGGCCCTGTATTGTAAAGAGATCACTGTAATGCACTATTTTGAGTATATCGTTTTAGCTTTGTCAGATGGGGCTGGTACAGTAGGTATTGTATTTTTCATATATTGTGTTGGCTATTTAAACCACACCCACAATAGGATAACCAAGCCCACATTGTAATGCGCTGATAGAAAAGCCTGGGCCACTTGCTTGTGTATGCCCCCCGTGTGCCCTTTTTAAAAAAAAAAAAAATCCTGCTCTGGACTCCACCTTTTTGACAAACCACAGTCCAATCTCTATCCGTTACATCACCCCCAAAACTCTTGAAAGGCTTGTGTACACCCCCTTATCACATACTCT
Source organism: Taudactylus pleione (assembly GCA_031769625.1). Classification (NCBI taxonomy): domain Eukaryota; kingdom Metazoa; phylum Chordata; class Amphibia; order Anura; family Myobatrachidae; genus Taudactylus; species Taudactylus pleione. The sequence goes on along the minus strand of JAUIMM010001030.1, from coordinate 9,698,122 downwards.
GAAAATGTCCTTCTTTCCCATATCAAAACCATCTCTCACAACCTCCTCTCTAAAGTAGGGGTGTGCACCGGCCACTTTTCGTGTTTTGTGTTTTGGTTTTGGATCTGGATCTTTATTCGTGTTTTGGATCTGGATTGGTTTTGCCAAAACCACCCTTCCGTGTTTTGGGTTCTGGGTTTTGTGTTTTGGATCTGTATTTTTTTTTAAAAAAGCATAAAAACAGCTAAAATCACAGAATTTGTAGGTTTTTCTGCTCCTATGCTATTATTAACCTCGATAACCTTAATTTCCACTCATTTCCAGTCTATTCTGAACACCTCACACCTCACAATAGTGTTTTTATGTCCAAAAGGTTGCACCGAGGTAGCTGGATGACTATGCTAAGCGGCACAAACACGTGACCCATCTAGGAGTGACACTGCAGTGGCAGACAGGATGGCAGTTAGAAAAACTAGGCCCCAAACTGTACATAATGCAAAGAAAAAAAAGAAGTGCAAGATGGAATTGTCCTTGGGCCCTCCCACCCACCCTTATGTTGTATAAACAGGACATGCACACTTTAACAAATGAATCATTTCAGCGCCAGGGTCTGCCACACAACTGTGGCTGAAATGATTGGTTCGTTTGGGCCCCCACAAAACAAGCTGGCAATTAATGTGTCCCTGCACAAACTGGCTCTACGGAGGCAAGATGTCATCCTCATCCTCCTCATCCACCGATTCCTCACCCTCTTCAGTGTGTACATCCTCATCCTCACAAAGTATTAACTCGTCCCCACTTGAATCCACCACCACAGGTCCCTCTGTACCTTCTGGAGGCTGGTCTCCCTGGAAGAGCTGATAATTCATTTTGATGAACATCATCTTCTCCACATTCTGTGGAAGCAACCTCCTACGCCTTTCGCTGACAAGGTTCCCGGCTGCACTAAACACTCTTTCGGAGTACACACTGGAGGGGGGGCAACTCAGGTAAAATAGAGCCAGTTTGTACAGGGGCCTCCAAATTGCCTCTTTTTCCTGCCAGTACAGGTATGGACTGTCTGACATGCCTACTTGGATGCTGTCACCGATGTAATCCTCCACCATTCTGTCAATGGTGACAGTATCATATGCAGTGACAGTAGACATGTCAGAAATTGTTGCCAGGTCCTTCAGTCCGGACCAGATGTCCAAACTTTGTCCTGCCTGCCCTGCATCACTGCCAGCGGGTTGCTTAGGATACCTAAGTTTTTTCCTGGCAGCCCCAGTTGCGGGAGAAAATGAAGAAGGAGCCGTTGACGTGTCACGTTCCGCTTCAGCTGACAGTGTGTTCACCAGCAGGTCTTTGCACCTCTGCAGGCTTGTGTCGGCCGGAAAGAGAGACACCACATAGGCTTTAAACCTAGGATCAAGCACGGTGGCCAAAATGTAGTGGTCTGATTTCAACAGATTGACCACCCTGGAATCCTGGCAAAGCGAATGAAGGGCTTCATCCACAAGTCCCACATGCCGAGCGGAATCGCTCCGTCTTAGCTCCTCCTTCACTTTCTCCAGCTGCTTCTGCAAAAGCCTGATGAGGGGAATGACCTGACTCAAGCTGGCTGTGTCTGAACTGACTTCACGTGTGGCAAGTTCGAAGGGCTGGAGAACCTTGCACAACACGGAAATCATTCTCCACTGCGCTTGAGTCAGGTGCATACCCCCTCCTTTGCCTATGTCATAGGTGGATGTATAGGCTTGTATGGCGCTCCAGTCTTCGGCACGCAGTCGCTGAATGGCGAAAGTGGCCAGAAATTTTTCGGGCCACCCAAAGCGTCTCCTGCATGCCCCTGTCGCTTTTCAGAAAATTCTGCACCACCAAGTTTATTGTGTGAGCAAAACATGGGACGTGCTGGAATTTGCCCAGATGTAATGCCCGCACAATATTGGTGGCGTTGTCAGATATCACAAATCCCCAGGAGAGTCTAAGTGGGGTAAGCCACTGGGCGATGATTTCCCTCAGTTTCTCTAAGAGGTTGTCGGCGGTGTGCCTCTTACTGAAACCGGTGATACACAGCGTAGCCTGCCTTGTAACGAGCTGGCGTTTCTGAGATGCTGCTACTGGTGACGCTGCTGCTGTTGCTGCGTAAGGTGATACATCTACCCAGTGGGCTGTCACAGTCATATAGTCCTTAGTCTGCCCTGTTCCACTTGTCCACATGTCCGTGGTTAAGTGGACATTGTGTACAACGGCATTTTTCAGGACACTGAGGACACTTTTTCTGACGTTTCTGTACAGTCTCGGTATCGCCTGCCTAGTGAAGTGGAATCTAGACTGGATTTGGAACCGGGGACACACTACCTCCATCATTTGTCTAAATCCCACTGCACTAATGGCGGATACCGGACGCACGTCTAACACCAACATTGCAGTCAAGGCCTCAGTTATACGTTTTGCTTCAGGATGACTGCTGTCGTACTTCATCCTCCTCGCTAAGGACTGTTGGAGGGTCAATTGTTTAGTAAAAGTAGTGGTGTTCCTACTTCCTCTCTGGGATGATGAACGACTCCCAGCAGCAGCAACAGCAGCAGCGGCAGCAGTAGGCGTAGCAATGCAGGATCCTCCGAAGGAATCCCGGATAGGAGAGTCAGTCATGCCAGTGACATGGCCTGCAGGACTACTTCCGATCCTGACTAAGGAGGAAATTGACAAGGAGGGAGTTGACGGTGTGGTTTGCAGTTGCTTGGATACAACAGGACAACGGGATTTAGGTGTCCCTGGACTGCTTACGGTCTTAGCCAAAGTTTCTGAACTTGACAGTAACTTTTTATGAACGCGCTGCAGGTGCCGTATAAGGGAGGATGTTCCTAGGTGGTTGACGTCCCTACCCCTACTTATTTCACCTTTACATATGGTACATATGGCAAGACAGTTGTTGTCCGGATTTGGATAGAAATATTGCCAGACCAGGCATGACCGTGATGGGCTTTTTCATCCCACGGACAACAACTGTCTCCCCCGGAGCCTGATTTAAACAAACCACATCACCATCAGAATCCTCCTCGCCAACTTCCTCCTCAGCGCCAGCTACACCAGTATCCTCATCCTGTTGTACTTCAACAGTGACATCTTCAATTTGCATATCAGCAAGTGGACTGTGGGTGCTCCTTTCAGCACTTGCAGGGGGCGTGCAAATGGTGGAAAGAGCCACCTCTTCCCGTCCAGTGCTGGGAAGGTCAGGCATCGCAACCACCACCACACTTGGACTCTCCTTGGGGATTTGTGATATCTTCTTAGAAAGCACAGTTCTTCGCTGTGCTTTTGCCAGCTTAACTCTTTTGATTTTTTTAGTGGGAGGAGGGCTTCCATCGTCATGTGAAGCTGAACCACTAGTCATGAACATACTAGGGATCGACCTTAGCCGTTCCTTGCCACTCCGTGTCGTAAATGGCATATTGGCAAGTTTACGTTTCTCTTCAGCTGATTTAAATGTCTTTTTCAAGGTCATTTTCCTGAACTTTGCCATTTGGGATTGTATGTGCCCTCTACTATGACATTGGGCATCGGCCTTGGCAGACGACGTTAATGGCATGTTATCGTCTATGTCATGACTAGTGGCAGCAGCTTCAGCACTAGGAGGAAGAGGTTCTTGATCTTTCTCTATTTTATTTTTATCGGAGAAAGTTTGGTCCTCCATTTATGTTATATCGATTTGATATATACGTGCGGCTAAACACAGAAAATAATTTTTTTTTTGGTTTGTACTGGAGTGTACTTACGGGGGTTACAGCACCCTTAACGGTCAAGCCAGCCGGCCCTTTACTTATGACACAGGCGCACGCTTGGCACTACTTTGTTGATGCACGTGCGGCTACTGCGCACACAATTCACAAACACAGAAAATAATTTTTTTTTTGGTTTGGACTGGAGTGTACTTTCGGGGGTTACAGCACCCTTAACGGTCAAGCCAGCTGGCCCTTTACTTATGACACAGGCGCACGCTTGGCACTACTTTGTTGATGCACGTGCGGCTACTGCGCACACAATTCACAAACACAGAAAATAATTTTTTTTTTGGTTTGGACTGGAGTGTACTTTCGGGGGTTACAGCACCCTTAACGGTCAAGCCAGCCGGCCCTTTACTTATGACACAGGCGCACGCTTGGCACTACTTTGTTGATGCACGTGCGGCTACTGCGCACACAATTCACAAACACAGAAAATAATTTTTTTTTTGGTTTGGACTGGAGTGTACTTTCGGGGGTTACAGCACCCTTTAACGGTCAAGCCAGCCGGCCCTTTACTTATGACACAGGCGCACGCTTGGCACTACTTTGTTGATGCACGTGCGGCTACTGCGCACACAATTCACAAACACAGAAAATAATTTTTTTTTGGTTTGGACTGGAGTGTACTTTCGGGGGTTACAGCACCCTTTAACGGTCAAGCCAGCCGGCCCTTTACTTATGACACAGGTGCACGCTTGGCACTACTTTGTTGATGCACGTGCGGCTACTGCGCACACAATTCACAAACCCAGAAAATAATTTTTTTTTGGTTTGGACTGGAGTGTACTTTCGGGGGTTACAGCACCCTTTAACGGTCAAGCCAGCCGGCCCTTTACTTATGACACAGGCGCACGCTTGGCACTACTTTGTTGATGCACGTGCGGCTACTGCGCACACAATTCACAAACACAGAAAATAATTTTTTTTTTGGTTTGGACTGGAGTGTACTTTGGGGGTTACAGCACCCTTTAATGGTCAAGCCAGCCGGCCCTTTACTTATGACACAGGCGCACGCTTGGCACTACTTTGTTGATGCACGTGCGGCTACTGCGCACACAATTCACAAACACAGAAAATTATTTTTTTTTTGGTTTGGATTGGAGTGTACTTTCGGGGGTTACAGCACCCTTAACGGTCAAGCCAGCCGGCCCTTTACTTATGACACAGGCGCACGCTTGGCACTACTTTGTTGATGCACGTGCGGCTACTGCGCACACAATTCACAAACACAGAAAATAAAATTTTTTTTGGTTTGGACTGGAGTGTACTTTCGGGGGTTACAGCACCCTTAACGGTCAAGCCAGCCGGCCCTTTACTTATGACACAGGCGCACGCTTGGCACTACTTTGTTGATGCACGTGCGGCTACTGCGCACACAATTCACAAACACAGAAAATAATTTTTTTTTTGGTTTGGACTGGAGTGTACTTTGGGGGTTACAGCACCCTTTAACGGTCAAGCCAGCCGGCCCTTTACTTATGACACAGGCGCACGCTTGGCACTACTTTGTTGATGCACGTGCGGCTACTGCGCACACAATTCACAAACACAGAAAATAATTTTTTTTTTGGTTTGGACTGGAGTGTACTTTCGGGGGTTACAGCACCCTTAACGGTCAAGCCAGCCGGCCCTTTACTTATGACACAGGCGCACGCTTGGCACTACTTTGTTGATGCACGTGCGGCTACTGCGCACACAATTCACAAACACAGAAAATTATTTTTTTTTTGGTTTGGACTGGAGTGTACTTTCGGGGGTTACAGCACCCTTAACGGTCAAGCCAGCCGGCCCTTTACTTATGACACAGGTGCACGCTTGGCACTACTTTGTTGATGCACGTGCGGCTACTGCGCACACAATTCACAAACACAGAAAATATTTTTTTTTTGGTTTGGATTGGAGTGTACTTTCGGGGGTTACAGCACCCTTTAACGGTCAAGCCAGCCGGCCCTTTACTTATGACACAGGCGCACGCTTGGCACTACTTTGTTGATGCACGTGCGGCTACTGCGCACACAATTCACAAACACAGAAAATAATTTTTTTGGGGGTTTGGACTGGAGTGTACTTTGGGGGTTACAGCACCCTTTAACGGTCAAGCCAGCCGGCCCTTTACTTATGATACAGTCGCACGCTTGGCACTACTTTGTTGATGCACGTGCGGCTACTGCGCACACAATTCACAAACACAGAAAATATATTATTTTTTTAGCACTTGGGGGGAGCACCCCTGATGGACAGAGCACCCCCTGGACAACACTACAGCACCCCTTTAGGACTGGGACACTGCACAGGACTTTGGAGTGGACACAGCCCCTATGGAGAACTGACTGCACAACACAGTCCAGCCAGCCCCTATGGACTTTGAAGTAGTGGACACAGCCCCTATTAACAACAGCAGCACAGTACAACACAGCCAGCCCCTATGGACTTTGAAGTAGTGGACAACAGCAGCACTACACTACACTACACTACACAGCCCTAACTCCCACCCTCCCTCTTCACTGTCCACAGCCGAGTGAGAAAATGGCGCCGACGCGGGTACCTTATATAGGATCCAAAACCCGCGAGACTCGGAAGGCGGGATGATGACGTTTTGCCTCGATTTCAGATCCGAGTCAGGCGGGAAAAGTCGAGCCTGACTCGGATCGGACTCGGATCGGGGGGGCTCGGGGGGGTTCGGATTTCAGAAATCCGAACCCGCTCACCCCTACTCTAAAGCAACTCTTCTTGACCTCTCTGCAGCATTTGACACTGTGGACTGCCCTATTTTACTTTGTTTCCTTCACTAAAATTAATGAAAATAATATTAATAATTACAGTAATAATATTAAGAATAATAAGCTAAATTCCAACTTAACCTAATAATCAGTTCACCACTGGGTGAAGCATAGTTAAAAAATCTAGCTATTTATACCCATATAAAAAGGTACAAAAACCCCAATAACTTATTTAACTTTGAAGCAGAGCTCTATCACATGGCTCTGGGTTTAAAATACAGCAAGAATAAGACAAAAAATGTTATTGCATAATATGATGTTAAATTGCAAAACAAAAGTGTTTATCCAAAAGAGAAATTGTCTTTTGATTTAAAATGGTTTGATAACCAACTGACAGTTGATAGTTATCTATGCCATATGTTCTTATTCCTATTAGAGTGGAGGTAAAAGGCAAATGAATCGCATTGCATGCTGATGTACAAATATGAGCAGTAAAGAGGGACATCTTGTGGAATGACTAGAGAAGTGCAGCCCAGAGATGCTGATTCAAATCCGGTCTTACTGAGCCAAGTGATACCCCTTTCACACTTGTTGCAATAACCCGGGTTATTGCACATGAACGCACATAAGGTCATGCAAGCCGGTCGCCGTAGATGAGAGGAAGAGGCCAAGAAATCTCCGTCAGCCGACGGAGATCCTGGCCTCTTTTCTCCCCTCCAATGGCGGCGACACGTTTCCGTTTCAGGAAACAGAGGCCGTCACCGTTCCCTCCCTGCCCACAAACGGCAGCAGACAGTTAATCAATGACAGTCTGCGTGCAGGATCGCAGACCCGATCATCGGGAATCTGCTTTCAGTAGTGCACTAGCGTGGACAGCTGAATAAGGCCCTGTGTTTGTAAATATCTTTGAAAAGTATATCATAGATAGATGAACTATGAGCCAAATTTTAATAAACCTGTGTATGCATATCTTTAAGAGATCCTACTGCACAAACCTACTTTGATTATTTAACCACAACAGGTTTTACCAATACACCAGATTATGAAATAAATATTGGTGTTCCTTTGTTTTAAAACTGTGTGCATTTCTCTACGTGAGAGTTTGGGAAAACTCCTTACCTCTTTGCTGCATGTTCCAGCAAGCAGTCGCTACCAGTAAGAGACTGACAAACATCTGGGTATGTGTACTGTAACCACAGCATTTCTAATATTGGGGTAGATGTATGAAGCTTAGAAGCAGTATCAGCGCATGTTATGTGCGCTGATACCGCTTCTCCCCGATGTATGATCGTGGGTCTGGGCAGTAAATGACAGGGGCGCTTTGCGCCCCTGTCATTATCGGCGCTGCTATCAACAAGACAGAAGCGCCGAGCGGCAGGGCCATGTACGAACGGTCATATCGCATGACCGTTCGGCCGGCTGTAGCTGTCATTATCGTCAGCTACAGCCTGGCGCTAGCCTATCCCTACAGCAGGGACAGCGCTGTCCCTGCTAGGGCTGCTGCTGGCTCCAGGGCTGCATGTGGCGATCTCGCGATACTTGCGAGATCCTGCGCATGCTCAGTGGAGCCGGCCGGGACAGAGACACAATGCATCAGCTCTAGGCTGATGCGCTGCTGTCTCTAGCGGGTAGCGCCGGAGGGGGTTGTTATCGCTCCCCCACTCCAGCCGATGAGATGTTTATACATCTCATCGTTAGTGCTTCCTGCTTCGCCTCGGTAAAGAGTCGAAGCAGGAAGCGGTATAGCGGCACGGTAAGTGCCGCTATCATACATCTACCCCATTGTTTCATATACTGTAGTCTTGCCAATGATTTTATGTGACAAGCTTATATTTTACACTCTACTAGTTAAGGCCCTGATTCAGACCCACTCGCGAGCGGCTGTCCGCTCGCAAGTGGGTCGATGTTCTGCACTGAGCATGCGCACGACGGAGGGAGCTCCGTCGTGCGCATGCGCCAGACTCAACGAGCGAAGGACTTTTTTTCGCTCGTTGTGTCTGATCAAAGGGGGCGTGCTGTCGATGTTGATTGACAGCACGCCCCCTTTGGTGGGCGTGCCGGGGGCGTGCCTCCCTGACGGGGGCGTTCCTAAGGGAACGCCTCCCATCAGAAGCCGGCCCACTGACATCACTAGTGATGTCAGTGGGAGTGATTTGGGCTCTGATAGAGCCAAAATCACTCCGGGCCTTGCGGTTGAAAACCTCAACCGCAGGCTCCGGCTCGCAGTTTCGATGGTCGCGATGGTCAAGACCATCACGGCCATCAAACTGCACGCTCGTATAGGCTGTGGGTGGTGACCCACAGCTATACGAGCGTCCAGGAGGACGCTCCATAGTTATGGAGGCCGGCCCTCATTCAGAGCGTGCGCTCTGCTCAGAGCGTACGGCTCTGAATGAGGGCCTAAGTCTACTCTGCTCTGTGTAGATCTGCATTAGTTTGCCTATGTCTGACTACCTTTAACATGTGACAGGTCAAAGGGTTGAATCCTCCATATTAGCAGTGCATTGCAGTAGGGATGGGCAGAACGATTCACTACACTGAGTTGAGCCACATGGCTCAACTCAGTGAAGTGTCTCGAGTCAGTGTCTTGAGACACGACTCTTTATGTAGGGCAGTGCTGTAGCCAGCAGGGGAGCCAGCGACTCAGAGTGAGTCGCTGACAGCTCCGGCCCCTGCAGCCTAGCACTACAGCTCAGGGCTCTCACTGACTCCTCCTGAGTCAGTGAACTCCCCGAGCCCTGGCAGTAGCTGCGCGACTCAGAGTGAGTCACTGACAGCTCCACCCCCTACACTGCTGATCTGACTCAGAGGAGAAGTATAATCAGGTCGCATCAGCAGTGTAGGGGGCGGAGCTGTCACTCACTCTAGCTGCCTCTGACAGAGAGGTTAGGGAGGTGGGTGTCTCAACTCACCAAACACTGAGTGACTCGAATCATTCACTCATCTGAATGATTCGAGTCAGTGTGTTGAGACACTCACTCACTAGCCATCTCTACACTGCAGTATTGGTAATGGTTATGACTAGAATAGGGGGCTGCAGGGGTGACATCACATCCACATGACCGGCGCTGAAAGGGGGAGGGGCAAGTATGAAAACGGGGCCAAAAGTGTCCCCTCGCGGGCTCGCTACGCTTCGGGCATGGTGGCTTGTTACGCTCGCCACAAATATTTATTCCCCCTCTGTGCCCTAGTGGATGGTGACACAGGAGCGGTCCAGCCTCCTGCAGCGGTCACGTAGTTGATATGTCACAGAGGTCCTTTAGCCACATAGGATCTAGAATCAACCCAATCCCTAGTAATGTCTAAATCCCCTTCACGGAGAGGACTCTGACATCATCAGCCAGTGTCCAGCATCATTCCCTGCCATCCAAGTAGGCATAGAGGGGGAATATAACAATGTGGCTCGCTACGCTCGATACAGTGCCTGAAGCGCGGCAAGTGCAGCGAGCCCGCAAGGGGACAACAAACTTGTTTAAGTGGGGACAAAGCACTTCTTTAGCTGGCTGTCATGGGCAGGAACTGCACTTCCGCCCTCACTCACGTCACTTCCAGGTCCCTAGCACGTAGGGGAAATACAGCCAACCCTGCAGTATTCTGTTTTAACATGCTGACAGGATGTGAAGTCTTCTCAACCCACAAGGCTAATATCTTCTTATTGCTCGCGCACACACAAGTACAGTTACCTACTCTGCAGAACCACAGTTGTATTATATGGACAATCATTCCGGTCTATTGGCCTGATTCAGACCCGCTCGCAAGCGGGTCGATGGTGGCCCAGTGCGCATGCGGACGACGGAGCGGAGAGGCCAGGATCTCCGTCGGCTGACAGAGATTTCCTGGCCTCTTTTACTCATCTGCGGTGGTTAGCTTGTGTGACTCCATGATCACTCAGCTGACAAAAGGAATCAGAGATGATCAGATGCTGCTTCCTTGGACACAGCTCGGGTCAGTAATGCGTGCAGGAGGTGTGACACCGCATGCTGCATTACCATATTACAGCTATCACAGCTGCTAAAATGTTAGATAGCATACCCGTTTGCAGCTGAATCACCCCCTCTGTTCTGCAGTGATTTCTGAAACTCAAGTGATTTTGGCAGCTCCTAATATACCCTATTCCAAGGGTATGAGAAAACGCTGCCTGCACTGTCATTTACTTCTAATTTGCATAGTTATTTAGGTTATAGGTGATGTAAAAAAGATGAACTTCAGGGTCCAGTCTTCAATCCGGTCAATGCGAGGTATCCCAGCTAGTATATTATAAGTGAGAAAGTGTGTGTTTGTATGTTTGTCCTTTATGCACTGCCAGAGTTTTGTATCTAGCTCCACCAAATTTGGCATGGTGGTGTAGTTTGACCAGCATTAGGTTATTGGCTAGGTTTGAAGTCCAACAGGGCCATGGTGTACTACATGATGCCCAGCAAGCAGGCAGTGGAGTCTCTGATTTGATATTTTGGTTTATGCAAGTTCGCTCACGATGTCTTCCAGTGCCTAAAACTTCACTGATCTGAAGGCACAGGCTGATATGTACTAGAGGGGGGCAGGCAGAGCTCCAACAGAAAAGCAGTGAGTCAGAGGATCAACTGTCATACTGCACTCCAAGCACATTTTTATTAAGGATGATCGGTTTGGAATCTGAACCGCTCCAAACATCGGAGATCCGAGTCCACCCGAACCACGGCTCGGGTGTTCCCGCCTGACTCGGATCCTACTGCGAGGCCGAACGTCATCTGGGACTTGGCGCCATTTATCTCCCACACTCTGCACTGTGCTATACTCTGCTGATTAAGTGGCTGTGTAAGGGGGCAATTAAGTGGCTGTGATGGCAAAGTGACTGTGTAAGGGGGCACACTGCACGCTGATGTATCCTGCGCTATTCTCTGCTGATTAAGTGGCTGTGTCCAGAGACTCACAAGTGGCTGTGCTGGTAAAGTGACTGTATAGGGGGCACACTGCACGCTAATGTATGCTGCGCTATTCACTCCTGATTAAAGTGACTGTGGGCCTGATTCAGACCCGACCGCTATGCTACACTCGCTCGCATTGAGTGATTTTACCACAATCTGTGCATGCGTATAATTCGCAATGCATGTGCGCGAACCAGTCAGTGCGATGATACAGTGCTCGCTCATAACCCGTAGTCGGGCCGCTATTTTGAGTGACAAATTGTGCCGTTTGTGGGTGGTAACAGGGGAAGGTGCTTGTGAACGGGGGTGTGGATGTGCGAACGCAGGCGTGCCCGACCATCAGAACGGAGTTTAGTGGGTGTGCATAATTAGCAAAGTAGCGTCATTACACACGTGACAAGGATGTATTTTAGCCTGAACTACTCGCAATGTTGTGGTGGGAAAAGGCTACCACAAGCGCTGCGAGCAGCTCCGATGGCTCTCGATGTTCCCGATTAATCCCACAACTGCCAGAGATGACGTGTGTTGCGAGTGGCAAAGCGGCGCCTTTATGCAGGTGCAAGCGCATAGTGCCGCCGCTCGCTGATACTTAGTGGGCGGCCTTACGCAACGCAGTGCGAGCGCATGATTTACATATCCGGCCCCTTTTAGCCAGCGGGCGGCCGCAAATAGCGACCGAGTCTGAATCAGGGCCTGTGTCCAGACTTACAAGTGGCTGTGCTGGCTAAGTGACTGTGTATAGGGGGCAGTGTATACTGATGTATGCTGTGCTATACTCTGCGCTATATTCTGCTGATTAAAATGTCGAGACTCACAATTGGCTGTGTGTACAAAAAAATAAAAATAGAAAAGTAAAATAAACTTTCAAGAAAGTTAAGAGTTTAAAAAGTATAAGTGTATAAGCCCCGTGAATAACTGGGCAATAGCCCTCTGTGTATACAAGCACCGTCACTCCTTGGGCCTTAGGGCCTGATTCAGACCCGGTCGCAAGCGCTGAGTGCTCGCAACCGGGTCGATGGTGGCCAACAGCGCATGCGCACAACGGAGACGGTTCCATCGTGCGCATGCGCGAGAACCAGCTAGCGACGGGCAATCCGTCGCTCCGGGTCTCGCACCAAAGGGAGTGAGCTGTTGATGTTGAGTGACAGCTCGTCCCCTTTGGTGGGCGGGCTGGGGGGGGTGGCTGCCCAAACGGAGGCGTTCCCATGAGAACGCCTGCCTTTTGGGGGCGGCTCCACTGACATCACAAGTCGAAAGCTCTCTGGTGCTTGCGATGGGCGAGACCCTACCACAAGAGTCTCATCGCAAGCCCGATGGTCTTGACCATCGCGACCATCATCCTGGCCGCTCGCAATAGCTGTGGGTGGTCACCCACAGCTATGCGAGCGGCCAAGAGGCCACTCCAAAAAAAAAAAAACCCGGCCCTAATTCAAAGCGAGCGCTCTGTCAGAGCGAGCGGCTCTGAATCAGGCCCACAGACCAATAGCAGTCATCTTACCATAATCATCAACAGTGAGCCATCAATGGTTTGCGCCAATGGACATCCCTGCTGTGAGGAACGGCAGGCGGCTGTTCAGTCAATGAAGGGGCAGAGCTTATTATGCCACCAGGGGTAGGGCAAAGCTCCTTGCCCCGCTGACTACCTGTCACACACTTTGTGAATAATTCCTCTGTGAGAGCATATTTGCTATTCAATTGTTGTACGTGCGCAGTGCAGCTTACACACATGTGCAATAGCAAACAATCGCTCAATCTGCATAAATATCGGCATTGCGTCTATTTCTGAATCAGGCCCTAAGTCTTGTGATAAATAATATTGCAATAAATTAACATCTTCTCCAGAGCAATGTGCAATGGAACATCCACTTGTTTCTGTATGTGGGAATATCATTATTTATACAGTTTAATTTTGAAGACGTATTATGTACCACTGATTTTATGCTAAACGAAAAATTGAAAGTCAAAATATACCTTGGGCTCTTTTTCATAGTAAATAATTTTTGTTACATATGGATATCTATCTGTATATGCTTCTTAAGTCAAATCTGTATTATTCTATAACATTTGTCTTTTCTTACTGAACAGGTAAGAGCAAGTATATTTTTAATTTTATGTTAAAACAAACAAACAAACAAACAAAACAACATACCTGTATTGGGGCTATTGTCTACAGCAGGGGTGGGGAACCTTTTTTCTGCTGAGGGCCATTTTAATATATATAACCAGGGACGGATTGGGAAATTAAAGTGGCCCTGGAAAAAACTGTGGAAGAGGCCCCATGTGGCCGCGCCTAAGGCGCGGCCGAAAAAGTGGGTGGGGCTTAGTTGCAAGGGGTGTGTCCTAATGTAAAATGCCATGCTCGCAAGCCACTCCGCCCATTTTATCATGCTGGGGGCATGCCCACCGCTCCAGGAGCTGATAGCCATACTCCAGTCCTAAGCACAGCGAGCATGTGAATGTGCATTTTCTTACCTGCATGATTTCTCTGCAGCAGGGAACCTCTGGAGAAATTGATCCTACCTGGACAGACAGTGTCTTGAGTCGGTATTCATTATTCATGCAGGAGATCACATGGTCCGGAAGCCGCCTGTTTGTGTAGGAATAAAGCCAATGGCATCAACATGCAACCAGAATACATAGTAACAGAAGTTTTGGGGCAGGACAAAATGGGAGTTTCACATATCAAACAATTGTATCTTAATAAAATATATTTTCTCATTTGGTACAATCTCCCCAGCGCCATTATCCTGTGTCTCCCCAGTGACATCCTCCTGCCCTAGCGCAGAATAGGCCCCCTTTCTCTCACGTCATGTTCCCTTAGCACAGAATATCCCCACTCCCCAGACAGATCGTCCCTTAGAAAACAATATCACCCTCCCCCACAGACAGATCATCTCCCCCTAGTACAGCAGATCCCCCCCTCCCCAGATCATCTCCCTTAGCACAAAATAGGGAATCGGTATGAAATACCAATGGATGGGGTGCCGGCTGTCAGTACACTGACAGCAGCATCCCATTGTTTCAAATCCCAACAGGGGAACGGTGAGTACTGCTCCCCTGTCCTATTTACCCCCTAACCCTTGTTTTTTGTACCCTAATACAAACTCTCCCTACCCCGCACCCTAACCCTCCCGGTAAGTGCCTAAACCTAACCCTCCCCCTTAGTGCCTAACCCTCCCCCTTAGTGCCTAACCCTAACCTCCCCCTGTTGGTGCCTGAACCTAGCCCCCCCTGCTTGGAGCCTAACCCTAACCTCCCCCCTCCCGCAGCCCAACCCTAACCCCACCGCGGATGATACTTACTTTGTCTCGGTGTCCTTACGATTTGGATGCCAGCTGCCGGGATTTCAGCTTCTGCATCCCCAGTCATGTTGGGATTCCGGCGCCGGTCTTTGGGATTCCGGTGCCAGAATTTCGGCAGCCAGCATCCTGATCGTCAGGACATTAACTACATCCCCAAAATTGCCCCTCCCCCTCAGACAGAACATGTCCCCTTAGTACAGAATAACCCCCCAACACTCACAGACAGACAGATAGACGATCATTCTCCCACCCCCCCAGACTAGTATAGAATAGCCCCCTGCCCCCCATGCAGAGGCAGATTTCGACCCCATTAGGCCCTAAGCAAGATATCACTTTGGGACCCCACTCCCTCAACTGCATGCAATTTTATACACAGACACTGTCATTATAGCCGCCCACACACACTGCCATTATAGCCACACACACACAGGGCCCCAATAGCCGCACACACACACACGACACCCATAGCCGCACACACACATACACGACACCCATAGCCGCACACACACATACACGACACCCATAGCCGCACACACACATACACGACACCCATAGCCGCACACACACATACACGACACCCATAGCCGCACACAAACAAAGATGACATGACACCCATAGCCGCACACAAACACAGATGACACCCATAGCTGCACACACACAGGACACCCATAGCCGCACACACACAGGACACCCATAGCCGCACACACACACACACAGTGCCCTTACTGACAGATACCACTTTCTGACACAGATAAAGACACTTACTAACACAGACACAATTACTGACATCTACCCCTTATTGACACAGACACCACTTACTGACAGACAGTCCTTACACCACTTACTGACACAGACAGCACTTACTGACACAGACAGTACTCACAACACTTACTGACACAGACACCAGACACACGACACACAGACTTATTTAATATGCATTCATAAAGCACACAGCCTTCATGACATACACAATACCTCCCCTCCCCCCTTTCCTTACCATTGGTACTCACCTTTCTGGGCTCCTCTCTCTGGTCACACACAGCACAGAGCAATGGAGAGGAGGGCTGGCTGTGAGACAGAACAGATGTCCAACAATGTGCTGAGACAGTCTGCCAGGGCTGGAACTATGTAAAAGGCCTCCCCTCCCCCCAGCCCAGATTGTCTCCTCTCCTGGCTAGTGGCTTCCCCTCTAGTTGTACTAACCAGGTCCCTGAGGCTCCCAGGCAGCCAGCCCCGATTGTTTCCTCTTCACTCTGTCCCCTCCCCAGGCTGTGAAGTTACAGTTTAACTTCACAACCTGTGGAGGGGACAGAGTGGAGAGGAGACAATCGGGGCTGGCAGGCAGGCATGGTGGCCCTCCCCTCCTCCGTGACTCACTTACCGACGCTGGCCACGGACCAGCTCCTCCTCTGTGGTGCTTGCTGTCTGTGATGAAGCAGCAGCAGCAGCACCTTCCCTGGGTGGGTGGGGACTAAAAGGAAAGAATCACATGAGAGAGGCTGGCTGGCCGCTTTACTAGCTGTGACAGGCAGCCGACGGGCTGCCTGTCATGCAAACACAGGGACAGCCTGTGACGTGATTCGGGGGGGCGGGGCCACAGATCACAAGCGGCCCCACTGACCAATCGGCCCACCAGGATTTATCCCGCTGAATGTAATGGCCAATCCACCCCTGTATATAACATTATTCGCGGGCCAAGTGCAGGCCACACCCCTCCGTGTGACTTTACATGAAGACAGAGCCACAATAGCCAGTGATTACAGCAATGCCTGGAGCATGCTGAGGATGCATCGGGGAGCTGTAAATGCAGAAGTGTGACAGTCTGAAGCATCCTAAGGCTGCTCCAGGCAGCACTGCTACATAGATTCTGGCTACTGGGTGCCATTCTAGGCAACCTGCTAGCCAGATGAGGCTAGCAGAAAATAGCTCAAAGGGCCAGACCAAATGATTCCGTGGGCCTTATACAGCCCCTGGGCCTGAGGTTCCCCATCCCTGGTCTACAGGCATAATATTTGCATTAAAAATACAAGTATAAACTGCATGTAAACGGCAAATGCAATATGCATATATGGTCTGGACAAGTTTGTGCATGCTTACCTACTTCGGGGGGCAGGACCGGACTCTGGCATTATTAGGCCCCACCTCCATTGTTACAAAATGCCACAATTCACAGGTCCATGGAGAGGAGGCGGGGCTAAAAGACAAATTTTTGTATAATTTTTACACCCGCCCCATCCATGCGCTTTGTCGATTTCCGTTTTATCTCCCCCATTCTGTCCACTTCACTAGGATGTGGGTAGGATGCGGGAGATTCAGCCACACTTCTGGGTTGCGGGGGCTACCAAAAAATCGTGAGCCTCATGCAACTTCCGGGAAAGTAGGCAAGTATGTGTTTTTGAATATGTTTAGATCAGTGGTCGAAGTGGGAATTTTGAAATGGGGGTATGGAAAATTTAGAAGTGGTGGCAGTGGTGCAAGTAATTAAAAAGTAGCAACGGGAATACGAGTGCGCCGAAGGCGCGCTGGAAAAATGCACTCACAGGGGGTGTGTCAGCATGACACACCTGTTTCTTGTCACTCTGGGGGAATTCTTGTACATTCAATTACAAATACACCTTAGCTATATGGTGGTCTCTCTGCAACGGGGAACCGCTGAAAAAACTGATCCATCCTGGGTAGACGATGTCTTCAGTCGGTATTCACTATTCATGTAGGAGATCACATGGTCCGGAAGATTCCTGTTTGGGTAGGAATCGGGCATTTTAAGAGAGGAGGAGGCCCGTGTGCAGCCTCCGTTTGGGCCCCCTCCTCTCTGGAGGAGTGGAGGGGGCCCAAATGGTCTGGCGCTGTGGAGCAGCACTTTGGGAATCATCAGAGAGGGTATAATTACCTATGGGTGCAGGGTGTGCGGTGTGGGCCCCCCTGGACCCGGGGGCCCATGTGCCCTGCACACCCTGCCCCCATTATAGATACACCCTGGTAGGAATATGTTATACCAAGTTATACCAATGTCATCATCATACAACAGAGGTTCAAACAGACTCGTGCCCCGTGTCACCTCCTGCCCCCTGCATACCCACCAATATCCTGCCCCCTGCTGCCCTGTCACTCCAGCCACACACACTGCACCCACAGAAAAAAACCACATAGGCTTTGTATAAAAAAAAACACATTGTCAATGATGGGAAAAAAGAAACACATAGGCCCTCACAGGAATTTAATAAAACACATTGGACCTCATTCAGAGCCGCTCGCAATTAGCGCTCGCTCGTTCATAAAAAGGGGGTGGCTATTCAAATGAACCGTTCGCTCTTTGCGGTCTGTTGCCGCCTCCATGTCTGAACGAGCGAGCAAAACATACGCTCGTTTATTTGATAAAAACGCCCCCTGGCCGCTCGCATCATACGTCATGTCCGCTATTTATTCGATTAATCGAGTACATAGACCGGCGTATGAACTGCTCGCTATTCTTGTGGTTGGTTTTTTCAACCACAATATTGCGAGCAGTTCTGACTATAAAATAACCCAGTGACGTGGTGAATGACGCTGCTGTATTAATTATGCACACCCATAAAACGCCCGCTTTGACCTTTAAGCACGCCTGCGTTCTGATCTCCACTCCCCCTTTTCAAGCACCTTCCCCTGTTACCACCCACATACGCCTCATTCTGTCACTCAAATTAGCAGGCACTCGCTATATAGCGAACAAACGATTTTCGGCCGCACTGACTGGTTCGCGCATGCGTACTAAAAACCGTACGCATGCGCAGATGTGCAAATATCGCTCGGAACGAGCGTACTGCCACTTATGAGTGGCTCTGAATGAGTGCCATAATTCAATGTGTGACGTCAAAGCTCATATGCGCCTAATAGTGCAATTCAATTGCTGCTGGTCAGGTGCCCATTAGCTTTGGGAGACACAAATCTGTGATTTGGGTGCCCAAACGGCACTGGTGGTGGGGTACACGGGTTTTGAGTCATGCAGGGGTGGTGGGGTACACAGGGGTGGTGGGGCACACAGAGGTGGTGAGTCATTCAGGGTGGTGGGGTACACAGAGATAGTGGAGTTTACAGGAATAATAACATGGTATTACTCACCAGTTACATCAGTTTGACTGAGAGGGTATAGTGGTTCGGTGGAGTAGAATCTGGAGGCATGAAGAGCAGGGAGCAGTGTGGGAGCCAGTGGCAGCAGGGAGGAGGAGGGGGTGGCTGCAGGAATAAGCTCCATGGATCAGCCAAAGATTTGGCATTGCCATGGGCGTGTGGCACAGCAAGGCTCTGCATGTCTGCATTGGCGGGGGCAGGCGGCACAGCAGAACTCGAAGCATCAGCTTTGCTGTAGGCAGGCAGCACAGCAGGGCTCCAAAACTGACTCAGCTTTGCCAGGGGCGGCAGCACAGCAGGGCTCCGGACCATCAGCATTAATAGGGGCAGGCGGTACAGCAGGGTTCTGCAAGTTAGCATTGTCAGGGGGGAGGGTATTCCAATGGGGCTCCAGAGTGTCAGCATTTTCAGGGGCGTGAGGGTAGGCGGCACAGTAGGGCTCCGTATTTCAACATTGCCTGGGGTGGGCGATACAGCAGGTCTCTGGAGCGTGCGACAGCTCTCTCCGCATAGCGCTTAAGCCACACCTCCGCCCTCAGCTCTGCAGTCTGTGTGGAATGAGGAAGCTGAGACTGTAAAAAAAAATGTTGTGCTTGAACTAAAGGGCCCTATCCATTAGCAGATAAATGTGAAAAATGAACGATTTATCGTTCAGTCGTTCAATTTATCTGCTAATGGATAGGCTCTGAACAATAAAAATGCACACTCCCGCGGACAACAAATTTGGTCTTTTGTCTCTCCAACATGTTGGTCAATTATCGTTTATCACTGACAGATATTAGAAATATCTGTGGCGGTAAACGACGAACGACTAATGATTTTTTTAATGTAAATGAACAGAAACATAAAAAAATCCACTAAAAGAATGATGTCATCCAATATCGTTTGTCGTTCGTCTATTGCAAATATCTGTCATGTACATGACAGATATCTGTCACAGCAGCCCCAGGAATTTTCAAAAGATTAATCTTTTGTCTTTTGTATTTCAGTAAGATCTGCTAATGGATAGGCCACTTAAGTGCCGCTATGTCATACTGTTGCATACCGGCACACTTCGAGCACTGGTTTAGATCACAAGTGGTGCCCAGCAGGCTACCCTCATTCAGACAGTCCATGTTCCTGCACTGCACACACCAATTGTACAGTAGCTACAGTACACCTGCAAAACAAACCACTGGTGAGCTACATCTATAAATTATGAAAAAAGTGCACAAAGAAATGTCATCAAGACAAAGAATTATGGTGTAATAGTGGGTAAGATACAAATACAAAAAAAAAAAAAATACAAAAAAAAAATATATATATATAGTATTTGCTCAGTAATTGTACTTCTCAATTATGTTACTTCTTAGAATATGGATGTTGTTCATGAAGTATTGGAATAGTGCCAATTGTTGATAGCATTGGCAAACCCACTACCATTGTTGCTGAGAGTTCACGGTATGCTACTAAATTATAAAAGTGATTTACAAAAAGAGTAATGTTAACAAATGCTCAGAGAATATAAAGCATAAGGACCAAAGATGAAACAAGCATATTGAAAACTCCCTTATGGCTGGATTAAGATGAAAAAATTTGAACCATTGCCCAAGATACCAAATGCAGTTGCAACTGTCACCTGTTTCTTTTTCTTTGTACTATAAAGACACATGTAACCATGACATCATTCTGAACACAATGTAGATCACAGCAGGAAATCAGTGTGGTACAATATGTGTGTGATATGAAGATGTAATCTTTCAGGCTTAACATACTGTCATTGCTGCACAGACATCTACAGTTACTGCAGAAGTTCACCATTTGCTTTATTCCTGCCCTAATCAGGATCAGATCTCAAAGTGTAATAAGACTGTCAGCAGTTGTTATGTAATATAACACATACAACTGGCTCTAACAGACCGCACCTAGATGTAACAGTATGTCTGCAAAAGATTTCGTTTTATATAATCAAAGCAATAGTACAAAGGGTTATACAGTGAGCTGTGCATTTACGGAATGTCATTCATAGGCTGCCAAAATAGTAAAAGCCTGTTCATACAGTGTCAGTGTTGAGGATACATTTGCCCAGTGAATACAGCATTACCATTATTTTGAACTCTATGATCAGGATTGAATAGCTAAACACATATTTTAGATTGGTCATCTGTAGAATTATTAAACTATTTAATTTGTTTTCAGGAGTAATATTTCTTTTGCAATTTAAATTAATAGTGATATTAAGGCTGGGTACACACTAGCATGATATCAGGACGATTTTCCGTATTGGAATCACAAATTGTTTACATGGTTTAGTGTGTTCCCACAATTGCACGCTCTCGCAGTTCGCGTACAAGTTCTTCTGGTTGGCCGTGCTGCCTGGCCAATCAAACAATATTGTATCCGGGGCTGTGCAGTTTAATGAAGGACAGAACAAGGTTTTAAAATATAACATCAATTTACAGCTGCTTCTAGTCAAATAGGGGAATACTGGATTAGCCCCACAACCAAATGGAACAATTAGAGGCGCTAGTCAGTTAGTAACTTTATTATAGTAAAAATCAATTGAATTATCACATATCATACGAAAAACAATAACATATACGTTAGGCAAACGCAGGGGGGGTTTCCGTCTGCCTGGAAACCCCCCTCCCCAGCCCACACCATGACCACAATAGAAATAGTAATATAATGGAATTTTACTAGCGCTGCATGTTCTTCTCAGTACCATAGATGAAATAATAGCGCCGCCTGTGGATCTTTTAACATGTACCGTATCAGCCAGTAATGAATACACCTGTGTGGAAAACATTCACTGTTAGGGATGCACTGCTATAGAGCCCAATATGTACATATATGTCCAGGGCAGTTCTAGGTTCTTCTGCTGCTCCCCCAGACTCCCGGACTTGCTCCAATAGTCTGGAATGGTGCCCAAATGTAAAATAAAAACATTCAGCTCAGGCAGGATGGCACTAATGCCACATTAAATGGAATACTGTGATCTCTGGTCCTGTATATGCTGGAATTATGACACACAATCAGGGCCGGTTCTCCCGCTAGGCATGGTACGCAGCTGCGTAAGACGCCACATAGTGAAGGGCGCCTCAGCTGCGTACCATGCGGGCCAAGGTGCAGACTGTGTCTCTGTGACACAGCTGCACCGCGTGTGTAGCGCTGACCGGACGGAGTTCGGTCAGCGCTACACAGCACAAACACACAGCCGCCGCAGCCGGCAGCTGTGTGTTCGCTTTAGCAGCTGATGAGAGTCTGACAGACTCTCATCGGCTGCTGGTCCCACTGCCAGAGCCAGACATCTTCCGGCTCCCGCAGTGGGTAATGGGAGCGACGCCACTCCCATGACGCGTCACTCCCATAATGCAAAGCGGCGGACGGAGGAGCTGATCTCGGCGGCGGGACCAGGAGCGGGTGTCAGGTAAGTGTGTTTTTTTAATTTTTTTATTATGTCTCTACTGCGGGGGGGGGGCGGATTACTACTGGGGGCACTACAAGGGGGGGGACTACTGGGAGCACTACAGGGGGGATTACTACTGGGGGCACTACAAGGGGGGGAATACTACTGGGGACACTACAAGGGGGGAATACTACTGGGGGCACTACAAGGGGGGAACTACTGGGGGCACTACAAGGGGGGGACTACTGGGGGCACTACAGGGGGGATACTACTGGGGGCACTACAAGCGGGGACTACTGGGAGCACTACAAGGGGGGGGACTACTGGGAGCACTACAGGGGGGGAATACTACTGGGGGCACTACAAGGGGGGGACTACTGGGAGCACTACAGGGGGGAATACTACTGGGGGCACTACAAGGGGGAATACTACTGGGGGCACTACAAGGGGGCTACTACTGGGGGCACTACAAGAGGGGGGACTATTACGAGGGGCACTATATAATGGGCACTGCATAGGGAGGTACCACTACTGGGGGCACTGCATGGGAGGGGAGTACTACTGGGGCACTATATAAGGGGCTTACTACTGGGGGCACAAGGGGCACTGCACTGGGGGGACCACTACCGGGGGCACTGTAAAAGGGGCACTGCATAGGGGGGGCACCAAAAAAATACTCGCTTACCAAAAAATTTGGGCTTGGGCCGGCCCTGCACACAATACACTTTGTATGACACATATTAAAGCTGGATAAGTGGTAATTATGCCCTCTTCATGGACTGGCCACACTCACTCTAAAATCAAGAATTTGGAAACCCCCTCTAGAAATCCTGCGTTTGCCACTGTATACATAAAATGCACTTTAAAAGATCAAACCAAAATCAGGCTAAAACACATTAGTCAATTCAAAATGGAGATCTGATATGTTCTGCAGATGTTAAACAAATATCATTGTTTGTAATAGTAAAAACTGAGTGCTTTTTTATAATCATTATTATTATTAAACTTTATTTATAGGGCGCCACACGTGGTCCGCAGTGCTGTAGAGAGGGCAAAGCAAAAAGACAGTATAGGGTAAAACTGTATAGTACAATACAGTGTGTGAGGTTCTGGTTTTGTTGTGGACCCGGGGTGGTAACAGGAACAGACACTGAAGCAGATTTAAAAATAAATGTGGAGTTTTTAATGAGTGACTTAACAGACATGAATGTGGCAAAACAGAAAGTCTGGGTTTAGCTCTAAAGTGCACTTGGGAACTGTAGTGATGCAATGGGAAAAGTCCAGTAGTGATAACAGAAGGCAGTCCAGTATTCCAGGTTTTGTGAGGCTGAAATGAATTGCAGGCCGAAGTGAATTGCAGGTAGAGGAGATATAGTCCGGCAGAGTGTAAGTGGAGGCAAGGTGCAGGGTGACAGCAGACTCAGGTACTCAGGCAGGGGGAAGGTAAATGGAGGGTGCAGGGAAAGTCCAGCGGTTTGGAGCACGCAAGGTGACAGGCTAGGTAACGTTTCCAAGGAGGCAGGTAATGAGCACAAGAACTCTCTCAGCTGTCGCTGAGAAACACGTTGCACTGGCAATGAAGTGAGGCTCTGGACCTTCCTAAATACCAAGTGCTGCACCATGACTGGCCGGAGAGAGCACATGACCCACCAGGATTGGACAACTGAATCACATGGCCGGAGGCAAGATGGCGGCACCCATGCCGAGCGGAACGGAAGCACCGCCAGGTCTCACTAGCCCAGAGTGACAATGTGCCCACAAAGAACCACGCGCAGCCAATGCCCCTAGCCAATCAGCAGCACCTCCGCCAGAGTGACCTCACAGGTATTACCCGTCGACCACCATGCCGAGAAACCCTGGTCGTGACAGTACCCCCCACCCCCTTATGGGTGGCCTCAGAACACTCACCAGGCTTCTCCGGATGGGCAGCATGGAACTTCTTGATGAGTGAACTGGAACCGAGCGAAAAATATCGGCCAGATGAGGGCTCAAACACTGGATATTCTTGAGGAAGAGGAGGTTCCTATGGTCAGTGAAGACAGTGGAGGGAAATTTTGCCCCTTCCAGCAGGTATCTCCATTTTTTTAATGCCAACTTCACTGCCAAGAGTTCTTGTTCACCTATAGCATAATTTCTTTCGGCAGGAGAGAATTTCTTGGAGAAAACCCCACAGGGATGAACTCGATTGTCTTCATAACGCTGGGATAGGACTGCTCCCACAGCTTCTGATGACGCATCCACTTCCAATAAAAAATCCAAATCCAGATCTGGTTGTCGTAGTACTGGTGCAGAAATAGAGGCTTGTTTTAAGAGGTTCATCGAAAATCCTCCTGAATGATGATACAAAGTCCGCATAGTTATCCAGCAGTGAATCTGAATGCTCCCAGAGTGGGGAAGCCTAATCCAAAGCCGGGCTAGACAACAGAGACACGATGTATGCCACTTTAGTTCTTGCAGTAGTTCAGGCTGCAGGGTAAAGTGTATGTCACACTGATTCAGGAAGCCACGACAGAGTTTAGGATTGCCATCAAATTTGCTTGGCATAGGAAGATGTAAACAGGGAGATACCCTGTTCCCTGTATTACCAGGCACAGGAGTAGGTGTAGTTGCTGATACCCCATGGGTGGATAACGAGGTTTGCAGATTATTCTGTCGTTTAGACATCTCCTGTCGAAACTGAGCCATTTGGTGCTGCATAGCTTCCAGGTTTTCCAAACTGCCAGCAATACACCGGAATAAATCCACTGTAGACTCCTGTTCTGTGGCCGGATCCATGGGGCCAGTGCAAACTGTGAGGTTCTGGTTTTGTTGTGGACCCGGGATGGTAATAGGAACAGACACTGAAGCAGATTTCAAAATAAATGTGGAGTTTTTAATAAGTGGCTTAACAGACATGAATGTGGCAAAATAGAAAGTCTGGGTTTAGCTCTAAAGTGCACCTGGGAACTGTAGTGATGCAATGGGAAAAAGTCCAGGTAGTGATAACAGAAGGCAGTCTAGTATTCCAGGTTTGTGAGGCTGAAATTAATTGCAAAAAATGGCAGCTGCTCAATCAATATAGCAGCACTAATCAGGTGCATGAAAGGGAGTGGTCATACTAAGTAGAAAAAGGAGGGGGATTTAACCCCCTATTGTTCCTCAGTGATAAGGGGTGTTATTTTCCTTTTTTCTATTTGTACACACAGGCCATTGCCAGCTCGTTTAATCCCAATATATATCTGAAGCAAATTATTCTTTTTTTCATATAATAACTATCAGGTTATAAGTAACATAAATATATGAACTTCGCAAAGTGTTAACCAGAATTATATACCTTTTAAATCATTTGGATAATTTCCTTTCATAAAGATAACGATGCACACAAAATGTTATAAGTAAAATGTATTTCTATTCATCAAATCAATCTTCATAAAATCAATGCTCGTTAAAATACAATGTAGATGATACAAAGATGAGAGAGAGAGAGAGAGAGAGAGAGAGAGAGAGAGAGAGAGAAAATGGCTGCTGTGTGAGATTATGTGTGGGGGTTGTAGGGGCAGATATAATATTGTTCAAACCGCATGATCTCTGAACACAAACTCCATTTTGAAAGTCAGAAAATCCCTCATTGAAATCTCCCATAATGCCATAGTTAATTAAATATGCAAGCTGGATATCATATGCCAACATATCAGGCAAACACTGCACCATTTAATATTCCAACATGTACAACACAAGCTGATTCCAATATACAACAATACCATCCTACAACAGACCTCATCCAGTACCCACTAGACCGTGGGGAGGGGGAAGGGCCGAAGCACATGCTCTTCCTTTGTTTGCAAGCCTCATGATCCCTAGGCAAACTCCATTTTGAAAACTCACATAATGTTGTAACTTCTGTAAATCATATATCCATTAATGATCATAATTATAATATCTATAACAACCTATTTATACTATACAACACCAAAACTGGGTAGAATTATAACTATGATCACAAGACTAGTAATTCACAACTTCCATTGAATCAAGCACATGATTCAATGGGGAAACATGGAGCACATGGAATTTCCTTTGTTCACACCACATGGAGGTAGCCATCTTTAAATCCCCAAACTATGATAATATATAACTTCACAATACTATCACAATATGGCTAGCAATCCACAAGTCCCATGGAACCACAATCACTAGCTGAATTGACCACTACCGAATTATGGGTTCCTTCATCACCAGCTGATATCAAACAATTATATATCTACAGATTGCAATATTTTACCAAATTTCCATCTTAATCTTAGCTACACAATGTTACAGTCGCCAGGCCTCCCCTGGGGAATGAAGCTGCATTTTGACTTTCTGGGGGGGAGTCTGCTCTGCCTGTGTCTCCCTGGTGTGTCCTTGCCAGAATGTGTGTTTCTCCAAGTGTGTGTGCCTGCATCTCTGAGAGACCCTTCCTGTGTCTCTGTGAGAATCCTATTACCTGATAGGTGTGTTCAAAAAGGGGGTGTTTCAATCCTGTCCCAACAGTGAGTCAGCTGTGTGTTTTGATTTTCCCAGTCTCCCTCACCTGTGGGATCTTGCTCACAAAAGGACATTTCAAATCTTATTGTGCAGGGTCTCAGGCAGGAAGTCGTCTATACGTGTGAATTGCTAAAGCTCCTAGCTAGGGTAAACAAATGTTAATTAGATTGTATTGTGAGCTGGTTTCTGTTACCTCTATTGATATGCTGGAATAACCAGTTCTGTGTAAACTTCTAAGCTCTGGGAAAATGATCACATTTTATTTATATATTTTGGTTTTAGCTGTATAAGGAATTACTAGTCTATATTTTGTGATTATTATACTATATGTTGATTTTAATATACACACTGTAACACTCAGCACACTGAATGGTACCTGCAACAATATCTGGAAACTATATGGTCATAGAAATCAGAGATATTAGTTGCATGCATTTGCAAATACATGGGAAGCTGCTAGGCCACGTCACGGCTTCTCTGTCACTAGCAGTCACTAACACTAAGGGGTTCACATCTGGGACGCAGTGCACCCTGAAAAACATCCAGCCCAGGACCCCCCAGGGCATCACACGAAAAATGGAAAAAGAGTGACAGTGCAGTGTAAAGTATAGGTGTGTAAGACTAATTAATGAGTGTTGGAAAAAGGGGTTAAAATATATGTGAATTATTACATGAAAAAAATACAAACATAATATGTGATGTAAAAAGCAACTATGTGTATTAAGTGGTGATGCCATGAGGGGTCCCAGCTAGACCAACCCCGGGGCCCTACGCCCGAACGCTCACCCCAAATATAAAATATACCAATTATAAGGCCTCATGATAAAGGCACATATAAATTTTGTCAAATGTAAGGCCTCCTGATAAAGGCACATACATAAATGCATCCACATTGAGAGACAGCTTACCTGGGAGTCACCCCTGGGAACTCCAACTAGCACTACTAGAACCAGCATGCCCTACTAATGCTGGCTCCTTCATGCCACTCATACCAAACAAACAAAAAATGGCAGCTGCTCAATCAATCTAGCAGCACTAATCAGGTGCATGAAAGGGAGGGGTCATACTAAGTAGAAAAAGGAGGGGGGGTTTAACCCCCTATTGTTCCTCAGCACACTGAATAGTACCTGCAACAATATATGAAAACTATATGGTCATAGAAATCAGAGAAATTAGTTGCATGCATTTGCAAATACATGGGAAGCTGCTAGTCCACGTAATGGCTTCTCTGTCACTAGCAGTCCCTAACACTAAGGGGTTCACATCCGGGGTGAAGTGCACCCCGAAAAACGTCCAGCCGAGGACCCCCCCAGGGCATCACATGAAAAATGGAAAAAGAGTGACAGTGCAGTGTAAAGTATAATTCACATATATTTTAACCCCTTTTTCCAACACTCATTAATTAGTCTTACACACCTATACTTTACACTGCACTGTCACTCTTTTTCCATTTTTCGTGTGATGCCCTGGGGGGGTCATGGGCTGGACGTTTTTCGGGGTGCACTGCGCCCAGGATGTGAACCCCTTAGTGTTAGGGACTGCTAGTGACAGAGAAGCCGTGACGTGGCCTAGCAGCTTCCCATGTATTTGCAAATGCATGCAACTAATATCTCTGATTTCTATGACCATATAGTTTTCATATATTGTTGCAGGTACTATTCAGTGTGCTGAGGAACAATAGGGGATTAAACCCTCTCCTTTTTCTACTTAGTATGACCCCTCCCTTTCATGCACCTGATTAGTGCTGCTAGATTGATTGAGGAGCTGCCATTTTTTGTTTGTTTGGTATGAGTGGCATGAAGGAGCCAGCATTAGTAGGGCATCTAGTCCTTCATCAGGTTGTAATGAGGTTCGCATTAGAGAGGGTATATATACCCAAACTATAGATCACATGACCTCACACAATAAAATGGGTATACATTTCTACCTCCCAATTTAGAAATTGTGTGTTTACCCCCACGAAGCAGTGAAGCCTGCACAATGTTCTGAATCTGGACATCAGTGCCTATGGATGGCATCCTTTCCAGTCAGTCAGAAGGAGGTAGGAGTTATCATTTTTATTTTACAAAAGTGATTTGTGTGAGGGGATGGAGAAATGAGTAAAGGGGGCAGAGGTGGTCAACTAAAGCTTTTCCTAGTATGCCGAGTAACCTTGCACCGGCCCTGAAGATACACTTTACCAACTGACATATTACGCACTCTGCGTCAGCACCGGTTCCAGTCACATTGTCGATAATTACCATGTCGACTTTCATAATGTCTGTACCACAATGTTGATATTAGAATATCGACATGGTTCAACATGTTAACAGGCACCATATCGACATCCTCAGAGGATAAGGCACAGCTTGGAGGGTTAGGCTGTGGGTGTTGGGAGGTTAAGGTTAGACATTAGAGGATGGGTTTGATATAGAAGGAAAACACTCTGTCACAGCCAGGGTATTTCAGCATGGCGCTATGTGGGTGTGTTACCTGTGAGGTCGTTGTGGCGCAGGCTGTCTGGTGGCGGAGCTGGTGTCAGGCGGGGGGCTTTGGCTGCACGCGTTGTTGTGCGGGCCTGTTGTCACTCTGTGCTGGTAAGGCCTGGCGGCGTCTCCGTTCCGTCGGGCATGGCCGCCGCCATCTTGCCTTCTGGCCATGTGGTGCGGCTGGCCAATCCTGGTGAGTCACATGTTCCCTCCGGCCAGTAACAGCACGGCATTGGGTATTTAGGAAGGGTCAGTGCCATCCTTCTTTGCCAGTGCAACGTGTATCTCAGCCTAGCTGAGAGGGAGTTCTCTGTGCTTATCCTGTTCCTGTGAATTCGCTGTCTGCCAGTCTGCCTGTCAGCTCCTAGATTCCACTGGACTGTCCCCGCTTCCTCCATCACTCTTGCCCATACCTGAGCCTGCTGACATCCTGCTCATTTGCCTTAGTTCACTACCTGCATACCTGGTAGGGGTGTGCACCGGCCACTTTTCGTGTTTTGTGTTTTTGTTTTGGATCTGGATCTTTATTCGTGTTTTGGATCTAGATTGGTTTTGCCAAAACCACCCTTCCGTGTTTTGGGTTCTGGGTTTTGTGTTTTGGATCTGTATTTTTTTGAAAAAAAGCATAAAAACAGCTAAAATCACAGAATTTGTAGGTTTTTCTGCTCCTATGCTATTATTAACCTCAATAACCTTAATTTCCACTCATTTCCAGTCTATTCTGAACACCTCACACCTCACAATAGTGTTTTTATGTCCAAAAGGTTGCACCGAGGTAGCTGGATGACTATGCTAAGCGACACGAGTGGGCGGCACAAACACGTGACCCATCTAGGCGTGAAACTGCAGTGGCAGACAGGATGGCAGTTTGAAAAACTAGGCCCCAAACTGTACATAATGCAAAGAAAAAAAAGAGGTGCAAGATGGAATTGTCCTTGGGCCCTCCCACCCACCCTTATGTTGTATAAACAGGACATGCACACTTTAACAAACCAATCATTTCAGCGCCAGGGTCTGCCACACAACTGTGGCTGAAATGATTGGTTCGTTTGGGCCCCCACAAAACAAGCTGGCAATTAATGTGTCCCTGCACAAACTGGCTCTACGGAGGCAAGATGTCATCCTCATCCTCCTCATCCACCGATTCCTCACCCTCTTCAGTGTGTACATCCTCATCCTCACAGAGTATTAATTCGTCCCCGCTGGAACCACAGGTCCCTCTGTACGTTCTGGAGGCTGGTCTCCCTGGAAGAGTTGATAATTCATTTTATGAACATCATCTTCTCCACATTTTGTGGAAGCAACCTCCTACGCCTTTCGCTGACAAGGTTCCCGGCTGCACTAAACACTTCTTTCGGAGTACACACTGGAGGGGGGGCAACTCAGGTAAAATAGAGCCAGTTTGTACAGGGACCTCCAAATTGCTTCTTTTTCCTGCCAGTACAGGTACGAACTGTCTGACATGCCTACTTGGATGCTGTCACCGATGTAATCCTTTAACAGACAGATGCACGCTTGTCGCTGCTGCTTTAAGGATGCAGGTGCAGCTACAGACCACACATTTCACAAAGACCGAAAAATAAAGAACAATATTTTTATTGTTTGTGTAGCACACTTTGAGGGTGTCACCACCCTTTAACAGACAGACGCACGCTTGTCGCTGCTGCTTTAAGGATGCAGGTGCGGCTACAGCCCACACACTTCACAAAGACCGAAAAAAAAAGAACAATATTTTTATTGTTTGTGTAGCACACTTTGAGGGTGTCACCACCCTTTCACAGACAGACGCACGCTTGTCGCTGCTGGTTTAAGGATGCAGGTGCGGCTACAGCCCACACATTTCACAAAGACAGAAAAAAAAGAACAATATTTTTATTGTTTGTGTAGCACACTTTGAGGGTGTCACCACCCTTTAACAGACAGACGCACGATTGTCACTGCTGCTTTGAGGATGCAAGTGCGGCTACAGCCCACACAATTCACAATGACAGAAAAAAGAAGAACAATATTTTTATTGTTTGTGTAGCACACTTTGAGGGTGTCACCACCCTTTAACAGACAGACGCACGCTTGTCGCTGCTGCTTTGAGGACAGTATCATATACAGTGACAGTAGACTTGTCAGAAATTGTTGGCACGTCCTTCAGTACGGACCAGATGTCCAAACCAGCCCTTGACTTATGACACAGACGCACGCTTGGCGCTGCTACTATGTTGATGCACGTGCGGCAACATCGCACACAAGTCACAAACATTAAAAAAATAGTTTTTTATTTTTAGGAGCACTTTGAGGGTTACACCACCCTTTAACAGACAGACGCACGCTTGACACTGCTGCTTTAAGGATGCAGGTGCGGCTACAGCACACACAATTCACAAAGACAGAAAAAAAAAGAACAATATTTTTATTGTTTGTGTAGCACACTTTGAGGGTGTCACCACCCTTTAACAGACAGACGCACGCTTGTCGCTGCTGCTTTGAGGATGCAGGTGGAATCTAGACGGGATTTGGAACCGGGGACACACTACCTCCATCAATTGTCTAAATCCCACTGCACTAATGGCGGATACCGGACGCATGTCTAACACCAACATAGCAGTCAAGGCCTCAGTTATACATTTTGCTTCAGGATGACTGCTGTCGTACTTAATCCTCATCGCTAGGGACTGTTGGAGGGTCAATTGTTTAGTAAAAGTAGTGATGTTCCTACTTCCTCTCTGGGATGATGAACAACTCCCAGCAGCAGCAATAGCACTAAGAGGAAGTGGTTCTTGATCTTTCCCTATTTTATTTTTATCGGAGAAAGTTTGGTCCTCCATTTATGTTATATTGATATATACGTGCGGCTAAAGCGCACACAAACACAGAAAATATTTTTTTATTTTTGCTGGAGAGTAGTGCACTTTGTGGGTTGCACCACCCTTTAAGAAATGAGCCAGCTGGCTCTTTACTAATGGGACACAGGCGCACGCTTGGCGCTGCTCCTTTGTTGATGCACGTGCAGCCACAGTGCACACAAGTCACAAACACAGAAAATATATATTTTTTTGGTTTGGAGTGTACTTTGGGGGTTACAGCACCCTTTAACGGTCAAGCCAGCCGGCCCTTTACTTATGACACAGGCGCACGCTTGGCACTACTTTGTTGATGCACGTGCGGCTACTGCGCACACAATTCACAAACACAAAAAATAATTTTATTTTTGGTTTGGACTGGAGTGTACTTTGGGGGTTACAGCACCCTTTAATATACAAGCCAGCCGGCCCTTTACTTATGACACAGGCGCACGCTTCGCACTACTTTGTTGATGCACGTGCGGCTACTGCGCACACAATTCACAAACACAGAAAATTATTTTTTAATTGGTTTGGAGTGTACTTTGGGGGTTACAGCACCCTTTAACGGTCAAGCCAGCTAGCCCTTTACTTATGACACAGGCGCACGCTTGGCACTACTTTGTTGATGCACGTGCGGCTACTGCGCACACAATTCACAAACACAGAAAATATTTTTTTTTTGGTTTGGAGTGTACTTTGGGGGTTACAGCACCCTTTAACGGTCAAGCCAGCCGGCCCTTTACTTATGACACAGGCGCACGCTTGGCACTACTTTGTTGATGCACGTGCGGCTACTGCGCACACAATTCACAAACACAGAAAATAATTTTTTTTTTGGTTTGGACTGGAGTGTACTTTGGGGGTTACAGCACCCTTTAACGGTCAAGCCAGCCGGCCCTTTACTTATGACACAGGCGCACGCTTGGCACTACTTTGTTGATGCACGTGCGGCTACTGCGCACACAATTCACAAACACAGAAAATAATTTTTTTTTTGGTTTGGAGTGTACTTTGGGGGTTACAGCACCCTTTAATGGTCAAGCCAGCCGGCCCTTTACTTATGACACAGGCGCACGCTTGGCACTACTTTGTTGATGCACGTGCGGCTACTGCGCACACAATTCACAAACACAGAAAATAATTATTTTTTTGGTTTGGAGTGTACTTTGGGGGTTACAGCACCCTTTAACGGTCAAGCCAGCTGGCCCTTTACTTATGACACAAGCGCACGCTTGGCACTACTTTGTTGATGCACGTGCGGCTACTGCGCACACAATTCACAAACACACAAAAAATATTATTTTTTTAGCACTTGGAGGGAGCACCCCTGATGGACAGAGCACCTCCTGGACAACACTACAGCACCCCTTTAGGACTGAGACACTGCACAGGACTTTGGAGTGGACACAGCCCCTATGGAGAACTGACTGCACAACACAGTCCAGCCAGCCCCTATGGACTTTGAAGTAGTGGACACAGCCCCTATTAACAACAGCAGCACCGCACAACACAGCCAGCCCCTATGGACTTTGAAGTAGTGGACAACAGCAGCACAGCACAACACATCACAGCACAACACTACTCTGCACTACACTACACTACACTACACAGCCCAGCCAGCCCTAACTCCCACCCTCCCTCTTCACTGTCCACAGCCGAGTGAGAAAATGGCGCCGACGCGGGTACCTTATGTAGGATCCAAAACCCGCGAGACTCGGAAGGCGGGATGATGACGTTTTGCCTCGATTTCAGATCCGAGTCAGGCGGGAAAAGTCGAGCCTGACTCAGATCGGCATCGGATCGGGGGGGCTCGGGGGGGTTCGGATTTCAGAAATCCGAACCCGCCCACCCCTAATACCTGGCTATTATTTTCCTGCATCACTACCTGCATACCTGGTTGATTATTTTCAGTCTCACTACCTGCACACCTGGACAGCTCTAATTGTTTCTACTTGGACATTAACCCATTACTCCCACCACAGAACGCTTGTGCACATTTATATATTCCTGGACTTTTATTTACTGCTTTATGTTATGTCTACTCAAGCACTTATTAAAAAACCTAGTTTTTATTCAAATCCGCTTCTGTGATCGCTCCTGCTACCACCCCGTGTCCACAAACAACCCAGAACATAACAGTTTGCACTGGCCCCATGGAGCCGGCCACGGATCCGGAGTCAGGAGTGGATTTGTTCCCGTGCATTTCTGGTCGTTTAGAAAATCTGGAAAACATGCAGCATCAGATGGCTCAATTTCTGCAAGAGATGTCCAAGCGACAGGATAGTTTGCAAACTTCCTTTTCTACCCCTGTAGTACCAGCATCTACATCCGCATCAGCGTCTGGGAATACAGGAGGCAGATCATCTCCCCGCTTACATCTTCCTTTACCAAGTAAATTTGACGGCAACCCTAAACTCTGCCGAGGATTCCTAAATCAGTGTGACATACATTTTACCCTGCAGTCTGACAACTTTCTAACTGCAAGAACTAAAGTGGCTTATATAGTCTCTCTGTTATCCGGCCAGGCCTTAGAATGGGCTTCCCCACTCTGGGAGCGCTCAGATCCGCTGCTGGATAATTACGCAGGCTTTGTGTCATCTTTCAGGAGGATTTTCGATGAACCTGGGCATACTGTATCAGCATCATCAAACATCATGACACTGAGACAAGGGGTCCGTCCTGTCAGTCAATATGCCGTGCAATTTCAAATTTTAGCATCAGAGCTCAAATGGAATGAGGAAGCCCTCACCTCGGCCTTCTGGCATGGGTTGTCAGACTGACTAAAGGATGATCTAGTCACTTGAGAGCTTCCTACTAATCTAAACGACATGATTTCGTTGTGTATCAAAGTTGACCTACGCTTCAGGGAACGTCAGGCTGAAAAAACAGCAAAGGTCATTTGCCCCCTCCATTTCTACCCGTCCCATTCCTTCTCCTATAGAAGAGGAGTCTATGCAGGTGAAACATACACACCTCTCCAAAGAAGAACGTCAGAGAGGAATGCAAAAGAACCTCTGTCTGTACTGCGGAGAGTCCGGTCACCTGCTGATCTCCTGCTCCCGTAAACTGGGAAATGCCAAATCCTAACTGACCCTGAAGACATCAAGTTAGGAGTTATGATCCCGTCTCCAAAAATTAAAGATTTCACGATTACCCTAGCTTTGGATCTTAAACCAAAACCTGTCTTTGCTACTGCTCTACTTGACTCGGGAGCATCCGGAAATTTCATAACGTCTAGTTTCATAAATAAATTTCAGATTCCCTGTTTGTCTCTCAACCATGCCATCTCTCTGACCTCTATAGACGGACGCCCTCTAACTAATGGTATAGTCACCAAGGAGACTCAACCAGTATTGGCCCGAATTGGGGCACTTCATTCTGAGTCCTTAAAATTTCTGGTGATATCAGAGGCCCCTCAAGAAATTGTTCTTGGTCTACCCTGGTTGCGTCAACATAATCCCAGGATTGATTGGTTCTATGCAGATTCTGTCATGGGTTATGGACTGTCAGAAATCCTGTCTTCCAAAAATTCGACCTGTAAGAAAGACAGTTCCATTAGTTTCTTCTGCCATTCCCAAGGAATATCAGATGTTCGCTGACGTTTTCTCTGAGCAGCAAGCAAATACCTTACTTCCTCATAGGGAATGGGACTGCCCAATTGAATTGATACCTGATAAGACACCACCTCATGGTCGTAACTATCCGCTGTCGTTGCCTGAGACTCAAGCCATGACCGAGTACATCCGGGACAGCCTGGCAAAGGGGTTAATTCACCCCTCTACTTCACCTGCCGGAGCTGGGTTTTTCTTCGTTGGCAAGAAGGATGGTGGTCTAAGACCATGTATTGATTATCGAGGCCTTAATGACATTACTGTAAAGAATTGATACCCTCTTCCCCTGATTACTGAGTTGTTTGATAGGGTCAAGGGCTCTGTCATTTTTTCTAAATTAGATCTGAGAGGGGCTTACAACCTCATTCGTATCTGAGCTGGCGATGAATGGAAGACCGCTTTTAATACCAGAGATGGACATTTCGAATATTTAGTAATGCCTTTTGGATTGTGCAATGCCCCTGCTGTCTTTCAGAGTTTCATTAATGAGATTTTCCGGGATCTGTTATATGTTTTGGTTGTTGTCTATCTGGATGACATACTGATTTTTTCACCCGCTGTTGCTAAACATCAAGAACATGTTAAAGAAGTTTTGACCCGTTTGAGAGAAAACCACCTTTACTGCAAACTGGAGAAGTGCGTCTTTGGTGTGCCCAGTGTACCTTTTCTCGGCTACATTATTTCTTGCTCCAGTTTGGAAATGGACCCCAAGAAGGTACAAGCAATTCTGGATTGGACCCGACCTCAGACACTGAAAGCCATCCAGAGATTGTTGGGCTTCGCCAATTATTATAGACGCTTCATCAAGGGATTTTTTACATTGCTGGCTCCCATTACAGCCTTGACCCACAAAGGTGCCAATCCTTCCCAATGGTCACCTGAGGCAGAGTCTGCCTTTCATCTTCTAAAACAGGCCTTTATCACAGCACCAGTTCTTCGACAACCAGATCTGGACAGGCCTTTTTTGTTGGAAGTAGATGCATCATCTGAAGCTGTGAGAGCAGTCTTGTCTCAACATTATGAGGACAACCGAGTCCATCCTTGTGGGTTCTTTTCTAAAAAATTCTCACCTGCCGAAAGGAACTACGCCATAGGTGAGCAAGAGCTACTAGCTGTTAAGTTGGCGTTGAAGGAATGGAGATATTTACTAGAAGATGCTAAGTTCCCATTTACTGTATTTACAGACCATAGAAATCTCCTATTTGTCAAAAACCTTCAATGTGTGAGTCCTCGTTTAGCCCGCTGGGCAATATTCTTTGCCAGGTTTCAGTTCACCCTGACCTTCCGGTCTGGAGCACTTAATCAGACGGCTGATGCCCTATCAAGATCTCTCCTCTGTGATGATCAATCTGAAAATCAAAGCAATAACCCTGTCTTGGAATCAAGAGTCTTCGCCGCATTACAGCTTCAGCCTCCTACGGGAAAATCATTTGTGGCCCCGGAATTAAGGAAGCGGCTTCTCACTTGGGCACATTCCTCTCGCTTCGCAGGGCACTCAGGCACTCGGAAGACCTTGGAGTTCCTGAAAAGACACTATTGGTGGCCTTCTATGAAGGCAGATATAATGGAGTTCATTTCTTCCTGTTCCTCTTGTGCCCAGCATAAATCACGACAAGCTCCAGCTGGGGAATTGCTTCCACTACCTACTCCATCACGTCCATGGACGCATCTCTCCATGGATTTCGTCACAGACCTGCCAGTCTCTCAAGGCTTCAACACTATCTGGGTTGTAATAGACCGATTCTCTAAGATGGTCCACTATATACCGTTGAAGAAGTTACCTTCTGCCCCTGACCTGGCACAATTGTTTGTCCAACACATATTTCGTCTACATGGCCTTCCTGCTGAAATTGCCTCTGACCGTGGTGTGCAGTTTACTGCAAAATTCTGGAGGGCTTTGTGTTCTGTTCTTCAAGTGAAGTTAATCTTTTCCACGGCCTACCATCCGCAAATCAATGGCTCCACCGAGAGAGTTAATCAAGATCTAGAGACTTTCTTAAGAATTTTTATGTCATCTTCCCAGGACAATTGGGCTGTCTTGCTGCCATGGGCCGAGTTTGCACACAATGCTTCCTACCACTCGTCACCTAACCAAACGCCATTTCAGGTTGTTTATGGCCTTCATCCTCGTGTTCCCGAATTCTGAAGCCTGCCTGTTTTTGATGTTCCGGCCGTGGAGGACATGGTGCGGAATTTTGCTGCCATCTGGACTCAAGTACGGTCTGATTTGTTGAAGGCATCCTCTCGCTATAAAACCCAGGCCGATAAGAAGCATAAAATAGTTCCACGCATGCAAGTAGGAAACCAGGTCTGGTTGTCTACTCGGAACCTTCGTCTAAGAGTTCCTTCTATGAAATTTGCTCCCCGCTTCATCGGTCCCTTCACCATAACAGAAGTCATTAATCCAGTGGCCTACCGTTTACAGTTACCCCCATACCTAAAAATTCCTAATTCCTTCCATGTTTCCTTATTAAAGCCCCTGGTCCTGAATAAGTTCCATAATGCTCTACCTGCTTCTCCTCGAGTCCAGACGGAGAGAGGAGTTGAGTTTGAGATTGCCCAGGTCTTGGACTCTCGTCTGTGCAGAGGTCATCTACAGTATTTGCTGGACTGGAAAGGTTACGATCCAGAGGAACGTTGCTGGACTGATGCTCGTGATGTCCACGCTCCCACGCTCATCAGGAGATTCCATTCTGCCCATCCGGAGAAGCCTGGTGAGTGTCCTGAGGCCACCCCAAAAGGGGGGGGTACTGTCACGGCCAGGGTATTTCAGCATGGCGCTAGGCTGGTGTTACCTGTGAGGTTGTTGTGGCGCGGGCTGTCTGGTGGCGGAGCTGGTGTCTGGCGGGGGGCTTTGGCTGCGCGCGTTGTTGTGCGGACCTGTTGTCACTCTGCGCTGGTAAGGCCTGGCGGCGTCTCTGTTCCGTTTGGCATGGGTGCCGCCATCTTGCCTTCTGGCCATGTGATGCGGCTGGCCAATCCTGGTGAGTCACATGTTCCCTCCGGCCAGTAACAGCATGGCATTGGGTATTTAGGAAGGGTCAGTACCTTCCTTCTTTGCCAGTGCAACATGTATCTCAGCCTAGCTGAGAGGGAGTTCTCTGTGCTTATCCTGTTCCTGTGAATTCGCTGTCTGCCAGTCTGCCTGTCAGCTCCTAGCTTCCGCTGGACTGTCCCCGCTTCCTCCATCACCCTTGCCCATACCTGAGTGCCTGAGCCTGCTGACATCCTGCTCATTTGCCTTAGTTCACTACCTGCATATCTGGCTATTATTTTCCTGCATCACTACCTGCATACCTGGTTGATTATTTTCAGTCTCACTACCTGCACACCTGGACAGCTCTAATTGTTTCTACTTGGACATTAACCCATTACTCCCACCACAGAACGCTTGTGCACGTTTATATATTCCTGGACTTTTATTTACTGCCATATGTTATATCTACTCAAGCACTTATTAAAAAACCTAGTTTTTTATTCAAATTCACTTCTGTGATCGCTCCTGCTACCACCCCGGGTCCACAAACAACCCAGAACATAACAGTTTGCACTGGCCCCATGGAGCCGGCCACGGATCAGAAGTCAGGAGTGGATTTGTTCCCGTGCATTTCTGGTCGTTTAGAAAATCTGGAAAACACAAACAACCCAGAACATAACAGTAGTACTCGTTGGAGTTCCCAGGGGTGACTCCCAGGTAAGCTGTCTCTCAATGTGGATGCATTTATGTATGTGCCTTTATCAGGAGGCCTTACATTTGACAAAATTTATATGTGCCTTTATCATGAGGCCTTATAATTGGTATATTTTATATTTGGGGTGAGCGTTCGGGCGTAAGGGGCCCCGGGGTTGGTCTGGCTGGGCCCCCTCATGGCATCACCACTTAATACACATAGTTGCTTTTTACATCACATATTATGTTTGTATTTTTTTCATGTAATAATTCACATATATTTTAACCCCTTTTTCCAACACTCATTAATTAGTCTTACACACCTATACTTTACACTGCACTGTCACTCTTTTTCCATTTTTCGTGTGATGCCCTGGGGGGGTCGTGGGCTGGACGTTTTTCGGGGGGGAACTGCGCCCCTGATGTGAACCCCTTAGTGTTAGGTACTGCTAGTGACAGAGAAGCTGTGACGTGGCCTAGCAGCTTCCCATGTATTTGCAAATGCATGCAACTAATATCTCTGATTTCTATGACCATATAGTTTTCATATATTGTTGCAGGTACTATTCAGTGTACCCCCTACCCCCTCCTTTTTCTACTGAAATTAATTGCAGGCTGAAGTGAATTGCAGGCTGAAGTGAATTGCAGGTAGAGGAGATATAGTCCGGCAGAGTGTAAGTGGAAGCAAGGTGCAGGGTGACAGCAGACTCAGGTACTCAGGCAGGGAGAAGGTAAATGGAGGGTGCAGGGAAAGTCCAGCGGTTTGGAGCAGGCAAGGTATCAGGCTAGGGACAGTAGCATTTCCAAGGAGGCAGGTAATGAGCACAGGGACTCTCTCTCAGCTGTCACTGATAAACACGTTGCACTGGCAATGAAGGAGGCTCTGGACCTTCCTAAATACTAAGTGCCGCACCATGACTGGCCGGAGAGAGCACATGACCCACCATGATTGGACAGCTGAATCACATGGCCGGAGGCAAGATGGCGGCGCCCATGCTGAGCGGAACGGAAGCCCCGCCAGGCCTCACCAGCCCAGAGTGACAATGTGCCTGCACAGAACCACGCGCAGCCAATGCCCCTCGCCAAGCACCAGCGCCACCGCCAAACACCCCCCACCAGAGTGACCTCACAGGTATTACCCGTCGACCACCATGCCGAGAAACCCTGGTCATGACACAGTGGACAAGTAACAATAAGCACTACAAATCTCAACACAGCCACTGATGCAATGGATGCAATGTAAATATGCAGCTATTAGCGTGGGTGCAGATAACGGATCTAGGTCATCTGAAGAAACAAAAAAGAGTCCAGGGCAAAGAGCCCAAGGAGGAGGTGTAGAGTGTAGCTGGTGTGTAAGGGAAGTAGGTAATGAGAACAGGAGGAAGGAGGGCCCTGCTTATGGAACTTACAGTCTAAAGGGAAGGGGCGGACAAACAGAAGACATAAGGAGTGAGCCAGTATATGGGGAGCTAAGGGCAGGAGCAGGGGTAAGAGAATTGGAGAGTGCAAGAGTGAGCAGTAAACTATGTGGTGGTGACATGATTACTAACGGGTGGGTGTGGGATGCTGGCGCTTGGGATCCCGACGTTCAGAATCCTGATGCCGGCATCCCAAAAGGATTAGGATGCCGACACCTGTCGGTCAGTATCCTAACCCTCCCCCTCTACCTAGCCTTCCCTCCCCACTGCCTAAACCTAACCTCCCCCTACTGCCTAAACCTAAACTCCCCTAATCCTAACCCTCCCCCCTTGGTGCCTAACCATAAACCTGCCCCTAGTGTCTAACCCCTAACCCTCCTAATGCCAGTACTTACCGTCAGAATGCCAGGTGTCAGAATTCTAGTTCCGGAATTATAAGTGCCAGCATCCCGCACGCCAGTATTATGACCACATCCCTTACTGACAAATACATTAAGAATTTCTTTACTTGCATTTAATTTCAAGATGCTCTGCAAACTATCGGTCTGGGAAGTATTCTTAAAGAAAGAAACAAGTATATCTGCGCACTCCGCGTGTATCACTCACGCAATGAACCCCATATAAATGATTACCTAATGGTGTTCAATTATGGGGGTGCAACCCTATTCCAACCAGGTTGAAATCTGAAGTAAGAAAAAGAGCTAGGGGTTGTACTCAATGGGTGCACACAGAGACATATTTTTATATATATTTTATGTTAAAACATAACTTTTATTCTTATTGGTATAAAATTATCCCATTTTATGGGGTACATACAGTGAAATATAGAGGTAAAAATTTAGGATTAACTAACATCAACAGACTCTTGTGCAAAAAGTAAGAAAATGTGCAAAGGAAATTAAGAAGCTAGGGGCCTGATTCAGACCCACTCGCGAGAGGAGGGGGCCTAGAACAGATTCTGCATACGGGCCCCCTGCTCTCTTAATACGCCCCTGAATAGTGTGTGTATATGTATACATATATATACTAGGGATGTGCAGGCTCGGATAGGTTCGAGTTTGCACGTGGAGTTCGGATTTTTCCCTCCCTTTTGTCCAGGAATGATGATGTTCGTCCATGTAAGATGACGTTTTGCCTCTTTCTGAGTTCCGTTTTTTTGGAGGGAAAAATCCGAACTCCACGTGCAAACTCGAACCTATCCGAGCCTGCACATCCCTAATATATACACACTAGGGGTGAGCGGGTTTGGATTTCTGAAATCCGAACCCCCCCGTGCCCCCCCGATCCGAGGCCGATCCGAGTCAGGCTCGACTTTTCCCGCCAGACTCGGATCTGAAATCGAGGCAAAACATCATCATCCCGCCTTCCGGGTCTCGCGGGTTTTGGATCCTATATAAGGTACCCGCGTCGGCGCCATTTTCTCACTCGGCTGTGGACAGTGAAGAGGGAGGGTGGGAGTTAGGGCTGGCTGGGCTGTGTAGTGTAGTGTAGTGTAGTGCAGAGTAGTGTTGTGCTGTGCTGTGCTGCGCTGTGCTGCTGTTGTCCATAGGGGCTGTGTCCACTACTTCAAAGTCCATAGGGGCTGGCTGTGTTGTGCTGTGCTGCTGTTGTTAATAGGGGCTGTGTCCACTACTTCAAAGTCCATAGGGGCTGGCTGGACTGTGTTGTGCAGTCAGTTGTGCATAGGGGCTGTGTCCACTCCAAAGTCCTGTGCAGTGTCCGAGTCCTAAAGGGGTGCTGTAGTGTTGTCCAGGGGGTGCTCTGTCCGTTAGGGGTGCTCCCCCCAAGTGCTAAAAAAAAAATAATTTTTTCTGTGTTTGTGAATTGTGTGCGCAGTAGCCGCACGTAAATCAACAAAGTAGTGCCATGCGTGCGCCTGTGTCATAAGTAAAGGGCCAGCTGGCTTGACTGTTAAAGGGTGCTGTAACCCCCAAAGTACACTCCAAACCAAATAAAAAAATATTTTCTGTGTTTGTGAATTGTGTGCGCAGTAGCCGCACGTGCATCAACAAAGTAGTGCCAAGCGTGTGCCTGTGTCATAAGTAAAGGGCCGGCTGGCTTGACCATTAAAGGGTGCTGTAACCCCCAAAGTACACTCCAAACCAAATAAAAAAATATTTTCTTTGTTTGTGTGCGCCTTAGCCGCACGTATATATATCAATATAGCATAAATGGAGGACCAAACATTCTCCGATAAAAAATAAAATAGGGAAAGATCAAGAACCACGTCCTCCTAGTGCTGTTGCTGCTGCTGGGAGTTGTTCATCATCCCAGAGAGGAAGTAGGAACACCACTACTTTTACTAAACAATTGACCCTCCAACAGTCCCTAACGATGAGGATGAAGTACGACAGCAGTCATCCTGAAGCAAAACGTATAACTGAGGCCTTGACTGCTATGTTGGTGTTAGACATGCGTCCGGTATCCGCCATTAGTGCAGTGGGATTTAGACAATTGATGGAGGTAGTGTGTCCCCGGTTCCAAATCCTGTCTA
The DNA here is from genome assembly GCA_031769625.1 of Taudactylus pleione. Lineage (NCBI taxonomy): Eukaryota > Metazoa > Chordata > Amphibia > Anura > Myobatrachidae > Taudactylus > Taudactylus pleione. Next base: position 9,654,951 of record JAUIMM010001030.1, on the reverse strand, counting down.
GATTCCACCTGCATCCTCAAAGCAGCAGCGACAAGCGTGCGTCTGTCTGTTAAAGGGTGGTGTAACCCTCAAAGTGTGCTCCACAAACAATAAAAAAATTCTTCTTTTTTTTTCTCTTTGTGAAATGTGTGGGCTGTAGCTGCACCTGCATCCTTAAAGCAGCAGCGACAAGCGTGCGTCTGTCTGTTAAAGGGTGGTGACACCCTCAAAGTGCGCTCCACAAACAATAAAAAAATTCTTTTTTTTCTGTCTTTGTGAATTGTGTGGGCTGTAGCCGCACTTGCATCCTCAAAGCAGCAGCGACAAGCGTGCGTCTGTCTGTTAAAGAGTGGGGTAACCCTCAAAGTGCGCTCCACAAACAATAAAAATATTCTTCTTTTTTTTTCTGTCTTTGTGAAATGTGTGGGCTGTTGCCGCACCTGCATCCTTAAAGCAGCAGCGACAAGCGTGCGTCTGTCTGTTAAAGGGTGGTGACACCCTCAAAGTGTGCTCCACAAACAATAAAAATATTCTTCTTTTTTTTTCTGTCTTTGTGAATTGTGTGGGCTGTAGCCGCACTTGCATCCTCAAAGCAGCAGCGACAAGCGTGCGTCTGTCTGTTAAAGGGTGGTGACACCCTCAAAGTGTGCTCCACAAACAATAAAAATATTCTTCTTTTTTTTTCTGTCTTTGTGAATTGTGTGGGCTGTAGCCGCACTTGCATCCTCAAAGCAGCAGCGACAAGCGTGCGTCTGTCTGTTAAAGGGTGGTGTAACCCTCAAAGTACTCCAAAAAATAAAAAACTATTTTTTTTATGTGTTTGTGACTTGTGTGCGATGTAGCCGCACGTGCATCAACACAGTAGCAGCGCCAAGCGTGCACCTGTGTCATAAGTCAAGGGCCGGTTTGGACATCTGGTCCAGACTGAAGGACGTGTCAACAATTTCTGACAAGTCTACTGTCACTGCATATGATACTGTCCTCAAAGCAGCAGCGACAAGCGTGCGTCTGTCTGTTAAAGGGTGGTGTAACCCTCAAAGTGCGCTCCACAAACAATAAAAATATTCTTTTTTTTTCTGTCTTTGTGAATTGTGTGGGCTGTAGCCGCACTTGCATCCTCAAAGCAGCAGCGACAAGTGTGCATCTGTCTGTTAAAGGATTACATCGGTGACAGCATCCAAGTAGGCATGTCAGACAGTCCGTACCTGTACTGGCAAGAAAAAGAAGCAATTTGGAGGTCCCTGTACAAACTGGCTCTATTTTACCTGAGTTGCCCCCCCTCCAGTGTGTACTCCGAAAGAGTGTTTAGTGCAGCCGGGAACCTTGTCAGCGAAAGGCGTAGAAGGTTGCTTCCACAAAATGTGGAGAAGATGATGTTCATAAAATGAATTATCAACTCTTCCAGGGAGAGCGTACAGAGGGACCTGTGGTTGTGGATTCCAGCGGGGACAAATTAATACTCTGTGAGGATGAGGATGTACACAACACTGAAGAGGGTGAGGAATCGGTGGATGAGGAGGATGAGGACGACATCTTGCCTCCGTAGAGCCAGTTTGTGCAGGGACAGATTAATTGCCAGCTTGTTTTGTGGGGGCCCAAACGAACCAATCATTTCAGCCACAGTCGTGTGGCAGACCCTGGCGCTGAAATGTTTGGTTTGTTAAAGTGTGCATGTCCTGTTTATACAACATAAGGGTGCGTGGGAGGGCCCAAGGACAATTCCATCTTGCACCTCTTTTTTTTCTTTGAATTATGTACTGTTCGGGACCTTGTTTTTCAAACTGCCATCCTGTCTGCCACTGCAGTGTCACTCCTAGATGGACCACGTGTTTGTGCCGCCCACTCGTATCTCTTAGCATAGTCATCCAGCTACCTCGGTGCAACCTTTTGGATATAAAAACACTATTGTGAGGTGTGAGGTGTTCAGAATAGACTGGAAATGAGTGGAAATTAAGGTTATTGAGGTTAATAATAGCATAGGAGCAGAAAAACCCACAAATTCTGTGAATTTAGCTGTTTTTATGCTTTTTTTAAAAAAAAAATACAGATCCAAAACACAAAACCCAGAACCCAAAACACGGAAGGTTGGTTTTGGCAAAAAAGATCCAGATCCAAAACCAAAATACAAAACACGTAAAGTTGCCGGTGCACACCCCTAATACACACACACATACATACTGTACATACACACACACTCATTATATATATTATACACACACATGTATATATATATATATATATATATATATATATATATATATATATATCAGAGAGCATCACAGGGACTTCCATATAATATAGAGTGCAATCAGAGCCAGCCCTAGCCAATTCGGTGCCCTAAGCAAAATTTTGGCTGATGCCCCCTAGCATGTATTAATATATATGTAATAAAAGGCCGGCACCCCACCTTGCAGTTCCACCAGCCCCATTCCCCCAGACCTAGTGAGTGTCTCAGCCCCATTCCCTTAGACCCAGTGTGTCTCTCGGCACCATTCCCCCACTGTGTCAGCCTCATTCTCCCCCGAGCCCCAGGGTGTGTCAGCCTCATTCTCCCCTCCAGCATGTTTCCCAGCCCCAGTATGTCAGCCTCTTTCCCCCCACCCCCAGCATGTCAGCCTCTTTCTCCCCCCAAGCCCCAGAGTGTGTCACAGCCTTGCCTTCCCCCTCCAGCCCCAGTGTGTCTCAGCCTTCTCCCCCCAGCCCCAGTGTATGTCTCAGCCTTCTCCCCCCAGCCCCAGTGCGTGTCTCAGCCTTCTCCCCCCAGCCCCAGTGCATGTCTCAGCCTTGCCTTCCCACTCCAGCCCCAGTGTGTCTCAGCCTTCTCCCCCCAGCCCCAGTGCATGTCTCAGCCTACTCCCCAGCCCCAGTGCATGTCTCAGCCTTCCCCCTCCAGCCCCAGTGTGTCTCAACCTTCCCCCCCAGCCCAAGTGCGTGTCTCAGCCTTCTCCCCCCAGCCACAGTGATTGTCTCAGCCTTCCCCCCCAGCCCCAAAGTGTCTCAGCCCTGCCTTCCCCCCTAGCCCCAGTGTGTCTCAGCCTTCTCCCCCCAGCCCCAGTGCGTGTCTCAGCCTTCCCCTTCCCAGCCATAGTGTGTGTCTCAGCCTTCCCCCCCAGCCCCAGTGCGTGTCTCAGCCTTCCCCCCCAGCCCCAGTGTGTGTCTCAGCCTTCCCCCCCAGCCCCAGTGCATGTCTCAGCCTTCCCCTCCCAGCCCCAGTGCATGTCTCAGCCTTCCCCCCCCAGCCCCAGTGCATGTCTCAGCCTCCCCCCCCCAGCACCAGTGCGTGTCTCAGCCTTCCCCCCTCCCAGCCCCAGTGCAAGTCTCAGCCTCCCCCCCAGCACCAGTGCATGTCTCAGCCTCCCCCCCCCAGCCCCAGTGCGTGTCTCAGCCTTCCGTGCCCCAGTGCGTGTCTCAGCATCCCACCCCCAGCCCCAGTGCGTGTCTCAGCCCAGCGCCCCCCCAGCCCCAGTGCGTGTCTCAACCTTCCTTCCTCCCAGCCCCAGTGCCTGTCTCAGCCTCCCCGCCCCAGAGCCGCCACTTACCTTGGTTGCTTCTTCTCTGCGGCTCCTCTCGATCCTCTCCTTCCAGCAGCCCGGCCCCTTGTTATGACACGGCGCGCATGACGTCATGCGCGCCGTTTCATAACAAGGAGCCGGGCCGCGGTTGGGGGTGGATGTTATGTTGGTGGAGCCGGAGCGGCCGAAGCGGGTCCGCTCCGACTCCAACCATTTAAATAATGGGGACCGGGTCGGAATGAGCTTCTGTGCAGAAGCTCATTCTGACCAGCCAAAGTCAGCTGACCGGCTGCCAGGTGCGCTGCCAGGTCGGAGCGAAGCTCCGATCGCGGCAGCGGCAGAGCCTTGAATGCCCCTAGGCATTCAAGTCGCCCCTAGGCATAAGCTTATTATGCCTATGCCTAGGGCCGGCTCTGAGTGCAATACACTGCCGTATAATACAGAGAGCATCGCAGTGAGTGCCGTATAATACAGAGAGCATCGCAGTGAGTGCCGTATAATACAGAGAGCATCGCACTGTGTGCCGTATAATACAGAAAGCATCGCAGTGAGTGCCGTATAATACAGAGAGCATCGCACTGTGTGCCGTATAATACAGAAAGCATCGCAGTGAGTGCCGTATAATACAGAGCATCGCAGTGAGTGCTGTATAATACAGAGAGCATTGCAGTGTGTGCCGTATAATACAGAGAGCATTGCAGTGAGGGCCATATAATACAGAGAGCATTAAGTGACTGCCATGTAAAGAGTAGTGAGTGCCATATAATACAGAACATCATATAGACCATCAGTGCCCACCAGACAGTATAATACACTAAGCATCCAAGTGCCATACAGGGGCAGAACTATGGGAGACAACGGAGGCGCCTGCCGCCAGGCTCCAGCTCTGAAGGGGCACCTCCTCCATTGTCCACAACACATTCACCCGACTTAGGGCTGTAACTATGTACCCGGAGTGTACTGTCACGGCCTCCCAATACATGGCACCCCTTCCCGGCACCTGAGAAGCCACCATACACTAGTGGAGAGCTCTATGTCAGACCATCAGCTGCTGCCTTCGTCTATTTATAGCGTGTCTGCATGTGAATTGCTACATTACAGTGTCAGTGGCTGTGACTAGGGGGGGGGGCACCAAATTATAATTTGCCTCCGGGCGTCTGGGATGAACTTACGCCACTGGTGCCATATAATACAGAGAACTCCAAAGACCACCACAAAATAATACAGGGGACATCTCACACCCACACACTCTGGCCCCTGAAATGGGATAAGTTAGATAGGAAGCTGCTGGCAGATGTATGGGCCTGACCATGGTCAGATGGTATTGGGCAGCTGCAAGGAAGTGGCTTTGCAATACTGTATAGCAAATATGTATATACTGCAGAAGGCTTCTGTAGGAAGCAGACGCCTCCTGACAGAATGAGCGATCCGAGTGCAGTGTCTGTAGACGCTGCCTCGGATCCCCATCGCGACTATCGGTCTCGATGGAGGTAGCACCTGCCAGACTAAGTAAGCTCCAGCTACATACATACATACAAATGCACACATATACACATACACACATAAACACATTCATAGGTGGCAGGCATTACACTGACCTGGTTATGCATGCTGTTATTCAGCTGGTGACAGATGCCTTCCCTCCTGTGCAAGGCAGCTCAGCCTCTACGCTCCACCTCAGCCTCATAATTTCTGTGTCCAGGGCCAGCTGTGTAAGCCCAGTTGCAGAGGAAGGTGGGGGAGCTTAAGATGACCCGGGGTCCCTAGCTTATGGTCACGTGGGTGACACACAACTATGGCGACCCAGGCCAGGTTGCTTAACCAAGACCTGGGGGCGGAGCTTCGGGTGAATGGGGGCGGAACTTCTGCACATGGGGTGGAGTTTCAGGAGAATGGTGGCGGAGGTTTGACCTGCACAGAGAGCACCAGCGACGCTGCTGCTCCTGGCTGGTTGCATACAGGCTTGAGGTGGAGCTGTCAGTGATGACTGACAGCTCCGCAAAGGCTTAAGGTAGGAGCTGCTGCGGTTGGGCATGCGCAGCAGCTCCCCTGTTGGCCATTTTCATTTAAACTTTAGTGCCTGCCTGTAAGGTTGCTGCTATTTCCTATGTGGCTAAAGGACCTCTGTGACGTATCCACCACGTGACCGCTGCAGGAGGCTGGACCGCTCCTGCGTTACCATCCACTAGGGCATAGAGGGGGAATAAATATTTGTGGCGAGCATAGCGAGCCACCGTGCCCGAAGCGTGGTGAGTGTAGCGAGCCCGCGAAAGGACACTTTTGGACTCCCATTAGCATCCCCGCCCCTCCCCCTTTCAGGCCGGGTCACGTGGGTGTGACGTCACAGGTCCATCAGTCTTGTACAGTCTAGACCTAACCCTGCCTGTAACGCTGCTCGATCAGAGCTGAGCTCCGATCGTGGCAGCCAGACAGCCAGGCTGGAGCAGGTAAGTGAAGGGCAGCCACATCTCCCCTTGCATGAGAGTGGTGGTAGTAGCGGCGGAGGTGGGTGCAGGACTGTGGGCATCAGTGTGCAAGTTTTGGTGTCACCCCCTTGGAGGGTGACACCCGGTGCGGCCCGCACCCCCCTAGTGACGCCACTGGATCATCTAATTTATTAGCAATTCAATGTACTATAAGTATTTCATAAACACACACTATATTAATAATCACCACTTGTTCAGTGCTATCTAAGTATTCACTTGGTAACACTAATCCGATTGTGTTATAGTGTGTCTTTATTGCTGCATTGTATTAGTAGTAGTACACCTTCATAGAATGCACTTCTCCCAGAATGGCTACTGTTGGCAAATAGTAACAATGTTGTTTTTATGACATTGCAATCGTGCTGTCGTTTGCATAACTAGTGATGTGCCTAGACTGAACGATCACTCGTTCAGTCCCGGCACATCCCTCATCCCCGCACATGCAGAACCTGACGAGATCGTCAGGTTGACCTGCATGTACGGGCGATGTCGCAAGCGGCCCGCGGGCACGCGCATCGCGGATCGCTTACGTCCAAAACATGCCCGATGCATGCGCGATTTGCAAGAGATTGCACGATAACGACATTGTTATCGTGCAATCGCTTGTTTAAATTGCTAAGTGGATACCCCCCATTAGTCAATAATTTGTACTGCCTAAAATGGTGTTAGAGATGAATCACTTTGGGATTGTAAATAAAGCCTAAAATAGCCACACAGCTTCACATCATATTAGGTAGGCACATATTGTAACCTTTCAATGATACGTTGATTGTGGTTAACACTGCAGTATTTACTCCAAATTAAAATAGTAGCATGTGTACTTTTACAGTGTTGATATGGAAGAGTGACCTTGTGCTCCAGGATGAGCATTGTGATGTTAAGGGGAGCTTCTTCGAGAGTGGAGATGTCCCTTCTCCTTGAAGATAAATTATAGACGGTGGCCTCGGAGCGCTGCACCCTATACAATCAATATATATGTGTGTAACAGTTAAAGGTCTAAAAGTCACCTAGATGGGAATAGGTATATTTATAAATAACTGAGCAGTGCAATGAAATTAAGCAAATCAATGTTTACTGTAATAAAATAAATGTAGTACTCATTATATACATTGAGTCTATATAGGTACTGATATGCCAATGCCGTGTGATGAGTAAAGTTTGAATGACAAATCAATCTCCTTGTCTCCTTGACAAAGGCGGAAGCCGAAACGCGTTGGAGATACTAACACACGCCTGACCTCAGGCAAATACCTCCAGGTATTGGAATATTCGCATTATACACGTCATCCCGTGACTTGGCGTTCACGTGGCCCCATTTGGACTGGACACAGAGGACGGCACTGGAAGTAAGAAGGTAGCAGGCAACGAGGAGGAGCACTCCGAGACCACATCTATACTTTCATAGTGTAACAACTTTACTTCCCCCAAATGATATACATCAGGTACGTGTAACCTCCCCAAGAGGAATATTTATTGTGGTTAACATTGTAAAATGTATTCAGGATTAATTCCTTATAACAGTTGATAATTTTACGGTTATTTCTTGATATAATATTCAATATGCAGCAGGTAATGATTATCCATATACTGCCATATTGTAATATAGTGTTATCATTCACTTATGACAAATACAACAAGTGGTCTATTTCTACATTCATAACATGTACCACAGTCGGCACAGTCTATCATATGGAATGTCCATGCCATAAGATATACATCGGAAAAACATCCATACCTTTAAAGTCCGGATATTGGAACACATGGGCAATATTCGGAATGCCAATAGAGACCAGGCTAGATTTAAGATCTTGATGTCAGTAACAAGGCATTTCCAGAGTTTCCACAACAGTGACCCTACAGGTCTCCAAGTCTGTGGTATGAGACACATCCGATTGGGAATTCTGGGAGGGGACCTGGATCGGAAACTCCTGAAGTTTGAAACCAAAATGAGTTTCCTCATGAACAGCCAACATCCAGGAGGTCTGAATGAGGCCAATAACTATGCTCCTGTCTTTTGACTAGAGATGGGGGATAGGTTATATACATATAACTTTCCCAAATTGTAGGTATGACACATTTGGTATATTGAATAATTAGCTCCCCACTCACATAGAGTGTAATTTATACGCCAATACCAGGTGCATAATACAGACTATCTCGATTCATAAACCTCCTTTTTGGTGTGGAGTGGTTATATATACATCAATAAGTACATCAGGTTATACCTGGTGTCTATAGAGCCACACCATCAGGTTACAGTGCAGTGTTAAATACCACAAGAGACTGAGTAGGGGACCTAGCTTCTTAATTTCCTTAGCACATTTTCTTACTTTTTGCACAAGACTCTGTTGATATGTTAGTTAATCCTAAATTTTTAACTCTATATTTCACTGTACCCCATAAAATGGGATCATTTTATACCAATAAGAATGAAAGTTATGTTTTTTTTTTAACATGAATTTTTATTGAATTTTTTGTTTTTTACAAATAAAAAAGTAGGGGAACAGAAAAGCAAAAAGGAAAAAAAAAATGGATAGAGAAAAAAAAAGAAAAAACATATGGGGTTACAGGTAGAAATCATTCAGAAAAAGAAAAAACAAGTAATTGCATTAAATCAAGAAAACAGAAAACCAATCAGAGTCAGGATTCAGCATATACACATAATAGAGGATGCTCCACAACTACGATAGATGAACCAAAATATAAAACATATCAGAACCTTGGGGTATCAGTTTGTGTTTATTGGAAGGCATGGACCCATTGTAATAAATTCGTGCCAGCTGAACCACATTGTCATTGGCGAGTTCTCAGAGGAAGAATACTGGCAATTTAAAGTTTCCATCAGGAAACTATAATTTATTTTAGTCTTTATCAAAGAAAGGGGGGAAGGTTTATCCCGCTTCCAGAACTGAGCAATGGCTGCTCTGGTATCAATAAGTACATGGCCTATAAAATACCTATGGTTAATTGGGCCATCATCCTGGAATATATGTAAAAGAGCAGTGGGTGGGGTCAGAGACAGCCTCCGTCCAGTAACTTTCAGGATTAGATCATCTACTTCCAACCAGAGGGGGCGTATAATAGGGCAATTCCAGAAAATATGGAAAATCTCACCAATTTGACCACATGCACGCCAACATAAACTAGATTGGGAAGGCCAAATTGTGTGTAGTCTATTTGGGGTCAAATAAATGCGATAGAGTAATTTCACATACATTTCAATATGTGAAATACATCTAGACATTTTAAATATAGAGGAAAATAGTTGGGACCATACATGCGGATCAAGACATATATTTAAATGGAGTTCCCATTTAATAATAACTGGTATCTTATTAGGTTCTTCTGCAGTGAGTATTAGAGAATACCAAAAAGATATGCCTCTTTTACGGGAATTTGAAGATATACGTGAGAAAACGTGAGAAGGGATCATACCAATCGAGCCTATCAAGTGTGGGTTGGATTGAATCCAGTGTCTGACTTGGAAGAAATTTATAGAAATCTCTAGAGGGAATAGAGAAACTAGCTTGTAATTGGGCGAAGGAAAGGAGGGTATTATTTATAAAGAAGTCACAGAGGGTGTGAATACCATTGAGGTGCCAGGAGAATAAATCTAAATTCTGAATTAAATAAGATAAGCCCAGAATAGAAAGGTGGAGGGATGGTATTTTAAATTGTAGCAGAGAAGATTGGCTATCCCACACTTTAAGAGAGGCTAATGTCGCCCTGGACATAGATGTTAACGAGGATCTAGAGCTGGGAGGAATCCAGAGTAAGTCACAAAGGGGGAATTTACCTAGCATATCGCTTTCCAGCCTAACCCAAGTTTTAGCATTAAGAACATTTGACCAATCACTAAGCTGATCAGCCAAGCACGCAGCCTGATAAAATGCTAGGTTGGGGTAAGACAAACATCCTGACGATCTCGGCATCATTAAATATTTCTTAGCAATCCTGGCTCTCTTATTATTCCAGATATATTTGTTCAACACTGCATAAAATCTATTCAACCATGAGGGAGGAAGGGTCCTAGGAATTGATCTAAATAAATACATAAGTTTTGGAAGAAGGGTCATCTTAACGGCCGCCATTCTGCCTATCCAGGAAACCTCATGGTTCATCCAATCTTTTGTAAAGGCACTAAATTGATTCAACAAAGGGCCATAATTATATTCAAGAAGAGTGACTTCTTTAGCTGTCAAAGATATACCCAAATAACGGAGAAATTGTGATTGCCAGTTATAATTATATTATTATTATTATTATCCTTTATTTATATGGCGCCACAAGGGTTCCGCAGCGCCTTACATAGTACAGAAACATAGTACATAAACAGTTGAACAGAACAAGAAAACAGTGTCATACAGTTTAAGACACTACAAGACAAGTACATGGTATATAAACACTGCTGCAACAGAAGCAGGATGGCAAAAGTCACGGGTTAGGTGCTTTTGAGTATAGAACAGATAGTATAAGTAAAGAAAGGATAAGCACAAGAGGATAGAGGGCCCTGCTCGTGAGAGCTTACATTCTAAAGGGGATGGGCAGACAGACAGGGGTGACACAGATGGGGTAGACAGTGAGCGTGGGACAGAGGGTTAGGATGACAGATGGCTGGATTCCTATTTTACAGTATGTGTGGAAGTCATTTGAATTAAGATTTACGCCACTGACATTCTACTTTAAGAGGCAGTTTTTGTAGGTGTTTGTGGAGAGCCATGGCTGTTATATCAGTTTACGTGAAGTCTGACGGGTGGCAGAAGCCACTTTATGTGGGGCTATTTAGAGAGTGTGGTTAACGTGTGAACCAGCAGTCTCAGGTAAATGTCGAAATTGGTGAAAGCAGTTATTGTAAAGAGATGTTCAGATGTAAAATAATAAGTTGTGATCAAGTGTGAATTCTATAAGGCACATTTATTGATTTGGAGGGTGATGGGAGACATGTGAGGTTTGCAGGATATATATTCCATAGTAAATCCGCTGTATGTGTGAGGGGCCTGGATTTGGTGATATGTCACCAGATAATAAAAGCAGAAGGATGGAGAAGTAGATATAGTTGTAGGTGTGTAAAAGTTTTTTATAGTGACACAATGAGGCTGTAATTGTCAATTTTTGATGAAAAGAAAGCTCATTAGTTTTTAGAGGAGGTGAGTGACTCAATAGGGCGGCAGTGTGCCCAGAGAGGTGAGATGCAGGGAAAGTTAGGGATGTTATATCCTTAGAGAAAATACAAAGGAGAGAGTTGATAAAAAGAAATGTGTAGTACATGGTGAGTTTTAGGTTTGTTATTTTTAGACAAATTTTAAAGCAATCAGTTTCTTAATCTGAAATTACCTTAGATGTTGGTCAATGTTTGTTCAACTGTTTGATTAACTGTTAAGTAATCACACTTTGTGCCTTTAACACTTGGTGCTTTATAACGAGATTTAAGGGAATACAGGAGTTGGGATGGGACATTTATGGCTAGTACTTTCGTTTTAGATGCGTTTTATTTATAGTATGAGGCCACAGAATAATCCTGAAGCAGCTGTTTTAAATTTGGGAGAGAAGTTTCCGGGTGTGTTAAAAACAGAAGAACGTCATCCGCGAAAAGGCACATTCTATGTTGTGACCCATTTATAAAAGGTCCATGAAGGAGGGGGGTGGTATGGATATATTCTGCTAAAGGTTCTATTGCTAAAACAAAAATTAAGGGAGATAAGGGGCAACTCTGTCTGGTACCATTGCTTATAGGGAACAAAGAAGAGAGGAAATCATTGCAACAAACACATGCTCCAGGTGAACTATAAAGTGCAAGAATGGCATCTAAGAACCATCCCGAAAACCCAAATTTGGAAAGTACAGTCTTCATAAATCCCTAATGTAACCTATCAAAGACTTTCTCCATGGGTTTATTATATTGGAGATAATCTGAAAGAGCGGACTTGATGGCCTGCTTTGCCTCTATAGAGGATAGAAGAAATTCCCATCGGAGTGTCAAAGGGACATGATCGGACCATGTGATAGGGAGGATATTTGAGGCTGAAACCTGCTGTAGTGACCATTTATCCATAAGAGCAAGATCGATCCTGGAATATGATCTGTGCACTCTAGAGAGAAAGGTGTAATCATGGGTCATAGGGTGTAGAGCCCGCCAAACATCATACAAACCATACTCCAGGATCAACCGGCTAAAGATCCCTGAAGCACCAGTCGGGTCAGCAAAAGTACCACCACCTGCATTATTATATTTATCCAATCTAGGATCTACGACTAAATTAAAGTCACCCAGTAGAATAATCTGACCTGAACACACCTTCTGGGTAATTCTGAAAAGTTTTCTAATAAAGGATATTTGACCAGTATTTGGGGCATATACAGAGGCTATAGTAACGGCTTTTCCCTCTAACTCCCCTATCAAAACAAGATATCTACCTAGGGGATCAGCTACTTGGGATTTTAAAACAAAGTTACAGTTGCGATGAAAAAGAATTGCTACTCCTTTTTTTTTAGTGGGGCCAGAAGCAAAATAACCAGACGGTTAATAGGGGTCAGAAAAGGTGGGAGAAGCATCTTTGGTGAAATGGGTTTCTTGGATCGCTATAACATCCATTTTGTGTGTTCTAAAATAGCGAAGGGCGATCCTACGTTTCTAAGGGGAATTTAATCCCTTGGCATTAATGGACATAAAATTCACCATCTTAAAGATCTAGATAAGTGCGGAAACACAGTAATAACATTCTATCTATATTGGGACGGTCAATACTGACATAAAGAAATGCAAAAAAGATAAACATCATACAGCCTGTATACTGAATGGGGGAAAGTAAAAGACACAAAGGGAGGGAAAAAAAGACATAAACATAAATGACTCCACGGCGGGAGTCAAAGGGGCCACGAAACAGAGTGGTGAAAATAGTAGAACCATGGGGGTAGTGACACGGTTCCCACCACCTTGGGAACAAAAATAGCAAATATTACTTAACAATAATATGACACATCATATATGTCTAGGATATCTGCTGTTACTGAAAATAAGAAAAATTAAGCCTGTTGTGGCAATAGTAAACACAGAAATCGGCAATACAAACATATCTTGCATCAATCAGCATTGAGAACAGACATAATTGTAAGGAATAGATATGATGATCCATATCTTAGCGTCTTATAAGAAAGGCAGTTGGAGTTATATGGAACTGTATGAACTATAAAAACTCAAAAAAAAAAAAAAAAGTAATCCAATGATCAATATGGATGAAACCTCACAAATATACAAACAGGTATTAAATTGAGGTGAGGAAGAGCAAGCCGTAAAACAGTCAGCCATTACTGCCCGCTATAGACCAATCTGAACTTATTGGAGGGGTACGTTCAGTAGATTTGGTAGCATATGAGATTGTCCAAAGATCTAGTGCTTTTATACCATCTTCCGGGGAGCATAGCACTTTTGTAGAGCCATCGTAAGTGACAATAAGTTTAGTTGGGAATCCCCATCTATATGGAATTTGAGCTTGACGTAAAGCTGATGTGATGTTAATAAAGGTTCTTCTTTTATTTAGTGTAGCTGGGGAAAGATCACCAAATATTTGTAAGTTGCCCAATGCAGCGGAAGAGGGTCCAGCATCTCTAGATGCTCGTAGCAAGCGCTCCTTTACATGGAAATAGTGCATCCTCATAATAGTGTCTCGTGGAGAGGCCACAGGAGCTTTGCGAGCCTTAGGGAGACGGTGAATGCGGTATAGGAGGAATTGCGTGGGATGCAAGTCCGGGAGTCATTTCTGAAGTAGAGCCACAGCAAACTCAGGAAGTTCGGAAAACTATACCGTCTCCGGAATTCCACAAATTTTAAGGTTGTTCCTGCGTGCCCTGTCTTCAAGGTCAGCCATTTTATCCCGAAGTGCAGAAAGTTACGTTTGAGTACTTTCATGGGCAGATATTAGGTCATTGTGAGAGACGACCACCTCCCCCATCTTATTCTCGAGAAGATCTGTTCGACCGCCTAGTTCAGCTACATCATGCTTCATATCCCTAACAATAGAAGATATTTCATGAGTGATATTTCTCTTAAGATCACCAAGGAGTTGCAGCATGCGCCTCACCATGATAGGTTCATCCATAGAAGCATCATCTGGGGGGGTATGCGGAGACGAGGCTGTAGAGGAAGAAGCAGGCTTAGCCTGTGGCATTCGTGGTCTTGGAGATTGTATGGAATCTCTCGACAGTGGAGGAGTCGCAGATGTAGACTTGAAAAAACTCACTGGTGGGATACCTTTAGCCAATTTGGTGCTTTTCTTAGGCCCCTTGTTTTCTGGTTATAGGACTAATTGGAGAATTAGTGATTGAGTAATCGCTGAAGATATGGGGCTATGTCGTGCGATGTGCAGCTGCTGTGGTGGTGGGATAATAGTCACATTAGGAAGTGATCAGAGCCATGAAGGCATACTGAAACGTAGGAGATTCCTTGTGGAGTAATATAATGTATCACATTAGCCTCACGGTGGCAGCAGAGTGACACTGTTGGAGACCATTAATAGATGAAAGCACTCACAGCTAAGTGGAAACAGAGAAATACTACTGATTATTCACAACAAGATGGCAACATGGGTAGTAACCATATGCAGGATATGGGGGAGGCAGGGTTGAATGGGCAGTACACAAATGAATGAACCAGGCCAATTGTGACAGTCAGGGAGAGTATGCTGTGGCTCCAATAGCTGTGAGAGCACAACTTTGCGTCCTGACACTCAGCCCAACGGATGTGGTAGCGCAGAGACCCCAGACCAGCTGACAGGTCACTCACCTCAAACGCTGGGTAAGGGAGCGCAGGGAGCAGGTAGTAGAGAGCCGGTAGCCGGGATCCGTCCTCCAAAATGGCGGCCACAAAAGAGCCCACAGCCGCTAGGCTCCTCACAGGAAGGCGAACAGCTCAGGGGCACCGCAGAGACGTCTCACTGGGGGAACCCACCCGACCCATCGTGTCAGCAGGAGACCCTGTCCGGCGCCCACTTCCGAATCGCGGACACACTGCGTCAGAGGCCACCGGGGAGTCACAGAAATTGAGGCCGCGGCTTCCGGATGTCTGGTAGGTCTCACCACCAGAAGCGTCTGGGCACAGCAGAAGAGCACCTCTCCGTGTTTCAGGGTGCAAGGTGGTGTCACAGCACAAGCTTGCTTCAGTAGATGACATACATCCATACTAAAAGCAGCACCTATGAGTGTGGCGTTAAAGTGCGCGTGTACTGCTACATCTGAGGGGCGTGTCATAAACTTATCTTACATCCACATGTTAATGAGCCCCAATGCATTTAGTAAGATCTATTTGTTGATGAAAACACACTAATACGTTTTCAAAAAATGCATTTAGCCATAGGGATCATTGTGCCTTATAACCAAAACAGGGAAATTATACTAATGATCCCATTTGAATGTATATAGCTCTTTTTTTAAAATATTACAGGTTGATAATGGGGGTAAGGAACAATCAGGGAGACTGGTAGGCTCTTCAGGAAGTCAGGGAGATTTCTGCTATTTCAGGGAGTCTCCCTGACAATGACGGAGAGTTGGCAACTATGGTTACATCCCAGACCGTTGTTTTGCAAATCAGAACAGCTTGAAATTGAATGCATGAAAAGCAATTATAGTTGTATTTGTTAGTATGCTTTTTGCAGCATAAACAGCATGGGTTTTCTGAGGTTGGTACTTTAACATATAACATATGAGTTAGCTGAAGTTATTAATAGTAGTAGGAGAGAGAGAGAGTTTAGCAGGTATGTTTTCAACGCATGTGTATCCAGTCCATTATGGCACTAAGGGCCTGATTCAGCATAGATAGCTATTGCGATTGCAGCTGCGATTACGCACGCAACTCGGCTACGAAAATATGCTAATGTTTGCAACCACTCAGCCAGCATAGAGACGCACACTGCCGCTTCCTCACATACGTAAGATCTCGCAGTCCTGCATATACATTGGTAACATCGGACCCTCACGCAGAATTACAGCAGGTCTGACCTGTCTCAGAAATTGCAAGTTGAGTACAAAAGCTGCGTATGCTGTCGCAGTGGCCAATGCAACAGCGTTCAAACAGACAGGCATGCCTGCGATTCTCCGACCACTACCCCGTCACCACCCCCAAACGCTGACTCTGCAATGGCTTTCTATCTGCGTGCTTGATCGTAATTATTATTATTATTATTATCGTTTATTTATATGGCACCACAAGTGTTCCGCAGCACCTTACAAAGTACATAAACAAATAATTTGACAACGGACTTACAGTAAAAAATAGGACAAGGACATGGAAAATATACATTGATACATAAGTGACCATAACACCTAGATATGCAACAGAGCGTAAGCAACCAAGTGTTAGGTGCCATGGTGGGGGATAAGAAGTAGGTGAAAGTAAAGTAAGGAGAAGCACAAGAGGGTAGAGGCCCTGCTCGTAAGAGCTTACATTCTAAAGGGGAGGGGCAGACAAACAGATGTGACACAGATGAGGTAAACGGAGGAAGGGCATGTTGCAGCAAGTTAGGATGGGAGCTGGAAGGCTTTGATGAAGTAGTGGGTCTTGAGAGCCCGTTTGAAGGATTGTAAAGAGGAGAAGAGTCTGATAGGGAGAGGGAGAGAGTTCCAAAGGTCGGGAGCAGCACGGGCAAAATCTTGGAGGCAGGAGTGGGAGGAAGTAATCAGTTGGCATGAGAGGCGGCGTGCATTGGTTGAGCGAAGGGAGCAGCCAGGAGAGTGGAGGGAGATGAGGTCAGAGATGTAAATGGGAGAGGAATGGGTGAGGGCTTTGTAAGCAAGTGTGAGAACCTTGAATTGGGTTCTAAAAGGGAAGGGGAGCCAGTGGAGGGCTTGTAGGAGAGGGGAGGCAGATGTAGAGCATTTGGAGAGGAAGATGAGTCGAGCAGCAGCATTGAGGACAGACTGGAGAGGAGAGAGATGGGAGTTGGGGAGGCCAGATAGGAGAAGGTTACAGTAGTCCTATCTGGATATGACCAGTGAGTGTATGAGGGTTTTGGTGGCATCCTGGGTGAGAAAGGGTCTAATCTTGGAAATATTTTTGAGATGGAAGTGACAGGACTGTGAGAGGCTCTGGATATGTGGTTTGTAGGAGAGGGAGGAGTCCAGGATAACTCCAAGACAGCGCACCTTGGGGCTAGAAGAGATAGTTGTGCCATCAATTGTTAAAGAAATAGTGGGAAGTGAGGTTATGCTGGAGGGTGGAAAAATGATCAGTTCAGTCTTAGACATATTAAGTTTAAGAAATCGCTGGGACATCCAGGAAGAAATAGCAGAGAGACAGTTGGAGATACGAGTGAGGAGAGAGGGGGAGAGGTCAGGGGAGGAAAGGTAGATCTGAGTATCATCAGCATAGAGGTGATAATGGAGGTCAAAAGAGCTGATGAGTTCACCTAGAGAGGACGTATAGAGGGAGAATAGTAGAGGTTCACCTTGGGGAACACCTACTGTAAGAGGCTGTGGTGGGGAAAAGGAGTCATGAGAAGAGACAGAGAAGGACCGGTCTGAGAGGTAGGACGACAGCCAGGAGAGAGCAGTGTCACGTAAAACCAAGGGAGTGAAGGATTTGCAGCAAGAGGGGGTGGTCAGCAGTGTCAAATGCAGCAGAGAGGTCAAGGAGAATACGCAGAGAGTAGTGGCCCTTGGATTTGGCAGCAAGGAGGTCATTGCTGACTTTTGTGAGGGCAGTTTCAGTGGAGTGGAGAGAACGGAAGCCAGACTGAAAAGGATCAAGGAGGGAGTGGGAGGAAAGAAAGGTGGTAAGGCGTTTGTAAACAACACGCTAAAGGAGCTTGGAGGCAATAGGGAGGAGAGAGATGGGACGGTAGTTGGAGAGAGTGTTGGGATCAAGGGTAGTTTTTTTAAGAATGGGGGAGACTATCGCATGTTTGAATGCAGAAGGGACAGTGCCAGATGAGAGGGAGAGATTGAGGAGGTGGGCAAGATGGGAACAGGCACAAGGAGAGAGGTAGCGGAGGAGACGTGAAGGGATAGGGTCAAGGGGGGAGGTAGAAAGGGGGGAGGACTGGATGAGAGCCATGACTTCCTCTCCAGATACAGGGGAGAAGGCTGTCAGAGTCGGTGAAATGGATGGAGATGGGTGATCAGGGAAAGAAGGAGGTGTAGAGCAGGGGGACTGGTGGGATGTGAAGTCCTGACGTATGGAATCGATTTTGGATGTAAAGTAGGTAGCAAAGTCAATGGCAGTGAGTGAGGAGAGGAGGCGGGGAGGGGGTGGACAGAGGAGGGAGTTGAAGGTGGTGAAGAGATGCTAGGGATTTGAGGACTGGGAGGAAATGAGATTCTTGAAATAGGACTGTTTAGATAGGGAAAGGGCAACACTGTAGGATGAGAGCATAAATTTGCAGTGGAGAAAATCTGCCTTAGAGCGTGATCTTCTCCGCTGTCCCTCAGCAGTTCTTGAACACCTTTGCAGATATCTGGTGCATTTGGAATGCCAGGGTTGTAGTGTGGATCTGCGAGGGTGAGTAGTGATTGCCGGTGCAACAGAGTCCAGAGCAGAAGTAAGGGAGGCATTGTATAGGGAAGCAGCTTGTTCAGGGCAGGAGAGAGAGAGGATAGGGGAGAGAAGCGAGTCAAGCAGGGAAGATAAAGAAACGGCATTGATAGCCTCAATGTTACGTTTAGTGATGGTGGCCTTCGGAGGTAGAGGAGAGGAGGGAGAGAGAGATAGGTTAAAAGAAAGAAGGTGATGATCAGAGAGGGGGAATGGGGAGTTGGAATAATTAGAAATATTACAGCAGTGAGTGAAGACTAAATCAAGTGAGTGCCCACTCACATGTGAGGGTAGGAGGTCCATTGTGAGAGACCAAATGAAGATGTGAGGGTAAGGAGTTTGGAGGCAGAGGATTCTGTGGGGATATCAATTGGAATATTGAAGTCACCAAGGATAATGGAGGGGAGGTCAGAGGAGAGAAAGTGAGGGAGCCAGGAAGCAAAGTTGTCAAGGAACTTAGAGGGAGGGCCAGGGGGATGGTAAATGACAGCTACTCGCAGGTGTACTGGTTGGAAGAGGCGTATAGCATGAACCTCAAATGTAGAGAATGTAAGGGATGGTTCAGAGGGTAGGAGTTGGTAGGAGTAACCTGGGGATAGAAGGACCCCCACACCACCACCATGGCGACCCCCAGGGTGAGGGGTGTGAGAGAAGGTGAGGCCCCCAGAAGAGAGAGCTGCAGGGGAAGTGGTGTCAGAGGGTGAAATCCAGGTTTCAGTAATGGCTAGGAGATGCAAGTTTTTGGAAATTAAAAGGTCATGGGTGGGAACCAGTTTATTACAGACTGATCTGGCATTCCAGAGGGCACAAGATAGAGGGATAGTGTTTATGGGAGAGATGTGAATGAGATTATCAGGGTTGCTGTGACGAGAAGGTGAGATTAATTTGGGTGACCGAGATGAATGTAGTGGAGAGATTGTGCGGGCACCAGTGTTGGGAAGGGAACCTGGAGGTGGTGGGCAGGGAGGGAGTTTAATGAGATGTGGGTGGAGGTGGGGTGGCATGGCGTGGAGAGGAGGCTTGGAGGAAGGATTAGCGGTGGGGTAGTAGGACCCAGGTGGGGTAGACGAGAACAAATGTGGAGTAATGGGAGAGGAGAGGGAGGAAGGCAGACAGAGGAGGGGAGATAAAGGAAGGAGGAGGTGGAGGAGATAAGGGGGAAATGATAAAGGTGGAAGAAGGGGGCAAAGCAGTGGATCGGGTATACACTGAGTGGAGGAGGAATTGGATGAAAACATGGTCATGGTGTGGCTGGGTAGAGTTTGGGGAGGAAATCTAGATGTAGGAACAGAATATATATGTAAGAGAAAGTGCAGGAGATTTGCAGAGAATCAAGTAAAAGTACAGTGGAAGAAGGTGTATGTGTATTGATAAAAGGTTATGCTATCATGTGTACACACACTGTGGTGCATACGCATGCGCAGTATGCATCATCAGCCGATCTGCGTACACTGTTGCAATTGTGACCCATGCTGAATCAGGCCCTCAATCCCTTATACAATGCTTCTTCCAAATGTAGATTTAGCTCAGAAATAGACAATAATGGGCAGTACAATACAACATTTCTGCAGGAACAATTAACCAAGTTCAAATAAAAACATCAGTACACTTCTCAACGAGTTGGCTACGGCATCCCGGAGGTGGGATGCCGACAGTGAGAATACAGACAGCGGTATCCCAACAGTCCGAATCATCAGGTAAGTACCCTAACCCCTAACTCTCCTCCTAACCCACCTTTCCCACAGCCTAACCCTAACCACCCCTCCGCAGCCTAACTCTCCACCCCCTGCAGCCTAACACTAACCCTTCCCCCGCAGCCTAACCCTAACCTTCCGCCTAGTGCTTGACACTAACCCCTAGACCTAACCCTCCCCCTATCCCTAATACATACCGTCGGGATGCTGGCAGTCGGGATTCTGGTGCCAGTATTCCGACTGCTGACGGGTTTCCGGCACTGGTATTCTGAGTTCTTGCATCAAAACCACCGGGATTTTAACTACAGCCCCTTCTCAACACGTTTCCCTGCCTCAATAGCCCATCTTGGCTTTCTCAGGAGATATACTAACACTAGCACTCCAGGCATTGTATTCTAACCAATCACAGAGAGGCTAGTGTTTTTGTAAACAGTAATTGGGCTTAACCAAGTTATTTTTGATGGGAGCTCCTCAAGGATCTAGTGAAGTGGCAGGAGTGCTTTTTTATGTGTTTTTCTTTTTGATATGTGGATTACAAGTGTCAGCAGGCCCTGGATGCTAGCTGAGACCTGCAGTGTGCCAGTAAACAAGAATATTAGTTTGATTTTTATATATATATTAATAAAGACTGTGCTGGTTATTCTGTATAGATACAGGACCTGTGCTAACCATCCTTGAACTGGTTGTGTCCAGGCCAAGTGTCTCCCATGCTACAGAAGCAACAGCCCTGGATGGTAAAGCCTAGTGCTGATTAGAGGAAATTCTGTGGGATCCCAGACTCTTTATCCCCCTGATTTTTCAACTACCAGCCTAAGTCTAAAGCCTGATTCCCATCTTTAGATACAAAAATTTTATTTTACAACACTTAAATGATACTGCTAAAGCAATTATTCCAACCCACTGGCACTCTCCCTCTCCTCCAGCCATGCTAGACTGGCACATTCATGCATATGGAAGATGTTTTTTCCTCTGGGGTGGACACCTACGAATTTTTCCGGGATACTTAGCTGCAGTGGTTGGATTTTAAGGGATCCACTGTTTACAAATCCCACCTCACCTAATTGTCCTGATGACTGTTGACTTGCAAATAAGCTTCCCCCCTCTCAGGGGAGGGGGGTTAAGTCCCATCTCTGTAACTCCATTCTCCTATATCAGCTTTTGACTACCAAGGTTGTTATGTAACTCTTCATGTTCTCAGACCATTTTTTACGAACTTTTCTTGTATTACTTATTACCTACCCCCTACCACCCTACCTTTATATCTTGCTACCCATCCCTTCCCTTCCTATACTTTAATATTATCAAGTTTGTTTACCCATACTGGCTTACACCATGTGTTTTATATTATCTGTCTCTCCAGTGGGTGGCTCTTATTATTCTTTTTTTATTATTATTATTCTGTATGCATTGTCTGAAATGTGTCATCATTCAGTCAAGTTTACATAAAAAAAAGACAAAAAGCCTGTACGGAACCTATGGATCTGTGCAGTGCTTGTTTTTCTTTTTCTGTGCAGTGCTTTTAAACCATGGTGGAATCATGGTGGGATTGGGGCTTATAAGCCTATGGGGTTCAAAAGTGGGTTCTGCTTGGAAAGTTTAGTAAATGCTGTATTTTTGCCTTAGAACTTGACTTTCCATCAATCCATGACAGATTAAATCGGTTGCAAACCGATATTTAGTAGTGAGTTTAGCTCATGTTCTCCTCTAAGCTGCTGGCAGAGGACAAAAAAGATATTTAACAGTCACAAAGCAGGGAAATGCCAAAAAGAGATAGTTGAAACTTTAGTTGTCAGAAACATGGGAACGCCTACTGACTGGGGCCGGCCCCACTGACATCACTAGTGATGTCAGTGGGAGTGCTTTTGGCTCTGAGAGCCAAAAGCACTCCAGGGCTTGCGGCAGCGAGACCCTACTCTTCGCAAGCCCGATGGTCGCAATGGTCTTGACCATCGCGACCATAATTTTCACCGCTCGCTATAGCTGTGGGTGGTCACCCACAGCTATGCGAGCGGCCAGGAGGCCGCTCCAAAAAGGAGGGACGGCCCTGATTCAGAGCGAGCGCTCTGTCAGAGTGTCCGGCTCTGAATCAGGGCCACTGTTAGGTCAAGACAAGGGGGATATGTATCAAAGCTTGGAGAGAGATAAATTACCAACCAATTAGCTCCTAACTGTCGTTTTACAGGTTGGGTTTGAAAAATGGTAGTTGGGAGCTGGTTGGCTGGTACTTTATCTCTCTCCACTTTATCGCTCTCCAAGCCTTGATACATTACCCCCAAGATGTGGAAGAAACAGGGAAAATTGTGTTAACAATGCTCATATAGGGCCTATTTCAGAGTTGCACACAAGACCATGCTGTTGACAGATCTTCCGATTGTCTGCATTGTGTATATGCAGCTATGAGCAACTACATGGTAGAGGGGTCTAATTACTAACCAATGTTAGGAGACAGAGTGAAAAGTGATAAGTGATAAGGTGCCAGCCAATCAGCTCCCAACTGTCATCTCACAGGCTGTGTTTGAAAAATGACAGTTGGGAGCTGATTGGCTGGCACCTTATCACAGACTTATCACTTTTCACTCTGTCTCCTAACACTGCTTAGTAAATAGACCACTCAGAGTCATATGAATCTCAGTCACATTTCGCTGAATGGGAGTGCCTGGGCATTCACACATAGGCTGGTATATGCGGGTGTATTGTGGGCATGTTGACGGAATTGTGGGCTATGCAAAGTTGACTATACACAGAGTTCCATCTGTTTTCAGACTAGGTATAGGGCTGATACATTTGCGCACTGGTAGTGATGATGGCTACTTTCCCAAGCCCATGGATAAGGGCAGTGCAGCCACATTGATGTAGTCAGTGATGAATACTGGTCCGCATTTATTTCTGTGCACGCAGTGTGGCTAACATACATTTTTCTTGGAACAAACCACCAGGGCTGCCATTAGAAATCGTAGGGCCCAGTACAAATGAAAAAGTCAGGACCCCCCATCTCCTTGCTTCTTCCACCCAAAAGCCTGGTGGACGCATAGGTGTGGCGTTGAGTACTGACATGCCCCACATGCGCCTCAGCATACCTACCTGCATGGCGTGTGTGTAATGTATATATATATATATATATATATATATATATAGAATCTGAAGAGTGCTGTCTATTCTACATTTGTGGATGGACTATTTGATATATATAACAAAAATAAACAATTAAACAGTACATTTAAAAAATTTAAGATATTTGCCTTCAAAGATTAATAAGGGATAAAGGGTTTTTTTAAAGTGAGAAAAGCCTAATGATTTAATAACTGAAGACTGCTTTGTCAAAATGCTGACCGCCCGACTGTGCAATCCCGACAGGGGACTAATGATAGACGTCGAGATCCCGACGCCTATCATTATCCCTACGACGGGAGCCCGATGCCCGACACACCAAACAAAGGGCACCACGGGGTGATTTAGGTTAGGGGCTTCTGGGGGGGACTTAGGGTTAGGCACCCCCCGGGAGGGTTAGGCTAGGGGAAGGGGGGAGGTTAGGGTTAGGCACCCCCCGGGAGGGTTAGGATTAGGCATGGGGAAGGGGAGGTTAGGGTTAGGCACCCCCCCGGGGGGAGGTTAGGGTCCGGCACCCCCCCGGGAGGGTTAGGTTTAGGCTTTGGGGACAAGGGGGTTATGTTTAGGCACTTAGAGGGGGGGTTAGGGTTAGGCACTAGGGGGGGAGGTTAGGGTTAGGCACCCCTAAGGGAGGGTTAGGGGGGGAGAGGGTTAGGTATAGTTGGTTTAATTACTTATCAGGATTTTCACTGCTGCTGGTCATTCATACCGATCCCTACCTGCTATCCGTAGGGTCAGTTTCAGTATGTGGCGTTGAACACAGCACAGATATGGGAAGGGGGCAGAGGCACACATGGGGAGAGCACACCTTGGTAAAAGGGACAGAGGTGGAAATCGGGAGAGGCACACTTAGGTAAAGGACACAAAGGCACAGATAGGAAGGGAGCAGAGTCAAAGATGGGAAGCGGGCACAGGTATAGATCTGGAGAAGGGGCAAAGGCACAGGTATGGAGAACAGGGGAACAGATATGGGGGGAGCAGACACAAATGTGGAGTGTGTAGACTCAGAGATACAGATTTGGGGAGTAGGGGCAGAGGCAGGCATGGTAAAGGGGACAGTGGGGCAGAGGCAGGCATGGTAAAGGGGACAGTGGGGCAGATTGTATAGGAGGGGGGCGAGTGGGCAGAGACAGGATTCAGGAATAGTAAAGGGGACAGTGGGCAGATTGTATAGTACGGGGGAGTGGGGCAGAGGCAGGATTCAGGAATAGCAAAGGGGGCAGTGGGGCAGATTGTATAGTAGGGGGGAGTGGGGCAAAGGCAGGATTCAGGAATAGCAAAGGGGACAGTCGGACAGATTGTATAGGTGGGGAGTGGGTCAGAGGCAATGATATAGTAAAGGGGACAGTGTCGCAGATTGTATAGGAGGGGGGAGAGGGGCAGAGGCACTTCTGTGTGTGCACCGCAGTTGCTCTCTCACACTTCCTCAGTGCAGTGCACACAATATCTGGCCAATGAGAGCAGGTTGGAGGAGAGGAGGAGAGCTGAGGGTGGAGAAACTATGGAAGCAGAGGTGAAGAAGCTAATTGAGGGGGACCTGTATGTGAGAGGGCCCAGTGCTACTAACTTTATTATAAGCTGGTCCTGATGAAGTTGTTTCACAGTATCAGAAGCAGGACATTGGTGCCGGGTAGGTGATTGCTGATCATGCAGCGCTGGCCGGAGAGTTATTATGAATAACTCATTACACACAGCTTAGCTATGTGTGACTAATGAGTCATTCATACAACTCTCCGGCTAGCAGCTTCAGCTGTCCTGTGTGTGGGTGAATAATTAACAATTAACTCTGCCTGCGGCAGGGCCCACTCAGCTGTCCGGGCCCGGTACAGGAGTACTGGCTGTCCCCCCCTGATGGCGGCCCTGCAAACCATTACAAGGTCTGTGTTCCAGGCACACCTATGCATCAGTTGCTGGCAAGTAGCACATATCGGATATTCTTGATGACTGTTTATTTTAACCCACACTGCATAGCTTACCTGGAGCAGCGGACAGACACATGCTTGTCTGATCTATATAAAGACTCTGATATACAGTAGGTATAAACTAAAGGGTTTAAATCACTGACGTGCGGTCAGGTGATGCAGAGCCTTTACTGTCATACTTAGGTATACTCCACAGTTTTGACTATAAAAAAAATTGAAAGAAAATATTATAAATATCTTCTTTGAATTATTCTAATCATTTTTATAGTCCAAACTCTGGAGTAAAAAGTGTATGACAGGTGAGGCACTGCCTCCCCTGTCTACCTTTTCCGCACATCCCTAACCAAAACAGACCAAATTTCTAGCACTATATACTGCTGCACCTTTGTATAATGCCCACATGAACTCTCGGGTACATATATGTACCTGTGATTCTGGCTCTGATACTAGCCAGTGCCTCTCCAGCCACTTATCTCACCGCACGTCACTGGTTTTGATAATATTTACAAGTGCTCTGTATAAATTTATAAAACTTCCAACGGGATATGTAGTTGTCGCAAAGGTGATTTAAACTTGGCACAATCCACCTCCTATGAAATATTTTTTTTAGCATGATGCAATTTTGCATGAAATATTGTGGTTTTCATTGAATTAAGCCTCAGATGAAGACTTCATTTTTATTTTTATTGGCATGTTACAAGCAACCTGTTGCGATTACTATTCTTATTATACTGTAAATAAATGTACAGTAATATAATAGTGAATTGATGTGTGTGGTTTTCATTCATATCAGACCACTGGTTTATGAGTCTGATTCCCGATTATCAGGATACTGCGCATGCACAGGACACGTTCTATGCATGTGCAGAACGGTCTGCGATCCCGCACGCAGTCCGGCAGAAGACTGTCAGTGATTGACAGTCTGCTGCCGTTTCTGGATGGGGAGGGGGCGGCAACGGCCTCTGTTTCCCAAAACGGTGGCATGTCGCCGCCATTAGGGGTAAAGAGGCCAGGATCTCTGTCAGCTGATGGAGATTTCCTGGACTATTTTGTGCATCTGCGGCAGCTGGCTTGTGTGACCCCATGTGTCACTCAACCGGCCGATGGTACCGCGGATGATCCAGTGCTGCGTCCTCGGATGCAGCTTGGATCAGTGATGCATGCAGGAGGCATGATGCCTGCTGCTGCATTACCTTATTAATGCTATCACAGCTACTACCAATTTAGCAGCTTGCAATAAAAAATCCATCTGCTGCTGAATCAGGCCCAATGCGCGCAGAATCACACTAATATAATTTGAGCCATATGTGTTTAAAAATGTGCCATGTAAAGTCTCTAACAGCAGGTCACGTAACTATGGGTCCAAGGTGAAACTCCAGCTATAAACTGCGACTTGAACAGAACTAAAAAGCATCCTGTGAGGTTCACCTGAGGTTAAGAAACACATGGTGTAATAAGGTTTAGTGCATATAAATTAAAGAAACAGGATGAAGGAGTCTAGTTAAGAAGTGAGAGAAAGAGAGGGGGCTCAGAGAAAGAGGGATGCAAAGAAACAGGCACATAGAGAAAAAGAAGTATAAAGAGAGCTGCAGATAGAGAGCACAATGCAGAGAAGCATATTTATAAATTATCTGGACTTGGTCCCGATAATTATAATTTGGAATCGCTACATATTGTTCTAATAAGAAATTAAAGATCACCAACATTTAACAATATTCACATGCAGGAACAGTGGCTCTGATTTGTCCCTGCGGTATGTTCACTTTATTTCCTGGTGCAGGCCCAAGGGGGCGCTACAGTGCATGCGTGGTTATTAGCCTGTGACACTGTTGGGGTGGTATCCAATCTAAAGATGACGTTAGCTACCGGCCAAATTCCAGAGAGAGAGAATGATGCTGAGTGTGTGTGTGAGAGAGTACCTTCTCTTATGATGCTGAGTGTGTGTGAGAGAGAGTACCTTCTCTTATGATGCTGAGTGTGTGTGTGAGAGAGTACCTTCTCTTATAATGCTGAGTGTGTGTGTGAGAGAGTACCTTCTCTTATGATGCTGAGTGTGTGTGTGAGAGAGTACCTTCTCTTATGATGCTGAGTGTGTGTGTGAGAGTACCTTCTCTTATGATGCTGAGTGTGTGTGTGAGAGAGTACCTTCTCATATAATGCTGTGTGTGTGTGAGAGAGTACCTTCTCTTATGATGCTGAGTGTGTGTGTGAGAGAGTACTTTCTCTTATAATGCTGAGTGTGTGTGTGAGAGAGTACCTTCTCTTATAATGCTGAGTGAGTGTGTGAGAGAGTATATTCTCTTATGATGCTGAGTGTGTGTGTGAGAGAGTACCTTCTCTTATAATGCTGAGTGTGTGTGTGAGAGAGTACCTTCTCTTATGATGCTGAGTGTGTGTGCGAGAGAGTACCTTCTCTTATGATGCTGAGTGTGTGTGAGAGAGAGTACCTTCTGTTTGGAGTTGTGCTATCTCAGGTTTCACTCCTTCATTTCCTTACTTCACCCTTCTCTCCTACCTGCATGTTCACTCTTCACTTCTTATTTTCATTTACTAAGTCTCTTTATAAAAAATGTGGTGCTGTCCTAGAAATTATCATTCGTTATTGGGGCATATTGCGATTCATTTTAATTGGTAATTATCAAAAAGCTTTTGCCAGGACAGCAGATCAGATAAGAGGTTGTTCTAGTGAGTGAAAGCTACAGTATCTCTTACTAACTAATGTCGGGATTCCGGCGCCGGTCTTCTGGTGGGGATTCCGGCGCGATGGGATTTCGGGAGCTGGCATCCCAACTACATCTCTGACAAAAAAGTCCCTCTGTGTCTCCACTATCTATTCTAAGGGACATATTTACTAACAGCTGGATTTAAAATGCGGTTGTAGGATGTATATTTCACCTCAAATAGCAATAAAACTCATGAAAATTACCGTTTGTCTTGAAGACCGGCCTCTGATTGGCTAAGAACAGCTGGACTATTAGCCAATCATGGCTATTGTGTCAGTCGGGTAGTGCTACACTGTACAGCCAGTATAGCTGTCTTTTGGTTTCGGGCCAGTCGGTTTGTTTTTTAGGAAGACCTGATTCTACATGGACAAGAGGACTGACCAGCGCCAAGGAGTAGGTAAATAGGTAGTGTGAGTGTGGGTGAGTGAATATGTAATAAAGTGTTAAAACTATTGGTACCTGTGTCCTGTCTTTTTTTATATTCACTTCACAGTTGGAAGCCTGCCCTGCTGGCATTTGTGGTTCTACAAGTGCCACAGGGCAGGCTTGCTGGGACCTGTAGTCCCACTGTAAAGAACAACATTATTTCTATAATTAACCCATTACTCCTGCACCCACCACCACCAAGGGTGCAGGAAAGAGCTGATTGATCCTCATGAGGGGGTGTCCCAATTTTTTGGGGTGTGTCCCTACTTTCTAAGCTCTGGGCTGACAAGTCTGGTTCTGGAGATTGCTTTGGCAGGATGCAGGCACCCTATGCTGTGTGTCTCCATGATGTGGCATTACCATCCTGGCTTGTTCAGCCCAGTGCTGGTTATAAGAAAATAGGGGGAATCCCACAATGTTTTTTCCAACAATTTTCCTGTCCCAGCCAGAACGGGCTCAGAGGTCCAGGTCTGGTTATGCTTTTGGGGGATGCTTCTGCAGAAAATGCTGTTCACAGGCATCTCTACTGATTTCAGCCAAACTTGACTAAACTCACGCACAAACACAATTCCATACACCTTCAGAAACAGGGGCATATCTATAATGGAGGACTGCCTAGCAGGGTGGGTGGAGCACAAGAGCCCCTGGGTCCAGGGGGGGCCACATTGCACACCCTGCACCCATACTTCTAAATACTTATCTATCCAATGTCCCACGTTAGCTGGAGAGATGCAGTGGCCACTTTCTCTGCATTCTGTGCATGCGCAGTAGGGAAATCACTGGGAAAATGTGTGCCGCACCATTTTCCCAGTGTACTGCGCATGCGCAGTAGACCCCAGGGACAGACTAGTGCCCAGAGTCTACTGAATGTGTCAGTATGCCGCGGCCGCTGGAGAGAGAGGAGGGGGCCCCCGGACGGTGAGTGAACACGGGCCCCCTCATCTAAATACGCCCTGGTCGAAAACATGATTCAGTCAAACACATTTCTTGGTAAATTTGTGTGTGTGATTGGGAAAAACTCATTTGTTCCAGCAATGCACAGTGTGTTTCAATATCGGTCAGACACAATTCTTAGTAAATATACACCTAAACCTCTTATGTTGTGTTATAACGGTATTAAACCTCTGGTACAATCCTTTCTATACCTTCTAAAACCTGCCTATACCTTCTAAATTTGACGCTATTTGCGTACGCAGTCATACAGTAAACTAAAAGCCTTCAGACCTTGAAAATGTGTTTCCAAAGCACAAAGAATATTATTCAACATAAAAACTGTAGGTTACACGCTGTGATCTAAAGACAATTTAGCGCAAAGAAATTATACAGACCCAAGGTACAGTTATACATACGCATGCGCACTGGGACTAGTTACCGGCATCCATAAGAAACCTCCAACAACAGCATCAGCATGAAGACTCCAGATTGGAGTCTGTAAGCACATTTATACCCTTACAGGGATAAGCAATACAATAGAAAAGTTTGGCATGGTCTCATTGGTTCCCAGTGCGGGTGCATCTGTTACAGGATATTTAACAGGTTGATTCAAATGGACAGAGGTCAGCCTCCGACAGCCTATTGTCTCCTCTATTCCCTCTGCATGCAACTGCTAACATTACAAAGTACATGTTGGAGGGGTATTCAATATGGGTGTTTTTTACGTTAATATCGCACTTTGTAACGTTTTTGCGTTAATATCACTTGTTTTACTTTTACACCCTATTCAATTTCAAAGACTTATCGCAGTTTTGACAAGTCTTTGATAAAAAACCGTGATAACTTTTCACCATTGAATAGGTGTCGAAAAAAAGTGCAGAATTGGGGTTTAGGGGTGCAGGCTTAAAAAAAATAGCCTGCACCCCTGAGATTGACATTTAAAAAAGAACTGTGTCAAAAAAAGTTTTTAAAAAAAAATAGGGACACCCCAAAAAATTTATTTAAAAACTGGGGTGCAAAAAAAAAAAAATGGGAAAAAATTGTTTAACAATAGGGAAATAGGTTCAGGGCTATTCTGCAAGTATGCGGCAGGTGTTTTCTAGAATAGAATTATAACGGCAGGTGCACAAATGCAGAATTTAAAAAAAATTACTTTAGGGACACCAAAATATGCTAGTACCCATTTTCATGTACCCCAAATTTGATGGGACCACTTAAAAAAATGAAAAAAATAACCTAAGTGCTCTTCTGCATCACTTCTTTAATGTCGGGAAAAAAACACCTGCTGTGGCTATTTAAATCCCCGACTTTCAATTAAAGGCTAAAACGGGGGTACCCATAGTGTTCCCCCATGTTTTTACAACTTTAGGGGGGTCTTACAATTATTTTAAGGAAAAATTCGTAACTTTACGCAAATCCAACTTCGGAGTTTCCCGTTTTCGTTAATTTTATATTGAATACGGGGATAAGCGGGAGCGCGCACCATACCTTTACACAGAAAAAAACTCCGATATGAAACGTTAACTTCGCCAGGGAAGTTAACCTTTCATATTGAATACCCCTCTATTTGTTTTAACTCTCTACAGTCCATAAGTTGAGAATGCATGTTGTGATCTTCTCACAAATGACACCGGAAAGCTGTTGAGACAGAGTAGATCAGTACGCTACCAAACATGGTTAGCTTATCATTTGCTAAACCTTAGATATCAAATTATCTTTTTTCATAACTTTAATAATCACTTGAGTAAACCTTGAATATTACACTTTAATATTAGTGAACCTTTCATGTAATTTGTGTATGTGTAAGTGTAAGAGAATATTGCATAAAGTTGCTAATATGCATGGTGTGTTTATTTGTAGAGTGAAACAGCACAACTGTGCGTAATGTGCGGTGTTTATGCATGTGAGTCTATTTATGATGGATTTAATATATATATATACATATATATATATATACACATATATATCATGCCTTACTAACATTTTTAAACTGCAATGTAATGTGTTATTAGTAATGAGTTTCACACGCAAACAGCGTGGAGAACCTCAGCTGTGTGCTGGTGCCAGCCTGTCTGACAGTGAAACTAAAGGTTTTCTTCTGCCTATTTACAAATTCAATTGTGCAGATCATTGTCTGGGTTATATTTCAATTGCCATAGCTATACCTGCCTACATGTGAGGTCTCTTAATTTACATGCAAAAACACCCACAGTTCCTGGTGTATTGTTTTTTCTAATTACTTTTCTCAGGAAGCTGTTTTTCTAGTTACGAACTGATACTGTGTTTGTTTTGGTATTTTTCTATGCAAGGTTGTCCCCAGAATAGGCTTGTCATAGCTTCTAAAAGGATTACCAAAAACATTGCCATCTGTACTTAGCTCGTGAGTTGTAACTTAAAAATGGCGCTGGGAGATCAGCCGCAAAATGGAGCCTTGCAGATTCCGATTGTAAACAGATTCTGCCCCAGCCAATCATCCGGCTTCGACAGTTGGTAGTGAGGATAATTGGAAACCTAATTTATGGACCCATCAATTTCAGCATTTACTGGTAGTTGAGGGTAGGCCCATGCAATTTGTTCCCAGTAAAGGGTAAGGTCTGATTCTGGAACCCACTTCCTCTGCTCCCATAAAAGACAGACAGCTGGCCCAAAATATCACTCTCCCCTGCAGTAGAGAGTGATGACTAAAAATCTGCACTCGATATGCTGAGAGAGCAGGCTCTGCCATAAGGAGCTTAATCTTTGGAACCAATGTTGGGGAGCAGAGGGGCTGATTCAGAGGTGGACGGTAAAGTCCACCCCTGAATCAGTGGTGGACGGTACACAGCCTCTGTGCTGAAGTATGCAAAAGCCACAGTAGGCATCTTGTGTAAAAAGATGCCCACTGCCAGCTTCTCTGATCCCCTGCTGTGTCTGAAGGTACATTGTTAAATGAGGCCCTAAGTCTGGACCAGAGAGAGTAAGGAAAGTAGAAAATATATCTTTAGTACAATGAGATCAGCATCACTGTAGGTTGGAGAGCAGTTCCCATCAGCACCGACAGGGGAATGACACACATTTTGCCACGTGAAAGCCTGAGCACGATGGACAACTTTCAAATATGAGGAAAGATTAGAAGAAAGATTAGAAGACTAATAAAAAGGTGTTTAGCAGTGATGGCTCAATACCGGCGACCAAAGGAATCATCTGATATAGAGGAACCACCATTTTCTCAGGAAGGAGTTCTGAGTACCATCAATGTTTACAGGTCTATTTTTTTTTTCTTGATTGTGGTACACATTTTCACTAGCTGTTGGTGGATTCCTGATTTTTAAGAAAGACTGTTTTATTGCTTTATTAAAATGTTTTAACACTAAGGGCCGTATTCAATTAGGCTGCGAAAACGGGTTATTGGCGAATACAGATGACGCTATTTTCGCCATTTTCACTTATCCCCATGTTCAATTTCAAAGACTTTTCGCAGGTGCGAAAAGTCTTTGTCAAAGACAGGAGATAAATTTTCACCACTGAATAGGTGGCAAAAAAAAG
Organism: Taudactylus pleione; assembly: GCA_031769625.1. Lineage (NCBI taxonomy): Eukaryota > Metazoa > Chordata > Amphibia > Anura > Myobatrachidae > Taudactylus > Taudactylus pleione. Next base: position 9,622,123 of record JAUIMM010001030.1, on the reverse strand, counting down.
TGCAGAATTGGGGTTTTGGGGTGGAGACTTAAAAAAGTACCCTGTACCGCTTGGAATGTCCCATAAAGTAATCTGTTTCAAAAATGTTTTTAAAAGTTCGATAGGACACCCCAAAAAAAGTGGTTTAGTTTTGGGGGTGAAAAAAAAAGTTGGGGGACAAACTTAAAAAACTAGCGACATAGACTCAGGGGGGGGGGGGCAAGTATGCGGCAGGTGTTTTTTAGAATGTGCTTGGTTGCGGCAGGTGGATTTTTAATGATATTTAAAAAATCACTTTAGTGACTTAAAAATATGCTTGCACCCATTTTTATGTACCCCAAATTTGATGGGAATAGTTTTTTTTTTAAAATTAAGCTATATGCTATTCTTTACCACTTATTTAAAGAAGCATTAAAGCACCTGTTGCGGTGGTTTAAAAACCCCAAATACCTTTAGCAGGCCAATTCGGGGGTACCCGTAGTGATCCCCATGTCAGACCATCTTTTGGGGGGTGACAGCCTGATTTCCCCAAAAGTGACAGGACTTTTCGATACTTTCCTTTCGCCGGGTCCCGTTTTCACCGATTCCTAATTGAATACGGGGATACGCGGGCACGCGCCTGATACTTTATCCCCAGGAAAACCTGCAAGGTCGGACTTTTCGCCTCAAATTGAATACGGGCCTTTATGGAGAATATCTTTCTATTTAGCACACGGAATAGGACCAGTCTTTTGAAAAGAAAGGCTACGATATACACTGGCACAAGAATACTATCTGTGAGTAGTTCCAAGAATGCTCAGCACACCTGATATACAGTATATCTGTTTATTTTGGTTGACATTGATTAAATATGTCCAATGAATGTGGGACTAACTTTTACTGACCCTAATTAGGATGCGTTGGGTTACATTTTGTTATGTCTACTAGCTGTATGTGCCCAGTTTCATCTGGTAGACCTTAGATATTTACTATTTCCATTTCCTTCATCCCATATTAACTTAATTTATATGCTTAGTTCAAATGCTTAACCTCTGGGGAAAAGGAGTATGGTAGTATCAGTTCAAATAAATTTTGTTTTTTAACAATTTTTTTAATATGAATGACTTGAAGGTGGGTTATAAGACATATGTAATCCTTTTTTTCTCTCATTTTTTTGTTAACCACATTGGTGGTTCTCTCCTCAGGTGCTAGGATCACCAAGCTGCTGGGTGAGCTCTCTCTGGAGCAGGCCATGTAGAACTGCCCATGTGTGAAGCAGTCCATCCTCAAGTCAATCTTTTCCATCTTCAGCGTATGCCCCTGGTACTTGTTGATGGTCATTGTAAAGCAGACCTTGAGGGGGAACTGTAGCCTCTTGACCTTGAAGGGGTAATCTGATGGTATGAGTGGTATGCGTGGTATGAACACCCTCTACCCCTGAGCTCAGACGGTGAACACTGTGGCCTTGATCACATTTCTGTGGAGGGCCTTTACTTACAGTCTGCTGCCATTGCAAAGTTTGGGCGGGTTGAGGTTTCGAAGCACCATCACTGAAACCTCCACTTTGAGGAGAAGCTTGTAGGCTGGTAGGCCAGGAGGGTTGAGGGTGTAGAGGAAATCCACGCGTCATCTGTTTGCACTACTGAGGTCACAGACCTATGCTTTCTTGGGGGTCAGAATAACACGCTTTCACATATTTTTTTGGATATCAGCTATATCAGAGTATATCCTAGCTGTGAACTGCGCTATACCAATCTTAATAAAATAAACATGTGCATGTTTAAACTATGCTACTACTAAGATGAACATTGTTTAGAACTATAGTACCAGTTAATAGAAAGCAGCGTGCACGATGCCTGAAGCAGCTGTATACATTAAAAAATGGATGAATTACAAATGATAAATACACATAATGCACAGAAAAAAATTACTATAACATAATTATAAGTGGCTAGTTGGACCATATCTTGAATATTGGTTAAAGTTTTTGCCATCTTATTGTGAAAAGTATGGGGATCAACTGATTCGCCATTGATCACATTTTCTGTCTCTATAATTCGAGGAAGGGTTTCTAGACACCTTGCCAAGTGCTCACCTAGCAACCCTAGCAAGATTTGTGTGATGATAATTCTTGTCTACACACAATTACACGACCACTGTGTGATATTTGTGGTATGCAGAGGTGACGCAGCATCCCAAAGCTAGTGTAAGACCATAAAAAAATAGGCGGACCACAAAACTGGCCCAGTTGACCTCTGGCCATAGGACTTACCAGGGCTTTTTGTAGGGTCACCTGAAGGCATTTTTTAGATGTATTGAATTTTCATCTGACGTGTTTTGTTGATGTTTCATATGGGGCCCATACATTTGCACCCCAATCTCCCAACACCATTTGGGGCATTGATGTTTGCCAATCTGTCTGGGAATTGGGGAAATTCTGCATGCTCAAAACCCCAGATTTGCCACAACATGTTTTTACTGATGCCCCAACCCAGGTGTCTGGGGATTGAGGAATTACAAGAATCCCTTGCTGATGTATAGAGGCCATTACTCATTGGCACCGGTTCTTGGCTGATGGGTATTGCCTCATTTATAGCCACTCTGGGCACACATTGTCAGGGACAGGGTCACTGGGCACTCATTTATAGGTACACAGGGCACTTATCTATAAGCCTAGTGTTTACCCTGTTATAGGCACACTTGGCAATCCTTCTTAGGGACGGGCAGACATATACAGGGATGGCAATACAATTCAGACGTTGTATCAGTGCTCAGTGCCAAAGACTGTAGAGTCCCCTTGAGATTTAATACATGGATGATATTTAAGAAAATGCGGTGCTCGTCCAGGGATGGACACATTGGACACTCTTCAATATTTTGAGACTGAGGCAGGTAATGAGGGGTTAATGATTATGAAAGGAATTATCTGAGGATCTGATAATTTTATCAATAATGTGGATGAGGAGAGTTAATGATTATAAAGGAGTTGAAGTGTTTAGTATGATGAGGATGAAAGAATTAATTTATTTGAGGATGGATTCATTAATAATGAGGGGGATGATACTGTGTAGCAGTCACAAAAATATTTGCATTATATGGCAGCAACTATATTGTATGGCAATCACAAGGTGCTTTCTGTATTTTATGGTGATCACTGGGATGCTATCTGTGTTGTATGGTGGTCACTAGATTGCATTCTTTATTGCATAGCACTCTGTTTTGTATGACCTGGGATGCTCTCTCTGTTGTATGGAGGTCACTAGGATGTTCTCTGCATTGTAATGGTGGTCACTGGGAAGCTGTTAGATTGTATATCAGTTATTTTGTTCCTCATACATAAGGCTACTTTCATTAGTTTTTCTAGGGCCACTGATGGGAAGAATATGAGTAGTGATAGCTGTGCCCATTGCAGGGGGTCTGCAATGGATATTGCACAGGAAAATGATTGTTTCACCATATCTTTCCACTTTTACAACTTGTACATCTGCCACACCTGGAAAAATGGATTTAGTCAAACAAAATTCAAAAAAACAAGAAACACCCCTTCTCTCTGGCTCTCTTCCTGTGTGGTGTGAGCAACACAGCACTAAATAGGGAAAAATGGAAGTGACATCAAGATTCAAAGAGCTGTATTAAACTAAATTTCTTTGATGTTTGATTGTACAGTCTATAATTCATGTGAACATTTTGTAAAAATAGAGCTATTGATACAATAACTTGAATAATTTTCTGAAACTAACTACTGGAAAATCTTTCATCTTTATTCAGAAATAAATGTAGACAAACCCCTCCAGTACTGTTTGCTTAAATGGATTTTCTGAGAGAGCTACATCTGGTTTTAATATGGTGATGTTGCAAGAAGGCCTCATTCTCTAATGTTTCAAAATGAATTCCAGATGATGTTAAGTTAAAGCAGTTTTGTATTTCCTTTCTTCTTACTTACTAACGTACCAGAGTCCACAGCTCTCAGATACTAAATGGGCAACGGTAGAAACTATTTCTTTATGTGTTTATGCTTCTTGTGCCATTTAATATATATCAGAGTTGCTACAAGAAAATTAAATGCTTGGAATCTTCAGAGATAGCTAAAATCCAACCTGAAGAATTATGTCCTAGAAAGTGTTTAGAAGCTATTCCATCTATTAAATATAAAGAAATAAATCATATACCCTCAGTAAATGAGAGACACTGATCAAAACTGTATAATGTTCTTTGATGATATAGGAGCAATTATTATTTGAGCTTGATAATATAAATCAACCAATAGAGCTAAGTATATACGCTATCCGCACGGCACTAGTAGCTCATTAGCAGTGTCTTTATGCAATTTGATACATTGTTGCACGTTATGATAACCAAATGGATATGCACATATCCAGGGCCGTAACTAGGTAGTGCGACCAGTGCCATGGCACAGGGCACCGCAGGGCAGGGGGCGCTGTTCGGGCCTGTCAATTTTCCTGTTTATTATCATTCTCACTTGTAGCTTCCTCTTTGTTTATCCCCAAGATCTCCTGGCCTCCCCTATCTCTTCCCTGGCCCTTCCCCATTGGGCTATGGCCCTTTTTCAGGTGCACTATCTTATGTCACTATTTAAAAAATTGGGGGGGGCACCAATGATCTCTCTGGCACGGGGCACCAAAAAGTCTAGTTACAGCTCTGCACATATAGCACAAGGATAGTAGCAGCAAGTGAGCTGTAATAATGAGATGGTAATGTGGAATATTCAATTGCCAAAAACCGCATTCTGTGTGAATGGCCCAAGTCGTGGTGCCCGACTCCTGATGAGCGCTTATCAAAAGCTACTTAAAATCAGATAGCAGTCAGCGGGACTATTATAGTTTACTTCTGCTATGTTCCTATGTTCCCACTGCCAGGCTCTCTCCAATACACAGAGACTTGTTAATGTTAAGTCCACATTAACAATACATAGCGCTGCAGCCACTCGATCAAGAACCGATAGGGTTATACACACAAGTTAGTAAGTGAGACTGTGCTTCTATACTCCCTGCTTTTTAAAAACAATAGTATTTGCTGCATTCCACAGGAGGGCGCCGTTTGTCCCCCAGCCAGAGGCAAATCCAGGGGAGGGGGGGGAGATGTGTGATCAGTATGATTCTTCCCCCCCCCCCCACACAGCCAGAGGAGACCTGCTGCTGCTGATTAGTGGCAACAGCCTCCCTGATCCCACCACAGTTCAGCACACAGCAGCGGGTGCTGGGATGAAGAAACACAGGATGCTACCCGCTGGCAGGTAAGGGTGGAGGTGGGCGGCGGTCCTTCAAGCCCATGCAAGGGTAATTAGTACCCGCCCCCCTCCCCCCCCCCGTGATTTCCCCTGCCGGGAGGCACACTATGGCGAATCTCAGTCCAGCAGGTGCATGTCACAAGTCGCTATAGCGCTTACCCAAAGTTAGCAATCACTGGTCCTTCTTGCCCGTACGAAATGCTCAGGGTGGAAACAAGTGGCAGAGTGATGGTGCTGTATAAAAGTACAAAGCTCTAAAGCATTTCTCTGCCTCTTTGTCTTCTTTTGTTGATTATTTTCTACAAAGTCACTTCGTCTCTCTCCGATCTCACTTTAGGGACACGACTCAATTCCTACATTTTATTGTGTTGAATGGCATAAGGGGCATTGGGGCCATTAAACACAGATGTGAGACTGGAGACAAGGCTCATGGCCTGACTCTCTGAAAGAGCGCCCGCTCTGAATCAGGGCGTTTTTTATTGGAACGGCCTCCTGGCCACTCGCATTGCTGTGGGTGACCACCCACAGCTATAGCGAGCGGCCATGAAGATGGTCGCGATGGTCAAGACCATCGCGACCATCGGGCTTGCGCCAAGACCCTTGTGGTAGGGTCTCATTCATCGCAAGCCCCAGAGAGCTTTCGGGTCTAACAGAGCCGGAAGCTCTCCACTAACATCACTCGTGATGTCAGTGGGGCCGCCCCCAAATGGCAAGCGTTCCCTCGGGAACGCCTCTGTTTGGGCAGCCACCCCCCTGGCCCGCCCACCAAATGGGACGAGCTGTCACTCAACGTCGACAGCTCGCCCCCTTTGGTGCGAGACCAGGAGCGATGGATTGCCCATCGCTAGCCAGGTCTCGCGCATGCGCTGTGGGCCACCATCGACCCGGTTGTGAGTGCTCAGCACTTGCGACCGCGTCTGAATCAGGCCCTCGGTGAGTTTACCTTTCTCATAACTTTTTGTTTATTTAGTTTTATCTTCAAATTACTAACATAATACTCATAATAATAATAATAATAATAATAAAATGATCTATGAATGATATCTATGAATGATATTTTTGAAAGATATTTTTCAAGTCGTTGGTGATACAGATCGTACCATGTGTATGCACCTTAATGCTGCAAACACACGCTACGACTTGAACAAGCTAAATAGATACTGTTGATAGATTTCTCTCCAACTTTCTGTAGTGCAGGGCAAATGATTTTCGTTGTGCACACTGATAGATATCTATGATAGATATCTATTATAGATATTTCAGTGAAGCTATCTTTATACATGCAAATCTTTACAAAATCGTCCCAGTTGGCCTGCATGCATAAAAGACCATAGATATCGTTATCGTTCATGCGGAAACGTGCATAAAAATGAACGATATGAATGATTTATCGTTGAGCAATATTGTTATCGTTCATATTGTTCAGAAAAATTGTCCCGTGTGTATGCAGCTTACGTTTTTTGATCATGGAAGTACAGCCTAATTTACATGTTTCCTACGTTGAATATAGAAAGATATGTACTATATTATTACCACTTGGTGGGGCTTTTTCCTAACATATTCCAAAGGCAAAAGGAAGAAAGAAATCATTATCAGACAATCTCGAAAAATATGTTAAAAATATGTTGTGAGAAATGCTATTACATTGCAATCTTTTCAAGTGTTGTATAATTGGAACTCAGAGCTAGGACCACTTTACAATCCATACGTCCATTATTTTTGTGTAAATGTGGTTGGTAGTGCACAGGCTTTGCCATGACCTTCAGGTGACCTTCCTGTGTGGCTTTGAGGCAACACAAGTAACTCATTGTCCTTTATTCTGCATGGACTTTTCCTTGCTGGAAAACTGAACTAGTCTTTATTAAACAGCAGTTGTGAGACATTATTCCCAGCCGCACACGTTTTCTCTTTTCTATATTCATCGCACACACAAATTAATTCACTCTTTTTAACAAAGTATGGCAGTTAATATTTGTATAGTATTCTTTATTGCCTAGAGAGATGGGGGTCAGGAAGCAAACGTACTTGTTAGATTGTACATATACTAGGGGTGAGCGGGTTCGGCTTTCTGAAATCCGAACCCCCCCGAGCCCCCCCGATCCGAGTCCGATCCGAATCAGGCTCGACTTTTCCCGCCTGACTCGGATCTGAAATCGAGGCAAAACGTCATCATCCCGCCTTCCGAGTCTCGCGGGTTTTGGATCCTATATAAGGTACCCGCGTCGGCGCCATTTTCTCACTCGGCTGTGGACAGTGAAGAGGGAGGGTGGGAGTTAGGGCTGTGTAGTGTAGTGTAGTGTAGTGCTGCTGTTGTCCACTACTTCAAAGTCCATAGGGGCTGGCTGTGTTGTGCTGTGCTGCTGTTGTTAATAGGGGCTGTGTCCACTACTTCAAAGTCCATAGGGGCTGGCTGGACTGTGTTGTGCAGTCAGTTCTCCATAGGGGCTGTGTCCACTCCAAAGTCCTGTGCAGTGTCCCAGTCCTAAAGGGGTGCTGTAGTGTTGTCCAGGGGGTGCTCTGTCCATCAGGGGTGCTCCCCCCAAGTGCTAAAAAAATAATATATTTTCTGTGTTTGTGAATTGTGTGCGCAGTAGCCGCACGTGCATCAACAAAGTAGTGCCAAGCGTGCGCCTGTGTCATAAGTAAAGGGCGGGAAGCTTGACCGTTAAGGGTGCTGTAACCCCCGAAAGTACACTCCAGTCCAAACCAAAAAAAAAATTATTTTCTGTGTTTGTGAATTGTGTGCGCAGTAGCCGCACGTGCATCAACAAAGTAGTGCCAAGCGTGCGCCTGTGTCATAAGTAAAGGGCCGGCTGGCTTGACCGTTAAGGGTGCTGTAACCCCCGAAAGTACACTCCAGTCCAAACCAAAAAAAAAATTATTTTCTGTGTTTGTGAATTGTGTGCGCAGTAGCCGCACGTGCATCAACAAAGTAGTGCCAAGCGTGCGCCTGTGTCATAAGTAAAGGGCCGGCTGGCTTGACCGTTAAGGGTGCTGTAACCCCCGAAAGTACACTCCAGTCCAAACCAAAAAAAAAATTATTTTCTGTGTTTGTGAATTGTGTGCGCAGTAGCCGCACGTGCATCAACAAAGTAGTGCCAAGCGTGCGCCTGTGTCATAAGTAAAGGGCCGGCTGGCTTGACCGTTAAGGGTGCTGTAACCCCCGAAAGTACACTCCAGTCCAAACCAAAAAAAAAATTATTTTCTGTGTTTGTGAATTGTGTGCGCAGTAGCCGCATGTGCATCAACAAAGTAGTGCCAAGCGTGCGCCTGTGTCATAAGTAAAGGGCCGGCTGGCTTGACCGTTAAAGGGTGCTGTAACCCCCAAAGTACACTCCAGTCCAAACCAAAAAAAAAAATATTTTCTGTGTTTGTGAATTGTGTGCGCAGTAGCCGCATGTGCATCAACAAAGTAGTGCCAAGCGTGCGCCTGTGTCATAAGTAAAGGGCCGGCTGGCTTGACCGTTAAAGGGTGCTGTAACCCCCAAAGTACACTCCAGTCCAAACCAAAAAAAAAATTATTTTCTGTGTTTGTGAATTGTGTGCGCAGTAGCCGCACGTGCATCAACAAAGTAGTGCCAAGCGTGCGCCTGTGTCATAAGTAAAGGGCCGGCTGGCTTGACCGTTAAAGGGTTCTGTAACCCCCAAAGTACACTCCAAACCAAAAAAATATATATATTCTGTGTTTGTGACTTGTGTGCACTGTGGCTGCACGTGCATCAACAAAGGAGCAGCGCCAAGCGTGCGCCTGTGTCCCATAAGTAAAGAGCCGGCTGGCTCATTTCTTAAAGGGTGGTGTAACCCACAAAGTGCACTACTCTCCAGCAAAAATAAAAAAATATTTTCTGTGTTTGTGTGCGCTTTAGCCGCACGTATATATATCAATATAACATAAATGGAGGACCAAACTTTCTCCGATAAAAATAAAATAGGGAAAGATCAAGAACCACTTCCTCCTAGTGCTGTTGCTGCTGCTGGGAGTTGTTCTTCATCCCAGAGAGGAAGTAGGAACATCACGACTTTTACTAAACAATTGACCCTCCAACAGTCCCTAGCGATGAGGATGAAGTACGACAGCAGTCATCCTGAAGCAAAACGTATAACTGAGGCCTTGACTGCTATGTTGGTGTTAGTCGTGCGTCCGGTATCCAACATTAGTGCAGTGGGATTTAGACAATTGATGGAGGTAGTGTGTCCTCGGTTCCAAATCCCGTCTAGATTCCACCTGCATCCTCAAAGCAGCAGCGACAAGCGTGCGTCTGTCTGTTAAAGGGTGGTGACACCCTCAAAGTGTGCTACACAAACAATTAAAATATTGTTCTTTTTTTTTTGGTCTTTGTGAAATGTGTGGGCTGTAGCCGCACCAGCATCCTTAAAGCAGCAGCGACAAGCGTGCGTCTGTCTGTTAAAGGGTGGTGACACCCTCACAGTGTGCTACACAAACAATTAAAATATTGTTCTTTTTTTTTCGGTCTTTGTGAAATGTGTGGGCTGTAGCCGCACCTACATCCTTAAAGCAGCAGCAACAAGCGTGCGTCTGTCTGTTAAAGGGTGGTGTAACTCTCAAAGTGCTCCAAAAAATAAAAAACTATTTTTTTAATGTGTTTGTGACTTGTGTGCGATGTAGCCGCACTTGCATCCTCAAAGCAGCAGCGACAAGCGTGCGTCTGTCTGTTAAAGGGTGGTGACACCCTCAAAGTGTGCTACACAAACAATAAAAATAGTCTTCTTCTTTTTTCTGTCTTTGTGAATTGTGTGGGCTGTAGCCGCACCTGCATCCTTAAAGCAGCAGCGACAAGCGTGCGTCTGTCTGTTAAAGGGTGGTGACACCCTCAAAGTGTGCTACACAAACAATTAAAATATTGTTCTTTTTTTTTTGGTCTTTGTGAAATGTGTGGGCTGTAGCCGCACCTGCATCCTTAAAGCAGCAGCGACAAGCGTGCGTCTGTCTGTTAAAGGGTGGTGACACCTCAAAGTGTTCTACACAAACAATTAAAATATTGTTCTTTTTTTTTCGGTCTTTGTGAAATGTGTGGGCTGTAGCCGCACCTGCATCCTTAAAGCAGCAGCGACAAGCGTGCGTCTGTCTGTTAAAGGGTGGTGTAACTCTCAACATGCTCCAAAAAATAAAAAACTATTTTTTTTATGTTTTTGTGACTTGTGTGCGATGTAGCCGCACTTGCATCCTCAAAGCAGCAGCGACAAGCGTGCGTCTGTCTGTTAAAGGGTGGTGACACCCTCAAAGTGTGCTACACAAACAATAAAAATATTCTTCTTTTTTCTGTCTTTGTGAATTGTGTGGGCTGTAGCCGCACCTGCATCCTTAAAGCAGCAGCGACAAGCGTGCGTCTGTCTGTTAAAGGGTGGTGACACCCTCAAAGTGTGCTACACAAACAATTAAAATATTGTTCTTTTTTTTCGGTCTTTGTGAAATGTGTGGGCTGTAGCCGCACCTGCATCCTTAAAGCAGCAGTGACAAGCGTGCGTCTGTCTGTTAAAGGGTGGTGACACCCTCAAAGTGTGCTACACAAACAATAAAAATATTCTTCTTCTTTTTTCTGTCTTTGTGAATTGTGTGGGCTCTAGCCGCACTTGAATCCTCAAAGCAGCAGCGACAAGCGTGCGTCTGTCTGTTAAAGGATTACATCGGTGACAGCATACAAGTAGGCATGTCAGACAGTCCGTACCTGTACTGGCAGGAAAAAGAAGCAATTTGGAGGTCCCTGTACAAACTGGCTCTATTTTACCTGAGTTGCCCCCCCTCCAGTGTGTACTCCGAAAGAGTGTTTAGTGCAGCCGGGAACCTTGTCAGCGAAAGGCGTAGGAGGTTGCTTCCACAAAATGTGGAGAAGATGATGTTCATAAAATGAATTATCAACTCTTCCAGGGAGACCAGCCTCCAGAACGTACAGAGGGACCTGTGGTTCCAGCAGGGACGAATTAATACTCTCTGAGGATGAGGATGTACACACTGAAGAGGGTGAGGAATCGGTGGATGAGGAGGATGAGGATGACATCTTGCCTCCGTAGAGCCAGTTTGTGCAGGGACAGATAAATTGCCAGCTTGTTTTGTGGGGGCCCAAACGAACCAATCATTTCTGCCACAGTTGTGTGGCAGACCCTGGCGCTGAAATGATTGGTTTGTTAAAGTGTGCATGTCCTGTTTATACAACATAAGGGTGGATGGGAGGGCCCAAGGACAATTCCATCTTGCACCTCTTTTTTTTCTTTGCATTATGTACAGTTTGGGGCCTAGTTTTTCAATGCCATCCTGTCTGCCACTGCAGTTTCACGCCTAGATGGGTCACGTGTTTGTGCCGCCCACTCGTGTCGCTTAGCATAGTCATCCAGCTACCTCGGTGCAACCTTTTGGACATAAAAACACTATTGTGAGGTGTGAGGTATTCAGAATAGACTGGAAATGAGTGGAAATTAAGGTTATTGAGGTTAATAATAGCATAGGAGCAGAAAAACCTACAAGTTCTGTGATTTTAGCTGTTTTTATGCTTTTTTTCAAAAAAATACAGATCCAAAACACAAAACCCAGAACCCAAAACACGGAAGGGTGGTTTTGGCAAAACCAACCAATCCAGATCCAAAACACGAAGAAAGATCCAGATCCAAAACCAAAACACAAAACACGAAAAGTGGCCGGTGCACACCCCTAACATATACTAAATGTATTTGTTCATCAGCTAAACATAATATTAAATGATATGGAGAGAAAAATCTGCACCTATACATTACAATTTTTCCCTAGTGTACGGACTGTTGGTTAATTTTGCAGTTATGAAACACTACAACATATGACAAGACATTTCAGTGTGGTTTTTTTTTACAGTTAATTTAAGTTCCTCGGCCAAAATAGACACATTTCTGGCAAAAAGTAATTATCTCACAAAATATGTATATTCATTAAAATGTTTATATTAGCTATATACAGCAATTAAATAACTAAATATTCTACCTACACTTGGTCTACTATGTAGGTGAAACCTAATGGTTCAAATGACCCTGTGCTCACTTCCACTTCTGTCTTTTGTTGGAAATAGCAACAGCAGCAGCACGACAGTCTTAATGATTCTACATACCCCATCATCTTAACTGTACAAGGGTGTATGGAGTGAACCCTTCCAACTGCAGATTGATGATTACACAAAGCATGTGGGTACCACTTGGTCCTTTTGGACCAGTAGAGGGAAAATCCAATTAGAGAGGCATATACCTGATTGGCTGGAATGTAGGAAAATGGCTGTTTGTGTATTGACCTATCAGGATCAAATAAATAATTCCCTCACATTGCAGTAAGTAGCATAGAAGCAAGTTGTGGTGTTTTCTTACTGTATGCTTTTTTTTTCTTTAGTCCCTATGGACTGCTTCAGGAAAGAAGAATTAAAATTTACCTGTGATACAGGAGTCTAAAAGAACAAATGAGGACATGAGTCTGTGTCTTTGTTTTTTTTCTCACTTAAGTACATTTGTGGAGATATACATTGCAGTAAATCTAGGCAGTCATGGGCATGCCTTCATTTTTGCTTCTACAAGTGTTAGCCGCACAAACCGTGCATGGCTTACAGGTATTACCCTACTGGTTACTTAGTGTAGGAGGTGGAGGGGTTATGTAACTTTTTATTTATTCATTTAATGGATCTGTTATTCAACCCTGACGATACAGCAGGCATCATTGTCAATGAACGAATGACAGCTTTTGTTTCTTTACTCCTGCTGCCTTAACATGCACTCACAGCATATTGTGATCCATACATTTATTTGTTCCATTTTGAGATGTGACCTACTGTAATCCCTCTACTTAGACTAACTAATAGATTCCCAGAAGAAAACAACATAGTTCAGGCGGAATCGGTATGTAATGCCGGCGACTGTTTAGCCACCGATTCAAATACCGTCAGTGGCAGCCCGGCGGGTCGAAATCCCGACAGCCGAAGGTAAGTACCATATCCCTCCCCTCCCCCCTAATCCTCCCTTAGGGGTGCCTGACCCTAACCTCCCCCCGTTAGTGCCTAAACCCAACCCCTCCTCCCCGCACCCTAAACCTAACCCTTCCGGTGGAGTGCCTAACCCTAACCCCCCTCGGGTGGTGCCTAAGCCTAACCCCCCCTTCCCCTACCCTAACCCTCCCATGCGGTGCCTAACCCTAATTCATCACGGGGGTCCCTAAACGTAACCCTCCCCCACTGCGGCTAGATGCTAAGACACCCAGCATACCTTCGTTCGGTATGCCGGGTGTCGCTATTCCGTAGTGGGGCAAATGATAGGCATCGTCTAGGCATCATCTGGGCAGCCACACCCCCGGCACGCCCACCAAAGGGGGCATGCTGTCAATCACCATCGACAGCACACCCCCTTTGTTGCGAGACCCATAACGATGGCTTGGTCGTCGTTATTCGGGTCTCGCGCATGCGAACGACGGAGCCGCCTCCGTCGTGCACATGCGCACTTGGGCACCATCGACCCGCTTGCGAGCGCTCAGCACTCGCGAGCGGGTCAGAATCAGGCCCTTAATCCTATTCTAGACTTTCCTAATGCATGCCTTAGAATGGACTTGACTGATTAACAGATTAACTGATTCAGGACACTGGTGTTACAGTCTCACAGATAGTTGCTACAAGTTTAATTTTATCCAGACTTTAGGAGTGATTTATCAAATCTTAGAGAGAGACAAAGTTGAGAGAGATAAAGTATCAAGCATTCTATCATTTTCCTTGCACGGTCTATAAAATAACAGAAGCTAATTGGTTGGTACTTTATGTCTCTCCAAGATTTGATAAATCTTCCCCTTAAGTTTGTAACTTATGCAGTCCGATATTGGAAGTATTCCTGTCTGGTAGTACAAGTTACTGACTTTTCTTAAGATGCCATGGGTATTGCAGCTGGATGTGTCCACCCTAGCTCTTGCAGACCTCAAAATGACTGAACATTACCCTTAATTTCAAAAATTTTAATACAGCCCCAAAATGACTCCCCCTCTGCATCATTAATCAAAAAATGCCCCCATGTGCCCCTCACTTGCTCCAATAATCCACCACATACTACTCAGACCACCATCATGCTCCAGTGTAGCCGCACATGTGAAACTCAGACCCCCCATATGTACTACAAAATGTCATATACCCCTCAGACCTTCCAAACATGACCATAGCCATCACGCCTCCTCACATGCCATTCAGTTCCCATCAAATACCCTCCAGACTTCATCAAGTGCCCCTCAAACCTCACTGTATCTCCCGTATGACTATCAAACCTTCATGCATGACCCTCACACCCACTCATAAGTAACTCACATGCACCTCACACCTCCCCACATACTCCTCACATGTATCTCTGAGCTTTAAATATCCCCATCAAATGTCCTTACATGCCCTTCACGTGTCACCACATACCCCTCACACTTCTCACACTCACTAGATAGTCTACTGAAAATAATATTGTCACTTCCTTACTGAAGTCATGTCCATATGTGATTATCTTCAATGCTTTTCTCCCCCCCGTCCCTTCTTATTTTAAGATATCTCTCTTATCTCTTCTCCTTATTATACACTATCTGCTGCTATAATGGAATATAGAAGAATGGTCTAGAAATAGCCTCAGGGAAATCCCTGGCACACTGGCACAGCTAGTGGTGCGAGGAGGGACACTTCTAGAATGGCTTTGTGCTCAGTACTATGGGGAGAGGCACCAGTGGGAGGAGTAGATGGGAAGTCTAAAGAGACTATATAAAAGGGAGCCCCAGCGCTGCAAGTCTGAGCATAGGCTAGATAAAGCAAGCCTACCTGTTAAGAGGGTTGATCCTATCACCCCTTCAGCTTGAGGACCTGGATGTGATGACAGTGAGGACGGAAGTGCGGTTCTATGCCCTGACAGCGTTGTTATCAACTGACTCATCTGGCCACCAATTTAGAAATTTGTACCCTCAAGGGCTTGCTTCGCTGGCCATACTTCAGACACGATGGCTCACTTCACTTGCCACAGGTTACTATTACTATTCTACATGGATAGTAACTGATGACATCAGGGTCCGTTCGGTAATGGGCATCTAGCTGCAACCCTGTGAAGAGGTCCGGTGGCTAAAAGTGCGGCTTAGTGATGGACATCGGAAGCTGATGGTTACCAACCATCGATATATCCGATTCGATGGAAGTACTTTTTCTATCAAATAATGGGGGTTCGATGGTTGCCAATCATTGGATGCCACTTTCCGATGCCCATCTGATAGCTGCTATGGGGGGGATGGGGGGAAGCACACACTACTGCTCTGCATAGCATAGCAGAACAGCAGGTGACCAGCAGGAGAATAGATGCCATGCGCATGCGCATGGGATCCATTCTCAGTGTACGGGGAGCCTGGGGGCAGCCCAGTACAGTGACTTGGAAGGTGGTGCCACGAAGCTCTGTCACCTTTTCGCCTGCGAGTATAACCATCGTGAGGTGACTAGAGGCCAGACAGAGGGTAGGAAGTCCCGGCAGAGATAAGAGGCCACGTAGCCACCCATTAGCCACCCACCACAGAAAACTGCTGGAGCCCTGCCTACTGCCGAGCTGTGATCCAGCCAGCACTGTCCAGATGACTGGGGTGCTGTAGAACTTGCAGGATAAAGGTGTGTAAGCGCAACTGTACATCTTACTTGCTGACATACTAATCAAACACACCCTCCCCCCAGAGGTGTAGTGTGTAGCCAGGGCGCCCAGTGCACGTGCTTGCAATGGCGCCACCGTAAGTGTTCCAGGGAGGAGGCTGGCCCATATGGGGTTAAAGTAAAGGGAAGTAAAAATAAACATTAGGGGCAGTATCAAACTGAGGCATGGAGGGCTAGATATATTCCAATCCACTAAAATAATTTCACTAATAAAATCCAGTTTTGTGTGTACTCAATAAAAATACACCTTACCTATATGGCAGTGTCTCTGCAAATAGAAGCCCTTAAAGAAATTGATCCTCCCTGGTCAGACAATCTTCAGTCGGTATCCACTATTCATGAAGTAGGAGAACACATGGGCCCTCATTCAGAGCCGTTCGTTAACAGCAGTACGCTCGTTGCGTTCCGATGTTGACTAACCGCGCATGCGTCGGTATTACACTGCGCATGTGCGTACGGCAGATTGCGAGCTTTTTTTGTCTCGTTCATCAAATAGCGTACAGGAAGAGACATGTCAAATGTGATTGACAGAATAGGGCGTTTTGGGGTGTTGTCGGGGGTGGAGATGTAAAAACGCAGGCGTGGCGAGGTGTTTTTGGGGTGTACATACATTATCAGATGCGAACGTCAAATGTGTTCGTACCAACTCATACGTCACTGGATGATCCTCTTTCCCTTCAAAATGCTCGCACAGCTTAGGGTCTGGATTACTTGACCACATTGGCGATGGCCTTCTCCTCCGTCCCGGCACTCCACGATGTAGCATCGATTAATCACGGCTTGTCAGAAAATCAATTATTGTTGGATTGAAAACCGGCTTGGTATGTGTTTGGAAATCACTTTTTTGGGTTAGCACAAAACCGTACGCAGGTGGAAATCATAGCTGCTAATGTCAGGATTACACAATCAATTTGCGTACATTTGTGGGGGTTTATTTTGGGCTCAATTTTTGGTTTTTGGCCTATTGTAACAATGTCATCATGTTTGTGTTTTTTGGCCCATTTTGCTTTGGCCTGGTGAATTTGCATCCTTATGTAAATTTTAAAACGTTCCTTAAAGAGCCCTTTTTTTTTTCCATGTAAAATGTTGTTATTGCACGTTTTTGCCTTGTGGGCCAGGATTAAATGTAACCCATTTTTACAATAATGTCAGAATACAAAGTCGTACATTTTTTGCAAATTTATTGCTATAAAAAAACAATTTCATGCACATATTTTACCCAAACATTTTTTGCAGTGTTCATTCCAAAATATTTAATAATTGTGCAAACATAAAAGTTTTTGGAAACGTAAAGCTAAAAATTAAAAACAATTCACTAGAAAGGAGAGGGAAGTTTTGGCCAGAAAGGAATATGAGGCAAGCACAGAAGGAGTGTGGGAAAAGTAGCCAGTGCTGTCAACGTTTTTTCCCCCGTTTGGCTGGGGGAGGGAGGGTGCCAGACCGGGTCCGGGATGTCATCGGGCTGGCCTGTCCAGAGGCAGATGTTGTGGCCTCTGGACTAGGCACATTTGGAGGATTGGCTGATGTTGTGCCAGAGGTGGAGGATCCTGATGTTCCGGCAGGAAGGGAGGTCGGCTCCACCATGTGCTGGCGAACGAGCTGCTCCAGGGCATTGGCGATGCGGATGTTGGCCCTGGTATTTTCCGCCAGGGCCTGACCAATGGTCACGTTGGCCACAGCATTTTGCTCCAGGGCCTCAGCCACCCGTACCAGACTGGCGTCCATCCTCTGCAGAATCTCCGTATGGAAATCCGATTTAAAATTGAGTTCTGTGAGGAGGGACACTGCCTGCGAGGGGGATTGCCCTGGACTGGCTTCTGCAGGGTCCTCAGCCGGATGTACTGGTTCCTCCCCGGCAGAGCCAGCAGAAATTCTGCGGCCAAGGCTCCCCTCTGGAGCAGACTCATCCGCCTGTGTCTCTGTTGGAAAAATGAGAAAAGACTCACATTAGAATCTACATATTGGCCCAATAACATTTCACAGTTGGTGACATCACAATATTTACCTTGGACAACATGAGGAGCCGCAAAGTCTGGCATGTCCGTATCCATGTTGGACACGCCAAACACCTCCACAGCCTGCACACACCCCTGTGCCAGCTCTTCTAAATCATTCAACTCCAATGACACAGGGGTGGGGCCCCCACCTGTCCCCCTTGCATGCCTAGCCCTGTCAGCCATTTTTTGTTTCAGGCGATACTTGAAGTCTTGCCATATGTTGGTGAAAAAGTAGCCATTATTAATGCATTCTTTCCCCCAGTTTTTGTGGGTGGTCAAGTTTTAACTTACCGCCGTTTGACATCCCGGGCGAGACGGACAAAATCACCCACCCTATTGACCGCAACGGCTACCTCCTCTCACATTCTCCACTTCTGGCTTGCACTCATATTCCTGTCTGCCTGTGGCAGGATGTCCACACACTTCTAAACCAAAACCTCCATCTCCTTTCTTGTGAATTGTGGCTGCCTTTTCTTTTTGCCAGCTTTGGCCGGAATACTGGGCCCAGCAGCCTCTTCCATGTCATCCTCCTCACCTATTTGTTTAAATGCTGAGAATTGTAAACTTCACAACTTGCACTATATTATGTTTAAAATTAATCATTGTTTACAAATGCCTGAAATACTTACCGCCAGACTGTTGCCCATTGTTTCCCTGGTCTGTAGCCATGTCTTAGCTCAAAACAAGAAATACACCAGAATTTTTGGTTTGGCTCGTGACGTATTTATACATGCGTCCTGATTTTTCGGCCGCATCATTGATTGTGCGTTCCTATGATCCCTCCTTAATTTGTGCGGGAAACTAAACACTATTTATGGCTTGGGGCGTCTCGAGTCGAGGTGGCGTTTGTTGATTGTTGGAGGTTACGTTGGTCGGAGTTGATTGTTGGCGGGTTTTGGAGTTGGCGTTGGTGGGAGTAGTTTTTGTTTGCTAAATTTGGTTTGTGTTTTTCCGTTCGCATTTTTTCTGTTGGTTTTGTTTTTGGTGTTTCTTTATTTGGTAAGTTTTTGGCAGTCTAACTTTTGTTCAATTTGTGTCTCCTTCTTTTTCTGTTTTTTTTAACGTTATTTTTTCGTAATTTCATCTTTGTTAGGTTTTTTTTTGGCTCTGCCCCAAAGACCTTTTGATCCGGAATCTTATATATTATCTATTGGTAAGTTCATTTTTTCACTTGGTTAGTAAATGTTCATGTTTGTATTTACGCAACTTTGTTGGACCTTACACTTGTAACCTTTGTTTTTCTTAGTCAGAAATGTTTCTAAAATGTTTTTCTAGCTGCGTATTTTTTAACTTGTATTTGCGAACTAATTAGCGCATTTTTATCTGTTTCTATTGTGACTTGTATTTGCAAACTAATTAGCGCATTTTTATCTGTTTCTATTGTGACTTGTATTTGCGAACTAATTAGCGCATTTTTATCTGTTTCTATTGTGACTTGTATTTGCGAACTAATTAGCGCATTTTTAACTGCTTATTCAGACCCGTTAAATTGTTTGTGTTTTCCCTTTAGCATTTGTTGCTTACATTTGGCCCCAATTTGACGTAGTGTGCGCAATGTCGTTTTGCTCTTTGGGCAAATGTGTGTTTCTCCCCTTTTATGTTTTGTCTTGCACCAAATTTTGAAACAGAAATGCCCAGCATAAATTGATGTATTTTTATATTGTGATTCTTTACAGTTTGCACGTATCATGACAATACCCCGGCATGTAAGCATCAATGGATGGTATCATCAAGCTAAGTTAAATTCGTTTTTTTTGGGGGGTTAAAAAGCCTTACATTCAAATCTTGCCATTTCAGGTTGATCTGGGTCGGATTGTTCTGGCCATGCTCCCGGAAGCCGACCAACCTCAATCTCGTCCCAGGCGTAGGCATCGTAGGCGTGCAAGGCCCCAGATATTTCGAACACGTGTCACCCTTTTTGGAATGCCCGATGATGAGGTTTTAAGACGCTACCGTCTTCCTCCCAAAATCATCATAGACACTCTCTCATTAATAGAGAGTGATCTTGAGCGGCAAATTGACAGTTCTACAGCAATACCACCACTTACGCAATTTAGGGCGGTGTTACATTTCTGTGCCTCAGGATAGTTTCAAACAACGGTGGGAATAGTGGCGGGCATCTCACAATCCTCCTTTTCCCGGATCCTGAGGACAGTGATGGAGGCACTTTTCAAGCACCTCCATCATTTTATTCAAATGCCTTTGGATATGGGTGCCCTTAGTGTGGCCAAGGCCAATTTTTACCAAATAGCTGGCTTCCCACACATCATAGGGGTTGTGGATGGTACTCACATACCACTTCAGCCTCCAGCATGGCTGGAGGCCATATTTCGCAACCGGAAACACTATCACTCCCTGAATGTAATGGTGGTATGTGATGCCTCCCTCCAGATCCTGTCCCTGAATGCAAAATTACCAGGAAGTGCAAATGACTCATTCGTCATCCGGCAATCAGGGATATGGCCCAAATTAACCAACCTACAAGCTGGTGATGCGTGGCTTCTGGGTAAGTGGAGACCTTTAGTACATAACAATGTTAAGCTTGATACACAGTGATCCTGATGTTGTCTCTTCTTTTTCACAGGAGACAGTGGCTACCCTTGCACGCCCTGGCTGCTCACTCATTATTTGGCTCCCACACCAGGGCCACAAAGTGATTTTAATGCCGCACTTACAGCCACCAGGCAAGTGGTGGAGCGCTGTATCGGCCTTTTAAAAGGCCGATTCAGATGCCTCCACCGCTCTGGTGGCGAGCTCATGTATTTGCCGGATATGGTTTCGAAAATTGTGGTCCTGTGTGGGATATTTCACAACATCGCCATAAGGAGTGGTGTCCCAATGCAGCCAGAGGATGCCTTACCTGAGGATGGCCCCCCCGAGGTTGGTTGGAGGTCAGTATGTGGGGGGGCCATACGCGATGATGTGGTGGCCAGATATTTTAGGTAATTATTGTCAAAACAACAATGTTTATACCCAATGTGGTACGGTTTGTTTGAGAACATCTAATTAATTGTTTTTTTTTTCTCCATCTTCTGTTTGTTTGCATAATCTTTGGCACTCCAACGATGACTACTTCCTGCTACCCTTAAAAAACCTTCATGTGGAAACTTTGGGAATATATTATGGAACCCATATTGCAACGCCACATTTGTGGAATCATGTTGGCATGGTCCTTCGTCAACCAGTTCTTGATTTGTTGTGTGTTTTTTTTTAGTTTTTGGTATGTGTTGTATTTATGATTATCACTGTGTGTTTTGTTTGTGAGTGACCACTTTGTTTTTTTAGTTATGTTGTGAATAAATGTCTTGAGAGTGTAATTTTGTCCCTTTTTTTGCCCGTTACAAGCAAGTGTAACCAGGTTCACACACGTTACATTTGCCTAAGGGGTAATCCAGTAATGACTCAAGTTGAGCTAAAATGTAATATGTTTTCTGGGTCCAAACCAACACCCAAAGGAATCCTGTACAATCAGTTGGCTTCGTAATATCGGCCTAAGCAGCTTGCCCCCCAAATAGGAACCTGTAAAATGTAGTACTATATAATTTTGCCAACACCAAAAAAGGGAAATGAGATTGTTACTGTTAGGTGTTTCTTGTGCCTGTTTTCCTTAAAAATACAACACACAATCTTAGTGACAATAATTGCAAATCCTTGCTGGAAGAGTCTACTTATGTCAGTGTAAACAATCTCTGATTTTGAAACAAGGAATGAGACAGAACGTTAAGTTGAAAATATTAATTTATTTAAATTTTGACAATAAAAAAAACAAAAAACTAGTTCCTAAGGAGGACCGACATATGGTCAAGGACCACCAGCAGACCGATGATGTGTTCCCGCATACGGCCCACACAGCCGGCTAATTCAGCCCTACGCCTCTGTTCCTCTGTGGGTTAGAAAAGTGTGGGGATTAATACATCAATAATGAAACCACATTAAAAAACAAGCCAAAACAACCAAGCCCCCCAAAATGGTCTAGCCCAAAATTACAAGCCCAAAAATCAGATTCAGACAGGTGTGATATGGTGAAATCAGCAGTAACAGGTAAAGACAACCCGAAAAAACCCAAAAAGTCGACCAAAAAACACAAAAAAAGGGGACGACACATGATTACATACAAACAGTTTGTGGCGCAAACAAACCAAAATAAAAAACATACCGTTCGAAAAAAACGGCCGCTCCAGAAGCCACTACCTCGTCCTCCTCGGAGGTGCCTCCATTCCCCAAAGATCTGGGCGGGGTGATTTGTGATTCCGGGGAGGGGGTAGTTCGAAGAGGGGTGGTTGGAGGAGAGAGGGAATTGGGATGGAGGGGAAGGAGCCCCGAAATGTCCGCCACAGGGTCTGGGCAGGCTGGGGAGGAGGGGGAAATAGGGGAATTTGGGGTTGTGGAGGGTTGGCTTGGGGTTGGGGAGAGTGGGCGAGAGCGCCGTCTTGGATGGCGATGACGCCGTAGTCTTCGCTGTGCCCCTAAAAGATGTGAAACAAATTGTGGTTAGTTTCAACCAAATCCGAGAAAAACACTAATTTATGACAACACAAATCGGAAAACATGGCCATGCAGATATGAGTACAATGAATAAATAGGACATACATGAAAACATGGCCATGCAGATATGAGTACAATGAATAAATAGGACATACATGAAAACATGGCCATGCAGATATGAGTACAATGAATAAACAGGACATACATGAAAACATGGCCATGCAGATATGAGTACAATGAATAAAAGGATATACATGAAAACATGCACACGCAGTTAGGGCCACAAAGATAAACATGAAAACCACAGTCCCAAAAACACTTTCAGCGATCTGCATGCGAAAGCATGCCAGCAAGCGGGGCGTTCGCCGTTGCAGGTCCGACCACCTGCGCTCCAGCTGGCCGATCTGGCGGCATGAGCCGAAGGAACGCAGGCGGCCACGTACCTCCGCATATGCGGAACGCTTCTCGCGATTTGTGATGGGTGGAGGCTGGCTGGTGATCCGCCTATCCATCACCTCGGTTAGCACCAGCAGTTCGCGCCTGGTGAATGCCGAGGCTCTCATGATGGCAATGGTGTATTTGTTAAAAATCATTTTTAATAAAGACCCGAAAATAATTTTGATTGGCCAATGTATTTGGGTAATTAACAGGACCAATTCTATTGGTTAGTGTATGAGTCATGTGTTCAACAGGGCCAGAAATCTCTTGAGAGTTATGATAGGCTAGATGCAGTGACATGCGTAAGCAAATTTAAATAAAGAAATGAACCCCGGGAAATATGCGGGGATAAAAACAAATAAAACAATTGTTTCATTGGGGCTAACATGTATTTTGACAAATAACAGCGAATGTTTAAGCCGTACGTATTCTGCGGGTAAACACAAACACGGACAAGATTAAAGTTTATTGCATTGTGTTAAAAAAAAAAAAAAAAACAATTAAGCTAATTGATACATTGATTGCCATGATACGATTGAGGGAGGTAGGCAGAATAAACGAGCAGTTAATCGAAATCTGACAGTCCCACTTCCGGTTTGTATTTGTGCGTGCGTTCCCTTCAAGCCATTTCGGGGATGTACGCTCGCTATTTGGCACGCTCGTTAGTTAGAGGAGGGGTCGGTTGAGTTTGGGGAGGATGTTTGGCTGCGTTCGAAAATACGAGCGAGTGCTTGAATTTACATATTTTTTTACGTACGCCGAACGTACGAACGGCCACTTGCGTCCGGGTCTGAATGAGGGCCATGGTCCAGAAGATGCCTGTATGTGTAGGAATATAACCAATGTCATAATCATTCAACAAAGGTTGAACCAGACCCAGATTCCTGTCCCGTGTCCCTAACAGCCTACTGCCCCCTGTCTGCCCAGCAGAGCCGTAAATAGAGTTTTTGGTGCCAAGGAGAGCATTGGCGCTCCCCCACCTTTTTTCAAATAGAGACATAAGATGCACACCCGAAAAAGGAGTGTGGCCTCATGGGGAAGGAGCATGACAAATCTAATTTGTTACGTATGAGGACGAAGGGACACCAATCCCATTGTACCACTGTTATCCAGGTGTCACTGCTAAATACAGTGTGAATCCAATGGTTGCAGTGATGATACAATAATTATGCAGTATAACTAACCAGCTCTATATGTAGGAGAGCGCTGGTGAAGCTACACCTGCAGCAGGTTTTACCCATCAGAACAGACGTGCAGAAGCCTGGAGGTGGCAGTGTAGAAATGTGAGTTGTAGATAAAAGAGGATGTGACTGAAGATGCTTGAGGAGGTGGCCAGATGGATGGGGAGCTGGCCAGGGAAGTGATAGGGGTGGCCAGAAGATACCGAGGATAAAAGAAAAGGAAGATACAAGTGAGAATGATTATAAACACAAAATCTTAAATTGACAGGCCCAAGCAGCGCACCCTGCTGTGCGATGCCCTGTGCGGTGGCACATGTTGCACCACCCTAGTTACAGCCCTGATCTCCAGCCTTCTGCCACATCTTTCCCAGTCACTCCAGCTTATAGCCCTGTCACTCCAGCCTTCAACTCCCTGCCACTCCAGCCTACAACCCCCTGACACTCCAGCCTTAAGCCTCCTCTCACTCCAGCCCCCTTATATATCAGCCCCCATTATATATTATATGTGTCGCCATCCCATATAAAACCCCTAAGTCACTGAATGCATTAAATATATAAGCGCTCCCCCTCCCTAATGACACTGTCAGCTGGCCGGGCTTAGCTGCTGGTGCTGCTGCCTGTCAACTGTGCAGCCATGCAGGTGGCCATGGCGCAGCACCAGCGAGACAGCCTGTTATGTAAAAACCCCGCCCACCTAATGACATGAGTAGTGTCAGCCGGCTTGATTTAGTTCCTGGTGCTGTTACCTGTCAAGTGCAGCCCACAGGTGGCCGCTGCACAGCGCCAGCTCAATGGTCTGTTAAGTCTGTTATGTGACACTATCAACTGCCAGTTAGACTCTACGGCCAGCCAGCAGGCGCAGCTTGTGGCACCTCCGGACACCTTCGGCGCCTGGAGCTCACGCTCCACTGGAACTGCCCTCCCTATGCCCCTGCCTCCCCCTGTGCCAGCTTATACAGTGGGTATTATTTAATAGAATAAATTTGAAGAACTGCATTCAGGTTGTGGCCTGACATTATGAAGGCTGCATTCTAAGTAGGGGTGTGCACCGGACACTTTTCGTGTTTTGTGTTTTGGTTTTGGATCTGGATCTTTCTTCGTGTTTTGGATCTGGATTGGTTTTGCCAAAACCACCCTTCCGTGTTTTGGGTTCTGGGTTTTGTGTTTTGGATCTGGATTTTTTCTTAAAAAATAAAAAAAACCCGCTAAAATCACATAAATGGGCCTTTTTTTGTTCCTACGCTATTAATAACCCCAATAACATTAATTTCCACTCATTTCCACTCTATTCTGAACACCTCACACCTCACAATATTGTTTTTAGGCCAAAAGGTTGTACCGAGGAAGCTGGATGACTATGCTAAGCGACACAAGGGGGCGGCACAAACACGTGGCCCATCTAGGAGTGGCACTGCAGTGGCAGACAGGAAGCCAATCAGCGTTATGGTGCCCATTTGCATGTAGCACGAACCCGGGAGATCCGTGCTACATGCATCTGTGTGATTGGCACAGAGCAATGACAGGTCCGTGAGACCCGTCTGTGCTGCTGTGGTAAAAAAAAAAAAAAAAACCTGTGTAAAAAAAGAAAAAAATGGCGTGCACCCCCCCAAAAAAGAGCAACCAGCCCCGGGCATTAGTAACCCAGTGCTGGGTGTGCTTAAATACAGGGGACAAACGACGTAGGGGTCCCCTGTACTTAAGCACAACCAGCACCGGGCTAGTCAGAACCAGCGCTGGTTGCCAAAATACGGGGGACAAACGACGTAGGGGTCCCCTGTATTCTGCGCAACCAGCTCTGGGCTCTGATCCGGTCCTGGTTCTGGAAATATAGGGGACAAAAAATGAGTAGGGTTCCCCTGTATGTTCCAGAACCAGCACTGGACTTTTTCTAGCGGGGGGCTGATGCCACAGCCAGGGGAGCCCTTTCACCGGGCCCCCCAGCCGCAGCATCAACCCTGACCGCTAGTCAGCCCAGGCCGGGGATCCCTGGAGAGCTGGGGACCCCCCCAATAAAGGGGTCACCCTCTCCAGGGCACCCCAGGCCCAGGCTGATAGCCCGGGGCTATCCCCGCCACCCCTGGTGGCGGTGGGTGGCGGGTTGATTGTGTGGTGTGGTGTAAATAAAGAATATCAAACATTGTCTTTACAAGTAGAACTGCAAGTCCCAGCTAGCCTGCCCCGCATGCTGGTACTTGGAGAACCACAAGTACCAGCATGCAGGGCATTAAGGGCCCACTAGTACCTGTAGTTCACCTGTAAAAAAAATGTTTAAAAAAACACAGGACACACACACCGTGACAGTATAAGTTTATTAAACATACATACACACACACACATGTACACATACTCACCTATGTAACCTGTAGCATCGGTCCACTTGTCCGGTAAAGTATCCCTAGGGGACCTGTGAAAAAAAACATACTCACCATCTCCTATGCGAGGTTCTGTCCTCTTCGTTCCAAAGTAGGCATCCCCGGACTTGGCAAAAAAAAAAAAACGAAAACGCGATCCACGAACTTAGTACCGTTCTATAGAACGGTACTTCCCGAATGAGAGCTTAGCGGCGGGGTATCACCATGGAAACCCCGCTGCTAAGCGTTCATTGGCTGAGAGAGGTCATCTCCCATCTCTCAGCCAATGAACGGCTCCCTCCATTGTAGTCAATGGTGGGAACCGCAGGGTAAACTTTAATAACCTTGCGGCTCCCAGCATTGACTACAATGGAGGGAGCCGTTCATTGGCTGAGAGAGACGGGAGATGGCCTCTCTCAGCCAATGAACGCTTAGCAGCAGGGTTTCCATGGTGATACCCCGCCGCTAAGCTCTCATTCGGGAAGTACCGTTCTATAGAACGGTACTAAGTTCGTGGATCGCGTTTTCGTTTTTTTTTTTTTGCCAAGTCTGGGGATGCCTACTTTGGAACGAAGAGGACAGAACCTCGCATAGGAGATGGTGAGTATGTTTTTTTTCACAGGTCCCCTATGGATACTTTACCGGACAAGTGGACCGATGCTACAGGGTTACATAGGTGAGTATGTGTACATGTGTGTGTGTGTGTGTGTGTGTATGTATGTTTAATAAACTTATACTGTCACGGTGTGTGTGTCCTGTGTTTTTTTTAAACATTTTTTTACAGGTGAACTACAGGTACTAGTGGGCCCTTAATGCCCTGCATGCTGGTACTTGTGGTTCTCCAAGTACCAGCATGCGGGGCAGGCTTGCTGGGACTTGCAGTTCTACTTGTAAAGACAATGTTTGATATTCTTTATTTACACCACACCACACAATCAACCCGCCACCCACCGCCACCAGGGGTGGCGGGGATAGCCCCGGGCTATCAGCCTGGGCCTGGGGTGCCCTGGAGAGGGTGACCCCTTTATTGGGGGGGTCCCCAGCTCTCCAGGGATCCCCGGCCTGGGCTGACTAGCGGTCAGGGCTGATGCTGCGGCTGGGGGGCCCGGTGAAAGGGCTCCCCTGGCTGTGGCATCAGCCCCCCGCTAGAAAAAGTCCAGTGCTGGTTCTGGAACATACAGGGGAACCCTACTCATTTTTTTCCCCTGTATTTCCAGAACCAGGACCGGATCAGAGCCCAGAGCTGGTTGCGCAGAATACGGGGGACCCCTACGTCGTTTGTCCCCCGTATTTTGGCAACCAGCTCTGGTTCTGACTAGCCCGGTGCTGGTTGTGTTTAAGTACAGGGGACCCCTATGTCGTTTGTCCCCTGTATTTAAGCACACCCAGCACTGGGTCACTAATGCCCGGGGCTGGTTGCTCTTTTTTTGGGGGGGGGGGCACGCCATTTTTTTCTCTTTTTACACAGGTTTTTTTTTTTTTATTTACCACAGCAGCACAGACGGGTCTCACGGACCCGTTAGTGCTCTGTGTCAATGACACAGATGCAAGTAGCACGGATCTCCTGGTCCGTGCGTGCATCTGTGTCATTGAAATACACAGCAGCACAGACGGGTCTCACTGACCCATCTGTGCTCTGTGTCACTGTCAATCACACAGATGCATGTAGCACGGATCTCACGAGTCCGTGCTACATGCAAATGAGCACCATAATGCTGATTGGCTGAGAGCCGTGACAGACGGCTCTGTCAGCCAATCAGCACTTTGCCCATTAAAGGCAAAGGCATTTTTTTTTAAATGGCCGCTCGAGGCAAAACCTCGAGATCCGACAGCAGATCTCGAGGTTTTGCCTCGGGAGAGGGATCCGGGGCAGACAGGGAGATCCGAGCTTGGGCTCGGATCGCCCCGGATCCCCGAAGTTCGGGTGGGTTCGGTTCTCAGGGAACCGAACCCGCTCATCCCTAATTCTAAGGAGGTCATTCCAAGGATATAACTGGAGTTTAAACTGGAATTGAACTTGATTTTGCCCCTCTCCCTAATCTGAAAAATACCACAAGTTCTCCAGCATTACAACCCCTGCATGCTACTACTTAATCATACCTCCCAACTGTACCGCATTCAGCGGGACAGTTCCATTTTTCTGGGACTGTCCCGCTGTCTCACCCATGGGCCACAGTGTCCTGTGGTGAGGGGAGTCGGGGAGAGCACATAGGTGTGCACGGCATCTATTCACCAGTGTAGGGAGAGCATCTATTCACCAGGGTAGGGGCTGCCCAGTATCTCGGAGTGGGCACGCTCCCTATAGTGACATAGATGGGGTTTGTTGTGAGGCTCCGCCCTGTTTTCAAGAGACTCCATCCCTTCCCGCAAAGCCCCGCCCCCATTTTGGAAACACGTGCCGGAGCCGCACGAAGTGTCCCTCTTTATGGACCATAAAAGTTGGGAAGCTTTTGTAACCTTGGTTAATGGTTAATATAAGAACTGTACTTATAAATCTATGTAATATTTATAAATGTACAATTTATGAGGTAAAATATATATATGTATAGTCACAATTCATGATATATGTATTTAATGTATTAACATATCAATTTATGTGGTACTTTTTTATCTCTATGGTGAGGATGTACTACAGTGTGTTGGATGCACTGAAGGAAAAGGGGAGGAGTAATATAGGTGGGAGTGAATTGGTTCCTGTCAGGAAAAGAGGATCCGGTGAGAGGGAGGATATATAACAGCTGTTAGCAGCAGCTGACCGGCAGTCTGCTGATCCCTCCATCCAGTGCCTGCCCTCCTGTGACTCGGGCAGCCAGTGAGCAGCGATTAGTTGCCGGGCGCAGGGGGGCAGAGCCAGAGAGGGAGCCCAGCTGGAGCTGGGGAAGCAGGTGGGCAGCAGTACTCACCCTGCTTTATTGGTGGAGCAGAAGATGCTTACCGCTGGCAAGAGTCAGTGGAGCAGCAGGGGTGGTCTCGGCAGTGGAGCAGAGCAGCAGTTACCAGAGGCTGTACAGAGGGACCGGCTTCAAGGAGGTGGTGAGAAATCTTTTAATGGAGCAGACTTACACTGTTATGTTCTGGGTTGTTTGTGGACCCGGAGTGGTAGCAGGAGCGATCACAGAAGCGGGTTTGAATTTAAAACTAGGTTTTTTAATAGGTGCTTGAGTAGACATAAAATATGGCAGTAAATAAAAGTCCAGGTATATATAAATGTGCACAAGAGTTCTGTGGTGGGAGTAATGGGTTAATGTCCAAGTAGAAACAATTAGAACTGTCCAGGTGTGCAGGCAGTGAGACTAGAATAATCAACCAGGTATGCAGGTAGTGATGCAGGAAAATAATAAGCCAGGTATGCAGGTAGTGAACTAAGGCAATGAGCAGGATATCAGCAGGCTCAGGCACTCAGGTATGGGCAAGGGTGGTGGAGGAAGCGGTGTAGTCCAGCGGAAGCTAGGAGCTGACAGGCAGACTGGCAGACAGCGAATTACACAGGAACTGAATAAGCACAGAGAGCTCCCTCTCAGCTAGGCTGAGATACACGTTGCACTGGCAAGGAAGGAAGGCACTGACCCTTTCTAAATATCCCATGCCGTGCCATGCGGAGGGAACATGTGACTCACCAGGATTGGCCAGCCGCATCACATGGCCAGAAGGCAAGATGGCGGTGCCCATGCCAAATGGAACGGAGATGCCACCAGGCCTTACCAGCGCAGAGTGACAACAGGCCCGCACAACAACGCGCACAGCCAAAGCCACCCGCCAGACACCAGCTCCGCCACCAGACAGCACACGCCACAATGACCTCACAGGTAACACCTGCCTAGCGCCATGCTGAAATACCCTGGCCGTGACAGTACCCCCCCTTTTGGGGAGGCCTCAGGAAACTCACCAGGCTTCTCCAGATGGGCAAAATGAAATCTCCTGATGAGCGTGGGAGCGTGGACATCACGAGCATCGGTCCAGCAACGTTCCTCTGGACTGTAACCTTTCCAGTCTAGCAAATGCTGTAGATGACCTCTGCGTAGACGAGAGTCCAAGACCTGGGCGACCTCAAACTCAACTCCTCTCTCCGTCTGGACTCGAGGAGAAGCAGGTAGAGCACTGTGGAACCTATTCAGAACTAGGGACTCTAATAAGGAAACATGGAAGGAATTAGGGATTTTTAGGTATGGGGGTAACTGTAGATGTTAGGCCACTGGATTAATGACTTCTGTTATGGTGAAGGGACCAATGAAGTGTGGTGCAAATTTCATTGAAGGAACTCTCAAACGAAGATTCCGGGTGGACAACCAGACCTGGCTTTCAACTTGCATGCGTAGAACTATTCTACGCTTCCTATCGGCTTGGGTCTAATAGCTAGAGGATGCCTTCAGCAAATCAGACCATACCTGAGTCCAGATGGCAGCAAAATTCCGCGCCGTGTCCTCCACGGCCGGAACATCAAAAACAGGCAGGCTTCGGAATTCAGGAACACGAGATGAAGGCCATAAACAACCTGAAATGGCATTTGGTTAGTTGACGAGTGGTAGGAAGCATTATGTGCAAACTCGGCCCACGGCAGCAAGGCAGCCCAATTGTCCTGGGAATATGTCATAAAAATTCTTAAGAAAGTCTCTAGATGTTGATTAACTCTCTCGGTGGAGCCGTTGCTTTGCGGATGGTAGGCCGTGGAAAAGTTTAACTTCACTTGAAGAACAGAACACAAAGCCCTCCAGAATTTTGCAGTAAACTGCACACCACGGTCAGAGACAATTTCAACAGGAAGGCCACGAAGACGAAATATGTGTTGGATGAACAACTGTGCCAGGTCAGGAGCAGAAGGTAACTTCTTCAAAGGTATATAGTGGACCATCTTAGAGAATCGGTCTATTACAACCCAGATAGTATTGAAGCCTTCAGAGACTGGCAAGTCTGTGACGAAATCCATGGAGAGATACGTCCATGGACGTGATGGAGTGGGTAGTGGAAGCAATTCCCCAGCTGGAGCTTGTCGTTATGATTTATGCTGGGCACAGGAGGAGCAGGAAGAGATAAAATCCATTATATCTGCCTTCATAGAAGGCCACCAATAGTGTCTTTTCAGGAACTCCAAAGTCTTCCAAGTGCCTGAGTGCCCTGCGAAGCGAGAGGAATGTTCCCAAGTGAGAAGCCGCTTCTTTAATTCCGGGGCCACAAACGATTTTCCTGTAAGAGGCTGAACATGTAATGTGGCGAAAACTCTTGATTCCAAGACAGGGGCATTGTTTTGATTTTCAGATTGATCATCACAGAGGAGAGATCTCGATAGGGCATCAGCCTTCTGATTAAGTGCTCCAGACCGGAAGGTCAGGGTGAGCTGAAACCTGGCAAAGAATATTGCCCAGCGGGCTAAACGAGGACTCACACATTGAAGGTTTTTGAGAAATAGGAGATTTCTATGGTCCGTAAATACAGTAAATGGAAACTTAGCACCTTCTAGTAAATATCTCCATTCCTTCAACGCCAACTTAACAGCTAGTAGCTCTTGCTCACCTATGGCATAGTTCCTTTCGGCAGGTGAGAATTTTTTAGAAAAGAACCCACAAGGATGGACTCGATTGTCCTCATAATGTTGAGACAGGACTGCTCCCACAGCTTCAGATGATGCATCTACTTTCAACAAAAAAGGCCTGTCCAGATCTGTTGTCGAAGAACTGGTGCTGAGATAAAGGCCTGTTTTAGAAGATGAAAAGCAGACTCTGCCTCAGGTAACCATTGGGCAGGATTAGCACCTTTGCAGGTCAAGGCTGTAATGGGAGCCAGCAATGTAGAAAATCCCTTAATGAAGCGTCTATAATAATTGGCGAAGCCCAACAATCTCTGGATGGCTTTCAGTGTCTGAGGTCGGGTCTAATCCAGAATTGCTTGTACCTTCTTGGTGTCCATTTCCAAACTGGAGCCAGAAATAACGTAGCCGAGAAAAGGTACACTGGGCACTCCAAAGACACATTTCTCCAGTTTGCAGTAAAGGTGGTTTTCTCTCAAACGGGTCAAAACTTCTTTAACATTTTCTTGATGTTTAGCCACAGAGGGTGAAAAAAATCAGTATATCGTCCAGATAGACAACAACTGAAACATATAACAGATCCCGGAAAATCTCATTAACGAAACTCTGAAAGACAGCAGGGGCGTTGCACTATCCAAAAGGCATTACTAAATATTCGAAATGTCCATCTCTGGTATTAAAAGCGGTCTTCCATTCATCGCCAGCTCGAATACGAATGAGATTGTAAGCCCCTCTCAGATCTAATTTAGAAAAAATGACAGAGCCCTTGACCCCCTCAAACAAGTCAGTAATCAGGGGAAGAGGGTATCAATTCTTTACAGTAATGTCATTAAGGCCTCGATAATTGATACATGGTCTTAAACCACCATCCTTCTTGCCAACGAAGAAAAATCCAGCTCTGGCAGGTGAAGTAGAGTGGCGAGTGAACCCCTTTGCCAGGTTGTCCCGGATGTACTCTGTCATGGCTTGAGTCTCAGGCAAGGACAGCGGATAGGTACGACCACGAGGTGGTATCTTATCAGGTATCAAATAAATTGGACAGTCCCATTCGCTATGAGGAGGTAAGATATTTGCTTGCTGCTCAGAGAACACGTCGGCGAACATCTGATATTCCTTGGGAATGGCAGAAGAAACTAATGGAACTGTCTTTCTTACAGGTTGAATTTTAGGAAGATATGATTTCTGACAGTCCATACCCCATGACAGAATCTGCATAGAACTCCAATCTATCCTGGGATTATGTTGACGCAATCAGGGTAGACCAAGAACAATTTCTTGAGAGGCCTCTGATATCACCAGGAATTTTAAGGACTCAGAATGAAGTGCCCCAATTCGGACCAATACTGGTTGAGTCTCCTTGGTGACTATCCCGTTAGTTAGAGGGCGTCCATCTATAGAGGTCAGAGAGATGACATGGTTGAGAGACAAACAAGGAATCTGAAATTTATCTAAGAAACTAGACGTTATGAAATTTCCGGCTGCTCCCGAGTCAAGTAGAGCAGTAGCAAAGACAGGTTTGGGTTTAAGATCCAAAGCTAGGGTAATCATGAAATCTTTAATTTTTGGAGACGGGCTCATAACTCCTAACTTGATGTCTCCAGGGTCAGTTAGGATTTGGCATTTCCCAGTTTACGGGGCAGGAGATCAGCAGGCGACCGGACTCTCCGCAGTACAGACAGAGGTTCTTTTGCATTCTTCTCTGACGTTCTTCTTTGGAGAGATGTGTATGATTCACCTGCATAGGCTCCTCTTCAGGAGAAGGAATGGGACGGGTAGAAATGGAGGGGGCAGTTGACCTTTGCCTGTCAGTTCTGTGTTTTTCAGCCTGACATTCCCTGAAACGTAGGTCAACTTTGATACACAACTAAATCATGTCGTTCAGATTAGTAGGAAGCTCTCGAGTGACTAGATCATCCTTTAGTCGGTCTGACAACCCATGCCAGAAGGCCGAGGTGAGGGCTTCCTCATTCCATTTGAGCTCTGATGCTAAAAATTTAAATTGCACGGCATATTGACTGACAGGACGGACCCCTTGTCTCAGTGTCATGATGTTTGATGATGCTGATACAGTACGCCCAGGTTCATCGAAAATCCTCCTGAAGGATGACACAAAGCCTGCGTAATTATCCAGCAGTGGATCTGAGCGCTCCCAGAGTGGGGAAGCCCATTCCAAGGCCTGGCTGGATAACAGAGAGACTATATAAGCCACTTTAGTTCTTGCAGTTAGAAAGTTGTCAGACTGCAGGGTAAAATGTATGTAACACTGATTTAGGAATCCTTGGCAGAGTTTAGGGTTGCCGTCAAATTTACTTGGTAAAGGAAGATGTAACGGGGAGATGATCTGCCTCCTGTATTCCCAGACGCTGATGGGGATGTAGTTGCTGGTATTCCAGGGGTAGAAAAGGAAGTTTGCAAACTATCCTGTCGCTTAGACATCTCTTGCAAAAATTGAGCCATCTGATGCTGCATGTTTTCCAGATTTTCTAAACGACCAGAAATGCACTGGAACAAATCCACTCCTGACTCCTGATCCGTGGCGGCTCCATGGGGCCAGTGCAAACTGTTATGTTCTGGGTTGTTTGTGGACCCAGGGTGGTAGCAGGTTGTGAGACTGGAATAATCAACCAGGTATGCAGGTAGTGATGTTTTGATCAAATCATGACAAAATCTCTTTTGTTTTATTTGCTGCACACACATAAGTTTGCAGTATATTATTGTTAGCGCCGATAGCAAAAGTTTTTCTGTTTTGTATACATATATGGCATTAATATTGCCATGCTGCTGGTACCATGTATGATATGGGTAAAACCGAGCGTGGTCATATTTCTTTTCTGTTTTGTTTCAAAATTTTGCCTTGTGCTATCATGGTAGCTTTCAATTAAGGCTATAAAAAGCCTAGTTGGGTGTGGCTAACAGCCAGTCCCTGTATAGATGGGTCCCTCTGTATCTAGGAGGTGAGTACATTTAACTGCAATGTAATGATGTGCTAGTCATATATGCTAGTGTTAGGGACCTGCAGAAAAATGGGGTCCCTTGATGCTAGGCTGCAGGCTTAAATGCTTTGATCAAATCATGACAAAATCCCCTTTGTTTTATTTGCTGCACACACATAAATTTGCAGTATATTATTGTTAGCGCCGATAGCAAAAGTTTTTCTGTTTTGTATACATATATGGCATTAATATTGCCATGCTGCTGGTACCGTAACCTATGTAGTGCGCCCAATATGCCTCGACTGGTACATTCAAGGGCAAGATGGTAACTTATCTCCTTTCACTTTGTCTCCTAACACTGCTTAGTAAATAGACCCCTAACAGACTAATTAGCAGGACCCTTCGAAAACGAAATGAGTGAAAAGTGCTGTCATTTTTTGGGGGAAATCAGCCTGACACCCCCCAAAAGATGCTGTGACATGGGGGTTCGCTATGGGTACCCCCGAATAGCTCTGCTGCAGGTATTTGGGGTGTTTAAATTGTCTCACACTTCCGCCTCTTGAAAAAGCCGCTGGTGTGCGGAGAAACGCGTTGAGGACACGGACCATTATTTGAGAGCTGAGCCCAACTGCTGCCGAATACTCACTCTCTGGGATTACATCTATATACTTCTCCAGCTCACACATTTACAAACAGCTGATGCCCCTTGTGACCCGCGCAGCCTCCTGTCGGTGAGACACTCTGAGTACTGCAGACGGAGCTTCCACCTGGAGGGACGGCATCATTGTGTGCTGTAATTGTTTCCACACTGCTGGAGCCTGAGTTACTACCATCTGAAAGCCGCTGGAGCGGCGGGACTGACAAGAGGAGAGTGAGTACAACGGAGTATTGAGTTTTCTCACTCCGTATTGGTACACAATTTCACATTGGAAGCGCACACCAAGCCCCATGGAACACTGTCAGCTACTTAGTTATACTGGGCCACTCAGCTCTCAACGTATTGCTATACAAGTAGCTTTTTCTCAGCTACCAGATACATTGTTGTCAACTGGGCCTCTTTGAACTTGGATTTAAACATTTGTTTTTACAGATACATTGGAGCTCAGATGCATATTCATCAGCTGAGAAGTAGTAGAGATTTTTTATTATATTTGTGTGTTTGATATAATATTGAATTGTGATTCTGTGCTTTGTTTAAACTCATATTGTTTATTTAAACACATGTTGTGTATATCTTTTATATACTCCCGGGAGTTTTATTGATGCTTCTGAATGTTCACTTATACTCAGACATATGAGATTTTATTAAAGGTGATTTAAGTTTACACTCCCTGATATGTGTTTTTAGACACTGCCTACTATTTTTGTGTATATTTCTGTTTAAATTGTCTCAATAGCTGTTTTTTTTGCGTATATGAATAAGTGGTGAAGAATAGAATTTAGCAAGTTTTTTGGGGTAATATAAGTATTCCCATCAAATTTGGGGTACTTAGAAATGGGTGCATGCATGTTTGAAAGTTGGTAATGTGAGCTTTTAAAAAATATGAAAAATCCACCTGCCGCAACCACCTGCAAACTATAAAACACTTGGTGCATAGTTGGGGACCCCCCCTGAGTCTATTTTTGCTAGTTTAGAAGTTTGTCCCCCAACTTTGATATTTTTTCACCCCCAAAATGAAAGTACTTTTTTGGGGTGTCCTGTGGAACTGTTTTTTAAAAAAATTGACACAGTTTATCTTTGGCGGACAGTCCAAGGGGTGCTGGGTGGTTTCTGGAAGTTTGGACCCCAAAACCCCAATTCTGCAATTTTATTCGACACCTATTCATAGGTGACACTTATCGCTGGGTTCGAACCACTGACTTTTCGTAAGTTCAGATTGGTGAAATTATGTCATCAGTGAAAAAGTATAGACAATAGCGGCTTTTCAACAGCAATTGAATATGGCCCCTAGTAGCAGATCTAATAAAAACAGTACTTTGAAGTCCTCTGACCGGTTTCGCTCCCTCCAATGGAAGCTTTATCAAAGAGTAATGGGGGGTATTCACTTAGCGATATACAAACGACAGCACGATTGTGACATTGCAATCGTGCTGTCGTTTGTATAGCTATTGATGTGCCTAGACTGAACGTTCACTCGTTCAGTCCCGGCACATCCCTCATCCCCGCACATGCAGAACCTGACGAGATCGTCAGGTTGACCTGCATGTATGGACGATGTCGGAAGCAACCCACGGGCACGTGCATCGCGGGCCACTTCCGTCCAAAACATTCCCGATGCATGCACGATTTGCAAGTGATTGCACGATAATGACATCGTTATTGTGCAATCGCTTGTTAAATCGCTTAGTGGATACCCCCCATAAAGCTTCCAGGATACAAACAGCTCAATTTATACCAGTCCTCACTTTTGATTCGTTCTCATTAATTCTCATTAGTTAACACCTGATCACACAGGTGTTTTTCATTGTGCTGGTGCAGAGCTAAAAAATGTTATGCTTTCAATCAATACAAAACAAACATCTAAAATAAGCGTCTTGATCTTAGTATACAATATTTTAAATCATTATGCAAACTTGTCTTATTGCTTTATCTCACTAATAGTAATAATATATAAAGATTTTATGTTTCATCTCTGTATATAAATTAAAAAAAAAATCTTTTAAAAAGCAACATTCCCTACTGGGATTCAAACCCCAGCAGTCTATCTTCACATACATAACCCTTACCACTACACTACACTAATTGTTCTGATAAACCAAAATGGCTGCCGCACCTTTGTGTTATCTTCATGGTTTCTGTATTGCATGCAAATCTAAACCTCTATATTATGCTCATGGTTTCTGTATTTTTAAGGCGGGTATCCAATACAAGATCTGAAAACGACTGCATGATTATGACATTGTAATCGTTCAGTCGTTTGTCAGTCGTGTGATGAGCCTGCACTGAACGAGCAGTCGTTCAGTGCAGGGTCATCAATCATCTGGAAACATGCTGAACCTGAAGATATCGTCAGGTTGACCAGCATGTTGGAAAGACTGTAGATATCTAAACGACCAGTGGGAATGCGCATCGCTGGTCGTTTTAGCCACTTTTGCAAATGATTGAATGATCAAACGATCGTTATCGTTCAACTTAATCATCTAGTGGATACCCCGTCGAAGCTGGATAATTGGCTGAGACAGAATCTGTTTAAAATTAAATCTGCACAACACCATTTTGCGAATGGAAACAAGACGCCATTTTGCGACTGGCCGCCCAGTGCCATTTTAGCGAATCTCACACATAAGTACATACGGCAATGCTATTATTTAGCATCGTGCGATTCCCATGCAATAGAAAGATGTTAAAAGTCCTCATTATATAAATACAGACAGTTACTAAAACATATAATATGATCAACCCTGCAAAACACGTACCACGGTGTACTCCACAAAACACGTAGTCGCACAACGCTAACTAGTGTCTTTTCTTAATACCCCAATACTTACACACTGCACACATACATAAAAAGGTTCCCTAGCATTAAGGTTAATATTTAAGGTTTTATTCATTATCAGTAATGTTGTGAAATACATGTTATTTGATATCTAAGGTTTAGTGCATGATAAGCAGACCGTGTTTGGTGTCATTCTAAACCACTGTGTCTTTGCAAATTTCCGGTTCCATCGGGGAAGAACTCGCAACATGTGTCTGCAAGTTATGGATCATAGAGAGTTAGCCATTGAAATGTATCCTGTAATGTATCCAGTTTAGACTTGTTATGCAGCGGGAAAATGGACACAAAGAGCTGTTGGAGGCTGGAATGTGACCATACGAATTGACCTATGAACTGTACTGTAACAGAAGAACCAATGGAATCATGCCAAACTGTTCTATTGTATTGCCTATCTCTGTAAGAGTATATATGCAGGCTCTCTCAAACTAGATGCTAGTCATCTTGTTTTGCTGTTGACAGAGGTTTCAACTTTAATGCCGGGATCTGGATCCAGAGTGCGTGCGTATGTAACGACTGTACCTTGTGACTGTATAATTTGTTTGCGCTAATTGTATATAGATCACAGCATGTAACTATGGTGACTTTGTGCTTTGGAACCACAATCAAAGTCTGAAAGCATTTATTTCTTGTGCGACTCATAACGCTAAACAGCGACAATTTTAGAGTGTATAGATAGGTAGGAATCGTTAGTTGGGGTCTCGCAGTGTGAAATCATGCTACCGGTCACAAGGTAACACTCGGTCAGCGATCTCTCAGCAAAAGGGTGGAGGCGCCATAAGCAGGAAAGAACGCATTGTGCTTTTGAATAACTGCTACCACTTTGTTGCTGAGAGCCTGCTACCCGTTATTGTGTGAATTCAAGGAGCGCTGATTAGAATCCAAGGACAAGGGAGGAAAAAGTTTGTTTTCCTTCGTTGATAGAATTTTCATGTTAAAAGGGGAAGTCGCACAAAAGCGTATGGGTAATAATACGTTTTGTGTAGCAGTAGCATTATTGTGTATGCGACTAGTCGCACAATAGCGTGTACGTATTTCCTGTATTGCTGCCACGTGTTTTAAACAAAGCCATTGAGATTGCAATGTGATATTGATAGATAGCATTGTTGTAAATATCTTAGTCGGTGTTGCCAAAATCTGGGAGAACGTTTATTTTTCTGCGCAGGAAAAGAGTGTGTAACAGTGAACATGTGTTGGTAGGGGTAACATGTTTCCTAGTTAAAGGTATCATAGGACCCTTAAGTGCTAGGCGCCTGGTGTCGGCCTAGTGGCTCGGTAGTAGATACCGCAGTCTATTCACATAAGCAGGTGTAGTTGTTGTCTTGTTGTAGGTATCGGCTCTCAGTGTGATTGCAGCATTCAGTGATCATTTAGGGTTATTGGGCATTGTGATTGAACCGCACAGTTGTGGCATATTGTGATTGTGAACTGAGCAGAGGGTGGACAAAATCACTGAAAAGGGTAGGTGTTATTGGAATACCTAAATGCTAGCAGTGAAAGGTAGTCAAAGAGAGATTAGGTGCGTGGAAGCAGCCTGGTTATTCTTCCATAGGTGTGTGGGCGCATCCTGTTAATATTGTCCAGGTAAGTGAAAGTAGCCTTGACGTTCTTTCACCGATGTAAATCTCTATTGAAAAGCTTAGCATTATTTTCCCAAAGATGGGAGCCAAACAAACAGTAGAAATGTTAGATGATGT
The DNA here is from genome assembly GCA_031769625.1 of Taudactylus pleione. Lineage (NCBI taxonomy): Eukaryota > Metazoa > Chordata > Amphibia > Anura > Myobatrachidae > Taudactylus > Taudactylus pleione. The sequence continues at coordinate 9,582,165 of JAUIMM010001030.1, read as the reverse complement.
GCTGCTGTTGGAAGCGCCGCTTGGGTCGGCACGGCATATTATGCATACTAGGTACGGTGCTTATGCAACTAGGTACTGTGATGTATGGTTTAAAATGATGAGGGACAGTGTGAAACCGTTTCCAGAATTGGCAGCTTTGATAAGGAGGTATTGAACAATGTCTGAGATACCATCTGTATGGTGCACACTCGAATGAAAAAATAAAGTATAATGATTGTTTAAAACTATGGCAGCATGAAGAAGATACGTGACTTAAGGGTGTGCATGTGACGCAAAATAGTGTTGCGTGCACAATGCAGGGGAGTGCGCACGCAGAGCTAAACTGCGGTGTGTGCACGCCGTGAAATAGCACTCACGCACAGCAAGGTAGCATTGCGGAAGGTATTGCCAGTGGTTCACGCGCAACACCACTGCCCTATGCAGATGAGGTTGGAGGTACAGTTCAATGTAAAAACTCATAAAAATTTAACAGGTAACTTGTACCCTCTCTTGAAGAATCACAAGAAAATGTTTATGATACGGATGATGAACCTGTTGTTATGTCTGCCATTTCCCATGCTGTACACATGTTAGATGCTCCATCACAACAAGCACAAGTGGTACTGCCATCTTCATCAGTGATAGTAAAGGAAGTGTTAACATCCACTGCACCCATAGAGGAATTTGATAACCCTATATGTAGCAGTAATAGGCTAAATCCCCAGCCAGGTAACAAGGTCAAAGGTAGCAGTGCAGCCGGTCTGCATCCCATCTGGACAATAACTGTTCCGAATGGGAATGCGGATGCGAACGTTGTAGTGCCCACAAGGGAGGTAGCAATGCATTGTCCTTGGACAAGAGCGGAGCTAAATTCCATAATGAATGATTTCCCTGATCCTAAAAAGGAATTAGCAAAATGCCAAAGATTTTAGAAAAATTTGGGTAATTCTCACGAGCCAACCAATAAGGATTGGCGAGTGGTGTTAAGGGCGTGTCTTCCACACAATATCAACGTGAAAAAGTTTATTACAGATTGCGTATTGGAGGGAGATGGTCCCTTAACAGACAAGGGTAACCAAGGTAACATTACCCGCATAATAACTCAATTGGGTGTATATTTTTCAGTAGTAGCTAACTGGATTAAATTTTCACCATAAAACAAAAAGAGAATGAATCTGCAGAGGATTACTGTACCCAAGCTCTGCAGGCTATCACCCAGTACACTGGGATAGAAGATATTAAAGATAGCACTCACCATAGGGAAATAGTCATCACGGTGCTTATGGATGGTCTTAAAGACAATCTAAAAACCAGAGTCCAGACCTCTCTACCTGGCTGGAGAGGAGTTACTGTAGACACACTTAGGGAGTCCGCTATTTAGCATGATAAAAACATCCATAAGAAGAGAGAGACCCAGAGCAAGAAGCTAATGGCTGTTAGTATTCAAGCTCTAGAAGGAATGAATGTAACATCAAAGCCACCAGACACACATACACCTGCACAGCTAAACGACCCTCACAAATCCTGTTCAGCCACAAACACAGCCCTTCCCCACTTATCACACACAGCCACAAAACCCATACTATCCACAACAACCATATTACCCTCAAGATCCCTATCCACACCCACAATCTTTCCCTACCGCTCAAACTACACAGCAACCCTTTCACCCACCCCGCCCCCGTTGCTTAACTGCAACCAAGTGGGACATGTATGTAGGAACTGTAAGGTGAAGAGGGTAGGACCCCCTAATCAGGGAATACCTAGTTATTCACCTAGTTATATGTGCCTTTATCACAAGGCCTTATAATTGGCATATTTTACATTTGGGGTGAGCGTTCGGGCGTAGGGCTCCCGGGGCTGGTCTGGCTGGGCCCCCTCATGGCATCACCACTTAATACACATAGTTGCTTTTTACATATATTTTAACCCCTTTTTCCAAGACTCATTAATTAGTATTACACATCTATACTTTACACTGCACTGTCACTCTTTTCCATTTTTCGTGTGAAGCCCTTGGGGGGTCCTGGGCTGGACGTTTTTCGGGGTGCACTGCGCCCCGGACGTAAACCTCCTAATGTTAGGGACTGCTAGTTACAGAGAAGCTATAACGAGGCCTAGCAGATTTCCATGTATTTGCAAATGCATGCAACAAATATCTCTGAATTTCTATGACCATATAGTCTTCATATATTGTTGCAAGTACTATTCAGTGTGCTGAGGAACAATAGGGGGTTAAATCCCCCTCCTTTTTCTACCATGTTTAAATGATACTAAACTTTTGTTGCTTCATCTCGCAAACAGGACACAAGGTTGATAAGGACAAACTACAGCCATGCCAGTCCAGGGTTAAATACTTGGGACATTGCCTAACTCAGTGGTTATGACATCTGACAAATGACAGAATCCAAGCCATGCAGACCATGACACTGCCGCAGAACCATCAGCAAATCTGTACCTTCTTGAGAATGTGTGGATACTGCAGAATGTGGATCCCAGGTTTTTCTATTTTGGCCTTGCCATTACAGGACTTAGGGACTGATTCAGACCCGCTCGCGAGCGCTCAGAAGCGGGTCGATGGTGCCCTAGTGCGCATCCGCACGACGGAGGAAGCTCCGTCGTGCGCATGCGCGAGACCCGGGGAGCGACGGGGAAGCCGTCACTCCAGGTCTCGCACCAAAGGGGGCGTGCTGTCAATGTTGATTGACAGCACGCCCCCTTTGGTGGGCGTGCCTGGGGCGTGGCTGCCAGACGGAGACGTTCCCATAGGAACGCCTACCGTCTGGGTCCGGCCCCACTGACATCACTAGTGATGTCAGTGGGAGTGATTTTCTGATAGAGCCAAAATCACTCCAGGGCTTGCGGTCACCAAGACCCTGCCGCAGGGTCTCGTCGCAAGCCCGATGGTCGTGATGGTCTTGACCATCGCGACCATCATCATGGACGCTCGCATAAGCTGTGGGTGGTAACCCACAGCTATGCGAGTGTCCAAGAGGCCACTCCAAGTTTAGGTAGGAGGGCCCTGATTCAGAGCAAGCGCTCTGGTCAGAGCGTCCGGCTCTGAATCAGGCCCTTAGTCTCTTCCTCAAAGCCCGATCGTGTCATACACACAGAGGAATCAGAGCAGGCTTTCCTTAATCTCAAGGATAGTCTGACAAGAGCACCTGCATTGGGAATACCTGATTATGAAAAACCTTTTGATTTGTATTGTACGGAAGCTGGCTGTGGTATTAGGCCATGATATGATTGTCTATACTCCCCATGCTGTATCTGCTTTGCTAAACTCTGCCCAAACCAGACATGTCTCCTCAGCTAGATTCACAAAATGGGAACTAGCCCTAATAGCACCTGCAAACATCACCATCAAATGGTGTAGTACGTTAAATCCAGCCAACGTATTTACCATATGTGCAACAGGATGAACAAAGGGTGGAGAGAGGTGAATCACTGGCAGAAGGTGAGTTCTGCAGGTATATTGGTGCACATGATTGTATGGAATATCTGAATCAAACCTTTACTGCAAGACCTGACATATGTGATACACCTTTAGAAAATGTAGATGTGACATTTTACATGGATGGGAGTTGTCATAGACAAACTGACACTGGAGAGTTATGTACAGGTTATGCTGTGCTAAATGACGAAGATATCATAGAGGCCGAACCTTTAGGTCCACCTCATTCAGCCCAAGTGGCGGAGCTGGTGGCATTAAGGACAGCGTGTGGATTAGCAGAAAGTAAATCTGCTAATATCTACACTGACTCTAGGTATGCCTTTGGGGTGGTACATGATTTCGGGGCTCTATGGCGTCTGAGAAATTTTATGACAGCAGCAGGCACACCAATCGCACATTCCAGACATATAAATGGACTTCTGACAGCAATCCAATTGCCTAAGGCAGTGGCGGTAATTAAGTGTAAAGCCCATACATGTGAGGATGATCCGGAGTCACTGGGCAACAACAGGGCAGACAAAGCTACCAAATGGGCAGCAGGGTTAAAAGTAAATGTGCCAATTAACCAAATGATGTTTCAAACGATTGACATGCTGAAATTAATTGAGATGCAAAATTTGTGTTCCATTCAGGAAAAGGCAGTCTGGAAGGATGTGGGGAAGAGTCCTCTGGACTCTGGAGGGATGGACAAGGTAAGCCAGTGGCTCCCAATGCATACTACCCAAGCCTGGCTGAGGCAGTGCATGGTCTGACTCACTTGGGAAAGCAAGGTATGTGCAAATTGGTGAGAGCATACTGGTGTGCACCAGGTTTTTCTTCTCAAGCAGAAAAGAGAGCAATGTCCTGTCTGACCTGCTTGAGGAAAAACATTGGGAAAACGATCCCTACCGAACCATCCCACATTCCTCCGACCGATGGACCTTTTCAGGTAATACAAATTGATTTATTAGTGTGTACTGATGTGTTTTCTAATTGGGTTGAAGCATACCCAGCTGCCACTAATACTGCTGCGTTTACTGCTAAGAAGATTGTTCAGGAGTTTGTATGCAGATACGGTATCCCTAGAATTATTGAAAGTGATAGGGGTACTCATTTCACAGGTGATGTCTTCCAAAACGTTGATGGGTATTAATAGTAGACTTCATACCCCTACCAACCGTAAGCCAGCGCCAAGGTGGAGAGGATGAACGGGACTATTAAAAACAAATTAAGTAAAATCATGGCGGAAACTGAACTGGGTTGGCCAGAAGCACTACCACTTGTCCTTCATAGTATCAGGACAACTCCTAGACCCCCTCTCAATCTGTCCCCCTTTGAAATACTGTTTAGTAGATAACCTCATTTGATTATAAGTCCGCAGGAAGATTTGAAAAGTAACAACGAGGTAACTGTAAGGTATCTTATAACAATGAGTAAACAGTTAAAACAGCAACAGCAGAAACTGAAATTGTTGTCACATGATATGCCTGAAACAAACTGTCATGATGTTGAACCTGGAGAATTTGTTATGATCAGAAATTTCTTGCATTCAGGTTGTTTGACTGATCGGTGGGAAGGTCAGTATCAGGTGTTGCTGATGAGTACAACTTCATTGAAGGTGGCAGAGAGAGATACCTGGGTCCATTCCACTAACTGTAAGAAGGTCAACCAACCAGTAGAGAGACAAGGCGGAATCAAGGCAGATAACGTAGACCTGTCAATTGCAAGCCTGTTCCGGGAGGGTTAAAGGTTACAGTGAGATACCTGAGCTAAAGAAATTTGTAGATCCTTGTTTTCAGCAATGGATTGGCCTGCTGTGGTTATCTTTGTGTTTTCTCCCAGAGTCCTCATTATCTTGGGTTGTTTCGGGATCTCTGGTTTCTGTGACAGAGGACAGAGGACTGATGGTGATATCAATGGAGTAGAGTCAGGAGAAGGAGTGCTAAACCAACTGGGGGAGTATCTGACCAAACCCAGTACAGTAATTGCTTAGAGATCTGCTAATCTGGACACTCGGAGACAGTGTGAAGGTCTATCATCTGAGGATTATTGTATGTGTGAGATCTGTGGGTCCGTAGTCAATGAGAGATGCATCCAACAGTGCCAAACTAAGTATAACCAGTATTGGGGTGGGTATCCTTTAGAGGATTATCATACCATGGTGGGCAAAGTTTTAAACCAAACCGACTGTTGGGTGTGCTCTCACGTGCCCCAAGGATAGCATAATGTAGGGTTAGTGCCATTTCCATTAAATATCTCTGAGCTTTTAGAATTATTAAAAGGGAAGACACTAGATGGAAAATTTCTTAACACCAAACCACCCCAGTTTAAACTCCAGTAGTACCAAGTAGATAAATCACTTTTATGTTTGAACATTACCAACTCCAATGACCCAGGAAGTTGGGAGGTGACGAGGAATAACCAGATGATGACCTTCTCACTAAGAGCTGATCATGAGCCTATGAATTATGAACTGTTACGCACAATTAGGTCAGGTGGAAGACACTTCCGGTATAAATATACACTAAGTAACACCAAAGAAATGGTTGGCAGAATACCAGAAGGGTACTGTGCTAGGGTTATATAACCAGAAACGTGTATTAGCCAGATGGGAGAACCTGAGATAGGATCATTTGTTAGGGAAATGTGGTGGATGATCATGATGCATTCTATTCCTTATGTTCTCCCCAATGATGTATATTTTATATGTGGAAGGAAAGCGTATAAATGTCTCTCTCTGAGTTCTGAAGGTTTGTGTTATCTGGGAAGAGTAGTCCCAGAGGTTATGACCCTTACACATGGTGAAATGCTTGGTATTCATAAAAACACACCATCACCATATCTTCACACACAGTATGAACACAGAGACAAAAGAAATATGATACCTGGTGACGCACAGAAAGCCACACAGTTAATTAGTGAGACAACTGGCTTTCAAGTTTTAGTCGCATTGGATCCCACCAGGATTGCTCTGGGTACACACAATTTTAGATACAGTATATCCAAGATCTTGCTAAATTAATAGATAATATCACTGAGATGTATGATGACACGTTTAAATATACAGGTAGGGAGTTGCAAGCTTACAAGAAAGAACTAGTGCAACACAGACTAGTGTTAAATTATTTAACAGCTGTCACTGGAGGGTATTGCGTAACTTTGGCCACCCAATTTGGTGTAAAATGTTGCACATATATTACAAATAACACTAGTGACCCCAAGGAGGTGATAGACCGGAAGATGGATGAAATTCTGCAGCTGAAATGGGAATTCCGGAAGAACCATAATGCTTCAGTGGCTGAAGTAGAGGAGAAGGTAGAGGAATGGGTTTCATGGTTGAACCCAGTGAAATGGTTCTCCAGCCTAGGAGAGTGGGTCCAGGAAATGATTGCTAGTATAGGTAAACTCCTGATCCTCATATTGGTTGTCATCATAGTAACTGGCTTATGTGTCAGGTGTGTTCTTACTGTGTTGAAATATGGAAAATGTAAAGATAAGGTAAACCGAAAGAATGACATTTTGATGGTGGTTAGAAGTAACAATATGAATACTGAGGTAACTGTAGGACTGCATTACAACCCTGAACTAGAAGGTAGAATCAGATGATGTATAAATTTAGCCATGCATGAAATGTGTTATTAAAATATTATTTTAAAACATCTTAAATAATGTAAGTCCCTATTCCCCTTCAAGACTTCCTTTATAGGATTGGTGCATTCCCACATCTTTCCCATGATCTGCCAAGATCCACGGTGTGCATATCAGGGTAGTTTTATGTCCCTCCCAGAGACACATTATTGATGGTTTAAGAACCACCTTGTGCCATCCCATAATATAACATTAAATAATATGTCATAGTGTAAGCCTAAATTAATTTTACAATCAGACTGTGATAGCATGTTGTTTGCTATCAAAGGGTGGACTGTCGAAGCTGGATAATTGGCTGACAAAATCTGTTTAAAATTAAATCTGCACGACGCCATTTTGCAAATTACAACAAGATGCCATTTTGCGACTGGCTGCCCAGCGTCATTTTAGCGAATCTCACACATAAGTACATATGGCGATGCTATTATTTAGCGTTGTGCGATTCCCACGCAATAGAAAGATGTTAAAAGTCCTCATTATGTAAATATAGACAGTTACTAAAACATATAATATGATCAACCCTGCAAAACACGTACCACGGTGTACTCCACAAAACATATAGTCGCACAAAGCTAACTAGTGTCTTTTCTTAATACCCCAATACTTACATACTGCACACTTACATAAAAAGGTTCCCTAGCATTAAGGTTAATATTTAAGGTTTTATTCATTATCAGTAATGTTGTGAAATACATGTTGATTGATATCTAAGGTTTAGTGCATGATAAGCAGACCGTGTTTGGTGTCATTCTAAACCACTGTGTCTTTGCAGATTTCCGGTTCCATTGGGGAAGAAATCGCAACATGTGTCTGCAAGTTATGGATCATAGAGAGTTAGGCATTGAAATGTATCCTGTAATTCAGCCAATTTAGATTTGTTATGCAGCGGGAAAATGGACACAAAGAGCTATTGGAGGCTGGAATGTAACCATACGAATTGACTTATGAACTGTACTGTAACAGAAGAACCAGGAAGAGGAACCAATGGAATCATGCCAAACTGTTCTATTGTATTGCCTATCTCTGTAAGAGTATATATGCAGGCTCTCTCAAACTAGATGCTAGTCATCTTGCTTTGCTGTTGACAGAGGTTTCATCTTTGATGCCGGGATCTGGATCCAGAGTGCATGCGTATGTAATGACTGTACCTTGTGACTGTATAATTTGTTTGTGCTAATTGTATTTAGATCACAGCGTGTAACTATAGTGACTTTGTGCTTTGGAACCACAATCAAAGTCAGAAAGCAATTATTTCTTGTGCGACTCATAACGCTAAACAGCGACAATTTTAGAGTGTATAGATAGGTAGGAATCGTTAGTTGGGGGCTCGCAGTGGGAAATCACGCTACCGGTCACACGGTAACACTCGGTCAGCGATCTCTCAGCAAAAGGGTGGAGGCGCCATAAGCAGGAAAGAACGCATTGTGCTTTTGAATAACTGCTACCACTTTGTTGCTGAGAGCCTGCTACCCGTTATTGTGTGTTCAAGGAGCGCTGATTAGAATCCAAGGACAAGGGAGGAAAAAGTTTGTGTTCCTTAGTTGATAGAATTTTCATGTTAAAAGGGGAAGTCGCACAAAAGCGTTTCATCTTTGATACCGGGATCTGGATCCAGAGTGCGTGCGTATGTAACGACTGTACCTTGTGACTGTATAATTTGTTTGCGCTAATTGTATTTAGATCACAGCGTGTAACTCTGTTTTTATGGTGAATAATAACTTTTTGTGCTTTGGAACCACAATCAAAGTCTGACAACAATTATTTCTTGTGCGACTCATAACGCTAAACAGCAACAATTTTAGAGTGTATAGATAGGTAGCAATCGATATCCCCTTTAAGCGCCTTGAGTCCTATTGGAGAAAAGCACTATATAAAAAAAAAAATAATAATTATTATTATTTCTTGATACTATTGTATTTTTGGTGAATATTACACGCCAGTTCAATAAACTTCTTTTTTTTAATTCTGTGTCATTTTATATGACTTTGAATGTAAAAAGCTTGAATAGAATCACCATCATAATCAAAGGAGACATGGATCTTAACAATCTAACCTATCTACAAAATCCCATCTACAATTATTACACATATATCTGTTTCATATTCATTCTCTCTACTCCTCACCTTTTCGTCTCCTGATTTCTTTGTGGCTCTTTGACTTCCTGCAAATCAGAGCTGAAGGGTTTTACACATGGAGCATGTTAAGGAAGGAAAGAAAAACACTCTCCACCTCCTCTGGGGGATGTAGTAATGAGACCGGCGGCTGCGTTGCTGCCGGTCTCTATCCCGAAAGAGGAAGCCCGACGAGGGATTTAAGATAGGCGTCGAAACACCGTCGCCTATGTTAATCCCGAAGCCGGAACAGAGATGGATTGCAGCCCGAACGAGGTAAGTCCAATGTGCCCTTAGTGTTAGCTGAGGGGGGAGGGAGGGTTAGGTTTAGGCAGCGTAGTGGGGTTAGTGTTAAGCTTTGGGGGGGAGGTTAGCGTTAGGCACCTCTAGTGGGGAGGGTTAGGGTCAGGTACCACTGGGTGGGTTAGAGTTAGGCACTAAGGGAGGAGGGTTAGGTTTGGGCATGAAGGGGGGAGACTTCGGTTTAGGCACTAATGGGGCGGGTTAGGGTGTGGCGTGGGGGAAGGTTTTGGCTACAATAAGTGAAGGTTAGTGGGAGAAGGGGGGAGGGTAAGTAAATGAAGCGATCGTAAGTTGCGTCGCTAAGATGGGTTCGTTAGCTGAACTACCGAGGTTAAGAAGTGGTCGTAAGACTAAATACACACCCCCTTCTCAATCACAACACACGTCATCTCTGGGGATATAAGGATTAATCGAGACCATCGGGACCCATCAGAGCTAAAGGCTGACCATACCATCTCTTAAGCACTACGATCTAGTCAGTGTAATAACCACCCATGTCACGTGTGCCATGACACTTCTTTGTTAATTATACACTCCCATTAAACTCCCCTCGCATAGTCAGGCACGCCTGAGTTCGGATCTCCACAACCCCGTTCACAAGCACCTTCCCCTGTTACCACCCACAAATGCCTCATCCTGCCACTCAAACTAACGATCTGGCTGTGTTCAAGGAGAGAGCAATTTCTGGTCGTAACAGCTAGTTTGCGCACGTGCATTGCGAATTTTACACATGCGCAGTTTAGCGAACATCGGTTGCGTACGACCGAGCGGCCGCAATGACCAACTCTGAATGAGGTCCTATGTGTAGCACTGCTACATGGTGTTCCCACTGCAATTTATTTTCCAAGTTATGCTCCATTAAAATGTATAGGTGCATAATGAAAGAATGGGCCTGATTCAGAGCCGGACGCAATTAGCGCTCGCTCGTCCTGAAAATAGGGGTGGCTATTCAAATGAACCGTTCGCTGTTTGCGGTCTGTTCACGCCTCTAGGTCTGAACGAGCGAACAAAACTTGCGGTCGTTTTTTGGGAAACTACGCCCCCTGGCCGCTCGCATCCTACGTCATGTCCGCTATTTATTAGATTAATCGAGTACATCGAACAGGGTATGAGCTGCTCGCTATTCTTGTGGTTGGTTTTTGCTACCACAATTTTGCGAGCAGTTCTGGCTTAAAAAAAACCCAGTGACGTGGTCAATGACGCTGCTGTTTTAAATATGCACACCCATAAAACGCCCGTTTTGACCTTTAAGCACGCCTGTGATCGGATCTCCTCTCCCCGTTTTCAAGCACCTTCCCCTGTTACCACCCACATACGCCTCATCCTGTCACTCAAATTATTAGGCATTCGCTATTTTGCGAGCACATGAATTTCGACCGCACTGACTGGTTCGCGCATGCGTATAACGATCCGTACGCATGCGCAGTTGGGCAAACATCGCTCGGAGCGAACGAGCTGCCGCTTACGAGTGGCTCTGAATCAGGCCCAATATGTAGCAGACTACAACTTTTACATACAGTGTTGGACCATATGGTATGGATGGTTCCAGCAATAAAGTGGTAAATCAATCTATCTATCTATAAATTATATATATATATATATATGAACAATTCAACTGTGTTTATTACACATATACAGAATATATGGTACAAAACAGACCAAACACGTATGTTCTCTTTGCATGTAGAATGCACTCCTATTACGGTGGATGTCATTTTTTAACCTTTGTTACTTGATTTGCATTAAAAGCACATCTAAAGCTGCATACACACACAACGATTTTGTTATGAACGATTATATGAATGATTTTCTGAACGATTTTCTGTCAGATTATCTGTCAGATTTTTTAAAGTGTAATGAACAATTTTTTTTAACTACAAACACTTTTTGCATATTCCCTAAATGAAAATCGTTGAGTTGACAAGTCTGACTGAACTTCAAACTACAAACGTGAACGCGAATTAACGATAATCATTCATTGTTTGGCTCAGAAAGTGAATGATTTTTTCAAATGATTATCGTTAAACGATATTGTTTAACGATACTCGTTCAAAAAATCGTTGTACAGTATATATGCAGCATTAAGCTGCATACACACACAACGTTTTTGTTACCAACGATTTTATGAACGATTTTATGAATGATTTTCTGTCAGATTATCTGTCAGATTTTTTAAAGTGTAATGAACGATTTTTTTGAACTACAGATTTTTGCATATTCCCTTAATGAAAATCGTTGAGTTGACAAGTCTGACTGAACTACAAACTACAAACGTGAACGTGCGTGAACGATAATCGTTCATCATTTGACTCAGAAAGTGAACAATTTTTTCAAATGATTATCGTTAAATTATATCGTTTAACGATAATCGTTCAAAAAATCGTTGTGTGTGTAGGCAGCTTTTCACATAAAGCTTTAACACTGTTGAGTCTGCAGCCTAAAGTTAGCCAGACAGGTGCCTTTTTTGACCAATTAGGTCATTTTGTATCAAAATAGTCACAGGTGTTGCCCCAAAAATGATTTTCCAACATACAATTAGATCAGTGATCAATTTGTGGTCCGGATGAAAAATCTTATAAGCCAATGGCTGGATGGGCTTTTGTATTTTTTGTGAGACTATTGTCCATCAGGTGACATGCATCCATGTGTTTGGCAATTGAGATGAACTAATGGCTCATTTGGGTAATTTTTCCACTACATTAGCATAATCCTGCACTGTCTGCCATTACACCAGAGCAACATGTGCTGAGTATGAAAAGAAAGTCAACCAACACCACTCCCACATAACTGGGTCAACATCAGTGGATTTGAATTGTACAGCACGAAACAGCTAATAAAAATCAACAAGTTGTCTATTCTACAAAGCTATAAAACTGTATTATTCCTTTTAACCAGTTAGTTAATTAAATATTAATATACAACTCAATTCCTACTGTGCATGACTCTAGGGGGGGGGGGGGGGGAATGTCCTGTTTTGCTGGCGCACTAGAGATTAATTTAAAATATAACTTTTATTCCTTTAGCTAAAAATTAAACATAAACTCATAATGTGAAATATGACAAAAATATTGTATGTAATAAAATTATGTTAAATAAGTGATGGTGTCTGGTGTCCCAATTAATAATATCTATCAAATCATATGTTTACTCATCATTGTGCTTATGCTCTGCATTTAAACTGGAATCTTATTGTGAAAGATCCAATTATTACAGCAAATATAAAGACCTCTGGTCCAGCTCTGAATATTGATGCTTGTGATACAATACGTTGAATAAATAACAATTTTCTTAATTGCTCAACAATGTTGCAATTCGGATAACCACAAGCATTTTCTTTGCCACTGGATGTCACTATCAACTAAAAGGGCCTAAATTACAATTCTGTTCATGAGCTTGTGATATCAGTCCAGTGGAATTGTAATTTCTAACACAATGTTAAATCACTGAAAATATCAATGACTACATGGAGCTAGATAATGCAACAGTTAATGATAAGTTTTCTATTAAGACATAAGTAGTGCTTAATAGTTAAGTAGTCAATAAACACACTGAGCGATATCTCCGCTCAGGATTAATAGTATGCTGCTTAATATATGGTCTGTTATATTGCGGTCTGCACCACGCACTGTTTAAGTAAGGCAATGTTATGTCGCAAAATAAATTAGTCAGATAGCTGCTAGCATACATGCTGCCTATTAAATACTGCTGACATGTGCACAGCGTATTGTGTTAATTATTTATATCGGACTCTGTTTTATATGAGTAATACTGTAACTGAGTAATCTAATGATTCTAAATAGCGCTGCACCAAACACTGGGCACTGCCTCCACTCAAATTGATGTTCCGATTAGACAGTACTATTAACATATGGTATATTGTATTTAATTATGCATCCCGTGCTGTATGGTTTAAGCAGCGTTATGGCACAGTGAGAGACAATACATCAGTTAGACTGCCGCTAGCCTGCACGCTATATCTTAGGTACTGCTGACATGTGCACAGCGTGCTGGGTTAACAATCATGACAAGCGAGGTTTAACCTAAACCGGACTGTATCATAACAAAGTAAATGTCAAGTGCTAATGATTCTAAATAGCGCTGCAGCAAACCGCATTTTGCATTGAACGAATATATCAAGCGCTATTTATTGTAAATATCGCTATAGCATAGCACAAATAGATAGAGTAGTCAGATAATAATACATTTATATTGGGAGACACACATCTGAGTAGTGAAAACTACTCCCACCGCCGACGTACGTTTCACTTTTACAAGTTTTGTCAAGGCAACCTGAGTTTGCCGTAAGGTGGATTAATATTGATAATGGTCAGCCTATCATAGGGGTTATTCATGATCACATGTTTTCAGTGACCAAGCAAAAAGATCCCTAATGGGAGACCAATTAATGTGTCTTATTCACATCACGTGTCCTATGTCCAGACCAAACCTGCTGATATTTGTAAACAAAGTAGTAAGAAAAATGTGAATGAATCTGACTATTGTTGATAAAACTGTCATAATTCCATCGGACAAACCACTGCCCGAATGGAAATATGTAATGATTCTCCCTTAAATAGAACTCCTTTCATATATATTCGTAAAAAATATAAAAAAATAAAAAATATGAAAAATTAAATATATATATATATATATTTTAATCAAACAAATCAGTATTGTAAATCAATGAAAGTATATAAGTGTATGTGTTTAATATTGTGTGTGATGCAAATTGATGTAACTTGTGGAAAAATAAATAAATATTACTGGTGTCAAATTGAGAGTAAAATTAGTGAAAAAGTGTACGGTGTAAATAATAATATAAATTCACCCCTGTTCATGAATTTTATAAATAAAATAAATTGTGAGATATTTGTTAAAAAAACAAATATGTGGTGAACTGGTGCAATGAAAAAAACCCTGTGCTTAAGAATCCATGTGCAGTGCAATTAAACAGTGTTGAAAATGCAGTGATATTATTAAAATACATACCTAAACGTATAAACTTTAAATTTATAATATAGATATATAAATGGAATTATAAGAATATATCTAATATGAAATATAAAATAATCTCAACTTTAGTGATAAAGATAATGAGAATATTTAATAATAATTAATGTATTAAAGTCATAGAGGGTGAAAAAAACCCAGTGACGTGGTCAATGACGCTGCTGTTTTAAATATGCACACCCATAAAACGCCCGTTTTGACCTTTAAGCACGCCTGCGATCGGATCTCCTCTCCCCGTTTTCAAGCACCTTCCCCTGTTACCACCTACATACGCCTCATCCTGTCACTCAAATTATCAGGCATTCGCTATTTTGCGAGCACATGAATTTCGGACGCACTGAGTGGTTCGCGCATGCGTATAACGATCCGTACGCATGCGCAGTTGGGCAAACATCGCTCGGAGCGAACGAGCAGCCACTTGCGTCCGGCTCTGAATCAGGGCCATAGTCCTATTCCACCAAGTTTTGGTTTGTTTAAAAAGATTTTGTTTGAGTGAGAGAAGGTCAGTTTGCCAGTCACGTCCTAGAGATCCATGTGATTCTTCATCCCTTTCTGATATTAAATCTAAACAGTTTCTCAATTTCTCACGTCTTTCTTCTAAATCTTTTGTAAGATTGAATGTCGTCATGGTACTACCAGGTGGATATAGACAGATAAATACTGATTTTTAACTGGTTTAAATAATATGATCTCATTCAGTTACACTCGGGATGATTAAATGAAAAAAATTTATGTAAGCAATATTCTGCTCATAGATAATAATTTGTCTGTGCCAAAAGTAAAGAATACTGGTATTAAAGAGCCAGTTCAATTAACAGGTATAAAAGGGAAAGGGAATATGGAAAAACTATTGCACTAGTAGGTATATGATGATCAAATAACAAGAACGCCCCAACTTAACAATTGTCAAATGTCATTATTTGTAAGGTTGTAAGTTATTTATTCAACGTATTGTATTACAAGCATCAATATTCAGAGCTGGACCAGAGCACTTTATATTTGCTGTAATAATTGGATCTTTCACAATAAGATTCCAGCTTAAATGCAGAGCATAAGCACAATGATGAGTAAACATATGATTTGATAGATATTATTAATTGGGACACCAGACACCATCACTTATTTAACATAATTTTATTACATACAATATTTTTGTCATATTTCACATTATGAGTTTATGTTTAATTTTTAGCTAAAGGAATAAAAGTTATATTTTAAATTAATCTCTAGTGCGCCAGCAAAACAGGACATTCTTCTTTTTTTTTGTGTTGTTACAATAATTCAATATTGTCCTTGGCAGCACCCCCATCAACCTTACAAATAATGACATTTGACAATTGTTAAGTTGGGGCGTTCTTGTTATTTGATCATCATATACCTACTAGTGCAAAAGTTTTCCCATATTCCCTTTCCCTTTTATACCTAATCATTGGGGGGGGGCTGATTTCACTGGATGACACCAACCCTAGTGACGACATTGCTCCTATGGCATAGTGTAGTGGTGTGCAGGGCCAACAGGAGATGGGACAGGGAAGGGGAGGAGACAAGACTGGAAATTGGAGGAGTCAGGACTAAAGAGGACAGTGCCAGAGTCTTGGCTAGCTCCTGTGTGGCACCATCTTTTTAATACATCACTAATAAGATGTTGCCTCAAGAGGAGCATAAGAAACCAGCGCACAGCACGGGAGACACAGTGATTGGTCCTGCGTGGACCCATGGGCCCGGGTACACTGCGTATCCTGCATCCAGTGGCGTCACAAGGGGGGGCGGGGGGGTGCAGGCTGCACCCGGGTGTCACCAGCCGAGGGGTGACACCAAGGTGCAGACTATCCCTCAGTGACAGAAGCCGGGTGCTGCACTGTATAATAAGTGAAGCACTTGGCTCCTGACAACTGCACACAGGGCAGTCCGCACCTCCGGCACCCCACCTGCCCCCAGTAACAAAGGAACCACGGGGGTTTGGCCACGCCCCCTGTCCATGTGGACACGCACCCTGTCTGCATGGTCACACCTCCTTTGTCTGCATCGTCCCTCCCCGCACCAGGTGACACTGAGGGGAGGGACGCCACTGCCTGTATCCATGATAAATACACTACTGGGTCCATATGCACTGAACACTTAGCACCCATTATGGATACACCTACTCAGGGATGGGATTGGGATGCCGGGACGTTTCCCGCTGGGTCGGCCACATTGTTCCCTTTAGGGGCTGCCACCCTTCATTCACCCCTATTCCACTACAGCTGGCCAGGCTGTCATGATCAGAGCACAGCTCCGATGTAAACAAAAAAGATGGCCGACGGGGGAGCTGCTGCGTATGCCCAGCAGCAGCTCCTCCCATAAGCCTTTGTGGAGCCCGTCAGTTACTACAGATGGCTACTCCTACTGCTCATCAGCGGCCTGCCCCATCTCCGGCTCCTGCCCTGCACACAGGACCCGGCGCTGACCTGCTATCCTGCCATTCTGCCAAGACCAGCTTGTGTGAGTTAGCCTGTATATATAGTATGGGCCAGTCCCTTTAGTTGTCGGTGGCCGCCTATCCAGCCGTTCAGTGACTCACCCTCCCCCGGCCTCCACTCCTCATCCAGCTGTGTGTGTGTATATACATTGTATATATATATATATACATATATATACATATACACATTGTGTATATATATATATATACTGTATATATAACTTTTCATTTATACATATATATATATATGTATATGGTAATAATGCATATTTACTTTATATGCACATATTTACTTTATACAATATTAATATATACAGTACAGTATTGAGGTGTCATATGTATGTATGTATGTATATATATATATATATATATATATATATATAAATCACAGGGGCTCTGCACTCACCATAATAACTAACAATAATAATAATAAACATAATAAACAGTGGGATTTTGGTTCATGAAACATGGACATAGCAGGTGTGCTTGGTAACTGTCTCACATTTAAAAGCAAAGTTGCTGTGAGCTTTAAACCTTGATAGCATACCCTGAGTTTAACACTAATGTGATGGCTATGTCCATGTTATAATTCTGAGCAATAGAGTAGGGACTTGCAGTAAAGTGGGGTCCCGTGACGGGGGCTGCAAGCTTAAATGCATTGATCATTTCATGAACCAAAACCCCACTGTTTATTATGTTTATTATTATTATTGTTAGTTATTATGGTGAGTGCAGAGCCCCTGTGATTTCTATTTAAACAATGTGGTTACATACCATGTTGCACCCCAAATCTAGGAATGGTGAGTGCCGTGGATTAGTGCTTATATATATATATATATATATATATATATATATATGTTCAAGGTCCGGCACTCCAAATCTCAATGTAGCCTTGGCCGGTGTAAGGTGCGGTACTCGGCGCAATTACAGGAATAGACAAACAGATATGATCAACGTTTAAGTTTAGTAACACTATCGTCAGCATTCTGACGATAGTGTTCCTAACACTGAAATGTTGATCATACCCGTTTGTCTATGCCTGTTATTGCACACACCAAGTGCTGCACCTTACTACTGCTTATATATATATATATATATATATATATAATATATATATATATATAATATATATATATATATACACACACACTATATATATATATATAGATATATATTGTGATATGATCAGGGTAGAGGTCCCTCTCCTAGGGTAGACGGACGCCTCCTTACACACAGCAGCCAGGAAACAGCGGTAGTCGTGGATTTTCGTGCAAGCTGGTCGGCACCAGTTTTTATTGTGTGACACCAATACTCAAACAAACAAAACATAAAAACAAACCCTAGCCCGTCTGGGCTCTAACTAGACAGGTAACTCCCTCTCTACATGTGGCAGGGCCTACTGCCCTACCACAATCATAGTACATACCACTGTCACAGTGTCTCAGAACTAAACCTCAATGTCTGTTCTCCTCAGGGTGTGTGAGACACTGCATCAAAACTACACAGTTATGAGCCACTTCCAGGTGTAATCATTAATTAGCCTGGTCTCAGAATCATTATCCGGCTTTTACCTAAAGCTGACACTCAGATCTGTTTGTAAAACAGACTCTTCCTGGGGGTTAAGATACATATTACAGGAATCTGGGATACATATACTGTACACAGAAAAAAAATACCCAGGGGCTTCAGAATTAAAAATACCCCCGCTATAGGGAAATATAACCAAGAGTTCTGCAGAAAGTGGGTTGCCATTTTAAATAAGTGCAGCTTTGACCTTACCCTCTTGGTGATAGAGGAGGTAACCAGAGAATTGAAAATCACGAAGGAAAGCATATACACCTTCGAAAGTGCTCACCTTAAACACTTCTCCAGCGACCAGTCATCTAATTGGCTGGAAAGCCTTCAAACGCAAGTTGATAACTATAAGAGAGATCTTATTAATTTCAAATGTAACAAACTATACATCGTCAATAAAGACTACATTGAACACAGAGTATATAGCTGGGTGGCCAGCACGTCCAACAAACCATATCCTAGATGCAGGTGGAGAGATAAACGTACCACTTTTGACACCGATACCTCAGCAGGCTCCTGCTCGTCGGCCAGTGAAACAGAATGTGTAAGGGGAGCAACAGGAACTTCACAGAAACCCCCTTTAGGGGTGATTACCCGCACGCAGCGGGACACCAACATAGGAAAAAAACTAGAAGGGGGTAACAGTTGAAGAGGCAAGAGGGGAGGAAGAGGTTCAACGCCTCAAAGAATATTTCAGAGATACTCAGTTGGCTTCACCGATAGTGGGCCCCGCATCCATTAGACTCATCTCCTCATTTGACCCTATTACCAGTAACGTCTCCATCAAATGCTTCTCATGTCTACTAGATAAGGCAGCAGGAGAACACCACAATAAGGCTCAAGACACACATCCCAATCTCTCTAAGGAGGAAAGAGAAGCATTAAAGAACCTCAGAAAATATACAGACATCACTATCAGACAAGCTGACAAGGGAGGGGGCATTGTGGGCCAAGACCTTTCAGCATACAAGGAAGAAATATATTTCCAATTGGCAGATCCACTCATCTACAAACCCCTGACTGTTAACCCACTGAGACCTACAGATTGGAACTTGAGAGGAATCTCAAGAATGCAATAGAAGACAGCATCCTTTCCCCTGCCATCGCCAAATACTTATCGGAGGACCATCCAAGGGTCCACATTTTTTATACCATATCGAAAATACACAAAAGGATGGATAAGGCGCCAGAGCGACCAATCATTTCGGCCAGGGGCTCACTCTACTACAAAATTTCCCAATATTTAGACTATTTCCTGCAACCCATTGTCCAATTATAACCTACCTTCCTGCAAGACACCACTGATTTTCTCAACAAATTACAGACAGTTTCTCCAGTACCCATGCATTGCTTCCTATGTACTCTCAACATTACAAGTCTGTATACCAACATCCCCCATGATGAAGGACTTGGAGCAGTGCGAAATGTGTTGATAGACAACCATCTCTATCAGGGCCCTAATATTCCATTCTTTATACATCTTCTAGAACTCACTCTCAAGAGGAATTATTTCCTCTTTGATGACAAGTTCTATTTACAAATACTGGGATGCGTGATGCGGTCGTGCGTGGCACCCTCATTTGCGAACATCTTTATGTTCTTGACTGAGAAGAAATTATTTTTTTGACGATACGGACACAGGTCAATACATTTATTTCTACACCAGATATATTGATGACCTGTTCATCATCTGGACAGTGTCACAAGAGAGCTTTACTGCCTCGATGGGCCGGATCATCCTGTTAAATCCACACATCAAATTCACTTGGGACATCCAATCCACACAGATTCACTAGCTGGATACACTAGTGACCAAGTCTGATACTATCTTGAGAAAGTAATCATCTGCGTTCCCTTAAAGATGGGCTTCCTTTTTCCCAATTACTTAGAGTACACCGAATTAACAGATGATCCAGAGGTAATGGACTTGATGATTGATCAGTTTGTGACACGAGGATACCATAGAAGGAATCTATTGGACATCAAAAAGAGAGTGTTGAGGATTCCCAGAGAAGACACCTTGAAAGATAAAATTGACAAGAAACCCGTGGACCCCAAGAGGATCATCTGGGTCAACCAATTTGGCCCTCTTAGAGAGATTAGCAGGTCTGCCAAAATATGCCAAACATAGTAGCAGATGACCCCACACTACCAGCCCTGCTATAAGAGACCTAAAAACATCAAGGACTTTGTTGTCAAAAATGATATCTCAGGGATGGACGCCCTTGCACCTTGTCACTTCCTTAGCAAAAAACAGGTTGCCATAGATGCATTACTTGCACGACCTGCAGTTTTTTAGAAACAGGGAGCTCATTTGCGCACCCGCATTCAGGAACACAATATCAAATCAAGCATGTTCTTATGTGCACCTCAAAGTTCGTCGTCTACATAATTAGATGTCTATGCGGCCTCGTGTATGTCGGCAAGACTACCCGGCAATTCAAGGAGAGGATGGCCCTACATCGGTCCGCCATATGGGCAGCCCTGGAGGGTAAATACCAGGATCAGCCAGTTGCACAGCATTTTAAAGACCACCGACATGGCCTTTCTACATTGAAATACAAGATAATTGATTGTATTCTTCCCTCTCTGAGGGGAGATGATAGGGCCAAAGCCCTTCTACGTCTAGAGGCCAAGTGGATTTTTAGACTTAACACCGTGTCTTCGTTTGGCCTTAATGAGTCTACCTCACTCAATTGCTGCTTATGATAATGTTTTTAGCTTTATATTGCTGTCCATAGTCAGGTAAGAGTTGATGACACCTATTTGATGCCTGATGACGGTTTTTAAATAAAACCGAAACGTTGCTCACATACAGCTGCTGTGATGATATTTTTGAAGTCCCCGGAGTGCCACCTTGTTCCTTCCATTACATGCACTTTTTTGGTAGTGCACCTGGGCCCATCGTGCATCGGTTAGGTGAGTGCCAGCTAAGTGCTGGAGTATACACAGTATAAAGATATGCTTTTAAGAAGACTGGTGAGTGCTACCCACACTTTTTCTATTTATATACAATATATATATACATATATATATATATATATATATATATATATATAATTTATAAATAATATACATATAACAAACAATGGCAGTTACTTTTCTGGCAAAGCTCTTGATTCTGAGAAGACGGCATCCTGCCCCATCACCAGACTCCCTCCCTTGACAGACCCCGCCCCTCAATAGACTCCACCCCTATTAGGGCTACTTCCAGAAATTTCCCGGGCTGGTTTTTTGACCCAATCCGCCCCTGCACCTACTGTATGTTTACTATAATAAAAATGTCCCCCCATATTTTCTTTAGTGTAATGATCCCAACCCTTCAAGCATCCATTCACCTCCCTTCTTTTGCATACCTACATTATTTTATTTACCTGTCCACAATCCTGAGTCTGACTCCAGCCCTTGGCTCACCCAATCCTGGCTAGGGATGGGCATCGAAAATATCAATATTTCAAGACATTATGATATTATATTATATTACAATTGATACATTCCCAAAATATATGGTTTTTGGAGTAAAGATATATCAACTGACTGACAGTAGCAAGACCGAAGACAAAGAGTCCAGATACTGTAGCTCACTGCACTTATTTCTCCACTGCCTGCCCCTCCTTTTCTCCATCTCTATCAGATCAGGAGATGTCAGGGAAGACATTAATTTGTAATAAAACAGCAAGGTGGTGTCCCCAGGGTCCGGTATGATTGCGTTAGGAGGATGTGCTTTTCCCCATACTACACTAATGCATTATTAATAATGAATACTTTCTACAATTAGCATAGACCGTGACAGTGAGTTTCAGCTCAGCAGACATTGCTATGGCACATTATAGATATATGAGTCTGAATAATAATAAACAGTAGTCACATTAATTAGGATAGGCCATTCTGCAGACAGTCACTAAAGTATTTACCAAGAGAGCTACAGAAATGGGAAGCGGCTGCGGGACAGCTTTTGATTGCACATGTGCAAAATATTAATAACGACTAATATAGATCATTTTCTATGCGATTACCTTATTTATTGAATTTGCATATACTGATCCCCCATATTGGTCAGGATTATCAATATGGGACCTCCAATTTTCCATCCCCACTGCTAGCTTCTTCTGACTTCAGTGCAATCTATTTCTCCCGCCCTGGGGCGTTTCTAGAGAGGAGGGGGCCCGTGTGCAGTCTCTGACACGGGCCCCCTCCTCTCTGTATGGCAGCCGGCAGTGCACTGAGCTGTGCATGGCCAGCACTGGAGTTATAGACTCTGGGCACTAGAGTGCGCACAGAGTCTATAGAGTATGCGCTGGTCACCGGTACTGCGTATGCGCAAGTGACGGAAAAATGGCTGCAGCGGCCATTTTCCAGTCGTTTTTACAGCGCCGGACCCCCGCGCCGACGCGGGGCCCCGGAGAGGTAAGTAATATTATGGGTGCAGTGTGTGCGGTGTGGGGCCCCCCTGGACCCAGGGGCCCGTGTTCCCCGCACACCCTGCACCCATTATAAATACGCCCCTGCTCCCGCTAGTCTCTGATGACAGTGAATATTGCACATGCAGGGTAGATGTGCCATCATTTGGGACTAGTAAAGTGGTTTCTGCTGTTTGTCCAAACAAAAGATTTTTAATTTTATGCACTAGGGTGCGCATTCGTGCAAAGTCTGTGAGTTTCAAGAAACGAACTCACTACTTGCAATTCGCACCTAATTGGACTGACCCCT
Source organism: Taudactylus pleione (assembly GCA_031769625.1). Classification (NCBI taxonomy): domain Eukaryota; kingdom Metazoa; phylum Chordata; class Amphibia; order Anura; family Myobatrachidae; genus Taudactylus; species Taudactylus pleione. Next base: position 9,558,938 of record JAUIMM010001030.1, on the reverse strand, counting down.
GAGAATTTTAATGATCAAAATATTTATTATAAACTCCAACATTAAATTATATGTGCAATTACCGCAGCTGTAATCAGTGCTGCGCATGCACCGATTCTGTGAACACAGCACTAATTACAGCTGCGGTAAGTAGGCAGAGGAGTAGCGCGTAGCCAGGGTGCCCGGAGCACGTGCGTGCGATGGCGCCCCCCCTCAAGTGTTCCAGGGAGGAGGCAGGTCCATATGGGATTAGTGTAAAGTAAATATAAAGATTAGGGGCAGCCCCCTGTAGTGGTGCATATATGCAGTGCCCCATGTGCCCCAGTAGAGGACCCCCTTATGCAGGCCTCCAGTAGTGCCCCCAGTAGTGATCCCCCTATGTAGTGCCCCTTATACAGTGCCCCCAGTAGTGGTCCCCCCTGTGCAGTGCCCCTTGTGCCCCCAATAGTAAGCCCCTTATATAGTGCCCCCAATAGTGGTACCCCTATGCAGTGCCACTTATATAGTGCCCCGAGTAGCAGTACCCCCCCATGCAGTGCCCCAATAGTGGTAACCCTTATGCAGTGCCCATTAAATAGTGGCCCCAGTTGTAGCCCCCCCTGTGCAGTACCCCCAGTATTGCCCTTTATATAGAGCCCCCAGTAGCGGTACCCCAATGCAGTGCCCCCAGTGGTAGTCCCCTCCCCCCTATGCAGTGCCCCTAGTAGTGGTCCCCTCCCCTTTAGTGCCCCTAGTAGTAGTCTCCCCCTTGTAGTGCCCTTAGTAGTAGTCCCCCCTTGTAGAGCCCCCAGTAGTAGTTCCCACCCTTGTAGTGCCTCCAGTAGTAGTCCCCCCAGTTGTAGTCCTCAGTAGTGGCCCCCCCTTGTAGTGCCCCCAGAAGTAGTCCCCCCCTTCTAGTGCCCCTAGTAGAAGTCCCCCCTTGTAGTGCCGCTAGTAGTAGTCCCCCCCTTGTAGTGCCCCTAGTAGTAGTGCCCCCAGTAGTAGTCCCCCCCTTGTAGTGCCCCCCGTAGTAGTCCCCCCAGTTGTAGTCCCCAGTAGTGGTCCCCCCCTTGTAGTGCCTCTAGTAGTAGTCCCCCCCTTGTAGTGCCCCCAGTAGTAGTCCCCCCCTTGTAGTGCCCCTAGTAGTAGTCCCCCCTTGTAGTGCCCCCAGTAGTAGTCCCCTCCTTTTAGTGCCCCTAGTAGTAGTCCCCCCCTTGTAGTGCCCCCAGTAGTAGTCCCACCTTGTAGTGCCTCCAGTAGTAGTCCCCCCAGTTGTAGTCCCCAGTAGTGGTCCCCCCTTGTAGTGCCCCCAGAAGTAGTCCCCCCATTGTAGTGCCTCTAGTAGAAGTCCCCCCCTTGTAGTGCTGCTAGTAGTAGCCCCCCTTGTAGTGCCCCTATTAGTAGTGCCCCCAGTAGTAGTCCCCCCTTGTAGTGCCCCCAGTAGTAGTCCCCCCAGTTGTAGTCCCCAGTAGTGGTCCCCCCTTGTAGTGCCTCCAGTAGTAGTCCCCCCTTGTAGTGCCCCCAGTAGTAGTCCCCCCCTTGTAGTGCCCCTAGTAGTAGTCCCCCCCTTGTAGTGCCCCCAGTAGTAGTCCCACCTTGTAGTGCCCCCAGTAGTACTCCCCCCAGTTGTAGTCCTCAGTAGTGGTCCCCCCCTTGCAGTGCCCCCAGAAGTAGTCTCCCCTTGTAGTGCTCCTAGTAGAAGTCCCCCCTTGTAGTGCAGCTAGTAGTAGCCCCCCTTGTAGTGCCCCTAGTAGTAGTGCCCCCAGTAGTAGTCCCCCCTTGTAGTGCCCCCAGTAGTAGTCCCCCCAGTTGTAGTCCCCAGTAGTGGTCCCCCCCTTGTAGTGCCCCCAGTAGTAGTCCCCCCTTGTAATGCCCCAAGTAGTAGTCCCCCCCTTGCAGTGCCCTAAGTAGTAGTCCCACCTTGTAGTGCCCCTAGTAGTAGTCCCCCCCTTTTAGTGCCCCCAGTAGTAGTCCCCCCTTGTAGTGCCCCCAGTAATAGTCCTCTCCCCTTGTAGTGCCCCCAGTCTCAGTCCCCCCCCTTGTAGTGCCCTTAGTAGTAGTGCCCCCCCTTGTAGGGCCACCAGTAGTGGTCTCCCCCTTGTAGTGCCCCCCCCACTAAGTAGTCACACGTAATAAAAAAAACCCACTTACCTGAATCCCCGCTCTCGCCGCTGCCATCCGTCCTCCATCCGTCCTCCTGGGCTGGCCCGCTCTGCATTATGGGGGAGACGTCTCTCCCATTACCCACTGCAGGAGCCGGAAGATGGAGCGGCTCCGGCAGTGGGCGCAACAGCAGTCAATGAGAGTTTGACAGACTCTCATTGGCTGCTAATTAAAACAAACACACTGCTGGCAGCGCCGGAGGCTGTGTGTTTGTCACTCACTGTGTAGTGCGCGGTGCAGCTGTGTAACAGAGACACACACTGCCCGCGTCCCGCATGGCGCTACGGCCTGTGGGGCACATGGCAACCAGCCCAGCCTGCCTCTGCCCGGCAGGCTGTCAGCTTAGACAGTTGCCAAGTACACAATGGGAGGCGCCTCCGGACACCTTCGGCACCTGGAACCGCCCACCCTACTCCCCTAGGAGCAGGTAGGGAAAAGTATCTATTTCCCGAAGACATGTCAACACTAAAATGACAGCTTTTCAGAATAGATACTTATGGAGAGGAGGAATGATGAATTCCTCTAGTAATTAGGTAGAACTCCATGCGACTTCTAAACCTAATTACCTCCATCGATTTTTTAGCAATGATGAATAGGCCCCTTAGTGCTTAGAGCAGGGGTCAGGGAACTTTTTTATCTTTTACCCCAAAATATATTTAGATACGCCGCTGTTACCCCCTTGATTTGTAAAGAAATCATATAGTAGTGCCCCCATATAATGCCCCTGTAGTAGTGCCCCCATATAATGCCCCTGTAGTGCCGCTTGTACAAAAAAAAAAAAAAACTCCCCCTTACCTCAATAGTGCACATGGAGAGAGCCGGAAGCTGAAGTTCAGAAGAGAACTCCAGCCTCCAGCTAACGCGGCGCCAGGGGCGTATCTATAATGGGTGCAGGGTGTGCGGGGAACACAGGACCCTGGGTCCAGGGGGGCCCGCCCGGCACACCCTGCACCCATAATATCCATCGCTATAAACCGACTGGAAAATGTCCGTGGCGCATGCTAAGTATAGGGAAAAAATGGCGGCCATTTTCCCGGTGACCTGTGTATACACTATAGACTCTGGGCACACTCTAGTGCCCAGAGTCTATAACTCCGACGCTGGCCGCGCACAGCGCAGTGCGCTGCCGGCCGCCGGGCGGAGAGGAGGGGGCCCGTGTCGGAGACTGCACACGGGCCCCCTCCTCTCTAGAAACGCCGCTGCGCGGCGCTGTAGGGAAGGAGCCGGGCGCCCGCTGGTAATAACATCTCAGCGGGCGTCCGGCTTAGAGCCTCCAGGCAGCACAGCCGGGCATGCATATGAATCATTCTATATATTATAGAATGTTTCATATGCATGCCCAGCTGTCCGTCCATTACCCCCACTAATTTCATTTTTACCCCATGTGGGGTGATTTACCCCTGTTCCCTGACCACTGGCTTAGAATGTGCACCTGCAATTTCCTCCTTTTTTTGCTGTAGAACTGCAGGTCTCAGGCATGGCAGCACCTCTTTATGTTTAAGATTAGAATGTGCAGCCCAGACCCCCTTTTTCCTGTGTGTATGTGTATTTAACCACTTAACTGACAAATTTGTTTTCTAAAAAATGATCAGAAATTGTTACGTTATTTTATGAGTGAATTAGGTGGTGAACATGTATTTTAACTTTTCCAAAACTGTTTAATTAAAAATTTGTATTTGTAAAAAAAATATTTTTAACCTTCAGAAAATCGGATTGCCACCATCGGAACATCAGGAACATCGGGAATATTGTAACCATTGCGCCTTTCTTTTCCCAATGGCTGCAGCCACCAGGTACATGGTAGCTTAGGGGGCTGAGGGGGGGTCAATTTACTTTTCCCCAGCGCTGCTAATTTCTGCTGGTTGGGGGAGGGTCTGCTGTGCTGACCGATCAGCAGTGATTGGCAGCACGGTGGACACTGGGGGAGTGTGCAAGAAAGCAGAGGGACCAGAAGGTCCCTCTGAGAGCAGCAGCTGCGGGAAGATTCTCTTCCTGCAGCCGCCCTCATGTTTATCTGACTGGTCATATCGTTTGTGACCAGATCAGATGACGGACAGCCTGATGTGGTCACAAATGATGCAACCATGCCAGGCAAGTGGTTAAGGTACATTTGAAGGTGAGACCCCTTCTATTGGACTAGCACTCCTCCCACCTGCCCAATTGGTATGGGTCCTTTACATTGCAGTACACACATTTAAATGGGCTCTATTAAAGGTAAGTCTTCGATAAATGTATTTAATGTGTCAGAATTAGGGATGTTAGGGACCCACCTCATGAGGTTTACTGTAATTTGGTAGGTGGGCAAATATCTTTGGCCAAACATGTACTTAGAACCTTACTTAAAAAAACCATGTTAAGTGTTGGAGTTTATTATAAATATTTTGATCATTAGAATTCTTAAGCCTTTGAGAGTGATAAAGGGGAGAGAGATAAAGTACAAACTAATCAGCTCCTAACTGCAATGTTACAGGCTGTGGGCCTGATTCAGACCGGGTTGCAAGCGCTGTGCGCTCGCAACCGGGTCGATGGTGGCTCCGTCGTGCGCATGCGCGAGACCCGGCTAGTGATGGGCACTCCGTCGCTCTGGGTCTCGCTCCAAAGGGGGCGAGCTGTCGATGTTGAATGACAGCTCGCCCCCTTTGGTGGGCGTGCCGGGGGGGTGGTTGCCCAAATGGAAGCATTCCCATGAGAACACCTGCCGTTTGGGGACGGCCCCACTGACATCACAAGTGATGTCAGTGGAGAACTTTCGGCTCTGTTAGAGCCGAAAGCTCTCTGGGGCTTACGATGAACGAGACCCTACCACAAGGGTCTCGTCGCAAGCACGATGGTCGCAATGATCTTGACCATCGCGACCATCATCATGGCCGCTCGCTATAGCTGTGGGTGGTCACCTACAGCTATGTGAGCGGCTGAGAAGCCGCTCCAAAAATAAAAAAGCTCGGCCCTGATTCAGAGCGAGCGGCTCTGAATCAGGCCCTGTATTTGAAAAATGACAGGAGCTGATCGGTTGGTAGTTTTTCTCTCTCCACTTTATCACTCTCCAAAGGTTAAGTACATTTGCCCCTTAGTGCTTATAGTGTGCAAATGTAATTTCCTCCTTTTCTTGCTGTAGAACTATAGGTCTCAGGTATGGTAGCACCTCTAATTATGTTTATGATTAGGATGTGCAGCCCATTTCCCCTTTTTTCCTGTGTATGTGTGTATTTAAGGTACATTTAAATATGAGGCCCCTTCTTTTGGGCTAGCACTCCTCCCACATGACCCAGGTGATTTTAATTGGTATGAGTCCTTTACATTGCCGTACACATTTAAATGGGCTCTATTAAAGGTAAGTCCTAGATACATTTATTTAATGTGTCTGAATTAGGGACCCACCTTATGAGGTTCACCGTGACATAGTGAGTGAGAAAACATCTTTTGGCCAAACATGTACTAAGAACCTTACTTAAACTCCAACACTTAACATGGATTTTTATTATAATTATTTTGATCATCACAATTCTTAGTGCTTAGAGTGTGCATCGGCAATTTCTTCCTTACTTCTACTGTAGGACTACAGGTCTCAGGCATGGTAGAACCTCTTATTAGCTTTAAGATTAGGATGTGGAGCTCAGCCACAGTGCTGTAGGTGGCATATACTACATAGAGATACAGGGCTAAATTTAGTAAGTGGTGGGTTTGATGTGGTTTAGAACCCACTGGAAACTGACTTGGATTGACAGCAGTTTTAATGTCTAATTGTTAGCATTTAATTTTTTTTAGTAGGGTACAGGCTGCAGGCCTGTTTCAAGGCTGCATAGGTTTTTATTTCAAAGTGTTTTTTTTCTAAGTGGTATTACATGTACAGCATAATTTAAAGAGTTAGACAGGAGATCTTACTATCTCTATCTTCTGCGATCAGTGAGGGATGATGATATGAGGATTTTCCTCTTCTCACCTTGCAGGTAAAAAAACTATTGGCACCAGGCATCTGTTATAGGAATATCAGTGCTGTCTGGAATATATTGATTTTCTAGGTATATTGTCATTAATCATTATCTGCAAAATCCAGAATGACTTAAGGTCTAACTATATAAATAAATATTATCTCCTAGATACATGGGATGCTGTGTAGGCTCTGGGCCTGATTCAGAGCCGGACGCTATTTGCGCTCGCTCGTTCAGAAAAAGGGGCCGGCTATTTAAATTGAGCGCTCGCTCTTTGCGGTCTGTTGACGCCTCTATGTCTGAGCGAGCGAACGAAACATGCGCTCGCTATTTTGTAAAGACGCCCCCTGGCCGCTCGCATCATACGTCATCTCCGCTATTTATTTGATTAATCGAGTACATCGAAAGGCATCTGAACTGCTCGCAGTGCTTGTGGTTGGATTTTCCTACCACAATCATGTGAACAGTTCAGGCTAAGAAACAACCAAATGACGTGGTCGATGATGCTGCTTTGTTAATTATGCACACCCTTAAAATGCCCGTTTTGACCGTTTGGCATGCCTGCGTTCGGATCACCACTCCCCGTTTTCAAGCACCTTCCCCTGTTACTACCCACAAACGCCTCATCCTGTCACTCAAATTAGCAGGCACTCACTATTTTGCGAGCGCTCGATTTCCGACCGCAATGATTGGATGGCGCATGCGCATTACGACCCATACCCATGCGCAGTTGTGCGAACATCGCTCGGAGCGAACGAGCGCCCGCTTACGAGCGGCTCTGAATCAGGCCCTCTGTTTGTATTAGAATTTTATGACATGCATTTGGTATGGGGTGAGGTTATTGGGGTCGGGTTCAATCAGTTAGTACACATATATACTTCTCTATATATTTAGTAGGGAACAGGCTGCATAGATTTTTATTTCAAAGTTTTTTTTCTAAGTGGTGTTATATGTACAGCATTATTTAAAGAATTAAACAGGAGGAACACAGGAGGGCAACATCTAAAAAGAACTCACTACAACTTGGAAACAAATAAAAAGAACCTTGTAAGCCTCTGAACACCCTGCAACTCAGCCACCTGCTTTCATTATAACCTGGACATACCTTCTGCCAACACCCTGCTTCTGCATTGCAAGCAACTACCAGTTAGTGTGCGGCACTTTTATTTTTTGTATGTATGTTTAACTGTTCTAGATTGTATAAATCATTCCTGTACCACTGTCAATTTATCTCTATACCATTGTAGGATCTACCATTATTTCACACCTATACATTTTTAAAAATACTTTAGCCTAATTTTAAAGTCCTTCAACTTTAACAGCTCCAAACTCCTTTTGTTTATAATATACTATTGTAGTTGTGCCTTTACATCTACCGGCACTGTTCTTCCTTATATCTGATTTTTAGACATTTTATATGTACTGTTTCTGTAGCTCTCACTCATCACTACTACTGCTGCTTCCCCCCAATTCCCTCATTTATACTATGTCTATTTTCTTCTACTACTTCCCCCTCACTTAGCAGCTACATAATTGTCTCCTTTACCACCAGTTCCCACCTCTTTCCTCCTTCCATAGTCTCCTCCCCCTCCTTCCTCTCCTCTGTCTATCTTCATCCCATCTAATACTCTCCGCTGCATCTCCCATTATTATTCACTTCTTTTCTACCATGGTCCTGCTACACCACCACTAAGCCCTGCACCCTTTCTTTTCTCCAAGTTACCTCTCCTCTCCTCTTCTCCACCCACACCACACTAAAACTTTCACCTTGCCCACCACCTGCTGTCACCCTTCCTCATTCAGAAGCCCACCACATACACACACTCTCCTCATCCCCTTGCTCTAAATCAATCTCAACTCCACACTACATCAACCCTAATAATCTCATTCTTCTCATTCCTCTTAACTCTGACTCTGTTAACCATCTTAACCATCACCAAATCCTGGATTTTCCCACATGACACCACTTCTCCTGCAGCTATCTACTTTGGAAGCCTCACATTCTCACACACCCTGGCCTGGAGGTTGCCATGGTGGTGGTGTTGTGGTTCTTCTATCCTATGGTCACTCCTACCAACTCTTACCTTCTGAACCCTCCATTTCATTCTTTCCATTCGACGCTCATGATATTCGCCTCTTTCAACTTCTTCGAGTAGCTGCCTTTTTTCATCCCCCTGGACTTATGTTAAAATTCCTTGATCCTCACTTCCTGGCTCCTAATCTCCAATGGGCTCTTAAGACCCATTTCTTCCTCAAAGATTTCCAGCACTCATCCTAACCTACTACTCCCTGCTCCTTCCTCATAATATAGCACACCTGTGTCACTCCTGTTTGTCTGCCTCTCCCCTTTAGAATGTAAGCTCTCACAAGCAGGGCCCTCTTCCCTCACATGCTTCTCCTTGCCTTACTTATACTTACTATACATTTACAATGGCACCAAACACTTGGTTGCTAACACCCTGCTGCTTATTTAACTGTAAAGCAACAATGTTTATAAATCATGTATTTGTCCTGCATTGCTTGTACTGTTAATAACTGTTTTTCTTGTGTGCTCATTTGTTTATGTACTTTGTGTATTTTGTGTGTCAGTGTGTTTTATGTTTTAGTATTTTATATATTTGTTTGTTTATTTATCTCTGTTAAAGACCAGTCATGTCTGGTGAGAGGCATAATAATCTTCCATAGTCCAATTGAATGATATTCCTGTCAACCAATCTTACCTGTCAAAACCCACATTTAACAATTCTCACATTACTTTACTATGCATTTGCTTTATTCACAATTGTACATCAACTTTATTTCTCCTACTAACTTCCTCCACTTTTCATTACAAATTTAATTCACTTCCCCGTGACTTAAAATACATTGTTTATCCTACCTGATTTTTTGTCTGCAGGGGTGACAAGAGACGGGAGGGGGTAAAGCGGTTACTGATTACCTGGGCCCAGGATTTGCTGGAGGTGCCTAGATGGGGCCTGCGTCCCCTCTCAGTCCTGTCAAAGCACAGCAGCAGTCTCCTCTGCCTGCACCTGATAGGAGGGATTAGAGCAATCCCACTGATCGCACCCCCCCTGAATTGGCCCCTGGCTAACGGGCACAATGGCACCTGCCTGTACAGATACTGGTTTTTTTTTTTGGTAAGCAGGCATAGCTGCTCGAAGGTTTGATACATCTCCTCCAGCCTCACCACACTGCAGATCAACTGAGTGAGCCTGTTGAATCATCCTTTCCTTCAGCTTCTTACCTTCTCCCAAATTCATGTGCAATATGTTATCTTGATACTCTTCATACTGCCATAATTTTTGAACACTTGTACTACGTCTTTCTGCTATAACTACTCTGTCATGCCCAAATCTGGCCATTCACTTTATAACTACCCTCTCCTGTCATCCCTATAGACAACTGCCTGTGCCATCATTCAAAGAGACACTCTAAACCTCAGACGTGGCACTTTTATTATTATTATTGTTTATTTATATGGCACCACAAGTGTTCTGCAGCGCCTTACAAAGTACATAACCAACAAAAGTGACTTGCAGTACAATACAATACAATACAATGCAGGACAAGGACATGGATAATATACTTTGATACATTGGTGGCCATACCACCCAAATAAGCAACAGGGCATAAGCAACCAAGTGTTAGGTGTCCTAGTGGTGGGTAAGAAGTAGATGAAAATAAAGTAAGGAGAAGCACAAGAGGGTACAGGGCCCTGCTCGCAAGAGCTTACATTCTCAAGGGGAGGAGCAGACATACAGGCATGATACAGATGGGCAAGACAGGGAGGACTTCAAGCAGACCCACTTGCAAATGGGGTTCTGTACAGCTCTGTCTTGTTTTGGGATATCTTGTGACTTCCTTCATAATCAACTTTTTTTTCTGTCTTACAGCTGTGATCTCTATCTTCCTGTACTTTAATTTTAAGTTTCTTATTAATATTTCCACCCAGTCTACCATTATTTTAACCCAGGGTGCCATTAGATGCCACCAGCCGATATCCAGCTAGCAAGGTAATATTCATTGCGACCTATCTATAATAACTTTGTTCCTATGGGACTCATGTAGGACCAGTGTTGTAATAGTCACAGGGGCATATCTATAATGGGTGCAGGGTGTGCGGGGAACACGGGCCGCACCGCACACCCTGCACCCATAATATTACTTACCTCTCCGGAGTCCCACGTCGGCGCGGGGGTCCGGCTCTGTAAAATGACTGGAAAATGGCCGTGGCGGCCATCTTCCTGTCATTTGCGCATGCACAGTACAGGGAAAATGGCCACCGTGGCCATTTTCCCGGTGACCCGTGCATTTATTATAGACTCTGGGCACACTCCAATGCCCCAAGTCTATAACTCCGTCGCTGGCCACGCACAGCTCAGTGCGCTGCCGGCCGTCGGGTGGAAAGGAGAGGTCCTGTGTCGGAGACTGGACACGGGACCCCTCCTCTCTAGAAATGGCCCTGAATAGTTACTAATGCAGACATAATCCACAGTCAATAAAACCATGTGGACTGAATGCCCAACGTAATCAATAGGTATCTGGCCCAGGGGCATTTGGCCTCTGCCCCTGACAATCCCATCTCTGACTTCTCCCAATTACACTGTAAGCAGGCTCTATCTCCTGTTTATTTGTTTGCTCCCATCTTGTCTACCTACAGTAAGCTTCCCTGTATAATGCCTACTGCAAATTCTGTATTACACTTTGTTAATTATCTATGACATCCTCTGTATTATGCCTAATTTCTTGTTATTTTTGCATTTATGTTTCTCATATATGTCCTGTATTGTGCATTTGCTTGTTAGATCCTTTATTCTGTATTTTTGCCACTGTACGGTGATGTGCAATTTTCTGGTGTTATAAATAAATTATAATATCTATAAATAATAAATAGTTAGTGGTATACAACTTTAAATGTCATTAAGAAGGTTTATCCCATGGGGTGCGCTTCCTATTGCTGTAATAAGTGGATAATTATCTATTAAGATCTTCTTTGCTGTTATCGTATTATTTGCTTTGTCAGTCAGCAAAACACATACTTTAACCCTCTCAATGTTTTCTAGGACTTCACATCTTCTACTACCGACCATTCTATGTGGTATACTCTCTGTACCTCTAGAAAATAATGAAAGTAATGAATACTGATTGGAAGAGTGAATGTTTGCCTATCAATTAGATGTAGTCTCCTTCCATCGCTAGTAATGGAGCTGTGCTCTGTGTACAGATATGAAAGATGAAGAGTTCTCTGACTCCTACAAAGCCAGGTACCTGTAAAGGTGAGTACACACTAGACGATGTGCAAACAATGCGATGTTATGAACGATTTAACTTGAAATTTTCCCGGCTCTCCAGGACACGATATGGTGCTTTAAAGTATCCAATCTGACCAACGCTCTATCATGTGTCTTTAACAATTTTTAGTGCGTCATATACGAGATTGGCAGATCTTGCCTGCTGTAGGTAAGATCTGAAGATACGATGGATGAACCGCCGGTACGCGCATCGCAATCATTATCGTCGATGGACACTCACGATTTGCACATATTTTGCACGATTTGTCACGCAAATCGGGCAAAATATTGTCTAGTGTGTATGCACCTTAAGAGGTATAAGAAGGGACATGTACATATATGGGCTACATGTTCCAAAATAAGATGGGATTTTTAAAACTTGTGGCAAAGGAAGAAACGTGGAAGGAGGTACATACTGTATATGATCTTCTTATTTATTGCTTTTATAATTAACTGTACTTTACCTAATCATATGAAAATGATGTAACAGCCAAGGGCCACAATCACAAGAAGATGAGATGCTATTTATTATACACCCAAGTGGGCAAATTATTATAACCACCAGGCGATTATATGCAAAGTAACTACTCCGCAGATAGTGCTGACGTAGGATGTCGATCTATAAAAGAACGGAGAGGTGAAAGCATGCAGAGACTCAGCGTGAGCATTAGCGTAACGGCTGCACTGGTGAATTGTTTGAGGACGCCAGTTGTTAAAGTGTACACAGAGTGGACCAGCAGACAGAAAACTGGGTCTGAGCGCAAGAACTATGGTCAGAAACGGCTACTGGATGATTGAGCAGAACAGTGTGGGCAGACTTGTTTAGTCCCACAGATGGACAACAGTACATCAAATGATGGATTATCTGAATCAGGGACCAATGCAGATGGCCTCTCAACAAACAGCACACTGCACATTACACTGTTTGGACTATAGAAGCAGAAGGCCAATCTGTACACCATTGCTATCTGCTGCAAACATTGTGAAACTCCTCCAGTTTGCCCAGGAGCACAGGAATTAGACAGTAAATTATTGAAAACGGGTCATGTGGTCTGACGAATCATGTTTTCATTTACACCATGCAGTTGGTAGGGTAAGTATATGGAGGCAACAGCACGAAGCATGGATCCTCCAAAGTTACGTAGACGCAGTTCATCGCAATTGGACTAATATTCCCAATGAATCATATTAACAGAACAATCCATGCCTAGAAGAATTTAAGGCGTATTAATGGCAAAAGGTTGCCCAACAAGTACAGTACTAACTAGGTGGTCTTTATAACTTGGCTACTCAGTGTAAATCACTAACAAAATACAAGATGAATGAAAACTAACAGACATACTGTAGCACTACAAACATTTTTACTTGTGTAAGATGTTTCAAAGATACAGTAGCTGGTAGTACTGTAAAATGTTTTTTGCTTTAACTGCTGCCTAGTTGTCAAATATATTATCATGTTATTCTATTTACATATGTGTATTACCATACATTTTTAACTTCCATAATTGTGACTTGAAAGATTGATTGAGTAAACAGCAAGAAAGCAAATTCCATACTGGAACTGTAAATTGTGTAATGACAGTATGCTCTTTAACGGATGTATTAATCAGGAGGCAGGATACATATTATACAATTATAAAGAAAAAATTATTTTCACACAATAAATGATCTAAAATATCAAACACTGTATAAAGAGCTGATAAAAAAGTAACAAAATGTCAGCTTGCAAAAGCCTTCAATCCAAGGAAGGTGCAGTCTCCAGCAAAAGCCTATAAACATCAATATACAATATAAATGTACTTTATTTCCCCTTACAAGGATCAAACTCCTGACCCTAAACTTGTCAGGTCACTGTTTGAGCCACTACTCTATGTCAATGAGGGGATGTAGTCGGCATACCAGCGTGCGGGATGCCGACGGTCTAAATATCCCGGCGCCGAAATCCCGACAGGTGGGGATTCCGACACCAGTATCTCAACAGTCAGCATCCCGAAGGTAAGTATCAGGGTGTTAGGGGGAGGTTATGGTTAGATAGCAGGGTTAGGGTTAGGCACTAGGGGGAGAGTTAGGGTTAGGCACCGGGGAGGGAGTGTTAGTATTAGGGTGCAGAGAAGAGGAGGTTAGGTTTAGGCACTAGGGGGGAGGTTAGGTTTAGGCACCGTGGAGGCGATGTTAGGTTTAGAGTGCGGGGAGCGGGAGGTTAGGCTTAGGCACTAGGGGGAGAGGTTAGGGACCGGGGAGGGTTAGGGTAGGGGTTGGGAAAATACTTACCATGCATTTTTATGGGTGTCGGGATTCTGGCTGTCGAGATGCCGCTGTCGGTATTCTGACCAGCGGAATCCCGACGGCTGGAATTTCATACCCAACCCATCAATGAGTATTGGTTTTCAAGGCACAAAAAGGTTTTATACTGATAGTGGTTCTGGAAGTTTTGTGTAAAGGATATAAGACAATATCAGGTTCTGTAATAGGAGATCCCAAATTATCAACATTAGTTCAGCTTTTTGTGTGTTAAATGGGCTCCTTTAGCACCAAAGTAATGTCTTCAAATTCCTTTAGTGTATGTATAAGACATCAGCTGCAATGCATCAAAGCAGTGTATTGAACCAACAGCGTCTCAGGCTCAGTACTCCATGTGCCTGCACACTGGATGTTGCTGACCGCTGTAATGTCTAACAGAAAGTTTCAAAGTAATGCTGGAAAGATGTAACCCTCTAAAGGAATATGCATCAAAAAAAGAGGTCCTCTGACTCTTTTCGGCCCAATAGTTGGTGGCCTTTCTCAAACAGCATTGATCCTCACCACCCATTTTTATACTTCTATGAATACTTTCTTAATTAAGCAGTTAATTAGGAGTTGGGTATGGGATTCCGGCAGTGGAGATGCCGCCGGTCAGAATAACGACAGCGGTATCCCGACAGTCAGAATCCCAACACCATCAGGTAAGTATCCAAATGCTAACCCTTACTCCTACCACTAACCCTAACCTTCCCTCCTCGATGCCTAAACCTAACTAAATAAAATTGTCAATATATATATAATAAGTCCCGTTTGATCATACTTGCTTCAGAGAAAACAAACACAATTCACAATTAACAATAAAAAAGGGGACTTACTTTTTAGAAAATTATTAAATTTCCCGTTACAGGGATTAAACTCCTGAGCCTAAGCTTGTCCGTTCGCTGCATTAGCCGCTACTCTATATCACTGAGTATTGGTTTTCAAGGCACAAAAAGGTTCTATACTGGTTATAGTTCTGAAGATTAAAATTAAAAGATATTTCTTACATGGGAATTGAGATCCACTCATGATCTATGTTAATCCTACTTCTTGACCTCAAGACTAAAGCAGGTCAATGATATCACACAAATATAGGTATATTAAATCCAAACTAAAGCAATACTTAATACAGTGGGTCTATTTATGTGTATATAAATTAGGGGTGAGCGGGTTCGGATTTCTGAAATCCGAACCCCCCCGAGCCCCCCCGATCCGAGTCCGATCCGAATCAGGCTCGACTTTTCCCGCCTGACTCGGATCTGAAATCGAGGCAAAACGTCATCATCCCGCCTTCCGAGTCTCGCAGGTTTTGGATCCTATATAAGGTACCCACGTCGGCGCCATTTTCTCACTCGGCTGTGGACAGTGAAGAGGGAGGGTGGGAGTTAGGGCTGTGTAGTGTAGTGTAGTGTAGTGCTGCTGTTGTCCACTACTTCAAAGTCCATAGGGGCTGGCTGTGTTGTGCTGTGCTGCTGTTGTTAATAGGGGCTGTGTCCACTACTTCAAAGTCCATAGGGGCTGGCTGGACTGTGTTGTGCAGTCAGTTCTCCATAGGGGCTGTGTCCACTCCAAAGTCCTGTGCAGTGTCCCAGTCCTAAAGGAGTGCTGCAGTGTTGTCCAGGGGGTGCTCTGTCCATCAGGGGTGCTCCCCCCAAGTGCTAAAAAAATAATATATTTTCTGTGTTTGTGAATTGTGTGCGCAGTAGCCGCACGTGCATCAACAAAGTAGTGCCAAGCGTGCGCCTGTGTCATAAGTAAAGGGCCGGCTGGCTTGACCGTTAAGGGTGCTGTAACCCCCGAAAGTACACTCCAGTCCAAACCAAAAAAAAAATTATTTTCTGTGTTTGTGAATTGTGTGCGCAGTAGCCGCACGTGCATCAACAAAGTAGTGCCAAGCGTGCGCCTGTGTCATAAGTAAAGGGCCGGCTGGCTTGACCGTTAAGGGTGCTGTAACCCCCGAAAGTACACCAGTCCAAACCAAAAAAAAAAATATTTTCTGTGTTTGTGAATTGTGTGCACAGTAGCCGCACGTGCATCAACAAAGTAGTGCCAAGCGTGCGCCTGTGTCATAAGTAAAGGGCCGGCTGGCTTGACCGTTAAGGGTGCTGTAACCCCCGAAAGTACACTCCAGTCCAAACCAAAAAAAAAATTATTTTCTGTGTTTGTGAATTGTGTGCGCAGTAGCCGCACGTGCATCAACAAAGTAGTGCCAAGCGTGCGCCTGTGTCATAAGTAAAGGGCCGGCTGGCTTGACCGTTAAGGGTGCTGTAACCCCCGAAAGTACACTCCAGTCCAAACCAAAAAAAAAATTATTTTCTGTGTTTGTGAATTGTGTGCGCAGTAGCCGCACGTGCATCAACAAAGTAGTGCCAAGCGTGCGCCTGTGTCATAAGTAAAGGGCCGGCTGGCTTGACCGTTAAGGGTGCTGTAACCCCCGAAAGTACACTCCAGTCCAAACCAAAAAAAAAATTATTTTCTGTGTTTGTGAATTGTGTGCGCAGTAGCCGCACGTGCATCAACAAAGTAGTGCCAAGCGTGCGCCTGTGTCATAAGTAAAGGGCCGGCTGGCTTGACCGTTAAGGGTGCTGTAACCCCCGAAAGTACACTCCAGTCCAAACCAAAAAAAAAATTATTTTCTGTGTTTGTGAATTGTGTGCGCAGTAGCCGCACGTGCATCAACAAAGTAGTGCCAAGCGTGCGCCTGTGTCATAAGTAAAGGGCCGGCTGGCTTGACCGTTAAGGGTGCTGTAACCCCCGAAAGTACACTCCAGTCCAAACCAAAAAAAAAATTATTTTCTGTGTTTGTGAATTGTGTGCGCAGTAGCCGCACGTGCATCAACAAAGTAGTGCCAAGCATGCGCCTGTGTCATAAGTAAAGGGCCGGCTGGCTTGACCGTTAAGGGTGCTGTAACCCCCGAAAGTACACTCCAGTCCAAACCAAAAAAAAAATTATTTTCTGTGTTTGTGAATTGTGTGCGCAGTAGCCGCACGTGCATCAACAAAGTAGTGCCAAGCGTGCGCCTGTGTCATAAGTAAAGGGCCGGCTGGCTTGACCGTTAAGGGTGCTGTAACCCCCGAAAGTACACTCCAGTCCAAACCAAAAAAAAAATTATTTTCTGTGTTTGTGAATTGTGTGCGCAGTAGCCGCACGTGCATCAACAAAGTAGTGCCAAGCGTGCGCCTGTGTCATAAGTAAAGGGCCGGCTGGCTTGACCGTTAAGGGTGCTGTAACCCCCAAAAGTACACTCCAGTCCAAACCAAAAAAAAAATTATTTTCTGTGTTTGTGAATTGTGTGCGCAGTAGCCGCACGTGCATCAACAAAGTAGTGCCAAGCGTGCGCCTGTGTCATAAGTAAAGGGCCGGCTGGCTTGACCGTTAAGGGTGCTGTAACCCCCGAAAGTACACTCCAGTCCAAACCAAAAAAAAAATTATTTTCTGTGTTTGTGAATTGTGTGCGCAGTAGCCGCACGTGCATCAACAAAGTAGTGCCAAGCGTGCGCCTGTGTCATAAGTAAAGGGCCGGCTGGCTTGACCGTTAAGGGTGCTGTAACCCCCGAAAGTACACTCCAGTCCAAACCAAAAAAAAAATTATTTTCTGTGTTTGTGAATTGTGTGCGCAGTAGCCGCACGTGCATCAACAAAGTAGTGCCAAGCGTGCGCCTGTGTCATAAGTAAAGGGCCGGCTGGCTTGACCGTTAAGGGTGCTGTAACCCCCGAAAGTACACTCCAGTCCAAACCAAAAAAAAAATTATTTTCTGTGTTTGTGAATTGTGTGCGCAGTAGCCGCACGTGCATCAACAAAGTAGTGCCAAGCGTGCGCCTGTGTCATAAGTAAAGGGCCGGCTGGCTTGACCGTTAAGGGTGCTGTAACCCCCGAAAGTACACTCCAGTCCAAACCAAAAAAAAAATTATTTTCTGTGTTTGTGAATTGTGTGCGCAGTAGCCGCACGTGCATCAACAAAGTAGTGCCAAGCGTGCGCCTGTGTCATAAGTAAAGGGCCGGCTGGCTTGACCGTTAAGGGTGCTGTAACCCCCGAAAGTACACTCCAGTCCAAACCAAAAAAAAAATTATTTTCTGTGTTTGTGAATTGTGTGCGCAGTAGCCGCACGTGCATCAACAAAGTAGTGCCAAGCGTGCACCTGTGTCATAAGTAAAGGGCCGGCTGGCTTGACCGTTAAGGGTGCTGTAACCCCCGAAAGTACACTCCAGTCCAAACCAAAAAAAAAATTATTTTCTGTGTTTGTGAATTGTGTGCGCAGTAGCCGCACGTAGTGCCAAGCGTGCGCCTGTGTCATAAGTAAAGGGCCGGCTGGCTTGACCGTTAAGGGTGCTGTAACCCCCGAAAGTACACTCCAGTCCAAACCAAAAAAAAAATTATTTTCTGTGTTTGTGAATTGTGTGCGCAGTAGCCGCACGTGCATCAACAAAGTAGTGCCAAGCGTGCGCCTGTGTCATAAGTAAAGGGCCGGCTGGCTTGACCGTTAAGGGTGCTGTAACCCCCGAAAGTACACTCCAGTCCAAACCAAAAAAAAAATTATTTTCTGTGTTTGTGAATTGTGTGCGCAGTAGCCGCACATGCATCAACAAAGTAGTGCCAAGCGTGCGCCTGTGTCATAAGTAAATGGCCGGCTGGCTTGACCGTTAAGGGTGCTGTAACCCCCGAAAGTACACTCCAGTCCAAACCAAAAAAAAAATTATTTTCTGTGTTTGTGAATTGTGTGCGCAGTAGCCGCACGTGCATCAACAAAGTAGTGCCAAGCGTGCGCCTGTGTCATAAGTAAAGGGCCGGCTGGCTTGACCGTTAAGGGTGCTGTAACCCCCGAAAGTACACTCCAGTCCAAACCAAAAAAAAAATTATTTTCTGTGTTTGTGAATTGTGTGCGCAGTAGCCGCACGTGCATCAACAAAGTAGTGCCAAGCGTGCGCCTGTGTCATAAGTAAAGGGCCGGCTGGCTTGACCGTTAAGGGTGCTGTAACCCCCGAAAGTACACTCCAGTCCAAACCAAAAAAAAAATTATTTTCTGTGTTTGTGAATTGTGTGCGCAGTAGCCGCACGTGCATCAACAAAGTAGTGCCAAGCGTGCGCCTGTGTCATAAGTAAAGGGCCGGCTGGCTTGACCGTTAAGGGTGCTGTAACCCCCGAAAGTACACTCCAGTCCAAACCAAAAAAAAAATTATTTTCTGTGTTTGTGAATTGTGTGCGCAGTAGACGCACGTGCATCAACAAAGTAGTGCCAAGCGTGCGCCTGTGTCATAAGTAAAGGGCCGGCTGGCTTGACCGTTAAGGGTGCTGTAACCCCCGAAAGTACACTCCAGTCCAAACCAAAAAAAAAATTATTTTCTGTGTTTGTGAATTGTGTGCGCAGTAGCCGCACGTGCATCAACAAAGTAGTGCCAAGCGTGCACCTGTGTCATAAGTAAAGGGCCGGCTGGCTTGACCGTTAAGGGTGCTGTAACCCCCGAAAGTACACTCCAGTCCAAACCAAAAAAAAAATTATTTTCTGTGTTTGTGAATTGTGTGCGCAGTAGCCGCACGTGCATCAACAAAGTAGTGCCAAGCGTGCGCCTGTGTCATAAGTAAAGGGCCGGCTGGCTTGACCGTTAAGGGTGCTGTAACCCCCGAAAGTACACTCCAGTCCAAACCAAAAAAAAAATTATTTTCTGTGTTTGTGAATTGTGTGCGCAGTAGCTGCACGTGCATCAACAAAGTAGTGCCAAGCGTGCGCCTGTGTCATAAGTAAAGGGCCGGCTGGCTTGACCGTTAAGGGTGCTGTAACCCCCGAAAGTACACTCCAGTCCAAACCAAAAAAAAAATTATTTTCTGTGTTTGTGAATTGTGTGCGCAGTAGCCGCACGTGCATCAACAAAGTAGTGCCAAGCGTGCGCCTGTGTCATAAGTAAAGGGCCGGCTGGCTTGACCGTTAAGGGTGCTGTAACCCCCGAAAGTACACTCCAGTCCAAACCAAAAAAAAAATTATTTTCTGTGTTTGTGAATTGTGTGCGCAGTAGCCGCACGTGCATCAACAAAGTAGTGCCAAGCGTGCGCCTGTGTCATAAGTAAAGGGCCGGCTGGCTTGACCGTTAAGGGTGCTGTAACCCCCGAAAGTACACTCCAGTCCAAACCAAAAAAAAAATTATTTTCTGTGTTTGTGAATTGTGTGCGCAGTAGCCGCACGTGCATCAACAAAGTAGTGCCAAGCGTGCACCTGTGTCATAAGTAAAGGGCCGGCTGGCTTGACCGTTAAGGGTGCTGTAACCCCCGAAAGTACACTCCAGTCCAAACCAAAAAAAAAATTATTTTCTGTGTTTGTGAATTGTGTGCGCAGTAGCCGCACGTGCATCAACAAAGTAGTGCCAAGCGTGCGCCTGTGTCATAAGTAAAGGGCCGGCTGGCTTGACCGTTAAGGGTGCTGTAACCCCCGAAAGTACACTCCAGTCCAAACCAAAAAAAAAATTATTTTCTGTGTTTGTGAATTGTGTGCGCAGTAGCCGCACGTGCATCAACAAAGTAGTGCCAAGCGTGCGCCTGTGTCATAAGTAAAGGGCCGGCTGGCTTGACCGTTAAGGGTGCTGTAACCCCCGAAAGTACACTCCAGTCCAAACCAAAAAAAAAATTATTTTCTGTGTTTGTGAATTGTGTGCGCAGTAGCCGCACGTGCATCAACAAAGTAGTGCCAAGCGTGCGCCTGTGTCATAAGTAAAGGGCCGGCTGGCTTGACCGTTAAGGGTGCTGTAACCCCCGAAAGTACACTCCAGTCCAAACCAAAAAAAAAATTATTTTCTGTGTTTGTGAATTGTGTGCGCAGTAGCCGCACGTGCATCAACAAAGTAGTGCCAAGCGTGCGCCTGTGTCATAAGTAAAGGGCCGGCTGGCTTGACCGTTAAGGGTGCTGTAACCCCCGAAAGTACACTCCAGTCCAAACCAAAAAAAAAATTATTTTCTGTGTTTGTGAATTGTGTGCGCAGTAGCCGCACGTGCATCAACAAAGTAGTGCCAAGCGTGCGCCTGTGTCATAAGTAAAGGGCCGGCTGGCTTGACCGTTAAGGGTGCTGTAACCCCCGAAAGTACACTCCAGTCCAAACCAAAAAAAAAATTATTTTCTGTGTTTGTGAATTGTGTGCGCAGTAGCCGCACGTGCATCAACAAAGTAGTGCCAAGCGTGCACCTGTGTCATAAGTAAAGGGCCGGCTGGCTTGACCGTTAAGGGTGCTGTAACCCCCGAAAGTACACTCCAGTCCAAACCAAAAAAAAAATTATTTTCTGTGTTTGTGAATTGTGTGCGCAGTAGCCGCACGTGCATCAACAAAGTAGTGCCAAGCGTGCGCCTGTGTCATAAGTAAAGGGCCGGCTGGCTTGACCGTTAAGGGTGCTGTAACCCCCGAAAGTACACTCCAGTCCAAACCAAAAAAAAAATTATTTTCTGTGTTTGTGAATTGTGTGCGCAGTAGCCGCACGTGCATCAACAAAGTAGTGCCAAGCGTGCGCCTGTGTCATAAGTAAAGGGCCGGCTGGCTTGACCGTTAAGGGTGCTGTAACCCCCGAAAGTACACTCCAGTCCAAACCAAAAAAAAAATTATTTTCTGTGTTTGTGAATTGTGTGCGCAGTAGCCGCACGTGCATCAACAAAGTAGTGCCAAGCGTGCACCTGTGTCATAAGTAAAGGGCCGGCTGGCTTGACCGTTAAGGGTGCTGTAACCCCCGAAAGTACACTCCAGTCCAAACCAAAAAAAAAATTATTTTCTGTGTTTGTGAATTGTGTGCGCAGTAGCCGCACGTGCATCAACAAAGTAGTGCCAAGCGTGCGCCTGTGTCATAAGTAAAGGGCCGGCTGGCTTGACCGTTAAGGGTGCTGTAACCCCCGAAAGTACACTCCAGTCCAAACCAAAAAAAAAATTATTTTCTGTGTTTGTGAATTGTGTGCGCAGTAGCCGCACGTGCATCAACAAAGTAGTGCCAAGCGTGCGCCTGTGTCATAAGTAAAGGGCCGGCTGGCTTGACCGTTAAGGGTGCTGTAACCCCCGAAAGTACACTCCAGTCCAAACCAAAAAAAAAATTATTTTCTGTGTTTGTGAATTGTGTGCGCAGTAGCCGCACGTGCATCAACAAAGTAGTGCCAAGCGTGCGCCTGTGTCATAAGTAAAGGGCCGGCTGGCTTGACCGTTAAGGGTGCTGTAACCCCCGAAAGTACACTCCAGTCCAAACCAAAAAAAAAATTATTTTCTGTGTTTGTGAATTGTGTGCGCAGTAGCCGCACGTGCATCAACAAAGTAGTGCCAAGCGTGCACCTGTGTCATATGTAAAGGGCCGGCTGGCTTGACCGTTAAGGGTGCTGTAACCCCCGAAAGTACACTCCAGTCCAAACCAAAAAAAAAATTATTTTCTGTGTTTGTGAATTGTGTGCGCAGTAGCCGCACGTGCATCAACAAAGTAGTGCCAAGCGTGCGCCTGTGTCATAAGTAAAGGGCCGGCTGGCTTGACCGTTAAGGGTGCTGTAACCCCCGAAAGTACACTCCAGTCCAAACCAAAAAAAAAATTATTTTCTGTGTTTGTGAATTGTGTGCGCAGTAGCCGCACGTGCATCAACAAAGTAGTGCCAAGCGTGCGCCTGTGTCATAAGTAAAGGGCCGGCTGGCTTGACCGTTAAGGGTGCTGTAACCCCCGAAAGTACACTCCAGTCCAAACCAAAAAAAAAATTATTTTCTGTGTTTGTGAATTGTGTGCGCAGTAGCCGCACGTGCATCAACAAAGTAGTGCCAAGCGTGCACCTGTGTCATAAGTAAAGGGCCGGCTGGCTTGACCGTTAAGGGTGCTGTAACCCCCGAAAGTACACTCCAGTCCAAACCAAAAAAAAAATTATTTTCTGTGTTTGTGAATTGTGTGCGCAGTAGCCGCACATGCATCAACAAAGTAGTGCCAAGCGTGCGCCTGTGTCATAAGTAAAGGGCCGGCTGGCTTGACCGTTAAGGGTGCTGTAACCCCCGAAAGTACACTCCAGTCCAAACCAAAAAAAAAATTATTTTCTGTGTTTGTGAATTGTGTGCGCAGTAGCCGCACGTGCATCAACAAAGTAGTGCCAAGCGTGCGCCTGTGTCATAAGTAAAGGGCCGGCTGGCTTGACCGTTAAGGGTGCTGTAACCCCCGAAAGTACACTCCAGTCCAAACCAAAAAAAAAATTATTTTCTGTGTTAGTGAATTGTGTGCGCAGTAGCCGCACGTGCATCAACAAAGTAGTGCCAAGCGTGCACCTGTGTCATAAGTAAAGGGCCGGCTGGCTTGACCGTTAAGGGTGCTGTAACCCCCGAAAGTACACTCCAGTCCAAACCAAAAAAAAAATTATTTTCTGTGTTTGTGAATTGTGTGCGCAGTAGCCGCACGTGCATCAACAAAGTAGTGCCAAGCGTGCGCCTGTGTCATAAGTAAAGGGCCGGCTGGCTTGACCGTTAAAGGGTGCTGTAACCCACAAAGTACACTCCAGTCCAAACCAAAAAAAAAATTATTTTCTGTGTTTAGCCGCACGTATATATCAAATCGATATAACATAAATGGAGGACCAAACTTTCTCCGATAAAAATAAAATAGAGAAAGATCAAGAACCACTTCCTCCTAGTGCTGAAGCTGCTGCCACGAGTCATGACATAGACGATAACATGCCATCAACGTCGTCTGCCAAGGCCGATGCCCAATGTCATAGTAGAGGGCACATACAATCCCAAATGGCAAAGTTCAGGAAAATGACCTTGAAAAAGACATTTAAATCAGCTGAAGAGAAACGTAAACTTGCCAATATGCCATTTACGACACGGAGTGGCAAGGAACGGCTAAGGTCGATCCCTAGTATGTTCATGACTAGTGGTTCAGCTTCACATGACGATGGAAGCCCTCCTCCCACTAAAAAAAGCAAAAGAGTTAAGCTGGCAAAAGCACAGCGAAGAACTGTGCTTTCTAAGAAGATATCACAAATCCCCAAGGAGAGTCCAAGTGTGGTGGTGGTTGCGATGCCTGACCTTCCCAGCACTGGACGGGAAGAGGTGGCTCTTTCCACCATTTGCACGCCCCCTGCAAGTGCTGAAAGGAGCACCCACAGTCCACTTGCTGATATGCAAATTGAAGATGTCACTGTTGAAGTACAACAGGATGAGGATACTGGTGTAGCTGGCGCTGAGGAGGAAGTTGGTGAGGAGGATTCTGATGGTGATGTGGTTTGTTTAAATCAGGCTCCGGGGGAGACAGTTGTTGTCCGTGGGATGAAAAAGCCCATCACGGTCATGCCTGGGCAGAAGACCAAACATTCCACCTCTTTGGTCTGGCAATATTTCTATCCAAATCCGGACAACAACTGTCTTGCCATATGTACCATATGTAAAGGTGAAATAAGTAGGGGTAGGGACGTCAACCACCTAGGAACATCCTCCCTTATACGGCACCTGCAGCGCGTTCATAAAAAGTTACTGTCAAGTTCAGAAACTTTGGCTAAGACCGTAAGCAGTCCAGGGACACCTAAATCCCGTTGTCCTGTTGTATCCAAGCGCCTGCAAACCACACCGTCAACTCCCTCCTCGTCAATTTCCTCCTTAGTCAGGATCGGAAGTAGTCCTGCAGGCCATGTCACTGGCATGACTGACTCTCCTATCCGGGATTCCTCTGGAGGATCCTGCATTGCTACGCCTACTGCTGCCGCTGCTGCTGTTGCTGCTGCTGGGAGTCGTTCATCATCCCAGAGAGGAAGTAGGAACACCACTACTTTTACTAAACAATTGACCCTCCAACAGTCCTTAGCGAGGAGGATGAAGTACGACAGCAGTCATCCTGAAGCAAAACGTATAACTGAGGCCTTGACTGCTATGTTGGTGTTAGACGTGCGTCCGGTATCCGCCATTAGTGCAGTGGGATTTAGACAATTGATGGAGGTAGTGTGTCCCCGGTTCCAAATCCCGTCTAGATTCCACTTCACTAGGCAGGCGATACCGAGACTGTACAGAAACGTCAGAAAAAGTGTCCTCAGTGTCCTGAAAAATGCCGTTGTACACAATGTCCACTTAACCACGGACATGTGGACAAGTGGAACAGGGCAGACTAAGGACTATATGACTGTGACAGCCCACTGGGTAGATGTATCACCTTACGCAGCAACAGCAGCAGCGTCACCAGTAGCAGCATCTCAGAAACGCCAGCTCGTTACAAGGCAGGCTACGCTGTGTATCACCGGTTTCAGTAAGAGGCACACCGCCGACAACCTCTTAGAGAAACTGAGGGAAATCATCGCCCAGTGGCTTACCCCACTTAGACTCTCCTGGGGATTTGTGATATCTGACAACGCCACCAATATTGTGCGGGCATTACATCTGGGCAAATTCCAGCACGTCCCATGTTTTGCTCACACAATAAACTTGGTGGTGCAGAATTTTCTGAAAAGCGACAGGGGCGTGCAGGAGACGCTTTGGGTGGCCCGAAAAATTTCTGGCCACTTTCGCCATTCAGCGACTGCGTGCCGAAGACTGGAGCGCCAGCAAACACTCTTGAACCTGCCCCGCCATCACCTGAAGCAAGAGGTTGTGACGCGGTGGAACTCAACCCTCTATATGCTTCAGAGGATGGAGGAGCAGCAAAAGGCCATACAAGCCTATACATCCACCTATGACATAGGCAAAGGAGGGGGTATGCACCTGACTCAAGCGCAGTGGAGAATGATTTCCGTGTTGTGCAAGGTTCTCCAGCCCTTCGAACTTGCCACACGTGAAGTCAGTTCAGACACTGCCAGCTTGAGTCAGGTCATTCCCCTCATCAGGCTTTTGCAGAAGCAGCTGGAGAAAGTGAAGGAGGAGCTAAGATGGAGCGATTCCGCTCGGCATGTGGGACTTGTGGATGAAGCCCTTCATTCGCTTTGCCAGGATTCCAGGGTGGTCAATCTGTTGAAATCAGACCACTACGTTTTGGCCACCGTGCTCGATCCTAGGTTTAAAGCCTATGTGGTGTCTCTCTTTCCGGCCGACACAAGCCTGCAGAGGTGCAAAGACCTGCTGGTGAACACACTGTCAGCTGAAGCGGAACGTGACACGTCAACGGCTCCTTCTTCATTTTCTCCTGCAACTGGGGCTGCCAGGAAAAAACTTAGGTATCCTAAGCAACCCGCTGGCGGTGATGCAGGGCAGGCAGGACCAAGTTTGGACATCTGGTCCGGACTGAAGGACCTGGCAACAATTTCTGACATGTCTACTATCACTGCATATGATACTGTCACCATTGACAGAATGGTGGAGGATTACATCGGTGACAGCATCCAAGTAGGCATGGCAGACAGTCCATACCTGTACTGGCAGGAAAAAGAGGCAATTTGGAGGCCCCTGTACAAACTGGCTCTATTTTACCTGAGTTGCCCCCCCTCCAGTGTGTACTCCGAAAGAGTGTTTAGTGCAGCCGGGAACCTTGTCAGCGAAAGGCGTAGGAGGTTGCTTCCACAGAATGTGGAGAAGATGATGTTCATCAAAATGAATTATCAGCTCTTCCAGGGAGACCAGCCTCCAGAAGGTACAGAGGGACCTGTGGTGGTGGATTCAAGTGGGGACGAGTTAATACTTTGTGAGGATGAGGATGTACACACTGAAGAGGGTGAGGAATCGGTGGATGAGGAGGATGAGGATGACATCTTGCCTCCATAGAGCCAGTTTGTGCAGGGACACATTAATTGCCAGCTTGTTTTGTGGGGGCCCAAACGAACCAATCATTTCAGCCACAGTTGTGTGGCAGACCCTGGCGCTGAAATGATTGGTTTGTTAAAGTGTGCATGTCCTGTTTATACAACATAAGGGTGGGTGGGAGGGCCCAAGGACAATTCCATCTTGCACCTCTTTTTTTTCTTTGCATTATGTACAGTTTGGGGCCTAGTTTTTCAAACTGCCATCCTGTCTGCCACTGCAGTTTCACGCCTAGATGGGTCACGTGTTTGTGCCGCCCACTCGTGTCGCTTAGCATAGTCATCCAGCTACCTCGGTGCAACGTTTTGGACATAAAAACACTATTGTGAGGTGTGAGGTGTTCAGAATAGACTGGAAATGAGTGGAAATTAAGGTTATTGAGGTTAATAATAGCATAGGAGCAGAAAAACCTACAAATTCTGTGATTTTAGCTGTTTTTATGCTTTTTTAAAAAAAAATACAGATCCAAAACACAAAACCCAGAACCCAAAACACGGAAGGGTGGTTTTGGCAAAACCAATCCAGATCCAAAACACGAAGAAAGATCCAGATCCAAAACCAAAACACAAAACACGAAAAGTGGCCGGTGCACACCCCTAATATAAATACACTATCCAAAATCCACCCTATAATAAATTAATAATTGTCATCCCAAAAACAAGAAAACACATACGCATATAAAATTCCTGTATTGAATCAACATACTAAAATATGTAAATTATCCCCAGTTTCACCAGCCCACAAGTGTGTCCTTGGCAAAATATATACTATTTAATATTGACCCATCTTGTTGACTAGCAAAAGGACTTGAAATTTATTTTTGCATTAAGGAGCTCATTCAGACCCACTTGCTAGATGCGTTAGCTCGCACCCAGCATATGCAAATCCTGCGCACGCCCAGCAAGGCAAGCAATCGCGCAGCAGGCATAAGCACGCCCACTATGTCTTGGCGTACGATCACTTTGTGTATGCAGACGCTCACCAGCCTGTCTTAAGACACCCACTTCATCTCCAGGGAGTGTATGTAACCATCGGTACATTGTGGACCATCAGATGCGATTACAGAGCTTGTGGTTGACTATACCCTGCCGCAAACACTGCGATCACTTCAGTGTGAAATACAACCAGGTGATGTGTACAGTGACGCTGCCTGTTAATTATGCATACCTCTGAAACGGCGTTGAGATGCTCAGGCACAGCTACGTTCGTACCTCCACTCCCCGGTTTCCAGTGGCTTGCCCATGTTACCACCCACAAATGGCTTCTCCTGTCACTCACTCTGCTGGGCAGTCTATGCGCAATGAGCGAATGCTTCCCGATCTCTCTCACTGGTTCACGCACTGCGATGCGTACGCATGCTCAGATTGCAAACATCGGTTGTCTGAATCAGGTCCTAAACCCATTGGGATATATGGAGATGAATAATCCAAAAAGCTTCTTTGGAGCATAATAGCTTGAAACAGTCCCCTCCTCTACAAGTTGTGGTGATATGTTATACCCCAATCATGGGAATACCCTCAGGATTGCCATTGTGATGTACCGAAAAGTGGCGAGAAACAGTATGGGGGAATTCAATTGCCCATGATGATTTTTTTGTGCGGTAAAAACAAGACTTTACCGTGATTTTTTGGGGGGCCAAATCAATTACCTTCCATTTTTACCGCACGATAACTGTCCCGTTTTCAGGGGAAATACATATGATCCAGGATAAGTTCCTGGATTCATGTATTTTCGTGATCGCGGACGCAAAACAAGGCACTTATTGGGGGTTTCCTGGAAGGTGAAAATAAAGACCTTAATGATGCAGACTTCCTGTCAGCAGCCGAGCACACGCGGCTGTATGCTGGGCTGCAGTGGGATGAGGTAGACTGCTACAGCTGAGCACTGATCGTGGCCCCCCTGGAAAAACCTCTGGTTGAGGGACTCACAGAGCCCCCTGTTCGGCGCGGCAGTTTTTTTCACAAAGAGGGGGGCCTGCCACACCTGTGGTTAGACCACGTCCCAATAAAGTCCAAATTTTCAGGGCTAATTGAATTCCCCCCCTAAGTTGTTGATATCTCTTAATGATATTTAACCTATGTTTGCGAAACCTAGTTTTTAAAGTGCGAGTAGTTCGAACTTTGTATTGCAGGCCACATGGGCACTGCAATATATAGACACAATACATTGTGTCCCAATTTATGAATTTACAATATAGAAAACATTCTTGGCTAAAATGAGGTGTCACTTCCACCACTTTGTTGGCAATAAACTTGCATGTGATGCACCTATTTTTACCACACAACAACCTTTGTGAGTGAAAATGATTTCAATGGTTTTGTTAATGCACTGGGGGCCTAATTCAGACATGCTCGTGTGCGCTGGATACTCGCAAGCGGGTCAATGGTGCCCTAATGCACATGCGCACGACGGACGGAGCTCCGTCGTGTGCATGCGCGAGACCCGCATAGCGACAGCTAAGCTGTCGCTCGGGGACTCGCACCAAAGGGTGCGTGCTGTCGATGGTGACTGACAGCACGCCCCCTTTGGTGGGCATGCCGGGGGCGTGGCTGCCAGACGGAGGCATTCCCACGGGAATGCCTACCGTCTGAAGCCGGCCCCACTGACATCAGTAGTGATGTCAGTGGGAGTGATTTTGGCTCTGATAGAGCCAAAATCACTCCAGGGCTTGCGGCAGCGAGACCCTACCGCAGGGTCTCGTCGCAAGCCCGATGGTCGCAATGGTCTTGACCATCGCGACCATCATCATGGAAGCTCGCTATAGCTGTGGGTGGTAACCCACAGCTATGTGAGCGTCCAATAGGCCACTCCAAGTTGAGGTAGGAGGGCCCTGATTCAGAGCAAGCGCTCTGGTCAGAGCGTCCGGCTCTGAATCAGGCCCTGGGAACGAAATGCATTTTGAGGTTACTATTTTTCTTAAAGATATTTTTTAGTTGTGATTTCAAAACCTTATTCAAAATAGGATCCTGTTGCAGAATATGAAAATTATTGGTAAGAGTACTTCTAATCTGACCAGATTTGTAGTTAAACTTGAACACAAAGCATATATTAGATTCATTATAACCAGTGTCTTCCTAGCTACCTTTCTGTTTAGAAGCCAATTGCAGTATTCAGATCTCTCAATATTTATAGATCTATAATAAGCTTGTTCTAAAAGTGGCATTGGAACTCCTCTATGGATAAAAATCATTGAACATAGAATCTGCTTGTGTTTTAGAATTATCAATTGTTGAACAATTGCGTCTTAGCCTATTAAATTGACTTTGAGGTATGTTTTTTATCCAAGGTTTGTACTTGAATCTGATTCTATCATTCCTATTATAACTACAACTATTGATGTCAATAATGGGTTTGACTGTAGGACCACTGTCACCCTGTACATGATTATCATGCCAAAGATCTCTGTGTCTTCTGTATCTAATATAATAGGGGAGTTCTCCACATCGATTTTGTTTAGATTTTTACATGCAAAATATCTTTTACAACAAGGGGTCCTAACAAAAAGGTCCAGGTCAACAAATAATTCAAATAAATTGATGGATGAACATATCTTCCTATTAGAGGGCATTCTTCTAAAAAATTACTTCCTGTCTGCCCTCTAGAACGGTTTACAAAATGGGATCCACTACTGGGTGGGTGATGTTGATATGTGACTTTACATTTGAGATCACTTATATTATTGTATCTTGGAGATCTAATTCTTCCCTTATCATCCCAATTTGGAGAACTAATAGATCTACAGTATTTCGCCTACTATATTTACTAGGTATAAATTCACCTGGGGTCCTTATCTCATGCTGAGTTCCTCCTAATTGTTTTTTTCTTATAATTTTATATATGTGTCCCGACTGATCTAATTTTAGCCATCTCATATCAAAGCACTATACAGTATTTTTCATTGAGCAGTTCTTATCTTGTTTTTTAATTTAATTGTACTAATTTAGGTGAGTTTCCATATATAATATAGAGTGTAAGTTCCATTGGATCAGGGACTGATGTGAATGGCCAAATATTTTCTGTAAAGCGCTGCAGAATATGTGCACGCTATATAAATAACTGGTAATAAATAAATAAATATACTTGCTATTAAGATACTGCTGCTTTAATTACAAGTTTGCATAAACTGTATTATATTTTTATATATTAACAATTGCTGTTATTTTTTGCATATTAGTGCCAGAAGTTTATGCTGTTCTTTAACGGATGGAACCATCTTGTACAGAATAAAGAAAATTATTTTTCAACCCATACCCAAAAGTGACAATAGATTATCTTTTTCTAGGTTGCAATTTTAGTCTTGGTCAGGCATTAGATAGAAAAAAAAGATGATAGCCGATATTGCCGATATTGTCTATATTGAGTAGTTAGTAGCAGTCATCTGGCTGCATATGATGTGACACAAGAGCCAGGATACATTAATGTATATGACCATGATGAAAGGAAGTTGAGTGCAAGGGACAAAATAGAGGGATTAGGGAAAGAAATCTGGAAAATGATGCTTCTTACTTGGTGTTACCTTATCCTTCATAATTCAAAATCATTAACACTGAGTCTGTGTATAATACAATGGATTAACTGGGGAATAATGACATAATATTTATTGAACAAATAAAGAGCGCTTGTGAATAAACATGTATGAATGTAACGCAATACCTGTAAAAAAAAAAAAAAAAAAAAAAAAAAGGGGATTAGTAAAAGATGTTTAAAACCCTTTTTTAATATTTAGGAAAGTCCATAATTGACATCAGGGTTCCGATAACATGCCTTGCAGTGCGGTGTGATACTAGAGTCAGACGTGAAAAACTAACTGTCTCTCCCTATATCTGCCTACCTTTAACGGCTTCCGCTCCGTCCGGCTGGTTCCCTGCACGGGGTGATCGTCTTCTTCGATCCAGGAGCCTGAAACGCGTTGGTTTTAGCGCACATCTGACACACAGCAGAGACATAGTGACGTCATCACACTGCACCTTTGCAGCATCGGGCCGTTTACACGGACGAAGAAGACGATCACCCCGTGCAGGGAACCAGCCGGACGGAGCGGAAGCCGTTAAAGGTAGGCAGATATAGGGAGAGACAGTTAGTTTTTCACGTCTGACTCCAGTATCACACCGCACTGCAAGGCATGTTATCGGAACCCTGATGTCAATTATGGACTTTCCTAAATATTAAAAAAGGGTTTTAAACATCTTTTACTAATCCCCTTTTTTTTTTTTTTTTTACAGGTATTGCGTTACATTCATACATGTTTATTCA
Organism: Taudactylus pleione; assembly: GCA_031769625.1. Classification (NCBI taxonomy): domain Eukaryota; kingdom Metazoa; phylum Chordata; class Amphibia; order Anura; family Myobatrachidae; genus Taudactylus; species Taudactylus pleione. The sequence continues at coordinate 9,527,369 of JAUIMM010001030.1, read as the reverse complement.
CAAGCGCTCTTTATTTGTTACATATTGAAATTATTTTATTAGGAGCTGCTTTCAAAGTAACATCCATAGCGCAGAATATATATTTTTTTATCATAATATTTATTGAATCATTTCCCCGAAATTAGTCTCTATGTAGCCAGAATTTTTTTTGTACAAAAGCATGCCTTCTATTTTCACAGCATAATTTGCTATTTATACTATTATTGTTGTTTATTAATATAGTGACACCATATTCATCATCGCTTGAAACATAAAATATCTACATACATGAATGTGTTTTTCACATTGTATAATATTATTCATTATTCTTGTAATCTTTGTGGTTTTTAATATGTTGCATGCAGGTGGAAAACATGTTAAATGTCATGAATTAAAATTCCACATGGCTGTACTATCCATAGGGAAACCCTCCATAATTTAACTTTAGCAAAATTGTTTCAATAATGGTTGTAACAGTGTATGTTTTACCAGGTGCATAATGTGAGAACCACTTCCTAATTTTTTTAAAAATGGGAACATAAAACTTTAGCTGCCACAAACACCTTCATTGAAGACTGTAGGAGAAAATATTTTTTAAACCTTTAATCCATTGTCTACATAACTCATCATTCCACTTACTTGGAGACAATTCTGGAAAACCATATATATTCTCTATAGGCATAGATTACATTTCCAGATCTACTGTTGGTAATTTACACTGAATTCCTCCCAGTAGCCCAACTTTTAGAGTGAAAGCTTCATATCCTCTTTCTTTTAAATATTGTTATATTTCTTTGTCTGAGATATAACTCTCTTTACTGATTGGCTTCTAAAAGTGTATGTTTATCTGAAAGTTATAATAACATGCTAACAGTGATGAGCGGTGCTGTAAATGGCTAAGTGGGTACACATGGAGATGGGTCTGAGTGCTGGGAGCCTGTCTCACCCTCTACTCACTGTAACTCTCCCCTTCCTACACTAAGCTTCAGTGTCCATTGATTCTTCTACCTCAAAGGTTCTCACACTCGGTTCTCAGGAACCCCAAACAGTGCATGTTTTCCAGGTCTCCTCACAGAATCACAAGTGAAATAATTAGCTCCACCTGTGGATCTTTTAAAATGTGTCAGTGAGTAATGAATACACCTGTGTACCTGCTGGGTGACCAGGAAAAGGTGGCATGTGTGAGATCCTGAGGACCGAGTTTGAGAACCACTGTCCTACCTGCATCACTGTGCCTTCTCTTGCTTCTGCTGACTGAGCTCCGATCTCTAAACACTGCAGTTTACTTCCTGGTCATATGATACATCCAAGGTCGATCAGTGCTCAAGGCACACCCCCTAAACTCAGGGGCATGCCTCTATTATATCTCTTTCTGTACAGCTTACTGCCCATGGTGTGGCCCCACCCCCAGCTCTGCAAGCAGTGTCTGACTATACAGAAGTGAGAATGAGCTGTTGCTGCCTCATCTCTCATTTGCCTGCAGCCCCAGGGAGCTCCATAAAGCTGGTGAGTGTTAAAGCGGGTATCCACTATTAGATATACAAACGAGGGCACGATTACGACATTGCAATCGTGCTCTTGTTTGTATATCTAGTGATGTGCCTAGACTGAACGTTCATTCGTTCAATCTAGGCAGATCAAGACACGGACATCTCTGCCACTCTTGCTGCTGCCGGACCTCTCTGCAATACATGGGAAGGGAAACAAACAGTCACAGCCTGATGAAATGTTGTAAGTGTCCAGCGTCATCAGGCTGTGACTGTTTGTTTTCTTTCCCGTATATTGCAGAAAGTTCCGGCGGCAGCAAGAGTACTGTAGGTGCTCTCAATTGCTCCCCGTACATGCTGAACCTGATGGTTGACCAGCATGTACAGGCGATGATAGATGGCAAAAACGACCAGCGGGTACGTGCATCGTTGGTCGTTTTTGTCATTTACATGCCCGATTTGATGGCGATTTGCGGGTCATGCAATCGCCTGTCAAAATCGCCTAGTGTATACCCCCCTTTAAACATCTTCTTTGTTTATTGTAATCATTTTTATAGTTATATTATAAATATCATCTTTGTATTATTCTAATCATTTTTATATTAAATCTCATGAGTATGACAGTATTACATAAATGTAAATAAATTAGGAAACCAAGAAAAAGGGGTCCTTACAAAGGAATGCATCTATAATAGCATGAACGTATAATAATAAAACTTAACCTTTAATAGTACATATTAATAAACATATAATTACAAACAAATCCAGCGAATTAAAATGGGTATAGATAAGTGAAGAAAATAATCAGGTGAGTAAATAAGTATTAAAATAAATGCTGTAATTATCACTATGTCCCATTGAATCACTGCTAATGTAGAGAAGATATAGTTCAGGTGTATCAAGTTCTGTACTTGAAAATGTATCAGTTTATCAGGATAATGTAATAAAATATAAAGAGAAACAATGTCTCATATTACAAATTCATATCCCACTGACACAATATATCTATTTTTACAGAACTCTATAATTGATACATTTATTCAGCTAAGTGTGATCATAAAATTCACAGTGCTGAGTGAAATTTACGCTGTCAATAACTGTATGGATTCTAGTAGAACGCTCTCATACAAATTAAATTGATAGATGAGGGAACTCAATTTATCATCTATATTGATGGATCGTTCACTATGAATAGATAGTACTAACAGTTTTAATATACTGGACAAACATAATTGTTTCCTTTATTAGCAACACTATATCTTAACTCATTAAACTGCGGTGGCTGCTATAATAATGCTCCTACTAATGATAGGTATTATAATCAAATGCTCTCATAATTTCTCAGCAGTATGCATATTTATTAAAGAAATTAACAGAGATACCACAGCCGTATTTATCGGCAACTTGTTTCATCATTAACCTTGTCCCATTGCTGTAATATTTGATCCCACTCGTGGTCAATATTATATGCGCTAATATGCGCTCACATTTGCAGATCGATGTATAACTACAAATTATTTCTTTAACACTGTCCCATTGCTATAGTATATAGCCCCACTCGTGGTCAGTATTGTATGCGCTACTGTGCGCTCACATTTAAAGGTCAACATACAATTGCAAAATAGCAGGGATCCCCCGCATGCACTAAACAACAGCCTGTGATGGCATATTCTCTATTAAATATAGCATCATAATTAGCCCCGCTCGTGGTATATATGACAAGCGCTAGTACACGCTGTCATTAAAACCAGTGATCAACATAAGCAGCATATATATTTTTACACGGACATAGTTATTAATCACAGCTAGACGCCGATGCGCGTTTCGCTGTAGCTTTATCAAAGAGGCAAGCCGACCGCTGCCTTTCCCGGTTCTTTTATATGTTGATTAGCCAATCCCTGTCAATATTGTTTTTCAAAAACGGCAATCCAAATTTACGATTGGTGATCACACATCCCATTAACATTAACTCTTTCTATATTAATATAGCCCATAAGGAATGAGAATATAAATCGATAAAAATAAAAGACATCTTAATTTTTACCTATGTGTACACATTAACAAAATATATTATTTATCTTATGGTCAGTAATAAAATTAAAGTATACCATTTCATAATCTCATGTAAGTAAATATCATGTATCAATTAAAATATATACATGCATATACAAAAAATATATGCATACATACCTTCATACCTACATATGAACCCCTAAAACACATATATAAGATATATGTAATATATATATAATATTATAATTAATAAATGTACATTAATTGTGAATAAATAATTATAAATGTAATACATAAAATATAATAAAATATCAGTGATAATAAATATGTAAATGTGCATGATGTAGTTTAATTTCAATATTATAAGTGTCATAATCTCCTTAATAAAATATACTTAGTGCAAAAAATAATTTTACTGTGAATCAATAAATATAAATGTAGTGTGAAAATAAAAATAGTGCTATAATGTCCTAAAAATAAAATAAAAATAGAGTAAGATGTTCTCACATAATTAGTGCAAATTAATAAACATATCTAAAATATATCAATGTGTTCTACATAAACATTTTATAAAAAATTATAAATTAATAAAATTTTATATATATGTATACTCATAAAGAATTATTATATGAAAAAGTAATTCCAAAATGTTCTTAAACATAAGGGTATTGATATTATATAAGTAATGGTCACCTCTACAGGTAATTATCAATTTATCTACAAAAACATTGAGAAATTGATATTTTCATTAAGTCCTAATGGTGTGACACTATTCATCAAAAAGATTTGTCTGGCTTCTTTCTTAAGGAGTTCCTGAGTTATATCACCTCCTCTTAAACCAAGATTTATTTTCTCCATCCCGAATGCAATTAGTCCATTACTCCAGCCAAGATGGTAACGCAGGAAGTGTCTGGCTACACTTGTTAAGGGTTTCATCCTGTTGTTATCCCTGTACGCATTATTAATGTTGGATACATGTTCCAGTATCCTCTTCTTCAGTATTCTTTTTGTCATACCAACATATACCTTACCACAAGGGCAAATTAAACAATATATAACACCCAATGTGGAACAGTTAATGAAATCTCTTATCTCACACCTCTTCCCATATCTATTTACATAATAGTATCTTTTAACCATAAACTCACAAGCTTTACAATGTCCACATTTATGGGAACCAGTGTTTTGTTCTCTTGGTTAATGAAATAATTTGTAGTTATACATCGATCTGCAAATGTGTGCGCATATTAGCGCATATAATATTGACCACGAGTGGGATCAAATATTACAGCAATGGGATAAGGTTAATGATGAAACAAGTTGCCGATAAATACGGCTGTGGTATCTCTGTTAATTTCTTTAATAAATATGCATACTGCTGAGAAATTATGAGATCATTTGATTATAATACCATTAGTAGGAGCATTATTATAGCAGCCACCGCAGTTTAATGAGTTAAGATATAGTGTTGCTAATAAAGGAAACAATTTTGTTTGTCCAGTATATTAAAACTGTTAGTACTATCTATTCATAGTGAACGATCCATCAATATAGATGATAAATTGAGTTCCCTCATCTATCAATTTAATTTGTATGAGAGCTATCTACTACTATCCATACAGTTATTGACAGCGTAAATTTTACTCAGCACTGTGAATTTTATGATCACACTTAGCTGAATAAATGTATCAATTATAGAGTTCTGTAAAAATAGATATATTGTGTCAGTGGGATATGAATTTGTAATATGAGACATTGTTTCTCTTTATATTTTATTACATTATCCTGATAAACTGATACATTTTCAAGTACAGAACTTGATACACCTGAACTATATCTTCTCTACATTAGCAGTGATTCAATGGGACATAGTGATAATTACAGCATTTATTTTAATACTTATTTACTCACCTGATTATTTTCTTCACTTATCTATACCCATTTTAATTCGCTGGATTTGTTTGTAATTATATGTTTATTAATATGTACTATTAAAGGTTAAGTTTTATTATTATACATTCATGCTATTATAGATGCATTCCTTTGTAAGGACCCCTTTTTCTTGGTTTCCTAATTTATCTGCATTTTGGGTCTGGGAGTAGCACCCCATAATAATATAGAATACACAATTGAGTTCTTTTAGTAATATATATATGGTTTTTTTTGCATGAATGTATTATTGATACAATTTCCCTTGGTGCGATCTTCCTTTGTGTTATAAATGTAAATGTATCAAATATTATTCACAAAACTATATTAGCTTATTATTTAAAATAAATATTAAAATAATCAAAAGTCACACAAAAAGTGTAAATAAATATGCAACATAAAAGTTATAACATTATTCACTGAGCTATCAATATGTAAAAATAGCAAAACAACACAAGGCCACCATAGACAGTATTCTAGTGTCATGTAAAGCAATTAGAAAGTGACTCAGAGGTTATCAGTGTAAAATTAAAAAAACCTGTACTTATTACTGCATGAAAGGTTCTGTTACATCTTGTCAACATTTAAGTTGATAGTCATAAGAAGTGAAATTGACACTACCCATGTTATATGCCTTTAAAGCCTCTAGTTGTCAACTTGAATTCCTTTACATTTCATGTTGTCTAGGATAAGAAGTGTGAACTTTGTGTTATGTATTTACAGCACAAATGCATAAATATAATTTACCATGTCATCCACAGATAACATTATGAGGAAATGTGTATGTCATTTCCTGTATTCAAAAGTATTATAATGTAAATATGGGAATTTTGTTTGGCAAAGAAAGTAGTGAGGACAGTCATCCGGTGAAAGCAAGCAATCTGCACACTGGTCTAAGCTGGTCATAGGAATCATTGAGCATTATTTATGACACTGACCTACAGGATATCATAACTTAGGTCACAAACAGCATTTCAGGCTTCATACAAGATTGTGTATACAATATACATATGTATATATGCACATTCAGATGACTACTGTTAGGGAAAATGCAAATCTCATGGAAAAAACTGTGCATAGTGATTGGTGTTTGTTATTTTTACTGGATAGGTGGAATATATGCATCACCGTATTCAACCTATTCAGTTACACAACAACTAGATTTTATTTGAGATGTATGCATGGAGATGGATAGATTTACTGCAGTGTCTGATTTCACAGGGTGGGGATGTTCTTTTTTGGAACACAAGATGGGTCTTCAAATTCTGAACTTAAAGTTTGTTTAATTCCCAATAGCTATCACATCAATAACACACAAAAATGAACGGACATACTGTAAGTGAAATAAACCAAAAACAACCAAAGGAATATGGTCACTCACAGTGTTCTAATATCAATTAGAGGTGATTTGCTTTATTTTCTATTCTTCTTTCCGCACAGCAGAGAGGCAAGTGACACTACAATGCAGGTAAATATTTACGGCAAGTAGTTACAGTATATATTACTACGTTCAATATAAATATACATTTTGGTAGTAAGCATAAATCTAACTCTAATGAATGTAGGATAGGACAGTATTATCAGGGCCGTAGCTAGGGTAGTGCGGCCAGTGCCATCGCACAGGGCACCACAGGTCAGGGGGCGCTGTTCGGGCCTGTCAAATGTCTGTGTATTATCATTCTCACTTGTAGCTTCCTCTTATTTCATCCCCTGCATCTCCTGGCCTCTCCTATCTCTTCCCTGGCCTCTCCCCTTGAAGCCATGGCCCTTTTTTGGGTGCATTATGTCACTTTGAAAAATGAGGGGGCGCCAATGCTCTTTCTGGCACAGGGCACCAAATAGTCTAGTTACGGCTCGGAGTATTATATTAATTTCTAAACTAATATCACACAGCTGCAGAATTACAACTTTACTAGACCTTTCAGGAACAAGTATCAACAATGACAGAGCTTAGTTTGCTTTTTCCTCACAACTCAAAAAAAGGTTTATGTCCTTTGGCCAGATTAACTGTTCGTGCACAAATGTTAGCAGTTTGTGTATCCGGGTATTAATTAAGTTTCAGCATTAATAATAATAACTGTTCTCCAGTATAGGGCTGTTAGTTTATGAGTTCATCCTTTTTAATGGAGACTGCACTTTCTCTTCTCTGTGTTATTCCTGTTATTGAACCCTGTCTAGTTGAGTCTTGTACTGGAAGTTACACTGCAGACAAGGTTTTTCCAGTAGGCAAATGTCATGCTAAAAAATTTAGCTTGCTGCAGTCTCCTCACAATTAACCGCGGTGCCTGACTCCTCTTTATGCTTTCCTATATATAGTATATTTCAGCATTGTATATTGTTTAACAATATAATGAGTATGTCATCTGCATCAGCTGTCTGACTGTTCCCCAGGCAGACTTAAAAAATGACAATCTCCATGCACCTAACTTAATAAAAGTACTTTCTTGCTTGTTCTCTCAATTAATCTCTGAAACACTGGCAGTGATTAATGATTCTATCCTAGATGGATCTGTCATCTGTATCCTTGTTTGTTGTAGAAGCTAGGTGTTGTCTTGTCTGAACGATATGAACGATAACGATATTGTTCATATCGTCCAGTGTGTATGCACCAAACGACCAACGATGCATGCTCCCGCAGGTCGTTAACTATGTTTGCTGTTGTGCAAACATGCAGGCCAATCTGACGATATTGTCAGAAAGTGCCTGTTCAGGGATATGGCGGGATGACGTCACTGAACTATATCGTTCAGTGTGTACACCCAATATCTTTCACCAATATTGCTCATACAACACATCGTCTTTTGTATGATCCTTTAATTAGTGGTATGTGACATTCAACCTTCTGAAAGCTATTTTCCTTATGCGGTAGGTGTATGAGTCTGTTCGAGATGAGAGGGTTACAGACCAGCGCTTCCTCGGAGCAGGTGGAAGCGGGTTTTCGGCAGAAGGAGGGAGTGCTGAGTATTCAGCCAGGTCAGCGGTATAAGTCAGTGGCGTTTTATATGTCAGGAGCCATAGGAAGGCCAGTGGTCTCAGCCGCACGGAGACTCCGGGACAACACCAACTTACTGTATAGGCTTGTATAAAACTGCAGTCTCAGCCGTAAAAGGTCCCGGGATAACTATCTAGACGTTTGAAATTAAGTCTACAATAAGTAGGAATCTGAACAGAGAAGCAGCGCTGTTTATTATAATTATTTTTAAACTTATTACTACTAGCTTCCCCGGTTCTGCCTCTGGCTCTCACTCACTCGGCTGCCATCTTCCGTACGCTGCATATCGTGACGGTAATGTAACTAACAGCCACTCACCAGCTGCCTCTCCTCTTCTCCAAACTGAATCCAGCCTTCCAGCTGACCTATCACGGGGCTCCTCTGCTTCTGAAAGTATAGGTAAGCACAATGTAGAGCTGCAGCCATAATGCCTCAAATATTTGGGGTATTACATTAGCCTACAGTGGTTCAAAAGTTGGTGAGTTATAAGCACAGAACAAATAAAGAACATACTGTATAGAGAGGAATATTCCTGAGTTAGCGGGAGGCCACAGATCTTCTTTATCTTTGACAGGATAACTTACAATTTACAGTGGTGCTGCTTATATCAGTGGGATTCAGTGTTCAGCAAACTAGAATAGCAAATCCCTACACTTTAATCATAAATGCAGTCACAGATATCTTTTTCCCCATGTATATTCTATTTTTTTAGTTAATTGCTTACTTTCATGTCCTTTGAGGAGTTGGAATTAGGAAAATATTAACTGTGGAATTTCTTGCATTAGACCAGACTGAAATCTAAGTATTTTTATACATTTATGTTTGAAATTACACTGTTGACTCTAAAATCAGAAATCCATCTCTTGGCTATTGATGGTCCCCAAGGTACATCAATGTTTCACAATAAGTGTTATTAAAATGTTGTGCCTTTATTAATATTTCAATTGATATTGTGCTGGTACACATCTATACTAAGTCAAATTATCTTTTTTATTAGTGTCAGAGATTTCATTGTTTTCAAAATGTAAGGCTGTTTTCACTTGCATTCCCATTGACCTCTCTCCAACTTGTCTTCAGCTACTGACGTGATCTGAGGTCTGTCATCTTTACAAGTCTACAGGCCTTCTTTCTCCATCACCCTTTATTTGCTCTTACTGTGACCTGCTCTCTGGGTTGCCCTGGACAGCAGGAACACTGAATATATCTAACAACAAAAGGTCACTCAATGCAAATGTGACATTTTGTGGCTAACATTTTTGTTGCAGCTTCACGAGCAGCAATTAATGCAGAGAAGAAAGTAAAGAAAGACTTCTCTGTGCTTTAATGACTTGGCACTACAGCTCTTTATTTGAGAGGCAGCATGGGAACATTTTGCTGGAGAGAACATGTACATACTTGTTCATTATTAGTGTGTTAAGTGTTTGCTTTTGTGCATTCTCTAGAAGATTATAATATTAAAAAAATATACTGGTATATATTTCACAACAATAATTAATTCTGAAAATTTACCAAATAAAGTTATGTTCATCATGTTCAACCTTTCATGGATTCTAATTGTATTTATCAAGAAGAAGACAAAACTATTTGACAATTTAGTCTTACAAGAGAAAAAATAAATCCATTCTGACCACAGATATGGCAATTGGATACATTCCAAGTGTTTATTATTTATATAATGTCCTCTATTAAATGTAGCTAAAAATGTACTTAATAGTAAGAAAGTCATATCCATTTTAATTCCATTAGTGAAATTTCCCTCTATACCACAATTAAACATTTCCACAGCTTAACCATCCCCACAGTAAGATCCAATTCCTTGGTTCATGGTGAAACTGTCTTTCTACCGTTGGGTTGAGTACAGAACATTGACTATGTGTGAACAGTGAGTCTGTCGACCTCACAATACCGGCGTCGGGATAATGACACAGGTTTAATTTTCCTTCGAGAATTTTACCTATTTGGGTGTTACAACTTTAAACATGCCGATAAGTGGCATGTTTAGAGTTGGAACACCCACATAGTTAAAGTGCTGTAAGGAGCATTTAACCCATGTTGGGATCCTGGCGCCGGCATTGTCAGGTCGACATAATCACTATACACATAGTGAGTGTCAACCTCCTGACTGCATACATTCCATTTGCAATTGACAATATATAGTTATACATATGAGTATTAATTAATCATCTTCCTTCAAAGTAAATACACCTTATTTTTCTAACCTTTCTTTATGATCTAAACATTCCGTTCCCTGCCGGCAAACCCTATGAAATTCTCCTATGTGGACAAATCTGTACCCCATATATAAGATTTTGTCAAACTAGTGATTTATACAATAGTAGCATTATGGCCCTGATTCAGAGCCGGACGCTCTGACCAGAGCGCTCGCTCTGAATCAGGGCCCACCTCCATTAAAATGGAGCGTCCTCCTGGACGCTCGTATAGCTGTGGGTCACCACCCACAGCATATACGAGCGTCCAACAAGATGGTCACGATGGTCTTGACCATCGCGATCATCAGACTTGCGAGTGAAACCCTGTGGTCGGGTTTCTCAACCGCAATGCCAGGAGTGATTTTGGCTCTATCAGAGCCAAAATCACTCCCACTGACATCACTAGTGATGTCAGTGGGGCCGGCTTCAGACGGTAGGCGTTCCCATAGGAACGCATCCGTCTGGAAGGCACGCCCCCGGAACGCCCACCAAAGGGGGCGTGCTATCAATCAACATCGACAGCACGCCCCCTTTGGTGCGAGACCCGGAGCGATGGAAAGTCCTTCGCTCGCCGGGTCTCACGCATGCGCACGACGGAGCAGCCTCCATCGTGCGCATGCGCAGTGGGGAACATCGACCCACTTGCGAGCGTACTGCCGCTCGCGAGTGGGTCTGAATGACCCCCTATGTTTGAATCTCATGCATCCATCCCCTTTACGTGCTTACAGGATTGTATTCCATTTACAGTTGCTTCTTGGAACTACAGCTAATCAATTTTCTGCCAACTACTATTTCTTAGTCCTAATTCATCACAGTTTCCCAACTGCATTCCATTTTGTAGCATATTTATTTACATGCCGAGATGCCTTATTTATTTATTTATTTATTCATTTATTTATGTTCATCTGCCACTTTGTAGCCCAATCTGCCATGTCTATAAAGCTTTCTGTTGCAAGTTACTATCCTGCTCTGTGTTAGTAACCTTACGGCTTAGTGTTATTAGCAAATATGGACACCTCATTAATAAAAAACTACAACTAATGATCCATATGGTACTTTACTAACAGGTTTAGCTGAGTCTGAATATGTTTCATTTACAACTACCTTTTGTCTTCTATCCTTCAACTTGTTCTTTACATATTAACATACTTTACCCCTAGACCTAGTAATCTCTTTGTGAGTAGCAGATGTTATATGGAACAGTAAGGAATGCTTTTCCAAATCTCAAATCTATCACATCAATCGCACTATCAATATCCAGTTTGAAATTTACCTTCCCATAAAAACTAATCAAATTATTTTCTACAGTGTATTTCAGTATTGCATCTCTCAGAATCACTTCAAATACTTTCCCACAGCAGACATCAGGCTCACTTGTCTATAATTCTCTAGTTCCCTTTTTAAAAATTGGTATCGCATGTGCTATCCGACAGTCTTGGGGCACTGATCCAGGTATGAGGCTGTACACACAATAATAAGAAATATCGATTAATCAAGTAACAAAATTACACATGGGTGTGCATGCCACCTGGGCCAGGTGCTTTATCTGTCTTAGGGGTCTATTTACTAAGCTGTGTTAGGAGATAAAGTGAATGGTGATAAGGTACCAGCCAATCAGCTCCTAACTGCCATGTCACAGGCTGTGTTTGAAAAATGACAGTTGGGAGCTGATTGGCTGGTACCTTATCACCGTTCACTTTATCTCCTAGCACAGCTTAGTAAATAGAAGCCTTGGTATTGTTTAGGCATAACTGCACTTCTGTGTTAGACAAATATCATTTAATGGAGTGTATACAGTAGGTGAGTTTTGTCTATTTGTTTTACAATTAAATCTTCTACTTAATGTTATGCTCCAATATGTTTGCTCTATTTTTCTCTCTATTTATATACTTATATGGGGTTGTTATATTTTATCTGTTTTTAGGTGCTATCATTCCCCTAATTATCTCCAAAAATATTTTCTTATTTAACAACATTGATTTAATTTTCCTCCTAGAAATGTTTTTGACATACAGTAAACTATGTTCTTGCAAAAGTATTTATTTAACATATATGTTTTTTTTAAATGTCTTGTCTCTATGAACTTTACCAGTCTAGAATCTTCAATGTTTTCTGAACGGATTAAACTTTGCCCCTATAAAATTCATGTTTTCATAGCTACTAAAGATTTAAATGAAGTCAAATGTTGCTCTGTTGTGATCACTGGGCCTGATTCAGAGCCGCTCGTAAGCGGCCGCTCGCTCGCTCCGAACGATGTTCGCACATCTGCGCATGCGTTTGGGTCGTAATGCGCATGCACCAACCAGTCATTGCGGTCGGAAATCGTGCGCTCGCAAAACAGCGAGGGCCTGCTAATTTGAGTGACAGAATGAGGCGTTTGTGGGTGGTAACAGGGGAAGGTGCTTGAAAACAGGGAGTGGAGATCCGAACGCAGGCGTGCCATACGGTCAAAACGGGCGTTTAATGGGTGTGTATAATTAACAAAGCAGCGTCATCGACCATGTCACTTGGTTGTCTTTTAGCCTGAACTGCTCGCAGTGATTGCGGGAAGTAAAACCTACCACAAGCACTGCGAGCAGTTCAGACGCCTTTCGATGTACTTGATTAATCTAATAAATAGCGGAGATGACATATAATGCGAACGGCCAGGAGGCGTCTTTACAAAATAACGAGCGCATGTTTCGTTCGCTCGCTCAGACATAGAGGCGTCAACAGACCGCAAAGAGCGAGTGCTCAATTTAAATAGCCGGCCCCTTTTTCTGAACAACCGTAATAGCGTCCGGCTCTGAATCAGGCCCACTGTCTGCTAAACTTGTTCCAACCTATACATTAGATGCAATCATAAGAAAAGATATATAAAAAGAGGGAAGGGAGGAAGAGCAGCCCAGGAGAGATTACACTACTTGGTCAACTCTGCTTTCTTCTATTTATAGCATTCATACTATATATATCACTAATTTCTTAGGAGCTGCTATTCCGTGACCTAAGAAACTCACGTACAGTATAATACATAGAAAAGGCAACAGCAGTAGTCTCTCATTGGAGTGCATAAATAAATAACCATCAATTGTTTAATAGTTAATTAATTAACATTTATTGATATATATATTAAAATTGATATCAGATACGAGCGCTAATAAATAATAATGCTAGATATGTAAATTGTTATATGGTGGCTAGTGTATTGTTGAGAATACGTGCTCGACATCACCATATATCGTATAACAGTAGCACCTGTGTGTGCTGAGTAATGTGTAAATGATTAAAAGTAATGTAGGAGCACTAGAAACACTTGGGATATTGGTAACAATAATTTGATACCAATACTGGATATATAAATTGTTACTTAATAACTGGTGTGTTTGCTAAAATGTAGTCTCTGCAACACTGTATCTTATTCACTTCTTTATATAGTCAGTGATGTATATTTGATTATGTGTAGAATGGGAGCATTTAAATACACTTTAAAACCAATGATTGGAACACAAGGATAATTAAAACAAAAACCAAAATTAAAAATCACTTAGATAAAAATGTTTTTATGTTTATAGCTCTTATGAGATATTTGTTTGGAGAGTCCGTCAGTCTGTAAATGGCTGGTATGCCGCAATTGGATGCCGCACCTAGCAGTGAGGCCAAAACAATGGAGGTAACGTGTCACCCTAACTGTCCCTATCTTACCTCCTAGGCTTCTTCTGTGGTGCGGCAGGTCTTCTCCTCACTGCTGCCGTGAGCGGATGCAGGAAGGGAGCCGCTTGTAGTGTAGCTCTGCCGGGACGGGTGATGTGACGTCACCCGCTTCCGTGCACAGTGCGTCTCCTCTGTTATCGGACTCCGGTTCTCTCTCCACCTTCTCCAACGCGCTTCTTACCACAGCTGGTACTTTTTCAAGGATAAGATGTTCCAGGACTGCTGCTCTTTTTATACGAATTTTAATTAAAATCCCCACAAAAAACTTTATTGTTCCTTTTAAAATTAGAGCAGGAAGTTCAAAAAATAAAAAAGCGGTAACCTTGTGTTCCTGTTTAAAAAAGTGCTCTCATGCTTATAATGGTAAAAATATATGTACAGACACGATGAAATAATTGATGTTGTATTTAAAGTATTCATAAGCCCAAGTCAATATGTTAATGGTAATGTACAATTGTGTTGGAATATGATAAATCCAAATTAAAAGCATTAATAGAATTTTTTTTTTTTTGTGTAAAAATGGTGGTTATTTCAAGGTTCTTCCAAAAAGGCATTTAATTCTATATCAATATTTAGCCCTCTTGGTGTAAGGGTTCTTAATGTATGAATCCATTTTGTTTCACATTTTATTAGGGTCGTGCTGATGTTTCCTCCTCTCCAATTCAATAAAATATTCTGGATACCTATGAATTTAAGTCCCCTTGGATTTTTCCCATGCTTTTCCGAGAAGTGGTGAGATACACTGTGTGAATCAACTCCTTTTTTTATATTGTTGATATGTTCCATGATCCTTGTTTTTAATTTTCTTTTCGTCTGGCCTACGTATTGTTTGCCACAAGGGCATTCTAAAAGATATATGACCCCTGCTGTTGGTGAATAAGATACAGTGTTGCAGAGACTACATTTTAGCAAACACACCAGTTATTAAGTAACAATTTATATATCCAGTATTGGTATCAAATTATTGTTACCAATATCCCAAGTGTTTCTAGTGCTCCTACATTACTTTTAATCATTTACACATTACTCAGCACACACAGGTGCTACTGTTATACGATATATGGTGATGTAGAGCACGTATTCTCAACAATACACTAGCCACCATATAACAATTTACATATCTAGCATTATTATTTATTAGCGCTCGTATCTGATATATCAATTCCAATATTTATTTTACTGAGCTGCTTAAACATTCACAAGCACAGAATATTTTTAGTTTTCTCACTGGTATACATTAAAACCTTATTTATTCTCCAGTTTTGTATAATTAAAATAAAATGCAGAAATAGAGAATGTGAAGAAAATTAGTGTGCCTTAAAATACAGCGGGACTGATTCTGAGGAAAAATAGAACAAGTAACTTTGGCCCTGATTCAGAGACGGACGTTCCGACACAGCTCCCGCTCTGAATCTGGGCATTTTTTTTTTTGTGCGGCCTCCTGGCCACTCACATAGCTGTGGGTGACCACCCACAGCTATTGCGAGCAGCCAGGATGATGGTCGTGATGGTCCAGACCATCGCGACCATTGGCTTGCGACGAGACCCTTGAAGTATTGTGTATTTATTTCTTCTCGCTGATTATGTCCCTTCTTCTTTCAATATATAGAGTTTTAACTTGTGAATCCACTTATATATAGGATACAGTTTGTGTCTCTTATAGATCAATTACAATTATATTTCAGTATATTTTTTTCTCTAGTGAGTAGAGGGACCATGGTAGGAACTGCCGGGGACAATGGAGGCGGTCGCTGCCAGGCACTAGCCCTGAAGGGGGCACCTCTCCTCCATTGTCCCAGCTTTCACTGTTCCCTAGAAATAGGTGCCTGAAGCCCCCGCTCTGTGTCCTGGACTAGCTGCCACCTGTCATGAAGATGTGTAAAACTACTTTTTCTTCTTCAGGGTCCACAGGGCTCCACAGGGAGAAATTGGTGATACTTGGATCGGACACCAACAGCAAAGCTTTTTTCAATCCCAGGATGCTCTGGTCCTTCCCCCAATACCCCGCCCACAGCCTGAGGGCAACTCAGTTTCGTTGGTGTCCGGCAGGAACTGGATCAACGTTAGAACAGTGGGGCTGCTATTAAGCAGCCCAAGCTTTATTTTTATGATTTAGTTTTATTTACATTTTTTCATAATAGAGCAAACAGCTCTAGACAGTCCTCTGGACATCTGCACTGCTGCTCCACCACCCCTCCACGGCGCTGCGACTCCAGCCCTCGGCTAGGTACTCTCGGTGGTGCTCCGGGGGGACCTAGCTAGCAGGGCTCCTTGGACTGCAGACTGCAGCTGGGGCTCAAGGGGACAGGTAAGGTGGGTTCCCACTTGCGGGGACCCGCGTCTATACGCAGTCTTACCTCTGGGACTCCGATAGACCACCAGGGTATAATATACTGGTGCCGGGGACAATACTACAGCCAGGGACCCAGTGGTTGACGTCAGCCCTCTCCCTGCTGCCTCTCCCCCAGCTCAGAGCGCTTTTCCACTGCCGTCATGCTGCCCCTGAGCTGCTCCTCCCTCACCCTGCACCCCCTCAGAGAATCACGGCAGCCATTTTCTGCATCAGCCTCAGGTCTCCAAGAACGCTGGGTGGTCTCCCTGTAGACATCTCCCAGGAGCCAGGTTATACATGCTAATTCCTACCAGCCACTGCGGTCTGCGTAGTTGAATTTAGTGCCCACTGCAGTTATATTGTATATTCCTCATTGTATGTGACTTGTGCTAGCGCTGCTGTCTGTTCATTTTTCAGCCCCTGCATCCTCTACTCAGGACCCCCCCATGGATTCTTTTTCACAAGTGTTGGCAAAAATTGTGGACCACCTTGCGGCCCCTGTGGTAGCTCCCCCTATGGGATGGCCACAGCAGGTATTCCCTGTGAATCCTTTGCCTCCTTCATGGGTAGACGTACTTTCTACCTCAGTGCAGAGTCTGGCAGCTACCATACATCTACAACCTTTCAACAAATTCTGCAAAAGGAGAGACCCTTATCTAGTAAACCTACTAAGCGTGCTGTGTTATATTCCCAGTCCACCCAGCTATCAGATTCTGAGTTATCATCTGGGGAGGCAGAAGACGCAGACCACTCTCACTCTGACTCCCCCTCAGGAGAGAAGGAACCCCCCTCTAAATTGAATATACCTGCACTTGTAAGAGCTGTAAAATCTATTCTTCAAATAGAAGAGACAGAACCCACTCCTAGGGCAAAGAGACACTATTTAAGCGACAGACGGAAGTTTTGCCAGAGTTTCCTCTCTTGGATCACAGCTATCTGATCAAATGTGTGAAGCATGGAATATGCCTAGCAAAAAGTTTCAGCTGCCTAAATGCTTGATTTTCTTTTACCCTCTTCCAGCTACTGATTGCACTAAATGGGAAGTTCCCCTTGCAGTGGATTCCCACATGGCACGCCTAGTTAAGAACACTACCTTACCTAGCCATACTACAACCTCATTAAAGGAGACTATGGATAGAAGATTGGAAGCTTGCCTGAAGTCTGTGTACTCATCCTGCAGGAGCTATAATATGGGGCAGACTAGATGGGCCAAGTGGTTCTTATCTGCCGTCAAATTCTATGTTTCTATTATTTGTCCTGCCAGGGCTACGGCCTGGGTGGCAAAAGCCCTAGAAGATACATTTCCCTCTGATGCTTCGAGGGAATAGCTGTCCTACATATCTCACATTTTAGATGCAGCCTCCTATTTAGGAGATGCAGCTTTGGATACTTGTCTCCTAGCTTCCAAGGCATCTGCTACTTCCATGGTAGCCCAACGTATTGTTTGGTTTCACACATGGAAAGCAGATTCGGACTCTAAAAAGGCTTTTGAGTGTCTGGCTTATTCTGGGGAGATCCTGTTTGGCCCAGAATTGAACAAGATAGTGACTACCTTGGCAGCTTCCAAGACAGCGTTTTTGCTCTCTGCATCTACTACGAAGCCTCGGATGTCATCCTTTCGGTCCTTTCATCCCCAAGGAAAAGCTAAAGGTCAGTCCTTTCCACGGCAGTCACCATCCACTAAGACCTCCAAGCCTAGGACCAACCAGACCTGGGCCACAAGATGTCCACCTACCTAATCTGAGGACAGGCCTTCAGCATGAAGGGGCGGGCCTCACCCTGGGTGAGAGCAGTGGCGTAACTATGGAGGGTGCAGGGGGTGCAGTTGCTATGGGGCCCGGCGGCTTAAGGGGCCCGCTAGCCCAGCGATCGCACCCCCTGCACTTTCCATATGCCGGGCACCCGCTGAGATTGTGTTACCAGCGGAAGCCCGACTCCCACTCAAACCCCCGGCGGCAGCCGGAGGACGGAGCTCACTCCGTCTTCCGGGTCCCGCAATGCACTATGGGAGTGACGTCATGACGTCACTCCCATAGTGCCGAGGAGCGGACGCCGGGGACGGAGCTCAGGAATGAGCTCCGTCTTCCGGGTCCCGCAGTGCACTATGGGAGTGACGTCATGACGTCACTCTCATAGTGCCGAGGAGCGGGCGACGGGGCGGTCGGCGGCTTCACAGGAGCGGGGATAAGGTAAGTTTTTTTTTGTTTGTTTTGTGTGTGCGCACGCGCCCGCGTGCGTGGGGGGAAGTTACTGGGATCTCACTACTGGGGGCATTACAGAGGGCTCACTGCAGGGGGTCGCTACTGGGGGCATTACAGGGGGCTTACTACAGGGGGCTCACTATTTGGGGAAGCTACAGGGGGTCGCTACTGGGGGCTCACTACTGGGGGCAGCTACAGGGGCTCACTACTGGGGGCAACTACAGGGGGCTCACTAGTGGGGGAAGCTACAGGGGGTCACTACTGGGGTCACTACAGGGGGCTCACTACTGGGGCAGTTACTGGGGTCTCACTACTGGGGGCAGCTACAGGGGCTCACTACTGGGGGCAGCTACAGGAGGTCACTACTGGGGGCATTACAGGGGGCTCACTACTGGGGGCAACTACAGGGGGCTCACTACTGGGGGAAGCTACAGGGGGTCACTACTGGGGGCAGCTACAAGGGGGTCACTACAGGGGGCTCACTACTGGGGCAGTTACTGGGGTCTCACTACTGGGGGCAGCTACAGGGGCTCACTACTGGGGGCAGCTACAGGGGGTCACTACTGAGGGCAGCTACAGGAGGTCACTACTGGGGGCATTACAGGGGGCTCACTACTGGGGGCAACTACAGGGGGCTCACTACTGGGGGAAGCTACAGGGGGTCACTACTGGGGGCAGCTACAGGGGGTCACTACAGGGGGCTCACTACTGGGGCAGTTACTGGGGGCTCACTACTGGGGGCAGCTACAGGGGGTCACTACTGGGGGCAGCTACAGGGGGTCACTACTGGGGGCAGCTACAGGAGGTCACTACTGGGGGCATTACAGGGGGCTCACTACTGGGGGCAACTACAGGGGGCTCACTACTGGGGGAAGCTACAGGGGGTCACTTCTGGGGGCAGCTACAGGGGGTCACTACAGGGGGCTCACTACTGGGGCAGTTACTGGGGTCTCACTACTGGGGGCAGCTACAGCGGCTCACTACTGGGGGCAGCTACAGGGGGTCACTACTGGGGGCAGCTACAGGAGGTCACTACTGGGGGCATTACAGGGGGCTCACTACTGGGGGCAATTACAGGGGGCTCACTACTGGGGGAAGCTACAGGGGGTCACTACTGGGGGCAGCTACAGGGGGTCACTACAGGGGGCTCACTACTGGGGCAGTTACTGGGGGCTCACTACTGGGGGCAGCTACAGGGGGTCACTACTGGGGGCAGCTGCAGGGGGTCACTACTGGGGGCAGCTACAGGAGGTCACTACTGGGGGCATTACAGGGGGCTCACTACTGGGGGCAACTACAGGGGGCTCACTACTGGGGGAAGCTACAGGGGGTCACTACTGGGGGCAGCTACAGGGGGTCAATACAGGGGGCTCACTACTGGGGCAGTTACTGGGGTCTCACTACTGGGGGCAGCTACAGGGGCTCACTACTGGGGGCAGCTACAGGGGGTCACTACTGGGGTCAGCTACAGGAGGTCACTACTGGGGGCATTACAGGGGGCTCACTACTGGGGGCAATTACAAGGGGCTCTCTACTGGGGGCATTACAGGGGGCTCACTACTGGGGGCATTACAGGGGGCTCATTACTGGGGGCAACTACAGGGGGCTCACTACTGGGGGCACTGCGTAAGGGGCACCATTACAGTGGGCATTGCATAAGGGGCACCATTACAATGGGCATTTAATGTTTTAGGGGAACTACTGTGGTTATTGTGTAAGACCTAAGTTAGGGGGGCCCTTAAAAATGTTGCTATGGGGCCCAAAAAGTTCTAGTTACGCCCCTGGGTGAGAGAATGACTTCTTCAGTTCTCCCAGTTCTGGCATCAGACCTCCACAGATGCCTGGGTAAAAGAAGTAGTCTCCCATCGGTATTCCTTTGCATTCCTGAGGCGATCCCCCCAGCAGTTCTTTTGCACAGGACCTCCATCGGACCCAAGCAAAGCCCTGCTCTCCAGAAGGCCATTCAGTCCTTACTGCTCTCGGGGGTAATAATTCCGGTCCCCTCATCACATTCTACCCTTTCCTTGGTTCAAAAACCCAATGGGTCTCATCGGCCTATCCTCAACCTCAAGTCTCTGAACAAGTTTATTAGGGTGCCCGGGTGTTGTATGGAAACCCTGCGCATTATTGTCCTTGCTATGGAGCCTGGGGAAGTATCTTCGGTTTGCTATCCTACAGCAAAATTACCAATTTCAAGCACTGCCTTTTGGGCTTTCTACAGCTGCTCAGGTCTTTACCAAGATCATGGCAGTTATGGCGGCCTATCTTCCTCGTCAAGAGATCAGACTGCTCCCATACTTGGATGACCTCTTGCTCTTAGCAAGCTCCCCAGAAATTATTCACCGCTATCTACAAGTAACCATTGCCTTTTTACAAATGCACAGTTGGCTGATCAACTGGAAAAAGTCTTCCCTGACCCCTTCTCCAAGAATGATACATCTGGGAGCCTTCCTGGACTTTCAGGCTCAGAGAATCTTCCTGACAGCAGACACAATCTCTGTATTACAGCACCAAGTGTGCAGATTACTCCACAGTCGCCGAGTGTCAATTCACTCTGCAATGCAGTCCTTGGGATCCATGGTGTCCATCATCGACATGGTGGAGTTCGCTTAATTTCACTCCAGGATCCTACAACGCCTGATCCTCTCCAGATGGAACAGGCTGCCTTATCTGCTCAGATTCCAGATGATGTGTCTCTCTTCAGAGGTTTGCTTGTCCCTATCCTGGTGGCTACAGACGTCCCACCTAAACAAGGGTCACCCATTTTGGATCTCAGACTGGGCACTCCTCACAATAGAAGCAGGCCTACGTGGATGGGGCACAGTGACCGTCCAGCACTCCTTCCAAGGATGCTGGACTCCAGCCGAGGCAATCTTATCAAACATCCTGGAACTTTGAGCCATTTACAAAGCCCTCAATCTGGCTCAGGATATTCTTCAGGGCAAGCCAGTACAAGCACAGTCCGACAACACCCTGGCAGTGGCCTACCTCAATCACTAAGGAGGCACTTGACATCGGTCAGCAATGGCAGAAGTGTCCTGCATTCTCACATGGGCCGAACGCCATCTCTCAGTCATCTCCCCAGTATTCATCCCGGGGATTCTCAATTGGGGGGTGGATTTCCTAAGCCATCATGACATGCATGCAGGGGAGTGGTCTCTCAATCCAGAAGTCTATCAGCTCCTGGTGGACAAATGGAGTCTACCGTACTGGACCTCGTGGCCTCACGACACAACCACAAGCTTCCAGTGTATGGGGCCAGTACGAGGGACCCCGACACAGCCTTCATGGATGCCTTATCTGTAAAGTGGATCTTCCATTTGGCGTACCTCTTTCCTCCAATCGCCCTTCTGCCTCAAGTTCTTCGGAAGTTCAAGCAGAAAGAGGGCATGGTCCTGTTGGTAGCTCCGGCTTGGCCCAGGCGCCGATTGGTACTCTGATCTTCAAAGTCTCTCCATAGATGTTCCTCTCCAACTTCCTCTAAGACCAGACCTATTGTCTTAGGGTCCCTGTCTACATCTGGACCTGGCTCATCTGTCTTTAACAGCTTGGCTCTTGAGACTTCCCTCCTATGGTCTAAAGGGTGGTCCAGATCATGCTCAGAGCGCGTAAACTGGCCTCTGCCAGGATTTATCACTGGGTGTGGCATACATATTTCCAGTAGTGTGCTACTAGAAACTATGACCCCCAGGTTTTTAGGGTTTCTGGAATCCTTGCCTTTCTTCAAGCTGGATTTGATCTCAGACTCCGCCTAGCGTCTCTGAAAGTGCATATCTCTGCTCTGTCCATCTGGTTCCAGCGCAGAATTGCTCCTCTACCGGATGATCACACATTCCTGCAAGTGGTTCTACAAATACAACCTCCCTTTGTCCCTACCGTGGCTCCGTGGGATTTGTCAGTGTCGATCAACATCGACAGCCACCCGTTTGTAGCAAGCCCCGGAGCGAGTGAGCGTGCTCAATGCTCAACCATCGACCCGCTTGCGAGTGGGTCTGAATGAGGTCCTTTGTTTCTTCTGGCTATAGCATCTGCCCATAGAGTATCGGATTTAGGGGCGCTCTCCTGTCGCTCTCCATTTCTAATATTTCATCCAGACGGCTGTTCTTCGAACGTGCCCTGGATTCCTTCCCAAGGTTGTCTCTCATTTCCACCTCAATGAGGAAATTGTGGTTCCGGCCTTTCAATCACCAGACCTCTTGGCAGGTGAGGCCTCTTTGGATGTGATTCATGCTCTGAGGATCTACGGGGATCGTACTAGTGCCATCAGGAAATCAGACTCACTCTTTGTCCTATATGGATTCCACAAGAAGGGATGGCCAGCTAACAAACAGAGGGCCTGATTCAGACCCGGTCGCGAGCGCTGAGCACTCGCAACTGCGTCGATGGTGGCCCACAGCGTATGCGCACGACGGAGCCGGCTCCATCGTGCGCATGCGCGAGACCCGGCTAGCGACAGGCACTCCGTCGCTTCGGGTCTCGCAACAAAGTTGAGTGACAGCTCGCCCCCTTTGGTGGGTGGGCTGGGGGGGGTGGTTGCCCAAATGGAGGCGTTCCCATAAGAACAGCTGTCCTTTGGGGGTGGCCCCACTGACATCACGAGTGATGTCAGTGGAGAGATTTCGGCTCTGTTAGGTCACCCACAGCTATGCGAGCGGCCATGAGGCCGTTCTAAAAAAAACCCCAAAAACCCGGCCCTGATTCAGAGCGAGCACTCTGTCAGAGCGACCGGGCTCTGAATCAGGCCCAGACTCTGGCCAGATGGCTTCGCATGGCTATCTCACAGGCATACATGCAGGCTGGCCTTCCTGTGCTGGCTACAGTATCTGCTCATTCTACTCGCTCTGTGGGTCCCTTGTGGGCAGCCCGCTGTGGTGCGTCTGCCAAACAACTATACAAGGCGGCCATGTGGTCTTCTGTCGACATCATTATAAGATTCTATGCCTTTGACACATTTGCATCTCAGGATGCTTCCTTCAGGCGTCGGGTTCTCCTCTCAGCTCAGGAGCCCTTGAACAACTGCTGTGGGACATCCTCATTGTCTCTATGTGGAGCCCTGTAGATCCTGAAGAAGAAAAGAAGAGTTATGGTAAAATTTACCCTTGTTAACTCTCTTTCTTCGAAGTCCATAGGGTCCACAGGGAACCAGCCCTAACGCACCTAGCTTCTATGGGTTTATTCTCTTGATCACTTGTTTCCTTCTCTGTGTAATTCCAGTGTACCAGTAGATAACAGATGTACCAGTCTTCTTTCTCTCTTATCCTGCTTCCTGCCTTGGGCTTGTTAACAAATCTGATTTGCCTTCAGGCTATGGGCGGGGTAAAGGGGGAAGGATCGGAGCATCCTGGGATTGAAAAAAGCTTTGCTGTTGGTGTCCGGTCCTCCAAGTACCACCTATACCCATTGTCTCCCTATGGACCCTATGGACTTCGAAGGAAGAGAGTTAACAAGGAGGGGTAGAGTTAACAAGGAGCTAACAAGGGTAAGTTTTACCACAACTCTATTTTTTCAATACTTTGTAGCAGCTGACCAAGAAGGAGGGGGTAGCGCGGTGTCCGTGTGCTACATGATCAAGCACTGCTGCTGTATGAGACGTTGTTAAGGCACAGAAGCAATACATACAGAGAGAGAGCGGCAGGGGAGGTCCCTACAGCTCACCTCTCATACACTGCCTACAGTAAGTCTCTGAGACTAGTGATGACGTTCATGTGATTCCCCAATGTGACATGTGTCCTGCTTTCTGGGGGCTGGTCTCTCCCCCATGTCCAGACCAGTCTATCCACCATCAAAGATGGAGAAGACATCTCAAATGTCATCATGACACATAACACAGATCCTTAAAGTGGCAGGACATTAATACAGACTTCTTAAAACTTTGTTTAGGGGAGGCTCAAGTAACAACAACTGAATCAGGTGACCATTAAGCTCAAATGAGAGAACATCAAAGTACTGTATTCATGACCCTTACCCCCACTTTCCCTGTTCCTTCCTATTCCTCTTCTCATTTTTAATGGGCATGAAAAGCAGCAGACACTGGGAGTTTCTCTTAATAACAAAAAAGCAGTTCATATTGACACCTGCCACCTAAAGGCACATATGGTTGTACAGGTTAAGTCTCCCATATCCAAATATTCTGAGATACTGACTTTTTTTTATCATGACTGAGATGGTTCAATGTACCACAAACTTTGTTTAAGGCACAAAAGTATTAAAAATATTGTATACAATTACCTTCAGGCTGTGTGTAAAAAGGCCCTGATTCAGAGGAGCTCGCAAAAAGCGAGCGCTCGCTCTGAATCAGGGCGGGTGGTTGTTTTTTTAGTTGCGGCCTCCTGGCCACTCCTGTTACCACCCACAGCTTATGCGAGCGCCCAGGTGATGGTCGCGATGGTCAAGACCATCACGACCATCGGGCTTGCGACGAGACCCTTGCGGTAGGGTCTCGTTGCTGCAAGCCCCAGTGGACTTCCTGCAGGAACGCCTCCGTTTGCCCAGCCACTCCCCCGCCCCGCCTTCTAAACGGGGCGAGCTGTCGATCAACATCAACAGCCGCTCCTTTTGGATGTGAGCGCCGGAGTGAGTGCTTTTTGTGCTCGCACGTGCGCACTGCCTAACAATCGACCCACTTGCGCGCGGATAGCACTTTTGAGCGGGTCTGCATCAGGCCCAAAGTGTATATGAAACACAAATGCATTCTGTGTGTATATTGGGGTCCCATTCTCAAGATATCTCATTATGGTATGTAATTATTCCAAAATACGGAATATTCCGATATCCAAAATACCTCTGATCCCAAGCATTTTGGATATGGGAGACTCAGCTTGTACTACATTACTACCTTTGCATGTGTCTTATGGATGTTAATAAATCACCACTGACACAAGCCTGCATGGCTTTATGACTAAAGGGATGACCTGCTGTGCCATTAAAGGACTCCAGCCTGCCCCTTGTTTTGCCCTCTACCCAACTTCTACCCATCTCCTCTGCATCTCCATTCCACACAGCAATAGCTAAGTACCTAGGGAGGGAGCGTTTAGTAGTAATGTTATGTAGGAGCTGATATGGGGGGGTGTATTAATGATGTTAATTATATGCGCAGTACTTGACCTGGTGGTGGGATGTTCTGCAGGTTGAAGCTGGAGTCTAGGGCAATTACAATAGTGCATGTCTATTTAACAACTACCTATGTACATATATATATTAGGGGTGAGCGGGTTCGGATTTCTGAAATCCGAAC
The DNA here is from genome assembly GCA_031769625.1 of Taudactylus pleione. Taxonomy (NCBI): domain Eukaryota; kingdom Metazoa; phylum Chordata; class Amphibia; order Anura; family Myobatrachidae; genus Taudactylus; species Taudactylus pleione. Next base: position 9,501,302 of record JAUIMM010001030.1, on the reverse strand, counting down.
CCCCCCGAGCCCCCCCGATTCGAGTCCGATCTCCGAGTCAGGCTCGACTTTTCCCGCCTGACTCGGATCTGAAATCGAGGCAAAACGTCATCATCCCGCCTTCCGAGTCTCGCGGGTTTTGGATCCTATATAAGGTACCCGCGTCGGCGCCATTTTCTCACTCGGCTGTGGACAGTGAAGAGGGAGGGTGGGAGTTAGGGCTGTGTAGTGTAGTGTAGTGTAGTGCTGCTGTTGTCCACTACTTCAAAGTCCATAGGGGCTGGCTGTGTTGTGCTGCTGTTGTTAATAGGGGCTGTGTCCACTACTTCAAAGTCCATAGGGGCTGGCTGGACTGTGTTGTGCAGTCAGTTCTCCATAGGGGCTGTGTCCACTCCAAAGTCCTGTGCAGTGTCCCAGTCCTAAAGGAGTGCTGTAGTGTTGTCCAGGGGGTGCTCTGTCCATCAGGGGTGCTCCCCCCAAGTGCTAAAAAAATAATATATTTTCTGTGTTTGTGAATTGTGTGCGCAGTAGCCGCACGTGCATCAACAAAGTAGTGCCAAGCGTGCGCCTGTGTCATAAGTAAAGGGCCGGCTGGCTTGACCGTTAAAGGGTGCTGTAACCCCCGAAAGTACACTCCAGTCCAAACCAAAAAAAAATTATTTTCTGTGTTTGTGAATTGTGTGCGCAGTAGCCGCACGTGCATCAACAAAGTAGTGCCAAGCGTGCGCCTGTGTCATAAGTAAAGGGCCGGCTGGCTTGACTGTTAAGGGTGCTGTAACCCCCGAAAGTACACTCCAGTCCAAACCAAAAAAAAAATTATTTTCTGTGTTTGTGAATTGTGTGCGCAGTAGCCGCACGTGCATCAACAAAGTAGTGCCAAGCGTGCGCCTGTGTCATAAGTAAAGGGCCGGCTGGCTTGACCGTTAAGGGTGCTGTAACCCCCCGAAAGTACACTCCAGTCCAAACCAAAAAAAAAATTATTTTCTGTGTTTGTGAATTGTGTGCGCAGTAGCCGCACGTGCATCAACAAAGTAGTGCCAAGCGTGCACCTGTGTCATAAGTAAAGGGCCGGCTGGCTTGACCGTTAAGGGTGCTGTAACCCCCGAAAGTACACTCCAGTCCAAACCAAAAAAAAAATTATTTTCTGTGTTTGTGAATTGTGTGCGCAGTAGCCGCACGTGCATCAACAAAGTAGTGCCAAGCGTGCGCCTGTGTCATAAATAAAGGGCCGGCTGGCTGGACCGTTAAAGGGTGCTGTAACCCCCGAAAGTACACTCCAGTCCAAACCAAAAAAAAATTATTTTCTGTGTTTGTGAATTGTGTGCGCAGTAGCCGCACGTGCATCAACAAAGTAGTGCCAAGCGTGCGCCTGTGTCATAAGTAAAGGGCCGGCTGGCTTGACCGTTAAGGGTGCTGTAACCCCCGAAAGTACACTCCAGTCCAAACCAAAAAAAAATTATTTTCTGTGTTTGTGAATTGTGTGCGCAGTAGCCGCACGTGCATCAACAAAGTAGTGCCAAGCGTGCGCCTGTGTCATAAGTAAAGGGCCGGCTGGCTTGACCGTTAAAGGGTGCTGTAACCCCCGAAAGTACACTCCAGTCCAAACCAAAAAAAAATTATTTTCTGTGTTTGTGAATTGTGTGCGCAGTAGCCGCACGTGCATCAACAAAGTAGTGCCAAGCGTGCGCCTGTGTCATAAGTAAAGGGCCGGCTGGCTTGACCGTTAAGGGTGCTGTAACCCCCGAAAGTACACTCCAGTCCAAACCAAAAAAAAATTATTTTCTGTGTTTGTGAATTGTGTGCGCAGTAGCCGCACGTGCATCAACAAAGTAGTGCCAAGAGTGCGCCTGTGTCATAAGTAAAGGGCCGGCTGGCTTGACCGTTAAAGGGTGCTGTAACCCACAAAGTACACTCCAGTCCAAACCAAAAAAAAAATTATTTTCTGTGTTTAGCCGCACGTATATATCAAATCGATATAACATAAATGGAGGACCAAACTTTCTCCGATAAAAATAAAATAGAGAAAGATCAAGAACCACTTCCTCCTAGTGCTGAAGCTGCTGCCACTAGTCATGACATAGACGATAACATGCCATCAACGTCGTCTGCCAAGGCCGATGCCCAATGTCATAGTAGAGGGCACATACAATCCCAAATGGCAAAGTTCAGGAAAATGACCTTGAAAAAGACATTTAAATCAGCTGAAGAGAAACGTAAACTTGCCAATATGCCATTTACGACACGGAGTGGCAAGGAACGGCTAAGGTCGATCCCTAGTATGTTCATGACTAGTGGTTCAGCTTCACATGACGATGGAAGCCCTCCTCCCACTAAAAAAATCAAAAGAGTTAAGCTGGCAAAAGCACAGCGAAGAACTGTGCTTTCTAAGAAGATATCACAAATCCCCAAGGAGAGTCCAAGTGTGGTGGTGGTTGCGATGCCTGACCTTCCCAGCACTGGACGGGAAGAGGTGGCTCTTTCCACCATTTGCACGCCCCCTGCAAGTGCTGAAAGGAGCACCCACAGTCCACTTGCTGATATGCAAATTGAAGATGTCACTGTTGAAGTACAACAGGATGAGGATACTGGTGTAGCTGGCGCTGAGGAGGAAGTTGGCGAGGAGGATTCTGATGGTGATGTGGTTTGTTTAAATCAGGCTCCGGGGGAGACAGTTGTTGTCCGTGGGATGAAAAAGCCCATCACGGTCATGCCTGGGCAGAAGACCAAACATTCCACCTCTTTGGTCTGGCAATATTTCTATCCAAATCCGGACAACAACTGTCTTGCCATATGTACCATATGTAAAGGTGAAATAAGTAGGGGTAGGGACGTCAACCACCTAGGAACATCCTCCCTTATACGGCACCTGCAGCGCGTTCATAAAAAGTTACTGTCAAGTTCAGAAACTTTGGCTAAGACCGTAAGCAGTCCAGGGACACCTAAATCCCGTTGTCCTGTTGTATCCAAGCGCCTGCAAACCACACCATCAACTCCCTCCTCGTCAATTTCCTCCTTAGTCAGGATCGGAAGTAGTCCTGCAGGCCATGTCACTGGCATGACTGACTCTCCTATCCGGGATTCCTCTGGAGGATCCTGCATTGCTACGCCTACTGCTGCCGCTGCTGCTGTTGCTGCTGCTGGGAGTCGTTCATCATCCCAGAGAGGAAGTAGGAACACCACTACTTTTACTAAACAATTGACCCTCCAACAGTCCTTAGCGAGGAGGATGAAGTACGACAGCAGTCATCCTGAAGCAAAACGTATAACTGAGGCCTTGACTGCTATGTTGGTGTTAGACGTGCGTCCGGTATCCGCCATTAGTGCAGTGGGATTTAGACAATTGATGGAGGTAGTGTGTCCCCGGTTCCAAATCCCGTCTAGATTCCACTTCACTAGGCAGGCGATACCGAGACTGTACAGAAACGTCAGAAAAAGTGTCCTCAGTGTCCTGAAAAATGCCATTGTACACAATGTCCACTTAACCACGGACATGTGGACAAGTGGAACAGGGCAGACTAAGGACTATATGACTGTGACAGCCCACTGGGTAGATGTATCACCTTACGCAGCAACAGCAGCAGCGTCACCAGTAGCAGCATCTCAGAAACGCCAGCTCGTTACAAGGCAGGCTACGCTGTGTATCACCGGTTTCAGTAAGAGGCACACCGCCGACAACCTCTTAGAGAAACTGAGGGAAATCATCGCCCAGTGGCTTACCCCACTTAGACTCTCCTGGGGATTTGTGATATCTGACAACGCCACCAATATTGTGCGGGCATTACATCTGGGCAAATTCCAGCACGTCCCATGTTTTGCTCACACAATAAACTTGGTGGTGCAGAATTTTCTGAAAAGCGACAGGGGCGTGCAGGAGACGCTTTGGGTGGCCCGAAAAATTTCTGGCCACTTTCGCCATTCAGCGACTGCGTGCCGAAGACTGGAGCGCCAGCAAACACTCTTGAACCTGCCCCGCCATCACCTGAAGCAAGAGGTTGTGACGCGGTGGAACTCAACCCTCTATATGCTTCAGAGGATGGAGGAGCAGCAAAAGGCCATACAAGCCTATACATCCACCTATGACATAGGCAAAGGAGGGGGTATGCACCTGACTCAAGCGCAGTGGAGAATGATTTCCGTGTTGTGCAAGGTTCTCCAGCCCTTCGAACTTGCCACACGTGAAGTCAGTTCAGACACAGCCAGCTTGAGTCAGGTCATTCCCCTCATCAGGCTTTTGCAGAAGCAGCTGGAGAAAGTGAAGGAGGAGCTAAGACGGAGCGATTCCGCTCGGCATGTGGGACTTGTGGATGAAGCCCTTCATTCGCTTTGCCAGGATTCCAGGGTGGTCAATCTGTTGAAATCAGACCACTACATTTTGGCCACCGTGCTTGATCCTAGGTTTAAAGCCTATGTGGTGTCTCTCTTTCCGGCCGACACAAGCCTGCAGAGGTGCAAAGACCTGCTGGTGAACACACTGTCAGCTGAAGCGGAACGTGACACGTCAACGGCTCCTTCTTCATTTTCTCCCGCAACTGGGGCTGCCAGGAAAAAACTTAGGTATCCTAAGCAACCCGCTGGCGGTGATGCAGGGCAGGCAGGACCAAGTTTGGACATCTGGTCTGGACTGAAGGACCTGGCAACAATTTCTGACATGTCTACTGTCACTGCATATGATACTGTCACCATTGACAGAATGGTGGAGGATTACATCGGTGACAGCATCCAAGTAGGCATGTCAGACAGTCCATACCTGTACTGGCAGGAAAAAGAGGCAATTTGGAGGCCCCTGTACAAGCTGGCTCTATTTTACCTGAGTTGCCCCCCCTCCAGTGTGTACTCCGAAAGAGTGTTTAGTGCAGCCGGGAACCTTGTCAGCGAAAGGCGTAGGAGGTTGCTTCCACAGAATGTGGAGAAGATGATGTTCATCAAAATGAATTATCAGCTCTTCCAGGGAGACCAGCCTCCAGAAGGTACAGAGGGACCTGTGGTGGTGGATTCAAGTGGGGACGAGTTAATACTTTGTGAGGATGAGGATGTACACACTGAAGAGGGTGAGGAATCGGTGGATGAGGAGGATGAGGATGACATCTTGCCTCCGTAGAGCCAGTTTGTGCAGGGACACATTAATTTCCAGCTTGTTTTGTGGGGGCCCAAACGAACCAATCATTTCAGCCACAGTTGTGTGGCAGACCCTGGCGCTGAAATGATTGATTTGTTAAAGTGTGCATGTCCTGTTTATACAACATAAGGGTGGGTGGGAGGGCCCAAGGACAATTCCATCTTGCACTTCTTTTTTTTCTTTGCATTATGTACAGTTTGGGGCCTAGTTTTTCTAACTGCCATCCTGTCTGCCACTGCAGTGTCACTCCTAGATGGGTCACGTGTTTGTGCCGCCCACTCGTGTTGCTTAGCATAGTCATCCAGCTACCTCGGTGCAACCTTTTGGACATGAAAACACTATTGTGAGGTGTGAGGTGTTCAGAATAGACTGGAAATGAGTGGAAATTAAGGTTATTGAGGTTAATAATAGCATAGGAGCAGAGAAACCAACAAATTCTGTGATTTTAGCTGTTTTTATGCTTTTTAAAAAAAAAATACAGATCCAAAACACAAAACCCAGAACCCAAAACACGGAAGGGTGGTTTTGGCAAAACCAATCCAGATCCAAAACACGAAGAAAGATCCAGATCCAAAACCAAAACACAAAACACGAAAAGTGGCCGGTGCACACCCCTAATATATATATATATATATTTATTTCCCTCTGCCCCCCCATCTCTCTTGTCTGTCCCCCTCTCTTATTCCATGTCTCTCTTCCCTTCCAATATCTTTCTCCCTCCACCTCTCCCTGTCTATTTTTTGTCTCTCCCTCCCCACCACACCTCCCTCTCTTTTCATACCTTTACCACATCCACCTCCTTCTGGGAGTACTGGAAGTGAGTAGGCCATACAGTCACCCTGCTCATCCGGCGCTGAGACCTAAAATGTAAATCAATATTTTGTAAAAAAAAAAAAAAATGTTTGAAATGTATTTATAAATGTTTCTTTTATTTTGTTTTGTTGCCAATGTGTTATAGATAGCATTGTGTATCAATTTACCTGTGAGTCGAGTGATTTGTGCGATCATTCAGATGTGGGGAAAGGAGATATCAAGGTGAGCTACTGTATGAAGGAAAATAGGATTGGTGTCAGCTTTTTGGTGTGTTGATCGTTTTACGAAGTTCAACGGTCGGGGGGAGGGTATTGAGCCTCCGGGTGACTGGGATGAAGTTACGCCACTGAGAGGGACAGTGATATTGCTGCAGTCCTTGCTCTTGTTGGAAAGTAAATCTTTGCCCACAAAATTTTAACCACGTTTCCGAGCTGTTTTCTGGCAGGATCTTGTCTATACTAGCTGTAAGTTATAGTAGTGTAAAGAACATATAATGCCTGTTCTGATATATAGTACCAAGTCCAGCATCAAGCTTACTAATTGTTTTTTTCTACCATCGCTATCATTAAGAGCTGCACAGGAAAATGATGCACAGTTGATCGTGGGCCTCTAAGTTTGGTATGGGGAGTTAAGAAATTCCATCAATTGCTGTACAGGCAGAAATTCACCCTGGAGACTGAGCACCAAACACTAGAGGGTTTATTTACTAAAGCGCAGATTTTTTAGAAGGGGAGATGTTGCCCATAGCAACCAATCAGATTCTATCTATTATCTTCTATCAGGTGGTAGATAAATGATAAGAATAATCTAATTGGTTGCTATGGTATCCATTAAGTATCCAAATCCAATCCTAGAATGGGAGTAGCAGCATTGATGGCAGCTCGCCTGCAATGATGTCATTGTTCTTGGGTGCTCATCATAAATTTAGGGGAAACAAACAACATGGCAACACTGATCTAACAAGTTCTCCCTTGCCACAGTCTGAGGAAGTACATAAGCTACTGTAAATAATCAGCTACTGGTGACCAAAAAGCTATTTGTCAGAGAAAAAAGGAACAATCCAAAGTTTTTTAAGTGACTCAAGACTGTCCCAAGGTTTTAAATCGTATTTGTTGCTGATTTTGTGGTGGGAAAGACCAATTGTCAATATGCCAGAGAACCTTAATATGTGAGATGAGGGAGGTGATACCACCCAAACCTCAAAACAAAATCTTACATACATTGAATGAAGGCCACTTGGGAACTGTTAAAATTAAAAATTAGGCAAAAAAACTATGGGCCTGATTCAAAGACAGTTGCAAATGCTGTCCCAGCTGTGATCCTGTATGCAGCGGATGTGCGAATATTTGCAAATGCAGCAGCCTCTGGGATTTTTACTGAGACACCCAAAGATGGCGACTCAGATCTGCCGCTTGTGCGGGAAGACACAACCATTGGACACAAATTGGTTGATCAACAAACTTCTGAGTAACCCCATGTTCATGCAGAATGGCTGAAGTAAGTAAGATGGCGGAGCCAATTTTTACTGCATATGGTATAGCAGTTGATACGCCCCTGAAATGGTCACAACATGCCTGCATTTTAGTCGCCACCCGCTCCCCGTTGCCACCCACAAACGGTCCCTGCCTGTCAATCACTTTGTGAATATATCCTTGTGGCACAAGCACAGTATAACTCATACGCATATGCAGTAAAAAAATGTTGTCCATTTTCAAAAGCATCTTTATTATGACCCTCTCCGAATCAGGCACTATACAGTATGTGGCAATTGATGGTGAAATCGATAGCTTGACAAATCAGTGTTCAGGATGCATGTCGGTGCAAAATTCTCTAGTGGCACCTTTAAGGTGCACATTGACGTTGCAGGACTGTTTTCTGTTGCAGTTGACGCCCACTCCAAATAGCCTGAAATTATAACAATAAAATAAAATCTACCAAAAGCAGCAGAGGTGTGAGAATAAACTTTTTTCTCTTTCACAGAACTCTGGCTCTAGCACAATCACCCGTTTAGCATAAAGCTGGAATTGCTACAATTTTGACAAATGTTTGCTGACAATAGAACAGATGATGTATATGTACCAATGTTATTTCAATAAAACCAGATGCCCTTATATTACTCTTTTAATTATTAACATCATGACTGGCTACAGAACAGGTAAAGCATCCATTATATGCAGTACAATGAGCAAAAGCTGATAATCTTGAGTTGTCCTATTTGTTGAAAAAAAAGAATAATGAAACACAAACAGTGGAAATGGAATTGTTGATAGAGGCTTATTAAACATGAACGTGGAGCTCCTCAGTAAATAAACAAGGTGGAAAAACATGCTCTTGTTGAAAAAAGATGTACAAGATTTACAAATGTTTAACCAGGTCTGGTTCCAGTGTCACCTGGACCTATATTATGGTACATATTACTGTCATTTATTTTAAGTGCATTTCTGTTTATTTTCAAATTTTTCATTATAATACTTTAGCAAATGATCCCTTATTGTGGCTTTCTAGAAGACCCTTATTCAATATAGGGCCATATTAAATTTGGGAGTGAAAAGTCTGCGCTGGACTTTTCGCTCCACATTGGAGGTTTTGCAGGGATAAAGTATCGGGCACGCGCCCGCTTTATCCCTGCATTCAATTAAGATCCAGCGAAAACAGGACCTGGCGGAGAGGTAAGTATCACAAAAAATTCGGGAATTTTCGGGAATTCTTCCTAGGGACCCCCTAAAGATGTCCTGTCATGGGGGATCACTATGGGAACCCCCATTTTTCCCTGCTGAAGCTAATTAGGGGTTTTAAATAGCCGCGGCAGGTGCTTTTTTGCACCTGTGACGAAGTGATGCACTTACATTTTTTTTGTCTAAAAAATAACAATGGCCATCAAATTTGGGGTACATGAAAATGGGTGCAGGCATATTTTTAAGTCCCTAAAGTGCATTTTTAAAATTCTTCAAAAATGCACCTGCCGCTACCAACCGCAATGAAGAAAATACCTGCCGCATACATGGGAACCCCTCTGGAATCTATTTTGCTACTTTAGGATTTTGCCCCCTATATTTTTTTTTTAACCCCAAAATTCAAGTTAATTTTTGGGGTGTACCAATTTTTTTTTAACTTTTTTTGACACAGATTCTTTTTAGGGGACACTCCCAGGGTTGCACGCTATTTTTTTAAGCCTGCACCCCTAAACCCCAATTATGCACTTTTGTTTCGCCATGTAAAACATGGTGAAAAATTATCCCTGTTTTTTAACAAAGACTTTTTGCCCCGTTGAAAAGTCTTTGAAATTGAATACGGGGATAATGCAAAAAGGCGAAAATGACGTGGCATACTGTGGGGGCTCTAACGAGTTTTCGCTTCAAATTGAATACTGCCCTTATGGTGCGTACACACTACACGATATGCTCCCTGAGCGATATCGTGTAGTGTGTCCCCGGCAGGCTGTGCTCAATGTCATTCATGACATTGAGCACAGCCGCTGAACGATATCATTAACGATATCGTTCAGCGCCGGGCTCTCTCCCCCATTCCCCAACATGCAGCAACCTGACGAGGTCGTCAGATTGTGCTGCATGTTCAGGTGATGGACAATGTCGGAAACGACCAGCGGGAGAGCGCATCGCTGGTCGTTTCCGACATAAAAGTGCACGATTTGTGCACGATTACTGAGCGATTGCACGTTTACGATGTCGTAATCGTGCAGTCGCTCAGTAATATCGCCCAGTGTGTACCCACCATATGTGTGTGTTTTACTTTTCTAAGAATAAATAATAGAGATTTTACAATTGTGCTGTTCTTTCGAGATCAGTTTTAGGATTTAGGATTAGGTTCTGTGATGTAATGGGGCTGATGCATAGTTGAATGTGTCAGTATTTATTTGAACATATCTTGTATGTTTTTGCACTGTGGTTGATGCTAATTTATATAGGCCCATAATGTGAGAGTGAAGTGAGTGCAAAATACTTAGCATGACCATGTAATCTCCAATTGAGTTGATGTTAAAGCCTCGGGAAAGAGGCTGAGCAGAGTCTGCAAATTTAGTGTCAGCGGCCCTGCCTGGATCCAAAAATAAATAATAAATATATATATATATATCATGGAGAACATGGAGTCCACAGAAATTACACAAGGCAATGTTAGCGGTATTACCGCTTTAGACAATTTCTCAGTATTAAATTAAATATATATATGTCATAAAATTACCTTGACTTGTCTGCTCTTACATATATGGGGCTGTGTTTAATGTACATTTAGCAAGTAGGTGTATGTACACTGATACTGCTACTTGGGGAGAATATTGATGTAATAATGCTCTGTGACATTGTTTATCTGCAGGGCTGGATTAAGGGGGGGTGTCAGGGGCGGTCGTCCCTGGGACCCCACACACAAAGGGGCCCCCACCACTAGCACACGCATCCCTACACCAGCCAAAGTGGGGGAGTGGCCTAAAGCGCAATTCCTAAGCAGGTGCAGTGCAGCTGCTTGAAGGGCAGTCATCAAGGCTGTGACTGACCCGGCCGGCAGCTACACGCAAGAGTCCTAGCTGACACTTCTGCTATGACATTTGGCTAACTATTATTATAATGAGGACTAACTCTATGGTGTAGTGTGAAACTGCAGGCATAACATCAGTGACACACCTGGCAGATGTGTAACAATAAGGATAACAGTGTAAGCATTTGCTACATTGCCTAGAGGTTTTGGGGTCTGCAAATCCATTACACTGTACTGCACAAGATCAGAGACGCTTGGTCATTCTTGCTTAGTTTGCGACTGCAAAAGCACCAAGCTGTTCCTATGTGAGAATTCAGAACTAAAAAGACTCCAATTGCGACCACTAAACATATCACACTGGTGTTTCCATGTGACTGTTAGTAATTAGTGATACCTGCGCTCTGAGTTATTTTTGATTTGTTTAGGAGAGCAGCTGCATGTGTAGGTGACAAACCCAGTACGTATAGCAATAATGTAGATGACGCACTGCGCTCTTCCTTTGTGATGGTGTTAGTATACTCAAATTAGGGCGAGTATTGATGTAATGGGAAATAAAATCTCTCAAATTCAGCCCACAATAAGTTGTGACAAGCACCAAAACATATGACTTTACTAATCTTATACAGGTAAAATATAGATTCCAAAACAATTCATATAACATGCATCTGCATATATATTAAGAGAATATATACGTGGAGTTGATATGTATCAAGAGTCCAACGGGTTTAAAGGTACATGTCAACCTCCAAATCCTTATACTGTTCAGATCTTCTTTGTTGGGCCCTAATATGCGGATCCGTATAAAAAGTGAGAAAATGTATAAAGAATATATAGAAAAATATGAGGAAAATGTGGAAAAATACAGAAAAAATTGTAAAAATATAAAATATATAAGGCACTGGTGTCATTGGGCTGCCAGTGGGTAAAGGTCTGTAAGAGGTAGTCACTAATGTGTTTGAGATCTAAGCGGCATACTGCTGATCTCAATAGAAAGAGGAAAGTCTGTGTGGTTAGCAGTGGGTTGCAGGGCAGGATTTCATGATGTTCTTGGAGCTCGTCAGTCTAGGGGTGATGCAGGGGCTCCGGACAGAGGGCCTGATTCAGAGCCGGATGCTATTTGCGCTCGCTTGTTCAGAAAAAGGGTCTGGATATTTAAATTGAGCTCTCGCTCTTTGCGGTCTGTTGACGCCTCTATGTCTGAGCGAACGAACGAAACATGCGCTCGCTATTTTGTAAAGACACCCCCTGGCCGCTCGCATCCTACGTCATCTCCGCTATTTATTAGATTAATCGAGTACATCGAAAGGCGTCTGAACTGCTCGCAGTGCTTGTGGTTAAATTTTCCTACCGCAATCATGCGAACAGTTCAGGCTAAGAAACAACCAAGTGACATGGTCGATGACGCTACTTTGTTAATTATGCACACCCTTAAAACGCCTGTTTTGACCGTTTGGCACGCCTGCGTTCAGATCACCACTCCCCGTTTTCAAGCATCTTCCCCTGTTACCACCCGCAAACGCCTCATCCTGTCACTCAAATTAGCAGGCACTCGCTATTTTGCGTGCGCTCGGTTTCCGACCGCAATGACTGGTTGGCGCATGTGCATTACGACCCATACGCATGCGCAGTTGGAGCGAACGAGCGGCCGCTTATGAGCGGCTCTGATTCAGGCCCTGAGCTGCCTTTTTGGATCACAGGTATCCCTGGGTGAGTCTTGTTATGGACGTCCCTCATGGTCTGGGTATCACGGAGGTATCGCTACTGTCTTGGGAAGGGGTTTACCCAGTTTGGGCTTGTTGTGAGTTTGGCGAAGGGTGTCCCTTCCACTACAGAGACTCACCTGGTATTCCTTGTGCTGTCTGTCTCCTTATTCCATGATCCAGTCTGCCTGCCGTCTGCTTCATCCTCATCTGCTGCTGGCTTCTTCCAGGTTTAGTATGTAGTGGAAGGGACACCCGGCGACCGTTGTCTAAGAATTACAGGACAACAACTCTATCATTGTGAAACCGCCCGACAAGGGAGGGAGTATAGTCGTTTTAAATAAGAGCGACTACATACAAGAAGCGAGCGGGATTCTAGGGGGCACAAGTACATATAAGAAGCTAAAACAAGATCCCACAAATCAAATCAAGAAGTTAGGCACACATCTTAAAATGGGTCTAGAATTAGGAGTACTCTCATTCCAGGAGTTCCATTTCATAACCACACAAAGCACCCAATAATTCCAGTCTTTTACTACATCCCCAAGGTACACAAAAACTAAAAAATTCCATCAGGGAGACCAATAATTTCTGGTATTGACACCCTGACATCAAACCTTTCAGAATATCTAGACCATTTCATGCAACCCTATGCAAAACAACAACCATCATACTTACAAGATACAACACAAATTCTAAATATACTACAAAATACCACCTGGGACGAGCAATCATGGTTAGTGATGGCCAATGTAACATCACTTTATTCAATTGTATAAGCTTGGGGCAAACCTCGTACTCTGGTGAAGATACATCGATGATGTAATCTTCATATGGCAAGGCAGCAAAGAATCATTACTCAACTTCATAGACACCATAAATCGAAACAATAACAACCTGATATTCACCACCAATCACAGCAGAACCAGTGTTGAATTCCTCGATCTGAGAATATTCATAGAAGACAACCAGATTCACACAAATACGTTCAAGAAAATGGTGGATGTGAATAGCTTTATTCTATCCACCAGTTTGCACCATCCAAATTGGCTAAAAACAATACCTAAAGGACATTATGTAAGGCTCAGAAGAAATTGTTCCAAATAAAAGATTACAGGAAACAAGGTAAAGAATTAATAGTACAATTCCAAGAAAAAAAATATGAAGAATCCACACTCAGACACATTCAAGGAAGTATAAGCAATGGAAAGAACAGATCTATTGAGATATAAAAATATAGAAGAATGCAGACAAACCAATGAGATATATTTCATAACTGACTATTCAAGAGAAGCCAAACAAATACAGACAAGCCTGATGAAACACTGGCCAATCTTAATGGAAGACAAAACATTGGCAGATCAACTACCAACAATGGCCCTCATTCAGAGCCACTCGCAAACAGCAGTACGCTCGTTGCGTTCCGATGTTGAATAACCGCGCATGCGTCGGTGTAACACTGCGCATGTGCGTACAGCAGATTGCGAGCTTTTTAGGTCTCGTTCATCAAATAGCGTACAGGAAGTGACATGTCAAATGTGATTGACAGAACAGGGCGTTTTTGGGAGTTGACGGGGGTGGAGATGGAAAAACGCCTGCGTGGCGAGGCGTTTTTGGGGCGTACATACATTAGCAGATGCGAGCGTAAAATGTGTTCGAACCGACTCATACGTCACTGGATGATCCTCTTTCCCTTCAAAATGCTTGCACAGCTTAGGGTCTGGATTACTCGACCACATTGGCGATGGCCTTCTCCTCCGTCCCGGGACTACACGATGTTGTTGCAATTAATCGCGGGAGGGCTGAAAAGCAATTAGTGTTGGATTGAAAACCGGCTTGGTATGTGTTTTGAAATCAGTTTTTTGGGATAGCACAAAACTGTACGCAGGTGGAAATCAGAGCTGCTAATGTCAGGATGACACAATCAATTTGCGTACATTTGTGGGGGTTTATTTTGCCCTCAATTTGGTGGTTAGGGCCTATTGTAACAATAATGTCATCATGTTTTAATTTTCTCACCATTTTATTTTTGCCTCTTGAATTTGCCTCGTTATATGAATTTTTAAACGTTCCTTAAAGAGCCCATTTTTTTTTATTTTTTTTTTATTTTTTTTAGCAAGTTTTTGCCTTTTGGTCCAGGATTAAATGTAACCCATTTGTACAATAATTTCACAATCCAATGTCAGTTTTTTGGTGTCAATTTATTGGTCAAACAAAAAATAAATTAATAAAAAATTTGGGGACATCTTTTTTTGGCAAAGATCTGTCCCAAAATCAAACAAATTGGCCCAACATAACTGTTGACATAAACATACAACAAAAAATTAAAAACATTTCACAAGAAAGGAGAGGGAAGTTTTGACCAGAAAGGAATATGAGCCAAGCACAGAAGGATTGTGGGAAAAGTCGCCATTGCTGTCACCGTTTTTTCACCCGTTTGGATGGGGGAGGGAGGGCGCCAGACCGGTCCAGGATGTCATCGGGCTGGCCTGTCCAGAGGCAGATGTTGTGGCCTCTGGACTAGGCACAGGGCTAGGCACATTTGGAGGATTGGCTGATGTTGTGCCAGAGGTGGAGGATCCTGATGTTCCGGCAGGAAGGGAGGTCGGCTCCACCATGTGCTGGCAAACGAGCTGCTCCAGGGCATTGGCGATGCGGATGTTGGCCCTGGTATTTTCCGCCTGGGCCTGACCAATGGTCACGTTGGCCGCAGCATTTTGCTCCAGGGCCTCAGCCACCCGTAGCAGACTGGCGTCCATCCTCTGCAGAATCTCCGTATGGAAATCCGATTTGAAATTGAGTTCTGTGAGGAGGGACACTGCCTGCAAGGGGGATTGCCCTGGACTGGCTTCTGCAGGGTCCTCAGCCGGATGTACTGGTTCCTCCCCTGCCGAGCCAGCAGAAATTCGGCGGCCAAGGCTCCCCTCTGGAGCAGACTCATCCGCCTGTGTCTCTGTTAGGAAAAAAGAGAAAAGACTCACATTATAATCTACATATTGGCACAATAACATTTCAGAGTTGGTGACATCAAAAGATTTACCTGGGACAACATGAGGAGCCGCAAAGTCTGGCATGTCCGTATCCATGTTGGACACGCCAAACACCTCCACAGGCTGCACACACCCCTGTGCCAGCTCTTCTAAATCCGTCAACTCCAATGACACAGGGGTGGGACCCCCACCTGTCCCCCTTGCATGCCTAGCCCTGTCCGCGAGTTTTTGCTTTAGGCGATATTTGAAGTCGCCCCATCTGTGGGAAAAAATGGAAGCCATTATCCTTTTGTTTAAAATGGTGTTTGTTTTTAGGGGGGGCAAGTGTTTACTTACCGCCGTTTGACATCCCGGGCTAGACGGACATAATCACCCACCCTATTGACAGCAACGGCTACCTCTTCCCACATTCTCCCCTTCTGGCTTAGACTCATATTCCTGTCTGCCTGTGGCAGGATGTCCACACACTTCTGTATCAAAACCTCCATCTCCTTTCTTGTGAAATGTGGCTGCCTTTTTTTTTTGGCAGCTTTGGCCGGAATACTGGGCCCAGCAGCCTCTTCCATGTCATCCTCCTCACCTATTTGTGTAAATATTCATATTTCACAAATTCACAACTTGCCCAATCTTATGTTTCAAATTAATCATTGATACAAAATGCATGAAAGACTTACCGCCTGACTCTTGGGCATTGTTTCCCTGGTCTGTCACCATGTCTGAGGTCCAAACAAGAAATACACCAGAATTTTAATGTGTTTTCATGACGTATTTATACATGCGTCCTTATTTTGCGGCCGCATCATTGATTGTGCGTTCCTATGATCCCTCCTTAATTTGTGCGGGAAACGAAACACTATTTATGGCTTGGTGTGTCTCGAGTCGAGGTGGCGTTTTTGGATTGTTGGAGGTTACCTTGGCTGGAGTTTCTTGTTTGCGGATAAAGGAGTTGGCGTTTGGAATTTATTTTGTTTGCTAGATTTGCGTTTTTATTTTCCGTTCTCTTTTTTGTTTTTTGTTTTTTTGGCCTCGTTTCTTGATTTGGTAAGTTTTGTGAAGTCTAACTTTTGATCAATTGTTGTCTCATTGTGTTTCTTCTTGTTTTAAATTTTTGGATCCATAATTTCATATATTTTAGCTTTTTATTAATTTCGGACCCAAAGACCTTTTGATTTGGACTCTTATATATTTGCTCTTGGTAAGTCCATTTTTTATCTTGTATTTGTGAACTAATTAGCGCATTTTTCTCAGTTTGTATAGTGACTTGTATTTGCGAACTAATTAGCGCATTTTTACTACTTACTATTGTGACTTGTATTTGCGAACTAATTAGCGCATTTTTACTCCTTACTATTGTGACTTGTATTTGCGAACGAATATGCACATTTTTACTACTTACTATTGTGACTTGTATTTGCAAAGTAATTAGCGCATTTTTAAATGCTTATTAATCCTGTAAAATTTTTTGTGGTTGCCCTTTTGCTTTTTTGGCAAACATTTCAACCCATTTTGATGTACTGTGTGCAATGTCGTTTTGCTCTTTTGCCAAATGTGTGTTTCGCATATTTTAAGTTTTGTCTAGCACAAAATTTAGAAACAAAAATGCACAGAGTGAAATTTGTCAAATTATTTTTGTGATTAATTTCAGTTTGGACGTATCATGACAATACCCCGGCATGTAAGCAGCAATGGCTGGTATCATCAAGCTAAGTTGTTTTTAATTTTCTTTTGGGGTGGGTCCAAAGCCTTACATTCCAATCTTGCCATTTCAGGTTGATCTTGGGCGGATTGTTTTGGCCATGCTCCCGGAAGCCGACCAACCTCAATCTCGTCCCAGGCGTAGGCATCGTAGGCGTGCAAGGCCCCAGATATTTCGAACACGTGTCACCCTTTTTGGAATGCCCGATGATGAGGTTTTAAGACGCTACCGTCTTCCTCCCAAAATCATCATAGACACTCTCTCATTAATAGAGAGTGATCTTGAGCGGCAAATTGACAGTCCTACAGCAATACCACCACTTACGCAATTTATGGCGGTGTTACATTTCTGTGCCTCAGGATCGTTTCAAACAACGGTGGGAATAGTGGCGGGCATCTCACAATCCTCCTTTTCCCGGATCCTGAGGGCAGTGATGGAGGCACTTTTCAAGCACCTCCATCATTTTATTCAAATGCCTTTGGATATGGGTGCCCTTAGTGTGGCCAAGGCCAATTTTTACCAAATAGCTGGCTTCCCACACATCATAGGGGTTATGGATGGTACTCACATACCACTTCAGCCTCCAGCATGGCTGGAGGCCATATTTCGAAACAGGAAACACTACCACTCCCTGAATGTAATGGTGGTATGTGATGCCTCCCTCCAGATCCTGTCCCTGAATGCAAAATTACCAGGAAGTGCACATGACTCCTTCGTCATCCGGCAATCAGGGATATGGCACAAATTAACCAACCTACAAGCTGGTGATGCGTGGCTTCTGGGTAAGTGGAGACCTTTAGTACATAACAATGTTAAGCTTGATACACAGTGATCCTGATGTTGTCTATTCTTTTTCACAGGAGACAGTGGATACCCTTGCATGCCCTGGCTGCTCACTCCTTATTTGGCTCCCACACCAGGTCCACAAAGTGAGTTTAATACCACACTTACAGCCACCAGGCAAGTGGTGGAGCGCTGTATCGGCCTTTTAAAAGGCCGATTCAGATGCCTCCACCGCTCTGGTGGCGAGCTCATGTATTTGCCGGATATGGTTTCGAAAATTGTGGTCCTGTGTGGGATCTTTCACAACATCGCCATAAGGAGTGGTGTTCCAATGCAGCCAGAGGATGCCTTACCTTAGGATGGCCCCCCCGAGGTTGGTCGGAGGTCAGTATGTGGGGGGGCCATACGCGATGATGTGGTGTCCCGATATTTTAGGTAATTATTGATCAAACAACAGTGTGTATACCCAGTGTGTTACGGTTTTTTAACGTTCATCTTTTTTTATATTAATTCTTGCACCATCTTCTGTTTGTTTGCATAATCTTTGGCACTCCCACGATGACTACTTCCTGCTACCCTTCAAAAACCTTTCTGTTGAAACTTCGGGAATATATTCTGACACCAATATTGCAACGCCATATTTTTGAAATCATGTGGGCATGGACCTTCGTCAACCAGTTCTTGATTTGTTGTGTGTTTGTTTAGTGTTTTTGGTATGTGGTGTTTTTCTGATTATCACTGTGTGTTTTGTTTGTGAGTGACCACTTTGTATTTTGATTTCTGTTGTGAATAAATATTTGGAGAGTGTAATTTGTTTCCTTTTTGGGCACGTTAGAAGCAAGTGTAAACAAACTCCCAAACGTTAATTTTACCTAAGGGGTAACCCAGTAATGAAGCAAGTGGAGCTAAAATGTAATATGTTTTCGGGGTACTAACCAACACAACAAGGAATCGTGTCAAATCAGTTGCCTTCGTAAGATTGTCCGAAGCAGTTTGGCCACCAAATAGGAACCTGAAAAATGGTGTAAACTATCATGTTGACCACCACAAAAAAGGAAAATGACATTGGTACTGGGAGGTGTTTCTTGTGTCTGTTTGCATTCAAAATACAACACACAATCTGTAGCGAGATTCTGTGGCAAACCTTGCTTGAAGAGTCTACTTATGTCAGTGTAAAGAATCTTGGATTTACTCCAAACGCATGAGACAGAGCTTGATTTAAAACTGATTTATTAAGAAACAATTTGTAAAAAAAAAAAAAAAAAACTAATTCCTAAGGAGGACCAACAGATGGTCAAGGCCCTGCATAAGCCCGGTGACCTGCTCCCGCATACGGCCCACACAATTCACTATCTCTTCCCGACGCCTCTGTTCCTCTGTGGGTGACAAAAGTTTGGGGATTAATAAATCAATAATGAAGCAACATTGTGAAAAAACACAAAACAAGCAAACCAAAACTTACAAGCTTGTGGGCCAAAAAAACATTACACGGATGAAACCCAGCATCCCAAAATGTCTAAGGGCAAAAATACAAGGGCCCTAAAAAAAAGGCACACAGGTGTGATATGTGTATGGTGACATCAGCAGGAACAGGTAAAGACAACCCCCAAAAATACCCTAAGGCGACAAAAAGTAAAAAAAAATGGGGACGACACATGATTACATACAAACAGTTTGTGGTGTCGAAAATAAACTTTCAAAACATACCGTTCTCCAAAACGACAGAGGCAGAAGCCACTCCCTGGACCACCTCGGAGGTGGCTACATTCCCCAACCCGAGGGGCAAGGTGTTTTCGGGATCCTGGGAGGGGGTATTTGGAGGAGGGACGGATGGAGGAGAGGGGGAATTGGGCTGGAGGGGAAGTAGGCCTGAAATTTCGGCCACAGGGTCTGGGGAGGAGGGGGTAATAGAGGAATTGGGGGTTGGAGAGAGGGGCCGGGACCGGCGTCTTGTGTGGCGATGCCGCCGTAGTGTTTGCTGTGCCCCTAAAAAATGACAAAAATATTGTGGTTAGTTTCAACAGGAAACCAAAAAAAAAAAAAAAAACCACAATAGGACAGACATGAAAACATGCACATGCAGATATGACTACAATGACTCAATAGGACAGACATGAAAACATGCACATGCAGATATGACTACAATGACTCAATAGGACAGTCATGAAAACATGCACATGCAGATATGACTACAATGACTCAATAGGACAGACATGAAAACATGCACACGCAGTTAGGGCCCACAAGATAAACTTGAAAACCACAGTCCAGAACACTTACTTTCCGCAATCTGCATGCGAAAGCATGCCAGCAAGCGGGGCGTCCGCCGGTGCAGGTCCGACCACCTGCGCTCCAGCCGGCCAATATGTCGGCGTGAGCCGAAGGAGCGCAGGCGTCGACGTACCTCCGCATATGCGGAATGCTTGCGCCTATTGGAGATGGGTGGAGGCTGACTGGTGATCCTCCTGTCCATCACCTCCGTCAGCACCAGCAGTTCGCGCCTGGTGAATGCGGCGGATCTCATGATGGCAATGGTGTTTTTTTGTCAAAATAGTTTAAATAAAGCACCACAAAAAAATTTGATTGGCTAATGTATTTGGGAAATTAACAGGACAAATTCTATTGGTTAGTGTATGAGTCATGTGTTCGACAGGGCCACAAATCTCTTGAGAGTTATGATAGGCTTGATGCAGTGACATGCGTAAGCAAATTTAAATAAAGAAATGAACCACAGAAAAATTGTGGGGAGGCAAACAAATAGAACAATTGTTTAATTGGGGCTAACATGTCTTTTGAACAATAAAAGCGAAGGTTTCAGCCGTACGTATTCTGCGAGCAAATACAAACACGGACAAGATTAAAGTTTATTGCATTGTGTTGAAAAAAAACAAACAATTAAGCTAATTGATACATTGATTGGCATGATACGATTGAGGGAGGTAGGCCGAAAAAACGAGCAGGTAATCGGAATCTGACAGTCCCACTTCCGGTTTGTACTTGTGCGTGCGTTCCCTTCAAGCCATTTCGGGGATGTACGCTCGCTATTTGGCACGCTCGTTAGTCAGAGGAGAGGTCGCCTGAGTTTGGGGCGGATTTTTAGCTGCGTACGAAAATACGAGCGAGTGCTTGAATTTAAATATTTTTTTACGTACGCCGAACGTGCGTACGCCCACTTGCGAGTGGGTCTGAATCAGGGCCTATATCAAAAGTAGTATTTACAAAAGCTCCAGATCTGAGACAGAAATTAGTGAAAAACCATATCAACCCAACAAGATGCACACAAATAACCCTAGAGATGGAAAAGCAGAAGAACGGATTCTAATCATGTGGGACATGTCAGGGATGCAAGAACATGGGCCGGTTTAGTACTAAACCTAGAGCAGAATTCTATTCAACGAATATGGGAAAATCATATACCATCAAAGAAAGACTTACTTGCAACAGCAGAGGAATCATCTACCTTCTTGAATGTGCATGTCATAAGCAATATGTGGGGAGAATGACAACACATACATAATATCAAAAAGGGAGTAGAAGACCATAATCTATTGAGACACTTCAACAACAGCATTCCACAACAGCAATCCTGAGATAATACAATTCTGAGGTGTCCAAGAAGTGAAGCCAAACTGGAGAGGAGGAAACTACGCCCACAGGCTAAACGAAATAGAGCTGAGATGGATGTACAAATTGAAGACCTTTGCACCAACTAGACTAAATCTTGACAATTAAATAAAAGCAATTATATGCAAGAAATAACAGATAGGACATATGGACAAATGCAGCTCAGGAAGATGATTATACCACTCCATCAATAACATGGCAAGTGATAATCCACATACCAAACACACCAATACAATTATATTATATATCGGAATACGGTTACAATGTCCTTTATCATATTTTCATGAAGATGCTAAATTACACCATCCTTTTACTATTCACCCCCCATGCATATACCAGTCAGTGGGCCCCCATATAATGTTCCACTAGGACAAAGAGAAGACATCCCTAAATCAAATAAATCTAAACCCAACTTTGTCATACAATATTCAAATCTGACACTCAAAATCAGCTAGCCTATGCATCTATGAATTTCCTTTATAATACTGAACATATCATAATCCTACCCTATCTCACCAGGTTATAATTAGGGAAGTGCGCCTACCCCTGTGTTTGTTTTTATTTTCGGTATTGGATCTGTATTTTCTTCGTGTTTTGGATCTGGATCTGGTTTTGCAAACACCCTTGCGTGTTTTGGTTTTGGATCTGGATCTTTTTAAAAAAATTATAAAAACAGGTAAAACGACATCATTTGGGCCTCTTTTTGTTCCTGCGATATTATTAACCTTAATAACATTTATTCCCAGTCATTTGCAGTCAATTTTGACCACCTCACAATATTGATTTTTTTTCATTTAGGTTAGGCTAGGGCCAAAATGTTGCATCCAGCTAACTGGCTGACTAAACTAAGCGACAGCAGTGGGCGGCACAAACATGTGGCCATTTTAAAAAAATGAAAGGGGCATACAGGAGATGCTGAGTATGGCCATTACAATACAACTGAGGCAGCAGCGATTGATGACACAGGCAGCACTAGGTTGCCGCTGTTTGATTATAAGTGCGTCTAACGCACACGCACACACAGAAAAAAAATACACTTATTATTTACTTTTATTTTTTTGTGTCCAGAATTTGGGGCCCGGAGCACCCTTGACCGAGGCAGCAGCGATTGACGACACAGGCAGCACTAGGTTGATGTCTGAATAAGTGGGCTAACGCACACGCACACACACAGAAAAAAATACACTTTTTATTATATAGATTTTTTTTTTTTACCCACAATTTGGGGCCCGGAGCACCCCTGACCTAGGCAGCAGCGATTGACAACACAGACAGCACACTACCAGCCCAGATGGACACAGCACAGCAGCCCAGATGGACACAGCAGACAGCACCAGCCCAGATGGACACAGCAGGCAGCACCAGCCCAGATGGACACAGCAGACAGCACCAGCCCAGATGGACACAGCAGACAGCACAAGCCCAGATGGACGCAGCAGACACCACCAGCCCAGATGGACACAGCAGACAGCACCAGCCCAGATGGACACAGCAGACAGCACCAACCCAGATGGACACAGCAGACAGCACCAACCCAGATGGACACAGCAGACACCACCAGCCCAGATGAACAAAGCAAGTAGCACCAGCCCTACACTACCCAACCTCCCTGTTGGAGTGAAATGGCACCGATGCGGGCTCCTCCTTATAAAGCAGAGACGAAAGCTCGCAAGCCGCGAGATTTCATCTCTGAGGTTTTGACTCGGTTTGAGTTCCGGGGCTAACGGGGAACCGAACGCACATTCTGTTCTTGCCCCCGATTTCTAAATTCGGGTGGGTTCGGATCTCTGAGATTTGGACCCGCTCATCTCTAGTTATAATAATTACTATACATAGGGGAAGAACATACATGAGCACTTGATTTACCATGACCAATATTCACAGATATAGACAAACTTACACACACCTTTAAATGTGTTTACATACTATAAATGCACCAAGTTTTAAATCACTATATAAATATAAGACCATCAATGGTTAAAATATACTAGAATGACCACCAAGAACAAGAGATAATTTAATCTGGATTAATTGACACAATGTGTTCATATACCGACATAATGTGTTCACATATTTTTATGTCACCCATTATTTTAGTAATACGTTTTGCTATACTCTTAACAATAAATAGAAATAAACACTCGGAGGCATATATGGATTTAAAGAGGTCACAGCCGTAAATTTATTTAATCAAATTAGAATTGTAATTGAAAGATCAGAGGCAGCAAAGCGGTGCTCCTGGGCCACAGCCCGATAGAAAATCTGACTAAATAATTAAAGAGGGCAGATCCCCGCTCTAGCATAAACTGGCCAGAAATGCTACCATTCCCCTCTAATTGGCACAGCCCTGATGCCTCCCTAAGATGATGGCCTAGTCCCCCCTTTAGGAGAATAACTAACTTGCCGCTATCAATAGGAAAATGCCACTCAGGCACTCTTACGCCAATAATAGGCTGCCCAGGAGCACTGCTTTCCGCCAGGCTGTACCTCCACCTGTTGGAATGAAAAAGAAACAGGGAAATTGCACAATCCAACAAACAAAACAGTAAACAAACCACATATGTCGGGTGGGTGGGCGGGCTTGCAAAAACTGGCAAGAGGAAGATGGCTCCTCTACCCTGGCTGTATATGGGACTTAGCAGAGGCCTTGCCTCCTGCTAGGCTACAATTCAGCCGAGCCCCGCCACCTGACTAGAAAAAAATAAAATAAAATTATTTTTTAAGCCTCAAGAAAAACGAAAAGGTCCTTAAGGAACCATTCCAGACCCATACCCGTGAGGTGCACTCCATCTGACCTATAAAAACTCTCCTCTTCATATCGTAAACGCGGATGGTTATCCACACGCCCCTCATTTTTGGTAACAAACCTGGATACTGCTGCATTGACCTTTCTTAACACCTTATCCAATGCCACACCCCCTTGAGACCCTCTCCAAAACCGTCTTGGCACTATTTCTGACCACACTAAACCTACACTTGGCCACCTCTCTACGATTATCACCAATCCCTCCTAATTGCATGAATGAACTCAATGCCTTTGCAAGTACCCAGATTGTTACCTCCCAAATGAACCACCACCCATTCAGGGGTCCCAAATCTAGCTTCTGCCGACCACAATGCATTTAAAAGGCCGGACCAGTGCATAACCCTAAATCTGAACCACTGTACCTTGCAACACCTAACAAGTTACGGGCCTGAAAGGCCAAAGGATGTTTGCTAGCCCAGTAAATATATGAATGGCCTGTGAACCACACACGACAATTAGTCATCCCGGGAGTACCTGCAAGAAGGGTTAATCCCATCAGAATTTGTAACAAATATTAAAACGACCTAACCAGGGAAAGGAAAACAAATAGTTGGGTGACCCATCTTGAGGGGGATAAACAGAAAACCTCTGTGAGGATTAAACTTAAACTCCCCCCAAGCTCCATAGCGGTAGTAGGCATAAGGCCTCTGGGTTTTCCAACAAACTCGCTAGGAGTGCGGTGAATCATGCAGCTGATCCCCCCGCAAATAAGTGTTATACGCAGAAGATTTCCATCGCCCCAATTGTTTTAAAGAATCTGCGGAAGCACCGGCCGCTGGTGCACATGTCGCTGCCCCAATTCTAAACGAGTGCGTTCCAAACTGATCTAAAGGCAAGTCTAGTGCAATCAAACAATTTTGAAAAACCTTTGCAAATTGAAATTTAGACAGTGGGGTACGGTCAGCGTGGACTAGCCACTTCGCGCCACCAGAGGGGAGCATGCTGCCAAAGCGCTCAGCCCAACTGACCGTATTTAGGGTGGAGTTTAGGGTGCACCGTAATAGAACCCCATTTCCCCTTAGCTAACTGATTGGTCTTAGATTTGTGAATGCGGCATAAAATAAGATCCTTTGTAACCACAACATTGCTAAAAAGCAAACCTGATGATGTAGAGGTCTTGTTAATTGCCACTAACTCCCCAATTCTAAATGCACTGAAATAGGCTAAAAAAATTGATAAACTAAATAGCACTGCTTCGTATTGGCCTGACGCGACCCCTGAGACTGTTATTATAACATCCCGTAACAGAGCGGGATCGAAAAGGACGCCTCCCGTCACCTAAAACCATTCGCTCCTTAGCCCAACCCCTCATCTCTTTCGTTAACAAGAATGATTTTCTGGGATTCGCCCCACCATGCAACTTTGAGAAATAACCAATGCAGCCGACATGGCAGCTTTGGAACGCCCCTATTCGTGCCAATTCCAAACGAATTGTAACATGCAATCATGAATCAGCTTACCTCCCTCTCTCACGTATGCAAGAAAGCCCTGCCAATCTTTCCAAGATGCAGAATAAGTTCTCAGGGTGCTCGGGGCCAACGACATCAATGCAAGTCTTTCGACGCCGGCTCGACAATCTGCGAGACATGCAAAGGACACGAATAGCCAAACTTACTAGCGCACAGGGCTAGAGCCTATCCCAATTACAACGAGACAAAGCGTCAGCAATATTGTTTTCCACACCCGGAACATGGCGAGCTCGGAATTTAAATATGCTAGCGCAAACATAAAAGGGTTAAATGTCTCAACAAACGTAAAACTGGAGGAGATTCCGACCTCTGATTCTTGATGGTGTGCACCACCCCCAAGTTGTCGCACCAAAAAACAATACTCCTATTTGTAAGCTTCTCGGACCAAAGCTCAACAGAGACCAGGATTGGGAAAAGCTCTAGTAGCAGAAAGTTCGCGGTTAAACCGCACCTCGTCCACGATTCGGGCCAAGGTTGCGCACACCAATCGCTTTCTAAGAATGCTCTAAAACCGAACATACTGGATGCATCAGTAAATAACTGAAGTTTGCCGGAAGCCATATGCGCACCCCGTTAAACTCCCGCAAGAACATAAGCCATACACAAAGGTCCTCTCGCATGTCCTGTGATATGCGAACCAGGTGGTGAGATTTTGCCACCCCCGCTGTGGAACGTTCTAAACAACGACAAAAAACCCTGCCGGTAGGTATCACTCTGCAAGCAAAATTCAAAAGTCCTAGAAGAGATTGCAATTGTTTAAGCAAAACCTTTTTTTCGCCAAAACAAAAGCTCCCAATAGCTCCCCTAACTTCCTAACCTTCTCTAATGGCAACCTGCAGAGGCCTAGCATGGTATCGATCTCAATCCCGAGGTAGGATAAGCGAGTAGTCGAGCCCTCCATTTTATCTCGAGCGATGTGAACCCCGAGTACGGTAAACAATGCCTGCAATGAAAAAAGTAAATCCCCGCAAACTGAACTTTCCTCTGGATCCACCAACAAAAAATCGTCCAGGTAATCTGCTATGCCTCCTTGACCCGTACCCGCCTGCATGCACCATTGCAGAAAAGAACTAAAATGCTTGAAAAAGGCACAGGAGATGGAACAGCCCATTGGGGGACATTTGTCAATGTAGTACTGACCCACAAGCTTAAAGCCCATATATTTAAAGGAATCAGGGTGAAGGGGCATAAGTCTGAAGGCGGATTCAATATCCACCTTGGCCAAGAGCGCTCGTTTCCTGAAACCTTGTACTATCTCGAGGGCTTGCTCAAATGACTGGTACCTCACTCTGCAATCCTCCGCATCAATAGTGTCTTTGACCGACCCCCCTTCTGGGTAAGAAAGGTACTGAATTAAACAAAACTTGCCCTGTTCTTTTTTGGGAACCACCCCCAATGGTGAGGTGCACAGATCCAGGGGAGAGGAAAAGGGTCCGCACATGCGGCCCAACTGTACTTCAGCATCTACCTTATGCAAGGCCACATCCGGATGATCCCACAAGGACCGTAAGTTCCGTTTGGAAACCACATGGATAACCCTAGTTAAAGGAAGGCGAAAGCCGTTGCTAAAACCGTCGAGCAACAACGCTGGTTGCACCTTGAGAGGATAGCGGCCTAACCACTTCTCCAACTCCGCTAACTTGATAGGGGATGCTGCCTTACTTAGAACCGCTGCGTTGTTCTCTGCGGTATTCCCCCGGCCTGCACCGGTACTGCCACTGCTGGAGCATTCCTTGGCTGGGTGACTGCTACTGCACAACATGCAGATGTGCCGGTATCTGCAACCTGTACCTCTGCTGCACTGGGCATTATTGAAGGCGCAACATTTTCCCCGCCCGACCCCTGTTGGGACAGAACACCTGGGAAAAGGCAGTTTCCTGGCCACACCAGCATCCACGGGCACTTTGGTTTGCTGTGTGACTTCCAGCCAGACTTCAACATCTTTGAAGCCAAATTGTAAAACAGCCTGACCCTCTTGTCTCTGCATGTACTTCAAAACATTCATGTATTCGCCCGGCCTGGTTTCTATGTAACATGCCGCAAAAACATACATGCCGGTCAACCAATTAGTATATGACCTCCTAGCCTTCTCTGCAATGGCCCCTGCGGACTTCGCCTGATCAAGCACCATTTTAGCGTCTGCAGTCAACAAATTTGCCTCTTTTAACTCACTCCCGTACTTTTGACCGCAGGCCCCTAAGAATAGCAGTGAACCATATCACCAGATGTGTCTGGCACCTTAGAGGCGGACACCACCCTAGCTCGCATTGGGCTACCCTTTTCCCCTTTAAGCTTCTGTGCAAAGTATTTAATCAATTTACGCGGCCTGCCGGAGGAGGTGGATGAACTGCTGGAAGAGTCAGAAGTAGTGGAAGGGGCGCTGCGCCGCGGGGGACAGCATGCTGACCAAGTCCTGCAGAAGACGGTCCAGCCACAGCGGATTGTCCAGATAGTCCCTGTCCCTCACTGCGCAGTGCGCCCACCACGGCTTGAATTGACAAATCATCCATGCCAACTGTGATCGAATCAACTTGCGTAGACATGGAAGTAACGGGGACTGGAACCTGAGGGCTCAAAATGGCAGGGTGAGAAGGTGGAGGTGGTGTGGCCACCACGTGTGGAGTGGAAGGCAGGAGGGTGGGGGAGCCTGGGAAGCGGGTGGAGGAGGGGGTGTGTGCTGGACCAGGTGGCAGGGGGGAATCGGTATGAAATACTGCCCGGCAGCGCATGGTCGACCATAGCAGAGTTCCCGGCAGCGGAAGCCAGACAGCGCTGGAAATCCCGATCATCGATAGGTAAGTATGTTCTAACTAGGGATGTGCAGGCTCGGTTCTACTCGGTTCCGTTCGTTTTTTTTTACCGAATCTTATTGGGTTTCAGCTGTCACGAGTTTTGGATAGCCAATAAGATTCGGTAAAAAAAAATGAACGGAACCGAGTAGAACCGAGCCTGCACATCCCTAGTTCTAACCTAACCTAACCCTAACCCTCCTTAGGGGTGCCTAACCCTAACCTCCCCTCCAAGTGCCTAACCTCTAATCCCCCCCTTCCCCGCTGCCTAAACCTAAGTCCCCTGGGGGGTGCCTAACCCTAAGTCCCCCTCAGGGGTGCCTAACCCTCCCTCCCCCTAGTTTAACCCTCCCGGGGGGTACCTAGCCATAAGTTCCCCCCCGGGTGCCCTAAACCTAACCATCCCCCCCGTGGCTGTCCGCTCGCGGCGCCCGGCATCCCTTCGATTGGGATGCCAGGCGCCGCTCTTCCGGCGTCGGGAAAATGTCAGGCGTCTACATCTAGACACCCAGCATTTCACCCTCGCTGGGATATGACAGTCGGGAAGCCGGCTGCCGGTATTAAGGGAGCCGGCTTCCCGATTGTATACCGGCAGGGGTGGGGCCTTTGTGAGCATGCCTGCGGGGTGGTGGGAATGATGGGGGAACTGCTGGTAAGGTTGGAGGAAACCCGCAGCCCCCAGTGCCTGGGGGTCATGTGCAGGAAAACCAGGGGTGACAACGTATTGCAGGGGGGCTTGCTGTAACACAGAGGGGGCGCGGGCATAGGGAGGGGCCATTACAGGCAAGCTATAATGCTGCCCGGCACCAGTGAAATAAGGGGACCTTCCTGGGTACATAAAAGAGGGGGTTTCTGGAGCACTTGTACATGCGGCCTGCCTGGATGTAATGTGTCCGAATGGGACACCGCTGGAGAGGGAAAGGCCAGATATGCAGGCATCATGGGGGTACTGGGTGCCCTGGGCGGGATAGAATTGGCTGGGGAAGGTGAACCCCTGTTGCTGAAAAGGAGAGGGGAATCCCCTGTCCTTGCATGGCCTCCCATGTTCCTAAAACTGAAGGGGCAGGGGGAGGGGCTGTTGCGGGGGAGCAGGGGGTCGCTAAGTGGCTGCGGGAACTGTAAAATGGCCACCGGGGCCTGGTGGGAGGGGCCAGGCACCATTGCTGGGCGCGAGTCTGCCGGCGCGGAAGCCTGTGAGGAGGCCTGGTGGGAGGCACCAG
The DNA here is from genome assembly GCA_031769625.1 of Taudactylus pleione. Taxonomy (NCBI): domain Eukaryota; kingdom Metazoa; phylum Chordata; class Amphibia; order Anura; family Myobatrachidae; genus Taudactylus; species Taudactylus pleione. The sequence continues at coordinate 9,471,826 of JAUIMM010001030.1, read as the reverse complement.
AGCCGCCTGCGGCACCCGCGGCCAGCCATGCTGTAAGGACAGAAGGTGCGGGTGACTGAGCGCTGGCGCCGGAACCCCCGGCTCGCGCGCTCACGGGTGCAAGAGGCGTGACATTGCGGCTAACTGTGTGAAGCGAGCCATGCCTGGATGGAGCTGGGGCCACTGCTGTGAGCGGCCTGGAGGCTTTAATTAGGCGGCGGGGAGGGGGTGCTGATCGGCGGGGACGGGGCATTACAGGAGGCTTGCAACACTGGGTGGTAAATGAAGGAAATCAAGGTAGCTGGGGGGAGACAGGAGGAGTGGGGTAAATGGGATGAAAGGAGTAAGGATGCAAAGGAATTAAGTGAAATTAAGAAAACAAAAGGGGTGCAGAAAGTACAAATTTGTGTGAAAACGTGATACTTAGCCAGCTTGCAAAAACTGCCAAGAGGAAAATGGCTCCTCTTCCCTGATTTAGCAGAGGCCTTGGCTCCTGCTAGGCTACAATAGGTTATAATTTTGAAACCAGCAAAACTCCTAACAAAACAGGGATGCTCATTTTTCCTCAAACTTATGTAAGTATTCGGACTCTTAAATGTATCACACTTCAAATCACCTTATAAACAAAGGACCATCAGAAGTTAAAATGCACCAGATTGACTGACAAGAACGAGAGCCAATGAGGATAATATAAACTAATTGTCACAACCACCAATGAGAAGTACGCAATACCAGCTTAAAAAGGAGCTAAGCGCATACAGACAATGCTGCATTTCCCTGGAAGAAAACTGCAAAGCGGTTGAAACGCTTTGGGACATTTCCTGATACTACAGACAACAGCAAGCCTAATCCGTGAACCTACATTACAGCGGTCACTTGACAGACTCGGAAGAGACCAGCAGCAGATGAGGACGAAGAGCAGAAGGCAGTGAGACCGGACCCTGGAATAAGGAGACAGACTGTTCAGGGATTACCTGGTGAGTCTATGTAGTGAAAGGGACACCCATCGACTGGCTCGCAACAAGCCCAACCTGGGTAAACCGCTTCCCAAGACAGTAGCGGCACCTCCGTGATACCCAGACCCTGAGGGATGTCCATAACAAGACGCACCCAGGGATATCTGTGATCCGGAGAGGCAGCTCAGTCTGGAGCACCTGCATCACCCCTGGACTGATGAGCTCCAAGAACATCATGAAATCCTGCCACCCCACTGCTAACCACACAGACTTTCCTCTTTCTATTGAGATTAGCAGGATGCCGCTTAGATCTCTCTCAAACGCATTAGTGACTACCTCTTACAGACCTTTACCCACTGGCAGTCCAATGACACCAGTGCCTTATATATTTTATACTTTTACAATTTTTTCTGCATTTTTCCACATTTTCCTCATATTTTTCTATATATTCTTTCTACAGTTTATCACTTTTTGTTCATTTACGGATCCGCATATTAGGGTCCAACAAAGAAGATCTGAACAGTATAAGGATTTGGAGGTTGACATGTACCTTTAAGTTTAAACCAATTGGACTCGATACATAACTCCACGTATATTCTCTTGATATATATGCAGATGCATGTTATATGAATTGTTTTGGAATCTATATTTTACCTGTATAAGATTAGTAAAAGTCATATATGATTTAGTGCTTGTCACAACTTATTGTGGGCTGAATTGGAGAGATTTTATTTCACATTACATCAATACTCATGCTAATTTGAGTATACAAACACCATCACAAAGGAAGAGCACAACGTGTCATCTACATTATTGTTTCTGAAGCAGGAACTTTTAGTTATACTGCTAATACAGATAGCTAGGGCGGTATTCAATTGTGTTATCGTGCTTGATCTCCCATCTAAAGTGACTGGAGATTGCTAAGCGATATTCAATTGATTCTGATTGACGCGCCGATCGTGCCCAAAGAGGTCGGATTTAGCCACGTAAAATGGCTAAACCTGACCAAAAGTTCAGCTTGGGCACCAAAACGGGTCACTTTTCGCGCACTCCAGCTCGCCACCCCCGGGGGGTGTGAGCTAAAATGCAGGCGCCAGCGGCTATTCGTACCTGACAGGAGCAACAATTGAATCGCTCCTTTGGGCACGAAGGGGGGACAGCTGCTGGTACACACAATACCGTCCCTAGTGTGCTGCATAAAAGTCAAAATTGACAAATTGAAAAAGAGGGAGACAATTCAGATATAAGAAATTGAGTGTTGCTATGTGAAACTATTTATTTCAACAATACTAAATATAGAGATTTGTGCAAAATTGTTAACTATAGAAAGCATACAGTAAATAATGTTTCCACACGTAAATCTACATTTAAACATGAATATAGACAATTTTGGCAATAATGAGGAGGTTTCACAACCTGGCAAATTACTAAGGCCAAAACAGCTGTAACACCGCTGAGAAAGCACACTTTAACATAGAATACAATACAACTGACTATCAAAGCACCATCAATGTTTTAGACAATGAAAGAATAGAATAGAAACCCTGGATTTATTGAGCAGCGTTTTTTAAAAACCAACATAATCCATCTGCAAACAGGCCCAAATATGACTAAACTCAGACAGGCACGATAGCTGAAACAGCTGGTAAATGAATTAGTTTGGATAGGCAAGATTGATTGACAGGAAACAATATACATAAAACATAAAACAATATACAGTACAAGAAAGTAGACAACTTTGTTTTGAAAAAAAAAGCTCACCACAATTAGTGATCACTTTACGGGTCTGATTCACTGGCAGGCACAGATGCATCTTTTGAAGGTCACCCGTCTGCGACTTTATGAAAATGCAGCTACAAAGCCCTTCCCTAGTGTTCATCTGTGCATGTGAATGTACAAGGACTGAGATGTCCACTTTGAGTTTCTGTAAATGCTGTAATACTGACTGGTGCATTTTTAGACACCACCATCAGTCCCACTATCAAAAGTTGCACCAGCCGTATGGCAGGTATAGATTTTCCAACTGAGTATGGCCTCCAATGTGAATAACTGAGCGTCTGTGTACGCAACCAGTTCAACGACATGCCCATAAGGCGGATGTGAGATGCTTTCAGTGGGTGTCTTTAAGTACTGGACAGTGAGTGATTCATTAGCATATTTTCACAATTGCGATTCATGAGAGATCACAGCTGCAATGGCATTTGAATTAGGCACTTTCTCATACTACTTTCCTATAACTTTCTCCTTCTCCACTTAAATTCCTCACAAATCCACAAACTATCAATCGAACTGTGCTTTGTATAACAATGGAGTCTTGCATGGTGAGCGTACATACAGGCCATGGCGGTTGAGTGCATTACTTATTGTTTTCTTTGAAACAATTCTACCTGCTAATCCAGCTTTCCACAAGTGCTCCTTGGCTCTTGAACAAGCTCTCCACAAGTGGTCCTTTGCTCTTGGACAACTCTTCTGATAATTCTTTTCACTCCTCTGTCAGAAATCTTGCAAGGAGCACCTGGTTGTGGCCGGTTTATGGTGAAATTATGTTCTTTCCACTTCCGGATTATGGCCCCAACAGTGCTAACCAATGCCATGAGTATGTTTTGCAACAATAAGGCTGTGGAGGTCTTGAGAGAGCTCTTTGCTTTTACCCATCATGAGATGTTTCTTGTGTGACACCTTGGTAATGAGACACCTTTTTATAGGCCATCAGTTGGGAGTGAACCAGCTTATATTAATTTGCACTGACAAGGGGCAGGATTGCTTTCTAATTACTAATATATTTCAGCTGGTGTCTTGGCTTTCCATGCCTTTTTTCTTCATGTGTTCAATACTTTTTCCCTGTATCATTTCACATTATTACACATAACTTAATTTATGGACATCTATGGTTCGATCTCTTTGCATGTGTGGATTGCATGGGTTGTTGCTGACATTTGGTGAACACTTAATTACAATAGCCCAGTTACAAATATATTCACTGAGAAAAATGTTGATGTGTTCAATACTTATTTTACCCGCTATATATATATATATATATATATATATGTGTGTGTATATGTATATATATATATATATATATATATATATATATATATATAGTCAATAAGCAGTAACGGCGGCACTCTCTTAATAATAAATGTTAGAGTCGGGTTAAGAAACCTCTGTGGTTTACTTCAGCGTTTCAATCGCTTAGGATTTTCGTCAGGAAGCAAATACAATGAGTAACAGCACTTACCTATATACAAAACAAAGACACCTCTTGTGCAGCCTATTCCATCACTTGATGCGTGCGTCTGACGTCAACGCGTCGCACTACGTTGCGGGTGTGACGTCCGACCTTCACATCTCTATGGGAACGGAAACAACAATATCCGTGAAAATACTACCTCCACCAAACATATACACACAGGTCAAAATGGCTAAGGCGACAGTACATGATAAAGGAGTCCAACCAAATGGACTAAAAAATGTACAAATAACGCAGCAACAGTACAGATCAGCAAATATGAAACACATAACACATATGACTATGACGAGATATCACATGAAAAAATGTGCAAGCTTAATCAAAACAAGACAGAGATAGTGTCTCATTAAGACCATGTGGCTGCAGTGTATTAAGGCGATGGATCCAACGTGCCTCCATCTGTAACAGCAATCGAGCCCTGTCACCACCCCTCTGATTATCCTTCACATGATCGATCGTCTTATAGCGTAAAGTCGATAAATTGTGTCTACAGGCTTTAAAATGTCTGGCTACAGGCTGGTCATTCTCCTTACCAGACAATGCCAGCCGTATGGCCGACCGATGTATCGCCATCTGTTCACAAAACTGTCTCATAGTCTTGCCTATATATAGTAGCCCACATGGGCAGCGTATATAATAGACGACAAACTGACTGGTGCAAGTGAGTACATGATTAATTTTGTAACGATGTCCCGAATGGGGGTGTACAAACATACTACCCACCTCAAGAAATCCACAGGTGGTACAGCCAAGGCACTTATAGTTACCTGGCTTCTTAGTAAGAAAGTGGGCCGGGGTAATATTACTAATACCGGTAATATCATTATGCACCAGCCAGTCACGAATATTTTTACCTCTTTTGTAGCAGGGCAGTAAAGTACTATTCTTTAAAGATGTGAGGTTAGAATCAGTACTTACTAGCGGCCAGAAACGTTTGGCAGTATTAACAATAGTGCTACTAGCTGTACTGTAGCTATTAACCCATACCAACTGGTTGTTGGTTTTCTTTTTTTGACTATGTGTCACAGGGTGTAGGATTCCTCTGGGCTTAGATACTGCTTTAGCTCTAGCTGCCTTAAGTGAACTGGCTGAGTATCCTCTCTGAATAAAGTTATCCATCATGATGTCGAGTTGCCTCGATTCATCAATGGGATCGCTACAGATCCTTTGTATCCTAAGAAACTGTGAGTAGGGTAAACCCCTAATCAAGCTTCTAGGATGAAATCTTGAAGCCTGCAACAAATTGTTGCAATCTGTAGGCTTTCTGTAAACAGAAGTACTTAACACGCCATCCACTTTACTGACCGACACATCAAGGAATGTACCTATTCGGAACTAATTTCATGGGTAAATTTGATGTTAGGATCAGACATATTAATCTCTGTCATCATCAGGCTAAATTCATCTCTACTGCCCAGCCAGATCATAAAAATGTCGTCTATGTACCGTGTGTAGAACCCAATCCTCTCAGAGAATACACTCCTGCTGAAGAAGAGGTCCCTCTCCACACGGTACATAAACGCATTGGCATAGGCCGGGGCAGCACAAGAACCCATGGCACATCCTAGGGTCTGCAGATAAAAACAACCATCAAAAATAAAGTAATTCCTAGTCAAGGTCAGACATAACAACTGCAGAAAAAACTTTAAATCTGGACCCTGATACAGCATGTTATTGATCAGCAGTTGTTCTACAGCCGCCAATCCTCTCTGGTTAGGGATACTAGTGTACAGACTCACTATGTCGATGGTAACCAGAAAATAATTAGCAGGTAGAGTGTCAAGTGATAGCAGTTTCTGTAAAAAGGAAGATGTATCCTTGAGGTAAGTTGCCTCCGCTTGAAGGAAAAAATCGATGTATCTTGAGATCTCGTAATACAAAGAATCCCTGGCAGCAATTATTGGTCTGCCAGGGGGATTGTCAGGGTCCTTATGCATTTTTGGCAGAGTATAAAAACAGGCACCTTAGGCAAAGTAGGCAACAAAGCATCCATGGTTTGTCTAGTGATTAATTGCTCATCCACAGCAGACTGCAATGTCGTAGTCAGTTCAATCAGAAAACTATGAGTGGGATCCACTTCAAGTTTCATGTATACTGTGGTATCTGATAACTGTCTCAATGCCTCTTGCTGATAAGTAGAAATGTCCTGAATCACGATACCGCCCCCCTTATCTGCAGGGCGGATCGTGATAGTGGGATCACTGCCCAACCGCTTAAGAGCTGCCATCTCATTCCTAGATAGATTAGCACGTATCATATCATCATTCTTACACTCATTAATACAGGATTCCATTACACTAGTAAATCCCTTGATAGCCGCATTAGTTGAGACTGGCTCAAAAGTGGATCTCGATTTACTCGGTTGAAATACTAAGGTACTAGACACAGTAGCAGGTTTGTCCTCATAAAACTCCCTCAGGCGAAGTTGTCGATTCAAATGATGTAGATCAATTTTACTAGTGAGAGTGTCATGAGCTACTGTAGGGACAAAGCTCAAGCCTTTGTGCAAGACAGAAAGCTCATCTTTAGATAAGGTCCTAGTGGACAGATTGTATATTATTTCCTTCTCTTGTCTACTGGTCTTTTTTTGCCTTTTACATTGTCCGCCACATCTGGTGAAGAGCCTAAAGGCCCTAGGATGTGCCATGGGTTCTTGTGCTGCCCCGGCCTATGCCAGTGCATTTATGTACCATGTGGAGAGGGACCTCTTCTTCAGCAGGAGTGTATTCTCCGAGAGGATTGGGTTCTACACACGGTACATAGACGACATTTTTATGAACTGGCTGGGCAGTAGAGATGAATTTAGCCTGATGATGACAGAGATTAATGTGTCTGATCCTAACATCAAATTTACCCATGAAATTAGTTCCGAACAGGTACATTTCCTTGATGTGTCGGTCAGTAAAGTGGATGGCGTGTTAAGTACTTCTGTTTACAGAAAACCTACAGATTGCAACAATTTGTTGCAGGCTTCAAGTTTTCATCCTAGAAGCTTGATTAGGGGTTTACCCTACTCACAGTTTCTTAGGATACACAGGATCTGTAGCGATCCCATTGATGAATCGAGGCAACTCGACATCATGATGGATAACTTTATTCAGAGAGGATACTCAGCCAGTTCACTTAAGGCAGCTAGAGCTAAAGCAGTATCTAAGCCCAGAGGAATCCTACACCCTGTGACACATAGTCAAAAAAAGAAAACCAACAACCAGTTGGTATGGGTTAATAGCTACAGTACAGCTAGTAGCACTATTGTTAATACTGCCAAACGTTTCTGGCCGCTAGTAAGTACTGATTCTAACCTCACATCTTTAAAGAATAGTACTTTACTGCCCTGCTACAAAAGAGATAAAAATATTCGTGACTGGCTGGTGCATAATGATATTACCGGTATTAGTAATATTACCCCGGCCCACTTTCTTACTAAGAAGCCAGGTAACTATAAGTGCCTTGGCTGTACCACCTGTGGATTTCTTGAGGTGGGTAGTATGTTTGTACACCCCCATTCGGGACATCGTTACAAAATTAATCATGTACTCACTTGCACCAGTCAGTTTGTCGTCTATTATATACGCTGCCCATGTGGGCTACTATATATAGGCAAGACTATGAGACAGTTTCGTGAATGGATGGCGATACATCGGTCGGCCATACGGCTGGCATTGTCTGGTAAGGAGAATGACCAGCCTGTAGCCAGACATTTTAAAGCCTGTAGACACAATTTATCGACTTTACGCTATAAGATGATCGATCATGTGAAAGATAATCAGAGGGGTGGTGACAGGGCTCGATTGCTGTTACAGATGGAGGCACGTTGGATCCATCGCCTTAATACACTGCAGCCACATGGTCTTAATGAGACACTATCTCTGTCTTGTTTTGATTAAGCTTGCACACTTTTTCATGTGATATCTCGTCATAGTCATATGTGTTATGTGTTTCATATTTGCTGATCTGCACTGTTGCTGCGTTATTTGTACATTTTTTAGTCCACTTGGTTGGACTCCTTTATCATGTACTGTTGCCTTAGCCATTTTGACCTGTGTGTATATGTTTGGTGGAGGTAGTATTTTCACGGATATTGTTGTTTCCGTTCCCATAGAGATGTGAAGGTCGGACGTCATGCCCGCGACGTAGTGCGACGCGTTGACGTCAGACGCACGCATCAAGTGATGGAATAGGCTGCACGAGAGGTGTCTTTGTTTTGTATATAGGTAAGTGCTGTTACTCATTGTATTTGCTTCCTGACGAAAATCCTAAGCGATTGAAACGTTGAAGTAAACCACAGAGGTTTCTTAACCCGACTCTAACATTTATTATTAAGAGAGTGCCGCCGTTACTGCTTATTGACTGTATCTGTTTTACTGCGGAGGGCACCCACTGTTGGTGATTGGAGGATGAGTGCCAAGCCTGCTGCATTTTTATATATATATATATATATATATATATATATATATATGTCCAACACAAACAAGCTGCGGCACTCGGAGATTTTGGGAAAAAAGTATTTTAGTATAGATTACATTGTATCCACATACCACCAACGTTTTGGGACTCTCCTGTACCTTTGTCAAGGCAAAAACATAATGATAAATATATAAGAGCATACCTTAAATAGAAGAAAGCCCGCCAAGTGTGCTGCTGCATGCATACCAGAATATCCGGGTGCGTGTCTGGTCACGTGTCTACGGAAGATGACGAAAAACTAATGCGCCGTGGTTACCAAGGTGACTGGGACACTGAGTTCCCTAAAGAAAAATCCATCACCTAAGAAGAAGTAAAAAGAGTGTGTACAGTGTGACAGCAGAAACTGTCGTCAGAAAAGACACGTAGAAGCCACATACCCATTATGACGTGTGGAACTATTATAGAAGGAGTCAACATGAGCATATCCAAATATATAGGAAAGCAGGAAAACATGCAGTCAGGTAGTGCAGTAATTGCCCACTGTAGCATGTGCTGAAACACAAGCATAGTATCTAACACTGAACCAAATTCAATAAAAATATGTCTTATTATATGATCTGAATACACATTATCTATAGATGAACGTATCAGGAAACCTGCAAAAAAAATACAGAAAAATACATATATGACAAATTGGTACTGAGATTGCAAACCGACCTACATATAGATTTCTTTTATATAAAAAAATAATGTAGTGTTGCCAAATCTATAACCACTACAACCAATATGTGATACTGAGTGGTGAAAATTTGACCAAATCAGTGAATGCACAAAACAATATGTGCAAAGATGATGATGTGTGAATTGTGAAGTGGGTGTGTGTGTGATGAAAATTTTTTATTGTATCATGCATGTGCAACTGCTAAATTAAATATGAAAAAAAGGAAAATCAAAACAAACCTGTGAAAGTGAACAAGATAAATCTGTGATGTTGTATGTTGTGTTATGTGAATATACAAAAATAAATCTGTGATGGAGTGTAATGTGTATGGTGAGCTATAATGACTAATAAGTGCATATTGTAAGTATGATATATCAATCAATGCTTAAAAAATGATGAAAAAGACAAAAAATGATTATGTGAAAGGTCAGGTTGATGGATATTATTTAAAGATATTCCACTGGATTTTTTCATTGAGCCCATGTGGGCTCATGGTATTTAAAATAAAAATCCATCGTGCTTCCACTTGTAGCAATTTGCCCGCTCGATCACCTCCTCTTGGATTCTTAGGAACATGGTCAATTAGTTGATGTTTAAGGTCCTGTAATTTATGTCCTTTTTCAGCAAAATGCCTAGCCACCGGTTGTTCCGATGGTCGCCCCAGTAGTGCGGCTTTGATTGCCGATCTATGCAAGGCCATTTTTTCTCTTGCTGTTCTGGTAGTTTTACCCACATATGCCATCCCACACGGACATTTAATTAAATAAATGATAAATGTTGACATGCAATTAAGCACATGCTTTATATGATATATTCTGCCTGAACTGGGATGTGAAAAAGAATTGCCTGTGGTCATATGCTTACATGTTGTACATCTCAAACATGTGTAGCATCCTGAGGTTTTGCTTAAAAAGATAGATTGTGTTGAACTCACAGCTTCACGTTCAAAACCTGTGATATCAGTGTGGACTACTATGTCTCGGATGTTTCTACCTCTAGTGTGGCAACATAGAGGTTTCTTATTCTTGAAGCACTTAAGATTAGTGTCAGTGGATACTATTGGCCATAAGGCTCTAAGTGCTCTGGGTACCACAAGGCTAGATGTGTTAAATTCATTCACAAACGGTATGATTTGCTCTCGTTTTTTCTGAGAATGTGTTAAAAGTTGTGTCCTGGGAATTAATAGGACCTCTTCTTTTTGTGTCTGAAGTAATCGTAAATCATATCCCCTTTCATGAAATTTATCAATGATTTTATCAAGTGCCTTCCCAAGTTCAGAACGATCGCTGGTGATTCTAGCTACCCTGATCATCTGTGACCTGGGTAGTCCTTTTTTAAGTGCCGGTGGATGATGGCTATTTGCTCTCAATAGAGTGTTTTTGTCCGTAGGTTTCACATAGACCTCAGTGCACAACTTTTTGTCGCGTATTCTTACTAAAACGTCCAAGTAATTTAAACACTCTTTATCAGTTTGATAGGTAATTTTAATGGGAGAATCTCTTTTATGATATGATTAATCAATTGTTGTAGTTTCGACATGCCTCCTGACCACAGGATAAATACATCGTCTATATATCTGAAAAATTTAAAGATGTGCTGGGTCAATTCTGGAATGGAAAAAACATTGCCTGTTCTTCATTCATCATGTAGACGTTGGCAAATGAAGGCGAGATGTTACTCCCCATCGCACAACCACTAGTTTGTCTATAATATTTTCCATCAAATAGGAAAAAGTTTCTGGTCAACGTTAATTCCAGTAGTTTCAGGAACAGGTTGAGATCTAAACTGTCCATCTTTTCTTTGATCAAAAATTTTTTCATCACCTCCAAACCCTGTCTGTGCGGTATACTGGTGTACAGACTGCATATGGCCATTGTGCAAATGATGGTATTATTTGGCACACTATCAATAGACTGTATGCCATTTAAAAAATCGGTTGTGTCTTTGATATGATTGATCTGGTTATTGATTAACGGTTGGAAAATGTGATCCAGAAACATAGAGATTGGCTGGTAAATGGAGTTACGGGCTGAGATGATGGGCCTTCCAGGTGTTTTAACTGTATCCTTGTGAATTTTGGGGACACAGTATAGTGTTGGGACTATGGGAAAATCTTGTTTTAATGCTTGGCAAATTTTTTGGGAAATGAGTCCATCGTGTTCAGCTTGGTCTAAGATGTTGTCAACCTCAATCTTGTATCCTTCTGACGGATCTAGATTTAATGATTCATATGTGTTGCTATCTGCAAGTTGTTTATACACTTCTTCTTTATAATCTGTTAGATTTAAGACCACTATGCCGCCCCCCTTATCGCCAGGGCGGATCACCTTGTCACGATATGCTCCCAAATTTCTTAAAGCATGCCATTCAGATCTAGATAGATTATAGTGCCTTTTTGCAGTTGCAGCGGAATACTTAATGGTTGAATCGTTTAATAATCGTATGAAGGATTTTATCACACTAGAGGTAGAAACATCCGAGACATAGTAGTCCACACTGATATCACAGGTTTTGAACGTGAAGCTGTGAGTTCAACACAATCTACCTTTTTAAGCAAAACCTCAGGATGCTACACATGTTTGAGATGTACAACATGTAAGCATATGACCACAGACAATTCTTTTTCACATCCCAGTTCAGGCAGAATATATCATATAAAGCATGTGCTTAATTGCATGTCAACATTTATCATTTATTTAATTAAATGTCCGTGTGGGATGGCATATGTGGGTAAAACTACCAGAACAGCAAGAGAAAGAATGGCCTTGCATAGATCGGCAATCAAAGCCGCACTACTGGGGCGACCATCGGAACAACCGGTGGCTAGGCATTTTGCTGAAAAAGGACATAAATTACAGGACCTTAAACATCAACTAATTGACCATGTTCCTAAGAATCCAAGAGGAGGTGATCGAGCGGGCAAATTGCTACAAGTGGAAGCACGATGGATTTTTATTTTAAATACCATGAGCCCACATGGGCTCAATGAAAAAATCCAGTGGAATATCTTTAAATAATATCCATCAACCTGACCTTTCACATAATCATTTTTTGTCTTTTTCATCATTTTTTAAGCATTGATTGATATATCATACTTACAATATGCACTTATTAGTCATTATAGCTCACCATACACATTACACTCCATCACAGATTTATTTTTGTATATTCACATAACACAACATACAACATCACAGATTTATCTTGTTCACTTTCACAGGTTTGTTTTGATTTTCCTTTTTTTCATATTTAATTTAGCAGTTGCACATGCATGATACAATAAAAAATTTTCATCACACACACACCCACTTCACAATTCACACATCATCATCTTTGCACATATTGTTTTGTGCATTCACTGATTTGGTCAAATTTTCACCACTCAGTATCACATATTGGTTGTAGTGGTTATAGATTTGGCAACACTACATTATTTTTTTATATAAAAGAAATCTATATGTAGGTCGGTTTGCAATCTCAGTACCAATTTGTCATATATGTATTTTTCTGTATTTTTTTTGCAGGTTTCCTGATACGTTCATCTATAGATAATGTGTATTCAGATCATATAATAAGACATATTTTTATTGAATTTGGTTCAGTGTTAGATACTATGCTTGTGTTTCAGCACATGCTACAGTGGGCAATTACTGCACTACCTGACTGCACGTTTTCCTGCTTTCCTATATATTTGGATATGCTCATGTTGACTCCTTCTATAATAGTTCCACACGTCATAATGGGTATGTGGCTTCTACGTGTCTTTTCTGACGACAGTTTCTGCTGTCACACTGTACACACTCTTTTTACTTCTTCTTAGGTGATGGATTTTTCTTTAGGGAACTCAGTGTCCCAGTCACCTTGGTAACCACGGCGCATTAGTTTTTCGTCATCTTCCGTAGACACGTGACCAGACGCGCACCCGGATATTCTGGTATGCATGCAGCAGCACACTTGGCGGGCTTTCTTCTATTTAAGGTATGCTCTTATATATTTATCATTATGTTTTTGCCTTGACAAAGGTACAGGAGAGTCCCGAAACGTTGGTGGTATGTGGATACAATCTAATCTATACTAAAATACTTTTTTCACAAAATCTCCGAGTGCCGCGAGCTTGTTTGTGTTGGACATATGGATGGCATTTTTTCCAGAAGGCACCGGAGTTGTTATTTACATTGAGGAACAGAGTGCCGGTCCGTGTTTGGCATATATATATATATATATATATATTACAAAAAATACTGACTATACAGAATCTAAGCTGAGCTATTGCTGCCTCATCTCTCGTCTCCCTGCAGTCCCAGGGAGCTTCACAAAGCTGGCGAGTTTTAGCTATAAAAATTATTACAATAAACTAAGACGATGTCTATAAATTAGAATTATCTTCTTTGTATTCTTCCAATTATTTTTATATCAAATCTCAGGAGCATGACAGGGGAAACTCTGCCTCCCCTGCCTGCCTTGACAGCACGTCTCTGATTCTGATTGATACAACAGTGTATCTTATCTCCGTGTTTGGAAGTCCATGCTCTTTTGACAACAATATATTCATTTTGCAGTAGGATTCATCTGGACTTTTATTGATGCACATTATTAATTTATAATTAGATTTGTATGATGCTAGTATGTTATCATTCCGTGTGGAAACAGTGACATACATTTGGTTCTGTTGTATATATGTTTACTTAGGAAGTAGTTTTTATGCCTGTATTTTTAAAGCTTAAATTCTAACCTGGTAGATAATTTTAGTTTAAAAAAGCGTAAGTTTACAGAGTGGTTGTAACAAAGAAACCCACATGTCCTCAGCCATGCTGACAGCCACAATCGCTTTTCTCCATAAAGTGGCATGTTTCATTTTGTTAAGGTTTCACTCAGCTAACAAATATGTTTTTTACAAGAACAGATGGATAGCAGACCAACATTAAGTTTAAAATTATGTTATTCATCTTACATTAACCCCCATCCATGCTTGTTTAATCTGTTTGATCATGTGCACAAAACCTAATAAACCATTGCTAAAGGCAATGCTCTTTATGAGACTGTTGAATTACAATCCAGATGAATTTTATACTATAAAAGTTTTGTTCCTTCCTGGAAAGGAAGATGAGAAATTATTTCACTCTTTCATAACAACCATATGTTACAATCTAGGTTTAAAACATTGGAAAATTATAATAGGTTATGCACAATTGAACAGAATTGCTGTTGTTATGGTTTATGATAACTCTTGAAATTACAGCTATGAGTACCCTGTAGCCACATGTTGTCAGACAAATAGATGCCCTGAGATTTGCAAGGAAGACACTTTACAGTTTATTACATACTTGCCTACCCTCCCAATTTGGTCGGGCGCCTCCCGAAAATCGTGTGTCGCTCCCGACCTCCAGGGAAGGCAGGCTAGCCTCCTGGCTGCCGGCGACCCCTCCTATCTCCCCGCAATCAAATGTAAAACCCCCGCAGCAGGGGAAGGCGGTGACACGATTCATGTGGAATCGCATAATTTTGGCCCCGCCCCCTGCTTCACACTGCCTGTAATATCGGCAGTGTGTGGCGGGGCCAAAATTATGTCATTGCGTGGCTCCGCCTCCCGCTCCACCCGCAAACACTCGTCGTCTGGCCGGCCTCATCCCCGTTTGCTGGCCACGCCCCCCCAGTCATGCCGATCTGGCTGCTCTCTCCCGGAAGGGGCAGCCAGATAGTCGGCAAGTATGGTTTATTATATCTTTTAAGACTCTCACGATGAACATAAAAAAATTTAAATATTGTACAATATATATATATAAGGGACTTGCAGGCTCGGATAGGTTCGAATTTGCACGCCGAGTTCGAATTTTTCCCTCCAAAAAATGGGACTCAGAAAGAGGCAAAACGTCATCTTGCATGGCACAAACATCATCATTCCTGGACTTTTGTCCAGGAATGATGATGTTTGTGCCATGCAAGATGACATTTTGCCTCTTTCTGAGTCCCATTTTTTGGAGGGAAAAATTCGAACTCGGCGTGCAAATTTTGACCTATCTGAGCCTGCACATCCCTAAAATATATATATATATATATTATATATATGTATATGTGTGTGTGTGTGTGTGTGTGTGTATATATATTTATATATCTCTCTCTCTCTCTCCCTCTCTCTCTATATGTATATATGTATGTATATATATATATATATATATACATAGTACTGTGCAAAAGTTTTAGGCAGATGTGGAAAAATTGCTGCAAAGTAAGAATGCTTTAAAAAATAGAAGTGTTAATAATTAATTTTTATCAATTAACAAATTAACAAAATGCAATGTGAATGGTGGAGGTTCCCAGCAAGTTTGGGGCTGCATTTCAGCAAATGGAGTTGGGGATTTGGTCAGGATTAATGGTGTCCTCAATGCTGAGAAATACAGGCAGGTACTTATCCATCATGCAATACCATCAAGGAGGTTCCAAATTTATTTTGCAGCAAGACAATTACTCCAAACATACAGCCAATGTCATTAAGAACTATCTTCAGCGTAAAGAAGAACAAGGAGTCCTGAAAGTGATGATATGGCCCCCACAGAGCCCTGATCTCAACATCATCGAGTCTGTCTGGGATTACATGAAGCGAAAGAAGGATTTGAGCAAGCCTACAACCACAGAAGATCTGTGGTTAGTTCTCCAAGGTGTTTGGAACAACCTCCCTGCCGAATTCCTTCAAAAACTGTGTGCAAATGTACCTAGAAGAATTGAAGAATAGATGCTTTTTAAAGGCAAAGGGTGAACACACCAAATATTGATTTGGTTTAGTTTTTTATTCTGTTCATTCACTTTGAATTTTGTCAATTGATAAAAAATGAACTATTGCATTTTCTTCACACCTGCCTAAAACACAGTACTTTATATTTTATATATATATATATATATATATATATATATATATGTATATATATATATATAGAACAAGTATTGGTGTCACTCTCCGGTCTTGATAATAATCCACAATGGCAAATGTGTCACAAGTCAATGTTTCGAGTTTATTGTAAAACTCGTCATCAGGACATATACAATCATATACATCTCACCTTATATGATTGTATATGTCCTGATGACGAGTTTTACAGTAAACTCGAAACATTGACTTGTGACACATTTGCCATTGTGGATTATTATCAAGACCGGAGAGTGACACCAATATTTGCTCTATTTACCTTTACGTGCGCACCACGGCAAGTAATTCATTTGGAAAAGGAGTGCCTACACCTTGGAAGATATATATATATATATATATATATATATATATATACACACACAGTGGGGCAAAAAAGTATTTGGACAGCCACCGATTGTGCAAGTTGTTGCACTTTAAAAGATGAGAGAGGTCTGTAATTTCCATATAGATACACTTCAACTGTGAGAGACAGAATCAGAACAAAAAATTCCGGAAATCACATTGTATGATTTTTAAATAATTTATTTGTATATTCTTGCGGGAAAAAAATATTTGGACAATCAAAAAGTTTAACTCAATACTTTGTAAAGTAAGCTCGGTTGACAATTACAGAGGTCAAACGTTTCCTGTAGTTCTTGACCAGGTTTGCACACACTGCAGCAGGTATTTTGGCCCACTCTTCAATGCAGATCTTCTCTAGATGTGTCGTGTTTTGGGGCTGTCACCGGGCAACATGGACTTTCAACTCCCTCCACAGATTTTCTATTGGGTTGAGGTCTGGAGACTGGCTAGGCCAATCCAGGACCTTGAAATGCTTCTTACGGAGCCACTCCTTAGTTGCCCGGGCAGTGTGTTTGGGGTCATTGTCATGCTGGAAGACCCAGCCACGTTGCATCTTCAATGCTCTTACCGAGGGAAGGAGGTTTTTCCTTACAATGTCATGATACATGGCCCCATTCATCCTCTCCATAATACGGAACAGTCGTCCTGTCCCCTTTGCAGAAAAGCATCCCCAAAGTATGGTGTTTCCATCCCCATGCTTCACAGTGGGTATGGTGTTTTTGGGATGCCACTCATCATTTTTCTCCCTCCAAACATGGCGTGTGGAGTTTATACCAATAAGTTCTATTTTGGTCTCATCTGACCACATCGCATTCTCCTAATCCTCCTCTGGATCATCCAGATGGTCACGGGCAAACTTTAGACGGGCCTGGACATGTGCTGGCTTAAGCAGGGGACCTTTCGGGCGCTGCAGGATTTGAATCCATGACGACGTAGTGGGTTACTAATGGTAACCTTTGTAACTGTGGTCCCAGCTCTCTTGAGGTCATTGACCAGGTCCCCCCGTGTAGTTCTCAGCTGATCCCTCACCGTTCTCAAGATCATTGATACCCCACGAGGTGAGATCTTGCATGGAGCCCCTGGTCAAGGGAGATTGTCAGTGATCTTGTATTTCTTCCATTTTTTAATAATTGCACCAACAGTTGATCTCTTCTCACCAAGCTGCTTGCCTATTGTCGAGTAGCTCATCCCAGCCTTGTGCAGGTCTACAATTTTGTCCCTGGTGTCCTTACACAGCTCTCTGGTCTTGGCCATGGTGGAGAGGTTGCAGTCTGACTGTTTGAGGGTGTGGACAGGTGTCTTTTATACAGTTAACCAGTTCAAATAGGTGCCATTAATACAGGTAACGAGTGGAGGATAGATGAGCTTCCTAAAGAAGAAGTAGCAGGTCTGTGAAAGCCAGAATACTTGCTGGTTTTTAGGTGTCCAAATATTTATTTTCCACAAGAATATACAAATAAATTGTTTAAAAATCATACAATGTGATTTCTGGAATTTCTTGTTCTGATTCTGTCTCTCACAGTTAAAGTATACCTACGATGGAAATTACAGACCTCTCTCATCATTTAAAGTGCAACAACTTGCACAATCGGTGGCTGTCCTAAAACTTTTTTGCCCCACTGTATATATATATATATATATATATATATATATACAGTATAATACAATGATACAAAAAAGGTTGCACTCACATCAAACATAGTCCAAAAGCAGCTGCTGGGGTGTCTGCCACACAGATAGAGTCCAAAAAGCTCCTCCAATTGACTAGTACAAAAAAGAGGGGTACTCACCAGGCTTAAGAAGAGAAATAAATTCACCTTTATTGAAGTGACAACATATAAAGGTACCTCAACGTTTCGGTCACAGTGCATGACCTTCCTCAAGAATCACAACATGTACATAAGTAGAATAACATAACCGCAACCACCATGTGGCACTCATCTGGTCTAGTGACAAATGGGACCGCCACGTTCACTTATTCCTAGCATGGAGGTCCTGTTTCTTACTAGGCCAGATGAGTACCGCTATGGATTCAAGATGACACTGTATATTTACAGAAGTTGAGCACCCTGACACATCAGCAATAATTGATTGGAGTGCCATCATCAGGAGAATTATTTATATATATATATATATATATATATATATATTAGGGATGTGCACCAGACACTTTTCATGTTTTGTGTTTTGGATCTGGATCTTTCTTCGTGTTTTGGATCTGGATTGGTTTTGCCAAAACCACCCTTCCGTGTTTTGGGTTCTGGGTTTTGTGTTTTGGATCTGTTTTTTTTTTAAAAAAAGCATAAAAACAGCTAAAATCACAGAAATTGTGGGGTTTTCTGCTCCTATGCTATTATTAACTTCAATAACATTAATTTCCACTCATTTCCAGTCTATTCTGAACACCTCACACCTCACAATAGTGTTTTTATGTCCAAAAGGTTGCACCAAAGTAGCTGGATGACTATGCTAAGCAACACAAGTGGGCGGCACAAACACGTGGCCCATCTAGGAGTGACACTGCAGTGGCAGACAGGATGGCAGTTTGAAAAACTAGGCCCCAAACAGTACATATTGCAAAGAAAAAAAAGAGGTGCAAGATGGGATTGTCCTTGGGCTCTCCCACCCACCCTTATGTTGTATAAACAGGACATGCACACTTTAACAAACCAATCATTTCAGCGCCAAGGTCTGCCACATGACTGTGGCTGAAATGATTGGTTCATTTGGGCCCCACAAAACAAGCTGGCAATTAATCTGTCCCTGCACAAACTGGCTCTACGGAGGCAAGTTGTCATCCTCATCCTGCTCATCCACCGATTCCTCACCCTCTTCAGTGTTGTGTACATCCTCATCCTCACAGAGTATTAATTAGTCCCCGCTGGAATCCACCACCACAGGTCCTTCTGTACGTTCTGGAGGCTGGTCTTCCTGGAAGAGTTGATAATTCATTTTGATGTACATCATCTCCACATTTTGTGGAAGCAACCTCCTATGCCTTTCACTGACAAGGTTCCAGGCTGCACTAAACACTCTTTCGGAGTACACACTGGAGGGGGTCAACTCAGGTAAAATAGAGCCAGTTTGTACAGGGGCCTCCAAATTGCCTCTTTTTCCTGCCAGTACAGGTACGGACTGTCTGACATGCCTACTTGGATGCTGTCACCGATGTAATCCTCCACCATTCTGTCAATGGTGACAGTGTCATATGCAGTGACAGTAGACATGTCAGAAATTGTTGCCAGGTCCATCAGGCCAGACCAGATGTCCAAACTTGGTCCTGCCTGCCCTGCATCACCGCCATCGGGTTGCTTAGGATACCTAAGTTGTTTCCTTGCAGCCCCAGTTGCGGGAGAAAATGAAGAAGGAGCTGTTGATGTGTCATGTTCCGCTTCGGCTGACAGTGTTTTCACCAGAGGGTCTTTGCACCTCTGCAGGCTTGTGTCGGCCGGAAAGAGAGACACCACATAGGCTTTAAACCTAGGATCGAGCATGGT
Source organism: Taudactylus pleione (assembly GCA_031769625.1). Lineage (NCBI taxonomy): Eukaryota > Metazoa > Chordata > Amphibia > Anura > Myobatrachidae > Taudactylus > Taudactylus pleione. The sequence continues at coordinate 9,451,752 of JAUIMM010001030.1, read as the reverse complement.
GGCCAAAATGTAGTGGTCTGATTTCAACAGATTGACCACCCTGGAATCCTGGCAAAGCGAATGAAGGGCTTCATCCACAAGTCCCACATGCCGAGCGACATCGCTCCATCTTAGCTCCTCCTTCACTTTCTCCAGCTGCTTCTGCAAAAGTCTGATGAGGGGAATGACCTGACTCAAGCTGGCAGTGTCTGAAATGACTTCACATGTGGCAAGTACACGTCTGGTGTATTGACTTGAATACTTAATTGTAACCCTTTCACCTCCACAACTGTTTTTGTTTACTTTGTAGTTTTTTCTCATTCAGTCGATTGGAGATTGCAGGGTTTTAGAACTCGCCTGGGTTCTTTTTGTGTATACATCCACTTGTCCACATGTCTGTGGTTAAGTGGACATTAGGTACAAACGCATTTTTCAGGACACTGAGGACACTTTTTCTGACGTTTCTGTACAGTCTCGGTATCGCCTGCCTAGTGAAGTTGAATCTAGACTGGATTTGGAACCAGGGACACACTACCTCCATCAATTGTCTAAATCCCACTGCACTAATGGCGGATACCGGATGCATGTCTAACACCAACATAGCAGTCAAGGCCTCAGTTATACGTTTTGCTTCAGGATGACTGCTGTCGTACTTCATCCTCCTCGCTAAGGATTGTTGGAGGGTCAATTGTTTAGTAAAAGTAGTGGTGTTCCTACTTCCTCTCTGGGCTGATGAACAACTCCCAGCAGCAACAGCGGCAGCAGTAGGTGTAGCAATGCAGGATCCTCCGGAGGAATCCCGTATAGGAGAGTCAGTCATGCCAGTTGCAGGGCCTGCAGGACTACTTCCGATCCTGACTAAGGAGGAAATTTACGAGGAGGGAGTTGACGGTGTGGTTTGCAGGTGCTTGGATACAACAGGACAAAGGGATTTAGGTGTCCCTGGACTGCTTACGGTCTTAGCCAAAGTTTCTGAACTTGACAGTAACTTTTTATGAACGTGCTGCAGGTGACGTATAAGGGAGGATGTTCCTAGGTGGATATCGTCCCTACCCCTACTTATTTCACCTTTACATATGGTACATATGGCAAGACAGTTGTTGTCCGGATTTGGATAGAAATATTGCCAGACCAAAGAGGTGGAATGTTTGGTCTTCTGCCCAGGCATGACCGTGATGGACTTTTTCATCCCATGTACAACAACTGTCTCCCCCGCTGCCTGATTTAAACAAACCACATCACCATCAGAATCCTCCTCGCCAACTTCTTCCTCAGCCCCAGCTATTCCAGTATCCTCATCCTGTTGTACTTCAACAGTGACATCTTCAATTTGCATATCAGCAAGTGGACTGTGGGTGCTCCTTTCAGCACTTGGAGAGGGCGTGCAAATGGTGGAAAGAGCCACCTCTTCCCGTCCAGTGCTGGGATGATGACGTTTTGCCTCGATTTCAGATCCGAGTCAGGCGGGAAAAGCTGAGCCTGACTCGGATACGACTCGGATCAAGGGGGATTTCTGAAATCCGAACCCGCTCATCCCTATACTGTGTATATATATATATATATATATATATATATATGCAGCTAAGGTGCAGCACTCCCTTATAAAAAACCACACAGACCACCAGGGAAATAAAGGAATGTTTCAGTACTTTAAGTACTATCTCCAGTCATATATGGCTGAAGATAGTACTTAAAGTACTGAAACGTTCCTTTATTTCCCTGGTGGTCTGTGTGGTTTTTTATAAGGGAGTGCTGCACCTTAGCTGCATATTCAATCCTTTTTGTGTGGGCACCCCTGCAGGATATGTATCGTTTTTTGGAGTGCCGGACCTCTTGAACTGTATATATATATATATATATATATATATTCAAAAGCACATAGGCGGCACTCCGGAAATATATATATATATAGAAGCAGCACGATGAGTGGCACTCAAACGGACTTGTAAATCAATCAGCAAAACACAGTGGTCCAATAGTCAACGTTTCCGATTTTACTCCTTCGTCAGGACAATGCAAGAGCAGATAGTGAGAACAGTACATGTATAAATACATAAATGTAAAAAATTCACCCTAGCGAATGCTACGTGACCAGCGCCGTAGTGCTCTTTGTGCTGCTTCTTTCTATTATTGGAGTGTAGCACCGCGGTTGCTGACCCACGATTTGAGGAGTGCCAACTTCTTTGGAACTTTTTATATATACTGTATATATTTATATATATATATATATAATATATATATAGGAACACAGAGAAAAGAGGGCACTCACTAGATATTAGTAGTAAAAAATTTATATCACATCTTTATTACTTAGCTTTAAAATATAGGACAAGTCGACGTTTCAGTCCGCATCGGAACCGTCTTCAGGACATATACATAAGTCTCTCCACAAGTTAACCTCAACACATATATAAGTGCATAGGATATTTTGAAAATACACATTGTTTTGTACAGGTAATAGTAAGATATGTGTATTGACGCTTTGTTTTATATTTATGTATGTTCTAAGTATGTGTATTATGTTGGAGTTACAAAAATATTCACATATAATGAACTTGAAAAAGTTAAAAAGAGACATCAAGTGGCGTTTACTTTGGTAAGCACCATTAGGTTCTAGCCACACAGTATTGTTGTGGGTATCTACAAGTTAGTTATTGTAACTTACTTCTCTCTCTGAATAATATGATAAACAACAGATGCTAATTCATCTAAAGATCATATTGGCCTGTTGAAAGTCTTTGAAGTTCTTCGATATAAGAAGGAGAAAAATGTTTTGATTATTTTAGAATGTTGTAGGTAGTGACATGAAAATTTTTCTTACATGTGATTGCACATTGTATGTTAAATGTGTGATTATTATATAATTAATATGTAACCTTTGTCCCATAAATCAGGATTGAGTGTTATAAAATATGGACTGATAAACTGTTGCATCCTCATTCATAGTAATGGAGCATACACACGGTCAGATTTGTCAGATTTGTCAGATGAACGATTGAACGATTGAATGATTTGAACGATTTTACCAAAGTTTTGAACGATTTGAACGATTGAACGATTTTTGACTGCATTAAAATGAATGGAATCATCCAAGTCTGACTGCAAACACATCAGATGTCAGATATCGTTATCTGACAAACGGGAACGCGCATCGTTCATCGTCCATCGTTCAGGCATGTCAGATATGTCAGACTTTCCTTCAGATATGAACGACTGAACGATTTTTAAATCGTTATCGTTCAGATCTGAAGGAAAAATCTGACCGTGTGTATGCACCATTACACTTCCCTGTATTTAAAGTAATACTTTCTTTTGAGTAATACTAATTAGGTCCTAATGTGTGGGAAAAGGAGTAACAGAATCATCACATGTGAGGAATTACCCCTGATTGGCTATAATAGAGCTTAAAAGGGATGTCACAGAGCCCATCCCTCTGACTAAGTCTGTGACGAAACACGTTAGAGCGGGACTCTCACGTTCTGCACACAAACCGTGTGTGGTTCCCTGATCCCGAGACATGGTGCGTTGGTCCGGCGAGACCTTTATCCAGCAGGTGACGACGGCACACTGTATCTGGTGGTGGATGTGGTAGGAGCCATTTGTCAGTTGATGTGTTTTATATCAAACCATGTGGTAATCAGCCCACACAGTTTTGTTGTTACGTGTGCACCATTGCTTTTAATATTAAATACTTTTATGCACTACGAGGCACCCTCTCTTGTTATTGTTGACAGATATTTAACTCGAGGGATATCGAGTACTGAAGTGAGGAGCTGCGGTTTCAGAAGTTGGAGACCTAGTGCTGTGATCCATCCAAGTTTGGACATTTGCTGCAATTAGTGTGTGGGTGCTTAAGTGTTGTCACGACCCTGTCTATTTGTCACCTTTTTGCCTTGAGACTTAAGGCCCCCATACATCAGAGATTGATTGCAGCAATCGTGCAATTTGCAATCGATAGTGTATAAAAATCATTCCCTTTTTCAATCGATTGCAGATTGCAGAATTGCCACAATCGATTGAAAAAGAGAAAGATTTTTATACACCATCGATTGCAAATTGCACGATTGCTGCAATCAATTGCTGATGTATGGGGGCCTTCACCCCTGTCAGCTGCCCCATGGATCTGTGTGTGTAATTTGCCTGGAGGATTTGCTCTGATTATTGCACCTGGCCTCTCCTCTGTCTGTGAGCACTGCTAGCCCTGATTGGAATCGCAGGTGTGGTTCTTATTCTCAGAGCTGCAGAGATGAATACTCCCTCTGCATGTTGTGCCTTCCACCACTCAGAATGCTACTACCAGACCACCTGTCCGTATCCACCAATTGCTGCCAGACCCATGGTATATATATATCCTCTCCTGATAGCATTCTGGGCCTGAACATCTCGTCTTCCCGTGGTGTATGGTTCATGCTGTTTCTGCATTCAAGTATATCCCTGAAACCTGCTACAGCAACCCCTGGTGCAATCCAGAAAACCTGTTACAGCTGTACCTGGCAATCAAGTAAATCTGCTGGCAGCAACCCCTGGTGCTTTCAGAAAACCTGCTACAGCTAAACCTGGCAATCCAGTAAATCTGCTGACAGCAACCCCTGGTGCATCCTGAAAACCTGCTACAGTAATACCTGGCATCCAGTCGTCCTGTTACAGCAATACCTGGCCTGTGCTCTGCTGCTAGTCCTACTCCTGGTTGGTCCCTGGCACTCTGTAAACCTGCATCGTGTCACCCTGCCTTGCTTCCTGCTGTGGATCAACTCCTGCTCCTTTTACCTACCTACTCCCTCCCTGAACCTAAAATTCCCAAACCTACCCATTCCTTCCTGAAACCTGTTATTCCCAATTATCCAATCCAGCCTGCACCTGAGTTCCAGCCTTTGTCATAGAAATTCCAGATTACCCTGTTTAGCCCTCGTCTCAGCATTACCTGACTTCCCTTCAGCCATTGTCACATTCCAGTCCAGAGTCAAGTTCCAAGCTCATCAGTTCAGTCCACATTGTTCCAGTCCAGAGTCAAGTTCCAAGCTCATCAGTTCAGTCCACGTTGCTCCAGTCCAGAGTCAAGTTCCAAGCTCATCAGTTCAGTCCACGTTGTTCCAGTCCCGAGTCAAGTTCTTAGTTCATCAGTTCAATTCAGCAAGTCTTCCTGCTGGTCCCAGTCCGGTTCCTCCAGTTCCTGTCATTTATCATCAAAGGCAGTTTTCACTGCTACACAAGTCTTGTAAATAGAGCTATCTACATCACCCATGGTTCCGGTCCAGCCGGCCTCCAGAGAATCCAGTTCATCATCTGAGACAGGTAACTCAGAAGCACCAATCATGACAAGTGTATAAACACAGAAATTACATTATTTAGGCGCACCTGGTTGATATATTGTATTGAATATATATATATATATATATATATATATATATTTATTATTATTATTTGAGATGTGCACCGACCCCTGTATTTTGGTTTTGGATCTGTATCTGCTTCATAATATGGATCTGGATTTGGTTTTGCCAAAACTGCCCTTATGTGTTTTGGTTTTGGATTTTTTTCTTAAAAATCATAAAAACAGCTGAAATCACAATAATATCTTTGATCTGGAAAAGGTTCGCTATTTGAGTGTCACAACTCTCGGATGGCAAATGGATGCAACCCGTATTTGGGGATTGGCGTGACCTATTTCTGAGGTGCGTAGTCTAATGTGCCGGCGGTGTTCACCAGGGACCCTCGCAAGAGGGTATGGGCTTGGCTGCGTCCGACACACAGGTCGCGGCCCTCAGAATAGGTTTCCCTATACAGATGCTGGGTAACTCTGAATGAAGCGGAGAAGACTTTTAGCATAGTGAACAAGCTCACTGAAGCCCACTTGTGTCCAATCTTATGTGAACCAACCACCTAAAACCTGATCACCTGGGTGACATCTACAGAGCACCTGTCATTCACACACAGTGAAGGAAGCCATGTTGTGCCACATCCTGATTGAATATTGATTCAGCCCATATACGCTATATATTTTTTATACATCTAATAGAAATGCGGTGGTCTTGCTTGTGGAGGTGCTAAATAGTACACACTGTAAACAGACATTTACTTTGTGCTCAGGGAGGTTGTTGAGGATAATGGGTCCAAGACTTGCTGCTTGCATCAAAGGAAAGCAGCCTGTATCTCTCCGGCTGAACTACAACTCTCAGCATCCATGCTGTTTGCCGGACCTGCTGGACGTTGTTTGTCAACAATGGGTGACGTTCCTAAGGTTGCCTCAGCCTGCTTTACACACTAAATGTACCATGTAAATTTGTATGTATGTGACTAATATACACAAATAATTTTTGTATTAAACATATTTGCACTTTATTGCATGCATCCGGTCAGGAAGATGCTCTGTGCTGCTGCTCATATTTCTGGTCTCTCACATGATGCCCACCATCTACATTATCCAGTTATTCTGCTTAGTAACCTACATACAAAGGAGGCAGGCGTTTATTGAGCTGAAGCGTTATTTGTAACAGCCTATCAATTCACCAGGGTCCTGAGGCAACTGGTTGGGTGGCTGAAGCAATTAAACAAGCTAGGTAAATTTGAAAACCTACTATGTTTTTCCCACCCAATAAACATGGTGGTTCAGAACTTTTTTAGAAAATGAAAGGGGTATACATATACAGGAGATGCTGCCTATGGGATTCATCAACCGCATGTAGAAGATTTCAGTGGCTGTGGCAGTGCAACTTCCAACATGGCAAATCTAGGAAACAAGAGTGGCATTGCAGTGGCAGACAGGATAGCAGTTTATTAAACTATTAAAATGTTTGTCATCTACGCAAAAAGAAAGTCAACAATGCTCCAAACAGCACATAACACAAAGAAAAAAAGTGCAAGATGGAATTGTCCTTGGGCCCTCCCACCCACTCTTATGTTGTATATATTAAACAGGACATGCACAGTTTAACCAACCAATCACTTCAGCAACAGGGACCACTACTTTGTTTGTGCCCCCACAAAACAAAGCTACCAATGGGCATCGAACATTGCTGGCAATGATCTCTACATGCACATACTGGCTCTACATAGGCAAGATGTCATCGCCATCATTATCCGATTCCTCACCCTCATCAGTGTGTACATCATCTTCTTCACACAATATTAATTCATCTCCACTGGAATCCACGATTACAGGTACCTCTGTATTTTTATGACGTAGTTGCCTGAAAAGGTCTTCCTCATGAAATTTGTAATGCATTTTGATGAACATCATCTTTTCCACGTTTTGGGGAAGTAAACTCCTTGAGCCGATTGCTGAAAATTTTTCTGGCTGTGCTGAAAATTTTCTGAGTACACACTGGAGGGTGGGCAACTTAAGTAAAGCAAAGCCAGTTTGTGCAAGGGCCTCCAAATTGCCTTTTTTTTCCTGCCACTAGAGAAATGGACTGTCTGACATGCCTATTTGGAGACTATCAATAAAATAATAATCAACCATTTTTTGAATGGTGACAATATCAAATGGAGTCACAGTAGCGGTGTCATTAATTGTAGCCAATTCTTTTAGACCTGACCAGAGGTCAAAAGGTTGGGTTGACTCATCTGCATCACCACCAGTGGGTCTTTAGTTTTTTCCTGGCAGCCACAGTTGCCAAAGAAACTGAAGGAGGAGACATCGCCATGTCACATGCCGCTTGAGCTGACAATTTGCTCACAAACAGCTCTTTGCATCTCTTCAGATTTGTGTCTGTTGAAAAGAAAGACAACTTACAACCTAGGATCAAGTACGGTCGCCAAAATATAATGATACAATTTCAAAATTTTGACGACCCGTGGATCCTGGCAAAGCAAATAAAGGACTTAATCTACAAGTCCAACATACATATCAGAATTACTTCATTTCAGCTGCTCCTTCAGTTTCTCGAGCTGCTTTTCTAAAAGTCTAATTAGTGGAATTACCTGACTCAAGCTGGCAGTGTCTGAACTCACTTCACAGGTTTGAGTACCTTGCACAACACAGAAAGTATTCTTCACTGTGCTCAAGTAAGGTACATTCCCCTTCATCTCCCTATGTCAAAGGTTGTTGTGTAGCCTTGGATGGCCTTTTGCTGTTCCTCCATCTGCTGAAGCATATAAAGGGTGGAATTCTACCTTGATACTACCTCTTGCTTCAGCTGGTGGCAGGGAAAATTCAGCAGTTCTTGCAGGTGCTGCAATCTTTTACATGCACTTACTGAATGGTGAAAATGTCCCAACATTTTTGAGCCACAGAGAGCATCTCCTGCTGCCCCTGTAATTTTTATTTTATTTTACACCACCAGGTTGATTGTGTGAGCAAAACATGGGACATGTTGGAATTTACTCAGCTTTAATGCTCTCACAATATTGGTGCGTCAGAAATTAAAAATCTCGAGGAGAGTCCAAGAGAGGTAAGCCATTTTGCAATGACTTCCCTGAGTTTTTCTAAGAGGTTATCAGCGATAGTGAAACCTGTGATACACAGAGTAGACTGCCTCTGATTGAGCTGGCATTTGTTAGATGCTGCTGCTGTTGGTTCTGCTGAAGGCAATCAACCCTCCCAGTGGGCTGTCACAGTCAGGTGATCTTTAGTTTGCCCTGTGCACTTGTTTACATATCTTTGGACAATGGGTACAACGGCATTTTGGAGGACACTAATTATGTTTTTTTAACGTCCCGGAATTGCTTTTCTAGTGAAGTGGAATCTAGATGGGATTTGGTAGCGGGGAAATAGGACCTCAATTAACTGTCTAAAACCTGCTGCACTAATAGTGGAAATTGGATACACATCTAATACCAGCATAGCTGTTATGGCATCAGTGATCCGCTGTGCAACTGGGTGACTGCTGTCATTGTTTAACAGCCAATTGTTTTTTTTAACTACTACTAATAGTTTTATTGGTCCCCTTCTGGCATGAAGATCCACTCCCAGCAACAGCAGATGTAGCGCTCAAGGATCCTTCTTAGAAATCCTGGATAGGGGAGGAGTCACTTAGCCTTATCCTGGATGCAGGACTACCTCCGATCATTAGTGAGGACATTAATGATGAAGGTGTTGGCGGTGGAGATTGCAGGTGCTGGGATGTAGCTGAAGGAAGAGAGCTAACTATTGCTGGACAATCTGTTGTTATTTTTTTAGCACCAGTATCTGATTTTCCAAAAAACTTTCCATGAATTTGCTGCAAATGATGTAACAGGGATGAGGTTTCTAGATGGTTAAGGTCCCCTACCTCTACTTACTGTAGCTTTACAAATGCTACAGATCAGTGTTATCAGGATATGGGTAAAAATAATTCCACACTTAAGAGGTGGATTTTTTTTGTCTTATGCCCAGGCATGACAATGGCCTTCTTCTTATCATGGGCAAGAACTGCTTCTACTGGGGCATTATTTACACAAATATCCTCATCATCAACATCCTCATTACACTGGTGTCAGCTACACAAATATCCCCCTCATCCTATTGCACTTCCATTGTAGCATCCTCAATTTCTATGTCAGCATTTTGACTTGTGCTGCTCATCCCCACATTTGCAGAAGGCACATAAATGGTGGAAGTAGGCTTCTCTATGGGTAAAGTATCAAAAAGGTTAGGCTCACACATAGCATTTATGGACACACTTAGACTCTCTTCAGGAATTTGTGACATTTCTGAACACACCGTTTGTTCTACTACCTTAGTGGTTTTCATTTTTTGACACCTCTTCTAGACTCTGCATGAGAAGGGCTTACATCGTCATGATAGGCAGAAGATGCCTCACTGACAGTTGTAGAACCACCAGTAATAAATAAAGGCCAAGGCCTGAGCCTTTCCTTGCCACTTTGTGTGGTGAATGGCATGTTGGCAGTTTTTTTCCCCTTCATTACAGGAGTTTTTTTCTTTACCGCTGTACATTGTTTTTTGGATTTTAGATGTCCTGACTTAAATCCTCTATGCCATTAGTCATTGGCTGTAGAGGATGATGTTAAAGGACTAGTATCATCATGATCCATATTGACGAACACGAAGAAGTAGTACAACCAATAAAACAATATTTTTTTTTTTTTGCAATTTTTTTTTGTGTGCAAATGACCGCTCACACTGTGGGGTATCACAGCACTTATATGTATGCAAACAACAATAATGCAGTGGGGTACAGCACAAGCAACAATTTGTAAAAAAAAAAAAAAACTTTTTAAACTTTGGTTGCAAATTACACTGCAGAGTCACACCGCTTATGTGAGCACAGTGGACACCGGACAAGAGCGTCAGCAGCACTGGAACAGATGGACAGCAGACAGATGTGTCGTTAGCACAGGAATGGATGTACACAGCACTGAGCACAGGAGCAGCCACTAGAGTGTATGGACGGAACACAGCACAGCAGCACAGGAGCAACCTCTGGATTGGATGGACACTTTCAGCAGCACAGCAACATGGAGCCAAGGACACAGGACGGAGCAGACAAGAGCAGCCACTAGAAGCAGAAGCACAGCCAGCAGTCCTTAAATCACAGTTTTGAGCTCTTGGGAAAGATATGGAGTTAGTACCATATCAATAATTACTTAGGTGGCAGGTTAGTAATTATATATGGAACACTTCTCTTGAAATAAATGTATTAAATCTACTGTCCAAGCCAAAGAGTCTTGCATTTGAAATAGAAAGTACTTCACTATAAGGGGTATATTTACTAAAATCAAGTCTGGGCGAGTTAGAATTTTCTGGATAGTTTGGCCATTTTTTACAACTCGGAAATTTACTAATTTCAAACTTGGGAGAGAAATGTCGTTTGCTACAAAAAAAGTTGAGAACGGACAAAACTCCTGTCCAAATTCGGGAAATCAATTCATCTGCGCATGTGCTCCGAGTTCAGCAGAAACATACACAGATCAGTGTAATCCGTGTATGTTTCTGCCTGTAAATAGGGAAATAAAGGGTTAAATATAAAAATAAACATGACGTGGGGTTCCCCCCCAAAGCATAACTAGCCCCGGGTTCCTGAGCCAGTCCTGGTTCTAAACACATGGGGGAAAAAAAGGTGTAGGGTTCTCCCGTGCTTTATGAACCAGCACTGGGCTGCGTGAGCCAGTCCTGGATTTAAAAATGGCGTGGGGGCCTCAAGATGGCAGCATTGGGTGTCCCTAAGTTCGGCATAAGCACATTTTAGCAACTGCGATCTCTGAGAGTATGCAGTTGCGATTGCATTAGCGTATATCTCTGAATCAGGCCCTGAGTTTCCTCATGCTTTTTAGTGGGAAACTGTGAGAAAGGAATTTGTTCCTTGATTCCCCCACCATAATATAAGTCGTAACTTGTTGTGTAGGTATTTTGTTTTGTAATTTTGCCAATAAACAGTCACACGTATATCTGTTTTTACTTCTTAGTATGGACAATGCAGTCAGTCTCTGTCTACACATTCCGGCTGTAGAAAGAGAAGCTGATGGTTTTACTTCCATCATATAAAGGAATGATGCTTACTTTAGGCAGGGGGAATATGCATTTAGCAGAAGGAAACAAGTGGCTCCTTCTTTGTCTATAACTTGGCTACTCTGACTTGCTGGAAACAGTAAAATGAGTTTAGCAGGAGTCTTTTGCAGTGAAATAATACAGGTTTCTAATAAAAAGTAAAGAGCAGTCTGAGTTCATTTGGCTTCATGCCCAACCAAAAAAGTGCACATGCAAATCTGGATGTAGACACAGAAATCTGGAAATAATGGTGAAATAGATCCAGAATATAACTTTTTGTGGGTATGTAAACCTAAACATACAGAAACTTTATTTAATATATAAAAATTCAAGTGTACCTTGCATCAGTGGGATATGTAGGTGTTATCTATCTGGTTGGGTACCAAATAAATATGCAAGATTAAACTCTCCTATGTTTATTCTTATAAAGAAAAGACATGGATGTAAACCTAGTCCCTACCATCATAGAAAGGAGAGTATCATAGACAGTCATTGTAAGACTCATATAACAGCATACTTTTAATGCAACATGCTATATTACACTAGTTACATTCCACATTATCATGTAAACTGTGTAATCAAGTCCAGACATTTTGGACAGGCAGGGTGCTCGGCATGGGGGATGTAACAAAGGGAAATTACAATCACAGCTGGATTAAGGCTTTGGTGGGCCCAGGCGACTTCTAAAAGGGGGTCCCTGTGGTCTAAAATATACAGTGTATATCAATCCTAAATTAGTGTTAGTCCGTAAATGTAGTGTTGCCAGGGCTAGTGCTGGCTGTCCTTTCCCCCAATACCCACTTTTTTGTGATTCTTAGTAGGTTGACATATTGAGCTAGTGCATTTAGGGCCTGATTCAGAGCCGTTCGTAAGCGGCCACTCGTTCGCTCCGAGCGATGTTTGCCCAACTGCGCATGCGTACGGATCGTTATACGCATGCGCGAACCAGTCAGTGCGGTCGAAATTCATGTGCTCGCAAAATAGCGAATGCCTGATAATTTGAGTGACAGAAAGAGGCGTATGTGGATGGTAACAGGGGAAGGTGCTTGAAAACGGGGAGTGGAGATCCGATCGTAGGCATGCTTAAAGGTCAAAACGGGCGTTTTATGGGTGTGCATAATTAAAACAGCAGCGTCATTGACCACGTCACTGGGTTATTTTATAGCCAGAACTGCTCGCAAAATTGTGGTAGCAAAAACCAACCACAAGAATAGCAAGCAGCTCATACCCTGGTCGATGTACTCGATTAATCTAATAAATAGCGGAAATCCCAAAAAACGACCGCAAGTTTTTTTCGCTCGTTCAGACCTAGAGGCGTGAACAGACCGCAAACAGCGAACGGTTCATTTGAATAGCCACCCCTATTTTCTGAACGAGCGAGCGCTAATTGCATCTGGCTCTGAATCAGGCCCTTAGTTCCATGTGCCATCTAGTTAAATAGTACATTTAGCTAGTGCTTTAGTTTCTTATACATTTTAGTCATTTAGGTGTCAGGCTCCCTTTAAATATACAGTATATGTCTGTGATCTTGAGCCTGCTCCCTAAATCTTGAAGGCAGCTGAGTACCAGTGAACGATAATAGTTCTGAGAAAGGGGGTTGTTATAGGTGAAGCACTTGGCAAGTTGGTCCTGCAGGCTCAGGATTATGGTAGACTTAAGCTGGCCACACACTAGACCAACTTACATCCAACCATCCAACTAGTTGATTGGTTGGAATGAAAATCTGAAAGCAAATGACAATCAACAATTTGCTCCCAAACGCCGGAAAATGGACTAAAAACTGTTGTTTGAACAAATTGTTTTGATCAAACATTTAATAAACTTGTCTGAACGACCATTTTCATCTGTTTTATGGCATTTACTAGCAATTTACTAGCATTTGCTGATCATCATTTACTCCCATACGGTACCAGATATTCATTCCAACCAATCAACAAGTTGGCTGGTTGGATGTAAGTTGGTCTAGTGTGTGGCCAGCTTTACTGTACAACAGCAGGAGTCACTTGGAGGGCTGGATAGGGGGAGAAAGGCAGTGACAAGGGCTAGCTGCGTCTTTGCTGAGTGGCAGATGCGTCTATAAAGACTCAGGTTCCTGGCACCCACAAGGAGGAGGGAGCATCCTGCAGTTCCTTAGGGGTTTCGTGACCCTAGCCACGTTAGCACAGTATATAAAAGGGGAAAGCACTTATTCAAACAAGGGGTCCCTGACTGCAGCGCAGACAGGAGGGGAGTCATCCTCTGTGATGCCAAAGAGAGGGGCAGCCTTACTTAGCAAGGGTCTCCCTGGGAAACAACTTCCATGCCTATCTAGCAGAATCTCTGCTGCTCCGAATACATCCTGCCACTCATTAGAGAGGTATCCCAGCCACTGACAGCCAGGCGTGCCAAGAGTGACACCGGCCCGGGTGAAGGAAGCGTGGCCTAATCGAGGGAGGTGTGGCCATGCCCCCTTAAGGAAAAAAATATGCGCTTGGGAGAGGGGCGCTATGCCTCCCCCAGAGGCAAAAGAGACTGCTGGGGTTGCTACTTATCAGCCGCGAGAAGTCTCTCAGTGCAGCCCAGCACACAACAGCATGTGCTGGGCTGCTATAATGAAAGATGGGGGGGGGCGGTGCAGGACCCGGGTCCCCAATGGGCCCCTCCAGAATGCCCGGTCCCGGGTGATAATTAGTACCCGCTCCTCCCCCTCTCGGCGCCCCTGCTGACAGCACCCGGGATAATAACAGCACACATGACCAGACCCTGTCCTGGCTTCCTGTACCTCATGGCTGCCATGAACATGGGAGTTAAGCTGCTGTACTGCCGCTCCAAAAGCCCCTCCTCAAACGGGAACACCGGCACTGCCTTCCTGCACCAAACTGCTGAGTCTCCTGTCTCAGCTGCAGTGGCATTATGCCCAGTGCTTTTACTGTATGCAGGACACATTCACAATATACACAGGTGTTTCGCCTAGCAGCCCCCACACACACATGGGACAGGATGCACCAAAGCTAAGAATGCGATCAAACCTCTGAAAGTATATGTGGTTTTATAGAGCACTTCAAAGGTGGCTTGCATATGTATTTGTCTTTGAAAATAATTAAATGAAATTGAACAAAAAAAGAAATAAATAAAAATAAGAAAAAAAATAAATAATACATTTTTAATATATGTAAAAAATATAAAAATAAGGAAAAGTAAAAAAACTGAAATAATGATAAAGTTGTGGATGGTATGGGAAAGGATAGACAGGGTAGGTAGAAAAGTAATGGGGTAGGGAGCTGTAACATTGGTATGTTTATTGCTCTTCAGTGAGTCAGTGGTTGAAGCCACTTGTAATGCAGGTTACTGGGTGAGTCTTTAGCGTGTGGAGTCCGGTGCTCTATGTACGGATACAGCTGCTCTGGCTAACTGTCCCTATTCCTACCTTGTATCCTGGCGAACTGAGGGTCTGATTCAGACCCACTCACGAGCGCTGTGGTGGCCCAGTGCGCATGCGTACGACGGAGCCGGCTCCGTCGTGCGCATGCACGAGACCTGGATAGCGACGGGCAAACCGCCGCTCCGGTTCTCGTACCAAAGGGGGCATGCTGTCAATGTTGAGTGACAGCACACCCCCTTTGGTGGGCAGGCGGGGGGAGTGGCTGCAAAGACGGAGGCGTTCCCATGTGAACGCCTCCGTCTGGGGCCGGCCCCACTGACATCACGAGTGATGTCAGTGGGAGAGATTTCGGCTCTGTTAGAGCCGAAATCCCTACCACAAAGGTCTCGTCGCAAGCCTGATGGTCGCGATGGTCTTGACCATCGTGACCATCTTCCTGGCCGCTCGCTATAGCTGTGGGTGGTCACCCACAGCTATGCGAGCGGCCAGGAGGCCGCTCTAAAAAAACAAGAAGGCCAGCAGTGATTCAGAGAGAGCGCTCAGTCAGAGCGTCCAGCTCTGAATCAGGGCCTGAGTCTCCTGATATCTGGTCAGACTTCTATCAGCATGGTCTAGTCCCGGCTTGTTTACCGCTGTACCAGAAGTTGCGGAGCAGTACTTCCGGTTCGCGTGTGAGTGTCTCACAGCTATCCAATGCATTTCATGCACTTGGGCACTTTGTCAAGGATGTTAGTGGTTCAAAGAGGGGCTATATTTATAGTCCGTAATGAAAAAAACTTTATTAGTAAAATTCCAAAAAACGGAAGTCATGGTCAGGAAGTTGTTTTGAAAAAGGCGGCAAGCACCTGCTGGTGCTAGTGTTCAGCTTGGAAGGGAAGGAAAGGAAAGGGAAAAGGGGCTGGAATAGGTAGAGGAGATGTGGTATAAAAATCTATACAGTTATCCAAATAAATAAAATATTTTATAGGTGAAAGATAATAATAATGATACAGTAGATGAATAGAAATAAAATAAATTAAATGTAAAAATTAAAATAAATATAAATAAATAAAATTAAAATCTAAAAATAATATAAAGGTAAAAATATAAATATATAAAAAATTGAGTGAATATAATGAAAAAATTAAAATATGGAAGTCAACACAAAATGAATGAGAAGATAAATGATAATATGTTTCCTCAGATCGTAGTCTAAAAATTGCATGATTTATGCAATAGTAAGAAAATCTGATGTAAAAATGTGAAGATTCTTATATGTCAAACTAAAAACTGGTCATTGATATTGTTGTTCATCAGGTTACAAGAAGACATTGAATTCGATGTCAATATTCATTCCACTTGGTTTAAGCGTTTTTAATTCATAAATCCATTTTGACTCTTTTTTTCTTTAATTCCATCATTGTATCTCCTCCTCTCCAGTTTGGGGTGACCTTTTGGATTCCACAAACTTTCAATCCATTGGGATTCTTTCCATGTTTTTCCAGAAAATGATGTGAAACGTTATGGGTTTCAAGTCCTTTCTTTATGTTATACACATGTTCATAAATTCTAGTTTTTATTTTCCTTTTTGTTTGGTCTACATATTGTAAGCCACATGGACATTCTAATAAGTATATTGAGCCTTCTGTGTCACAAGTTATCTCTTCTTTTATTTTGTATTCTTTGTTTGTTTTGTTTGAGTAAAAGATTGTTTGTAGTTTTGTTTGAGTAAAAGATTGTTTGTGGTTTGGTGGAGCCGGGACAAGATCACGCTGGGAGAAGTCTGACCAGATACCAGGAGACTCTGTTTGCCAGGATACAAGGTAGGAATAGGGACAATTAGCCAGAGCAGCTGTATCCGTACCTAGAGCACCGGACTCCACACGATAAAGACTCACCCAGTAACCTGCATTACAAGTGGCTGCAACCACTCGCTCACTGAAGAGCTATAAACCTACTGTACCAGTGTTACAACTCCCTACTCCATTACCTTCCTACTTACCCTGCCTTACCTTTCCCATACCATCCAGAACTTTATCATTATTTCAGTTTTATTGACTTTTCCTTATTTTTATATTTTTACTTATATTAAAAATGTATTATTTATTTTTATTCTTATTTTTATTTATTTATTTTTTTGTCTAATGTCATTTAATTATTTTCCAATACAAATACATATGCAAGCCACCTTAAAAGCGCTCTATAAAACCACATATACATCTATAGCTGCCGTTGCCTAATTGAAGCCTATAGGCTTCTTATCAGGAAACTTCCTTGAGAGGGATCCAATAATAGGATCCCTCTCAGGGTCCACCATGGCTCACACATGCACAGAGGGACATGTGATCATTGGCTGATGGCATTATAAATGGCTGTTACTTCGTTCCTTGATGGAGGATCCCTCCAAACTATAAATCCATCATACTGTGGAGTTTACCAAATCGAATCACTTTATAAACCCCCCTTTCACCATTTATAATTTGCCCATCCCATCCCACCCCTTCATAATATGCCCTCCTTTAATATCTGCCCCCCTATCCCCTTTATATTCTGCCTCCTCTCCTGAGCAAGGAAATCTAAAAGTAACGTAATCTAAATGTATTGTTCTCTAAGCATTCTTTAGGGAATAGTAAAGTTAGAGTTTGTTGATATGTATGTACTATTTGGTGGTTGTATGCAGAGTAAACAGTATACACAGGCGGATTCACCAGATGTACTAGAGAGCTCAGGACTTAACAAGGAGTTTGGTTTATTGTGTAACAGTATGTTTGTAGAGTCGTACTCACAGTTATATACACATAGTATCCTGGATGGAGAGGAGTTGAGCGGAACATACAGAGCACCAGCCGGTGATGTATGTGGGTAGCAGTGCATATACAGGTAAGTGGTATGCCTTCGCAGGATATATGCTGAGGTATATTGCAGGGTCTCTCTGGAGCTGAGTGGAACACATTCGTGTTCCACTGTGGCACTCTAACACAGTGACAAGATGGCGCCGCACATGTGCAGTAGACCAAATGGCTGCCATCTTGGTGAAGGCAGATGCTTCGCTAAAGGAGCATCATGGAGATAGTGTAGTACTGACTGTTGAAAGATGACAGAGTCACAGAGAAATAGTAAGTAAAATGGGATAGCTCAGCACCCAACTACCCTTATGAAGCATACACACGGGACGATCAGACAACGATCAGATATCATTGTCTGATCTTCCTGTATGTGCTGGGTGTTCGATATCAAACATCCAGCACATGCAGCAAACACCAAACTACTATAACGACCCCGCGAGCAACGATTGCGGGTCCCTATAACAAACAGGCTAACCTGGTCGATATCAACCAGGTTGGCCTACTTGCACGGGCAATGGTCGATATCGATATCGACCGTCCGTTCCCATGCATCGATGGTCATTTGCTCATTGGAGGGGCTAAAAAAAGGACGATATAAACGATCAAATGATAAACGATATCGTTATTGTTTATATCGTTCTTTTTATCTGACCATGTGTATGCACCATTAGATTTTAATAGCTTTTAAAACAAACAATCTTGCCACATGAATATTTTTTTCCTGTGTGAGCCAATGTAGGGCAGATGTACTAAGTCTTGGAGGAAGATAAAGTGGAGAAAGATAAAGTACCATCCAATCAGCTTCTAACTGTCATTTTAAAGGCTGTGTTTGAAAAATGACAGCTAGGAGCCGATTGGTTGGCACTTTATCACTCCCAACTTTATCTCTCTCCAAGGCTTAGTAAAGCTACCCCTGTATGTGTGTTTTTTCCTTTGGGTACCAATGTGGTTTCTTTTCCTGTGGGGGGCCAATGTGTTTTTTTTTATTCCTATGAGGGACAATGTATGCCCACATGGCACGCATCCAAATAATGTCACGTAGGGGCGTGATTTATGGAAATTAGGCCACACCCCCATTTTTAAGCGCACTGTAGAGAGCCGGCACAGGGTGCTTCGACTCCTGGTTATGATATCCCAGCGGCTGAATAGCTGTTGGGGGAAATCCCAACAGCAAAATCCCAATGAGGAGCGATCCCTACAGGAGAAGGTAAGTAGTCTAACCCTACCCCTGTCCCTAACCCTAACCATCCCTTGGTGGTGCCTAACCCTAACACTCCCGGGGGGTGCCTAACCCTAAGTCCCACTGGGGGTGCCTAAACCTAACCCCCCCTGCCTGCACCCTAAACCTAGCCATCCCAGGGGGGTGTCTAACCCTAACCTCCCCTCGGTGGTGCCTAACCCCCCTTCCCACAGCCAGCCCTAATACTCCCCGGGGTTGCTTAACCCTAAGTCCCCCCGGGGACGACTAACCTAGCCCATCCTCCCCACGGCTACTACTTACCTCTCCTCGATGTCCTTACGATCAGGATGCCGGCTGCTGTGATTCTGGCGTCGACATCCGCAAAGCTGTCGTGATTCCGTCGCTTGTCTTTTCTTGGCAGCCGTCATCCCGATCGTCGGGATCTTAGCCGCATCCCATTCCTGGTACCCAGAAACCCTGTGAGTGTGTTACAGTTGCAATATAGCCAATATGTGCCTTTTACAGATTACGTTGTGCGCTTGTGATTTAGAGAATAAAATGAATTCTATTTTGTGGCCCACACAAATAGCTATTAGTGTCTTGTAGAAGATATAGCAGTTGTAATCCATAATTTTTCTATATGTGTAATATAATCATTTATGGATACACAAGCACTGAGTTTATTGGCATAATATGTATACTGTAGTATCAAGTGACCAGTATTGATATTGCTTATCTCAAGTTGTGTTATGCCGCAATTAAACAGTTGTACTGACTAATGTTGTAACAATGTGATAATGCTTAAGCATTTTTATTAAGCTTAAAATGTCTCCATAGCCAAGCATAATGTAGCTCAAACTATATACTGTTCAATGATTACCATAAAACTAAATAAAAAGAAAACCGTAGCTGTTTATAGTAGCCACCTACAGGACCCATTCTGTGCATACCACACAACTTTACATGTTGGAGATTCGGGACAAATGTGTGCACAAGATGGGGACATGGTCAAGTATCTCATTGGACAACCCCATCCTGTTATCCCTGTAAATGCACCTGTTGAATGCACATCAAGGCAGGTTCGCCCAGCACTCACTCACGGCCAATGAATCGGACATACTGTACCTCCTAACCTTCCAGCCCAACTGGGTTGGAACAAAGGGAACTGTCCCTACTAATTTAGGTCAGTTCGGAGGTTGATCAGTGTAGAACAGGTTTACCATGGAATCAGATAGTGGTATCAGAACAGTGGCAGCTTTTGAAATAGAGATGCTTATTTAGAGCCATTACAGTAGGAAGAATCTTTAAAGTCTTCCTAACAATTCTAACATGCAGAGCTGATAACTCCTTACCTGCAGTCATGAGCCCACAGTATAGCAAGAACAGTGACACTGTGCAATTGTTTTTTCATAGCTATATTAATAACCTTCTGAAGTACATTATCAAAATGTTCTACGTGCTAAAAGACAAACAAATTGCAAATAACACATTGCCATAAAAATGACTAACATTCCTTGATTGGAAAACAAAAAAGAACAGGTGCAAATATTACCTAATTTATATAAAAAAGGGGATAAAATGAATGCTAGTGATCATGCAAGATGTAAAAATGGTATTGCTGCTAAAAATAAATTATAAACAATAACCAGAGAAATTATAAAGCATTTACAAATTGAACAATAAAAAACATAGATTAATAATTGACTATAAATTATAAATATATTGTATGAAATACCCCAAAAATTCAAAATTAAATATGATCTCAGATGTAAAACAAACATTCCTCGTAGGATGATAAATAACAGGAGTGCCTCAAATCATACTTGAAAAATATGTGAAATGGTCCTGTACCATATAATACTTTATAAATGGCTTTTCTGAACCAGAAACAGTAGTAGGTTTTCCTCCAGTCACTCCTCTTCCTATCCATGGTTCTTCTCAACAAAACATAGAGTATGATGCAAAACCATAGTGTAATGTGTCCAACAATTCAACAACATTTATTTGTAATTAATATACTTACAAAAATACATAGAAATATGGGATTAACTGACCATTCTTCCAACAGTCTCATAGGATGGAACAGTCAACAGTCAACACAACAAGATCAAAATTATCCAACACGTTTCGTCTTGACACCAGCACAACGCTAAACTGACTTCTTGAAAGGCACAACCCAAAACATTCCTCATATCTTTTAAATGGGATACGTTCAATATCCCGGGGATGCCGGCACTTAGAACTTGTGTCCAACTCTACAATTGTTTTCCCTATTAGAAATACTGTTTGTATCTTGGCAATCAGTTACTCCATTGGTTTCAAAGGGCATCCAGGGCACTAGTACTAGGCAGCACTTCAGGGGCATTTTGTTTTCCCTGTTTTTTTAGGTCATTCAACTTCGTCTCACTCTGTGCAGATTTATTATCTCCTAAGTAATCTTTGTAGTAGTTGAGTGCAGTGCTAAGGGACTGCATGGGAACTATAATGATGTACTGTATGCAGGACTGTGTTAGTGTCACTGAATAATAGCAGACCGATAGGCATATGTATCAAAGCTTGATGTGAGATAAAATTGTGAAATATATATCACCAACCAATCAGCTCCAAACTATAATTTCTTAATCACAGCCTGCAAAATGTAAGTTAGAAGCTGATTGGTTGGTGATATATATCTCACAATTTTATCTCGCATCAAGCTTTGATAAATATGGCCCATGGTGTGAGGTGCCTGAAGTATAGCAGTGTAAACCGCACTACAGACATTGGTGGTTGGGACATCTCTGCAGCTGGTTTGTAAATCAAGATACAGTTTTTTTCTCCCACTGGATCATTGATTAATAGAGGAATTCTAATAACAATAGAATGGTCATTACCAGCATTATTTTACACTACTGTCTGGAAAACATATCAAATAGATTTACAACACCTAAAAGAGAAACATTATTAACCTTTGATTCCCACCTTTCAAGTTAGCAATCATTCTGGAGATATGAAGCAAACGCCACAGAAAATTCAATTATATTCCAAGCGCCAGTGACACATTTATATGAGGGAAAGTTAATTCCAGTACTTAATCTTTAGGCATTGGGTGGTTTAACAAGGCTTTTGCTTTCTGGGGAGAGAGCACAATGAAACCTTTGCTAGGAACCGGGCAGACACCTTGAAAATAGAAATTAAATATGGAGAGAGCAGACTGAGAGTTCAAATCGAGTGTAATTCCATCTGCTCCCAAACCATGGAACTGAGCAGGAAGCAATTGACAGGTCACTCGGGGCCTACATCTGGAAACAACATGCTTGAAAGACTGTGTAACTGCTCTTATAAACCAAGTTAGAAGAGAGGCCATACTAGACTCATGATTATTCATGTGACATGCCAGTGTTACATCATAAAGAGTACGTGCGTGTGTAAAATATATTATTGAAATTAAATTAAAAACATGTACCAATTACAACTTCATATATAAATGCCGGATGGGTCCTTAGTTATACGTTTCTAGTCATAAAAGCCCCTTGCGCAGGTTTACATGTTTGTTACTATGTACTTTCCACAATAACTGACTTTTAAACCCAGCAGTAGATGCCAATGAGGGGTCTCTGTGTATGGGGGTCACACAGGGAGAACTCAGAGTTCTGATACTGCAAGCACTAGACCACCTGCTGGACACCCTTTCTATATATCACCTCTTTACAATGAGAGTGAGTAGGAGGACAAAGGGCTTAGAAGGGTACAGAGGACAGAAGTTATTTGGACTGACAGTCCTCCACAGTCTGTGCGGTTTTTTTTGTTTTGTTATTAAGATGCCAAAGGGCTGAAGAATGGAAGCCTGTGACGATGTAGTAGGAATTGCAGCATGTCGTAGGCAAAAGAGTATATTAGGTCTCAGGGGCGTTTTAAGAGAGGAGGGAGCCTGTGCGCAGTCTCCGTCTGGGGCACTCTCTTCTCTCTCCGGCGACAGCGCACTAAAAACAGCGCCGCAACAGTAGACTCTGAGCTCAGAGTTTACTGCGCATGTGCAGGTCACCAGGAAAATGGCGCCAGCAATTTCTCTACTGCGCATGCACAAAACTCTGGGAAAATGGCCATGGCAGTCATTTTCCAGGCGATTCTTACAGCGCTGATAGTGCCGACGTGGGACTCCATAGTGGTAAGTATTAAAAATATGGGTGCAGGGTGAGGTGTGTAGGTCCACACACCCTGCACCCATTATAGATACGCCGTTGTTTGGTCATCATTGAAAAAGTAAATGTGCTCATTATAAGACTGTGGATGTTAGTGATCAGAGAGGGAGATGGTATAATTGTACAAAACTGGAAATGGGCTGAATTGCAGAATCTGTTATATAGGTTATTACTTCGTTCAGTATCCCCACTCCCCCAACATATACATTTTGATCCTGAGTGTATTAAGCTGGGTACACACTGAGCGATGTGTGCCCAGCCGATATGTCGGGCCATTACGGATTCTGGGTACACATTAGAACTATGTAATGAACAATGGAACGATCACTCATTCCCTCCTTTATTACACTGCATGGCGCCACATGCGATATCGCCAGGTTTGATATGCAATGTTGTCAGGTTTGATGTGCTGCACATGACTGCCGGAGCACACACATCATGTATACACACTGCACAGTATGGACGATTTGTCGTTCTGATTTGGCCAAAACAGCCAAATTAGAAACGACATGCTCCAATGTGTAAATACAATAAAAATACAAAAAAGTATGTATACAGTCTGGTGCGCTATCCAAATGCAGCCTATATCCACAATAGATGAAGTTACACCACAAACTCCCAATAAGATAATAAGAAAAGAAGCCTATTGGGATAAAAAGGCGCTTAGGAAATAACAAAAAAAGATAGAGTAATACTTTCCTTCTATGTATAACTCCTGAGTCCCAATTCCATACAATGGATCAATGTCTCATGGTCACATAAAAGGAGGGAGAAAAACATCCAATAGTGTAATGCTGTTTATAATATAACAAGCGTAAACAATATACATATAGAAATTAATATAGTGGTCTATAATAATGGGGAAGGTCCCCTATACATTCCACTCACAAGTATGAAATGTTATCAGGCATATCAATGATATTATATCCGTGGTACGAAAGACGGGGTTGCCCCCCACACAGGAAACTTACAAATCCTCGTTGGTAATATAGACACATGTGATATTAATGGGTCCCCAAACAAACGATTCCTCCTCAAGGCACGTGTCAGACAGCGGTGTTTATTGATGATAAAACAGGTCCAATAATAAAAAACATTTAAAACATCCAAAAATAAAGTAAAATAGGCATGTGATTCATATCCACAGGAAAAAGATGGAAATAGGTTCCCAATATCAAAGGCTAGATGAAAAACGGGATCCCTTTAAGCCTTGAAAAGGTCCTGTATATACCTTGTGGGTATGTAGAAAAACAAGCCAGAGGTCCTCACCAACGCGTTTCAATCCTATCAAGGATCTTTTTCAAGGTGTAGAGGACCACTGGGACAATACAGCATTAAATACCCTAACCAATAAAACAATTAAAACAATTATCCAATCATCGTCAGGGCTTCCCCCCAACACTGAATAAGTCATAATATATAATACAAGTCTCTCAGTTCTCAGAGATGTATTCAGAGTGAATCTATTCAGCTCACTGTTGTTACTTCCGGTTCTCGTCATACCGGAAATGACGCATCCATCCATAACTTCCTCCTTCCGGTCTGGTGTACATTGCGTTGCGCTAAAGATGACTTCTCCTCACATTTGTTCTGAGATCATCTGGATGTCCGCTTTAATGTAGGGCGGTGGCCATTTTGTTAGAGTCCAGTTCATAGTAATAGAAAAAACAGCGGCCATCTATCTGTTTATAGAATTCAATTTTGATCCAGGTAATCTTAATAATAAAAATTCATAAATTAGAATCCACACTAAGTGATAAATCAAAAATAATAAAAAAGACATAAAAAACAGTCATATGAACCATTTCACTTCAAAATCGCTATTAATCCCACCTGGTGCAAGAGTCCCAAATTGATGCATAAGTTTCATCTCAGTTTTAGCGATCAATTTTGAAACATCGCTACATCGTTGGTTCTCCTTTACCAATTTCATACCAAAATTTTTTTTAATATGTTTAATATCACAGGTATGTTCTTTCTTAAAGTGGGATGATAATGAGTGGGTATCTAAGCCTTTCTTTATATTTCAAATATGTTCACCTATTCTTATCTTCAAGGGTCTTGTCGTTCTCCCAATATAAAATTTATTACATGAACACTCTATTGCATATATGACATTATTCATATTGCAAGTTATGAATTCTTTAATCTCATGTATCTTCCCATTGATTTTTATTGTCTCATACTTCTTGGTTGTAGTACCCTTAATATTCTTACACCCTATGCAAGTCCCACATCTAAAGAAACCGGTTGATAATATTTGTCCATGTTTCTTAGTAGTTCCCAAATGGGCACTATGTACCAAATGATCCTTAAGATTAGGTGCTTTTCTATAGATACATGAGGGTTTATTCGGAATCAAATGTCCTAAGACCGGATCTCACACAACAGTGACCAGTGTTTCCTTAAAATATGCTCTAATTCCTTGTGCTGGGAGTTGAAATTAGTAATAAAGGCCCATGTGTATTTATCATCTTTTTTCCTCACTTTTTCTTGTTCTAGCAATAAAGTTTTCCTCTCTATTCTCAGACTGCTTTCCAATTGTTTGTCAATTTCTGACCCTTCATATCCACATGACATAAAGACATTCCTCATTTAATTCGCTTGTTGCTTAAAGACATCAGTCTCTGTGCAATTTCGCCTGAGGCGCTTGAATTGACCCCCCGGTATCGAATTGAGCCAATTAGAATGATGACAACTTGAGGTGGTAATATATGATCTAGAGTCTGTCTCTTTCCTATAGTTCTTAGTGTGTAATTGACTATTCTCTACATAGACAGTTACGTCCAGAAAATTAATACTTGTCTGGCTCTTTTCGAAAGACAACTTAATATTGCAATCATTATTGTTTAAATGATTGCAAAAATCCTCCAAGGTTAACCGATCTCCTCTCCAAACGAAAAAGATATCATCAATGTAGCGTGACCAGGACACCAGGTTTGCTCCAAGTGGGTTGTTATTCCAAATATTATTTTCTTCCCACTGCCCCTTAAATATATTGGCATAACTGGGAGCAAACCTGATGCCCATCGCTGTGCCCGTCTTTTGTATAAAGAACATATCCTTAAACAAAAAATAATTATGTTGCAATATGTACATAATTCCCTCTCTTAGGAAACTCTGCAAATTTTCTTGCATGTCGGTTTGTTCAAGACATTTCGATACTGCATCTGTCCCCTGCACATGGTCTATAATTGTGTACAGGGAACTGACATCAGCACTCACCATCCAAAATCCCTCTTCCCATACAACATTTTCCAATTTTCTCAAAAAATCACCTGTGTCTTTTAAATGTGATCTATTGTTTGACACTAATGGTTGAAGGTGATAATCGATAAATTGAGAGAGATTTGCCGTCATAGAGCCCATTCCCGACACAATAGGGCGTCCCGGGGGATTTAATGGGTCTTTATGAACCTTAGGCAACATATAAATCACCGGTATTACAGGATATTCTGGGATCAAAAATTTAGCCTCCATCTCACTTAAAGTCCCATTGTCTTCATACATAGTAACTAGAGTTTGGAGTTCCATTAAAAAGTTGTTACTCGGGTCATTTCTTAGTTTTCTATATGTAGTTTGATCTTCCAGTTGTCTAATTACCTCTTTTTCGTAATTTTCTGTACTCATAATCACCACCCTGCCTCCTTTATCGGCGGGTTTGATTACCAAAGTATTATTTTTTCTCAAATCTTTTAAAGCTTTCCTTTCTTTTGAATTAAGATTCAACTTTATTCTCTTGTCCTCAATATTTCTCAGATCTTCTAAGACCTGGGTATTGAAGGCATCTATATAGCTTCCTTTTAGATGGGAGGGAAAAAATATAGATTTTGGCTTGAAAGGAGTAGTGGACCCTTGTTCCACATTGCCCTCTTTTTTTTCTCCTTCTTTGCTTAAAAAGAATTTTTTTAAAGTGAGTTTGCGTGTAAACTTTTGTAAATCAACATATAGATCGAAGAGATTACATTTTGTGGCTGGGGCGAATTTTAGACCTTTCTGTAGTAAAGTTGTCTCATGTTGTGATAATACATGAGAACTTAAATTAAAAATCTTAACTTTTCCTTCCTCTGATTTAGGAATAACTTCTCCAATAGTGGTATTCTGATCATCCCTACTTTTCGTTTTCTTTTTGCGGGTCTTTTTTGATTTTTGTTTTGTCCCACCCCTTTTACCTCTCTTGGTTTTTAACCTATGTGTTGGTATCTCCGATCCTGGTCTAAAAAATGACTATTTTCCGAATCGTCACCTCTCAATACATTAAACCTATTTCTTGTCTGAATGGGAGCTTGTCCCTCTCTCCTTTTATACCACCTTTGATTGAGTGATGACCTGTACCCATCTCTATCTCTATTGTGGTTCTGATTATAATTCCTCCATTCTAATTCGGGTGCAAATCTTCTTCTTGAGACAGGTGTTCTATGGGCGGGTGTCGGTTTATTTATTATTCCTATTTCTATTTATCTCATTTTTTTGTTCCATTTATTTAATCCTATCTGGACATCTTTACATGATGGATCATTAAAAGGTCCATCAGTTTTCTCAATGATTATCATATTTTTATCTCTTTGGAATTTTTTCAGTTTTTTCTCCCTTAACCCCTTCTCCATTCTAATAAGTCTAGATTCTATCACATTTTCTCTCTCTTTATACTCTGGTGAATTCGTGAATGGTTCCACTAAAAGTCTATATGTTTCAATATTATTCTCCAATATTTTTAGATCTTTCTTTCTTTCTTCCACTATTAGGTTCATAAGGGAAAAGGAACAATTTCTTATTATAAGGTCCCATTCTTTACCAAAGTTCTCGGAAACTGTGGTAAAAGAGGCTCGTTTGTCAATTTTTAGACCTTTAGGAATTAACTGAGAGATGTAATGTTCCAACGTAGCTACTTCCCACCATATTCTACTCTCCTTTAGTAAATCTTTCTCCAGCTTATTCATTAGGTTATCTAGATCCTCATCCAAAAAATCCATTGGTTCTGATTCTATATTGAATAGAGACTCTAATCTATTCCTCCGATTCTCCCTAAAATGAAACATACCTAGCAGCACTAGAGTAGGTACACAATAGGTGTAAATACAATAAAAATACAAAAAAGTATGTATACAGTCTTGAAGATAAGAATAGGTGAACATATTCGAAATATAAAGAAAGGCTTAGATACCCACTCATTATCATCCCACTTTAAGAAAGAACATACCTGTGATATTAAACATATTAAAACATTTTTTGGTATGAAATTGGTAAAGGGGAACCAACGATGTAGCGATGTTTCAAAATTGATCGCTAAAACTGAGATGAAACTTATACATCAATTTGGGACTCTTGCACCAGGTGGGATTAATAGCGATTTTGAAGTGAAATGGTTCATATGACTGTTTTTTATGTCTTTTTTATTATTTTTGATTTATCACTTAGTGTGGATTCTAATTTATGAATTTTTATTATTAAGATTACCTGGATCAAAATTGAATTCTATAAACAGATAGATGGCCGCTGTTTTTTCTATTACTATGAACTGGACTCTAACAAAATGGCCACCGCCCTACATTAAAGCGGACATCCAGATGATCTCAGAACAAATGTGAGGAGAAGTCATCTTTAGCGCGACGCAATGTACACCAGACCGGAAGGAGGAAGTTATGGATGGATGCGTCATTTCCGGTATGACGAGAACCGGAAGTAACAACAGTGAGCTGAATAGATTCACTCTGAATACATCTCTGAGAACTGAGAGACTTGTATTATATATTATGACTTATTCAGTGTTGGGGGGAAGCCCTGACGATGATTGGATAATTGTTTTAATTGTTTTATTGGTTAGGGTATTTAATGCTGTATTGTCCCAGTGGTCCTCTACACCTTGAAAAAGATCCTTGATAGGATTGAAACGCGTTGGTGAGGACCTCTGGCTTGTTTTTCTACATACCCACAAGGTATATACAGGACCTTTTCAAGGCTTAAAGGGATCCCGTTTTTCATCTAGCCTTTGATATTGGGAACCTATTTCCATCTTTTTCCTGTGGATATGAATCACATGCCTATTTTACTTTATTTTTGGATGTTTTAAATGTTTTTTATTATTGGACTTGTTTTATCATCAATAAACACCGCTGTCTGACACGTGCCTTGAGGAGGAATCGTTTGTTTGGGGACCCATTAATATCACATGTGTCTATATTACCAACGAGGATTTGTAAGTTTCCTGTGTGGGGGGCAACCCCGTCTTTCGTACCACGGATATAATATCATTGATATGCCTGATAACATTTCATACTTGTGAGTGGAATGTATAGGGGACCTTCCCCATTATTATAGACCACTATATTAATTTCTATATGTATATTGTTTACGCTTGTTATATTATAAACAGCATTACACTATTGGATGTTTTTCTCCCTCCTTTTATGTGACCATGAGACATTGATCCATTGTATGGAATTGGGACTCAGGAGTTATACATAGAAGGAAAGTATTACTCTATCTTTTTTTGTTATTTCCTAAGCGCCTTTTTATCCCAATAGGCTTCTTTTCTTATTATCTATGCTCCAATGTGTATCCAGCTTAACACAAACCACAGTGAAATCTCTATATGTTACTGATTGAAAATAACATAATGGTGTTAAAGTTATTTCTTGAGGAAGAAGTGTGTGAATCCTTTCATCATCAAGTGGGCATTCCTTAGGAGCCAATGTGTACAGTCCTCTAGTGGGAATCTGCTGAAGTATTACGCATTTAAATGTACACAATCTTTCTGCGAGGAGAACAGAATGTGGGAATATGGTATATTACGAGTGTATTAATACAGAACTGGCCCTAGGCATAGGCAAACTAGGCAAAAGCCTAGGGCATTTGGAATGTCCAGGGGAATGCATTCCAAACCTAGGGCTGGCTGAGCTTGACAGTGGGCAGTGGTGGGACCGTGATGGGCAGATGGCGCTGGTGGCTCTGTTCTTGCTGCCCTACCGCAATTAGGGGTCTATTTACTAAGCAGTGTAGGGAGACAGAGTGAAAAATGATAAAGTGCCAGCCAATCAGCACCTTATCACTTTCTTATCACTTTTCACTCTGTCTCCTAAAACTGCTTAGTAAATAGACCCCTTAAAGCTCTCAGCTAGGCTCTGATTGGGCAGCAGCTCATGCAGCGGGAGTGGGGTGCAGACAGTGACAGCAGAGGGCAGTAACAAAAATGGCCACTGGAGGAGGGCTGCTGTGCATGCTCAGCCACAGCAGCACCTTGTCCCATGGGCCTTTGCTGAGTCCAGCAGGCTGAACCTGTCTGCAGGGAGACACACAGTGCCGAGCTGAACATAGAGTGAGGCGCACAAGCATGGCGGCTTCAATATCTACAGATTCCAGGCAGGCTGGGGTGATGAGGTTACAGTTTCATTGGCTGGGTGAGTGCTGTGCAGGGAGTGCGGGGAGGTTGGTGGGTGTAATAATGTGTGGCCTAATGTGTAAGATGCATTACTGTGTGGCATTATGTGTATGAGGGCATTACTAATGTGTGGCATAATGTGTAAGGGGCATTACCGTGTGGCATTATGTTTATGACGGCATTACTAATGTGTGGCCTAATGTTAAGGGGCATTACTGTGTGGCATTATATGTATAAGGGCATTCCTAACATGGGGCATAATGTGTAAGGGGCATTACTGTGTGGCTGTGTATGAAGGCATTAATAATGTGTGGCATAATGTGTAAGGGGCATTACTGTGTTGCATTATGTGTATAAGGGGTGCTTTTACTGTGTGGCATTATGTATATAAGGGGTGCTACTACTGTGTGGCATTATGCTTTCCTTCGGCAGGTTTCCGGCACATGCAGCCCAGGCAAGTCATGATCAGTGATGGTTTTATACACTGCTGCTCAAACCACACTACTAATTTCTAAGGAATGCCACTACTATCTACAGTACAGAGGTCACTGGCACTTACTGATATGTACCGATTAGCAACATTCCTAGCGGCACCGCAGTTCTCCTAGAGGATTGGGGATGGTGTCCTACCAATGGTCATCATTCCTCATCTTTTCATGGCACAAGAACTGTAATTGCAAAGGCAGACCTTGAGTTGACTGCTTAAATGGCTAACAAAACATCCTTTATTATGTTAATGAAAGCCTCTTGGTTGCTTTGTGGGAAGGACCTAGAGAGCACACCAAGTTTAAAATGTGATCACACCACCTGCTCCAAAGATTTCAAACAGCAAAGTAGCCCGCCCACTCAACAACCACCACCATTCACTCTTAAGAAATACTATTATACACAGTCGAGTCCCATTATTATGACCAACTCCACATTTGATATCGGCAGCACGTAGCCCATGACGTATGTCACATGCCATGCATTGGCTTAGTGGGTATATAAGGTGTGCAATATGCCATCTGCATACATATCACTCATTGCTATCATAGGTAAGAGGGGCAATTTATCCGAGTTGCAAAAAAGGATGATTATTGGCTTTCAGGCAAAGGGTGGCAGTATTTCTGAAGCAGCGCAGTTTGTGACCTATTCATGTGCTGCTGTGGTGAAGGTGATTGGACAAATGACACCAAACTTGAACCCAATTGAGCATCTGTGGGGCCACCTCGATTGTTGTGTTCGCTCTATGGATACTCCACCATGCATCCTCCAGCAGCTGTGGGATGCACTGCAGACAGCATGGCTCCAGATACATGTAGCATACTACCAGTCACTCCCAGCCCATCTAGCTGCTGCCCGTACTGCACACGATGGTTACTCTAGCTAAAAGCTGGTGGTCATAATAATGTGACTCGACTGTGTATAATTAAGAAAAGAGTATTATTTTACTTTGGTGTTTCCTGTCATGATTTACAGCTAGCACTAAATGATAAATAAAAAAAAACTATAATATTACAGTATGTACTGTATGTGTCCCCTTACAATCTTATTCACTGTATAAAACACTATAGAGCAAGCCGTGCACACACTGATCATTGAAGCATACTGTAGTCTCATCTGCAACACAACTCACAACACTGGCAAGATGCTGCAGAAAATGCACACTCAGGGGTTCATTCAGACCCGCTCATGAGCGGCAGTACGCTCGCAAGCGGGTCGATGTTCCCCCACTGCGCATGCGCGAGACCCGGCGAGCGAAGGGCTCTGCATCGTTCCGGGTCTCGCACCAAAGGGGGCGTGCTGTCGATGTTGATTGACAGAACGCCCCCTTTGGTGGGCGTGCCGGGGATGTGCCTGCCAGACGGAGGCGTTCCCATGGGAATGCCTACCGTCTGAAGCCGGCCCCACTGACATCACTAGTGATGTCAGTGGGAGTGATTTTGGCTCTGATACAGACAAAATCACTCCAGGGCTTGCGGCAGCAAGACCCTACCGCAGGGACTCCGTCGCAAGCCCGATGGTCGCGATGGTCAAGACCATCGTGACCATCATCATGGACGCTCTCTATAGCTGTGGGTGGTAACCCACAGCTATGCGAGCGTCCATGAGGACGCTCCAAAAAAAGGTAGGAGGACCCTGATTCAGAGCGAGCGCTCTGGTCAGAGCATTCAGCTCTGAATCAGGCCCTCAGTTTGTAATCCAGAGACACCTTTTCTTGGCTGAGACTTGCAGTATTAAATACTAAAACATGCCTTCACTGTGTGAGTTCCGCACACCACTTTCTACAGTGCTGCAGTGAAGGCACTTACTGATATTTACCGATTAGCGACATATTGTACAAGCTCCTAGTGGCACAGCAGTGCTGACATTGCCGCAAGTGTGCAGCATAAAATGCACAGTCAATTTGTAATCCAGAGACGCCCCTTTCTGGGCTGAGATTTGTGTTTTAGTGATGATTTTATACAGTGCTACTAAAACCCCACTATTAATATCTAAGGCATGCCATCACTGTGTGACTGTCGCACATTACTGCCAAAAATTGCCTTTCTGGGCTGAGACTTGTAGTTCAGTGATGGTTTTATATACCACTGCTCAGACCCCACTAATAAATTCTAAGACATGCCTTCACTGTGTGAGTGCCACACACCACTTTCCACAGTGCCGCAGTGAACGCACTTACTGCTGTGTACCGATTAGCGACATGTTGTACAAGCTCCTAGTAGCACAGCAGTGCTGACATTGCCACAAGTGTGCAGCATAAAATGAAGAGTCAGTTGTAATCCATAGACACCTCTTTCTGGGCTGAGATTTGTGGTTCAGTGATGAATTCATACAGCACTGCTAAAACCCCACTACTTATTTCTAAGGCATGCCGTCACTGTGTAAGTGCTGCACATCGCTGCTGGAAAATAGACTGCTGTGCAGAATTACAGTACTACAGTACACTGTTTACACTCTGCAGTACTGTACAGTATGTGATTGCAGGGCTGTATCTAGGGATCCAAGCGCCCCTAGCAATGTAATGCACTGGTGCCCCCCTACCCCCCTTATGCAGTGCCCCCTGTAGTAATCCCCCCTATGCTGCATTGCCCCCAGTAGTAGCCCCCCCTATACGGTGCCCCCAGTAGTAATCCCCCCTATGCTGCATTGCCCCCAGTAGTAGTCCCCCCTATACAGTGCCAACAGTAGTAGCCCCCAGTAGTAGTCCCCTATACAGTGCCCCCAGTAATAGTACCCAGTAGTAGTCCCCCCTATACAATGCCCCCAGAAATAGTCCCCAGTAGTAGCCCCCCTAAACAGTGCCTTCAGTAGTAGTCGCCTACAGACAGCTGCTGGCGGCTGTCTGTTTGTAAACTGTGTAGGGCAGACCGCTCTCACTGCGGTCTGCCCTACACTTGTGGGGCCGAGGAACTTGTCCACCCCTTGGCTGCTGGTGGCACTGCCGGGCGGCACCTCCCCTTTGGTCGGCGCCCCTGGCGAGTGCCATCCTGGCTAATGGGTAGATACGCCCCTGTGTGATTGGCCCGCCTGTCAGGGTGTTTCTGTTCTATTGTATTCTGTAGTGTAGTATTCTAATCCATCCACTGCTGTATTATTCACCACTGTAGTTTTAATCAGTGAAGCACGGGCCACCCAGTGGTGAAGCTGTGTATTGCATGCTGTGAATATTTAGCCACAAAACTGAAAGTCGTCCGCACAGACCTATATATTATATTATTACAATACCCTTCCCCTATATGGTACTAGTATTAATACAGAATAATTAATTAAAGGGGGGTGCACCCAGGAACAATCATACATATATATTACAAAAAGAGAAAGTGTTCCAAAAAGGGGCACTCATGGGCTATTTAATATAGAAGCATCCTGCTATGGAAATATCATTACTGGTAGACCAAGAAAAAAGAAAAATCTAAAAATTAACTTTTAATCAATCCGTTAAAATTTTAGCGAAATATAATGTGTGATGTCAGTGGAGAGCTTCCGGCTCTGACAGAGCCAGAAGCTCTCCGGGGCTTACAACAAGTGAGACCCTACCCTAGGGTCTCGTCGTAAGCCCCGATGGTCGCGATGGTCTATGACCATCGCAACCATCACCCTAGCGGTCGTTAGAGCTGTGGGTGTAAACCCACAGCCTAACGACTGAAACAGAGGCGGCCGGTCAGGATGCAAGTGGCCACCCAGTTTCAGAGCGACCGCTTGCATCCTCCGACCACCTCTGAATGAGGGCCTTAGTCCGGCAGTCCGGTGAGGGGTCTGATATGCCTGATCATAGGTATATACAATTTAGGGTTAATCACCCCACTCCATGATCAACCTATTGTCATCAATGTAGATGGCTTATATCGATAGGATCCCCATCAGTTATATAACCTGATGTTACCATATTGCTCATTAGACATATTGTATTGTTATTATTGCCTGTAGCACAGTTAAGATATTATGGGCCTGATTCAGACCCACTCGCAAGCGGCTGTCCGCTCGCAAGTGGGTCGATGTTGTGCCCTGTGCATGCGCATGACGGCGGGAGCTCCATCGTGCGCATGCGCCAGACGCGACGAGCGAAGGACTTTCCTTCGCTCGTTGTGTCTGATCAAAGGGGGCGTGCTGTCGATGTTGATTGACAGCACGCCCCCTTTGGTGGGCGTGCCGGGGGCATGCATCCCTGACGGGGGCGTTCCCACGGGAACGCCCCCCGTCTGAAGCCGGCCCACTGACATCACTAGTGATGTCAGTGGGAGTGATTTTGGCTCTGATAGAGCCAAAATCACTCCGGGGCTTGCGGTTGAAAACCTCAACCGCAGGCTCCGGCTCGCAGTTTCGATGGTCGCGATGGTCAAGACCATCGCGGCCATCAAACTGCACGCTCGTATAGGCTGTGGGTGGTGACCCACAGCTATACGAGCGTCCAGGAGGACGCTCCATTTTTATGGAGGGCGGCCCTCATTCAGAGCGTGCGCTCTGCTCAGAGCGTACGGCTCTGAATGAGGGCCTATGTCAGTACTCAGGTAAACGAATCTGTGTATTGCAGTAGATAGTATAGGGGTCCAATTGTGTCCCAATATTCATTAATCACTGCAATCCGTAATCAGCCTCATCCAAAAGGTTGTAAATATCTGATAACGGTAATTGGCATATAAATTCCTAAATCAATAGTATCCAGTTACCTGTTAGAGACACACATAGAAAATAATGTGGCAAAACTAAACGGTGTAACATTCTTACACAAAATATTTTATTAATAGGTCCTGCGCTTACTTTATTGAAATATATATCAATTAGCACAATATTGCCACATTTGTTTAACCATCTGAATGCATAATTCATATCATAAAATAAATAGAAGCATGATGATGATATCATTTGATATTAGTGCTCTACCATTGCTGTGTCCCCTATTAATAGGAGCCCTAAATTCACAAAATCTTATGTTTGTTATTTGCTCATGTCTGTATCAGCCAGCAATACACTATATGGGGAGAACAAATGAATAAATATATGATGATTCAAAATTCCCCAGCCACGCTATCCAGTGTGTCAAAATACTGCTGGCCGTTATGAGAGTTACATCTGTAACCCCTATTAATATGAGCGCTGCATTGACAGTATCTTATGTTCGCTATTTGCTCGTATCTGTGTCATCCAGCAATAAACTATATGGGAAAAACAAATAGACATATAATTATTCAAAACCCCCGGCCACGCTATCTTGCTGGCCGTTATGAGAGCTATGCCTTTTATTTTAGTACGAGCCCCGCATCACAGCATCTAATAATAATCAATAGCTGGTGTCAAATTCATCCCGCACCACGCTGTATGAGAAGGACATTGGAGTAAACACACAACAATTAGTGGATAGATATGCAACAAATCAAGCCTCCGACCACGCTGTCTCGCGTGTAAGGTACTGTTGACAGGTAAAGGAGCTATGGCCCTGATTCAGAGCCGGACGCTCTGACCAGAGCGCTCGCTCTGAATCAGGGCCCACCTCCATAATTATGGAGCGTCCTCCTGGACGCTCGTATAGCTGTGGGTCACCACCCACAGCCTATACGAGCGTGCAGGATGATGGTCGCGATGGTTTTGACCATCGCGACCATCGCCAGTGCGAGCAGAAGCCTGCGGTTGAGTTTCTCAACTGCAAGGCCAGGAGTGATTTTGGCTCTATCAGAGCCAAAATCACTCCCACTGACATCATTAGTGATGTCAGTGGGGCCGGCTTCTGACGGTAGGCGTTCCCTTGGGAACGCCTCCGTCTGGCAGGCACGCCCCCGGCACACCCACCAAAGGGGGCGTGCTGTCAATCAACATCAACAGCACGCCCCCTTTGCTCAGACACTACGAGCAAAGGAAAGTCCTTCGCTCGTCGCGTCTCGCGCATGCGCACGACGGAGCTCCCTCCATCGAGCGCATGCGCAGTGCACACCATCGACCCACTTGCGAGCGGACAGCCGCTCGCGAGTGGTCTGAATCAGGCCCTATATCCTTAGTTTAATACAGGCCCTATATCACAGCTTCTGATATTTATTGTTAGCTGGTATCAATCTCGCCCAGCTTCACATTGTATAAGGAGGATATTGGAGTGGTCATACAACAATTAAAATCTCCGGACACGCTGACCCGCGTTTTTGCCACATAATTTTCTATGTGTGTCTCTAACAGGTAACTGGATACTATTGATTTAGGGATTTTTATGCCAATTACCGTTATCAGATATTTACAACCTTTAGGATAAGGCTGATTACGGATTGCAGTGATTAATGAATATTGGGACACAATTGGACCCCTATACTATCTACTGCAATACACAGATTCTTTTACCTGAGTACTGACATAGGGGGTCATTCAGACCCACTCGCGAGCGGCAGTACGCTCGCAAGTGGGTCGATGTTCCCCACTGCACATGCGCACGATGGAGGGAGCTCCGTCGTGCGCATGCGCGAGACCCGGCGAGCGACGGGCTTTCCATCGCTCGGGGTCTCACACCAAAGGGGGCGTGCTGTCGATGTTGATTGACTGCACGCCCCCTTTGGTGGGCGTGCCGGGGGCGTGCCTGCCAGACGGAGGCGTTCACATGGGAACGCCTACCGTCTGAAGCCGGCCCCACTGACATCACTAGTGATGTCAGTGGGAGTGATTTTGGCTCTGATAGAGCCAAAATCACTCCTGGCCTTGCGGCTGGGAAACCCGACCGCAGGGTTTCCCTCGCAAGTCCGATGGTCGCGATGGTCAAGACCATCGCGACCATCTTTTTGCACTCTCGTATATGCTGTGGGTGGTGACCCACAGCTATACGAGCGTCCAGGAGGACGCTCCATTTTAATGGAGGAGGGCCCTGATTCAGAGCGAGCACTCTGGTCAGAGCGTCCGGCTCTGAATCAGGGCCATAATATCTTAACTGTGCCACAGGCAATAATAACAATACAATATGAACAATATGGTAATATCAGGTTATATAACTGATGGGGATACTATCGATATAAGCCATCTACATTGATGACAATAGGTTGATCACAGAGTGGGGTGATTAACCCTAAATTGTATATACCTATGATCAGGCATATCAGACTCCTCACCGGACTGCCGGACTAAGGGGGTCATTGAGACCCGCTCGCGAGAGCAGGACGCTCGCAAGCGGGTCGATATTCCCCCACTGCGCATGCGCACGACGGAGGGAGCTCCGTCATGCGCATGCGCGAGACCCGGCGAGCGACGGGCTCTCCATCGCTCCGGGTCTCGCACCAAAGGGGGCGTGCTGTCGATGTTGATTGACAGCACGCCCCCTTTGGTGGGTGTGCCGGGGGCGTGCCTGCCAGACGGAGGCGTTCCCATGGGAACGCCTACCGTCTGAATCTGGCCCCACTGACATCACTAGTGATGTCAGTGGGAGTGATTTTGGCTCTGATACAGACAAAATCACTCCAGGGCTTGCAGCAGCGAGACCCTACCGCAGGGTCTCCGTCGCAAACCCGATGGTCGCGATGGTCAAGACCATCGCGACCATCATCATGGACGCTCGCATATGCTGTGGGTGGTCACCCACAGCTATGCGAGCGGCCAGGAGGCCGCTCCATTTTCATGGAGGAGGGCACTGATTCAGAGCGAGCGCTCTGGTCAGAGCGTTCGGCTCTGAATCAGGCCCTAAGGCCCTCATTCAGAGGCGGTCGGAGGATGCAAGCGGTCGCTCAGAAACTGGGCGGCCACTTGCATCCTGACCGGCCGCCTCTGTTTCGGTCGTTAGGCTGTGGGTTTACTCCCACAGTGCTAACGACCGCTAGGGTGATGGTTGCGATGGTCATAGACCATCGCGACCATCGGGGCTTACGACGAGACCCTAGGGTAGGGTCTCACTTGTCGTAAGCCCCGGAGAGCTTCTGGTTCTGTCAGAGCCGGAAGCTCTCCACTGACATCACTAGTGATGTCAGTGGGGCCTCCCCCAAATGGCAGGTGTTCCCATGGGAACGCCTCCGTTTTGGCTGCAACCCCCCCGGCCCACCTTCCAAACGGGGCGAGCTATCAATCAACATCGACAGCTCGCCCCCTTTGGAAAGAGACCCGATACGACCGGCGCTGTGGGTCGTAGCGGATCTCACGCATGCGCACGAAGGAGCCGGCTCCCTCGTGCGCATACGCACTGGAAAAACATCGAGGCGGCCGTGCGGTCGTAGACCGTACGGTCGTCTCTGAATGAAGCCCTAAGTGTTATTTTGGGAGTGTTGGGTATAATATGTGTGCTTGATGGTGAGCCCTATCCATATGCTCTGAGAGTGAATGGATAAACACATTTTGTTTTATTGAGACACACTTAACCATCCTTGCATAATAGATATCTAGCTTCACAGCAATGTGACACATTATGGAACACTTGAATTTAGTTACCATGATAAATGGAACCAATGTGCTTTAGGAGTATTTGAGTTATATACATCAATGGAATGATTGGATAACATTGACATAGATTGAGAGTGGACACAACATTTTATTTTTATGTTAGTTTTGTCTTACACTAAAAGCACTTTAACACGATTCTACACATTATATTTTGCTAAAATTTTAACGGATTGATTAAAAGTTAATTTTTAGATTTTTCTTTTTTCTTGGTCTACCAGTAATGATATTTCCATACCAGGATGCTTCTATTTTAAATAGCCCATGAGTGCCCCTTTTTGGAACACTTTCTCTTTTTGTAATATATATGCTGTGAATATTGTCAAGTCTCACTGCGCCTTACTGCGCCACGCCACACTATTCTCATGCCGCGGCATAGAAGCCTGTATGGTGCGATATGAGCAAAGATGTAGTAGGACACATCTGTATCATTGCTTCTAATCTTTGCAATTATATTTATTTATTAAACTACTATTATATTTACAGTTTTATTACAAGAATGTCTATTTTATTATATTAATAATAATAATAATAATAATAATAATAACAAAATATTGCTTCAATTATCATTAATTATATTAATATTTTTTATATAACTTGATTTTCCATGGAATAGTACTATCTTTAGT
Source organism: Taudactylus pleione (assembly GCA_031769625.1). Taxonomy (NCBI): domain Eukaryota; kingdom Metazoa; phylum Chordata; class Amphibia; order Anura; family Myobatrachidae; genus Taudactylus; species Taudactylus pleione. The sequence continues at coordinate 9,411,920 of JAUIMM010001030.1, read as the reverse complement.
GTATTTTAAAGCTAGTGTTAAAACATGAAAAATACTTTGGAGGAGTTCATTAATGCATCAAATACCTACACCTGTATGCTCAGGTTGATTCCAATATACCACCTTGATGATGATGTCATACCCCTTCAATGGAAACCTATAAATATTGATGTACTGGAGGCTACCACCTGGTGGTGCCACAGAGTGCATGGAGAGACAAGCTGGTAAGAGAAAAGGGACTTGGTTTGTGAACATGTGCAGTTTAGCTGGGCAGACGGTGAGAAGCAGAGCTGGAGAGTGGGGTGAGGTGCCGCAGGTCTTTTCATGAGGACTCAAAAAGTGACTACGCTGAGGTGGTACAGAATGCCAGGGACCCTGAATACCCACTGATAGAGTGCTAGGGACCGCAGCAGAAGCACCAGCAGTGTGTGCAGGAGAACTGAAAGCAGGATCTGTGAGTTGAGCTGAGCAAGGGAGACATCCCTACTGTAAGTGAGCTGCAATATCAAGAAATATATATTTGCCTGAAACTGAGTTACAAGTATATATATTCCGACAGCATGATATATTTGCCAACTTAGTTATAATTGAACCAAGGAACCAAGGGCCTGAGTTATTACGAATTGCAACTGCGATTACACATGCAGACGGGCGATTGTGTCACACTGTGCATGCATCACAGTGTGAGTGTGCAAAGGCTCCACTGTGATCGCAGAGACTACGCAGACCCATCACAGAGTGATTGACAGGAAGTAAGTGTTTAGTGGTGATAAGGGGGTGGTAGTTGGCAAAACGCAGGTGTGCCAGTGCATCTGAATGCCGTCACAAGGGTGTGCATAAATGAATAATTATGATGGCATACGCAGCTTAAGCTCTTACTGCAAGCAATGGCAATTTCTGAGTAAGGTCTGACCTTGTGCAAGTGTGCGTGAGGCCCCGATGTTACTTGATGGTAGCAATGGTTTTGCAGATTTGCAAAGTATTACAATGTGTGTAAGGGGAAGTGGGCATCCTTATGTTGGCCTGCGACGGCATAGCGATCGCAGACATTAGCATATTTTCACAACGGGACTGCGTGCGTAATCGCAGCTGCGATCGCAATAGCGATCTGTAATGAATCAGGCCCTGAGTCTATTAGTCTGTAAAGAAGGAGAGAGGAAGCCATTTTAAGAGATAATATAAACATTGACTAAAAATGCACTTGGGACTGATATATAAACGTTAATGAGTGTTGAAGATAATTGTGCTGCTAAAGTTAAACTGTGTTTACTGTGCTTTATCATTGGTGAGCTGAAGCTATTTTTTTCTCAGGATCTTGAAAGGTCAGCATTGGATGCTGATGCCACCTACTTTAAATATTGTGGATTAAAGGACACTCATGTAATAGAATGGTGACATCTAGCAAGCGAGTGCTCCAATGAAAGAACTTCGTGTTCACTTTAAAGTAAATGACTGATCAGTCTGGGGTTTTGCTAGTTTGCTGAGTGATAATATATTTCACTATTTCATTAAATGTTCTATTGAGAAGGTTGTGTGTTTAGAATATAGTATGTTGAAGTAATTGAAAAACTGTATTTTATATTAGTCATAGTCAAAGAGGTGCTGTAGCAGTTAGGATAAAGAGGTATATTCCATTTCTAATAGGACCATTGCCTATTGTCTATTGTACCTATCCCATATTGATAACTATTGCCATATATCCCTATTGGTTTGATTTATATTGAATTGTCTGTTATTTGTATGCTAATCATTATTTTCTGCATACCCATTTCCTGAGCCCATGTCATATTACTCTCCTTTAATAAATTTGCTAGATTATTCTATTTATCAAGGCTGTCACGTCAAGTCATTTTACTGTATGTATGGGTCTAGTCTCTCTGCTACAGTCTGAAAAGGACAAGACAGGAGAAAGGAAGATCCACTGGAGTTGCTGTCTCTACTGTAAGGTACCATCTATATCTAACTTATCTCTGTCCACTACAACACCCCAGGGTACCACATAAAGGTAAAAAAAAAGAAGAACCACACTGTGCCTGCAGGCTGTTCTCCCAATAAGTACAATAATGGGATCTTTTACAGCATGAGATGGACAAGCTTGTGGAGTCGCTGACAGCGAGAGAAAGGGAAGATCCACTGGAGCTGCCATCTCTACTGTAAGGTACCATTTAGACCAAGCTATCTGTGGCCTCCATAGGACCTGGGCTACCACAATGATGCTACCAATCAGCAGTAGTAACAATGAGGTTTGGAATGGATGGGACATCCAACACCCAATTTCAGACAGGTGTCTCCAGTCCTAATTGCAATCAAGGATCATAGGGAATTTAAATGATTCAAGAATAAAGTTGTTTTTTACTTTTCTGACAGCAAGCTTAGTGCAAAGTATGTTTCTGTTAGTGCTATTATGGTGTGGCCAGGGTTAGGGCCTGGAATAGATGAAAGATTACAGTATATAATACTTAAATGTTTAAATCCTGCTTCGGTCAACATGGCATTCACATGTTTTTGCATTAGTGTTTGCCCCTCATCAAAAATGGTCAGTCGCATGCTGGATATTTGCCTTCGTTTTTTTCTGCTACAACAGCATGGAATTAAGACAGTGTCATTGTTAAAAGTATTTTGTTTGACTCTTTCCCTTCAGGACAAAATATATTGATATACAGAACTCACTTTAAAATCTAGTTATACTTTTCAGTCTTGATGTAGCAGCAATTTGAGATATAAGCTAGACATCATCATTGACTGATGATCGTATAAAAAAATTGAATATAAGTAATAAAATAAATAATAAAAACATTGTGCCTTCCTCCAACAGTTAACCAAGTACAAACATTCACAGCAATGGCTGATGAGCTGATGAGAAGAACCAGTTAGGTTAATTCATAAGTTTGTATCTATAAACCTACTTGATACCCCACACTCAGGCAAATATCAGCAACAGAATTATGACCCCTTTAAGCAAAGGTTAACTTGATTGCAGTGTTTATAACAGAACACATAAGAATACAAGTATAGTACAAAACTGATCTCCTAGTAGCCAACCTTGCTTCAGGTTTGATCCGCTGTAGTAAGACTCCCGTTTCTATAAGCAAAACAATGGTTCCACTTTCAGTGGGCACAGTGATCAACACTCTCAAGCATTTAGGATAAAGTAAGTAGATTAATGGTCCTTGCAGTCAAGTGTTCTAGCCTCCAATTATTCATTCAGTTCAGTGGAAGCCATAACCACTTATCAGGCATGACATTCAGCTTCACAATCTCCAAACTTATGTGAAAGTTACTATATATATATATATAGTAAGGTGAGGCACTCCAGACAATAATACCCAAATGCGGCAGCGTTAATGTGTCAACGTTTCAATGTGTTTATTCACATTTTATACAGGACATAAAAAATATACAAACAGCTGCTTACCTTTATCCCCAGTGAAGCCGAGTGTACCAGTGGGGCAGGACCACTCACCCGGCCGTTGACACAGGCTACTGACGTCATCTCCGGGTCACCTACACGTGACCAGGGAACAAGTCAGACAACAGACCATCACCATAGTAACATAACACCACTAGTGTAATCGCCCCATGGCGGAATAACTGTTAATCACCTCGCAATTAATCTATGTCAAAATCAAACATCAGATGATCAAGAATCAATGCCATCAAAGGGTATCCCCTCTCGATGAATTTGAATTTAACTATCATTGTATCCATTTGTTGTTCAGCCAAGGCAGGATCAGATGTAATGCATTTAATACGCAGTAGTTGGGAATATGGCAGACAATAATACCTGTGTTAGAGAATGTGGATGACAACTAGATTTGTACAATAAATTATTGCGATCAGATTCCTTAGCAATAATCTAGCAGATTCCTTAGCAAAAATAGGGACACCCCAAAAAATGTATTTAAAAATTGGAGTGCAAAAAAAAAAAAATGGGAAAAAATTGTTAAGCAATAGGGAAATAGGTTCAGGGCTATTCTGCAAGTATGCGGCAGATGTTTTCTAGAATAGAATTATAGCGGCAGGTGCACAAACGCTGCCGCATTTGGGTATTATTGTCTGGAGTGCCACACCTGCCTATTTCTGTATGCTCGTTTTGTGGAGGCACCCAGCGAAGGTGGATGGTGATGAGGAGTGCTGGACTCTGCTACATTGTTTATATATATATATATATATATAATTATATATATATATATATATATATATATATATATATACACAGAGTTCTATATAACCTGTTGATGTAGTTCAAGAATTGCATTTTCCATTTAACAATAGTCAAAGGGGTGCTGCAACAGCTAATGTTACGTTGGGTAGTGTATTAGATACATGTAGTTTATTGGTTATCATAGTATTGATTAGAAACTCACATATTTCTACGTGTTTGCTATTTCTTTGTGTGAAGTCCACTGTCATTTGTATCCTGATCATTATTTAAGTGCATACCTTTTCCCTGGACCCATGTCCTCTTATCCCCTTTAATAAATTTGTCAGATTATTTTGCTTATCAAGGTTGTCATGTTAAGTTATTTTACTGTGTATGGGTCTAGTCTCTCTGCTGCAGTCTGAGAAGGACAAGCCAGTAGAGTTGTTGCCAGGAGAAAGGAAGATCCACTGGAGTTGCCGTCTCTACTGTAAGGTACCATCTATACCTAATTTATCTGTACCCACCACACACAACACCCCGGAATACCACATAAAGCTAAAACAAAGCAGAACCACACTCTGTCTGCAGGCTGCTCCCCCGATAACTACAATAATGGGAACTGTCGGCACAATCATGGGATCTGTGTAACGTGAAAGTTATTACACATGTAGTTATGTGTAATTGAATGGAAATATGTGTATATGTAATTAGAGGCTTCTGTTGTGCAGTGTGGAATTGTGTATACATTTTGGGGCCGTGCAAGTGAGGTCTGGGTGCACTTACATGGTTAGTTGTTAAGGAAGATGTCTGAGCAATAAAAGGAAACTGCAAGAAAGAATATGGTTACTGTACTTAGGGAGCTTTACAAAGTGACTGACAATGTGCACAAATTTATCTCCACTTTCTCCGCTAATATTTTTCCGTAGCTCCAGCAGTGTCTCCTGCCCTCTTACCTGAAGGGCATTGCCACTAGTCTGGCTGTGGCATACACCAGCAGTGGCACTGCACATGTGCATGACACCAGCTTCTGGTGGCTGCATTCATGGCAGCCCCGAGAAGCTGTGAAGGGCTGCCCGAAAGGCAGGGCAGCGGCTTCCACTGGAAGCCAGTCTCTGCTAATTGCAGCCCGGACTGGCAGTCCCAGGTGGAGGAGACATCTCCACTAGGGGCTGCCTGTTCTGTGCGTGACTGGCAGGTGGCGCTTCCAATGGGAAGCCACCTCCAGTCACAGAGTAGCCAGTGCAGTCACGTACTGCACTGACTCACTAAAGAGGAGGATTTTACCTGGGGGCCTGCAGCTCCGCAGCCCCTAGGTAAAATCCACCACTGAGTTGCTCTGTTTGTAATACATTGCTGCTTCTGTGACTGCAGTATTAATAATTAATTACTGCTTATACTTGGTATATTTACATTTTTCAAAATTATACCTTTACCCGTCATTGTAAGTGAAGTGCATCTGTTGTCCACAAACGGTGACAGCCATTTTGAGAATTTTTTGTTTGCCACATTAATTTACAAATGCTAAAACTGCAGACCCACCCACCGAAATATCCACCCACCAATCCTGGGGTCTCCTATTTTTCCAACCCCAGTAACTGATAAAGAAAGGATCCGGAATTGTCACATAAAGTCTGCTTGAATAAAATTCTCCTCAGACCTCACCATCTTATCTACAAAATAATTTCCTCCTCTTTTATCTGTTATCGTTCAAATCGGGGGAAAGGGTGGGTGGCGTGGTCACACACCTGAATTAACCCTATTACACACCAACACACATACCCGCAATAGACTCATCGTAACATCAAAGTCGCACAAAGCGCCTGAACCGATATACTCACAAAATCAGTAAAACAGATAAAAGGGAAGAGAGACCTGCCGAATGACATCTCCGTAATACTGCAGTAATACTGGTATATATCCTTTATACAGCTTTGCTTTGTTTTCTCCTTTTACACCACGCACTGTTAAAGTCCAGGTGTAAACTGTTTTTCTGGGGACAGTTCCCAAAAAATGCTATGTGGGCTTGCACCACTGTATACAACTATACTGTACATACATTGATATAAACATGAATAAAAAAAGGTATGACCCATATTATTTTGTACTTTTGCATATGCCTGATCACAGCCACATTTATCCTGCATTTGAAAGGGATTCTAGAAAGGATGCTAATCAGTAGAACAGTAAAAATGATTTGGTTGTTTGCTGCAAGGGGTGCAGACGGCTTCTGCTGTATACTTACTATTGGTTTACTCTGCTGTCCGACAATTTGAAAGTCAAATACATGTGCTATGACTTTGAGTCTGAGAAAGCTAAACAGAGACAGGAGCTGTTTTCTTAAGTTGTATTAACTTGTTGATATTTGACCCTATGCGGTTTCAGAAATTGTTTATCTGTCTGACGGCTGCATAAATTACCGAAAGATGGCTAATAAGCCAAAAATGGGGACTGTATCATTACTGCAGACAGATTTTTGTTTGCATCTCATAAAACCGAAATGAGCACACAGATGTCTTATGTTTAACTAGTTTTTTCTTGTATCACATTCTAAATGGATTTCTTCTATTAATATGATCACAAGTCAAAGTAGTATTTATAATAGGTCATACACTAGCCAGTAGCACTGTGCCATTATATTTATGCATCATAGGCCTGATTCGCATGCAATCTGCACGCAATGCTCATGTACGCATAGTTGAGCTATTATTTGGAACTGCGCAACCGTGACAAATTCGGAAAACCCCAACGGCGCTTGCTTTCCAGAGTGTACACACACAAAGGTGCTGTTGCGAGCAGGTTAGATGGTATAAGAAATGTTTCGAATAAGTGATTGGCAGTGACTGGGAGGTGGCTAGTAGTGCATGCACAAATGGTCTATTCAGTGGGCGTGTAATGGGAGTGCTGGGTGTGTCAATGCAAGCAGCTGTGTTCACCGATGTACAGCTGCAAGCATAGGAGGGCCATGGTCAGACAGAGAAACTGCTCCTGTCACAGGGTTAGTGCAAGTTCGATGGTGCAACCGGTGGTAGTGTACTTTTTAAGCATGCACCAACCAGTATAACAGTGTGCATCAGCGCTAATAGTGGGCGTCTCAATTCTGCTACATTCAGCCGCATGGATCAGGAGGAGGAGTTTGTAGCTGCATTTGCATAAACTTGCAGCGTGCTAATAAATGCAGCTGCGATGTGCATAAAACTCGGAATCAGGCCCTATACACTTTCTTAAATGCTTCTCCATATTGGGTTTCAGAAATAAGTCCATTCATATCAAGCCATAGCATTATTGGCATTTAAATTAATTGTTCCTTACTGTGGAACTTTGATGATTATATAAACACTTGTGGACCTTCCTATGCACCTTTGTATTGGTCCACGATAGCCAATGCTTAACATCGATCACATGAAGCACTATAAGAATAACAACCTTCAGACTCCAGTAAAGGACTTATAAATTTAGCCATCATGCTGCCTAATGGGGCATAAGTGTGTTGTTTATCATCTACCAATACACCAAGCTCCCAGTATGCCGATGCAAGTCTGACAATGGTCACCAGCATTTCCATTACCCCAGATCCCAGATTAGCTGTAAGCACCAGATTCAATAGCCTATTCTTTATTTATTTTTTTGTTTGGTGTGCTTTGTTTCTTGTTAAACTAAATGTGAAATAGAATGAATAAAGTCATCAATCTTTGTGTAGAAGGCTATGCAAGCAAGGAAACTAAAGATGGATACTGAGGCATGAGAAGTTTGGGTGAAAAGCCTTATTATAAATTGGAGAAAAGTGTAGACAATCCAAGCCTCCTTAAGGTAAAGCCAAGCCGCTATTATTTGGATGCCCACAATATAATGATTTCACTATTTTCACTAGAAATATTAATTAGCATGTTTTGTTTGGGTGTGATATAAAAGATCGACAAGAAAAAAGTCGACAGTCAATAGGTTGACACCAAATGGTCAACATGTAATAGACAGACATGGACAAAAGGTCGACATGTACAAAAGTCGACAGTGCAAAAGGTCAACATGGTTAAAAGCCGTCAGGTTGAAATGGTCAACACGACAATGGTTGACACTTTATTTTGTAATTTAACCCTAACTCTCCCCCTTGTGCTTAACCTCAAACCTCCCCCTGGTGCCTAACCCTAACTCCCCCCCTGGAGCCTAACCCTAACCCTCCCTTTAGTGCCTAACCCTAACCCCCCCTAGTGCATAAACCTTACCGTAGTCTGACCCTCCCCTTAGTGCCTAACCCTAACTGTCACCTCCAGGAGTCTAACCCTAATCTTAAAAATGTTGACAAACCATAAAAACATGTAAAAAATTTTAACCCTGTCGACATTTTGCACTGCCAACCTTTTGTCAGTTGACCTTTTGTTCCTTTGAATCTTTTGTCCCTGTCAACCTATTGCATGTCAGCCATATGGTGTCAACCTATTGACAGTCAACCTATTCATTGTTGATCTTCTATATCCGGATACTGTTTTAGCCATAATAATGAGAAGCAAAATTTGGAAACATTTTGTACAAATTAAGTTTTGTGGTTTTGGAGAGGTGCAAAGTTCCATATTTGCTTTATCTTTCACAGGGATACCAGGGATACCAGTTCTCATTGTATTGTGGAATTAATGGTCTGTGAATATTGCTGGGACAATGATGTTCAATTCATGCTGTTTTGTAGCGCAGACTTAAGGCCAGGCTTCGGGGGAAGCATGCAATAATTCACAGCCTAATGTGTAACAAGTCAGGTGAGTTTGACTATTAGACTCATGCTGAGTAATAGGTAATAAAAAACATTAGTGGATTTTTTTATTCATTTTTGCTATTCTGCAATTTATTGTATCCTCTGCATTGTTTCTGCCCTAGCTCTGTTTAACATCCCGTCATCTTCTAATCCTCGGTCACTTTAATCCTTTTAAATTACTTAGAAAACCTAGTAAATAGGATAAATGTATGATAGGGAATGTAAGTTATGTAGTTCTTGGCTTCCACTTCATATGCATTAGTTTCTTTGTACCTTTATACTTGGCTTGTTTTGTTGTGTAGGAGTCATTTTAGTGTCATAGTTTATTTATAACTTTTGAAATTGGCTTTACCACATAGACTTCTTGAATAGATGTCATTAGTTATCTAGGAAACACACTTGGGACAAATGAACATATGGTTTTCTTAAGATATGAGTAGTTGCACCATTATAGAAATTTCCCAGAATATGTTATCTAAAGTGTAATAATTTACATGTCATTACAAACAATTCAGTAATTTCTTCCTTCTTTAACAAGTTTGTTGTTGCCCCATGCAAATTCTACACAGCCCCTCTCCTTTACAGTAACAATTAATGGGCAGGAGGCACCTGATAACAGAATGTGGTTGCACTGGGCGAACCGGGAAGAGCTTTCCCTATTATACAGAGAATTCCAAGGTTAATGGTGTTTTCAACAAAGAGACTCTATCTATTACACTCTGTTTTATTGTAAGATATAAAAAATTGTAATTCATAAAAATGTAAAATCATGTATAATCATACAAAACAAATGGCAACCTTAATTGCCACTTCTTCCACCACTACAACAGTCTAGCTCAGTGGTTCTCAACTCCAGTCCACAAGTACCCCCAACAGGTCATGTTTTGCAGATTTCTTTAATCATGCATAGGGGAGTATTTTAAAAGATGAGTGTTCTGCAGTGTAGACTACAGTCTTCCTGTCGCTCCAGGGAGGCATGTCCTGTTCCAAGGTAGCTGCCAAGGTCACTACTGATTATGTGCAGGGGACATCTTGTTTTTATCTGTGTAGAGTGACATGGTGGGAGACAGCAGTCTCCTACATAGTTCCTATATGAGAGATCCGGTTAATACCTGCATTAAATATTGTTCTGGCATCCTGCACCGCTACTTGCAAGCAGGATGCACTGGCTGGTGAGCTGTATGGAACCCCACTCCGCAACCAGTGTACCGGGGGAAGCCCTGTGATAATAACGCCATCTTCAGATGGCGTTATCCAGGGTTTCCCCCGGTTCCCTGACTCCTGCTCTAACAGGCAGAGCCGAGCCAGGAGCCGGGCCCCAGTGATCAGCTGTGTGGTCTAAATAGACAGATGGCTTCCCAAACGAAGTAAGCCAGGCAGTGTTAGCGCTTAGCCGTGAGGGGGGGTTAACCCCTGGGAGGACTTAGGGTTAGGCACCACCCTGGGAGGGTTAGGTTTAGGGTGCGGGGAGGGAGTGTTAGTTTAAGGCACCCATGGGGGGAGGTTACGGTTAGACATCACCCCGGGAGGGTTAGGTTTAGGATGAGGGAAGGTGGGGTAGGATTAGGCATCCCCTGGGGAGGTTAGGGTTAGGCGCCACTGGGGGGGAAGTTAGGGCTAGGCATTACTAAGGGAGGGTTAGCGTACTTACCAGTCCCAGTCGGGATCTTCAGTGGTCGGGCTTGCGGCGACGGCTCAGACAGCTTCCAGGTCGTTGGCATTTCATACCCAACCCCATAGAACAGCTGACCGGGGTCACCGTGCAAGATGGGAGATTAGCTGACTGGAGACCCCGAGGACATCTCCGGAGCACCGATGACCAAAGGTAAGTGAAAGTAAGGGAGGGAGGGAGTCGCCGGGGTGGGTGACAATATCAAATCCCTGTGATATTTCCTAAATTCGCAATGCGAATTTAGGCAAAAATATCACGCTACAACTGCATTTTAAATGTGGACTGTAGTAAATAGGCCCCTAGATCAGTCCTTTAGTTCCTTGCAAAAATCAAATAGGGTCATTATACAATTCTTAAGCGATGCTTCATATAAAAGCTTAGTAATGTGACACAAGCACAGATATGAAAAACACACTGCAATTAAAAGTATATATAAAACCAAACATTTATAAAATAAATAAAAATACTTTGCTCACCATTTTCTTTAAGCGGAGAGTCTAACTTTAAAAATACAATATGGCACCCAACTCTCAATGTATTCAGATGCACGCACCTTTGGTTGCCAAATTATGGACCATCAGCAGACTTGGCAAATGGTCACAAATGCTGCCTGCTTATGGCTTCCATAATCCTCCGGTCTAGCTCTGCTGATGGATACACCTGCCGTGCAGAGGCGTCACCGGGTGTGGTGACACCCGGTGTGCTCTGTCAATGCCCCCCTGCACGGTGAAGCCACGCACATTCAGAAAGGGGGCATGGTCTATAATAAAGGGGCGGGGCTCCATATTACATCTCTCCGGGGGGGTTGCCCAGCATGTCCTGCTCCCCGGAGACCGTGCCTGGACTGCCGGCTCCTCCTCTGTGACAGTGCTGCAGGAGAATGTCACACTGCAGCACCCAGCTCCTATCACTGAGGAGGAGCCGACATGTTGGTGTCTCCTCCTCCTAGGGTGACACCCAGTGCGTCTTCTCCTGCGCAATTGGAACACCAACAAGCTGGTAAAGGGACTGCACTGAATAAAAGCAGCCGCACACAGCGCTCGGACAACGTGCGCGAGCACCAAGAAATCATCCAGGTACTGTAGTCTGCCACACAGCGCTCCCCAGTCCCGGCCATGATGCACCAGTACAAGAAGGAGCTACAACATTGAAAGAAATTGCAAGATACAGAACATCCCTTGGAAAGGCAACGATCTACATAAAATCCATCAGGAAGATGAAAACCAATGTACTGAGAAGAGTCAGGAAAAAGGTGTAAAGCGGACTCAATGTTGACCTTCCCCAGCAAAGCCCTAGGCCCAGCCTCCCTGACTAGTTCTAATGTGTCCTTGAATGACTGATAAGACACACATCTCAGGAGGAATGACAGAGTTGACCAACTGCCCTTTAGGAAAGGACAAATACTGTATAAGCCTAAACTTGCCCTGGTCTTTCTTAGGAACTACCCCTACCAGTCACAAAACCAGGTTAGCAATGGGAGAGGAAGGAAAGGGGTCACTCATCCTACCCAACCGGACCTCCTTCATCACTTTAGCATGCACCGTATGAGGCATATCCCTGGCAGATTAAAGGTTGCAAGGGGAACCCCTTACCACCGCCCCAACTGCGGGCAGAGTGAGACCCACTGAAAAGTCCCGAGGCTGCATCCCCCGTTTTAGTGTACCAGGCCAGCCATTTGGTCATGGTGCCCATTTCAACAGGGGTAAATGCTCTATTGAATTCCAGTCCCTGCTGCGGGCTTACTAGCAGTGCAATTCCTGGGCGGTTTTCTACTATCACGGGATGGCTGACTGCCCCCACATCAGAGCCAGGCATGATGAAAGAGGCACTGTGGGCCTCTCTGACACTGACCAGTGTTATATGCAAAGTAGTGACTGTGCTGGTGGACGCTGGGCACGTACCAAGGGACTTTACAGGGCCACATCTACCAACAGGGCCATCTGTGCCCACCCCCTTTGGCTGGGTGACCTCCAGTCAAAGTTCCACATCCTTGCAGCCAAGGCGGTGGTTCTGCTTACACCGGAACTGCTCATCATAAAGACGCCACAGGCCTCCCCTGGTTCGCCGGTACATGTAATGAATTATATGGAGGTACGGTAAAATGTTATTAGGAGGGCAGGTCGCTACGTAGCAGGCCACAAAGATGTAGAAGCCAGCCAGTTCACGTATGTGCGGAACAGATCTTCTCCTTGCCCTTTCTTAGACTTAGCCAGCTGGAGCTGTTTTTCTGTGTCAGCCGTAAGGGCAAAGATGTCCACATATCGATCCTTAGCAATCTTCTACCAAGCATGCTTACGCAGTTCCTGTGCAATGGACGTGTTAAAGCAATGCACCACCCTCCCATGACACAGCAGTGTGATCCCTATGGGCCCTGCACCATTTGGAAGCGCGATGCACTATTTGTCCCCATTTGTCCTCTAGACTAACTTTGGTTACTGCATGTCGGTTTTGAAAAATTCTGGTGATACTCAATTTCCAATTACCAAAATAAGCAGCAATAACAAATAAATTATCTGAACCAATTCCCAATAAATGGTAAAAATTACCATAAGAAACTGAGTATGATAAAGCAAGTTGGTGTCTCTGGTTAGTAAGTAATTTTTCATGAAAGACACCAATATATTTCCATGGATATCGACGTATGTGATATGTCTATATCACCCCTGTTTTGTGCATTGTACTATCATTAAAAATTTTGACACCAGTGTTTATGAGAGCTTAAGGATTGAAAATGTTTCTACACTATGACCCTAGCCTACATCCAAGGGCCCCAAAGGGGGCGGCGGGTACAATTTACCCGGGCCCGTCAAAGCCCCCCTCTCCCTTCCTCCCTCCTCCCTCCCTCTGCAGCAGCCCAGCACACAGCATGTGCTGGGATACAGTGGGAGATTGCTCGCAGCTGCTAAGCAGCAGCCACAGCAATCTCCTATGCCTGAGGGGGGGGGAGCGATCACTCTGATCACGCCCCCCCGACTTTGCGCCAGGCTGAGGGGCTCCCAGTGCCCGCGCAGCGCAACAGTATGTATTTTTCTTTTTTCAAGGGGGCGTGGCCACGCCTCCCATGAATAGGCCGTTCCCCCTCTTTATCGGGGCCTGGCGGTGCTCTCTACGCCCCTGCCTACATCATAACATCATGTAACTAACTTGTACAGTATGGTGACGGAGACTTTTCAAGGAAAAAAACTATAAAGTTTGCATTCTATGTAACTCAACATTACTCACACTTTTGCTTCTGTGATATAAATTTTCTTTATTATACAACATTTTCACACTATTTTGGATTCATGACTAAATATTGTTCTTTTCGTATGACTCTTACATTAGCAGCTCCTAGAGGAAAACAACACACCCTTAATATTTTGTTTTTCATTTAACACTAATCTGAAATAAAAGAACTGCACAGATTTGCTAAATCCACAGAAAAACAAATAGTTGAGAGAAAATAGAAATCTAAATAAGCTCTGAACCCAAAGAGATTAATAAAGGGTGTGTAAGTACTGACATAAAGACATAACAGCTGGGAAGAAAAGTACACTCCCTAAGAGAGATGCAGTGCTTGCACTCACTGCAGATGTTCACATGTGGTTTTCTTTATTTAATTTCTTCAATATCACAATATTCTCATATGTATCAAACTACCATAGTATAGACAAAGTAGAGTGTGGGGCAGCTGTAGAGCTGAACCTAAGCATCTTTTTTGTGTAAAATACTCGTACTTCACAAAAGCCTTACACTTCCACCCCTACACATATTCCATAACATTGTGTGCTTTTGACCCTTTCCACATAGAGAGGCAAAATGGAGTTTAGAAGGGGGTGTCATAGACAAATGCAGGGGGGTTTCCAGTTGCCTAGAAACCCTCCTCCCCATCCCACACCCACCACTGATCTCAAAAATTACATTATATTGTCTATTCGGCTCTCATGTATTTTGGTTAGCCAATAAAATAAATCCGAACTAATCCAAACTTGCGCTAATTTGTCAAAAAAACTAGTCAAAACTGAATCACTCATCTCTAGCAGGAGCTAAGCTGCTGCAGGCTCTCAGTACTCCCTGCAGACACAGGCACAGAGGAGCGGTACCCTGACGCACGTTCTCCCCATTACACTGCCCTTAGACAAGGGTGTAGCAAATATAGCTAGCGCAACCCCTTTTCAGTTTCCCCACGAATTGCGGGGCCTAAGTATACAAGATGCCCTCCTCTATCAGCAACCTGCCGAAGCTGCTGAGCTGCATCAGAAATTAGGTATGTGTATGTATGTATGTGTTGTGTAAAAATATACTGTTTATATATATATATATATATATATATATATATATATATATATATGTGTGTATGTGGTGTATAATATATGTATATGTTACATATATATATTATGTATGTGTATATATATATTTATATAGATAGATGTATCTATAAACACCCCCCTACCAAAACCTGCATTTGCTCCTGGAGCTAGGTCCATCACTCTGAGAGACAGGTCCTCCTTCTGGACAGGAAAGTGCTAATGTGAAAAATGTTTCAGTGTTATCTGGGGGGTGGGATATTTATGAAGTGGGGGGGTGTATTGTTTTTTTTATGTGGGTGGTATGTTTTAATACTGTCTGTGGTGGGGGTAGTGTATTAATGTTGTGCACGTGAGGTGTGTGTGGTGTATTCATATTATCTGTGTTAAATGTAGGTCACACACATGTAATGGGGCACTCTCTGCATTATATGGCAAGCACTGTGACACTTTGCATTATATAGTGGGCACTGCGACTCTCTGCATTATACAGTATGGCAAGCACTGTGATACTTTGCATTATATGACAGGCACTGCTACACTCTGCATTTCTGAAAGGCACTGCAATGCTCTCTGCATTACATGGTGGGCACTGATTGTCTCTGTATTATTGGTAGGCACTACTATGCTCTCTGCATTATGTGGGGGGTCACTGCAACATTTTCTGCATTATATGTTAGTTGTTTTGATGTTTTTTGCATTATATAGTGATCTCTTATATTCTCTCCGTATTGTCTTGTGGTCACAAAAATTATTTCAGTGGTGTATGGCAGTCACTAAAATACTTTCAATTTGTATGGTAGTAATTAAAAATGCCCTGAGTATTGTCTGGCAGTCACTAAAATGCTCTCTGTATTGTCTGGCAGTCACTAAAATGTTCTTAGTATTGGCTGCAAGTCACTAAAATGTTCTCCGTATTGTCTAGCGGTCACAAAAATTGCAGATGGAATGAGCAATTTTTACACTACTGAGCATGCATAATTTTCTAATGCTGGATACACACTGGCCAACATATAGGCCGTTCAATTGAACGGCCGATATATTGTGTGCCTCTCGGTCAATGTGTACAGACAATATATTTATGAATTTCGTCGTTCACAGATATATTGCGTGTGCAGCACAGCCGATTGCAAATATATCTGCTCATCTTGCTGTGTGTATGGGCAGTCAGCTGACCACCCGTACACCTGCTGCAGAGGCCGGCAGGGAGGGTGTCAAGATGCAACAACATCTATCCTACCTCTGGGAGACTGGGATGAAGTTACGCCACTGTTAAGAGCAGCTGTGTGTTTTTTGCTGGTAAAAAGAGGTGAGCAATTTGTGTGCATTATGTTTTTTATATAAAAAGTGTAATGTTTCCAACAAACGCAATGGCACTTGCTTGCAGAGATTACCACAAAAGCTAACTTTTCTCTCTTGTGACTGTCACTCTCTCTTGAACTTGAATTTATTGATCCTAACATTCTCTCTAACTACCGACCTGTCTCTCTGCTCCCTTTTGCTTCCAAACTCCTTGAGCAGATTGTCTACAACCGCCTTACCCCTTTTCTTTCCTCCCACTCCCTCCTTGACCCTTTTCAGTCTGGCTTCCATTCTCTCCACTTCACTGAAACTGCTCTCACGAAATTCAGCAATGACCCCCTTACTGCCAAATCCAAAGGCCACTACTCTCTGCTCATTCTCCTTGATCTCTCTTTTGCTTTTGACACTGTGGACCACCCTCTCCTGCTGCAAATCCTTTACTCCATTGGTCTACTTGACACTACACTCTCCTGGCTTCCTCCTACCTCTCTGACTGATCCTTCTTTGTTTCCTCTCATGACTCCTCTTCCCCCCACAGCCTTTTACAGTAGGTGTTCCCCAAAGTTCTGTTCTCGGACCTCTCCTATTCGTCATCTCTAGGTGAACTCATCAGCTCTTTTGACCTCCGTTATCATCTCTATTCTGATGATACTCAAATCTACCTTTACTCCCCTTATCTCTTCCACTCTCTTCTGACTCGTATCTCCAAGTGTCTCTCTGCTATCTTTTCCTGGATGTCCCAGCGATTTCTTAAACATAATATTTCTAAGACAGAGCTGATCATCTTCCCACCCTTCCACATAACCTCGCTTCCCAAGATCTCTTTATCAATTGGTGGCATGACTATCTCATCTAGCCTCAAAGTGAGCTGTCTTGGAGTTATCCTGGACTCATCCCTCTCCTTCAAACCACATATCCAGAACATCTCGCAGTCCTGTCCTTTCCATCTCAAAAATATTTCCAAGATCAGACCCTATCTCACCCAGGATGCTACTAAAACCCTTATAAACTCACTGGTCATCTCCAGATTGGACTACTGTAACCTCCTCCTATCTGGCCTCCCCAATTCCCATCTCTCTTTTCTCCAGTCTGTCCTCAATGCTGCTGCTCGGCTCATCTTCACTTCCAAATGCTTTACAGCTGCCTCCCCTCTCCTACAATCCCTTAACTGGCTCTCCTTCCCTTTCAGAACCCAATTTAAGGTTCTCACGCTCACTTACAAAGCCCTCACCCAATCTTCTCCCATTTACATCTCATCTCCCTTCATTCTCCTGTCTGCCCTCTTCATTCAATTAATGCACGCTGCCTTTCATCCCAACTGATTACTTCCTCCCACTCCTGCCTCCAAGATTTTGTCCACACTGCTCCCCACCTCTGTAACTCTCTCCCTCTCCCCATCAGACTATCCACCTCTCTACAATCATTCAAATGGGTTCTCAAGACCCACTACTTCATCAAAGCGTTCCAGCTGTTATCCTAACTCACTGCTGCATGCTCCTTCCTCCTCGTCTAACCCATCTGTATCACACCTGTTTGTCTGACCCTCCCTTTTAGAATGTAAGCTCTTATGAACAGGACCTTCTACTCTTGTGCTTCTCCCTACTTTACCTTCATCTACTTTTTACTCACCACTAGGGCACCTAACACTTGGTTGCTTATGCTCGGCTGCTTATGTGTGTGTTATGGTTGGTAATGTAGCAATGTCTAAAGTGAAAGTAGTCAAGACTGAAAGGATGTGGACTCATAATTAGGGGTGAGCGGGTTCGGATTTCTGAAATCAGAACCCCCCCGAGCCCCCCCGATCCGAGGCCGATCCGAGTCAGGCTCGACTTTTCCCGCCTGACTCGGATCTGAAATCGAGGCAAAACGTCATCATCCCGCCTTCCGGGTCACGTGGGTTTTGGATCCTATATAAGGTACCCGCGTCGGCGCCATTTTCTCACTTGGCTGTGGACAGTGAAGAGGGAGGGTGGGAGTTAGGGCTGGCTGGGCTGTGTAGTGTAGTGTAGTGCAGAGTAGTGTTGTGCTGTGCTGTGCTGCGCTGTGCTGCTGTTGTCCATAGGGGCTGTGTCCACTACTTCAAAGTCCATAGGGGCTGGCTGTGTTGTGCTGTGCTGCTGTTAATAGGGGCTGTGTCCACTACTTCAAAGTCCATAGGGGCTGGCTGGACTGTGCTGTGCAGTCAGTTCTCCATAGGGGCTGTGTCCACTCCAAAGTCCTGTGCAGTGTCCCAGTCCTAAAGGGGTGCTGTAGTGTTGTCCAGGGGGTGCTCTGTCCATCAGGGGTGCTCCCCCCAAGTGCTAAAAAAATAATATTTTTTCTGTTTGTGAATTGTGTGCGCAGTAGCCACACGTGCATCAACAAAGTAGTGCCAAGCATGCGCCTGTGTCATAAGTAAAGGGCCGGCTGGCTTGACCGTTAAAGGGTGCTGTAACCCCCAAAGTACACTACAAACCAACTAACAAAATATTTTTTCTGTGTTTGTGAATTGTGTGCGCAGTAGCCGCACGTGCATCAACAAAGTAGTGCCAAGCGTGCGCCTGTGTCATAAGTAACGGGCCGGCTGGCTTGACCGTTAAAGGGTGCTGTAACCCCCAAAGTACACTCCAAACCAAAAAAAATAATATTTTCTGTGTTTGTGAATTGTGTGCGCAGTAGCCGCATGTGCATCAACAAAGTAGTGCCAAGCGTGCGCCTGTGTCATAAGTAAAGGGCCGGCTGGCTTGACCGTTAAAGGGTGCTGTAACCCCCAAAGTACACTCCAAACCAAGAAAAAAAATATTTTCTGTGTTTGTGAATTGTGTGCGCAGTAGCCACACGTGCATCAACAAAGTAGTGCCAAGCGTGCGCCTGTGTCATAAGTAAAGGGCCGGCTGGCTTGACCGTTAAAGGGTGCTGTAACCCCCAAAGTACACTCCAGTCCAAACAAAAAAAAAAATTATTTTCTGTGTTTGTGAATTGTGTGCGCAGTAGCCGCACGTGCATCAACAAAGTAGTGCCAAGCGTGCGCCTGTGTCATAAGTAAAGGGCCGGCTGGCTTGACCGTTAAAGGGTGCTGTAACCCCCAAAGTACACTCCAAACCAAAAAAATATATATTTTCTGTGTTTGTGAATTGTGTGCGCAGTAGCCGCACGTGCATCAACAAAGTAGTGCCAAGCGTGCGCCTGTGTCATAAGTAAAGGGCCGGCTGGCTTGACCGTTAAAGGGTGCTGTAACCCCCAAAGTACACTCCAAACCAAAAAAATATATATTTTCTGTGTTTGTGAATTGTGTGCGCAGTAGCCGCACGTGCTTCAACAAAGTAGTGCCAAGCGTGCGCCTGTGTCATAAGTAAAGGGCCGGCTGGCTTGACCGTTAAAGGGTGCTGTAACCCCCAAAGTACACTCCAGTCCAAACCCCAAAAAAATTATTTTCTGTGTTTGTGAATTGTGTGCGCAGTAGCCGCACGTGCATCAACAAAGTAGTGCCAAGCGTGCGCCTGTGTCATAAGTAAAGGGCCGGCTGGCTTGACCGTTAAAGGGTGCTGTAACCCCCAAAGTACACTCCAGTCCAAACCAAAAAAATATATATTTTCTGTGTTTGTGAATTGTGTGCACTGTGGCTGCACGTGTATCAACAAAGGAGCAGCGCCAAGCGTGCGCCTGTGTCCCATAAGTAAAGAGCCGGCTGGCTCATTTCTTAAAGGGTGGTGTAACCCACAAAGTGCACTACTCTCCAGCAAAAATAAAAAAATATTTTCTGTGTTTGTGTGCGCTTTAGCCGCACGTATATATCAATATAACATAAATGGAGGACCAAACTTTCTCTGATAAAAATAAAATAGGGAAAGATCAAGAACCACTTCCTCCTAGTGCTGTTGCTGTTGCTGGGAGTTGTTCATCATCCCAGAGAGGAAGTAGGAACACCACCAATTTTACTAAACAATTGACCCTCCAACAGTTCCTAGCGATGAGGATGAAGTACGACAGCAGTCATCCTGAAGCAAAACATATAACTGAGGCCTTGACTGCTATGTTGGTGTTAGACGTGGGTCCTTTATCCGCCATTAGTGCAGTGGGATTTAGACAATTGATGGAGGTAGTGTGTCCCCGGTTCCAAATCCCGTCTAGATTCCACCTGCATCCTCAAAGCAGCAGCGACAAGCATGCTTCTGTCTGTAAAAGGGTGGTGTAACCCTCAAAGTGCTCCAAAAAAAAAATAATATTTTTTTTATGTGTTTGTGACTTGTGTGCGATGTAGCCGCATGTGCAGCAACACAGTAGCAGCGCCAAGCGTGCGCCTGTGTCATAAGTCAAGGGCCGGTTTGGACATCTGGTCCGGACTGAAGGTCGTGCCAACAATTTCTGACAAGTCTACTGTCACTGCATATGATACTGTCCTCAAAGCAGCAGCGACAAGAGTGCGTCTGTCTGTTAAAGGGTGGTGTAACCCTCAAAGTGTGCTCCACAAACAATTAAAAAATTCTTATTTTTTTTTCTGTGTTTGTGAAATGTGTGGGCTGTAGCCGCACCTGCATCCTTAAAGCAGCAGCGACAAGCATGCGTCTGTCTGTTAAAGGGTGGTGTAACCCTCAAAGTGCGCTCCACAAACAATAAAAATATTCTTTTTTTTCTGTCTTTGTGAATTGTGTGGGCTGTAGCCGCACTTGCATCCTCAAAGCAGCAGCGACAAGCGTGCGTCTGTCTGTTAAAGGGTGGTGTAACCCTCAAAGTGTGCTCCACAAACAATAAAAATATTCTTCTTTTTTTTCTGTCTTTGTGAAATGTGTGGGCTGTAGCCGCACCCGCATCCTTAAAGCAGCAGCGACAAGCGTGCGTCTGTCTGTCAAAGGGTGGTGTAACCCTCAAAGTGCGCTCCACAAACAATTAAAAAATTCTTTTTTTTTTCTGTCTTTGTGAAATGTTTGGGCTGTAGCCGCACCTGCATCCTTAAAGCAGCAGCGACAAGAGTGCGTCTGTCTGTTAAAGGGTGGTGTAACCCTCAAAGTGCGCTCCACAAACAATTAAAAAATTCTTATTTTTTTTCTGTCTTTGTGAAATGTGTGGGCTGTAGCCGCACCTGCATCCTTAAAGCAGCAGTGACAAGCATGCGTCTGTCTGTTAAAGGGTGGTGTAACCCTCAAAGTGCGCTCCACAAACAATAAAAAAATTCTTATTTTTTTTTCTGTGTTTGTGAAATGTGTGGGCTGTAGCCGCACCTGCATCCTTAAAGCAGCAGCGACAAGCGTGCGTCTGTCTGTTAAAGGGTGGTGTAACCCTCAAAGTGCGCTCCACAAACAATAAAAAAATTCTTATTTTTTTTTCTGTCTTTGTGAAATGTGTGGGCTGTAGCCGCACCTGCATCCTTAAAGCAGCAGCGACAAGCGTGCGTCTGTCTGTTAAAGGGTGGTGACACCCTCAAAGTGCGCTCCACAAACAATAAAAATATACTTCTTTTTTTTTCTGTCTTTGTGAAATGTGTGGGCTGTAGCCACACCTGCATCCTTAAAAGCAGCAGCGACAAGCGTGCGTCTGTCTGTTAAAGGATTACATCAGTGACAGCATCCAAGTAGGCATGTCAGACAGTCCGTACCTGTACTGGCAGGAAAAAGATGCAATTTGGAGGTCCCTGTACAAACTGGCTCTATTTTACCTGAGTTGCCCCCCCCTCCAGTGTGTACTCTGAAAGAGTGTTTAGTGCAGCCGGGAACCTTGTCAGCAAAAGGCGTAGGAGGTTGCTTCCACAAAATGTGGAGAAGATGATGTTCATAAAATGAATTATCAACTCTTCCAGGGAGACCAGCCTCCAGAACGTACAGAGGGACCTGTGGTTGTGGATTCCAGCGGGTACGAATTAATACTCTGTGAGGATGAGGATGTACACAACACTGAAGAGGGTGAGGAATCGGAGGATGAGGACGACATCTTGCCTCCGTAGAGCCAGTTTGTGCAGGGACAGATTAATTGCCAGCTTGATTTGTGGGGGCCCAAACGAACCAATCATTTCAGCCACAGTCGTGTGGCAGACCCTGGCGCTGAAATGTTTGGTTTGTTAAAGTGTGCATGTCCTGTTTATACAACATAAGGGTGGGTGGGAGGACAATTCCATCTTGCACCTCTTTTTTTACTTTGAATTATGTACTGTTTGGGGCCTAGTTTTTCAAACTGCCATCCTGTCTGCCACTGCAGTGTCACTCCTAGATGGACCACGTGTTTGTGCCGCCCTCTCGTATCTCTTAGCATAGTCATCCAGCTACCTCGGTGCAACCTTTTGGATATAAAAACACTATTGTGAGGTGTGAGGTGTTCAGAATAGACTGGAAATGAGTGGAAATTAAGGTTATTGAGGTTAATAATAGCATAGGAGCAGAAAAACACACAAATTCTGTGATTTTAGCTGTTTTTATGCTTTTTAAAAAAAAAATACAGATCCAAAACACAAAACCCAGAACCCAAAACACGGAAGGGTGGTTTTGGCAAAACCAATCCAGATCCAAAACACGAAGAAAGATCCAGATCCAAAACCAAAACACAAAACACGAAAAGTGGCCGGTGCACACCCCTACTCATAATACCACAAATATTTGTGAAGAACCTTTTTTCACCTAAAAATGAAATATGTGTTCACCAACACATGCATTATTCATCTATATGAGTGCAGTTGCACATAATTAAAAACATTGTGGCCTGTATTTTTTTTGTTGCCTCTTTAGTCAGCAGATCTCAAGTGTAGGATAGAATCGAACAAACTATTCAGAGTAAAGCAATTAATTTGCAATGACTATGAGACACATTGGAGCCAACATTGGCTTATATCTCTGCTTCAAATTTGAAACCTTTTAGTCATAAATTATCAATTTTGTCAATGGAGCAGATCAATATACTGATGTTCTGAATTTAATAATGTTCTGTCAATTGTTTTAGAACAAACCCATTTTTTCAGTTTCTATTGAAGTTTAAGCAATTCAAGTTCAGTAAATAACCTGTAATGGTACATTGGTAAACCGTAAACTGCTAGAGATTAGAAAAAGTTTAGGTTAGCAAAAGGGGAAAAATAATATATATTTCAGTGTTATAAAAACAAAGCCTTCTTCAGGGAACAAACTAAGAAAAAGATGCTTGCATTGGCCATGCACTGCCATAGTAAGGGCTGTAACCAGGGGCGTAGAGAGCACCGCCGGGTCCCCGGTAATGAAGGGGGTGTGGCCTAATTACGGGAGGCGTGGCCACGCCACCTTGAAAAAAACAAAACAAACAAGCATACTTTTGCAGTGCTGCGTAGAGGCGCTACGCGCCGGGGAGGGGGTGCTGTGAGCCTCTCAGCCTGGTGCAAAGCCAGGGGGGTGCAATCAGTGTGATCGCTCCCCCCCTCAGGAATAGGAGATTGCTGTGGCTGCTGCTTAGCAGCCGCAAGCAATCTCCCACTGCAGCTCAACACACGCTGTGTGCTGGGCGGCTGCGAGGGAGGGAAGAGGGAAAAAGGGAGGGGGGGGCGGCGCCCGGTTCGGGCCCCCGCCGGGCCCCTCTGGAAGCCCGGGTCTGGGTAAACTGTACCCGCTCCCCCCCCCTTTTGGCACCCCTCGCCATAACTAGGGTAGTCATACCAGTGCAATGACACAGGGCACCACAGGGCAGGGGGCGCTGTTTGGGCCTGTCAGTTTTCCTGTTTATTATCATTCTCACTAGTAGATTCCTCTTCTTTTATTCCCAGCATCTCCTGGCCTCCCCTATCTTTTCCCTGGCCCTTCCCCATGGCCCTTTTTCAGATGTCCCTATTTACAAATTGGGGCGGGCGCCAATTCTCCTTCTGGTATGGGGCAGCAAAAAGTCATAAACTATACAGATTATGGGGTTGGACGGTAGTGCTCTATAGTAACTGGGATGTGATTACAAATGGTATATGGCAGGTGGTTACCATACACTTAGAACCTGATTCAGACCCGGTCGCTAAGTTGTGCTCGCTCTCTCTGGGTGATTTTCGCCCGTCTGCGCATGCGTATAATTCGCAGTGTGCGTGCGCAAGCCAGTCTTTGCAATCTGAATTTGGTTGCTCGTTAGCCACTATCAGTCGCTGCTCTGATTGACAGATAGTGCCGTTTGTGGGTGGTAACAGGGGAAGGTGCTTGTAAACTGGGGAGTGGATGTGCGGATGCAGGCATGTCAGGTTGACAAAACGCCGTTTAAAGGGCGTGCATAATTAGCAAAGTAGCGTATTTGTACACGTCACCTGCATGTATTTCAGCCCGCTTTGATCGCAGTGCTTGCGGTGGGGAAAGGCAACCTCAAGGGCTGCGAGCAGCTCCGATGGCTCACTATGGTCCTGATTAATCCTACATTTCCCGGAGATGACGTGTGTTGTGAGTGGCAAGGGAGCGTCTTTATACACTTGCGAGCGCATTTTGCCGTAGCTCGCTAAGACATAGAGGGCATGCTTACGTGACCCAGTGCGAGCGCTTCATTTAAATATCCGACCCCTTTTTGCTAGCGAGCAGCCGCATCTTGCGATCAGGTCTGAATGAGCTCCTTGATGTCATATTATGGTTGCTTTGGTTAATTTCTGAACCACTATCTGTCTAATTCTAATGGTATTAATAATTGTATGTATTTGTAATTAGATTAGCGTGTGTCAATTTAATCTTAGTGGCAATAACTGTAGACTTGTCCTCAAATCTTAGGTGTTTCAGGTGCGCAATAACTGTTGGCTGTTTTGATCAAATTAAGGTATTAAGAATAATCCAAAATAATTGTGGATCAGGTGGGCAAAAACTGTGGCAGAATGTTGTTATCAAGAACAGTCCAATATTAGTAATTCTGGATTAGTCCAATATTAATAAAATCGGGTGGGTAGTAAGTTGGTTAAATGATTAAATCCTTTCCTTATGTTATTGGTAAGCAGTGCTCCTCAATTTCAGCTCGAGGATACCTTGGAGATAATGGGTGCAGTATCAGAATTTATGATATATTGCAGTTTGCATAGGTAAGAAAGACATTACTTACCAAATGGTATGTCTGCTGATCCATCACTCCTCCTGTTAGGCACACGAGTAATGGGCTGGCTAATGAATCTATACAGAGTACTGGGCTCAAAGGTGAAAGGAATCTTGCTTTTATTTTAAACAAACAGTAAAATTACCATGTACTGGCAACCAGCATGGGTATCAATTTAAATATAAAAGAAAGTCTGGTGTTCAAGTAGTCGCCCAATGCGTTTTTCAAGGACACATGGCTGTGGGTCCCACTTTACCATGCTTTACTAATTCATGGTGATAGATCTTCTTCCTGATGTCATCAGTTACTGTCCAACGTCATTCCCTACCATCCACGTGGGCATAGAGGGAGAATATAATCGTGTGGCTAGTTTAACGAGCCATCAAGCCCGAAGCGTGGCAAGCATACAATTATCTTCTTTGGTGGACAGTATGGGCAGAAAACTGCACTTCCACCCTCACTTACTTCACTTCCAGGTACCAAATCTGAAGGGGAAACATACCTTACCTTATGTGTAAATCCCCTTCATGGAGAGGACCCTGATGTCATCAGTTACTGTCCAATGTCATTCCCTACCTCTATGTTCCGGCGGCCATCTTTGGTGGGTCTTGTCTAATTAAAGTACTTATTACTTCAGCAATTAAAGTCTTCTGTGCAATAAATTGTCTATTAAGGGTCCTATCTGTAATTTTATTGTCTCATCATACTTTGTCTGAGGGGTATGATGTATACTTAATCATGGTATGGGGAATGTATAACATATGTAATATATACAATATATATGTATGCACTGATTGTATTCTGGTTGGCTGACTTTTACTAATTGAGTGCCCCCTACATGGCAATCTTCAAATGACAGTATTGGAGTCTTCTAATTAATTACTCACTATGGAAACCCATATCTTAATGGTTACGATATTACCTCATACTCTGTCATTCAGCTGGCCCTATGTTCATGATTTCTCATTGTTATATAGTGAAAAGAGGTTACACTATATTTTATCTGGTTATACATTTTAAAAATGGATATAGTTGTGTCGTGACATGGTGCCTTTCTCTCCCTCCTACATTTCCTTTTTAAGTAAGTATATTGTAATAGAGGGTTATAGAGTTAGGCCACAATTGTTTACTTGTTAATCTCAGATTGAGTACATGGGAGATGTTAGTGATGTTAGTGATATCGCCCTAAGCTTACGTGTCTTGGTAAGTCACCTAATGGGACTTGTAGCCTGAACGGTCATGAATAGGGAATATCTATAACCTATTCTTACCAATGTTGCTTAATGAATGTATAATTATGCATATATATGTATTAGTGATTAATGTCTCTGATTAACTGTCTTGTACTTTATTAGACTTAAGTCCTATGAAGTTTGGTTGGACTGCAATATACTATGGTTCTTTATTAGAGTGTTCAGGGTGCTTATGGCTTTCCACTGATTATAGATGTCTATGGGTCAATATTAAAACTAGGGGTGTACACCGGCCACTTTTCGTGTTTTGTGTTTTGGTTTTGGATCTGGATTTTTCTTCATGTTTTGGATCTGGATTGGTTTTGCCAAAACCACCCTTCTGGGTCTTCTGTTTTGGGTTTTGTGAATAGATTTTTTTTGTTTATTGACAAAAATTCAAAAATTACAATATTGTAAAATACTTGTTGTAACAGACATTGTGATTACATTAAGTTTGGAATAAGGATACAATAGACTTTATTGTGCTCATTTGTGTCATAAATAAACCACTCCACTCTACTCCTGGAGTAATAGTGTCTTATATGACAATTATATTAGACATCAACATATTTTGAAACACATGACCATACATCTTAGGAAAGAAACATGGCTGTATACATTTAGATCAATTAGTTTGGTTTTTCTTTGTATTAGAAGGATGCTTGTCTTTCAAAAACCGTTAAACTGTACCAAGTCGTCCACTGAAAACTGTGTTTCAGAGCCGATTTTAATTCAGGTGTTAATGTATGTACAAAAGGAAGCCATATTGAAAAAAAATTCCCTGATAACCTTTCTTTGTCTAGAGTTGTAGAAGACCAATCCATGTTAAATAAGTGAAATATTCTTGGCATCATCAAACTACGGGAGGGTGCATTAGGTTCCACACAACAAGATAAGATTGTTTTTTTGGCTGTAGCCGCTATTTTTGTCAGTAGAAGTTTCTCCGATTTGTTTAATATATGCATAGAAGAAGATTCATATTTACTCCAAAAGGCCCACTCCAGAGTCATCAAAAAATCTATGTGTAGAGTATTTTAATATATAAGTAGACTTGATCCCAAAACTGTTTAACATACGGGTACGACCATAAGCAGTGGTATATATCAGTGTTAGAAGATTTGCATTGAAAGCAGTTAGCGTTTGTGGATTTCCCTGATAAGTATTGTAATCTAGGAGTATAATATGCCCTGTGTAGAATTTTATAATTCATTTCTGCATATGAAATAGAGATCAAATCTTTGTTTAGTCTTTTGGTGGCTTGGGTTATGAAGGATAATTCCAAGTCAAGGAAGTCATTTTTCCACTTGGCCAATCCACCCGTTATTTTAGATAAATCTATTATGGGTCTTATATATGAATATATATTGGAGGAGGAAAAGGGATCACCCAGCCGAAGACATAGCATTTCATCCAACCTAGATTGTTTGTCTGCCTCTGTAAATACATTGTTCTTTATAAGTAGCTAGATGCTTGTAAATAAGGAAAAATAGGAATAAGTAGGTTAGGAAATTGTTGTTGAAGCTGGCTATGTGAATACGGTTGCTGAGTGTTAGTATCTATCATATGATATAAGTACCTTAAACCATGAAGAGACCAGGCCTTTGTGTAAGGGGATGTCCAACCGGCAGGAAAAAGGAGGTTATCTGACAATGGGAGAAAAAGAGTATGGGACCAAGATAGTTTTAATATTGACCGGGTTTGTCTCCAGGCTGCACATGTGGTGTATAAAAGAATGTTTTCTTTTATGTCTGCTGGGATATTAGACGGATGCATATGTAATAGAGCTGCCAGATGTGAACCGGGGCTAAACGCTTGTTCAATACCATAATTGCAAAAATTACTATGGCCACCAATCCAATCCGGTAGTTCACGGCCAAGGAATAAGTTTTAATACATGGTAAGTTTACCCCTCCTAAGTCAGTAGTTTGTTGAAGTTTAAAAAGAGAGATTCTGGGTCTCTTTCCTGCCCAGATAAATCTTTGCATCTCCTTATTTAAGAGACGAAGATCTTTTCTTTTAATTAATAAGGGTAACATCTGAATTATATATAGGATGCGAGGAAAACTCACCATTTTCACAACAAGGGAGCGTCCAATATAAGACAATGGTAAGATAGACCACGTCTTAAAATCCCTCACCATTTGATCTAGAATTCTTCCATGATTAGCAGCATATAGTTGGGAGGGATGTGCAGGTATATTAATGCCTAAGTAGCTTATCTGTGAAGAAGCCCATTTAAAAGGAAAAGTGTTTCCCCGGTTAGTACATGCTTGCGGCTGAAAAGCTAAAGCCTCCGTTTTGGTGGTAGTAACCTGAAATCCTGCTATGGACTCAAATATATGAAGTGTATTTTGTAGTAGAGGAATAGCCTGTCTGGGGTTCTGAAAATACAATAGCGAAGGCCGAGACTTTGAGTTCTTGGTTAGCTATAGTTATACCCTTCCATCCCCTCTGCTGTACAAACTTTCTTATTAGTGGGTCAATTACTAAGTCAAATAGCAGGGGGAATAGCGGGCAGCCTTGACGTGTTCTTCTATGTAGGGTGAAATGTTAGGTATTCAGATCATTTATTGTTGTTAAGAATGCAGATGGGGAATTATATAGTGCCTTAAAAACATGAATAAAGTTTGGGCCAAAGTGTTGTACGTGAAAAATTCTTAACAAATGAGACCAGTAAACCTTGTCAAATGCCTTGTCGGCATCGCAGCTGACAATGATGTTGGATAATTCTTTAGCCTGATGGGTGTGTGTCATTGCCGCTATAAGGGTTCTTATGTTATGCACGGAGTGTCTCCCCTTTATAAAGCCCTTTTTGAGATGGGTGTATAATTCTAGAGAGTATGGGTTGTAATCTTTGTGCTATTAATTTGGAAAATATTTTTAAATCTTGATTTAACAAGGAGATGGGACGATAAGATGAGGTTAAAATAGGGTCGCGGTTAGGCTTAGGGAGAATTATAATATGAGCCTCATTAAATTGTGGTGGGGCTATATTACCATTCAGTATGGAGTTAAACAAATCTTTAAGATATGGGGTGATGTGTGGTAGAAGCATCTTATAGTATTCTGCGCTCAACCCATCAGGACCCAGGGTTTTTCCCCCCTGGTAAGGATTTAATAATACATTTAATTTCTTCCTCAGTTATTGGGTCATCCAAACTAGAGCGTTCCTCTTCATTAAGTATAGGTAGTCCTGCCTGACGCAGAAATTCGATCCCTAAGTTCTGATCTGTATTCGGGAGTTCATAGAGTTGTTGGTAATATCGGAGGAACTCTTCCGCCACCTTGTTGGGGTCTGTAAGCAGCTCTGAAGTATTGGAAAGTAGT
Source organism: Taudactylus pleione (assembly GCA_031769625.1). Lineage (NCBI taxonomy): Eukaryota > Metazoa > Chordata > Amphibia > Anura > Myobatrachidae > Taudactylus > Taudactylus pleione. The sequence goes on along the minus strand of JAUIMM010001030.1, from coordinate 9,382,270 downwards.
TTCGTAATATGTTTGGAAGTTGTATGATGTTTAAGCATGGAAGCTAAGAGTTTACCAGATCTATTACCCCATTTAAAATATCTTTGTTTTTGAAATGTGACATCCATTAAGGCTTGCTCTGCACAAATATTATCATAAAACAACTTGGCTTCTTTATATTTATTTTTGTTGTCTTCTGTGGGGTGTTGTATGAAACAGGAATATGTTCCTGATAGTAACTGGCTAAGCTCTTTTAATTTATTAAGTAATTTCATACGGCGGTGAGTGACATAGCCAATAATACGGCCTCTCATTACAGGTTTTGAGGCATTCCAGAATAGATTAATGTCAGGAATGTGTTGTGAGTTGTCTGTGGCATAATTTATAAAATTATGTTCCAGCAATTTTTTAAAGTCTTCTGAATTGGCCATATAAGCGGGAAATCTCCAATTGTATGAACTAGAAACTGGTGTGTTTAGTTTAAGAACGAACCAAATAGGGGCATGATCTGAAATCATGATATTATAAATGCCAGAATCTATCACTATATGGAGTAAACAATGTGTCATGAGGATGTGAGTAGAAAGTGTATTCTCTATCGTCTGGGTGTTGGTGTCGCCAAAGGTCTGTTAACTGCATTGATTCTTTCATATATAACAAAGAAGAGGGTACACTACCCTCTGATCTCCCCAAATTGCCTGATCTATCTAGTGATGAGGAGAGTACCGTATTAAAATCCCCTCCCAGGATTAAGGGGCCTTCCCTCCATCCCTGTAAATTGGTAAATATTTCTGAAAAAAAGGGAGTTCGTGAATTGTTTGGACCATAAACATTAGCAATTGTCATTTTTTCACCGTCTATATGTAGTTTCATAAAAATATAGCGCCCTTGTGTATCTATAAGAGTGTCAATGATTTCATACTGTATTGATTTACTAAATAGAATGATTACACCTCTAGTTTTTGTAGAATATGAGGCCGCAGTAAAAATTTTAATCCAATTAGCCCGTATTACATTATTATTTGTGTTTTTTCAATGTGACTCTTGAAGGAGAGCCACATCTGGTCTAAACCTTTTCAGTTGTTGTACTATTTTTTTCCTTTTTATCGGGGTGTTTAGGCCCTCTACATTCCAAGACACAAATTTAACTGAATGTTTTATTCTTACTGAGTCTAGAGTTGTGTCTATTGGTTGTGACATATATCCAATCCCTATTTTGACCCAAAACCATATGTGTGTTTTGGGTTTTGTGTTTTGGATCTGTATTATTTTGGAAAAAAGCATAAAAACAGCTAAAATCACAGAATTTTGTGTTTTTTTTAGTTCCTACGCTATTATTAACCTCAATAACATTCATTTACATTAATTTCCAGTCTATTCTGAACACCTCACAATATTGTTTTTAGGCCAAAAGGTTGCACCGAGGTAGCTGGAAGACTATGCTAAGCGACACAAGTGGGGGGCACAAACACGTGGCCCATCTAGGAGTGGCACTGCAGTGGCAGACAGGATGGCAGTTTGAAAAACTAGGCCCCAAACAGTACATAATGCAAAGAAAAAAGAGGTGCAAGATGGAATTGTCCTTGGGCCCTCCAACCCACCCTTATGTTGTATAAACAGGACATGCACACTTTAACAAACCAATCATTTCAGCGCCAGGGTCTGCCACATGATTGTGGCTGAAATGATTGGCTCATTTGGGCCCCCACAAAACAAGCTGGCAATTAATCTGTCCCTGCACAAACTGGCTCTACAGAGGTAAAATGTCATCCTCATCCTCCTCATCCACCGATTCCTCACCCTCTTCAGTGTTGTGTACATCCTCATCCTCACAGAGTATTAATTAGTCCCCGCTGGAATCCACCACCACAGGTCCCTCTGTACTTTCTGGAGGCTGGTCTCCCTGGAAGAATTGATAATTCATTTTGATGAACATCATCTTCTCCACATTTTGTGGAAGCAACCTCCTACGCCTTTTGCTGACAAGGTTCCCGGCTTCACTAAAAACTCTTGTAGTGGTCTGATTGCAACAGATTGACCACCCTCGAATCCTGGGAAAGCAAATGAAGGGCTTCATCCACAAGTCCCACATACCAAGTGGAATTGCTCCGTCTTAGCTTCTCCTTCACTTTATCCACTGCTGGATAAAGCTGGCAAGTATCTCAATTGACTTCATGTGTGGCAAGTTCAAAGGGCTGGAGAACCTTGCACAACACGGAAATCATTCTCCACTGTGCTTGAGTCAGGTGCATATCCCCTCCTTTTCCTATGTCATAGGTGGATTTATAGGCTTGAATGGCCTTTTGCTGCTCCTCCATCCTCTGAAGCATATAGAGGGTTCAGTTCCTCAGCATCACAACCTCTTGCGTCAGGTGATGGCAGGGCAGGTTCAAAACTGTTTGCTGGTGCTCCAGTCTTCAGCACACAGTCGCTGAATGGCGAAAGCGGGCAGAAATTTTTCGGGCCACCTAAAGCGTCTCCTGCACGCCCATTGATTTTCAGAAAATTCTGCACCACCAAATTTATTGTGTGAGCAAAACATGGGACATGCTGGAATTTGCCCAGATGTAATGCCCACACAATATTGGTGGCGTTGCCAGATATCACAAATCCCCAGGAGAGTCTAAGTGGGGTAAGCCACTGGGCGATGATTTCCCTCAGTTTCTCTAAGAGGTTGTCGGCGGTGTGCCTCTTACTGAAACCGGTGATACACAGCGTAGCCTGCCTTGGAACGAGCTGGCGTTTCTGAGATGCTGCTACTGGTGACGCTGCTGTTGTTGCTGTGTAATGTGATACATCTACCCTGTGGGCTGTCACAGTCATATAGTCCTTAGTCTGCCCTGTTCCACTTGTCCACACAGTAAACAAAAGCAGTCATGGAGATGAAAGGGTTACAATTAAGTATTCAAGTCAAAACACCAGATTAAAGACCTAAGTATTTTTTATTTGTAAAAAACAGATTACACATGTGGTTGAATATATACCACAATAAAAACGGGGTGTTCACCTGTTCTACTTAATACTTATAATCACAATAAAGACATTAATGATCTCCAAGTGATTATAATAACAAGAGAGTCTAAGTGGGGTAAGCCATTGGGCGAAGATTTCCCTAAGAGATTGTCGGCGGTGGCCTTCTTACTGAAACTGGTGATACACAGAGTAGCCTGCCTTGGAACGTTTCTGAGATGCTGCTACTGGTGATGCTGCTGTTGTTGCTGCATAAGGTGATACCCAGTGGGCTGTCACAGTCATAAAGTCCTTAGTATGCCCTGTTCCACTTGTCCACATGTCCGTGGTTAAGTGGACATTGGGTAGAACTGCATTTTTTAGGACACTGAGGACACTTTTTCTGACGTCTCTGTACATTCTCGGTATCGCCTGCCTAGTGAAGTGGAATCTAGACGGGATTTGGTACCGGGGACACACTACCTCCATCAATTTTCTAAATCTCACTGCACTAATGGCGGATACCGGACGCACGTCTAACACCAACATAGCTGTCAAGGCCTCAGTTATCCGCTTTGCAAAAGGATGACTGCTGTCATACTTCATCCTCCTCGCTAAGGACTGTTGGAGGGTCGATTGCTTAGTAAAAGAAGTAGAGGTGAACCACCTTCCTCTTTGGGATGATGAACGACTCCCAGCAGCAACAGCAGCAGCGGCAGCAGTAGGCGTAGCAATGCAGGATCCTCCGGAGGAATCTCGGATAGGAGAGGAGTCAATCAAGCCAGTGACATGGCCTGCAGGACTACTACCGATTCTAAATGAGGAGGAAATTGACGAGGAGGGAGTTGACGGTGTGGTTTGCAGGCGCTTGGATACAACAGGACAAAGGGATTTAGGTATCGCTGGACTGCTTACGGTCTTAGCCACAGTTTCTGAACTTGACAGTAACTTTTTATGAACGCAGCCCCTGTAAAACTTATTTGTTAGAGCGTACCCCTACAGCAGACAGGACAGCACCTGTAAAAATTATTTGTATGAGTGTACCCCTACAGCAGACAAGTCACTCCATGTAAAAATTATTTGTAAGAGCGTACTCCTAGAGCAGACAGGGCACCCCCTGTAAAAATTATTGGTATGAGCGTACCCCTACAGCAGACAGGGCAGCCCCTGTAAAGATTATTTGTATGAGCGTACCTCTACAGCAGACAGGGCAGCCCCTGTAAAAATTATTTGTAAGAGCATACCCCTACAGCAGACAGGGCTGCCCCTGTAAAAATTATTTCTATGAGTGTGCCCCTACAGCAAACAGGGTAGCCCCTGTAAAAATTATTTGTATGAGCATACCCCTACAGTAGACAGGGCAGCCCCTGTAAAAATTATATTTAAGAGTGTACCCCTACAGCAGACAGGGCACCCCCTGTAAAAATTATTTGTAAGAGTGTAACCCTACAGCAGACAGGGCAGCCCCTGTAAAAATGATTTGTAAGAGCATACCCCTACAGCAGACAGGGCAGCCCCTGTAAAAATGATTTGTATGAGTGTACCCCTACAGCAGACAGGGCAGCCCCTGTAAAAATAATTTGTATGAGTGTACTCCTACAACAGACAGGGCACCCCCTGTAAAAATTATTTGTAAGGGTGTACCCTACAGCAGACAGGACACCCCTGTAAAAATAATGTGTATGAGCATAACCCTACAGCAGACAAGGTAGCCCCTGTAAAATGATTTGTATGAGCGTACCCCTACAGCAGACAGGGCAGCCCCTGTAAGAATTATTTGTATGAGCATACCCCTACAGCAGACAGGGCAGCCACTGGACAACACAGCACTACAGCCAGCCCCAATGGACAAGACAATGTCGAGCCAATATATGGACAAGTATAACAGTAGCCAGCCCCTATGTATATGTATGGACAACAGTAGCCAGCCAGCCCAACTTTTCACACTGGGGGTGGGTGAAGATAGCACCCGTGAAGGACAGAGTACCCCCTGGACAACACAGCACTACAGCCAGCCAGCCCCTTAGGACAGGACAACAGCCAGCCCCACACGTGCACACAGGGGGGGTTTCCGAGTACCTAGAAACCCCCCCTGCCCGTTGCCCCATTCGCCGCTGGCCCGAGCGGCTGAGCAATTTTGCTTTTTTTTTTTCAAGGGTCCTGACTGCCTGGGCTGGCTGTAGGGGGAGCTCAGTCAGTTCCGCATAGGGGCACCATCGTGACCGGCATCTGAGGATGAGCGCGCCTGCTGCCGGGTGACACAGTGTAATCCACTGTTGCCAGTGCTGTTGAGTCCCATAGCTGCACGCCGCGGGTGGAGGTTCGTGGGGAGGGGGGGGGGGTTGAGTGGGCGGGCGGGGGTGGTGCCAGACAGTATTTATTTGGATAAGTCTGTATTCATGTTCTTAGGTAAGCGCTGGCTGCGCTGCAGTGTGTGTCTGTGTTAGTGTATGTGTTTGTGTGCATTAGTGTGTCTGTCACTGTGTGTATGTGTGTCTGTGTGTATGTATCTGTCTGTGTGTGTATGTGTGTAGGCTAAGGGAGGGGAGTGAGAAAAGCATGGCAAGAGATTCAGATCAGGACTTGTAGGAGTGTGTACACTGTAAAGCAATTTATTATAAAAGTGTTAGTATTAGGGACTACTACACGGGGCATTATATAAGGGGCACTACTGGGGGCACTGCATAGGGTGGACTATATAAGGGGCACTGCATAGGGGCACAACTACTACAGGCACTACATAGAGGGGTACTATATAAGGGGCACTACTGGAGGGCACTGTATAAGGGGCACTACTGGGAGCACTGCATAGGCGGGACTACTACTGGGAGCACTGTATAAGGGGAACTACTGGGGCACTGCATAGGGGCATCACTACTGCGGTCACTACATAGGGGGCACTGTATAAGGGGTATTGCTGGGGGCATCTATATATTTATTTGTGGCTAGATGTTTTTTCAGTAACCAAGAATTTGGAAACCCCCCTTTCAAAATCCTGCATTTGCCACTGAGCCCCTATATGGACTAGAGATGTGTGCTGACCCTCGTATTTTGGTTTTGGATCTGGATCTCCCCTGATTTTGGATCTGAATCTGGTTTTGGATTCTTTTCCTTGGTGTTTTGTTTTTGTTCCTACAGTATTATTAACTTCAATAACATTTATTTCCAGTCTTTTCCAATCAATTTTTACCACCTCACAATATTATTTTTTTCATCTAGTTAAGGCCAAAATGATGTATCCAGCTATCTGGCTGACTAAGCTAAGTGACACAGTGGGCGGCACTAACGTGGCAGTTCAGCTTCCAATTTCCAACATGGATACAGTGTGTTATACAGTGTGGGTTGGATACACCAATAGTTCACATACTGTGACAGCAGTGTTGGCAGAGCAGGGTTGCTGATGGTGTCCTCAGTATCTGGAATGGCAGTGCTGCGGTTCTGGCAGTGTCCTCAGTAAAGGGTACCGGCGATGTTGGCAGTGCCAGCAGTGTCTTTAGTGCAGGTTTGCTGGCTGTGTCGGCAGAGCAGGGTTGCTGATGGTGTCCTCAATACATGGAATGGCAGTGCTGTGGTGCTGGCGGTGTCCTCAGTGAAGGGTGTCGGCAGTGCGGGGGTGTCAGTGGTGTCTTCAGTGCAGGTTTGCTGGCTGTGTCGGCAGTGTGAGGGTTGATGACGGTGTCGTCACTACATGGAATGGCAGTGCTGCGGTGCTGGCAGTGTCCTCAGTGAAGGGTACCGGCGGTGTCAGCAGTGCAGGGATGCCAGTGGTGTCTTCAGTGCAGGTTTGCTGGCTGTGTCGGCAGTGTGGGGGTTGCTGACGGTGTCCTCAGTACATGGAATGGCAGTGAGGGAGTGCTGGCAGTGTCCTCAGTGCAGGGTACCGGTGGTGTCGGCAGAGCAGGGGTGCCAGCGGTGTCCTCAGTGCAGGTTTGCTGACTGTGTCAGCAGTGAGGGGGTTGCTGACTGTGTCCTCAGTACATGGAATGGCAGTGCTGCGGTGCTGGCAGTGTCCTCAGTGAAGGGTACCGGCAGTGTCAGCAGTGCAATGATGCCAGTGGTGTCTTCAGTGCAGGTTTGCTGGCTGTGTCGGCAGTGTAGGGGTTGCTGACAGTGTCCTCAGTACATGGAATGGCAGTGTGGGGGTGCTGGCAGTGTTCTCAGTGCAGGGTACCAGTAGTGTCGGCAGAGCGGGGGTGTCAGCGGTATCCTCAGTGCAGGTTTGCTGACTGTGTTGGCAGTGTTCTCAATGCAGGGTGCTGGCGGTACCGGCAGCATGGGGGAGCAGGTGGTGTCAGCAGCGGGGCTGCCAGCGGTATCAACAATGGGGTGATGACAGCTGGTGTGTCGGTAGCAGGGGTGCCAGCAGCGGGGGGTGCCAGCAGCAGGTGTGTGGGCAGCAGGGGGTGCCGGCCATGGGAACCAGCGACATCTTCTTTTAGTTGTTTTTTCCCTGCATTCAGTGGGCTTAACGCTGATTGGCTGAGAGCCATGACAGATGGCTCTGTCAGCCAATCAGCGCTTTGCCCATTGAAGGCAAAGGGATTTTAAAAAATGGCCGTTTGAGGCAAAACCTCGAGATCCAACAGCAGATCGCAAGATTTTGCCACGGGAGATCTCCCCAGATCCCCAAAATTCGGTTGGGTTCGGTTCTCTGAGAACCGAACCCGCTCATCCCTAATATGGACAAGGACAACAGTAGCCAGCCAGCCCCTATGCATTGTATATGGACAACAGTAGCCAGCAAGCCAGCCAGCCCCTATGGTCAGCGTCAGCAACAGCTCCCTCCCTTCCTCTTCACAGTAGCCAGCCAGCAGTACTAGTTTACTATTTTTTATTTTTAGACCAGTCTACTGTCTAACATACTGAACTCCCAGCTCCCTCCTAACTGTGCACACTCCACAGCCGGAATGAAAAATGGCGGCTTCACAGGACCTTTATAGAATCCAAAACCTGTGAGAATCCGACAGCGGGATGATGACGTTTTGCCTCGATCTCAGATCCGAGCCAGGCGTGAAAACCTGAGCCGGACTTGGTTCACGACTCGGATCGGGGGGCTCGGGGCGTTCGGATTTCGGAAATCCGAACCTGCTCATCCCTAATTAAGACCATCCGGGTGTAATGTCTGCAGATCATATATCCACCTACTCTCTATCCAATTTATCCTCTCGGTCCTATTTCCAGAATTTGAAACCATTGGGGTTACAATGATGTGTAGTCCTAAAATATTCCAAAAGTAAAACACTATTGTTCTCAAACCTTATATTCTTAAGGTGTTCATTAATCCTGACTTTTAAGGCCCTGGTTGTGCGTCCTATATATTGCGACCAACACGGGCACTCCAGGAGGTAGATGATATTGTCGCTGTCACAGGTAATTGTTCCTCTAATTTTGTATGCTTTATTGGTTTGATTCAATTTGAATGTGCACGTGGGTTTTGTGCTTATATACCCTCATGTGAGCTGAAAGCACGTCCCTGTCAATGAGGCATTTCTATAGGTGCCGCTTTGCCCTATTTTTTTTCAATGGGCTTTTACAGCCTGTGACATGGCTCCGCCCCCGGCTACCTTTGCTTTTCTATTGTCAGTGGGAGGCAGTGCTCTTGCTGCCTCCACACTAATTTTAACTGTAGACTCTAGTCCACAGAGGTAGAATAATGCAAAGCAGATATTTATGACACACATAATCTGTGTTATAAATATCTTCTTTGCATTATTTAACTTGATGATTTGCGTACAACCCTGATGTTTGAAGATCTGCACATGTGCAGAATCTTTAATGCTTTAATGCACATGTGCAGATCTCTTGCTGCAAGCTCGCTTGCAATGACCGGACGCCGCAGCCTGATTGTCAGGCAGCGTCCCAGAATATGGGGCGTATCGGCCACATTTTCTGGGCGTGCTGAACCCAGTGGCTGTGTCCTTGTATGTAGCTTTACTGGCTTCAGCTGCGTGAAAACACCAGCCATCCTGAGTAACCTGAAGATTACTGAGATGACCAATGATCACACAAGTCATCCAATGCTGTGGAACACAGCAGCGGATCACAGAAGCCGTCAGCAGGCATCTATTTGCACAATAATTAATAAAGTAATTAATGTGATAATTCTCTGTTTTCGGAGCTAAGAATAGCTCCTCATTTATTGTATTTATCTGAAAGATGATCAGACGGAATTCAATATGATATAGGAGATATCATGAGAATAATGGTTCTGGTACTTTAAGACTGGTGTGGGATAGTGTGTTCTTTTAGGGTGTTCAATCTATGTGCACAAGACGCCTTCTGCGGCAATAGCAGATTTTAGCATCATTGCTGCGTCCAAAGACAAAGCCAGGGCCGGGAAACACAAATTTTGGGTCCCGCTACACTGACATCAATGGCCCCCCTCCCCCATCATTTACCTATACATTAATGGGTATACAATATATACCGATTAACAATATTAAATCAAAAATAAGCTGTCACTTAACTTACCAGACAGTCTGTCAGTGTCAGTTGCTCTGGGCTGGCTCATGGGTGGGGCTGATTGCCAGGGAGGGTGTATATAGAGGAAGAGGTGGTGCTGCAGGCCTGCAGCTTGTAGTTAATGGTGCTGTGCTATCATTGTGCTCTGTGGGCATTGCACCCATTCTAAAGACGCCTATGTCTCCAATGTAATAGGGTGTCAGTTCACTAAAACGCGCATTTTTCAGAGTTACTAAAAATCCCCATTCTCAAACTCGTATCCAGATGTTTTCACATTGAAAACAACTCTCCCAATGTAATAGAGTGTCTGTTTTAGACTCGCAAAAAAAAGATTACCAAAAGTCCCCAAATAATAGACCTGCTTCAGGCTAGCGAGTATATCCTGAGCAGGTCATTTTAACACAGAACCATGCACATATCCATGAGATACGTGCATGTTTCTGTGTGTACTTATGTAAAAGGTTTTAAATTAACCTTGTGGCTACGATGTAGCTGCTCCCATCATAGACTTCAATGGTGAATTCTCACCATTGATGTCTATGGGGAACACAGGCTGACCGCATTCAGCCAATCAGAGAGCTGCTCCGACGGAGATGCCCGCTGATTGGCTGGCGGCTGCTTCAATGATGGGGCACACGTGTGCCCCGGTCATTTAAGCGGAGTAAAGGTATGTGGGAATACATACCTTTACTCAGACCGGCTTGGAATCGGGTACCCTCGTTTTGTTGTTTTAACCCCTGGAATGCTTACTTGGACAAGAGGACGCGATCTACATATAGGAGAGGTGAGTATGGATTTTTAATTCAGGTACCCCTATGGATTACTTCGGATACTAGGTGAGTATGTGTGAGTATGTGTGAGTGTGAGTGTGCAGGTATGTTTTATTAAATTTTTACTTTCACGATGTGTTTTTTTTTTTTTACGTATTTCTTTAGTTGTGGAACTACAAGTGCCAGCGGGTCGTAATACCTTGCATGCTGATATTTGTGGTTCTCCAAATACCAACATGTGTGGGAGGCTTGCTGGTACTTGTGGTTCTACAACTAAAGACAATATTTAACCCTTTATTTTACATAAAACACTAACAATATCAACCCGGTACCCACCGCCCTAGGGTGCCAGGGATAGCCCCGGGCTATCAGTCTAGGCCTGGGGTGCCCTGGAGAGGGGAACCCCTTTATTGGGGGGGTCCTCAAATCCCCAGGGATTCCCGGCCTGGGCTGACTAGCGGTCAGGGGTAATGCTTTGGCCGGGGAAACCGGTGAAAGGTTTTCCATGGCTGTGGCATTATGCCCCCGCTAGAAAGAGTTTGGTGCTGGTTTTGGAATCTTCAGGGGACCCCTACTCGTTTTGTCCCCTGATTTTCCAGAACCAGGACCAGCTCAACAAAGCCCTGTGCTGGTTCTTAATATACAGGGGCCCCCTACGCATTTTGGCCCCTGTATTTTTAGAACCAGTACAGGCTTTATAAAGCCCAGGGCTGGTTATGCTTTTGGGGAGGGGGTGCACGTAATTTTTTTTTTAAACACACATAGAAGCCATCATGGATCTCACTGATCTGTGAAGGCTTCAGTAAAACTCGCACCTTTTAATGCTAGTCGCATTAAAAGGTGTCAGTTTACATAGGGAAAAACTCACCTAAAATCGCAAATGCAGTAGCCTCGAGCTGAAAAGTTCATAGGCTATTGAATTTGCGAGTTTCAGTACAAACTCGCACTTTTTAAATGCGCGAGAAAGTGCGAGTTTGTACTGTTACTAAAATTGACATAGCGTTTTCTTTTCAAAGGAAGTGTGTTGGTGCGTACCAGTACTCATAGTGTAAAACAAAGTGATCAGACGTATGAAGGTTTCTTTTGGACCAGATGAACAAACTTCTACAGTATGATGAAACTTATAATAGCAGGTATTTTTTTAAATGATATATAAAGTAACACAATAAAAAACGTATGATAAATGAAAATAAAAACTATAGCACTGTAAAGGAGGACCAAAATATTGCACTGGGAATAGGTGTATTCAAAACAGCACAGGTCCGGTTTCTGTACTGCTAAAAATGTAGAAAAAGTGAGTCAAATTTTCAAAGGATGAATAAAAGAGACATACTGTGGGGGAGTCTGATTGCATGTGAGATGTCTGTTTGGCACTTAAAGGGCATTTGAGGGAGGTCTTATGGCATAAGGTAGATTCAATTGGAACTTAAGGGCCATGTGAGGGAGTCTGAAGGCATGAGGTAGATTCAGTAGGCCCTTAAGGGGCATGTGGGGAAATCTGATGGCATGACGGAAGTCTGTTTGGCACTTAAGAGTCATTTGAGGATAGAGAGGTGGCATGGGTAAAAAGATATTTACATTGAAGGGCATGTGGAGTATCTGATGGCATGTGGAAGGACTATTTGGCACTTAAGAGGCATGTGAGGGTGCTCTATTGGCATGGGTAAAACCTAAGCGGCACTTAAGAAGAATGTGGAGGAGTCTGATTGCATTTTGGTTGATAAAATTAAATCTGAATAATGAGAAGCACAAAAACTCTGCTGCCTAACTGTTGGTTATGAGAGTGGCAAACAGTGACACAATTTCTGACACAGTGCTGGAACTGGGACCACCCATTGCCGGAAGTCTAATATCGCCTATGCCTCACAGCTCTAAACTAGTTTGAGGTAGGGTTAGGATTAGGCTGCGGTAACGGTTAGGCTGCGTTAAAGGATGGGCTGTGGTTAGTTTTGGCTGAAGTTAAAGTTAGACTTCATTAGGGTTATGGTGCAATTTGGGTGAAGGTTAGGCTAAAATTGCATTGTAAAAGTTTTGACTGTCAACATCCAAAAACATTAAGAGGTGGAGCACTGTAGATAGAGGTGTATCTCTAGAAACATTGGGGGCCCTTCAAAATTTTCCTATGGGGAGAACAATGTTCTGGTTACACCCCTGCATGGAAGGTCAGACTGGCATGTGTTAGAGCATGTAGAGGTATGTCGGGAGGCCAAAGTGGCATGTGGAGTGGTCAGAATGGCATGTGCTGTAGTATTTGGAAGTAGGTGTGGTGGTTTGAGTGACATTTGGAGCAATGTTAGGAAGTCAGAGTAGTATGTGGTGGCATGCAGAGGGATTTTTGGACATGACAATATAATTGTGTGGAGGGGGTGCCATAGCATGTGCTTGCCCTGGGCACCATGGCTCCACACTACATCTCTGGGTAAGGATGGGCAACACATGGGCCATATTCTTTGCAGTTGCTGGCAATTTGACACTCTATCATAGATGTAGGCAACCTTTTGCTATCAATGTTATAGATATAATATACTGTAGTTAGACTCAGTGCCGTGGGAGCTGGGACATAACTCCCCCCCCTCCATGGCTTCCACTACACATCTAAATGTCAACATTTATATATATATATATATATATATATATCTATTAGAAATCAATAAACCGGCACGCTGCTCAAGTGGTGTAATGGGGTTCTGTGCTCCGGTGCTATTGGAGAATATGGTGTAGTGTGGCAAAGAACAGCGACACTCTGAGGCTTTCAAAATAGTTTTTAAGTGTGATGAATCGCATATCAAAATGACGAACGTTTCAGGGTGCTCAAGCCCCTTTGTCAAGGTGAGACAGTCCTCCATAGCTGAGTTCCACAGCCTGAAGTGAGCTGGGAGCCAGGAGGTAAGCAACAGTGGCCATGGAGGCGGTCCCCCATAGCCATGTTCCATTGTTGTGGGTGCAGGGGTGAGATGGGTCTCAGCCATCAGGGCGCCTCAGTAGCTACGCCCCTAAGAAGGAGATTTGCTGCAGAAGATCAATAGAGGCAGAATGTGAATAATCAGAGGGATGCCAGGGGTGTTAGCTGAGTGCAGTGAAGGCATGCTGCATTTGGGAGCAGGTATGCAAGGGGCAGGCAGAGGCGGCCGGCTGCTCTCTTCCATGAAGACCTGGAAAGTTTAAGTGTACAGGTTATATAATGTGTAGCTACCAGGAGATAGGCGACTTTTTCTCACATCTACGATCAGGCAAAAGATACCAGATTAAGGGGTCTATTTACTAAGCAGTGTTAGGAGACAGGGTGAAAAGTGACAAGAAAGTGATAAGGTGCCAGCCAATCAGCTCCCAACTGTCATTTTTCAAACACAACCTGTGAGATTACAGTTGGGAGCTGATTGGCTGGCACCTTATCACTTTCTTATCACTTTTCACTCTGTCTCCTAACACTGCTTAGTAAATAGACCCCTAAGGATCTAATTTATTATCAAGTTTTGAGTGACAAAACACGCTGCCTATGATAAATGATTCTCAAGCCAATCAGCTACCAACTGTCATTTTTCAAACAGATAACAGTTGGGAGATGATTGGCTGAAGCACCATTATCATACGCAACAAGTTCTATCACCCGTTGCTTATGATAAAGCTGGGTGATAAATGAGGCCCTACATTCCCATTGACTTGTTCAAGTCGCTCTGTCCCATCAGATGCTCTTGTGGTTTTTGCTATATAGGTAAGACCACAACAACTTTTAAAGAATGTATGGCCCTACACAGGTACAGCATCAGACAAGCGATTGATGGGAAGACTTGTAAACAGCCAGTGACCAGACACTTCGGGGACTGTAAACACAGTTTGGCGTCGTTATATTACAAAATGATTGATTGGATCCCCCCTTATCATTGTGGTGGGGATAGAGGAAAAGCCCTGCTCCAACAACTCTATGGGCTGAATGAAATTATGACCTAAATTAGTTTCATTTGACTAATTTGTTTTATTTTTGTCTTTTTCTTCTACCATATAAGTTTTTTCTACCATTCAGGTTTTGTAATTACATGCTTATAGTGTCTAGTCTCTAGCTGTTTGCATGATCCTATGGTATTTAACATTATAGTCTGGTAAATTTCTTTATAGCTTACAGGCTGCTACACTTCACCAGCTTCTATGTAGTTGGTATTTGTCTATATTTTCTATGTCAGCTTATTATAGATATATTTGTTAAGGCATGTTTTCACCAATGAGCATCTCTGTACAAATCCCCAGGGCTATGACATTAGCATATTATTGCTGCTAGTTGAAAGCATTTCTACAACTGCCGATTTCAGGTGCCCAGTTGCCTGTTACTAAGCTCCAGGAACTACACCGAGCAGCTCAGGAGATCGCTGAGACATGGCTGATGAGTAAGCACTGACCAGAAGTCATGTATAGATGTAGTGATAGGCTTCATTTGGAGACAAACACCCAAGCAGAGGACTGACTTACCAGAGTGTATATAAATCAAGTTCAGATGTAAATATCAGTCTGATGACCCTAGGTAGACATCATGGCCTGCTTCAACATCTACATCTGGAGAAACCAGAAAAAAATACATACATTTTATTATTTTATATCTGTATGTACATTAAAATTGTATAAAACATTTAAATAATTCTGGGTTTGCTTACCCTTTATATCTCTGTGTTGTTTTGATGGGCAGGCCTTTCTAGGAGGACACATTTTAGGTGGGCTCCCTGTGTGCTCGTGGAGCTAGCCAAGTGACCGGGCGGTGGACATGAGAGACGTTGCCACAGCAGGGATAAGGAGCAGGCAAGCGGGGCAATTATTTGAACCCGGGCCCCTGCGACCTTACCCGGAAGTCGGATCCGCATTGTCGGGTCAGGAAAGCCTGCTTCCGGCCGGCGGACATGCGAGGCTGGCGTCCCACAGTTGAGGAACGGAGGGCCCACCTTCATTAGAGGCATGGCGGCATCGGCTCAACTGGAGGGAAGCCGGAGCTGGCGGCCGTTGCGGAGGTGAGTCCCGGCTGGTCTGAGGAGAGTCCCGGTGGGCAGGACGAGGCGGTTGGTGCCTCCCATATGCAGCAGAAGAGGTCCTACAGAGAGGGCAGCTGATTGGAAGAAGGGCTGGCTTCATAAGGGTGCTGGCAGCAGGGCCCAGAGGCATCTGCAGGGAGCTTACATCAGGACCTACAGCGAAAAAGTGGCACCCAAGTGAGGGAGACAATCAGAGGCAGGTGAGAATCCTGGTTAAATTTAACAATACGGGACATATGCAGAGGCAATGTGATAAATAACTACCTGAATTCATAGAAAAGGCCACCTGTTAAAAAAGAGTCTCCCTTTGCCTTGCTGTGCTGTATAGTCAGATAGGGAGTGGACGTGGATGATAAGCACAAGGTCTGGCAGTAAGACGGTGTTAATACAATCTATGACTGTTTTCAAATCTGGCCGATACCCCCTCAGGGAATATCCTGACTGAAAGACCCAGAGAGCATACTGGAGGAAGTAAAAGCAGATAATAATATGAGATATGGTAAGAACTTACCTTTGTTATCTCTATTTCTACGAAGTCCATAGGGTTCCACAGGATACCTTGGGGTATAGGTGATGATGTCAGGCATCGGGCACCATAGAGTTAAGTTTTCAGCCTCCCAGGATGCACTAGGGTCCCCCTCCTATACCCCGCCCCCGAGTCAAGGCATCTCAGTTACGTACCAAGCCATAGGCCGGAGGAGGAGAAGGAAGAGAGAGAAAAAAGATCTGGACACACACAAGAATCACATTCTCACCAGAGGAGACGGAAAAACCGGTGACCAGAGCAAAGCCCATCTGCAGCACAGGTGCGACAGGGCGGGAGTCTTGTGGAACCCTATGGACTTCATAGAAATAGAGATAACAAATGTAAGTTCTTACCATATCTCATATTTTCTACTTCAGGGTCCATAGGGTATCCACAGGATACCTTGGGGATGTCCCAAAGCAGTATCCTTCAAGGGTGGGGACGCTCCTGTGCTGAAAGTGGAATCCACCGCCCTAAGGAAGCATCCTGAGAGGCAAAGGTGTTAAACGCGTAATACCTCACAAAGGTATGGACAGAGGACCACGTGGCAGCCTTGCAGATCTGGACTGCAGAGGCACCACGTCGAGTGGAATGAGCCCTCACAGAGGATGGAACCGCAGGCCTTCATGAAGATAAGCTTCTGAAATTGCTATACGGATCCAACCTGCCAAAGTTTGCTTTGAAGCAGGCCAACCCTTTTTACGGAAGCCATAGAGGACAAACAAGGCGTCCTACTTCCTAAACGAAGAAGTGCGGTCAACATAAATCCTTAAGGCCCGCACAACGTACAAAGTGGCTTCACCCACTGACAGGTCAGGTGAGTTAAAAGCCGGCACAACAATTTCCTCGTTGATATGAAAACGGGAAACAACTTTGGGAAGAAAATCAGGACGAGTGCGCAGCACCGCCCTGTTCCCATGAAAAATCAAGAAAGGGGGTCTACAAGAGAGAGCCCCTAAATCAGAAACACGTCTGGCTGAAGCGATGGCCAGAAGGAAAATTGTTTTAGCTGTCAACCATTTAAGATCCACTGAGCCCAGTGGTTCAAACGGCGGTCCCTGGAGAACCTTCAGGACCACAGCTAAATCCCAAGGCGCCACCGATGGAACAAATGGCGGCTGAATTCGAAGAACACCTTGCATAAAGGTGCGCACATCAGGGATTGTAGCAATCCTACAATGGAACCAGACAGACAGGGCAGATACCTGCACCTTCAAAGAAGCAAGGCGAAGCCCATGGTCTAGTCCCGCCTGTAGGAAGGCTAGCACTCTAGACAGACGGAACTCCCGAGGTGCATAACCTCTCGGTTGACACCATTGGAAGAACGTATGCCACACACGATGGTATATTCGTGCAGAAGATGGTTTCCGAGCTCTCAGCATAGTGCGTACTACAGAGCTGGAAAAACCCCTGGACCTTAACATGGCCGTCTCAACAGCCACGCCGTCAAAGACAGCCGAGTCAGGTCCGGGTGAAGACAAGGACCCTGTGACAGTAGGTCTGGTCATAGCGGCAACCGTAGAGAAATGTCCACGGACAGACCCTGAAGGTCTGAGAACCAGTGCGGTCTGGGCCATGCGGGAGCTATCAACAGGAGCGTCCCTCCTTCCTGTTTGAATTTCCGGATTACCTGTGGAAGAAGGGAAAACGGAGGAAAGAGATAAGCAAACCGGAACGTCCACTGGATGGACAGAGCATCCACCAGAGACACCTTTTCGTCTCTTGTGCGAGACCCGTATACCGGCAACTTGTTGTTGTGTCGTGACACCATGAGGTCGATCTCTGGAAGACCCCACCTGTCCACCAGAAGTTGAATGACGTCCTGGTGCAGAGACCATTCCCCCGGATGAACGTCCTGGTGACTGAGAAAGTTGGCCTCCCAGTTGAGGACTCCCGGGATGAATACCACTGATATGGCCGGGAGATTGCACTCCGCCCAGATCAGGATGCGGGACACCTCTATGAGTGCCACCCGACTTCGTGTTCCTCCTTGATGATTTATGTAGGCCACGGTGGTGGCGCTGTCCGACTGGACCTGCGTGGGATGACCCTGGAGATCCCGATGGGCCTGTTGGAGAGCATTGAAAATGGCGCGGAGTTCCAAGATGTTTATCGGAAGCTCCATTTCCACCTGAGTCCATCTGCCCTAGAACAAGTGTGGACCCGTGACCGCTCCCCAGCCCCGAAGACTGGCGTCCGTTGACAATAGGACCCAGTTCGCCACCCAAAACGGACGACCCTTGTTGAGATGGGTCGTCTGCAACCACCAGGCAAGGGACAGGCGAACCTCCGAAGTGAGCACCATCGTCTGGGATTTGAGACTCTGAGGCAGTCCATTACATTTGGACAGGATCAATTGCTGCAGAGGTCAGGAGTGAAACTGGGCATATTCCACCATGTCAAATACGGACACCATGGAGCCCAGTAACCTCATTGCCGAGTGAAGAGACACACGGCGGCTCTGCAGACAACTGCGCACCCTCAACTGCAAGGCAGAGATCTTTTCCCCCGTCACAAAGATCCTCTGCTGACTGGAGTCCAACAAGGCTCCGAGGTGCAAAATCCTCTGAGACGGGATCAGGGTGGACTTTTGCCAGTTTATCAACCAGCCGTGCCATTGCAGTACTGCAATCGTCAGATCCAAATGGTGTAGAAGGAGCTCCGGAGATCCTGCAACCAACAGAAGGTCATCTAGGTACGGCAACATGCGGACTCCCTGCAGCCGCAGAGAAGCCGCCATGAACACACGTGGTGCTGTTGCCAGGCCAAAAGGTAACGCCCGGAACTGGAAGTGATCGTTGCGGATTGCAAACCTGAGGAACTGTAGATGGCGCGAAAGAATAGGGACATGCAGGTAAGCGTCCTGTATGTCCAACGACACCTTGTAATCCCCAGGTTCCAGCGCCAGAATGATGGACCGTAGGGTCTCCATCCGAAACCTCGGTACCCGCAAGGACTTGTTGAGTGCTTTGAGGTTGAGGATCGGACGGTACGACCCATTGGGTTTCTGCACCAAAAACAGATTGGAATAGAAACCCAGGCCCCTCTGGGAGAAAGGAACAGGCACTATAACTCCAGCCTGGAGCATAGTGTGCAAAACCTTCCGCAGTTCCTTGGCTTTGTTCCTGTCTGATGGAAGACCCGTGGTGAAGAATCGGGATGGGGGTCTGTGCCGAAAGGAGAGGGCATACCCGTGAGAAACCACCTTGTGAACCCAACTGTCTGTCGTGGTTACCAACCAACACTGGGCGAACCGTAGCAGGCGGCCTCCCACTTTGGGATCCCCCAAAGGGAGGCCCGGACCGTCAGGCCGCAGGTTTGTCATCGGACTTAGGGGCCGGACATCTGGTACTCCAGGCCTGCTTCCGGGGCTTGGCCGATTTCTTGGGGCCAGCCTGTCGGGGAAAAGACTGTGCTTTAGGCCTACCCTGGGCCCTGTACCTGAATTGGAAGGAACTGCAGCAGACGGGAGACATGCCGATTTGGCTGCCGCCAGCGTGGCTACAATTTTGTCCAGATCCGGACCAAATAGGACTTCTCCATTAAAAGGCAAAGCTTCCAAGCCCTTTTTGAATTCAGCGTCCGCCTTCCAAGATCGCAACCATAAGGTGCGATGAGCCGCCACAGCTGCCGAAGAAATCCGAGAAGTCAGGTTACTGATATCTAAAGCTGCTTCATTAATGTAAGTGGCCGAATCCTGGAGATTGCCTATCAACTCGGTCTGTTCAGCCGAACAGTCGGAATCGAAAGACGCCTCTAAACTATCTGCCCAGCGTTCCATAGCTCTGGCTACCCAACAAATGGACATAGCCGGCCTAGCTGCCCCCCGCGAGGGAATAAACGGACTTTAGGCAGATCTCCACCTTACGGTCCGTGGCATCCTTTAAGGAGGACATGGAGGGCATGGGCAACGTGGCACTTCAGACCAGGCGTGTCACATGGGAATCCACCTGTGGCCGGGATTCCCACTTTGAAAAATAATTGTCCGCAAATGGATAAGCCACTGCTAAAGTCTTTGAGGCTGATACCGTTTGCCAGGATGTTTCCACGCCTCCTCTAAGTGGTCTACCAATTAACCCGAAAGAGGAAACACTGTGGCGTCACCCTTAACATCCTTGAAAAAGGCATATTTGGGTTTTGATACCGGAGGTTCATCATCCTCAATAACTAAAGCTGTGCGGACTGCACGAATAAGGCCAGGTATATAAACCTTAGACTTAGCGTCCGACTCTTTAGTACGGAGAGGTTCTTGGTCCCAAAGATCCAGAATCTCCCCATCATCGGTCGTCCCCTCGTCATCCTCATAAGGAGTGGACAGAGACGCCACCAGCCGCTTGTGAGGCCGCAACACAGACTCCCCTTGTAACACGTCTGACAAATGCTGCACAGAACTTGTCAGAGAATTAACCCACGCAGGCTCCTGAGAGACCTGAGGAGGGGAAATAAGGAGACTGTGGGGTACCATCAGTTGTCTCGGGAACTCCTGCATGGGTGACGACACCACTGACTGCTGGGACAATCCCATCTGAGGGAACACAGGTTGCAGAGCTAACTGGCCCACTAGGGTTGTAAGTGCTTTAGCAAAACAAGCCCAGGGCGGTTCCTGAACCAGAGCCATGACAGTAATTGGCCGCGCCAATAAAAAACACTGTCGACCCCTCCGCGCTACCCTCCCCCTCCGATATAGGTACCTTACACGTAGTACACAGAAGCTGGAGAGAAAAATCACTCTCAGACATGATGGCAAGTATGTGACCCCTCTCACTGATACACGTTAGTATAGTGGGAGAACCGCCCTGCAATCATCGCACCGCAAGGGCTTTAGCAGAAGAAGAGCAGGGACAGTGAAAAGTCTGACAGTAGAAAGTGAAAGTACAGGCAGCAGACGCTAGCAGCAGTCACATACAAAGCAAAGAAATCAATCCCTGCACTATCAGCGCTGATCCTCAACTACGCAGACACAGAGTCTGGTAGGACACAGCGCTGCATACACAGACCTGTTCCAATGGAGGAGAGGTATGCCGGGGGACCCAGACCACGATGCCACTGATCAGCAGCGTTCACCATGCTTTCTGTAAAGATGGCCACCGAGGAGCAGAGAGGAGGCCGGCCTGTGGGAGGAGCGCTGCCACAGGGCAAATCGACAAGTACAGAGAGGCTGTGTGCAGCGGGGGAGGCGCCGGCTGTGTACAGGGAAGGCGTGCTCCCCTGGCATGCAAACATCTGGGGTCACCGCTAGCTGTGACCCCAGATGCCTACCAGCATCCCCGGATCAGTAACGGCGTTCAAGAATGACTGTCCATGCTGCCTTGAAGAAAACTTCAGGGGCTATCCTTAGCCCCCCTCTGAACAGGTGCATCCGACTCCGAGCCGGGCACCAACGAAACTGAGATGCCTTGGCTCGGGGGCGGGGTATAGGATGGGGATCCTAGTGCATCCTGGGAGGCTGAAAACTTAACTCTATGGTGCCCGATGCCTGACGTCATCACCTATACCCCAAGGTATCCTGTGGATACCCTATGGACCCTGAAGTAGAAAAAAACTCTTCCCCTTTTTTTTTTTCCCGTGGAACTGTGCTTCATAGAAACTGCTATGTGTCAGACGAAAGCTACCTTTTTTTCGGTTGGCTATGTGATATGGGAGGCGGTTGGTAGATAAATAGGCATGGCTGAAGGGCACAGTGTCTGGCAGCTGCTTTAGAGAATAGTGCTATGCGAATGCCATACGACTTGGATGGTGCTGTGCTAAGCAATATTCTGCTTATAATCTTAGAGCACATGAGAGACAAAGCGAAAGAAAATATTTAATCCTTGTGTTGTCGAAAGTTATAAAGTAACACTATAAGGAACTTTAAATCTGTGTCTTAAGGAGATCCTTGTGTTTTAAAGAGAACAACATTTATACATCTAGCTGGGTATGTGGCCCTGTGCAGCTTGTTAAAAGGTGTCCGAATGAACTCACAGGGAACCCTATCCTGGCAGTAAAGATGGATTCTAAAGAGAAGGGTACAGGATAAATAAAGGGCCGCATCAGCCATGACAAAGAAGAAAAGCATTATAAGCGCTATTTAATACCAGGAGAATGCTATAAGTAATACTCTTTGCCATAAGTAATATTCTTTTTTTTTTTTTTTCTCTCTCTGAGAAATATATGGAGGAGTGTTATCTGTGACATAGCAGAACACCTGGCACAAGAAACTCTCCTTGGTTCATACAATCGAACTTGAAATGGATTGTTGTGTATAAGTTTATAAGAACTCTGCTTGAAGTGGGCATATGGTGTGGGAAGGTGATTTTTGAGGAGAAGCAGAGGGTACATAAATACAACCTTCCAAACGCTTGGGTTATGGGAAGAGTGTAACGGGGAAAGGAGGGAGAAGGGAGAAAAAGGAAAAAAAAAAGAAAAAAAAATCTGGGATCACGGGTGTAAGTACTATAGGCTGAGTGATGGGAAACCTACGATGTTTTGAAATGTTTAATGTATAGGATATTTGTCTGTTTGGGGTCTGCAGGTGACTCATTAACATTTTCCTATCTGGAGGTGGGCCCAATTATAACCTGAATTTGTAAAATATATAAGGTATTAATTGGGCAAAGTATATGGCAGTCTTTTTAAATCTCCCGCTGACAAAATAGGTAATGGTTAAGTGTGGGAAATAAATCACTCTCAAACATCTAGGAAATTTGGGTGTTAGGGGGGAAGAATTGTTTGGAATAAATTGCCAGGAGGTCTGGGGAAAAGGAATTGTGTGGGGCTACTGGTATTGATACAAAGACAGTCAGTTTATCTGATACTAATATCTATTAATAGCCAGACAGTGCTAGCACCAGAATCTATAGATATAAGAACTGATTGCATGAAATTTGGGTATGAAAAAATATTTGGATAACACAGGTGGTAGCAAAATGGGGAAAAATAGAACAGTAAACCCCAGGCGGAGTGACCCCCACTCACCTAAAAATACATATACATCTCCAGAATCTTTCAATGCGACTGGATTAGAAAATTCCACCACTACAATGAATGCAGCCGAACTAGCAAGAGAGGTTTCATCTATTCTAATGCCCCTAATAGAGAAAAGGTTTGTGCCAATGATCAAACAGAAATTTGACTTGTTACAAGAGTCATTAAACTCAGTTACTGCAAATTTAGAGAGAAACACTAAAAGAATAGACATGGTGGAACAAAGAGTTAGTGATATGGAGGATATGACAACAAAACTCCAAAAACAACTTCAAATGCAGACCTCACTGGTAGAGACCCTTGAGGAAAAAATAGAAGATCTTGAAAATAGACAACGAAGAAATAATCTTAGATTTGTGGGAATACCAGAACAGGTTAGAGGTCAAGGATTAATAGAAGTATTGCAGAAAGAGTTAATAGAAGCTCTCTCCCTGGAGGAAGTCCTAGGAGAAGTAATAATTGAAAGAGCTCATAGACTAGGCCCAGAACACACAGAGAAAACAGAGAGACCTAGAGTTGTGATTGCAAGATTTATGAACTTCAGAGATAAGGAAACAATTTTGAGAGCATTTAGAAAACTTCACACACTTGTACTATGTGGAAATAAAATTTTGATATTCCAAGACTTCTCAGCCCAAGTTTCTAAGAAGAGAAAATAGTTTACCCCATTATGCTCTATGCTGTACAAACATCATATCCAGTTCAAACTAGCATACCCAGCAAAATTGAAAGTGACAAAAAACGACCAACAGTATATCTTTGGTGAAGTGAAAGATGCAAAAATTTTTGTGGAACAACTGTTAGATAGGGGTTAAGTGGTTATACCCAGATCTTGGTGGAGTAAAAGTGGGGGAAAGCTATGGGTAAAATGAGAAAAAAGAGGGCAATGCGAAAAGTGTTTAGAAATCTTCTTTATAAATCTAGGAAGCAGAGGGAAAAGGGAAGAAAAAGAGAGATAGATAGGAAAATAGAAGAACAAAGTAACCCTAATCTAGAGGTAAGCTTACAGGCAGGGGTAAAGGAGTTTAAGAGAGAGGAGTATGGGCAACATCTTAAAGGAAGGGGAAATATAGGTTGGAAGGTAAGAAGCATAGGGGAAAATATATCAGAGAGACGCTTTGAGATCAGACGATAGAATGATGGCCAGGATTACCCCGATATCCAATATCCGTATTATGAAATGGAACGTAGAAGGACTTAATACACCTATTAAAAGGAAAAAGGTGGTAAACCACCTAAAAAAAATATAAACTAAACATTGTCCTCCTACAGGAAACCCATTGGGATTCAAGTAACACAAAGGGAATCTATGCTAATTGGATAGGTGAATGTGTCAATGCCTCATGCGACAGAAAAATAAGAGGGATTGCATTAATATTTAATACAAATCTTTATACAAATATATTATAGAAAATAAAGTGGCAGACACCTGCTATTAGATTTGAAGATTGGAAATGAAAAATTTACTTTGTTAAATATTTATGCACCAAGCAAACCCAATCTCACAACTGTTACTTCAACAAGAGACATAAAAATTAATAATAGGGGGAGATTTCAACTGTGTAGATAATTTAAGTTTAGATAAAGAGGCACCAAAATAAGGAAAACTTTTTAATGATCAAAAACCACCATGCAGTAGTAGATCCATGGAGGTTATTTAACCACAATGATAAAAAATATACTTTCTATTCCCTTCCTAATAAAACCTTCTCTAGAATTGATTATTTATTGGTGTCAGATTTATTGATTGGTAGGATTGAAGAAGCAGAAATCTTAGATATATTGATATCAGACCATGCACCAGTTTTAGTGTCTGTACAGATAAAGGCGTTAAATAGGGGTACAATTAGATGGTGCTTTCCCTCATATTTAAAACAATCAGAAGAATTCAAAGATTACCTCAAACTGAAATGGGAAGAATACATGAAGGATAATGTATATTAATAAACATGTAGTAGTCGGGCAAACAGCTAAGGCTGTCCTTAGGATTCATATTATTGCATATAGATTTAGACAAAGGAAGGAACTGAATGCTAAGTATGAGGAGCTCCACCTAAAGGTATCATGGGCCTTTCTAGATTACACTTGCCAACCTACCGAAGCCAGTTTGGAATTATACACTACACAATAATAATCTAATGCGCTCCCCCTGGTGCTGTACTGGTGTTGTCTACTGTATTTTAAGGAGTATATGACTGATGATTCTCGAGTAATATGTACAACACAGTGGGCATAATACCATGTGACATAGCGATGTGTCATACACACTATGGACTAGAGATAGTGAAAGTACACAGCATTTAATGTAGTAAAACAACCACAACAAAATACAATAGGTTATACTGTTTCTAGTCAAAGTCACAATGGGGGTAACTAAAATATGGGTACAGAAATATGGAAGATGAATCCCATGCACGTGATAAGTAAACTGGTAACGTGGTTATGCTGTTATAGTAGAGGAACTCAACAGGTGGCGTCCCAACCTGAGTTGATCCTCTTCAGTCACTTCTTCAATAAGTGAAGCGATGGGTATAAAGAGGATGATCGCACTGTGTGGGGTAACACAAGTGTAGGGATACCTGTATGTTGGAGTCTCTGTTTCAGGCTGTCTGGAGTTCGCCGAATTTCTCTCCAGCTACGCAATAAGCGGCACACCTGGTCCTGGTGGTCCGCATAGTGTCAACCTGGAGTGTAGCTCCGTGGTTGGTACAGCAGGTTTTGCGGTGTTGCCAGTGGGGGGTGAGCCGCGTTACTGCTGTGCCTTCCTCTCCTTCTCTCGTCCTGAGTGGAACAGTCTCCTCTGCGTTGCAGCGCTGATCGTCCGGCTCTTATGTTCTTCCGGGTAGAGCGCGCTCTAGGGGCAGGTAGCGGTCACGTGATTCGGTATTCAGGGAAATTTCAGTATCATGCAGGAGACTGAGTGTGGGTCCCAACGCGTTTCAGCCCTTTAGGCCTTCCTCTGGGGGGGTGTTAGCATGTGTGCTGGTTCCTGCTTGTATTTATAGGGACAGGTAACCTTTGATTGGTTCTTGTTGTCATCTATCCAGCATTGTTGTTCCAAATGGTCTTTCAAAGTGGCCATTTTGTTGAAGATGTTCAGCATGGAACAAGTTAATCAGCCATTTTGGGTGGGATATTCTTGATGGAATTTTTATTTTTTTTAAGCAAGATTTCTCATTGTCCTCATGTATTAAGTATTCAATAGTATTGATGTTCAATAGTCTGCATACCTAATGACGGTCTTAATCTGTCTCTTGTATAGACAGGGATATTGTTCGAATTAAATCATGATATAGATGCACTAGTAGGTGGAACATCACTAGATTAAAGTACATCATTATTAGCATAGTAGGTCTGGATTGTCACTTGTTACACATTATGGATCTGACCTCATTGTCTAGGTTGAGGCCTTTTGGAAAGAGAGTGTCTAATTCTATTATACATTTTAATTCTTCTTTATTTATTAGTAAAGTGTAATCTCCTCCCCTCCAGTTTTTGTGAACTTGCTTTATACCATAAAATTCAATGTATTGTGTTCTGCATTGATGCATCTCTTTGTAATGTTTAGGAAGAGGATGGTCTTCTGATCCTTTTTGCACATTTTGTATGTGCTCGCAGATCCATGTTTTTAAGGGTCTTATAGTTCTTCCCAGGTAAAATTTGGGACATGGGCATTTTATGATGTAAATTACCCCTTGCGTGTTACATGTGATCCTATTTCTAATGATAAATTATTTTTTGTTACTAGGTGATATTATGGAAGTGGTGGGTTTCGTGCCTTTGTGACCCATTGTTTGACACGCTTTACAGCATCCACAGTGATAGAAGCCATTTTGATCTGTAGCTGATGCCAGTGAAGTAGTCTGTTTCATAGTTTTTGGTGGGATATGGTTGTGTACCAATTTCATTTTTATGTCTGGGGCTTTGCGGAATGTCACTGTTGGTTTAGGGGGAAGGATCTCTGATAGAATAGGGTCTTCTAGCAAAAGATGCCAATGTTTATTCAAAATGTGTTTGACATGTTTGGCCTGTTGAGTGAATTGTGTTATAAAATTTACATTCATGTCCTGATTTCTAAAATCAGTCTTGTTTTTGTACTGGAGTAAAGATGTTCTTGCTTCTTGTTGTACTTTATCTTTAGCCTTATTGACTAGTTGGTTATTGTATTGTTTTGAAATTAGTTGGGTTGCAAGGGTTTGTCCTTGTGTTAAATAGTCGGAGGTCTTAGAGCAGTTGCGCCTCAGTCTTTTGAACTGTCCTGCTGGTATGTTCTGTAGCTATTTTGGGTAATGTCCACTTGATGCCAGAATGAAACTATTCACATCTACTAGCTTATGGAATGTCTTGGTTTCTATCTTCCCTTCTTCAATAAAAATTTCTAGATCTAAAAATTCAACTTGTGTTTTACTGTATTTGGATGTGAATGTCAAATTATAAGGATTGTTGTTTATATGGTTCAAGAATGCGTTGAGAGATGCTTCATCTCCATCCCAAATGCATAGTACATCATCGATGAAACGTACCCAGAGGATGAGATTTGCGCCAAGTTCGCTATGGGACCAGATGTAATTGTTTTCCCATGTGCTCATAAAGAGATTTGCGTAACTTGATGCAAATCTCGTCCCCATTGCAGTCCCTGTGGTTTGCCTGTAATAGGTGTCAGTAAACCATGTGTAGTTATGGCTTAGAATGAAGTTAATGCTATCTAGAATGAAGTTGATTTGTAAGTCCTGTAAATCAGAATCTTGTGTAAGGTGATTCCTGATACTATCTAATCCTTGATCATGTTGAATTACTGTATAAAGCGATGTTACATCGCTGGTTATCAGCCAATAGTTGTTTTGCCATTTTATTGATTCTAGTCTATTAAGTACATTGGTAGTATCCCTAATGTATGATCTTTGTTTTTTCACGAAGGGTTGAAGGAAGGTATCTATGTAATGAGATAAATTTGAGGTGATGGATTGTATACCTGATATAATAGGACGGCCTGGAGGGTTCTTTGAATCCTTATGTAACTTTGGTAAATAATAAAAAACAGGGATGCATGGATGTTTAATGTCCAAATATTGATGTTCTTGTTTGGTTAGTATTCCTTCATTTATACCATGTTTGAGTAATTTCTGTAATTTACTTTTATACATGTTGGTGGGATCTGTTTTCAATGGTTCATATGTCGCTTTGTCCTCAAGAATTCTGGTGGCTTCTTTGATATAGTCCTGTTTGTCTAGTAGCACTATACCTCCGCCTTTGTCAGCAGGCTTAATTACAATGTTGTTGTTATGTTGCAATTCATGTAGTGCTTTGGATTCTGCTTTGGTTAAGTTACATGTGTTTCTCTTTGTATGTTTCTCATCTTTTTTGATAAGGTCTTTTTCTAGTAAATTAGTGAATGCCTGGATATGGTTGCCCAATATATAGCTGGGGTAGACTTGAGATGGTGGTTTATGGTTAGTATGTTTGTATAAATCACTGGTTTGAGGTGTGTGCTGTGGTATTGGATTCTGGTGAAAAAACCTCTTTAAAGATAGTTTTCTTTGGAATTTCTGGATATCCAGATATGTGGAGAAATTGTCCAATTTGGAGTTGGGGGCATACTTTAGTCCTTTGTCAAGGAGACTAATTTGGTCCTGAGTTAATGTTGTGGAGCTTAGGTTGAAAATACTCTTGCCTTTAGGTTCTACTGTGGTTCTGTGGATCGTTTGGCTTTTTTGGGTTCCTCCTCTACAACCTCTTCTGGTTCCCCCAGTTTTCTTTTTGTTGATTTTTTGCTGACTGAGACAGGTTCCTGGGGAAGTAATGTGTGTCGCACACCTGTCTCTAAGTCTAAAAAATTGTCCCCCCATTTTTCTGATTGTTCAGGTCCGTCTAATGGTATGTTTGTGGTTTGTGTTGTTGATTGTACTCCAGCGGAGTTGTTAGACCAACCTAATTCAAGGGATAATCTTGCTAAGTTTTGAACAGGATCTGTTTCTTCTTGATCTTCAAGGCTATAAGTTGAGAATGAGGTGTCAATGTCTGTACTTGTATCACAGTCACTGTTTGATATTGATTGATTGCGTAGTAAGTGGTGCTTCACTTGTGGTTTTGGTATATGTGTTGTCTTTGAATGTAATTGTGACATGTATTGCTGATATGTTAGTTGTAGTCGTTTGTAGATGGGAGTGTTAGTTTTGGTACTTTGGTTTATCTTGTTCTGGGTGGTATTACTCTTGCTGTGGTGAGATGTGGTTGCCACAGAGTTCCTAACAGGTTTAACGTGCTTTCTCTTATGGATTCCAAATTTATCTCTCAGTATTTTATTTTTCTAAGTTTTTATCATATGTTCCTCCTTTTCTTTAGTTTTACTGAGAGTGAGTTTCACCAGATCTTGATATTCTTTATCAAGTTTATGGGGTTCTAATTTAGTGTTCAGTGTTTGTATTTGTGTATTTAGAGATTGTAGTTCCTCTGTTTTGGTCTCTATTAATAATTCTATTAGTTTAGATGAGCACTCTTGTAGTATGTGGTTCCATTCTTTCATGAAATTTGTATTGTAATTGTTATGGGATGGCTTTTTTTGATTGTGAGTACTTTCGGTATCAATTTGTTATTGTTATACCATATGAGTTTTTGAGTGTCCCACCATAATTTGTTTTCTTTATTGGTCAGTTTTTCTAGTTCTGTAAAATCAGTGTAGAAACACGTGATGTCTGCAATTGGGGCATTGGTGAATGTTGAGAAAAAGGTTTCTGCCCTAAGGGTCCTATTATGTCTTATGTCTTCAGTTCCCATATGTGTGTCCTTGCCACACGGAATGGATGGCACACTTTTTTACAATAAGAGATTCGGTATTCCTGCGCACTGGATTATATCTGACGGGGTATGCCGCACTTAAATATGAGGGTGCCAATCCCTCTGGGGTTAAATACAATACACAATAATAATCTAATGCGCTCCCCCTGGTGCTGTACTGGTGTTGTCTACTGTATTTTAAGGAGTATATGACTGATGATTCTCGAGTAATATGTACAACACAGTGGGCATAATACCATGTGATGCATCAATGCAGAACACAATACATTGAATTTTATGGTATAAAGCAAGTTCACAAAAACTGGAGGGGAGGAGATTACACTTTATTAATAAATAAAGAAGAATTAAAATGTATAATAGAATTAGACACTCTCTTTCCAAAAGGCCTCAACCTAGACAATGAGGTCAGATCCTTAATGTGTAACAAGTGACAATCCAGACCTACTATGCTAATAATGATGTACTTTAATCTAGTGATGTTCCACCTACTGGTGCATCTATATCATGATTTAATTTGAACAATATCCCTATCTATACAAGAGACAGATTAAGACCATCATTAGGTATGCAGACTATTGAATATCAATACTATTGAATACTTAATACATGAGGACAATGAGAAATCTTGCTTTTAAAAAAAAAAAAAATTCCATCAAGAATATCCCACCCAAAATGGCTGATTAACCTGTTCCATGCTGAACATCTTCAACAAAATGGCCACTTTGAAAGACCATTTGGAACAACAATGCTGGATAGATGACAACAAGAACCAATCAAAGGTTACCTGTCCCTATAAATACAAGCAGGAACCAGCACACATGCTAACACCCCCCCAGAGGAAGGCCTAAAGGGCTGAAACGCGTTGGGACCCACACTCAGTCTCCTGCATGATACTGAAATTTCCCTGAATACCGAATCACGTGACCGCTACCTGCCCCTAGAGCGCGCTCTACCCGGAAGAACATAGGAGCCGGACGATCAGCGCTGCAACGCAGAGGAGACTGTTCCACTCAGGACGAGAGAAGGAGAGGAAGGCACAGCAGTAACGCGGCTCACCCCCCACCGGCAACATCGCAAAACCTGCTGTACCAACCACGGAGCTACACTCCAGGTTGACACTATGCGGACCACCAGGACCAGGTGTGCCACTTATTGCGTCCCTGGAAAGAAACTCGGCGAACTCCAGACAGCATGAAACAGAGACTCCAACATACAGGTATCCCCGCACTTGTGTTACCCCACACAGTGCGATCATCCTCTTTATACCCATCGCTTCACTTATTGAAGAAGTGACTGAAGAGGATCAACTCAGGTTGGGACGCCACCTGTTGACTTCCTCTACTATAACAGCATAACCACGTTACCAGTTTACTTATCACGTGCATGGGATTCACCTTCCATATTTCTGTACCCATATTTTAGTTACCCCCATTGTGACTTTGACTAGAAACAGTATAACCTATTGTATTTTGTTGTGGTTGTTTTACTACATTAAATGCTGTGTACTTTCACTATCTCTAGTCCATAGTGTGTATGACACATCACTACGTCACATGGTATTACGCCCACTGTGTTGTACATATTACTCGAGAATCATCAGTCATATACTCCTTAAAATACAGTAAACAACACCAGTACAGCACCAGGGGGAGCACATTAGATTATGATTGTGTATTGTATTTAACCCCAGAGGGATTGGCACCCTCATATCTAAGTGCCGCATACCCCATCAGATATAATCCAGTGTGCAGGAATACCGAATCTCTTATTGGAATTATACACAGCTTCAAGGCAAATATGGGAGTCATTTTTGTTAACTCAAGCAGAAAATCTGATAGACTTTAATAAGAATAAATTTTATAGGTGGGGAGGGAAGGCGGGTAGGATACTAGCTAATATGACAACAACTGCTAGGAAAAAATATAGAACAGCAGCGATTAGAGACCCAGATTTAAAATCGGTCTATAGTGAAATATCAAAGAATATTTAAATTTTTCATAATTATTATAAATCACTTTACAAAATGATTGATTGGATCCCTCCTTATCATTGTGATGGGGATAGAGGAAAAGCCCTGCTCCAACAACTCTATGGGCTGAATGAAATTATCACCTAAATTAGTTTCATTTCACTAATTTGTTTTATTTTATCTTTTTCTTCTGCCATTTAAGTTTTTTCTACCATTCAGGTTTTGTCATTACATGCTTATAGTGTATAGTCTCTAGCTGTTTGCATGATCCTACGGTATTTAACATTATAGTCTGGTAAATTTCTTTATAGCTTACAGGCTGCTACATGGGGCTCCACGCTCACTTCACCAGCTTCCTTGTAGTTGGTATTTGTCTATATTTTCTATGTCAGCTTATTATAGATATATTTGTTAAGGCATGTTTTCACCAATGAACATCTCTGTACAAATCCCCAGGGCTACGACATTAGCATATTATTGCTGCTAGTTGAAAGCATTTCTACAACTGCCGATTTCAGGTGCCCAGTTGCCTGTTACCAAGCTTCAGGAACTTCACCGAGCAGCTCAGGAGATCGCTGAGACATGGCTGATGAGTAAGCACTGGCCAGAAGTCATGTATAGATGTAGTGATAGGCTTCATTTGGAGACAATCACCCAAGCAGAGGACTGACTTACCAGAGTGTATATGAATCAAGTTCGGATGTAAATTTCATTCTGATGACCCTAGGTGGACATCACGGCCTGCTTCAACATCTACATCTGGAGAAACCAGAAAAAAATACATACATTTCATTATTTTATTCCAGTATGTACAGTATAATTGTATAACACATTTAAATCTGGGTTTGCTTACCCTTTATATCTCTGTGTTGTTTGGTCCATCTGTAAACATATTGCATATTAATCAATATATAAAGTTTAGGTATTGAAAATGATTGTAAAAGACAATAAAAGAGGTAACACAATACATACATTCTAGATTGTAAATAGTAATTAAAGTAATTTATGGCCAGGATAAGTGCTCCAAATAGCATCATGCAGATGATAGCTACTCCGCCAATGACGATAATGTCTTGCAAGTTGTTCTTGTTAACTTCCTCTTCCAGATCTTGGAGTAAACCCTTAAAGTTACCTAAAAGTGAATTGTGAGGATATTACTATATATAGAGCATACAAATGATCAGTGAAAAAAAGCTAAAATTGGGAAGTGACACAGCAAGCCAGACAATCAATTTTTTTTTTTTTTTAAAGTGTCCAAAATGAATGCACATTAATATTTC
Source organism: Taudactylus pleione (assembly GCA_031769625.1). Classification (NCBI taxonomy): domain Eukaryota; kingdom Metazoa; phylum Chordata; class Amphibia; order Anura; family Myobatrachidae; genus Taudactylus; species Taudactylus pleione. The sequence continues at coordinate 9,349,565 of JAUIMM010001030.1, read as the reverse complement.
CGAACGTTTGTCTGTCCTTTATAAGGTTATTTTGTCATCATTTTGTTTTCTAGTTTTCTATTTTTAAATGCCATCCATGACTTATCTCTTCTTCATGACTTACCTCTTCTTATCCTGTGAGGAAGAGTCCTAATTAACGATAGATAGATAGATAGATAGATAGATAGATAGATAGATAGATAGATAGATAGATAGATAGATAGATAGAAGGAGCTGGATTTGACTCTGAAAACAATTGTTATACAGAGTGTACAGTCACTATTACTGTTCCTAAGGACAATTCATGTTTATTTTAGCTGTGTTTACATTATTCATTAATAAATTACATAACAGCATTTTGAAGGTCGCCACAGCGTTGGGGAGTGAGAGAGCGTGCCATAAGTGGGCTGCCGGCATGATTGTGGACCTGTCCCCTGCTATACAATGCCAATAATAATGGGGTGGGACATGGCTAGGATGGTGCAATTCAGCACAATTTCCCCAAGTAAAGTAGCCAGGTGGATGGGGGGGCACTGTGGGATACTTGTATGCATTTCTGGATGACAGGGCGCTGCACCTGATTTCCAGGAGCCTCCTGCCCAGTCCGGGAGGGTAGGCAAGTATGCATAACAGACACAATCTCATATATTACCTCTCATGTATGTATTTGGCTCCTCAGTATCATCCATGTGACCTACAGAAAATATCAAGGTTTCTAATTAGTGAAAACTTTTATGACAGTTTAATATTATAATTTTAGTATTGGAAATGGGGAAGGAATATCATGTCCAAAGGCTGGAAATAATCAAGTGAATGCAAACATGACATACTAAAGAGTACCTTTACAGTAATCAGCAAAGTGTATAGTGAGCCCTGAACACTCAGACTGTATAGCCAATCAGCAGTTTATATTTACTGGTAGTTATACCCAGGGTCATAACTAGTAGTGTGGAAGTAGTCCCACTGCCCAGGGCACAAGGCCAAAGGATGGCACTTGTATTTGGCTTGTTTGGTGCCTGCAAGCCAATATATGCTAATATATGGGTCATAGAGGTGGATGCAGAAGCTGACACAACACCGCTGATTGGCGGTTGCCTGTCAGAGGTTCATGTAAATGCCGCTACAAACTCCTTCCCTTGTGTATAGTCATGCACCTAAATGTGCAATGACTGAGATGCCCACTTCTAGCGCCAATACACGCAGTAATACCGATTGGTGCATCCTTAGATACCAATGGTCAACCCTATTCTCATATAATACCTCTCATGTCTGTGTCCAGCTCCTCATCACCTTCCATGTGACCTACAAAAATATCAAGGTTTCTAATCAGTGAACAGAAAAAACTTTTGTGAGAGCAAAGTTTAGTATTATAATTTAGTATTGGAAAAGGGGAAGGAAGCTCATGTCCAAAGGTTGGCAGGAACCAGTGGCGGGCTGGGCCGGGGGTCAGAGTGCCATGTGCCCCCCGGGCCGCAGCGCCATGTGGGCCGCGGGCAGTCTGTGTCTCTGTGTGTAGCGCTGACTAGCACTGACTAACACACAGCTGCCGGCTCCGGCAGCTGTGTGTTTGTTTTGATCAGCAGCCAATGAGAGTCTGTCAGACTCTCATTAGCTGCTGCTGCGCCCACTGCAGGAGCCGCTCCGGCTCCCGCAGTGGGTAATGGGAGAGGCGTCATGACATCTCTCCCACAATGCAGAACGGCTCGGCCTGGGAGGACAGACAGAGGAGTGGATGGCAGCGGCGGGAGCGGGGATTCAGGTAGGTGTTTTTTTTTTTTTTTTTTTTTAATCACGTGTGTCTACTGGGGGGGGTTGGCACTACCACGGGGAGACCACTACTGGGGGCAGTACAAAGGGGGGGACTACTACTACTGGGGGCACTACAAGGGGGGGACTACTACTACTGGTGACTACTACTACTGGGGGCACTACAAGGGGGGGACTACTACTACTGGGGGCACTACAAGGGGGGGACTACTACTAGGGGCACTACAAGGGGAGGGGACTACTACTACTGGGGACTACTACTACTGGGGGCACTACAAGGGAGGACTACTACTACTGGGGACTACTACTACTGGGGGCACTACAAGGGGGAGCTACTACTACTGGGGGCACTACAAGGGGGGCTACTACTAGGGGCACTACAAGGGGAGGGGACTACTACTAGGGGCACTGCATAGGGGGAGGGGACTACTACTAGAGGCACTACATAGGGGGAGGGGACTACCACTAGGGGGAACTGCATCGATGGACCGCTGCTGGGGGCTCTATATAAAGGGCAATACTGGGGGTACTGCATAGGGGGGAGACTACAACTGGGGCCACTATTTAAGGGGCACTGCATAAGAGTTACCACTATTGGGGGCACTGCATGGGGGTTGGACTGCTACTGGGGGCACTATATAAGGGGCACTGCATACATGGTACCACTATTGGGGGCACTATATAAGGGGCTTACTACTGGAGGCACAAGGGGCACTGCACAGGGGGGACCACTACTGGGGGCACTATATAAGGGGCTTACTACTGGGGGCACAGGGGGGACCACTACTGGGGGCACTACTGGAGGCCTGCATAAGGGGCTCCTCTCCTGGGGCACAGGGGGGCACTGCATATGGGCACTATGACGGGGCTGCCTCTAATCTTTATTTTTACTTTACATTAATCCCATATGGACCTGCCTCCTCCCTGGAACACTTGAGGGGGGGCGCCGTAGCACGCACGTTCTTCGGGGACCCTGGCTACACGCTACTCCTCTGCCAGGGCCGCCTGCATGCATTTGCCCCACAGGCTAAAAGTTGCCAGCCAGCCCCTGGCAGGAACCAAATGAGTTTTTTTGTCATCATCATTTAATCTTTAGTTTTCTTTTTTAAATCCTTTAATGCTTATTGTGTGACCCCCCCCTCCCAGTTCCTGGCCCCTGCATGTGCCATGTTTTTCCAACAGCATGGCCGTAACTAGGGTAGTGCGACCAGTGCCTTGGCACAGGGCACCACAGGGCAAGGGGCGTTGTTTGGGCCTGTCAATTTTCCTGTTTATTACCATTCACACTTGTAACTTCCTCTTCTTTTATCCCCAGCATCTCCTGACCTCCCCTATCTCTTCCCCATGAGGCCATGGCCCTTTTTCGGGTGCACTATCTTATGTCCCTATTTGAAAAATGGGGGGGAGGCGCCATTGCTCTTTCTGGCACAGGGCACCAAAAACTATAGTTACAGCTCTGTCTAACAGTCCCCTTTTCTCAATATCTGTTCTAATATAGCAATTAAAAGCAGATCTCTCAGACACCCAAGAGTCACATAGCAGAAACTGTGTGAAATGTCAAATATTATGATGCTAATATATGGGTCATAGACAGGGGTGCCGAGAGGGGGGGCGGGTACAGATTACCCGGGCCCGGGCTTCCTGAGGGGCCCTGCGGGGGCCCGGGTCTGGTGCCGCCCCCTCACAGCAGCCCAGCACACAGCTGAGCAGCAGCCACAGCAGTCTCCTATGCCTGTGGGGGGGGAGCGATAACACTGATCGCGCCCCACCCTGGCTTTGCGCCGGGCTTAGAGGGCTCAGAGTGCCCCCCTCCCCAGCGCAAAGCGCCGCTTCGCGCCGCTGCAAATCTTTTTTTTTTCTCTCGGCAAGGGGGCATGGCCACGCCTCCCACGATTAGGCCACACACCCTATCACGGCTCTTAGCGGGCCTGGTCATAGAGGTGGATGCAGAAGCGCACACAACACCGATGATTAGTGGTTGCCTGTCTGTGACTTTATGTAAATGCCATTACAAACTCCTTCCCTTGTGTACAGTAATGCGTTCAAATGTGCAATGACTGAGATGCACACTTCTAGTGTCAATACACGCAATAATACCGATTGGTGCATCCTTAGATGCCACCATCGGTCGCACCATCAAAACATTGATCAACCCTATTTCATGTGTAGAGTCTCAATCTGACTATGGGCCTGATTCAGAGCCGCTCGTAAGCGGCCGCTCGTTCGCTCCGAGCGATGTTTGCCCAACTGCGCATGCGTACGGATCGTAATACGCATGCGCGAACCAGTCAGTGCGGCCGAAAATCGTTTGTTCGCTAAATATCGAATGCCTGCTAATATGAGTGACAGGAGGAAGCGTATGTGGGTGGTAACAGGGGAAGGTGCTTGAAAACGGGGAGTGGAAATCAGAACGCAGGCGTGCTTAAAGGTCAAAACGGGCGTTTTATGGGTGTGCATAATTAAAACACCAGCGTCATTGACCACGTCACTGGGTTATTTTATAGCCAGAACTGCTCGCAAATTTGTGGTAGCAAACACCAGCCACAAGAATAGCGAGCAGCTCATACGCTGTTCAATGTACCTCGATTAATCTAATAAATAGCGGACATGACGTATGGTGCGAGCGGCCAGGGGGCGTCTTTTTTAAAATTACAACCGCAAGTTTTGTTCGCTCGTTCAGACATAGAGGCGTCAACAGACCGCAAAGAGCGAACGGTTCATTTGAATAGCCACCCCTTTTTGTTGAACGAACGACCGCAAATAGCGACCGGCTCTGAATCAGGCCCTATGGCCTCCTATCCCAGAGATTGTGTGTACGCAACCGTTTGCATTGACACTCCTATATCATGCCCACTGAAGGGACCATTATTGCGCGCATGTCTACCTGCCTCCCAGGAACGCCCATCACTTTTCCCAACATCTCTGATACCATCCGTCCTGATCACTACAGCACCTTTGTGCATACACTCTGTAATGCATGCACCATAGGATATACAGTATGAGGAATTTCATGCATGCTCAGTTGACAAAATGCTGGTCAGCTAAATGCATGCAGCTTTGAATCAGGCCCATAGTGTTCTATTATGTGAGAATCTACAGTTTGTATTAAAGTGGTTGGGAATGTGGGACAGACAGACCCTGCCCTATGATCACTCCAGCTGAGCACCAGTCTACTGTATCTACTCTATGCAAGGGGCAATATGTTACTCTGAGCACTTTCATCCTCAGATCTGATGTGAGAGGGATTTTAATATCTTACTTCTAGATGCATGTTCTTTCTCCAGTCTGTTCCTTTTAGCTGTTTGAGCTGGAACTAACTCTACAAGCAAAGATAATTGTTACAGAGAGTGTACATTCACTAAACTATTCCTAAGGACAATTCATGTTTATTTTAAGGGTGCTTATGATATGCATTAAGCAGTCACTGTAGGTTATATATACAACATAACACACACAGGGCGGGATGTACTAAACATGAAATTGCGGCCAAAGCTCTGTGCCGTTTTTGGAGTTTTGGCCGATTTTCCATACTGTATGTACTAAGCTCCGGAATGTGCTTCTTTATGCATTTCTTCTAGGAGGGATGCCTCCCAGTATCCCCCGCCCAGTGTCCCCCTTATGTGTATTAAACTCGGAAGTCTCTTTATTGCAATACACAACTCTTGTTAGAAGAGCTGTCCTTTGTGATTTTATTTACATTTCTAGGTACATACCAGCGTAATTAATGCTAGTATGTACTTTATAAGTTACGGGATGTACCGCATAGCGGATGCGATGCTTAGTACATCCCTCTCAAAATCTCATATAATACCTTTCTTATACTTGTCCGTCTCCTCATGAACTGTCATGCGATCTACAAAAATATCAAGGTTTCTAATCAGTGAACAGAAAAAAAGTTTTGTGAGAGCAAAGTTTAGTATTATAATTTAGTATTGGAAAAGGGGAAGCTCATGTCCAAAGGTTGGCAGGAACCAAATGGGTTTATTTGTCATCATCATTTAGGGCCTGATTCAGACCCACTCGCGAGCGGCTGTCCGCTCGCAAGTGGGTCGATGTTATGGACTGAGCATGCGCACGACGGAGGGAGCTCCGTCGTGCGTATGCGCCAGACGCGACGAGCGAAGGAAAGTCCTTCGCTCGTTGTGTCCGATCAAAGGGGACGTGCTGTCAATGTTGATTGACAGCACGCCCCCTTTGGTGGGCGTGCCTCCCTGACGGGGGCGTTCCCACGGGAACGCCTCCCGTCAGAAGCCGGCCCACTGACATCACTAGTGATGTCAGTGGGAGTGATTTTGGCTCTGATAGAGCCAAAATCACTCCGGAGCTTGCGGTTGAAAACCTCAACCGCAGGCTCCGGCTCGCAAATTCGATGGTCGCGATGGTCTCGACCATCGCGACCATCACAATGCACGCTCGTATAGCCTGTGGGTGGTGACCCACAGCTATACGAGCGTCCAGGGGCACGCTCCATGAAAATGGAGGCCGGCCCTCATTCAGAGCGTGCGCTCTGCTCAGAGCGTACGGCTCTGAATGAGGGCCTTAATCTTTAGTTTTCTCTTTTAAATCCTTTAATGCTTATTGTGTGACCCCCCCCCCCTCCCAGTTTCTGGCCCTGGCATGTGCCATGTTTATCCAACAGTCCCCTTTTCTCAATAACTGTTCTAATATAGCAAATAATATAGCAATTGATATTCCCTTGTGTACAGTCATGCGCCCAAATGTGCAATGACTGAGATGCCCATCAGTTGTCTATCATCCCTGGTTTGATCTGGATTGGATCCTGTGGGTGCGAAGGCTGCTCCAATGCTGGTGATAGCGTGTTTCATGTTTCTGGTTCTGGCATAGTCTCCTGTTTGTTCAGTTGAGTACCCAGCACTCCTGTCAGCTTTGATTATCCTGTCATTTGTGTCATCTAGGCGGCATGGTCCGCATACGTACTACCTGTCATTTGTGTCATCCAGGTGGCGCGGTCCACATACCAACTTCCTGTCGTTTGTGTTATCCAGGTGGTATGGATCGCACTCCTGAGTGCAGAGAGCGCTATCTAGTGTCTAGCTGCTTGTGACAACCTGGCGGCACAGGCCGCACCCAGGGTGCGCAATCCTGTGTACCTCTGCTTGTGTCAACCTGGCAGAACGGACCGCAAACCAGCATCACTGCTCGTGTCAACCCAGCGGCACAGGCCGCACTCCAGTGTCACCGCTTGTGTCAACCCGGCGGCACAAGCCGCACTTCAGCGTCCAAAGTACGCAATCTTGTGTACCACAGCTTGTGTCAACTCGGCAGCATAAGCCACCTGTCAGGGTTCAGCCTAGGATCGGCCTCTCTCACCTCCTTGCCGGCTTCCCCTGACTTCCTTGCGGTCAGACGTCTGGTGCAGTGATGGATGTGGGCTGAGTATTCTGCCTTAGGTGCTTTTTGTGAGCTTCCATGGTCGGCTGTGTGTGCTGGGGATCGGAGTTCCCATCATGGGCGCCGCCATGACAGTTCCTCTCATGTGACAGTACTCCTAACCTATGGTAGCATGATTTCAGTCAGCTGATGCTGTGCTCCAGTAATCTGCTACCCCTGGGTATAAATCCGCCTCCAGAACTCCAGGAAGACGCTGTTCAACTTCGTTATTCCAAGTGCCTGTGTTACTCCCACTGTTTCTCTGTGCTAAATCCTTCAGCGTGTTGCTTCAGCCTGCTCACAGTTTCCCAGTTTCCTGTATTAGCTTCATGTTTAGAAATGGAAAATGTGAACAGCGCTCAACAAGATGTTTATTGTTTTAGGGGGCTGCTTGGTACTGGAGATGTCCTGTCTCCAACAAAATTATACTGATAAAAATAGATTTTGTACCATGCGCTCACCTTGTCTATATATCATATTATAGAAAATGTAGCTAAAGTAAAAAATGTGGAGATGACAACAGATCTAATGAATGTTATAAACAATCTTTTATTTATATAGACACCATATACCAATGCGTCTAGTGATATGGATGGCTATTTTAGACTCTTATATGTCTCCTTTCTGGTAGTAGGAGTATGATGGTAAAATAATCTAATAAAAATTATATATGATGATTAAGTCCTATATGGAAGGATCAAGGTATGTCTGGGTGGCAGGTGTGCCCTTTGAGGGGGTTACCTTTCCGTAAATATATACGGTACCCTTATGTTATAATATCAGCTCAGTATTTGTCCATACCGACTAGTAGCCAAGAAAAAGTCAGCCAATAGGACTGATCCCAAGTGGGTAAATAATGTCCGGGTGGTAGGTGTGCCCTTTGAGGGGGTTACCTTCCCGTAAATATATACGGTACCCTATGTCTAAAAAGACAAGTATGTGTATGTCCCTTTGGCTACTTGCAATGTGCTAGGGAAGTGAGGGTAACCTTATGTAGAAAGGTAGCTCTCCGTATGTGGATATCCACGTACGTGTCCCTGCACTGTCTGAAGCAATGTTCCGGTGATAGAGTGAGCCGTGCAAAGTGTGACTGCAGCGTCCCGCTAGCGGGGCTTACCGGTTGGCGTCTTCACTGAATGTCACGTGTTGCACTGTCCATGTGGTGTGTGGAGGAGGTGAGCAGTGCGGTATGATTTCAATTGCCGCAGTCAGTCCAGCCGGACCACTCGCTCAACCCTCTGCTTCTAATGCACGCTGCTCTGTAGTATGGCAGAGGAGGGTGCTGTTTCCTGCTGTTTCCTGTTAGGAGGATAAGGAGTAGCAGCGTGAGGCTGTGCACAAGGCTCTCTGCTTCCTTAGTCACGTGTGTGGAAAACTGGGCGTCGACGCGTTTCGGCCAATCAGGCCTTCTTCAAGGATGGGTGTGTTCTGATGCTGGCTGGTTAATATGTTATCAGGCAGCCAATCATCTATGAGGTGGGAGTCTCCCTTAATAATAGGTCTGATGACTCAATCGTCTGTGTAAAAGCATCTTTGGGCTGTTGTTCTAACTTTATAAAAATATATAGTAGAAATCTGATATAAATGGTTAAGCAGTCGCTCAATATAGATCACATAAAGAAAAAAAAAAATAAAAAATTGAATATATAGACATGCAAGTGTGAAGATTGAGGAGTCCACAACATACTATTTTAAAGTTGTGGTGTGTCAGACTTTTTCTTTTTTATGGTACTGTGTCCAGTCTCTGAATTTGTCAGATTGTGCTATGCAAGGATAAAAAAGGGGTGGGGAAGGGGAAAAGGAACTACTCTCTCTATGAATTCAGATATATTAATCTTCAACATATATATCCTACACATTATCTATGAATCACTAATCCATAAATCTAAATTCCTATCTTTAATCCATTTCTGATGCACATGAGCACTCAAAGTTAGGTAAATTGAATGATTAATTTAAAAGGAAGAAAATCCTTATATGTTGGTGTTAATTAATTAATTAATATTCTGTTATTGAATTCAATAATCAAACCTTTGGGGGTCATGGTGTGTAAAATGAAAACCCATTTCATTTCATTTTTATCTATAATTCTAAGATGATCTCCCCCCCTCCAATTGACCTGCGGTTGTTCTATGGCCATGAAGAATAAATTGGTAGGATCCGAATTATGTGCTTCTTTGAAATGTTTGGACACGCTATGATTCTCATAGCCAATTTTGATGTTCCTGATATGCTCGTAGATACGATTTTTAAGAGGTCTAATCGTCCGACCCACATATTCGAGGCCACATTCGCATCTTAAAAGGTAAATCACCCCCCGGGATTCACATGACATATTCTGTCTAATTTTAAAGTTCTTGTCAATTGTTGATGAGTGGAAATGTGTCAATTTTTTACTGATACGGGTGTGTGTAACTTTACACCCTGTACATTTTCCACAGTAGTAGAAACCTCCTGTTTGTGACATATAGGGTAGTTGTTTTTGTACAAATGTGTTTGGAGGAATATGATTTTTGACCAATTTCTGTTTGATATCTGGGGCTTTCCTGTAGATAACTTTAGGTACTCTGCTGAGGACTTTATCCAGATCATCATCTTGTAATAAGATGTCCCAGTGTCTCTTTAGAATCTGTTTAATGTGATATCCCGATTTGTTATATTGAGTGATGAATTGGACATCTTGTTGTTGGGATGCTGATATTGTTTCATCATTATTTTTTGTGTTCAAAATTGTTCTCCTATCCAATTGTCCAGCCTCTAAAAATGCCTGTTGTATTAATTTAGGGTCATAAAGTTTATTAGTGAATTGTGTACTTAATTCACGTCCTTGTTCCTGATAATCCTCAATCTTGGAGCAGTTTCTCCGTATTCTCCTAAATTGTCCCCTAGGTATGTTATCTAGCCAGCTCTTATAGTGGCCACTAGTGGATAACCGAGTCACCAGTGACGTGTGCTCACTCTATTCGGTTATTAAACATACACAGGGCTTGGAAAGCACCAAATACTTTCTTGAAAAAGACCAACAATTAGAACAAGCACAGATAGAATTCATCATCAAGGCCATTGATTTCATATTGCATCACAATTACCTGTGGTTTGAGGATACATTCTATCTTCAGACCAAGGGTACCGCCATGGGATCAAAGGTTGCCCCGAGCTATGCCAACCTGTTCATGGGCAAGTGGGAGGAGGAGCGCATATGGGGGGGGCATGGCTTTGGGGCAAATTTATCCTATGGCGGAGATATATAGACGACATCATTTTTATATGGAACGGCACCAAGGCAACTCTTGATGCCTTTTTAGAACATGTTAATGATAATGACCGTAATCTCAGTTTTACCACACAGATGAGCAGAGATAGAGTTGTCTTCCTGGACCTAGAGATTTATATTGATAACAATAGACTACATACTCGGACGTATAAAAAGAACGTGGACGTGAATAGTTATATTCTATCCATTAGTGGCCACTATAAGAGCTGGCTAGATAACATACCTAGGGGACAATTTAGGAGAATACGGAGAAACTGCTCCAAGATTGAGGATTATCAGGAACAAGGACGTGAATTAAGTACACAATTCACTAATAAACTTTATGACCCTAAATTAATACAACAGGCATTTTTAGAGGCTGGACAATTGGATAGGAGAACAATTTTGAACACAAAAAATAATGATGAAACAATATCAGCATCCCAACAACAAGATGTCCAATTCATCACTCAATATAACAAATCGGGATATCACATTAAACAGATTCTAAAGAGACACTGGGACATCTTATTACAAGATGATGATCTGGATAAAGTCCTCAGCAGAGTACCTAAAGTTATCTACAGGAAAGCCCCAGATATCAAACAGAAATTGGTCAAAAATCATATTCCTCCAAACACATTTGTACAAAAACAACTACCCTATATGTCACAAACAGGAGGTTTCTACTACTGTGGAAAATGTACAGGGTGTAAAGTTACACACACCCGTATCAGTAAAAAATTTACACATTTCCACTCATCAACAATTGACAAGAACTTTAAAATTAGACAGAATATGTCATATGAATCCCGGGGGGTGATTTACCTTTTAAGATGCGAATGCGGCCTCGAATATGTGGGTCGGACGATTAGACCTCTTAAAAATCGTATCTACGAGCATATCAGGAACATCAAAATTGGCTATGAGAATCATAGCGTGTCCAAACATTTCAAAGAAGCACATAATTCGGATCCTACCAATTTATTCTTCATGGCCATAGAACAACCGCAGGTCAATTGGAGGGGGGGAGATCATCTTAGAATTATAGATAAAAATGAAATGAAATGGGTTTTCATTTTACACACCATGACCCCCAAAGGTTTGAATATTGAATTCAATAACAGAATATTAATTAATTAATTAACACCAACATATAAGGATTTTCTTCCTTTTAAATTAATCATTCAATTTACCTAACTTTGAGTGCTCATGTGCATCAGAAATGGATTAAAGATAGGAATTTAGATTTATGGATTAGTGATTCATAGATAATGTGTAGGATATATATGTTGAAGATTAATATATCTGAATTCATAGAGAGAGTAGTTCCTTTTCCCCTTCCCCACCCCTTTTTTATCCTTGCATAACACAATCTGACAAATTCAGAGACTGGACACAGTACCATAAAAAAGAAAAAGTCTGACACACCACAACTTTAAAATAGTATGTTGTGGACTCCTCAATCTTCACACTTGCATGTCTATATATTCAATTTTTTTTCTTTTTTTTTCTTTATGTGATCTATATTGAGCGACTGCTTAACCATTTATATCAGATTTCTACTATATATTTTTATAAAGTTAGAACAACAGCCCAAAGATGCTTTTACACAGACGATTGAGTCATCAGACCTATTATTAAGGGAGACTCCCACGTCATAGATGATTGGCTGCCTGATAACATATTAACCAGCCAGCATCAGAACACACCCATCCTTGAAGAAGGCCTGATTGGCCGAAACGTGTCGACGCCCAGTTTTCCACACACGTGACTAAGGAAGCAGAGAGCCTTGTGCACAGCCTCACGCTGCTACTCCTTATCCTCCTAACAGGAAACAGCAGGAAACAGCACCCTCCTCTGCCATACTACAGAGCAGCGTGCATTAGAAGCAGAGGGTTGAGCGAGTGGTCCGGCTGGACTGACTGCGGCAATTGAAATCATACCGCACTGCTCCCCTCCTCCACACACCACATGGACAGTGCAACACGTGACATTCAGTGAAGACGCCGACCGGTAAGCCCCGCTAGCGGGACGCTGCAGTCACACTTTGCACGGCTCACTCTATCACCGGGACATTGCTTCAGACAGTGCAGGGACACGTACGTGGATATCCACATATGGAGAGCTACCTTTCTACATAAGGTTACCCTCACTTCCCTAGCACATTGCAAGTAGCCAAAGGGACATACACATACTTGTCTTTTTAGACATAGGGTACCGTATATATTTACGGGAAGGTAACCCCCTCAAAGGGCACACCTACCACCCGGACATTATTTACCCACTTGGGATCAGTCCTATTGGCTGACTTTTTCTTGGCTACTAGTCGGTATGGACAAATACTGAGCTGATATTATAACATAAGGGTACCGTATATATTTACGGAAAGGTAACCCCCTCAAAGGGCACACCTGCCACCCAGACATACCTTGATCCTTCCATATAGGACTTAATCATCATATATAATTTTTATTAGATTATTTTACCATCATACTCCTACTACCAGAAAGGAGACATATAAGAGTCTAAAATAGCCATCCATATCACTAGACGCATTGGTATATGGTGTCTATATAAATAAAAGATTGTTTATAACATTCATTAGATCTGTTGTCATCTCCACATTTTTTACTTTAGCTACATTTTCTATAATATGTATTAGCTTCATGCTAAACCTTACTCTGAGACTTTAGCTTTCTCACAGTACTTCAGTGTTTCATGTCCCTTCCCTGTGTGTCTTTGTATATGTGCTGCTAATTCTATTGCTGCTTTCCTGTGGCTATTACCCTGTATCACTGAAGTGTCAGATTACCTGCTGGTATTAATTAGCTCACAGCTGGCCCTCCCAGCACATGTCTGTGTCAATCTGCTCTGTGTCTTGTCAGTGCAAATCTGCACTTGCAGTTAGCACTCTCCCAGTGTATGCCTATCTTCTCTATATGTCTTGTCTGTGCAATCTGCACCTGCATATATAATTATTCCCAGTATTTTGCCTTTGCCCAGTACCAGCATTTCTAGCTCTCCCAGTATTTGGCCTTTGTCCAGTACCACATTTCTAGCATTCCCAATATATTCGTTGAGTCCACTCTACTCTTGTATGTGCAATCCCTAGTATATGTTTGTGTTTTCCTGCATATTTAGCAAACTCCAGTACCTGCCTGTGTCCACATCTCCCTGAGCTGCTGAGCTAGTCAGCTCCTGGATTTCTTAGTGATTCTAAGTACATTCTCAGTAATCTCATGCAAGCCGGTGATCAGGATTTCTAATTGTGTTCCAGTGTATGTCCAGTGTTCTAGCAATAACTTAACATAATATAGTTTCCGGTCTTCTGCCATTCCCAGGTACCTGTCCAGAGGGCCGCTACCTGCTCACTTGGTGCAGCGGAAAACCAAATCCCAATTGGAGGGGTCACTGGAGAAAACCACCAAGTGAGTTAGACTCCGCGCCTCTGGGCAGGTATAGCCAAACCTGGGTTCGGCCGCAAATAGGAGACCTAGCAACAGTCACTCTGGTAGTCACCTGAACCCCCCGGCTCACCGTCCTCCACAGAGGATCACTTTCACCGGATTGTGACACCACCTCTCAGCAACTATCTGACCTCAAGGCTGCTTCACAGCCCAAAGGTCGCATCTTGTTCTACAGCCCGCAGGCCACTTCAAGCCAAGAATTACCAGCCCTCAAGCCTGCTTCGTGGCCCAAAGCGCCACATCTTGTTCTACAGCTCACAGGCCGCTTCCAGCAAAGAGCTACTAGCCCTCAAGCCTGCTTCATGGCCCAAAGGCCGCATCTTGTTCTACGGCCCACAGGCTGCTTCGAGCCAAGAGCTAACAGCCCTCAAGGCTGCTTCCCAGACCAAAGGCCACATCATCACCTACAACCCACAGGTCGCTACCAGAGAAAAATAATCAGCCCTCAAGGCTGCTACATGGCCACAGCAAGCCAAGTTATCCAGCCCTCAAGGCTGTTGCTGGACTGAGTAATTGAGGTACCTCTATCATTAACAGTGTAGAGTCTCCATCTGACTATGGCCTCATATCCCAGAGGTTGTGCATCTGTGTATGCAACCATTTGCATTGACACACCTGCGACACTCATATATCACACCCACTGAAGGGACCATTATTGCGCGCATATCTACCCGCCTCCCAGGAACGCCCATCACTTTTCCCAACATCTCTGATACCATCCGTCCTGATCACTACAGCACCTTTGTGCATACACTCTGTGTAATGCATGTGCCATAGGATTTGAGGAATTTCCTGCATGCTCAGTTGCAAAGATGCTGGTCAGCTACATGCATGCGGCTCTGAATCAGGCCCATAGTGTTCTATTATGTGAAAATCTACAGTTTGTATTAAAGTGGTTGGGAATGTGGGACAGACAGACCCTGCCCTCTGATCACTCCAGCTGAGCACGAGTCTACTGTATCTACTCTACATCGGGGGCAATATGTTACTCTGAGCACTTTCATGCTCAGATCTGATGTGAGAGGGATTTTAATATCTTACTTCTAGATTCATGTTCTTTCTCCAGTCTTTTAGCTGTTTGAGCAGGAACTAACTCTACAAACGAAGACAATTGTTACAGAGTATGTACATTCACTAAACTATTCCTAAGGACAATTCATGTTTACTTTAAGGGTGCTTATGATATGCATTAAGCAATTAAGCAGTCACTGTAGGTTATATATACAACACACAGGGCGGGATGTACTAAACATGAAATTGCGGCCAAAGCTCTGTGCCGTTTTTGGAGTTTTGGCCGATTTTCCATACTGTATGTACTAAGCTCCGGAATGTGATACATTATAGAGCTTGTACTCGGTGGGCAATGCCATCTATAGATGTTTAGTTCTTTAGATGGCATTACACAATAGAAGCCTATGTGCTTCTTTATGCATTTCTTCTAGGAGGGATGCCTCCCAGTGTCCCCAGCCCAGTTTCCCACTTATGGGTATTAAACCTCGGAAGTCCTTCTATTGCAATACACAGCTCTTATCAGGAGAGCTGTCCTTTGTGATTTTAATTGCATTTCTAGGTATATACCAGCGTAATTATTGCTAGTATGTACTTTATAAGTTACGGGATGTACCGCATAGCAGATGTGATGCTTAGTACATCCCACTCACAAGCGCATATAATACCTCTCATGTCTGTGTCCAGCTCCTCATCACCTTCCATGCGACCTACAAAAATATCAAGGTTTCTAATCAGTGAACAGAAAAAAGTTTTGTGAGAGCAAAGTTTAGTATTATAATTTAGTATTGGACAAAGTGGAAGGGATCTCATGTCCATAGGTTTGCAGGAACCAAATTAGTTTTTTCGTCATCATCATTTAATCTTTAGTTTTCTCTATTAAATCCTTTAATGCTTATTGTGTGACCCCACCTCCCAGTTCCTGGCCCTGGCATGTGCCATGTTTTTCCAACAGCATGGCCGTAACTAGGGTAGTGCGACCAGTGCCTTGGCACAGGGCACCACAGAGCAGGGGACACTGTTTGGGTCTGTAAATTTTCCTGTTTAATATCACACACTTGTAATTTCCTTTTCTTTTATCCCCAGCATTTCCTGGCCTCCCTTATCTCTTCTCTGGCCTTTCCCCATGAGGCCATGGCCTTTTTTTGGATGCACTATCTTATGTCCCTATTTGAAAAATGGGGGGTAGGTGCCATTGCTCTTTCTGGCACAGGACACCAAAAAGTCTAGTTACGGCTCTGTCCAACAGTCCCCTTTTTTCAATATCTGTTCTAATATAGAAATTAAAAGCAGATCTCTCAGACACCCAAGAGTCACAAAGCAGAAGCTGTGTCAAATGTCAAATTTTATGATGACGAATATATAATGGTCATAGAGGTGGATGCAGAAGCTGACACAACACCGCTGATTGGCGGTTGCCTGTCTGTGACTTTATGTAAATGCTTCTACAAACTCCTTCCCTTGTGTACAGTCATGTTCTGAAATGTGCAATGACTGAAATGCCCACTTCTAGTGTCAATACATGCAATAATACCGATTGGTGCATCCTTAGATGCCACCATCAGTCACACCATCAAAACATTCACCAGCCCTATTTCATGTGTAGCGTCTCCATGTGACTATGGCCTCCTTATCCCAGAGATTGTGCATCTGTGTATGCAACCGTTTGCATTGACACACCTGCAACACTCATCCTCAGATCTGATGTGAGAGGGATTTTAGTATTTTACTACTAGATGCATGTTCTTTCTCCAGTCTTTTAGCTGTTTGAGCTGGAACTAACTCTACAAACGAAGACAATTGTTACAGAGTATGTACATTCACTAAACTATTCCTAAGGACAATTCATGTTTACTTTAAGGGTGCTTATGATATGCATTAAGCAATTAAGCAGTCACTGTAGGTTATATATACAACATAACACAAACAGGGCGGGATGTACTAAACATGAAAATGCGGCCAAAGCTCTGTGCCATTTTTGGAGTATTGTCCGAATTTCCATATTGTATGTACTAAGCTCCGGAATGTGATACATTATAGAGCTTGTACTCGGTGGGCAATGCCATCTATAGACGTTTAGATCTTTAGATGGTTTTATGCAATAGAAGCCTTTGTGCTTCTCTACGCATTTCTTCTAGGAGGGATGCCTCCCAGTGTCCCCCGCCCAGTGTTCCTCTTATGGGTATTAAACGCGGAAGTCCCTCTATTGCAATACACAGCTCTTATCAGGAGCGCTGTCCTCTGTGATTTTTTGTGCATTTCTAGGTACATACCAGCATAATTAATGTCAGTATGTAACTTATAAGTCATGGGATGTACCGCATAGCCGATGTTATGCTTAGAACATCCCACCCACAATCTCATATAATACCTTTCTTATACTTGTCCGTCTCCTCATGAACTGTCATGCGATCTACAAAAATATCAAGGTTTCTAATCAGTGAACAGAAAAAAACTTTTGTGAGAGCAAAGTATATTACTATAATTTAGTATTGGAACAGGGGAAGGGATCTCATGTCCAAAGGTTTGCAGGAACCAAATGAGTTTTTTTGTCATCGCGGTGGCGATGTGTGTGTTAATCAGCTGCCAATGAGAGTCAGACAGACTCTCATTGGCTGCTGCTGCTGTACCCGCTACAAGAGCCGGGCTGGAGCTTACTTACGGCTCCTGCAGTGGGTAATGGGAGAGATGTCATGACGTTTCTCCCATAAAGAAGAGCGCGCCAGCCCACGAGGACTGCGGTTGTGCGGAAGACAGTGGGAGCAGGAGCCGGAGCAGCAGTGGAGATTCAGGTACTGTAAGTGTTTTTTTCTTTCTTTTACTCGTGTGTTTGTCTATTGGAGGCACTGCATCGAGGGCGACCCTCTACTGAAGACTGCTACTGGGGGCACTGAATCGGGGGGAGGGGACCACTACTGGGGGCACTACTGAGGAGTGGGCACTACTGGGGAGGGGGCTATTACTGGGCTACTGCATCGGGGGGGACCTCTACTGGGTACTACTACTGGGGAGGGGACTACTACTGGGGTTACTGCATCAGGTGGGACCACTACTGGGGGCATTACTGAGGAGGGGTCTACTACCAGGTCACTGCATCGGGGGACCACTACTGGGGGCACTGCATGGGGGGACTACTGGGGCACTGAATAGGTAGGACCACTACAGTGGGCACTGTATAAGGGGCACTGGATAGGGGGGATAACTACGGGGGCCTGCATAAGGAGAGCCACTACTGGGGGCATTTTATAAGGGACACTGGATAGGGGGATCACTATTGTGGACCTGCACAAGGGGGACCACTACTGGGGGCTCTGTATAAGGGGCACTAGATAGGGGGGATCACTACTGGGGAGCCTGCATAAGGGGAACCACTACTGGGGGCACTTTATAAGGGACACTGGATAGGGGGGATCACTACTGGGGACCTGCACAAGGGGGACCACTATTGAGTGCACTGTATAAGGGGCACTGGATAGGGGGATCACTACTGGGCGGCACTGTATAAGGGGCACAACTTGGGGCACTGCATAGGAGGACCACTACTGGGGGCCTGCATAAGAGAGACCACTACTGGACACACTGTATATGGGGCACTATTGGGGTCCTGCATAAGGGGGAACACTACTGGGGACATTGCATACTGTGGGTACTGTATAAGGGGCACTACTGGGGGCCTGCATAAGGGGGATCACTACTGGGGGCACTGCATAGGGGGGACTGTATAAGGGACGAGATAGGAGTGTCATGTTGACACGCCCCATTTCTAAGTGACCACGCCCCTTGTGACCATGCCCATTTTTTGGAGCCCGCACGCACATATGGGGGGGCTCCATTTTTTTTATTTGCCCTGGGCTCCATATACCCTAGTTACGCCATTGTCCAACAGTCTCCTTTTCTCAATATCTGTTCTAATATAGCAATTAAAAGCAGATCTCTCAGACACCCAAGAGTCACATAGCAGAAACTGTGTCAAATGCCAAATATTATGATGCTAATATATGGGTCATAGTGATGTATTATGTAGGAATGTAAAGTTTGTATTAAAATGGTTGGGAATTCTGGAAAGATAGACCCTGCCTTCTGATCACTCCAGCTGAGCATACCAGTCAAGTTTCCGTATATCTCTGAATCAGGCCCTTAGTTCAATAGATTCATAACACTCAAATCATATAGTTAGAATTGATCTATAGAATCTTTATTAATGCAGCACGAAATGCTTATCAATTAGTTTCACCAGTGTAATGAAGGTGGAGCTAGTGTGACGCATTACTCCATTCTCCCATACATAATGAAGTTACAGCAGTATTGTTGCTGCAGGTTCACACACTAATGTGTCTGTGATTATAGATATTGCATGCTACTGTATGCCCAAGTAACAAATGCACAGGCCATTTGCTAGAGTGCCACAATACTCCTATGTTTTATTTTTCATTGATTTGCTTTTAGGGTCAACCATGTTTATATTATTATTATTATCATTTATTTTTATGGCGTCACAATGGTTCCGCAGCACCTTACAAATAAGGAAAACAAGAAAACAGTGACTTACAGTACAAAACAATGCAGGACAAGTACATGGTTTATAAACATTGCTGCATCCATGATCATAACACTCAAATAAGCAGCAGGGCGGCAGCAACCAAAGGTTAGGTGCTGTTGTAGGGAGTATAAGATGGTGTAAGTAAGGGAAAAGAGAAGCACATGAGGGAAGAGGGCCCTGCTCATGAGAGTGTACAATCTAAAGCGATGGGACAGACAGACAAGGGCGACACAGATGGGGTAGACAGTGAGGAAGGAGCAAGGAGCAGTGGGTTAGGATGAGAGCTGGATGGCTTTGATGAAGAAGTGAGTTTTGAGAACCCTATTAAAGTGTAGTAGAGAGGTGGAAAGTCTGATAGGAAGAGGGAGAGAGTGTTAATATTAATGCCAGCAGTGCTGACCTGCTGAATGTAACAGAGCACATACAATACATGTATAGTACTAAAGACAGCTTACGTTCCCCCTCCTTAATCAACTTCTGAATTTCCACTAACTCTCTTTCATCCTCCTTACTCAATGGACGAACTGTATAAAAAAAAGAACAACATGCATTGACAAAAGCTTACGCTAAATGACTGGCATTGCTTATCTTATATTAGAGAACTACATTTGACTGCAGCTTTGCTCGTGTGAATGTCTGTTATTGCTCAGCGGAACTAATTTTACAAAGACAGTAGTGGCATCCAATATTGTGATGTATATTTTATTTTGTAGGCATTGATCACAAAATGTCTTTGTAAACAATACTTGCTACTTAACTTACAGTAACACTGAGCAGTGATTCTATGATATGTAGTATTTGTCTACTGGATTGATATGTATACAGCAACTTCATGAGTCAAGATAAGCTGCCTGATTAGTGCTTAATATATAGTTGGATTGTCCTGCAAAATAGAAATTTATATATATGTATAATATATATATATATATATATATATATATATATAAGCATACATATATAACTGTTTGCGTTTGGGGTGTGCAATATATGTATATATTTATATACATATAGTAAGTTTAAAATTGAGGAGCCTGTTCAAATTCCAATAAAACACTTTTTGTCTCCATAGTTCGTAAACAGTCCCTAAAAGCATATTTGTCCCAAAAATGTATATTTATGTAATCAAGTGTCAAGCATCAGGTTTTCCCTTTATAGCTCCTCTCCCTGATGTCACATTGAGATAATACATACCTCTGTTTCTTTCTAGGTAACTAAGCTAGACAATACAGACACAACCATTACAACTTTATTATAAGTATAGATGTCACACAAAGGGCCTTAATCAGAGGTAGATGCAGTGTCAATTTCGGTTGCAAGCAGACAATGTTTCAGTCTTCACATGCATTTGAGTCGCATGGCGCATGCATCCTGATGGTTATCACTGGGGATGCAGATGTAATTTGGATGCAGAGAGAGATAATGTTAGTGGACCTTTCTCAGTTGTTGCAGCGGGTGACCATGCTATACGCAGGTGTATGTTGCGGCCAGTGACTGCGTCTTTTTCACAGCTGTACTGACACCAACGACCATGTTCATATGGACATTCTGAGCCACCATAGGGCTGCACTAATGTCCGATGATGTAACCAATGTGTGTCTGATGGTGCGACTTATTAGGTGGGCGTCTCTGTACGAATGCATTAGCAAAAAGACGCACTGCGCAATAAGACTCAATCATGGCTCAATTACTGTCCAGCTCTGAAACAGGCCTATAGTTATCTGTACAAATATTGGCATGTAGGGAAGAATCATGTCATGTTACAAGAATAAGGCTACAATAAAGTCTTTATTGTAAAATATGCTCAGGGAATATTTACCATCCCAATTCTGTAGGTTCAAAATGATTCCTTCAGATGCTTAGCATTTGACAGTCTTATGTAAAACAAAATTACATTGTGGTATGGGTGCAGCAGATATTGTTCTTGTTATAAACAATGCTGAATATAGCGTTCTTATAGGGACAGTATACAAAGCTTATTTACTTGCTGAGATAACCAGATGTGCTTTGTATCTGATCAATGTTTCCATCAGAAGTTCTTTCTCCATAATATACAATCATTTACATAGAGATATGCTGTATAATTCTCTGCTCATTAAAAAAGATGCCTATTTTTTGATTGTTTTATCAAATGTTTAAATAGCAATACAGACAAAGCATGCATTGCATATAACATTTATGACATGGCAAAAAAATATAATTGATAAACACCTTATGTATGTACAGTATATAATAATATGTGCTATGCATTAGATATATTAATAATACAACAAAGAAGCACTTTTATTTTACAATTCCACTTTTTATATATACAGAGCTGCATAGAAGCAAAAAGAAACACTCTTTTTGGGGCACACTTTATGAAATATATAAGAAATGTTGTCACTATAAATATTTCACTTTTAGTAAATTTCCATTAAAATAATTGTGATCATATTTGTAGTCATTAAGGAGTAGTGACCTTGTTCAGATATATACATTTAAAATTTTGTTTAAATGAAAACAAATATCTGCTCATTTATTTATTTGTTATCAGTTATATATATAGCGCAGCGCTTTTCATAGAATAGTTGTAACATATAGGGGTAGATGTACTAAGCCATGGAGAGATATAAAGTAATGTGACAGAAGCTGATTGGTTGGTGCTTTATCTTTCTCCACATTATATCTCTCCAAGGCTTGATACATCTAGCCCATATATGATTCACTTTCCTAAAAGTAACCAACATGTATCAAACTCTCAAATTGTGTCCAACTAAGGGATGGGCTACAAACAGGCACTCTTTAAGAGACGTAGATACAGAGCCACAACTAGAGTTTTTGGTGCCCTGTGCCAGAAAGAGCATTGGCACCCCCCTCATTTTTCAAAGGGACATAATGCACCCAAAAAAGGCCCATAGCTTCATGGGGAAGAGCCAGGGAAGAGATAGAAATTTGACAGGCCCAAACAGCGCCCCCTGACCTGTGGTGCCCTGTGCGATGGCACCGTCCACACTACCCTAGCTACGGCCCTGCGTAGATACATGTAGTATATCAACATGAGAAATATGGTTAATTACACTAGTTCTCATTTATTATATTGAGAAACCTGTGCCCTTCTACTCCAGAACTATTTGAGGCATAAATGTAAATGATAATACCTCTTTGTACCCCTCTGCTTACAAGATAGGTCTCAAGCCATTTTAGATTACGAAGATTTTAGATATTTGAATCCATCTCTATTATCAGGTATTTGTTTTAATTGAAACAATATTTTACATGTATATACCTGAACATGGTCGCTACTCAATACTGACCACAAATATGTTGTATTATTTTAATAGAAGTTTATTAAAAGTGATGAATTTATATTGACAACATTTCTTACATATTTCATAAAGTGTGCCCCCATAAAGTGTGCCCCCATAAAGAGTGTTTCTTTTTGCTCTATGCAACCCAGTATAGTGTATTCAACTCAAGGGAATATCGGCAACATAGATATCTGTATGACATACGCTATAACTAATGAGTCTGGTGACAGTTGGCTAGATATACTGCATATAATCTCATCCTGTGCAGAATAAATCCCTTTCCTACCTTTTCCCCTCTTCTTAGACAAATTCCACTTTTTAGTAGGGGTGAGCGGGTTCGGATTTCTGAAATCCGAACCCCCCCGATCCGAGGCCGATCCGAGTCAGGCTCGACTTTTCCCGCCTGACTAGGATCTGAAATCGAGGCAAAAAGTCATCATCCCGCCTTCCGGGTCTCGCGGGTTTTGGATTCTATATAAGGTACTCTCGTCGGCGCCATTTTCTCACTCGGCTGTGGACAGTGAAGAGGGAGGGTGGGAGTTAGGGCTGGCTGGGCTGTGCAGTGTAGTGTTGTGCTGTGCTGTGCTGCGCTGTGCTGCTGTTGTCCGTAGGGGCTGTGTCCACTCCTCCAAAGTCCATAGGGGCTGGCTGTGTTGTGCTGTGCTGCTGTTGTCCATAGGGGCTGTGTCCACTCCTCCAAAGTCCATAGGGGCTGGCTGGACTGTGTTGTGCAGTCAGTTGTCCATAGGGGCTGTGTCCACTCCAAAGTCCTGTGCAGTGTCCCTGTCCTAAAGGGGTGCTGTAGTGCTGTCCAGGGGGTGCTCTGTCCATCAGGGGTGCTCCCCCCCAAGTGCAAAAAAATAAATATTTTTTCTGTGTTTGTGAATTGTGTGCGCAGTAGCCGCACGTGCATCAACAAAGTAGTGCCAAGCGTGCACCTGTGTCCCATAAGTAAAGGGCCGGCTGGCTTGTCCGTTAAAGGGTGCTGTAACCCCCAAAGGGCACTCCAAACAAAATAAAAAAATATATTTATTTGTGTTTGTGAATTGTGTGCGCAGTAGCCGTACGTGCATCAACAAAATAGCGCCAAGCATGCACCTGTGTCATAAGTAAAGGGCCAGCTGGCTTGTCCGTTAAAGGGTGCTGTAACCCCCAAAGGGCACTCCAAACAAAATAAAAAAATATTTTCTGTGTTTGTGAATTGTGTGCACTGTGGCTGCACGTGCATCAACAAAGGAGCAGCGCCAAGCGTGCGCCTGTGTCCCATAAGTAAAGGGCCGGCTGGCTCATTTCTTAAAGGGTGGTGTAACCCACAAAGTGAACTAGTGTCCAACAAAAATAAAAAATAATTTTCTGTGTGTGTGCCTTAGCCGCACGTATATATCAATATAACATAAATGGAGGACCAAACTTTCTCCGATAAAAATAAAATAGGGAAAGATCAAGAACCACTTCCTCCTAGTGCTGTTGCTGCTGCTGGGAGTTGTTCATCATCCCAGAGAGGAAGTAGGAACACCACTACTTTTACTAAACAATTGACCCTCCAACAGTCTCTAGCGAGGAGGATGAAGTACGACAACAGTAATCCTGAAGCAAAACGTATAACTGAGGCCTTGGCTGCTATGTTGGTGTTAGATGTGCGTCCGGTATCCGCCATTAGTGCAGTGGGATTTAGACAATTGATGGAGGTAGTGTGTCCCCGGTTCCAAATCCCGTCTAGATTCCACCTGCATCCTCAAAGCAGCAGCGACAAGCGTGCGTCTGTCTGTTAAAGGGTGGTGTAACCCTCAAAGTGCGCTCCACAAACAATAAAATAAACTTTTTTTTCTGTCTTTGTGAATTGTGTGGGCTATAGCCACACCTGCATCCTCAAAGCAGCAGCGACGAGCGTGCGTCTGTCTGTAAAAGGTATGGTGTAACCCTCAAAGTGCTCCAAAAAATAAAAAACATTATTTTTTATGTGTTTGTGACTTGTGTGCGATGTAGCCGCACGTGCATCAACACAGTAGCAGCGCCAAACGTGCGCCTGTGTCATAAGTCAAGGGCCGGTCTGGTCATCTGGTCCGGACTGAAGGACGTGCCAACAATTTCTGACAAGTCTACTGTCACTGCATATGATACTGTCCTCAAAGCAGCAGCGACAAGAGTGCGTCTGTCTGTTAAAGGGTGGTGTAACCCTCAAAGTGCGTTCCACAAACAATAAAAAAATTATTCTTTTTTTTCTGTCTTTGCTTGTCGCTGCTGCTTTGAGGATGCAGGTGCGGCTACAGCCCACACAATTCAGGGCTGTAGCCGCACCTGCATCCTCAAAGCAGCAGCGACAAGCATGCGTCTGTTAGTTAAAAGGTGGTGTAACCCTCAAAGTGCGCTCCACAAACAATAAAATAAATCTTCTTTTTTTTCTGTCTTTGTGAATTGTGTGGGCTGTAGCCACGCCTGCATCCTCAAAGCAGCAGCGACAAGCGTGCGTCTGTCTGTTAAAGGGTGGTGTAACCCTCAAAGTGCGCTCCACAAACAATAAAAAAAATTCTTCTTTTTTTCCTGTCTTTGCGAATTGTGTGGGCTGTAGCCACACCTGCATCCTCAAAGCAGCAGCGACAAGCGTGCTTCTGTCTGTCAAAGGGTGGTGTAACCCCCAAAGTGTGCTCCAACCAAAATAAAATAATCTTTTTTTCTGTGTTTGTGTGTGAAATGTATGCGCAGTAGCTGCACCAGCATCCTCAAAGCAGCAGTGACAAGCGTGCGTCTGTCTGTTAAAGGGTGGTGTAACCCTCAAAGTGCGCTCCACAAAAAATAAATTCTTTTTTTTTCTGTCTTTGTGACTTGTGTGGGCTGTAGCTGCACCTGCATCCTCAAAGCAGCAGCGACAAGCGTGCGTCTGTCTGTTAAAGTATTACATCGGTGACAGCATCCAAGTAGGAATGTCAAACAGTCCGTACATGTACTGGCAGGAAAAAGAGGCAATTTGGAGACCCTGTACAAACTGGCTCTATTTTACCTGAGTTGCCCCCCCTCCAGTGTGTACTCCGAAAGAGTGTTTAGTGCAGCCGGGAACCTTGTCAGCGAAAGGCGTAGGAGGTTGCTTCCACAAACTGTGGAGAAGATGATGTTCATAAAAATGAATTATCAACTCTTTCAGGAAGACCAGCCTCCAGAACGTACAGAGGGACCTGTGGTAGTGGATTCCAGCAGGGACAAATTAATACTCTGTGAGGATGAGGATGTACACAACACTGAAGAGGGTGAGGAATCGGTGAATGAGGAGGATGAGGACGACATCTTGCCTCCGTAGAGGCAGTTTGTGCAGGGACAGATTAATTGCCAGCTTGTTTTGTGGGGGCCCAAACGAACCAATCATTTCAGCCACAGTCGTGTGGCAGACCCTGGCGCTGAAATGATTGGTTTGTTAAAGTGTGCATGTCCTGTTTATACAACATAAGGGTGGGTGGGAGGGCCCAAGGACAATTCCATCTTGCACCTCTTTTTTTTCTTTGCATTATGTACTGTCTGCAGCCTAGTTTTCAAACTGCCATCCTGTCTGCCACTGCAGTGTCACTCCTAGATGGGCCACGTGTTTGTGCCACCCACTCGTGTCGCTTAGCATAGTCATCCATCTACCTCGGTGCAACCTTTTGGACATAAAAACACTATTGTGAGGTGTGAGGTGTTCAGAATAGACTGGAAATGAGTGGAAATTATGGTTTTTTGAGGTTAATAATAGCATAGGAGCAGAAAAATCAACACATTCTGTGATTTTAGCTGTTTTTATGCTTTTTTAAAAAAAAAATACAGATCCAAAACACAAAACCCAGAACCCAAAACACCGAAGGGTGGTTTTGGCAAAACCAATCCAGATCCAAAACACGAAGAAAGATCCAGATCCAAAACCAAAACACAAAACACGAAAAGTGGCCGGTGCACACCCCTACTTTTTAGTAACATGTACTGAATAAACAAGTGCATACTGTAATCATTGAACAATACAACACAATACATGTAAGAAAATAATATGTGAATGCAGGACCATAGGTTGGTATAATGGGTATGATGCATTCTGCCTTGGAACACCCCAGGCATCAACTTGATGTGAATAAGGAAGAACAGAGTTGGCATTACTCAGACTGTCTGTATGGCTTTCTGGCATTGTTATCTGTCAGGCTGTCATCAATCTTACACCTTCCCTCCAACCCTTCCACCCTCCTGCGCCTATTGAACTTATAAATATTTGTTTTGAGAATAATTTGGATATTGTATGTATTGATCTGTTGGTGGTGTGATACTATTCTTATGCTGGCCATACACTCTGCAATTATCGGGACGATCCGCCCGATATCGGCGGATCGCCGCGATAATTGCAGCGTGTATGCGGGCGACCTGTGGTGCCCTGTGCGATGGCACCGTCCTCACTACCCTAGCTACGGCCCTGCGTAGATACATGTAGTATATCAACATGAGAAATATGGTTAATTACACTAGTTCTCATTTATTATATTGAGAAACCTGTGCCCTTCTACTCCAGAACTATTTGAGGCATAAATGTAAATGATAATACCTCTTTGTACCCCTCTGCTTACAAGATAGTCTCAAGCCATTTTAGATTACGAAGATTTTAGATATTTGAATCCATCTCTATTATCAGGTATTTGTTTTAATTGAAACAATATTTTACATGTATATACCTGAACATGGTCGCTACTCAATACTGACCACAAATATGTTCTATTATTTTAATAGAAGTTTATTAAAAGTGATGAATTTATATTGACAACATTTCTTACATATTTCATAAAGTGTGCCCCCATAAAGTGTGCCCCCATAAAGAGTGTTTCTTTTTGCTCTATGCAACCCAGTATAGTGTATTCAACTCAAGGGAATATCGGCAACATAGATATCTGTATGACATACGCTATAACTAATTAGTCTAGTGACAGTTGGCTAGATATACTGCATATACTCTCATCCTGTGCAGAATAAATCCCTTTCCTACCTTTTCCCCTCTTCTTAGACAAATTCCACTTTTTAGTAGGGGTGAGCGGGTTCGGATTTCTGAAATCTGAACCCCCCCGATCCGAGGCCGATCCGAGTCAGGCTCCACTTTTCCCGCCTGACTAGGATCTGAAATCGAGGCAAAAAGTCATCATCCCGCCTTCCGGGTCTCGCGGGTTTTGGATTCTATATAAGGTACCCTCGTCGGCGCCATTTTCTCACTCGGCTGTGGACAGTGAAGAGGGAGGGTGGGAGTTAGGGCTGGCTGGGCTGTGCAGTGTAGTGTTGTGCTGTGCAGTGCTGCGCTGTGCTGCTGTTGTCCGTAGGGGCTGTGTCCACTCCTCCAAAGTCCATAGGGGCTGGCTGTGTTGTGCTGTGCTGCTGTTGTCCATAGGGGCTGTGTCCACTCCTCCAAAGTCCATAGGGGCTGGCTGGACTGTGTTGTGCAGTCAGTTGTCCATAGGGGCTGTGTCCACTCCAAAGTCCTGTGCAGTGTCCCTGTCCTAAAGGGGTGCTGTAGTGCTGTCCAGGGGGTGCTCTGTCCATCAGGGGTGCTCCCCCCAAGTGCAAAAAAATAAATATTTTTTCTGTGTTTGTGAATTGTGTGCGCAGTAGCCGCACATGCATCAACAAAGTAGTGCCAAGCGTGCACCTGTGTCCCATAAGTAAAGGGCCGGCTGGCTTGTCCGTTAAAGGGTGCTGTAACCCCCAAAGGGCACTCCAAACAAAATAAAAAAAGATATTTTTTTGTGCTTGTGAATTGTGTGCGCAGTAGCCGTACGTGCATCAACAAAATAGCGCCAAGCATGCGCCTGTGTCATAAGTAAAGGGCCGGCTGGCTTGACTGTTAAAGGGTGCTGTAACCCCCAAAGGGCACTCCAAACAAAATAAAAAAATATTTTCTGTGTTTGTGAATTGTGTGCACTGTGGCTGCACGTGCATCAACAAAGGAGCAGCGCCAAGCGTGCGCCTGTGTCCCATAAGTAAAGGGCCGGCTGGCTCATTTCTTAAAGGGTGGTGTAACCCACAAAGTGAACTAGTGTCCAACAAAAATAAAAAATAATTTTCTGTGTGTGTGCCTTAGCCGCACGTATATATCAATATAACATAAATGGAGGACCAAACTTTCTCCGATAAAAATAAAATAGGGAAAGATCAAGAACCACTTCCTCCTAGTGCTGTTGCTGCTGCTGGGAGTTGTTCATCATCCCAGAGAGGAAGTAGGAACACCACTACTTTTACTAAACAATTGACCCTCCAACAGTCTCTAGCGAGGAGGATGAAGTACGACAACAGTAATCCTGAAGCAAAACGTATAACTGAGGCCTTGGCTGCTATGTTGGTGTTAGATGTGCGTCCGGTATCCGCCTTTAGTGCAGTGGGATTTAGACAATTGATGGAGGTAGTGTGTCCCCGGTTCCAAATCCCGTCTAGATTCCACCTGCATCCTCAAAGCAGCAGCGACAAGCGTGTGTCTGTCTGTTAAAGGGTGGTGTAACCCTCAAAGTGCGCTCCACAAACAATAAAAAAACCTTTTTTTTCTATCTTTGAGAATTGTGTGGGCTAAAGCTACACATGCATTCTCAAAGCAGCAGCGACAAGCGTGCGTCTGTCTGTAAAAGGTATGGTGTAACCCTCAAAGTGCTCCAAAAAATAAAAAACAATTTTTTCTATGTGTTTGTGACTTGTGTGCGATGTAGCCGCACGTGCATCAACACAGTAGCAGCGCCAAACGTGCGCCTGTGTCATAAGTCAAGGGCCGGTCTGGTCATCTGGTCCGGACTGAAGGACGTGCCAACAATTTCTGACAAGTCTACTGTCACTGCATATGATACTGTCCTCAAAGCAGCAGCGACAAGAGTGCGTCTGTCTGTTAAAGGGTGGAGTAACCCTCAAAGTGCGTTCCACAAACAATAAAAAAATTATTATTTTTTTTCTGTCTTTGCTTGTTGCTGCTGCTTTGAGGATGCAGGTGCGGCTACAGCCCACACAATTCAGGGCTGTAGCCGCACCTGCATCCTCAAAGCAGCAGCGACAAGCATGCGTCTGTCAGTTAAAAGGTGGTGTAACCCTCAAAGTGCGCTCCACAAACAATAAAATAAATCTTCTTTTTTTTCTGTCTTTGTGAATTGTGTGGGCTGTAGCCGCGCCTGCATCCTCAAAGCAGCAGCGACAAGCGTGCGTCTGTCTGTTAAAGGGTGGTGTAACCCTCAAAGTGCGCTCCACAAACAATAAAAAAACCTTTTTTTTCTATCTTTGTGAATTGTGTGGGCTGTAGCCACACCTGCATCCTCAAAGCAGCAGCGACAAGCGTGCTTCTGTCTGTCAAAGGGTGGTGTAACCCCCAAAGTGTGCTCCAACCAAAATAAAATAATCTTTTTTTCTGCGTTTGTGTGTGAAATGTATGCGCAGTAGCTGCACCTGCATCCTCAAAGCAGCAGTGACAAGCGTGCGTCTGTCTGGTAAAGGGTGGTGGAACCCTCAAAGTGCGCTCCACAAAAAATAAAAAAAAATTTTTTCTGTCTTTGTGACTTGTGTGGGCTGTAGCTGCACCTGCATCCTCAAAGCAGCAGCGACAAGCGTGCGTCTGTCTGTAAAAGGTATGGTGTAACCCTCAAAGTGCGCTCCACAAAAAATAAATTCTTTTTTTTTCTGTCTTTGTGACTTGTGTGGGCTGTAGCTGCACCTGCATCCTCAAAGCAGCAGCGACAAGCGTGCGTCTGTCTGTTAAAGGATTACATCGGTGACAGCATCCAAGTAGGCATGTCAAACAGTCCGTACATGTACTGGCAGGAAAAAGAGGCAATTTGGAGGCCCCTGTACAAACTGGCTCTATTTTACCTGAGTTGCCCCCCCTCCAGTGTGTACTCCGAAAGAGTGTTTAGTGCAGCCGGGAACCTTGTCAGCGAAAGGCGTAGGAGGTTGCTTCCACAAACTGTGGAGAAGATGATGTTCATAAAAATGAATTATCAACTCTTTCAGGAAGACCAGCCTCCAGAACGTACAGAGGGACCTGTGGTAGTGGATTCCAGCAGGGACAAATTAATACTCTGTGAGGATGAGGATGTACACAACACTGAAGAGGGTGAGGAATCGGTGAATGAGGAATATGAGGACGACATCTTGCCTCCGTAGAGGCAGTTTGTGCAGGGACAGATTAATTGCCAGCTTGTTTTGTGGGGGCCCAAACGAACCAATCATTTCAGCCACAGTCGTGTGGCAGACCCTGGCGCTGAAATGATTGGTTTGTTAAAGTGTGCATGTCCTGTTTATACAACATAAGGGTGGGTGGGAGGGCCCAAGGACAATTCCATCTTGCACCTCTTTTTTTTCTTTGCATTATGTACTGTCTGCGGCCTAGTTTTCAAACTGCCATCCTGTCTGCCACTGCAGTGTCACTCCTAGATGGGCCACGTGTTTGTGCCGCCCACTCGTGTCGCTTAGCATAGTCATCCATCTACCTCGGTGCAACCTTTTGGACATAAAAACACTATTGTGAGGTGTGAGGTGTTCAGAATAGACTGGAAATGAGTGGAAATTATGGTTTTTTGAGGTTAATAATAGCATAGGAGCAGAAAAATCAACACATTCTGTGATTTTAGCTGTTTTTATGCTTTTTTAAAAAAAAATACAGATCCAAAACACAAAACCCAGAACCCAAAACACCGAAGGGTGGTTTTGGCAAAACCAATCCAGATCCAAAACACGAAGAAAGATCCAGATCCAAAACCAAAACACAAAACACGAAAAGTGGCCGGTGCACACCCCTACTTTTTAGTAACGTACTGAATAAACAAGTGCATACTGTAATCATTGAACAATACAACACAATACATGTAAGAAAATAATATGTGAATGCAGGACCATAGGTTGGTATAATGGGTATGATGCATTCTGCCTTGGAACACCCCAGGCATCAACTTGATGTGAATAAGGAAGAACAGAGTTGGCATTACTCAGACTGTCTGTATGGCTTTCTGGCATTGTTATCTGTCAGGCTGTCATCAATCTTACACCTTCCCTCCAACCCTTCCACCCTCCTGCGCCTATTGGACTTATAAATATTTGTTTTGAGAATAATATGGATATTGTATGTATTGATCTGTTGGTGGTGTGATACTATTCTTATGCTGGCCATACACTCTGCAATTATCGGGACGATCCGCCCGATATCGGCGGATCGCCGCGATAATTGCAGCGTGTATGCAGGCGACCGAGGGTTAAATATTGCTCGGTCGGGCATGCTGGATTGTCCAGCATGCCCGTCCGATGCGATATTTACCCGGGAAACTGTCGGCCGCATCGGGCAGTGTATGCCCAGCGCGGCCGACAGACAGACATTTCCTGTGTTCCTTCCTACGGAAGGAACAGGGAAATGTCTCCTCCGCCGGGGGCTGAGCGCGGATGTCGGGCTATACACTGTGAGATTTCTCTCACAGTGTATGCCGGCGACTTCTGCGGCTGGCAGGCAGCCAGATAAAATGTCTGTCGGCCTGACAGACATTTTATCTGGCAGTGTATGCCCAGCATTAGTTAGCATAAATGTATTTGTTTTAAAACATATTTCCGTGTTGCTGCTTCATATTGATTCTTAAATGTTCCCAATATCCACCCACAAAGTTCTACAACTATTATTCAATTGCAGAAGAAATGAAACTAGCTTTGATCATTATGTACCAAGCATTTATCGTTCCCATCTACTCTGTAGGAACATCACAGCAAATCTCTGTGCGATCCTTTGTAGTTCCGGCTGTCACAGCTACCTCCCTCTTCTAATAAAGTAGCATTATATTCTGATTTGTCAGGTAACAAATTGTTGGGAGATAAGTGAATATATGTATGTGAGATATGTGAGTTAATGTTGGTTTTGAAAAGAATCTATGAAAGATTGTTAAATAAATATGTTTAGATAAGTAAAAATAAATGAATGTAACTATACCTGATGTTTTCTGTCCATCTGAGAATTTAATAAGCCCTCCTGACAAAAATAGCAGGAGAAAAAATAAACCGACCATCATCTTGCTTCTCAATGCAGAGAAATAAGGTAATGCTTGATGTTGGGCCTATTGTGATATCACTGCTTTATGATGTCACTACTGTAGGTCACATGATGTAGAGAAAAGAGACTATGCATACACAGTATATATATGTATATATAGCTGTACCCCCAGGGGGGACTTGGGTTACATTATAGCATTTAGAGGAAATATACAACTTCTTCTCATTAGTGTGCTTTTCTCCTCCTTTTTTTATCCCAGTGTTTGTCCCGTTTCTGAGTAACAGAGAGCATTTCACCCAGCTACAGTTTACAAATCAAGAAGTTAATAAAGATGTTGTAGAACGAGCAAAGTGGACTTTAATAATGTATTTTTGCTACAGTAATTGTTTAAAAACCTGAAAAATAAAATTAAAACAATTCCAACTGGTTTCTGTTGATTTTTTTTTTTAACAATCTTTCCTAGATTTCCCTATGCTCTATTCACTATACTTTATTCCACTGTTATCTTTCTTATTTGATTCACGTCTTTTTGAGAGCACCATATAGACACAATTTCCTTCACTTCCCATTTTTATTTGTGAATGAGAAATGTGGGATTAAAAAATATGTTTTAATTGTAACAGAACAACATAATGGGCCCATGCAGGAAACATATATCACTTATGAACTGAAGAGGCATCATTCCATAACGAAGGGACACCAAAACAAAATGATATCTTGCCCACCCCAACCTAAAAACATTCTGACGGTGAAATAGGTGTGATTATTCCAGATGGAAATAATGTCAGAGGCGACTGGTGCTGACGTAACCCGGCCTGGATGTGCATCATTTTCATCTGCGTGCTCACCATAGTGGAACCTCTCCTACTGGTATTGCGCAGTGATAGTAGGATGTTTAGGAGCCAGGGGTATATCTATAATGGGTGTACACAGACCCTTGGGTCCAGGGGGGCCCACACTGTACCCATATTTGTAACACTTACCGCTCCGAAGTCCAGAGTCTACTGCTTCAGTCTGTGCACTACCAGCCAAACGGGGAATACACACGGGCCAAATACTCTCTTAATATGCCCCTAATAGGAGCACTCTATGGATCCGGTTTCCACAGATCCGTTTACCTGGTAACGCACCGTAATTTCTGCTGCACAGAGATACATGTGAATTATTATTATTGGAAAGCTGGTCATGCTGCAGTCATTACTCATACTGATGGGTGATCTTTGCAATTGTTTTATGTTTTAATAAAAGTGTTTGTGATATATTGAAATACAAATAAATAAAATAAAGAACAAATATATACTATATATATACTGTACATATTTAATGAGGAAGAGTAATGCCTGGACTCCTGACATAAAGAACACTTCCAAAATGAGGGTCTGATTCATAGGTGCAAGCAAATCCCTTTGTGACTGTGATTCTATATGTACTATTTACTTACATTATCATGACAGGGGAGTCCCAGCCTCCCCTGACTGCACGTCCCTGCTATACACCACTACAGCTGCTGTGTCTGCACTACCCGCACACCGTTCTGTTATGATGCATGTGTGCGGGTGCCTGTTTGCTGCGCACTCATAGAAATCTCAGGCAAGAGGTGAAATACACCAACTACCAGGCATATAGGAGATTGCAATGCAAACAATTATATGATAGTATTCCCCTTTTATGTCCAGAAATATGAAGATGTGTCAATATACTAAATTAGTGTATTTTTAGAGAATAACATCTGAATGCTTTATAAATGAATACAGGTACAGTAGTTTTAAAATCTACATGATTACCTTAAAACTGGATTTACTGATAAGTACTACATATACCAGACAGAACCTATACATTATTGGTCATTATTAGTATATAAGTTTTAGATTGGTGTCATCAGCCCTAAGCAGGAAGGTCCATTAGAGTTTACAATCCATGTGACCTGCGGAAAGGTCACAAGATGCTGACAGTGAGAGCTGTTCTGTGTGAGCCTAGCCAGCTATTCAAAATCAAATACATCCAGTTATGTCCAAATACGGATGCTGCTTGATAAACTTTGTTATCGTGTCAGAATAATAGCAACTGTTTAAATGAAATTAAATACCTTGTAAAATGTATAGAACAGTTGCAGAACGCAGGCCTAGCTAGTTAGAACAGAAACAAAAGCTATGTAAATCCTTAGATCAAAGACCGAAATTATATCCTTATCCCAGATGATCTGGATAAACAGACTCTCAAACAGCAGATTTCTACTGCCTTTGAAATGCACAAGAACTGTAGGTTGAAGAGACCATGTGCTACATTTTTATTGCCTCCCATCTGTTCCCAGCACTTCCTGCTATTTGGTGAAGCACGGCAATGTATGGAATCCTCTTTGGAATGTCTTCATGTCTGACCCAGCTGTAGATATCTTGTGACTAGTCAATGTATTTGTAACACATGCCTATGTAGACCTGCAGCAGCTGCTGGAATACACTCAAATGCCTATCAATCAAGTGCTTAAGCCCATAAGACCACAATGGTCTTCCTAAAGTTGACCACAACAGATACCAGAAAGACATTTCTCCTAATGATGATTTAATTTCAGTTTCACTATCATTAGGCATGTTAGGTTTTTGGCTATTTTTACTGTTTTTGACTATTTTATTTTTAATTATTAAGTATTATATTTTCAGTTTTAGGCAACTATATAATTGCATTATTTTAATAAAGGAATATGTATGTGCTATAATATTGTTGATATCTAACAAGAGATCATTATTTGATAATCTTTTTATAGAACCAGTATTAGCATCTGTTCTATTCCCATATAAGTGAATAGATATTGCTAACAAATGCGCATAATTATGTTTAATACTTATATTTATAATTTTTACTAAAATAATGTGAAAAAGAGTGTTTTCACATCCTTTTCACATTATATTAGAATCGCAGGAATGTACTATTGGGCAATTGGAGGAGTTTTTGTAAAAACGCCACCAAACCCTCAATATTTACATTTTTGTAGTAAGCAGATTGCATTTCCTATACTTGTAATGGGAAATATGATCTACTCAAATTTACTAAAGTATATTGTTAATAAATACCGACCTAAGCCCTGTGATAATAATGCTATCTGAAGATGGCATTATGCAGGTTTCCACCCTCCCATTTAATTTCACCTAACTTAGCCTTTCCTACCTGCTGACAGGGAAAGCAGAGCCTGAAGTAGGCTTCTGTGATCAGCCATGTGTAGACCACAGGCAGATCACAGTTATAAAAAAAAAAGTTAGAATAATAATTTTCAAAAATAACACTTACCCGCTCCCAGGGACCAGTGATCCGGTGAGGGCCTCAGTAACTTGGTCATCTGATCGTTGTGCTCTGTAACTCCGGTCACCTGATCTGTAAAGTGAACTGAGATGCTGTGAAGTCCCGGCCGGCATCTCAGGTTACAGTACTCAGTTTACAGTGCAATTAACATCTGCTGCAGATGGGTTGGGCACGAGATGCCAGCAAACAGAATCCTGATGCTGGCATCCCTACAGGGTTAGGATACCAACACCTGTTGGTAAGTTTCCTAACCCTACCCCTAACCCTACCTACAGCCTAAACCTAATCTCCCCCCCCATCGGAGAAAACTAACATACTTACCTGTGTCTGGACGTTCGGGATTCCACCATTCGGGATGCCGACGCCGGGATATCAGCATTAGCATTATGCCGGGAGGCAGGATTCCGGCGTTGGTATATTGGTGGCCTGCATCCTGTCCACTGGCAAAATAACTACATCCCGTCACAGACACCTAAGTCACAGGACACAAAAACCTAAATCACATGTCACTGACACCTAAATCACATGTCACAGTGACATGTGATTTAGGTGTCTGTGACATGTGATTTAGGTGTCAGTGACGTGATTTAGGTGTCAGTGACATGTGATTTAGGTGTCTGTGACATGTGATTTAGGTGTCTGACACCTAAATCACATGTCACTGACACCTACACATGTCACTGACACCTAAATCACGTCACAGACACCTAAATCACATGTTACTGACATCAAAATCACATGTCACAGACACCTAAGTCACATGTCACAGACACCTAAATCACATGTCACAGACACCTAAGCATACTCACCGACATTCTGGCAGCCCCCTCCGGGAGGGGGCTGCCAGGTTGGTCCAGCAGGAGGTGTGGGGGTGACTTAAGTGTGCAGTGTGGAGGCGTGCAGGCGCAATTCTTTCATTGCGGCCCTGCCCGCCACTTTATAATGCAGATATTACCAGCATAGTAAAGTATGGGGCTGGGCTACAATGGCGAATGGCATCATCGCTCCCCCAGACGATACACTTTTGTTTGCTGGCACGGGATGCCAGCGGCCATTTTGTGAAACTTGCCTACTCTTGCGGGGGGCCAGGAGTGGCACCCGATTTTCGTATGCAGTTAAGTCACATGTCACTAACACCTAAGTCACATGTCACAGACACATAAATCACATGTCACTGATACCTAAATCACAAGTCACTGACACCTAAATCACCTGTCACAGACACCTAAATCACCTGTCATAGACACCAAAGTCACATGTCACAGACACCTAAATCACGTCACAGACACCTAAGTCACATGTCACAGACACCTAAATAACATGTCTCAGACACCTAAATCACATGTCACTGACACCTAAATCACATGTCACAGACATCTAAATCACATGTCACAGACACCTAAATCACATGTCACAGACACCAAAGTCACATGTCACAGACACCTAAATCACGTCACAGACACCTAAGTCACATGTCACATACACCTAAATCACATGTCACAGACACCTAAATAACATGTCACTGACACCTAAGCATACTTACCGACATTCTGGCAGCCCCCTCCGGAAGGGAGCTGCCAGGTTGTCTGCGACATGTGATTTAGGTGTCAGTGACATGTGATTTAGGTGTCTGTCACTGACACCTAAATCACATGTCACTGACACCTAAGTCACATGTCACAGACACCTAAATCACATGTCACAGACACCTAAGTCACATGTCACTGACACCTAAATCACATGTCACAGACACCTAAATCACATGTCACTGACATCTAAATCACCTGTCACAGACACCTAAGTCACCTGTCACTGACACCTAAGTCACATGTCGCAGACACCTAAATCACATGTCACTGACACCTAAATCACATGTCACTGACACCTAAATCACGTTACTGACATCTAAATCACATGTCACAGAAACCTAAATCACATGTCACAGACACCAAAGTCACATGTCACAGACACCTAAATCACATGTCACTGACACCTAAGTCACATGTCACAGACACCTAAGTCACATGTCACAGACACCTAAATCACATGTCACAGACACCTAAGCATACTTACCGACATTCCCTTCGGGAGGGGGCTGCCAGGTTGTTCCAGCAGGTGTGGGGGTGACTTAAGTGTGCAGTGTGGAGGCGTGCAGGCGCGATTGTGTCATTGCGGCCCCCTTCGCCACTTTATAATGCCGATATTACCAGCATAGTAAAGCATTGGGCTGGGCTACAATGGCGAATGGCATCATCGCTCCCCCAGACCGTCCACTTTTGCTTGCGGGCACGGGATGCCAGTGGCCATTTTGTGAAACTTGCCTACTCTCGCGGGGGGCAAGGAGTTGCACCCGATTTTCGTATGCAGTTAAGTCACATGTCACTAACACCTAAGTCACGTGTCAGACACCTAAATCACGTCACAGACACCTAAATCACACGTCTCTAACACCTAATTCCCATGTCACAGACACCTAAGTCACATGTCACAGACACCTAAATCACATGTCACTGACACCTAAATCACATGTCACTGACACCCAAATCACGTTACTGACATCTAAATCACATGTCACAGAAACCTAAATCACATGTCACAGACACCAAAGTCACATGTCACAGACACCTAAATCACATGTCACAGACACCTAAGTCACATGTCACTGACACCTAAATCACATGTCACAGACACCTAAGTCACATGTCACAGACACCTAAGTCACATGTCACAGACACCTAAATCACATGTCACAGACACCTAAATCACCTGTCACTGACACCTAAGTCACATGTCGCAGACACCTTAATCACATGTCACTGACACCTAAATCACATGTCACAGACACCTAAGTCACATGTCACAGACACCTAAGTCACATGTCACAGACACCTAATTCACATGTCACTGACACCTAAATCACATGTCACAGACACCTAAATCACATGTCATTTACACCTAAGTCACCTGTCACTGACACCTAAGTCACATGTCGCAGACACCTAAATCACATGTCACTGACACCTAAATCACATGTCACAGACACCTAAGTCACATGTCACTGACACCTAAATCACATGTCACAGACACC
This sequence comes from Taudactylus pleione, assembly GCA_031769625.1. Classification (NCBI taxonomy): domain Eukaryota; kingdom Metazoa; phylum Chordata; class Amphibia; order Anura; family Myobatrachidae; genus Taudactylus; species Taudactylus pleione. The sequence continues at coordinate 9,310,503 of JAUIMM010001030.1, read as the reverse complement.
TAAGCATACTTACCGGCATTCCCTTCGGGAGGGGGCTGCCAGGTTGTTCCAGCAGGTGTGGGGGTGACTTAAGTGTGCAGTGTGAAGGCGTGCAGGCGCGATTGTGTCATTGCGGCCCCCTCCGCCTCTTTATAATGCCGATATTACCAGCATAGTAAAGCATGGGGCTGGGCTACAATGGCGAATGGCATCATCGCTCCCCCAGACTGTCCACTTTTGCTTGCGGGCACGGGATGCCAGTGGCCATTTTGTGAAACTTGCCTACTCTTGCGGAGGGCCAGGAGTGGCCCTCCGATTTTCGTAAGCAGGTAAGTCACATGTCACTAACACCTAAGTCACATGTCACAAGGGGAATGCAGTTAACATGCCAATGGAGGGGATTCCGGGCAGTCAGAATACCGACGCCGGAATACCGACACCTGTCAGAATCCCGGCGCCGGCGTCCAGACTGCCGGAATCCAGAAGTTAAGTAGCGGGGATGGGGGGAGGGTTAGGGTTAGCCACTAGGGGGAGGGTTAGGATTAGGCACTAATGGGGGAGGGTTAGGTTTTTAGGGTGCGGGGAGGGAGGGGTTAGGTTTATATACTAGGGGGGAGGTAAGGGTTAGGCACCAGGGAGGAAGGGTTAGGATTCCAACCGACAAAGTGTTGGTATTCTAATCTTGTCGGGATGCCAGCGTCGGGATTCTGACCACTGGGATCACGAATGCTGGTATCCTGTACCCATCCCATCACCGACACCTAAATCACATGTCACCGACACCTAAATCACATGTCACAGACACCTAAGTCACATGTCACAGACACCTAAGTCACATGTCACAGACACCTAAGTCACATGACACAGAAACCTAAGGGGTCTATTTACTAAGCTGTGTTAGGAGATAAAGTGAACGGTGATAAGGTACTAGCCAATCAGCTCCTAACTGCCATCTCACAGGCTGTGTTTGAAAAATGTTAATTGGGAGCTGATTGGCTGGTACCTTATCGCCGTTCACTTTATCTCCTAACACAGCTTAGTAAATAGACCCCTAAATCACAAGTCGCTGACACCTCGGTTAATGTTTTGGTATAGAAACATTTGTTGATTCTATTAAATATTAAAAATACTAATATTATCTCCTCATAGTGCAAAAGAAAAAGATGTTAATGAAATGAAGTCAAATTTATCCTGAAAAATAAATGCAAAAATTAACTTGGATACAGTATGAAATTAAATAATAATTGTTGATGAAAGTGAACAGTTCTCCCAGAGGCCATCTGCGGTCTGCCAGCTGCTGCCCACTTCCTGAGTGAAGTGCACGATTTGTGTGGCTTGATAGTGTTATACATGCTGAATCGCATGATTGCGTCACCACCTTCGATTTACCATGCCAGTTATCACAGCATTGTACAGCGGGCCATGATTTTCACCCAACATTGACACTTGACTGTGTCATGCCCCCCAACACCAGAGGGGGCAGACAAAAAGTCAGCAACCATGTCTGTAGCATTTAGAGTGGTACCGTATGGTCATTTACATAGACTGTATTGCTTAATGTGTACTTCTGACTCACCATGCTTTACCTCAATTCTAATCCATGCTGCTATTTGCATAAAGAGTATGAAGCCTGAACAGAAGTCCTGCACTAAAGGAACTGTAGTTCAGCAGAACTGCTATCTACGAGCCTTTAGTAAATGGGGGAGTGGGTAATCTTGCCTGTGGGCCATGGCTCTGTATTAAATATATGAAACACAGAGACCTGAATTACAATACTATAGCATTGAATTGAATGCTTTCTGCATATCACTATAACAATGTTAAAGTCATGGTAATATATAAATACAAGGCACTAAAAATTCACTAAACTAATTCCAAGCAATTAGATACATGTTTGAGAACTCACATTTTTTTGTCCATATTTTCTGCCTCTTTTGGTACTTAATGCTTAAAACACTTTTAAATGCATTTGAAGTATATCATTGTGCTGTTAAAATGACCTTTCACACTTGCACAATGAAGAAGAACTCTGGTGTACAATACTGTAATACAGACTGGAATGCTAATGCTCTCAGTCTATTTAGTATTTCTTTCATTTAGAAAGTTCTGTGCATATAAGTCATAGACATGTCTTTCAGTCTTGCCAAAGTGATTTCATTTTCTCACAATACGTTGCATTTAATAACGGCGCTTCTTTAAGCCCTGCTCTCTGTTCTTTATTCAGTTTCTATGACTACATGTCTAAATGAGGCTATTGCAGGGTATCTTCCAAAATGTTAGGTTTTGCTCTAATATAAACCCACAGATAAGGATTTACTTTAACTGTGTGTACCTAATAATTTCAAGTGACACATGTAGAGAGCTATCAATAATCCTGGAAGGCCTTCTGGGTGGTCTTGAAGAAAAGCATGTATCTGTTGTGGAGAATGGAATGGAATACAAAATAAGTCTGATTCATTTTGGATCATCTCATCTCAGCAACCTTTTATGCTATTAGTGTTATTAGTCTTCATATACACGTAATGGGTCTGATGCAAATAAAATGGGCGTACATTACTCAAAAGAAAGCCGCACAGAACAATAGAGTTTTTGCACACATTATTATTATTATCCTTTATTTATATGGCGCCACAAGTGCTCCACAGCGCCTTACAAAGTACAAAATGGGACAAGGACATGGATAATATACATTGATACATTAGTGACCATAACACCTAAATATGCAACAGAGCGTAAGCAATCAAGTGTTAGGTGCCCTGGTGGGGGGTAAGAAGTAGGTGAAAGTAAAGTAAGGAGAAGCACAAGAGGGTAGAGGCCCTGCTCATAAGAGCTTACATTCTAAAGTGTAGAGCTGTATACAGTACATCTTGAGAAGCACATATACTGTACGTTCATTTTCTGAGCATGTGCACTGTAAATTTAGATATGCTACGCAAAATGGGAGCACGTACAAAACTGCATCAGCCCAGTGTAAATAAACATTGTGACACTCACAATAAAAAACAGCATTTCAGTGTATGTGATCAGTGGTGTCACTAGCTCCAAATGAATTAATAGGATCAATTGAATCCATCTTGTTGAAGGAGGAGCTCGTTCCTGCACAGACCACATGTTACACCACCAGGGAGGGTTTGTTTCTTGTTCCAAGATGGTCACTCACCTAAGTACTGCACATGCACAACTCCTTCTTGTCACTGTGATAGAGGGCCACAGTAAGAGTCAGTATTCTTCCACTTAGCTCCAGAGAGATCTGCAAATACCTGCAATCTAAAAGCTTTACAGTGATACTGATCCTGTACCTCTACACGCTACCTGTATACACTCAATACCTGGTGAGCTGTATGACACCCCACTCTGCTCAAGCATCGCTCCATCTACCTGAGTGTATAACAGTGAGCACGACTGTACCTGCTTTACCTTCTACCACTCTTCTGGTTAAGTAAATGGGCTGTTCATTGGCATCCACTGGTGTGTACTAAATTTCTGCTACATCATCAAGCCTATAGATACATTTCCAACAAGTCTAAATTACTTGTTAAGTCTATATTTTCATTAGACTCCATGCCTTAGATAAACCAGTGATAACTATTACCCCTTTCACATCACCAGTGACAGTATACGGACGAGTGGGGATATTTTAAAATTGAGATATACGTAGCTGATATGAATTGTGGTATTAAAAGTTTTTATATTTTACAACTGTGCACACCTTACTATATCCTAGACAATCTTCCATTGTAACCGATGAAGCCATAAGAAAGGGATGCTGCACGGATATCAAATATATGTTGAGTGACCATTGTTTGTGGACAAAAACATGCAAATGGACTTTTTTTGCGCAGATTCAGTCGTCCTAATAATAATAATAATATATATTACGTTTTCAAAGGAAACAGACTGGTACAGTTGCACGCAATATAAAACACACACTGGTCAAAAAAATGCTTACTAATACTTGTGGTCTACTACAGCCTGTAAGACGATGTAATGCCAGCCTTTTCTATATAATTGTCTGCTGGGTTGTCACGGGGAGCAATGATTGGGATTTGTGTCCTGTCGATGGCACCTGCGCACTGTGGATACCCACGCCTCAGAAAACTTTGGTTTGTGTCCTCTAAGCGCTCTCCTTGCGGCAGGGAGATAAACTGCTGGTAGACAGTAAATAGCAATGCCCGCATCACCTGGTACACAACGTTGCAGACTGTGGAAATTCCAACTCAAAATAAGCTGGAGAGTGTACAGTACTATCCAGGGGTCAGTAGATCCAGTAGGCAATAGAACGTTGCATGCAACATCTGAAAGTGGGCCATCCACTGCACATCCTGAAAAGCTTCCACAGTCACTATGAAAGCTTCTCCGTGCTTGCGCTCTCTAGCCCACAATCTTCACTCTGTAGACATGTTCAGTTTTAGGATGGTTGTCATGCAGGGCCAGCCCAAGCCTAATATTTTTGGTAAGCGAAGAAACATTTTGGCACTCCCTGTTGGGAATTTGTGCCCCCAGTAGTAATGCCCCCTCTAATAGTGCCCCCTGTAATAGTGCCCTTTGTAAAAGTGCCCCCTGTAGTAATGCCCCTGTAATAATGCCCCAAGTAGTTATCCACCAGTAGTAGTGCCCCTGTAAAATTGCCCCCAGTAGTAATGCCCCTTGTAAAAGTGCCCCCAGTACTAAGCCCCTTGTAATAGTGCCCCCAGTAGTAATGCCCCAAGTAGTTAGCCCCCAGTAGTAGTGCCCCTGTAAAATTGCCCCAGTAGTTAGCCCCCCTGTAAGAGTGCCCCCAGTACTAAGCTCCCTGTAGGAGTGCCCCAGTGCTAAGCCCCCTGTAAGAGTGCCCCCAGTACTAAGCCCACTGTAAGAGTGCCTCCAGTACTAAGCCCCCTGTAATAGTGTCCCCAGTGCTAAGCCCCATGTAAGAGTGCCCCACGTAATAGTGTCCCTGTAAAAGTGCCCCCAGTACTAAGCCCCCTGTAAGAGTGTCCCCAGTACTAAGCCCCCTGTAAGAGTGCCCCCAGTACTAAGCCCCTGTAACAGTGACCCCAGTAGTAATGCCCCTGTAATAATGCCCAAAGTAGTTAGCCCCCAGTAGTAGTGCCCCTGTAAAATTGCCCCCAGTACTAAGCCCCCTGTAAGAGTGCCCCCACTGCTAAGCCCCCTGTAAGAGTGCCCCCAGTGCTAAGCCCCCTGTAAAAGTGCCCCAGTACTAAGCCCCCTGTAATAGTGCCTCCAGTACTAAGCCCCCTGTAATAGTGCCCCCGTATTAAGTCCCCTGTAAGAGTGCCCCCAGTGCTAAGCCCCCTGTAAGAGTGCCCCCAGTGCTAAGCCCCCTGTAAAAGTGCCCCCAGTACTAAGCCCCCTGTAATAGTGCCCCAAGTAGTAGTGCCCCTGTAATAGTGCCCCCCAGTACTAAGCCCCCAGTAAGAGTGCCACACACATAAAAAAACTTACCTTAAGCCCCGATCTTGCATCCGCCGCTCCTCAGAAATATGGGAGAGACGTCATGACGCCTCTCCCATAGTGCCCATTGGGGGAGCCGGAAGTCGGAGCTCAGGCGTCCACTGCGGGAAGCGGGACGTCCACTGGTAAAAGTTTCATGAAGCCTCCCTGCGGCGGCCGGGGGAAGCGGGAGAAAAGAGTGTGGTCAGCGGGGGTTGCGGCGGGACGGTGTGCCCTCTGCTGGCTGAAGCCCTATGCACATGGTAGTCGGCGTAGTGAGATGGCCGGCTGACCCTGTTGTCACGGTAGGCTCTCCTCCTGCGTTAATATTGGCGTTGAGTGGTAGCCTTCTCAGCCACAAACTGTGCCCTCCCCCTCCTCTCGAAAGTGTACACTATGCTGCTATGTGTCAGAAGCTGCATCATGCACTCACTGGCTGAATGAAACAGCAATAAAGCACAAACACTCATATACTCAAGGCTACACACAGGTAGTCCATCGGCTGTGATTGCCGCAATGCTGTGAGCAGTCCCAACCCCTCCCTTTTGTTCCTTTTTGTGACTTCATCTATGTGAGCCTGAAAAAGTAAATTTTTAATGACATCCATAGGGTTTTACAGGGCTGACCCTGGTTCAGTGCTAACAGGGCCAACTTGGGAATAACCCGGGTCGAAGATGCAGTGTGAAAGGGGTCTGACCTGGGTCGCAGCCGTGTTAGACCCGGCTTCAAAATCCCGGGTCAGCCCCAGGTTTGCGATGTGAAAGGAGTACGTATATGAGTGACATTGTGGACCATGGGCCTGATTCAGCAAGGAACGCAGTTGCTAATACGCACAAAATCATTCTGCACATGCGTATGCATTGCAGTGCGCATGCGTGAACTAGCTATTGCGATCAGGACTGCGATCGCAGAGGCTACACAGACCCATCGCAGAGTGATTAACAGGAAGTGCCTATTGTGGGTGGTGACGGGGGGTGGTCGGGAAAATGCAGGCGTGCCAGTGCGTTTCAACGGCGTTGCAGGGTCATGCATATATTATCCACTGCGATTGCCTACGCAGTCTGAGGTCTCATTGCGTGGTTGTTAGCAATTTCTGAATAAGGTCAGGGTTGTGCAACTGTGCGTGAGGCTGTGATGGCACTTGATTGCACCGATGGTTTTGCAGTCTTGCTAAACATTATGGATGTGTGGTAAGAAAAGTGGGTGTCCTTGTGTTATGCTGCAAAGGCATTGAGATCAAAATGGATTAGCATACTATCGCAGTTGAACTGCATGCGTAATCACAGCTGTGATTGCAATAATGACCCGTAGTGAATCAGGCCGCACATCCACAGTTGGGAAGCACGGCAACTGCTTATAAAAAGGCATGAGGGGACTAATAGCATATAATGGAGATCTAGAGGGATCTAATGACATAAAGAGCATTTAGAGGAGTCTGATGGTATATATAGGTCATGAGTGGTTCGATGGCACATATGTTAGGGACTGAGGGGACTGTGACCATATCATGGGCATCTAGAGGGGACTGATGGAGTACATGGGCATATGGATGGATCTAACATAAAAGGGGCCAGTGGGGAGGTCTTTTAATTGAAAGCAGATGGAAGCAGATCATTACCCTATATTTTCCTGTACATTGACATAATGTTGTGTTGGTGGATATGGGAAATGTAAAAGAGCAATTTAAGGTTGTGTCCTTATAGACTGTGGGCCTGATGCAGACACGGTCACAAGCGCTGAGCGCTCGCAACCGGGTCGATGGTGGCCCACAGCGCATGCGCACGACGGAGCCGGCTCCGTCGTGCGCATGCGCGAGACCCGGCTAGCGACGGGCCATCCGTCGCTCCGGGTCTCGCACCAAAGGGAGCGAGCTGTCGATGTTGAGTGACAGCTCACCCCCTTTGGTGGCCAGGCCAGGGGGGTGGCTGCCCAAACGGAGGCGTTCCCATGAGAACGCCTGCCGTTTGGGGGCGGCCCCACTGACATCACAAGTGACGTCATGGAGAGCTTCCGGCTCTGTTAGAGCCGAAAGCTCTCTGGGACTTGCGATGAACGAGACCCTTGGGTCTCGTCGCAAGCCCGATGGTCGCGATGGTCTTGACCATCGCGACCATCATCATGGCCGCTCACAATAGCTGTGGGTGGTCACACACAGCTATGCAAGTGGCCAAGAGGCCGCTCCAAAAAAAAAGGCCCGGCCCTGTTTCAGAGCGAGCGCTCTGTCAGAGCGAGCGGCTCTAAATCAGGCCCTGTGTTTTCAGTTACTCCAAATAACTCCTTTTCGTTCAACTCGGCCTCACTGGGGACCTCATTCAGAGTCGGTCGTTGCGGCCGCACGGTCGTACGCCACCGATGTTCGCTATACTGCGCATAGATAAAGTTCACAATGCGCGTGCGCAAACTAGCCGATACGATCAGAAATTTCTCTCTCCTAGAACACAGCCAGGTCGGTAGTTTGAGTGACAGAATGAGGCGTTTGTGGGTGGTAACAAGGGAAAGTGCTTGAAAACGGGGGAGTGGAGATCCAAACGCAGGCATGCCTAATTATGCGAACGGCGTTTTATGGGAGTGCATACGGTTTATGGGAGTGCATAATTCACAAAGTAGCATCATGGCACATGTGACATGGGAGGTTTTTACACTGACATGATCGTAGAGCTTAAGAGAGGGTATGGTCAACCTTAAGCTCTACGACCAGTTCCGATGGTTCCCGATGGTCTCGATTAATCCTTATATGCCCGGAGATGACGTGCAATGCGTACGAGAAGGGGGCGTATTTTTTTTTTATTCCGACCGCTTCCTCCCCTTGGTCGGCCAGCTACCGATCCGAACTTAGGGACGCAACTTGCGAGGGAATCATTTGAGTATCCGGCCCCTTTTCCCGTACGACCGTGCGGCCGCTTCGACCGACTCTGAATGAGGTCCCGAGTCTTTCTCACTCAAAATGTGTTTCTTCTTATTTGCATAAATAAAACAGCTGGCAGCGTCAAAACTACATTGCTAGATTACACTGATACATTTGATGTGCAATTTGTGTATATGTGTATAAGTCTGATTATGTGTAAAAAGGGCTCTGATGTGAGCAGCCGCGGCTTATTAACGCAAAGTCTGTTTTACTTAATCTGTGACTTTGTACGTCTGTAAGACCAGTTCCTGAGCAGTTAATGTTGCAGGCTAGCAATTACACTGTGAGTGACTTTTTGATTATCTTGCGAAGCTTATAGAATGAGAGTTCAAACTAAAAAATTGGTACAGTACTCCTTTCAGAGCATCTGAGTCGCACTGGGCGTCTTGTACCATATGGCGAATAGATGTATGAAGACACATCTGCTACTTACTATACCTATAACTGCAATTATGCATGCAATCAGCTGATTCTTGCGTTCTGTGCATGCACATGCAACGCAGTGCGCGTGTGCGAACCGGCTGCTGCGTTCAGGACTGCGATCGCAGAGAATACGTAGACCCATTCCAGAGTGATTGACAGGAAGTGCCATTTGGGGAAGGTGACAGGGGGTGGTCAGTGAAACGAAGGCATGCCGGTGTGTTCGAACGTTGTTGCAGGGGCGTGCATAAATTATTCACTACGATGCCATACTCAGCTCGAATACTCACTGCATGTGCTGAGGTTAGTGATTTCTGAGTAGGGTCAGACCTTTTGCAAGTGTGCGCGAGGATCCGATTGTCCTCGATGCTACCAATGGTATTGCAGTCTTGCTAAACAATACGTATGTGTGTAAGGTGCGGTGGGCGTCCCTATGTAGTGCTCCAACTGAATAGTGATCGCAATGGATTAGCATATTATCATAGACTGTATGCGTAATCGCAGTCGCGATCGCAGTTGCGATCCGTAGTGAATCAGGCCCTATATCTTGTGGTAGCGGCATGACAAGCTGGAACAAATGAGACAGTTTGAGGTAGGAAATATAAAACATTCCTAAATGATTATAATATTCCTGCAGACTTAACAACACATGGCCATCTCAATTTCTTAGTATATACAAGTCTGGCTGCTAGAGTCTGGGAAATGACATGTACAGTAGGGTGCGAAAATTGTTATGCATACAGTATATACGCAAGTATGGTGCAAGCCTCATTAAAATAAATATTCAGCATTTTTATGCAGGACATTAGTGTTGTCATGTCATTAAGACGGAGTGCATTTCATATGCAAATAGTAAAATGAAGCACCCGAGCTAGTGAATGTCTCACTACGGGCTACAGAGGGTTAATATTTTAGTTACTAGGCAGTGTTAAGGGATGGGATGAGTTGGGTCAGTCTATAGGAGGGATGTAAGGGGGTGGGGTTTCAGGGCCATTTCAGGGAGATTGCTGTTGTTGCCATTTCAGGATATCTTCCTTTTCGGTTTGTACCCCGCCCTCCCTTCTTTTGTCAAGAATGGTTGCAGTCGCCATCTGTCTATGGAGCTTCAGGTGCTCTCCCCCCCAATACATGGCTTAGGCTGATACTTCCCTAATGGGGTCAGCGGTACCATTGCTCCAGGTGAGCTCATGTTGTGTCATTGCAGTGGGAGGTGGATACCTTGGGTGCGGTAATGGGCTGGCTGGTCTCCTCCCATTTTGGTAGGGCTGAAGTGTGGAGTGACAGATGGTGGATCTTGCATTGTGGGGCCATTCTTTCTGTGCCACCATTCTTTGTCTGTCTTTTCCTTCTTCTTAGAATATTTAGTGTTTTAGTATTCTGCTAGTTTAATTAGTTATTAATAGTTTAACTAGGTAAAATAAATAAAAGCTGACCTTCCTTTCCACTTAAGCAAGTCCCAGTGTAGTTATTTCATTTTAATATGATCATCAGGCAGAGTGTCCTATTTAAATCAGGAAGTACTGGCAAAGGATTGCCAATAAAACAGCTCATCGAGATCTTGAGGATAGTAACTTTGCTCCAGGATGCTACTTATCCGTTCCTGTTATCCTGCTCCTGTATTCCTGCTTTAGGCAATCCAAAGTACCTGTACCAGTCCTTGGGATGCCTGCATTCGTGCAGTCCTGAAAACTTGTACCTGTTTTCGAGATTGCTGCATTTGGGCAATCATGAAAAGCTGTATCTGTACTGTTACCTGTTTCGGGCAATCTCAAAAATCCACATATATCTCTGTGTTCCAGCATTTGTGTAATCACGAAGGACTGCACCTGCATGCCGACTTTTAGTGTATCCTGTATCATACTCCAGCTAACTTATCCTGCGCCACTAACGTTCCTCCTGTCATCCGCAATGTGACCCGAGTATCTTCTTCAGCAGCAGCTTAGCTCCCCACCCTCTATTGGACAGAATGAGGAACAGCATCATTAAACCTTACAATGTCACCTATACACCAAGCTGATCAGAATCCTAACCCTCCTAGTGCATGATAGTTTGTAGTGACCTAAATGAATTGGCAGATAAATCAGCCCCAAAAGTGGATCAGGTCCAATATTTGGGAAAACAAGAAGCCAATCAAGGTCAGTTTTTGCTGTTCATGCATGCCCTATCTAATCGCATGGGTGCAATCAAAGTGTCACTGAATATCCAAACTGCACCACTGATGCTTGATCATGAGAGGTCCAGTTCTCCATCTTTGGTATCTACTCCAGACTCCTGAGGGCTGTCTGGGCTTTTCCTAGCCAATGTGTCATTCACTTTGAACTACAGTTTGGGAACTTCCCTGGAGACAGAACCAAGATGGCCTACATTATCTCCCTGCTCTCCAGGCTAATCATGGCTTGGGCGTCTCCTTTATGGTAAAGATGCAGTATCCTGTCTTACTATGTCATCTTCCTAGCTATCTTCCAGAGGATCTTTGATGTGGAGAACAATGTCTTCAGCATCTGACATCTTTCAATTTCGTTCAATAAATCGGACATAATAAGTATCCTTAAAAGATACAAGTAATGCTGTATTAAGATAGTATGTGTCTTTTGATTATCCTAATATGATAACTATCACAGCATGAATAATATTTCTGAAGTTACCCTCTGAAAATTGTAACTAAGGTCTAAGGGCTCTTCCTCTCAGGCCACTTACAGCTGTGTTAAAATTCTGCAGAATATATCCTTATGTCTTGTAAGAACAGTGTTTTAATATTCTCATAATCAATCAAAACTTGATTCCTATGACTAAGCTACTGGCGAAACTCGCGTCAGGTGAGGGAGGACACGATGTTAGTGTGTCAGGTTTGCCGTTGTGGAATCCCCTACTGAGGGGTTGTGGTCTTGGGTTTGGTAGAATTCAGGGTGAGAGGCCTGGATATCAGAACTCCTCGTCCACAGATCTTCAACGTTTTCGAGACCTGGTCAATGGTGCGGAGTCTAACCTGCAGGGAGGTGTTCTCCAGTGACCCTTCCAAGTGAGATATGGGTTTAGCTGCACCCTGCAGGCAGGTCGCGGTCCTTTGACCAGGTATCCAAGATCCGTGGGAATAGAGACCCAGGGGAGGTGCCTAACAAAGGCACTATTACACAATGGGTTTCACCAGAAGATGGTACTTGAGGAGCACTCTAGGAATAGTGTACTGACGCACTTTTGCACAACTGGATTGCACTTGAGAGGTACTTTGAAATTGACACTTGAGAGGTACACTGGAAGTGTACTCGAGAAATGCACTGAGAGTAGCGTGCTAACGCACTTTGCACCACTGGGTGGCACTTGGAATACACAGATAGTGGCGTATGGATGCGCTTTTGCACCACAGGATGGCACTCGAGGGATATACAGGTAGTGGCGTGCAGATACACTTTTGCACTACGGGATGGCATTCGAGTGCTTCTGAAAGCTCATTAGATACAGTATTTGTCATTGCTGTCTCTGACCATTTTAGATCTTTTTAGTTCTATATTCAGAGGTCAGAGGGTGTTCTCACAGATTGTTAGGTCATTTGTTCTGATATATGTTCTTTTAACATAACCTTTACACACTGCTCTGTAAAAAGACCACAAAGTCCAGAAATAAAGACTATGTTTCAATGCTAGCGATGCATACAGTAGCTGAGCACATTCAAACCATTTCACATTATAAGCCAAAAGGTTTAATTAACAATTGCTTTCATTTGCAATTGTATAATATCAAGTAATGTTGGCTTAATGATGATATTAGTGAATAAGAGAGCTTCTGGTAAATGCTGTTTATCTCTTCCACAATCATTTAGAAGAAATAATTACATTAACAGAGTAGGGCTATAAAGTAACATTAGAATCATAATTATATCTGCTGGGGGTTTAGTAATAGCAAGCAATTTACAGTAATTGGCTTATGCACTTTACATCTTTTTATTTTCACTTGTGCCTTTGTTTGTGTGTGTGTGTGTGTGTGTGTGTGTTTGTGTCAATTTAATTCCATGTAATGTACTCGCTGGTGCACGTCATCGCGTCAACAGGCGAGTTTGACGGTAGCCCGAATTCGCATAAGGGTGCTCGCAGCCCCATAGGGCTCCAAGCTAAATTATACATATTTGAGCTCGGAGCAGGCCACAAAGGGTGCGAAGTGCAGTGCCGTTGCTGACATTTTAATGCCGTTGCAACTCGCACCCTTCGCATGTAATTGGATTGATTATTTAGTTAATTGAATGCAAAAATCTGTCAGCAGTATTTAAATCTACATATTTTGTATATGATTAGTCAATAAACTTAATTACACTGACCGCAAAACACCACTTACACCAAAGGTGGGCAAAATACTGCCCGCATGCAAATGTGTGCTTCCCACTTTTCCACATCTTGTATGCAACCCATACCTCCCAGCTCCACTAAATCAGAACTCGATGAATTTGAGTGTGGCTTAGGTTCTACAGGTGAAATCTGTAAACACGTATGACCAGATAGTTGGGATGCTGGCGCTTACAATGCCGGCACCAGAAATCCCGCCACCTGTCAGAATCCCGGTGCCGGCATCCTGACCGCCAGCATCCTGACATTAAGAACTGGGGTTAGGGGGAGGGTTAGTTTTAGGAGTTAGGATTAGGCACTAGGGGGAGGGTTAAGCACTAAGGGGAGAGGGTTAGGTTTAGGGTGTGGGTTGGAAGGTTAGGTTTAGGCATGAGGGAGGGATGGTTAGGTTTAGGCAGTGGGGAGGGAGGGATAGGGAGAGGGTTAGGATACTGACAGACAGGTGTTGGTATCCTAAACCTGTCGTGTTTTCTGCATTCATCAACTGCATGTCGAAGATATCAGCGGCTGTGGCAGTTCAACTTCAAACATGACACAGCTAGGAAAGAAAATGGCACTGCAGTGGCAGACAGGATGGCAGTTTAATAAACTATAAGACCCCATAGAAAGAACTAAATCAGAGGTCTGAGGGAGATGGAGTATGTATGCAGTTGAAGGTAGGGAATGGAAAGAAGGATTGATTCATTGTAAATTTTATTTATTTTTGTGTTCCAATGCAAATTTATGAGGGAGGAGGGAAGAGTAGTTATAATTATTAGAAAAATCAGATCAGAGAAGTGGAAAGGATTTTTGAAAAACAAGCATTCAAAATCTCAAGGAATGTTGATTGATTGTTTATTACAACTAGGTGAACATGTCCCATGTTTTACCCACAGAATTGGGTCCATATTTTGTATTTATGTTTTTAAATTAAAGGGGAATGCAGGAGATGCTGTCTGTTGGCAAAAAATATAACTTCCAATATGGCACATCTAGGAAACAGAATGGCACTTCGATGGCAGTCAGGATTTCAGTTTAATAAACTATAAAAAAGAGTTTGTACCCTTATGTTGTATATCAAACAGGACATGCACAGTTTAAAAAACCAGTCACTTCAGCGACAAGGAATGGTGCTTGTGGCTGAAGTGATTGATTTGTTTGGGCCCCAACAAAACAAGCTACCAATAGGCAGCTGGCAATTATCACTATGTACAAAATGGCTCTACAGAGGCAAGATGTCATTGCCATTATCATCCTCAACCTAATCAGTGAGTACATCATTTTCTTCACACAATATTAATTTGACCCCTCTGGAATCCACCATTACAGGTGCCTCTAGACTTTGATGTAATTGTCAGTAAAGGTCTTCCTTGTTGAATTTGTAGTTCATTATGATTAACATCATCTTTTCCAAATTTTGATGAAGTAGCCTCCTATGCCAATTGCTGACAAGTTTCCCGGCTGTGCTGAAAACTCTTTCTGAGCACACACTGGAGGGTAGGCAGCCTAAGTAAAGCATAGCCAGTTTGTGCAAAGGCCTCCAAGTTGCCTTTATTCTTGCCAGTAGACCAGTGTCACAAATTTTAGGCAATACTTTTAGAATGGACCAAATGTCTAAATGTTGTGTTGACTTATCAGCATCACCAGTGGTTCTCTTAGGAAAGCTGAGTTTTTTTTACAGCTGCCGCAGTTGCCAAAGAAACTGAAGGGACATTGCCGCGTCATGTGCCATTTGAGCTGACAAAGTGATCACCAACAGCTCTTTGCATCGCTTTAGATCTGTGTCCATTGGAAAGAAAGACATCATGTACAACTTAAATCTAGGATCAAGCACAGTTGCAAAAATGTATTGATCTAAATTTATGATGCTGACAACCCTTGGATCCTGGCGAAGTGAATAGAGGTCTTGATCTACAAGTCCTATACTTAGCGGAATCACTACGTTTCAGCTCCTCATTCAGTTTCTCAAGCTTCTTTTCCAAAAGTCTAAGGCGGTCATTCAGACCCACTCGCGAGTGGCAGTACGCTCACAAGTGGGTCGATGTACCCCACTGCGCATGCACACGACGGAGGGAGCTCCGTCGTGCGCATGCGCGAGACCCGGCGAGCGACGGGCTTTCCATCGCTCGGGGTCTCGCACCAAAGGGGGCGTGCTGTCAATGTTGATTGACAGCACGCCCCCTTTGGTGGGCATGCCGGGGGCGTGCCTGCCAGACGGGGGCGTTCCCATGGGAACGCCTACCGTCTGAAGCCGGCCCCACTGACATCACTAGTGATGTCAATGGGAGTGATTTTGGCTCTGATAGAGCCAAAATCACTCCAGGGCTTGTGGTTGGGAAACCCGACCGCAGGGTTTCCCTCGCAAGTCCATCTTTTTGCACGCTCGTATATGCTGTGGGTGGTGACCCACAGCTATACGAGCGTCCAGGAGGACGCTCCATTTTAATGGAGGAGGGCCCTGATTCAGAGCGAGCGCTCTGGTCAGAGCGTCCAGCTCTGAATCAGGCCCTAAATAAGGAAATCACCTCACTGAAGCTGGCAGTGTCTGAACTCACTTCACAGGTGACAACTTTCGAAGGGTTTCTGTACCTTGCATAACACGGAAAGTATTCTCCACTGCACTGGAGTAAGGTACATTTTCCCTTTGTCATGGTTAGTTGTGTAGCTTTGGATGGCTTTTTCTGTTCCTCCATCCCCTGAAGCATATAAAGGGTGGAATTCTATCTTGTTACTACCTCTTGCTTCAGCTGGTGGCAGGACAAATTAGACTATTCTTGCAGCTGCTGCAATCTTCTACATGCAGCTGCTGAATGACAAAAATGAACCAAAATTTTTGGTGCCACATACAGCATCTCCTGCATGGCCCTGTAATTTAAAAAAAAAATCTGCACCACCAAATTTAATGTGTGAGCAAAACATGGGACTTGTTCGAAATCACTCAGCTGTAATGCTCTCACAATATTTGTGGCATTGTCAAAAATCACAAATACCGAGGAGATGTCACTGACCATGCACAGGAGAGCGCATCGTCAATGACATACTATAGTGCGTACACACTGGATGATTTAACGAATTTGTCATAACGAATAGCATTTGGGTTTTCCCAAGTAGGCCCATACCACATACAAATACTTGGATGGAGGCACTGATCTTATATAAGGGTATACCACTTAATGGGCATTTAAGGGTGAGTACATCATAGACATTAAGGGAGTTGGTAACCTGTTGTCCCTTTAGTAAATTGGGGTTACATTTCGATAGTTTTGCTGATAAAGTATTCATTGGTCGGTATTCAATTGTTATAGCACGCCCGATCTCCCTTCTAAAGTAACGGGAGATTACGGGGCGCTATTCAATTGTTGCTGATTTTCACGCTGATCGTGCCCATAGTGGTCGTGTTTAGCCACGTAAAACGGTTATCCCCTGACCAAAGTACTGGGTGCAATTGCGAAAAGTGCTGTTTGAGACCCCAAACAGTTCACTTTTTGCTCACTTCAGCTGGCACCCCCCTGGGGCTGCAAGCTGAATTGGTGCACCGGTAGCTGATCGCACCCGACAGGAGCAACAATTGAATAGCTCTTGTCGGGCGCGTAAGGGGGGCGAAACAATTGAATAACGCCCATTGTTGGCAATATTGAACTAGCAAAGCCTTTCTGGCTAAAGTAAAGTCATACTGCCTGAATCCTCATAGGCTTCAGCTCAACCTTTACCAAATCTGCGCATGTGTAAACATCAGGTCAATTTGCAGGCATGGGAGGGCTCATTAAAGTCCCCTGTCCCTTTTCCAATGTGTAAAATTCTTTGCATCTTATGCAGTTGGATGCAGTTATGTATGTGTATGCTGGGCTGTAAATATCAGAAGAAAATGTGTGTCTCCACAAATGTTATATGTATCAGCAGCATGAAGGTACATTTGAAATTAATCTTAATTCGGTATATAGGCCAGTCACCATCATCAAGTTGATAATGATGTCTGGCATTTAAATATTACAAAAATAGGTAGGCAATAAAAATTATATATCTGGTTTCAGCAGTTGCCGGGGGAACAAATAGTATGGTTAACCCTTGCAGATGCAACTAGCACAAGGGTATTACAGGATGGGCTGGTCATAATATAACTGTAAGGCCCTCATGTTGTGTGGTCCCCATGATATACTGGTACAGTATTAGTGGGGTGAGATGTTTTAATGGGCTGAGATGTATAGAAATGCCTCAATCTACCACTGTTTCTATCCAAGCCTCTGTTCAGAATTCTGACATGTAGTATTCTTTTGTATTTTACATTTTTTGTGTTTTGGGGGCTAGCTATGGAGAGAGGAAGGAGAAGGAGAGTGCTGGCAGTGATAATGTGGAGCAGGATGAAAGGGTTGTAGAACAGGAAGTGGCACAGGAGATGGGTGATGAGTTGAGAGCATACTTGCCGAATATCTGGCTGTTGCTTCCGGGAGGGAGCAGCCAGATCAGCTTGACTCTGGGGGGGCGTGGCCAGCAAATGGGGATGCGGCGGTCAGACGACAATAGTTTGCGGGCATGGTGTGGGCGGAGCCACGTGATTGCGTCATTTTGGTCCCGCCCCCGCTACACACTGCCGATATTACAGGCAGTGTGAAGCAGGGGGTGGGGCCAAAATGATGCGATTCAGTGTAAATTGCGTCACAGGCCCCCCGCTGCCACGGATTATCTTGTAATTGTGGTGGGGGGCAGGAGAGGTCGGCAGCTGCCGGGAGACTTGCCTGCCTTCCCGTGAGGTCGGGAGCCGTACCCGATTTTCAGGAGGCTCCCGACCAAATCGGGAGGGTAGGCAAGTGTGGTTGAGAGTAGACAGGTTCTGTTGAAAGTGACAAGGTGGTCAAAATCAAGTATGTTAGTTTCTCACATGGGGTAGCTTTACTAAGCTTTTAAAAGATATAAAGTGGAGAGAGATAAAGTACCAACCAATCAGCTCCTGTCATTTTTCAAACACAGGGGTGTATGTACTAAGCCTTGGAGTGAGATAAAATGGAGATAAAGTACCAACCAATGAATCAGCTTCTGTCACTTTACAGGCTGTGTTTGGAAGGGATGGTGCGGGGCTGCCGCCATCCCTGAAAATGGAGGTGTGTACGCCTCGTTTTCCGGGAGTGGCTAGCACAGGATCTGCGTTGATCAGCGCAGTGTCCCGGGCTCGCAAGCCAGGCAGCCTGAATAAGCTGAGGCTAACTCAGCTGGCCGGAGGCACGGAGCCGTCTACCATCGCGACCATCGACCACCGATAGTCGCGATGGTGATCCCAGCCTACGACCTCTGTCGCTCTGTCATACACCTCCTGCTGCATTTGCATTATTGCAAGGATCCCAATTGCAAAGCTGTCTGTGTGCAAGTTTGCAATTGCGATCCTTGCTGGATCAGGCCCATAAACCCCAAAGTCTGTATAGTGACAGTTAGGAGCTGATTGGTTGGTACTTTATCTCCATCAATGTTATCGCTCTCCAAGGCTTAGTACAACAAGTTGGTGAATATAGCTATGATTTCACCCATAAATGTCTAAACGCATATGTTGGGGTTGGGGGGAATATGTATGATTTGTTTTCTTTAACATTAATAAAATACAATAAATTTGTATAAATCAATGCAAACAGACTGACAAACATAAGCACAGGAATATGCCATATATTTGGTGTTGTACAGTATGTATTTTCTGCACAGTGAATATATTGATAGTAATCTGCATCATAACGTAATAGTATTATTGTCTCATGGGAAAATCCACAGGTTCCGTTTGCAGACAATCCCCCACAACTGCAATGAAGTGAAGTATGTCCACTTATTAAAAAGGCAATGTCATCAACATGTGAGCAACAAAGAAATCCTTACACATATGTTTACATTTACATCATGGCAACATTATAAGAAAGAAATGTGGTTCTTCAAAGGCGCTGGAAGTCTCTATAATAGCATTAATAATATAGACTTTGTGGTTCTATAATCAAAAGCTGCATCTATTAAGGACTAAATTGCCATCCCTTTCAATTAAAGATGCTCCAAAAAAACACAGACCAAAGGCAAGTGCTGTGTAACTATTCCACACTCAGTTTAATAATCAAGCAACCACTAGAACGATGGCTGCATTCACACAACTCTTGGACTTAGTTACATATCAAATGTTTACTCCTCATATAACATATTAAAACAAAAAACAAACCATACTGTACATAAAACTCAGCAAGCGCAAGAATGTATCTTCGCTCTAGACTGACCTTACAAGTCTTCAGTAGAAATCAGGTGCTAAATGTAAAATAACACAAATTATTATATTAGTAACAAAAACATTTCCAATAATATAATTCACTTTAGCAGTCAATTGTCTGCAAACTTATCCATGGAGAACTCCTCCCATAAGCAAAGTAAAAGTTGTTAATTGTAGCGATGATTTGCAGGATAGCCAATAACTATCCACATTAGGTGGTGTTTTAAGATAGGAGAGGGCCCATGTGCAGACTCAGTGTGGGCCCCCTCCTCTCTGGCAGTACAGAAGATTTTGGCTTGGTGCGAGAATCTACTATTAATGTGCGGTGACATCTCTACTGTGCATGTGCAAGACGCTTGGAAAATGGACGCCATTTTCCCTGTGATTTTTGCTGCTCTGCGCCGCCGGCCCAGGTATACATTGTAATGTAAATAAAAAGTGTGGTGGTCGCTCACATCAGCTTAATGATATTGCACAGGTGCTTGAAAAGGGCGGGTACACTGAACCACAGAAAAAAAGGGATATTCCCTCCAGCACACTGCAGCAATATCAACAAAAATACTTGAATCCTACATGATAATAGAAATTCAGAGGTATTAGTTGCATACATTTGCAAATATATGATTAAGCGCCGGGCCAACGTCAAGGCTCCTCTATACCGGCGTCCCTAACATTAAGGGGTTCACGTCCGAGGCATAGGGCACCCTAAAAGAATCAAGCCAAGGACCATCCCCAGGGCATCACACAAAAAAGGGAAAAAAGGTGATAGTGAAGTGTAAAGTATAGGTGTGTTAATATAATGAGAAATAATTAAAATTCCATAAATAATGAACAAACAAATAGAAAGGTGATGAAAAAGTATCTATGTGAATTAAGTGGTGATGCCCTGAAAAAGGCCCAGCCAGAGCAACTCTGGGGGCCCCACGCCCAAATGCTCATCCCAAAATAATTATTGCTACCTAATAGTAGCACCCACTCTGGGTCATATAATTACAAAATAATGTACTGCATAATAACAACACATGTATAAGTCGAGAGCTGACTCACCTAGGAGGTACCCCAGAAACCTCCAAATGGCTCTATGCTGACCAGCACATCCTCCCAATGCTGGCTCCCTTCATGCCTCTCAGAACTGCAAATAAAAAGTGTGGTGGTCGCTCACATCAGCTTAATGATGCTTCCTTGCTGCTAAATCCAAGGGCCACTACTCTCTGCTCATTCTCCTTGACCTTTCTGCTGCTTTTGACACTGTGGACCACCCTCTCCTTCTGCAAATCCTTCACTCACTTGGTCTGCGTGACACTGCCCTCTCCTGGCTAGCCTCCTACCTCTCTGACCGATCCTTCTCTGTCTCCTCTCATGACTCCTCTTCTCCCCCACAGCCTCTTGCAGTGGGTGTTCCCCAAGGTTCTGTTCTTGGACCTCTCCTTTTCTCACTTTATACATCCTCACTAGGTGAACTAAATCAGCTCTTTTGACCTCCAATATCATCTCTATGCTGATGATGCTCAGATCTACCTTTCCTCCCCTGACCTCTCTCCCTCTCTCCTCACTCGTGTCTCCAACTGTGTCTCTGCCATTTCTTCCTGGATGTCCCAGCGATTTCTTAAACTTAATATGTCTAAGACTGAGCTTATCATCTTCCCTCCCCCCTACATAACCACACTTCCCACCATTTCTTTATCAATTGATGGCACAACTATCTCCTCTAGCCCCAAAGTGCGCTGTCTTGGAGTTATCCTGGACTCCTCCCTCTCCTTCAAACCACATATCCAGAATCTCTCACAGTCCTGTCTTAAAAATATTTCCAAGATTAGACCCTTTCTCACCCAGGATGCCACTAAAACCCTCATACACTCATTGGCCATCTCCAGATTGGACTACTGTAACCTTCTCCTATCTGGCCTCCCCAAATCCCTTCTCTCCCCTCTCCAGTCTGTCCTCAATGCTGCTGCTCGGCTCATCTTTCTCTCAAAACGCTCTGCATCTGCCTCCCCTCTCCTACAAGCCCTCCACTGGCTCCCCTTCCCCTTTAGAATGCAATTTAAGGTTCTCACACTCACTTACAAAGCCCTCAGCCATTCCTCTCCTATTTACATCTCTGATCTCATCTCCCTTCACTCTCCTGTCCGCCCTCTTCGTTCAACAAATGCACGCCGCCTCTCATGCCAATTGATTACTTCCTCCCACTCCCACCTACAAGATTTTGCCTGCGCTGCTCCCCACCTTTGGAACTCTCTCCCGCTTCCCATCAGACTCTCCACCTCTCTACAATCCTTCAAACGTGCTCTCAAGACTCACTATTTCATCAAAGCCTTCCAGCTCTCATCTTAACTTGCTGCTACATACTCCTCTCTCCCTGCCTACCCTATCTGTTTCACCCCTGTCTGTCCCTCCCACTTAGAATGTAAGCTCCTATGAGCAGGACCCTCTACCCTCTTGTACATCTCCTTACTATACCTTCATCTACTTCTTACTCTCTACCAGGGCACCTAACACTTGATTGCTTTGCATTGTTGCTTATCTGGGTGTTATGGTCGTGAATGTAGCAATGTATATTATCAAAGTCCTGTAATGTATTGTACTGTACTGTAAGTCACTGTAAATTAATCTATTTGTTTATGTACTTTGAAAGGCACTGCGGAACACTTGTGGCGCCATATAAATAAACGATAATAATAATAATAATAATAATAATGATATTGCACAGGTGTTGTAAAGGGCGGGGTTTACACTGAACCACAGAAAAAAGGGATATTCCCTCCAGCACACTGCAGCAATGTCAACAAAATTACTTGAATCTTACATGATAATATAAATTCAGAGGTATTAGTTGCATACATTTGCAAATATATGAATAAGTGCCGGGCCAAAGTCAAGGCTTCTCTATTCCGACATCCCTAACATTAAGGGGTTCACGTCCGAGGCATAGGGCACCCCAAAAGAATCCAGCCAAGGACCATCCCCAGGGCATCACACGGAAAAGGGAAAAAAGGTGATAGTGAAGTGTAAAGTATAGATGTGTAAAGATAATCAATAAGTGTTAATATAATGAGACAGAATTAAAATTACATAAATAATGAACAAACAAATAGAAAGGTAATGAAAAAGTATCTATGTGAATTAAGTGGTGATGCCCTGAAAAAGGCCCAGCCAGAGCAACTCTGGGGGCCCCACGCCCAAATGCTCATCCCAAAATAATTATTGCTACCTAATAGTAGCACCCACTCTGGGTCATATAATTACAAAAAAATGTACTGCATAATAACAACACTTGTATAAGTCGAGAGCTGACTCACCTAGGAGGTACCCCAGAAACCTCCAAATGGCTCTATGCAGACCAGCACATCCTCCCAATGCTGGCTCCCTTCATGCCTCTCAGAACTGCAAATAAAAAGTGTGGTGGTCGCTCACATCAGCTTAATGATGCTTCCTTGCTGCTAAATCCAAGGGTCACTACTCTCTGCTCATTCTCCTTGACCTTTCTGCTGCTTTTGACACTGTGGACCACCCTCTCCTTCTGCAAATCCTTCACTCACTTGGTCTGCGTGACACTGCCCTCTCCTGGCTAGCCTCCTACCTCTCTGACCGATCCTTCTCTGTCTCCTCTCATGACTCCTCTTCTCCCCCACAGCCTCTTGCAGTGGGTGTTCCCCAAGGTTCTGTTCTTGGACCTCTCCTTTTCTCACTTTATACATCCTCACTAGGTGAACTAAATCAGCTCTTTTGACCTCCAATATCATCTCTATGCTGATGATGCTCAGATCTACCTTTCCTCCCCTGACCTCTCTCCCTCTCTCCTCACTCGTGTCTCCAACTGTGTCTCTGCCATTTCTTCCTGGATGTCCCAGCGATTTCTTAAACTTAATATGTCTAAGACTGAGCTTATCATCTTCCCTCCCCCCTACATAACCACACTTCCCACCATTTCTTTATCAATTGATGGCACAACTATCTCCTCTAGCCCCAAAGTGCGCTGTCTTGGAGTTATCCTGGACTCTTCCCTCTCCTTCAAACCACATATCCAGAATCTCTCACAGTCCTGTCTTAAAAATATTTCCAAGATTAGACCCTTTCTCACCCAGGATGCCACTAAAACCCTCATACACTCATTGGTCATCTCCAGATTGGACTACTGTAACCTTCTCCTATCTGGCCTCCCCAAATCCCTTCTCTCCCCTCTCCAGTCTGTCCTCAATGCTGCTGCTCGGCTCATCTTTCTCTCAAAACGCTCTGCATCTGCCTCCCCTCTCCTACAAGCCCTCCACTGGCTCCCCTTCCCCTTTAGAACGCAATTTAAGGTTCTCACACTCACTTACAAAGCCCTCAGCCATTCCTCTCCTATTTACATCTCTGATCTCATCTCCCTTCACTCTCCTGTCCGCCCTCTTCATTCAACAAATGCACGCCGCCTCTCATGCCAATTGATTACTTCCTCCCACTCCCGCCTACAAGATTTTGCCCGCGCTGCTCCCCACCTTTGGAACTCTCTCCCGCTTCCCATCAGACTCTCCACCTCTCTACAATCCTTCAAATGTGCTCTCAAGACCCACTATTTCATCAAAGCCTTCCAGCTCTCAACTTAACTTGCTGCTACATACTCCTCTCTCCCTGCCTACCCTATCTGTTTCACCCCTGTCTGTCCCTCCCCCTTAGAATGTAAGCTCCTATGAGCAGGGCCCTCTACCCTCTTGTGCATCTCCTTACTATACCTTCATCTACTTCTTACTCTCTACCAGGGCACCTAACACTTGATTGCTTTGCATTGCTGCTTATCTGGGTGTTATGGTCGTGAATGTAGCAATGTATATTATCCATGTCCTGTAATGTATTGTACTGTACTGTAAGTCACTGTAAATCAATCTATTTGTTTATGTACTTTGTAAGGCGCTGCGGAACACTTGTGGCGCCATATACATAAACGATAATAATAATAATAATAATGATATTGTACAGGTGTTGTAAAGGGCGGGGTTTACACTGAACCACAGAAAAAAAGGGATATTCCCTCCAGCACACTGCAGCAATATCAACAAAAATACTTGAATCCTACATGATAATATAAATTCAGAGGTATTAGTTGCATACATTTGCAAATATATGATTAAGTGCCGGGCCAACGTCAAGGCTAGTCTATTCTGACATCCCTAACATTAAGGGGTTCACGTCCGAGGCATAGGGCACCCCAAAAGAATCCAGCCAAGGACCATCCCCAGGGCATCACACGGAAAAGGGAAAAAAGGTGATAGTGAAGTGTAAAGTATAGATGTGTAAAGATAATCAATAAGTGTTAATATAATGAGACAGAATTAAAATTACATAAATAATGAACAAACAAATAGAAAGGTGATGAATAAGTATCTATGTGAATTAAGTGGTGATGCCCTGAAAAAGGCCCAGCCAGAGCAACTCTGGGGGCCCCACGCCCACACGCTCACCCCAAAATAATTATTGCTACCTAATAGTAGCACCCACTCTGGGTCAAATAATTACAAAATAATGTACTGCATAATAACAACACATGTATAAGTCGAGAGCTGACTCACCTAGGAGGTACCCCAGAAACCTCCAAATGGCTCTATGCAGACCAGCACATCCTCCCAATGCTGGCTCCCTTCATGCCTCTCAGAACTGCAAATAAAAAGTGTGGTGGTCGCTCACATCAGCTTAATGATGCTTCCTTGCTGCTAAATCCAAGGGCCACTACTCTCTGCTCATTCTCCTTGACCTTTCTGCTGCTTTTGACACTGTGGACCACCCTCTCCTTCTGCAAATCCTTCACTCACTTGGTCTGCGTGACACTGCCCTCTCCTGGCTAGCCTCCTACCTCTCTGACCGATCCTTCTCTGTCTCCTCTCATGACTCCTCTTCTCCCCCACAGCCTCTTGCAGTGGGTGTTCCCCAAGGTTCTGTTCTTGGACCTCTCCTTTTCTCACTTTATACATCCTCACTAGGTGAACTAAATCAGCTCTTTTGACCTCCAATATCATCTCTATGCTGATGATGCTCAGATCTACCTTTCCTCCCCTGACCTCTCTCCCTCTCTCCTCACTCGTGTCTCCAACTGTGTCTCTGCCATTTCTTCCTGGATGTCCCAGCGATTTCTTAAACTTAATATGTCTAAGACTGAGCTTATCATCTTCCCTCCCCCCTACATAACCACACTTCCCACCATTTCTTTATCAATTGATGGCACAACTATCTCCTCTAGCCCCAAAGTGCGCTGTCTTGGAGTTATCCTGGACTCCTCCCTCTCCTTCAAACCACATATCCAGAATCTCTCACAGTCCTGTCTTAAAAATATTTCCAAGATTAGACCCTTTCTCACCCAGGATGCCACTAAAACCCTCATACACTCATTGGTCATCTCCAGATTGGACTACTGTAACCTTCTCCTATCTGGCCTCCCCAAATCCCTTCTCTCCCCTCTCCAGTCTGTCCTCAATGCTGCTGCTCGGCTCATCTTTCTCTCAAAACGCTCTGCATCTGCCTCCCCTCTCCTACAAGCCCTCCACTGGCTCCCCTTCCCCTTTAGAACGCAATTTAAGGTTCTCACACTCACTTACAAAGCCCTCAGCCATTCCTCTCCTATTTACATCTCTGATATCATCTCCCTTCACTCTCCTGTCCGCCCTCTTCGTTCAACAAATGCACGCCGCCTCTCATGCCAATTGATTACTTCCTCCCACTCCCGCCTACAAGATTTTGCCTGCGCTGCTCCCCACCTTTGGAACTCTCTCCCGCTTCCCATCAGACTCTCCACCTCTCTACAATCCTTCAAACGTGCTCTCAAGACCCACTATTTCATCAAAGCCTTCCAGCTCTCATTTTAACTTGCTGTTACATACTCCTCTCTCCCTGCCTACCCTATCTGTTTCACCCCTGTTTGTCCCTCCCCCTTAGAATGTAAGCTCCTATGAGCAGGGCCCTCTACCCTCTTGTGCATCTCCTTACTATACCTTCATCTACTTCTTACTCTCTACCAGGGCACCTAACACTTGATTGCTTTGCATTGTTGCTTATCTGGGTGTTATGGTCGTGAATGTAGCAATGTATATTATCCATGTCCTGTAATGTATTGTACTGTACTGTAAGTCACTGTAAATCAATCTATTTGTTTATGTACTTTGTAAGGCGCTGTGGAACACTTGTGGCGCCATATACATAAACGATAATAATAATAATAATAATGATATTGTACAGGTGTTGTAAAGGGCGGGGTTTACACTGAACCACAGAAAAAAAGGGATATTCCCTCCAGCACACTGCAGCAATATCAACAAAAATACTTGAATCCTACATGATAATATAAATTCAGGGGTATTAGTTGCATACATTTGCAAATATATGATTAAGTGCCGGGCCAACGTCAAGGCTCCTCTATTCTGACATCCCTAACATTAAGGGGTTCACGTCTGAGGCATAGGGCACCCCAAAAGAATCCAGCCAAGGACCATCCCCAGGGCATCACACGGAAAAGGGAAAAAAGGTGATAGTGAAGTGTAAAGTATAGATGTGTAAAGATAATCAATAAGTGTTAATATAATGAGACAGAATTAAAATTACATAAATAATGAACAAACAAATAGAAAGGTGATGAATAAGTATCTATGTGAATTAAGTGGTGATGCCCTGAAAAAGGCCCAGCCAGAGCAACTCTGGGGGCCCCACGCCCACACGCTCACCCCAAAATAATTATTGCTACCTAATAGTAGCACCCACTCTGGGTCATATAATTACAAATTAAGGTACTGCATTATAACAGCACATGTATAAGCTGAGAGCTGACTTATACTGTCATGTAACCTGAAGAAAGCACTGTGAGACTTTGATTCATGCACAATTTACTGATAATTGCTCAACTGTGAAAATATTGGCATTGCTTACGTTCCTGAATCAGACCCTTAGGAGTATATTTACTAAAGTGGCGGTTTTTAGAAGTGGAAATGTTGTTCATAGCAACTAATCAGATTCTAGCTATTATCTTCAAGAAGGTGCTAGATAAATGTTAAGGACCCCTAGTGTAGGTGCTGTTGCTAGGTATCAGGTTGTTTGTTGTAACATGTGTGAAATCAGGGCCGGACTGGCCATCGGGCAGTTCTGGCAAATGCCAGAAGGGCCGATGGCCAAATGGGCCGGTCCAGTCAGACACGCCGAGCAGCATTCCCCTCCAGCTCAATCACTGTTCCTCCTCGTTCACTAGCGGCCCGCCCCTCCTCTCACTCACAGTGGTGCGGCCTGCGTGACGTCCCAGTGGCTCCTTTTGCGGAATGACATTTGAAACATCATGCTGTTGCCGCCGCTGAGGAGCCACGAGCGGCGCGAAGAGAAGCTGGGGCCAGGAGTGGACAGGATGCGAGAAGACATAGAAGGTGAGTGGGGCCGGCAGAGACTGGGCGATCAGGCACCAGTGGGAGTTGCTACCATACATACAGGGGAGGGGGGGGAATGAGTGAGGTTGACACAGGACAGGGAGCTGTGGCTATAGGGGGGGATCATCTGCTGGGAGAGGAGACAGGAGAGGGAGCTGCTGTTATAGGGGGGGGAATCATCTGCTGGGAGAGGAGACAGGACAGGGAGCTGCTGCTATAGGGAGGGGGATCATCTGCTGGGAGAGGAGACAGGAAAGGGAGCTGCCGCTATATGGGGTGGATCATCTGCTGGGAGAGGTGACACAGGATGGGGAGCTGCTGCTATAGGGGGGGGGAATCATCTACTGGGAGAGGAGACACAGGACAGGGAGCTGCTGCTATAGGAAAGGGGGGATCATCTGCTGGGAGAGGAGACACAAGACAGGGATCTGCTGCTATATGGGGGGGATCATCTGCTGGGAGAGGAGACAGGACAGGGAGCTGCTGCTATAGGGATGGGGGGTATCTTGTGGGAGAGGAGACACAGGACAGGGAGCTGGTACAATAGGATGGGGGGGATCATCTTGTGGGAGAGGAGCCACAGGACAGGGAGCTTCTGATATAGGATGGGGGTCATCTGGTGGGAGAGGAGACACAGGACGGAGCTGCTGTTATAAGGATGGGGTTGGTCTAGAATGAGATACTTCACAGGACCTTTGACGTCACAACAATGTGACCGGTGACCAAAGGGGGAGGGGAAGGTTTAGAACAGGGGCCTAAAGTGTTTGCTCGTCATACTTTGGGCACGGTTTATATCTCCTCTCTATGCACATGTGTCTAGTAAAACTGGTAGCGGTCCGGCCCTGTCATAACGGTCACGTGGTTATGACATCAGAGGTCCTTTCTTCAAGTTGGATCTAGCAACAACCGACGAGGGAGGGGGTATAATATGGTGGGAGAGGAGACACAGGGCAGAGAGCTGCTGCTAGAGGGATGGGGGGTTTACTCTGGTGGGAATGGAGAGACACAGGGAGATGCTGCTAGGAGGACATATTGGGGGGGTCGAAGCTGCTGGTCAGAGAAGAGTCATATACACACTTCATGTGTTTTAAAGGGGCATTACTGTGTGTGGTATAATGTGTGTTAAGGGGCATTACTGTGTGGCATAATGTGTTTTAAAATGCATAATGTGTGGAGACCTGACCATCGAAACCGGTTACACTCCCTTCCCAGGCAGAGGACACAGAGCTGGTATCCTGTGGACAGTGAGGGGTGTTTCAACCAGGCGCAGCTCCAGTCCGCACAGTCAGCGTCTGTGTCCTTGTCTGGAGTCCCTGCTTCTCGACCCCCCCAGTCAACCTCGTATTCCACCTTGATCACCCCGGGCAATGGACGCTTCACTGTGGCATCACAAGGACTAACAGCATCTAGAGGGGTGAGTAGCGGGACAACGCTCCGGCTCCACACCGAAGTTCTCCAAGTACTGACTCATACTATTCTGTGCATCACCGTTCTATTTACATTAAACATACTGGGGTGGACTATAATCTACAGCGACTCCAGTGCTATATTTAAATATTAATTTGTTTTTGTTTCCTACTCTGAACATGTATCCTACAGTTTATTGTTTTTAGTCACGACCATTGAACACTCCCTATTTACCCCTGACCTGATCTGATATGTAGTTTCAGTTTATCATGTCAGATTTGTAAATGTGTCTTGAGATTTGATTGCATAAAAGTTTCATCATTATACAATTTTGTAATAACCCTTTTTTTTGGTCAATTACAGAGCTGACATGACAGGCCATCTAGCTGCATAGCATACTTCTTGTACATATACAGTAGGGAGGGCACCCTTCTTTGTAGATGCAGCACACCCCACCTATTACATCAATCCCATGTGCGCAGTGTTATTACTCATTGTTTTCCAGAATGTGTTTTAAGGGGCATTCCTGTGTGGCATAATGTGTTTTAAGGGGTATTCCTTTGTCTGGCATAATGTGCTTTAAGGGGCATTCCTGTGTGTGGCATAAGGTGTTTTAAGGGGTATTCCTGTGTCTGACATAATGTGTTTTAAGGAGTACTACTGTGTGGCATAACGTGAAAGGGCTCTGTGTGGCATAATGTGAATAAGGGACACTACTGTGTAGTGTAATTTCAATTGGAGGTACTATTGTGTGGTCATGCCCCTTCCCAGCGAGACCAAACCTGTATTTTTCGGGGCGCCCCTACGGTGCACACTCTCCCTGCTCCAATTGTGGATAGCAGCACCAATGTTCTTTACGTACACAGGTCTACGGCTTTGGTGGCACACGTGTCATCCTCTGTATTCAGCACCCCTGCATTAAAAATTCCTACCGTGATACTATCTAATCTTATACAATTGCTAAGCTAGGGCTTGGTCAATTGGGAAAATGCCTTCCCTGATCCTTGTGTGTAACCTACACCAAATGAAGTGCCAGCTTTACCTAACAGAACGAACCAAATACCAAATGTCTGACTATGGCACATGTTTGAATCCCCTGCAGAATGTCTCCTGTTGTGTGTATTTTAATACAGAGAATAATGTATACTTATATGGTGTTCTAATATTAATTATATTTGTAACAGCATAGAATAAGAAGTGGGAGGAGTCAGGAATAGTAAGGGGAGGAGTCTGTCAGGAGCCATGTGTTCATTTTAGTCCCAGTCCGGCCCTGTGTGAAATACATTTAAAAATGCTAAATGGCAATGAACCAAATTAGTTTCCAAGTTATAAATTGAATAATGATATGGGTGATGATAATTGTATTTTATAGTATGTGTCACAATCATAGAAATGTTGTTGCTAATTCATATGAGTATGACTTTTATGTACCTAGTTGCATTTTACTGTGTCATTTTTTTAAGTGTTTACATTTCTGTGAACTATAGCTGAGGACACAGTTGAAATTCACAGAACAGTACTACATAGACATCAGTTGTGAGCCTGATAAAAATGTACTCCCCTACCCTGTGCTTAGCAAACTACCCTATAATTTGTACATACCAAATAAGTAACAGCCAACAGAATACTTACTGAGGTTTCTTTAATTAAAAATTCAAAGAAGGCCCACCCAGCCTAAATGGTTATTTAAATGGACTCTATAATTTGCTGAGTTGCGCAGATATGTACCCAACAGTAATGCAGTAATGCTATATAAGATTATACTGTGGCCTCCCATGTGTTTATATTTCCAAAGACAGCCTATGGTATGCTATTAACTTCATACCTTTCAACTGTCCCAATTTAAGCTTGAAAGTCCAGATATGTGAAGGCAGCAGGAATGTTGGGAGGTATGACAATGCATGTGAATTTTAATGGGAAGGGATATAATGCAGCCTAGCACTAAAGAAGCTCTAGGTGGGCCCCAGAGTCATGTCCATGACCCACTGTAATATGACCATGCAGCTATTGTATAACCATCACCACTTTGAGGTGGTGCATACTGTGGGACTAATTCAGGGATATACATAAACCCAATGGTGGAGCACCTGCGCATACACACAGGACCCGTTCTGCGCATTTTCAGAGCGAATCTTGCATGATTCTATACAGTGCCCTTAAGCCACACCATGATTGACATGCTGTGGCTGTTTGGGTGCAGGGTGGGCATGCCGCTTGCCTGCGTTCATGGGAGTGCCGAGGTACGCAGATTTCCTGGCCTTGCAAGCGGGCAGGAGGCAGCCAGTCTGAGTAAGCTTCATCTTACTAAAATGGCTTATGCTGGACACATCGCGACTGGTGGTCGTGATATTGATCAGATATTGCATCTTCGGACGCAGCACTCGGATCGCAGATGCTGACAGAAGGTATCTTTTTCCTTCAGATCCCTTCTAAAGCATTAGCATGTTTACATATCACTGCTGTGTTCAAAGACGCAGCAGCCATGTGTTCTGTGTCTAGCACTGAATCAGGGCCTGTGTGACTAGTTCAGAGTTGCACGAAAGTCTGCTTAGCTGATGGACCCTGTTATTTTTACCAACTGTGCATGCATTGGAGCCGCCAAATGTCCACATGCGGCTAGGAGTGTATAACTGGGCAGCAACTGGGCATTTATGCATAGGATTTGTGTTCTGTGAGTGTGTGGATGGTGAGTGTATGCAGAGACCCATCACATGTCAGGCGGTTCTCGTTCACCAAGGATAGGACTAGTGATGACTTTCACAAGCAGATGCATCGGGCCAGTGCGGCTGCATAGATAATGATATAGCCATCTCTGAAGCATACTTGCTAACTCTCCCTTATTGTTAGGGAAACTCTCTGAAATAGTAGCAATCTCCCTGACTCCCTGAAGAGTCTAATAATCTCCCTGATTTCATTTTACCCCCGTGATGAAGCTGTAATATATATATAAAAAACAGAGATATTTACATTCAATTGGGATCATTACTATTATTTCCCTGCATTGGTTATAAGGCACAATAATCCTTATGGCTACATGTATTTTCTGAAAAGTATCAGTGTGTTTTCATCAACAAGTAGATCTTACTAACTGCTTTAGGGCTCATTTACATTTGAATGTAAACAAATTTTATGACACGCCTCTCAGATGTAGCTGTACACGCCCACTTTACCACCGTGCTAATAGGTGCTGCTTTCACAGTCTCCCTGAAATGCTTTTTCAAAAGTAGGCAAGTATGCTCTGAATACAGGTGGATATCCACGTAACTAGGGTCTTCGGAGCCCAGGGCAAATTTGAGATTGGAGCCCCCCACATAGGAAAACAAGTTTAGCGCGCCATGGGCGCGCTGCAAAAATGGGCGTGGTCAAACAACGAAAGGGGCATGGCTACTGAAAATGGGGTGGGCCAACATGACATGCCACCAATTTCTTCTCAGTCTGGGAACATTCCTTCCATTCTATATGTCTTACCGATACGGTGGTCTCTCACAATGTGAAACCTCTGAAATACATCCTCCCTGGGATGACGGCGTCTTCAGTCGGTATTCAATATTCATGTAGGTCACATCATCCGGAAGATGCCTATTTGTATTTGTGTAGGAATATTAACAAGGTCATCATCATACGATAGCGGTTCAACTAGACTCGTTCCCCCTGTGTAACTTTGTTCCCCCTGCATCTCTCAGCCACACCATCATCTCACTGGATCATCTCAGCCAAACCATCATCTCCCTCCATGTCGTCTCTTCTTAGCCACACCATCGCCTCTCCCCCCTGCGTCGTCTCTCAGCACACCATCATCTCCCCCTTGCATCAACTCTCAGCACACCATCTCTCCCCTCCACATTGTCTCTCAACACACAGACACACATTGACACAGATACACACAGACATATACACACACACTGACACATATACACACACTGTCATAGATACACACTGATACAGATACACACAGACCTACACACACACTACCATAGATACACACTGACACATATACACACACACACACACTGACACGTCTACACTTACACCATGACACATATACACACACACTGACACATATACACACAACACACCATGACACATATACACACACTGATAATATACATACATACACACTGACACATATACACACGCACACACTGACACATATACACACACTGATAATATACATACATACACACTGACACATACATACTGACACACACTGACACATATACATATACACACATACATACACACAAACACTGACACATACATCATAACACATACACACACTGAAAGCCTATACAGACACACACTTACACACACATAAAGCCTATATAGACACATTTGCACACACACAAAGCCTATACAGACACACACAAAGCCTATACAGACACACTTACACACACAGACAAAGCCTATATAGACACACACACAAAGCCTATACAGAGACACACACTTACACACACACACTGAAAGCCTATGCAGACACACACAAAACCTATACAGACACACTTACACACACACAAAGCCTATACAGACACACACTTACACACACAAAGCCTATACAGAGACACACACTTACACATACACACAAATGCAGCCAGCAGCCCCCACATAAAAAATGAACACCCCCCCTCCCCTCCCACGGCAGCTTAGCCATACAATCCCCCCTGCAGCAACTGAGTGTAGCCATCCAATCTCCCCCCCCCTCCTCCCCGCGCCAGTTTAGCCATCCAATACACCCCCTACCCCACCCCATGGCAGTTTAGCCATCCAATACACCCCCCCAGTGGCAGTTTAGCAGTTAGCCCCCACCCCCCCAGTACTTACCTGTGATAAGCGGGCAGCGGCGATGGAGAGCGCCGGGGAGAGAAGAATCACTCCTCACCTGGCACATACGGCAGCTCTAGTCCACGACTCCAGTAGGTCAGGAGGAGGATAGAGTTGGTAGGAAGGCTGCCTAGGAGGGGCTGCGAGCCTCTGCTGCAGCTCCCCCTACAGGCAGCCAAGCCAACAGCAGGCTAGCAAGCATACTTGCCTGCTCGTTAAAAAGCAGACTCAGGACACAATGGTGGTGGTGTGGAGGGCGTGCGGGTACGATGCCCTGGCCGGCGGCGCCCCCCTCTGCAGGATTTGCCATGGTGCCCAGGGCACGTGCCCCGCTCGCCCTGCCCTAGTTATGCCACTGATTACCAAGCATCTGCTTTATGTCTGTATGTTATTTCCCAGTCTAGTTTTATTACTATTAGTTTCCAAACAAATACATTTCCACTTCTGAAATCCCCCACTTTAGTAAATATACTCAGTTTCCCTTTGCAGCCCAGCACACAGCAGCGTGTGCTGGGCTGCTCAGCCGACAGGAAGGAAGGTGGTGGCATCGGGCCTGGGCCCCTGTCGGGCACCTCCAACTAGCCCAAGCCCGGGTAGTTAGTACCCTCTCCACCCTCTCTCCGCGCCCCTGGTTATGCTGCACATGCGGTCCCTGTATATATCGGTAAATTAGAGCCGTTTGCTGTTATATTCGATTGGTGCATCCCACCCCAGGAATGATGACACATGAAATTAGTGTTAGGGTTAGGCTACAATAACAGTTAGGGTTATGGTTAAGCTGCAATTAGTTCTAGGGTTAGGCTACAATAATGGTTAGGGTTAGGCTGCAATTAGGGTTAGGCTACAATAAGTTAGAGTAAGGGTTAGGCTAAAATATGAGTGTTGATATTCTGACTGTAGAAACTCATAATATTGAAATACAACCTCACTTGCACTTATGAGTTTGGTCCCAAAAGTTCATGACATTTTCAAGTTTTTCCAATGCGGATGATCCAACATTTATGGAAAAAACAATGAAAAGGAAGGGGGGGTACAATAGTGTAATACAGTCACTTCTTGAACATACACCACCGCAAAGATGTGTGTGATGATTACGACAGGGTGAAGGGGGATCCTTTCCCAGCATATAATTCTCCTCCCTTGAAGAAATATCACCCGAATGTGAGGGAAGAAAGTATATGGCGAACTTCTCACATGTATGCTTACTTCTTGCAACATAGTACTTCCATATAAAGGTATCTTTGGATTATCACTGACGTGGAATCCTCACATCAAATAGGGTCTCAACAACAGATGTAAATTAAAAAGATTTTAAAAAAAAGGCAGTCACCTGGTTTATAATATAATCCAAAACTTGGATTTGTTTATTAAAAGAGACAATAACACCCTACCATAGTCGGTGCCACTGCTGATCGACATACTGAACAGTACATACTGAACAGGTCAACATTTTGTCAGTGTCGACATTGTGAATGTTAAATGTCAACATTCGGAATGTCGACATTCTGACTGTGTTGACATTATGGTGTCCACATAATCAATGTTGACATTCTGAATGTCGACACTGCTTACCACACCCACTGATAAAATAAATTAGAGGGATGTAGATTTCAAGTCCTGTGTGTTTTTTTGTGAGAGTAGAAACATTTAAATAACTCCCTAATAAAATCTATTTATGTTATATAGTAGCTAATTTATATATAAACAAAATTCAATTGATTTTCCAACATATTCTTGGAAAACAATGGCCTGACGTAGAGTTGGAAAGATAGTAAATCGTGAGCAAAATTGCAAAAAAAAAAGGGTGCATTGAAAAAGTGCTTGTATCTGCCGATATGCAGAGTTGTATGCTTCTCCAGCTGCATCTTTGTCTATAGTCATCGTCTTTAGTGCGCACTTCTCCTGCTCTATGCTAAGGGAACAATATAAACCTCCTAAAAAGGCGCAATTCACTTATGGTCAGGTCTGCATAGCCTGTACTTGCATTCATACACCCTCACGATTGCGTCTGTGGGGACACCCAGACATTTCTGGGAATCTGTGAAATATTTCAATGTTGAATCCAATTACCCAGCATAATGAATGGTAAGAGTTTCTATAGTCACAATGGGTCTTTTCAAAATGTAGCCTGTAATGGTGATCATGACTAAAAAAGAAACCAATACATGATCCTTTTGATAAGCAAACTTAAAGTATGAATCCAAACTTCAACTTTCCATAAATATGTAACATTAATATGAAGGTAAAAACCATGACCATATATTTCCTGCATGTATTTTGACTTCTAATAAGTTTCAGATATTTGAGTAAAACAAAATCCAACAATAAAAAAAATAAAATAAAACAAGTTCATTAACGTGCTATGCAATATACTGTGAAAGGCTGGACAACATATTTTTACTTTTACTTGCTGGGACAGATATCAATATATAATACATTGAATAACATAATGGTTAACATACTGTAGTAGATAAATAATACCAAGTAGTAATTTCATTATTTTCTGACTGTTTTTTAACATAAAAAATCATTAGATGTAAAAAGATATTGGAAGATAAATAAGAAACTATTACATGGAAAATTGCAAAATGTATTTTGGTCTACTATTGCTAAAATTACAACTGGCTATATAATAGATCATAGCGCATCATAGACCATACTTGCCTACTTTTGAAAAAGCATTTCAGGGAGATTGTGAAAGCAACACCTATAAGCACGGTGGTAAAGTGGACGTGTACTGCTACATCTGAGAGGAGTGTCATAAAATTGATTTACATCCACATGTAAATGAGCCCCAAAGCAGTTAGTAAGATCTACTTGTTGATTAAAACACACTGATACTTCACAGAAAATACATGTAACCATAGGGATCATTGTGCCTTATAACCAATGCAGGGAAATTATACTAATGATCCCATTTGAATGTATATATCTCTGTTTTTTTATTTTATATAACAGTGTCATAATGGGGGTAAGGTGAAATGAGAGAGATTGGTAGACTCTTCAGGGAGACAGGGAGATTGCTGCTATTTCAGGGAGTCTCCCTGACAATGAGGGAGAGTTGGCAAATATGTCATAGACTATACGTTGTTTATTGAAGAAACACAGTATGAATGAGATGAACTATTGCAGAGAAAAACACAGGAAAACAAATCTCTTGATTAAATTGCAAATATGGCACCAGGTCCTATTTTGGGGTTGGGTATGTAATGCCGGACCTGGAAGCCAGAATCCGACAGGGTTAGGATACTAACACTTGTCTGTTAGTATCCTAACTCTCCCCCTCTTCCTACCCCTAACCTTAACCCTCCCTTCCAAGTACCTAAACCTAAGCTCCCCCTCCCCGAAACCTAAACCTAACCCTCCCCCCTTAGTGCCTAACCCTAACCCTCCCCCGTGTGCCTAACTCCTAACCCTACTTACCGTCGGGATGCTGGCACCAGAATTCTGACAGGTGCGGGATTCCAGATCCCCTATTTTGGTGACTATTAAACTGTTAGGTAAGTAAAGTAAGCTACTGTGCATTGGAACACATCACCAACCCCTAATAAACACTTTTAAAAACTATTTCACACACTTGTTTTTGACCGATTCAGATGGTCACTGCCAATCACCTAGTCAGGACAAATGATGAAAGACACAGGTGGAATGTCAGGAAATAGATAATGGGCAATACAATTAGCAGAATATTTCTGAATGTCACATATAAATAATACAAATATTATAATACTATAATACTAACAATCTTTAAAAAAATGTCACCTGTGTCTGATGAGTAGAAAAATAAGTGCAGAATGCTGTAACCAATAAGGTAATTCAGTGTGCATTAATCTGAGAACCCTTTACATTTGCTAGAGATTGGCCTCATCACGCAGACTACATGACTACATTCCATGACGTATTGCCAGCTGAGGTATAATGGGGGTCAAAAGCAATAAAACCATGATTTGTATATTTATTGAGTGAGAAAGCTGGGAATGGCCTGGGCTACATCCTGTGAATTTGTGACTGGAGGCCTGGAAAATTGGTCTTAAAATACACAGATTTATTTATTTTTTCTTAACCTTGCGTTGGCTCAATTAATGGTCAACAAGCTATATGTTATAATGTGCAGCGTGTGTCTCCTGGAACACTTCATATATCACATCTCATTAGCTGCAAAGCAAATCTTTAAAACATTTATATAAAAGAAAACAGTGCAGCACTTTAGCTGTTCACATACTCTTAAAGGGATCTTTTCGATGTGGAGATGGTCTCCAATTGATATTAGTACAATATTAAAATATTGGACTGAGACAGTATGAACAGCACTGGAAATGTAATTAGGGATATACAGTATACCGACCAGTGGGTGTTCTTTTACCTTCAGAAATGAAACAGAAACAGAAATGCAGTAGAGAGTTGGTGAAGGTAGTTTGCAACTTTCTTGATACAACTTTGCAACTTTCTAAAAATCCATGTGCAGGAAAGAAATTAAATGTACAGTAAGTTTAACTTAGCTGATCAAAATAAACCAATAACTGTTGGATATATGTTCTGTGTACCCTACCGACACCACTAGAATGCCTGTGTAATCAGCCCATTAGGGTAAAACTCCTTTGATCCACCATGGCACAGCCCATGGCACCTCAGCCATCTGTGTGGTAATCATGCCAATGGCCTACCTACATTGTAGAGTATGCATATTGTTGTTGGCTTCACTCTACCGCTTTATCTTGTGCGTCACTTTTTCTGCTCACGAGTTCCACATAAAGTTGCAAGTAGTAAACCCAAACGTCCTTGCAACCACATAGCACTTGTCAAAATATATAAAGGGGGATTCCGCACTGGCTAAGAACTTGGTTTGGGGAATATACAGGTTTAACTCTTTCAGGGTCTCTGGTGAGAATCCAAAGTTATATTTTATAATTCATTGATTTTTAAGAGTGCCCACAAAGCGCCTTCTTTCTCTCTCATCTTTGGCAACCACATAGTCAGTGCCTTTTGAACTGAATTTTTAAATATATCAAGGCCTGCGTCCACTAGGTGAACAGGATCCCATCTATAGAAGACTGTGCCCTTCACATAAAAATGTCCATGTGTTAAATATTGCACCTGATACAAAATGTGGTGAACTTGCAATTCCATTATCCTTCTTTCTTGTTGATCCTTACTTCCCTGTCCCACCCTCTGCTCACACTTACACAATATAAGGCCATATTATGGTCATGACTTGCATGAATATCCATGTGATATCATAATTGCACTAGTTCAAGCCAAGTGACCAATAGTTCCCAAGGTCATTATCCCCAAAGTGCCAGACTATCACCTCAAGGTGACTTTCTACCCTCTCTGTTCTCAATACAGTATCTATCCTCGCAGAAATTCCCACACCATACCCACCATTACATAGCCATTCTACTGTCCCTAACTTCCATAGCAATCAGAAACTGCACAATAAATGTAAACATGCCCAATAGTCCATACTTCTTTGTCTTGCTGCTGTTCACTACAGAAAAAAAATTCATAACAAGGGAAAGATAAGAAAAAAAAGGAATGAGAGCATGTGGAGGGGTATTAGTCACCTGCTGTGTCATGCTAACATACAAATTATAACTATTTAAATCATCCCAACCTCTTGGTGTCCTCCACTTATTACACCTCTCCAGCTATCCTAATGCCTGCAAACACTTCTTGAAAAATGCTGTAAATTGAAACCTTCAGTGCTGCCACATTGCTGAAAATGCATCCTCAAAACCTTTCCAACCACACCTCCTCCCTTTGCCAGTCTGATCCATTTTGGACTTCCTTATTCTGACTGATCTAATTTTTGGGATAAATAATAGGCTAA
Source organism: Taudactylus pleione (assembly GCA_031769625.1). Lineage (NCBI taxonomy): Eukaryota > Metazoa > Chordata > Amphibia > Anura > Myobatrachidae > Taudactylus > Taudactylus pleione. Next base: position 9,270,800 of record JAUIMM010001030.1, on the reverse strand, counting down.
TTGTTACAGATGTATGCAGAGTCCAGTGTTTTGGTTTTGGTTTGAAATCTTCATCATGTTTTGATTTCGTTTTTTCATATAAATTGATAAAAACAGTTAAAATCAAGTAATTTGGATGTGGTTTTTGTTCTTACAGTAATATTAACATCAATAACATTAATTTTCACCATTTCCAGTTATTTTTGACCACCTTACAGCTCTCAATATTATTTTCACCAATTTTGTCCAAAGGCTGCATCGAGCTGACTTGGCTAAACTAAGTGACAGAGCAGTGGCACAAACACATGGCAGTTTAAAAGAATATAGCACATCTTTAAAACTTAGTAGCACAGCAGTGGCAGACAAGATGGTAGTTTAATAAATTGTATGACACTATAGAATGTTTTAATTAATCAAGAACTACAGTAAAGTTATAGCCTACAATTAAAAGCCTTGTAGAACATAAAATATATTACCAACACACTTCTCCAAACAGCAAATCACAGGCCTCAGGTCAGTACATGTGACTGCGGCCAGAGTAACATCTAGTAGAAAACTAGATCATAATCAAAATCAGAGGCCAGAGGTGAGTACAGGTGAGATTTCTCTTTCTCTGAGGCATGTCTCTGAGTTTGAGGGCTGTGCCTTGAGCATTGATGGACATCTTGGAAGTGTCATGTGACCAGGAAGTGTACTGCAGTGTTTAGAGATCATAGCTCATATATATATATATATATATATATATATACATATATTTCCCCTTCTGTGTCACGCCTGTCTGTCTGCCCCTCCCCTTAGAATGTAAGCTCTCATGAGCAGGGACCTCTTCCCTCATGTGCTTCTCTTTACATTTTCTTCTACTCTCTACTCCCCATTAGGGCACCTAACACGGGACCGCCAACTCCCGGCAGCTTATTGTGAGTGCTTTAATCACTATTTCAGCAATGTATATAAGTTGTGTCCCTGTCCTGCACTGTAATGTACTGTAAGTTACTTGTTTCTTGTTCACTTATTAGTTCTATGTACTATGTAAGGCGCTGCGGAACACTTGTGGCGCCATATAAATAAAGGATAATAATAATAATAATAATATATTAGATACGTCAATTGCCATGTAATTTTGAGAGTAGAATCCAAATATAACAATAAGAAATTTGATATCACTTAAGGTCTTTGGGATATTTAGAAAAATTGTAAATTCTAAAATTTAAGTAATCACAATAAAGGTGCCCACACACTAGACCATCATCTGCACGATTTGAATGATTTCAATGCATCGTAATGATAAATTGTTCAAATTTGTGCAAATTGTGCATTCTCCAGGAATGATAATGATCGCGATGCGCGACCCCTGACCTGTTTTGCCCGTATTTTCCCTGTGTTTTTGCAAAGGAGGTGCTGCCAGAGAAGACATGTGAACTACCTCCTCTGGTTGTTCTGGGTCTTCCGGTTGTGTTGTGCTTGTTGTCGTTGGCTGTGTTGTGCTGTTGCACGCCGACAGCACCCAGTCAATTTTGTCAATGCGCAGGGCACAATATGCTGTGCCCTAAAAAGCCTGTAGTTGAAGATCCGTTTCTCTTTTGTCACGCCCCTTTGCGGATATGGCTTCATGATGTTTTCGTGAAGAGTGAAAACCTCATCTGCTACAAATACAAAATTTAGGCCGTGCTTGGTTTCCTCCACAGAAGGCAAATGAAGGGTCTTGGAGGTGAGCCTCTCATAGAATGAGGCATTTTTGAAGGACCCACCATCTGAAGCACGGCTATTCTTACCCACATCCACAAATACAAACTCATAGTTGGCATTCACCACTGCCAATGAGAATGATACTGAAGTACCCCTTCTAGTGTAGTAGTAAGATCCTGAATTGGCAGGTGGCGTTATCCAAATATGTTTGCCATCGATTGCTCCTCCGCAGTTTGGGAAATTCCAAAGCCTGTCGATTTCCTCTGCGATGTCCACTCCTCCAAGCTTGTTGGGAACTAAAAAAAAATAGATGGTTAAAACATGATCTTTATCTTTTTTTTCTCAACAGTCTTCCACCCGAGACCTGGACATCCCGGACACCCCTGAAGTAAGCCTACTAGCTGAGAGTGAGGGGGATTATTCTGCTCCACCAGCATGCCAACAACCTCCAAAGAAACAGCGCAGTAAAATGTCACACAATGCAATGATGATATACTAAAACAGGCTGAAGAAGCTTTACGAAAACCACCAGATCATTTTGATCACCTTGCGACATACATATCTAGCGCAGTCCAGAAGATGGACACTGACATGCAGGTGGAGTTTGAACATATACTCTCTGACCTTATATTCCAGGGGAGAAAGCGGCTCCTAACTGCAGAGACCTGCCTGACGCAGTCTGGACCCAGCACCAATGCCACTCCCACTAGAGGGAAATATCCCATCCTCATTACGCCCTACTTCACAACCCACCCACCCGTCCTTCTCATCACACTGTTCATCCCCGACCAGCTACCCATCCACCTCAATACACCCTGCTCCCCCACCCACCTACCAGACCACAATATACAATGCCTTGACAGAGTCAGCGGAGGACACTCCTGCCTTTTTTAATTTATAAAATGTACCCCAATCATCATCTTTTTTTATCTGTCCCAATAACTATGGGGCTGTATGGTATATTGTGCTTCTGCCTCAGAATGAAATAGGTCAATAAACACATGATGTAAGTGCAAATTGATGGAGCTGGGATCTCAATTTGCGCTTACATCACATATTTATTCTGCTAATCCAATCTGTGCCGGCAGCGAAATATATAATAGTGCCCCATAGTTTTTGGAGCTAATACAAAATAATGATAGTTTCATTTTCACATTGTATTGCATTTTTTATTACACACTTTTGTGTTTGGAATGTTTGCTGAAGAAAGCAGTATGTTTTTTTGTGTACAGTTGTACATTTATTTTATAGTTTATAGAACAAAGCAGCAATGTTGGCACCAAAACCATTTTTATAGTGTTTTACTCTTTCTAAACCACAAAAAAAGATATGATTAAAAAAAATGGTTGAATAAACAACTTTTGTCAGTCTCTAGAGAAGTGTGATCTGGTTTCTTACCTTACAAAACTTTTACTGCAGCACTTTCACAATCACTTTGCAGGTCTCAGGAATAAAGAGGCCCAAAGCTTGACGAGAGATGAGGGTCCCAAATTTCAGGTCTTCCATGGACCTTCCTGTAGCAAGATACCTCAGTGTAGCCACCAGCCTCTCCTCAGCAGGGATGGCCCTCTGCATCTTGGTATTCTGCCTCTGGATATAGGGGGTCACCAGACGTAGCAACTCCTGGAAGGTGGTGTCATCCATGTGGAAGTTGCGGTAATCATCTTTGTTGTTCTCCCTAATCTCCATCAGCAACGGTATGTAGGAGTGATTATCCCTCTGCAGCAGTCACTCCTTCATCCAAGAGGACCTTAGCCCCCTCCTTTGCTGGGCCCTCTCCTTCTCAGATCTCAGCATCACCCCAGCATAGGCAAGCAGAAGTCTATACCGATAACTAGACATCACCACAGAATGCAGGATAGAATACAGCATAGTATGCAGGATAAACACACTTTGTTCAAGGCAAGCCAAAAACTAAGCAGAGCACAAAAGCAATGTACAGCATTCAGCAGGTATACACCAAGCCTCACTTGTCACAAAGCACAAGTGCACAGATCTAAAATGGTGGCCGCTTTATATATCCCCATATAGTCCTGACCATTATTTAAATTTTAAATAAATCTTTAAGATAATTGTCAGGTGTATTAGCAGGCAAACGATACATCATTCATGATCTAATGATTTAGAAATTGTTCACGATGCACGATAGATCGTTTGTCAAATTGTACAGTTTTATGCACGATATCGTTTGTCATGGGCTGCCAGGGAGTTCAAGGGAAATCGTTAACGCATCATCACCTTAAGTGCTCGGCAAGACTCCCTTTTGCCTGTGTCATACTTGCCTACTCTCCCGGGACTGTCAGGAGCCTCCCGAAAATCGGGTGCCGCTCCCGACACCCCGCAAGACTAGGTAAGTCCCCCGGAATAGATGCCGGCTCCCCGCTAACCCCCGCGCCAGCCGCAAAAGTGGGCGGTGCAGGGGTGTGATGACGCGATTCAGCGCGATTCGCGTCATTGTAGCCCCACCCCCTGCCTTATAATGCCAGTAATATTGGCATTACAAAGCGGGGGGCGGGGCCACTATGACGCGATCGCGTCGGCACGCCCCGCTCCGCCTCTTTGACCCGCCCCCATCCTCCCTGCTGGACGGACCAGCCAGCTCCCTCCCGGATTCCCCTGCCGAGATGTCGGCAAGTATGGCCTGTGTTATGGGGTCCGCATCCTGCCTAGACTACTCATCCTTTATGTCATCAGAATCCTCCTCCTCTTCATCATTCTCCTCCATGTGCTGGTCTTGGGCAGAACCCTCCTCTTAGCGCTGGATGCCATGTTGCCTGCTGGCTTCTGTCCTAGCTCCCGGGTGGCATGCAGAGGGGATATCAGGAAGCTCCACAGATTGTGCCATGACCATCAGTATCCAAGGGCTGTTTTCATAGTGTGCTGCTTTGTGATGGAGCCTCCATCTCTATGGGCTCTATTTATTAACATGATTTATACTAAATTAAAGTGAAAAAGGGTGGCGTTATCCAGGGTCTCCCCCGGATACCGGACTCCTGCATGCAGAGCAGAGCCCGGAGCCGGCCACAGTGATCAGCTGTGTGGTCTAAACAGACCACACGCTGGTCTCTGCTAAATAAAAATAAAAAAATAGTAAAAATAAAAAAACTTACCAAAGTCCAGGGACCGGAGATCGGGGCTCCCGTGATATCCTCCCTCCGGTCAGCTGGTCTCCAAACCTGCACTGGTGCCCGTTCGTTACCTGACCGAGTCCCAGTGCAGTATGGGATGTCAGCTTACCGGAGCTACGGAGGACATCGCCGGAGCACTGATGACTGCAGGTAAGTGTAATTAAGGGAGGGGGGGTCCCGGTGGGAGGCAGGGGGGGGTCACGGGGGGCCATGATTGCGGGGAGTGGGGCTTAGTGTCGGGGGCGGGGCTTGGCGACGGTTGGTTGGCGCATGCGTCGGCACTTGTCACAGTATTTTTTGCGATAATACCGTGATAAGTGTGCTGAGGGGATTCGCAGGAACAGAGCATTACAAATGCGGATTGTAGTAAACAGAGCCCTATGTCCCAGCACTCTGGCTGATGGCTGATCACCATAAGGATATTGTGGCCCTCCCACCGTTGGCAGTGACCAGAGCAAGTGGTGATTTTACCTTTGTTTTAATCTCTCTATTTTAAATCAGCTGTATTCTATTCTTGTGTTCGTTATTTGGTGAACAATTTTTTTGCGTTGTTTCGAAGTACAAATTAATGGCAGCCACCTAAATTCGTAGGTGTGTTAACCATCCTGATAACTTTTGTTTTGTATGAGGTAAATTCACACCAATGAATCAAAGAAAACCTATTAGTGCCTTGATAGAGAAGGCTTATAAAATGTGTTTTATTTGTGCTCTTGGTGACAGGATAAAATCTGGGGCTGCCATATTTTTTGCATAATCTGCACAACTAATCTGACAGAATGGTTTAAAGGAAATTGCTGTATGATGCCATTTGCTGTCCCAATGGTATGAGCCTAAGGACCACTGTATTAACTGTTATTTTAATCTAACTAGTATTGCTGAGCATTCCAGTAGAACTAAGCACATTGGGGGAGATGTATGAAGCTCAGAAGCGGTATCAGCACACGTTATGTGCACTGATACTTCTTCTCCCCGATGTATGATTGATATGCACCCCTGTCATTATCATAGCCTGGGCCATGTATAAACGGTCATATAGCCTGACCATTCGGCCCACTGTAGCTGTCGCTATCGACAGCTACAGCCTGTCGCTGCCCTATCCCCACAGCAGGGATAGCGCTGTCCCTGCTGCGAAGGCTACCGGCTCCAGGCTGCGCACGGGGATGTTGCGATACTTGCAAGATTCCGCGCATGCTCAGTGGAGCCGGCCGGGACTGACACACAGCGCATCAGCTCTAGGTTGATGCACTGTGGTCTCTAGCTGGTAGCGCCAATCAGCTTCTAACTTACATTTTGCAGGCTGTGTTAAAAATTATAGTTAGGAGCTAATTGGTCGGTGATATATATCTCACAATTTTATCTCACATCAGGCTTTGATACATATGCCCCTAAATATTTAACACTAAATTGATGGAAATTGAGTCTGCTGCTTGGTCCTTCAGCTATGCTTCTCTGTGTGGATTCTTAGGGAACAGAAAAAAGGCTAACTACGTGTCCATCGTGAATGAACTATTGGACATCTACAACAATATGGGTTGTAGAATGCCACTTAAAATTTATTTTTTACTATCCCATCTAGACTATTTCCCTGACAATCTGGGTAGTGTAAGTGATGAAGAGAGGGAACATTTTCACCAAGACATTCTGACAATAGAGCATCGGTACCAAGGATGCTGGGACCCTGCAATGGTGGGGGACTACTACTGGTTCCTTTTTAGAGAGACCAATACGACACTGTACTGTACAAACATAAAGCATCCACATTATATTTCCCTAAAGCAAAGTGACTTTACATTTTATCATTTATTAACAATTACATTACAGCTAATTTGGATTGTTATGAGTTTCTGAAGTTTAGTTTCTGCAGTTTTTACGCATTCTGTAGTTTTATTAGTATTTTATTTTACAAATGAATATGATGAGAAAATTATCACTTATATCACTTTTTTCAGATACAGCTATTACCACTTACGTTATTTGTGTGTATATAATAAATGTGATGCGATTCAAAAAATCAGATTTTTCCACTGAAATTAGCATTTCACAATTAGGTGAAAACACATATACACATGTCAGATGCAGAGAATTTTTTATATTTTGTTAAGTAGTTTTATTATTTGTAACTATAAAGAAAAGTAACTCAAGGACATGGAAAAAATATTTAAAAACAAACTTTCAAATGTGAGTTTACAAACACTGCATCTAATCAGCAAATCAATGCCTCAGAAGAATAGAAATTGATCATTTTAAAAAGTAGAAACAAAATACAAAGTAGAAATTGATAATTAATTAATAGTAGAAAACAAGACCATGATCAAACTTACTCCAAAAAATCACATGCCTGAATCCTTTACAGGTAATTGCAGGGGGAGTACTATGTAGTCTAAGGTAAAGCATTGATTGACTATGATTACATTATTAGTTGTAACTATAAAGAAAAGTACATGGAAAAAACTATTGAAAAACAAGCTTCCAAATGTGAGTTTACAAACATATTAAATGCAAGCAGCAAATCACAGGCCTCGGAACAAAAGAAATTGATAATTTTAGAAAGTAGAAAGAAGAAAGTTCAGAGTATGGAATGGACAGTTTTGGTCACTTTGATAATTTCTATTAGATAAGAGTAATGTACATCCTATAATGTGTTGTCTGCCTCTGTAAGCAGTAAATTAGCAGCTAATTCATAGTAAAAGGTAACTAAAATTAGGCTGAACTGCTGTAATGGATGATTTAGTGTTTGTGGATACTAAATAGGGATTATTAGCTCTATTACTTGAGTGTCCTGAAAATGATAGTTGCAAATGTAATTTTCTATGAAGTAACCTGCAAATTGTGAGCACATTGATTATTAGACCTATAATTATTTAGGAATTGGTATGTAATGCCGGCGGACTAAATACCGATGCTGGAAGCCCGAACCGCCAGGATCCCGACTGGGGCTTGTAAGTACCCTAACTCTCCCCTCTAACCCTCCCTTAGTGGTGCCTAACCCTAACCTCCCTCTGGTGGTGCCTAACTCTAACCTCCCCCTGGTGATGCCTAACAATAAGTCCCCCTTCCCGCACCCTAAACCTAACCCTCCCAGGGGGGTGCCTAACCCTAACCTCCCCCCAGTGGCACTTAACCCTAACTCCTCCTTCCCCTAGCCTAACCCTAAACCTCCTCGGGGGTTGCCTAACCCTAAGCCCCCCCGGGGATGCCTAAAACTAACCCTTACCCCCTTAGCTAACAGCTAACAGTCCCCGCTTACCATCGTTTGGGATGCTTGGCATCGGGATTTTGGCATCCGGCTACAGATAGGTGTAATAAGATGCCTATCTTTAGTACAGAGTCGGGCTTCCAGCATCGGTATTCCGACGTCTGGCATTCCGGACGCTGGTAAATAAATAAATATCCCATTATTTAGACCATCCAGTTCCTAACACTGAGAGTACTGAACAACTGGTCATGTTTGACCTTTTTGCATCTACTTTTTGGAAGAGTGTAGACAGCTGTACGGTGTTTCTCATTTAGACCAAATTGTCTTTGCTCTGTCACAGTATATATTATATAGGAAAGTGTAACAATGTTAAATACACAATTTTGTTTGTTTTATTTATCTTTGATCAGAGAAGAAAAGCCTAAGTTGTATTGGGTTTGGTGAGGATTTTTTAAAATTGTCTACATTATTTCTAATAAACTATTCATAGACTGAAAAAAAGATATGGAACATCAATACCCCAGTAAAGTACTGTAATATATGCTACCTGTCAAACACATACAGTATTGGCAAAGCCCATAATATTAAGTTGTGTTCAATGGAATTGTCCTTGAGCCCTCCCACTCACCCTTATGTTGTATATTAAATAGAACAGGCACGGTTTAACAAACCAAGCACTTTAGCAATAGGGACTGCCACTTTTATGGCTAAAGTTTTTGCTTTTTTTGGTCCTCCACAAAAGAAAACATTTTGGTGATTTGGTTAAACCAAGCAACCAACGTGTTTAAGGGTATCAGTGTTAATCATCCTCAAAGTTCAAGATGTCATCATCCTCCAACTGCAATCCACCATTACAAAAGTCTCTGTACTTTGTTGGAATTGGCAGCAAAGTTCTTCCTCATAGAATTTGCAGTTCACTTTGATGAACATCATTTTTTGGTAGTAGCCCCTGATTGCTCACAAGGTTTCTGGCTGTGCTAAATACTTTTTCCAGATACACACTGGATGGGTGGGCAGCTTAAGCACATCATACCTACTTTGAACAAGGGGCTCCAAATTGCCTTTTTGTCTTCCCAGTATTCAATGGAACTGTGTGAGATGCTAATTTGTATATTATCACTAAAGTAATTCTCCACTATTCTATTGATGCCTATTGTATCAGAATGAGTCAAGGTAGAGGTGTCAATATACAGTATGTGGACAAATTTATTATGCATGACCAGATGTCATGTTGTTTCACTCTAGTGTGCTGAGTTGACTCATCATCATCACCAGTGGGCTCTTGGTATTGGTCAGCTTTTCCCTGGCAGTAGCATTTGCAGGAAAAGCTGTAGCAGGAGATGTTGTTGTGTCATGTGCCACTTGAGCTGACAACTTGCTCGCAAGTAGCTATTTGCATCTCTTGCTGTATATCTGTCAGTTGGAAAGAAAGATATTAGGTGGTAAATATTATAGCCTGTGGACTGCAGGTATTGGTTCCATAGGATACTGCTCAATGTTTTAAAGTAGCAGTCATTTAAAAGGCAAAATCAACCTGCTTTTGCCTTTTAAATGATGGCTACTTTTAAAACATTGGGCAGTATCGTACAGAACTCTTCGATACCTGAAGTCTGCAGGCTATTACATTTACCCCTAGGTATGAATTAAACCTAGGATCAAGCATCACTGCCAAAATGTAGTGATCCAATTGCACGATGTTGACAACTCTTTGGTACTGACCAGGCAAGTAAAGAACTTGATCTTCAAGCCCAACATTCCAGTAGTTTAATTAAGGGAATCACCTGACTCAAGCTGGTAGTGTCTGAACTTACTTAATTGGTTGCAATTTCAAATGGTTTCAGTAGCTTGCATAAAACCAAGAGTATTCTCCAGTGTGCTGCAGTAAGGTGATAACATGTACCCCCTCTCCATATGACAGGGTGTGATGTGGAAGTTTGGATGGCTTGTTGCCATTCCTCCAGTCGTTAAAGTTAATAGAGGGTGGAATTCTACCTGGTTACTACCTCTTGCTTCAATTGGTGGCATTGCAAATTGAACTGTTCTTGCAGCTGCTGCAATCTGCAGTTGCTGACTGCCCTAAATGCTCAGAAATTTTATGGGCCACACTCAGCATGTCTTGTACATACATGTCTTTTAAAAAAAAAATCTGAACCACCAACATGTTCAAATTGACCCACTTGTAATGCTCACAGGGTCATCAGAAATTGTGGGGTCTGGTACTGACAAAATAGGTAGGCCCCACTCATACAGGGAGGGTGCGGGTAGGAGAAAGCTGCCTGGCTGGGCTGGGGGGGGGATGCAGGAAAGGCTGGCTGGACTAGAGGGTTGGCACAGGGCAGGGACAGCATGCGTGTTTTTTTCTTAAAACTAACACAGGCTCCGGCATTTTTTGAGAGAGAGGGGGCCTGGGTGCAGCAGCGAGGAATACACAGGTGCCAGGCACTGGCAGGGAGAAGGAGCATCGGGTGCATGCGCTTCTGATTGGCTGCTGTTCTGTGAGCTGTGATTTGCTAGTGGCAAGCTCCATATTTCTAATGCCGCTGCCGCGCTGCGCCCAGTGCGCCAATGCTCCTTCTCCTTGCCAGTGCCTGCTGCCTGAGTATTCCTTGCCACTGCTACCCGGGCCCCCTCTCTGTCCGGACTGGAGTCTCGGCAGTCCCCCCTGATGGCGGCCCTGAATTTGTACAATGTTACTTGCATTATCAGAAATTACAAATCCTGAGGAGAGTCTAAGGGACAAATGTAATAGGGTGAGAGTTTAGAAAATGTGAGAGAAAAACTGTCACATTTTTAAACTCAGCCAATGTAATAAAGTCACAGAGAAAACCTTGCATGTTTTTCCGACTCGATGAACTCTCAAGATTTATACTCTCATCCAGGTGTTTCCTGTTTTGAAAATACAACTCGATCAATGTATTAGTATGAGAGTTTTACTGCTAAACTCTCACATTTTCTAAACTCTCACTCTATTACATTTGGCTCTAAGTGCGAGATGCTATTTTGCTATCACATCCCTGAGTTTTTCCCACAGAGAAACACTGATATGCCTCATTGGGGCATATTCAATATGGGAGTAAAAAGTTTGTGCTGGACTCTTCGCTACACATCAGAGGTTTGAGTGGGGATAAAGTATCAGGCGTGTGCCTGCTTATCCCCGTATTCAATTTAAAAGGTGCGGAATCGGGACCCAGCAAAAAACTGACTGGTGAAAAGTCCTCTGAATTTTTGGGAATTGATCCTGGCACACCCCAAAATATGCCCTGACATGGGGAATCACTATAGGTATCCCCGATTTGGCCTTCTGCATACTGTCTGGATTTTTAAATAGCCGCGGCAGGCGTTTTTTCCCGACTTTGAAGAAGTGATAAAGAATAGCACTTAGGTTTTTTTGGGCCAAAAATTAACTATGCCCATCAAATTTGGGGTACATGAAAATGGGTGCAAGCATATTTTTAAGTCCCTTAACTGCATTTTGAAAATTCTTCAAAAATGCACCTGCCACAACCACCCACATTCTTTTAAACACCTGCCGCATACTTAGGAACCAGCCTGAATTAATGTTGTTATTTAAAAACTTGTTCCCCATATTTATTTATTTTTTTAACCCCTAGATTAAAAAATTAATTTTAGGGTGTCCCTATTTTTTTTTGTTTTACTTTTTTTGACAGTTTAGGGACTATTTCCAGGGGTGCAGGCTATTTTTTTAAGCCTGCACCCCTTAACCTCATTTCTGCACTTTTTTTCGCCATGTAAAACATGGTGAAAACTTATCCCAGGACTTTTCGCATCGGCAAAAAGTTGCGAAAAGTCTTTGAAATTGAATACGGGGATAATTCAAACATGCGAAAATGACGTCATCAGTGATAATTTATCGCCGATTACGACTTTTTGCAGGCAAATTGAATATGTCCCTTAGTGAAGCCAGTAATACAAAGAGTAGCCTGTCTATGAATGATTTGGCATTGTGTGTTAGATACTGCTGCTACTGAAGGTGATACACCCACCCAGTGGGCTATCACAGTTATGTAATCTTTGGTTTGACCAGTACCATCTGCCACATATCTGTAGTTAAGTGAACAGTCAGTAAAGCGACATTTTCTAGGCAAAGAATAACGATTTTAATGTCCCAGGGCAGGTGAGGAATTGCTGTTCTAGTAAAATAGAAATGAGATGGAATTTGGTAGCATGGACACATGGCCTCAACTACTGTAGTCACCTAAAACTAGATGCATTGTTGGCGAATATTTAATGCAGATCTAATGCTAAAATAGCTGTCATGGCTTCAATGATCCGTTGTGCAATAGGATGGCGGCTGTCAAACTTGGTTCCTCTTGCAAATGATTCACAGTCAGTTATTTGAATCTACTAGCCTTCTTTGATGAAGATTTGCCCCAGAAGCATCAACTCAAGGCGAGGATTCTTCTTGGGAATCATTTTGCCTTTGCAAATTGGGTGCAGGACTACCTCCGATCATTATTAAGAAGGTTGATGATGAAGGTGGAGATTGCATGAGCTGGGATCTATCTACGCTGCTGGTAGCTGATGCTGGGCTGCCTCTTATTATTTTACATTGATTTTACAGATTTTGATAAATAATTTACATGAACACACTGCATATAATGTAACAGGACGGAGGTGGTTAATGTCCCTACATCTACTTACATTGGCATCACAAATGGTACAGATGCTTTGACTAATGTCAGGATTTGGGTAAAAATCTAGTGATAGAGATAAATTGAAAAAGCCTATCTGCCAAATGAAAGTGCCTGAATTTAAAAGGAAAGCTCTCTCTAAGACTAAGGATTGTTAAGGGAATTCCATTTATTGCATATACGAGCACTCTGATCAAGCATTATGGACATTAATTCAGAGTTGGATGTTATGCCAATATTTTCTCAAATTGAGCAATATTTTGCCATTGCGCATGTATCTGAGTTGCACTGCACATGGGTCAAGGTACATTACCGTAGTCACACGCTGCAAAGTCATTAATCGCAATGTGATTGACAGGCAGGGAGCATTTTTGGATTGGCAACAGGGAGTGTTGGCTAAAAACTCAGGTGTGTCTCGACTGTAATGGCAGTGTATCACATCCTGTGCTTGAGATGCTGTACGCAGTAAATATGGCTTCGGCGTCACAGTTACGGGGGCCATTCTGAGTGACCATAGACTGTTTGCCTGATCTGCGTCTAATGCTGCGTATGCATATGCAGTTGTGGACAGCTACGATGGCTTTGATGGATTTATCAGTATAAATCCTGGCCACGCCGCTGCTGCATTAGTATATTTCACACATCCACAGCCACGAAAATTGCAGTTGTGGGAGCAATAGCTTATAACTGAATCAGGCCCATTGTATCTAGTGGACATAAAGTAGCATCTTCACAGGCTATACAATCTACAAAAAGAGTTATTAAAGTGACAGTGTTAATCCTACTTAATAGTACTACAATGTTAGATTTAAAGAGAATGACTTCCATTTATTTATTTATTATTTATTACCAGTTATATATATAGCACACACATATTCCGCAGCGCTTTTTCTTCACAACCTACAGTATCTAAAGAGCCCAAACATCAACAAAAAAGTCATAGTAGCCCAGGTTACCAATGTTAGAGCCATCTTCTTTAAAGTCCTTGAGACATTATATTGCTGACAATATGACATTATCCTTCAATCTTCCTTCGTTAGGTGAGAGTTATTTAATTGAGTAGTGTAATAATTGGTGTTTGATATTGACTGATTTATATATTATCTTGTTGCAAATTAAGTAGGTCTGTAGGTATTTCTGAAACACACTAATTAGGTCTGTAGAAATATTAAATTATATCTAGTATTTAGTATCTAATATTTTAATTTTCCATTTATGTAATTGTTGATATTGTGATTATTGATATTAATGAACATTATTTCCAGTCTAGAAGCCAATTCCAACCTTTCTGGGTTGCTATTAATATAACTAAACATTTTTGATGGAAAACTTTTGTCTGTGTCTGGCTAGATAATCCTTACCTCTCTGCCAGGGGCTAGTCTAGTAGGAATTTGATGCCAAAGAAGAAGAATCACCAAGAAAGAAACTCCAGCTTGTATTTGCTCCACACCATCTCACAAATCCACACCTTTGGGGTATTCCACTAGCTTATCAAATTATAAAACCACCTACAGAACTCTAGGTAATTCTACTTAATTAATATCCCTCTAAACAGTCAGCACAATAGTTACATGTTTTCTTCTATACTCTAATAACCTACTTTCTCCCAAATCAGCATATCTATCATTACACTCTAGCTCAGTGGTTTTCAAACTCGGTCCTCAGGACCCCACACAGTTCACTTTTTCCAGGTCACCCAGCAGATGCACAGGTGTATTCATTACTCACTGACACATTTTAAAAGATACACAGGTGGAGCTAATTATTTCAGTTGCGATTGTGTGAGGAGACCTGGAAAACATGCACTGTTTGGGGTCCTGAGGACCGAGTTTGAGAACCTGTGCTCTAGCTCACAGGTTCTCAAACTCGGTCCTCAGGACCCCAAACAGTGCACGTTTTCCAGGTCTCCACACTGAATCAAGTGAAATAATTAGCTCCACCTGTGGACCTTTTAAAATGTGTCAGTGAGTAATGACTACACTTGTGCATCTGCTGGATGACCTGCAAAATGTGAACTGTGTGGGGTCCTGAGGACCGAGTTTGAGAACCACTGCTCTAGCTGAACCAAGAAACAATTTGTTACTTACCATTTTATATCCATCCAATTTAATACCACATATTTTCCATAGATTAGAAGGTTACAACAGGGATCTTATAACTCTTCCTCAGTTTGTTGATATCCCAGTTATAGGGATAAAAATCTGGAGCTTAGGATATGTGGCTCAAATCCAATAAACTCATAAAAAATAGACTCTAAAAAATACTGGATAGGAACCACACCCTGCGGGTGCGAGCAGAGGCCCTCATTCAGACCCGGACGCAAGTGGGCGTTCGTACGTTTGGCGTACGTACAGATATATGTTAATTCAAGCACTCGCTCGTAATTTCGAACGCATCTAAACATCCTCCCCAAACTCTACCAACCCCTCCTCTAACTAAGGAGCGAGCCAAATAGCGAGCATACATCCCCAATGTGGCTTGCAGGGAACGCACGCACAAGTTCAACCCGGAAGTGGGCCTGTCAGATTCCGATTACCTGCTCCTTTATTCTGCCTACCTCCCTCAATCTTATCATGCCAATCAATATATAAATTATCTTAATTGCTCGTCTTTTTTTTTTTTTTTGGCAATGCAATAAACTTTACTCTTGTCTGTGTTTGTGTTTACCCGCAGAATACGTACGGCTTAAACATTCGCTTTTATTTGTCAAAATACATGTTTGAGCCAATTAAACATTTGTTTTCTTTGTTTTTAACCATGCATATTTTACTGGGTTCATTTCTTTATTTAAATTAGCTTACGCATGTCACTGCATCAAGCCTATCATAACTCGCAAAAGATTTGTGGCCCTGTCGAACACATGACTCATACACTAACCAATAGAATTTGTCCTGTTAATTACCCAAATACATTAGCCAATCAAATTTATTTTCGGGTCTTTATTAAAATTGTTTTTTATAAAATACACCATTGCCATCATGAGAGCCTCGGCATTCACCAGGCGCGAGCTGATGGTGTTAACCGAGGTGATGGACAGGCGGATCACCAGCCAGCCTCCCCCCATCACCAATAGGGAAAAGCGTTCCGCATATGCGGAGGTAAGTGGCCGCCTGCATTCCTTCGGCTCATGCCGCCAGATCGGCCAGCTGGAGCGCAGGTGGTCCGACCTGCAACGGCAGACGCCCCGCTTGCTGGCATGCTTTCGCATGCAGATCGCGGAAAGTAAGTTTTTTTGACTGTGGTTTTCATGTTTATCTTTGTGGCCCTAACTGCATGTGCATGTTTTCATGTATGTCCTATTTATTCTTTGTACTCATATCTGCATGTGCATGTTTTCATGTATGGCCTATTTATTCTTTGTACTCATATCTGCATGTGCATGTTTTCAAGTATGGCCTATTTATTCTTTGTACTCATATCTGCATGTGCATGTTTACATATTTGTGGTGTCAAAAATTAGCGTTTAACAAGGTCAGGGTCGAAAATAAGCACAATTTGTTTCCCATCTTTTAGGGGCAGAGCGAAGACTACGGCGTCATCGCCATCAAAGACGGCGCTCTCGGCCCCTCTCCCCAACCCCCAGCCAAACATCCACACCCCAAAATTCCATAATTTCCCCCTCCTCCCCAGCCTGCACAGACCCTGTGGAACATGTGTCGGGGCTCCTTCCCCTCCATCCCAATTCCCCCTCCCCTCCAACCACCCCTCTCGTAACTACCCCCTCCCCTGAATCCCAAATCACCCCTCCCACCTCGTTGGGGAATGTTGGCACCTCCGCGGAGGATGAGGGAGTTGCTTCTGGACCGGGCGTGATTTTGAACGGTATGTTTGCCTTTTTTTTTTTTTAAATGTTTGTATCTAATCCTGTGTCTGTGCCTTTTACTTTTTTTGGGTTGTCAGAATTTGGTGTAGATTTCTGTTTGTCTTTACCTTTTACTGCTGATTTCCCCATACACATATCCCACCTGTCAAAATCTGATGTTTTTTGGTGCAATTTTTTGGGTGTCCATTTTTGGGTCCTTGGATTTTTTTGGTTAAATGTGCTTTTGGTCACAATATTGTCATTTTTGGATAGCTTGGTTTGGCTTGTTTTTTCATTGGGTTTCATTAATTATGTATTAAGCCCCACACTTTTCTAACCCACAGAGGACCAGAGGCGTTTGGCGGACCTAGCCGGATGCGTCGAAAGGATGCGGGGCTACGTCATCGGGCTGCTGGTGGTCCTTGACCATATGTCTGTCATCCTGCATCCCTAATTTTTTTTTATTTAAAAAAACTAGTTGTATTAATTAAAAATTTAAACTTAACGTTCTGTCTCAATCCTTGTCTCCAAATCTTAGATTGTTTACACTGACAAAAGTAGACTCTTCCAGCAAGTATTTGCAATTAATGTCACTAAGATTGTGTGTTGTATTTTTTAGGGAAACAGGCACATGAAACAGGCACATGAAACACCTAACAGTAACAATCTGCTTGGCCTTTTTTTGTGTGTGACAATTTATATATTACTACATTTTACATGTTCCAATTTAGGGGGCAACCTGCTTAGGCCAAGCTTACAAAGCCTACTGATTGTACAGAATTCATTTTGGTGTTGGTTTTGACCCAGAAAGCATATTTAAATTTAGATCAAATTGCGTCATTACATGTGCAAAATTACACTCTCAAAACATTTATTCACAACATAACTAAAAAACCAAAGTGTTGACTCACAAACAATACACACAGAAATGAAAAATCAAGAACTGGTTGACGAAGGAGCATGCCAACATGATTCCACAAATGTTGCGTTGCAATATTGGTTCCAGAATATATATCCAATGTGTCCCCATGAAGGTTTTTTTTGGGTAGCAGGAAGTAGTCATCGTTTGAGTCCCAAAGATTATGAAATCAAACAGAAGATGGGAAACAAAAAACAAATTCATTAGATGGTCTCCAAAAATCCTTACCAGATTGTGTCTAAAAACATTTTTTTGTCTAATAATTACCTAAAATATCTGGCCACCACATCATCGCGTATGGCCCCCCCACATACAGACCTCCGACCAACCTCGGGGGGGCCATCCTCAGGTAAGGCATCCTCTGGCTTCATTGGGACACCACTCCTTATGGCGATGTTGTGAAATATCCCACACAGGACCACAATTTTCGAAACCATATCCGGCAAATACACAAGCTCACCACCAGAGCGGTGGAGGCATCTGAATCGGCCTTTTAAAAGGCCGATACAGCGCTCCACCACTTGCCTGGTGGCTGTAAGTGCAGCATTAAAATTACTTTGTGGCCTTGGTGTGGGAGCCAAATAAGGAGTGAGCAGCCAGGGCGTGCAAGGGTAGCCACTGTCTCCTGTGAAAAAGAAGTGACAACATCAGGATCACTGTGCATCAAGCTTAACATTGTTATGTACTAAAGGTCTCCACTTACCCAGAAGCCACGCATCACCAGCTTGTAGGTTGTTTAATTTGTGCCATATCCCTGATTGCCGATGACGAATGAGTCATGTGCACTTCCGGGTAATTTTGCATTCAGGGACAGGATCTGGTGGGAGGCATCACATACCACCATTACATTCAGGGAGTGATAGTGTTTCCGGTTGCGAAATATGGCCTCCAGCCGTGCTGAAGTGGTATGTGAGTACCATCCACAACCCCTACGATGTGTGGGAAGCCAGCTATTTGGTAAAAATTGGCCTTGGCCACACTAAGGGCACCCATATCCAAAGGCATTTGAATAAAATGATGGAGGTGCTTGAAAAGGGCCTCCATCACTGCCCTCAGGGTCGGGAAAAGGAGGATTGTGAGATTCCCGCCACTATTCCCACCGTTGTTTGAAACGATCCTGAGGCACAGAAATGTAACACCGCCATAAATTGCGTAAGTGGTGGTATTGCTGTAGGACTGTCAATTTGCGGCTCAAGATCACTCTCTATTAATGAGAGAGTGTCTATGATGATTTGGGGCGGAAGACGGTAGCGTCTT
This sequence comes from Taudactylus pleione, assembly GCA_031769625.1. NCBI lineage: Eukaryota > Metazoa > Chordata > Amphibia > Anura > Myobatrachidae > Taudactylus > Taudactylus pleione. Next base: position 9,252,181 of record JAUIMM010001030.1, on the reverse strand, counting down.
AACACCTCATCAACGGGCATTCCAAAAAGGGTGACACGTGTTCGATATATCTGGGGCCTTGCACGCCTACGATGCCTACGCCTGGGACGAGATTGAGGTTGGTCGGATTCCGGGAGCATGGCCAGAACAATCCGACCAAGATCAACCTGAAATTGCAAGAATTGAATGTAAGGTTTTTTGGCCCAAAAATAATTGAAAAATTACTTAGCTTGACGAAACAAGCCAATGATGCTTGCATGCCGGGGTATTGTCATGATTTTCCAAACCTGTAAATATTAACAAATAAACAATGCAACAATTTCGGGTGGACATTTAGGAATCTAAATTGGGTGCAAGACAAAACAGAAAAGGGGCGAAACACACATTTGGGCAAAGAGCAAAACGACAGTGCGCAGACTACCTCAATTTGGGCCCAAATGTTTTAAAAAATTGCTAAAGGGAAATCACAACCAATTTCACGGTACAAAATTACGCAGATAAAAAAGCGCTAATTAATTCGCAAAAACAAGGCAAAATTACGCAGAAAAAAAAGCACAAATTAATTCGCAAATACAAGGCAAAAAATACGCAGATAAAAAAGCGCTAATTAATTCGCAAATACAAGGCAAAAAATACGCAGATAAAAATGCGCTAATTAATTCGCAAATACAAGGCAAAAAATACACAGTTAAAAAAAAGCTAATTAGTTCATACATTTCGGAATCACAAAACCAAAGTTTAAAAGTGTAAGGTCAAACAAAGTTGCGTTATAAAAAACATGACCATTTAATAAACAAGGGAAAATATAAACTTACCAATAGAGGATATATAAGTCACCGGATAACAAGGTTGTTGGGGCAAAGCCAAAAGAAACCTAACAAAGGAGATTTTTAAAGAAATTAAAGAGCCAAACTTCACAAAAAGAAGGAGACACAAAGTGAACAAAAGTAAGACGGGCAAAAACTTACCAAAAAAAACCTCGACAAAGAAAACAACCACAGCAAAAAAAGCGAACGGAAAATAAAACTCCTAAAAGACAAACCAAAAACCACTCCAAACAACGCCAAATCCAAATCCCGCCAACAATCCACTCCGACCAACGTAACCTCCAACAACCAACAACCGCCACCTCGACTCGAGATGCCCCAAGCCATAAATAGTGTTTATTTTCCCGCACAAATTAAGGAGGGATCATAGGAACGCACAATTAATGATGCGGACGAAAAATAAGGACGCATGTATAAATACGTCACGACTAAAGAAAAACGTTCTGGTGTATTTCTTGTTGGGAGATAAGAAATGGCTACAGACCAGGGAAACAATGGCCAGCAGTCTGCCGGTAAGTATTTCATGCATTTCCAAACAAGGATTATTTTGAAACATAATATAGTGAAAGTTGTCAAACTTAAATTTCTCAACGTTTAAACAAATAGGTGAGGAGGATGACATGGAAGAGGCTGCTGGGCCCAGTATTCCGGGCAAAGCAGGGAAAAAGAAAAGGCAGCCACAATTCACAAGAAAGGAGATGGAGGTTTTGGTTCAGAAGTGTGTGGACATCCTGCCACAGGCAGACAGGAATATGGGCGTAAGCCAGAAGTGGAAAATGTGGGCGGAGATAGCCAGTGCTGTCAATAGTGTGGGTGATTATGTCCGTCTAGCCCGGGATGTCAAACGGCGGTAAGTAAAAACTTGACCCCCCCTAAAACCAAAACCCCCCAAAAAAACAGAATAATGGTTCCTTTTTCACCCACAGATGGAGCGACTTCAAATATCGCCTGAAACAAAAAATGGCGGACAGGGCTAGGCATGCAAAGGGGACAGGTGGGGGTCCCACCCCTGTGTCATTGGAGTTGAATGATTTAGAAGAGCTGGCACAGGGGTGTGTGCAGGCTGTGGAGGTGTTTGGCATGTCCAACATGGATACGGACATGCCAGACTTTGCGGCTCCTCATGTTGTCCCAGGTAAATATTGTGATGTCACCAACTCTGAAATGTTACTGTGCCAATATGTAGATTCTAATGTGAGTCTTTTCTCATTTTTCCAACAGAGACACAGGCGGATGAGTCTGCTCCAGAGGGGAGCCTTGGCCGCAGAATTTCTGCTGGCTCTGCTGGGGAGGAACCAGTACATCCGGCTGAGGACCCTGCAGAAGCCAGTCCAGGGCAATCCCCCTCGCAGGCAGTGTCCCTCCTCACAGAACTCAATTTTAAATCGGATTTCCATACGGAGATTCTGCAGAGGATGGACGCCAAGTCTGGTACGGGTGGCTGAGGCCCTGGAGCAAAATGCTGCGGCCAACGTGACCATTGGTCAGGCCCTGGCGGAAAATACCAGGGCCAACATCCGCATCGCCAATGCCCTGGAGCAGCTCGTTCGCCAGCACATGGTGGAGCCGACCTCCCTTCCTGCCGGAACATCAGGATCCTCCACCTCTGGCACAACATCAGCCAATCCTCCAAATGTGCCTAGCCCTGTGCCTAGTCCAGAGGCCACAACATCTGCCTCTGGACGGGCCAGCCCGATGACATCCCGGACCCGGTCTGGCGCCCTCCCTCCCCCAGCCAAACGGGGGAAAAAACGTTGACAGCACTGGCTACTTTTCCCACACTCCTTCTGTGCTTGCCCCATATTCCTTTCTGGCCAAAACTTCCCTCTCCTTTCTTGTGAATTGTTTTTAAATTTTTGATTGAAGTTTCCATACCTTTTATGTTTGCACAAATTATATTTTTGTTAGGAATAACACTGCCAAAAATGTTTGAGCCAAAAATGTGCCAGAAATTGATTTTAATTCCAATAAATTGTGAAAAAATGTTCGACATTGTATTCTGACATTATTTTAGAAATGGTTTACATTTAATCCTGGCCCACAAGGCAAAAACGAGCACCCAAAAAATTAAAAGTTGAATAAAAAACAAAGGGCACTTTAAGAAACACTTTAAAATTTACATAAGGATGCAAATTCGCCCGACAAATTCAAATTGGAAAAATACACACAAACATGATGCAATTATTGTTACAATAGCACAAAAAACAAATATCAGCCCCAAAAAAATGACCAAGAAATGTACGCGAATTGATTGTGTAAACCTGAAATTAGCAGCTATGATTTCCACCTGCGTACGGTTTTGTGCTAACCAAGAAAACTGATTTCCAAACACATTACAAGCTGGTTTTCAATACAAAACTGATTGTTTTTCTGACAAGCCGTGATTAATCGATGCAACATCGTGGAGGGCCGGGACGGAGGAGAAGGCCATCGCCAATGTGGTCGAGTAATCCAGACCCCAAGCTGTGCGAGCAGTTTGAACGGAAAGAGGATCATCCAGTGACGTATGACTTGGTACGAACACATTTGACGTTCGCATCAGATAATGTATGTACGCCCAAAAAACGCCTCGCCACGCCTGCGTTTTTCCATCTCCACCCCCGTCAACGCCCAAAAACGCCCTGTTCTGTCAATCACATTTGACATGTCACTTCCTGTACGCAATTTGACGAACAAGACAAAAAAAATCGCAATATGCTGTACGCACATGCGCAGTGTTACACCGACGCATGCGCGCTTTCTCAACATCGGAACGCAACGTACGTACTGCTGTTAACGAGCGGCTCTGAATGAGGGCCAGAGATCCATGTTATGTGCTGTTTCAGGGTGTCATAGACTTACCGCAGGTCACTAATTAAATAGCTCTGGGCACTTTACCTGGGAGCTGAAGCCGCGCTGTCATGCCTTTATAATCATTGCTTGTTATATGCATTTATTCTGTGTAAGCTTAACTCAGTGGTCAGTCTGAAAACTGCATTGTTTGAGCCTTACAGACTACCATTGAAGTTTCCTAATGCACCCTTGGTAGATTTTAGGGCAGTCTCCTTTTTAGTTTCCACATGGTCACTGCAAAAGGTGTATACAATATATCCCCATATAAAAGTATTTTGTATTGAATACGGCACAGTTTCTCAAACTCGGTCCTCAGGACCCCAAACAGTGCATGTTTTCCAGGTCTCCTCACAGAACCGCAAGTGAAATAATCAGTTCCATCTGTGGATCTTTTAAAATGTGTCAGTGAGTAATGAATATACCTGTGCACCAGCTGGGTGACCTGCAAAACATGACCTGTGTGGGGTCCTGAGGACTGACTTTGAGAACCACTGGAATACGGTATCCAATGGAGGGACTGACAGAGCGGAGCAGCAATCGATGAACATTTGGCAAGGAAGATTAGCCTCGCAGCTGCATTCATAATGGATTGTAGCGGTAAGAGCCTGTTTTTGGGAAGACCAGTAAGGAGACTATTGCAATAGTCAATGCGGGAAATAATAAGTGCATGGATTCGAGTTTTTGCAGTGTCTTGTGTATAATATGGTCGAATTTTGAATATGTTTTTTAGATGTTTGTAACATGATTTTGAGACAGATTGAATGTGGGGAACAAAGGACAGTTCAGAGTCAAGGATGACACCTAGGCAGTGAGCTTGTAGGGTAAGGTAGATTGTCAAGTTATCAACAGTGATCGAGAGATCAGGTTGGTAACTACTATTGGCCGGTGGAAATTTACATTTACCACTACTCTGTTCTTCTTTTTTGTGTAGTCCTCTGCAGTGTTGCCAACAGCCTAATGCTGCCGGCAGTGTCAGACTGGGCCATGGAAGGCCCAACAGGGTAATGCCACCATGGGGGCCCACAAAAAGGGTGTTGTCAGTCAACAATAGGTGTGGCCAACCACCAGAGGGGAGTGGCCAGACATTAAAATGTTCAGTCCAATGAAGGAAATTCTTATTAGCAACGAAGGAAATTATTATTAGCGCCATTTTAATTATTAAACGTATCATAAACAAAAACTACCTTGCAGCTTGTATTCTGGCTGATCTGCTTCAACTCTATGGTCTCTCCAAAGCAGTACAGGGGAGTGAAGTCCATCCACATGGGAAGCTAATGTTGCTACATAAAGTAAATAAGTATACTAGTAATCATGATATTTTGGGGCTCTCATAATTAAAAAAAATAAAAATATAAACCCAAACATTCATACTGTACAAAGTATCCCCTCAGTCCATAAAAAATCATTTAAAAGGGCATCTGACATCTACATAAAATAGAGGCAGCTGTTTTGTGAGGTGAACTATTGTATCATGTCAGTCACCAGGAAGGATCTAGTGAGCTCTCACAAGCAGGTCCCTCTTCCCTCATATGCTTTTCCTTCTCTTGCTTCTACAGTACCACCATATTCTCCCCACTGCCTACAACGGCACCCAACCTTTGGGTTCTGCCACCCGGCTGCCTATTTGAGTTTTATGACTGCTGGTGCAGCAACTTTTATAAACAATGTCTATGCTCTGCAATGCTGTATATTGTATGTCCCTTTCATTCCAGGGTTTTCTTTTCATACAATTTGTGTTTTTGTACTTTGTATAGCTGGCCACACACTAGACCAACTTACATCCAACCAGCCAACTAGTTGATTGGTTGGAATGACAATCTGGTAACGTATGGGAGTAAATGATGATCAGCAATTTGCTCCTAAATGCCAGAGAACAGATGAAAATGGTCGTCAGACAAGTTTGTTAAATGTGTGATCTAAACTATTTGTTCAAACAGCAGTTTTGGTCCATTTTCCAGCATTTAGGAGCAAATTGCTGATTGTATTCCTTACCAGATTTTTATTCCAACCAATCAACTAGTTGGCTGGTTGGACAGATAATCTTTAGTTGTGTGGCCAGCTTAAGGCGCTGCGGACCCCTTGTGGTGTCATATAAATAAAGGATAATAATAGTGACTCCCAATGAGGTACTGCTTGGAGGCAGACATGTTGTGGGTTGAGACAATATTAATGAGAATATACAATGTAAATTCATGGTGAATTAATAGGCTTCATTATTATGACTAATGTTGATATGTGTGTGTGGAAGGCTGTTCTGGGATCACGAGTTTGATCCCAGCATCAGCCGACGTGCAGGGGCAGGCAGAAGGGATGTGTCCTCTGCGGGACACATCCGTTGCCGGCGCTGGGACAGTAATGTCCCTAGCATCGGTGCAGATACCGCGGGCACCTGGTGAAGGGCCCGCTTGGTCCCTTTCACCAGTACCGGCGGTACTGTGGCACCAGGAGAAGCTTGGCTCCGGGCGCAAGCTCAGCGGAGCTTGGCGCCCGGCAGCCAAGAAGCGGCGGGTAGCCGGCGCTTGGCGCGGCGGGGTTTTGGCTCTGGCCGCAAGCCAAACCTTGCTCGCGGGCCAGCAGCCAATCAGAGGCGGACGCGACGAGCCAATCGCGGCTCTCCGCGTCATAGCCCCGCCCACTCACGCCGTCTTGTATTAGACGGCGCCGAGCGGGAAAGTGCAGTTCGGCGGCGGAGAGGGAGGAGAGAAGACCTCCCGAAGAGCGGAAGATCGGCGCGGCAACAGGGGCGGCGGCAGCGGAAGAGGCCAGAAGACGCCGCTGTCAAGAAAGAAGAAGACAGGCGGCGCCGGCTGGAAGAAAGGAAGAAGAGGCGGCGCCGCTGGCCAGGACGGGCCAGCAGCCGAAGAATGCGGCTGAGGACCGGAGAGGACTGCGGGGGAGGAAAGTAAAAGAGCATCACGAAACTCCCCCCCGCAGCCTCTTCCAACGTAGCAGGTAGGCACTCCGTGAGGCCCACCATATACCCCCCTCCCTAGACCGCCAGGGTTGTCGGGCGCTAGGCCCGTGGAGCATTGTCGGGCACAAGGCCCGGGGCATTATAGCGGGCATTAGGCCCTATGAAAGGATTGCCCCATTAGTAGGTTTAAGTGGCCTGGGTACTAGGCCCAGGTCACTATATAATAAAGTAGGCGGGCAACTGCCCGAGCCACCCACCATATAAGGTGGTCTGGGCATTAGGCCCAGACCGCTAGGCGAGCCCCACAGACAGGCAGGCAAATAGGCCTGAGCCCCATAAAATGTGGTCTGGGCATTAGGCCCAGACCCCTACCAGAGCCCACCGTTTGGCAGGCACCTAGGCCTGAGCCACAGGTAAGACCCTGGGCGTTAGGCCCAGGGCCCTGAGCCCATTAGCTGCAGTGCTAACAGGCTGAAGATTAGAGGTGTGAGCAGTGGTGGAGAGCTGTACGGCTTCCACCCATGAGGTAGTGGTCTCCCCAGTCACCGAGAAGAGGAGCTGGCCAGCTCTGGATAGGTAGCAGACATTTAAAGGGACAGCACTGTGTTTTGCTCTTGTGTATTTAGTCTGTGTTTGGTGTTCCGTGCAGGGCAAATGTTTAGTTTTTGTTATATCTGTCGCACTACACACACTGTAGGTTGAGGGTGATGCCGTTTTAGTATGTGTAGTTGCTTGACATAGGTTTAGGCCCTGCATGGCTGTGTTGTGTATCTCCTTACAGGGACCTGTAGGCGAGTGAGCGGACGAAGAGCAAGAGTGGACACGGTGAGGAATATCTGTGTGTACTGTCTCTCCCTGTTTGTCACTATCTATCTCCTTCCTTCTGGGCGGACGGTGAACCTTGCAACCCACAGCTTAGCAAACGACCAGGGTGATGGTCGCGATGGTCGCGACGGTCGAGACCATCGGGGCTTGCGACGAGACCCTAAGGTTGGGTCTCGGCAAGTGCAAGCCCCAGGGAGCTTCCTGCTCTGACCGAGCAGGAAGCTCCACACTGACATCTTTGCTGATGCCAGTGGAGCCGCCTCCAAACGGCAAGCGTTCAGTCAAGAACGCCTCCGTTTTTGCCGGCCACCCCCCTTGCCCGCCTCCCAAACGGGGCGAGCTGTCAATCACCATCAACAGCTCGCCCCCTATGGTGTGAGACCCGTAGCGACGGAGCGCCCGTCGCTAGCCAGGTCTCGCGCATGCGCACGTCGGAGCCGGCTCCGACATGCGCATGCCCAGTGGGCAAACATTGACCCATGTACGAGTGCTCAGCGCTTGCGACCGGGTCTGAATAAGGCCCAGTGACTGTTAGGGGTAAATTTACTGAAATGGAAGTTCTATTAAGAAGTGATGTTGCCCATATCATCCAATCAGATTCCAGGTATTATCTTCTAGAAGGTGCTAGATAAATAAGAAGTATAATCTGATTGGTTGCTATGGGCAACATCACTTCTTAAATAGAACTCCAATCTTAGTAAATGTACCCCTTGGGGTACAAAGAAAATAATTTTTGGGAGGGTTTAGCCGTCCATCATAATATAATTCAGGCTCCTGAACATGAGTGGGCTGTTTCCGATTCGATGGAAGCACTTTTTCCTTCGAATAGTGGGAATTCGATGGTTGCCACCCATCAGATGCAGTTTTTCTTCAGCTGCGGACAACTCATACTGTACACCAAGGGCTAAATTTACTAAAGTGAGAGTTTTTAGAAGTGTAGATATTGACCATAGCAACCAATCAGATTCTAGCTGTTATCTTCTAGAAGGTGCTAGCTAAATGTTAAGTCGAATCTAATTGGTTGCTATGGGCAACATATCCACTTTTAAAAACTCTCACTTTAGTAAATTTACCCCCTAGTCTCAATATGCCATGCGGTGCGAGATGCCAGGTGCAAGCGAATCACCAGGTGCCGTGCGACTCTGCTAGCTCCGAATGTCTTTAGTGCCCAATATGCATTTGATATACGACATTGTACATGTGTGACTGAGGGCCCCATTTACTAACAAAATATAACTCCTTTAGCAATCGCTAAAGGGGTTATACCATCTTTCTGTATTTAGTAAACAGTGGTAATCTTAGATTACCGCTGTTTTTACATCTTTTAGATGGCGAGAGCGTTGCGGGCCCCATTGTCGGCAATGGAGACCCGGCGGTGCCTTTCTAGGCACTGTCGGGTCTCCGTGTCATGCACATGCGCAGACGGACCATCGCACATGCGCATAACACTGGAGCCCCATCGTTGGCAGCATTAGGCTGCCAGCAGCCCAACGGAGGACCCGTTGACTTCGCGGGACCTCGCCGGAGGGGTAAGTATTACTAAATTCCAGTGGAATTTTCGTTTGTATCACAGTGATACTAAACGAAAATTTTCGCTGGTATTTTCGTTCGTTAGTAAATGGGGCCCTGAGTGTGTAAACAAAGCACATTGGAACTTGGCGTTCAAAAAGCAGAGGCCGCTGCATTGTAGCACTTCGTATAAAGATCCAGTCGCACAAAGATATACAAGTATTGCATAGAAAATGAATCAGTGCAGTCTCCTGGTGCATCTTAGTCACATTGCACTGTATGATGCATTTTTGGGCAAAAATTATGCAAAAAAAACACTTGGCGCAAGCAAAGTTGCATGAGAAGTGATGTGCTGAGAGGGGTTGTTTTGCGTGACTGCAGCAATAGTGTATGAGGACACATCTGTAGTTACTGAATCGCATTCCTCATAACTGAGTATGGGGAAGTGAGAACAAACGGTAAGTAGGGGACCGCCTGAGAAATTATTGATTTCTTGTCAGAAACCAACTTGATAAATTGCACTTAACTGTGATAACCCCTTTTCCTGTAGAAAACGGGATAAATATGTTGTGTCACTAGATGATAAATAGAGCCCTTAGAGTACAGTATGAGGGGAAAAAAGAAAAAATACATTTGTTACTGAACAGTCCATGTTACAATTAGGGGTGTGCACCGGCCACTTTTCGTGTTTTGTGTTTTGGTTTTGGATCTGGATCTTTCTTCGTGTTTTGGATCTGGATTGGTTTTGCCAAAACCACCCTTCCGTGTTTTGGGTTCTGGGTTTTGTGTTTTGGATCTGTATTTTTTTTTTAAAAAGCATAAAAACAGCTAAAATCACAGAATTTGTTGGTTTCTCTGCTCCTATGCTATTATTAACCTCAATAACCTTAATTTCCACTCATTTCCAGTCTATTCTGAACACCTCACACCTCACAATAGTGTTTTCATGTCCAAAAGGTTGCACCGAGGTAGCTGGATGACTATGCTAAGCGACACGAGTGGGCGGCACAAACACGTGACCCATCTAGGAGTGACACTGCAGTGGCAGACAGGATGGCAGTTAGAAAAACTAGGCCCCAAACTGTACATAATGCAAAGAAAAAAAAGAAGTGCAAGATGGAATTGTCCTTGGGCCCTCCCACCCACCCTTATGTTGTATAAACAGGACATGCACACTTTAACAAATCAATCATTTCAGCGCCAGGGTCTGCCACACAACTGTGGCTGAAATGATTGGTTCGTTTGGGCCCCCACAAAACAAGCTGGCAATTAATGTGTCCCTGCACAAACTGGCTCTACGGAGGCAAGATGTCATCCTCATCCTCCTCATCCACCGATTCCTCACCCTCTTCAGTGTGTACATCCTCATCCTCACAAAGTATTAACTCGTCCCCACTTGAATCCACCACCACAGGTCCCTCTGTACCTTCTGGAGGCTGGTCTCCCTGGAAGAGCTGATAATTCATTTTGATGAACATCATCTTCTCCACATTCTGTGGAAGCAACCTCCTACGCCTTTCGCTGACAAGGTTCCCGGCTGCACTAAACACTCTTTCGGAGTACACACTGGAGGGGGGGCAACTCAGGTAAAATAGAGCCAGCTTGTACAGGGGCCTCCAAATTGCCTCTTTTTCCTGCCAGTACAGGTATGGACTGTCTGACATGCCTACTTGGATGCTGTCACCGATGTAATCCTCCACCATTCTGTCAATGGTGACAGTATCATATGCAGTGACAGTAGACATGTCAGAAATTGTTGCCAGGTCCTTCAGTCCGGACCAGATGTCCAAACTTGGTCCTGCCTGCCCTGCATCACCGCCAGCGGGTTGCTTAGGATACCTAAGTTTTTTCCTGGCAGCCCCAGTTGCGGGAGAAAATGAAGAAGGAGCCGTTGACGTGTCACGTTCCGCTTCAGCTGACAGTGTGTTCACCAGCAGGTCTTTGCACCTCTGCAGGCTTGTGTCGGCCGGAAAGAGAGACACCACATAGGCTTTAAACCTAGGATCAAGCACGGTGGCCAAAATGTAGTGGTCTGATTTCAACAGATTGACCACCCTGGAATCCTGGCAAAGCGAATGAAGGGCTTCATCCACAAGTCCCACATGCCGAGCGGAATCGCTCTGTCTTAGCTCCTCCTTCACTTTCTCCAGCTGCTTCTGCAAAAGCCTGATGAGGGGAATGACCTGACTCAAGCTGGCTGTGTCTGAACTGACTTCACGTGTGGCAAGTTCGAAGGGCTGGAGAACCTTGCACAACACGGAAATCATTCTCCACTGCGCTTGAGTCAGGTGCATACCCCCTCCTTTGCCTATGTCATAGGTGGATGTATAGGCTTGTATGGCCTTTTGCTGCTCCTCCATCCTCTGAAGCATATAGAGGGTTGAGTTCCACCGCGTCACAACCTCTTGCTTCAGGTGATGGCGGGGCAGGTTCAAGAGTGTTTGCTGGCGCTCCAGTCTTCGGCACGCAGTCGCTGAATGGCGAAAGTGGCCAGAAATTTTTCGGGCCACCCAAAGCGTCTCCTGCACGCCCCTGTCGCTTTTCAGAAAATTCTGCACCACCAAGTTTATTGTGTGAGCAAAACATGGGACGTGCTGGAATTTGCCCAGATGTAATGCCCGCACAATATTGGTGGCGTTGTCAGATATCACAAATCCCCAGGAGAGTCTAAGTGGGGTAAGCCACTGGGCGATGATTTCCCTCAGTTTCTCTAAGAGGTTGTCGGCGGTGTGCCTCTTATTGAAACCGGTGATACACAGCGTAGCCTGCCTTGTAACGAGCTGGCGTTTCTGAGATGCTGCTACTGGTGACGCTGCTGCTGTTGCTGCGTAAGGTGATACATCTACCCAGTGGGCTGTCACAGTCATATAGTCCTTAGTCTGCCCTGTTCCACTTGTCCACATGTCCGTGGTTAAGTGGACATTGTGTACAACGGCATTTTTCAGGACACTGAGGACACTTTTTCTGACGTTTCTGTACAGTCTCGGTATCGCCTGCCTAGTGAAGTGGAATCTAGACGGGATTTGGAACCGGGGACACACTACCTCCATCAATTGTCTAAATCCCACTGCACTAATGGCGGATACCGGACGCACGTCTAACACCAACATAGCAGTCAAGGCCTCAGTTATACGTTTTGCTTCAGGATGACTGCTGTCGTACTTCATCCTCCTCGCTAAGGACTGTTGGAGGGTCAATTGTTTAGTAAAAGTAGTGGTGTTCCTACTTCCTCTCTGGGATGATGAACGACTCCCAGCAGCAGCAACAGCAGCAGCGGCAGCAGTAGGCGTAGCAATGCAGGATCCTCCAGAGGAATCCCGGATAGGAGAGTCAGTCATGCCAGTGACATGGCCTGCAGGACTACTTCCGATCCTGACTAAGGAGGAAATTGACGAGGAGGGAGTTGATGGTGTGGTTTGCAGGCGCTTGGATACAACAGGACAACGGGATTTAGGTGTCCCTGGACTGCTTACGGTCTTAGCCAAAGTTTCTGAACTTGACAGTAACTTTTTATGAACGCGCTGCAGGTGCCGTATAAGGGAGGATGTTCCTAGGTGGTTGACGTCCCTACCCCTACTTATTTCACCTTTACATATGGTACATATGGCAAGACAGTTGTTGTCCGGATTTGGATAGAAATATTGCCAGACCAAAGAGGTGGAATGTTTGGTCTTCTGCCCAGGCATGACCGTGATGGGCTTTTTCATCCCACGGACAACAACTGTCTCCCCCGGAGCCTGATTTAAACAAACCACATCACCATCAGAATCCTCCTCGCCAACTTCCTCCTCAGCGCCAGCTACACCAGTATCCTCATCCTGTTGTACTTCAACAGTGACATCTTCAATTTGCATATCAGCAAGTGGACTGTGGGTGCTCCTTTCAGCACTTGCAGGGGGCGTGCAAATGGTGGAAAGAGCCACCTCTTCCCGTCCAGTGCTGGGAAGGTCAGGCATCGCAACCACCACCACACTTGGACTCTCCTTGGGGATTTGTGATATCTTCTTAGAAAGCACAGTTCTTCGCTGTGCTTTTGCCAGCTTAACTCTTTTGATTTTTTTAGTGGGAGGAGGGCTTCCATCGTCATGTGAAGCTGAACCACTAGTCATGAACATACTAGGGATCGACCTTAGCCGTTCCTTGCCACTCCGTGTCGTAAATGGCATATTGGCAAGTTTACGTTTCTCTTCAGCTGATTTAAATGTCTTTTTCAAGGTCATTTTCCTGAACTTTGCCATTTGGGATTGTATGTGCCCTCTACTATGACATTGGGCATCGGCCTTGGCAGACGACGTTGATGGCATGTTATCGTCTATGTCATGACTAGTGGCAGCAGCTTCAGCACTAGGAGGAAGTGGTTCTTGATCTTTCTCTATTTTATTTTTATCGGAGAAAGTTTGGTCCTCCATTTATGTTATATCGATTTGATATATACGTGCGGCTAAACACAGAAAATAATTTTTTTTTTGGTTTGGACTGGAGTGTACTTTGTGGGTTACAGCACCCTTTAACGGTCAAGCCAGCCGGCCCTTTACTTATGACACAGGCGCACTCTTGGCACTACTTTGTTGATGCACGTGCGGCTACTGCGCACACAATTCACAAACACAGAAAATAATTTTTTTTTGGTTTGGACTGGAGTGTACTTTCGGGGGTTACAGCACCCTTAACGGTCAAGCCAGCCGGCCCTTTACTTATGACACAGGCGCACGCTTGGCACTACTTTGTTGATGCACGTGCGGCTACTGCGCACACAATTCACAAACACAGAAAATAATTTTTTTTTGGTTTGGACTGGAGTGTACTTTCGGGGGTTACAGCACCCTTTAACGGTCAAGCCAGCCGGCCCTTTACTTATGACACAGGCGCACGCTTGGCACTACTTTGTTGATGCACGTGCGGCTACTGCGCACACAATTCACAAACACAGAAAATAATTTTTTTTTGGTTTGGACTGGAGTGTACTTTCGGGGGTTACAGCACCCTTTAACGGTCAAGCCAGCCGGCCCTTTACTTATGACACGGGCGCACGCTTGGCACTACTTTGTTGATGCACGTGCGGCTACTGCGCACACAATTCACAAACACAGAAAATAATTTTTTTTTGGTTTGGACTGGAGTGTACTTTCGGGGGTTACAGCACCCTTTAACGGTCAAGCCAGCCGGCCCTTTACTTATGACACAGGCGCACGCTTGGCACTACTTTGTTGATGCACGTGCGGCTACTGCGCACACAATTCACAAACACAGAAAATAATTTTTTTTTGGTTTGGACTGGAGTGTACTTTCGGGGGTTACAGCACCCTTTAACGGTCAAGCCAGCCGGCCCTTTACTTATGACACAGGCGCACGCTTGGCACTACTTTGTTGATGCACGTGCGGCTACTGCGCACACAATTCACAAACACAGAAAATAATTTTTTTTTTGGTTTGGACTGGAGTGTACTTAGGGGGTTACAGCACCCTTTAACGGTCAAGCCAGCCGGCCCTTTACTTATGACACAGGCGCACGCTTGGCACTACTTTGTTGATGCACGTGCGGCTACTGCGCACACAATTCACAAACACAGAAAATAATTTTTTTTGGGTTTGGACTGGAGTGTACTTTCGGGGGTTACAGCACCCTTTAACGGTCAAGCCAGCCGGCCCTTTACTTATGACACAGGCGCACTCTTGGCACTACTTTGTTGATGCACGTGCGGCTACTGCGCACACAATTCACAAACACAGAAAATAATTTTTTTTTGGTTTGGACTGGAGTGTACTTTCGGGGGTTACAGCACCCTTAACGGTCAAGCCAGCCGGCCCTTTACTTATGACACAGGCGCACGCTTGGCACTACTTTGTTGATGCACGTGCGGCTACTGCGCACACAATTCACAAACACAGAAAATAATTTTTTTTTGGTTTGGACTGGAGTGTACTTTCGGGGGTTACAGCACCCTTTAACGGTCAAGCCAGCCGGCCCTTTACTTATGACACAGGCGCACGCTTGGCACTACTTTGTTGATGCACGTGCGGCTACTGCGCACACAATTCACAAACACAGAAAATAATTTTTTTTTGGTTTGGACTGGAGTGTACTTTCGGGGGTTACAGCACCCTTTAACGGTCAAGCCAGCCGGCCCTTTACTTATGACACGGGCGCACGCTTGGCACTACTTTGTTGATGCACGTGCGGCTACTGCGCACACAATTCACAAACACAGAAAATAATTTTTTTTTGGTTTGGACTGGAGTGTACTTTCGGGGGTTACAGCACCCTTTAACGGTCAAGCCAGCCGGCCCTTTACTTATGACACAGGCGCACGCTTGGCACTACTTTGTTGATGCACGTGCGGCTACTGCGCACACAATTCACAAACACAGAAAATAATTTTTTTTTGGTTTGGACTGGAGTGTACTTTCGGGGGTTACAGCACCCTTTAACGGTCAAGCCAGCCGGCCCTTTACTTATGACACAGGCGCACGCTTGGCACTACTTTGTTGATGCACGTGCGGCTACTGCGCACACAATTCACAAACACAGAAAATTATTTTTTTTTTGGTTTGGACTGGAGTGTACTTAGGGGGTTACAGCACCCTTTAACGGTCAAGCCAGCCGGCCCTTTACTTATGACACAGGCGCACGCTTGGCACTACTTTGTTGATGCACGTGCGGCTACTGCGCACACAATTCACAAACACAGAAAATAATTTTTTTTTTGGTTTGGACTGGAGTGTACTTTCGGGGGTTACAGCACCCTTAACGGTCAAGCCAGCCGGCCCTTTACTTATGACACAGGTGCACGCTTGGCACTACTTTGTTGATGCACGTGCGGCTACTGCGCACACAATTCACAAACACAGAAAATAATTTTTTTTTTAGCACTTGGGGGGAGCACCCCTGATGGACAGAGCACCCCCTGGACAACACTACAGCACTCCTTTAGGACTGGGACACTGCACAGGACTTTGGAGTGGACACAGCCCCTATGGAGAACTGACTGCACAACACAGTCCAGCCAGCCCCTATGGACTTTGAAGTAGTGGACACAGCCCCTATTAACAACAGCAGCACAACACAGCCAGCCCCTATGGACTTTGAAGTAGTGGACAACAGCAGCACTACACTACACTACACTACACAGCCCTAACTCCCACCCTCCCTCTTCACTGTCCACAGCCGAGTGAGAAAATGGCGCCGACGCGGGTACCTTATATAGGATCCAAAACCCGCGAGACTCGGAAGGCGGGATGATGACGTTTTGCCTCGATTTCAGATCCGAGTCAGGCGGGAAAAGTCGAGCCTGACTCGGATCGGACTCGGATCGGGGGGGCTCGGGGGGGTTCGGATTTCAGAAATCCGAACCCGCTCACCCCTAGTTACAATACAAGGGTTGCAAAAGCATTTATTTATAATATGCAGGGTAAATACTGGCATGTACTGTTATCATACCTCCAAACATTTGCCCACGGAGAGTCGGGACCTCCTCCCGAAATGGGGCGTGGTCTGATAGTAAAGGGGGCGTGGTCTGATGACACGCCCCTTTTTAAATCACTAATGGGGCGTGCCCAGCATCTCCGAGATACTGGGCTGCCCTCGGGCTTCCCCCCGTACTCTGAATAGAAGCTGTGCGCATGCACACAGCATCTATTCTTGCTCCGATATGCAGAGCAGCGGTATATGCTTCCCCCCCACCGCGGGACACTGCGGACCACACGTGGGACAGCGGGACGGTCCCAGGAAAACGGGACTGTCCCGCTGAATGCGGGACAGTTGGGAGGTATGTGTTATGCAGAAATACTGGACTGCTTTGTTTTTACACTGCTATTTAGAGCTGAGAGAACACGCCACCTCCCACATTGTGCAAATTTGCTTTCTTTTATTGCTTTCTTTCTACTCTAAATTATACCCTCACTGTGCTCAGGAGAAACTCTTTGTGACATAAGTCTTTAAAGTCAGAGGGCACACCATATCTTACAATATTTGGAGAATGCATTTCAGTACAGGGTTTTTTTTCCAAGAAGAAAAGCTTTTTTATACACCACGTAGTGGAGAGGAGACACAAGCTTACAGCACCTCCCAGCACCTTGAAATTAAGACTGTTCCACCAATATTGGGACATAAGGGAGGAATGGTATACTGTCATTTTATCAACTGTTCTGTTGATTGGCTTTGGCTGATAACATAACATTACGCTATATAGATTTCACTTTGATTTTAGATAAAAGAAGATACACCTCAATGATTCAAGCAGCTTAAATAGCATACTTATATTTTGACACTATTAGCATGCTGGTCAGCCAAAGAAGTTGATTATACATAAAAATATCATGTCTTGCTGTAATTAGTAATGATATAGATATTCTTCAAGTGAAGCTTGAGTATGTAGATTTACTAATTCTAAATGCATTGAATTTATACTTGGGCCAGTATTCAATATGAAGCGTTAATTCCGGATCCGCGTTAAGTTACCGCCGATGACATCATTATCGCCTGTTTTTGTTTTACCCCGTATTCAATTTGAAAGGCTTTCCACCTAGGCAGAAAGTCAATGCAATGTAATAGGCGGTAAAGTATCGCCTATGAATGGCAGGCGGAAAAAAGGGCAGAATTGGGGTTTTGGGGTGCAACATTTCGGGAACCCCCGTGCAGCCTTCAGACAGTCCCCCAAAGGTAATCTGTGTCAAAATTTTCTTTAAAAAAAAAAAGTAAAGGCACCCCAAAAATTTTCTTTGAAAAAGAGGGCGAAAAAAAAATGTTGGGGTACAAAGTTAAAAACTAGCGAACTTGACTCTGGGGGGGGGTCCCCAAGTATGCCCCAAGTGTTTTTTTGATTGCAGGTGTTTGCGGCAGGTGGATTTTTCATGATTTTTCAACTTCACTTTAGCAACTTTTAAATATGATAACCCCCATTTTCAAGTACCTCAAATTTGCTGGGATAAGTTATTCTCTGGAAAAAATACTCCTAAATACTATTCTGCATCATGTATAGAAAAACGCTATTTAGCAGCTATTGAGCCCATTTAAAAACACCAAATACCTTCAGCAAGCCAAATCGGGGGCTACCATAGTGAACCCCCATGTCAGAGCATCATTTGGAGGGTGACAGGCTGATTTCCCCCCAAAAAAACAGTACTTTCCGCTTGTCACAGTATCGCTGGGTGCCGTTTACGCGTACTTTCAAATTGAATATGGGGTAAAGCATGCACGCGCACGATACTTTAACGCCTACAAAACAGGCGAAGTCGGTGTTAAGTCCGGGCCGCGTTAACTTAACGCGGCTCGGCTCAAATTGAATACGGGCCATAATCTTGTTCAGTCAATCTTTAACAGCATCATCATATATTACCAGCATACATGTGTTACCAGCATACATGTGTTATCAGCATACATGTGTTACCAGCATACTTGTGTTACCAGCATACATGTGTTATGAGCATACTTGTGTTACCAGCATACATGTGTTACCAGCATACTTGTGCTACCAACATACATGTGTTACCAGCATACTTGTGTTACCAGCATACATGTGTTACCAGCATACTTGTGTTACCAGCATACATGTGTTACCAGCATACTTGTTTTACCAGCATACATGTGTTACCAGCATACATGTGTTACCAGCATACTTGTGTTACCAGCATACATGTGTTACCAGCATACTTGTTTTACCAGCATACATGTGTTACCAGCATACATGTGTTACCAGCATACTTGTGTTACCAGCATACATGTGTTACCAGCATACTTGTGTTACCAGCATACATGTGTTATCAGCATACTTGTGTTACCAGCATACATGTGTTACCAGTATACTTGTGTTACCAGCATACATGTGTGACCAGCATACTAGTGTGACCAGCATACATGTGTTACCAGCATACTTGTGTTACCAGCATACATGTGTTACCAGCATACTTGTGTTACCAGCATACATGTGTTATCAGCATGCATGTGTTACCAGCATACATGTGTTACCAGCATACATGTGTTATCAGCATACATGTGTTACCAGCATACATGTGAAACCAGCATACTTGTGTTACCAGCATACATGGGTTACCAGCATACTTGTGTTACCAGCATACATGTGTTACCAGCATACTTGTGTTACCAGCATACATGTGTTACCAGCATACTTGTGTTACCAGCATACATGTGTTACCAGCATACTTGTGTTACCAGCATACATGTGTTACCAGCATACATGTGTTACCACCAGCATACTTGTGTTACCAGCATACATGTGTTACCAGCATACTTGTGTTACCAGCATACATGTGTTACCAGCATACTTGTGTTACCAGCATACATGTGTTACCACCAGCATACATGTGTTACCAGCATACATGTGTTACCAGCATACATGTGTTACCAGCATACTTGTGTTACCAGCAAACATGTGTTACCAGCATACTTGTGTTACCAGCATACATGTGTTACCACCAGCATACTTGTGTTACCAGCTTACATGTGTTACCAGCATACATGTGTTATCAGTAGGGGTGTGCACCGGCCACTTTTCGTGTTTTGTGTTTTGGTTTTGGATCTGGATCTTTCTTCGTGTTTTGGATCTGGATTGGTTTTGCCAAAACCACCCTTCCGTGTTTTGGGTTCTGGGTTTTGTGTTTTGGATCTGTATTTTTTTTTTAAAAAGCATAAAAACAGCTAAAATCACAGAATTTGTTGGTTTCTCTGCTCCTATGCTATTATTAACCTCAATAACCTTAATTTCCACTCATTTCCAGTCTATTCTGAACACCTCACACCTCACAATAGTGTTTTCATGTCCAAAAGGTTGCACCGAGGTAGCTGGATGACTATGCTAAGCGACACGAGTGGGCGGCACAAACACGTGACCCATCTAGGAGTGACACTGCAGTGGCAGACAGGATGGCAGTTAGAAAAACTAGGCCCCAAACTGTACATAATGCAAAGAAAAAAAAGAAGTGCAAGATGGAATTGTCCTTGGGCCCTCCCACCCACCCTTATGTTGTATAAACAGGACATGCACACTTTAACAAATCAATCATTTCAGCGCCAGGGTCTGCCACACAACTGTGGCTGAAATGATTGGTTCGTTTGGGCCCCCACAAAACAAGCTGGCAATTAATGTGTCCCTGCACAAACTGGCTCTACGGAGGCAAGATGTCATCCTCATCCTCCTCATCCACCGATTCCTCACCCTCTTCAGTGTGTACATCCTCATTCTCACAAAGTATTAACTCGTCCCCACTTGAATCCACCACCACAGGTCCCTCTGTACCTTCTGGAGGCTGGTCTCCCTGGAAGAGCTGATAATTCATTTTGATGAACATCATCTTCTCCACATTCTGTGGAAGCAACCTCCTACGCCTTTCGCTGACAAGGTTCCCGGCTGCACTAAACACTCTTTCGGAGTACACACTGGAGGGGGGGCAACTCAGGTAAAATAGAGCCAGCTTGTACAGGGGCCTCCAAATTGCCTCTTTTTCCTGCCAGTACAGGTATGGACTGTCTGACATGCCTACTTGGATGCTGTCACCGATGTAATCCTCCACCATTCTGTCAATGGTGACAGTATCATATGCAGTGACAGTAGACATGTCAGAAATTGTTGCCAGGTCCTTCAGTCCGGACCAGATGTCCAAACTTGGTCCTGCCTGCCCTGCATCACCGCCAGCGGGTTGCTTAGGATACCTAAGTTTTTTCCTGGCAGCCCCAGTTGCGGGAGAAAATGAAGAAGGAGCCGTTGACGTGTCACGTTCCGCTTCAGCTGACAGTGTGTTCACCAGCAGGTCTTTGCACCTCTGCAGGCTTGTGTCGGCCGGAAAGAGAGACACCACATAGGCTTTAAACCTAGGATCAAGCACGGTGGCCAAAATGTAGTGGTCTGATTTCAACAGATTGACCACCCTGGAATCCTGGCAAAGCGAATGAAGGGCTTCATCCACAAGTCCCACATGCCGAGCGGAATCGCTCTGTCTTAGCTCCTCCTTCACTTTCTCCAGCTGCTTCTGCAAAAGCCTGATGAGGGGAATGACCTGACTCAAGCTGGCTGTGTCTGAACTGACTTCACGTGTGGCAAGTTCGAAGGGCTGGAGAACCTTGCACAACACGGAAATCATTCTCCACTGCGCTTGAGTCAGGTGCATACCCCCTCCTTTGCCTATGTCATAGGTGGATGTATAGGCTTGTATGGCCTTTTGCTGCTCCTCCATCCTCTGAAGCATATAGAGGGTTGAGTTCCACCGCGTCACAACCTCTTGCTTCAGGTGATGGCGGGGCAGGTTCAAGAGTGTTTGCTGGCGCTCCAGTCTTCGGCACGCAGTCGCTGAATGGCGAAAGTGGCCAGAAATTTTTCGGGCCACCCAAAGCGTCTCCTGCACGCCCCTGTCGCTTTTCAGAAAATTCTGCACCACCAAGTTTATTGTGTGAGCAAAACATGGGACGTGCTGGAATTTGCCCAGATGTAATGCCCGCACAATATTGGTGGCGTTGTCAGATATCACAAATCCCCAGGAGAGTCTAAGTGGGGTAAGCCACTGGGCGATGATTTCCCTCAGTTTCTCTAAGAGGTTGTCGGCGGTGTGCCTCTTATTGAAACCGGTGATACACAGCGTAGCCTGCCTTGTAACGAGCTGGCGTTTCTGAGATGCTGCTACTGGTGACGCTGCTGCTGTTGCTGCGTAAGGTGATACATCTACCCAGTGGGCTGTCACAGTCATATAGTCCTTAGTCTGCCCTGTTCCACTTGTCCACATGTCCGTGGTTAAGTGGACATTGTGTACAACGGCATTTTTCAGGACACTGAGGACACTTTTTCTGACGTTTCTGTACAGTCTCGGTATCGCCTGCCTAGTGAAGTGGAATCTAGACGGGATTTGGAACCGGGGACACACTACCTCCATCAATTGTCTAAATCCCACTGCACTAATGGCGGATACCGGATGCACGTCTAACACCAACATAGCAGTCAAGGCCTCAGTTATACGTTTTGCTTCAGGATGACTGCTGTCGTACTTCATCCTCCTCGCTAAGGACTGTTGGAGGGTCAATTGTTTAGTAAAAGTAGTGGTGTTCCTACTTCCTTTCTGGGATGATGAACGACTCCCAGCAGCAGCAACAGCAGCAGCGGCAGCAGTAGGCGTAGCAATGCAGGATCCTCCAGAGGAATCCCGGATAGGAGAGTCAGTCATGCCAGTGACATGGCCTGCAGGACTACTTCCGATCCTGACTAAGGAGGAAATTGACGAGGAGGGAGTTGACGGTGTGGTTTGCAGGCGCTTGGATACAACAGGACAACGGGATTTAGGTGTCCCTGGACTGCTTACGGTCTTAGCCAAAGTTTCTGAACTTGACAGTAACTTTTTATGAACGCGCTGCAGGTGCCGTATAAGGGAGGATGTTCCTAGGTGGTTGACGTCCCTACCCCTACTTATTTCACCTTTACATATGGTACATATGGCAAGACAGTTGTTGTCCGGATTTGGATAGAAATATTGCCAGACCAAAGAGGTGGAATGTTTGGTCTTCTGCCCAGGCATGACCGTGATGGGCTTTTTCATCCCACGGACAACAACTGTCTCCCCCGGAGCCTGATTTAAACAAACCACATCACCATCAGAATCCTCCTCGCCAACTTCCTCCTCAGCGCCAGCTACACCAGTATCCTCATCCTGTTGTACTTCAACAGTGACATCTTCAATTTGCATATCAGCAAGTGGACTGTGGGTGCTCCTTTCAGCACTTGCAGGGGGCGTGCAAATGGTGGAAAGAGCCACCTCTTCCCGTCCAGTGCTGGGAAGGTCAGGCATCGCAACCACCACCACACTTGGACTCTCCTTGGGGATTTGTGATATCTTCTTAGAAAGCACAGTTCTTCGCTGTGCTTTTGCCAGCTTAACTCTTTTGATTTTTTTAGTGGGAGGAGGGCTTCCATCGTCATGTGAAGCTGAACCACTAGTCATGAACATACTAGGGATCGACCTTAGCCGTTCCTTGCCACTCCGTGTCGTAAATGGCATATTGGCAAGTTTACGTTTCTCTTCAGCTGATTTAAATGTCTTTTTCAAGGTCATTTTCCTGAACTTTGCCATTTGGGATTGTATGTGCCCTCTACTATGACATTGGGCATCGGCCTTGGCAGACGACGTTGATGGCATGTTATCGTCTATGTCATGACTAGTGGCAGCAGCTTCAGCACTAGGAGGAAGTGGTTCTTGATCTTTCTCTATTTTATTTTTATCGGAGAAAGTTTGGTCCTCCATTTATGTTATATCGATTTGATATATACGTGCGGCTAAACACAGAAAATAATTTTTTTTTTGGTTTGGACTGGAGTGTACTTTGGGGGTTACAGCACCCTTTAACGGTCAAGCCAGCCGGCCCTTATGACACAGGCGCACTCTTGGCACTACTTTGTTGATGCACGTGCGGCTACTGCGCACACAATTCACAAACACAGAAAATAATTTTTTTTTTGGTTTGGACTGGAGTGTACTTTGGGGGTTACAGCACCCTTTAATTGTCAAGCCAGCCGGCCCTTTACTTATGACACAGGCGCACGCTTGGCACTACTTTGTTGATGCACGTGCGGCTACTGCGCACACAATTCACAAACACAGAAAATAATTTTTTTTTTGGTTTGGACTGGAGTGTACTTTCGGGGGTTACAGCACCCTTAACGGTCAAGCCAGCCAGCCCTTTACTTATGACACAGGCGCACGCTTGGCACTACTTTGTTGATGCACGTGCGGCTACTGCGCACACAATTCACAAACACAGAAAATAATTTTTTTTTGGTTTGGACTGGAGTGTACTTTCGGGGGTTACAGCACCCTTTAACGGTCAAGCCAGCCGGCCCTTTACTTATGACACAGGCGCACGCTTGGCACTACTTTGTTGATGCACGTGCGGCTACTGCGCACACAATTCACAAACACAGAAAATAATTTTTTTTTTGGTTTGGACTGGAGTGTACTCTCGGGGGTTACAGCACCCTTAACGGTCAAGCCAGCCGGCCCTTTACTTATGACACAGGCGCACGCTTGGCACTACTTTGTTGATGCACGTGCGGCTACTGCGCACACAATTCACAAACACAGAAAATAATTTTTTTTTTGGTTTGGACTGGAGTGTACTTTCGGGGGTTACAGCACCCTTAACGGTCAAGCCAGCCAGCCCTTTACTTATGACACAGGCGCACGCTTGGCACTACTTTGTTGATGCACGTGCGGCTACTGCGCACACAATTCACAAACACAGAAAATAATTTTTTTTTGGTTTGGACTGGAGTGTACTTTCGGGGGTTACAGCACCCTTTAACGGTCAAGCCAGCCGGCCCTTTACTTATGACACAGGCGCACGCTTGGCACTACTTTGTTGATGCACGTGCGGCTACTGCGCACACAATTCACAAACACAGAAAATAATTTTTTTTTTGGTTTGGACTGGAGTGTACTCTCGGGGGTTACAGCACCCTTAACGGTCAAGCCAGCCGGCCCTTTACTTATGACACAGGCGCACGCTTGGCACTACTTTGTTGATGCACGTGCGGCTACTGCGCACACAATTCACAAACACAGAAAATAATTTTTTTTTGGTTTGGACTGGAGTGTACTTTCGGGGGTTACAGCACCCTTTAACGGTCAAGCCAGCCGGCCCTTTACTTATGACACAGGCGCACGCTTGGCACTACTTTGTTGATGCACGTGCGGCTACTGCGCACACAATTCACAAACACAGAAAATAATTTTTTTTTTGGTTTGGACTGGAGTGTACTTTCGGGGGTTACAGCACCCTTAACAGTCAAGCCAGCCGGCCCTTTACTTATGACACAGGCGCACGCTTGGCACTACTTTGTTGATGCACGTGCGGCTACTGCGCACACAATTCACAAACACAGAAAATAATTTTTTTTTTGGTTTGGACTGGAGTGTACTTTCGGGGGTTACAGCACCCTTTAACGGTCAAGCCAGCCGG
Source organism: Taudactylus pleione (assembly GCA_031769625.1). Lineage (NCBI taxonomy): Eukaryota > Metazoa > Chordata > Amphibia > Anura > Myobatrachidae > Taudactylus > Taudactylus pleione. Next base: position 9,227,346 of record JAUIMM010001030.1, on the reverse strand, counting down.
CCTTTTACTTATGGGACACAGGCGCACGCTTGGCACTACTTTGTTGATGCACGTGCGGCTACTGCGCACACAATTCACAAACACAGAAAATAATTTTTTTTTTGGTTTGGACTGGAGTGTACTTTCGGGGGTTACAGCACCCTTAACGGTCAAGCCAGCCGGCCCTTTACTTATGACACAGGCGCACGCTTGGCACTACTTTGTTGATGCACGTGCGGCTACTGCGCACACAATTCACAAACACAGAAAATAATTTTTTTTTGGTTTGGACTGGAGTGTACTTTCGGGGGTTACAGCACCCTTTAACGGTCAAGCCAGCCGGCCCTTTACTTATGACACAGGCGCACGCTTGGCACTACTTTGTTGATGCACGTGCGGCTACTGCGCACACAATTCACAAACACAGAAAATATATTATTTTTTTAGCACTTGGGGGGAGCACCCCTGATGGACAGAGCACCCCCTGGACAACACTACAGCACCCCTTTAGGACTGGGACACTGCACAGGACTTTGGAGTGGACACAGCCCCTATGGAGAACTGACTGCACAACACAGTCCAGCCAGCCCCTATGGACTTTGAAGTAGTGGACACAGCCCCTATTAACAACAGCAGCACAGCACAACACAGCCAGCCCCTATGGACTTTGAAGTAGTGGACAACAGCAGCACTACACTACACTACACTACACAGCACTAACTCCCACCCTCCCTCTTCACTGTCCACAGCCGAGTGAGAAAATGGCGCCGACGCGGGTACCTTATATAGGATCCAAAACCCGCGAGACTCGGAAGGCGGGATGATGACGTTTTGCCTCGATGTCAGATCCGAGTCAGGCGGGAAAAGTCGAGCCTGACTCGGATCGGACTCGGATCGGGGGGGCTCGGAGGGGTTCGGATTTCAGAAATCCGAACCCTCTCACCCCTAGTTATCAGCATACATGTGTTACCAGCATACATGTGAAACCAGCATACTTGTGTTACCAGCATACATGTGTAACCAGCATACTTGTGTTACCAGCATACATGTGTTACCAGCATACTTGTGTTACCAGCATACATGTGTTACCAGCATACTTGTGTTACCAGCATACATGTGTTACCAGCATACTTTGTTACCAGCATACATGTGTTACCAGCATACTTGTGTTACCAGCATACATGTGTTACCAGCATACTTGTGTTACCACCAGCATACATGTGTTAGCAGCATACTTGTGTTACCAGCATACATGTGTTATCAGAATACTTGTGTTACCAGCATACATGTGTTACCAGCATACTTGTGTTACCACCAGCATACATGTGTTACCAGCATACATGTGTTACCAGCATACATGTGTTACCAGCATACTTGTGTTACCACCAGCATACATGTGTTACCAGCATACTTGTGTTACCAGCATACATGTGTTACCAGCATACTTGTGTTACCAGCATACATGTGTTACCAGCATACTTGTGTTACTAGCATACATGTGTTACCAGCATGCTTGCCTACTTTTTTCATCAACTCTCCGGGATGAGATGCAGATGGCTACTTCGGGGGGCGAGCTCTCACGTCATTAGGCCCCGCCACAGCAAAATGTTGCAATTTGCGGGTCCTTGGGGATGGGGTGTGGCTAATTATGCATTTTTGCATCATTTAGCCTGGCCCCCTTCTTACGGACCGAGATTCCCGTTTTATCTACCACAGTCTGTCCACTTCACTAGGAATTGGGAGGGATGCAGGAGATCCGGCCACTCTTACTGGAGTGGGGGGACTATCTGAAAAAGCTTCACACAATTTCTTTGGAGAGTAGGTAAGTATGGTTATCAGCATTCCTTTTAAACCAGGGGTGGGGAACCTTTTTTCTGCCGTGGGCCATTTTGTCATATCTAACATCATTTGCAGGCCCGGGTCAGGCCACGTCCCCTCTGTGTGACATCACATGGGGCGGGGCCACAATTGATGGTGATTACAGAAATGCTCAGAGCATCCTGAGGATGTTCTGCGGAGCTGTAAGGACAGCGGTGTGACCGTCTGAAGTTCCCTAAGGATGCTCCAGGCGTCACTGCTGCATAGATTCTGCAATTCTAGGCACCCTGCTAGCCAGATGAGGCTAGCAGAATAAAGCTCAGAGGGCCAGACCAAATGATTCTGAGGGCCTTATATGGCCCCGGGCCTGAGGTTCCCCATCCCTGTTTTAAACCATATGCTTCAATGTCAGAGGCGTAGCGTGTTGCAAGGGCACCCAGAGTATATGCATGCTATGGCACCCCCCCCCCCAAGTCTTCCAGGGAGGGAGTGTGTCCAGCTTATGGGGTGAAATTAAAGGTATGTAAAAATAATTAAGAGAGGTATTGAAATTATATATTCCAACCAGGATGCATTCGGCATCCCGGCAATCAGGATGCCGACGCTTACATTACCGGAGGGTTAGGTTCAGGTGCGGGGAGGTTAGGTTCAGGCACTAGGGGGGAGGTTAGGGTTAGGCACCAAAGAGGGAGAGTTAGCGTTTGGGTAGGGAGAGGGGGAGGGTTAGCATACCGACCAACAAGTGTCGGTATGTTAAGCCTGTCCGGATTCCGGAGTCGGGATGCTGAAGGACAGGATCCCGACTGTCGGTATTTCATACCAATCCCATTCCAACCCACTAAAGTAATTTAATTAATAAAATCCACAGTTTTTTTGTGTACCATACCTATATGGTGGTATCTCTGCAATGGCCCCCCTAACTGATTGTAGCAGTGCCCCATTCACTATAATACTCATTATTACACCCTCACTGACTGCATCATATATCAGTGCTCAAGTCTCAGTGATTGTAGCAGGCCCCCATTGTTTATAATACTCATTACACCCACCTTACTCACTGACTGCATTTTATATCAGTGTTCCCCCTCCCTCACTGATAGCGCCATATCCCCCTTCCCCTCTTGTACACATTTTTACACCCCTCACTCACTGACCACAATATATATCTGTGCCCCATACTCACTCCCGCTAACTGATTGTAGCAGGCTACATCCCTTATAAAACTTAGCCGCTGACTTATTATATGTGTCCCCTCCCCCTCACTGATTGTAGCAGGCCCCTCCAACATAAATCATTTTTGACAGCCCTGATAAAGTGTCCTGTGCACAACAATTATACTGTTAGTGTCAATCCGTCTAAATAGCAAACAGGTGCAGCCAGCAAGATGCAGCTCTTTTCTTTCTGGGCACGTCACGGCTGTGTGTAACATTATAAGCTAGTGTGTGATGTCATGACATCACAAGCACAATGCAGCAGAAGACGGAAGCTTGTAAGCCTCTGGAGCTGACACCTGATAGGCTGGTAGCTTTTAGACCAATAATTTTTAACCTTTTTTTAACTTGAGTCACACTACACAACATATTAAAGTACCCTAGGCACACTATACGGCGATGCTGCTGCATGAACTATGAAAATACATACATATTGGCTCCCATATAAAAAAAACACACACATCATTGGCCCTCACAGAAAACAAAATACACACACAAACATTGGCCCCCACAGAAAAAAAAACAAAGACATACATTGGCCCTCACAGAAATAAACACACATATACATTGGCCCCCTCAGAAAAAAAAACACATTGCTCCCCACAAAAAAGAATTAAATTACATTCATTGGCCCCAACTTGTCGCTAGCTGGGAAGACTCACTGCTGTCCCTGTCCTGTCCCTCTGACTGGGTTTGCTGTTGCTCAGTGTGCGGGCAGTCTGGTGCCCGGCTGGAGTGTAGGCAGGCTGGCTGGTGTGACCTATGATGTCACACCAGCGCGTCTAAAAAAGGCACGACCGCGGCGCGCCTGACAACTGCGCAACAAAGCGGTTCAAAAGCGCTGTATTAGACAGCTCAGCTGCCGGAGTCAGCATTCAGCCAGCCGGCGCTGCATGTGACACCCTCTTACAATTTCAGCGCCTGGAGCATGCGCTCCACTGGAACCGCCCTCCCAGGGCCGTAACTAGGGTAGTGCGACCTGTACCATGGCACAGGGCACCGCAGGGCAGGGGGCGCTGTTTATTATCATTCTCACTTGTAGTTTCCTCTTCTTTTATCCCCAGCAATTCCAGGCTGTCCCAAGAGTACCCCTATGTCTTCGCTGGCTCTTCCCCATGAGGCCATGGCCCTTTTTTAGGTGCACTATCTTATGTCCCTATTTATAAAATGGGGGGGCACCAATGCTCTCTCTGGCAAAGGGCACCAAAAAGTCTAGTTACGGCTTTGTGCCCTCCCTACACCCCTGATCAATGTACTGCAAGCACGCCTTATACTATTACTAGATTAAAACAATTTAATGCACCAATTTGCATCCTATGTGAAACCTTTAAATAAAGTACGTGAATTTCCATTGACCAAATGGGGATAAAGATCTTTTTTAATTGTAAAGTCAGCTCTGTATTGCACATCCTAACAGATGCACTCAATGATTGTTTTTATAGTAAAAGAGAAAAACCTCCAGTGAACGTCAAAAGGTGATGCCTTGGGGTAGGAAAATACAGTCCAAATAAATATGACTTTGAGATAACACAGAGAAGAATTCCAGCTAAACTAAATTGTAAAACATTCTCTGGCATGCTGCTTGCATTGCTAAAGATTTATAAAGATTAATATTCTAGTGAGCACACAAATCTGTGAATTAGCAGCTCCACCATTTTGTAAGTGACAGCAATCGCACTCCATGAGAATGCTGAATCTGCAGTTAACCACAGGGTGTGATGACATACCATACCTGTATTGCGCAAAGAACACGTCCATTAAGAGGTCAGCCTTAATGATCGTAATTTCATTGTTTTTTTGAGTTTGAGTGGTAGAATTTCAATAGTTTTATTACATTTCAGCTAATGTGTAAGAAGCCTTAATCTGACAGTTTATTTTAAAGTTAATATATTTATGCTTTAAAATGTATATACAAAGAATTTGAGAAGGCACCCCAGGTACAACAGCTTTTCCATCACAGGTCACCCTCTGTCCTCCTGGCTTTCCCTCAAACCCCAACCTCTGCCCATCAATTTTTTTTATGTCATGGAGTGGAGGGCAGCGATAACAGGATGTGGAGGTGCAGGGCACTTATTACAAAATAGAATGCAGGGCACTAAGGAAATTATATGAGAATACACCAGTGATAATGGGATATGGAGGGTGTAGGGCAGCGATAACAGGATATGGAGGTGCAGGACAGTGATAAAACAACAGGATGCAAGGAAGCAGATTATATAAGGGATCACACCAGTTATAATGGTGGATGTAGGGCAGTGAATACAAGATATGGAGGTGCAAGGCAGCAATGGTAGGATATAGGGGTGCAGGGCAGCAATGACAGGATATGGCAGATCATATCAGTGATGATAGGATATAGGGTATGCAGCACAATATTGGCAGGACATTGGGAGCTGCCACACATTGATGACAAGTCATGGAGGGTGCAGAAAGTGACAACATGACATGAAGGATGCAGAATGTGACAACAGGATGTGGGGGGTGTAGAGCGGGACAACAGGATGTGGCGGGTGCAGAACAGGATGACAGGACATAGGGTTGCAGAACGGTATGACAGAACAGCAACAGTTCTACATGGCCATGCCAAGTTTCAGCTCAGTGCATCCAATAACTTTTAATGTATAGCCCCTCAATCACCATGCCACCCCCCCCTTCCCCACAAGGTTAACATAGCGGAAAGCAGTTTGTGCAATTCAGCCTTAATATAAGCGTACAACTGTGCCCTTATAATGTCCACAGGGCCTAGCACCCTCTTATCCCACAGGTCTAGTGCCCGCTTATTAGGGGATTAGTCCTAATCTTTAGGGATTAGTGTCCCCTTATGTCTCGGGCCTAGTGCTCACCCATTAGGGGAATATATATTAGGGGTGTGCACCGGCCACTTTTCGTGTTTTGTGTTTTGGTTTTGGATCTGGATCTTTCTTCGTGTTTTGGATCTGGATTGGTTTTGCCAAAACCACCCTTCCGTGCTTTGGGTTCTGGGTTTTGTGTTTTGGATCTGTATTTTTTTGAAAAAAAGCATAAAAACAGCTAAAATCACAGAATTTGTAGGTTTTTCTGCTCCTATGCTATTATTAACCTCAATAACCTTAATTTCCACTCATTTCCAGTCTATTCTGAATACCTCAAACCTCACAATAGTGTTTTTATGTCCAAAAGGTTGCACCGAGGTAGCTGGATGACTATGCTAAGCGACACGAGTGGGCGGCACAAACACGTGACCCATCTAGGCGTGAAACTGCAGTGGCAGACAGGATGGCATTGAAAAACTAGGCCCCAAACTGTACATAATGCAAAGAAAAAAAAGAGGTGCAAGATGGAATTGTCCTTGGGCCCTCCCACCCACCCTTATGTTGTATAAACAGGACATGCACACTTTAACAAACCAATCATTTCAGCGCCAGGGTCTGCCACACAACTGTGGCTGAAATGATTGGTTCGTTTGGGCCCCCACAAAACAAGCTGGCAATTTATCTGTCCCTGCACAAACTGGCTCTACGGAGGCAAGATGTCATCCTCATCCTCCTCATCCACCGATTCCTCACCCTCTTCAGTGTGTACATCCTCATCCTCACAGAGTATTAATTCGTCCCTGCTGGAACCACAGGTCCCTCTGTACGTTCTGGAGGCTTTTCTCCCTGGAAGAGTTGATAATTCATTTTATGAACATCATCTTCTCCACATTTTGTGGAAGCAACCTCCTACGCCTTTCGCTGACAAGGTTCCCGGCTGCACTAAACACTCTTTCGGAGTACACACTGGAGGGGGGGCAACTCAGGTAAAAAAGAGCCAGTTTGTACAGGGACCTCCAAATTGCTTCTTTTTCCTGCCAGTACAGGTACGGACTGTCTGACATGCCTACTTGGATGCTGTCACCGATGTAATCCTTTAACAGACAGACGCACGCTTGTCGCTGCTGCTTTGAGGATTCAAGTGCGGCTACAGCCCACACAATTCACAAAGACAGAAAAAAATAAAGAATATTTTTATTGTTTGTGGAGCACACTTTGAGGGTTACACCACCCTTTAACAGACAGACGCACGCTTGTCGCGCTGCTTTGAGGATGCAAGTGCAGCTACAGCCCACACAATTCACAAAGACAGAAAAAAGAAGAATATTTGTATTGTTTGTGTAGCACACTTTGAGGGTGTCACCACCCTTTAACAGACAGACGCACGCTTGTCGCTGCTGCTTTAAGGATGCAGGTGCGGCTACAGCCCACACATTTCACAAAGACCGAAAAAAAAAGAACAATATTTTAATTGTTTGTGTAGCACACTTTGAGGGTGTCACCACCCTTTAACAGACAGACGCACGCTTGTCGCTGCTGCTTTAAGGATGCAGGTGCGGCTACAGCCCACACAATTCACATAGACAGAAAAAAGAAGAAGAATATTTTTATTGTTTGTGTAGCACACTTTGAGGGTGTCACCACCCTTTAACAGACAGACGCACGCTTGTCGCTGCTGCTTTAAGGATGCAGGTGCGGCTACAGCCCACACATTTCACAAAGACCAAAAAAAAAAGAACAATATTTTAATTGTTTGTGTAGCACACTTTGAGGGTGTCACCACCCTTTAACAGACAGATGCACGCTTGTCGCTGCTGCTTTAAGGATGCAGGTGCGGCTACAGCCCACACAATTCACAAAGACAGAAAAAAGAACAATATTTTAATTGTTTGTGTAGCACACTTTGAGGGTGTCACCACCCTTTAACAGACAGACGCACGCTTGTCGCTGCTGCTTTAAGGATGCAGGTGCGGCTACAGCCCACACAATTCACAACGACAGAAAAAAGAAGAAGAATATTTTTATTGTTTGTGTAGCACACTTTGAGGGTGTCACCACCCTTTAACAGACAGACGCACGCTTGTCGCTGCTGCTTTGAGGATGCAAGTGCGGCTACATCGCACACAAGTCACAAACACATAAAAAAAATAGTTTTTTATTTTTTGGAGCACTTTGAGAGTTGCACCACCCTTTAACAGACAGACGCACGCTTGTCGCTGCTGCTTTAAGGATGCAGGTGCGGCTACAGCCCACACAATTCACAAAGACAGAAAAAAAAGAACAATATTTTAATTGTTTGTGTAGCACACTTTGAGGGTGTCACCACCCTTTAACAGACAGACGCACGCTTGTCGCTGCTGCTTTGAGGATGCAGGTGGAATCTAGACGGGATTTGGAACCGAGGACACACTACCTCCATCAATTGTCTAAATCCCACTGCACTAATGTCGGATACCGGACGCACGTCTAACACCAACATAGCAGTCAAGGCCTCAGTTATACGTTTTGCTTCAGGATGACTGCTGTCGTACTTCATCCTCATCGCTAGGGACTGTTGGAGGGTCAATTGTTTAGTAAAAGTAGTGATGTTCCTACTTCCTCTCTGGGATGATGAACAACTCCCAGCAGCAGCAACAGCACTAGGAGGAAGTGGTTCTTGATCTTTCCCTATTTTATTTTTATCGGAGAAAGTTTGGTCCTCCATTTATGGTATATTGATATATACGTGCGGCTAAAGCGCACACAAACACAGAAAATATTTTTTTATTTTTGCTGGAGAGTAGTGCACTTTGTGGGTTACACCACCCTTTAAGAAATGAGTCAGCCAGCTCTTTACTTATGGGACACAGGCGCACGCTTGGCGCTGCTCCTTTGTTGATGCACGTGCAGCCACAGTGCACACAAGTCACAAACACAGAAAATATATATTTTTTTGGTTTGGAGTGTACTTTGGGGGTTACAGAACCCTTTAATGGTCAAGCCTGCCGGCCCTTTACTTAAGACACAGGCGCACGCTTGGCACTACTTTGTTAATGCACGTGCGGCTACTGCGCACACAATTCACAAACACAGAAAATAATTTTTTTTTTGGTTTGGACTGGAGAGTACTTTCGGGGGTTACAGCACCCTTTAACGGTCTAGCCAGCCGGCCCTTTACTTATGACACAGGCGCACGCTTGGCACTACTTTGTTGATGCACGTGCGGCTACTGCGCACACAATTCACAAACACAGAAAATAATTTTTTTTTTGGTTTGGACTGGAGTGTACTTTGGGGGTTACAGCACCCTTTAACAGTCAAGCCAGCCGGCCCTTTACTTATGACACAGGCGCACGCTTGGCACTACTTTGTTGATGCACATGCGGCTACTGCGCACACAATTCACAAACACAGAAAATAATTTTTTTTTTGGTTTGGACTGGAGTGTACTTTGGGGGTTACAGCACCCTTTAACGGTCAAGCCAGACGGCCCTTTACTTATGACACAGGCGCACGCTTGGCACTACTTTGTTGATGCACATGCGGCTACTGCGCACACAATTCACAAACACAGAAAATAATTTTTTTTTTGGTTTGGACTGGAGTGTACTTTGGGGGTTACAGCACCCTTTAACGGTCAAGCCAGCCAGCCCTTTACTTATGACACAGGCGCACGCTTGGCACTACTTTGTTGATGCACGTGCGGCTACTGCGCACACAATTCACAAACACAGAAAATAATTTTTTTTTGGTTTGGACTGGAGTGTACTTTCGGGGGTTACAGCACCCTTAACGGTCAAGCCAGTCGGCCCTTTACTTATGACACAGGCGCACGCTTGGCACTACTTTGTTGATGCACGTGCGGCTACTGCGCACACAATTCACAAACACAGAAAATTATTTTTTTTTTGGTTTGGACTGGAGTGTACTTTGGGGGTTACAGCACCCTTTAACGGTCAAGCCAGCCGGCCCTTTACTTATGACACAGGCGCACGCTTGGCACTACTTTGTTGATGCACATGCGGCTACTGCGCACACAATTCACAAACACAGAAAATAATTTTTTTTTTGGTTTGGACTGGAGTGTACTTTCGGGGGTTACAGCACCCTTAACGGTCAAGCCAGCCGGCCCTTTACTTATGACACAGGCGCACGCTTGGCACTACTTTGTTGATGCACGTGCGGCTACTGCGCACACAATTCACAAACATAGAAAATAATTTTTTTTTTGGTTTGGACTGGAGTGTACTTTCGGGGGTTACAGCACCCTTAACGGTCAAGCCAGCTGGCCCTTTACTTATGACACAGGCGCACGCTTGGCACTACTTTGTTGATGCACGTGCGGCTACTGCGCACACAATTCACAAACACAGAAAATATATTATTTTTTTAGCACTTGGGGGGAGCACCCCTGATGGACAGAGCACCCCCTGGACAACACTACAGCACCCCTTTAGGACTGGGACACTGCACAGGACTTTGGAGTGGACACAGCCCCTATGGAGAACTGACTGCACAACACAGTCCAGCCAGCCCCTATGGACTTTGAAGTAGTGGACACAGCCCCTATTAACAACAGCAGCACAGCACAACACAGCCAGCCCCTATGGACTTTGAAGTAGTGGACAACGGCAGCACTACACTACACTACACTACACTACACTACACAGCCCTAACTCCCACCCTCCCTCTTCACTGTCCACAGCCGAGTGAGAAAATGGCGCCGACGCGGGTACCTTATATAGGATCCAAAACCCGCGAGACTCGGAAGGCGGGATGATGACGTTTTGCCTCGATTTCAGATCCGAGTCAGGCGGGAAAAGTCGAGCCTGATTCGGATCGGACTCGGATCGGGGGGGCTCGGGGGGGTTCGGATTTCAGAAATCCGAACCCGCTCACCCCTAATATATATATATATATATATATATATATATCTCACAAGATTGAAATGGCTGAATGCTGTTTGTTTGATTCAGCCTTAATATAAGGACATGACCGTGCCCTTATCTATATATATAAAATCAAATGTCCTGACTGACTCACTGACTCATCAATGCCCGGCCCAAACCCTGGATCTAGAAACATGAAAATCAGGGAGTATATTCCTTCCATGACATAGTTGCCCACTAAGGCCCATATTCAATTAGAGGCGAAAAGTTGGAAAAGTTTTGCCTGTCCGACTTTCCGCCTCTTTCTGCCAGAGGCGGAAACTTTACGTGCTCGTCCCCACTTTTCTCCATATTCAACAGAAAGCGGTGAATGTGGAACAGGCGGAGAGTACTGTCAGAAGTGGGCAAATCAGTCTGTTCCCCCAAAAAAGATGCACTGACATAGGGAATCAATGTACTTAAGTAGGTTAAATTGCTTATTATTAGCATCTTTGCAAAAGTGGTGAAAAATGGCAAAAAGAAGTATTTTTTGGTGAAAAAAGTAGTCCAGTCAAGTTTGGGGTACTTGAAAATGGGTGCTAGCATATTTTTATGTCTGATAAAGTGAACTTTTAAAAAATTTGAAAAACCACACTCATACATGCACCTGCAATCCCCAAAACACTTGGCCCCTCCTTACAGCACCCCAAGAAGTTTAATAAGGGAGTGAAAAGGGCAAAAATGTTTCCTCCCCCTGTGCAATGCCCTGTCTGACTGTCTCATCATGGCTGCAGCACAGCTCATATTCAAACATCAACTATCATCCCAAGTGCTGCCAAACATCACTGGCCAGTTTGTGTGGCTCCTCTATTTGAATAGGTGAGAGAGAAAAATGTGTTACTACACAGGTGAGGGAGGGAAATGTCAAATGTGTTACAACGGGGTGAAAGAAGGGAATGTGTTACAACATGGGCAAGGGAGGGGAATGTGTTACTACAGGGGTGAGCCATGTAATGTGTTACTACAGAGGTGGGGGAGGGGAATGTGTTACTCCAGAGGTAAAGGAGGGGAATAAGTTACTATAGGTGTGAATAAAGGTAATGTGTTACTACAGGTGTGTGGGAGGGAGGGTTGTATTTCTACACAGGTGAGGGAGGGGAAGGTTGAATGTGTTACAACACAGGCTAGGGAGGGAAAGGTGTTACTACAGAGGTGAGGAAGTGGAATGCGTTAGTACAGAGGGAAGATAATGTCTTACTATAGCAGTGATGCATTATTATAGAGCTAAAGGATTAATGTGTTATTGGAGTGAGATGGAAATGGAAACAGTGACTATCTAATGTCCACCCGGGTGAAACCGGGTACATCAGCTGGTAATATATATTTGGATGTATGGAAGAAACAAGAATAGGTAAAGTCATGCATAATTCAAAGACATTTTATCACCCATTGTTTGGGGCTAGCCAGCATTATTAAAAGCTGATGGCTTGCCTGCATAAAATCTGTGTGATTCAACACAATAGAAAAGTTGAAGGCAATCACTTAAGAAGCAATGAGATGACTGCTCACTGCTGGAAAGTCACATAGTGCTTGATCTTACTTTATCATGCACTCACTATTTTATATTTAAGTTTGTAAGGGTCTGCCTCAGGGCAGATTAATTAAGAAGGTTTCCTACACACATTAGTCAATCAGTTACCTTTGAATATATGGGAGGGAGATGGTGATGACATAATTTACTTATCTATATCTTCATCCCCTCATTATTATAAATATTTCCTAAAAACATTTCATGTATAAACAATTTTAATTCCTGGTTTCTGTGTTCACTGTGGAAGCATGGGGCTCTAATTGTACAGCTATGTATCCAGCCATGGCTCTAGCTTCAAAGCAGTGGTAGCAATCTAACCTTACTTTTGCTGCCATTTTCTCCTTCTGTTCTGACGTTCACTGTTTTAATAACTAAACTTAACTTAATTAAAAAAATATATATTCATGTATCACTGAATAAATATCTGCCGACAGTTACCACATTTCAAACATGCTTTGTCTGAAAAAAACAAACCCCTTCTTATTAATAATTCAATTACATTTGCAGTCCTTGCATCATAACATGGTTTGTGTACTTCTAGAAAGGGAGTAACACACATACATATATATTGACGTTACAGTATATAAAAACATGAAAAAATTAATGTAGGGGTGGCGCAAAAAGTGTGCCCATGTAAAGACAATCATACCTTATTATTTTTAACATGTCATCTTCTTCCCATTTTACAGTATGATTGCTTTTAAATTCTTACTGTAGTCATGTAGAATGAGAGTTTCTCTCTTTTTCTCAATGAAGATATTTAAAGCTTTCAGACAATACAGTGGAATTTAATATAATTATGCCCTTGCTTAGGGTTTTGGCAGCCTGGGCCTTTAAATGTTATAGCATGTGAAGAAAATTATGATTAGACTAGTTTAAAATATTTTATTAATGTGTACAATAATAATAATAATAATACATTAATAATAATAATATTTCTGAAACATATAATAGTTCTTGAATTTGGCATACAGAGGTAACAGTTAGTAGCAGCGTTTGTTTAGGAATGACCATTAAATGGCAGGCAGTTTCTAATTAGCTAGATTTCCTGAAAACACATTTTAAAATGTTAGTCGTAATGAGAATTATAGCCGGCTGAATAAACCATTGTATTACAGACAATATAGGACTATGACTACATCTACATAATTAGTTCTGTCCATATACTTTATTGAACATTTGTTGTATCATGAATTGTGCAAACATTTCTACATAGAAGCAACAAAGTGTTACAGGCAAACGCAGGGGGGTTCCGGTTGCCTGAAAACCCCCCTCTCCCCAGTCCACACCATCACCACAATAGAAATAGTAATAAAATAGAATATTACTAATGCTGCATGTTCTTCTAAGTATCACAAATTAAATAATTAGCACCTCCTGTGGATCTTTTAACATTTGTCAGCCAGTAACAGCACCTGTCCTTCAACTAGAAGATCTAGAAAATATGCACTGATATAGTCCATCAATATGATTAATTATTAATACCATATAATAATACACTATCCAGTGCATAACTAGACCAATATGTACATATATGTTCAGGGCAGTGCTAGGTTCTTCTGCTGCTCCCCCAGATTCCCAGACTTGCTCCCATACTCTGAAATGGAGCCCACATCTGAAACAAAAACATTCAGCTCAGGCAGGATGGCCCTACTGCCACATTTAATGGCTAATTACTGTGATCACTGGTCCTGTATATGCTGGAATTATGACACTCAAAAGTTCAAAACACTTTGTATGACGCATATTAACGCTGGATAAGAGCTAATTATGCCCTCTTCATGGACTGGCCACACTCATAAAATCAAGCATTTGGAAACCCCCCTTTAGAAATCCTGCGTTTGCCACTGTGTTGAAGTGCTCTGGGTTGATGTTTATATACATATAGGTGCCAACCGTGAGTATAAGAATAACCTAAAATATCCTGTAATGCGGCAACCAGAATGCAACTGGGTGAGTGCTCCAATAGTCCACGACTCCAAAAAGAACCGTAGTCCGATGTGAGGCTACAGCTGTCCTCACAAGTGGTCATTATATTTCAATAATGTCGATTAACCACATTATAAACTGGAAAAAGCTTGTTCCAATAACACTGTCCCTTCTTGGAGTACTGTATGAGTTTGCAGCCTATCATTATGTGTTGTAGGCACTCCGTATGTCCATGTACATTAGCCAGCTCCTCTTTATAACATCTTCTACCTCCTCAAATATGCTTTACAGCAACAGTCCTTCTTAGACTTAAGGTGCCCACACACATAGCGATATTTTACACGATCTGGCCGATTCCGACACATTGGAACGACAGATCGTGTAAAATATGGCCAAATCATGAGGAAATCGTGAGTCCCCACTCACTATCACGATGCGATGCGCGTCCCCACTGGTCACACATCGCATCTTCAGATCTGCCGTGCAATAGGGCAGACCTGACAATCTAGGACGCGATGCACTGTAAAAAGTCTGACTACAGGAGAGATCGTTTGAAGATTGTACACCAAATTGTGTGCAGATCGTGTGGAGATCGTGTGTAGAGATGCCGGGGAGAGTTTCAAGGGAAATTGTACACAAATCGTACACATCGGCTGATCGTGGGCAGATCGGTATGTGTGTGGGCACCTTAATAGGAATAGTACACATCAGAATCTATTGTGCAGACTGTAAGATAAGATAATTTACTCACCGGATGCATCCATGGCATCTGCTGGTCCTGTGGCTCAGAGGTTGTGCTTCTATCCAGAGTCTGTAGTTCAAGCATCAGGTTCTTCCTGGGCATATCCATGAAAAACTTAGCACCTGTGGCAACGGAGCAGCCACTCCATATCAGAGGAGATCAGAGACCCCTGTGTGATAACCATGAGTCCTCTATAACATATAAACTGTCACCTCTGCATGCTAACCAGGAAGAAATAGTGATACTGGTCAAACCAGGCTTGATGGTTAAGCTGCTGATGAATTTGAACTCATCAACCCCACCACAGGCCATTAAGTTTATATTGTGAGTATCCCCTGGGATGTACCTGGCAAGAAGAGCATGGCTCCAGCAGGAGGTGAATCTGAGACTGATTCATCAAGGAACGCATCGACGCACCCGGCCGCTACGAGAATATGCTAATGAATGCATACGCACGGCAATTGCAGCAGAATAAGCAGATGCCCAGCACTACATAATCCCACCCACTTCCCTTTACTTGCCTCCTCTATACCTGGCAAGACAGTGGTAACATCGAGAACCATCGGAGCCATACGCGCAATAATGGTTGACCTGACCCTCCCGCAGACATAGCAAGACTTCCTGTGTGCAACTAGATCTCAGGCTGCGTCCGTCTCCGCAAGGGCTTAATTCTGCATGCCCCTGAAATGCCGTCCAAATGCACTGGCACGCCTGCTTTTGGCCGACCGCTCCCCCATCACCACCCGCAAACGGCACTTCCTGTCAATCACTTGTCCCTGGGCTGTGGACTCCCTGCGTACGCATACTCCATCGCACTGCCCTGTTTATGCACGCATGCACAGAGCAAAACCGTAGACCAATTGCGTGCGTTTGCATCCATGCGTTCCTTGCTAGATCAGGCCCTCTGTTCCTTACTGCATAAAGAGTGGTCAGACAGGCTTCAGAGATTGAAAGAGATGTGGACTTTTCAGGTCATTTAGAGAAAATGAGGGGAAAAGGAGAATTCAGTAAAGGAGCCCTCTTAGGCTTCATCTGGGGGCTTTAAAAGTGTCAGTACACAGCATGTGTATGGTAACTTTGTGCCAACCTCCAAAGTTATGGGATAAGGAAGGTAGGCTTGCAGGTGGATAGTGGATTACACTTGTTTACAGAAGATGCCACTACCTTTTATTTCTTTATCATTGTTTTATCTTTATTCTTCTTTATTATGTCCATTGTTTCCAATATTTTTTTTTAATATTATTTAATTTATAGTTTTAAAGGCAAACATTAGCTACAGGTAATAACGGTACATAGCAAAGGAACAAATCAGCACATTAGTAAGAACAGTGAATAGAACAAATTCCAAGATGCAAACCGAAGTAATATTTGCAGACTAACTGTACCCATTTAGTACAGCCAGGTGTATATAAAAGCAAAAGAGATAAGAGACAAGAAAACTAATGGAGAAGGGTGGGGGGGGGGTTACCCTAAAGTGTAAAACTAGAAACAAAGAGGAACAAAGAAAGAAAGAGAAACTGAACGAGGGGTCAAAACAAAAGGTCTGACAGACTGTATGTGGAGCAGTGGTTGGAGAGTGGTGTAGCATAAGTGCACCAAGGGTCCCAAACCTGAAGGAATTGTGGTGACTTGGAATTGAGATAAGCTGTGATTTCTCCATCACAGACAAATGCAGAGAGCAGGAGGGGCAGGACTTTTCCAGTGGGAGGTTACAAGACATCTAGCAGCATTAAGGATTTGGGTCGTCATATTTAATTAAGGACTGAAATGGGAGACCCAAGAGAAAGAACCATGGGTCAACAATAATGGGGGAATTTATTACAGCATTGAAAAGGCCTGCAATCGAATGCCAGAATAGAGCTATTTTTTAACAGGTCCACCAAATGTGAATAAAGGTACCACGACTTCCACAAAGGGGAGAGCCAGAGCTATGGAGTTGCATGGGAACCATATACCAGCAGCAATAAATTTTATAGGATATTTCTTTGACCAATGTAGGGAAGGAATTGGAATTGGGGACCAAGTGTCCTCCTCTTGGGGGGGGGTGGCAGATCTTCCTCCCACTGAAGTTCACAACCAGTGGAGGGTTCTACTGAGAGGAAGAGGGTGTTGTACAGGAGAGAAATCATGCCGAAATGTGAGGGTCTATAGTAACAGAGGGACTCAAAGGTCAGACCAGAATAAAAGAAAAGAGGCAACAAAATGGAGCAGATGAAGAAAGTGAAATACATTAATCGAAGGAAAAGAGAATTTTGTCTGCAGATCACCCAGAGAAATGCAGTTAGCACCCTCCAACATTTCAGCCACAAACGTGACACCTGTAGAGACCTAGGAAGTAGAGCAGAAGAGGGACAAGCCTGGAGAAAAATCTGGGTTATCTCATAGTGGAGTAAGAGAAGATGGGTTGCAAGACAATTTGTAGCGCAGGTAAACTGTGTGAGTAGAACAGACTAGGGGTAGGAGGCGAGGGGAGATACCTAGAAGTGCGGGTAAGAAAGCCACTTTACAGGCAAATTGTTCCAAATCTATCCAACGCGGGCAAATACTGGGAGCAAACCAAGCAACAGCTTGACTAAGATGGGAAGCTAAGTAATACAGCTTAATATCCAGGAAACCACAACCACCATTTGTAGTATGTTAACAAAGTTACAGTAGTTCTAAACCCAAACTGTGTGCCATGGCTCCCTTGGGGTTTGTGGTCCAGCACCAAATCCAATTATTTATGGTCAATGTAATGTAAATATGTGGACAAACAGAAGTGCAAACCTGTCCACCACCACATAAATGAACCTAAGGATGACAGGTAAGCACAATTTACTTCACTTTACTAAAAAAATGTCTGAATTTCTCAATAACGAACTTTTGCCATGAAAACAATGCTAATACTATAGGGTGCCATGATTCAAAAAGTTTGGGAACCACTATTCTAAGCATTTAATCCCTCCAGATATAGTGTCCAAATCAGGCATGAATCTGGGCCAGGAGAGTATTTGGAACTCTTTCAGGCAATGTTTGGAACAATCTATGTTTCCAAAATTCTGCTTCATTCTCTTTTTGCAAGTGTTTTCTATTTCCATCGCTATCCCAATTACCACCCCAAGTACTCATTCCATCTACCCACCGCTTACAATCTCATCTAAACAAAACTCAGTTCTCTCCTTTCACATATTATGTTCTCTGATTGCATCTCTCATTTTGAGTATGTTTACTGCTTTGATTAATGGTTAATTTTCTCTGCAGCCTCCACACAAGTATTTGCTATGCACCCTGCAATTCTTCTCTTTCTCTTTAATAACAGCCAAATGGACCCCTGGCTCCAAGCTCCTGTATTACACCAACACAGCTATCCATGGTGACAAATAACTCAGTATACCAGCTTATGGCAGTATAGACATTCCTATTTATACAATATTCTAAGGTGTAAAAGATATGAAAAAGGTTTATATTCAACCAGATCATGAAGGGTTACGGAAAGGGAAACTAACATGTGATACCCGAAGACCAGTGTATTTTGAGAATTTAATTGGTCAGTATTGGCATCAGTATACTTTTCATTCCAGAGCAGGAGAAGCCCTTTAATTTGTTTCTCTCATTCTCAGGGAAGACCTGTCACAATCTTTGCCAACTGCAGTGCCACTAGTCACCTGTGGTGTTGCTCTACTCACCTTTGGCCTCCATGTACTTCCATACTTCACCAGAGGTGCTGCTCTTCCAGCTGTACTACAGCCTGTGTTATGCAGCTAATGGGTGCACCTGAGACACACTGATGAACAGCACCTGCCATGCAAGGTTTTATAATTGCTCTTTCCAACAATCCCTTGCAAGATCCTTGCTAATACAGTAGATTCTGAGCTTCAGTCTGCCTGAACATTCCCTAAGGACCCTGCTATGCTATTACTTGATTTCCCTAGTGTTTGACCCAGTATGTTAGACCAGGGCCGGCTCCAGGGGACCAAGCACCCTGTACTGGCTCTTGTGACCTAATTACCATAGGCCACGCCCCCTACATGACATTATTTGGAGGCGTGCCTGCGTGGCACGCCTCCAAATAACGTCAGGCTGTGAGGAGCCTACTAGCTGGGCTTCCCCCAGTCCTCTCCCGTCACTGAATGGATGCCGTGGCAATGCGCGCAGCATCCATTCAGACTCCAGCAGTGGGGGTCCCCAACCTCCTGATTTGACCACCCGCGGGCCACTTTGGCCTACAGGAGGAACAGCGGGACAGTACTGTCCCATTGAAATTGGGATGTTGGGGAGGGGTGCACCCTCTATGGGTGGCGCCCCTGTTTGACCGCACTGGTCGAACACCCCTAGAGCTGGCCCTGTGTTTGACCATTCTGCTGGATTTCCCTTGGACTTTGATATACTCTGAAATGTGTTCCATTTCCCAGCATGTCTGATCACAATAGTTTGCATACTGGACTTT
This sequence comes from Taudactylus pleione, assembly GCA_031769625.1. NCBI lineage: Eukaryota > Metazoa > Chordata > Amphibia > Anura > Myobatrachidae > Taudactylus > Taudactylus pleione. The sequence continues at coordinate 9,208,011 of JAUIMM010001030.1, read as the reverse complement.
ACCCTGTTCATAGGCAAATGCAGAGGGAAAGGTGGTGGTGGTGGGGGGGGGGATTTCGGTTGCCTGGACATTTGGAAACCCCCCTCCCAACCCCACACCATGAGCACAATAGAAATAGTACAGTATATAATACAATCGTACTAGTGCTGCATGTTTTCCTCAGTACCACAAATGAAATTATTAGCACCACCTGTGTCAGTCAGTAATGAACACACCTGTGTACCTACTAGGAGATCTGGAAAACATGCACTGTTAGGGTTGCACTGATATAGACCATCTATAAAGTTGATTATTAATACTGTTATACAGTGCATAAGAAGACCAATATGTATATATATATATATATATGTCCAAAGCAGTGCTAGGTTCTTCAGATGCTCCCCCAATCTGCCGGTTTGCTCCCATGCTCTGGAATGGTGCCCACATGTGAAAACATTCAGCTTAGACAGGATGGCCCTACTGTCACAACTAATGGCTTACTGTGATAGCTGGTCCTGTATAAGTATATATTATGACATACTTTCCACTTTGTATGACACATATTAAAGCTGGTTAAGTGCTAATTACGTCCTCTTCATGGATTATTCACACTCACTTTAAAATCAAGTATTTGGAAACCCCCTCTAGAAATTGTGCATTTGCACTGCTCTAGATATCAGCCACAGGGCTGTAACTAGGGTTTTGTGATCTGGGTGGCCACCCAGGGTAGAAGGCCTCACATGTCCACCACTCCGGCCACTGCCATTGCCCCAATGGAACCATGACCTGGCTTACTGACGGGGCGCACTGGAACAGAGATAAGAGAGTATATTACAGGCTATACTGATGGGCAGAGGGAAGTAAATTACAGGCTCTACTGTTGAGGGGAATACATTACTGGATATACTGATGAAGAGGGGGGCACATTACATTTTATACTGATGGGGAGAGGCTATACTCATTAGAAATGAGCGGTTCAGATTTGTGGAAACCAAACACAATTGAACTTTGAGGTTCCAGGTCCCAACTTGAATCATTTCTGGGGTTCAGAGTACAACTAAATCCTGGCTCGAGTCTTCCAGTAAGTCGGAATTCGGATCTAAAAAATGGATCTTGCGTATTTTAACTGCAAGTCCCTCCCTCGTGATTTCATGTGCCAAAATTGGTCAAAATTTACTCAAAATTACTGGAAACTAAAGTTATTGATGTTGGTAATATTATAGAAAAAAACCAATACCTGTGAGGGTGGTTTTTGTTCCTAAAACCAAAACACGGGACTCCATGCACATCTCTAATACTGATGGGGAAGAAGAATTACATTACAGTCTAGTCTGATGGGAAGGGGGACAGCACATTTCAGGATATACTAATGGGGAGGGGTGAGCACATTTTTGTCTATACTAATGGGGAGGGGGGCAGCACATTACTGACTATACTAATGGGGAGGAGCACATTACTGGCTATACTGATGGGGAGGGGGGAGCACATTACTGGTTATACTGATGGGTAGGGGGGAGCACATTACTGGTTATACTGATGGGGAAGGGGGAGCACATTACTGGTTATACTGATGGGGAGGGGAGGAGCACATTACTGGCTATACAGATGGGGATGGGGGAGCACATTACTGGCTATACTAATGGGGAGGGGAGGAACACATTACTGGTTATACTGATGGGGAAGGGGGAGCACATAACTGGCTATACTGATGGAGAGAGGAGAAGCACATAACTGACTACACTGATGGGGGAAGCACATTACTGACTATACTGATGGGGAAGGGGGAGCACATTACTGGCTATACTGATGGGGAAGGGGGAGCACATTACTGGTTATACTAATGGGGAGGGGGGAGCACATTACTGGTTATACTGATGGGGAAGGGGAGCACATTACTGGTTATACTGATGGGAAGGGGAGGAGCACATTACTGGCTATACAGATGGGGATGGGGGAGCACATTACTGGCTATACTAATGGGGAGGGGAGGAACACATTACTGGTTATACTGATGGGGAGGGGGAAGCACATTACTGGTTAAACTGATGGGGAGAGGGAAGAACATAACTGACTACACTGATGGGGGAAGCACATTACTGGTTATACAGATGGGGATTGGGGAGCACATTACTGGCTATACTAATGGGGAGGGGAGGAACACATTACTGGTTATACTGATGGGGAGGGGGAGCAAATTACTGGTTATACTGATGGGGAGGGGGGAGCACATTACTGGTTATACTGATGGGGAAGGGGGAGCACATTACTGGTTATACTGATGTGGAAGGGGGAGCACATTACTGGTTATACTGATGGGGAAGGGGGAGCACATTACTGGTTATACTGATGGGGAGGGGGGAGCACATTACTGGTTATACTGATGGGGAAGGGGGAGCACATTACTGGTTATACTGATGAGGAGGGGAGTAGCACATTACTGGCTATACAGATGGGGATGGGGGAGCACATTACTGGCTATACTAATGGGGAGGGGAGGAACACATTACTGGTTATACTGATGGGGAGGGGGAAGCACATTACTAGTTATAAAGCAATCTATAACCAATGGCGCTGAAACGTGGAACACTAAGAATACTTGATGTTATTGTAGGTGTCTACACGCAGCTGTTTATGGTTGCAAAACAAAAGGAAACACAAAAAACAGTAAACAACAGCGCTGTGTACCCCTATAGTCTACATTAAAAATAAAAAATAAAAATGAAAAACAGAATGCAATACAAAAATTGTGCCAGAAATAAAAATATTAATCTTAAATAATAAATCATAAAAGATACTTGAATAAAAATACAAATTTAATAATATGAAACAGACATCATTGGCCAATGTAACAAATGTGCATATACATATCAAAAAATGTGTTTAAAAACACTAAACATCAAAAAAGAGCCAATAAACACTGTAATAAATGATAACTAGTGACATAAATCTGGATCACCATATACTGTACACCTAATTTAGCAGTTGTGGTTATAGGTGCCAAATGTATGTGCAGAGATTGTTATGGCTCCATGCATACAAGCCTGAAATCTGTTAAAGTTCCACAATAGAAAGTAAGGTGATTTTCAAAGATAGTGTTTTATCCAGGTAGATGATATAACAAATTTAAAGCATAATTCTGAGATTGTGTCTTGTTGAACACTGATGACCACTGTCCAGAAATGTGTTTTTAGGAATTTAGAACAATTTTCCACTAGCAATTTCAGTGCAGGTTTTATGGAGTTAATGTCTCACAGTGAGTGTAATGTGTGCAATGTGTCCTCACTCACCAACGCACCTCATGCTCCATCTGTCTCATAGGCAAGTCTGCGATTCATACCTCATAATAGAGACAACGTAACAGTCTGCAAACTCCGTCCGTCTCGTAACAAAAGGACATGTACTTTTCTTGTACTGATTTGTGGTAGATGATGCCCGTTGCTCAGTCGCCAGATGACAGTGTGGCGGTCTGTCGGCTCCGTCTGTCGGCTCCATCTGTCTCGTGGCAAAGGAACATGCACTTTCTTCGTGCCAGACTGTGATTGGTGACGCACTAATGCTCAGCCGGCAAATGGCGTCCTCTGTGCTGCCATCTACGCTATTTTGCAGCGATGGACTGGCAGGTCTGTGTTGTTCCGTGAATCATGCGAGGAGCAATCTCTACACAGTGCTGCGGCAGATGATGCAATGGACAAACTTTTGGATGGTGCCTGCTGTGCTGCTGCCTGCGATGTGTCGCAGCAGCATGTTGGCAGATAGAGATGTCCAGCCCTGCTCCGTGCAGTTAGCCAAATGGCAGACTTTGACTCATCTGCTGCGTGCGCCCTTGTAGAGGTAAGTGTCGCAAGACCAGGACTTGTGGTGATCAAAAAAAGCAGTGGTTGCTAGAGAGGCAATATTTCAGTGGGTGAGGTAAGGGGTTGGGGAGAGAAAATGCATTAGTGATTGAGAGATGGTATCTGTGAGTAGCAGTGCATAAGAATTACTGTATGCAGCATTAATGGATGGGCAAGGTATTTCAGTGAGTGGGTGGATTATTTAGAGAGGGGTAAGAAGTGAAGAAGTGTAGTAGAGGCAGCAATACTTACACCTAACCCTGCTCTGACAGTACTGTATGTGTCTCTGGACATTACAAAACTACAACAAAAGCTGTATCATACACACAGGAAAAGCAGAGATATAGGCCCTCATTCAGAGCCACTCGCTAGCAGCAGTACGCTCGTTCCGAGCGATGTTCGCACATCTGCGCATGCGTATGGTTTTTAGTACGCATGCGCGAACCAGTCAGTGCGGCTGAAAATCGTTTGTACGCAATATAGCGAGTGCCTGCTATTTTGAGTGACAGAATGAGGCGTATGTGGGTGGTAACAGGGGAAGGTGCTTGAAAACGGGGAGTGGAGATCCGATCGCAGGCGTGCTTAAAGGTCAAAACGGGCGTTTTAAGGGAGTGCATAATTAATACAGCAGTGTCATTGACCACGTCACTTGGTTTTTTTAAATCAGAACTGCTCACAAAATAGCGGTTGAAAAAACCAACCACAAGAATAGCGAGCAGTTCAGATCCTGTTCGATGTACTCGATTAATCTAATAAATAGCGGACAAGATGTATGGTGCGAGCGGCCAGGGGGCGTTTTTAACAAATAAACGAGCGTATGTTTTGCTCGCTCGTTCAGACTTAGAGGTGTGAACAGACTGCAATGTGCGAACGGATCATTTTAATAGCCACCCCTTGTTTTTGAACGAACGAACGCAAATAGCGAACGGCTATGAATGAGGGCCATAGTACTCAAAATACTAACAGTGATGTAGCTGAGGGGGGGTAGGACATGGAAGTGTGTGTGTGTGTGTGTGTGTAAGGGGGGGTAATGATAGCTATCACTGACAGCCGCAGTCAGGAGATACATGCATGAGCAGGTGCACTATCAGATGGGACTTTTTTAAACATTCTTTTAACTGAAAGGGTTATTCTGTTGCTTAATATTTTATTTTTAATAATAACGTTCTATTAGACAAATTAAACAAAAATGTATTACACATTTTAGAAAAGTAGCAATATTAAAATTCAAAGATGCTTTAACAAAGGACTTCCTGGCCGCAATACCATAAATATTTTAGCAAAATGAACCATGGAAAGTTCATTAATTTCTAGTAATAGACAAAGAACATCACTCTAATTGAAATTGCCACGGTGTGTATGTGTTGCCGGATTCTCTGTGGTTATTCCTGGTGACTGGAGGGCTTCTACCTTGGCAGGCACTCGGTGGCCAGGAGAAGAAAGTTTCCAGTCACTTGGGAAGAGCAGAGGCTACAGATAAAGAGGACATCTTGTCAGCTCTCAGTTATCAGATGGAGCCAACGTTAGTGTATGCTACAGGTCGGTATTCCTGCATTACTATCCACACCCCCCCCCAAATCCATAATAGAGAGGGACAAAACGCCAGAGACAGTATTAACCTTTAGCTGAACAAAGCATAGCCTAAACTATATTCCGCTTGCCAGGACAGTTTTGTTAATACCACCGAGTGAGAAGTTAAACTACCATAATCTAATAGTCAGTACCTAAGGAAGAGTCCCTCAGCTGACTGCACATAGCTAATAGCTACGTCTTTTAGGAGGAGCCAGAACTGGGCAGTGTAATGGAAAAAGAATTAGGCCCTGATTCAGAGATGGATGCAATGGCGATTTTAATGCAGATCGAGCAATTGTTTGCCATTGCACATACGTATAAGCCGCACTGTACATGCGTAGCAATTAGTTTCCAAGTACACACGCACAGAGAACCCATTCGCAAAGTAAGAGGTAAAGGGGGGTGGTTAGAAAAATGCAGGTGTGTCTTACCATTTAAATGCCATCACATGACATGCATAAATTAGCTGTAGCGATCTCCTATGCATTCAAATCCCGGCAGGGGCAGCCCGACACAGATGGAAATCCCGAACGTCGGAAGGTAAGTATAAACTAACCTATTCTACCCCCTAACCCTCCCTTAGGGGTGCCTAACCTCCCCCCCAAGTGCCTAGCCCTAATCCTCCATCTAAGTGCCTAAACCTAACCCTCCCTTCCCTGCCGCCTAAACCTAAGTCCCCCGGGGAGGGGTGCCTAACCCTAACCCCCCTTTCCCTCGCCTGACCCTAACCTCCTGGGGGAGTGCCTAACCCTAAGTGCCCCCCGGGAGCCCTAAACCTAACCCTCCCTCCCGCGGCTGTCTGCGTCCGGTGCCCGGCATCCTTTCGATCGGGATGCCGGACGCCGGTCTCCCGGCGCAGGTAAAATTACAGACAGGATTCAGCAGTCGGGAACCGGCAGTCGGCATTGCATCTGCCGGCTTCCCGACTGTTTCCCCATGAGAGATCTCTGCATAGGCGTCAATATGCTCAGGTAAGCTTTGGAACAATTAGCACATTTTCACAGATATGTTCTGTGCACAATTGCAGCCGCGATCGCATTAGTGTCCATCTCTGAATCAGGCCCATAGCATCCAGTCAAAACAGAGAGGTTATAGCTTTCTGATCAAGGAACAGTGCCAGGATCTTTTGAGCCAGCAAACTCTCCAGGGTTAGGCACCCCCGGGGGGAGGTTAGGGTTAGGCACCCCCGGGGGGAGGTTAGGGTTAGGCACCCCCCTTGGAGGGTTAGGTTTAGGGTGCGGGGAGGGGGGGGTTAGGTTTAGGCACTAATGGGGGAAGGTTAGGATTAGGCACCCCTAAAGGAGGGTTAGGGTTAAGGGGGGGGAAGGGTTAGGGATGGTAGAAATACTTACCCTGTCAGGATCTTCTACTGGCAGTCTTCTGGCGTCGGGATTTGAACCGCCGGACTTTGGATCGGCGGTAACTCATACAGATTCCACTGAGCACAGAGACTTTCTGGAGCACAGTAGGCTACTAAAGAAACTTTGTTGCTAATTGCTTGGATGTGTACAAAGATCACATCAGTGTGTTGAGACTAAGTGCTGTATTCGATTAGAGACGAAAAGCCACAATCGGCAAAAATGTTTCGCCTATTGCCGCTTTTCGCCTGGTTGGAACTTATCTCCAAATTCAATTTCAAACGGAATTTGCCTATGTGGAAACTCAATGCAATGTAATAAGTGAAAAATAGCAGGTGAAAAGACGTGCAAAATCTTTATTTTGGGGTGCAAACGTGGGGAAATAACCCAGACCCTTGGCACAGTCCCCCAAAGGCCAAATCTTGAAAAAAAAAAAAATCATTTTTGGGATGAAAAAGTAAAACGTGAGGGGACAAGTATAAAAACTAGCGAAAACTTCTAGGGGGTCTACAAGGATGGGTCAGGTGTTTTGGGGATTGCAGGTGCATGTAGCAGGTGCGTCTTTGACATTTTTTAAACGTTCACTTTAAAAACATTTACATATGCTAGCACCCATTTTCAAGTACCCCAAATTTGACTGGACTACTTATTTTCACCAAAAAATACTGCTTTATGCTGTTCTTCACCACTTTTGCATAGACGCTAATAAGAAGCAATTTAAACTACTTAAGTACCCCAAACACTTTTAATAGGGATATTAGTACACATCTACATTGATTGCCTATGTTAGTGCATCTTTTTTGGGGGTACAGACTGACTTTCCCACTTCTGACAGTACTTTCCGCCTGTTCCGCATTCGCCGCTTTCCGTTTGTCGCATGGTTTGGAATTGAATAGGGAGAAAAGCGGGGCGCGCATGAAAAGTTTTTGCCTCTGAAACAGACGAAGGAGGCAGAAAGTCGGACAGGCAAAACCTTTCCGACTTTTCTCCTCTAATTGAGTGAAAACACACTGAGACGATGTCGGCACAATATTTCATTTCCGGCCGAATCAGAACGACATATCGGTCACATCGCTTAATGTGCATGGCCAATATGCGCGCTCCCGCAGACACTTGTGACATCGTCCGGTCGGCCGTGCTGCATGTCCAGCAGGACGATATCGCAAGCGGTCCCGTTGCAGGTAATGAAGGACGGAACGAGATATCATTCTGTCGTTCATTACCTAGTTCTAATGTGTACCCAGGATCCGATATGAAGGCACGTCGGCCCGACATATCAGCTTGGTACACATCACTCAGTGTGTACCCAGCTTAAGACAGTTTAGTTCTTAATTCAGCACAGTTTAACAAACAAAGTACCTGCTGTGTAACATTTATAAATCGCAGACTCCATAGTTCTGATACAGAGGGCCTGATTCAGAGCCGCTCGTAAGCGGCCGCTCGTTCGTTCCGAGCGATGTTTTCCCAACTGCGCATGCGCGCGGATCGTAATATGCATGCTCGAACCAGTCAGTGTGGCCGAAAATCGTTTGTTCGCTAAATAGCGAATGCCTGCTATTTTGAGTGACAGGAGGAGGCGTATGTGGGTGGTAACATGGGAAGGTGCTTGAAAACAGGGAGTGGAGATCCGAACGCAGGCGTGCTTAAAGGTCAAAACGGGCGTTTTATGGGTGTGCATAATTAATACAGCAGCGTCATTGACCATGTCACTGGGTTATTTTATAGTCAGAACTGCTCGTAAGATTGCGGTAGGAAAAACCAGCCACAAGAATAGCGAGCAGTTCATACGCTGGTCGATGTACTCGATTAATCTAATAAACAGCGGACATGACGTAGGATGCGAGCTGCCAGGGGGCGTAGTTATCCAAAAAACGACCGCAAGTTTTGTTCACTCGTTCAGACCTAGAGGCGTGAACAGAATGAGGTCCTGAGTGCATAAGGAGGAAATACGTTCTGGCGAGTGCACCACCAAGCTCCATCGTGTTGAACTAAGTTATCTTACTTTATGGGGCCCCAAGGTTAAAGTTAATATATGTGACTGCCTTGTTCCATGTAAAATATTGGACTGTTATTGTGTAAAGCTTTAAATAGGTTGTAAGTATAAGAAATTTGTTCTGATATAGAAGTGTTTTATTATAGGGATAACACGACTGCATAAGTGTAATATTACAAACTGTTTATTGTAAGGTACAATTATTTATGCTGATCAACCAGAAGTTCTTTCAGCCAAAGAATTCTGCTCAGTTGAGTTTCCAGTTAAATAAATTGTATAAGACATTATTGTAGTGAAGGTTATTAAATAAATATTGTATTATTATCTGTGTGCAACCGTCCTTCTTTACCTCTCTGTTGAGCGACAGTGGAACCTGTGCTGAAGCGGTGGAACAGAATAATAAGTTTCGATAAGGAAAACAATACTTTTTACCTGAGTATTACACATATGCTTATGTAACGCAAATACTGAGGAAGGTAACTGGAACAGAATGCAGGAATACAAAACAGAACCAGGAGCCAAGATTCTGATCTTCAGGAAGATAAGTTGTACTGGTAATGTGCTGTCAGCAGTTCCTAGTTTAAATAGGGAGCCCTTAGAACTCATAGGCTGGCTAAATCATGTGACTGGAGTTGCTGGGAACTGGTTTGTCAGGGCAGATCATGTAATACTTTCCAAGATGGCGGCACCCATGATGCAGAACAGCATTTAGTAGTTGCTCTCATAAAATTTTTAATATTTTCAGAATAAAACTATAAATATTACATCTGAATCCTCTTTTAAAGACAGAATTGGAACGTAAACCCCCATTTTTCTCAGGAGGCAAATCATTAGAAAAATATCTTGACCCCAAGTTTTTTCAAGAACAAACACATTTTAGATCTGTTCAGTAACTACAGGATGTTATAAGTGTGGACAAACACGCTGCATTACATGCAGATTTATAGGACACAGAATAACTTTTCTTTTTCTCCAGGTGTGTGTGCATGAGCTCATTGGAAGCAAAAGTAAAAAGGTAGAGTGGGAGCTGCTGCACATGCCCAGCCACAGCAGCTTCTCCCATGGGTGTGACATGAATTACCACCGGCCGCGGTTCAAATCCCGACAGCGGCTGCCCGACAAAGAAGGAAATCCCGATCGTCCTAAAGGTAAGTATAAAGTATAAACTAATATAATTCTACCCCCTAACCCTCCTTTAGGGTGCCTAACCCTAACCTCCCCCCATGTGCCTAACCCTAACCTCCCTCTAAGTGCCTAAACCTAACCCCTTTTCCCCGCTGCCTAAACCTAAGTCCCCCCAGGGGGGTGACTAACCCTAACTCCCGGGGGGGTGCCTAACCCTAAGTCAAGCCCTAAACCTAACCCTCCCCCCTCCGCGGCTGTCCGCTGCGGCACCCGGCATCCCTTCGATCAGGATGCCGGGCGCCGGTCTCCCGGCATCGGTAAAATGACAGGCGTTTAGATTTAGACGCCTGTCATTCAACCCTCGCCGGGATTAAGTAGTCTGGAAGCTGGCGGCCGGCATTTATACTGTCAGTTTCCAGACAACATCCCCCTCCCATGGTCCTTTGTGGAGCTTATGAGTGACTCCTTAAAGCTTTGCCTCCAGTCTCCACCACCAGCCAACACAGGAACATGAACTGGTTAGTGATGGCTCCCAGTGACTTTATATATATATATATATATATATATATATATATATATAGTAAGACTATAGTATGGCAAGTCCTACTATACATGTATAAATATATGTTAATACTAGCAATCTATTATATATATATGATATATATACTGTATATTCATATACAGCATATGTGTATATATATATATACAGTATGATATATATATATATATATATATATATATATAAATATCATATAGATAGATAGATATCACTACAGACAGCACTCCCCGGACTTCATAGCAATACAATTTAATAAATTGATTTAAATATTTAAAAACAGTGGGCTTTGTCTTCATAAGTATGCGTTCGATCAGAAAACACGTAAAAAATAAGTGATGTGGCAAATAAGCTGAATTATTTTATGGCGCAAATATGAAACACATACCAATCAAGCTACAGTAGTGTACTAAATACCCTTGTAAAAATAGACTTAAAAAGTAGAGATGAGCAAAGTTGTGCAAACATTTTATGTGAATCAAATTTCGTAAAAGTACAGGCAGTGTCACAGAGATATAGCATGCAGGCAATACAGTTGAGTTCCAATTTTGCATCATCATTACATAGAAAGGCATTCTGCACTGTATGCTGTAGGTGGGTGTAAGGAATTCCTTGTGGCACGGTTAATGCCAAATCCTGCAAGGGTAATATAAACAATTCTATTCTCAAATGTGGGGTTTTGAAAATGTATCTCATATCTGACATCTTGTTCTAGTCTCTCTTAAGCAATAAGCTTCACACTTATACTCCCTCTTTTGCACTTTTAATATATGAGAAGCATTGCCAGTAATTAAATTCTAGAGAAAGAACTTGACTGTGTCTTTGCCGAGGACAGGATCTCCAATAATCCCCCCATGTTCCCATAACTGCACATTGGCAGTATATGAATGATTAAAAATAATATTAATATTCATCATCAGTTTAGATCTAAAGTGCAACTGCAAACACAGTTCTTTTCCTATATTAAAAACCAATTTTTTTAGAGCAAATATTGCAAAATGTCCCATCTCTTGATGAAGTGTGACTAACTAAAAACATGTCTTGGTGTTTTCCTGCTGTAGCAAGAAGGTTTCTATTTGAATTTGAATTAGCAAAAATGACGGACAGAGCAACGTAGCTCAATGATTTTTTGTATTATTCCAGCACCTTAAAACTGTATCACTGAATGACGTAATCCGAAAGGGGTACACTATTGGTTAAGGCAATAAGATTGGTAGTTTGTAGTATACAGTACAGTAAATCATAAGTTTATCTTTGATCTTGTGAGTTCTCCAGTGGAGTATAAGCCACTTATTTCAGAGAACACGTAATGTAAAGAATCTGTCTGCCAGGCTTGGCACAAAGTTCTGTTAAGCTCTATTTTTTTTTCCTCCACTGAAATGATCCAGATGCTGATGCAAACACATCTGGAGTAAGGAAGTGACTTTGTGAAAACCAGATGATCTCCTGCAACGGCCAATATCGTTGTTTTCCAATGAAACTTAACAAAAGGAAAATAAGTCAGGTTGCTTTTAGAACACAATGACTAACTTTATTTATGTACTAGAGGGTTGTTATCTCAAAGACATAAATTCTGAAAGTGAAATTCCCAAAGCTGACTTCCAAATACAGCTTTATTGAAAAGTAATATGCAATTGAATATTTCCTTCCTTCTCCATCACAGAAAAATCTACATCCCGAAACTACTAATAGCTCAAATATCAAGTAATGTATGTCAGCTTTTCCGTACAAATTGCAGTGACATCATCAGCCATGCCTATATGTGTGAGTCCTCCAATCCGTTCCAAGCAGTTACTGCTGGTTTTCAATCAGTCACAGGCATTGATACACATGCATTCCCTATTCCAGAATGCTTTGAGACAGAGAAGTTATTTTTGGCTGCACTGAATTATGTGATATCATGTGCCTGTACAAAAATGTCGTAACACCAGTTAATGTGGCCCCAATCTCAAAAATGTTGCCACCATTTTTTGCTGCCCGTCCCAGGGTTTATTCCCCGTAAGTCCCACTTTATGGATCTCTACAAACAGATGCTTTAGGGGTCTATTCATTATCACTTGATTTCTAGAGAAATGAAGTATCGGGGCCATTTATCATAAAGGTAATGCAGGAGATATCACTGATATCTCCTGCTTACCTGTTTCTCCAGACGTGGCCCGCTGTCGTCATACACTGGTATGCGTACCTAAACTCATCAAGCTCTGAAAATACAATATTATACAATACCAGATGGCGTTTGCTCCCTGACCCGCTTCTTCCCAATGGGAAGGAGTCCCGAGTTGCAAAGAGGGAACCTTTCAGAAGAGATATGGAAAAGTTTACATATTTTTCACCTGATAATTCAATTATGGCTTGTTCTTAATGTAGTATTGAATGAAAACTATTGTCCTTTATACATTAAGTAAGTTAAAGCAATAGAAATGAATTAATTAGAACTAATTAGATAATTGCCAAGTTTATATGCATACTTCTAGAAGCATATCAGATGAAAATATCAAAGTTCTGGCGATACAATGTTGGTCCATATTGTATTAGCATTCCATGGAAGGCCATTCTGCCATGAATTGCCCATTTCATGGAAGAGTGGGCATCAATGCTGTCAGTTCTTGCTGCTTTGGGGTGCATTTGGGGTAAAAAAAGAGAGTAAAAATATTCCATCAGATCAATGTACAATTCTTTCTCCAAATGTTCAACGAAATTAATATTATTGGGAACAGTTGTTCTAAATACAAATAAAAAGACTATATAAAATGCCTTACACTGTTATTATTTATTTCATTATACATTCATGACTTTTTATGAAACTATTTGTAGAAGTGAAATTATATTTTTTTGTCAATTGAATTTCTCTATTTTGTTGCAGACACAATGTCTCCTTTGCTGTCATTGTATTTGGAAGTACAATTTCAAGACATATTACTGTCTTTTTAACTATTTCTGTTTGTGTTGTTTTACATTTTTAATTTCTGTGAACGCCAATGATGACCTACTGTAAGAGTGTACCAAAGGAGAGCATATCCTATTCCCAGACATTATTACTGATAAACAACATTTTATAACCATTAAGTAGAGCAATTAAACCCATATTATCATTTAGGATTGCTGTGGGTCCCTCTGCATCAATCTTAATGGCACTTTAAGGCTTTATCACAAGAAATCTTTATAAAAATTGTAAACTGAGTGATCCATTAGAAGAAAACCTAATTTATCACAGCATAACTTGTGCCAATTGATCTTCCTTCTACATGTAACCAACTATTCACATAATTGCATAAGTTTAATTTAGGGCAAATTAATTTAAAATGTTGCAAAGCACTTAGAGTACTCGTATTCAGGACACCAACTATTCACATAATTGCATATGTTTAATTTAAGGAAAACATTTAGAAATTTTACCAAGTATACTGTATTCAAAACCAACAATAAATATTGTCTATTATGCTAGATTCTTGTTTTAGAACATGTAACATTGTTATAACGTTGCATCTTCCCCCATATTGTATATTTTTGGAAACTACTATATAAGTTTTTTTAAAACTTCATATATTCTTTTAGTTTATTTAACTTATACAAACTCAAACATTCTCAAATGTACTGCATATTTAACTTTAGTGATATAGTGAGTTTAAACTAGTAAATAACTAGAATAGTCTTAAGCTGCGTACACACTATGCTGACAGTAAGGGACGATCAGGTAAGCTATACAGACTTACCAATCGGCCGCTCGATGTGTGTTCCCTGACATCACAACTGGGCAATCTTTTGAATTTGTCCACCCAGTTGAGCTGTCAGTCACCGGCGGTCCCTGCAGCAAGTGTACGGGCGGTCAGCGAACAGCCCGTACATACAGCCAGATGCACTGATATATCTGCAGATATATCTACCATATACTGTGCTGCAGAGCAGATGCACTATGGGGGTCATTCAGACCCAGTCGTTAGCGCCGATGCGCTCGGACCGGGTCGATGGCCCCCCACAGAGCATGCGCACGACGGCGACGGCGCCGTCGTGCGCATGCGTGAGACCCGCTACGACCGACAGCGCTGGTCGTAGCGGGTCTCGATCCAAAGCGGGCGAGCTGTCGATGTGGCAGCCCAAACGGAGGCGTTCCCATGGGAACGCCTACCATTTGGGGGAGGCCCCACTGACATCACTAGTGATGTCAGTGGAGAGCTTCCGGCTCAGACAGAGCCAGAAGCTCTCCGGGGCTTACGACAAGGGAGACCCTACCCTAGGGTCTCGTCGTAAGCCCCGATGGTCGCGATGGTCTCTGACCATCGCGACTATCACCGGAGCGGTCGTTAGAGCTGTGGGTGTTAACCCACAGACATATCGGGGGTACATACCCGCCGACGTACTAATGATATATTGCTTGTTCGATTGAGTACCCAGCTTTACTGTTAAAATACAAGTGGCTCATAGTCACCATATCATGAGAGAAAATACTAATGCGCTCCACGGGATTTGATCACAGGTTTTATGAGCTCAGGACCAATGACCCTACACTAACCTGCAACCTAGGGGTATATAAGCTTGGAAAACTAGAAAACCAGTGCCTGTTTATTGTGCTTATGCTCTGATATAGCTGTTTCTGGTCTCCTGGCTTGCTGCTTGACATCCTGGATTTTATCCTTGGCTTCATCTGACTTCCACGCTGCTCTAATTTCCCTGGCTTTGTCTTTGACCTTGTCCCTGGATCATCCCTTGGCTTCCATCAACAGATTCCTGTCTGCTTACCTATTTACTGAACATTTGGCTTTGTCTCTGATGCTGGCTTCATTTAACACCTCAACAACCAGCTACTGGAAGCCAACCTCTGAATTGCGATTACATACGCAACTTGAGTCTTGCAGATTCTGTGGCTGGTCAGATCTGATGTAAATGCTGTGTGATGGGCCGATGTGCGTTGATGGCACCGATGTATACGCAGAAAAGCGAGGTTGGACTCATATGATAAAGCAGCAGTGGGCGTCTTTATGCTGCCTGAGCTGTGACAGGCATTAGCATATTTTCACAGTACGCTGCTGAATCAGGCCCTGAGACCACTGCAGCCTCTGAGCTGTAGTTCATGTGACACTCAGGTCCATGTACTGTACAACATTGAGGTATTACGTTTCTAATATTTCCCGAATGCATTTTACATTTGCACTTAGATGCAAATTGTGTTCATCTCTGAATCATCCCCATCTGAGTCTTGGAGTGTGCAGGATGCAGTACCTCTAGCCAGGAACTCCTCTTGGCAATATAGAGTAGGGTAGGGAGTACAGTAATTTGAGAGACCACAGTGCGAATGCACCAAATCAATAAGATGCAATTTGCAGAATGTGTGATTGGCCAGTGACACTGCTCAGTAGTGTAGAGAAGTTTCATTAGATAATTGCATAGCAGGTAGAAGAAGGCAAACCAAAAGCTGAAGGTAAAGCAGCACCGCCATTAAAATAATGTCCAGCAATGCGGGATATAGCTATACTGTCAGATGAAACTACAGTGTGATGACATACCCCCTTAGTGTCAGTATATGAAAGCAGTGTGCAGTATGATGAAGTGCACCAACCGTTAGCAGAGTTTACAATAGAAATGTGCATTATGAGGGTGTGCATAAACGGGGGAATGGTTCAAACTACAGCAAAGAAAGCAGGTGGCAAAGCCAGGGCGAGAAGCAGGAGTAAATAACCACGCAGCACAGAGAATACAGATAAGCACAGAGGTGGGAGCACAGAAACTTTAGCATCTGAATTCTGTAATTGACAGTACAGGTATTAATATAGGTGGCTATTTAAAGAAGCTTTCAGCAGTGACATAAACTTCAACTTTGGGCAGATCAATTCACTCCACTCTATAGTTGAATTATAGTTAGTTTGTTGATATACATCCACCCACATATTGGCCCTCATTCAGAGGCGGTCGGAGGATGCAAGCAGTCGCTCAGAAACTGGGCGGCCGCTTGCATCCTGACCGGCCACCTCTGTTTCGGTCGATAGGCTGTGGGTTTACACCCACAGCTCTAACGACCGCTAGGGTGATGGTCGCGATGGTCATAGACCATCGCGACCATCGGGGCTTACGACGAAACCCTAGGGTAGGGTCTCACTTGTCGTAAGCCCCGGAGAGCTTCTGGCTCTGTCTGAGCCGGAAGCTCTCCACTGACATCACTAGTGATGTCAGTGGGGCCTCCCCCAAATGGCAGGCGTTCCCATGGGAACGCCTCCGTTTGGGCTGCCACCCCCCCGGGCCCGCCTTCCAAACGGGGCGAGCTGTCAATCAACATCGACAGCTCGGCCCCTTTGGAAAGAAACCCGCTACGACCGGCGCTGTCGGTCATAGCGGGTCTCACGCATGCGCACGAAGGAGCCGGCACTGGACAAACATCGAGGTGGCCGTGCGGTCGTAGGCCGTACGTCCGCCTCTGAATGAAGCCCATTGTGTGTAAGCAGTAGTGTACTTGATAAACTGGAACGCATTGCAGTCTGAATATATGGAATTTGAGTTTCAGGAATTAGACACGTGTCTGAGGATAAGAAACTGTGTACAACTGAATCATATGAAAATCATCTTCTGCCAGATGGGGTAACATTTCCGCCAGTTCAGGATGCAACTGTCATCATTAATAAAAGAGACTTGTCTTTTGGAGAAATGTGTCTGATGAAGAAGTGTTTTTGCATCTTCGGATACATAAATTAATTCCATAAAAGTGCAAATACTGCATAGTAAGAAATGTATACATTCCAAGAACTCAGTTGGTCCTTTATGTATTCTGGTTTGCACAAAGTATACATTTACTATCCATCCTAATGTATTTTAGTCATGTTGCAGCTGTATATGGATGTGTACTCATTCACCCATCCTATTTGTACAATATACAGGGCCGGATTAAGATCTGTGGGGGCCCCTGGGCAACAAACATGTGGGGGCCCCTATTAAATATGGACAATATAGTAGAGCCCCCTGTAATAATGCCCCCTGTAGCAGTGCCCCCAGAAGTAGTGCCCCTGTAGCAGTGCCCCTAATAGTAATGCCCCAGCAGTAGTGCCCCCAGTTATAATGCCCCGGATGTAGTGCCCCCAGTAGCAATGCCCCCAAAATTAATGCCCCCAGATGTAGTGACCCCTGTAGTAGTGCCCCCAGTAGCAATGCCCCCAGATGTAGTGTCACCAGTAGCAATGCCCCCAGATGTAGTGCCACCAGTAGCAATGCCCCCAGATGTAGTGCCCGCAGTAGTAGTGGCCCCAGTAGCAATGCCCCCAGATGTAGTGCCCCTAGTAGCAATGTCCCCAGATGTAGTGCCCGCAGTAGTAGTTGCCCCAGTAGCAATGCCCCCAGATGTAGTGCCCCTAGTAGCCATGCCCCCAGATGTAGTGCCCACAATAGTAGTGGCCCCAGTAGCAATGCCCCCAGTAGCAATGCCCCCAGATGTAGTGCCCCCAGTAGCAATGCCCCCAGATGTAGTGCTCCCAGATGTAGTGACCCCTGTAGTAGTGCCCCCCAGTAGCAATGCCCCCAGTAGCAATGCCCCAGTAGCAATGCCCCCATATGTAGTGTCCCCAGTAGCAATACCCCAAAAGTAATGCCCCCAGATGTAGTGCCCCCAGTAGCAATGCCCCCAGAAGTAGTGCCCCCAGTAGCAATGCCCCCAGATGTAGTTCCCCCAGATGTAGTGACCCTTGTAGTAGTGCTCCCAGTAGCAATGCCCTCAAAAGTAATGCCCCCAGATGTAGTACCCCCCGTAGTAATGCCCCCAGATGTAGTGCCCCCAGTAGCAATGCCCCCAGATGTAGTGCCCCCAGTAGCAATACCCCCAAAAGTAATGCCCCCAGATGTAGTGCCCCCAGTAGTAGTGGCCCCAGTAGCAATACCACCAAAAGTAATGCCCCCAGATGTAGTGCCCCCAGTAGTAATACCCCAGATGTAGTGCCCCCAGTAGCAATGCCCCCAGATGTAGTGCCCCCAGTAGCAATTCCCCCAAAAGTAATGCCCCCAGATTTAGTGCCCACAGTAGTAGTGGCCCCAGTAGCAATGCCCCCAGAAGTAGTGCCCCTAGTAGCAGTGCCCCCAGATGTAGTGTCCGTAGTAGTAGTGGCCCCAGTAGCAATGCCCCCAGATATAGTGCCCCTAGAAGCAATGCCCCCAGATGTAGTGCCCCCAATAGTAGTGCCCCTAGTAGCAATGCCCCCAGATGTAATGCCTGCAGTAGTAGTGGCCCCAGTAGCAATGCCCCCAGATGTAGTGGCCCCAGTAGCAATGCCCCCAGATGTAGTGCCCGCAGTAGTAGTGGCCCCAGTAGCAATGCCCCCAGATGTAGTGCCCCTAGTAGCCATGCCCCCAGATGTAGTGCCCACAATAGTAGTGGCCCCAGTAGCAATGCCCCCAGTAGCAATGCCCCCAGATGTAGTGCCCACAGTAGCAATGCCCCCAGATGTAGTGCCCCCAGATGTAGTGACCCCTGTAGTAGTGCCCCCCAGTAGCAATGCCCCCAGTAGCAATGCCCCAGTAGCAATGCCCCCAGATGTAGTGCCCCCAGTAGCAATACCCCAAAAGTAATGCCCCCAGATGTACTGACCCCAGTAGCAATGCCCCCAGATGTAGTGCCCCCAGTAGCAATGCCCCCAGATGTAGTTCCCCCAGATGTAGTGACCCTTGTAGTAGTGCTCCCAGTAGCAATGCCCCCAAAAGTAATGCCCCCAGATGTAGTACCCCCTGTAGCAATGCCCCCAGATGTAGTGCCCCCAGTAGCAATGCCCCCAGATGTAGTGCCCCCAGTAGCAATACCCCCAAAAGTAATGCCCCCAGATGTAGTGCCCCCAGTAGTAGTTGCCCCAGTAGCAATACCCCCAAAAGTAATGCCCCCAGATGTAGTGCCCCCAGTAATAATGCCCCAGATGTAGTGCCCCCAGTAGCAATGCCCCCAGATGTAGTGCCCCCAGTAGCAATACCCCCAAAAGTAATGCCCCCAGATTTAGTGCCCGCAGTAGTAGTGGCCCCAGTAGCAATGCCCCCAAAAGTAATGCCCCCAGATGTAGTGCCCCCAGTAGTAATGCCCCAGATGTAGTGCCCCCAGTAGCAATGCCCCCAGATGTATTGCCCCCAGTAGCAATACCCCCAAAAATAATGCCCCCAGATTTAGTGCCCGCAGTAGTAGTGGCCCCAGTAGCAATGCCCCCAGAAGTAGTGCCCCTAGTAGCAGTGCCCCCAGATGTAGTGTCCGCAGTAGTAGTGGCCCCAGTAGCAATGCCCCCAGATATAGTGCCCCTAGTAGCAATGCCCCCAGATGTAATGCCCGCAGTAGAACTGGCCCCAGTAGCAATGCCCCCAGATGTAGTGGCCCCAGTAGCAATGCCCCCAGATGTAGTGCCCGCAGTAGTAGTGGCCCCAGTAGCAATGCCCCCAGATGTTGTGCCCCTAGTAGCCATGCCCCCAGATGTAGTGCCCACAATAGTAGTGGCCCCAGTAGCAATTCCCCAGTAGCAATGCCCCCAGATGTAGTGCCCCCAGTAGCAATGCCCCCAGTAGCAATGCCCCCAGATGTAGTGCCCCCAGATGTAGTGACCCCAGTAGCAATGCCCCCAGATGTAGTGTCCCCAGATGTAGTGACCCCTGTAGTAGTGCCCCCAGTAGCAATGCCCCCTGTAGCAATGCCCCAGTAGCAATGCCCCCAGATGTAGTGCCCCCAGTAGCAATACCCCAAAAGTAATGCCCCCAGATGTAGTGACCCCAGTAGCAAATGCCCCTAGATGTAGTGCCCCCAGTAGCAATGCCCCCAGATGTAGTTCCCCCTGATGTAGTGACCCTTGTAGTAGTGCTCCCAGTAGCAATGCCCCCAAAAGTAATGCCCCCAGATGTAGTACCCCCCGTAGTAATGCCCCCAGATGTAGTGCCCCCAGTAGCAATGCCCCCAGATGTAGTGCCCCCAGTAGCAATACCCCCAAAAGTAATGCCCCCAGATTTAGTGCCCGCAGTAGTAGTGGCCCCAGTAGCAATGCCCCCAGAAGTAGTGCCCCTAGTAGCAGTGCCCCCAGATGTAGTGTCCGCAGTAGCAATGCCCCCAGATATAGTGCCCCTAGTAGCAATGCCCCCATATGTAATGCCCGCAGTAGTAGTGGCCCCAGTAGCAATGCCCCCAGATGTAGTGCCCGCAGTAGTAGTGGCCCCAGTAGCAATGCCCCCAGATGTAGTGGCCCCAGTAGCAATGCCCCCAGATGTAGTGCCCGCAGTAGTAGTGGCCCCAGTAGCAATGCCCCCAGATGTAGTGCCCCTAGTAGCCATGCCCCCAGATGTAGTGCCCACAATAGTAGTGGCCCCAGTAGCAATGCCCCCAGTAGCAATGCCCCCAGATGTAGTGCCCCCAGTAGCAATGCCCCCAGATGTAGTGCCCCCAGATGTAGTGACCCCTGTAGTAGTGCCCCCCAGTAGCAATGCCCCCAGTAGCAATGCCCCAGTAGCAATGCCCCCAGATGTAGTGCCCCCAGTAGCAATACCCCAAAAGTAATGCCCCCAGATGTAGTGACCCCAGTAGCAATGCCCCCAGATGTAGTGCCCCCAGTAGCAATGCCCCCAGATGTAGTTCCCCCAGATGTAGTGACCCTTGTAGTAGTGCTCCCAGTAGCAATGCCCCCAAAAGTAATGCCCCCAGATGTAGTACCCCCCGTAGTAATGCCCCCAGATGTAGTGCCCCCAGTAGCAATGCCCCCAGATGTAGTGTCCCCAGTAGCAATGCCCCCAGATGTAGTGCCCCCAGTAGCAATACCCCCAAAAGTAATGCCCCCAGATGTAGTGCCCCCAGTAGTAGTGGCCCCAGTAGCAATACCCCCAAAAGTAATTCCCCCAGATGTAGTGCCCCCAGTAGTAATGCCCCAGATGTAGTGCCCCCAGTAGCAATGCCCCCAGATGTAGTGCCCCCAGTAGCAATACCCCCAAAAGTAATGCCCCCAGATTTAGTGCCCGCAGTAGTAGTGGCCCCAGTAGCAATGCCCCCAAAAGTAATGCCCCCAGATGTAGTGCCCCCAATAGTAATGCCCCAGATGTAGTGCCCCCAGTAGCAATGCCCCCAGATGTAGTGCCCCCAGTAGCAATACCCCCAAAAGTAATGCCCCCAGATTTAGTGCCCGCAGTAGTAGTGGCCCCAGTAGCAATGCCCCCAGAAGTAGTGCCCCTAGTAGCAATGCCCCCAGATGTAATGCCCGCAGTAGTAGTGGCCCCAGTAGCAATGCCCCCAGATGTAGTGGCCCCAGTAGCAATGCCCCCAGATGTAGTGCCCGCAGTAGTAGTGGCCCCAGTAGCAATGCCCCCAGATGTAGTGCCCCTAGTAGCCATGCCCCCAGATGTAGTGCCCACAATAGTAGTGGCCCCAGTAGCAATGCCCCCAGTAGCAATGCCCCCAGATGTAGTGCCCCCAGTAGCAATGCCCCCAGATGTAGTGCTCCCAGATGTAGTGACCCCTGTAGTAGTGCCCCCCAGTAGCAATGCCCCCAGTTGCAATGCCCCAGTAGCAATGCCCCCAGATGTAGTGCCCCCAGTAGCAATACACCAAAAGTAATGCCCCCAGATGTAGTGACCCCAGTAGCAATGCCCCCAGATGTAGTGCCCCCAGTAGCAATGCCCCCAGATGTAGTTCCCCCAGATGTAGTGACCCTTGTAGTAGTGCTCCCAGTAGCAATGCCCCCAAAAGTAATGCCCCCAGATGTAGTACCCCCCGTAGTAATGCCCCCAGATGTAGTGCCCCCAGTAGCAATGCCCCCAGATGTAGTGCCCCCAGTAGCAATACCCCCAAAAGTAATGCCCCCAGATGTAGTGCCCCCAGTAGTAGTGGCCCCAGTAGCAATACCCCCAAAAGTAATGCCCCCAGATGTAGTGCCCCCAGTAGTAATGCCCCAGATGTAGTGCCCCCAGTAACAATGCCCCCAGATGTAGTGCCCCCAGTAGCAATACCCCCAAAAGTAATGCCCCCAGATTTAGTGCCCACAGTAGTAGTGGCCCCAGTAGCAATGCCCCCAGAAGTAGTGCCCCTAGTAGCAGTGCCCCCAGATGTAGTGTCCGCAGTAGTAGTGGCCCCAGTAGCAATGCCCCCAGATATAGTGCCCCCAGTAGCAATGCCCCCAGATGTAGTGCCCGCAGTAGTAGTGGCCCCAGTAGCAATGTCCTCAGATGTTGTGCCCCTAGTAGCAATGCCCCCAGATGTAGTGTCCGCAGTAGTAGTGGCCCCAGTAGCAATGCCCCCAGATGTAGTGCCCACAGTAGTAGTGGCCCCAGTAGCAATGCCCCCAGATGTAGTGCCCCCAGTAGCAATGCCCCCAGATGTAGTGCCCCCAGATGTAGTGACCCCTGTAGTAGTGCCCCCCAGTAGCAATGCCCCCAGTAGCAATGCCCCAGTAGCAATGCCCCCAGATGTAGTGCCCCCAGTAGTAATGCCCCAGATGTAGTGCCCCCAGTAACAATGCCCCCAGATGTAGTGCCCCCAGTAGCAATACCCCCAAAAGTAATGCCCCCAGATTTAGTGCCCACAGTAGTAGTGGCCCCAGTAGCAATGCCCCCAGAAGTAGTGCCCCTAGTAGCAGTGCCCCCAGATGTAGTGTCCGCAGTAGTAGTGGCCCCAGTAGCAATGCCCCCAGATATAGTGCCCCCAGTAGCAATGCCCCCAGATGTAGTGCCCGCAGTAGTAGTGGCCCCAGTAGCAATGTCCTCAGATGTTGTGCCCCTAGTAGCAATGCCCCCAGATGTAGTGTCCGCAGTAGTAGTGGCCCCAGTAGCAATGCCCCCAGATGTAGTGCCCACAGTAGTAGTGGCCCCAGTAGCAATGCCCCCAGATGTAGTGCCCCTAGTAGTGAAGCGGCTTATACTGAAAAAAACCCACTATACTTACCTTAAGCCCCGCTCCCACATCCGCGTCCGATGCATGGCACAACTCTTGGATTTCATACCTATTTCTTAATTTAGAGTTGCATCGTATCTGCATCCAATGTTGCTTATAGTGTATTGGGCCTGATTCAGAGCTGAACGCTCTGACCAGAGCGCTCGCTCTGAATCAGGGCCCTCCTACCTGTTTTAGGAGCATCCTCATGGACGCTCGCATAGCTGTGGGTTACCACCCACAGCTTATGCGAGCGTCCAAGATGATGGTCGCGATGGTCAAGACCATCGCGACCATCGGGCTTGCGACGAAGACCCTGTGGTAGGGTACTAGTGATGTCAGTGGGGCCGGCTTGAGACGGTAGGCGTTCCCATGGGAACGCCTCCGTCTGGCAGGCACGCCCCTGGCACGCCCACCAAAGGGGGCGTGCTGTCAATCAACATCGACAGCACGCCCCCTTTGGTGCGAGACCCGGAGCGATGGAGAGCCCGTCGCTCTCCGGGTCTCGCGCATGCGCACGACGGAGCTCCCTCCGTCGTGCGCATGCGCAGTGGAGGACATCGACCCGCTTGCGAGCGTACTGCCCTCACGAGCGGGTCTGAATGACCCCCATTGTGCACTAAGGATAGTATTTTTCTTGGTATAAAGTTCCAGATTAAGAACACTGCATGACAGGATTCATGGGGCTGCTTATATCAGTCCTGTTTTTTGCTTTTTAACCCAGGTTAGAGTCTGGGTACTCGTGCATTGTACCTTTATTGCATTAGCAAAGTGACAAAGATACACAAAACTGTGTGGTACAAAGCCTATAGAGGAGACGTAGCTGGCCACTTGGGGGGGGGGGGGGGGCGGGCTCCTATGTCATTAAACCCTGCCCTTGTCATGGCAATATGCTGCGAATCATGGTACAGCAAGGAGGGGCGGGGTTACATAACATATTTTCACATCAGTTAGCCCCACCCCTCCATACAAAGCCATGACTCCTGGTAATTATCTCCCCATCCTGCCCACTTCACTAGGAAGGACCTGAGGTCACGCATGCACAAAGCCGCTTAGGAGGCAGCAGAGGGATCCACTCAGATGCTTCTTCGTAACCACTGACCTCCAAGATCAAGCACCATCTGAAGATGGCATTTGTTCTTGCAAGCAAACTGTAAAAACTTTACGTTTTTGAAGTTTGCTGAATAATAGGTGGTCCTATCATACCTCTAATAATAATGAATGGCCTGTTACATAAAGTATGCAGAAACTAGCATGTGTAATAGGCCATTTAAGCGATGATGAAAATGCCCCGCTAAGTCACTTCCAGGGTAGATGCAAATCATTGTTAATGCTGCTAATGGATAAGGATGATCAGGGAGTGTGAATTTTACATTTTACCTTTTTCTTAATAAAATGCAAATTAGGTAAGAGACACTCTAGTAACTAATAAAAAATAATTCTATTTATCTTTAATCGCATGTTTCTTTCTCTTGCCCTATTATCAACAGAAAGTATAATGTTGGGGCATTTTACTGAGAACCCTTTTCCTAAACATTTCCAAAATTTAATGCAACAGGAAATGAAAAACACGTGTTTGTTGTATTCAGCTTTGCGGACAATCACAGCTAGAAATCTTTGTTAAATGAATACAATTAAAATATTGTCCAAGCTGAAACAGTTCAGCAAAGAATGTACAAAGGAGATGCATGTAGTCTTAGAGCCAACTTTGGTTAACCACTTGTCAAAATTGTGGCATGCTGACGTAGTATTGTGGCATGTAAATAGCATTTTTGGAAAACACTAGTGTGGTCAGTTATAGTTCGCCACATATGCTTAGATAAAAACATCTCAGATACCATAGATTCTGGCTGACTTCCATCGCCAAGGTTATCCCAATAGTACAGGGCATGGAAATATTGTTATGCAGTATACTGGCAGCAGATGTAAAAAGAGGATCCTCAGTACAGATAGCTGAACATCCAATAATGTTATATAAAACATTGTTATTTAGTCCCAAAACAGACACATTTACATCAAGCTTAGACCATTACAGCTATCACGGGCCTGCTAAATGGGGAGACTGCAGTGAGGCAAACAAGTATGATTTTGTATTTTAAATACTCAAAACAGCATTTTATGGCTGTGCGTTGACTTATCCTTGACATTAATCAATGATATTAATGTCATTAAAACAACTGTTATAAATACAACTTTTCAGGAAAATTTTTGAAACAAGCTCTTTAAATTATACCCCTTTTACACTGGCCAAAAAACCTCGGTTATTGCCATGTCAACCCAATTCACAGCTCAGTGTAAATGGGTCCCCGAAAAATAACCCAGGTCCAGTGACACGACAAACCAACCCGGGTAACGAATAGGGTTGGACCCGGGAATGACCCGGTTTATGAGATAGTGTAAATGGGTGACATAGCAATAGCTGGCTCACCAGCGCTTGGAGATGATGTTATCAGGGACATAACTAGGTATTTGACGGCTCCATAGGAAACGTTTGTAAGGGACCCTATGTACCACCCAATGGTGAAAAATGTATGTAACATACAGTATATAGCTTTGACAAGTAAGATGGGCCACCCTCATCCATGGGCCCAATAGCAGCTGCACCCCTTGCACCTATGGTAGTTTCCATGGATGTCATCTCCAAGAGCTGGTAGAAAAACGTTAGCATTGCACCCATGTGCGCTGTAAACATCCTGACCTGGGAATAACTCGGGCTGAGTCGCAATGTGAACGGGGTCTGTCCCAGGTCTGTTCCAGCTTGGAACCGTTTTCCGAATCCCAGGTCAGCCCTGGGATTTTAATGTAACTAAAAATTACTTTTGTGTATTAAGAGAACAACAACAAGAATAGAAGGTATTGAATTTGAATGCTACTAAAGATACTTGGGGATCTATTTACTAAGGGGAGATAAGGGGTTAGAAATGCTAAAGACAATCTCTGTACATATCGCTTCTCAGTATGTACTAAAGGGATTTTCCCTGCCTGTAGTCTGCCAGCGCTAAGTGCAGGCTACAATATCACACTGCACCTGGGGCATTTAGCACTGCCATAAACACCTATGGCAGCGCTAAGTGTCCCAGGTATTACTAAGGGGAGAGGGCACTTGCCGTCGGGTGTCTTCTCCAGCGCTGATGACTCCTCCTGTAGCTGCCGGTATCTGCTTCTCCTCACTGGAGAAGCAGGACTTGAGCTGTGCCAGTTTGGACATTTGTTAATAAAGTTTGTTGAAAAAGAAAAACCATCCTCTCTGCTTCCTGCTGCACAGGAGTCCGGAGACCTGGTGATGGCAAGTCTTGTGTCACTTTACTATGCTGCTTACACCGTCGAGGGGGTGACTTAACGTTTACCCAGGTCTATTATTAATAGCCAGCTCCTGCTTCACAGTGGTAGCAGGCAAAGCAGGAGCGGTATTAACTCCACGGTATGTGGAATCTTAGTAAATAGACCCCTTGGGCTGATGCAGACTTGCATTCATGTCTGTCTTTATGGTGAACTCAGGGCCGCAGACAGCTGTGCTGGGGCAAGGTACTGTAAGGGGTATGGCCTAATTGTGTGGATGTGGCCACACCCCCTACCCCCGCACATCAGGTGCAGGCAGAGGAGGGGATCCCCGTCAAGCCCCTCCAACAAGTCTGAGTCAGGGGTAATTAGTAAACCCCCCTCTCGGCACCCCTGGGTGGACTTTGGAGTTTTTTGTGCTGTGAGTCATAGATATCTCAGTCGCATCTCCACTCTCGCCTGCATAAGTGCTTTGCAATGGAGCATTTTCATGTTTAGTGACTCTGAGGGAGTGTTGTAGGCTTTGGACTGAGCTGTGTATAAACAGAGATCCATCTGATTTCAGATGTACAGTACCCTTTGCAGCAATGATGGGGCAGGTGCAAGTATGCAGTGTTATTGATGACAGCTATAACCAAGCATATGGATTAGTGTGGTGCAGTCATTTAGATGCGTATATGCAAATTTCCTCATTTAGGGCCTCATTCAGAGATTACGTAAATCGATATTTACATAAATCTCTGATGTTTAATGATCTATGCATGTACAGGAGCCGCACTGTTCATGTGCACATCTGGTCCTGCAAAGTCAATTGTAGTGGCCCAGAAGCTGCAGCATGATTGACATGCTGCTGGCATTTGGGAACAGCGACCAACGCAGCAGCGGATTGGAGAACCTGGCAGTGGGCGTCTATTTACTAAAGAAGCATCCTTCAGATTTTGCATAATTTCCCAAAGTTGCTGGATACAAACACGCAGAGGCGGTGTAATTAGCATACATCTGTCAATTAGGCCCATAGTTCCACGTACGCACCTGTCATTGTGGGCGACTTGCGTGCAATTCTGAATCGGTCTCACTGTATGCACACTGATTGATTCTGAATTTCTGCACAATTTCAGAGATTTAAGAAATTTGCCTTTAGCAAATTCATTTGGGACTCTACAGCATAAACAAGCCATTCGTAAGCATCAATAAACGTCATGTCTATAGCTTTATACAGACCCTCAGATACTGATCCTTTTTGTATTGTTCTAGGGGTAAACATATGTGAATGATCTTTGTGACTGTGACTATTAGCAGTCCAAATGAATGTTCTCTATGTGCACTGCATGTGTTACAGAGCTGCAGCAATAGATGAATGATTAAAGACACTGACCAACTCAAAACAAAACCTGTTTGTATTTTTTTTATTAATACCATTTATTAATACCATATAAACATAAAATTACACATACATATTATTATCTTAATTGGTGCATTTGCTAAGATGCACTGATTGACAGTAAAACACTTTTACTTATTCTGTACTTAATGGGCCCCATACATTAGCGACGGATTGCCGTGATCCCTCGATGCTGCAACCCGGCATCACAGATCACAGAAATCCATCAAGTTAGATTTCGGCGATTTGACGATCGCAATCAAAAATTGATCGCAACTGTCACATCGCCGACATTTAACATAACAAATATCTGCGATCCAGCGATGGATCTCAGAACTTCGATGGTGGGAGGTCGGCATTTCCACCCGGAACCGCCGGCATTTCCCATCGTCTCGCCGGATCGCGACAAACAGTCGCTGATGTATGGGCACCTTAAGTTATTAGTACCATTATCTTTCCAGCTGTAGAAATAACCAGGCAAGTCATTGCACTATCAACCAGTATATTAAAACTGAATCTTGCAGCATCAGAAAGGGAGTCAAACAAAACATTCGGTCATTAAGACATCAAGTAAAGGAAAATTATTAGAGAAAAGATATGTTAGAGTGCTTACAACTTCATGTTCATTATAATCTAACTTTTGGCATATTGTCACCCAACTTTCATAAACAAAAACTGTGTTTGGTGGGAATGACATGTTTACAAACACAGGATGAGTTATCCAATTTGGCAACTTAAGGACAGAAAAAGTACTTCCACCCAATTATGATTCACTAGAATATTGGCAGAAGAAGATTGATAAGTAGCCAGAATTACTATAATAGTCATTAACATGCTTTTCTGCTCATAATGTTTTGTGTGAATGTGCGCTCAGTATCACCAAGAAGCTCAGTAAATTATACTCCAAAACATCACAATTTATTTGTCATTTATAAAAATGAATCTACAATGGATAAACATTCACTTCACCCTGCCGGTGCTAGATTCATAAAATAAGTGTGCTTTGTAAAAACAAATGGTCCGTACCATCACATGTGTAACTGTACAAAAAAATAGTATTTAAATTCCATTACATAATATGCTTCAAATATAACTTTTCTGTTGTAATTGCTAATTTTTTCAGCAGAACCCTGTTGACATTAATATGAAAACTTTTGAAGTCATCTACTATGCAATAAATACCTTACTCAGGGCCCCAATAAACAATGAAGCTAAATACCAGCTGCATTTTTCATTTAGTATCGCAGTAATACAAACGAAAATGCCACTGGTATTCATCACTCCTTACCCCTCTGGCGAGGTCAAGCAAAATCCTCCTTGTCTGCGAGGTCCTCCACTCACCTGCTGGCAACTTATCGCTGCCAGACGTGGTCCTGTGTAATGCGCAAGTGCGACGGTCCGAGACTGATGCAGTGACAGACAGCGGTATTCATAGATTAACACTGTTTGTTGAATAAAGACAGGATGACATAACCCATTTAGCCAGAGCTAAAGAGATTAGGCATCATTGATAAATGGGGCTCTAAATGCTGAGCCGTATGTAAAATGGCTGTAGTTGTGGGCAGCTGCGAAAGCCTAATTTACTACCTTTTGCTATTTTGAGTATCTGTTCAACTAAGGCAAGCAGAAGCCCAAGCCGCCCATTTATTTTACACTGACCGCTAGCACCGCAAATATCATCATTGATATCAGCGCTTGCACCAGCCCCATGCTAGGTGCAAGAAATATGTCAGAATTAGCCTACCCCATACGCGCAACTCAGAATAGCTTTTGAAACATGCCCTTAACACTCACATGACACTCCCACAGGTCAAGGTGGTTACGTGCGACGACATTGTCACCTTCTGTGCATGCGCTATATGCAAATCCTCAATGTTTGCATTCAGGAACAGAGATTCATCTGCTTATTGTTTGCTGTTCCAGGCAAAAATGGGGACGCACCACCATTTCCTCATAGTGGACAGTGATTAATTGAAACAACTTGGAGATACGATGCTAAAAAAGAGAATTTGCAAAATTCAGCACGCCTCATGAAGGTACTGTATGTCTGAACACAAGCTTTGGGGGCTATGACAGTGTGAAATACATTTTAGATGCTTTTTTAGCAGTCCTGCCATGAGACTACAATGTTAGGTCACTTAAAAAGAAAAACAATGGTCTATATCATCAGTGTAACTTAATTATTTTCCTGCAATACCCCTGAGTTTTTTGGGGGCGCCCACAAACAAGTCTATGTGCTCTATTTAGTACAATCCGCATTTAGAATGCAGTTTGTAGTGTGATATTTCCAACTGAATTTGCATTGCAAATTCAGGCAATATCAGTCACAGGGATTTATTAAGCTCTGTCCCTGCAAATCCCCTCTGCAGCCTTATCACTGTATGTATCGAAAACAATACAGTGACAAGGTGCCATGCATGTGCCGACCGGCCACCGCTACACCCCCCCCCCACCCCACGTGAGTCACTGTGACCCCCCCGTTAATTTCATCTACCTCCGATCATCGCTGCTCTGGTGCTGTCCTCCCTCCGGGGCTCTGGTCAACTGGTCTATGCAGCAGCTGACCAGGGTACAGTGCAGGAGCTGGGAGACCAGCACCATCCCCCTGTGTATCTCCAGCTTACCCCCTTGTATACTCCCAGCAGCTTTCTGCCCCTGTGTCCTCCACCAGCAGCTACTTGCCCCTGTGTTCCCCACCAGCAGCTCCCTGCCCTTGTGTATCCCACCAGCACCTCCATGCCCCTGTGTCCCCCACCAGCAGCTCCCTGCCCCTGTGTTCCTCACCAGCAGCTCCATGCCCGTGTCCCCCACCAGCAGCTCCCCTGGGTATGCAATCCTGACAGCCGGCTTCCCGACTGCTTTATCCCGGCGAGGGTTAAATGACAGGCGTCTAAATCTAGACGCTTGTCATTTTACCGACGCCGGGAGACCGGCGCCCGACACCCCGATCAAAGTGATGCCGGGCACCAAGCACGGATAGCCGCGGGGGGGTGGAGGGTTACGTTTAGGGCTCCCGGGGGGAACTTAGGGTTAGGCACCCCCCGGGAGGTTAGGGTTAGGCTAGGGGGAGGGGAGGTTAGGGTTAGGCACCCTCAGGGGGAGGTTAGGGTTAGGCACCCCCAGGGAGAGGTTAGGGCTAGACATTCCCCTGGGAGGTTAGGTTTAGGGAGCAGTAAGGGGGGGTTAGGCACCCCCCGGGGGTAGGTTAGGGTTAGGCACTAAGGAGGGAGATTGGGGTTAGGCACCACTAAGGGAGCGTTGGGGGGGGCAGGGGAGGTTAGGGTACTTACCTGCTCCTGTCAGGATCTTGATCCTGTAGGGCATCCGCTCTCGGGATTTAAACAGCCGACCGGCATTTCAATTCCATTTCATTTATTGATACAGGAGCAGGTACGTGGCGGAGGCGGAACTATGTCCACCTACCATTAGAGATGACGGAATGCAGTTCTGCCCCGTTCCAACCCACTTTAACCCCTTACTAAGACCAAGGTTGACATTACTGCACATGTAGTTGTATGTTTAAAAATGTCCCGCCTAGGGTAGAGGAGCCACATTGTGCAAGACATGAAACTGGACATATACCTTCCTTTAAGAGTCATTACATGTTCCATAGCTTGGAATGTGGGGCTTCCAGAGATGTGCTATTAACTGGCTTGAGCTCCACTTTGGAATATGTTTAATTTCCACATTTGCCTGTTCATACTGTAATTAGGGGACATATTGAGAGTATTTAATCCACTTCTCAATGCAAGTGTAAACATGCAGTGGACAGTGATTCCTAAATGATAACATAAGACCTTATTCAGATAAGTGTACTTTTTCCATGTACAGTACAGTTATCTGTTGCCACATATGTAATATGTTCTTGTCTGTATCAACATACTGATGACTGAACCATGGAGCTTACATGAAGAAAATACTGCACTGACAATATTACTCAATGTTTTGCTTCCCAAAATAATAACTTGATTAATGCATTCCCATACAGATAAATGATGGCTGGGTACAATGAATTTCCTTCTTCAGAATGCAATGGATCACATACAGAATAAATATGTTCATAGGAACAAGCTTTAAATGCTCAGGTGTATAGGGTCCCCATGTGCTAAACCAGAGTTTTACAGACCCTTTCATCTTGGTCCACTCACAAACCAGACATCAGGGATACCCCTGCTTCAGTACAGGTGGGTAAATCAACCTGACTGAGGTAATAATTAAGTACCTGGCTCATGCATGGATATTCTTACTATCTGGACGGTGAGTAGGCCATGGTGACAGGCAATATGCTGGCTTAGACAATGTTCATGAGGATGCTATTTATGGCTTTGCTCAGATCAGTGAGGAGATTCATGTCAGTGGTTCCAAATGAGCTGCAAATCAGTAGGTTGCACAGGTGACTGGTAATCTTAAAACACCTTTACATCAAATATTACAGTCAGTGTACAAACTAAGGGCCTGATTCACTACGGATCGCAACTGCAACAGTGTACACAGTTGGCCGATTGTTGCGTACTGCGAATGCATATGCATCGCAGTGTGTGAGCAATGTCAGCACTGCGATCGCACTGCAATCACGCAGAGCATGGTAAGCCATCACAGAGTGATTGACATGCAGTCAGCATTTGGGGGTGGTGACGGGCATGTGGTCAGAGAAACGTAGGCGTGCCTGTCCGTTTGAACGCTGTTGCATGGGCATGTATAAATTAGCCATTGTGATTGCATACGCAGCTTGAGTACTTACTGCGTGCGACAAGGTTAAAAATTTCTGAGTAAGGTCAGCCCTGCTGTAATTGTACGCGAGGGGCCGATGGTACTCGATGTTCCCGATGTGTACACAGGACTGCAAGGTATTACGGATATGAGATAGCGGTAGTGGGAGGCAGTGGGCGTCTCTATGCTGGCAATGCGATGGCATTATGATAGCATTCATTAGCATATTTTCGCAGGAGACATGCGTGCGATTACGGAGCTGCTGTCGCAACAGCGATCCGTGTTGAATCAGGTCCTAACTTTGCAGCTCCCATTGTTTTACACTTGGAAAACATGACATTGTTTTCAATGCAAGCAAGTACAGCTTAGTATTGACAATGCTGCCTCTGATGTGGAGAGTTTAAAATCTCCTTTGAATTGAAGAGTCCCCAGATGTCACATGCTGTGTTAGCTAAAGAGCCTTGGGATTTGCATCTGGAGGAGAAGGAAGGGAAACAAGAAAAGAAATAAGGTTCAGTTGAACTTGTGGGAATATGACAATTTGTAGGAGAGTCCCATTTGCTTAAAATGATGTTGAGTAGTTCTGCTGCTTAGGAAGCCAGGCAGCACAAAAGAAGGAGAGAAAGAAGATATATGTTCACTGCAGTGAATACATAATAGCTCCTTAATGAGACCCATGTGGAGAGAATAAATGGAAAAAGAGGCATTGTAGAGAAAAACTTAATAAGATCAAGATTTCTGTGTGTTTATACTTGACTGAGTTCCTTTCATCTATCTAGTTCATTAAAACACTTTTCAAGTTCATTCCAGAAACAGTAACTGGATTTCAGAAACTACCATTCTTACACTAGTTTAGTATTACACACACATATCGGGCCTGATTCAGAGATAGGAGCAAATGAAAAAAGGAGCTAAAAAAGGAGCAGTTTGCACCTGGAATAAACCATGTTGCACTGCAAGGGGTGCAAATGCATTTTTTGTTTTTGCATGTAGGGTAAATACTAAATACTCTCTGTCTTAGCATGTATCCCACAAATACTGAGCCACTTTGTTTTACACTGCAATTTTTAATTAATGTAATAACCGGCAACCTGCAGCAACTGGCGCAATTCTGGTGATTTAGCCCGTAAGTTTAAAGCGATAATAATTTAAAAAGCAAAAACAAATTGGTTTTCCCTGTTATATTTTTGCTGTTTTAATCTATGGGTGAAATCTATGAAATTGGGCCAATTCATGCAATGGGAATGCAATTATATAAGGAAATGGGTATGTAATGCTGGCTGTTGGGATGCCTCCTGTCACAATACCGACATACAAACAGCGGCATCCTAATGGTTGGTATCCCGACAGGGGTTGGGTAAGTATTCTTACCCTCCCCCTTCTCCCCTTAACCCTCCCTTCTTGTAGCCTAACCCTAACCATAAACACCCCGCACCCTAACCCTCCCTGTTAGTGCCTAAACCTAAGTTTCCCCCCTTTGTGCCTAAACCTAACCCTCCCCCCTTAGTGCCTAACTCTAACCCCCCCCCAGTGGTGCTTGACTTTAACCTTAACCCTAACCTCCCCCCCAAAAAAACCTAATGCTAGCCCCGCTAACTTACCCAAACCTAACCCTCGCCCCGCGGCTAACACTAAGGGTGCCCAGGCTTACGTTCGTTCAGGCACAAGTCCTCCTGGATTCCGGCGTCAGGATTAAGATAGGCGTCGGTATTTACACGCCTGTCTTAACTCCTTTGTTGGCAACTCCAATGTCGGCATTGAGACCGACGGCCTCATAACTACATCCCTTATATAAGGGCCTAAAAATCTCTCTGCACAAATAAATGTGTCCTTCCTGCAAGTGCCAAGGTGCAAATTGTTCCTATTTTGCTCCTTTTTTTAATTTATTTGCTCCAAAGGTACATTGTGCTGTGTATTTCACAATGTACTCACTTCATTTTTACTGTGTATATTATTCAAGTGAGCTGTACTGTGATGTCATTATAAATGTAATGAAGAGATCAGATATTATATGGACATTGATTGCCCTATACTGTAGTTAAAAGGGTATAATAATGAGAAATGTATTTAATTTTGTAATGGCTACAGGTAAACCAGATTAGATTAGAATAGATTTATTTTTAATTAGGAAAATCTAAATAAAATAAATAGTATAATAGCTATGATGTACAATTACACATATCATTGGATGACTATAACAACTCAAATATGAACAACAAAATGTGTCTATTCATGTGCAAACATACAATCATAATTTACAACAATTTATAGACAACCAATTTCCAATTTGTTTGCACAAATCTATCATGATTTATAGGGGTATTCAATTTGGAACGTCATTTTCGCCGATTTCACTGATCCCCGTTTTCAATTTCAAAGACTTTTCGCAGGTTCGAAAAGTCTTTGAAAAAAAACGGGGATAACTTTTCACCACTGAATAGGTGGCGAAAAAAAAATGCAGAATTGGGGTTTAGGGGTGCAGGCTTAAAAAAAATAGCCTGCAACCCTGGAAATGTCATTTAAAAAAAAAATGGAAAAAAGTGTTTAAAAATAGGGAAATAGGTTCAGGGCTATTCTGCAAGTATGCGGCAGATGTTTTATAGAAAAGACTATTAGCGGCAGGTGCATTTTTGCAGAATTTTTAAAAAATTGCTTTAGGGACATACAAATATGCTAGTACCCATTTTCATGTACCCAAAATTTGATGGGACCACTTAAAAAAACAAAAAAATAACCTAAGTGCTCTTCTGCATCACTTCTTCGATGTCGAAAAAAAAACACGGCTATTTAAAACCCCGACTTTCATTTGCAGGCTAAAACGGGGGTACCCATAGTGATCCCCCCATGTTTTGACAGTTTAGGGGGCTCCTACAATTTATTCCAGGTAAATCCCGTTTTTTTTAGGCGATCCTATTTCGCCTGGCTCCCGTTTTCGTAGCTTTTTAATTGAATACGGGGATAAAGCAGGCGCGCGCCCGATTCTTTATCCCAGGAAAATCAGCGATGTGGAGCGAAAAGTCCAGCACGGACTTTTCGCTCCAAATTGAATACCCCTGTTAATGTTGTACAATAGTGGCTGATGCAGTGCAAGCAATAGTTTGTGCAGAGCATCTTACATGAAATCACTGACATATGTGCCTATGCAGATACTAGTTTCAAAGATGTCACATGCACAGAAGGGGTTGGGTACAAGATGCCAGTACTCAGGATGCCGGCAGCCAGAATCCTGATGCTGGCATCCCAACAGGGTTAGGTCAGTAATTAGGGTAGTGCGGCCGTAATTAGGGTAGTGCGGCCTGTGCCATGGCACAGGGCACCGTAGGGCAGGGGGCGCTGTTTGGGCCTGTCAATTTTCCTGTTTATTATCATTCTAACATGTAGCTTCCTCTTATTTTATCCCCAGCATCTCCTGGCTGCCCCTATCTCTTCCCTGTCCTTTCCCCATGAGGCCATTGCCCTTTTTCAGGTGCAGAATCTTATGTCCCTATTTTAAAATTGAGGGGGGGCGCCAGTGCGCACAGGGAACCAAAAAGTCTAGTTACGACTCTGTCCTAACCCTTCCCCTCTCCCTACGCCAAAGCTTTAAACCTCCCTCCCCGGTTCCTAAACCTAACCTCCCCCTAGTGCCTAAACATATCCCTTCCCCCTCTCCGCACCCTAAACCTAACCCTCCCCACTTAGCAGAGAGGCACACATGTATAAAAAACTCTGGAGCATGACAGGTAGTTTAATAGGGGAGGGAGCATACTTGCCTACTTTTGAAAACTAGTTTCAGGGAGATTATAGTCGGTCGTAGCGTGTGCAGTGCGACGCGCTGTTGAGCTGTGTGCCATGCTCCGCCAAAACGAGTGTCTATCTTTATTAAGGTGTACACTGCTGGAGGGGTGTATCTTGCACCGCCTATAAAGGGTCTAGTAACACCCTAGGGGCATGTCTAGCACTATTTTAATGTCTTTAATCCCCCTTCTCATAATGTTACATCCAATAAGCTAAATATTCTTCAAATGTTTTACCCAGTCTATCCAGATATCATCATATCTCCCATCCCATGTAAACTGCAAACCTGCCTGAAGGGAAATTGGATGGAAGAGTGGTGGTGGAGGATATGTTTAGGTTTTATATATTCAGGAATCTTGGTGGGTCCCACAGGGATCTTATCACAAGATCCCTGTGGGATCCACCAAAATTCCTAAATATATAAAACCTAAACACATCCTCCACCACCACTTGTTAGTAATTGCTTTAGAATGTATACAAATAGGCACCAGTGAATGCTTGCAGCAGTTACACATGGGTCGGCATTCCTCAAGACAAAAACTTACTTTAGAGTTGTTGTTCTCATGGGTTCCGGTATCTTCAGCATGCATCATAGAATATTTCTCCATCTTGTCTGGCTTCTCTTCCTGGTTCCATTGACATCCGAACTGCAATGCTTCAGAGAGCAGGGGATCCGGGCAGATTGTGCGGAGAAGGTTTCGTAGACAGCAGCATTGGCTCTGCTGCTGCAGGCCGGCAATCTATTAGGTAGCCCAATATTTATGCCACCAGCCCAGGGGGCAGATAAATTTCGTCCCATCCCTGCAGTAGAGAAAGGAGCGAAGTGGAACAGTGCTGCCTGTGCACTACTATACTACATACCACAGTTTACATGAGGGCAGAGCTCTCCAAAAGCCCTTCTATCACTTAATTGATGGTCAGTGGGTGAGCAGTGTAGAAATGCCTCACTCTTCCAGGTCCTCCCCTCTCCATCTCCATACCAGGGTCAGACAGCATGCAGCGCCAGATGCCAAGATTAGGGTGTGCCTGAGCACAGTTGGCACCCCCCATGAACATGCCTATGCTACTAGGCAGGTGGCGAGGTGGCCACCACGGAGTTGTGTGTAGCGGTGGCCGCCTCGCCAGCTGCCCAGCAGCATACCACCTGTAATAGTGTGTCCTTGCATATACATATGTTAAAATTGTATAATTACTTTAATATAAATATAGTATAGTGGCTGTTATTGTATCATTTTTATATTTACTGTGTTTTGTCCCTGTGCTGTGCCACTTTCTTGTGTGCAATTTCCCCCCACCCGTGAAGAGGTCAATGATTTTCCCCAGCCAGTCAGACTGTTCAGTGTTAATGGGGCTTGTGGAGCAGGGACTCCCTCACCGGACTCAAGATGGGGAGCCCTATCTGCCCGTTAGTGTGGCTGGAGGATGACAGACCATAAGGGGTGAGCGACAATAGCAAGTGGGTCTGGCATGAATAGAGCCAGCGTGCTCCGGGGGTTGAGGGGAAACTGTTAAGGGGACTGCCCTGCAGACCTTTAGGGAGTCCTGTGGGAATGTTTAGAAAGGGGAGTCCTGCACTGAGGGACTGACGGCGGCTGCCGTCAGCGCCGTGTTTTCGGAGGCAGCAGCGGAGCAGTGTAAGGAACTTCTCTGAAGTCTGACAGCAGCTGGTGTAGGAGGAGCCGAAGGCGGATCAGCGGAGGCCAGCGCCAGCCATTCTTTCAATACCTCTATGGGAGCAGGTAGTCTGTAGGTGGGTGTGGGGACGGATCAAGGCGGACAGGAGGCAGTGGAGGTGACAAGCGCCAGTCATCACTTCATATCCCTCGGTGCCAGTGGAAGATGCGGAGGCTGAACTAGGTGGGCTTCTCCTCTCAGGAGGCGGGGCGGCTTGCATCCATATTCCAGACGTCACGCATCAGGACGTTCTCTCATCCAGTACCTCTCCCATCCCGACTTGCACATGCGCTGTCCGGATTCCCTACAGGACAGTGGGGAATCCGGGGTTTTGTTAAACATTCCGGGGCAATGGGAGACTCTGTAGTGAAGCGGGAGTCTCCCGCAGGGATCGGGAGGGTAGGCAACTCTGGGAGGGAGTATGACAAAAGAGGCTCTGCCTTCTCTGCCCACCCTGATCGCACTTCCCTACCCCTTAGTGCCTAACCCTCCCCCTAGTGCCTGACACTAACCCTCTCTCTAACCCCAGTACTTACCGACGGGATAACGGCGGTTGGGAAGCCGGTGCCAGGATTCTGACAGGTGTCGGGATTCCAACGCCGGCATTCTAAGCGCCGGCATCCCGACTGTCGGTAGCAAAGGTAACTTCTATCACAGTGCCAGTCTTGTGATCTCCAGCCCCGGTGCCATCTTTCCGAATATATCACCTAAAAGATGGCTGCTGGCAAGAGGTGATCTGCTGCTCAGCACACAGTGGAGTGTATTATGAGTACAGGGTTTGGGGCTCAGAGCGACCTTTAACAGGGGGGACCTTAGGCATTGCGCAATCTGAACACATTGTAGATACACCTCTGAGTAAGGGCATATTCACTTAATTGCAAACACATGCAAAAAAGCAACCATATGCTTTCATTTGAGTAAGCCATAACATTTACAAATACAAAGATATTGATTATGGTAGTGAGAATATGCTATATTTGTGTGCTTTTTTTACATTAATTATGCCAATTTTGTGCACAACTTTGCATCAGACCCTAAGGCCCAAATAAAATAGCCTGCGAGTTGCAGAAACCATTCCAATTTCAGCAATTTAGGGCAAAATTTGGCTGTTTAGTGACAGTTTTGCTACCCGCAGATTTACTAAGGCAAATGGTGTAATTTAGAAATCGCAGCCAAACCGTCTGGGTTTAGAACCCGCCATTTCGTAAATTTTACTATTTAAGGAGGTGTTTGTTTTGGAAAGCTTAACAAATAGGTTGGACAACCCAAGGAGAAGAATATAATCACAGGCAGCTGAATAACGCTCCAAATAAACAGATAAAAAAAGAGAAAAAACACAGCAGGCGCAATTTTATCCTATGACTGGAGCTGCTATCGTGGAACAATGCTCTCCTCAAAAAAACAATCAACCAGGGAAAAATATATGCTGAACACTATAAGCACTGACATGTGCTTGCCGCTTACATGACATCAGTTCCTGTTAAGGACATCCATTTTTTAACAAATTAAGTTTTTTAGAATTTGACTATAAATATAGTCTTCAACCAATGACAAAGTATCCTCGACAAAGTGCTTGATTGCATGAAATGAGTTGGATGTGACGCAATGGACTGTTTCCGAATCGTTTGGTGAGATGGAGCGCACACATGGGGAAGACCGCACAACATTGGTGAAGAAGATAATGTGAAGACTGTGACCACGGCTGTCAAAGGACTAGAGGTAGGAATAGGGACAGTAAGTTAGCCTGTCCAAGTCCTCATTATAATGCAAAGGGCTCCGCTCTCCAGCCATATTCTGTCGGCAAACCACGCAACTCTGGCTTCCTAATTTCTCTCAAAGGGCTCTATTTATTAACATTATTTTTACTAAAATAAAGTGAAAAAGGGTGTTTTCACACCCTTTTCACATTATTTTAGTATCACCTATAGTTATTACAGGGCAATTGGAGTAGAATTCGTAAAATTCTACTCCAACCCCTAAGTATCACTTATTTTTAGTAATCAGATCGCATTTCCCATAATTGTAATGGGAAATGTGATCTGACCAGAGTTACTAAAAATAAATTGTAAAAAAATACCGGGGAAAGCCCTGTGATAATAACACCACCTGGAGGTGGCGTTATCCAGCGTCTCCCACGGTTACCGGACTCCTACTCTGCTCTAACGGGGAGAGCAGAGCCGGGAGTCGACCCCAGTAATCAGCTGTGTGGTCTAAACAGACCACATGCTGATACACTGTAAAAAAAAAAAAAGTAAAAAAAAAATTTGTAGAAAAAAAATTAACTTACCTGACTCCATGGACCGGTGATTGGGGCTCCGGGTGATGTCCTCCCTCCAGTCAGCTGGCCTCCCATACTGCACTGTGGCCCGGTCAACAGGTGATCGGGTCCCAGTGCAGTATGGGATATCAGCTGACCGAAGGCATGGAGGACATCACCAGAGGCCCGGATCATGCAGGTAAGTGTAACTGAGGGAGGGGGGGTTGGAGGGGGGTTGCGATCGTGGGGGCAGGGCTTAGCACCAGGGGTGTGGGGCTTAGCACCGAGGGGGGGTAGCAGCGGCGGCCGGTCGGCGCATGCGCAGGCACTTTGTCACGGTATTTTTTTGCGAAAATACTGTGATAAGTGTGCGGTGGGGATTTACAGGGACAGAGCTTTCTCGCAAGCTCTGTCACTGCAAGGGATTTGTAGTAAATCCCTGTTATTTTGCCTGAATTAGCAATGCGAATTCAGTTGGTAACATCACACTACAATCTGCATTCAATATGCGGATTGTAGTAAATAGAGCCCAAAGAGTTATAAACATTGTGCCTATCATGTTTTTAATATTTTTAGTGTTTTCAGCATTTTAAACCTTTTAAAATTGTGCCTATATGTTTTTATGTTGTTATATTTTATTATTTTACATTTTTTTAGTACTTCTAGTGCTCTGAACATCTCACACATTCTTCCACAAAGTGCTCCATATACATACATGTGTAACCAGGGAAAAAGCCAAAACAACGATTCCAGATCACATTAACCTAAAATTCATATAAAATATGTTAGAATTATTAAATAACTATAATTATAAAAAATAAATGATGTGATTCTCTGAATAATAAAACTTTATTGATTGATTTATAACAATAACATATGTATAGTCTATAGCTGACCATAACAGATAGTGTAGCTGAATGCTACTTACTTTGCAAATAAATACCTGTTATCACTATAAGAACAGGAGTTCAACTATAGATTACACCAAATATTATCTCAGATGCATAAAACACTAAATATCACCATGTATTTTTCAAGAATAGTTGATGAGTCATATGACTTATGAAAAGCGAGAGCAATGGAAAACCACCAAAATATAGTTCAATCATTAAATTGTCTCTGTTGTAGTATCATTGATTTGATATCCGTAGATCAGTGTTTCCCAAACTCATTCCATAGGGAGCACTAACGTGCATATTTTCAAGGTCTCAAGACCTCTCACGTGTGTAATGTTCACTATTTCATTCTAATTTCCCACCAACCAGAGCAGGTAGTCCACTGCTTCCCCTCACAACCAATAAACTGCTCCTCATATCAGTCATACTATCCCAACATCAATTGTAAGATGGTGGGTCAGGCAGAAACATGTTCAAATATTGAGGGGCCGTAGTGTGATCAGATTTCTGCACCTAAAGGGCACGTCAGCAGCTGAAATTCATTGCCAACTTGTCAAGGTGTATGATGATAATGTAACGTCATGGAAACAGGTTTGGGTTTGGTGCACTGCCTTTGATAACGGAAGACGTTTTGCAACTGACGGTGAAGTTTAGCAAACTGGGGCAGGAGATCCTCACCCAAATTCGTGAGTCTCATGGAAATTCTAGGAGACTTGGCAGCTTTGGTGTGGCAGGTATTTGCACCATCAGACATTGGTGGAAGAAAGAAATAAATAAAACAGGAATATACAAGGTAAACTAAGTAATACAGACAAAGTGCCCACAGGGTCCTGCTCAGCAGACAGTGTGCATTCTACTGGGAGAGGGCACAGCTTAAACAAGAAAATCAACTGTGACTCAGAGTGGGCATTATACCAGTGTGTGTAATATAGTTACAACGAGTAGGATAAGCACTAATAAAGAGATGGCTTTTCAAAGAGTATTGAATAAATACATGATTGGGCATGGTTTGGAATTCTATAAGCGGAAAGTGTTGTAGATGGGAGATAGCGATGGATACTAGAGATGAAGTGAGATGCAGGTCACAGCTAAATCTAAAAAGGTGAGGGAGAGAGCATATCGAGGTGAAATGTGAGATTTACGAAGAGTTGGTGCTAAGGGCTTTGTGTGCATACTGAATTATTGAAAATGATTCCAGGAGGACGTGGGGAGCCAGTGCGGGTATTTACAAAGTGTGGCAGCAGATATGGAGCTACAAGAGAGGAAAGTCAGTCTTGCTATGGAAATTAAGAGGGAATAGACGGGTATGGGGAAAGACAAATAGGGAAAGGTTTCAGTAGGTGAGAGTGATGATAGAGAAGATAAAATATTTAGGGGGAGATGTATCATTGGTGTAATGATTATAATAAATCAAATATTGCGATAATCTACCCTGTATTCAGCTGCATACTGGCATTTTAGATAGCTGGTATGCATGAATTCCATCTTGCTGGGACAGCTCTTGATGTAAAGCTGTACCGACTATGCATTGACTTCCAGGCTTATGACTTGGGTGTTTGCCTTCTATTTGCAATGCCATCTAATGATTATGTTAGCTAGCTGGCTCAAGCTCCAGAAAGTCATGCTATGCCACAGGACCATAGTAAA
The DNA here is from genome assembly GCA_031769625.1 of Taudactylus pleione. Classification (NCBI taxonomy): domain Eukaryota; kingdom Metazoa; phylum Chordata; class Amphibia; order Anura; family Myobatrachidae; genus Taudactylus; species Taudactylus pleione. Next base: position 9,165,133 of record JAUIMM010001030.1, on the reverse strand, counting down.
TACTTCCGATATCTGCCGCGGAACCTTTTCATACATGGTTATCTGTATATGCTGCAGAAAACAGCAGTTTTCTGAGGATTTATGCAGTTTACCATTTGATTAATTTCTCATTGGTACAGTAGCATCTTGGACAAGAATGGGGCATGTTTTGGCAATATTTCTAAGGCGGAGGCAACAGAACTGGGAAAAAGAGACTGGATCTGAGGAAAAAACAGCTGGCACAGTCATGTGTGAGACAAAGGCACTGGGAGACACAGGAAATTGTTGGGTTATGACAGGGAGGGAGAATTGAGTGGCAATGTGTATTCTGGAAGGAGGAAAGATGATAAGCTTTGTTTGGTAATGTTAAGCTTTGGGTAGTATTGGGCAAACCATGTGGAGATAGTTGGCAAAACAATATAGTACAGAAGCAGAAATATTAGGTCATTAAGACTAGCTGACAGTGATTGACTGACAAGATGCAAAAATGTTAAAAAATATGTATGGGCATTGGACAGAAGCCCACATAAACTCAGAACCAAATATAAGTACAACTTATCTTTTTCAGCAGGGATAATGTGACCTACAGTACCATTGCTGGTATGACAGCTTATTTTCACACAGAAGTTGATTGATGCCTACAATTACTGTAGTTGCAGGCTCAAATCCCACAAAACATTATATGTAGCTTGCAGGTATTTATTTGGGAAAACAAATGGATGCATGAAAGAAAATAAATAAATATAAAGCATGCATTACTATATTTAAAACTTCTAGTTGTATGTTACAATGCACCATGTATAGTAATCGTTCTACATTATACATTTATTAATCAAATTTGCACTGGTCGGACTTCACAAAAACTGACAATCTGAGGAAATCCTGTCGCTGTGTTCCCTGATGATGAATTAAACTTCAGAACGTTGGAAGCAGGATTGACTCAGATTGTCAGTTTTTCTGAAGTCCGACGAGTGCCTTATTGTAGGTTGTTGTTCTAATTATTTATAAAATGCACCACAGCCATTTACCATGTTTTTATTGGAGTGCCGCACTCTCTTGGAATTGATCAATAAAGACAAACAGACGTTGCTTTAGGTTACCAACATTTCAGTGGTTAAATAGTGACACAGGGTGCATATCTGACAAAAGTTTTGCTATTTGAGCAAAGAAATGTTGGTAACCTAAAGCAACATGTTTGTCTTTATTGATCCTGAGTGATGCTGACCATACTCATTTGTATATTTTTCCTTGTGTGAGCTCCAGCATTCCTTAAGGCACTGGACATTCAAAGCACAGTGTCACTTGCTAACTATGTATATCTGAAAACAATACTGTCGCACAGTGACTGAATCATACAAGGTCATCAGCCAGTAAGCAGGAGAACTCTTCCATCGTGTTTCCTCCAGACACCACCAAGGTGTCACAATTACTGCTTCACAAGCAGTTCCGATTGCAGTGGCTGGTTCGTGCACTGCGATGCGTACGCATGCTACCAGGTTATTTGCATCTTGCTAACCTGATAACTGTTAAGGCCCCCATACATCAGCAATCGATTGTGGCTTTTCTGCAATTTGCAATCGATTGTGTATAAAAATCTGCAATGTATGTTAGGACTAGTAACATCAATGAATATTTATAAACAAAGTTGATGCTAATATGTATGTCCCTATCATATTTATTTTGCTTCATGTATGAATTGAAGGGTATGTTTTGTGTGTGAACTGTGAAGTAGCACCATTAGAACTAACGCACCTGACAAATCTATTTTATTTCATTAATATTAAAAGTTAATCTAATTACCATTGTCTGTATAAAAGTCCTGCCCCCCACAAAGGGTTCTCCCTTTTTTAACATTCTGACAGGTTATTCTCTCTTTTGTTTTGTCCTGTAGGAATGTTTCAACTGAATATTAATGTTATTAATGCAAGCTAATAAATGTATAACTTTCTTTAATATCACTGAAGTCACTGCAGTAGCAATTGCTTGTAAATGTCTGAATGCATGCCCTTTCACTGAGTCACCAAACAGTACCTTTAGAAAGCCTGCCTTCCACAGGCAGGAAGCATCAATTTAGCATTAAACTACTTGTGAGGGATGGAGTGTGGTGAGAGGGGATGGGAAGCAGTGTCAGTAACATGCTAATGAATAAGCTCATTCATTGCAATGTTTGTGGATGCAGATAGTGAAGGTATATTACTGTGCTTCACTTCAACATGTGGAACTCATATATTTGCAAAGTATAGACAACAATAAAATACAGTATCTCTTTGCCTATGATGCAGGTTTAACATGTAAACCTCCATGTTATGTCATTGCATGAGTATAGTATGTAACCCTTTGTGGCCAGTGTTGCACTGATTCATCTGATCTATAACCAGTATGTTTTCTGTTATTGTGTGTAAAATAATAAAGTATGTACTAAACCAGCTGAGAACACACAAGAGTATAGACTGGAGTAGGGGTGAGCGGGTAACCCCCAAAGTGCACTCCAACAAAAGTAAAACATTTTTTTCTGTGTTTGTGAATTGTGTGCACTGTACATGCATCCTCAAAGCAGCAGCACCAAGCGTGCGTCTGTCTGTTAAAGGGAGATGTAACCCCCAAAGTGCACTCCAACAAAAATAAAAACATTTTCTTCTGTGTTTGTGAATTGTCTGCACTGTACGTGCATCCTCAAAGCAGCAGCGCCAAGTGTTCATTTGTCTGTTAAAGGGTGGTGTAACCCCAAAGTGCACTCCAACAAAAATAAAAACATTTTCTTCTGTGTTTGTGAATTGTCTGCACTGTACGTGCATCCTCAAAGCAGCCGCGCCAAGCATTCATCTGTCTGTTAAAGGGTGGTGTAACCCCAAAGTGCACTCCAACAAAAATAAAACATTTTCTTCTGTGTTTGTGAATTGTGTGCACTGTACGTGCATCCTCAGAGCAGCAGCGCCAAGCGTGTGTCTGTCTGTTAAAGGGTGGTGTAACCCCCAAAGTGCGCGCCACAAAAAATAAAAAACTCTTTTTTTTCTGTCTTTGTGAATTGTGTGCACTGTAGCTGCACGTGCATCAACAAAGGAGCAGCGCCAAGTGTGCGCCTGTGTCCCATAAGTCTGTTAAAGGGTGGGGTAACCCCCAAAGTGCGCTCCACAAAAAATAATCAATTCTTCTTTTTTTGCTGTGCTTGTGTGTGAAATGTATGCGCAGTAGCTGCACGTGCATCAACAAAGGAGCAGCGCCAAGCGTGCACCTGTGTCCCATAAGTCTGTTAAAGGGTGGTGTAACCCCCAAAGTGCACCAAAAAATAAAAAACAATTTTTTTTTCTGTGTTTGTGACTTGTGTGCGCTGTAGCCGCATGTGCATCAACATAGTAGCAGCGCCAAGCGTGCGCCTGTGTCATAAGTCAAGGGCCGGTTTGGACATCTGGTCCGGACTGAAGGACGTGCCAACAATTTCTGACATGTTTACTGTCACTTCATATGATACTGTCACCACTGACAGAATGGTGGAAGATCCATGTAGGGATGTCAGACACTCCGTACCTGTACTGGCAGGAAAAAGAGGCAAATTGGAGGCCCCTGTACAAACTGGCTCTATTTTACCTAAGTTGCTCCCCCTCCAGTGTGTACTCTGAAAGAGTTTTTAGTGCAGCCGGGAACCTTGTCAGCGAAAGGCGTAGGAGGTTGCTTCCACAAAATGTGGAGAAGATGATGTTCATAAACATGAATTATCAACTCTTCCAGGGAGACCAGCCTCCAGAACGTACAGAGGGACCTGTGGTGGTGGATTCCAGTGGGGACGAATTAATACTCTGTGAGGATGAGGATGTACACAACACTGAAGAGGGTGAAGAATTGGTGGATGAGGACGACATCTTGCCTCCGTAGAGCCAGTTTGTGCAGGGCCAGATTAATTGCCAGCTTGTTTTGTGGGGGCCCAAACGAACCAATAATTTCAGCCACAGTCGTGTGGCAGACCCTGGCGCTAAAATGATTGGTTTGTTAAAGTGTGCATGTCCTGTTTATACAACATAAGGGTGGGTGGGAGGGCCCAAGGACAATTCCATCTTGCACCTCTTTTTTTTCTTTGCATTATGTACTGTTTGGGGCCTAGTTTTTCTAACTGCCATCCTGTCTGCCACTGCAGTGTCACTCCTAGATGGACCACGTGTTTGTGCCGCCCACTCGTGTCGCTTAGCATAGTTATCCAGCTACCTCGGTGCAACCTTTTGGACTAAAAACAATATTGTGAGGTGTGAGGTGTTCAGAATAGACTGGAAATGAGTAGAAATTAATGTTATTGAGGTAAATAATAGCATAGGAGCAGAAAAACCCACAAATTCTGTGATTTTAGCTGTTTTTATGCTTTTTTTTTCAAAAAATTACAGATCTAAAACACAAAACCCAGAACACAAAACACGGAAGGGTGGTTTTGGCAAAACCAGATAAAAAAAACAGATCCAAAACACGAAGAAAGATCCAGATCCAAAACCAAAACACGAAAAGTGGCTGGTGCACACCCCTAGACTGGAGTCAGGGTGCTCTATAGGCATTGCGGGTGATGCTTATAAGGCCGATCGCTGAGGAGGGTGATGCCAGTACAGGCTGCTGTTCTGTTCTCCTGAGCAATGGGGTAGAAGTGAAAGCAGAGGACTCTGGAAGGTAGACCATGCAATCTGTGATTTACAGTCCCTATCAATTTTCAGATTGCAGCAGGGGTGTATCTATAATGGGTGCAGGGTGTGCGGTGCACATAGGCCCCCGGGTCCAGAGGGGCCCCGCACCGCACACCCTACACCCATGTTATCTATAACTCACCTGTCCTCTGGGCACACTCTGGGCACACTCTAGTGCCCAGAGTTCACTGACATCGTGGTGGCCGGCCAGCCATGTCAGTCGGCTGCCGGCTACCGGGGAGAGAGGAGGGGGCCCGGCACGGGGAATGCACCTAAGCCCCCTCCTCTCTTAAGACGCCCCTGGATTGCAGCCAATGTTATGTTGCTATGTGGCCTGATGTTATCATGCTTTGCCCCTGACTGGAGATAATCTTCAGTCTCTGCAGCACATTTTCCTATTTATGATCTTAATAAAAGACACTACAAACACATCACAAAAGAAAAAGTTACTTCACATTCCACCCTACTATCATTTTCGGATAACCCTCTGCATTCATTGCAAACATTTTATTTTTATTGTTTTAAAGTTTTAAACTACTCTTAGCTCATGTGTTATTAACCTTCTAAATAGACCATGGGGGTCTCCATATTTATTCACATTTATTAGACGCAACAGTTTTGTATATTTAAATGTTTTAATACATTGGTCAGAAATGTACCTATAAATGTGTTTTCCCGGTGCCAGCAGCTTCCTGAAAGTACAGGATGAATAATATGGGATCTCATTTAACTACATCTTCATGCAAAATGTAGTCTTGTCTTTGTATAAGAGTTGAAAACAAGGCACTGTCCCAACTGCACCTAAAGAAGAACAAGAAAGCCTGCAATCCAGTCACCACTTTGATGGAAGTTAAAGTGTTTATTCTTTTCAGGTTTAATTGTAAAGATATATATAAAATACAGTACTTACAGTTTAACTATGCAGTTCCTGGGGGCACACCTATAAGAAATTCCCAGTTATAATCCTGACTTGATCACTCATAGCCAGAGAGTTGGTGTCACGGTATCTTTACATTTGTTATTACAGAATTACATTGTCTTTCCTGAATTCAATTAGGAACGTCCCTGATCTGCTGAACTCCACTCATCAGTACATGCTAGATGTTGCAGCCCTACCATTTAAATGTGCTATCTTCAGGAACTTTGCATAACATCGGGTGGTTGGGAAGAGAGACACAGTGTGTGCCCCATGTATGGCCTGCTTGTGTGCTAGCTGTTGCCATAAATTCCCAAAGCAGATGTAGGAATTGATTAGGGAGCAGTAAAACTGTTTCATGACTCTGTCTGAAAAAATACTGATGAAGTTATCTTCGTATGTAAACAAGACCGTTATGCAGATAGATTTGATTGCTCATTATGGGGCCTATTCATCATCACTTAATTTTTACAAAAGCAGGTGAAAATGACAATTGTAGAAATTAAGTTATCAGGCCATTCATCAAGAAGGTAAAGTAGGAGATATCACAGATATCTCCTGCTGGGATGCGGTAAAGAAGCCGGCAGTGGAAATGCTGACCGCCGGCTTCCCGACAGCGTAAACCCGGCACATGATTTAAAATAGGCATCGAAATACCAACGCCTATGTTAATCCCGATGCCCAAATGGCAACCCCCACCATCCCAATCGTCCACGACGGTTAAGTATTACACTTATTCTGAGGATAGGGGGTTAGGTTTAGGGACCCCTAGGGGGACTTAGGGTTAGGCACACCCCCAGGGAAGGTTATGGTTAGGCTAGAGGAAGTGGGGATTAGGCACTAAGGGGGGAGGCAGTGGCAAACGCAGGATTTCCAGAGGGGGGTTTCCAATTGCTTAATTTTAGAGTGAGTGTGGCCAGTCAATGAAGAGGACATAATTAGTACTTAACCAGCTTTCATAAGCGTCATACAAAGTGTATTGTATGTAATAATTCCAGCATATACAGAACCAGTGATCACAGTAAGCCAATAGATGGGCTATCCTGCCTGAGCTGAATGTTTTTATTTTAGATGTGGGCACCATTCCAGACTATTGGAGCAAGTTCGGGAGCCTGGAGGAACAGAAGAAGAAACTAGCACTGCCCTGGAAATATATGTACATATTGGGCTCTATAGCAGTGCATCTCTAACAGTGCATGTTTTCCAGATCTTCTAGTTGGTGCACAGGTTATTTATTACTGGCTGATACATGTTAAAAGATCCACATGTAGTGTTAATTATTTCATTTGTGATACTGAGAAGAACATGCAGCACTAGTAACAATCTATTATATTACTATTTCTATTGTGGTCATGGTGTGGACTGGGGAGAGGGGGGTTTCCAGGCAGACGGAAACCCCCCCTGCCTATGGGAGGTTAGGGTTAGCCTCCCCCCCGGGAGGGTTAGGTTTAGGGTGAGGGGAGGGGGATTAGGTTTAGGCACTAACGATACTTCCTTTGAACCTTATGAATACCCCTGCCTATACCTTCTAATATCCTTCCTATAAACCTCTAAGGATGATGCTATTTTGCGTACGCAGTCATACGGTAAATAAAGATTCCAGACCTAGAACCTGTGGTTCCAAAGCACAAAGTATTATTCAAGTAAAAAGTACAGCAGTTACACGCTATGATCCTCATATAATCTTAGCGCAAAGAAATTATACAGACCCAAGTACAGATAAACATACGCAGCGCTCTCTGGTCCAGATGTAGGCATCAGCAAGAAACCCCTCGTCAATAAGCATTCAGCATGAAGACTAGGAACCCAGGGTCAGAGCACACATATTTATACCCCCCAGAAATAAACACCACAATAGAGAAGTTTGTTGCTAATAACATTGGTCCTAAAGGAGAGGGCATATGTTACAAGGCATTTAACAGGTTGGTTCAAATAGACACATTCCAGCCTCTAACAACTGGTGGTCTCTGGTTTCCCGCCAAATCCTAACAGTTGTTTATATAATGTACATTTTGTTGCTTGAAGTCTCTGCGGTCCATAAGTTGAGAATGCATGTTGAAATCTCTCCATCGATATTACCGGAATACTGTTGAGAGAGTACGCATCAGTACAATACCAAACATGGCTTACTTATCACGTATAAAACCTTAGTTACGAAATAAACTTTATTTCCTAACAATTATAATAAATGTGCATACTTGAATCTTATACCTTAAAGCTTATGGAACCTTGTATGTGAATATATAATGTGTGAGTATGTGGGGTTTGATGTAAAGACGCTAGTTAACTTGGGGCAGATGCGTGTGCATGAAGCTAATATTTGGCATTTTCATATAGAATCTTATGCATTCGCTAATATGCGACTAGTTAACAGCGCTATTGTGCATATTAATGTGTGTATGAGAAATGGTGTAAGATGCAATCGCATGATGCTAATAGTAATATCGCCACATGTACTAAAGTGTGAGTTTATCTAAAATGGTGCTTAGGCAGCCATTCGCAAAATGGCGTCTTGCGATCTCATTTCCAAGATGGCATCTTGCAGCCAGTCGCAAGATGGCGTCGCTGCGATCCAATTTTAAACTGATCTTGTCTCAGCCAATTATCCAGCTTTGACAGCACCCCTGGGGGGAAGCTAGGGTTAGGCACCCAAAAGGGAGGGTTAGTGGGGGAAAGGGTTAGGGTGTTATGATTCCTGGAGGGAATCAACGGTATAGTCGTGGCCAAGGGTTAAGGATTTGGTTGCAGCCATTGGGCTGTTGATGCTGCCTTGGGGCTGATTTGTTTTGACTAGTTGGTTAGAAAGCAAGAGGTGTGATGCAGGCTGTGGGAGCAGCCTTGAGGGCTGGTTGTGGCCTTTATAGTCGTGGCCAAGGGACTGGTTATGTGAAGCAGCCTTTGGGCTGTTGGGGCAGCCTTGAGGGCTGGTTGTGGCTTTTATAGTCGTGACCAAGGCACTGGCGATGTGAATCAGCCTTCGGGCTGTTGGACGAGATGCAGGTGGAGCCGCCTGGATGGAATAAATGGCACACACGAAACACAGCTAGACTGACTCAGGAACTCGACTGACATACAGGAGACAGGAACTGGAAGTACGAAAAAACTTCTATCACCAGCAGGGAATGCAGGGCTGGCTGGGTTTTAACAGGAACAGGCCCCAAGCAGCAAGCCTCCCTTAACGATGCAGCTGTGCTGAGCACAAACAGGAGAATTAATTAGCATGCACCTGACATTGCACACAGACAGGCAGTAATTAATGCAATGCCTCAGGCAAGAGCTGCAAACACTAATATTCATCAAGCTCCGAAAACACAATATTTTCGGAGCTAGATTGCGGGAGCATTCGCCATCTTCTATGTCTGGCTCCTTCTGTCGGACTTAGGGGCTCTTGTGCGCATTCGCACTTCTGTTCGGAGCAGTGAAACCGCTTGCGGGGACAGGTGATTTTCGCATTAGCTGTCTCCACGCTGGAGCAATGATGAATTGCTCTGGCATCAGCAGTGAGTTAGGTAGTTAATTAACATCATGAATAGATGTTTATATATTTGAAACTGTGATTGCTCTAGATTGAAGTACTGCATGTCTAAAGTGCCTTATAGGTTACCCAATTATATTTTAATTCTGCACCCTCAGGGGTCTATTTACTAATATAAGATATCAATTCAGATTTTTTTTTTCTAACTGTTTATTGTGGAGATAAACAAAATCACTGCTGCAAATTATTAATACATTATCACGTGTTTACTGGAACACTGACTCGGACCGCTGCAGACTAATTTACTATTTCATTGAATTAGTTTGAGGAGCGGGGCTTAAGGTAAGTTGTGGGGTTTTTTGTGTGTGTGTGCGGGGCACTATTACAGTGGGCATAACTATTGGGGTGCACTATTACAGGGGGCATTACTATTCGGGGCATTACTGCAGAGGCATTACTGCAAGGGGCATAACTACAAGGAGCATTACTACAAGGGGAATTACTACTGGGGGCACTACTACAGGAAGCATTACTACAGAGGCATTACCACTGTGGCTACTACTACATGGGGCATTACTACAGGGGGCATTGCTACAGGGACACTACAACTTGGGGCACTGCAAAAGGGGGACCACTCCTGGGGCACTGCATAAGGGGCACCACTACTGTGGGCTCTGCATAAGGGGCACTACCACTGTGGGCACTATATATGGTGCACTACTACTGGGGGCCCTGCATAAGGAACACTACCACTATGGGCACTGCATAAGGGGCACTACACATGGGGCCCCAGTACAGGGGGCACTGCATAAGGGGCACCACTGCTGTGGGCACTGCATAAGGGGCACCACTACTGTGGGCATTGCATAAAGGGAACTATTGCTGTGGGCATTATGTGTAAATAACACTACTGCTGTGGACATTACATATGGGGCACTACTACTGTGGACAGTATTTGTATTAGGGCACTACTACTGTGGGTATTGTGTATAAGGGGCACAAATGTGGGCATTGTGTAAAAGGAGCACTGCTGTGTGTCATAACATGGATAAGGGACACTACTATGTGGTGTCATGTGAATCAATGGCACTATGAAAGGTAAATAAGATTGTGCTACTATGCGGCTTAATTTGAATTTGGAATGCTATTGTGCGACCACGCCCCTTTCTTTTGAGACCATGCGCTGTCTTTTTAAAAACGTTCCGGTGAAGGGCAGTGGCATAACTAGAGGGGGTCGAGTGGGGCATGTGCCCTGGGCGCTGTAGCAGGCCTAGCAGATGGGGGCGCTGCCAACCAGGGCATTGTACCCGCACGACCGCTCGCCCCCCCATCACCATTGTGGACTTCTGACCATCTGTAACTACTAACGAGCAGGCGTTGGTTTGCCTGCTGGAGCTAGCTGGGCTGACTGAAGCAGAAGCGCACAGCCCCTCCCATGCAGTCTTCCTTCCCTTTCTGGATCCTGCTGAACTGAGAGCTGCAGCTGCCTGTGCCGGTTGAAGAGTGATACTTCCATTCCTAGCACTCTCTCCACTTACTGATGATGTTTATTGGTAATCTGCCGCCAGAGGGGTGTGTGGTTAAGATGCTGCCAGGGGAGGAGACTTTTGCTCACAGCTGCTGTGTATTGAACTGTCGCTGGGGGGGTAAAGGGAGGCAGGACTGCCGCAGGTTAGGGGTTTTGAGTTGGCTGGCTGTATTTGTGTGAAAGAGGTGTGTGTATCTGTGTCAGTGTGTCTGTGTAGGCTGTCAGTGTGTGTGTGTGTATATGTGTCAATGTGTGCATCTGTGTCAGTGTGTATGTGTGTCAGTGTGTGTGTATGTGTGTCAGTGTGTGTGTATGTGTGTCAATGTGTGTGTATATGCGCCAGTATATATCTGTCAGTGTGTGTGTATACGTGCCAGTGTGTGTGTATCTGTGCCAGTGTGTGTATATATGTCAGTGTGTGTGTATATGTGTTAGTGTGTGTATGTCTGTGTCCATCAAATACACATGTGGAAAATTGACAAGCCCACAAAAATGTAAAAATGTTAAAATTTGCGGGGGGGTCTTATGATGGTGTGCTGAGAGATGACGCGGTAGGGAGGTGATAGTGTGCTGAGATGACCCGGGGTTGAGTTGATGGTGTGGCTGAGAGACGACACAGGGGGAGGTGATGGTGTGGCTGAGAGATGACGCATGGGGAGAGGCGATGGTGTGCTGAGAGACGACACGGTGTGGAGGTGATGGTATGCTGAGAGATGATGCAGGGGGAGATTGAGTGGCTGAGAGACACAGGGGGCAGGAAGTTACACAGGGGGAATCTGGTTGAACTGCTGTTTTATGATGACCTTGTTAATATTCCTATACAAACAGGCATCTTCTGTACGATGTGACCTAGATGACCAGTGAATACTGACTGAAGATGCCATTTTCCCATTTTCCACCACTTCTCTAGGACCACTTTAAGTACTGGTTATATCTATGTTCATCTGCTGCTGTATAATCTTTATATCCACTTTTCCCTGCAATTTCTGTTTCGACACACTGGAGTCAGGGAATTCAGTTTGTCTCATCATGTTAAAACAAAACATCTGTAGATACTCCATCTGGGGTTTTCTTGCCGATTTCTCAAAGCAAAAATATTACTTTTTTTTCTGTTTGCCTTCCAGTTCAGTTATACAGGTATCCACTAATACCTTCTAACAGTTATTTAAGTACCTTTTAATATCTTTAACATCTGGTAAATAAAAAATACATTAAAAATAAAGATGAGCGGTTCGGTTTTGCAGAAAACCAAATACACCCTGGATTCTGAGTAGTACCGAGTCCTGACTCTTTTTGCCAAGTTCAGAACTCGGATCATTTATGTCCCTTCCTCATGATCTCAGGTGCAGTGAGGTGGTCAAAATTGTATAGAAACATTTCTGGAAATGGCTAGAAATTAATAGGAACAAAAACAGGTCCATGTTACATGATTTTAGCTGTTTTTATAATTTTTTAAAGAAATCCGAAACTGAACCAAAACGCGACAATGATTTAGAACCAAATCCAAAATATGGAGGTCTGTGCAGATCTCTAATTGAAAATAGTAGCAGTTATTCTCTAAAGCTAATACCACACCAATAGGCTTTTAGCTACAATATGTTCCACAACATAAAGGGGCTGATGCAGAGTTGAATACGTCAGTGCCTTCCGCATTTTTGCACTGCACATGCTCCAGAGCCGAGCATACACAACTATGGGCAATGTTGAGCCATAGGCAACTCAGCTGTATCTCCTCTAGCAGCTGAAAGAGTGTAATGGGTGCAGGGCCGTAACTGAGGTGGTGCGACCAGTGCCGTGGCACAGGGCACCGCAGGGCAGGGGGCGCTGTTTGGGCCTGTCAATTTTCCTTTTTATTATCATTCTCACTTGTAGCTTCCTCTTCTATTATGTCCAGCATCTCCTTCCCCTATCTCTTCCCTGGCCCATCCCCATGAGGCCATGGCCCTTTTTCAGGTGCAATAGCTTATATCCCTATTTAAAAAATGGGGAGGGGGGGCGCCAATGCTCTCTCTGGCACAGGGCACCAAAAAGTCTAATTTTGTAATTTTGTACGGCTCTGAATGGGTGGTAATGGGGCATTCACACTTACTTTAAGTTTAGCAATAACATGTCACGAGCATGTCAACAGAACTGCCATCTCCGCAGAGTTGTACATACATACATGTAATTATATCTCTTGTCAGATGGATCTTTTGCATCAGGGACAGGACAGGTGCAAATGCGTACTGATGATGATGATACTGATGATGATGTTACTGATGATAATGATGGCTATGAAACCAATTGTACAGATAAGGGCAGTTGGACCACATGGAAGGTTAGACAACTATGCATACATGCGAATCTACGTATGCAATGTGGGACCAAATACCCCCATCTTCTGTTCAATTTTGCATCAGCCTTAAAGCATACCTCCCAACTTTTGGTAAGTTCATATTGGGACATTGCACTCATCTCAAGTGTGTGCTTGAAAAAGGGGACGTGGCCTCATGGCAAAAGGTATGGCCTCATGGAAAATGCCATACCTGTGAGCCACGCCCCTATTTTCCTGTTTTCAGCTCTGTTCTGGGAGCTGTTGGAAATGGCTCCAGTCCCTCTCTCCAATGAACAGATGCCACATTCACTGCATGCTCTGCTAACCAGAGTATCGGGTAATAGAGGGCCTCCCAACCTTCTTCCCCCACTGCGGTACACTACGGCCCTCGGGTGGGATGGCTGGATAGTGCCCAAAAAGCAGGACTGTCCCACAAAAATAGGGATGGTTGGGGGCATGCTCAAAATGCTTTGTGTGAATATGCTGCTAGTAACCTTCACAGGTATACTGTACAAGTATGGCATACAGAACCAACAACCAGATATGTGGCTAATTTTGTAATAGAGCCCTGTTTCCTATTGCCTACAATGTAGAAGTCTAGCGGGTAAATCCAATCACAGCTAAGTGACAGCTCGAACTTATTCAATTATGTTCTGAATTCCCGTACGTAACTGCAGCTCCCTGGGGTTTCACGTGTGGGGAAATCCATAGATTCAAGCATTTTACACGGAGTGTAAACCCTGTTACCCCAGGGTTTATCGTGCTGGAAAAATTCCCAATAGTTGAATTGCTCCGGTCATAATTCCCAGAACTTTTCCCCACATAGTAAACCCCACACCTAATTGAATATGCCAACATAGAAACCAGAGAAACCAGATGCAGCATACAACCATTAATAATTATGCATAATATGCAAGGTTTTGGCATAACCACACCAGCCAAATCACCCCAGGGCACCACACAAAATAAAATAAAAAAAATAATAAATAGCAGTGAAGTGTGACGTGTTAGGTAAGTGAAAGTGGCTGCTTAGTGTTGGAAGTGTTAGAAAAATATTAAAATGTGTGAAAATGTAACATAAACAAAAAAACAAACATAGAGTGATATAAAGTGTTAAAAATAAGTGTTAAGTGGTGATGGCCCAAAGAAGTCCAGCCAGAGCAGTTCAAGGGGCCCCATGCACCAAAATGTACCCCTTAACTGACTTACTACATGGTACTAAATGCATGTAGGTCTTACCTGTGGCTCTATTATACAGACTGTGCAGCCAGTAAATGATAGGACCCTAATTAAAGACATCATAAGGCAGGTGGGCGGTATGCTAGTCCAGATTGAATGAGTCTCGACCTTCATATGTGTGTGTATATATATATATATATAAATTTTTATTACATACTGCATAATTTTAATAATATTAGTGCTACATCAGTACTTATGTACTTTTGTATACTTTTTTACAGCCAAGTTCCGGAGACAGCGTCAGGGTTTCTAGGCAATGACCCGGCTCACAGTGCTGACGTCATCGGTGAGCGTTCCGATGAACGAGGCAGCGCGGAAGGTCTCCGGGTTTGGCATACACATGGACACACAAGGGATAAAGGTAAGGGCTTTTAGTATATTCATCTTTTCATGTTATTTGCTACCTATTACTAATACAGCAGCCTGAGGACGGGGTCCGGAGGGATCCTGAAACGTTGCTGACATTGCTGTGAACTGAACACGTACTAAACTGTACTAATTCAGAAATTTGCACCAGTAGTGCCGTGTGTCGGATTTGTTGGAAAATTGTGTTATTGGAGCACTTCTTGGAAGGCTCTGAGTCTCCAGGCACCAAACGTAAAAATGTATCTAAGATCAACATCATCTCTATACTTATCCAGCTGTAACATTGGAACATACAAGCAGTATCGCTTCCGAGATAATTAACTAATTTGATGGGTTTCTCTCTACAACAGGGTGACACACTTAGCTTCACAGAAGCACAAGGAAATGAAATCTTGTTTGAAGAAAATTTAATAACATCACAAGCATCAACTATTAGAGATGTGCAAAAGGGAAATCGATTATTTATTACATGGATCTACATTATCAGATTACTTTCGCCAAAAACTAATACCGAGGGGATTCAGAGTAAAAAATATTCCCACTATTGGTAGGATGAATCCTGATTTCTGCAGACGCTGGATATCAGTGTTGAACAAATGTAGTTTCGACTTGATGTTACTAGTCATTGAGGAAGCAGGGAAGGAGTTAACAACAGTAAGAACAAAAATAGAAGACTTCAGAGTAAAGCACGAGACAACACGACAGGAACCTAACAACACCTCTTGGTGGCTTAAATTAAATCAACAAATAGGAAATAATAAAAAAGATCTGTTGAAATTAGAGATCAAGCTTGATGACTGTGCAATCAGACTACGAAGAGCATCTCATATACAAATGGATTATCGGAGCAGAACCACAAGGAAGATTGGGTAGATTCTATAAGCGCCCAACATGGTGACAAAGACGAGATCGACAGAACAAAAGAACAGAATACCAGTAATAGTGACAACGACTTCGTGGTTGCAGAATCAGAGGAGCCCAATACTTCACAGAGACCCCCTTTAGGGGCACGAACCAGGGCAAGAACAGAAATAAGCACAAACCAACCAGAAGAGGGCGACAAACAGAGAGGATCCACAAAGTCAAAGCCCAAAAAGAAACATTAGTGTTTAATTTATCAACCAGATCATTAACAACTATTGAAGAAAATCTATTAAGTAAAGGGTTATCGTTTGTACCTACAAACCAACACAACTCCTTTGAATGGCAAACGGACCTACATAAAATGGGCAGAAACTCAGATTGTGGGAACATTATCAAGACAATTCTGCAGAGTCATGAGGAAACCATACATCCCACCATAAGAAAACACCTGAAATCTAAATTCGATCCTCAGTCTACAAACTCCTCCATCAAGACATATACATGTCTACTAAATGATTCGGTCAACATATATATATATATATATATATAAAGACACCAGTCAAAATATGTCCAAATTTGAAGAAGCAAGTATTTGAAGCATTAAAAACATTAAGAAATGATAACACCATAACCATACGTCCTGCAGATAAAGGAGGCAGTATAGTTATACAGAACATGTCTGATTATAAAGCAGAAATTGAGAGACAACTGGCACAACATGACACATACAAACAATTACCAGGAGATCCAACAACAGCATTTTACAAGGAATTGGCAAATATACTACAGGAAACACATTACTGTAAAAGAACAAAGAGCATTATGCACAGAGTACCCATAGTGCAGATTCTATATACAGTGCCCAAAGTGCCCAAAAGTCTCACCAACCCCCCAGGCAGACCCATCATTTCTGCCAGGGGGTCACTATTTCAACCAACAGCAGAATACTTGGACGCATTTCTGCAGCCGCATATCATCAAACAAAGTAACTATTTAAAGGACACTACAACATTTTTAAACTATCTGGAGGAATTCAGTAATCTGGAAGACAACATAATTATGTGTACGATGGACGTTTCCTCGTTATACACTTCAATTCCACATATTGAAGGCCTTCAAGCAATTCAAACCTTCATAACCAATTTAGATGAACCATCAGGTTTAGATCATAACACCTTTTTACGTTTATTACAAATTATTCTTACTAGGAATTATTTCATGTATAACGGGCGATACTACCTCCAAAAATCAGGATGCACAATGGGGTCCAGTGTGGCCCCATCCTACGTGAACATCTTTATGTTCCAACAGGAACAACAATTCTTTTATGAAAGACCAGATTTTTCTGAACATATTGTTTGATACACCGACTTTATATAGGTGATCTATTTATTCTATGGAATGGAGGGCCAGACCTCTTCGAATTCATGATGGACAGTATCAATAAATTACCATCTCCTATTAAGTTTACATATACATACAGCAATATATCGATTAATTTTTTGGACGTGACAGTACAGTTGAAAAGTGCCAAGATCTCCACGAGGGTACATTACAAAACCACCGACCGCAACTCCCTCTTAGACGCTACAAGACTGGGCACCTGTTGATGGTGAGTGACAGCTCGCCCCCTTTTGTAGGCGGGGAGGGGGGGTGTCTGCACAAATGCAGGCATTCCCTTAGGAACGCATGGTGTTTGTGGGAGGCCCTACTGACATCATTACTGATGTCAGTAGTGGACTTCCTGCTCTATTAGACGCCCATCAGACCCTGCGAGCTGCCTCCGGCAGCGAGCGGGTCTGAATCAGGGCCATAGTCTTTTACAAAAAACAAATCCCAAACAAGATCAAGAGGGGTTTCAATAGAGAACAAACAAGTTTTGAACTGTACATCTAGATACGCAATTTATTACATTACCTGTCCATGCGGACTATTTTACGTCGGCATGACTAGCCGCACATTCAGGGAAAGAATGGCCCTCCATCGATCAGCCATCAACAAAGCTATAATGGGCGGACTAGTGGACCAACCAGTGGCAAAACACTTCTAGAAGAAAAAACACCCATTATCATCTCTCAAATATCAAATTATAGATCAGGTACCTCCCCAGAGGAGAGTAGGATACAGAAATGCTATCTTTTTGAAATTGGAATCACGGTGGATTTACCGATTGAACATCTTGCACCCTGCTGGGTTGAACGAAAAAAAATAAATTGGAATGCTTTTTAGAGACATTAATTGTCGTTGAAGTCATGACATAAAACACCTTTGCATTGTGTCCAGTTCTCATACACAAATTGCTAGATTTGTTTATTATATCCAACACCACATCAGTTATATATTCAACATCTCCCATTCAGATATCCAGTTCAACATTATATAAGGACAGAAACATTCCATCATACAGGTCCTTTTTTTTTTTGGTAATTTTTTCTATTTTCATATAATATTCTGATCAGTAACCTTTCAGCTGGAGCATCCCCCTTTAGTACTGCACAAATTTGTTTTTTATACACAATCAGCAATATTATTTTACATAACAACATTGCATGAAGGGGACCCAGTGGTATTACATACTGCAGAATATTAATAATATTAATGCTACATCAGTACTTATGTACATTTGTATATTTTTTACAGCCAAGTGCCGGAAACGGAGACAGTGTCTGGGTTGCTAGGCAACGACCCGGCGCACAGCGCTGACGTCATCGGTGAGCGTTCCGATGAATGAGAGAGCGCGGCCGGTCTCTGGGATTGGCATACACATGGACACACAAGGGATAAAGGTAAGGGATTTTTGTATATTCACCTTTTCATGTTATTTGCTACCTATTACTAACACAGCAGCCTGAGGATGGGGTCCGGAGGGATCCTGAAATGTTGCTGACATTGCTGTATATTGGACACATGTAATAAACTGTACTAATACAGAGATTTGTGCCAATAGTGCCGTATGTGGCCTTGATTTATTCGGGACCTGCATAATTGTATAATATATATATATATATATATATATATATATACACAGTCAGGTGCATAAATATTGGGATATTGACAGAATTTTCATATTTTGGCCTCTATTCACCACCACAATTGCTTTGAAATGAAACAAACAAGATGTGCTTTAACTGCAGACTTTTAGATTTCATTTGAGGGTAATTACATCCAAATCAGGTGAACGGTGTTGGAATTACAACGGTTTCTATATGTGCCTCCCACTTTTTAAGGGGCCAAAAGTAATGGGACAAACTAAACAATCCTAAATCTAACTTTTTAATACTTTGTTGCAAATCCTTTGCAGGCAATTACAGCCTGAAGTCTGGAACGCATAGACATCACCAGACGCTGGGTTTCATCCCTGGTGATGCTCTGCCAGGCCTCTACTGCAAATGTCTTCAGTTTCTGCTTGTTCTTGGGGCATTTTCCCTTCAGTTTTGTCTTCATCAAGTGAAATGGATGCTCAATCGGATTCAGGTCAGGGGATTGACTTGGCCATTGCATAACATTCCACTTTTTAGCCTTAAAAAACTCTTTGGTTGCTTTTGCAGTATGCTTCGAGTCATTGTCCATCTGCACTGTGAAGCGCCGTCCAATGAGTTCTGAAGCATTTGACTGAATATGAGCATATAATATTGCACGAAACACTTCAGAATTCATCCTGCTGCTTTTGTCAGCAGTCACATCATCAATAAATACAAGGGAACCAGTTCCATTGGCAGCCATACATGCCCACTCCATGACACTACCACCACCATGCTTCATTGATGAGGTGGTATGTTTTGGATCATGAGCAGTTCTTTTCCTTCTCCATACTCTTCTCTTCCCATCACTCTGGTACAAGTTGAACTTTGTCTCATCTGTCCATAGGATGTTGTTCCAGAACTCTAATGGCTTTTTTAGATGTTGTTTGACAAACTCTAATCTGGTCTTCCTGTTTTTGTGGCTCACCAATGGTTTACATCTTGTGGTGAATCCTCTATATTCACTCTTGTGAAGTCTTCTCTTGATTGTTGACTTTGACACATATACACCTACCTCCTGGAGAGTGTTCTTGATTTGGCCAACTGTTGTGAAGGGGTTTTTCTTCACCAGGGAAATAATTCTTCTGTCATCCACCACAGTTGTTTTCCATGGTCTTCTGGGTCTTTTGGTGTTGCTGAGCTCTCCGATGCGTTTTTTCTTTTTAAGAATGTTTCCAAACAGTTGATTTGGCCACACCTAATGTTTTTGCGATCACTCTGATGGGTTTGTTTTGATTTTTCAGCCTAATGATGGCTTTCTTCACTGATAGTGACAGCTCTTTGGATCTCATATTGACAGTCGACAGCAACTGATTCCAAATGCAAATGTCACACCTAGAATCAACTCCAGACCTATTACCTGCTTAATTGATAATGAAATAATGAGGGAATAGCCCACACCTATCCATGAAATAGCTTTTGAGTTGATAGTCCCATTACTTTTGGCCCCTTAAAAAGTGGGAGGCACATATAGAAACTGTTGTAATTCCTACACCGTTCACCTGATTTGGATGTAATTACCCTCAAATTAAATCTGAAAGTCTGCAGTTAAAGCACATCTTGTTTGTTTCATTTCAAAGCCGTTGTGGTGGTGAATAGAGGCCAAAATATGAAAATTCTGTCAATGTCCCAATACTTATGCACCTGACTGTGTATATATATATATATATATATATATATATATATATATATATTAGGGGTGTGCACCAGCCACTTTTCGTGTTTTGTGTTTTGGTTTTGGATCTGGATCTTTCTTTGTGTTTTGGATCTGGATTGGTTTTGCCAAAACCACCCTTCCGTGTTTTGGGTTCTGGGTTTTGTGTTTTGGATCTGTATTTTTTTGAAAAAAAGCATAAAAACAGCTAAAATCACAGAATTTGTAGGTTTTTCTGCTCCTATGCTATTATTAACCTCAATAACCTTAATTTCCACTCATTTCCAGTCTATTCTGAACACCTCACACCTCACAATAGTGTTTTTATGTCCAAAAGGTTGCACCGAGGTAGCTGGATGACTATGCTAAGCGACACGAGTGGGCGGCACAAACACGTGACCCATCTAGGCGTGAAACTGCAGTGGCAGACAGGATGGCAGTTTGAAAAACTAGGCCCCAAACTGTACATAATGCAAAGAAAAAAAAGAGGTGCAAGATGGAATTGTCCTTGGGCCCTCCCACCCACCCTTATGTTGTATAAACAGGACATGCACACTTTAACAAACCAATCATTTCAGCGCCAGGGTCTGCCACACAACTGTGGCTGAAATGATTGGTTCGTTTGGGCCCCCACAAAACAAGCTGGCAATTAATGTGTACCTGCACAAACTGGCTCTACGGAGGCAAGATGTCATCCTCATCCTCCTCATCCACCGATTCCTCACCCTCTTCAGTGTGTACATCCTCATCCTCACAGAGTATTAATTCATCCCTGCTGGAACCACAGGTCCCTCTGTACGTTCTGGAGGCTGGTCTCCCTGGAAGAGTTGATAATTCATTTTATGAACATCATCTTCTCCACATTTTGTGGAAGCAACCTCCTACGCCTTTCGCTGACAAGGTTCCCGGCTACACTAAACACTCTTTCGGAGTACACACTGGAGGGGGGCAACTCAGGTAAAATAGAGCCAGTTTGTACAGGGACCTCCAAATTGCTTCTTTTTCCTGCCAGTACAGGTACGGACTGTCTGACATGCCTTCTTGGATGCTGTCACCGATGTAATCCTTTAACAGACAGACGCACGCTTGTCGCTGCTGCTTTGAGGATGCAACTGCGGCTACAGCCCACACAATTCACAAAGACAGAAAAAAAAAAAGAATATTTTTATTGTTTGTGGAGCGCACTTTGAGGGTTACACCACCCTTTGACAGACAGATGCACGCTTGTCGCTGCTGCTTTGAAGATGTAAGTGCGGCTACAGCCCACACAGTTCACAAAGACAGAAAAAAGAAGAAGAATATTTTTATTGTTTGTGTAGCACACTTTGAGGGTGTCACCACCCTTTAACAGACAGACGCACGCTTGTCGCTGCTGCTTTAAGGATGCAGGTGCGGCTACAGCCCACACATTTCTCAAAGACAGAAAAAAAAAGAACAATATTTTAATTGTTTGTGTAGCACACTTTGAGGGTGTTACCACCCTTTAACAGACAGACGCACGCTTGTCGCTGCTGCTTTAAGGATGCAGGTGCGGCTACAGCCCACACAATTCACAAAGACAGAAAAAAGAAGAATATTTTTATTGTTTGTGTTGCACACTTTGAGGGTGTCACCACCCTTTAACAGACAGACGCACGCTTGTCGCTGCTGCTTTGAGGATGCAAGTGCGGCTACATCGCACACAAGTCACCAACACATTAAAAAAATAGTTTTTTCTTTTTTGGAGCACTTTGAGAGTTACACCACCCTTTAACAGACAGAAGCACGCTTGTCGCTGCTGCTTTAAGGATGCAGGTGCGGCTACAGCCCACACAATTCTCAAAAACAGGAAAAAGAAGAATATTTTTATTGTTTGTGTAGCACACTTTGAGGGTGTCACCACCCTTTAACAGACAGATGCACGCTTGTCACTGCTGCTTTGAGGATGCAAGTGCGGCTACATCACACACAAGTCACAAACACATTAAAAAATGTTTTTATTTTTTGGAGCACTTTGAGAGTTACAACACCCTTTAACAGACAGACGCACGCTTGTCGCTGCTGCTTTGAGGATGCAAGTGCGGCTACAGCCCACACAATTCACAAAGACAGAAAAAAGAAGAACAATATTTTAATTGTTTGTGTAGCACACTTTGAGGGTGTCACCACCCTTTAACAGACAGACGCACGCTTGTCGCTGCTGCTTTAAGGATGCAGGTGCGGCTACAGCCCACACAATTCACAAAGACAGAAAGAAGAAGAATATTTTTATTGTTTGTGTAGCACACTTTGAGGGTGTCACCACCCTTTAACAGACAGACGCACGCTTGTCGCTGCTGCTTTGAGGATGCAAGTGCGGCTACATCGCCCACAAGTCACAAACACATTAAAAAACATTTTTTATTTTTTGGAGCACTTTGAGAGTTACAACACCCTTTTACAGACAGACGCACGCTTGTCGCTGCTGCTTTGAGGATGCAAGTGCGGCTACAGCCCACACAATTCACAAAGACAGAAAAAAAAAAGAACAATATTTTAATTGTTTGTGTAGCACACTTTGAGGGTGTCACCACCCTTTAACAGACAGATGCACGCTTGTCGCTGCTGCTTTAAGGATGCAGGTGCGGCTACAGCCCACACAATTCACAAAGACAGAAAGAAGAAGAATATTTTTATTGTTTGTGTAGCACACTTTGAGGGTGTCACCACCCTTTAACAGACAGACGCATGCTTGTCGCTGCTGCTTTGAGGATGCAAGTGCGGCTACATCGCACACAAGTCACAAACACATAAAAAAAAAATTTTTATTGTTTGGAGCACTTTGAGAGTTACAACACCCTTTAACAGACAGACGCACGCTTGATGCTGCTACTTTGAGGATGCAAGTGCGGCTACAGCCCACACAATTCACAAAGACAGAAAAAAAAAGAACAATATTTTAATTGTTTGTGTAGCACACTTTGAGGGTGTCACCACCCTTTAACAGACAGACGCACGCTTGTCGCTGCTGCTTTAAGGATGCAGGTGCGGCTACAGCCCACACAATTCACAAAGACAGAAAAAAAAAGAACAATATTTTAATTGTTTGTGTAGCACACTTTGAGGGTGTCACCACCCTTTAACAGACAGACGCACACTTGTCGCCGCTGCTTTGAGGATGCAGGTGGAATCTAGACGGGATTGGGAACCGAGGACACACTACCTCCATCAATTGTCTAAATCCCACTGCACTAATGGCGGATACCGGACGCACGTCTAACACCAACATAGCAGTCAAGGCCTCAGTTATACGTTTTGCTTCAGGATGACTGCTGTCGTACTTCATCCTCATCGCTAGGGATTGTTGGAGGGTCAATTGTTTAGTAAAAGTAGTGATGTTCCTACTTCCTCTCTGGGATGATGAACAACTCCCAGCAGCAGCAACAGCACTAGGAGGAAGTGGTTCTTGATCTTTCCCTATTTTATTTTTATCGGAGAAAGTTTGGTCCTCCATTTATGTTATATTGATATATACGTGCGGCTAAAGCGCACACAAACACAGAAAATATTTTTTTATTTTTGCTGGAGAGTAGTGCACTTTGTGGGTTACACCACCCTTTAAGAAATGAGCCAGCCGGCTCTTTACTTATGGGACACAGGCGCACGCTTGGCGCTGCTCCTTTGTTGATGCACGTGCAGCCACAGGGCACACAAGCCACAAACACAGAAAATATATATTTTTTTGTTTTGGAGTGTACTTTGGGGGTTACAGAACCCTTTAACGGTCAAGCCAGCCGGCCCTTTACTTATGACACAGGCGCACGCTTGGCACTACTTTGTTGATGCACGTGCGGCTACTGCGCACACAATTCACAAACACAGAAAATAATTTTTTTTGTGGTTTGGACTGGAGTGTACTTTCAGGGGTTACAGCACCCTTAACGGTCAAGCCAGCTGGCCCTTTACTTATGACACAGGCGCACGCTTGGCACTACTTTGTTGATGCACGTGCGGCTACTGCGCACACAATTCACAAACACAGAAAATAATTTTTTTTTTGGTTTGGACTGGAGTGTACTTTCGGGGGTTACAGCACCCTTAATGGTCAAGCCAGCCAGCCCTTTACTTATGACACAGGCGCACGCTTGGCACTACTTTGTTGATGCACGTGTGGCTACTGCGCACACAATTCACAAACACAGAAAATAATTTTTTTTTTGGTTTGGACTGGAGTGTACTTTCAGGGGTTACAGCACCCTTAACGGTCAAGCCAGCCGGCCCTTTACTTATGACCCAGGCGCACGCTTGGCACTACTTTGTTGATGCACGTGCGGCTACTGCGCACACAATTCACAAACACAGAAAATAATTTTTTTTTTGGTTTGGACTGGAGTGTACTTTGGGGGTTACAGCACCCTTTAACGGTCAAGCCAGCCGGCCCTTTACTTATGACACAGGCGCACGCTTGGCACTACTTTGTTGATGCACGTGCGGCTACTGCGCACACAATTCACAAACACAGAAAATAATTTTTTTTTTGGTTTGGACTGGAGTGTACTTTCGGGGGTTACAGCACCCTTAACGGTCAAGCCAGCTGGCCCTTTACTTATGACACAGGCGCACGCTTGGCACTACTTTGTTGATGCACGTGCGGCTACTGCGCACACAATTCACAAACACAGAAAATAATTTTTTTTTTGGTTTGGACTGGAGTGTACTTTCGGGGGTTACAGCACCCTTAACGGTCAAGCCAGCCGGCCCTTTACTTATGACACAGGCGCACGCTTGGCACTACTTTGTTGATGCACGTGCGGCTACTGCGCACACAATTCACAAACACAGAAAATAATTTTTTTTTTGGTTTGGACTGGAGTGTACTTTGGGGGTTACAGCACCCTTTAACGGTCAAGCCAGCCGGCCCTTTACTTATGACACAGGCGCACGCTTGGCACTACTTTGTTTATGCACGTGCGGCTACTGCGCACACAATTCACAAACACAGAAAATTATTTTTTTTGGGGTTTGGACTGGAGTGTACTTTCGGGGGTTACAGCACCCTTAACGGTCAAGCCAGCCGGCCCTTTACTTATGACACAGGCGCACGCTTGGCACTACTTTGTTGATGCACGTGCGGCTACTGCGCACACAATTCACAAACACAGAAAATATATATTTTTTTGGTTTGGACTGGAGTGTACTTTCGGGGGCTACAGCACCCTTAACGGTCAAGCCAGCTGGCCCTTTACTTATGACACAGGCGCACGCTTGGCACTACTTTGTTGATGCACGTGCGGCTACAGCGCACACAATTCACAAACACAGAAAATAATTTTTTTTTTTGGTTTTGACTGGAGTATACTTTCGGGGGTTACAGCACCCTTTAACGGTCAAGCCAGCCGGCCCTTTACTTATGACACAGGCGCACGCTTGGCACTACTTTGTTGATGCACGTGCGGCTACTGCGCACACAATTCACAAACACAGAAAATAATTTTTTTTTTGGTTTGGACTGGAGTGTACTTTCGGGGGTTACAGCACCCTTAACGGTCAAGCCAGCCGGCCCTTTACTTATGACACAGGCGCACGCTTGGCACTACTTTGTTGATGCACGTGCGGCTACTGCGCACACAATTCACAAACACAGAAAATAATTTTTTTTTTGGTTTGGACTGGAGTGTACTTTCGGGGGTTACAGCACCCTTAACGGTCAAGCCAGCCAGCCCTTTACTTATGACACAGGCGCACGCTTGGCACTACTTTGTTGATGCACGTGTGGCTACTGCGCACACAATTCACAAACACAGAAAATAATTTTTTTTTTGGTTTGGACTGGAGTGTACTTTCGGGGGTTACAGCACCCTTAACGGTCAAGCCAGCCGGCCCTTTACTTATGACACAGGCGCACGCTTGGCACTACTTTGTTGATGCACGTGCGGCTACTGCGCACACAATTCACAAACACAGAAAATAATTTTTTTTTTGGTTTGGACTGGAGTGTACTTTTGGGGGTTACAGCACCCTTAACGGTCAAGCCAGCCGGCCCTTTACTTATGACACAGGCGCACGCTTGGCACTACTTTGTTGATGCACGTGCGGCTACTGCGCACACAATTCACAAACACAGAAAATAATTTTTTTTTTGGTTTGGACTGGAGTGTACTTTCGGGGGTTACAGCCCCCTTAATGGTCAAGCCAGCCAGCCCTTTACTTATGACACAGGCGCACGCTTGGCACTACTTTGTTGATGCACGTGTGGCTACGGCGCACACAATTCACAAACACAGAAAATAATTTTTTTTTTGGTTTGGACTGGAGTGTACTTTCAGGGGTTACAGCACCCTTAACGGTCAACCCAGCCGGCCCTTTACTTATGACACAGGCGCACGCTTGGCACTACTTTGTTGATGCACGTGCGGCTACTGCGCACACAATTCACAAACACAGAAAATAATTTTTTTTTTGGTTTGGACTGGAGTGTACTTTGGGGGTTACAGCACCCTTTAACGGTCAAGCCAGCCGGCCCTTTACTTATGACACAGGCGCACGCTTGGCACTACTTTGTTTATGCACGTGCGGCTACTGCGCACACAATTCACAAACACAGAAAATTATTTTTTTTTTGGTTTGGACTGGAGTGTACTTTCGGGGGTTACAGCACCCTTAATGGTCAAGCCAGCCGGCCCTTTACTTATGACACAGGCGCACGCTTGGCACTACTTTGTTGATGCACGTGCGGCCACTGCGCACACAATTCACAAACACAGAAAATAATTTTTTTTTTGGTTTGGACTGGAGTGTACTTTCGGGGGTTACAGCACCCTTAACAGTCAAGCCAGCCGGCCCTTTACTTATGACCCAGGCGCACGCTTGGCACTACTTTGTTGATGCACGTGCGGCTACTGCGCACACAATTCACAAACACAGAAAATATATATTTTTTTGGTTTGGACTGGAGTGTACTTTCGGGGGTTACAGCACCCTTAACGGTCAAGCCAGCTGGCCCTTTACTTATGACACAGGCGCACGCTTGGCACTACTTTGTTGATGCACGTGCGGCTACAGCGCACACAATTCACAAACACAGAAAATAATTTTTTTTTTGGTTTTGACTGGAGTGTACTTTCGGGGGTTACAGCACCCTTTAACGGTCAAGCCAGCCGGCCCTTTACTTATGACACAGGCGCACGCTTGGCACTACTTTGTTGATGCACGTGCGGCTACTGCGCACACAATTCACAAACACAGAAAATAATTTTTTTTTTGGTTTGGACTGGAGTGTACTTTCGGGGGTTACAGCACCCTTAACGGTCAAGCCAGCCGGCCCTTTACTTATGACACAGGCGCACGCTTGGCACTACTTTGTTGATGCACGTGCGGCTACTGCGCACACAATTCACAAACACAGAAAATAATTTTTTTTTTGGTTTGGACTGGAGTGTACTTTCGGGAGTTACAGCACCCTTAACGGTCAAGCCAGCCAGCCCTTTACTTATGACACAGGCGCACGCTTGGCACTACTTTGTTGATGCACGTGTGGCTACTGCGCACACAATTCACAAACACAGAAAATAATTTTTTTTTTGGTTTGGACTGGAGTGTACTTTCGGGGGTTACAGCACCCTTAACGGTCAAGCCAGCCGGGCCTTTACTTATGACACAGGCGCACGCTTGGCACTACTTTGTTGATGCACGTGCGGCTACTGCGCACACAATTCACAAACACAGAAAATAATTTTTTTTTTGGTTTGGACTGGAGTGTACTTTTGGGGGTTACAGCACCCTTAACGGTCAAGCCAGCCGGCCCTTTACTTATGACACAGGCGCACGCTTGGCACTACTTTGTTGATGCACGTGCGGCTACTGCGCACACAACTCACAAACACAGAAAATAATTTTTTTTTTGGTTTGGACTGGAGTGTACTTTCGGGGGTTACAGCACCCTTAACGGTCAAGCCAGCCAGCCCTTTACTTATGACACAGGCGCACGCTTGGCACTACTTTGTTGATGCACGTGCGGCTACTGCGCACACAATTCACAAACACAGAAAATATTTTTTTTTTGGTTTGGACTGGAGTGTACTTTCAGGGGTTACAGCACCCTTAACGGTCAACCCAGCCGGCCCTTTACTTATGACACAGGCGCACGCTTGGCACTACTTTGTTGATGCACGTGCGGCTACTGCGCACACAATTCACAAACACAGAAAATAATTTTTTTTTTGGTTTGGACTGGAGTGTACTTTGGGGGTTACAGCACCCTTTAACGGTCAAGCCAGCCGGCCCTTTACTTATGACACAGGCGCACGCTTGGCACTACTTTGTTTATGCACGTGCGGCTACTGCGCACACAATTCACAAACACAGAAAATTATTTTTTTTTTGGTTTGGACTGGAGTGTACTTTCGGGGGTTACAGCACCCTTAACGGTCAAGCCAGCCGGCCCTTTACTTATGACACAGGCGCACGCTTGGCACTACTTTGTTGATGCACGTGCGGCTACTGCGCACACAATTCACAAACACAGAAAATATATATTTTTTTGGTTTGGACTGGAGTGTACTTTCGGGGGTTACAGCACCCTTAACGGTCAAGCCAGCCGGCCCTTTACTTATGACACAGGCGCACGTTTGGCACTACTTTGTTGATGCACGTGCGGCTACAGCGCACACAATTCACAAACACAGAAAATAATTTTTTTTTTGGTTTTGACTGGAGTGTACTTTCGGGGGTTACAGCACCCTTTAACGGTCAAGCCAGCCGGCCCTTTACTTATGACACAGGCGCACGCTTGGCACTACTTTGTTGATGCACGTGCGGCTACTGCGCACACAATTCACAAACACAGAAAATATCTATTTTTTTGGTTTGGACTGGAGTGTACTTTCGGGGGTTACAGCACCCTTAACGGTCAAGCCAGCCGGCCCTTTACTTATGACACAGGCGCACGCTTGGCACTACTTTGTTGATGCATGTGCGGGTACTGCGCACACAATTCACAAACACAGAAAATAATTTTTTTTTTGGTTTGGACTGGAGTGTACTTTGGGGGTTACAGCACCCTTAACGGTCAAGCCAGCCAGCCCTTTTCTTATGACACAGGCGCACGCTTGGCACTACTTTGTTGATGCACGTGCGGCTACAGCGCACACAATTCACAAACACAGAAAATATTTTTTTTTTTGGTTTTGACTGGAGTGTACTTTTGGGGGTTACAGCACCCTTTAACGGTCAAGCCAGCCGGCCCTTTACTTATGACACAGGCGCACGCTTGGCACTACTTTGTTGATGCACGTGCGCCTACTGCGCACACAATTCACAAACACAGAAAATAATTTTTTTTTTGGTTTGGACTGGAGTGTACTTTCGGGGGTTACAGCACCCTTAACGGTCAAGCCAGCCGGCCCTTTACTTATGACACAGGCGCACGCTTGGCACTACTTTGTTGATGCACGTGCGACTACTGCGCACACAATTCACAAACACAGAAAATAATTTTTTTTTTGGTTTGGACTGGAGTGTACTTTCGGGGGTTACAGCACCCTTAACGGTCAAGCCAGCTGGCCCTTTACTTATGACACAGGTGCACGCTTGGCACTACTTTGTTGATGCACGTGCGGCCACTGCGCACACAATTCACAAACACAGAAAATAATTTTTTTTTTGGTTTGGACTGGAGTGTACTTTCGGGGGTTACAGCACCCTTAACGGTCAAGCCAGCCAGCCCTTTACTTATGACACAGGCGCACGCTTGGCACTACTTTGTTGATGCACGTGCGGCTACTGCGCACACAACTCACAAACACAGAAAATAATTTTTTTTTTGGTTTGGACTGGAGTGTACTTTCGGGGGTTACAGCACCCTTAACGGTCAAGCCAGCCAGCCCTTTACTTATGACACAGGCGCACGCTTGGCACTACTTTGTTGATGCACGTGCGGCTACTGCGCACACAATTCACAAACACAGAAAATATTTTTTTTTTGGTTTGGACTGGAGTGTACTTTCAGGGGTTACAGCACCCTTAACGGTCAACCCAGCCGGCCCTTTACTTATGACACAGGCGCACGCTTGGCACTACTTTGTTGATGCACGTGCGGCTACTGCGCACACAATTCACAAACACAGAAAATAATTTTTTTTTTGGTTTGGACTGGAGTGTACTTTGGGGGTTACAGCACCCTTTAACGGTCAAGCCAGCCGTCCCTTTACTTATGACACAGGCGCACGCTTGGCACTACTTTGTTTATGCACGTGCGGCTACTGCGCACACAATTCACAAACACAGAAAATTATTTTTTTTTTGGTTTGGACTGGAGTGTACTTTCGGGGGTTACAGCACCCTTAACGGTCAAGCCAGCCGGCCCTTTACTTATGACACAGGCGCACGCTTGGCACTACTTTGTTGATGCACGTGCGGCTACTGCGCACACAATTCACAAACACAGAAAATATATTTTTTTTTGGTTTGGACTGGAGTGTACTTTCGGGGGTTACAGCACCCTTAACGGTCAAGCCAGCCGGCCCTTTACTTATGACACAGGCGCACGTTTGGCACTACTTTGTTGATGCACGTGCGGCTACAGCGCACACAATTCACAAACACAGAAAATAATTTTTTTTTTGGTTTTGACTGGAGTGTACTTTCGGGGGTTACAGCACCCTTTAACGGTCAAGCCAGCCGGCCCTTTACTTATGACACAGGCGCACGCTTGGCACTACTTTGTTGATGCACGTGCGGCTACTGCGCACACAATTCACAAACACAGAAAATATCTATTTTTTTGGTTTGGACTGGAGTGTACTTTCGGGGGTTACAGCACCCTTAACGGTCAAGCCAGCCGGCCCTTTACTTATGACACAGGCGCACGCTTGGCACTACTTTGTTGATGCATGTGCGGGTACTGCGCACACAATTCACAAACACAGAAAATTATTTTTTTTTTGGTTTGGACTGGAGTGTACTTTGGGGGTTACAGCACCCTTAACGGTCAAGCCAGCCAGCCCTTTTCTTATGACACAGGCGCACGCTTGGCACTACTTTGTTGATGCACGTGCGGCTACAGCGCACACAATTCACAAACACAGAAAATATTTTTTTTTTTGGTTTTGACTGGAGTGTACTTTTGGGGGTTACAGCACCCTTTAACGGTCAAGCCAGCCGGCCCTTTACTTATGACACAGGCGCACGCTTGGCACTACTTTGTTGATGCACGTGCGCCTACTGCGCACACAATTCACAAACACAGAAAATAATTTTTTTTTTGGTTTGGACTGGAGTGTACTTTCGGGGGTTACAGCACCCTTAACGGTCAAGCCAGCCGGCCCTTTACTTATGACACAGGCGCACGCTTGGCACTACTTTGTTGATGCACGTGCGACTACTGCGCACACAATTCACAAACACAGAAAATAATTTTTTTTTTGGTTTGGACTGGAGTGTACTTTCGGGGGTTACAGCACCCTTAACGGTCAAGCCAGCTGGCCCTTTACTTATGACACAGGTGCACGCTTGGCACTACTTTGTTGATGCACGTGCGGCCACTGCGCACACAATTCACAAACACAGAAAATAATTTTTTTTTTGGTTTGGACTGGAGTGTACTTTCGGGGGTTACAGCACCCTTAACGGTCAAGCCAGCCAGCCCTTTACTTATGACACAGGCGCACGCTTGGCACTACTTTGTTGATGCACGTGTGGCTATTGCGCACACAATTCACAAACACAGAAAATAATTTTTTTTTTGGTTTGGACTGGAGTGTACTTTCGGGGGTTACAGCACCCTTAACGGTCAAGCCAGCCGGCCCTTTACTTATGACACAGGCGCACGCTTGGCACTACTTTGTTGATGCACGTGCGGCTACTGCGCACACAATTCACAAACACAGAAAATAATTTTTTTTTTGGTTTGGACTGGAGTGTACTTTTGGGGGTTACAGCACCCTTAACGGTCAAGCCAGCCGGCCCTTTACTTATGACACAGGCGCACGCTTGGCACTACTTTGTTGATGCACGTGCGGCTACTGCGCACACAATTCACAAACACAGAAAATAATTTTTTTTTCGGTTTGGACTGGAGTGTACTTTCGGGGGTTACAGCACCCTTAATGGTCAAGCCAGCCAGCCCTTTACTTATGACACAGGCGCACGCTTGGCACTACTTTGTTGATGCACGTGTGGCTACTGCGCACACAATTCACAAACACAGAAAATAATTTTTTTTTTGGTTTGGACTGGAGTGTACTTTGGGGGTTACAGCACCCTTTAACGGTCAAGCCAGCCGGCCCTTTACTTATGACACAGGCGCACGCTTGGCACTACTTTGTTGATGCACGTGCGGCTACTGCGCACACAATTCACAAACACAGAAAATAATTTTTTTTTTGGTTTGGACTGGAGTGTACTTTCGGGGGTTACAGCACCCTTAACGGTCAAGCCAGCCGGCCCTTTACTTATGACACAGGCGCACGCTTGGCACTACTTTGTTGATGCACGTGCGGCTACTGCGCACACAATTCACAAACACAGAAAATATATATTTTTTTGGTTTTGACTGGAGTGTACTTTCGGGGGTTACAGCACCCTTAACGGTCAAGCCAGCCGGCCCTTTACTTATGACACAGGCGCATGCTTGGCACTACTTTGTTGATGCACGTGCGGCTACAGCGCACACAATTCACAAACACAGAAAATAATTTTTTTTTTTGATTTTGACTGGAGTGTACTTTCGGGGGTTACAGCACCCTTTAACGGTCAAGCCAGCCGTCCCTTTACTTATGACACAGGCGCACGCTTGGCACTACTTTGTTTATGCACGTGCGGCTACTGCGCACACAATTCACAAACACAGAAAATTATTTTTTTTTTGGTTTGGACTGGAGTGTACTTTCGGGGGTTACAGCACCCTTAACGGTCAAGCCAGCCGGCCCTTTACTTATGACACAGGCGCATGCTTGGCACTACTTTGTTGATGCACGTGCGGCTACTGCGCACACAATTCACAAACACAGAAAATAATTTTTTTTTTGGTTTGGACTGGAGTGTACTTTGGGGTTTACAGCACCCTTTAACGGTCAAGCCAGCCGGCCCTTTACTTATGACACAGGCGCACGCTTGGCACTACTTTGTTGATGCACGTGCGGCTACTGCGCACACAATTCACAAACACAGAAAATATATATTTTTTTGGTTTGGACTGGAGTGTACTTTCGGGGGTTACAGCACCCTTAACGGTCAAGCCAGCCGGCCCTTTACTTATGACACAGGCGCACGCTTGGCACTACTTTGTTGATGCACGTGCGGCTACAGCGCACACAATTCACAAACACAGAAAATAATTTTTTTTTTGGTTTTGACTGGAGTGTACTTTCGGGGGTTACAGCACCCTTTAACGGTCAAGCCAGCCGGCCCTTTACTTATGACACAGGCGCACGCTTGGCACTACTTTGTTGATGCACGTGCGGCTACTGCGCACACAATTCACAAACACAGAAAATAATTTTTTTTTTGGTTTGGACTGGAGTGTACTTTCGGGGGTTACAGCACCCTTAACGGTCAAGCCAGCCGGCCCTTTACTTATGACACAGGCGCACGCTTGGCACTACTTTGTTGATGCACGTGCGGCTACTGCGCACACAATTCACAAACACAGAAAATAATTTTTTTTTTGGTTTGGACTGGAGTGTACTTTCGGGGGTTACAGCACCCTTAACGGTCAAGCCAGCCGGCCCTTTACTTATGACACAGGCGCACGCTTGGCACTACTTTGTTGATGCACGTGCGGCTACTGCGCACACAATTCACAAACACAG
This sequence comes from Taudactylus pleione, assembly GCA_031769625.1. NCBI lineage: Eukaryota > Metazoa > Chordata > Amphibia > Anura > Myobatrachidae > Taudactylus > Taudactylus pleione. Next base: position 9,131,354 of record JAUIMM010001030.1, on the reverse strand, counting down.
AAAATAATTTTTTTTTTGGTTTGAACTGGAGTGTACTTTCGGGGGTTACAGCACCCTTCACAGTCAAGCCAGCCAGCCCTTTACTTATGACACAGGCGCACGCTTGGCACTACTTTGTTGATGCACGTGTGGCTACTGCGCACACAATTCACAAACACAGAAAATAATTTTTTTTTTGGTTTGGACTGGAGTGTACTTTCGGCGGTTACAGCACCCTTAACGGTCAAGCCAGCCTGCCCTTTACTTATGACACAGGCGCAGGCTTGGCACTACTTTGTTGATGCACGTGCGGCTACTGCGCACACAATTCACAAACACAGAATATAATTTTTTTTTTGGTTTGGACTGGAGTGTACTTTGGGGGTTACAGCACCCTTTAATGGTCAAGGTAGCCGGCCCTTTACTTATGACACAGGCGCACGCTTGGCACTACTTTGTTGATGCACGTGCGGCTACTGCGCACACAATTCACAAACACAGAAAATAATTTTTTTATTGGTTTGGACTGGAGTGTACTTTGGGGGTTACAGCACCCTTTAACGGTCAAGCCAGCCGGCCCTTTACTTATGACACAGGCGCACGTTTGGCACTACTTTGTTGATGCACGTGCGGCTACTGCGCACACAATTCACAAACACAGAAAATTATTTTTTTTTTGGTTTGGACTGGAGTGTACTTTCGGGGGTTACAGCACCCTTAACGGTCAAGCCAGCCGGCCCTTTACTTATGACACAGGCGCACGCTTGGCACTTCTTTGTTGATGCACGTGCGGCTACTGCGCACACAATTCACAAACACAGAAAATATATATTTTTTTGGTTTGGACTGGAGTGTACTTTCAGGGGTTACAGCACCCTTTAACGGTCAAGCCAGCCGGCCCTTTACTTATGACACAGGCGCACGCTTGGCACTACTTTGTTGATGCACGTGCGGCTACTGCGCACACAATTCACAAACACAGAAAATAATTTTTTTTTTGGTTTGGACTGGAGTGTACTTTCGGGGGTTACAGCACCCTTTAACGGTCAAGCCAGCCGGCCCTTTACTTATGACACAGGCGCACGCTTGGCACTACTTTGTTGATGCACGTGCGGCTACTGCTCACACAATTCACAAACACAGAAAATAATTTTTTTTTTGGTTTGGACTGGAGTGTACTTTGGGGGTTACAGCACCCTTTAACGGTCAAGCCAGCCGGCCCTTTACTTATGACACAGGCGCACGCTTGGCACTACTTTGTTGATGCACGTGCGGCTACTGCGCACACAATTCACAAACACAGAAAATATATTATTTTTTTTAGCACTTGGGGGGAGCACCCCTGATGGACAGAGCACCCCCTGGACAACACTACAGCACCCCTTTAGGACTTGGACACTGCACAGGACTTTGGAGTGGACACAGCCCCTATCGAGAACTGACTGCACAACACAGTCCAGCCAGCCCCTATGGACTTTGAAGTAGTGGACACAGCCCCTATTAACAACAGCAGCACAGCACAACACAGCCAGCCCCTATGGACTTTGAAGTAGTGGACAACAGCAGCACTATACTACACTACACTACACAGCCCTAACTCCCACCCTCCCTCTTCACTGTCCACAGCCGAGTGAGAAAATGGCGCCGACGCGGGTACCTTATATAGGATCCAAAACCTACGAGACTCGGAAGGCGGGATGATGACGTTTTGCCTCGATTTCAGATCCGAGTCAGGCGGGAAAAGTCGAGCCTGACTCGGATCGGACTCGGATCTGGGGGGCTCGGGGGGGGTTCGGATTTCAGAAATCCGAACCCGCTCACCCCTAATATATATATATAAAAATATCATACAAACTCGGCACTCACATGCTTTTCAAACTGCAACTCCTTTGAACATAGGGAATGTTGGTTCCAAAATATTGCAATAACTTGTTTAAAATGTATGCAAGCTTGAGCCAAAGGTGGCAGATCAAGTTCATTTATCTGAGAATCAGTGTAGGGACTGGCCAGATGGGAATGACCGTGAAGCGGTGGTCAGCTTAACAAATTATTGCAGTATTTTGCAACCAACATTCCCTATGTTCAAAGGAGTTGCAGTTTGAAAAGCATGTGAGTGCCGAGTTTGTATGATATTTTTTATGTAGTTGGTGTGGTCACATGCCAAGGGCACCCCAGATGGTTGAGTGTCGTGGATTAAGCCTGTCATATAATATATTAAATATTTTTGGGAAAGGGGGCATGGACTGCACACCCTAGCTTAAATATTATAACATAGAAAACAGAGAAACCAGATGCACCATACAATCATTAATAATTATGCATAATATGCAAAGTTTTTGGCATAAATTTGGCCATAACTATGAGCTTACCCACCATCGTCAAGGTAAACTTCGTCGGGTAACTCCCTAACACTAAGGGGGTTCATGTCTGGGGCGTGGGGCACCCTCAAACCACACCAGCCAAACCACCCCAGGGCACCACACAAAATAAAACAAAAAAAATAATAAATAGCAGTGAAGTGTGACGTGTTAGGTAAGTGAAAGTGGCTGCTTAGTGTTGGAAGTGTTAGAAAAAAATTTAAAATAAATGTCTGAAAATGTAACAAACAAAAAACAAACATAGAGTGATATAAAGGGCTCTATTTATTAACATTATTTTTACTAAAATAAAGTGAAAAAGGGTGTTTTCATACCCTTTTCACATTATTTTAGTATCGCCTATAGTTATTACTGGGCAATTGGAGTAGAATTCGTAAAATTCTACTCCAACCCCTAAGTATCACTTATTTTTAGTAAGCAGATCGCATTTCCCATAATTGTAATGGGAAATGTGATCCGACCAAAGTTACTAAAAATAAATTGTAAAAAAATAATAACGCCACCTGGAGGTGGCGTTATCCAGGGTCTCCCGCGGTTACCGGCCTCCTACTCTGCTCTAACGGGCAGAGCAGAGCCGGGAGTTGGTCCCAGTAATCAGCTGTGTGGTCTAAACAAAAAAAGAAAAAAAAAGTCAAAATTTTTTTTTACTTACCTGACTCCAGGGAATGGTGATCTGGCCTCCGGTGATGTCTCCCCTCCAGTCAACTGGTCTCCCATAGTGCACTGCGGCCAGGTCATCAGGTGATCGGGTCCCAGTGCAGTATGGGATATTACCTGACCGGACGCACGGAGGATATCACCAGAGGCCCGGATCATGCAGGTAAGTGTAATTAAGGGAGAGGGGGGGTCGCAGGGAGAAGGTGGGTCAAGGGGGGTCTGCGATCGCGGGGACGGGCTTAGCTCCCGGGGCGGGGCTTAGCACCGGGGGGCAGGGTAGCAGCGATGGCCGGTCGGCACAGGCGTGGGCACTTTGTCACGGTATTTTTTGCAAAAATACCGTGGCTAGTGTGCGGAGGGGATTCGCAGGGACAGGGCTTTCTCGCAAGCTCTGTCCCTGCAAGGGATTTGTAGTAAATCCCTGTTATATTGCCTGGATTCGCAATGCGATTTCAGTCGATAATATCACACTACAATCTGCATTCAATATGCGGATTGTAGTAAATAGAGCCCATTGTGTTAAAAATAAGTGTTAAGTGGTGATGCCCTAAAGAAGTCCAGCCAGAACAGTTCAAGAAGCCAGATGCCCCAAAATTCACCCCTTAACTGATTTGCTACATGGTACTAATTGAATATGCCTCTAGTATAGCAAGAAATCAGGTGTAATTCTATGTCTTCATGAATGTAATAAATCCAGATTTTTTTTATATAAGCAGATGTCACCGGATAAGCTTCAAAAGGGAAGAGTAGGTATTATTTGGTAGCAACGCACTCACTGAACAGGAGGACAAGGCCATTAGGCAATCTTATAAGTTCTAGTAAATAAGTATTTTTTCAAGGCTAGATAAAACTTTGGTGCAGATGGAATAAAGAAGAGAATATCAGAATAAAGACATTGCATGGAAAAATTGTAAATTCAGACATGGGAAGTGCTAGATGATGGTCCATGGCAGACATGAGGACTTCGTTTGGCTGGATATCCTGGACAAAATAAGAGAGATCATCAGCTGCAGCATTATTGCAGGCAGAGTAATTGTTTTTAGTGATGTTTGTTGCACATACTTAGCAATTGATTAAAAATAGTAAATTACAGTTAAGAAAGGATTTAGTTGGCAAGGATATCTATGAGGGTGAGTCAAAAATAATCCGCCTAGGTAGAGCCATGGCTGATTTGCAAATGATTTGCAACATAATCCACTGTTACTCATCTATCCAACAGAATAGTTCACGTGCACAATCAATGTTCTCATCAGTCGTGGACGTGCATCCGGCTCCTTCTTCATAGCTGACACTTGTGCGACCTTCTTTAAATTTCTCTATCCATTCATACACACGTCTTCACGACAAAACACTTTCTCCATACTGTACTCAAAGTCTTAAATATCAGCACCAGACACACCTTCAGACCATGAAAAAAGAACTACTGCACGCTGCTCCTCTTTCGTGCAAATCACAAGCGGGGCAGCCATTTTTTCTTGCACTGCAGTCACAAATGAACTGACGTAACACATTCAAACTTGCACAACAGTGACTGGGGAGACAGCGACCTAGTACGGAAAGCATTGATAAGACAGTGCAGCCATAAGAAGTTTTAATATAACTGGAGTGCAGATCATTTTTGACTTACCCTTGTATATAAGCGAGAAAGAGTGCATGTGTGTGTCTCATTCTGTTTGTCCTTTATGCATGGCCAGAGTTTTGTACCTAGCTCTACTAAATATGGCATGGTGGTGTAGTTTGACCAGGAGTAGATTTTTGGCTATGATTGAACCTTGTCAGAGCCATGGAGGTGTACATAGAACCCACCAAGTAGGCTGTGGAGTCTTTGATTAAAATTTTGGTTTAAGCAAGTTCGTACAGAATGTCTTCCAGTACCTAAAACTGCACTGATCTGAAGGCACAGGCTGATATGTACTAGTGGGGGGGGGGGGCAGGCAGAGCTCCAATGGAAGAGCGGTGAGTTGGAGGATCAACTGTCACACTGCACCTGCAATGACATTTCCTCCAACCACAGTTTCATATGCCATCTTCTTCAATGTTGGTCTGCAATGTAAAAAGTTTATAGATGCAGATGTACTTCAAGGTCTATTGTTCAACCCGGGCAAAGCCGGGTATCTCAGCTAGTTGTGACTATACAGTATACAAAGTAAAATGTCACAACATGCTGAGATTTAACTGCACTCTGCTGTATAGCCTGTGAACTATGTTACATCTTGTCCTGTATAGACAGAGCCAGCTCCTGGCTTATATTGAATATTAATATTTTTATGGTCCCTATAAGACTTTCACTATTTACTCTACCCTTCTAATTTGTTGCAGTCTGCCACCAGTACAGTGTTAGGCTTTGATTATTTATCCCTGCTATATTTATGGTATTATTGATATATCTTCATCCCTTGCTACTGTGTGTGGCTATGGATTTCCAAAGTTGCCTCTGACATTGTTTTTTTCATCTTATGTCCTTGTCCATGGGTTCATTGTTCGGTTGTGTACCAGTGCCATCGTTTACATTCTGTCTTCTTAATCAGGCTTCTATTATTGTAATTTCTTTTTTTGTTTTGTTTCTTTATCTCTCTGCAACTTACTTCCTTGTTCCTTGTTACTGTTTCCCTCTAATGTTTATTTCTGATAACCAAATATAGCTGTCTCCTACTGACATGATTCTGTCTCACCATACCCTGTTTCTAATAGTAATGTTTCTTCTGTTACCTCTGAGGGAAAGCAGACATGAAGAAAATGATTCACCAAGTTCTGTGATTCTATATTTTAAACTTGAAGATTAAATTCAGGAATTCTGAGCAGATTCAAAAACAAAGAACCAGAATCAGAATATAGAGGTTCAGCACACTGAAATGTAAAGAACTCCGTCCCAAAGCATCATACTGTGCTCTTCTACAGGCTATAATTACACAATTCTCAAAATATGTACAGCCGCACTGCAAGTTAACTTAAACCTGTATTGGGAGCTGCTTAGAGTTGAGGTAACCAGCTTCTTTGGATATAAACACAATTCACTTTGCAGTTGCATTAATTAGTGCTGCCCAGACCTAACCTTGTGTATTCATGGTGCAACTAAATAATCATACAGTTATGGAGCGTACACACGGTCAGATTTGTCAGACTTGTCAGACTTGTCAGATTTGTCAGATGAACGATTGAACGATTAAACGATTTGAACGATTTGAACGATTTTACCAAAGTTTTGAACGATTTGAACGATTTTTGACTGCATTAAAATGAATGGAATCGTCCAAGTCTGACTGCAAACACATCAGATATCAGAAATCGTTATCTGACCATCGGGAACGCGCATCGTTGATCGTCCATCGTTCAGGCATGTCAGATATGAACGATTTTCCTTCAGATATGAACGACTGAACGATTTTTAAATCGTTATCGTTCATATCTGAAGGAAAAATCTGATCGTGTGTATGCACCATAACTCAGCAATCCAAATGTACCAAAATAACCTAACTTAATGGTAACCGTATATTATCTCTCTGTGTGTATAGTGGAGCAACAAATATAAACTAGCAGTTATAATGAAAAATGTAAAAAATAAGAATAAGTGACCAAGGATAATGTAAAAAAATAAGATGTTTAAAGGGTAGCCAATCTTTAGAATAATTCAATAGTATGGGTAAAAATATTCATATATAGGCCGGAATCAGCTGTTAATACAGCGACCGGGATTGACATTAATCGGAACATACAGTACACCCTGGCAACTACGTATTGTAACTGTTACGGTCATACAACTGGACCCCTGCTGGACTCGGTCAACATACCCTCTCTCACCCCTTCTTCCCAATTCCCTCACATCACACTGTTGTGTATGTATGTGTATGCACAATCCTGTTTACACACTCCCACCCTTATGTTGTACATGTTTTGTACGTTTGTTTGTGATTGTTAACAGCATTGGCTGGCCTATATATGAATATTTTTACCCATACTATTGAATTATTCTAAAGATTGGCATACCCTTAAACATTTTTTTACTTGTGAATAAATTGATCTTATTTTTTGACATTATCCTTGGTTCCTTATTCTAATTTTTTTAATTTTTCATTCTAACTACTAGCTTAAGTTTGTTGCTCCACTATACACAGAGAGAGATTATATACCGTTACCATTAAGTCGGGTTATCTTGATGAATTAGCATTGCTGAGTTATGATTATTTAGTTGCACCATAAATACACAAGGTTAGTGCTGGGCAGCTCTAATTAGTGCAAAGTGAATTGTGTTTATATCCTCTACGGCAGGGGTTCCCAACCACGGTCCTCAAGGCACACTAACAGTCCAGGTTTTAAGGATAGCCATAGTTGAGCACAGGTGACTTAATTAGTACCTTAGTTATTCTGATTTAACCATCTGAACTTAAGCATGGATATCACTAAAACCAGGACTGTTAGTGTGCCTTGAGGACTGAGGTTGGGAATCACTGCTCTACAGGCTACACTGCACAGGGGGAGGTATAGTCTATCACAGCGATAGCCAACTCCTTGAGAGCTACTAACAGTTTACACTTTCCAGACCACCTAGTTGGTGCACAGGTGTAGTCATTACTAACTGTCACATTTTCAAACATGTGGTGCATTCATTGGCGGTTCTAGGGGCAGGCTAACAGGGCCGTTGCCTGGAGCGCCGGCCCCTAGAGGGTGCCAGGTGAAAAAAAAAATCCCAGGAAAAAAAAAAGCGCCGATGCCCCCCTGCTAGCCGCCGCAGGGAGGCTCCATTTGAAGGATGCCCGCTGATAATTGTTATCAGCGGGCACCCGGCTCCCTCCCTGCAGTGACAGCCGAAGCTCACTCCTGAGCTCCGGCTTCCGCAGAGAGCACTATGGGAGGGACGTCATGACGTCTCTCCCATAGATCCGTGGTGGAGCCGTGGTCGGAATGGACGGCAGCTGACTCAGGAGTGGGTTAAGGTAAGTATTTGGTTTGTTTTTTAATTGTATTTTTTTTTTCAGAAGCACCAGCACTGGGGACATGGCTATAGGGTGGATTACTATAGGGGGTAATACTACTGGGGGCATGGCTATAGGGGGGCACTACTACTGGGGACATTAACACTGTGGACATTACCAATGGGGGCATTACCATTGCAGGCACTACTAATGAGGGCACTGCATGGGGGTACCACTTGGGGGGCCATTGTGGAAGGGGCACCACTGCTGTGGGCATTGCATAAGGGGCACTACTACTGTGGGCATTGTATTAGGGGCACTACTACTGTGGGCCTTGTGTATAAAGGGCACTAATTTGGGCATTGTGTTAAAGGGGCACCACTGTGTGTCATAACATGAATAAGGGACTACTGTGTGGCGTAATTTGAATTGGGGATAAGGTATTATAAAGGGAATTACTGTGTGTGGCACAATGTATTATACAGGGCATTAATGCGTGTGGCATAATGTGTTATACAGGTTATTACTGCGTAGGTCATAATGTGTTATACAGGGCTTTACTGCATGTGGTATAATGTGTTATAAAGGGCATTACTGCGCATGGCATAATGTGTTATAAAGGCCATTACTGCGTGTGGCATAATGTGTTATAAAGCGCATTACAGCATGTGGAATAATGTGCTATAAAGGGCATTACTGCATGTGGCATAATGTGTTACACAGGGCATTACTGCGTGTGGCATAATGTGTCATAAAGGGCATTACTGCGTGTGGCATAATGTGTTATAAAGGGCATTACTGTGTAAGATATACTGTGTAAGGCGCATTACTGCACATGGCAATTATTCGCCATGAGGGGAGAGCTTGGGGGTGTTCCTCAAGGACACGTCCCCTTTTCGTAAGCACGTGCGCAGGGGGGGCGGGGGGGGGCGCAACTGGGAACTTTCGCCCTGAGCTCCACAATGTCTAGAACCGGCCCTGGGTGTATTCATTCCTTACCAACACATTCTACAGATCTACAAGTGACCTGGAAAACATGAACTGTTGGCAGCACATCTTGAGGACCAGGGTTGGTTTGCCCTGTTTATCCTTCTCAACAAGCATCTTCTGACCAAACTCACTGAGCTACATGCAGGGGCGTTTCTAGAGAGGAGGGGGCCGTGTGCAGTCTCCGACACAGGCCACCACCTCTCTGTCCAGCGGCCGGCAGAGCACTGAGTTGTGTGTGGCCAGCGCCGGAGTTATAGACTCTGGGCACTAGAGTGTGCCCAGAGTCTATAGTGTCTGCACAGGTCCCCAGGAAAATGGGCGTGGCGGCCATTTTCCCTGTACTGCGCATGCGCAAACGGCGGGAAAATGCCCGCCACGGCCATTTTCCAGTCGCTTTACAGCGCCGGACCCCCACGCCGACGTGGGACTCCGGAGAGGTAAGTAATTTTATGGGTGCAGGGTGTGTGGTGCGGGGCCCCCCTGAACCCAGGGCCCATGTTCCCTGCACACCCTGCACCCATTATAGATACGCCCCTGGCTACATGACTGTTGTATATTGCATTGATTGTCTCAAATTAATTATTTTTCTTATCAACATGGAATAATGATTTTTAAGTTTTTATTAATGGCGCACTAAGTATACTTCATACACTAATATATAATATAATATGTATACATATATATTATGGAAACCCCCCCTTAAAAATCCTGCATTTGCCACTGCTTACTAAAAGGGTTCAGGGGTTAGGGTACTTAACTGCAGGCGTCGGGATTCTGACTGTTGGGATGCCACTGTCGTATTCTAATCGCCGGCATCCCGACTGCCAGGATCCCATACTCAACCCATCATCACATGTAGAAATATTTTGTTTCTTGCCTGAAAAGAAGGTATGGTCTAAGTGGTAGGGTCAAAAGTGAAAAGCTTCTATAAAGTACAAACTTCATGGTCTAATATTTACGGTCGTAATATGTGAATTACAGTATTATAATTTCCATCACTGGATTTTAAATCTGGAAGCTTTTATTAGAATTTAATGTCTGGAGTTTTAATTAAACACCATACTTTACAAAAAGCATACTACCAGAATAGAGACTTGCTCACCACATATTGAAAAACTACAAGTCTGTGCCTTATAGCTCGTTTCATGGGTTCTGGAAAATATATTCCAGCAGCATCTGGAGTGGTAAAGGTCATCTACTGCTGTGCTAGACACATCTATAAGCATTTTACGTTCTCTTTTAAAAAAAGATGTCTGGATGTCTCGTTAATTAAAACCTGATTTCCTGTATTTTGCAATTCATATATTTACCTCAGACTTCCTGCTATGAACACCCCCATCGAGAGGAACACAGTTAACATTTTCAATTCTAATGGCCACAAAATAGCTACTGGATAATAAATGACACTAGAACATTAAATTGATTGCACACATTTAGTAAGTCTTGTGCATTCAATGATCTGAGAAATCAGGTTTGGATTTTCGAGAGATGGCACAAATTCTGGGGTTAGGGCTTTAGCATTTAATGATAGCAGCATGATAAAAATAATTAGGCATTTGCTGAATATCTGATGATTGTAGTTACAGTACAGTAGAACATAAGGACCAGCTTCCTGGTGATGAGTAACGATATCTGTGATAAAGTTGGAAAATGACACAACTTACAAATAAACCTTAGGCAGCAAAATATATTAGTACTGTACCATAGTTTATGGAAGAACTTTACAACCACATAAGACGCTCATAACTGTTTTATTTAAACTATTTACTGTTTTACCCATCAAGATACTTGTATACACCTTATCGTTTGTACTGCATTGAATCTAATTTAAAAAAATGTACCAGCGAATAACTTGATAAACCATAATTGTACCTACATTACACCAAAAATTACATTTTAACCATCCTGCCTTCTTCAATATACACTTTGAGCGCGACCACACAAACACTAAAGGTGCATACACACTGGGCAATCAGGAAAGACAGTACGATTACAACATCGTAATCGTACAGACGTTCCTGATCCCCTGTAGTGCCTACACTGAACGATATGTCATTCAGTGTAGGCACCCTCATTCATTCCTGAACTTGGCCAATCTGTCGTTATCAGCAGATTGGCCTGCATGTTCAGGCGATGGACAATGTCGTAAACGAACAGCGAGAGGCGCGCATCGCTGTTTCCGACATTATAGTGCACGATTACTGAGCGATTGTACGATTACGATGTCGTAATCGTACAATCGCTCAGTAATATCGCCTAGTGTGTACGCACCTTAAAAACAAACATAAGTGCAATTAATCACTGATTCAATGCTGTTTAATATAAAAGCAGCTGGGCAAGTAAAAATGTAGTTTGTGGGGATGACGGAATATTGAGCATAAAAGTATTATTTATATAAATTGCACTTTTTTTGTTACTGCTCACAAAAATTCTCCTGCGACTATCCCTATGCAGATTTGGATGCATTTTCTGCCTGCTTCGTATGCTTGGAGAGCCAGAACAGACATTGGGGGGGTGGGTGCAAGTGTTGGCTCAGTACAGTGAGGGTATGTTTATGCACATGCATCCCATGCAGCCAATAACAAACATGTATATGAGCCTAGCAGGAGGCATACATTTTGCGGGTGTCTGAAAATGAATAGTTATATCTGTGCTCGCTCTCGGTTTGCCCTGATGGATAAGAGCTGCTGAGGCACAAGATTTTCAACCTCACCAGAAATAACGGAAATGAGAGATGACTCTAATTCTGTGTGTAGACATCTGTGTGTGAGGGTGTGATATGATATGTGGACAGTCATAATGTTGATATTCATTATAGCGACAAGAGAATGTTGGCATGGTCATAATGTCGATGTTGACATTCATCATTAAGACAGAGGTGAAATGTCGACATGTCAGAATGTCGACATATCGTCCTTGGTGGCCCAGCGATGACTTACCTGCTCCCAACGGCTGTAGCGGCTTCAACAGCGGCTTCCGTGTCCGGCGGTCATGTGACTGTGACTTGCAGTTCAGACCGCCGATCCTCCAACATTCGGGTAAATATTTATTTCTTATAGCTAACCCTAATCTCTACCTCTAACCTCCCTCAAGTGCCTAACAATAAGCCCCCCCCCACCACCCTTGGCAGCCTAACCCTAACCTTCCCTCCTGCAGCCTAACCTTAATGCATTCGGACAGTGACGACATTTCACATGTCTAAGAATGTTGACACGTTGCCTGTTGACATTTTAACTGTATGAACATTGTCAACCATTCCTATCCTAACCTATCCTTTTTGTTACATACTGTATGACGCATGGTGTGCATTAGATGCTCCACCACGGGTAGTGATTCCCAGACTTTTCTACTTATTTCTGAATTGAGCATCTTATTTGTATTGTACTGTAGCTGCATCTAAAGTTGCTTATAGTGTCCTGGGCACTCACTGGGAATCAAAACCAGTCCACTGAGGCAGTATTAATGTAAGTTGTGCACATCTTGCAGGGCAGTTAGCAGCCTTAAGGGGCCTATCCATTACACGACTTTGTGAACAATCCGACCAAAACCAGGAGGATTTGGTCGTATTGTTCACAAAGCAATGGATAGCCGGCAAGGACCAGCTATGCACATGCACGCTGGGTCCTTTCCGACAACGACTATCTACTGAACATGCTCGTCAACCTGACGATGCTCGTAAGGTTCGGCATGTTCAGAGATAGGAGGTCGGACTCCTGCACTGAATGACGTTCAGTGAATGCCATTCAGTGTGGGCACCGCACCTCGGCGACCTGAAGGTCTGAACGCTAGACGTTCAGTCTTTCATCTCGCCTAGTGTATAGGCCCCTTTACAGCAAAGAATTGAGGAGTTACAAGCAGCACATAATGCTAGACTTGAACCTGCTATGATAGAAGCTGCATTAACTGCTCCTCAAAGTAATACGAGGTAAATTTTATCCATTTGTAGCACAATGTAATTTGGTATTTCAAATGCTCCCAAGAACCTACAATATAGACTCATTGAAAGTTTATTGATTTAATGTTGACCTTGTTTAAAGGGCCAGCTCTGGCATTAACCCCTTATTTGGAGAAACAAGATCCACAACTGAAAGTTAGAGACTGCTCTAAAGCAGGTGGCAACCACTGTAACTTTTTCAGAAGTATTGCCAGTACACAGAGGGGGAGATAGAAATCATTGCATCAGAAACTTCAATGTTTGGTTACAGAAGTGGTGTTATGAGAAGGGATTTGGATTGACAGTCCATAGCCACGCCATCTGGAAGATAGGATCTAATACAAATATGATGACCTGCACCCATCTTCAAAAGGAACTAGAATACTGAGTGAACAGTTTGAAAGTTTCACCAAGAACTATTTAAACTAGAGAGGGGGACAGTGAACCAAACAAGAAAAAAGAAATCTGCTCCCCAACCAAGAGGTATTATTTCTGCTGGCAAATGGAACAAGATATCCACAGCAACAGAAGATAATGCAGAACAAAACCAAACAAACATAGGCAGAGAGATGAACATACCTAGGAACAGGAGAAATAAGCAAACAAATAAAACTCTAATCTTAGGAAATAAAATCCCTGAACTAATTGCAATAATGACAAGGGATGATCTGAATATTGTGGCTATTACGGAGTAATGGTGCAATGAAAATCATGACTGGGACATACCGTAGCTATACCAGGTTATACTTTACTTAAGAAGGACAGAATGGGAAGAATAGGAGGAGTAGCAATGTATGTCAAGGAAAGCATAAATACTACGTTAATACATAGTATTGAAGAAAAAAACTAGTCCCTTTTGGTGACTATAGAAACAGGGGAGAAAGTGATTCTTCGTATTGGGGTGATCTACAGACCACCAGGTCAGGAAGAGGAACTGGACAATAAACTACTACAGGACATCACTAAAATGGCATTAAAAGGAGAGGTTATATTCATGGGAGATTTTACTCTAGCCGATATAAACTGGGAGGTGTCTGTGGCAAGTTCCACTAGAGGTAGGGACATCCTCTATTCATTGCAGGGAGCCTCCCTCCAGCAATTGGTGAGGGAGCCCACTCGGAAAGACGCAATATTAGGCTTAATACTTACAAATGGAGACAGAATATCTGATGTAAAAGTGGGTGAAAACCTGGGATCCAGAGATCATCAAGCAGTATGGTTCAGAATAAAGACAGATACTGACTCACCCCATACAAAAACAAAGGTGTTAGATTTTAGGAAGGCTGATTTTGCAGGGATGGGAAGATGTGTAAACGAATCTTTGGCAGAGTGGAGGAACTTGAAAGGAGTGCAGGAGAGGTGGGAAAATATAAAAGGTGCAATATTAAAGGCAACAGACCTTTGTATCAAAAGGGTTAGGAAACCACAAGGAAAAGGAAGCCATTGTGGTTTGGGAAAGCGGTAGCAAGTATTGTGAAAGCAAAAAGGATGGCCTTTAGGAAATACAAGCAGATGCAAAATAATGAGGACAAAGAGGTGTATCTTGTAAAACAGAAGGAGGCTAAGAAAGTAATCAGATGTGCAAAGGCAAAAGCTGAGGAGAAAATGGCACAGTCAGTGGGTAAAGGGGGCAAAACTTTTTAAGTATATAAGCGAAAGGAAAAAAATAAGAAGTTGGAATAAAAAGATTAAAGACAGAAAGAGGGAGTCAATGTAATAGCTGATCATCTTAATTTATTTTTGTTCAGTATTCACTACTGAGAGAGAGGGAAAGGGGCCACAGTTAAGTTGCAGGTACAATCAGAAAAATGAGGTAGGGACAAGCACTTTTACTGAGGGGAAGATGCTAACAAAAACTGAAAGTGGATAAATCAATGTGGCCAGATGGGATACATCCAAGGATACTAAAAGAGCTTAAAGGGGTGCTGGTAACACCATTAACAGAATTATTCAACCAGTCACTAGCTACTGGAGTAATTCCAGAGGACTGGAAAAGAGCAAACGTTGTCCCACTGCACAAAAGTGGAAACAAGGACGAGGCAAGCAACTACCGACCAGTGAGCCTTACATCAGTAGTAGGGAAATTGATGGAAACACTCTTAAAAGAATGAGTCATAGATTATCTCAAATCCAGCAATTGGCAGGACCCCAAACAGCATGGATTTACTGGGGGGAGATCATGTCAAACTAATCTTATTGACCTTTTTGACTGGGTGACTAAAGAAATAGATAAAGGGGGGGGGCATAGATATAGCTTATATAGACTTTAGTAAGGCTTTTGACACCATTCCACATCGCAGACTGTTAAATAAACTGGAAAGCATAGGATTGGATACAAAGATAGTTGAATGGATAAGATCATGGCTGCAGGATAGGAAACAGAGAGTTGTAGTAAACGGAGTGCAGTCTCAAGAGGGAAATGTTACCAGTGGAGTACCTCAGGGATCTGTACTTGGACCAGTGCTTTTTAATATCTTTATTTGTGACATTGCAAATGGTACTTAAGGTAAAGTATGCCTTTTTGCAGATGACACAAAGGTATGCAACAGGATAGACACCCCAGGAGGGGTAAAACAAATGATTGATGATCTAGGTAGACTAGAGGAATGGTCAAGAATGTGGCAACTACAGTTTAATGTAAAAAAATGCAAGATCATGCACTTGAGCCTCAAAAATCCAAAGGCTAAATATAGTATTAATGGCACTATACTGGAAACTACTGAAGAGGAAAGGGATCTAGGAGTCACTATTTCAGGTGACTTAAAGGCAAGCAAACATTGTAACAAAGCATTGAGGAAGGCAAGTCAGATGCTTGGTTGCATAGGGAGAGGAATCAGTAGCAGAAAGAAAGAAGTGATAATACCACTGTATAGGTCATTGGTACGTCCTCATCTCCAATACTGTGTTCAGTTCTGGAGGCCATATCTCCAGAAGGATATTAATATATTAGGACTGTACAAAGAAGGTCAACTAAAATGGTACAAGGTCTACACCACCAAACATACCAGAAAAGACTAAAAGATCTTAATATGTATAGTTTGGAGCAGAGAAGGGAAAGGGGGGATATGATAGAACGTTCAAATATATATAAAGGGTTTTAACAAGGTAAAAGTAGGAGATATTCTTCAAAGAAAGAGAAGTATTAGAACAAGAGGACATGTTCTGAAACTGGAGGGTGGTTAGTTCAGGGGAAATTTGAGGAAATATTACTTCACAGAAAGGGTAGTGGACAAGTGGAATAGCCTCCAATCAGAGGTGGTAGAGGCTAAGACAGTAAAGCAATTTAAACATGTATGGGATAGACATAAGGATATCCTTCAGAAGAAGTAAGGATCAATAAGGGTTGAGGTAACAAGGTGTTTAAAAATGGGACAGACTAGATGGGCCAAGTGGTTCTTATCTGCCGTCAAATTCTATGTTTTTATGTTTCTATGAATTCTTTCCTGTCTTCTCATACATTTGCAAAACTATCTGACGAGCCTCATAGGGCAATTACTGCAGAAACCAAACTCTCTACTGTTGGTAAATAAATTGCTGCCAGGAAACCCCAGGACCTCAACTCTATGAACAAGGGGAGTGTGGTCAGTCCGGCCAATGCCCTAATGGTGGTTCTGTTTGGATGTTTGGATTAATAGCATAAAATTGCATTTTGTGAGATTTTATAACTATTCGGTATATTGAATTTTATGTTGGAATGTTGGATATAAATCTTTCAATAAAGAAATTATATATATATATATATATATATATATATTAATAGTCTTCCAAAATGCCATGTTTCCTTATCAGTTATTTGTAAAACTTTTTCAACTGTGGCATTAAGTGATTATTATATTATGGGCTATTACATGCATAAGGGACTTGTGGCTCCAAAGGATTTTAGTGTACCTATGGAAACAGTTGATGGTTTTCCCAATGTGTCAGGACCAGAAATACTTACTCAAGAAATTGTACTAAGCCTAAACCTAATCCTGAACGTAAATCCTAAAAATAACACAAAAATGTATGTAAAATGCCAACATTATGAACCTTGTCACCATTTGTGGATGTCAACATATTTCTTGTTTACCTTATGTCCATGTTGACATTCTAGCTGTCAATATTGAGGACATGTCGACATTCTGGTGTTGACATTTGGACTGTCGACATTCTGATCAGATCCTTGTTTATCCACAAAGTACTAATCCCAGTATATTATTTGATTTGATTTAATGTATTGCTAAAAGTCTATGGGGCATATTAAATTACCTGCTGCATCTTACCACCTGAGGAAAGCTCCAGGATTAACGCCCAGAGCTATTCAATTATTAGTAGAGATGAGCGGGCTCGGATTCCTGAGTTACAAACCCACACAAATTTAGCATAACTGAGTCGGATCCAAGCAGGCTCGGAGTTTGCCGCCTTACTCGGATCTTGAAACCGAAGCAAAACGATAGTCTGAAATCTCATGGTTCGCGAGCTTTCGTCTCTATGATCAATGTAGTATATAAGGGACCATGCGACGGATGCCATTTCACTCCGGCTGTGGAGGCTGAACAGGGAGGGTGGGTAGTGTAGGGCTGGGAGAGGTGCTGGTGCTATCTGCTGTGTCCTGGGCTGGTACTGATCCATTCTGGTCTCTGGTCATGGTGCTGTCACTGTCACTGTGCTGTCTGCTGATCCATTCTGGTCTCTGGTCACGGCGCTGTCACTATCACTGTGCTGTCTGCTGATCCATTCTGGTCTCTGGTCACGGTGCTGTCACTATCACTGTGCTTTCTGCTGATCCATTCTGGTCTCTGGTCACGGTGCTGTCACTATCACTGTGCTGTCTGCTGATCCATTCTGGTCTCTGGTCATGGTGCTATCACTGTCACTATGCTGTCTGCTCATCCATCTCGGCTGTCTGCTGAGTCCTGGGCTTGTGCTGTGTCTATCTCTGGGCCCAAGTTCTGGACTCCAAAAAAAAGTAAAAAAAAAAAATCAAAGTGTCTTTTATATTTTTCTGTGTGTGCGTGCATGTTAGGCTTAACCGCAGTAGTGCACAAGAGCCAGCCAGCAATGCATATTGCAACCTTGTGCTGCCCGACTACAGTCGTGCTCCAAAAAAACCCCCAATAAAACTGTCTTATATTTTTTTCTTGTGTGTGTGCTCGTGGGTATTAGGCTTAACTGCAGGAGCGCACAAGAGCCAGCCAGCAACGCATGTTGCAACAACCTTGTGCTGCCCGACTACAGTCGTGCTCCAAATAAAAAAACAATAAAAGTGTCATATTTTTTTTTCTTCTGTGTGTGCTCGTGGGTGTTAGGCTTAACCGCAGTAACACACAAGAGCCAGCCAGCAATGCACATTGCAACAACCTTGTGCTGCCTGACTACAGTCGTGCTCCAAAAAAAACCCAATAAAAGTTCTTATATTTTTTTCTTCTGTGTGTGCTCGTGGGTGTTAGGCTTAATCGCAGTAGCGCACAAGAGCCAGCCAGCAACGCATGTTGTAACAACCTTGTGCTGCCCGACTCCAATCGTAGTCAATCGATGCTCTGGGCCCAAGTTCTTCTGGAGCTGACAAAAAATAAAAATCATCATTTGTCTTTTTTTCTAATATTTTTGTTTGTGCACACGACTGCACGTGTGTGAATTTTGTAACCGCACTTTGGCTACACTATTGGTGATTGTGACATTGGGAGGGCTGTCACATGACAGGAGAGCAAGGCCAAGACCACATGTTGTAGCTGCCGCCAGCAGTGCAAGGCCGTCAACTTCCTCGTTCTCTATGAAGGCCCATGCCCCAGGGCTTTAAGTCACGCCATCGATATGGTAAAGCAAGTTTTACTGAAGTTAAGAAAAAAAAATGTAAAGGATATTTGCCTTTAGATAAACAAAACTTGGCAATATGCCATTCACTACATGAAGTCGCAAGGAAAGGATAAGGCCTTGGCCTTTCTTTATGAAGAGTGCTGATAGTCTTTCTGCTGGTAGTAGTAGTGGTGGTGGTCCAATAAAAAATTTGAAAGTTGTTAAGACAGCTCCGGGAAAACCAAATGTGTGCCCTGAGAAATAAAAATTACAAATCTCCGAGGAGAGTGCAAGTGTGTCCGCGGTTGCCATGTGTGAGCCCGACCTAAATACTAGTGTACTGGATGATCCTCCAAGTTCCAACATTTGTGTGCCCTCTGTAATTGTGGGGAAAGGCAGTCAACATCTTGCACAAGTAGTCATTGAGTATGCTTCTGTGGAATTGCACATGGAGGAGGAGGATATTTTGGTAGTTGAAGGCGCTAAGGATGATGAGGATGTTGATGATGAAGATGTTGGTGATGAGGATGTTGATGCCGAGGATGTCCGTTGTGTAAGTAAGGCAACAGCTGTTGCCCATGGATTGAAAAAGCCAAAGCCCATTGTTGTCATGCCGGGACAAAAGACAAAAAAATCTACTTCTCATTTGTGGAATTATTTCCATCCCGAACCGGACAACAGTTGTCAAGCCATATGTGCCCGTTGCCATGCAAGAGTGAGTAGAGGGAGGGACCTAAACCACCTAGGAACCTCCTCCTTGTTACTTCTCTTCTAGCGCATTCATCAAATTTCAAAGTGTACATCGCCAAGTTCCAAAACTCAAAACGTTCTGAGTCCAGTGTCACCTACCTGCTCCCTCTCAAGCGCCTTCGATCTCCAACACTAACACCTGCATCATCAACATCCTCATTCGTCATCGGAAGTAGTCCTGCTGCATCCAATGTTGGTATTCGAAGCATGATTGACTCCTCTCCTATCCGTGATTCCTCAGAAGGATCCTTGATGACTACGCCTGATGCTGCTGCTGTCAGTGGATCTTCATCCCAGAAGGGGACCAGGAAGAAGACTACTTGTAGCGTATCCTCCAAAAAACAATTAACTGTCAAACAATCGTTTGCAAGGGCAAACAAGTATGACAGCAATCACCCATTTGCACAGCAGATTACTGACGCCATAACAGCTATGCCGGTATTAGATGTGCATCCAGTATCCGCCATTACTGTAGTGGGTTTTCAACAATTAATTAAGGTCCTGTGTCCTCGCTACCAGATCCCTTCTAGATTCCACTTTGCTAGAACAGCAATTCCAAGTCTGTACAAGGACATTAAAAAAAACCTTATTAATGTCCTCAGAAATGCCGTTGTACCCACTGTCCACTTGACCACTGATATGTGGACAAGTGGGATAGGGCAAACTAAGGATTACATGACTGTGACAGCCCACTGGGTAGGTGTATTGCCTACAACAGCAACATCTCCCAAAAGACAGCTGATATAGAGGCAGGCTACTCTTTTATAACTGGTTTCACTAAGAGGCATACCGCTGAGAACCTCTTAGAAAAACTCAGGGAAATCATTGCTAAATGGCTTACCCCACTTGCACTCTCCTCGGGATTTGTGATTTTGGACAATGCCACCAATATTGTTAGAGCATTACATGTGGGCGAATTCCAACACGTCCCATGTTTTGCTCACACAATTAATTTGGTGGTGCAACATTTTTATAAAAGTGACAATGTCATGCAGGAGATCCTCTCAGTGGCCCGCAAAATATCTGGACATTTTAGATATTCGGCGACCGCTTGTCGAAGATTGCATAACCAGCAGGTACTGTTAAATTTGCCCTTCCATCAGCTGAAGCAAGAGGTAGTAACTTGGTGGAATTATACCCTCTATATGCTTCAGCGGATGGAGGAACAGCAAAAGGCTATCCAGGCCTATACAACGGACTATGACATAGGCCATGGAGGGGGAATGCTCCTTACTCAAGCGCAGTGGAGAATAATTTCCATGGTGTGCAAGGTTTTCAAACCCTTTGAACTTGCCACACGTGAAGTTAGTTCAGACACTGCCAGCTTGAGTCAGGTCATTCCCTTCATCAGACTTTTGCAAAAACAGCTGGAGAAACTGAAGGAGGAGCTGAAATGGAGCAATTGCGCAAAGTATGTCGGACTGGTGGATCAAGCCCTTGATTCACTTCACCAGGATCCAAGAGTTGTCAATCTATTGAAATCTGAAAAATATATTTTGGCCACCATTCTGGATCCTAGGTTTAAGTCTTACTGTACCTTGTGAGTTTTTTTCCAACAGACCAAAATCTAAAGCTATGCAAAGAGCTGTTGGTCAAAAAATTGACATCTGCAGCTGCATGTGAAACACCATCATCTCCTCCTTCAGTTTCAGCAGCTGCCAGGAAAAAACTCAATTTTCCTTACAGAATGCCTGCTGGTCATGCAGATTGTTCACCAAAAAATTACATCTGGTCGGGCCTGAGAGAACTGCCTACTAGTGACATGTCTTCTACCGTGACTATGTGTGATACGGTTTCCATTCACAGAATGGTGGAGGACTAGTACAGAGATAACATCCTATTAGACATGTCAGACAGTCCCTTTCAGTACTGGCAGGAAAAAGAGGCAATTTGGAGTCCCATACACAAACTGGCATTGCATTACTTAAGTTGCCCACCCTCCAGTGTGTACTCCGAAAGAGTTTTCAGTGCAGCTGGCAACCTTGTCAGTGATCGGCATAGGAGGTTACTTCCACAAAATGTAGAAAAGATGATGGGCCTGATTCAGACCCACTCGCGAGCGGCTGTCCGCTCGCAAGTGGGTCGATGGTGCACATGCGCGAGAAGCGACGAGCGAAGGACTTTCCTTCGCTCTTTGTGTCTGATCAAAGGGGGCGTGCTGTCGATGTTGATTGACAGCACGCCCCCTTTGGTGGGTGTGCCGGGGGCGTGCCTGCCAGATGGAGGCGTTCCCAAGGGAACGCCTACCGTCAGAAGCCGGCCCCACTGACATCACTAGTGATGTCAGTGGGAGTGATTTTGGCTCTGATAGAGCCAAAATCACTCCTGGCCTTGCGGTTGAGAAACTCAACCGCAGGCTTCTGCTCGCACTGGCGATGGTCGCAATGGTCAAGACCATCGCGACCATCATCCTGCACGCTCGTATAGGCTGTGGGTTGTGACCCACAGCTATACGAGCATCCAGGAGGACGCTCCATAGTTATGGAGGTGGGCCCTGATTCAGAGTGAGCGCTCTGGTCAGAGCGTCCGGCTCTGAATCAGGGCCGATGTTCATTCAAATGAATTACAAATTCCATGAGGAATACCTCTACCAACAACTACATCAAAAAATTACAGAGGCGCCTATGGTGGATTCCAGTGGGGATGAATTAATATTGTGTTAAGGAGAGGATGTACACACTGATGGGGATGACGAGGACAAGGACAACTTGTATTGTAAAGCCAGTTTGTGCATGGAATCAGCTTGTTTTATGGGGGGTCCAAACAAACCAATCATTTCAGCCACAATTGTCAGTCCTTGTCGCTGAAATGATCGGTTTGACCTAAGGACTATTCCATCTTGCACCTTTTTCCTTTCCATTATGTGCTGGTTTTGGCATTGCTGCTTGACATTTTAAATTAATGTTATGGTTGGTTTAGGAACCAATGATTTATTTTTAAATTAATTTATGATCAATTTAACAGCCAAGGGCTGCACCCAATGAATTGTTTTTAAATTAATTTATGACCAATTTAACAGCCAGGGGCTGCACCCAATGAATTGTTTTTAAATTAATTTATGATCAATTTAACAGCCAGTGGCTGCACCCAATGAATTGTTTTTAAATTAAATTATTATCAATTTTACACCTGGCTGTCACTGTCATCAGCGTAGCTGTGCAGGGGTGCTGTGCTCCTGTCTGTTGGGGGCTGCTGCCCAAAATAATAAATAAACAATTTTTTTTGTGTGCGTGTCAGCCACACCTGTCATCGGCATAGCTGCGCAGGGGTGCTGTGCTGCTGTCTGTCAAGGGGCTGCATGAATATTGTAATGAAAACTTTTTTTCAAGTTATTGGGTAACGAAAAGTTTATTTTTTAATCGTAAAAATAGCAGAACTGTTATCCTAACAGCTTATAAAGTTATATGCTCTAAAAAACTAAAGCCTATATTTGTAAAAATAACTAAAGCCTAATTCTGCCAAAAGAGAGACTGACACCATGGCTAAACATAGGAGTCACCTTCTGGATGTGAATTGTCTCATTTGGGGAAAACCCAACCCTCAGATGAGATGGATCTCAGTCAGTGGACAACATTGAAATCACCATTAAAAAGTCACAATGGAAGACTACAGTGTGGAGTATCTTTCTTCACAGTCAGGAGAGGCCTCAGAGAACATGAAAAAAAATATGCTCTAGGTGCTGAACTTCAAGGGATTTCTCCATCATGTTCTGCAGTGTGGAAAGGTTTCATTCACATGTTTTCTATAAAGCAGTTCAAAGTTACAGCCTTCAAAGTGTCTGGCTATAACACTGACCTTTGCCAGGAATTACCAAAGATTATTAGAAGCAAAGGATTCATCTGTCCGGAATCTGTCTGGGAATTCATGGATCGCATTTGGCCTGAATGCACTAAGACATCCAGTGATTCTGTCACTGTGTTCTGTAGCCCACTTTATTCCTTCCTGAATCGCAAACTGAAATACGGAATAGTAAGCACAGACAACACGGAGGCCTTTGTTATTCCGCTGCCTCCATGCCAACCAATACCTCCCAGACTACAACCACTGGGGGGACCAGGTCTTGATAATGACCATCCCCATCTGTTGCTAGGCCTTCTTATTCCAAACCATCCATGCTGGACTTCCTATCCAAAATGGGTAAGCAGGGTACAGAAAGAAGAGCTAGATGTCTCCAATGACATTTTTTTTTCTATCATTGATGATGTGGAGAGATAAGAGCTTCAGATGTTAGAAGTACAGGGGCTCCCACCTATTTGGCTTCCCTCCAGAGAAAAGAGCTCTGTTCCTCAGTAAGTGTCTATGCCTGAGCTGATAGGTAGGTAGTCTCTGTCTGTTGGTGAACACCCTTCAGGAGATGGCAACCCAGAATAACAACAACTATAATATAATGTGTCCACTGATAACCAGCCTGATTCCTTAACAGCAACATACCCCATATGGCCAACTCATAACATGACACCCAGTTTGCAGCCTCCTCTTCCTTATGACACTAATTCAGTCACCATGGTTGATCAATCAGCCATGTGTGGTCCACCCAATTTTTGGCCTTCCACATTCTAACATTCACATATCTAAGAAGAAGTGGACAGTGGGAACAATGACAATTTGAAGGCCAATAACTAACTCTGTTTTTTTAATGTCCCTGTACAGATTGGAAAATTCCGTTACAGAACAGAAGGTTTGCAGAGGATTATTTCATTCAATTATCTATTTATTTTTGGAAAGCACGCTTCCTGGTCCCCTTCTGGGATGAAAAAAATCAACTTCCAGCAAGCAGGCATGGCACTCAAGAAAGACACAACGTAATACTTAAACCTTAGGTCTGAAATTTTGCATTTGCTGCTCTGTTCCGCTTGTTCACAATATATCTCATATGGTTAAGTGGACAGTGGGAACAACGGCAGTTTGAAGGCCACGATGTTTTTTTTTATGTCCTTCTACAGGTTGGGAAATGCCTTTATAGAAGATTTGCAAAGCATTATTTAAGTCAATTGTTTATTTATTTTTGGACAGCACGCTTCCTGGTCCCCTTGTGAGCTGTAAGGTGGTCAAAATTGACCAGAAACAAATGGAAATAAATGTTATTGAGGTTATTATTACTGTAGGAACAAAAAAATGCCCATTTTATGTGATTTTAGCTTTTTTTTATTTTTTAAGAAAAAATCCAGATCCAAAACCAAAATCAAAACCAAAACAAAACACGGAGGTGAGGTTTTGGCAAAACCAATCCAGATCCAAAACCAGGGGAGATCCAGATCCAAAACCAATACACAAGGGTTGGCGCACATCTCTAATTATTAGTCAAATTCCTTGTGCGGTCAACCTGCTTGTAGCATGCGTTAACCAATAGAATCCACATTAAGTGGTGGAATCTATGGGTGTGCCTGCACGTTAAGTCCCAGACAGTACATTTGACGTATATTTTACATCGCAGCTCCTGAGCCTGCGCAGAATAATCTGTGTTAAGTGCACCCGCTAAGGCTTAATGCGCATGAAAGGCAGTTAATTGAATAGTGCAGGGCTGCAAAAACCACAGCTATTTGAATATGCCCCTATAGCCACTGTGACATATTCTGTTAATATAGTTTGTGTTCCATGGTACAGCAACTAACTTTTCTGACTTTATATGTAATTTAATTTAAAGGCGGATGAGAGGCTATAATGACACTGATAATCTGTATCAGGTTGAAGGAATATTTCACTAGAGCTGTGTGAATGCAGTCAGTAACAAATAAGTGGCAGTGCTAACTTGTGGTAATGTTTACATATTAGTAAATGAGGTTAAAGAAAACCACAGGATGTTAAGAAATGTTGCTACTTTTCTTTATCAGGAAAATGAAAGTCCTATATGACTGCATGAAGTATGCCATCTTTCATCTTATCAAGACAAAAATGTAAATATTGTACAGAATGACGTGTAACTGCAACACACATGCTGGTAAGCCATGATTTTACACCCACTGAACCGTTTAGTGTATTCAATAAATTGTTTGTACGGAATGCACCTAAAGTACAGAAAAAGTAAGAAACAAAGCTGTGTAATGTGTTAAGTGTATGTTCAGAATGCAATATAAAGCAGTTCCATGCAATGGAAATTTAGTTTTTTTGTTTAAATCCTTTCAAAGATTCTGCTCTTATTATTATTATCCTTTATTTATATTTTATATGGCGCCACAACGGTTCCGCAGCGCCTTACACAGTACATAAATGAGCACACAAGAAAAACAGTTAATAGTAATATAAAACAATACAGTACCAGGACATGGTTTATACTAGAGATGAGCGGTTCGGATTCTGTAGAATCCGAACCGCTCCGAACATTGGGGATCCGAGTCCACCCGAACCCTGTTCGGGTGTTCACCGCCTGACTCGGATCCCCGTTCGGGGCCGAACGGCGGCCGCCTGATGTCGGATTCTCACTAGAGAATCCGACATCAGGGCTCCTATTGTGTAGGGCAGAGCGCTGTGACAGCGCTCTGCCCTACACAGACAAACACACAGCCGCCAGTGGCAGCTGTGTGTTTGTCACAGCAGCCAATGAGAGTCACACAGACACTCATTGGCTGCTGTACGGAGGGAGCCGGCTGGAGCTCACACATGAGCTCCGTCTAACGGCTCCCTCTGCAGCGTGTGACATCAGAGCGGACGGCGCGGGAGCGGGGAATCAGGTAAGTTTTATTTATTTATTTTTTTTACTTGTCAAAGGTCTGGGGGCGCTACTGGGGGGTCTGCTACTGGGGGGGCCTGCTACTGGGGGGGGGTCTGCTACTGGGGGGGGGTCTGCTACTGGGGGAGCTATACTACTGGGGGTCCATACTATTGAGGGGCCTGCTACTGAGGGGGGCTATACTACTGGGGGGGTCTGCTACTGGGGGGGGTCTGCTACTGGGCGTCCATACTACTGAGGGGCCTGCTACTGGGGGGGCTATACTACTGGGGGGGTTTGCTACTGAGGGGCCTGCTACTGGGGGGGCCATACTACTGGGGGGGCATACTACTGGGGGGGCATACTACTGGGGGGGGCATACTACTACTGGGGGGGCCATACTACTACTGGGGGGGCCATACTACAGGGGGCCTACTACTGTGGGGGGCCTACTACTGAGGGGGGCCTACTACTGAGGGGGGCCTACTACTGGGGGGGCATACTACTGGGGGGGCCATACTACTGGGGGGCCATACTACTGGGGGGCCATACTACTGGGGGGGCCTGCTAAAGGGTGGCATGCTAATGGGGGGCATACTACTGGGGGGGCCTGCTAATGGGGGGCATACTACTGGGGGGCATTCTACTGGGGGCACTGCATAGGGGACCCTACTACTAAGGGGACTGCATAGGGGGCACCACTGCTGGGGGCATTGTGTAAAGAACACCGCTACTGTGGGCATTGTGTAAAAGGGTCACTACTGTGGGCATTGTGTAAAAGGGGCACTACTGTGTGTCGTAACATAAATAAGAGACACTACTTTATGGTGTAATGTGAATCAGGCCCTACGTGCGGTGTAATGTGAATAAGATTGTGCACTGTGACTCCTTGGGCCGTAGCCCACTATGTAAACAAGTACTGTGACTCTGCTGGCCGTACCCCACTGGGTGGGTGCACTACTTTTCATTTCTGCCACTGCTGTGTGGCAATGTGTCATAGATGTACTTTATACTGTGGTGTCTGTGTCGTTGTGCCGCTGCTCTGTCGCTTAGGAACCAGTCAGCTCACTGCAACCTTTGGCCAATAATGTTGAAAACAATATTATGAGCTGTTATATGGTCTAAATTGACTGGAAATTAATGTTATTGAGGTTAATAATACTCTAGGAAGAAAAAAAAGACCAATTTATGTGATTTTAGCTTTTTTTGTCAATTTTTGTAAAAAAATCCAAATCCAAATCCAAAGCCAGTCACCGCAGTTTGGCAAATCCAAATCCAAATCCGGACGACGAATTAGAACCAAATCCAAATCCGGCAAAAATGGTCCGGCGCACATCCCTAGTTTATACACATACAGTAGCTGCATAACACAAGCAGCAGGGCCTCAGCAACCAAATGTTAGGTGCCAATTGGGGACACCGATGGGGTGGATAGTGAGGAAGGAGCGTGGAGCAGTCGTTTAGGATATGTGCTGCGGAATGTGTGTGTTTAAGATGACCTGATGTTATGTCACACTTAAAAATCTCTATGACAGAAAATAGATTTTGTTTATGTGTTATTTACTTTAGAGATGCACAAAATAAAGCTGTAGTGCTTTAATTCTTGTGTGTTCCATTTTAGCATCTAAATACATCCTGATAAAAATGCAGCTATTATGGGACTGTCCCGCCATCCTAATACAGTAGTGACTACTTTAGTCCCAGCTGCTGGGTGCTATGCCATGCTCCTGTGAGTGGGTGCATCTCACATGCTAGACCCACCCACAAATGGGTGCAGCCATGCCCAACATGCTGTGGTCCCACAGGATGTTGCTGTATGTGGGCCCAGAATTTCTCTTGGCAGCCCTGGAGGTGACAGGCAGAACCAGGAGGGAATGGGGCTTAGTGGTGGGGTAGCAAGGCCATAGAGGGAGGGAGGTGGTTGAGAGTGGAGGAACAGGAAAGGCGGGGGAAAGCAGAGGGTTGGAAAGCAAACTGATGCTCTTACATTTAAATCTGAGTTCCTGCTGCATTTATTATGTGGTTCTGCAATGTTTTTAACTTTCGATTTCTGGGCCTGATTCAGACCCGCTCACTAGGCTGCGTTCGCACACAGTCTGTCAATGTTTGCAATCTGCGCATGCGTAAGCATCGCAGTGCGCGTGTGCAAACTAGTCTGTGCGATCTGGAAGCTACGCTCGTTGCGCATAGACGGCTCGCTAGAATGAGTGACAGGACATGCCATTTGTGGGTGGTGACAGGGGTTGGTTGATGGAAATGGGCAAGTGGTGGTGCGAACGCAGGCGTGCCTGAGCATCTTAATGCCATTTCAGAAGCATGCATAATTAAGACGCAAAGTCATAGTACATGTCACATGGTTGAAATTTACACTGAAGCACTCAGTGCTTGCGGTAGGGTATGGTCAGCCACAAGTGGTGCAATCGCTTCCGATGATACTCGATATTACCGATGGTTGCATACACTTCCTAGACATGACAAGCGAATGTGGGCGTCTTAATACAGGCTGGTGGGTATCTGCATACACACAGTGATCGCACGCTAAGACATAGTGGGCGTGCTAATGCCTTGCCGCACGATCACAGATTTACTTTCGCTGCGTGCGTACGCATCTGGCGAGCAGGTCTGAGTCTAACCCTCTGACCCCAAACCCAGCTGCACTACTGGTGACTGGACATATCCATAGGAGGGATACTTTAGAACTCTCTCGCAGAAAGATATCAGAAATTTCTGCTGCTTTCTACCCTTCTTAAATCCTGGTGATACTTTGTTTTTGTGGGTATCCCCCAAAAAAGGCTGTTTTGATGGGATTACCCACAAAATAGCTTGGGGAAATATGCACTTATACCCATTAAATTTGTAGCACTGAAACAACCTCTTGCCCATGGCTTTATTTCCCTGTGTCTATTTTGAAGACTAGCACTTGTTAAGACTTGTTTGTCCAGCATTTTTTCACAATGTTTTGCATTTTTATCCAAATGCCCATTTCAGTTGTAATATTTTTTGCAATGTTTTGATCTCGTATTTGTTTCTACCAATAATGTTTTTTTCTTAAACAATGTTGAAGGCATATGAGTGTTTCATATGCATTTATTTTTGTGCAAGCTCCATCTAGTTACCTGCCTAGTGTCAGCTTAACTGAACTCTCAGGCCTCTGTAGTTAGTTTCCTAATGCACCCTGGGAAGGAGATAGTGTTGATGTCCATCTTAAATCTCAAATGGAATCAGCAAACAATGCATATTTCCTCCCATCAGCACAGCATCTATGGGAAGGACTCTGACCTAAATCTGCTATCATAATTATTCTAGTATTGTATGTTTTCACATTGTAATTGCATTCATTGTTTTGCCTTACAGTTGTACCATTAAATTCATTATTTCATCCTATTAATACAATAAAATAAACATCATTCTTCATAACTTCACATCTAGAATGAATTACTGAAAAATAGGTGAGGTAATGCTGTCTGTCTATTTATATAGACCAAAGGGAAGCATATAGTGAGGAAAGAACATATTGTAAAGCAATAACACCGCCTATACCATGTAGCACAGTGTGTTTGAGAACTTGTGTTTATGCATAATGATCAAATGGAAGGTTTTAGGGTACACCATAGAAATTGGGGTTGTATTAAAGTGTGGGCCCTTGTAGTAGTCCAAAGTATCTCATTCTGACATTAATGATAAGGTCACTGTAGAGAGCAATACCTGTGGCTGTCCTTTTTAAGTTCCAGTATGTCCTTCAGCTACAGTACAGTATGTGATCTTCTGAGAAGAAGAGAGGAGACAGGGTTTGTGCATTTGTTCAGTCTATTGCTGCAGCTCATTGCACCTGGAAAGCAACATATCACTTAATGCTGGCTACTCCCTCCTCCCCTGTTCTACAATTGCTGCTTTTTGGACTTTAGCTAGTTTTCATGATGATGCTAATAAATCTGTTTGCAGAGCTCAAGATTAATACAGTTCCATCAATTATTTCTCTAGTCCAAAGTGCATTTTCCTCTTCACAGATCTTTCCTGATTATCTAATTGAGGCGTCATATCCTCTTGCAATACATTAACTTGGTATTATTGCCTAATGACAATGGATATTTAGGATATAATTGGTGAGTGGCCAGGTCAAAGGTACGATAATGTAGCAGAAATCAGGCAAAGAGGTGACATACACAACTCCCTAGTTTTGTGATAGGCACAATGAAGTGTAAAAACTTGAGGTTATTGCATAAGGGAATATGTGTAACACAGGAACAGCCATTTTCTCATATATTGGGGTTTAAATTTGTCAACCACTTTGTATTAGAATTGGACTGGCCAAACATCTGTTTTTGCCAGGATATGGAATACGTACAGTGCTTAGAAAACAGGATTGAAGGATATGTCACACAGAATGATGTGCTATTTACCCATGTTTGTCCATACAGTTCTTACCCATTTCTACATATTCCCAATTTTTTTTTTTAACTAAAGCTTAATTTATAATTTTGATCCTGGGCCATACAATGCCATTTTAATTTTTTTCCTATATAAAGCAACACAAAACATGTATTTCAATAGT
Source organism: Taudactylus pleione (assembly GCA_031769625.1). Taxonomy (NCBI): domain Eukaryota; kingdom Metazoa; phylum Chordata; class Amphibia; order Anura; family Myobatrachidae; genus Taudactylus; species Taudactylus pleione. The sequence continues at coordinate 9,100,784 of JAUIMM010001030.1, read as the reverse complement.
CTACCAAACTATTTTACCATCTGCCCAAACAAAAATATACGATTTGCTGGAATAGACATTAAAATAGAAAAGTTATTCTCTGTAAGAGGGTGCAATGTATGTGTGTGTCCAGTCAGTGTTACACTTCTGCTTTTTGGCAATTTGGACCAGACATGTTAAGCTATGTACACACTTGTCCAATTCTCATTCAATCCAACCTCAGACCAACGAGTTAATCAGACATTGGTAGAGTGGGGATGTAGTTATTAGATCATCTTAATCCCGGCGTCTAAAGCCCGACACAGGACTTAACATAGGCGTCGAAATACTGATGCCTATCTTAATCCTGACGCCGGAATGCAGAGGGACGTCGTCATGAACAAGGTAAGTCCGGAGCATCTTAGCAGTTAGCCGAGGGGGGGGAGGGTTAGATTTAGGCACCCCCGGAGGGACTTAGGGTTAGGCACACCCCGGGAGGGTTAGGGTTAGGCTAGGGGAAGGGGGGATTAGGGTTAGGCATCACTGGGGGGAGGCTAGGGTTAGGCACCCCCCCAGGAGGGTTAGAGTTAGGGAGCGGGAAGGGGTGGGTTAGGTTTAGGCACTCCCGGGGGGACTTAGAGTTAGGCACCACCCCGGGAGTTTTATGGTTAGGCACCACCAAGGGAGGGTTAAGGTTAGGGGAGGGATATGGGAGGGTTAGGAAACTTACCAGCCCCCGTCGGGATCTCCTCCTGTCGGGCTTCCGCAGTCGGGATTTGAGCCGCTGCCGGTATTTCAATCCCATTCCACTCTGTGTATGATAACAAGACATTGGGCTTCATCCAATCTTAGGGCCTGAATCAGAGATAGATGCAGTTCCGATCACAGCTGCTAGTTAACAAACTGCAGAGGTGCGATTCTGTGAAAAAATGCACTCATCATTAAAAAGTAGGGAGACGCGCACAGCAGCCATCAAAATGGGATGTAGTTAGGATACCGGCGGGCGCTATCCAACCTGCTGATATCCCGACAGCCACATCCCGTCATTGGACTAAAGATGGGCATCGAAATCCTGACGCCTATCATTTTCCCCCACTACTAAATCCCGACACCCGGCTTACCGAACGAAGGTAAGCCGGGTGTCTTAGCGTGTAACTTCAAGGGGGGGAGGCTTAGCGTTAGGGAACCCCCAGGAGGGTTAGGGTAGGGAAAGGGGGTTTAGGTACCACTAGGAGGGGTTAGGGTTAGGCACTCCCCTGGGAGGGTTAGGTTTAGTGTGCGGGAAGGGGGGTTAGGTTTAGGCACTAACAGGGGGAGGTTAGGGTTAGGCACCCCTAAGGGAAAGTTAGGGTTAGTGGGGGGAGAGGGGAGGGTTAGGGTACTTACCTGATGGTGTCGGGATTCCAACCCGTCTGCCTGCCACTGTCGGTATTTGATCCGGCATGCCGATTCCATCGAAACCAGGAACACATCTGCATACACCGCCACAGCCCATACGCAGGTCCACTGATGTTAGCAGTTCTGAATAGCCTCCTGGTCATGTAGCAGGGCTAGGTGGGCAGACACGATAAGGATATGATTTCTGCGTATGAGTTTGCAGATGCCTGCCAATACACACCACTAAAACATCTCCACCACGCCTGCGTTTATCCGACCACTCCCTGTCACCTCCCCCAAATGCTGCCTTCCTGTAAATCTCTCTGCGATCCCAGCAGGGCTGTCTGCAGAATCACAGAGGAACATTTGCGCATGCGCCTTGTGATGCATTTACATATGCAGTCTCCCAATAATTGCTCACCTGTGTAATTATTGGAACTGCGTCCATCTCTAAACGAGGCCCTTGGTCGTCCGGTCTTGTCGGAAGGTTTTTAAGCCAGCTGAAACATCAGGAGACCAGATCGCCAAAGACCAGACCAATTTAGAAGTGTGTACGCTCCTGAGACTGGTTTGTCCATATTTCCTCCCAATTCATCCCATTGAGTGGGATAGTGTCAGAGTCTTTGCTCTCACTGTGGGGCACCAGCTTCCCGAAGATTTTACTGGGAAGATGGTGCAGTGGAGGAAAAAGAGGAGGAGCAAAACGCTTGCCTACACAATCTTAGTATACTATGGATGCGGCCTGAGGGCCTGATTCAGAGGCGCTCGCAAGTGGCCGTTTGTTCGTAGTCAGCCGATGTTGTCCAACCACGCATGCGTCAGTGTAACAGTGCGCATGTGCGTACGTCTGATTGCGTTGATTTTTCAGTCGAACAGGAAGTAACATGTGAAATGTGATTGACAGAACTGTCCGTTTTGGGGTGGTGACGGGGGTGGAGATGGGAAAACGCAGGCGTGTTGAGGCATTTTTTGGGCGTACATAAATTATCTTATGTGAGCGCCAAATGTGAACGGAACAAGTGATACGTCACTGTCTGATCAAATTTCCATTAAGACTGCTCGCTCAGCTTGTGGTCTGGTATAGTCTACCACAATGACGATGGTCTCTTCGTACTTCCCTGGGCTCATCGATGGTTTAGCGAATTATCAATTGAGGCCACAAAAACAATCATCTTTTAATTGCTAAACTGCTTGTAAGGTGTTTAGCAAATAGACCTTTTATAGTAGCTAAAAACCGAACGCAGGTGAACTACTCAGCTGCTAATTTCTGGGTCATACAATCAATTAGCTAACAAATGTGTTGTTTTTTTGTGGGCTTTTAAAATATTTGTAAGTGTTTCTTTTTTAGGGAAACAATATTGTACGCATGTTTGTTTTTTTCATATATTTTTTTGGGCCAAGAAACCAATCGTCCGTTTGTTTTTTGCTAAGTGTTAATTAAAACTCATAAATTGTTTTTAACCCTTGTTTTTTTTTTAAAAAATTAAATGTTTCTATTTCCGTTGTATTGTTTGTAAGTTTGTTTGAGGGATTACCTTTTAACCAGTTTTTGAATAAATCAACAATAGAATTTTGCAGATTTTGAACATAATTTGATTAAATGATTGTGTCAAGGTAAAAAAATGTACAAATGATTTTGGCCACACACAAACAAAATAAGTGGCATTTCAACTAAAAGAATAAAAACAAATAAAAACAATTCACAAGAAAGGAGAGGGAGGTTTTTGGCATGAAGGAATATGGGGCAAACACAGAGATGGATTGTGAGGAAATTAGCCAGTGCTGTCATCGCCTTTTAGGCCGGTTTGGCCAGGGGTTGGAGGGAGCCTGAACGGGTCCGGGATCTCCTTCGTCTGGCCTGGCCAGAGGCAGATGTTGTGGCCTCTGGACTAGGCATAGGGCTAGGCACATTTGAAGGGATGGCTGTTGTTGTTCCAGAGGTGGAGGGTCCTGATGTTCCGGCAGGAAGGGAGGCCGGCTCCAACATGTGCTGGCAAACGAGCTGCTCCAGGGCATTTGCAATTCTCACGTTGGCTGCAGCAGGTTCCTCCAGGGCGTCCGCCACCCGTAGCAGATTGGCGTCCATCCTCAGCAGAATCTCGGTGTGCTGATCCGTTTTAACATTGAGATCAGTGAGGAGGGCCACTGCCTGCGAGGGGGAACGCCCTGGACTGTCTGCCACAGGGTCCCCAGCCGGATCTACTGCTTCCTCCCCTGCAGAGCCAGAAGAAATTCTGCGGCCAAAGCTTACCTCTGGAGCAGACTCATCCGTCTGTGTCTCTGTGAGAAAAAAGAGAAAAGAGTAAAATTATAATCTAGATATTTTCCAAAACACATTTCTGAGTTGTTAACATTACAACATTTACCTGGGGCAACATGAGGAGCCGCAAAGTCTGGCATGTCGGTATCCATGTTCGACACGCCAAACACCTCCTCATCCTGCACACACCCCTGTGCCAGCTCCTCCAAATCCGTGAGCTCAAGTGACACAGGGGTGGGACCCCCACCTGTCACCCCTGCATGCCTAGCCCTATCAGCCAGTTTTTGTTTAAGCCAATATTTGAAGTCGCTCCATCTGTTGGTTAAAAAGTTGGCATTATTACTGCAGTATTTGGACCTGTAAACACTTTTTAGACAAATGTAGTTTTTACGTACCAGCGTTTGACCTCCCGGGTTGAACGTTCAAACTCACCCACCCCATTGACAGCACTGGCTATGTAGTCCCACAGTTTCCATTTCTGGGTTGCACCCATATTCCTTGGTGCCTGTGCCAGGTTGTCGTTGCACATTTGCACCAAAACCTCCATCTCCTTCCTTGTGAATTGTGGCTGCCTTTTTTTTTGGCCCTAGTTTGCCTACTAGGCCCAGCAGCCTCTTCCATGGCATCCTCCACACCTTTTTTTTAAATGGTTTAAACATTTTTAATGTAAAATGTTTCAAAATGTAATGTTAAACATAAGCATTTTCCCATAAAAAACCAAATACTTACATGGCGCCTCTTGGCTAGTACTTTGCTGCTCTGTACTCATTGTGTTTTTTCTCAATGCAGCAGACCGATTTGGGCCTTCAGTGACGTTTTTATACATGCGTCAGCATTATTCGGCCGCATCATTCATTGTTCGCTCCTATTGTCCGTCCTTAATTTCAGCGGGAAAATGTAGACTATTTATGGCTTGGTGTGACTCCATTCGAGGTTGCATTTTTTGATTGTTGGAGGTATTTCGGTGTAGAGTGGTTTGTTGTTTGGTTGGTGGAACGTGAAGGAGTGTTTTTATTTTTTTGAAGGAGCGTTTTTTTATTACTTTCTTTGTTTAAGTTAGCATTTTTGCATATTTTGCATTTATATTTTTGAGTAAGTATTTCAATAACTCCCATAAACATTTATTAATAAATTGTTGCAAAATTTTTATATTGTTTTTTTTATTTTTTTTACAGTTATTTTGGCTGGAACTCAAGTGACCTATTATTACTTTTGAATATTTGTCTGTTTTTGGTAAGTGTTTTTGGTTTTATTAATTAACAAATTAGATGTGTTGGTCTTAGCATATGTTTCGCTAAGTAATATGTGCTTGTTCTGTGTAAAATCATGTCTTAAGTCTAAATGTAGCGTACTATTTTGCGAACTAATGTGTGCTTGTTCTGTGTAAAATCATGTCTTAAGTCTAAATGTAGCGTACTATTTTGCGAACTAATGTGTGCTTGTTCTGTGTAAAATCATGTCTTAAGTCTAAATGTAGCGTACTATTTTGCGAATTAATGTGTGCTTGTTCTGTGTAAAATCATGTCTTAAGTCTAAATGTAGCGTACTATTTTGCGAACTAATGTGTGCTTGTTCTGTGTAAAATCATGTCTTAAGTCTAAATGTAGCGTACTATTTTGCGAACTAATGTGTGCTTGTTCTGTGTAAAATCATGTCTTAAGTCTAAATGTAGCGTACTATTTTGCGAACTAATGTGTGCTTGTTCTGTGTAAAATCATGTCTTAAGTCTAAATGTAGCGTACTATTTTGCGAATTAATGTGTGCTTGTTCTGTGTAAAATCATGTCTTAAGTCTAAATGTAGCGTACTATTTTGCGAACTAATGTGTGCTTGTTCTGTGTAAAATCATGTCTTAAGTCTAAATGTAGCGTACTATTTTGCGAACTAATGTGTGCTTGTTCTGTGTAAAATCATGTCTTAAGTCTAAATGTAGCGTACTATTTTGCGAACTAATGTGTGCTTGTTCTGTGTAAAATCATGTCTTAAGTCTAAATGTAGCGTACTATTTTGCGAATTAATGTGTGCTTGTTCTGTGTAAATTCATGTCTTAAGTCTAAATGTAGCGTACTATTTTGCGAACTAATGTGTGCTTGTTCTGTGTAAAATCATGTCTTAAGTCTAAATGTAGTGTACTATTTTGCAAAATAATGTGTGCTCCCTTCTCTAAATTTTAGAAAACTATATTTGGTTTAATTCCTAGTTTATAAAATTAATATTAAAAATATTTTCTCCTTTTGAAATGTAGGTGGATTTTCACATGACACTACCCAGGCCTGTAAGATTCTTTGGTTTTCTTTGAAAAGATAAGTATATTCTGCATAGAACCTCATGCTTGCAATCGTGTGTGGATTCAAATGTATGTGACTGTCTCATCTTGCTTATTGCACCGATATTCTGCATAGAACCTCATGCTTGCAATCGTGTGTGGATTCAAATGTATGTGACTGTCTCATCTTGCTTATTGCACCGATATTCTGCATAGAACCTCATGCTTGCAATCGTGTGTGGATTCAAATGTATGTGACTGTCTCATCTTGCTTATTGCACCGATATTCTGCATAGAACCTCATGCTTGCAATCGTGTGTGGATTCAAATGTATGTGACTGTATCTCTTGCATAGATTATTATTTTATTTTTTTTCTCTTCCTGTATAGTCTGTATTGGTCAGTGAAGCATAGTTTATGGTATATATCTGGCCTGGTTTTTGCTCCAACTCAGAGCAAGTTATCTCCTTTGATCAGCAAGCCAATTGAGTCAGTTGTAGCCTGTCTTAATTAAGGGTTACCACTCCTTATATTCAGTCTAGGGGCAGCTGGGGCTGTTTGCAGCTGGGGTTAAAAGCACCAAGTGTTAAATGCACAAAGTGTGATTACATAACAGTTAATCAAACAGTTGACCAAACAATGACCAACATCTAAGGTAATTTCAGATTAAGATACCATTACTTTAAAATTTGTCTGAAAAAAAACAAACCTAAAACTCACCATGTACTACACATTTCTTTTTATCAACTCTTTCCTTTGTATTTTCTCTAAGGATATAACATCCCTAACTCTCCCTGCATCTCACCTCTCTGGGCACACTGCCGCCCTATTGAGTCACTCACCTCCTCTAAAAACTAATGAGCTTTCTTTTCATCAAAAATTGACTATTACAGCCTCATTGTGTGACTATAAATATTTTTTACACACCTACAACTATATCTACTTCTCCATTCTTCTGCTTTTATTATCTGGTGACATATCACCAAATCCAGGCCCCACACACGGACAGCGGATATACTATGGAATAAATATCCTGCAAACCTCACATGTCTCCCATCACCCTCCAAATCAATAAATGTGCCTTATAGAATTCACACTTGATCACAACTTATTATTTTACATCTGAACATCTATTTACAATAACTACTTTTACCAATTTCTACATTTACCTGAGACTGCTGGTTTATACGTTAACCAAACTCTCTAAATAGCCCTTCATGAAGTGGCTTCAGCTACACGTCAGACTTCACGTAAACTGATATAACAGCCATGGCTTTCCACAGACACCTACAAAAACTGCCTCTTAAAGTAGAATGTCAGTGGCATAAATCTTAATTCAAATGACTTCCACACATACTGTAAAATAGGAATCCACCCATCTGTCATCCTAACCCTCTGTCCCATGCTCACTGTCTACCCCATCCGTGTCACCCCTGTCTGTTTGCCCATCCCCTCTAGAATGTAAGCTCTCACGAGCAGGGCCCTCTTTCCTCTTGTGCTTATCCTTTCTTTACTTATATTATCTGCTCTATACTCAAAAGCACCTAACCCGTGACTTTTGCCATCCTGCTTCTGTTGCAGCAGTGTTTATATACCATGTACTTGTATTGCATTGTCTTAAACTGTATGACACTGTTTTCTTGTTCTGCTCAACTGTCTATGTACTATGTCTATGTACTATGTTTGTGCACTATGTTTATGTACTATGTAAGGCGCTGCGGAACCCTTGTGGCGCCATATAAATAAAGGATAATAATAATAATAAATAATAATATTTTTCTTAACACATTTGTCTAAAACAATAACTACCTTGCTTAACATTTCAGGTTGATGTTGGTCGTATTCTCTTGGCCATGGTTCCAGAACCCGACCAACCTCAACTTCGTTCCAGGCGTAGGCCTCGTAGGCGTGCAAGGCCCAGATATATAGAACACGTGTCACCCTTTTTGGAATGCCAGATGATGAGGTGTTAAGGCGCTACCGTCTGCCTCCAAAAATCATCATAGACACTCTCTCATTAATAGAGAGTGATCTTGAACAGCAAATTGACAGTCCTACAGCAATACCACCACTTACGCAATTAATGTCAGTGTTACATTTTTGTGCCTCAGGATCCTTTCAAACCACCTTGGGAATAGTCGCAGGAATCTCCCAATCCTCCTTTTCAAGGATCCTGAGGGCAGTGATGGATGCACTATTTAAACACCTCCATCATTTTATTAAAATGCCATTGGATATGGGTTCCCTTAATGTGGTGAAGGATAAATTTTACCAAACTGCTGCCTTCCCACACATCATAGGGGTTGTGGATGGCACTCACATACCACTTCAGCCTCCAGCAACGCTGGAGGCAATATTTAGGAACCAAAATCACTTTCATTCGATGAATGTAATGGTGGTATGTGATGCCTCCCTCCAGATCCTGTCCCTGAATGCCAAATTCCCAGGCAGTGCACATGATTCCTTGGTCATCCGGCAATCAGGGATTTGGCACAAATTAAACAACCTACAAGCTGGTGATGCGTGGCTTCTGGGTAAGTTGACACCTTCTGTTGAAAACAATGCAAAGCTTGGTACACAATGGTCCTGATGTTGTTTTTTATATTTTCACAGGAGACAGTGGTTACCCTTGCATGCCCTGGCTGCTCACTCCTTATTTGGTTCCCACACCAGTGCCACAAAGTCAGTATAATTCCGCACTTACAGCCACCAGGCAGGTGGTGGAACGCTGTATCGGCCTTTTAAAAGACCGATTCAGATGCCTCCACCGCTCTGGTGGCGACCTCATGTATTTGCCGGCTATGGTTTCCAAAATTGTGGTCCTGTGTGGGATATTTCACAACATCGCCATAAGGAGTGGTGTCCCAATGCAGCCAGAGGATGCCTTGCCTGATCAAATTGTTGCCAGATTTTTTAGGTAATTATTTCCACAAAGTTCTTTAATTGACACAATGTAAACATGTATTATTTTAATGTATACTTTTAACTTTTTTTAAATTTTGTTTTTGTTTTATTCCCTAAAATGACCATAAAAATCCATGCATACTACCTGATCAACACAAATGACTTTATGTGGACACATTGGATATAACTTCGGGAACAATGATTTCTTCTCCTCATTTGTGGATTCATGTTGGCATGCTACTTCTTCAAACAGTTCTTGTTTTTTTTTGGGGGGGGGGATTTTGGAATTTTTTGGTCTTTTGTGTGTGTTTTAACTGTGTGATTTTGTTTTGACAATTCACTTGGTGTTTATTATTTGTGTGCAATAAATTTATTATTTTCACTAAACAACCATTTCCTACGTAAATTACAAACAAGTGAAACCTGCTCCAAATAATGCAAACATGCTTAATGCCTAATACTGTAATTTCTTAATTTCTAAACTTTTGTACCCTGCTTTGTGGCTAAAAACAAACAACAAAGGTATTATGGTGAATCAGTATGTTTACAATTCTAGGCCTAAGCAGGTTGCTTTAATTTTTACATTACCAACAAAAATATTTAATCTATTTTTGACGTTAAGTCTAAAAACCTATTGGTATTGTTATGTGTTTAATGTGCAAGCTTACATACTTACTTGACCTTTCTACAAACAAATTGACATTACTTAAAAACACAGGGACAAATAGTAGACTTATGTAAGGTTCAACAATCTAAGATTTACAGACAAGGAATAAGACTAAAATAAATCAAAATAAACTTTTTTTATGTTATTTTTTTTCAAAATCCAAAAGATTATTGGCGCAGGATCGCCAAAAGGTGGTCCAAGGCCACCAGCATGCCAATTACATGGCCCCGGAGTTCCCCCAATCCTCCTGCAATGGCCTCGTTACGCCTCTGGGCCTCTGTGGTGAAAAAAAATGTGCGGGTTAATAAAATGACACCTTCATTTAGAATGTTGAAACCCACAAAAATTTCAGGCTATAACAAAAACAAACATCAGTTACAAAAATATGTCCAAAAAAAAAGGAATGCCAAACGAAAAGATTTTCAAAAAAAAGGGGCCAAAAAGTAGAAATAAACTAAAAAAACATGTCTTAAACCAAAGCAAAAGTACGACATTTGTTGGTACCGTAAACAAGAAAGACACAAGTGGGAGTGTTTGGACATGTGTCATATGTGTAAGGGGAAAACATCCTTGACATTGTTTCACAAAGATATATATAAAAAACATTTGAACTACTTTACTATTTTGAACTGCACAGGCAAAAGGACAACATCAAACAAATTAATTTACACAATAAAAAAAACAACAACATAGTTTACAATGTAAACATACCAGCCACACTGCGGACTGGGCATGGAGCCACGAAATCCTCCTCATCTGAGGTGGGCCAGTGGGTAAGTGAAGGAGGAGGAGTTATGGCTGAGGGAGTGGAGGGTGTGGAAAAGTGAGGTGGGTTTTGAGGGGAGGGGGAAGTTGGAGGGATGGTCAGGTGAGGAGAGGGAGGGGACTGAAGGATGGCAAGGTCTGGGGTGGAGGGGGAATTTGGGGAAGAGTGGGCAGGGGATGTTTGGGTGGGAGTGGGGGATAGGGGACGAGCCACACGTCGGCGCCGTCTGACTATCCGCTCTGCCCCTAAATGATGGAAAAAAACATTTTTAATTACATTTTTTTTTACAAATTGGGCTAAAATAATAAAAACAGGGATATACTGTAAACAAGCACATGCAGGTATGACCAAAATAATAAAAACAGGGATATACTGTAAACAAGCACACGCAGGTATGACCAAAATAATAAAAACAGGGATATACTGTAAACAAGCACACGCAGGTATGACCAAAATAATAAAAACAGGGATATACTGTAAACAAGCACACGCAGGTATGACCAAAATAATAAAAACAGGGATATACTGTAAACAAGCACACGCAGGTATGACCAAAATAATAAAAACAGGGATATACTGTAAATAAGCACACGCAGGTATGACCAAAATAATAAAAACAGGGATATACTGTAAACAAGCACACGCAGGTATGACCAAAATAATAAAAACAGGGATATACTGTAAACAAGCACACGCAGGTATGACCAAAATAATAAAAACAGGGATATACTGTAAACAAGCAAACACTGGTATGAAAAAAAAAACCACAGAAACACTTACTTTGGCCAATCCGGCGCCGCAAAAGGTCCAGCAGGCGTGGTGATCGGCGCCTCAGATCCAACCACCTGCGTTCCAACTGGCCGATATTACGGCGATAGCCGAGGGAACACAGGTGGCGGCGCACCTCCGCGTAGGCCCTACGGTATTTGTTGATTGGTGATGGGGAGCGGATTGTCAGTAATGCGCTCGTCCATGACCTCCACTAGCACCATTAGCTCCCGCCTACGAAAGCGTTGGCTCTCATGATGGCAATGATTTTTTTTACAAAAACCAGTTTTAATAAAGGTCCTAGAAAAATTTTGATTGGCTAATGTACTTTGTAAATTAACAGGAACAATTCTATCGGTTAGTGTATGAGTCATGTGACCTACACCCTCACAAATATAATGTGAGTTATGATAGGCTTGATGCAGTGACATGCGTAAGCTAATTTAAATGTAAAAAAAAAAAAGGAAAATCTGCATATAAAAAAAAATAAAAAAATTAGTAGCATTCAAACAAACTTTTACATTAGAAAAACCATCCCCTTGGTCAAACCGTACGTATTCTGCGGAAGAAATGACACACACTAACAAGAATAAAGTTTATTGACATTGAAAAAAAAAACAGGATTGCAAACATGGGAAACAAACAATTAAGGTAATTAATATAGTGATTGCCAGTAATCGATTCAAGTATGTTTGCAGAATGAAATAGCAGGCAATCGAAACTGACAGGGCCACTTCCGGAATTGACTTGTGTGAGCGCTCACTGCAACCAAAGAGGAGACGGATGCTCGCTATTTTGTACGTTCGCTAGCTAGAGGAGGGGTTGGGAGAATATGGGGCGGAAGATTAGCTATGAGCGAACATACGAGCGAGCGCTTGGTTTTCAATATTTCCGCTCGTACGGCGGACGAGCGATCGGCCACTTGCATCCGGCGCTGAATCAGGCCCTGAGTGCACTGCACACCCAGCACTGATTATAAGCCTATGAATGCATAGCTGTGTTTGCTGTTTGTAGGGCCTGGGGATGGTGAAATTGCAGCTCATAAAATGCAAGTAGTCTTATACATGGTCACACGACGTTTCCTGCCATTTGATGCCTAATATAGACAATGAATAAACTAAAGTCATATTTACTTTACATAGTGACTCATAATATGCTTACATCCTTCAGTAACCCTCAGACTGTAACCTACATTTAAATTATTTCCTCCACTGAGACAGCACAATGTACAAACTAGCCGTACTGTACTTCAGCATACAAGCACAGTACGCACCAATGTTGGGCTGGATAGCAGACAGGCCACCTGGACAACTGCTTCCTTATAAAAGACAGTTAGATCGGGCTGCCATGAGAAATTGCAGGTCTCATTATGAACCCTGACCACTTCTACAGAATGGGATTTTAGAACCCAGCACAAGGTCACAGTATGCAGTAACTGTCCACAGATAAGTGACAACACTTTGAATTACAGCCCCCTTTGTAGATGTTGTGTAGCAGAGCCACTGCAGGGGGCATAGCCATAGCCACGCAATTTTTGGATTCAACTCTTTGGCAGACTAGGGCCCTGGTACTCAGGGGTTCATAGAGGCCCGGGAAAACCCAAATTAAGAAGTGGACAAGGAATGCACACGGGCCTCCTCCTTTCTTAAGATGCCCCTGGGTGCCACCATTTCTAGAGGCACTGTGAGGCAGTTTGTTGTGTGTTCAGGGCCTAGAGGCACAGTTCAAAATTTGAAAACAAAACTTGTGTGTTAAAAACTATAACTTCATTATTAGGGTTTGCAGTGCTGAGCGTCTTTCCGTGCAACTTTTTACTATCAAATGCATTTTATTCGCAAAGCAATGCAAATAGGATGCACAAGCAGCTTCTGCTGAATAAAATATATGCGGCATGTCTATATTCTGTGTGCAACTGTGGGTGTATCTAAATGCGAAATGCTACGTTACAGTGTCAGCAGCTGTGGGTTATTTGTTAGTGTGCACAGTGGGCACTTCTGTGTTTCATTTTGCCTATGTGCAATGTGTTATTATATTGCATTTAACATCATGTATTGTTTATGTTACTTCACATCAATAACCTATTATAGGAACCGTGACCTGGTCAGTAAAGCAGCGAGGTCCATCCTGCGGGTTCTGGCTTTATTGGCTTATAGACTATGTAAATGGCCAGATTCAGTGGTACACGCTAATGCACTTCTGAATCTGGATCAAATAGAGGTTACCATATGGTTAAAAAAATGGTCAGTCTAGATGGGCCAAGTGGTTCTTATCTGCCATCAATGTTGCAACATGCAGTAACTGCCCACAGAAAGTGCTTCCTTTCACAAATCCGAATTACAAATATCAGTTAATAAGCACCTGGATATAGACAAAAAAAGTTTGTCTATCATTTGAAAAACAGGGTGCCCTAGCAAGTGTGACCACAAAATTTAAATACATGACAGGCTTAATCCACGGCACTCACCCATCTGGGGTGCCCTTGGTATGTGACTATATCCTGTCTCTTTAAGCCAGGACCCATATTCATATTTAAAATGTATGCAAGCTTGAGCCCAAGATCATTTATCTGAGAATCAGTGTAGGGACAGGCCAGATGGGAATGACCGTGAAGTGGTGGCCAGCTTAACAAATTATTGCAATATTTTCAAAGGAGTTGCAGTTTGAAAACCCAGTGAGTGCCGAGTTTGTATGATTCTTTTTATGTAGATGGTGTAGTCACATACAAAGGGCACCCCAGATGGTTGAGTGCCGTGGATTAAGCCTGTCATATATATATATGGCAGAGATATACTGACATAATGGGGGGTTTATGTAGTTGGACTCCCAGTTTTTTTTTTATTATTATAGTGTAAAGGAAGCCCTACAGGACCTTATAGGCAGGCTGTGCTGAACACTGACTGACCCCTGCTATCCCTGGTGCCTATAGAGTATGTGCAGCCCAGGGGAGAGTTTGTCCTTGGCCAGCAACCCATCTAGCCCGGGAAAGACTGGTGGTAACCCCCGGGGCGGTCTGTGATTGAGGCTCCTGGTCCACTCAGGAGAGCCGGACTGGACCCTGTATGCGTGCTAAAGAGGGAACTGTAGTATAAGAAGCTGCACCCTGGGGGGGCAGCGGAGAATTGATCGCTGGATGGAGCCGGAGGGTGAATTCTGGACTGCCACCCCATAGTGAAGAGATGAGCTTGACACCGGATGGACACTAACCTGCCCCACTGCGGACCGCGGGGAGACAGACCTCACCAGAAGACACTGCGTGCCACCGCCGGAGTTCCACTCCTCTGTCAACTGGGACACAGACACCTTCTCCGCGGTGTCTCTTCTGCCAGCCTGTCAGAGACCAGAAGAGGAGCCCTGTCTTCTGGACCCTACTGAGACTGATCTGCAGTAGCCGGGAACTGCTGGGAGAACAGAAAGACCCCATCGGCTGCCGACTGCCCAGAGGAGTGCCTGTGGACCAGATGACTTCGACTAAGGAGTCTGCTGCCAGGACCGAAGGAAAGAGCCACCGTCGAAAAAGATTTTACGCTGCTGCTGACCAGAGGGACACCCGTTAAGAAGAAGACCCCGCCGAGGAGACAGAAGGGAGAGCCTGACAGCCACAGGTAAAAGAAGGGCCAGCCCCTGAAGGACCACTGGGAGGCGGATGCTTTGGGGGCCACCATGCGTGAGGGGAGAAGAGACCACCATTGCCACGTCTGCTGCTGCGACTGCTGCCGCGTCCGTCACTGCCAGAGGCACAGTCCAAACAACAATACCCTTAACCCCGCGGTGGCCTGCCTTCACGTCACGCGTCTCCCCTCCGTCATCTCCAAACTCGCGCATGCGCAGTCCATATTTTAAGGGGGTCAGTGGAAAACCGGGAGTAGCAGTAAGGTTTGCAGGGCAGCAGGAGACTGAGGGCCTGATTCAGAGCCGGACGCTCTGACAGAGCGCTCGCTCTGAATCAGGGCCAGCCTTCTTGTTTTTCAGAGCAGCCTACCACCATCGACTCGCTTGTGAATCAGGCCCTGAGTTAGAAAGCGGGAGGCTCCCGCTAAAAGCGGGAGGGTAGGCATGTATGCATTAAAGACACTGCTTTACCAAGTACCTGTCGCGAGTCTTTATTTCTACATCCCGTGTTACATGGGATACTGCATGCTTTATTATGTCTCATGTAGAGATCCAAGCTTATCACTAATATGATGTTTGTACAGCATTTCTTGCACTACACTTTATATACTGTACAGTAATAGGATGTTACTTTTAGTGTATGAGGGGTTACACTGAGCACAGATTTTATATGCCATCCTACCAGACTCTACACTGGCTTGTACTTCAAACAATGTATTTATAATAAAACATTTGTGTTACTCATAAATTCATGGAAGTAAACTAAGTTATACAGGGGTGTAGGCAGGGTCATATTTATAACGGGTGCAGGGTGAGCGGGGCACACGGGCCCCTGGGTCCAGGGTAGGCCCGCACCGCACACCCTGCACCCATATTATACTTACCTCCCTTGAGTCCCACGTCGGCACCAGTGTCTGCGCTGTAAAAAATGGCTGGAAAATGGCCATTTTTTTCATTGTTTGCTCATGCGCAGTACAGGGAAAATGGCAGCCACGGCCATTCTCCCGGTGACCTGCGCATGCGCTATAGACTCTTGGCACATTCTAGTGCCAAGAGTCTATAAGTGCAGCACTGGCTTTCTTTAATGGCAGCAAACACTACACTTTAGCATACATAGGTTTAGGCCTGGACACACAGGCACATAACATAAATAAACAAATAAAAAATAAATGTCCCAGCACTCCCAGTGCTTAATTGTCCGTCTACTGCAATGGCCTGCAGCCACAATCTGCCATGTTTTTTGTAGCACAGCCAATCTCATCAGTCCCTGACACTAAGTAAACTTTGGCCTACTAAACTAAACTGGACGCTAGCCAGCGTCAGTACCCAGAGCAGTGGGTGGATGAGGGTTTTAAACCCTTTCTGTCTCTCAGTGATGAGCTGCAGCTGGGCCTGTGCAACTGTGAAAACCCGGAGTTCCAATTCTCCTTTGCTGCTGGAAACTGCACAGGCTTCACTCTAGCCTCCCTTGGGGAGAGCTGATCCCACATGGAATGTGGGCAATTCAGGTGAGAGACACCCCTCTCACCACAGCCATGATTTTTCAAAAACAAATAAGCTAGAGTACTGTATGTTATCCCAAACTAAGTTATCAGTTGAACCAAAACAGTAACTGTATTTCTGGAGCAATTTGCTTAATTCTATTCCAAGTGTAGATTAGATTATGATCACTCTGGATAAACAAGAATCATTTGCACTATTTTGGGAGAGGAAACTTATGAAAGGAAGTGCTTTCTGTGGGCAGATACTGCATGTTGTAACAGAACAACATAGAAATTGATGGCAGATAAGAACCACTTGGCCCATCTAGTCTGCCCATTTTTTTTAAACTTGTGAACCTCTATTTGATCCAGATTCAGCAGTGCATTAGCGTGTACCGTTGAATCTGGCTGCTTTACAGACTAGGGGGTACATTTACTAAAGTTCGATTTTGTTTTCTGCTCTTCAATTTTCGATTTCAGTTGATTTTTTATGAAAGGATTTACCCAAATCGAATGTGAAATCGAACAGAGAGGTGAATTTCAAATTAAAACAAATTTCTGAAAAACATCGATGTTTTCACATAGAGGACAATAAGATCCCTTCATTTATTCACATTCAATTTGTAAATCGAATAGAAAATTAACTCAAACTCGAACAGCAAATCCCCAAATGAATTGAAGAACTTCATGCATTCGTTTTCAGCATGAGCAGTTAATTTTGACACAGATACATGCATACATCAGTGAGAAGCCTGAATGTATCTTAATGTAAAAAGCTTAGAAAGAGTTAAAAAAAATTTTTTTTAAATTACGTGGGGTCCCACCACAGCAATGCGAGCGGCCAGGAGGCCGTTTAAAGAAAAAAAAAGACCGGCCCTGATTCAGAGCGAGCGCTCTGTCAGAGCGTCCGGCTCTGAATCAGGGCCTTAGTACAACCAGCATTGGGCTCTGAGAACCAGTCCTGGTTCTGGAATTACAAGGGAAGAAATTGCGTAGGGTCCCCCTGTAATCTCCAGAACCAGCACCGGACCTTTTCTAGTGGGGGGCTGATGCCACAGTCAGGGGAGCCCTATCACCGGGCCCCCCAGCCGCATCATCAGCCCTGACCACTAGTCAGCCCAGGCCAGGGATCCCTGGGGAGTTGGAAACCCCCCAAATAAAGGGGTCCTCAAGTACCAGCATGCAGGGGAGGCTTGCTGGAACCTGCATTTCCACAGCAAAAGACAATATTTTAATCTAATTCAAATGCACTACACATACATTATCAACCCGCCACCCATCACCCAGGGGTGGCATGGATAGTCCCAGGCTATCAGCCTAGGCTAGGGGTGCCCTGGAGATGGGGACCCCTTTATTGGGGGGGTCCCTAACTCCCCAGGGATCCCTGTCCTGGGCTGACTAGCAGTCAGGGCTGATGCTGCGGCTGGGGGGCCTGGTGATAGGGCTCCCCTGGTTGTGGCATCATCTCCCACTAGAAAGGGTCCGGTGCTGGTTCTGGAGATTACAGGGGGACCCTACGCATTTTTTCCCCCTGTAATTCCAGAACCAGGATAGGATCAGAGCCCAGTGCTGGTTGTGCTAAGTACAGGGGGAACCATACCCAATTTTTTCCCTGTACTTAGACAATCAGGGCTGGCTACCCCGTTTGGAAGGTGGGGAGGGGGGATGGCTGGGCAGACGGACTTGTAATGTCAGTAGGTGGACTTCCTGCTATATTAGAGCAGGAAGTCCACTGGGGCTTGCGGCCACGAGACCCTACCATAAGGTTCTCGTCGCAACCCCGATGGTCGCGATGGTCTTGACCATTGCGACCATCACAAGGCTGCTCGTATAAGCTGTGAGTGGTCACCAACAGCTATGCGAGCGGCCAAGAGGCTGCAACTAAAAAAACAAGCGCCCGCCCTGATTCAGAGCGAGCGCTTGCTTTTTGCGAGCGCCTCTGAATCAGGGCCTCAGGCCGCATCCATAGTATACTAAGATTGTGTTGGCAAGTAGTTTCCTCCTCCTCCTTTTGCAAGCGGCTCTGAATCAGTCCCTGTGCCTGAACACACAACAAACTGCCTCACAGCACCCCTAGAATAAGCCAGATGGAACCCTAATAAATAATAATGAAGTTATATTTTTTAACACAAGTTTTATATTCAAATTTTGAACTGTGCCTCTAGGCCCTGAACACACAACAAACTGCCTCACAATGCCCCTAGAAATAGTGGCACCCAGGGGCTTCTTAAGAGAGGAGGGGGCCCATCTGCCTTCGCCGTCCGGGGCCCCCTCCTCTTTTCCTGGCAGCCGGCAGCCGACTGACGCGGCTGGCCGACCACCGCAGCATCAGTAGACTATGGGCCTGATTCAGAGCCGGACGCTATTTGCGAACGGTCGTTCAGAAAAAGGGCCGGCTATTTATATTGACCGCTCGCTCTTTGCGGTCTGTTGACGCCTCTATGTCTGAGCGAGCGAACGAAACATGCGCTCGCTATTTTGTAAAGACGCCCCCTGGCCGTTCACATCATACGTCATCTCCGCTATTTATTTGATTAATCGAGTACATCGAAAGGCGTCTGAACTGCTCGCAGTGCTTGTGGTAGGTTTTACTTCCCGCAATCACTGCGAGCAGTTCAGGCTAAAAGACAACCAAGTGACGTGGTCGATGACGCTGCTTTGTTAATTATGCACACCCATTAAACGCCCGTTTTGACCATTTGGCACGCCTGCGTTCGGATCTCCACTCCCCGTTTTCACACCTTCCCCTGTTACCACCCACAAACGCCTCATCCTGTCACTCAAATTAGCAGGCCCTCGCTGTTTTTCGAGCGCACGATTTCTGACCGCAATGACTGGTTGGCGCATGCGCATTACGACCCATACGCATGAGCAGATGTGCGAACATCACTCGGAGAGAGCGAGCGGCCACTTACGAGCGGCTCTGAATCAGGCCCTCTGGTCACTAGAGTGTGCCCAAAGGCTAATGCGCATGCGCAGATCACTGGGGAAATCCCTAGCTCATCCCAGGCTGTGCTGATGCAGTCAATGGACACTACGGCTGTCAGCGCGTTTGACGGCGTCTCTGCGGAGAGTCCGCCTGGCGCGTCTCTTGCTCTTGGGATTCCTACAACCTGCCCGGGCCCCAGAGGGCCTTGCTCCAACTACTGCAGGTTCCGATGATCCTTCCTGGGTTGCTGGTGAAGAGACGACTTCTGGTGCTTATCAATCCGGTAGCCACGCTGATCCCCCAGCTGAGGCGGTTGGTGAGTGTTTGTCCAGTTTTTATTCTACGTTTAGCGACGTCAGTTATTCCACCTCTGATGACTTCAGTGACACCAGCCCCTCCCAGAAAGCTCGCAAGGTGCGCAAGCGTGCAGCCAAGTTTGCTAGGCTTGAGGCCAACAGGTGCTTGCGGAGGCCTAGGCGTAATCGCCATGCTAGAGACCCACAGGCCTATTGCCTTAATTTATCCCACAGGCCTAGTGCCCGACAACCCTGGTGGTCTAGGAAGGAGTGAAAAAGACCGGTGGCCCAAGGCCGCCTACCGGTACAGTGGAAGAGGCTGCAGGGGGGAGCTTCATTAGCTCTTTCGCTTTCCTCCCCCGCAGTCCTCTTCCGTCCTCAGCTTCAGTCTTCTGCCGCTGGCCCGTCCTGGCCAGCGGCACCGCCTCTTCCTTCTTGATCGCGCCGTCTTCTGGCCTCTTGCGCGGCCGCCGGAACTGTTGCCGCGTCGCTCTTCTCTTCGGGAGGTCTTCACTCCTCCCCTCCGCCGACGGACTGATCGTGTTCCCGCTCAGCAGCGTCTATTCAAGACGCCGCGAGTGGGCGGGCAATGACATGGCGAGCCGCGATTGGCTCGTCGCGTTTGCCTCCTATTGGCTGCTGGACCGCTCGCGGCCAGTGCCAAACCACTGCCGCCGCTACTTGGCTTCCGGGCAGTGAGCTCCGCTCAGCTCATGCCCGGAGCAAAGCTTCTCCCGCCGCCACTGGTGGAAGGGACCAGGCGGTCCTTTCCACCAGGTACCCGCCGCGGTGGCTTACCCGGCGCAGGGAACAAACACTGTCCCAGCGCCGGGTACGGACGCTGTGCCGATGCTGGGATCAGACACTTGATCCCAGCACGGCTTTCTACAGCAGCAGCCAATGAGAGTCTATCTGACTCTCATTGGCTGCTCTAACAGACAGCGTTGTGTCTGTTACTGCAGGGGGACGCGCTGTGCTGCAGCCAGCTGTCAGGGATTGGCCACAGCGCAGCGCGTCCCCGGGGACTTTAAAAAAGTGGGGCCCCAGTCCCCGATATGTGGTAAAATATGCGCTATAGCGCATATTTGCGAACACTGGCAACAAGATGACGTGTGTGATGACTCGCTCATTATTATATGCACGCCCTTAAAACGCCCTTTTTAAGGTCAACCACGCCTGCGTCCGCACCACCACACCCCCGTTCACAAGCACCTTCCCCTGTAACCACCCATAAACGGCACGAAATGTCAATCTCAGCTACGACCTCGTAGTAACGAGCAAGAGGATTGCGGTCGGAAAGACAGGCTTGCGCACGTGCACTGCCATGTACATGCATGCGCAGTTGAAAAAAACATCGCTCGCTACGACCAATCGCTCTGTGCGACCGCCTCTGAACGAGGTCCAAAGTCCTTAAGGAAGTGAGGCTCGGTCGCATCATAGGTCCCTTTCTCGAAACACCAATAGCAGGCTTGGTATTGTTCCCCATCGGCGTGGTTCCTAAGAAGACGCTAGGTTCTTTTAGGCTCATTCAGCATCTGTCTTGCCCATCCGGCTGATCAGTTAATGATGCCATCCTGAAGGAGCTTTGCTTGGTGTCTTATTAGTCTTTTGATTAAGCGCTGTAGCTAGTCAGGGCTCACGGACCCGGCGCATTGATGGGTAAGGTATATGTTGAATCGACTTTTCGCTTGTTGCCCTTGCACCCTGACTCGGTCAGGTACATGGGTTTTTGCTTGGTCGACGGATACTACATAGACAAGTGCTTGCCTATGGGGTGTTCCGTGTCCGGTGCTTATTTCGAAATGTTCAGCACCTTTCTGCATTGGTGCGTCGAGTCCGGTACTGGGGGGCACGGCATAGCACATTACCTGGACGTTTTTCTGTGCGTCGGCCCTGCTGCTTCCCCCCGTTGCGGGGTTTTTGCTGGAGTACATTCAGGCCCCTTTTTTCCTTTTTTGGGGTTCCGATTGGCCGCGAAAAAAACCTTGGGCCCCGTCTCCCGGCTGTCCTATTTGGGTACCGAAATCGATATCTCAGATGGCTGTTGCAGACTTCCGGCTGAGAAAATTCTCAAATTAAAATCAGGATGCCTGGCTGCGGGTAAGGTGACACTGCGGCAAGCGCAATCTCTCCTGGGATTGCTCAATTTCTCATGCCGGGTGATTCCCATGGGTAGGGTATTTTCCAGGAAGCTCCAGAGAGCCACCACGGGTGTTTGCAGGGCACACCATTTTATTCAGCTATCTGCTGAAATAAAAAGGGATCTATCTATTTGGCTCTCTTTTCTAGCTGACTTTAATGGTGTTCGCTTGTGGCTGCCCCCCTCCGGTCCCCAGCTATCAGCTACAGTTGTTCACTGACGCAGCTGGCTCGTCGGGCTTTGGGTGTTATCTTCGATGGTCATGGTGTGCTGCCCCTTGGCAGCTGGAGTGGTTTTCCAGGGGTTTAACTAAAGACTACTTTACTAAATTACTCCTGTAATTGTTTCCCATTATGGTGGCGCTGGAACTGTGGGCCCCTGAGTTACGCGATAGGAGTATTGTTTTTAGATGCGTCAACCTAGGCGTTGTGCACGCTTTTAACGGACAGCACGCCTCTTCGTTGCCAGCCTTATGCTTGCTGGCGCAGTTAGTGCTGCGTTGCTTACAATTTAACATCATTTCGGGCTCGGACAATAACATTGCTGACGCGCTCTCCCGTTTCCAGTGGCACAGGTTTAGGTCGCTTGCTCCTCAGGCTTGTTTAGTTGGTGAGCCTTGCCCCCCCTATGTTTGGAAGGTCATCGAGCCGGCATGGAGGGCCTAGCCGAGCTATCCCATGCTCCGGCTACGTTGCAGGACTATCAGAAGGCTTGCTCCGAATCGTAAAGCTACCTCCACCGTGGACGCTGAGGCGAGAGCACGCATTGCTCAATGCTTTCTTTTGTTTGGAGTCTTTATGTCTCCGATCGGTCCCGTGCGGTAGCTGCATGCATGCTGGTGGGCATTTCTTTCTTTTCGCGACTGAAGGGGCATCCAGACCTTACCTCACTTATTAAGGCCCTTAAGGGTTGGGCTCGCGCTCTCCTCGGCTAGTTAATATAAGAAGACCGATCGATATTCCCCTATTGCTTAAGCTTCTAGCTGCGGTTCCGGATGTTGTGGTTTCCCATTTTGAGGCTAATCTTTTTTGTTTAGCATTTTTCGATGGCGTTTCATGGCGCCTTCCGAATTTTGGAACTAGTTGCCCCTTGTAAATTAGCGGTTTCGCCCATGTCCCGTTCGGACGTCAGTATCAGGGAGGGGGCTTTTTTGTGCAAAATACGGTGTTCTAAAACTGATCAATGGGTCGCAGCCGTTGGGTCTCCCTAGCGGCTTGCAGAGATGACCGTGTTTGCCCAGTACATCTGGCAAAAATTAACCTGGCATTGCGGCCTGTAGTTGGCGGCGCATGGTTGCTTCATGCTGACGGTTCGCCTCTTACCAAATATCAGTTCCAATTCATTTTTAGATGCTGTTTGCTTCACATTGGCCTCTCCCCTGGGGATTTCGGTACCCATTCTTTTAGAATTGGTGCAGCTACTTCTGTCGCCGCGGCTGGGTTGTCGGTTCCGCAGTTCATGGCCTTGGGGCATTGCAAATCTGCTTGTTATAAGCGTTATGTCAGGCCGTTGGCCACTGGCTGCAACTACTGTTGCGTATTTCTTAATGTTTTGTTTGCCTATGCGTCATGTGTTTGTTCATTGTTCTTCTTGTTCTATCTGTGAGGAGTTTTGTCTTTTTATGTCTCCTCTGTCCATCCTACTCGAGTAATACTTGCCACTTGTCGCTTGTAACAAGTGGGGGTCTTGAGGGATTTTATTTTACCTGTCTAGATGGACTAATTCGGCCAAACATACAGTCCCTCAGCAGGTTTTTGGTTTACCTCTTGCCGAGTTGTTTTGTTTTTTCCTCTCTCCATCCAACCCCCCCCCCCCACCCTCCCTGGTTTTTCCTTATCATTCACTACTGCTGTCCGAGCTAACCTAGATTGAAAACTTTAAATTAAAATGCGTTTGTTCAATATTTCATTAGGCAGCTAAAATTAAACTATTTTAATTCACTTTAATTTTATACTTTAAAGTTTGTCATTCAAATTAAACATTAATTACTGCTTTGTTTAGAATTTAGTTATATGCAAAAAATTTTGTGTGACGCTCCTGTCTGTTGCTTTTCTGTTATGTACCCTATCTTAAATTACTAATTTTTCTTGTAGCCGCAGTATGGCTATTTGGTGTACCCAAAGTGCTGGTGATACATCTAGGTGTGAACGATATTGGTTCCAGGATTGCCCTTGATTTACGGCTTAACATTGTGTCAGACCTCCTCCTCATTATGGGTGCTTGGCCTTTCCGTACGGTTATGTAGTCCTGCATTACCCCTAGGCAACAGTGGCGTGGCGCTCGTTCTCCTAAGGCTTTGGACGAGACTTGTAAAAAGACTGATGCTGCTGTGGTGAAATTTATGCTGTCTCATAGAGGTTTTGTTATTACACATCCGTAATACGCTAACGTGATAAGCATCTCTATAGGCCGGATAGGGTGCATTTGACGGAGGCTGGTTTGGTCTTGTTTATGGGAAGCTTGTTAGCTAGCATAGGTCAGGTGGTTTAGTGTGTATGGTGGCGGGCTGCCATTCTCTGAGGTAGAATCTTGCATTGGCGGGAAGTACGGCTTATCATCACCCCGGGTGTAGTGTGTGTGCATTGGGTGTGCTCACCTTCTATTATGTGTAGAGAAGTACTGTACCACCTCTACGGGGGCAGTACAGCAATCTTAGGATGGTATTGTGTTTGGTAGAAGGTCTATGCTTAATACCCAAGTGCAGGGTTTGACATCCACAGGGCGGACTCCTCCCGCAATGCTGTGTTTTGTTGTTGAGTTTGCATTGTTGGGCTGCTCTGTGTAAGTGCCGTCCTTCCAGCCACCATACAATATTTAAAATAATTGAATTAATTTCTTAAATAAATAGCTGGCCTTTTTTAAAATCCATTACTGTCTCTGTGTGTTTATTCTTAGATAAGTTTGAAGTGTTTATATTATTATGAGATAATGATCACACACACTGGGCACACCTCACCCGTTACTAGGTTTAGACAGCTGTAACAATTTCTGAAAGCCAGAGACATTGTAAAGGAATTTACTGCAAAGTTATAATGTAATCATTACCGTTACTCCGAGTCAGAGCCGTAACTAGATTTTTTGGTGTCCTGTGCCAGCAAGAGCATTGGTTCCGCCATCTATTATTTTTCAAATTGGGACATAAGAAATACACCCAAAAAAGGGCCATGGCCTCATGGGGAAGGGCCAGGGAAGAGATAGGGGAGGCCAGGAGATGCTGGGGATAAAAGAAGAGGAAGCTACAAGTGAAAATTATAATAAACAGGAAAATTGACAGGTCCAAACAGCGCCCCCTGCCCTGCGGCCCTGCTCTAGGTGCACCCTTATATATGGGTATTACAAGTGTGGAGCTAATAGTGAGTTACACTCACCTTTGTACTTTCATTTATGTAATAATATGGTATTGTTTATGTTTGTTTATATGTATTACCCATAGGAGAGACCATTTTATTATATTGGTTAAAAGTTGCTGTGCATATTCATTGGATTTAATTGTGTATATGTACAGTATATGGGAGAAGTTGAATAAGCCTACCCTTATTGTATGACACCAGAAAATGAAGAAGAGGTAGAGTGATATTTAATATTCATTCCAGCAGACATACAATTATATATGGGTATATAGTTATAGTCTATGTGATTATTATAAATGTCGGTAAACTATTCTCCTATTGTCATGTATGTATGGTTGCTATGTTTGTTATGATAAATAGTTACTGTAAAGAAAATACTGTTTTTTGTATTACTTACCTTCCATTGGGAAGACATGAGGTGAACGAATAGATATCTAAAAAAAAGAAATAGAATATTAACCAAACCAAAATAAGAAAAATACTGTTAACTAGATGTTATATGGGAAAAGAGTACATCAACTGCATTCATTGGGACCTTATATAGGGTTTCCCCAATTATACCCAGTACAAAAATAATTGTATACTAAAATTGGGGTAGAGGTAGAGGTGTAGTGTGTAGCCAGGGCGCCCGATGCACATGTGTGCTATGGCGCCCCCGCAAGTGTTCCAGGGAGGAGGCTGGTCCATATGGGGTTAAAGTAAAGGGAAGTAAAAATAAACATATGGGGCAGTATCAAACTGTGGCATGGAGGACTAGATATATTCCAACCCACTAAAAAAATTTCACTAATAAAATCCAGTTTTGTGTGTACTCAATAAAACTACACCTTACCTATATGGCAGTGTCTCTGCAATTAGAAGCCTCAAAAGAAATTGATCCTCCCTGGTCAGACACTCTTCAGTCGGTATCCACTATTCATGCATGTAGGAGATCACATGGTCCGGAAGATGCCTGTATGTGTAGGAATATAATCAATGTCATAATCATTCAACAAAGGTTGAACCAGACCCAGATTCCTGTCCCATGTCCCCTACAGCCTTCTGCCCCATCTTTCCAGCCTCCTTCTCAGTCACTCAGCCCCGTCACTCCAGCCTACAGCCCGTCATGTTAGCCTTCAACCCCCAGACACTCCAGCCTACAACCCCCTGCCACTCCAACCCCATGTCACTCCAGCCTTCAACCCCCTGTCACTCCAGCCCCCTGACACTACAGCCTTCAACCCCCCCTGACACTACAGCCTTAAGCCTCATTTCACTCCAGCCCCATTATATATGAGTATCGCCAACTCACCCCTCCACACTGATTGTAGCAGGCCAGCACCATGCCCTATAAAACTCCTAAGTCACTTGACTGTATTAAATATATGTGCTCCCCCCTACTGATTATAGCAGGCCAGCACCATTCACTATAAAACCCCTCAGCCACTGACTTCCCCTCCCTCACCCTACCTCCCTCATGCAGGCACCTAAAAATCATATTTGTAAATTTAAAAGGGAGCACTATGCAACAAACAGGCACCACACTGCCAGAAGGCACCTCGCTCTTTTTGATTTTCGGCTCCTCTGTCATGACGTCACACGCACAACGCACACGAAAGTGCCCCTGATGCTGGCTCCTGGCAGGCTGTCAGCTTAAGACAGCTGCCCACCGGCGGGACGATAAGGGCTATCGACCCCCCCTCCCCTGTGCACAAATCCCTGATTCCTATAAACCCTGCCCACCTAACAGGGCCGGATTAAGCCTTCGGGGGGGCCCGGGTCACATAAGATAGGGGGCCCTCTTGGCAGCACCACCTCCCGTCTGTGCCCACTGTGTACGCCTCCTTCCTCCACAACTCCATGAGGCTGTTAACTAATTAGTGTTATACATATAAACCATTCTATTGTGTAGTACATGTCCCCCCACTTCAATCCCTTATATATTTTGTATGATTTGGTCACTTTCCACTTCCCAACAACTCATCACTCCCACCCTTATATAATATATTTAAGGATCCCCTCACCCTTTATATACTTAATGATCTTCTCACTCCAATCTATTATATTAAATGATCCATCTCCTCACCCCCAGCCCTTACATATTTAATGATCCCCCTCACCTCTAGCCCTTATATAATTAATGATCCACCCTCATCCCCAGCCCTTATATAAATAATGATCCCCATCACCCCCAGCCCTTATGTAATTAATGATCCCCATCACCCCAACCCTTATATAATTAATGATCCCCATCACCCCTAGCCCATATATAATTAATGATCCTCCCTCACCCCCAGCCCTTATATAATTAATGATCCCCATCACTCCAAGCCCTTATATAATTAATGATCCACATCACCCCTAGCCCTTATATAATTAATGATCCACATCACCCCTAGCCCTTATATAATTAATGATCCCCATCACCCCTAGCCCTTATATAATTAATTATCCCCATCACCCCCAGCCCTTATATAATTAATGATCTCCATCACCCCTAGCCCTTATATAATTAATGATCCCCATCACCCCCAGCCCTTATATAATGAATGATCCCCATCACTCCCAGCCCTTATATAATTAATGATCCTCATCACCACCAGCCCATATATAATGAATGATCCTCCCTCACCCCCAGCCCATATATAATGAATGATCCTCCCTCACCCCCAGCCCTTATATAATGAATGATCCCCATCACTCCCAGCCCTTATATAATTAATGATCCCCATCACCCCCAGCCCTTATAAAATGAATAATCCTCCCTCACCCCCAGCCCTTACATAATTAATGATCCCCATCACCCCTAGCCCTTATATAATTAATTATCTCCATCACCCCTAGCCCTTATATAATTAATGATCCCCATCACCCCTAGCCCTTATATAATTAATGATCCCCATCACTCCCAGCCCTTATATAATTAATCCCCATCACCCCTGGGCCTTATATAATTAATGATCCCCATCACCCCCAGTCCTTATATAATCAATGATCCTCCCTCACCACCAGCCCTTATATAATTAATGATCCTCCCTCACCCCCAGCCCTTATATAATTAATGATCCCCATCACCCCCGGTCCTTATACAATCAATGATCCTCCCTCACCACCAGCTCTTATATAATTAATGATCCTCCCTCACCCCCAGCCTTATATAATTAATGATCCTCCCTCACCACCAGCCCTTATATAATTAATGATCCCCATCACCCCCAGCCCTTATATAATTAATGATCCCCATCACCCCTAGCCCTTATATAATGAATGATCTCCATCACCCCTAGCCCTTATATAATTAATGATCCCCATCACCCCTAGCCCTTATATAATTAATGATCCTTTCTCACCCCCAGCCCTTATATAATTAATGATCCCCATCACCCCCGGTCCTTATACAATCAATGATCCTCCCTCACCACCAGCTCTTATATAATTAATGATCCTCCCTCACCCCCAGCCTTATATAATTAATGATCCTCCCTCACCACCAGCCCTTATATAATTAATGATCCCCATCACCCCCAGCCCATATATAATTAATGATCCCCATCACCCCTAGCCCTTATATAATTAATGATCCCCATCACCCCTAGCCCTTATATAATTAATGAACCCCATCACCCCTAGCCCTTATATAATTAATGATCCCCATCACCCCAAACCCCTATATAATTAATGATCCCCATCACCCCTAGCCCTTATATAATTAATTATCCCCATCACCCCCAGCCCTTATATAATTAATGATCTCCATCACCCCTAGCCCTTATATAATTAATGATCCCTACCCCACCCCAAGCCATTATAAAATACTTTTAATGATTCCCCTTTTCTCACTTACCTCTGCTGACTGGGATGGGATGCATTTAGCTCAGTCCTCCCAGAGTCCCAGGTTCCTAGCTGTAAGAGTACTGCTCCTCATTGTCTTCTCAGGGCATGAGACAGACGCAGCGCTGATTCTTTTTGCCCCCGCCTGCCCGCCGGAGGAGGAAGCAAAAAAGAGTGACAGGTCAGGTGCCAGCCACTTCACAGGCTGGGGAGTGGACTGAGGGCCTGATTCAGAACTGAACGCTCTGACCAGAGCGCTCGCTCTGAATCAGGGCCCTCCTACCTTTTTTGGAGCGTCCTCATGGACGCTCCGATAGCTGTGGGTTACCACCCACAGCTATAGCGATGGTCTTGACCATCACGACCATCGGGCTTGCGACGGAGACCCAGCGGTAGTGTCTCGCTGCCGCAAGCCCTGGAGTGATTTTGGCTCTATCAGAGCCAAAATCACTCCCACTGACATCACTAGTGATGTCAGTGGGGCCGGCTTGAGACGGTAGGCGTTCCCATGGGAACGCCTCCGTCTGGCAGGCACGCCCCCGGCCCGCCCACCAAATGGGGCGTGCTGTCAATCAACATCAACAGCACGCCCCCTTTGGTGCGAGACCCGGAGCGATGGTGAGCCCGTTGCTCGCCGGGTCTCGCGCATGCGCACGACGGAGCTCCCTCTGTCATGCGCATGCGCAGTGGGGAACATCGACCCGCTTGCGAGCGTCCTGCCGCTCGCGAGAGGGTCTGAATGACCCCCAGATTCTGCTAGTCTCCAGCCTCCACCGCCGGCAGCAGCGCAGGGCGGCGGAGGCTGGAGATGAGCAAAATTGTTCCCAGACCTCAGCTCCAGCCGGGGAGCCCTGTGAGAAAGGGGTGCACCGGGGTACTTGCCCCCCCTTAATCAGGCCCTGCCACCTAATAACCTGTCAACTGTCCGGGTTTAGCTGCTGCCTGTCAAGTGCAGCCGCGCACGGCCCCGGAGCACAACGGCGTGATGTTGTCAGCTGCCAGTTAGTCTTCGGCCAGCCAGCAGGCGCGGCGCCTCCGGACACCTTCACCGGAGCCGCCCTCCCTACGCCTCCACCGTGGAGGCACTATTTAAACCATTTATAACTAGGGCTACATGTATTATATATTAATGTACAGTATATATTATTGATACTGTTTATGCAAATGCATGAAAACACAGAAAATTATTCAGCTATGTGTAACATGTAACCTTAACCTTGATTTATCTGTATAGATTTCAGTTTGGAATCCTCTCCAATACTGGTTATTGAATGTGTTTAATCTTTATGGACTTAAGATTAAATTAATTAAACTGACAAATGTGGTGATGATGATGTCATCAGGGTGGTAGGTGTGTACTGCAGCGGGTTAGGGTCATAATTAAAAATGTTCAGACCCTATAGCAAAATTGTTATGGAATTTTGGGCCCGATTCAGACCAGCTCGCTAGATGCGTTAGCACGCAGCCATCAACTGCCAAAGTAAGCAAATCCCGCAATCACACGGCAAGACAGTAGCATGTCCACTATGTCTTGGCATGCGATCGCGGTGTTTATTTAGACGCCCACCAGCCTGTCTTAAGACGCCCACTTTACCTTAGTAACACACGTCATCTCCAGGAAGTGTATGGAACAATTGGTAACATCGAGTAACATCAGACCCATACGCAGCACTTGTGGCTGACCATACCCTACCGCAAGCACTGCGATTGCTTCAGTGTCTAATTCAGCCATGTGACGTGTATGCTGACACTGCATCTTAATTATGTACGCCTCTGAAATGGCGTTAAGACGCTCAGACATGCCTGCGTTCGCACCACCACAACCCCGTTTCCATCGACCACCACCTGTCACCACCCACAAACGGCTCGTCCTGTCACTCATTCTAGCGAGGCGTCTATGTACGTGGGCCAGTTGCTTTGCGATCGCTTGGACTGGTTCGCGCACACGCACGGCATCTTATACACATGTGTACATTGCAAACATAGGCAGGCTACGTGCGAACGCAGCCTAGCGAACGGGTCTGAATCGGGCCCTTTGTGCACACCATTCTGGAGCCATAACCATTACGATGGCTGCTCCATCCCCTATTTTTAGTATATTTTAGCATAGACCCTCCAACTTTTCCTTTTTGGGGTGGTCGAATTCCTGTGAAACTGTTACTAAGAGCAGTCACACAGTTAGTACTGCACAGAATACACTCTGTATGGAAAAAAAATAGAAAAGAGTTCATCCATACTTCTGTTTGCCCAGTTGAGAACATGCTACAGCTCCCAGACAATACAGTAGACCTAGTTTGTATCCCAGTGAAGCTGGCAATCTAGTCATGATATCAACTGCTTGATATCAACTGTTAAATAACTGTTGCCTCCTGGGCCAACTTTCTGTGTACCTCTTTGTGGTTTTGAAGAAGCTGACTTGGGAGAAACCACAGAGCGTTAAGAGCACACTGTATGAAATGCTCTATCGGAGCAAATGGGGTCATGGAATAAGTATCTTCCAAGTAATATAGTAATTGCTAACTCTATAGTCCACTGGTTCACTCGTATAAGAAAAACCCCTCTCTACAATAAAACAATATAGACCTTTCAATACTAAAATGGAACTTTAATGAAAGAAACACACTATGGCTGATTCTAAGTTGGGAGCAAGGCAAAAAAAGATAAAGTAACTGTGGCCCTGATTCAGAGCCGGCCGCTCGCTATATCTGTGACCACCCACAAATATAGCGAGCGGCCATGATGACCATCGGGCTTGCGACGAGACCCTTGTGGTAGGGTCTCATTCATCGCAAGCTCCAGAGAGCTTTCGGCTCTAACAACACCGGAAGCTCTCCACTGACATCACTCGTGATGTCAGTGGAGCCATCCCCAAATGGCAAGTGTTCCCTCGGGAACGCCTCCGTTTGGGCAGCCACCCCCCCGGCCTGCCCACCAAACGGGGCAAGCTGTCACTCAACATCAACAGCTCGCCCCCTTTGGTGCGAGACCCGGAGCGATGGATTGCCCGTCGCTAGCCGGGTCTCGCGCATGTGCACGATGGAGCCGGCTCCGTCGCTCGCATGCGCTGTGGGCCACCATCGACCCGGTTGCGAGCGCTCAGCGCTTGCGACCAGGTCTGAATCAGGTCCTGTGTGCCTGTTTCAGAGGTGGACGCAAGTAGAACATCGGGTTCATCAAGGGTATCCCCTTCTTGAAGTTTGGATTGCAGATAAAACATTTTGGGACTCAGGGGCCTATTCATCATAACTTAAAATTCTCTGGGGGTAATTAGGTTTAGAACTCGCATGGAGTTCTACCTAATTACCAGAGGAATTCATCATTCCTCCTCTCTATAACTATCTATTCCGAAAAGCTGTCATTTTTGCGATGACAGCTTTTCGGGAAATAGATAGTTTTCCCTCTCTACACTAACTTACCGCAGCTGTAATCTGTGCTAGGCATGCGCTGTTACATTCGTAAAACCAGCGCATGCACAGCACTGCCTACAGCTGCGGTAATAACAGTTAGGAGCTAGTTGACTGGCTCCTTATCTCCGTCGACTTTATCTCCATCCAAGGCTAATGCTGGGCATACACTACCAGATAAAACGTCTGTCAGACTGACAGACATTTTATCTGGCAGCCTGCCAGCCTCAGAAGTCGCCGGCATACACTGTGAGAGAAATCTCACAGTGTATAGCCCGACATCCGCGCTCCGCCCCCGGGGGAGGAGACATTTCCCTGTTCCTTCCGTAGGAAGGAACACAGGAAATGTCTGTCTGTCGGCTGCGCTGGGCATACACTGCCCGATGTGGCCGACAGTTTACCCGCTAAATATTGCATCGGACGGGCATGCTGGACAATCCAGCATGCCCGACCGAGCAATATTTAACCCTCAGTCGCCCCCCCACACGCTACAATTATCGCAGCGATCCGCCGATATCGGGCGGATCGTCCCGATAATTGTAGCGTGTATGGCCAGCATTTAGTAAATAGACCCCAAAGTTACAATGTGATGTAACTAAGATGCACCAGGAGACTGCACTGATTAATTTGATATGCAACACTTGTAACTCTTTCAGCGACTGAGTCTGTAAATGAAGCACAACAGAACTTCGCGTGGAGAAAAGCTGCAGCTGATTCATCGTAGCACTTCATATACAGATTCAGACTCAGTCGCTCACAGATGTACAAGTGTCGTAAATAAAAATCAGTGCAGTCTTCTGGTGCGTCTTAACTGGCTGGCAAATTTCAGCCTGGGGGGCAGACGCAAACAAATGGCCCGGGTTTTCTACCAGTGCGTGCAACAGAGAAATGGGTGTAATAAAAAAATATTGTAGGCGTGGTTTGCCTAATGTGGGTGTGGTTTAAATAGCTATTGCAATTTGTGACAAACTGTTATGTAAAAGAGCTACGGATACATCACCTACCAGCCAAATCTGACCAATGCTGAGACTATTCTAGTGACCAATAAACAACACATGAACCATTCTAATGACTGATATACTATGCAGGGGCCATTCAACACCAAATGCAAAAAAATAATATTACTGACTTGAACTTTTATTTTCACCTATATGCATTATGCAAATGTCACAGCCACAAGAGTTTATAGTGAGACGCCCACCAGCGGCGCCTGAAAACTGTTGCTTGTATACAAATATACCCCATCAGTCTTCTGAGCAACCCTGTGGTCGTCCAGAATGTCCGTCACAAATAAGCACACACCGGAGCCTTCACTGTGTACAAATTCACAATCACAGGCTGAGATACGCCCCCCAAAACGGCCTAGACACACCTACTTTTGCCTCGCTATCCCCCGTTACCTCCCACAACCGATCCATCAATCACACTGAATCCAAGTCCTCATTGTGACCATCGCTTGTAATTTAACTTTGTGTATGCACAGTGTGACTCAGGCCCTAACTAGTTTATTATGCTAAATACTTCAATGCCTCAATATATACCCTAGCACAAACAGTAACGCTACTGACATTATTTCTACAATTAGAGGTAACATTTATATGATAGAATATGTTGCCTACAGTATAAAGGTAAGACTTCCCAGAGCATTACAAGTCACAGCAAAACACCCCCCCACACACACACACACATATCATACACACATAAACAAGCACTCCCCCTCCCTCCCCCCCCACACACACATATATCATACACACATAAACAAGCACTCCCCCTCCCTCCCCCCACACACACCCATATATCATACCCATATAAGCAAGCACTCCCCCTCATACACACACACACCCATATATCATACCCATATAAGCAAGCACTCCTTCCCACACACACACACACACACACACATATATCATACACAGTACACACATAAACAAGCACTCCCCCTCATACACACACACACACACCCATATATCATACCCATATAAGCAAGCACTCCTCCCCACACACACACACATATATCATACACACATAAACAAGCACTCCCCCTCATACACACACACACACCCATATATCATACCCATATAAGCAAGCACTCCCCCTCACTCCCCCCATACACACACACACATATATCATACACATATAAGCAAGCACTCCTCCCCACACACACACACATATCATACACATAAGAAAGCACTCCCCCTCCACACACACACACACATACAGTATAAGCAAGCACTCCTCCCCACACACATATATCATACACATACAGGTTGAGTCTCCCATATCCAAATATTCTGAAATATGGAATATTCCAAAATATGGAATTATTTTGGCATGACTGATATAATGAAATTTTTATTTTTGATGGGTCAATGTACAAAAACTTTGTCTAAGGCACAAATTATTAAAAATATTGTATATAATAACCTTGAGGGTGTGTGTATAAGGTGTATATGAAACATAAATGAATTTCATTTCTGTACACAAACTTTGCTTGAGCCACAAAATTATTGAAAATATTCTATAAAATTACCCGCAGGCTGTATGTATAAGGTGTATGTAACACATAAACACATTCTGTGTGCAGAGCCGGCCCTAGCCAATTTGGTGCCCTAGGAAAAATTTTGGCTGGTGCCCCCTACCCCTACACTCGTGTGTATATATATATATATATATATATATATACAGTCAGGTCCATAAATATTGGGACATTGACAGAATTTTCATATTTTGGCCTCTATTCACCACCACAATGGCTTTGAAATGAAACAAACAAGATGTGATTTAACTGCAGACTTTCAGATTTAATTAGAGGGTAATTACATCCAAATCAGGTGAACGGTGTAGGAGTTACAACGGTTTCTATATGTGCCTCCCACTTTTTAAGGGGCCAAAAGTAATGGGACAAACTAAACAATCCTAAATCTAACTTTCACTTTTTAATACTTTGTTGCAAATTCTTTACAGGCAATTACAGCCTGAAGTCTGGAATGCATAGACGTCACCAGACGCTGGGTTTCATCCCTGTTGATGCTCTGCCAGGCCTCTACTGCAAATGTCTTCAGTTCCTGCTTGTTCTTGGGGATTTTCCCTTCAGTTTTGTCTTCATCAAGTGAAATGCATGCTCAATTGGATTCAGGTCAGGGGATTGACTTGGCCATTGCATAACATTCCACTTTTTAGCCTTAAAAAACTCTTTGGTTGCTTTTGCAGTATGCTTCGGGTCATTGTCCATCTGCTCTGTGAAGCGCCGTCCAATGAGTTCTGAAGCATTTGACTGAATATGAGCATATAATATTGCCCTAAACACTTCAGAATTCATTCTGCTGCTGTTGTCAGCAGTCACATCATCAATAAATACAAGGGAACCAGTTCCATTGGCAGCCATACATGCCCACGCCATGACACTACCACCACCATGCTTCACTGATGAGGTGGTATGTTTTGGATCATGAGCAGTTCCTTTCCTTCTCTTCTCTTCCCATCACTCTGGTACAAGTTGATCTTTGTCTCATCTGTCCATAGGATGTTGTTCCAGAACTGTAATGGCTTTTTTAGATGTTGTTTAGCAAACTCTAATCTGGTCTTCCTGTTTTTGTGGCTCACCAATGGTTTGCATCTTGTGGTGAACCCTCTATATTCACTCTTGTGAACTCTTCTCTTCATTGTTGACTTTGACACATATACATCTACCTCCTGGAGAGTGTTCTTGATTTGGCCAACTGTCGTGAAGGGGTTTTTCTTCACCAGAGAAATAATTCTTTTGTCATCCACCACAGTTGTTTTCCATGGTCTTCCGGGTCTTTTGGTGTTGCTGAGCTCTCCGGTGCGATCTTTCTTTTTAAGAATGTTCCAAACAGTTGATTTGGCCACACCTAATGTTTTTGATATCTCTCTGATGGGTTTGTTTTGATTCCAGACTTCAGGCTGTAATTGCCTGTAAAGGATTTGCAACAAAGTATTAAAAAGTGAAAGTTAGATTTAGGATTGTTTAGTTTGTCCCATTACTTTTGGCCCCTTAAAAAGTGGGAGGCACTTTCAATATGTGCCTCCCACTTTTTAAGGGCCCAAAGTAATGGGACTATCAACTCAAAAGCTATTTCATGGACAGGTGTGGGCTATTCCCTCGTTATTTCATTATCAATTAAGCAGGTAAAAGGTCTGGAGTTGATTCTAGGTGTGACATTTGCATTTGGAATCAGTTGCTGTCGACTCTCAATTGAGATCCAAAGAGCTGTCACTATCAGTGAAGCAAGCCATCATTAGGCTGAAAAATCAAAACAAACCCATCAGAGAGATATCAAAAACATTAGGTGTGGCCAAATCAACTGTTTGGAACATTCTTAAAAAGAAAGATCGCACCGGAGAGCTCAGCAACAACAAAAGACCCGGAAGACCATGGAAAACAACTGTGGTGGATGACAAAAGAATTATTTCTCTGGTGAAGAAAAACCCCTTCACGACAGTTGGCCAAATCAAGAACACTCTCCAGGAGGTAGATGTATATGTGTCAAAGTCAACAATGAAGAGAAGAGTTCACAAGAGTGAATATAGAGGGTTCACCACAAGATGCAAACCATTGGTGAGCCACAAAAACAGGAAGACCAGATTAGAGTTTGCTAAACAACATCTAAAAAAGCCATTACAGTTCTGGAACAACATCCTATGGACAGATGAGACAAAGATCAACTTGTACCAGAGTGATGGGAAGAGAAGAGAAGGAAAGGAACTGCTCATGATCCAAAACATACCACCTCATCAGTGAAGCATGGTG
Organism: Taudactylus pleione; assembly: GCA_031769625.1. NCBI lineage: Eukaryota > Metazoa > Chordata > Amphibia > Anura > Myobatrachidae > Taudactylus > Taudactylus pleione. The sequence continues at coordinate 9,064,030 of JAUIMM010001030.1, read as the reverse complement.
GTGGTAGTGTCATGGCGTGGGCATGTATGGCTGCCAATGGAACTGGTTCCCTTGTATTTATTGATGATGTGACTGCTGACAAAAGCAGCAGAATGAATTCTGAAGTGTTTAGGGCAATATTATATGCTCATATTCAGTCAAATGCTTCAGAACTCATTGGACGGCGCTTCACAGAGCAGATGGACAATGACCCGAAGCATACTGCAAAAGCAACCAAAGAGTTTTTTAAGGCTAAAAAGTGGAATGTTATGCAATGGCCAAGTCAATCCCCTGACCTGAATCCAATTGAGCATGCATTTCACTTGATGAAGACAAAACTGAAGGGAAAATCCCCAAGAACAAGCAGGAACTGAAGACATTTGCAGTAGAGGCCTGGCAGAGCATCACCAGGGATGTAACCCAGCGTCTGGTGATGTCTATGCGTTCCAGACTTCAGGCTGTAATTGCCTGCAAAGGATTTGCAACAAAGTATTAAAAAGTGAATGTTAGATTTAGGATTGTTTAGTTTGTCCCATTACTTTTGGCCCCTTAAAAAGTGGAAGGCACATATAGAAACAGTTGTAATTCCTACACCGTTCACCTGATTTGGATGTAATTACCCTCAAATTAAATCTGAAAGTCTGCAGTTAAATCACATCTTGTTTGTTTCATTTCAAAGCCATTGTGGTGGTGAATAGAGGCCAAAATCTGAAATTTCTGTCAATGTCCCAATATTTATGGACCTGACTGTATATCATACAGACATAAGCAAGCACTCCTCCCCACACACACATATATATCATACAGACATAAGCAAGCACTCCCCCCTCCACACACATATATACACAGGACTATTTTTCAGCAGAAACAAGCAGGAACTCATTCCTGAACCTCTCATTAACAATGATGTAATGTGTTGGGCCAAAATGTATTTTCCATAAGATAAGTTTTATTTAAAGTCACTTTTGAGTGCCTTCTTTTCTAAATACTAGTACATATAATAGTTGCGAAGAAAATGGTATTCAGTCAACTTCAATGCAAAAAAAATGTTATGTTGGTCAACTGTTTGCGGGGTAACTACCCCTTCATCATGACCACGAGCATAACAGTACAAAGATAAAATGTGCACTTACCCTATACAAATACCACACCATATGACGCCTGTTACCGCTCCTCTCTGTCCACTCGATCACCACCCACCGGAACAGCCCTCTACTGGATCCGCGGCCCCCGTCACCATAAATACTACAGGCGTGCGTTCCTTTGGCTGGCTGCCAATGTTCCATCATTGTTAAGCAAGGAACAAGTATCCGGGGTACGAAAACTTACCTTTTTTTGCATTGAAGCTGACTCTGAGTGCCATTTTCTTCTCTACCATTATTAATCTGATTCAAATGGGCACCAGAGCACATTGCACCTGTTGATCTGAGTGCCGGCAGATTGTGGCTGACTCTACTAGTGCATATTATACATATATACACAGCAAATAAAGCAAAAATGGCGGCACTCAGAGACTGGTAAAAAAAAAGTTGTATTATAGTGTCACATAACGTTCCAATGTGTCGAAGCCCGAAGCCTCTTTATCAAGGTGTGAAGGGGCTTCGGGCTCTGAAACATTGGAGTTTTATGTGACACTATAATAGAGCTTTTTTTTTATCAGTCTCTGAGTGCCGCCATTTTTGCTTTTGAAATCTACTACGTCATGGAGGGCACCAGAGCAAGCTTGCCAGTGTTAGTGGAGTGCCGGACCACTTGTACTGATTATATATATATATATTCACATATACATGACGATTGGGATGGCACTCCCATGCAAATATAGAACAGTCCTGGGTGCCGTCCGTGGAAAGACAGAACTTCCCCAATATAGTCACCGTGTCGGCAGGACTTCAGTATAATAGACCACATCAGGCATGTGTAATATCAACATTTCGATGCTTTAATGCATCGTTTTCAAGATACAATGCATTAAAGCATTGAAACGTTGATATTATACCTACCTGGTGTAATCTATTATACTGGAGTGCCGCCGACATGGTGATATATATATATATATATATATATATATATAAAAATTGTTTTTCGATAGTTCCACCCCCCAGTAGCTCCACCCAAAGTTCCTGAACCTAATTTTCCATAAAAATGGCCCTGTATATACATATATCATACAGCCAAGCACTCCCCTCCCACCCCCGCACATATATATATAAATCATACACACATAAGCACCCCCCACACACACATAGGAACATTTACCATACAAACACTCCCCCCGCACACATTATATATCATACACACATAAGCAAGCATATATACATACACTGTATCATACACACATAATAAAGCATATATACACATACCTCCCTACATTTGCTGGGAGGGAGTCCGTACCTGCGCGCGCGCCCAAAAGGGGGCATGGCCTAATCGTTAAGGGGGGAGGTCAGATGACATGCCCCCGTTTACATCACTAATGGGGCGTGCCCAGCATCTCCGAGATGCTGGGCAGCCCCCGGGCTTCCCCCCGTACTCTCAATAGATGGTGTGCGCATGGGCACAGCGTCTATTCTGCCTCTGCATACACGCTGCTCTGCATAGCAGAGCAGTGTGTATGCTTCCCCCAACTTCCCCCCCCACTGCGGGACACTGCGGCCCACGGACGGGACAGCGGGACAGTCCCAGAAAAACAGGACTGTCCCGCTAAATGCGGGACAGTTGGGAGGTATGTATACATATATCATAAACACATAAGGAAGCACTGCCCTCCCCCCATACATAAATATCTAACGATACTGCCTTTGAACCTTATAAATACCCCTGCCTATACCTTCTAATATCCTTCCTATAAACCTCTAAGGATGACACTATTTTGAGTACGCAGTCATACAGTAAATAAAGACTCCAGACCTAGAACCTGTGGTTCCAAAGCACAAAGTATTATTCAAGTAAAAAGTACAGCAGTTACACGCTATGATCCTCATATAATCTTAGCGCAAAGAAATGATACAGACCCAAGTACAGTTATGCATACGCAGCGCTCTCTGGTCCGGATGTAGGCATCAGCAAGAAAGCCCTCGTCAATCAGCATTCAGCACGAAGACTAGGAACCCAGGGTCAGAGCACACATATTTATACCCCCCAGGAATAAACAACACAATAGAGAAGTTTATTGCTAATACCATTGGTCCTAAAGGAGAGGGCATATGTTACAAGGCATTTAACAGGTTGGTTCAAATAGACACAGTCCAGCCTCTAACAACTGGTGGTCTCTGGTTTCCCGCCTCATGCAAACAGTTGTTCATATAATGTACATTTTGTTGCTTGAAGTCTCTGCGGTCCATAAGTTGAGAATGCATGTTGAAATCTCTCCATCGATATTACCGGAATACTGTTGAGAGAGTACGCATCAGTACAATACCAAACATGGCTTACTTATCAAATATAAAACCTTAGTTACGAAATAATCTTTATTTCTTAACAATTATAATAAATGTGCATACTTGAATCTTATACCTTAAAGCTTATGGAACCTTGTATGTGAATATGTAATGTGTGAGTATGTGGGATTTGATGTAAAGATGCTAGTTAACTTGGGGCAGATGCGTGTGCATGAAGCTAATATCTGGCGTTTTCATACAGAATCTTATGCATTCGCTAATATGCGACTAGTTAACAGCGCTATTGTGCATATTAATGTGTGTATGAGAAATGGTGTAAGATGCAATCGCATGATGCTAATAGTAATATCGCCACATGTACTAAAGTGTGAGTTTATCTAAAATGGCGTTTAGGTGGCCATTCGCAAAATGGCGTCTTGCGATCTCATTTCCAAGATGGCGTCTTACGGCCAGTTGCAAGATGGCGTCGCTGCGAATCAATTTTAAACTGATCTTGTCTCAGCCAATTGTCCAGCTTTGACAGCCCACTCTTTGATAGCGAACAACATGCTATCACAATCTGATTTTTAAAATATAATTTAGGCTTACATTTATATACTATTTACTGTTATTATGGGATGGCACAAGGTGATTCTTAATCCATCAATAATGTGTCTCTGAGTGGGGACATAAAACTACTATTATACACACACCGCGGATCTTGGAAGATCATGTGAAAGGTGTGGGGATACACCAGTCCTATAAAGGCAGTCTTGAAGGTGAAATTTGAGACTTTACATTATCTGAAGTGTTTTAAAATAACATTTCAATAATACATTCTATGCAGGTCTAAATATAATACATTAAATGATGGTATTTCCTGGTTCAGGGTTGTAATGCAGTTCTGTATTTACCTCGGTATTCATACTGACCACCATCATAATTTCGTTCTTTCGTTTTACTCTATTTTTACATTTCACAATAGGAACACACTGGACACATATACCAATTATTATGATGACAGTCAGTATAAGGATTAAGAATTTGCCTATGTTGGTGATCACTTCCTGGACCCATTCCCCTAGACCTGAGAACCATTTCACTGGGTTCAGCCATGAAACCCATCCTTCTATCTTCTCCCCTACTTCAGCCACTGAAGCATTATGGTTCTTCCGAAATTCCCATTTTAGCTGCAGAATATCATCCACCTTTCGGTCTATCAGCTCCTTGGGGTTGCTGGTATCATTGGTGACATAGGTGCAACATTTTACCAAATTGGGTGGCCAACATTATGCAATACCCTCCAGTAACAGCAGTTAAATAATTTAACAGTAGCCTGTGTTGCACCAGTTCTTTCTTGTACGCTTGCAATTCTCTCCCTGTATACCTGAATGTGTCATCGTACATCTCGGTGATATTATCTATCAATTTAGCAAGTTCCTGAATATATCTAAAGTTTAATGTACCCCGAGCGATCCTGGTGGGATCCAATGCGACTAAAACTTGAAAGCCAGTTTTCTCACTAATTAACTGAGTGGCTTTGTGCACGTCACCAAGTATCATATTTCGTTTGCCTCTGTGTTCATATTGTGTGTGAAGATATGGTGACGGTGTGTTTTTATGTATACCAAGCATTTCAACATGTGTGAGGGTCGTAACTTCTGGGACTACTCTTCCCAGGTAACACAAACCTTCAGAACTCAGGGAGAGCCACTTATACGCTTTTCTTCCACATATAAAATATACATTATCAGGGAGAACATAAGGAATGGTATGCATCATTATCATTAAGCACATTTCCCTTGCAAACATTCCTATTTCTGGGTCTTCCATCTGGTACATGCAAGTTTCTGGCTGTATTATTTTAGCACAATAACCATCTGGCACCTTACCAATAATTTCTTTGGTGGAACTCAATGCATACCGGTACCTAAAATGTCTCCCACTAGCTTTAATTGAGCGTAACAGATCATGGTTTATGGACTCATTATCAGCTTTTTGTGAGAAAGTCATCGTCTGATTATTCCCTGTCACTTCCCAACTCCCGGGTTTATTGGGGTTGGTTATGTTTAAACACAAAAGTGATCTATCTACTTGGAATTGATAGAGTTTGAAATGAGGTGTTTGGATGAGAGAGTATCCGGAATAACAGCTCTCTTAACAATAACAGTACTAAGATTGGTCAGACACTCCCCTGATTGGCATTGCACTCCTTTTGGCTCCACTCCATCAGCACTGCCATCAACTCCCCTCTCCACAATCGGTCCCCCTTCACAGAAACCGGACATTCCTGAACCGACCAGGATGGAGAACACTCTGAAAGAGAATATGAAAATGAACACAGCAGGCCCGTCCATTGCCACAACAAGACCTGCAGATTTCTTTTAGTTCAGGTATCTCACTACGTCCTTCTCAATCCTCCCGGAACAAGCTCGCGAGTGACAGGTTCACGCTATCAGCCTTGTCTCTGACTGGACCCAGGTATCTCTCTCAGCCACCTTCAAAGATGTAGTACTTGTCAGCAGCACCTGGTACGGACTTTCCCACCGATCAGTCAAACAACCTGAACGCAAGAAATTTCTGATCATAACATATTCTCCTGGTTCAACATCATGACAGTTAGTTTCAGACATATCATTGGACAACAATTTCAGTTTCTGCTGCTGCTGTTTTAACTGCTTACTCATTGATATGATACTTTACAGTTACCTCGTTGTTACCTTTCAAGTCTTCCTGTGGACTTATAATCAAATGAGGTTGTCTACCGAACAGTATTTCAAAGGGAGACAGATTTAGAGGGGGTCTGGGAGTGGTCCTTATACTATGCAGGACCAACGGTAATGCTTCTGGCCAACCTAGTCCAGTCTCTGCCATGATTTTACTTAACTTATTTTTAATAGTCCCGTTCATCCTCTCTACCTTGGCACTGGCTTGCGGTCGGTAGGGGGTGTGAAGTTGACTATTAATACCCATCAGCTTACACATATTTTGAAAAACATTACCTGTGAAATGAGTACCCCTGTCACTCTCGATGACTTTAGGGATACCGTATCTGCATACAAATTCCTGAACTATTTTCTTGGCAGTAAACGCAGCAGTATTAGTGGCCGCTGGGTAGGCCTCAACCCAGTTAGAAAATACATCGGTGCACTAATACATACTTAAGATTCCTGCAGGGTGGTAATTGAATTAAATCAATTTGTATCACCTGGAAAGGTCCATCAGTCGGTGGAATGTGGTACGGTTCGGTAGGGATCGCTTTCCCTATGTTCTTCCTCAAGCAGGTCAGATAGGACATTGTTATCTTTTCTGCTTGTGAAGAAAAACCTGGTGCGCACCAGTATGCTCTCACCAACTTGCACATACCTTGCTTTCGCAGATGAGTCACACCGTGTGCTGCCTCAGCCAGGCTGGGGTAATATGCCTTGGGGGCTACTGGCTTACCTTGTCTGTCCCTCCAGAGCCCGGAGGACTCTTGCCCACATCCCTTGGACTTCCAAATGGACTTTTCCTGAATTGAACACAAATTTTGCATCTCAATTAATTTCAGCATATCAATTGTTTGGAAAGACATAATTTTTTCAGTGGGAGAAAACATTTTTAACCCTGCTGCCCATTTTGCAGCTTCATCGGCTCTGTTGTTGCCCAGTGACACCGGGTCATCCTCATATGTATGGGCTTTACACTTGATTACTGCCACCGTTTTGGGCAGTTGGATTGCTTATAAAATATGTTTTATGTTTCGGGAATGTGCAACTGGTGTGCCTGCTGCTGTCATAAAATTTCTCAGATGCCATAGAGCCCCAGAATCGTGCACCACCCCGAACGCGTACCTCGAGTCAGTGTAAATGTTAGCAGATTTGCCTGCTGCCAGTTTACACGCTCTAGTTAGTGCTACTAACTCTGCCACCTGGGCTGAGTGAGGAGGACCAAGAGGTTTGGCTTCTATGATGTCTGTGTCATTTACAACAGCGTAACCTGTACATAATTCACCTGTGTCTGTTTGTCTATGGCAACTCCCATCCGTGTAAAAAGTCACATCTACATTCTCTAAAGGTGTGTCGTGTATGTCAGGTCTAACAGTAAAGGTCTGATTCAGATATTCCATACAATCGTGTGTATCATTATGTCCACTAAACTCACCCTCTGCCAGCAACTCGCCTCCTTCCACCCTTTCTACATCATGTTGTACATATGATAAATACGTTGCTGGGTTCAGCGTGCTGCAACGTTTAACAGTGATGTTTGCAGGTGCGATTAGAGCTAGTTCCCATTTGGTAAACCTAGTCGAAGAGACGTGTCTGGTTTGAGCAGAGTTCAGCAGAGCAGATACATAATGGGGAGTGTTTACAATCATATCATGACCCAATACTACGTCCTCACTTTTACTCACCAATAAAGATTAGCTCCTACACTTCTCAAACAGGTGGGGAGTGATCTCGCCACAGTGTCCAATTGGGCACTGTAGTATGCTACGGGCCTACTGGCATCACCATGTTTTTGTGTAAGGACACCTGCAGCACAACCATCAGCTTCCATACAATACAAATCAAAAGGTTTTTCATAATCAGGTATTCCCAATGCAGGTGCTTTGGTCAGACTATCCTTAAGATTAAGGAAAGCCTGCTCTGATTCCTCTGTGTGTATGACACGATCGGGCTTTGAGGAAGAGATTAAGTCCTGTAAAGGCAAGGCCAAAATAGAAAAACCTGGGATCCACATTCTACAGTATCCACACATTCCCAAGAAGGTAAGAATATGCTGTTAATTCTGCGGCAGTGTCATGTTCTATAAGGCCTGGATTCTATCATTTGTGAGATGTCTTAACCCCTGGGTTAGGCAGTGTCCCAAATATTTTACTCTGGATTGGAACAGCTGTAGTTTGTCCTTAGCCACCTTGTGTCCTGTATGTGAGAGATGAAGCAACAAAAGTTTAGTATCATTCAAACATGACATAAACAAATCAGAACACAGCAATAAATCGTCCACATATTGAATTAGAACAGATCTATTTGCAGGTTGAAAAGATTGTAAACAGTCGTGCAATGCCTGGGAAAAGATACTGGGGCTGTCTATGAAACCTTGGGGCAACCGTGTCCATGTATATTGCACACCTCTGTATGTAAATGCGAATAGATACTGACAGTCAGGGTGTAGAAGCTCAGAGAAGAAAGCAGAAGAGAGGTCAATTACAGTGAAATGGGTTGCGTTTGGAGGGATCTGCATAAGAATGACAGCTGTATTTGGCACTACGGGGAATTGGCTCTCTACTACCTTATTAACACCTCTAAGGTCCTGTACCAGCCTGTAACCCCTCCCACCACTCTTCTTCACCGGAAAGATGGGACTGTTGGCTACACTAGCTGTACGAACTAAAATTCCCTGTTGCAATAATCGCTCAATTATTGGAAAAACCCCTAATACTGCCTCCTGTTTTAGTGGGTACTGGGGAATTTTTGGAACTTGCCTACCACCTTTTAAATTAACCATTACAGGGCTTACGTTTGCCATTAATCCAGTGTTCTGTCCATCCTTAGTCCAATGGAAATCTGGAATTTGAGACAACATTTGATCTACCTGAGATGGATTTTCATTTAAACTGGTAGAGTGATACATTATCCTTTGGGGAGTGTCCAACATATCCCGCACCTCATGCGCAACTCTCTCTGGGATATCTAGAAATACACCAGCAGGGGTGCAATATATGACACATCCCATGTTACATAACAAATCTCTACCCAGCAGGTTAGTAGGAGCCGCAGCAGCCAGAAGGAAAGAATGCCTGGTATGCACCGGCCCAATAGTAACCTCTGTGGACTTTGTTAAAGGATAATGTTGCACTTTACCTGTTACACCCATTGTTGGTACTGTCTCGTTGGTCACCTGTAAATTAACGGGAGATTTTATCACTGACCTGGTCGCCCCTGTGTCTACAAGAAAAGGATATTCAGTACCAGCTACATCAACCATCATGACCGGTTCTTCCCTAGTACTTCCCGTTAACCTGACTATCTGTAGACTACAGGTATGACCTGACCCCTAGCGTTGGCTACCATTCTCCAATAAAGCATTAACGGCCACAATTGGAGCTGGTGCTTGCTGGATATTTGCTGGTCTCTGTGCATATCCCTTATGGGGATATCCAGGTACTCTCTGGTTTGAGGGTCCTACCCTTTTACTCTGTAGGTTCTACTTAAATGTCCTGGCTGGTTACAATTAAAACATATTCGTGGATAGGATGAAGACACAGGTTGTTGTGAGGTTTGAGCAGGGGGAAAAGGTGGTGGATATGGGTAGGGATATGGAGGATAAGGGTATTGTGGGGGATATGAAGTTTGTGAGTAGTGTACCAATGCTACCTTGCTGCATGTGCACGCCATTTTGCGGCTCGCCCGTATTGCAATTCAGTGTCGCGGATGTATTGTCTGGCAATGCGCTCGCACGCTAGTTTGCATCGCTTGCGCATTTTTAAGCCACGCATCCTCTTTAAACATTCATAATATTTGACCTTTTTCTCTCAGGAGCGCATCAGACTGATGTGATCCCGGACATTATCTAATACATCTTTATCAAAACTACCAATTCTGGGAAACGGTCTAACACTCTTCATCATCATTTTAAACCATACATCACAATACCTTACTGCATAAGTACCGTACTTAGTATGCATAATATGACGGGCCGATCCAAACGGCGCTTCCATTAGCAGCACATCATTGTCTAACATCTCTATTGTTTGCATGGCTCCCATTCTGAGACAACTCCTACTTTTTTCAATAAAGAATGAAAAATGGTGAAAGACAGTCAAGATACTTTCACTTACCTGCGGACGATTTAAACGGCAGCGCCCACACACCTGTGAAGATTTGAAGAAGGCTTCTCCACACACCCGGATAAGATTTAAGAAGGCAACTTCCACACCTATGGAAGTTTAAGTCGGCTACTTCCACGCACCTCTCTACAACAAAGACAACATGTACACCTGCTACTGTGTATAGAACAGTAAGCTGCTTACCGAGCGGCTAGCACTTAGCCCTTAAAGGTCATACGGTACCTCTAACTTTAGGGAACAAGTTACCCCTACCAACAAATACTCACTGTTACACACTTTTTTTCCTGCGCAGAAAAATACACGTTAACCCAGATATTGACAACAATTGAAAAGAATGTAAACCTCAACGGCTTTGTTTAAACATGTGGCAGCACAACCAGAAGTACGTATACGCTATTGTGCAACCAGTCGCATGCACAATAATGTGACTACCACACAACCGTATGACAACCTTTAGCTGCGTACACAAAAGTGCGTCTTTACTGTGCGCAAAACGACGACTCAGCTGCGTGTTCAATACTGCGGCACCCCTTTAAATGTTAGGTTCTATCAACACAGGAAAACAAACTTTTTCCTCTCTTGTCCCTGGATTCTAGTCAGTGTCCCTGGCTCACACGAAAATGGGTAGCGATCTCTCAGCACCGAGCGGTTGCAGGTAAGCCCTGCATGTGGCCACTCCCTTTGGTGAGAAATCGATAACCGTAAGTGCCGTGTGAGTCGGTAAGTGACTTCACTACAAGCCCCCAACTAAAGATACTGCCTTTGAACCTTATAAATACCCCTGCCTATAGCTTCTAATATCCTTCCTATAAACCTCTAAGGATGACGCTATTTTGCGTATGCAGTCATACAGTAAATAAAGACTCCAGACCTAGAACCTGTGGTTCCAAAGCACAAAGTATTATTCAAGTAAAAATTACAGCAGTTACACGCTATGATCCTCATATAATCTTAGCGCAAAGAAATTATACAGACCCAAGTACAGTTATACATACGCAGCGCTCTCTGGTCCAGATGTAGGCATCAGCAAGAAACCCCTCGTCAATCAGCATTCAGCACGAAGACTAGGAACCCAGGGTCAGAGCACACATATTTACCCCCCCCCAGGAATAAACGACACAATAGAGAAGTTTGTTGCTAATACCAATTATAATAAATGTGCATACTTGAATCTTATACCTTAAAGCTTATGGAACCTTGTATGTGAATATGTAATGTGTGAGTATGTGGGGTTTGATGTAAAGACGCTAGTTAACTTGTGGCAGATGCATGTGCATGAAGCTAATATTTGGCGTTTTCATACAGAATCTTATGCATTCGCTAATATGTGACTAGTTAACAGCGCTATTGTGCATATTAATGTGTGTATGAGAAATGGTGTAATATGCAATCGCATGATGCTAATAGTAATATCGCCACATGTACTAAAGTGTGAGTTTATCTAAAATGGCGTTTAGGCGGCCATTCGCAAAATGGCGTCTTGCGATCTCATTTCCAAGATGGTGTCTTACGGCCAGTCGCAAGATGGTGTCGCTGCGATCCAATTTTAAACTGATCTTGTCTCAGCCAATTATCCAGCTTTGACATATCATAAATACATAAGCAAGCATATATACATATATCATACACACATAAGCAAGCACTCCTCTCTTCCCCCACACACACATATATCATACACTCCAGCCACTTACCTGGTATCTGATGGTAATGTAGGCAGGTAGCCATGGCTACAGAGAGGAGGAGTGAATAGGAGGAGACATGGGTACTGGTAGGAGTCGGGAGATGACAGAGTGGGATAGAGAAGGGAGCAGGAGAGAAGGGGCCAGATTGTAAAAGAGCTAAGGTCATTGGTGGCTGGTCCCAAGGGAGGGGCCAGCCACTGTAAAGCCCGGACAGCATCAGCTTTGCATGAGTGTGTATTTATAACTGCAAAATGTAGATCAGGCAGGGAACTGCTGTGTGTGCTCAGATCTAGACAGCTTCGCCCCCAAACGCTGCATCCATGGCCACACACTAGGAGCAGCCGGGAGTTTACTATACATGTATTCTGGCTGCATTCTTTGCGCAGCAGTGCAAGTGTAGCGCTCCTGCGGCCCGCAGATGGCAACAACTTACCTGCCCGGGGGGCAGATGGCACCCTGCCACCCGGCCCAGCCCGCCACTGCGTCTTAGTCACATCACATTGCAACTAAGACGCATTTATAGGTGAAAAGGAGCAAAAACGACGCATGGAACAAGCAGTATTGCAAGGGACCTGGTGCTTTGAAAGGGACGGTTTGGCGTGACTGCAGCAACAATGTATGAGGACACATCTGTATACCTTGACTCCGTAATTGGACAAATAACGCTTATCTCTTTTATTCTTGTATGTTTGATATTAACTTTGGTCTTTTTAATCATTTTTTTTTACAATTAAATTTGAACATTTATAAGACTGCTGGGCATGAATCCTGGGACGAACTGTTCCGAAATGACCCATGTTGATATACATCACTAACAGTTATTTTGAATATATATTCTTGATTGGTTAAAACATTCCACCCAGGTAGAGTATCAGTAGTAAGGTGGCAGCTTCCCTTTAAAACACGCCTCTTTCACAGACACAGCAGGTATTTGTCCACACCACACCTCTATCACCCCGGTGTTCAAATCCCCGCTGTGGGTTCCGAGTTCCTATCAGGGAGTACACAATAGCAACACGAGGCCATGATCCATCAACTTCATCAGAGGTATGTTTATATCACGCAGAAACTGCTGTTTGTGCATGATATACAGACTGAAGGACTTTATAAATAGGCCATTTAAAGTGATAGCAACAATTTTCCTGCGCTCAAGTTGTGATTAGTGGAGATATATATATATATATATTTATATTTACAAGACCTGGCCCCAAGACCAATACTGAGGCATATACAGTATAAACTTAAATAATACAATTGTATTTATATATGGATCACTTAAATATTATATGTATTGATACTGTATTTAAACACTGCTATAATGTATTGAGATACACATATGATTTAAATATATGTGATAGATTTTATAGCAATAAATATATATTCTGATTTCAGTGATTTTAAATAGCAAATAAATAATGCAGAGTAAGTAATCATTAGAACAGCAATATATATATGTTTTCTTCGGAGACAAAGTAGCCCTTCCAAAACTTTGTGTGTGGGGGTTGAGTTTGTCTGGGACTTAGCTTTACTAGAAGTAACCACACTGTCACTGCTGTACATGTGCTATGGGGCCTAGTTATCAAACTGCAGTTTTCTGAGGATTTGCAAATGAATTATAACCTAAATGTATTAAGATGTTACCGCAGTTGATAAATGCTGCATGTCCCTCTATTTTCATTTGTAAATGCAGTCTCCATAGGCATCTATGGGTTCTTTGAACTGGCCATAATTCATGAAGCTTGCCTCCCAATAGCTACAGCCGTCTTTTGATAGCATTAGCCATTGTAGCCTATAGCCCAGCAGATCCCTCTTTGGTAATAGGCGCTTGCACATGTTCATTATCACCAGCAGATCTGAGCCAGGAAGTACATTGAGAAAGACCTATAAGGTCGAAACGCGACGGTGTGTGCTGCCTTTTGGATTTATTTTATGTTTTTGGTGGACCATCTGTCATCCAGCTGTAGCAGGTACTTATTGTATCACTCATCCGGAGAGTTGATTCTATATATGTAACATCTGTACATCTGCTTTTGTCTGGACTCAGTAGCCTGCTTTTTGGGCTAGTAAAAGTTTTGGATTTTTAACTATTTATTCGGGTGGACATCTATTCTTCCTCAAGCAAAGTACAGAGGATATGCGGGCTCCCACTAAAGATACCTAGATAAGAGTACAACACTTGAAATACACGTGAGTACGGTACGCATGGAAATCAAAGATACCTAGATATACCTTTACACCTTCACTGCAAAGTGAGTGGGGTACGTCCCCTATAATCTATTGATATCGTTGGTGGGAGATTTGAAGAGAGAGCTTAAATATTATATATTTATATACATAAAGACTGTTCATCAATTCGAAGAACCTTTTCATGAACTTATTGTGGGGGATATGTAGATTGATCTCAACCACTTGATTGCATATACAGATATACCCATTGAGCATTTTTTTGTGTGTTTGTTTTCTCTTTTATGTTTACCACTATGGAGGGAATTTGACACATTTTCAGAGGGGTGCTTCCTTTGACACGTGTCAGACAGCCTGCTGGTGGGCTCCACAGTGCGCACTCTGGACACCTGCACCACGGACGATCATGCAGAAGGGAGACAATATTGGTAGGTACTTTCTTCCTTCTACTTTTTCCTGCTCTCTCATTATAGCCAGCTGCCTGGATTCCCTGCGCTGCTGTACGGCAACAGGGATACTGGTGAGACTGGGCTGTAACAGCAGAAGCAGCTTTCTAATTTCTGGTGCCAGTTCCTGGGACTCTCATTCCCTGTCCTCTAATATCTAAGACAGGCAACAGCAGATCCTGGGCATATAAGCACACCACTCTATACCTGTATCTATATCAGGAAAATATTTAGTACCATATGTACTCTCCCAGATCGGAATAGAGGGACGCCTCTAATAACCTCCATATTATATATATAGGTGGTATCCGTGGTGTTCAGCATTTTAATATTGTGGTATCATTATACCTTTTGCATGTTGTATGTATTTGTTTATTATTTCGCCTTTAGTTTTGTATTTGTATGTCAAATGTGATACATGTTTTTTATATTTATATGTTATTTGTATATCTAAATATACAGGTGGATCCACTCAACCTTAGAATATCCTACCCTAGATAACAGTACATTACACCTTTATTAACTAATATCACATTAGAAGGCTGTGGTGGGCTCATCCTATGTATTATTTTTTCACTGGTTCCGGTGGATTACTGAGGGACTACTTTCACTAGACATACCATATGAATGTTTCCTGTGATCATTGAAATATTGCATCTTAATATGTGTACTAGGTAGGGTGGTACGTTGATGAATTATCTATTCCAATTGTCCATATATTTATAACTATACCCCCAGCACCATATGCATGGTTTCTGTGATTAGTGAAGTATCGCATGTGTACTATTTAGGGTGGCATTTCGATGAATTGTCGATTTCAATTGTGTATATCATTAGCAAATATTTATAACTATACTTCCAGTACTGTCAAATAGACCTGGATATAGTGGATCACTGTTAATAGATATAGTGTATCATACACTATTAATGTTCTTATTTGTCTATACTGTCTTTGTATAATAAGTTGATTTCGAGTGTCTATGTTTCATTTTAAGAATTTAATAAACTTTAGTTTTAATATCAACATCAATACATCTATTTCAGATATATTAAATGGGTAAATATATGGTGGTCTGTCTGCTAATTGAGACATTTATGTAAATTTCACATATGATCATGATCTCACTTAGATGTAATCAGTTTGTCCTATTTCTCCAATACTAATTTTGTAGCCATCAATACAGCACAGGAGTGTGCCCTGATAGGAGTCTTTTCTTTTTTTTTCTCTCCTCTTCTAAACGTTTTCAGAGGGAGCCAGGACCCAAAGATCTAATGTCTATCCAGAGGACCTAAGTGGTACATATAACTTTTGTCTAATTTCCATGTCAATTTGTTCATCTTGTTATATTGTGCAGCGCTCCCCTCCGGGTTCCATTTTTTTATATTTACTGTGTTTTTGGGTGTTGGGTGACACTCAGGGACCTGTTGAAGGGTGCTGTTAGAGGTTTGCGCAGTGGAGGTATCTAGAGCCATTGTATTCAGGAAGTACATTGATTGCATGTATTCAAATGCTTTATCAATTGGATATTTCACAGGCCTGCTCTTATATGAGCCAGTGTCCCTACATTATTTCCTTAATACATTGCCCTGAAAATTAATTTTGTATAGCTGCGATATGTGATAAGAAGAATTTGTACTTATTGTGGCTTTTTTGTGGATCCTGATAAATACACTACTAAAGGAGGAATTCAATTAGCCTCTGTAATTTACCATACTTATTGATCCCACAGGGCTATTTAATTACCCCCGAAGGCAGCTGGCAAGCTGCACTTATCGGAGATTTTTTTTCGGAGTTTGATTAGACCTGAAAAGAAATTCCCAATGACTAGCCAGTTAACGGGTGCAGTGGAGCACTTAATAAATAGATCTGTGAACTATCACGGATTCTATGTGTTAACACATGTTAATGCCCATTAATAAGTTAAGTTAATGGACATTAACAAGCCGCTCAAGTGAAAAAGGGACTCTAATTGAATAGCCCCGGGGATAAAGCCCAAGGCTATCACCCTTCTTCACCCCCGTTATCTTAACAGGGCTAATTGAATGCGGCCCTAAGTATTAAACAAAACAATACAAAAGCATTACTCCATATCTTCATTCCCCCAAAAGAGATGTCTTCTGAGGAAGCCGCTGAGCTGGAGTGGAGAAACGCACTGAGACCTCGTCCCTATTTGTTTTCATGGCAACTGGTATTCAGTGTGACTGCAGTACTCTAAAAATCCCGGACTGTCTATTAGGAAAGTGGTGAGACCAAACTGCTGAATAAGGGCCTGATTCAGACCCGCTCGCAAGTGCTATGCGCTCGCAAGCAGGTCGATTGTTAGGCAGTGCACATGCGCGAGCCCTGGAGCGAGCGCAAAAAGCACTTGCTCCGGCGCTCGCATTAAGAAGGGGCGGCTGTCGATGTTGACCGACAGCTCGCCCCGTTTGGAAGGCGGGGCGGGGGGTTGGCTGGGCAAACGGAGGCGTTCTTGCAGGAATGCCTCCCGTTTGTGGGCGGCCCTACTGACATCACTCGTGATGTCAGTAGGTGGACTTCCTGCAATATTAGGGCAGGAAGTCCACTGGGGCTTGCGGCAACGAGACCCTACCGCAAGGGTCTCGTCGCAAGCCCGATGGTCGCGATGGTCTTGACCATCATGACCATCACCTGGCCGCTCGCATAAGCTGTGGGTGGTAACCCACAGCTATGCGAGCGGCCAGGAGGCCGCAACTAAAAAAACAAGCGGCTGCCCTGATTCAGAGCGAGCACTCGCTTTTTTGCGAGTGCCTCTGAGTCAGGTCCTAAGTTCCTTATTAGACACTTTAATCCTACATACTATAAGAAGTCTGGACAGTGGAAAATAAAATAACATTTTTGTGGTGATCAAATAAAGGGGGATAGAGTACACTCCCACAATCTATTTGCTACACTCTACCCTGATGTGAACTGCAATTATTGTTTATGAATCGCTAACTACTAATTACAGTATGACTTACATAAGAGGAAAAAAGTGGATGAGTAATACCCCTTTTACACCAGAGCAAAAACCTGGGTTTTTGCTAGGTCTACCCGGGTCGCAGCTCAGTGTAAAAGGGTCACTGAAAAACAACCCAGGTCAAGTGACCTGACAATCCAAACCAGGTAGCTACCAGGGTTGGACCCAGGATGGACATGGGTAATGGAGCAGTGTAAATGGCGCAACCTGGGTTATCCGACTTGGGTCATGCCTAAAATGAGCTGATTGGTGGTTGTGGAGCAGTCACCTCCTGTTTTTTATGACCTCACAAGTTTAGCAGGGCAGACCCAGGTTCAGTGTGAACGGGGCTCACCTGAAAATAACCCTGATCGATGGTGCTGTGTAAACGGTGTCCGACTTGGGTCTGACCTTGGTTGGAACCATGGCCTTCATTCTACGACCGCACGGCCGCCTCGATGTTTGTGAAGTGCGCATGCGCACGAGGGAGCCGGCTCCTTCGTGCGCATGCGCGAGACCCGCTACGACCGACAATGCCGGTCGTAGCAGGTCTCTTTCCAAAGGGGGTGAGCTGTCGATGTTGATTGACAGCTCGCCCCGTTTGGAAGGCGGGCCGGGGGGGTGGCAGCCCAAACGGAGGCGTTCCCATGGGAACGCCTACCGTTTGGGGGAGGCCCCACTGACATCACTAGTGATGTCAGTGGAGAGCTTCCGGCTCTGACAGAGCCAGAAGCTCTCCGGGGCTTACGACAAGTGAGACCCTACCCTAGGGTCTCGTCGTAAGCCCCGATGGTCTCTGACCATCGCGACCATCACCCTAGCAGTCGTTAGAGCTGTGGGTGTAAACCCACAGCCTAACGACCGAAACAGAGGCGGGCGGTCAGGATGCAAGTGGCCACCCAGTTTCTGAGCGACCGCTTGCATCCTCCGAACGCCTCTGAATGAGGCCCCATGTCTCAAAACCCTGGTCGGACCCAGGTTTTTGGTGGAAAAGAGGTATTACTAACACATTTCTGTTAAAATCAACTAATTGGACTTTCTTTCTGGAATCTTGCTGTTTGAAATTCAACTAACCCAAGCTTAATTAAGCTAATTAATACTTATCTGAAGTTTTGGAGATTTTTACCTACCTTTCTGGCATCTCTGATAATTACAATAGTGTTTTATTTTCAGTGTTGTGATTGTGTCAATATATGCTTTTATTATTTTCACACTGGTTACTACTTATTGTGTGCTAATAGGTATTGATAATGGCATTACGCAATTTATTTTATAGCAAATTTTAGGTTACACCGGTCATTTAGATTATTACTAAAGTTGATGTTTTCTAGTATGTGCTTATAGTGTTTTCTAGTAAGCACTTATAGTGAATGACAGTGCTTCTAATACTTTCTTTTATTAGTTTATTTCCTTTTGAGAGACTGAGATAAAGTACCGACCAATCAGCTCCTGTCACTTTACAAACTGTGTTTGAAAAATGACAGTTAGGAGCTGATTGGTTGGTACTTGATCTCCATCCATTTTATCTCTCTACTAGGCTTAGTACAGAGACCCCTAAGTCAGTGGCGTCACTTACCTTATTTTCACCCGGTGCGGCAGTCGGTCTGGGGTGCTTCTCACAAGCCGGCGGAAGAGGGCCTGTCCCGCAAAGCCACGCCCACTCATGGTTTACACTGTTGGGGGTGTGACCGCATGTCACCCCCACCCCCCGCACTAAATGGCCAGGGGAGAGGCTAGGGGCTGCCCAGTAGCTGCTGTTCTGCTTCGCTGAGTTAGCCCAGCTCAGCGCAGCAGCTGCTGGACAGCCAACAGCCTTTCACTGCAGTGTGGCTTCTTGGTGACACCATCCGAGGGGGTGACACCAAAATAGCAGAGCAGATCTGCTATTTGGTGTCACCCCGTCAGATGCTGTCACCCGGTGCGGCCCGCACCCCCCTTGTGACGGCAGTGCCCTAAGTCCTTGCACATTCAGATACATGGCTGTACACCAGGGAAGGGTTTGTAGCAGTATTTGCAAAGACTGACAAAAGACTCACACATGTATGTTGCAGAATTGAACTCAGAATCAGGCCCTCTGTGAGATGTTGAGGAAGCCAACAGAAGAGATTGCACAGTACACTGAGAGCAGAATAAGGCTAATGTAGAAGTGGATGTACACAAAATTGTGCTAACATTTTTCCACTATTTCCACAATTTGCATTTGTGTATTCTGCGTCTAAAAATCTGAAAAGCTTAATTTTTGGAACTTGTATGTCTTAGCTAACACAAGCTTCAGGTGGCATTAGCCCGCTGACCTCAAAAGAGAAGCCTTGCCAGAGAGTGATCTTACAATCCCTCTCAGGTGGCCTGGAGCTGTTCGCAATGCCCACTGCAACTTATTCAGACTGCGTCAGCACGGCAGGTTCATGTCCAGGCCCAAATCCTGAAAAATGATTGCATAAGCGATCACTTTACACTAGGGGTGTGCACCGGCCACTTTTCGTGTTTTGTGTTTTGGTTTTGGATCTGGATCTTTCTTCGTGTTATGGATCTGGATTGGTTTTGCCAAAACCACCCTTCCGTGTTTTGGGTTCTGGGTTTTGTGTTTTGGATCTGTATTTTTTTTAAAAAAAGCATAAAAACAGCTAAAATCACAGAATTTGTTGGTTTCTCTGCTCCTATGCTATTATTAACCTCAATAACCTTAATTTCCACTCATTTCCAGTCTATTCTGAACACCTCACACCTCACAATAGTATTTTTATGTCCAAAAGGTTGCACCGAGGTAGCTGGATGACTATGCTAAGCGACACGAGTGGGCGGCACAAACACGTGACCCATCTAGGAGTGACACTGCAGTGGCAGACAGGATGGCAGTTAGAAAAACTAGGCCCCAAACTGTACATAATGCAAAGAAAAAAAAGAAGTGCAAGATGGAATTGTCCTTGGGCCCTCCCACCCACCCTTATGTTGTATAAACAGGACATGCACACTTTAACAAATCAATCATTTCAGCGCCAGGGTCTGCCACACAACTGTGGCTGAAATGATTGGTTCGTTTGGGCCCCCACAAAACAAGCTGGCAATTAATGTGTCCCTGCACAAACTGGCTCTATGGAGGCAAGATGTCATCCTCATCCTCCTCATCCACCGATTCCTCACCCTCTTCAGTGTGTACATCCTCATCCTCACAAAGTATTAACTCGTCCCCACTTGAATCCACCACCACAGGTCCCTCTGTACCTTCTGGAGGCTGGTCTCCCTGGAAGAGCTGATAATTAATTTTGATGAACATCATCTTCTCCACATTCTGTGGAAGCAACCTCCTACGCCTTTCGCTGACAAGGTTCCCGGCTGCACTAAACACTCTTTCGGAGTACACACTGGAGGGGGGGCAACTCAGGTAAAATAGAGCCAGCTTGTACAGGGGCCTCCAAATTGCCTCTTTTTCCTGCCAGTACAGGTATGGACTGTCTGACATGCCTACTTGGATGCTGTCACCGATGTAATCCTCCACCATTCTGTCAATGGTGACAGTATCATATGCAGTGACAGTAGACATGTCAGAAATTGTTGCCAGGTCCTTCAGTCCGGACCAGATGTCCAAACTTGGTCCTGCCTGCCCTGCATCACCGCCAGCGGGTTGCTTAGGATACCTAAGTTTTTTCCTGGCAGCCCCAGTTGCGGGAGAAAATGAAGAAGGAGCCGTTGACGTGTCACGTTCCGCTTCAGCTGACAGTGTGTTCACCAGCAGGTCTTTGCACCTCTGCAGGCTTGTGTCGGCCGGAAAGAGAGACACCACATAGGCTTTAAACCTAGGATCAAGCACGGTGGCCAAAATGTAGTGGTCTGATTTCAACAGATTGACCACCCTGGAATCCTGGCAAAGCGAATGAAGGGCTTCATCCACAAGTCCCACATGCCGAGCGGAATCGCTCCGTCTTAGCTCCTCCTTCACTTTCTCCAGCTGCTTCTGCAAAAGCCTGATGAGGGGAATGACCTGACTCAAGCTGGCTGTGTCTGAACTGACTTCACGTGTGGCAAGTTCGAAGGGCTGGAGAACCTTGCACAACACGGAAATTATTCTCCACTGCGCTTGAGTCAGGTGCATACCCCCTCCTTTGCCTATGTCATAGGTGGATGTATAGGCTTGTATGGCCTTTTGCTGCTCCTCCATCCTCTGAAGCATATAGAGGGTTGAGTTCCACCGCGTCACAACCTCTTGCTTCAGGTGATGGCGGGGCAGGTTCAAGAGTGTTTGCTGGCGCACCAGTCTTCGGCACGCAGTCGCTGAATGGCGAAAGTGGCCAGAAATTTTTCGGGACACCCAAAGCGTCTCCTGCACGCCCCTGTCGCTTTTCAGAAAATTCTGCACCACCAAGTTTATTGTGTGAGCAAAACATGGGATGTGCTGGAATTTGCCCAGATGTAATGCCCGCACAATATTGGTGGCGTTGTCAGATATCACAAATCCCCAGGAGAGTCTAAGTGGGGTAAGCCACTGGGCGATGATTTCCCTCAGTTTCTCTAAGAGGTTGTCGGCGGTGTGCCTCTTACTGAAACCGGTGATACACAGCGTAGCCTGCCTTGTAACAAGCTGGTGTTTCTGAGATGCTGCTACTGGTGACGCTGCTGCTGTTGCTGCGTAAGGTGATACATCTACCCAGTGGGCTGTCACAGTCATATAGTCCTTAGTCTGCCCTGTTCCACTTGTCCACATGTCCGTGGTTAAGTGGACATTGTGTACAACGGCATTTTTCAGGACACTGAGGACACTTTTTCTGACGTTTCTGTACAGTCTCGGTATCGCCTGCCTAGTGAAGTGGAATCTAGACGGGATTTGGAACCGGGGACACACTACCTCCATCAATTGTCTAAATCCCACTGCACTAATGGCGGATACCGGACGCACGTCTAACACCAACATAGCAGTCAAGGCCTCAGTTATACGTTTTGCTTCAGGATGACTGCTGTCATACTTCATCCTCCTCGCTAAGGACTGTTGGAGGGTCAATTGTTTAGTAAAAGTAGTGGTGTTCCTACTTCCTCTCTGGGATGATGAATGACTCCCAGCAGCAGCAACAGCAGCAGCGGCAGCAGTAGGCGTAGCAATGCAGGATCCTCCAGAGGAATCCCGGATAGGAGAGTCAGTCATGCCAGTGACATGGCCTGCAGGACTACTTCCGATCCTGACTAAGGAGGAAATTGACGAAGAGGGAGTTGACGGTGTGGTTTGCAGGCGCTTGGATACAACAGGACAACGGGATTTAGGTGTCCCTGGACTGCTTACGGTCTTAGCCAAAGTTTCTGAACTTGACAGTAACTTTTTATGAACGCGCTGCAGGTGCCGTATAAGGGAGGATGTTCCTAGGAGGTTGACGTCGCTACCCCTACTTATTTCACCTTTATATATGGTACATATGGCAAGACAGTTGTTGTCCGGATTTGGATAGAAATATTGCCAGACCAAAGAGGTGGAATGTTTGGTCTTCTGCCCAGGCATGACCGTGATGGGCTTTTTCATCCCACGGACAACAACTGTCTCCCCCGGAGCCTGATTTAAACAAACCACATCACCATCAGAATCCTCCTCGCCAACTTCCTCCTCAGCGCCAGCTACACCAGTATCCTCATCCTGTTGTACTTCAACAGTGACATCTTCAATTTGCATATCAGCAAGTGGACTGTGGGTGCTCCATTCAGCACTTGCAGGGGGCGTGCAAATGGTGGAAAGAGCCACCTCTTCCCGTCCAGTGCTGGGAAGGTCAGGCATCGCAACCACCACCACACTTGGACTCTCCTTGGGGATTTGTGATATCTTCTTAGAAAGCACAGTTCTTCGCTGTGCTTTTGCCAGCTTAACTCTTTTGATTTTTTTAGTGGGAGGAGGGCTTCCATCGTCATGTGAAGCTGAACCACTAGTCATGAACATACTAGGGATCGACCTTAGCCGTTCCTTGCCACTCCGTGTCGTAAATGGCATATTGGCAAGTTTACGTTTCTCTTCAGCTGATTTAAATGTCTTTTTCAAGGTCATTTTCCTGAACTTTGCCATTTGGGATTGTATGTGCCCTCTACTATGACATTGGGCATCGGCCTTGGCAGACGACGTTGATGGCATGTTATCGTCTATGTCATGACTAGTGGCAGCAGCTTCAGCACTAGGAGGAAGTGGTTCTTGATCTTTCTCTATTTTATTTTTATCGGAGAAAGTTTGGTCCTCCATTTATGTTATATCGATTTGATATATACGTGCGGCTAAACACAGAAAATAATTTTTTTTTTGGTTTGGACTGGAGTGTACTTTCGGGGGTTACAGCACCCTTAACGGTCAAGCCAGCCGGCCCTTTACTTATGACACAGGCGCACGCTTGGCACTACTTTGTTGATGCACGTGCGGCTACTGCGCACACAATTCACAAACACAGAAAATAATTTTTTTTTTGGTTTGGACTGGAGTGTACTTTCGGGGGTTACAGCACCCTTAACGGTCAAGCCAGCCGGCCCTTTACTTATGACACAGGCGCACGCTTGGCATTACTTTGTTGATGCACGTGCGGCTACTGCGCACACAATTCACAAACACAGAAAATAATTTTTTTTTTGGTTTGGACTGGAGTGTACTTTGGGGGTTACAGCACCCTTTAACGGTCAAGCCAGCCGGCCCTTTACTTATGACACAGGCGCACGCTTGGCACTACTTTGTTGATGCACGTGCGGCTACTGCGCACACAATTCACAAACACAGAAAATAATTTTTTTTTGGTTTGGACTGGAGTGTACTTTCGGGGGTTACAGCACCCTTTAACGGTCAAGCCAGCCGGCCCTTTACTTATGACACAGGCGCATGCTTGGCACTACTTTGTTGATGCACGTGCGGCTACTGCGCACACAATTCACAAACACAGAAAATAATTTTTTTTTTGGTTTGGACTGGAGTGTACTTTGGGGGTTACAGCACCCTTTAACGGTCAAGCCAGCCGGCCCTTTACTTATGACACAGGCGCACGCTTGGCACTACTTTGTTGATGCACGTGCGGCTACTGCGCACACAATTCACAAACACAGAAAATAATTTTTTTTTGGTTTGGACTGGAGTGTACTTTCGGGGGTTACAGCACCCTTAACAGTCAAGCCAGCTGGCCCTTTACTTATGACACAGGCACACGCTTGGCACTACTTTGTTGATGCACGTGCGGCTACTGCGCACACAATTCACAAACACAGAAAATAATTTTTTTTTTGGTTTGGACTGGAGTGTACTTTCGGGGGTTACAGCACCCTTAACGGTCAAGCCAGCCAGCCCTTTACTTATGACACAGGCGCACGCTTGGCACTACTTTGTTGATGCACGTGCGGCTACTGCGCACACAATTCACAAACACAGAAAATAAATTTTTTTTGGTTTGGACTGGAGTGTACTTTCGGGGGTTACAGCACCCTTTAACGGTCAAGCCAGCCGGCCCTTTACTTATGACACAGGCGCATGCTTGGCACTACTTTGTTGATGCACGTGCGGCTACTGCGCACACAATTCACAAACACAGAAAATAATTTTTTTTTTGGTTTGGACTGGAGTGTACTTTGGGGGTTACAGCACCCTTTAACGGTCAAGCCAGCCGGCCCTTTACTTATGACACAGGCGCACGCTTGGCACTACTTTGTTGATGCACGTGCGGCTACTGCGCACACAATTCACAAACACAGAAAATAATTTTTTTTTGGTTTGGACTGGAGTGTACTTTCGGGGGTTACAGCACCCTTTAACGGTCAAGCCAGCCGGCCCTTTACTTATGACACAGGCGCACGCTTGGCACTACTTTGTTGATGCACGTGCGGCTACTGCGCACACAATTCACAAACACAGAAAATAATTTTTTTTTTGGTTTGGACTGGAGTGTACTTTCGGGGGTTACAGCACCCTTAACGGTCAAGCCAGCCGGCCCTTTACTTATGACACAGGCGCACGCTTGGCATTACTTTGTTGATGCACGTGCGGCTACTGCACACACAATTCACAAACACAGAAAATTATTTTTTTTTTGGTTTGGACTGGAGTGTACTTTCGGGGGTTACAGCACCCTTAACAGTCAAGCCAGCCGGCCCTTTACTTATGACACAGGCGCACGCTTGGCACTACTTTGTTGATGCACGTGCGGCTACTGCGCACACAATTCACAAACACAGAAAATAATTTTTTTTTTGGTTTGGACTGGAGTGTACTTTCGGGGGTTACAGCACCCTTAACGGTCAAGCCAGCCAGCCCTTTACTTATGACACAGGCGCACGCTTGGCACTACTTTGTTGATGCACGTGCGGCTACTGCGCACACAATTCACAAACACAGAAAATTATTTTTTTTTTGGTTTGGACTGGAGTGTACTTTCGGGGGTTACAGCACCCTTAACAGTCAAGCCAGCCGGCCCTTTACTTATGACACAGGCGCACGCTTGGCACTACTTTGTTGATGCACGTGCGGCTACTGCACACACAATTCACAAACACAGAAAATAATTTTTTTTTTGGTTTGGACTGGAGTGTACTTTCGGGGGTTACAGCACCCTTAACGGTCAAGCCAGCCAGCCCTTTACTTATGACACAGGCGCACGCTTGGCACTACTTTGTTGATGCACGTGCGGCTACTGCGCACACAATTCACAAACACAGAAAATTATTTTTTTTTGGCTTGGACTGGAGTGTACTTTCGGGGGTTACAGCACCCTTTAACGGTCAAGCCAGCCGGCCCTTTACTTATGACACAGGCGCACGCTTGGCACTACTTTGTTGATGCACGTGCGGCTACTGCGCACACAATTCACAAACACAGAAAATATATTATTTTTTTAGCACTTGGGGGGAGCACCCCTGACGGACAGAGCACCCCCTGGACAACACTACAGCACCCCTTTAGGACTGGGACACTGCACAGGACTTTGGAGTGGACACAGCCCCTATGGAGAACTGACTGCACAACACAGTCCAGCCAGCCCCTATGGACTTTGAAGTAGTGGACACAGCCCCTATTAACAACAGCAGCACAGCACAACACAGCCAGCCCCTATGGACTTTGAAGTAGTGGACAACAGCAGCACTACACTACACTACACTACACAGCCCTAACTCCCACCCTCCCTCTTCACTGTCCACAGCCGAGTGAGAAAATGGCGCCGACGCGGGTACCTTATATAGGATCCAAAACCCGCGAGACTCGGAAGGCGGGATGATGACGTTTTGCCTCGATTTCAGATCCGAGTCAGGCGGGAAAAGTCGAGCCTGACTCGGATTGGATTCGGATCGGGGGGGCTCGGGGGGGTTCAGATTTCAGAAATCCGAACCCGCTCACCCCTACTTTACACCTTACTGATCGCCGGGACGGGCTATAACAGGAAGCATATTGCAAATTGTATATGCTTTTAGACTCAACCTGGTGCATATACTACTGTACTAATTCTTCTGGATCTCTTTGCTGCATGTGACACTATTGACCACTCTTTTCTCATACAAACACTACAATTCTTAGGTCTTCAGGATACAGGGCCTGGCTCAGAGGTGCACGCAGTGCAAATGATTTTTTTGGCTACTACACATGCGTCAAAGTGGCACTGTGCACATGCAATGATGGGTTTGAGACGGCAGTCACAGGAAGGATTTTTCTTGGAAAGTGAATGACAGGTAGTCAGCGTTTGGGGAAGGTAATGGGGGGTGGCTACAAAGTGTGTAAGGACCATCTTCTGGGCTTGTCCTAGTGAGACAGGAATTTGTATGCTGGCTCCAGAGGTGAGACGAACATTCTAAAACAGCATAGGGTCGCTTAGATGTTCAATGTTCAACCAATGTTCCCGATGTTTCGTCTTTTGTATGGAAGCGGTGGGCATCTCTGAGCACAAGACATCAGCTAAATCATTAGCATATTTTCACAGAACCACTGCGTACGAAATTGCAGTCGCGATGGGATTTGCGTGCACTTCTGAATCAGGCCCAGAGTCCTATCCTGATTCTCATCCTACTATCAAAAGAGTGTTTGTTTCTCAGGCTCTACCTTCTCTTCGCCTTCTCTATCAGTGGGAGTACTGCAAGGCTCAGCCTTAGGTCCCCAGCTTTTCTCAATCTATACCACACTACTTTGCAAAGTTATCAGCTCTTTCAGATCTCAGTATCATCTGTACGCAGATTATACTAAAATCATCCTATCCTCTCCTGATTTATCACCATCTTTGTTGGTCCTCGTTACTGAGGACCTCATTCAGAGTCGGTCGAAGCGGCCGCACGGTCGTACGCCACCGATGTTCGCTATACTGCGCATGTGTAAAGTTCGCAATGCGCGTGCGCAAACTAGCCGCTACGATCAGAAATTTCTCTCTCCTTGAACACAGCCAGGTCGGTAGTTTGAGTGACAGATTGAGGCGTTTGTGGGTGGTAACAGGGGAAGGTGCTTGAAAACGGGGGAGTGGAGATCCGAACGCAGGCGTGCCTAATTATGCGAACGCCGTTTTATGGAAGTGCATACGGTTTATGGGAGTGCATAATTAACAAAGTAGCATCATGGCACATGTGACATGGGAGGTTTTTACACTGACATGATCGTAGAGCTTAAGAGAGGGTATGGTCAACCTTAAGCTCTACGACCAGTTCCGATGGTTCCCGATGGTCTCGATTAATCCTTATATGCCCGGAGATGACGTGCAATGCGTACGAGAAGGGGGCGTATTTTTTTTAATTCCGGCCGCTTCCTCCCCTTGGTCGGCCAGCTACTGATCCGAACTTAGGGACGCAACTTGCGAGGGAATCATTTGCATATCCGGCCCCTTTTCCCATACGACCGTGCGGCCGCTTCGACCGACTCTGAATGAGGTCCAGAATGTCTTTCTGTCATTTAAGTTTGAGGTAGTGAGATGACATCCAAGATGTTTCAAGGAAGGCCAGTAAGGAGACTACTGTAATAATCAATGCGGGAGATATTGGGCCTGATTCAGGGGTTTGCGACTTTATGTAAATGCTGCTACAAAACCCTCCCTTGGTGCACATTCATCTGTATGACTGTACAAGTACTGAGAGCCCACTTTCAGCATCCATACAGCCCGATGCATCTTTAGACGCCACCATCAATCACACCATTGAAACTTGCACCAGACTTATAGCAGGTGCAGATATACTGTCTAAGTTTGGCCTCATATGTGAACGACTGAGCTCTTAGAACGTAAACACTGCATATCCGCGACACTCCCATAACATACCCATGACACAACCATCTTCATGCGTCTGTTCAGCCATCTTCCAATCACTGCTCAGCACTTTTCCAAGACAAGTCTGATGCTGTGCGTCTAAATTGCAACAGCGCCTTTGTGCATTCTCTCTGTGTAGCGCTTGCGCCAATTTGTATGGGTTTTCACACACGCCCAGTACCAAACATTCCCCATTCATCGGCATTGCAGGCAAACCAGGCCCAAAATGCTCAACTTCTGCTCCACACTGTCAGTGCCTACATTGGTTATCTATATTTTACTTCTACTTACACATAAGACTATTAATCAAACTGTGGTAGAAGGAAAGGTGTGAAGATTTCTCTATTCTTCTAAGTGAACATTAAGTTAAGGGTATATTTACTAAACTGCGAGTTTTTAGAAATGGAGATGTTGCCCATAGCAACCAATCAGATTCTAGCTATTATCTTCTAGAAGGTGCTAGATGAATGTTAAGTAGAATCTGATTGGTTGCTATGGGCAACACCTACACTTCTAAAAAACAGCACTTTAGTAAATATAACCCTTAGTCTGCAAACTATGATTTATTAGGGGCGCTGGTTAGGGGTGTCACAATGATAATACAAACTTGTAAAGTAAAGATCAACTAAGGTATAAGGTAAGAAAATATGTCCAAGTTTATTTAAATAATACAGCAATATCTGGGTGTCCAGTCATTCCCTCCAGAAAATAAATAAATGCTACTGTATGTCTGCTGGGTGTTCATCTCTTCATACATGGACCATACATAAATACATAAACTAAGAAGAAAATATATAAAAGTATAAAAGATATTTATAAATGCAAAAATGTCTCTGAACCAACAAAATATCTAGCAGCGCCTGATAATATACTTAAAACATCATACACAAAAAAATATAAAAAAAGCAAAATAAATAGCACAAAATAAAAGTTTGAGTTTCACTCAAATACTTGCAATTCGTCTGTGCTGCTATGGTAATGCAGCAGGAGGCATCACGCCTCTTGCTGCATTACGTATCCGAACTGCGTTGTCCAACGCAGCATCAGATACTATGCGGACCATCGGCTGGCTAAGGTGACCCATGGGGTCATGTAGCCGGCCATTGCAGCTGCGAGGAAAAGGCCAGGAAATCTCTCAGCCAATGGATATCCTGGCCTCTTCCCTCCCCCACAACAGCGGCGACACACCTCTGTTTCATTAAACACAGTCCATCGCCGCCCCATACGTTCTGCGTATGTGCAGAATGGGTCTGCGGGCCCGCACGTAAACAGGCAGCAGACTGTCAGTGATTAACAGTCTGCTGCCAGTTTACGTGCGGGCTTGCAGACCCATTCTGCACATACGCAGAACGGGTCTGGCGCCTGCGCAGATTATCGAACATCTAACTAAAGTGCACTGCTGAATTAGACCCTCAGACCACTTCATGATTGTCACTCCTTTTTCTTCTTTTACTTTATTTTTACATGCGAGAAGTCCTGTGTCTGGACATCCGAATGTTTGAAGTTAGCATATTCTACCCAATTACAGTACATCCCCTCTATACAGTCCATACATAACTTTAAATATTTTTTTCTTTCTACACTCATACATCTCACTGACCCTAGGATCATAGAGCCCACCTAGAACCTCTGCAATCTGGCAGGACCAAATTGCAATATGTAGCACTAGTGTATCAATGCCTATTTCCCTATAGATTATAAGCTTGTGAGCAGGGCCCTTTTACCTCTATGTCTGTCGGCTATTAACCAGTCTTGTTTTATTACTGTTCTATTATTGTTTTGTTCTCAATTGTAAAGTGCCTCTCTGCTAGCTGCGGAAAATATACCAGCTTCATATAGGAATGTAATATACAAAGAAGATATTTTCTCTTAACACACTTATCTATAGCTACATATTTATTGAGCGTTTTGAATAAAAGGAATAATTAAATCATTTTAAATCATTTTTAATTATACATTTGGGGCCAAATGTAATAGGGTGAGAGTTTAGATAATGTGAGAGTTTTCTCACACTTTTTAAACTCGGCCAATGTAATAGAGTCCGAGAATAAAGCAACAGAGCAAACTCTCATGTTTTTAGACTAAAAAACTCTCATGATTTAAACTCTCATCCAGATGTTTTCCCATTTTGAAGATAAAATTCGACCAATGTGAGAATTTACTGCTAAACTCTCACATTTTCTAAACTCTCACCCTATTACATTTGGCCCTTGGTTTCAGTTTTTTCCATGTGTTCACTTGTATACAAAAGCTCACTACAGTAACACAATATTATCCTATGAATACACTATAATTGAACAATATATCAGGAATTGTTTATGTTCTCATTCCCAAATGCAGTCAGGTATGTAAGATTTGAATTAATCTTAATCTAGCACTTTAAAGCAATATTGTACAAACGAGTAACATATATGCAGTGTATGCCACAGTATCTACTTGTACATCAGTGAAGCTTGTTACCACTTTGTGATTTCATAGGAATGGTATGTGTTTCTACATGTATTTGCTGTATCAGTGGCATGAACTGCTCATGGATGAGCTCTACATTAATAAAAGGTGGCAATATCACAAAGGTACAATATACTGTGGTTCATTACAAACACAATCAAATATTAGGAGATAACTAAGCCCTTGTACTTGCAATATACTTGAGTCTGCCAAAAAAGACTCTAAAGGTTCTACTGTATAATAATTTAGTTCATATAGTAAACATGTTCTGTAGCCTATATCACCTTATTAGATGTTAAGCTCCAGAAATAAAGCACAATTTAGAAACCTAAATGTAAGCATTGCTTTTTTACTTCTCTTAATAGCTGACAAGCATCTGTGGAAGTCCTCAGAAAGTTGGGGTCTTAAGCTGGGTACACACTTTTTTGATTGCAGACTGATCGGGTAAAACTGTCCCGATTAGCCGTGCAGTCTGTCCCCAGTGTGACCTCCTGTCAGCTGCGTACACACTGTGCAGACATAGCACAGTGTGTACGGGCTTCTATGGGATCGGGAGGTCGAACCGATAAATATTAAACAGTACATAAGATGCGGCCTCCCGATCCCGACCATTGCAGGAGTGTTAAATGCTGTTTATTGGCTAATGCTCCTGCATCGGGACAGCGTACACACCTATACAATCCAACGGCCACCCTCTCAATATTGGATGAACGGCCCGATGACTATATAGGTGTGTACCCAGCTTTAGCCAGCATGCAGACCACAAGTTGGACAGTTTAGCCCAGAGATAGTTTCTTGTCTAGGTACTGCTGTTGGTGGAGCATATTCCATCAAGTTGGGTACGGGATGCCAGTGCTCGGGATCCCGGCGGTCAGAATCCTGACGCCGGCATCCCGATTGGGTTAGGGTACCGAAACGTGCCTTCGGTATCCTAACCCTCCCCATCTCTCTACCCCTAATCCACCCTCCCCAGTGCCTAAACTTAACCTCCCCCCTAGTGCCTAAACTTTACCACACCCTCCCCGCACCATAAACCTAACCACCCCCCCATAGTGCCTAACCCTAACCCTCCCCCTAGTGCCTAACCCTAATCCTCCTCCTAATCCTAACCCTCCCCCTAGTGCCTAACCCTAATCCTTCCCCTAATCCCATTACTTACCGTCGGGATGCCGGCAGCCAGGATTCTGACCTCCGGGATCCCAAGCACCACGCGGAGGGATTATGGCCTGCAGCCGGCGCAGGGTGATTACAGCTGTTGTAAGGGCAGCGTTGTGACCGTCTGGAGCATCCCAAGGATGCTCCAGGTGGCACTGCTGCAGAGATTTAGGCAGCAGGGTGCCGTTACAGGCACCCTGCTAGCCAGTAGCAGGAGCTGTGGGTGAGTGGCGGTGCTGCCCACAGAGCACTGCGCTCTGTGTGGTCGCGCCACTCGCACACCCCTAGTTACGGCCCTGGCGATCGCTATGACGTCGCAGCACAACATAAGGACGCCCACTTTACCTTGCACACAACTGTAATGTTTAGCAAGACTGCGAAACAATCGAGTACCATTGCAGCCTCACGCACACTTGCCCAAGGTCTAACCTTACTCAGGAATTGCTAACTTCATCGCACGCTAGCAAGCCTGAAGCAGCGTATGGCATTGCAGTGGATAATTTCATTTATACTTGTATTTCATATCTGTATTGCATTATATTTAACTATGAATTTTGCATATTTTAATAACACTGTTCAGACTAGGGGTGTGCACCGGCCACTTTTCGTGTTTGGTGTTTTGGTTTTGGATCTGGATCTTTCTTCGTGTTTTGGATCTGGATTGGTTTTGCCAAAACCACCCTTCCGTGTTTTGGGTTCTGGGTTTTGTGTTTTGTATCTGTTTTTTTTAAAAAAGCATAAAAACAGCTAAAATCACAGAATGTGTTGGTTTTTCTGCTCCTATGCTATTATTAACCTCAATAACCTTAATTTCCACAAATTTCCAGTCTATTCTGAACACCTCACACCTCACAATAGTGTTTTTATGTCCAAAAGGCTGCACCGAGGTAGCTGGATGACTATGCTAAGCGACACGAGTGTGCGGCACAAACACGTGGCCCATCTAGGAGTGACACTGCAGTGGCAAACAGGATGGCAGTTTGAAAAACTAGGCCCCAAACTGTACATAATGCAAAGAAAAAAAAGAGGTGCAAGATGGAATTGTCCTTGGGCCCTCCCACCCACCCATATGTTGTATAAACAGGACATGCACACTTTAACAAAGCAATCATTTCAGCGCCAAGGTCTACCACACGACTGTGGCTGAAATGATTGGTTCGTTTGGGCCCCCACAAAACAAGCTGGCAATTAATGTGTCCCTGCACAAACTGGCTCTACGGAGGCAAGATGTCGTCCTCATCCTCCTCATCCACCGATTCCTCACCCTCTTCAGTGTTGTGTACATCCTCATCCTCACAGAGTATTAACTCGTCCCCACTGGAATCCACCACCACAGGTTCCTCTGTACGTTCTGGAGGCTGGTCTCCCTGGAAGAGTTGATAATTCATTTTGATGAACATCATCTTCTCCACATCTTGTGGAAGCAACCTCCTACGCCTTTCGCTGACAAGGTTCCCGGCTGCACTAAACACTCTTTCGGAGTACACACTGGAGGGGGGGCAACTCAGGTAAAATAGAGCCAGTTTGTACAGGGGCCTCCAAATTGCCTCTTTTTCCTGCCAGTACAGGTATGGACTGTCTGACATGCCTACTTGGATGCTGTCACCGAAGTAATCCTCCACCATTCTGTCAATGGTGACAGTATCATATGTAGTGACAGTAGACATGTCAGAAATTGTTGCCAGGTCCTTCAGTCCAGACCAGATGTCCAAACTTGGTCCCGCCTGCCCTGCATCACCGCCAGCGGGTTGCTTAGGATACCTAAGTTTTTTCCTGGCTGCCCCAATTGCGGGAGAAAATGAAGAAGGAGCCGTTGACGTGTCACGTTCCGCTTCAGCTGACAGTGTGTTCACCAGCAGGTCTTTGCACCTCTGCAGGCTTGTGTCGGCCGGAAAGAGAGACACCACATAGGCTTTAAACCTAGGATCAAGCACGGTGGCCAAAATGTAGTGGTCTGATTTCAACAGATTGACCACCCTGGAATCCTGGCAAAGCGAATGAAGGGCTTCATCCACAAGTCCCACATGCCGAGCGGAATCGCTCCGTCTTAGCTCCTCCTTCACTTTCTCCAGCTGCTTCTGCAAAAGCCTGATGAGGGGAATGACCTGACTCAAGCTGGCAGTGTCTGAACTGACTTCACGTGTGGCAAGTTCGAAGGGCTGGAGAACCTTGCACAACACGGAAATCATTCTCCACTGCGCTTGACTCAGGTGCATACCCCCTCCTTTGCCTATGTCATAGGTGGATGTATAGGCTTGAATGGCCTTTTGCTGCTCCTCCATCCTCTGAAGCATATAGAGGGTTGAGTTCCACCGCGTCACAACCTCTTGCTTCAGGTGATGGCGGGGCAGGTTCAACAGTGTTTGCTGGCGCTCCAGTCTTCGGCATGCAGTCGCTGAATGGCGAAAGTGGCCTGAAATTTTTCGGGACACCCCTGTCGCTTTTCAGAAAATTCTGCACCACCAAGTTTATTGTGTGAGCAAAACATGGGACGTGCTGGAATTTGCCCAGATGTAATGCCCGCACAATATTGGTGGCGTTGTCAGATATCACAAATCCCCAGGAGAGTCTAAGTGGGGTAAGCCACTGGGCGATAATTTCCCTCAGTTTCTCTAAGAGGTTGTCGGCAGTGTGACTCTTACTGAAACCGGTGATACACAGCGCAGCCTGCCTTGGAACGAGCTGGCGTTTCTGAGATGCTGCGACTGGTGACGCTGCTGCTGTTGCTGCGTAAGGTGATACATCTACCCAGTGGGCTGTCACAGTCATATAGTCCTTAGTCTGCCCTGTTCCACTTGTCCACATGCCCGTGGTTAAGTGGACATTGGGTACAACGGCATTTTTCAGGACACTGAGGACACTTTTTCTGACGTTTCTGTACAGTCTCGGTATCGCCTGCCTAGTGAAGTGGAATCTAGACGGGATTTGGAACCGGGGACACACTACCTCCATCAATTGTCTAAATCCCACTGCACTAATGGCGGATACCTGACGCACATCTAACACCAACATAGCAGTCAAGGCCTCAGTTATACGTTTTGCTTCAGGATGACTGCTGTCGTACTTCATCCTACTCGCTAAGGACTGTTGGAGGGTCAATTGTTTAGTAAAAGTAGTGGTGTTCCTACTTCCTCTCTGGGATGATGAACGACTCCCAGCAGCAGCAACAGCAGCAGCGGCAGCAGGAGGCGTAGCAATGCAGGATCCTCCGGAGGAATCCCGGATAGGAGAGTCAGTCATGCCAGCTGCAGGACTACTTCCAATCCTGACTAAGGAGGAAATTGACGAGGAGGGAGTTGATGGTGTGGTTTGCAGGCGCTTGGATACAACAGGACAACGGGATTTAGGTGTCCCTGGACTGCTTACGGTCTTAGCCAAAGTTTCTGAACTTGACAGTAACTTTTTATGAACGCGCTGCAGGTGCCGTATAAGGGCGGATGTTCCTAGGTGGTTAACGTCCCTACCCCTACTTATTTCACCTTTACATATGGTACATATGGCAAGACAGTTGTTGTCCGGATTTGGATAGAAATATTGCCAGACCAAAGAGGTGGAATGTTTGGTCTTCTGCCCAGGCATGACCGTGATGGGCTTTTTCATCCCACGGACAACAACTGTCTCCCCCGGAGCCTGATTTAAACAAACCACATCACCATCAGAATCCTCCTCGCCAACTTCCTCCTCAGCGCCAGCTACACCAGTATCCTCATTCTGTTGTACTTCAACAGTGACATCTTCAATTTGCATATCAGCAAGTGGACTGTGGGTGCTCCTTTCAGCACTTGCAGGGGGCGTGGAAATGGTGGAAAGAGCCACCACTTCCCGTCCAGTGCTGGGAAGGTCAGGCAGCGCAACCACCACCACACTTGGACTCTCCTTGGGGATTTGTGATATCTTCTTAGAACGCACAGTTCTTCGCTGTGCTTTTGCCAGCTTAACTCTTTTGATTTTTTTAGTGGGAGGAGGGCTTCCATCGTCATGTGAAGCTGAACCACTAGTCATGAACATAGGGAAAGACCTTAGCCATTCCTTGCCACTCCGTGTCATAAATGGCATATTGGCAAGTTTACGTTTCTCTTCAGATGATTTAAATGTTTTTTTCAAGGTCATTTTCCTGAACTTTGCCATTTGGGATTGTATGTGCCCTCTACTATGACATTGGGCATCGGCCTTGGCAGACGACGTTGATGGCATGTTATCGTCTATGTCATGACTAGTGGCAGCATCTTCAGCACCAGGAGGAAGTGCTTCTTGATCTTTCTCTATTTAATTTTTATCAGAGAAAGTTTGGTCCTCCATTTATGTTATATCGATTTGATATATACGTGCAGCTAAGGCGCACACAAACACAGAAAATATTTTTTTATTTTTGCTGGAGAGTAGTGCACTTTGTGGGTTACACCACCCTTTAAGAAATGAGCCACCCGGCTCTTTACTTATGGAACACAGGCGCACGCTTGGCGCTGCTCCTTTGTTGATGCACATGCGGCTACTGCGCACACAATTCACAAACACAGAAATATTTTTTTATTTGGTCTGGAGTGTACTTTGGGGGTTACAGCACCCTTTAACGGTCAAGCCAGCCGGCCCTTTACTTATGACACAGGCGCACGCTTGGCACTACTTTGTTGATGCACGTGCGGCTACTGCGCACACAATTCACAAACACAGAAATATTTTTTTATTTGGTTTGGAGTGTACTTTGGGGGTTACAGCACCCTTTAACGGTCAAGCCAGCCGGCCCTTTACTTATGACACAGGCGCACGCTTGGCACTACTTTGTTGATGCACGTGCGGCTACTGCGCTCACAATTCACAAACACAGAAAATATTTTTTTATTTTGTTGGAGTGTACTTTGGGGGTTACAGCACCCTTTAATGGTCAAGCCAGCCGGCCCATGACTTATGACACAGGCGCACGCTTGGCACTACTTTGTTGATGCACGTGCGGCTACTGCGCACACAATTCACAAACACAGAAAATATTTTTTTATTTGGTTTGGACTGGAGTGTACTTTGGGGGTTACAGCACCCTTTAACGGTCAAGCCAGCTGGCCCTTTACTTATGACACAGGCGCACGCTTGGCACTACTATGTTGATGCACGTGCGGCTACTGAGCACACAATTCACAAACACAGAAAATATTTTTTTATTTGGTTTGGACTGGAGTGTACTTTGGGGGTTACAGCACCCTTTAACGGTCAAGCCAGCCAGCCCTTTACTTATGACACAGGCGCACGCTTGGCACTACTTTGTTGATGCACGTGTGGCTACTGCTCACACAATTCACAAACACAGAAATATTTTTTTATTTGGTTTGGAGTGTACTTTGGGAGTTACAGCACCCTTTAACGGTCAAGCCAGCCGGCCCTTTACTTATGACACAGGCGCACGCTTGGCACTACTTTGTTGATGCACGTGCGGCTACTGCGCACACAATTCACAAACACAGAAAATATTTTTTTATTTGGTTTGGAGTGTACTTTGGGGGTTACAGCACCCTTTAATGGTCAAGCCAGCTGGCCCTTTACTTATGACACAGGCGCACGCTTGGCACTACTTTGTTAATGCACGTGCGGCTACTGCGCACACAATTCACAAACACAGAAAATATTTTTTTATTTGGTTTGGACTGGAGTGTACTTTGGGGGTTACAGCACCCTTTAACGGTCAAGCCAGCCGGCCCTTTACTTATGACACAGGCGCACGCTTGGCACTACTTTGTTGATGCACGTGCGGCTACTGCGCACACAATTCACAAACACAGAAAATATTTTTTTATTTGGTTTGGAGTGTACTTTGGGGTTACAGCACCCTTTAACAGTCAAGCCAGCCGGCCCTTTACTTATGACACAGGCGCACGCTTGGCACTACTTTGTTGATGTACGTGCGGTTACTGCGCACACAATTCACAAACACAGAAAATATTTTTTTATTTGGTTTGGAGTGTACTTTGGGGGTTACAGCACCCTTTAATGGTCAAGCCAGCTGGCCCTTTACTTATGACACAGGTGCACGCTTGGCACTACTTTGTTGATGCACGTGCGGCTACTGCCCACACAATTCACAAACACAGAAAATATTTTTTTATTTGGTTTGGACTGGAGTGTACTTTGGGGGTTACAGCACCCTTTAACGGTCAAGCCAGCCGGCCCTTTACTTATGACACAGGCGCACGCTTGGCACTACTTTGTTGATGCACGTGTGGCTACTGCGCACACAATTCACAAACACAGAAAATATTTTTTTATTTGGTTTGGAGTGTACTTTGGGGGTTACAGCACCCTTTAACGGTCAAGCCAGCCGGCCCTTTACTTATGACACAGGCGCACGCTTGGCACTACTTTGTTGATGCACGTGCGGCTACTGCGCACACAATTCACAAACACAGAAAATATTTTTTTATTTGGTTTGGAGTGTACTTTGGGGGTTACAGCACCCTTTAACGGTCAAGCCAGCTGGCCCTTTACTTATGACACAGGCGCACGCTTGGCACTACTTTGTTGATGTACGTGCGGCTACTGCGCACACAATTCACAAACACAGAAAAAACATTTTTATTTGGTTTGGAGTGTACTTTGGGGGTTACAGCACCCTTTAACGGTCAAGCCAGCCGGCCCTTTACTTATGACACAGGCGCACGCTTGGCACTACTTTGTTGATGCACGTGCGGCTACTGCGCACACAATTCACAAACACAGAAAAAATATTTTTTTTATAGCACTTTGGGGGAGCACCCCTGACGGACAGAGCACCCCCTGGACAACACTACAGCACCCCTTTAGGACTGGGACACTGCACAGGACTTTGGAGTGGACACAGCCACTATGGACAACTGACTGCACAACACAGTCCAGCCAGCCCCTATGGACTTTGAAGTAATGGACACAGCCCCTATTAACAACAGCAGCACAGCACAACACACCCAGCCCCTATGGACTTTGAAGTAGTGGACACAGCCCCTATGGACAACAGCAGCACAACGCAGCACAGCACAGCACAACACTACTCTGCACTACACTACACTACACTACACAACCCAGCCAGCCCTAACTCCCACCCTCCCTCTTCACTGTCCACAGCCGAGTGAGAAAATGGCGCCGACGCGGGTACCTTATATAGGATCCAAAACCCGCGAGACCCGGAAGGCGGGATGATGACGTTTTGCCTCGATTTCAGATCCGAGTCAGGTGGGAAAAGTCGAGCCTGACTCGGATCGGCATCGGATCGGGGGGGCTCGGGGGGGTTCGGATTTCAGAAATCCGAACCCGCTCACCCCTAGTTCAGACACAATCCTCTTTTATACATATAACAATTCATTTGAGTATTAAACTGTAGAAAATTACGGTAATGCATTTACTATCTATGGCAAATGTTACCTGTTTCTGCAGTCCCCCCATCCCCACCCCCCTACAGTAAGAATCCACCACTGTCACCTTCCTCAGTGAGCTCTAGTCGCAGCTGACACTCAGGTCCCAGCCTCTCTCCCCAATGCTCTGGTATCCCTAGTGCAGTGCAGGCACAGCGAGGAGCAGAAAACAGTCTCAGACCCAGTGTAGACCAACCCTGCATGAGGAGGAGGAGTTGACCATATAGTGGATTCCTATTGGAAGCACTTCCTGCTGATCTTACACAGGGCTGGCAGACTCAGGGGGAGGAAACTCCTCCCTCTGGGACCGCTTGTCTGAAATGCGATTAGTAGTAAGAGCTTCCAGCAGGATGTCCATACTGTGCTTAATCACAGGCCATAATGTGCCTCTAGGGGCTGCAGACTATGCAGCCATAGAATATGTTTTTCTGCAGCTGCACACGCGCACAAATTGATTGACATCAGCAATTAGAAAGAATCCTATTATATCAGTTTAAGGTATGCTGAGTGACAATTGAGGATATTTAACAAAATAGAACTCAATTATATATCAATTGTTCAGTTATACATACATTGATTTTTTTTTTAATAGTGGTTTAGTGTTCTAAAATAATTTTCCTTACTAAGGTTATAGGATTAAGTTTTCACTCGTCGCTGACAGATGGAAAAGTAATCCTACAACGTCAGTAAGGACAATCATTATAGAACACTAAGGTACATATTTACTAATTATTGAGTTTCAGACCGGATAATTAGAATTTCGTATCGCTGCTATTCGCGGCAATAAGAAATTAACTTTCCCCCCAAATGTACTAAGAATCACATGCCAGGAGAGGGCCTCCGAAAGGAGCACGCCCTATGACGTGTATAGAAGGGAGCCAGAGCCATTCTGGCATGCGTGGGTAGCAGACCACACATGTGTGGCTGCCATTGCCGAGGAGGGTTCCTGGAGATGGCGTTATCCTATTGAGGCCAATCTCTGACAACTTCGCTGCCCTTATAGAAACCAATAGGGGCTGCAGCTGCTGTTGTAAATGTTGGGACAGCAGCAGATATTGGAGCCACCGTCCCTCCTTCATACATTTGGGGATCCTTAATATTTGCGCGTATCCTGCAAATATTATTTGACAAGTAGGCACCTAAGCCACTTATCCCGGGTGCAGAATTCCGACCGTCGGCATCCTGAAGGTAAGTATCAGGGGTGGGTTAGGGTGCGGGGTTAGGTTAGGCACTATGGGGGGGTTAGGGTTAGACACTAAGGGGGGCAGGTTAGGTTTAGGTTTTGGGGAGGGGGGTTAAGTTCAGGCACTAGGGGGGAGGTTAGGTTAGGCACCAGGAATGGAGGGTTAGGGTAGGGAGAGGGGGAGGGTTAGCATACCGACTAACAAGTGTCGGTATGTTAACCCTGTCGGGATCCTGGCATCGGGATTCTGACCGCAGAGATTCCGACTTCCGGCAACCCATACCCAACCCATTACAAATAATAGTACAAATTTTGATTCCTTCAGCTCCCGGTTCTAGACCAAGTGGAGCTCAGGACGAGAATTTCCTTTGACATGAGCATAAAGCTTCAAATTGTGCCATTGTGCGGTCTCCTTCCCACAATGTAATGCAGCAAATCAGGACATTAAGTTGTAGGAGACAGGACTATGATGAATCACAGTAAATCACTTCATCACTACACCACATCTGGGAGACTCCTAGAAATTCTGGAAGAGTAGGCAGGTATGGACTGAGCACATGTACTGTATGTAAATGCACCATTTAATGTGCATCTTTTCCTACATTGGTTTGGGGTGAAAATGCACGCCACTGCACATAC
Organism: Taudactylus pleione; assembly: GCA_031769625.1. Taxonomy (NCBI): domain Eukaryota; kingdom Metazoa; phylum Chordata; class Amphibia; order Anura; family Myobatrachidae; genus Taudactylus; species Taudactylus pleione. Next base: position 9,022,580 of record JAUIMM010001030.1, on the reverse strand, counting down.
ATTGGTTTGGTGTGAAAATGCACGCCACTGCACGCACATTGGTTTGGGGTGAAAATGCACGCCACTGCACGTACATTGGTTTGGGGTGAAAATGCAACGTAGTTTCCACTGTCCCCCATCTGTACTGTTCCCCTATAGTTTCCACTGCAATCTATCTGTGCTGTTCCCCTGTAGTTTCCAATGCACTCCATCTGTACAGTTCCCATATACAGTAGATTCCATTACATCTATCTGTAAAAAATCCATGACAATTGTGTAATTGTGGTATTAACAAAACCCATGTTTAATGTAAATAATTAGTTATAACTGTAAAAATTATTCTTAAAATGAAAAAAACATTGATGCTGCCAAATGAACAAACTATTGTCCATGGATCCTGTGACCTTTCGTAAATCCTGTCTACAAAACACATTTATTAAAAAAAAATCTATAATATAATTTAATGTAACTAGATATAAAAACACTTTGGGACATATTTAACAAAGTAACTTAATGAAAAATCCCCATGAAAGCAATATTTTAAGAAGGGGAGACTGCAGTATCAGTAATATCTGCTGCGGTTCCTCCATTTTCATTGGCAAAAAAAAACACATATGGGCATGCCAAACCAAAAACGACACCGTTCACTTTACCTTTTATATACCACAGACAGGGGCAGAACTATGGAAGACAATGGAGGTACCTGCCGCCAGGCTCCAGCTCTGAGGGGGCACCTCCTCCATTGTCCACAACATATTCACCCCACTTAGGGCTGTAACTATGTTCCCGGAGTGTACCGCCACGGCCGCCCAATACATGGCACCCTTCCTGGCACCTGAGAAGCCACCATACACTAGTGGAGAGCTCTATTTCAGACCATCAGCTGCTGCCTTCATCTATCTATAGCCTGTCTGCATGCGAATTGCTACATTACAGTGTCAGCGGCTGTGACGGGGGGGCACCAAATTATAACTTGCCTCCGGGCATCTGGGATGACTTTACGCCACTGATCACAGAGATGGGGTCTTTTCATTGCTTCTGTCTCTGTGTGCGATTATTGACAAACACCAAAGATACATAATTTCTTATTGCCGCAATATTACACTTATCAAGACAAATTCCACAATACTGGAAAATGTGCCCCTGTTTAATATGATGACTTAAAATGAAGCTATGCATATTTACTAAACAGATTCAAAAATATGATTCAAAAATATGTTAAGCTATAATAATATCTTTTACTGCAGCACAACAGTTAACAATGACCTTTTCCAAGGCTTCAAAGAATATAATTTTACAGCTCAGATAGCATTTTGGTCCTTAGGACTGGAGGCTTGTTGTGTTGTATTTTAAAGTGCCACATCTATTTAAATAGCCCCTGGGAGAGGGATAACAAATGACAAGAGGTTGTTCATTCATGAGAGTTTCAAGAGGTGGAGGCAGTGCCTGTGAGTACACACAGGAAAAGTAACATGCAGTGGGAGTGACTTAGGTGGCAGCATTCAGAGTGAGAAGAATTCAGCGCAGCTTTACACACCCCAGACATTACAGCACAGGCAGTCTCTGTGCTACCATACCACACTCCCTGTCCCAGCTCTGTGCCTGGCAGCAATATCCTGGTGAACTTGGAGTACTAACTTTTCTGAGATAAAGAAGGGAAGACAAAAAAGACAGAAGTGGAGTCACCTTATCCTTCAACCCACTCCTGTCTCTCCTGCAGAAAACTTGGCATCACTTCCTCCTGGTCATTACTGACCCAGAACTTGGAGACTATTTGCATTCCTTTTGACTCTTCTATTCCTATTCAGATCTCCTGCATGCTCCATGATGATGCTGCAAGTAGTTTGTGGATGTGTTTCACTGTGACGGAATTGGGACTTACTGGAAAAAGGAGACAGTGTGTCTGGAAGAATTTGGAGGAAAGGGAAAAGAGACCTACTGAGGCTTTTATTTCTGGCTTCACTCCTGGGGTTGAAATTTTTGCAACGTGGATCACTAAGCAGAGAGTCAGAACAGGTAAAGTCATTACCATTTTATTGCCCCACAAGTCAATGCTACATATGTCACATTAGCCATTATAAAATCTCACGAGTTTGTTAACATTTCACAGATGTTGAGTTGTGGCTGCTTTGATGTTGACAAGTCTTTAATTATTTTATGACCTATTATGTCTGACCTGTATTTTTAACACTGAGCATAAAAGTAATTACGAAGGTTTTAAGCCCACTTTTATTGCACACATGACTATTAATATTTGTGATAAAGACTTTTGGTGAAATGATTATGACTCAATCTCACGTTACTTTGGTGTGTAATGCACACAGCTGGGGGTGTCATTCTGCAAAGCTACAGATGACAACTTTCACTGATATCTATGAATGACTTTTATGGAGCACTTTACATTTATCAATCGAACAGTGACAGTCAGTAGCTGAATCATACATTGCTAATAATACAGATTAAAACATCTCTCGTGTATTACATAATTTCAAGTCCTCGTGATTAAAACTTGCCTGAACCACACTTATGTTTACATTTATAGCAAATATCACATGAATAGCTCTTAATGCTTCCGTGAGCAGCCATGAAATGTTCATTTCTACACATATGTTAGTACTTTAATTAATGCCGAATATTAAGCCTTATGTAGATTTTAGTTATTACAGTAACTAGACTTTATTCCTAGCATTTGTTCATATAACACTGTGGGAACTACACAATGTATGCAACATCAGTTAGATGGTTTAATCACCCCCTGTGCTGTGATTGGCCTTGAACTCATAATGTAGAGATTAGTGATAATGATCAGGCCCCTAAACATTTGGATATCATGGGTTCCCCTCCTTATAGGTTATGCTGGAGAATATCCAAGTTAAAAAAATATGGGTTAGTTACTAAAATGATAAGATTATTTCACCTGTGTAAAATCCAGGAAACCATAAATATATGGGCAGTTAGAGGTTGTTTAGAAGAGAGATGAGAAACTGTGTTCTGTTATACTGAAGACCTTCTCATCCCTGACTGTGATTTAGCCCTAATGAGTTCAGGCTGCTCACTTTGATGTCCTGTGCTCTTTGATGTCTGGGTGCTGCATCTTGAACAATCTTATTTGCGTCCCTCCGCAGTTTGAATAGATGGAGCCTCACGCATCACCCACCACACGATCAGTGCCTGAGCTTGTAGTGTCTGTTTTCCACTCCTGCTTATCCTCCTCCTCCCTCCAGATGTGCAGGGAGCCCCGCCTGAGAATTACCAATGGTGCCACCTACTTGCCATTTGCAATCGCTGCAATGTTTCATGCAATCTGCTTTGAATATCAAAATGTTTATTTTGTGTTTCGAGCTATAATGAAGGAGTTACTATACTTGCCTTTGATGAAACAACTTTTAAATAAAAGCGACAGGTATGAAATAAAAGTCACGTGGAACTGGACATTGCAAACACATCACAGAGCAAATACAAGTTTTACATCTAACATATTTACTGTATTACTACTGCTTTAAACACAGTGTTTATTGATGTTATAGCACCAAGTGGGACACATGCAGTAACAACTTTACATATTAATAATAACAGATTGTTTAGGGGTGTCGGGGACGCACATTAAATAGCTGACAGCTCCTCAGCAGCAGAGGTCGCTGCAGGGAACTGTCCCAGTCCGGCGTTCCGGAATCTAGTCCGGTCCGGCTAACACCTAATCCCGATTGTTTATTTTTAAGATTAATAAAGTCACAAGATAAAAATGTTTTAGTTATGCTGGCCATACACGCTACAATTATCGGGGCAATCCGCCTGATATCGGCGGATCGCCCCGATAATTGTAGCATGTGTGCGGGCGACCGAGGGTTAAATATTGCTCGATCGGGCATGCAGGATTGTCCAGCATGCCCGTCCGATGCGATATTTACCCGGTAAACTGTCGGCCGCATCGGGCAGTGTATGCCCTGCCGCGGCCGACAGACATTTCCTGTGTTCCTTTCTACAGAAGGAACAGGGAAATGTCTCCTCCCCCGGGGGCGGAGCGCGGATGTCGGGCTATACACTGTGAGATTTCTCTCACAGTGTATGCCGGCGACATCTGCGGCTGGCAGGCTGCCAGATAAAATGTCTGTCGGTCTGACAGAAATTTTATCTGGCTGTGTATGCCCAGCATTAGTATTTCTAGCATCATAAATTAAAATAAATAAATAAACAAAATGTAAACATAAGATCACAGTTTGAGCAAAGTATTACATGTTTTTTCTAAAATAAAAGTAGAGATAATTTTAGAAAGTTGTATAGAGTGTCAGTTTAATACATATCTAATGAAAAAAACGATAGTAAATATGCACAGTACCATAGGTGAGGATAAGAGGAAGTCAGCTATGTATTACATTTTAAATGTGCATGTGTAGCAATTTATAAAGTGCCTTTAATAAACGAATCAGTATTGCTTCTTAGTTGTCTTTATAAGGTACAAACCTTGGTTTTGGTCCACTTTGCAAGATTTCTTGAATGTTGTGGGTACAAGTGCCATCCTGTTTCCTTGTTCTCCTGATGTTGCAAAGAGAAAGACATAATTTTATTAAAACACCATATAATACATTAATGAAACATACCTATTGCTTCCTTGTGTACATTGAGAATTTAAGCTCTTGTGAGCAGGGCCCTCTACCCTCTTGTGCTTCTCACTTTATTTTCATCTACTTCTTACCCACCACTAGGACACCTAACACTTGGTTGCTTATGCCCTGTTGCTTATTTGGGTGTTATGGCCACCAATGTATCAATGTATATTATACATGTCCTTGTCCTGCATTGTATTGTATTGTACTGTAAGTCACATTTTTGGTTATGTACTTTGTAAGCGCTACGGAATACTTGTGGCGCCATATAAATAAACAATAATAATAATAATAATAATAATACATTGTGGGGATTATTAAAAGTCCTTTGGAGCAAATTTAAGAGGGAGTTATTTGGAGATATAATTTGGGAGCATGTCTTGCTGTAATATTGATTGCAATGTTTTTCAAATAATACAGTATATGGTAGAATATAAAACATAATATAATTTGCCAGTTAAATATTACTATTTAGCCAAGATACTCCTTCCCCTCAGTGGAGCCCCAGGATGCACTCTTGGTGAAATGGTTAGCATTATTGCCTCACAGCACTGAGGTATTGGGTTTCCTTCCCACCACAGCCCTGTGTGGAGTTTGTATATTCTTCCTGTGCTTGTGTGGCTTTCCATCGGGTACTCTGGTTTCCTTCCACAATCCAAAAATATACTAGTACCATAGGCGTCTTTATAATGGGTGCAAGGTGTTTGGTGCACACAGGCCCCTGGGTCCAGGGGGGCCCATACCGCACACCCTGCATCCATAGTTAATAATACTTAGCTCTCCGTAGATTCCAATGTGCTGCTCCGCAGCGCCGGACTGGCACTGCAGAGCAGCAAAAAATCACTGGGAAAATGGAGGCGGACAAATTCCCGGTGACCTGCACATGTGCAGAAAAGATGTCCCCAGGAAAAAGGTGTGAGCGCCATTTTCCTGGAGACCAGTGCATGCGCAGTAGATTCTGGCATGAAGCCAGAATCTACTGCGTTCAGTGCGCTGACAGAGGATGGGGCCTAAACAGAGGCTGCACACAGGCCCCCTCCTCTCTTAAAATTCTCCTGACTAGTACAGTACATTTTGCGCACTTATACAGTTTTGGGGGATCTTCTATATTTTTAGCATGTACAGTATAGTTTATGGGGACATGACCATATACTGTAGGGCAATAAGATGCCACAAGCTTGGATATTTCCATTTCCAATTTGTCCTCCTGATCACACTGATTTTCAGCAGCCATTACGGAATGGCAAACAAACAACTTTTGTTGGTGCTATACTCATACTTGCCTATTCTCCCTTCCTGAGAGACTCAGGGTGGGTTGGTCTCCTGGATGCCTGGAAGATGGGCAAGTCTGCTGGAGGCCTTCCGAGAGTAAAGTTTTTGGTGGAGTGGATAGTCTGGATTCATTCTAATCCGTCTCATCGTGGCCCCACCAGCACTTCATACTGCTGAAATTGCGGCAATGTATAGCAGGGATGAGGCCAAGATGACACAAGCGCACTGCCCGCTTGCCAGTACTATCCCCCTCACACATCGCTGCTGGAAAGTCAGCTATTAATGCAATACTACAGAAAATTTTAGTGCAGCTGGCACTTGCCAGGGCACCAGTGGGAACAGACGCTGGTCAGAGGAGATTTCACAGGGAATTATATAAATTATATGGTTTTCCAAAAAAGTGTATCTACACATCCTGCTGACATAACGGCTAAATGATGCCCCTACTCCAGATGGCACTACAGTTATACCACAAAGCTGTGATGTTTATGTCTTGTCTATGGTGGGAAAGTATCTCATATAATAGTTTTTATATTTACAGTGACTAAAAAATGGACTCCCTCCCCCTTGGCATTTTTCAGATTGTAATTGCTTATATCAGAATCAAAGGATTTATTTGGAATTTCAGACAACTGATCATCCAAAAATACTGTGTAGTGTCAAATAAATAACTCAAAATAAAACAGTGATTGTAAAGCATTTTATTAATTACATTTAGAATCAGACTATATATTTGATTACATAAGCATTCAAGCCTTGCTAAGGAACACCTAAATAAACCTTGGTGCAATCGGTTGTCTTCAGAGGTCACACAATTCTGTGACTGGAGCCCATCTGTTTACCATTATAGGGTTTCAATTGATTTCAAAATAAACATAAACACACCAGTCTGTCAGAGGTCCCAGTGTGCATTTCCAAACAAAGCAATTGTATAAAAAGTTATGGAAAAGTACCAGTCAGGGTTCTCCATAATGATGCCCTTAGAGTTTTTGTGGCATATCCAATTGGCCACAAGGTTTTCCCCACAAACAAAAAAAGTGGGGGTCATCGCGACCAATTTTCTATTACCACGGGTATGTGCAGTCCCGATAACAGTGGTATCCAACAGAAAAAAAATAGGTTGCCAAATTTTTTCCAGCAAAACCCCACAGGAAATGGAAAAAAAAATTGGAAACAGCCCCACCCATAAAAAAATTGGGTAACAGTAATAATGTTTATAGGTTATTACTGTACCAAAGAAATATAAATTGTTCTTTAAAAATGCAGCAAATGGATGATTTGTGAATTATTTTTAGTAAAAGCAAACTATTTTCATTTCATTACAAATAAATAAATTGAAAAATGCAAAAAAGTAGAAATAAGGTGATGTTGGGGGATATTAGGCCAATTAAAAAAAACAAAAAAAAAACGATAAATGTCAAAGAAAATTTAAAGCAGTTATTTTTCTTTTACATATTTGCTTTAATTAAATTTGAGGTGTATAGATTAACGAAAAAGTTGATTTTGGGGTAATTTGAAGTCATTATTGGTTTCAACAACCAATAATGACATGGAATGAATGATTGTATCAATTAGGTTAATTGAAAACTTCCAGTTGCCTAATTAGTAATTAGGGGGTTTCCAAGATGATCTGAAGGGGTCCCCAACATTTCAAGCTTATAATAGGGATTTTTTTTCTTTTTTTAAACCTGCTCTGGAGCTGCGAGAAAATAGCAATGATAATTCGTATAGAAATTACCGCAACTGATTTTTTACCTGGCAATTGAATATGAAAACCCTTGAGAAACCCCCGCACTGTGGGTTTTTTCAAAGCTTTGACTGCAATTGGATATGCCCTTTTGCTATCACCTGCACCAGTGCAATATTTACCTAGAGATCATCATACCCTACAGTGACTGGAAAACATATAAATTTAGCAGTTACATACATAAAAATACATAACTTGGGGGTCTAATCATCATCACTTTATTTCTACAAAAGCAGATGAAAATTTACATTTTCACTTGCAATTGTAGAAATTAAGTTATCGGGCCATCAAGAAGGTAAAACAGGAGATATCACAGATATCTCTTGTTTACCTTTCTCTCCCAGAATGGGCCACTGTCCCCATACACTAGTATGGGGACAGAATTCATCAAGCTCCGAAAATACAATATTTTGGAGCTTGATTGCGGGAGCATTCGCCATCTTCAGATGGCGAGTGCTCCCTCTACCGTCGTGGGTAGCGAAAAGGGATAATTTCTTCCACCGGACGTCGGGGCTCTTGTGCGCATGCGTGACCTGTAGGTCCTGTGTGCGCACTTGTCTCACTACTCCAGAAGGATCACTGAAAGGATTCACTGCTCCGAAAGGAGCAGTGAAGCCACTCGCAGAGACAACAAATTTTCGGATCAGTTGTCTCTGCAGCGTAGCAATGATGAATTGCTCCAGCGCTCGCGACGAGTTAGTATGTTAATTATGTAATTAACAATATGAATAGATCTTATTGCGAATCTATGAAATGTTTTTGTCAGTGGTCCTTCTCCTATCTGATGGAACTCAAGCTATATCATACAGACGAATGGTCAAAAGTCGTAATGCCCAAATGTGCTACAGTAACTTACTCAGTTAAATGCTCAGTTAAAGGTGCTCCTATCAAGTATTAAAAGAATAGTGGAAATACTTATATATTGAATTATTGTATGATTTTTTTTTACTTATAAGCCTTGTGTTTTTGTTGTGGTGGTGGTTTTGTTTGTTTGTTTGTTTGATTTTTACTTTACAGAATATTTTGTGTTGAACAGTGGTAAACAAATTTCCGGTAAGTATATTTTGCTAAACGAGGTGAATACAAACACAATTTATTAATTTTCAAAAAGGAATTGCTGTATTATGTTCTATGTTATTGAGGCTCTCTATAGAGGTGCAGGAATAGACAATGGCTACTGTTAAATTAAAGTTGACTCTTAAAAGAACGTTTTGAAACATCCTTAAATTTACATGTAAATGTTAGCTTACAGAGACATTTGATACTGTATGTTTCATTGTTATGTTGAAAATTTGATTTGTTATATAAGCCATTACAGGCTTTTACTTACACCGTGCTGTGTTTTAGACACATTTATTGAACAGGATTTTTCCTATGAATTTTATGTGAATATGAATATTATTTCTGTCATGATCCCAGCCTAATAATAAAAACTGTTATTATTATAATCTTCATCATCATCATCAGTATGCCTGGCAGGTGCATCTGTGGCTCTGTCCATCTCTAACTATAGGGCAATTACGTAGCCACACCTTTATGGTACTTGGCATACTGTATGCCCCTTCCCACCCCTGCTTCATGTCTTGTGATACACAAAGGTGAAAGCATAATTGTAAAAAGTGTAATAATGACACACATTATGAAAAGCTGTTTTAAAACCTTGAAAACGGGGCTTGTGTCACTCTGTAAATGACCCCTATAATGTAAAAACACCCATGCTCACAAAACAAGATTGTTACCTCTTTTATCCGATATGGCTGTATTCTGTAATTGGAAAGAAGCCTTGTGTGTTTTACCACTAACTTGTACTATACTAAGTACAGTCCCCAAATAAAGCTTTTACTGTAGTATTTATAAACAATTTATAAACTCTTCTGATTCTTAATTATTATTTATAAACAGTTATTTATATAGCACCAGCCGTTGCACTTTACAACTGAGTCTTCCATAATACACAAAATAAACACAATACATATGTCTAATCTCCAGCATCAAAGCATGACCTGTTACTCTTTAACTTTCACCTCTTTTCATCATTTCACTTATTCAATGTCATCCTGTAGTTGTTCTTTATTCTCAGTGCTAGGTTTAAGGTCAAGTAGTCACAAGCTTCCTTTAGCCCAAAGCATTTAACAGCTTTTAGCATAATTACTTCACATACAGGAGAAATCAACTTTAATATATGTCAGTTGCATTACCCAAATGTGCAATCTTACTTGTAATCAACTTTATATTTATGGGTTTTTGTTGATATGAACTAGTGGATAGTAGACAATATATTGTTTAGGGCCCTATTTTATATCTTGCTAAATGAGAAATAACAACCTTCACATGTACTCCATCCTAAACTAATGTCTATAACAGGACAGTGTGTTGTGCTACAAAGCATTATACAGAGGCATAAAAGACAACGTACGGCACCTACGGTACCAGAGTTGTATTGTCTGGAGGTCATGGAGTCTGTGGGATTGTCATGGCCTCAGCTGTGTTGGCAAACCATTCATTGTTTGTCAGTGAATAATAAGCAACTACTCAAACCTAATAACCTGGAGATAAGCCAACTCATCCAGCTAAGAGATGGCAGCTAACACTCTACCACTGTACTCCTCATAAGTCTCTTTATGTCCTGCTATCCATGTCCACAACAATAGGAGAGGAACCGATAACCTACCTCAGCTGTATGCGCTAGTACAATATACTGCAGTTTGTCTGCCCTTCACAAAAATCACACTTTAAAAAGTGAATTTTACTCTTCAAACTATTGTATCAGGTCTTCAGAATTGTTGGGAGAGAATCTCATTCCAAAGTATGTTGCAGTGGACAGGGCTAAATCTGCATACTTCATGTTGGGTAAGACCATACAGGAATTCTCAGGATGCTGCAGTGCCCGTTCAGTGAAACACTAAACAGAAGGGATATAATGTTGCCTTCATGTCAAAGATGCATACCCAGACCCTCCAACAGCACCCCTTCTGCCTGGTACAAAATACTTACTCCTGAGCTTGCCACTTCATTTATTGTTATTGCAGATAACTGTAATACATTAAATAACATGTTTCAAAAACATCCTTTCTCTCCACTTAATCAGTGCAGCCCAAGCAAGTAACTTGTATAGTCTCTTAAACTGCATCCCAGCATGAAACCAACCTGGAGTAAAATATACATAAAGTGGCTTTATAAACTCATTTTAAGTATCCTGTAATAACAAAACATGAACCGTAGTGCTCAGTGTGTCGTTTCAGGCTTCCTCTACTAGGTCTAACTACAGATTTGAAAGAAAGAACAGTTCTCTCCTGCAACCTTGTATCACATTTCCAATTGCTTTCAGATGATATCCAGACTTCCTTCCAGGACCTTCTAGCCAGAGCTTGCCCTAATATTTTAACCAAATTAGTTTGAAAGTTGCAACGACACGGTTCATTTCTTGCTTTGTCTTATATACATATCTTTATTTTTATTTATCAAATGGTAAATCAGTTTTTTTTTTAGTTTATACAATTGTATGTTTTTTATTTTTTATTGTAACTTTAATCAGCAGAAATGGAAGGTGAACATGTGGTTAAAAAAATGGTAACGTGCCAAAAGTGATAGGGATGTTAAGATATATTTCCATTAAAGTATACAGTGCTGTCTAGGCGTTGTACTTTCTATCCCCTGCACTCAGGCAGCTATAGCAGGCCTAATTTATTTCTAGATTTTATGTATAAGTATGAAAAAATGTGAATACAAATCTTTGTTAATAATGTAGCATTTAAAGACATCCTCACACTAACACAAGCACAGTATATAGTAGTTTCTAGTGATCAAACATATTCTTAAAATGTAATGTCCATATGATGGAAGGAGACATGTTTTTGTCATATAGTATTTCATCATTGCAAAGGGAGGCATGCAGAATATCATGGGCTGGTATGTACTGGGAGGGCAGCTGGTATTAGGGTGTGCGGGGAACACGTGTCTCTGGAATCTATATAACTAAAGAATTATGCCCAGAAAAACAAATTGCACACAGCTGTCCTAATATACGTTCTAGACAGCAGGAAATTGTCTGTCTGTCTATCTATCTATCTATCTATCTATCTATCTATCTATCTATCTATCTATCTATCTATCTATCTATCTATCTATCTATGTTGATGGCAGTATAATACATACTTATATTGTGAAATCCTTTCCTGGACACATGGCTATAATAACCTCCTTTTTGAAGAATGAATTTGCATCATCCTGGCCCAGCTCCTCGTTCCCCACTGTGTAATGACACTAATTGCGTTATCTCCCAGGGGGGCATGCTGACATGATTCACATTATCAGGCACATCTACAAGTAAGCAGCATGAAACGCATCCTCCTCCCTCAGCAAATCGTAAAGGCCCTGCCCAATTCACAAAAAAATAAGTGGGATCTGGGAGTAGGTCCCTCTCGGAAAAACTCAGATGTCCATAGGTTTCTATTAAGCAACTCTTTCTGGAATTTGGTGAATAGATTAGAGTCAAACCTCCAAAAATTGCATTTTTGGAGGCTTGACTGCATTTTTAGTGTTGATGCATCCCGCCACTAAACAGACAGCCACTCAGTGAAATATAAACTTATGTTATATCCTCCCTCCTCTCTCATACTGATCGTATGATTATCACTAGAATACTAACCTAGCCACAGAAGGTGGAAACAGTCTGATACTAGGATATTCCAATTTGTATTTATACTACACTTACCTATTATTGTCTCATTAGACTGCCAATATAAAGGGAAATAGTTGTTCTCTAAGTCTATAACTATATACTATTGGCTTAAGCAATTCATCAATATAGCAATCTACAAAATAAACCCGGGTTTGCAACTCTACCCATATACACCAACATTTAGTGGCTATTTATGTAATTCAATAAAGACATTATTAATACAAAATTAGTACGGCCATAGCGTGATGAGAGTACTTTTTTACAGTCTTCATGTCAGTTGCAATAATGTGTTCAGTTGTAAGTAGGAGGAGTAGTTATGAGGCACGTGATATCTGCAGGGTACAGGAAGGGAATCTGTATGAAATACCGCCGGACACATCTCACTGGTACTGCTTCCTGCTTCACCTCGAAGCAGAAACAGTTGTAGCGACATGATCTGTGCCACTATAATACATCCTTCCCATTATCATTTGCTTACACTATTTGTTTCACATTTGTTATATTCATTTTTCATAGAATTAAGGTACTATTTATTTAAACTTTGTTTGGAATATTTCTTGAATCTGGGTTTAAGGTTATTAGTCCACATGGTTTTTATCATCAATACATATTTTTGGTTGCTATAATTTATTAGACTATTGCAAAATATGCCTTTTATCTAGCTGCTGAGTTCATGTGTAATTAGTCATTAGAGAACAGAGTGGACTGATTGAGAAAGAGTTCTGTGGTATTGTCATACTAACTAGAATAATTAATTTCATGACTTAGTATAAAAAAATATACATTTTTATTAGCAAACATACCCAGTATGCATTCATTTTCATCATTTATAACATTCACAGCTTATTCCACTTCACATTGTAATTGTGATACTGTAAATGGAGGCACAGAAACAAAGCCACCATTACAAATAGCAGTATAAGTAGAGCAGATACTGGTTAGCACAGCTTACAATGTACAGGGATACTGTAAATAGACTCATTACATTTTTATTGAATAAACTTTATTTATATAGCCCACACATATTACACAACACTTTACACAGAGTATTTATTCATTTTATTATTCCTATAAGTCTCTAGTCAATGTATCCCATAGTTTGTATTCTGTCCCTGGGGCCGCCATGAGGAATGTGGGTCCTGGTATGAAAGAGGGCATGACCACATTGTGTGGGAGTTGTCACGCTACCACATTGGTAACAACAAGTCCCCACCGCACACAAACATTAGGGTTAATCTCATAAGAATCCAATTATCTTCCAGTGTGATTTTTTTTTTACTTTGGTAGGATAACGGAGCACTTGGCATAAGCCCACACAAACATGAGGAGAACATACAAACAGAGCCGTAACTAGACTTTTTGGTGCCCTGCGCCAGAAAGAGCATTGGCGCCCCCCTCATTTTTCAAAGGGACATAATGCACCCAAAAAAGCCCTGGCCCTTCCCCATGGCTTCATGGGGAAGGGCCAGGGAAGACATAGGAGAGGCCAGGAGATGCTGGGGATGAAATAAGAGGAAGCTACAAGCAAGAATGATAATAAACAGAAATTTGACAGGCCCAAACAGCGCCCCCTGACCTGTGGTGCCCTGTGCGATGGCACTGGCCGCACTACCCTAGCTACGGCCCTGCATACAAATTAACACAAGTCAGCAATTCTCGCCACTGTAGGCTAAGGTAGTTATAATATTATTTGCATAGCAGTGGGGTGAAATAGATGGAAACATGAGGTAGAGAAGGATTCAAGGATAGAGAGCAGATGTGACAGAAATGGTTTCCTGATAACAGACTGCTAAAATGCATCTATTCATTCTTTACTCAATTTTCAAATGAAAGTATTATGTGAATTTCGCATCCTTCCCTCTCCCAATCTGCTCCCGCTACACCTACAACCAGGGCCGCCATCAGGGGGTGGACTGCCGGGACTGTAGTCCTGGGCCCGGACACTAGGGGGGCTTGTTGGTGCCCGCTACTACCGCCCACCCACTACTACCCCCTGGCCCAGAGTGGCAGACAGTGACAGGCTCGGCCTTGGGCCCACTCCTACCAGCGCGCTGCAGCTGCCGACGCCCAGTACCCACTACTATCCCCCTGGCTGGGCCCCCCCATTGCTGCACAATAGAGTGAGTAAAGTGACTCATCGTGAGTCACTTCCAAGTTCTCACCCAGCCTCTCTCCTGCTCTGTCTCCTTCCTTACCTACGCCGCATTGGCCGACATGCCCTCAATAAAGTTTTTCTTTGATCACTGAAGCTGGCGTGGCATAACATCATCGTCACGCCACGTCGCTGAATGAGATAGGAGCCGTGGCAGGCGGGTGGTGTGAGGATTCTGAGGAGCCTTTCACCCAGAGTCTCAGGCCATTGATTTAGTGTTCAGACAGTGGACACAGCATGATGGGACTAAAGCTGGGCACACATCTAAAGATTATCTGGCCGCCAGCCAACTAGTTGATTGGTTGGAATGAAAATCTGGTAACTTATGGGAGTAACTGATGATCAGCAATTTGCTCCTAAATGCCAGAAAACAGATGAAAATGGTCGTCAGACAAGTTTTTTAAATGTTTGATCTAAACAATTTGTTCAAACAACAGTTTTTGTCCGTTCTCTGGCGTTTCCGAGCAAATTGCTGATTGTCATTTGCTTTCTTACCTTACCAGATTTTCATTCCAACCAATCAACTAGTTGGCTGGTCGGACAGATAATCTTTAGATGTGTTGCCATCTTAAGTCTGGGAGAACAGACTGTCCTGTTCCATGGATTTCGTCCCATGCTGCCTGGCAGGCTCCTGCTATTTTTAATATGTCTCAATTTGCCAATATTTTTATATTGTCTGTGAATAAGGTAGCGGGGGAAGGGCGGGTGTGGGGATGGGTTTGGGGGGGGGTTTGATTAGGGGCTGGGGGGCCCTGCCTATTTTGTCAGTCATGGGCCTCGCCATTTTGGATGGCAGCCTTGCCTACAACATTCCAGAAAGCACATCAACAATGTGAAAATCAGGACTATTCTGTGAAAATTGGGACTGCTGAGTAAGATGCTGTCAAAGAGCTAACATAGTCTGTGCCACAGTTGATTTAGTAAAATGTACTAATGTCCAATGTTACCCAACATTCAACAGAGTACACCTGTTTCCTCTTATATCGAACTCTTCTAAACACCGTTCTGGCTAATTACACCAATTTAGTACAGTACAATGTTCTAAATGGCGTTATCTTGATTGTAACAAAGTTGTATATTCTATAATAGCTGCAGGACACATCTGTCAATTGAAAAAAAAGATAGAAAACAGCCATAATTAAAATACAAATACAGACTTTGATGTCCTATAGTAAATCATGGTACTGAAGCCCTGGTACAGTCATAACAGCTACCCCTGAGTGACAGGAAGCATACCTCTGTTGGCATGCAAACACACAATAGCCTCACAGTTCTCAGCTCAAGTAGTGTGGTTTATAAAATGAATCACCCCAAGCCATGAAGAATAAAAATTTGATAAGCTTTTGTGTTTTGTAAATATAAAAATCTCTTTCTAATTATTTACCCAAAATGTAATGCTAAGGGGCTGATGCAGAGTGTGCACTACCCCAGATGGTGCTGTGTATTTTGTGTTTCTGCACTGCACATACCCAGAAAGCAAATCCATGATTGCAGAATGGGGTGTATTAGGAACGCATCAATGCTTAACCAAAGAGGTGTATTGTGAGTGGAAAGGGCGTCCTCACATAGACAAAGTTCAGTAAGAGTGTGATCTTCTTCAGACCAGCAATTGTGCACAGGTTCACCTGTTTAGGAGGTGTATAGTTTGCACCTACTATAGGACAGGAGCAAGTACACACTTATTAGAATGATTTGTGTGATGTATATGGCTCTGTATATGTGCGGATACACAATTTCTGCATGCACAATTTTTTATGCATTTATCAGCTATTTTGCTAACAACTGGCATCAGGCAGTAAAAGTGTACAGCAATGATTACTAAATCCGATAGTTTCATGCTGAAAATAATCAACTGATAGATGTAATATGAGGAACATGTGCATATAATCAAGACCACAATGCGAAATGTGGTACCCATACAAAGGGGGCATGGATGCACCTCTATACACCAGTGCTTTGTGGCACCCTCCTCTCTTACCTTTCTGCCACTGCTTCAGGTAATACTATATTATACATTTATAGCCACAAAATCCATTCAAAAAATGTCAACATGTTTTTATGTAAAACTGGCATAAATTAAAAACAGGAGGTTGTATCCTTTTGTAAGATATGGTGCAAAATTCTAGCTCTTCATTTTGCCATTATAAGAAGTAACTGTGAGCTGTTATAAATGAGTATAGAACCATTTTTATTCACATAGGTGCCAGTCTGAATATCCTCACAACATGCAGTGCTGTAATCTGTATATGTATATTGGAGACTGACTACATCTGCCGGAGCATAGTGCTCATATATGATCATTATCTTCTTTTCCTACAATTTCCATTTCATATGCAATATAGCATGGTAATCCCTCCAGCTGTGTCTCCTTACCTCTGGCATCTCTGGGCTATCACTGGTACCCTCCAGGCTCACCAAGCAGGTCCTCCTGTGCTCTCCTGTAGGGAGCTTGTGCTACAGACAGCAGGGTGGGGGTGACAGACACTGGCAAAGGGGGAGTTGGTTACAGGCAGCAGCGGTGGCGACTGCTGATTACTCACAGTAGTGGTTGCGAGGTGGGGGCATGTCTGGTACAGACACCGTCTAGGGTTACACACACCATGGGGTGGGGGGGCTGGGGCAGACACAGGCACCGGTGGGGGAGGAAGGTGGTTACGCACAGTGGCGCACGTGGGTGTGTGGGGGGGTGTCTGGGAGAGACACCGGCGGCAGGGGCGGCTGCAATTATGAGCGGGGGGGTGGGGTTTGTGGTTACAGAAAGTGCCAGGATTATCAAGGGGAGGGACAGATGCAGTGTGAGGAATTCCTTATGGACACCTCAGCTGTTAAGGGGAAAGTATCACAATTCTGAAAAGCTGACTCTGCAAAGAGAGCTGTTTTTCGGAAATGAAACTTTTGTCAATGAGACATGAAGAATGCCTCTGAAAGGTTTTTTAAACTTGCAGCAAGTTTAAAGCATAATTATCTCTAGTGATAATTACGTAATGATGAGTAGGACACATATAATATTGTTTGAGATGCAACCCCATCTGTATGAAATCTTACAAACAGTATTACTGTATGACCACAACAAAATAGAGTTTGAATAGCTGACCAGTCACTTCCCTATCAAAAATAAATAAAAAATATTCAGATGTATCATTCAGACCAGTATTAAAGGTAAGAATACTAAACAGCTTTTCAAAACTTAAAAGGTTCTGTATGGAGAGTTTGCATGACATTCCCTTTTTACTAAACCAGAATGGTTTCTGTGTTAACATAGATCCCCAGAATGCTTTCCTTCTCTAAACAACAGGTTACAGTTTTATTGGAAAGTGCTACTGTACCAGTGTTCTGTCATGTTTCTCAACCACACCTGATTCAGCTTTGGAAATAGAGTGAGATTTAGCACTTAAATGATCATATTGGTGAAACCATGCTGCACTGCAGGTGGCGCAGATTTAAAACGTGCAGAGAGATTTAGATTTGGGAGGGAGGTGTCCTAACTGACATTTAAATTGTAGAGTAATAAAGCTGTGCAGTATTTTTGGGCTACATGCAAAAGCAGCCAGTATTACCCAAATTATGTATTTACACCCCTTGCATTGCGACATGGTTTGACCAGGTTCACAGTTAAGTGCTAATTCTCACTCTATTCCCAAAGCTGAATCAGGCCCATAGTCCATTGGAATTAAAGTAGTCACCTCACCTCTGTACCTGCATGGAGTCCAGCGAGTGGTAGAAAATTATACACCACCTTAGCTTTCGTAATAGAATTGCATCAGTTGGGTGGTATAACCATGTGTTAAGGGCCCGGGGTCTCCGAATATTAAGGCCCAATACAAGACTTCCAGGTAAATGTAATGGCCAATCCCAGTGTGGACATAAGTAATTCTGCACAAATCTAAAGTCAGTATTTGACATTGATATAGATCAAGAGCTGCATGTTACTGTAATAGATAATATTTTAAATAATTGCATGGTTTATATTTAACTATATTGCATATCATGCTCTGTTTCACTCCTCTGTCATAGGTCATCATGTTAAGGGAGAAGGGCAGACAGTGACCACAGAGCTCTTATAGTGGATGGTTCATACACAGAGGCAGGGCCAAGGATTTCACAGCAGCTGAAATTGATGTTGTTTTTTCATCTGCATCATGCTCAATTAGATGTGGGAGGAGCTTAAATGGTCTATAATTGAATGTAGAGGGGTAATACTGAAGATTCAATGTATGTGTTTAGTGTTGCCTAAATATATTTATGTATATCTGCATTATTAACAAGAGTTGAAGCTGGTTTGATGCTTAGCCAAATATTAAAATAATAGTATTTTCATTTTGGTATTTCTTGTATCACATGATGCTAGAATAAAAAAATAATTTTGAAAAACAAAAATAGAATGATAAAATGATGTATTGGCAATACTGGAATGATATTATAAACCCTACCAGTATTATCAGTCCCTTTGGTATGTTCAGTAGCTTTCCCTCATTGCCTCAGTAGTTGACAATACAGCTAAGATTTCCCACTGATTCAGAACTGGAAGACCAGAGGCAGCAGGAAATGTTCCTCAAGTTTGATGCTTCCTATTGGAAATTGGTAGGATGTAGGTATCTCCAAGATAACATCTAAAGTACATATCCCAAGGGAAGTAAACTAACTTCGTGTTGGTCCGGATACTGATGAAGACCATAATAAATCATAACATGGAGACACACTTGCCAAGAAATACTTAGGCCAACAAGCATCTGGTCGGAAATTATGTCGATTAAAACTATGAATATAAGACTTAGAGCTGCACTACCACCTGCTTAATACATTTTACAACCCTTCTTCCCCTAGCTGCAGCCACAGGGAAAACAACTACAGTACAATTCTTCAATACATGAGAATCAATGTAATTTGCCAGTTTAAATTTGCTGCAGAAGGAGATACCGTATGTGACTGGGAGCTGCAATTTCTCCTGGTTATCGGCCAGGCGTTGGGATTTCAACGCCTGTCATTAGTACCCTGCCGGGATTTGACATCGGGAAGCCGGCAGTCGGCATTTTGACCGTCGGCTTCCTGACTGCATCCCGTTAGAAGAGCCAGAGTAGCTCTGGCAAAAAAACCTATATGGAGCTACCCTAGGGTCTCTGACTAGGACAAGGAGAAGTTTGGTGAACTTTGCATAATACATGGTAATGCAGCTTTAAGTAATACAATTCCTTGAAAATACTATTAGTTTGCATCCATGTTCTTCTATTTTACCCCTTCAATACAAGGGGGGTAGTCAAGAAAGCTTGGAGAGAGATAAAATTGTGAAAGATAAGTACCAACCAATCAGCTCCTAACTGTAATTTTTCAAACACAGCCTGTAAAGTGACAAAAGCTGATTGGTTGGTACTTTATCTCCATCTATTTTATCTCTCTCCCAGGCTTAGTACATAGACCCCTAGATTGTTTGTTTTTGACAGTTATACCAAAAACATTTAAAGTAAAATACCACTATACAAATGGACTAAGGGCCTGATTCAGAGCCGGACGCTATTTGCGCTCGCTCGTTCAGAAAAAGGGGCTGGCTATTTAAATGAACCGTTCGCTATTTGCGGTCTGTTCACGCCTCTATTTCTGAACGAGCGAACAAAACATGCAAACGTAATTTTGAAAAAAACGCCCCCTGGCCGCTCGCATCATACGTCATGTCCGCTCTTTATTAGATTAATCGAGTACATCGAAAGGCGTCTGAACTACTTGCTATTCTTGTGGTTGGTTTTTCCTACCACAATCATGCGAGCAGTTATGACTATAAAACAACCAAGTGACGTGGTCAATGACGCTGTTTTGCTAATTATGCACACCCTTAAAACGCCTGTTTTGACCTTTAAGCACGCCTGCGTTCGGATCTCCACTCCCCGTTTTCAAGCACCTTCCCCTGTTACCACCCACAAACGCCTCATTCTGTCACTCAAAATAGCAGGCATTCGCTATTTAGCGAGCACACGATTTTCGTCCGCACTGACTGGTTCGCGCATGCGTATTAAAATCCGTACTCATGCGCAGTTGTGCGAACATCGGTAGGAACGAACGAGCGGCCGCTTACGAGCGGCTCTGAATCAGGCCCTAATACATAAACAATAATGGAAGTTAAAATTTACACACACAAGTTACTATAGTCTTATATAATATACAGTGCAATGTCCCTTGAGTAATAAATTAGCTCCTGATGTTCCAACATACAGACAATAATAATAATGGTGAGAAATATAAGTGACTGGACTGCTAATATGTGATCTAGTTAGCAACACATTATCTGTCTAAATCCAATTGTGTCCTTTGTACGTCAATTAGTTATGTATTGCAATTGTTCTATTTAGAAAATAACGCTCTTACATATATATTAAGCTCAGTTATATGCGAATTGTCTTTATTCCAGAAAGTAGATTTCCAGCTCAGGGATGCTCCATAATAATATGTTGAGACACGTTCTATGCAATTTTAGAGCTAAATTTGTACAAGTTCAATATTTTTACACCACTCTTCTCAAGAAGTTTTTTGTAGATAATAAAATATATCTTAGAGTTTATAGATGGGTACAAGTAGCTTATTTTTTTTTTTTGTACAGGAACGGATCATCTTAATTTGTGTGTCATACAGTAATTTTCGAATGAATGCGCCTACACACAGTGTTCTTTATACTTGCCACATGATTTGTGCATCTGTGCATAAATGTGATTTTTACAGTCTTTTGCTATGGTTGTATGTTTAGTAATTTAGGGGTCTATTTATAAAAGGGAGTACATTCCTAAATTTGGAGAAAACTGACACTTTAGGCAGATTTAGAGATTCTCCCTATTTACCAAGTAGGTTACGATGGGAGTGGGTATGTACCGCCGGCTGGCGGGATGCCTCCTGTCACTATACCGACAGCGGCATCCTGATGGTTGGTATCCCGACAGGGGTCGGGTAAGTATACTTACCCTCCCTCCTTCTCCCCCTAACCCTCCCTTTTAGTAGCCTAACCCTAACCCTCCCCACCCCGTACCCTAACCCTCCCCACCTAAGTCTCTCCCCTTCGTGCCTAAACCTAACTCTCCCCCCTTAGTACCTAACCCCACACCTCAGGTGGTTCCTAACCCTAACCCTCCACCCTAGGGTCACCTAACCCTAACCTCCCCCCAATACCTAACCCTAACCGCGCTACGCTCCCTAAACCTAACCCTCCTCCCCGCGGCTAACGCTAAGGGCGCCCCGGACTTTCCTCATTCGGTTTGGCGTCCTTCTGCGTTCCGGCATTGGGATTAAGATAGGTGTCGATATTTTTGATATTTTGATGCCTATTTTAAGTCTTGTCGGGATTCCTCTGTTGGTATTGAGATCGAAGGCATCGCGGCGGCCTGTCTCATAACTACATCCCGTTACTATGACCATTGCAGGTATCATTGATATTTTTATTTACAATTTTATATTATTATTTTTTTATTTACATTTTTTTTCAATAAATCTGCTCTTAGAAGCCAGAAATAGGGCTACCGGGTGTATGTTGGGCTATGCATGACCAATAGGGAAGTCTATGCTTACTGTTGCTGGCCAGTATTGCTAGTGAGTTGAGAATCGCTCAGCTGTCACATTCTTTTTTTAACATAAATTGTCCCTCCCAAAAAAAAAATGTTTTGCAATAGAAAACAGGATTTTTTTGGCCTATTTTACTCTAAACTGCTTCCCTGGCTAAATTGGAGCAAGGGACACAAAGTAGAGGGAATCAGGGACATAACTAGAACTTTTTGGGCTCCACAACAACTCTTTGAAAGTCCTTGCAATGCTTCTAGACACTGCTTACCACAGCACGGGATGCGGTCAATACCCGACCGTGAGGATTCCGGTGCTCAGAATGCCAGCCCCGGAATCCCGACACCTGTCAGAATCCCGGCGCCGGTATCCCGCCGGAATTCCAAAGGGAAGTAGCGGGGTTGTGGGGAGGGTTAGGAACTAGGGGGTGGGTTAGGGTTAGGCACTAAAGGGGGAAGGTAAGGTTTAGGGAGCGGGGAGGTTATGTTAAGGCACTAGGGGGGAGGTTAGGGTCAGGCACCGGGGAGAGAGGGTGCCTGACCCGTGCCGGCATCACATACCCATCTCCCACAGCACTTGTGCTCCCATTTCAAAATATTGGCAGGCTCCCGTTTACCACAGTCTTCAATCTCATTTGCTTTATTAATCACCCTTATATGCTGTATGCTGAATCTGCTGCATGCAATCCACTGCAAGGTGGTGGTTTTCTAGAAATGGGCAGTCTACAAACTATTTGCACTGTAGTGAATAGTTTGTAGACTGTCCCTTTATGTATTCAATATAGTGTTGCCTATTCATACAGTGCCAACTGGTAGTATTAGCGATGTTAGCTGGGTGCAGCGGTGGCAGACCATGTAAGCCTTCGGTCCACATAGCAACTGCACTCCTTGCACCCACTATAGTTACGTCTCTGGAGGGGATCATTCACAACACTGTGAGTTAGTAATAGGTGAGTTAGTAATAGGGATGTGCACCGACCCCCGTGTTTTGGTTTTCGATCTGTATCTCCTTCAAGGTTTTGGATCTGGATTTGGTTTTGCAAACCACCCTCAAGTGTTTTGGTTTTGGATCTGGATTTTTTAAATGAAAAATAGCTAAAAAGTTTTAAAAACAGCTAAAATCATGTAATTTATGCAATCCAAAACCCGAAATTCGTTTTTAAAATCCGAATTCCGAACCACAAAAAGATCAGAACCGTGACCAGGATTTACCCGGATCTCCTCGGGAGATTAGAACCGCGACTCAGATTTACCCGGATTCACGAAATTCGGGTTGATTCAGATTTCTGGAGAACCGAAGCGCACATCTCTAATTAGTAACTCATATGTGCATGGTACCACTGTGCTTTGGGTGACTAATTTGATACATTGTTGAACTGAATGTATATATCCAGCATTTATTTACAGATGGTTTTTGGAGAAGCAATTGATTTATTTTATTGAATTTATGACACATTTATTAATGCTTTGTTCTCTAAAAATCATTTAGTCAGTTTCTGGGAGGCTGGTCTATTCTCGCAGGAGTCTGGAAGAGCTCCCCGAAACTGGCAATACTCCCAATTATTGAAGGAGAGGAGGATAATGGTTAATGCTGATGTTAAAATCAGCTAGAAGCATGTGATTACATTATAGAATATTTATGATAAATATTTGAAGGTAAAGACTAGCTGTTGGCCATGGCTACGCCCATGATGAAATGGCTTCAGGCAAAAAAAATTTTATTTGAGGTGTATTGTTTTTTTGCTTTGCATAGGGGCCCTGTGGCGGAAATGGCCCAGCGCTATACAGTGTGGTGGCAGCAGCGCCTTTGCCCACCACTCACACCAATGTCACTGTGAGCCCTGTGCACAGACTGCTATGTAGCCTATCATATTCAAGTGAAGACACCTCTCCCCCCACCCCTTACGGGTTATTTCTAGGAGTTTCCACTACAAAATAATGCAGTTTTCATGAAAATTGGTTCAGTAATTGTTGTGCCAACTTGGAACAATCAAACAGACACAACGTTCTTATAATATTAGTATAGATGAAAAAGTTGCTGTATTCATTTTTATAACAGTTTAGAAAGTGAATGCAAAGGCCTGACTCAGGGATATGGGTATACAATTCAATGATGCCCTCCACGAAAGGCCGGCAAGCGGGAGCAGGTGGGGGTGGCTTGGCGTGGTGAATCTCATCATCATAGCCCTGACCTGATTCTGTGATTTGGATATTGAGCAGTGAGAAGGGGGTGCTACCCCCATCACCCATCTGAGCATGCGCTCCGATTTCTCCTAGTGGGCATATTAGTCTCTGAACCATGCTTTTGTTTTAACTTTGGACCCTTTTGTAAAAAAAAACAAAATTAAAAACAATCTGCTTACAGCTTTTATTTTATTTTTACCATTTATCATAAACATTATCCTACAAATTTGAACCTCACTTTGTTAGATGTCCTTGATACAGCCAAAGAAGCCATTCTGAGACTGCTATTTAAATTGTATTATATTTCATCAATTCAAGATATGGACTGAGACTGATTAGGAGTTACAGGATTTGTTATGGTTATAGCAGCAGCCACCCAAGTAAAATAAGCATTATGTTGGATTGCCTAATAAATGTATCTTGTGCCGTTAAATGTCTTGTATAAACTACAGGAGATAGCATAGTAAGTATTACAACTGGACACTGTAATATGCTTTTTCACAGTCAGATTTGAATTTGTGAAACATTTTATAATTAATTAACTAGGATGAAGTTAAAAGACTGGCGGACTAAATGCTGCTGGTCTATATCCTGACTGCTAAAGCTCGACTGGGGACTTAAGACAGGCATCGAAATACTGACGCCTATCTCAATCCCGATGCCAGAAGACAGACAGACGCCGGACCGAATGAGGTAAGTCCAGACATCTTAGCACATAGCCGTGGGGGGGGGGGGGTGTTAGGTTTAGGGACTCCCGGGGGGACTTAGGGTTAGGCAGCCCCCAGGGAGGGTTAGGGGGTTAGGGTTAGGCGCCACTGGGGAGAGGTTAGGGTTAGGCACCCCCGGGATGGTTAGGTTTAGGGTGCGGGAAGGGTGGGTTAGGTTTAGGCACCCCCAGTGGGGACCTTGGGGTTAGGCATCAACCTGGGAGTTTTAAGGTTAGGCACCACTAAAGGAGGGTTAGGAGGGGAGAGGGGAGGGTTAGGGTATTTACCAGTGCTAGTCGGCATCTTGTCCTGTCAGGCTTCTCCTGTCAGGATATTTCATACCCATTCCAATTAACTTTATCTTTATACATGCTGGATGTAGACTACCAAATCTAAATAGTTACTACATTGTGACAAGACAAACTGTATTGATGAATAGTAATGGTGGGCTTCAGTGACTGTGGGCAAATGTCACTGAGTGGCGGGTTCTAAACCCTGGGGGGCTGGAGGCGGTTTGGTGGCGGTTTCTAAATGACAGCTCTGTTCTATTCTATTCTAAAATTTGTTTTGACGGCAGTTTTGCAGTGGTTTTGGCCTTAGTAAATCTGCGGACAGCAAAACCGCAACCAAACCACCGGGGTTTAGAACCCGCTGCTTAGTAAATTTTGCCCATAGTATGTACCAAAAATCTCAGAAGTGCAGCAATTTTTATCAGTAGGTATTGTGGCATTGTTCCGGATTTAACTTTATTATCAAGGCTGCTGTATGTAGTAAATAGATGTTGAGTTTTTTTATTTTCGAAAGAATTGTCTACAATTTCTGAAACTGCTGCACAAGCATAGCATTGTCATTTTCCGAAGAACTATACTTTTCAGAGCTTGATACATAGGGGTATATATACTAAAATGCAGGTTTTTAGAAGTGGCCCATTTATCTAGCACCTTACAGAAGATAATAGCTGGAATCTGATTGGTTGCTATGGGCAACATCTTCACTTCTAAAATCCCGCAGTTTAGTAAATATATCCCTTAGGTTCAAACCACAGTCCGCAGTGAGAATCATGGGGACTGCGGTCTGCAGCGCTGTTTAGCCTTTTACAGGTAATATCTTTGATATCTCCAGTAGCAGGCTATTGCACAATTGCCCTCATACTTAAAATCATGCGGAAACTGCAATTTCGCATGATTTAGTGAAAGAGAGAGAGAAAGAGACAGTGAGACAGGCAGCACTCCTGGGATCAGAAAAAAAATCAGAGGAATGTGAATGAAATGCACTAAAATAGAACGAGAAGCATTAAATAGTGCAGCACAACATAAGTTCAGCATGTAAAAATGCAAGTATGTATTCATTACAATGAGTTTTTTTATGTGCTTAACTTGATTTGAAAATGCATGTTAAATGCAAAGGGTATGTTGTCTAAAGCTGCACATGCTTGTGTATAAATAAATATTAATAATAATGTCATGACAAATTCTAATTATAAGTAGTTCAACATAACTCATGACATTTTGTGTAGTTTATCCTTAATTCCTTTCCATGCAAACCATAGCTGTGAAATGTGCTATGTCTGTGAATCAAGAAATAGTTAACATTATACTTGCCTGTTCATCCCGGAATGTCCTGGAGATTCCCAAATCTCCGGTGGCTCTCCAGATACCCAGAAAGGTAGGAAAGTCTCCCAGGGAACCCCGCTGTTGCCCGGTGAGTCTGCTTTACAAGACTTTTGCATAGCGAGTGGTGGGGTGAACCATGATGATGCGATTGCGACATCACAGCCCCCAAACAGCCCACATGGGCATCACACATACTACCTGACTACCTCCTCTTGAAGGGGGCAGTCAAAAGTAGGCATGTATGGTATGGTCAACATGTATTTTATTTAGTATCTTTGTATGAAGACTACAAATGACCTATGAAATTTTCCATAGTGTATTGGTCAGTCACTTCCATCACCCCGATCCAATGTAATGTTTTCCAGTTTTCATGGAGTAATTGAGTCCTATGACTTCTAAAACTGTAGTTTCTTTAACTACATTTTCCTTTCAATTGTCCCTACATGCATTTTTCGTGCAAGCACCCTGCTGTGTTTTATGCCAGCAAATTCAGCATCTGCACATAAATAATAATAATAGTAATAATAATGACCATTATCCTGTTGTAGACGTTTGCTAGACTTTAGCACATGTCATGCTTAGAGCTCTCTCAGTTAATCATCTCCCTGGAACATGGCGTACAGCAAACAAGGTGATGAAAAAGCGTGTTTTCCCTCATTACTACAAAGCATGACTATACTACACTTCAGTGACTTCATACTAGGAAAGTTTGTCGAATATAGCATTAAAATGAATTAGAGTGCTGACAGAAATCTCCTACTTTGCCATTTACTAGACCTCATATATTAGATCACTCCATAAAGATTTAGGTATTTTTTTCATTGTTTGAAAATAAGTCTGTTTCATACTTCCTTTCTATAACAATCATATTCATCTCCTCTGGGAGTGCATTCTATATTACATATTTCCTGTAAAGTAGCATGTTTTACAGAATGTAACTAGTTTCCATTATACCTTTGTTAGGGGTCCATTGTCTATCTTTCGGTCTATACTTTAATTCATGTACTTTAATTTTATTATATATATATATATATATATATATATATATATATATATATATATATATTTTCCAGGGTGTCCACACTCCAATGTAACAAGAATATGGGCGGGGTGCTCAATTTAAAGGCAGTAAACTGTCCATTTGTATATAGAGAAAATAATCGTCACTCACCAAATATATGAAAAAAGGCTTATTTACATATGCAAAAAACAGGTTTTGAAATACCCATATCAGCAAGGTACAAAGTTTAGTCCAGTCGACGTTTCGATCTCAATCCAAGATCTTTATCAAGACTTCAGCAACCATGCAGCAGCAATTCCCAATGAGCAGCCAAGTGCAAGATCATATATATATATATATATATATTTATTTATTTTTTTTTTTTCTCTCAACACAAAAATGGTTTTGTGATGGGAGTAAAGCAAAATAGAGCAAATAAATGTACATCTATGAGCCTAATTGTTTACGTACATCTTCAATGTATGTTGAACTGCGCATGCACAGGGCCCTTTACTACGGATGTGCAGATCGGGTCTTGTGTCATTGGATGCAGTGCAGCTGCAGACGTGTGGTGAGTCATAGTCTGCAGTAGCTTGGGGGTGGGGAGGGGGTGACGATGCTGAGTAACCTGAGGGTTACTCAGATGATTGATCAATGTTCATGAAGATGATCCAATGCTGCATGCAAAGACGCAGCGACTGCAATACGGTCCATCTCTGAATCAGGCCCTATGTTGCAATGTAACATTTTTTGTATCCAGGGTAAATACTGGCTGCTTTTGCATGTAGCCTACAAATGCTGGACAGCTCTATTTTTAGACTGTAATTTATATTTCAGCTTGGACACGCCCCTCCAAAATAAAAATCTCACTGCACATTTTAATTCTGCCCCACCTGCAGTGCAGCAGATGTCTTCTCCTCTTCAGATCTTTCCCAGATGACTACAGCAAAAACATGCAATCTGGATATATGCCAGATAGGAGTGCAGCCCACTTAAATATTTCCGAATATTTGGGCTATAAATTGCAATACATTGTAGAAAAAAATAAAAAACTTGCAAGGGTTAAGCTTAGAGGTCAGGTAACAGTACCAACAAAACACTGAAGCCTGGGTGTTACAATACTATTTTTCTTACAAAGAATTCAGTAGTTGATAGATGGAAGGGTTTGGACAATAGGCTGGCTTTTCGCACTTCCTCTCTCAGGGTTATGGTAGTATATTATCTGTATTCACACCTTGGTACATATCAGATAAGTGCTTCATAACATGGACAAACTTTGTGAAAAACACTAGATGAAATGGCCATCTTGATGACCTTCACAGACAATCATATAGTTATGACGTCTTGTCCTGGTTGTACGAGGATCCAAGAAAACCATTCTCCCAAATATGGCAGAAAAAATGTCTCAGTTTGTATATTAATAATGTTTTTTTTGTTTTGTTTTGTTGTGGCACAACTGGATGTTTAGGAAGTCAGACATAACTCACCTATGTCTGTCTTCTAACAGGGACCTTTATTTCAGTGGCGTCACAAGGGGGGTGCGGGCCGCACCCGGGTGTTACCCGCCGAGGGGTGACACCAAAGTGCCGCCTCCCCCTCAGTGACAGGAGCCAAATGATGCACTGTAGCATTACATGCAGCACTCGGCTCCTGACACAGTGAGGGAGCCGGCACAGCAAATACAATGGTCCCCGGGGCAGTCCGCATCTCCAGGACCCCCCGGAGAGACTAAAACGCCCCTTACCACAAGGTCACGCCTTGTGGCTAAACCATGTGCACTTAGGGATACACATTATAAGCCCGCACCAGGTGTCACCCAGTAGAGGCCACTGCTTTAATCACACAAACATATGTATCACCAGATTATACTGACATATATGATAAATTGTAACTTATAGTTTAAGTAATATTCCCAATGTTTGTGTGTTACAATTCTTGTCAGTATACAGTAGAGATGAGCGGTTGAGTTTTGGGGAAAACCAAACACACCCAAATTTAGGGGTTCTGAGTTGAATTGAGTTGCAGTTCAGAATCACTTTGGGGTTCTGGGTAAAACCGAGTCATGACTCAGATCTTCTTATAATTCAGAACCTGGATTTAAAAACTGGATCTCGTGTGTTTTGGATTGCATTTATGGGTGGTTTTGTCAAAACCAATACCAAAACACAATGATGATTTAGAACCAAAACACGGATCTATTGGCACCAGTCATCTGACATAGAAATACCATTGCTATATGATTATACTGATTTTATAGGTGATCTATTGGCACCAGTCATCTGACATAGAAATACCATTGCTGTATGAATATACTGATTTTATAGGTATTTTGTCATTAATTATTATTTGCAAAACCAGAGTAACTTAAGGTCTGGCAATATAACTATATATTAACTCCTAGATACATGGAATGCTGTTTACGGTCTGTTAGTTTGTATTAGAATTTTATGACTTGTATCTGGTGTGGGTGAGGTTATTGGGGGGTGGGTGGCAATCAGTGACTACACATGTATGCTTCACTATATACTGTACTCAGTAAGTTACAGGCTGCATTGGTTTTTTATTTCAAAATGTTTTTTTTCTAAGTTGTATTAGATATACAGCAGAATTTAAAGAGTTAGACAGAACACAGGAATACATTTAAAAATAATTTTTTACAACTTGGAAACAATTGAAAAGGATCTTCTGAGCTTCTGTATACCCTGCAACTCAGCCACTAGCTTTTATTATAACCTGGACACACCTTTTGCCAACACCCTGCTTCAGCATTGCAAGCAACTACCAGTTATTTTTCTCCATTTTAATGTTGTATGTGTTTTTTTTTCTCTACACTGTTTATATTATTCCTGTACCACTGTCAGTTTCTCTCTATACCACTGTAGTATCTACCATTGTTTAACACCTGTACATATTTAAGAATACTTTATCCTTAATTTAAATTCCTTCAACTTTAACAGCTCCAAACTCATTTTGTTTATTATATACTATTGTAGTTGTGCATTTACATCTACCAACACTGTTTTTCCTTTTATCTGAATTTTTAACATCTTAACTGTACTGTTACTTACTCTCATCACTACTACTGCTGTTTTTCTCCCAATACCCTCATCTACACTATGTCTTTCTTTTCTTCTGCTCCCCCATCACTCAGAAGCTACATAATGCTTTCCTCTACCACCAGTCCCCATATCTTTCCTCCCTCCATAGTCTCCTCCACCATCTTCTCTCCCTCCTTCCTCTCTTCTGTCTCCCTTCATCCCATCTAGTACTCTCCACGGCATCTCCCATAACTCCATCTGACACCACCTCTCCTGCAGCTATCTCCTTTGGGGGCCTCACATTCTTTCACACTCCCTGGACTGGAGGTTGCCACAATGTTGGGGTACTTCAATCATTTGGTCACTCCCACCTACTCTTCTTACCTTCTAAACTCTCCATTTCATTATTTCCATTCAATGCTCATATCAGACACTTCTTCCAACTTCCTCGAGTGGCTGCCTTTTTTTGTCCCCCTGGACTTGGGTCAAAATTCCCTGCTAACTTTGCTTCTTGGCTTCTAATCTTCAAATGGACTCTCAAGACCCCTTTCTTCCTCAAAGCTTTCCAGCGCTCATCCTAACCCACTACTACATGTTCCTTCCTTACAATCCAGCCCATCTGTGTCACCCTGTTTATCTGAATTCTTGTTTAGAATCTAAGCTCTCACGAGCAGGGCCCTCTTACCTCATGTACTTCTTCCCTTCTATTTTAATTTACAACAGCACCTAACACTTGGTTGCTGACACCATGCTGCTTATTTAAGTGTTATGCTGCAATGTTTATAAATCATGTATTTGTCCTGTACTGTTTGTACTGTTAATAACTATTTTTTGTGTGCTCATTTGTTTATGTACTTTAAAAAGTGGGAGGCACATATAGAAACCATTGTAATTCCTACACCGTTCACCTGATTTGGATGTAATTACCCTCAAATTAAATCTGAAAGTCTGCAGTTAAATCACATCTTGTTTGTTTCATTTCAAAGCCATTGTGGTGGTGAATAGAGGCCAAAATCAGAAAATTCTGTCAATGTCCCAATATTTATGGACCTGCCTATATATATATATTTTTTTTCTTTTTTGAAATACTATTCATCTCTTATTTCTCATCGGTATCCTTATCTTCCTTACACTATACCTGCAGAGTGGTTATTTATAAGGGTGACATTATACCCACTATCTTGCCTAGGATCCAGATAATTCTAGACATAAGTCCGGCAATGTGCGAAACCACCTTTAGCTCCCAATGCACAATTTAAATCAGTGTGAATGGAGGGGAATGAAGACAGGTAGCCCAGGTATCAGTATCTGTAATGTCACTGGGTCCTAGTACTGCAGGAAGATGCGGGGTGTGGAGCAGAGCTGCTTAGATGAGATGTCATTCATCCATACCCTTCAACACCATGACATGACTGTAAGGGATATGGCCATGCCCCCTAGCCATGCCCCTTAGCCATGCTTTCCTAGCAACATGCCTCACCCATGTCCACTAGCCATGTCCCTTAACCATGCAACCCCTAGTAATGTCTCATGGCCACACCCCCTGTGTGGGAATCTGAATAGAAATAGATAGTAACCCTACTCTGTTATTGCTACACAGTTGGGAAATAAAGGTTTTAAAATTCTTCTTCTTGTTTATTCCTTGCTGGTATTTTGTACACAAAATGGAAATTGTTAAAAAGAAGAAAAACACAAAACTTTCTGCCAGCACACAGCCATAAGCCAGTAAAAGGCAGCATTCTATATATAAATAAAATGCAGACACTAAGTTACACACATTTGCAAATATATGATAAGCCAGTCTGCTAAGGGAGGTCCTAATTCTAAACAATGAGAGACTTTATGATGGGTCATATAATGTTGTTTTTTAAGTGAGAGCAAACTTACCAGGAGGTACCCCAAATACTCCAATGATTCTTCCATTAGCAACTACCATTCTGCATATCATTGTCTGAGCAGCATATATAGAATAAGTAGCTAGCAGGAGGTGCTGGGCCTTGTAGTGCCACATTGTTGCATACCCCTCTAATGTGGCACTACAAGAAAAAGCACTCTCTGACAGCTCCTCATCCCATATATGCAGTGTGAGTGTGATTATATATAAAAAGCAGAGAGTGAAGTTCTATCTCTTGGCCTGTCATTTGTACCCACGGTACGTCATAACCGTTTTAATTGGTCGGTTGACCATTTCAAATTTGGTCGCAAACTCAGGCTGCGTGAATTTTTTTCAGGTGGTAACTCTGAGGTTGTAACAATGCAGTTCCGCGCTCCCAGTACCTTCGATCCACAGACTACCAATCCCAGTATTAAATCTTTCCTAAGAATGGTGGAACATGACATGAAGGCTTTTGTTGAACATAGAAATTATGACAATCTTAATAGTGAACAGCGAAGGGCTTTGAGCTCCTTGATACGCAATGATGAATTTGTTATTAGACAGGCTGACAAGGGGGGTGCTGTGGTCATTCAAGACTGGGCGGCATACGATGTTGAAGTGCGCCGTCAGCTTGATGATGACAGCACCTATCGACGAGTACCAAGCAATCCTATGTATGATGTGAAAAAACTGGTCGATCATGTGGTAGACCGGGCTGTAGAACACCGTTGGTTGGATGTGGGCATAGCCACTTTTTTGAAGGTTGAACATCCCCTATGTCCTATACTATATTTATTGCCTAAAGTGCATAAATCCTTAGCCAACCTGCCTGGCCGCCCCATTATATCTGCTCGTGGATCTGTCCTTCAGCCTCTGGCGATGTTTCTAGACAGTTTCCTACAACCTCATGTGATGTCCATGGAAAGTTATATTAGAGATACATCTGATTTTCTTGGCAAAACCCTTACACTTACTGACCTGAGTGATCAATACTGGTTGGCCACTATGGACATAGCATCCTTATATACTGTGATTCCACATAAGGAGGGTCTAGAGTCACTTAAAACTGTATTAAGTAGGGGCAACCATGTAGGTCCCCTTATAGAATTTCTCCTAGAACTGGCCGAGATTGTTCTTACTAAAAATCATTTCACTTATGGTAATAAATATTATGTACTGATTTTCACTTAATGGTTGACAATCTGAACGCACTCAACAGTCCCATTAGATTCACGGCCCAGATCAACAAAGATGCAATACATTTTTGGGATGTAACCATTTTTTGGAAGGATAACCAGTTGCAATCTACCCTTTTTCGTAAAACTACGGACCATAATACGTTACTGCACTCGTCCAGCCATCATCCCAGTAATCTCAAGAAGAGTTTACCCATCTCTCAATTTATGAGAGTATTACGGAACAATACCAAGCAATCATGCATGGAAATACAGTTAAAAGAAATGAGTGATCGTTTTGTTGAAAGAGGTTACTCGCTGAATGTTATCGGTAGATGTCTCAAAAAGGCTAGATCCAGACATGCACAAACCACTAAAAAGTATCCATTGGATTCTACACGTATGATTTACCCAAGTACATTCGATCTGGCGTCACATTACAGTGCGAAGTCTGTTCGTAAACACTGGGGCATTATAGCATCTGACACTGTCTTTAAGGGCATTAGCAGTAAACCTCCTGTGATGGCCTACCATAGGGGGCCAAGCCTTCGGCAATTACTGTTACACCCAACTAGGCAACCAAGTGGACACCAACAGCAGTGGCTACTGAGCAACAAGGTGGGGTGTTTTAAGTGCCCTAACTGTATAACATGCAGATCAATGCTGGTGGGTACGCACTTCCCACACCCACATAGCGGCAAGAGGATCACTATTAGACACAAGTTGTTATGTACTATGGATTTTGTGATCTATTTTCTTACATGCCCATGTGGACTATACTACATCGGAATGACGACGCGACCATTCCGTGAAAGAATGGCTAACCACCGTTCATCAATTCATTCTGCCTTTCAGACTCTTAGTTCTGATAAACCGGTGGCAAAGCATTTTCTGGATTTCAAGCATCCCCCCTCGACACTGAGATGTATGCTGATTGACACTGTACCTAAACCCATGCACGGTGGAGATCGAGAGTTGCTCTTGAGAAAACGTGAGGTGCGCTGGATTTTTCAGTTGGATACTGTTGCTCCACGTGGATTGAACGAGTATTTGCCGTATAACATTTTTCTCAAATAAGTTATTTTTATTTTTTCATTTTTTCATTAGTTTTTTGATCTGGGTCTGTGAATCTGTGGACTGGTGTCACTTATTAGTGATGGGTAATATTATGTTATGTTATAAATAAGGGAATTATTAGTTTGTTTATTCTCTTTTGTTTAATAGATTTATTATTAGTATTGATTTTGTTTAGTATTGTTTGATTAATATATGTATATACTTTGGTAGTATTGGTTGGAATACCCTATGTCCCCCTCACGGGTTACAATAGATATACTGTTTTAGGGTTTTTGATATTAGATATGTCTGATGGGCTATACATTTTAATTGATGTGTTTATGTCTTTGGTTGTTTATGGCTTTGCAGTCACCTCTGATCAGCCTGTTCATGCCCGTCTCCTGCTTGCGTTCCAGGGTAGTGGAATGCAGTTATGTTATGTCTCCTCAGGTCACGTTCGGTCACGTGAGGCCCGACCCTGGTTTGGGTTATGCGTGACACGAAATGACGCCGCCCACAGTGATTGTGGTGATGTGTTACTTCTAAGTGCATGCTGTATAGACTTTGGCTTGCGTTCCGGGTGTGTGGAACGCAGACCTTGGTCGCTCTGGATGGGTCTTAGTGGATCACGTGGTACGCGACCTGATTCCGCGACCCGGGCGATACGCGACGATGTAGCTGACACATGTAGTGGTGGTGAGCTCCGGCGCTATGCCGGATGTTTTGTACTATTTCCGGCTTCTGTGCGTTCCACGTGTTGGAACGCAACGCGACAGTCCCCCACTTATTAAGTGTATAAGTTTAGTTGGGCTCCATATTTATAGTTAATATGTAAATAACTTAAGTTGGTGAGGTGGACACTACAGTGACTGTGACTGACTTAACATATTTGGTATGTGATTTCTTGTTGCTATGTTAATTATGGTTGATTGGTTGTTATACAGGTGTCTTCTATTGGCATTTGGGAGGGGTATATAGGCTGGTCTGGTGTGACTGTGAAGTTACTTGTCTTTGGTGGTGTTTGTGCAGTTTGGATTCTTTATGTCTTGACAAAGGTCCAGGAGGACCGAAACGTCGACCTGATTATCGCTTGAAGAATATGTGAGCTTCAATAAATAATGTTTTCACTTTTTCAGTACTGAGAGTGCCTATCTATTTGCATGTTTTTTAATATATATAATATATATATATATATATATTAGGGGTGAGCGGGTTCGGATTTCTGAAATCCGAACCCCCCCGAGCCCCCCCGATCCGAGTCCGATCCGAGTCAGGCTCGACTTTTCCCGCCTGACTCGGATCTGACATCGAGGCAAAACGTCATCATCCCGCCTTCCGAGTCTCGCGGGTTTTGGATCCTATATAAGGTACCCGCGTCGGCGCCATTTTCTCACTCGGCTGTGGACAGTGAAGAGGGAGGGTGGGAGTTAGTGCTGTGTAGTGTAGTGTAGTGTAGTGCTGCTGTTGTCCACTACTTCAAAGTCCATAGGGGCTGGCTGTGTTGTGCTGTGCTGCTGTTGTTAATAGGGGCTGTGTCCACTACTTCAAAGTCCATAGGGGCTGGCTGGACTGTGTTGTGCAGTCAGTTCTCCATAGGGGCTGTGTCCACTCCAAAGTCCTGTGCAGTGTCCCAGTCCTAAAGGGGTGCTGTAGTGTTGTCCAGGGGGTGCTCTGTCCATCAGGGGTGCTCCCCCCAAGTGCTAAAAAAATAATATATTTTCTGTGTTTGTGAATTGTGTGCGCAGTAGCCGCACGTGCATCAACAAAGTAGTGCCAAGCGTGCGCCTGTGTCATAAGTAAAGGGCCGGCTGGCTTGACCGTTAAAGGGTGCTGTAACCCCCGAAAGTACACTCCAGTCCAAACCAAAAAAAAATTATTTTCTGTGTTTGTGAATTGTGTGCGCAGTAGCCGCACGTGCATCAACAAAGTAGTGCCAAGCGTGCGCCTGTGTCATAAGTAAAGGGCCGGCTGGCTTGACCGTTAAGGGTGCTGTAACCCCCGAAAGTACACTCCAGTCCAAACCAAAAAAAAAATTATTTTCTGTGTTTGTGAATTGTGTGCGCAGTAGCCGCACGTGCATCAACAAAGTAGTGCCAAGCGTGCGCCTGTGTCATAAGTAAAGGGCCGGCTGGCTTGACCGTTAAGGGTGCTGTAACCCCCGAAAGTACACTCCAGTCCAAACCAAAAAAAAAATTATTTTCTGTGTTTGTGAATTGTGTGCGCAGTAGCCGCACGTGCATCAACAAAGTAGTGCCAAACGTGCGCCTGTGTCATAAGTAAAGGGCCGGCTGGCTTGACCGTTAAGGGTGCTGTAACCCCCGAAAGTACACTCCAGTCCAAACCAAAAAAAAAATTATTTTCTGTGTTTGTGAATTGTGTGCGCAGTAGCCGCACGTGCATCAACAAAGTAGTGCCAAACGTGCGCCTGTGTCATAAGTAAAGGGCCGGCTGGCTTGACCGTTAAGGGTGCTGTAACCCCCGAAAGTACACTCCAGTCCAAACCAAAAAAAAAATTATTTTCTGTGTTTGTGAATTGTGTGCGCAGTAGCCGCACGTGCATCAACAAAGTAGTGCCAAGCGTGCGCCTGTGTCATAAGTAAAGGGCCGGCTGGCTTGACCGTTAAGGGTGCTGTAACCCCCGAAAGTACACTCCAGTCCAAACCAAAAAAAAAATTATTTTCTGTGTTTGTGAATTGTGTGCGCAGTAGCCGCACGTGCATCAACAAAGTAGTGCCAAGCGTGCGCCTGTGTCATAAGTAAAGGGCCGGCTGGCTTGACCGTTAAGGGTGCTGTAACCCCCGAAAGTACACTCCAGTCCAAACCTAAAAAAAAATTATTTTCTGTGTTTGTGAATTGTGTGCGCAGTAGCCGCACGTGCATCAACAAAGTAGTGCCAAGCGTGCGCCTGTGTCATAAGTAAAGGGCCGGCTGGCTTGACCGTTAAAGGGTGCTGTAACCTCCGAAAGTACACTCCAGTCCAAACCAAAAAAAAATTATTTTCTGTGTTTGTGAATTGTGTGCGCAGTAGCCGCACGTGCATCAACAAAGTAGTGCCAAGCGTGCGCCTGTGTCATAAGTAAAGGGCCGGCTGGCTTGACCGTTAAGGGTGCTGTAACCCCCGAAAGTACACTCCAGTCCAAACCTAAAAAAAAATTATTTTCTGTGTTTGTGAATTGTGTGCGCAGTAGCCGCACGTGCATCAACAAAGTAGTGCCAAGAGTGCGCCTGTGTCATAAGTAAAGGGCCGGCTGGCTTGACCGTTAAAGGGTGCTGTAACCCCCGAAAGTACACTCCAGTCCAAACCAAAAAAAAATTATTTTCTGTGTTTGTGAATTGTGTGCGCAGTAGCCGCACGTGCATCAACAAAGTAGTGCCAAGCGTGCGCCTGTGTCATAAGTAAAGGGCCGGCTGGCTTGACCGTTAAAGGGTGCTGTAACCCCTGAAAGTACACTCCAGTCCAAACCAAAAAAAAATTATTTTCTGTGTTTGTGAATTGTGTGCGCAGTAGCCGCACGTGCATCAACAAAGTAGTGCCAAGCGTGCGCCTGTGTCATAAGTAAAGGGCCGGCTGGCTTGACCGTTAAGGGTGCTGTAACCCCCGAAAGTACACTCCAGTCCAAACCAAAAAAAAAATTATTTTCTGTGTTTGTGAATTGTGTGCGCAGTAGCCGCACGTGCATCAACAAAGTAGTGCCAAGCGTGCGCCTGTGTCATAAGTAAAGGGCCGGCTGGCTTGACCGTTAAGGGTGCTGTAACCCCCGAAAGTACACTCCAGTCCAAACCTAAAAAAAAATTATTTTCTGTGTTTGTGAATTGTGTGCGCAGTAGCCGCACGTGCATCAACAAAGTAGTGCCAAGCGTGCGCCTGTGTCATAAGTAAAGGGCCGGCTGGCTTGACCGTTAAAGGGTGCTGTAACCCCCGAAAGTACACTCCAGTCCAAACCAAAAAAAAATTATTTTCTGTGTTTGTGAATTGTGTGCGCAGTAGCCGCACGTGCATCAACAAAGTAGTGCCAAGCGTGCGCCTGTGTCATAAGTAAAGGGCCGGCTGGCTTGACCGTTAAAGGGTGCTGTAACCCCCGAAAGTACACTCCAGTCCAAACCAAAAAAAAATTATTTTCTGTGTTTGTGAATTGTGTGCGCAGTAGCCGCACGTGCATCAACAAAGTAGTGCCAAGCGTGCGCCTGTGTCATAAGTAAAGGGCCGGCTGGCTTGACCGTTAAAGGGTGCTGTAACCCCCAAAGTACACTCCAGTCCAAACCAAAAAAAAATTATTTTCTGTGTTTGTGAATTGTGTGCGCAGTAGCCGCACGTGCATCAACAAAGTAGTGCCAAGAGTGCGCCTGTGTCATAAGTAAAGGGCCGGCTGGCTTGACCGTTAAAGGGTGCTGTAACCCACAAAGTACACTCCAGTCCAAACCAAAAAAAAAATTATTTTCTGTGTTTAGCCGCACGTATATATCAAATCGATATAACATAAATGGAGGACCAAACTTTCTCCGATAAAAATAAAATAGAGAAAGATCAAGAACCACTTCCTCCTAGTGCTGAAGCTGCTGCCACTAGTCATGACATAGACGATAACATGCCATCAACGTCGTCTGCCAAGGCCGATGCCCAATGTCATAGTAGAGGGCACATACAATCCCAAATGGCAAAGTTCAGGAAAATGACCTTGAAAAAGACATTTAAATCAGCTGAAGAGAAACGTAAACTTGCCAATATGCCATTTACGACACGGAGTGGCAAGGAACGGCTAAGGTCGATCCCTAGTATGTTCATGACTAGTGGTTCAGCTTCACATGACGATGGAAGCACTCCTCCCACTAAAAAAATCAAAAGAGTTAAGCTGGCAAAAGCACAGCGAAGAACTGTGCTTTCTAAGAAGATATCACAAATCCCCAAGGAGAGTCCAAGTGTGGTGGTGGTTGCGATGCCTGACCTTCCCAGCACTGGACGGGAAGAGGTGGCTCTTTCCACCATTTGCACGCCCCCTGCAAGTGCTGAAAGGAGCACCCACAGTCCACTTGCTGATATGCAAATTGAAGATGTCACTGTTGAAGTACAACAGGATGAGGATACTGGTGTAGCTGGCGCTGAGGAGGAAGTTGGCGAGGAGGATTCTGATGGTGATGTGGTTTGTTTAAATCAGGCTCCGGGGGAGACAGTTGTTGTCCGTGGGATGAAAAAGCCCATCACGGTCATGCCTGGGCAGAAGACCAAACATTCCACCTCTTTGGTCTGGCAATATTTCTATCCAAATCCGGACAACAACTGTCTTGCCATATGTACCATATGTAAAGGTGAAATAAGTAGGGGTAGGGACGTCAACCACCTAGGAACATCCTCCCTTATACGGCACCTGCAGCGCGTTCATAAAAAGTTACTGTCAAGTTCAGAAACTTTGGCTCAGACCGTAAGCAGTCCAGGGACACCTAAATCCCGTTGTCCTGTTGTATCCAAGCGCCTGCAAACCACACCGTCAACTCCCTCCTCGTCAATTTCCTCCTTAGTCAGGATCGGAAGTAGTCCTGCAGGCCATATCACTGGCATGACTGACTCTCCTATCCGGGATTCCTCCGGAGGATCCTGCATTGCTACGCCTACTGCTGCCGCTGCTGCTGTTGCTGCTGCTGCTGGGAGTCGTTCATCATCCCAGAGAGGAAGTAGGAACACCACTACTTTTACTAAACAATTGACCCTCCAACAGTCCTTAGCGAGGAGGATGAAGTACGACAGCAGTCATCCTGAAGCAAAACGTATAACTGAGGCCTTGACTGCTATGTTGGTGTTAGACGTGCGTCCGGTATCCGCCATTAGTGCAGTGGGATTTAGACAATTGATGGAGGTAGTGTGTCCCCGGTTCCAAATCCCGTCTAGATTCCACTTCACTAGGCAGGCGATACCGAGACTGTACAGAAACGTCAGAAAAAGTGTCCTCAGTGTCCTGAAAAATGCCGTTGTACACAATGTCCACTTAACCACGGACATGTGGACAAGTGGAACAGGGCAGACTAAGGACTATATGACTGTGACAGCCCACTGGGTAGATGTATCACCTTACGCAGCAACAGCAGCAGCGTCACCAGTAGCAGCATCTCAGAAACGCCAGCTCGTTACAAGGCAGGCTACGCTGTGTATCACCGGTTTCAGTAAGAGGCACACCGCCGACAACCTCTTAGAGAAACTGAGGGAAATCATCGCCCAGTGGCTTACCCCACTTAGACTCTCCTGGGGATTTGTGATATCTGACAACGCCACCAATATTGTGCGGGCATTACATCTGGGCAAATTCCAGCACGTCCCATGTTTTGCTCACACAATAAACTTGGTGGTGCAGAATTTTCTGAAAAGCGACAGGGGCGTGCAGGAGACGCTTTGGGTGGCCCGAAAAATTTCTGGCCACTTTCGCCATTCAGCGACTGCGTGCCGAAGACTGGAGCGCCAGCAAACACTCTTGAACCTGCCCCGCCATCACCTGAAGCAAGAGGTTGTGACGCGGTGGAACTCAACCCTCTATATGCTTCAGAGGATGGAGGAGCAGCAAAAGGCCATACAAGCCTATACATCCACCTATGACATAGGCAAAGGAGGGGGTATGCACCTGACTCAAGCGCAGTGGAGAATGATTTCCGTGTTGTGCAAGGTTCTTCAGCCCTTCGAACTTGCCACACGTGAAGTCAGTTCAGACACTGCCAGCTTGAGTCAGGTCATTCCCCTCATCAGGCTTTTGCAGAAGCAGCTGGAGAAAGT
This sequence comes from Taudactylus pleione, assembly GCA_031769625.1. Lineage (NCBI taxonomy): Eukaryota > Metazoa > Chordata > Amphibia > Anura > Myobatrachidae > Taudactylus > Taudactylus pleione. The sequence continues at coordinate 8,981,213 of JAUIMM010001030.1, read as the reverse complement.
GAAGGAGGAGCTAAGACGGAGCGATTCCGCTCGGCATGTGGGACTTGTGGATGAAGCCCTTCATTCGCTTTGCCAGGATTCCAGGGTGGTCAATCTGTTGAAATCAGACCACTACATTTTGGCCACCGTGCTCGATCCTAGGTTTAAAGCCTATGTGGTGTCTCTCTTTCCGGCCGACACAAGCCTGCAGAGGTGCAAAGACCTGCTGGTGAACACACTGTCAGCTGAAGCGGAACGTGACACGTCAACGGCTCCTTCTTCATTTTCTCCCGCAACTGGGGCTGCCAGGAAAAAACTTAGGTATCCTAAGCAACCCGCTGGCGGTGATGCAGGGCAGGCAGGACCAAGTTTGGACATCTGGTCCGGACTGAAGGACCTGGCAACAATTTCTGACATGTCTACTGTCACTGCATATGATACTGTCACCATTGACAGAATGGTGGAGGATTACATCGGTGACAGCATCCAAGTAGGCATGTCAGACAGTCCATACCTGTACTGGCAGGAAAAAGAGGCAATTTGGAGGCCCCTGTACAAACTGGCTCTATTTTACCTGAGTTGCCCCCCCTCCAGTGTGTACTCCGAAAGAGTGTTTAGTGCAGCCGGGAACCTTGTCAGCGAAAGGCGTAGGAGGTTGCTTCCACAGAATGTGGAGAAGATGATGTTCATCAAAATGAATTATCAGCTCTTCCAGGGAGACCAGCCTCCAGAACGTACAGAGGGACCTGTGGTGGTGGATTCAAGTGGGGACGAGTTAATACTTTGTGAGGATGAGGATGTACACACTGAAGAGGGTGAGGAATCGGTGGATGAGGAGGATGAGGATGACATCTTGCCTCCGTAGAGCCAGTTTGTGCAGGGACACATTAATTGCCAGCTTGTTTTGTGGGGGCCCAAACGAACCAATCATTTCAGCCACAGTTGTGTGGCAGACCCTGGCGCTGAAATGATTGATTTGTTAAAGTGTGCATGTCCTGTTTATACAACATAAGGGTGGGTGGGAGGGCCCAAGGACAATTCCATCTTGCACCTCTTTTTTTCTTTGCATTATGTACAGTTTGGGGCCTAGTTTTTCTAACTGCCATCCTGTCTGCCACTGCAGTGTCACTCCTAGATGGGTCACGTGTTTGTGCCGCCCACTCGTGTCGCTTAGCATAGTCATCCAGCTACCTCGGTGCAACCTTTTGGACATAAAAACACTATTGTGAGGTGTGAGGTGTTCAGAATAGACTGGAAATGAGTGGAAATTAAGGTTATTGAGGTTAATAATAGCATAGGAGCAGAAAAACCTACAAATTCTGTGATTTTAGCTGTTTTTATGCTTTTTTTCAAAAAAATACAGATCCAAAACACAAAACCCAGAACCCAAAACACGGAAGGGTGGTTTTGGCAAAACCAATCCAGATCCAAAACACGAAGAAAGATCCAGATCCAAAACCAAAACACAAAACACGAAAAGTGGCCGGTGCACACCCCTAATATATATATATATATATATATATATATATATATATCAGTGAAAAAGGAAATTAGATGGAAGGAACAACATGAATGAAACACAGACTCTCCTGTAGTAATAAATATCAATTATGCAATATTTGAGTTTAGTAATATAATTGACCCCAGGGGACAGGAATATCATTAATAATACAGATGTGATGGAAACACTGCAGTTACAGTAAAAAATATTAGTGAACTACAGTAAGTTATTATAAAATGTAATATTCCTGAATCTGCAGATAGGAGGTTGTGAGCACAGCTATAATAAGCAATCACTTACATTCTAGGAAATCAGCAACACAGAGGTTACTTGCAGCTGTCACTGCAGTGGACAGACAGTGAGATGCCGAGGTTGCTGTGTGACTATAGAGAAGCCACAGATGGTAGGAGATGGGACCAAATACATTGCAAAAAGAAAAGTTCTCTCCTAACTCAGGTGGAAGAACAAAGACAGCTGAGCTGGCATAATCTAATAAATATTATCACTGCTGTATGTATTTTGACTCTACATTCATGTTTTTTAGGTGAGCGCTGCGGTGTGTGTGTATCTGTCTCTGTCAATGTGTGTGTTTATGTGTATCTGTCTGTGTCATATTGTGTAGTGTGCAAGCTATGGGAGAGGGGTTATTTTGATTGTGCAGTATTAATGCTGGGGGTATCGTTGCTTGTCTCAGACAACGATCAGAAGATCGTTGTCTGACCATTCTGCATGTGCTGGATCGAGCATCATACAGCACATGCAGTACCCCCCCCCACTACTGTTGATCGCTGGTCCCTATAGTAAACAGGTTAACATGGTCGATATCGAATATGTTAGCCTGCATGCATGGGTGATGGTAGGTGTATGTTGCAGGCTTATTCTGGTTAGACGTTTTTGTCATTGGGTCTCTAACCAATTATTTGGAAACCCCCCTTTCAAAATCCTGCGTTTGCCACTGTACTCTACAGTAACAGTTCACATTTACGTGCAACCATTAAGGCAATTCCCAAGTGGGAGCTGCTGCGTACCAAACAAAACCTTTCCAACTCAGATAGATTCACACAAAGACAGAAACAAGTTTGTGAAAGACTGAGTAAAATAGACTATAGCAGGAGACTAATCAATAAAGCCGTAAAGGATGTCAAACAATACTCCTTAGTACTGTACTTACAATCTCTACTGATACCCAAATCTAGACATACAAAATCAAATCAGATTTGTAGGGACATGTAACAACCAGTGGAGAGAGATCAAAAACATCCTTCAAAAACATTGTTCCATTCTTCACACAGATAAGGATTTAGCAACATGCTTACCTAAAAGGGTCCAGATAAGCTGGAGAAGATCACACAATATCAAAGACAGATTGATCCGCAGCCACCTTTCCACAGAAACCCAAAAACAACAGAAAAGGTTCACATTAATGTGGTCATTGTACAGCATATAACTATATGATTCAAAAGGAGTGGTTGAAGGATAAATAAAACCAGAAATGGACCATACTGTATTACATAGATTGCACAATGAGTGGAGTTATCTACCATCTGAAATGTTTGTGTGGGAAAGAGTATATAGGGAAAACGGAATCGTTGTGTCATATCACCGGATGTCAGCCCGGCAGATGAAATACCGACGCCGGAAGGCCGGCAGATGAAGATTCCGACAGGGGAGTTAAGTAGGCTATCCCTAACCCTCTCCCCCCTAACCCTAACCCTCCCTTAGGGGTGCCTATCCATAACCTCCCCCCTTAGTGCCTAACCCTAACCTCCCCCCAGGGGTGCCTAAACCTAACCCCCCCATCCCCGCACCCTAAACCTAACCCTCCCAGGGGGTGCCTAAACCTAAACTCCCCCCAGGGGGTGCCTGATCCTAACCCCATCTTCTTCTAACCTAACCTTAACCCTCCCGGGCGGGGGATGCCTAACCCTAAGTCCCCCTGGGAGACCCCAAATCTAACCCTTTCCCCCCCATGGCTATCCACTCCTGATGCCCGGCTTACCTACGATCGGTATGCTGGGCGTCAGGATTTCGGCGTGGGGCTAATGATAAGCATCGGTATTTAGACGCCTATCATTAGTCCCATGCCGGGATTTCACTGTCAGGAAGCCGGCAGTTGGCATTTCGACTACATACTGGAAAAATGACGAGACCTATTAAGATCAGACACTTGGAGCATATTAGAACACTCAGAAATGCTAAACAAGATGGGCCTAAGAGCGTTTGGGGTGCAGTGTATAGATTTTGGCATCGTAGGAGAGGATCTAGATCAAGAACTACTCAAATGGGAAATGAAGATAATTTTCTTAATGGGTACCCTTTTTCCAAAGGGTTGAATGAGAATAAAAGTTACTTATCTTATCTGTGACTATGGGCCGTGTTCAATTACAAGCGAAAAGTCAGTTTCGATGATACTTTTTCACCGATGACGTCATTTTCGTCGGTTTCAACTTATTCCCGTATTCAATTTTGGCATCTTTTTGCCAGCACAATAACGCAATGCAATGTAATAGGCGAAACAGTTTCGCCTATGAATACCCGGTGGAAAAAAGTGCAGAATTGGGGTTTCGGGAACCAGCCTGCACCCTTTGGACACACCCCCTGATGCTAACTGCGTCAAAAAATGCAAAAAATCCCACAAAGTATACCCCAAAAAAGCACTTTGAGAAAATGGGCGAAAAAAATCAAAGTGGGGCTACAAATTCAAAAACTAGCGAAATAGCCTTTGGGGGGGTCTGCAAGTATGGGGTAGGTGTATTTTTGATTGCAGGTGCTTGCTGAAGGTGCATTTTTGGCACTTTTTAATGCTTAACTTTACACATTTTAAAATATGCTTGCACCTATTTTAATGTACCTCAAATTTGATGGGAATACTTATTTTTTCCCCAAAAAGTTGCAAAATGCTATTCTTCACCACTTGCTCATAGACGCTAAATAGCGCCTATTGAGACCATTTAAAAACCCCAAATACCTTTAGCAGACCTATTCGGGGGTACCCATAGTGAACCCCCATGTCAGAGCATCTTTAGAGGGGTCAGGCTGATTCCCCAAAAGTGACAGAACTTTTCCAGCATACTAACAGTCTGAACCAATGAATTACCATATAAATATTTATCACTTTATCACTCACACACAGCAATACCATATTTATTATCATACCTATATTTGTATATTAACCGCCCCCCCCCCCCCCAATTTTAATCATGATGGTAACAATATGAAAAATTACATATATATTTGTTGCATTGAGGCTCTTATGGATGCATCCTAAAGTAAGAGATCTTTTATACATTGTATATCATTACAATCTGCAATATTTGTGTCAAGTAAACACCAAAGGTAAAATGTATCCAGTGATCTCTTAAACAGAGTCTTTTAGAAAAAATTGTGTCCTTCAACTAAAGCCACTCAATTTGCTAGTACTTTGCCTGTGGTGGGCTATATATATACCTATATATATATGTGTGCTGACTTATAGTAGATAAAACAAATTAACGCTGGACCAGAAGCTGTGGTGCATCTTGATACACTGAAGCTCACCCTTTTCCGCTTGTCAGTTATTTAGCTGTCTTGGTGCTCGGTCCATCTGTGGCTGACTGTTGCTGTGAGAGCCAGCGTTTTTTTACTGTGAGGCAGTGCGCTACTCTCAGAGTATGCAGGTTACTCCAGTGCTGTAACGGTTGTCATGAAATGAGCCGCCATGAAATTAGCAGTCTGTTAGTGACTTGTTCTGTAGGCTAGGCTCACCAAGCTCCAGCGGCATCAATAGAGCTCTTTAAATGTGTGCGGCTGATTAACACATAAGCAGCTCAACAGGCTTATTGTCGCGGACATCTGGACACTGTTTTGCGGGCAGAAACGAAAAAATCCATGGATGTGGATGAAATTTTTAGTTTTTACCCACACATTAATCTGTTAATCTCACACAATAATAAAGATGAAACTATGGGGCATATGTATCAAAGCTTGATGTGAGTTAAAATTGTGAAATATACAGTATATCACCAACCAATCAGCTCCAAACTATCGTTTCTTAAACACAGCCTGCAAAATGTAAATTCAAAGCTGATTGGTTGGTGATATATATCACAATTTTATCTCACATCAAGCTTTGATACATATGCCCCTATATATATATATATATATATATATATATATATGTATTTATAACACATGCATTCATGAAATTTTGCATATATGAATATGATGATATATTTAGATAAAACAATCTAGCTTTTGACCAATATTTTATATACATTTATTGTTCGAATCTTATTTTGCACCAGGCATCTCAAATCTATCTAGATAGATAAAGAGAATAGTGAATAGAACATCTACCAAAGTATGTGCATTGTTATTAGAGATGTGCAAAGACCCCTGTGTTTTGGCAAAACCACCCTCAAATATTATGGTTTTGGTTTTGCTAAAAAATAATCTCTGTGCCTTCTAATGCAGAATTACTGGTCTCAGCATCGCATATGAGCCTTAAGATGGCCACACATCTAAAGATTATCTGTCCAACCAGCCAACTGGCAAAGAATGAAAGCAAATGACAATCAGCAATTTGCTCCCAAATGCCGGAAAATGGACAAAAACTATTGTTTGAACAAATTGTTTAGATCAAACATATAACAAACTTGTCTGACTAACATTTTCATCTGTTTTCTGGCATTTAGGAGCAGTTATTCCCATTCCTTACCAGATTTTCATTCCAACCAATCAACAAGTTGGCTGGTTGGATGTAAATTGGTCTAGTGTGTGGCCAGCTTTAGGCTTACTCAGATGGCTGACGCTACAACCATCGCAACCAATGGTCGCCATGGTGATCCCATGCTGAGTTGTACAGCATCAAGCTATACAGTCACTTCACTCACTGACAATATACATATATATATATATATATATATATATATGTGTGTGTATATAAAACAGAAAAACTTTTTTCAATCGGCGCTAACAATAATATACTGCAAATTTATGTGTGTGCAGCAAATAAAACAAAGGGGATTTTGTCATGATTTGATCAAAGCATTTAAGCCTGCAACCCAGCATCAAAGGACCCCGTTTTTATGCAGGCACCTAACACTAGCATATATTAGTTATGGGATTTTTGTTTTCTTAATTCCTGATGAAGCTCATATCCTCAGGCTGCCGTTAGGATAATCCGTGGATATTTGTCGGATTATATTGCAGTTAAATGTACTCACCTACTAGATACATAGGGACACATCTATACAGGGGCTGGCTGTTAGCCACACCCAACTAGGCCATTTATAGCCTTAATTGAAAGCTGCCATGATAGCACAAGGCAAAATTTTGAAACAAAACAGAAAAGAAATATGCCCGAACTCAGTTTTACCAATATCATACATGGTACCAGCAGCATGGCAATATTAATGCCATAAATGTATATAAAACAGAAAAACCTTTTGCTATCGGCGCTAATAATAATATACTGCAAATTTATGTGTGTGCAGCAAATAAAACAAAGTGGATTATGTCATGATTTGATCAAAGCATTTAAGCCTGCAGCCCAGGATCATATATACTGTAACATATATATATATATATATATATATATATATACCTGTCACATACGTATATGACATTGAGTGAATACATCTTTAGAAGTCATGAGCAGTAGAGACCAAAGTACAGAATACACTACAGAAGTCTTAATTACAATGATGTAATGTTTTGTCATATAGAGCAGCCATCTCAGAAGATTTTTTTGTAACATCATGTGACTGTGGTTGCTATGGTAGCTCATTAGTAGCGCATGCAGGGGGGTTTCTGAGTACCCAGAATCCCTCCTGACAGAGGGGAGAGCAAGCACCATGTAATTAAGCCCTGTCCCCTCAGGGCAAAATCCAGTGATTTGCAGGTTAATGAGGAGGGGGTGGAGACAATCTGATACGCTTCCATTAGAATTGCGTCATATGGCTTTACCTCATCCCCATTGATCTGCAAATCACTGCATTTTGCCATGAGGAGGCGGGGCTCATTGACATGGTGCCTGGTCCCTTTCCCATTTATAACCTGCAGCTGCTGCAAGGTAAGTACAAGTGTATGTGTGACATATGTGTGTGTGTGTATATATATATATATATATACACACACATGTGTGTACTGTATGTACTGTAAATATATATATATATACAGTCAGGTCCATAAATATTGGGACATTAACAGAATTTTCAGATTTTGGCCTCTATTCACCACCACAATTGGTTTGAAATGAAACAAACAAGATGGGCTTTAACTGCAGACTTTCAGATTTAATTTGAGGGTAATTACATCCAAATCGGGTGAACGGCGTAGGAATTACAGCGGTTTCAATATGTGCCTCCCACTATTTAAGGGGCCAAAAGTAATGGGACTATTAACTCAGAAGCTATTTCATGGACAGGTGTGGGCTATTCCCTCGTTATTTCATTATCAATTAAGCAGGTAAAAGGTCTGGAGTTGATTCTAGGTGTGACATTTGCGTTTGGAATCAGTTGATGTTGACTCTCAATATGAGATCCAAAGAGCTGTCACTATCAGTGAAGCAAGCCATCATTAGGCTGAAAAATCAAAACAAACCCATCGGAGAGATAGCAAAAACATTAGGTGTGGCCAAATCAACTGTTTGGAACAAACTTACAAAGAAAGAACGCACCGGAGAGCTCAGCAACACCGAAAGACCCGGAAGACTTCAGAAAACAACTGTGGTGGATGACAGAAGAATTATTTCCCTGGTGAAGAAAAACCCCTTCACAATAGTTGACCAAATCAAGAACACTCTCCAGGAGGTAGATGTATATGTGTCAAAGTCAACAATCAAGAGAAGACTTCACAAGAGTGAATATAGAGGGTTCACCACAAGATGTAAACCATTGGTGAGCCACAAAAACAGGAAGACCAGATTAGAGTTTGCCAAACAACATCTAAAAAAGCCATTACAGTTCTGGAACAACATCCTATGGACAGATGAGACAAAGGTCAACTTGTACCAGAGTGATGGGAAGAGAAGAGTACGGAGAAGGAAAGGAACTGCTCATGATCCAAAACATACCACCTCCTCAGTGAAGCATAGTGGTGGTAGTGTCATGGCGTGGGCATGTATGGCTGACAATGGAACTGGTTCCCTTGTATTTATTGATGATGTGACTGCTGACAAAAGCAGCAGAATTAATTCTGAAGTGTTTCGGGCTATATTATATGCTCATATTCAGTCAAATGCTTCAGAACTCATTGGACGGCGCTTCACAGTGCAGATTGACAATGACCCGAAACATACTGCAAAAGCAAACAAAAGAGTTTTTTAAGGCTAAAAAGTGGAATATTATGCAATGGCCAAGTCAATCCCCTGACCTGAATCCGATTGAGCATGCATTTCAGTTGATGAAGACAAAACTGAAGGGAAAATGCCCCAAGAACAAGCAGGAACTGAAGACATTTGCAGTAGAGGCCTGGCAGAGCATCACCAGGGATGAAACCCAGTGTCTGGTGATGTCTATGCGTTCCAGACTTCAGGCTGTAATTGCCTGCAAAGGATTTGCAACAAAGTATTAAAAAGTGAAAGATTTAGGATTGTTTAGTTTGTCCCATTACTTTTGGCCCCTTAAAAAGTGGGAGGCACATATAGAAACCATTGTAATTCCTACACCGTTCACCCGATTTGGATGTAATTACCCTCAAATTAAATCTGAAAGTCTGCAGTTAAATCACATCTTGTTTGTTTCATTTCAAAGCCATTGTGGTGGTGAATAGAGGCCAAAATATGAAAATTCAGTCAATGTCCCAATATTTATGGACCTGACTGTATATATATATATATATATATATATATGTCAGTGTACATATATTATAAACCACCTTAAAAATCCTGCATGTGATATTCTGCTCATGATAACGTACAAAATTTGTTAAGCATTAACAACAGACTAAAATCGTTGATGTAATAAAATTCACCAAAGGAACTATTCAAGGCCGGCCCGAACCAATTTTTTTTGGTAAGCATACATAAGTTTTGGTTCCCTTTAGTAGACCTCCATCTGAGCTCACTCATTCCCCCCCCATGGAGCCCCTCACAGTCCAGCACCCCTCATCACAGCCCTTTAAAGCACCCCCTCATAGCCCCTCACAGCACCCCTCATCACAGCCCCTCACAGCACCCCTCATCACAGCACCCTTTATCACAGCCCCTCACAGCACCCCCATCACAGGCCCTCACAGCACCCCCCATCACAGCCACCTTATCAGAGTCCCTCACAGCACCCCTTATCACAGCCCCTCACAGCACCCCTCATCACAGCCCCTCACAGCACCCCTTATTATAGCCCCTCACAACACCCCCCACCACAGGCCCCCACAGCCCCCTTATCACAGCCCCTCTCATCACAGGCCCTCACAGCCCCCTTATCACAGCCCCTCACAGTACCCCCCCATCACAGCCCAGCACCCCTCATCACAGCCCCTCACAGCACCCCTTATCACAGCACCCATCATCACAGCCCCCCTCATCCCCCTTCATCACAGCCCCTAATCAAAAATGGCTATTTGGCGGATTTTCCACAAAATAGTGTCTGGTATTCATAAGTAATTAACAGACAACAAACAAAAGGCTCCCTTGTTTGAAAGAGTGAACTTCAGTAGTTTGTGTCTGACATATTGGGCCCCATTTACTAACGAAGCTAAACACCAGCTGTATTTTTCATTTAGTATTTCTGTGATACAAACAAAAATGCCACTAGTATTTATCAATACTTACCCCTTCGACAACATCCAGTGATGTCCTCCTCATCAGCGAGGTCCTCCGCTCACCTGCGTGCAGCCTAATGCTGCCAGTGACAGGTTCCTGTGTAATGCGCATGTGTAACGGTCCATCTGCACATGTGCATGACACATTCACCTTGCAGTGCCTGGAAGGCTTCGCTGAAGCTGGAGAGGCAGCACTGGGTCCCCATTGCCAGCAAAGGGAACCGCATTGCTATCGCCATCTAAAAATGACAAGACCGATGCTGTGACAAACAGCAGTAATCTTAGATTACCGCTGTTTGCTAAATACAGAAAGAATGACATAACTCCTTTAGCGAGCACTAAAGGGGTTATGCGTCATTAATAAATGGGGCCATTGTTTTGAGATCAGCCTTTTGTAATCTATGGTCAGCAGGCAATAATAAGGGGCACCTTTGAAAGAGGGGACTTTACACAGGGGCTGGCTGGCAACTTTTAGCCTGGGGGGCAAATGCATGCAGGCGGCCCTAGCAGAGGAGTAGCGTGTAGCCAGGGTGCCCGAAGAACGTGCGTGCTAAGGCGCCGCCCCCCCTCAAGTGTTTCAGGGAGGAGGCGGGTGCATATGGGATTAATGTAAGGTAAAAATAAAGATTAGGGGCAGGCCCCTGTCGTAGTGCCCATCTGCAGTGCCCCCGTGTGCCACAGGAGAGAACACCCTTATGCAGGCCTCCAGTAGTGCCCCCAGTAGTGATCCCCCCTATGCAGTGCCCCCTGTAGTAAGCCCCTTATATAGTGCCCCCAGTAGTGGTCCCCCCTGTGCAGTGCCCCTTGTGCCCCCAGTAGTAAGCCCCTTATATAGTGCCCCCAATAGTGGTACCCCCTATGCAGTGCCCCTTATATAGTGCCCCCAGTAGCAGTCCACCCCCCATGCAGTGCCCCCAATAGTGGTAATCCTTATGCAATGCTCCTTAAATAGTGGCCCCAGTTGTAGTCTCCCCCCTATGCAGTACCCCCAGTATTGCCCATTATATAGAGCCCCCAGCAGTGGTCCCTCAATGCAGTGCCCCCAGTGGTAGTCCCCTCCCCCTATGTAGTGGCCCTAGTAGTAGTACCCTCCCCCCTATGCAGTGCCCCTAGTAGTAGTCCCCTCCCCTTGTAGTGCCCCTAGTAGTAGTCCTCCCTTGTAGTGCCCCCAGTAGTAGTAGTCCCCCCCTTGTAGTGCCCCCAGTAGTAGTAGTCCCCCCCTTGTAGTGCCCCCAGTAGTACCAGTCCCCCCCTTGTAGTGCCCCCAGTAGTAGTAGTCCCCCTCTTTGTAGTGCCCCCATTAGTAGTCCCCCCTTGTAGTGCCCCCAGTAGTAGTAGTCCCCCCCTTGTAGTGCCCCCAGTAGTAATCCACCCCCCTGGTAGTGCCCCCATAGTAATCCCCCCTGGTAGTTCCCCCAGTAGTCCCCCCCCCAGTAGAGAGAGACTTAATACAAAATAAAAAAAACACTTACCTGAAACTCCCGCTCCTGGTCCCGACGCTTCTACCTGCTCCTCCGGCCGCTTTGCATTATGGGAGAGACGTCGTCATGACAACATCTCTCCCAGTACTCACTGCGGGAGCCGGAACTCTCCAGACTCTCAGCGGCTGCTGGTTACAGCAAACACACAGCTGCCGGCTCCGGCGGCTGTGTGTTTGTGCTGTGTAACGCTGACCGGTCAGCGCTACACACGCGGTGCAGTCTGTGTCACAGTGACACAGACTGCCCACGGCCCGCATGACGCTGCGGCCCGGGGGGCACATGGCACCCTGCCCCCCGGACCAGCCGCCACTGCTTTACACTATTACCCAATGGTGGTCTAAAAACCCATCCCTCTATTTCTATCAATGTAGTGCTCATTGCATCGCGGTGTGTGCTCTGTGCTGTTATGGCATGTGGACGTATGTCACCTTGTGATGCCTCATTTCCCTGGCAATTTTTACGCAGATCGAGTGATTGTTTGCCATTACACATGCGTATAAGTCACACTGTGCATGTGCTGCGATTGTCTTGCGTTTCCATACACACAGAGAACCCATTCGCAAAATAAGTGACAGTTAGTCAGCATTTGGGGGAGGTAATGGGGGGGTGGCCATAAAAACACAGGTGTGTCTGATCATTTAAACGCTGTTGGAGAGCTGGGTTTGCAAACCTGCCACAAGGGCAAGGTGGCTGCGCGATGTACATCGATGTTACCAATATTTACGCTGGTAAGTGATGTTATATGGCAGCAGTGGGCATCCCTATGCTCGGGTGCGCTTTGGAACTATTAGCATGTTTTCGCAGCTGCGTAACATGCGAAAACAGAGCTGCGATTGCATTAGCCTCCATCTCTGAATCAGGCCCTATGCTCATACATCAGGCTGAATTACTCACATACCTCAGATCACACAGTAGCAAACCGTTCAGTAAGCCAAAAAGAAAGCAGTAGTTTAGCAGCATGTTTTACCATCACTTAGTAATCATGCATTATTTATGCTGATAGTGTATCAATCCCTGGTAGTACTTCTTTTTCTCTCACACTGGTGATCCGCAAATGTTTCCATTGTTATGTATCATGTTTTAGTGTAAAACAATTTGCTGACCAGCTTGTTTTTCCCCTGTACAATCATCATACAACAATTCTTACGTTAGCAACAAATTTTTTTAACTGTGACAGCAAATTGTGATTTCTTCAATCTCCGATTCAGCAAAGTATCTTTGTATGATCTATGATGTAATAAATAAGTTGTGCATAATTTTTAACCACATGGAGTCCCATTACACTGTCTGCATATTTTTTGTCAATGATCTGTATTATGCGGCCTTTAAAGAAGGGTTCCATAGTCTGATCTACATCCATACTCATTGTATAATGATGACAAAGAACGGAAAGTTATACTTTTTATGTAAAAGCTGTCTTGAAACAATTAGTATTTCCTGTTTCCATTCCATGTGTAGTAAGTCTGGTAGTATTTATGTCTTTGTGAAAGTCCTGGAATGTTTGCCGTAAGATGCAATTAAATTACTACATGGATATCATTTACAAAGAGCACCCGATGAGCACATCAGACATCTTCTCTGCAGGTGAGCTCGGATGCCCAGGTCAAACCTAAATCACCGCTTTCCGCAGACTCCCCCACATACTCATAGTACACGTACGTAATTGTGCACAGGAGGTGGAAAAGACATCTCTAGAGTCACATTTGTGCTAAAGTGTAAAGATGCGTACACACACAACTATTTTTGGACGATTTAATTATAACAGCGTCGTCATCGTTCAATCATTCAAAAAATCGTTCAGTGTAAACCGATAAACGAAGAACGGTTATCGTTTATGCGAGTTCACGGTTGTCGATTGTAGTTCAGTCAGACTGGCCAACTGAACGATTTTCAATAGAAGTTGCAACATTTTTTCTTCAACACACAGAAAATCGTTTATTATGTAAAGTAAAACCAACTACTTTGTAAAACAATTTTCGTTCACTTTTTCAAGGGAAAAACTGAATGAAAATAGTTCACCGAAATTGTTAATTACTTACATCGTTGTGTGTGTACGCACCTTCAATGTTACATGAAAGTCCAGTCTCTACCATTTTAGAGCCACCCCTATCCTTATATTACACTTTCAGCTTTTTTCTAAAATACCTTTTTGATGGTCTCATTTATGGCTTTTATTAATTATGAGAGTGGAGAGACAGCGGGATGATTATATGTGGCAAGTTTGTGTGAGCAAAGCTTATTAGTTTGCTCACGTGACCAAACAAATGTAGATAGAAATGCAACTAGAAAATACAAAGTGAGATAAGTATATGTGCATTAGTATAAGATGAGATATAAAGACCTCCAGGGGGGGGGGGGGAGGGAAAAAAAGGGGGGTGGTTGTGGGATAGGAAGGGAGTGGAAATGTGGGGCTGTTGGGGAAATGGAAGTGTGGGTATGTGGCTGTTGTATAGATAATGTTTGTGGGTGTACGTGGGTGAATACAAATGAGGCAGACAATAAGTGTAGGATCCAACCTTTTATTGGGTAAGGCACAATGCTTCCCTAGGTAGTTCCGTTATATGGTGTGGGGATTAGCAGATAAGTATTGTGATCCTCGGTTGGGGAGTGGGTGTACCCTTTCAGGGGGCTCCTTTCCGTGCGGTCCTTACTCGTTCCCCTGCTGGACCTTTGGTCTACAGTCTTACTGAACCGGGATGTGGGGTGTGAATAAAGTTCAGTACTTAGTGCAGTAGCGGCGTCCCGCTCTGTCTCTGGGATCTTTGTACCTACCGGTAGGTGTGGATTGTCCTGTGGTTCTTTGCAGCTTTGGCTGTGATCCCAGGTGTTAGCCGGATGTTACGTGACACCTCCGTGAGCCCACGGGGTGTCTGGCAGCCGTACGCCCGTCAACGTTCTTTGGTGGTGTGATGCAATGCGGACAGCCGCGTGGTGGGGTTGATCCATGGTCCCGTGGAGTCAATGGGTGGTATTGGTCTGCCTTGCGGCGCGGCGCTGGATCCTCTGCAGCCTTTCTTTGTGGTGTGGTAATGAATACAGTGGTCAGAGTTCTGGTGGTTGGTGGGGGGTGCTGATTCTCCAACGCATTTCGGCACTGGTGCCTTCTTCAAGGAGGTGTTACCACACCACAAAGAAAGGCTGCAGAGGACCCGGCCCTGCGCTGCCCTTAGAAAAAATTAAAAAGTAATTTGTAACGCTGCGCGCTGAACAGGGCGGTGCTGTAATCCAGGGGGGACCTCATCAGTGTGATTGTTTTTTTCCCACAACCGCACAGGCAGAGGAGACTGCTGCAGGTGAGAGGGAGGGGGGCAGCGGTGGACTTGGGCCCCCCAAACACACCTGGCCCTTCTTGGTGCCCCTAAGTATGTATGATATATGTTCAGCACCAGTCACTGGTCCCGGCCATGGCCACACAGCGCTCCCTATGGGTTCGAACCCCCTGTGTGGCAACTTAGCTCGAACAGCCCTTGAGCCGGCCCTGCTCCCATCCATTACTAATGTTGGATGAGCAGCTGGCAAGTTTACATGTAAAAAGCTGATGATAAGCTGCTGATAAGTAAGATTTGCCATTCTGAGATGGCAAACAGCCCCCGATGTTTCACAAGCTGCCTTTTACATGGCAGCTTGTACAGCAGAGGGATCTTTTCAGATCCCCCCAGCTGTGTCTCCTTACCTCTGGTGGCTACGGGCTGTCACTGGTGTCCCTCCAGGCTCCCCAAGCAGGTCCTCCTGTGCTTGCCTGCAGTTTCTCCCGGGGAGAATCAGAGGAAGGGCTGGCAAGGGGGATAGGCTCGGACAGACACCGGCGGGAGATGGGGGCCGCAATTTTGGGGGTGGAGTGGTTACAGACAGTAGCGGGCTTAGCGAGGGGACAGACACTGGTGGGGGGAAGGGGTTACAGACAGCAGCAAAGTTAGCGGGGGCGTGTACAGATGTCAGTGACGGAATAATGTTAGGCACATGCGCAGTGTGAGGAAAGCCTTATGGAAACCTCAGCTCTGGGGAAAAGTATCACATTTCTGGAAATCTGACTCCGCAAAAAGAGCAGCTTTTCGGAAAGTTTTTTAACTTGCAGTGAGTTTAAAACATAATTATCACTAGTGATAATTATGTAATGATGAATAGTGCCATAAGTGACAAAGGGGAGATGTATCAAACATTGGAGAAATCAATCAACTCCTGTCACTTTACAGGCTGTGTTTGAAAAATGACAGTTAGGAGCTGATTGGTTGGTACTTTATCTCTCTCCATTTTATCTCGCTCCAAGGCTTAGTACATCTACCCTAAAATAACCATAACATTTAAACACAAATCCAACAACATACATCAACTGTATAACAAGTACTAGAGGAGAAGGCAATATCATCACCTAATACATTTTAGGTGTATAAACTTTTGCTTATAATTACACATTTAACCAACCCATGTGCAGTTTTGCGGAATTTTATTTTACTAAATTTTGTTATTTGAATGTGTACCTACAGACAGTGAAATCAGCATATTTGTGTGCTTAACCAATATATATATAGAAATGCAAGCTATCATTTACAGAACCCAGTCATTTTAATAATATTATATTAGTCATAATATGCATCAGGGTTATCCCTTTTTGCTTCTAGTGCAGTGGTTCACAAACCTTTTCAGCTGAAGGCACCCTTAGGGTCTCCTGGATTTTTTCAAGGCACCCCTAAGCCAAATGAATTACCGAGCGGTCCCTTTTTCCTCTTGTTCCTACCTGTCTAGGTAACATGAGCTGTTAATCCTGATTCCGTGGTGCAGCTGACATCCGTTTAGGAGAACAGAACAGCACTGCATGAAGGTGCCCCTGTGACCTAAAATTAGGGCTATTCATAGTGCCATCCATAACAAGAAAGAAATAGAAAAACTGGGCTATTCTTGCCCATTGCCCCCTCCGTCTCACCCCTCTTGCCACCTCTGTCTCTCTCCCATTGCCCCTCTCCATGTCTCTTATTGCAGAACCCTCTGTATTTCTGCTTTTGTAGCCCCCTCCATGTGTCTTTGCAGGCTCCACCATATATCCCTATGCAGGTCCCTCCATGTGTCTCCAGTGTCCATTAGCAGCCCCCTCCTCAATGTCTCTCATTGCAGTTGCCCACTCCCTCCCACTATAGTTCCCTATGCATGCCCCCTCCCTATAAAATACTTATTCCACTCATAACTATCTGCCCCCCCTCTCCTATAGTTTCCAAAGCATTCCCCCTTACTTACCTTTACTAAAGATCTCCAGCGCCGCAGCCGTTTCTTTGGTTCCTCATACCAGATCCTCCAGTGTCAGCAGGTAGCCCACCCCACTGCTGTTGTACAACAGGCTCCGGCACGATCACACACAACCTGCTTCGGCAATCGGCAAACCTGCATCTCTCCGACGATGCATTAAAGAAAGGAAAAAAAAACACAGCAGCTTCCCTCCGGCCGCGGCTCACTGGTCAGAGCGCTGCAGCACCCTAGGGTGCCGCGGCGCACAGTTTGGGAACCACTGTTCAAGTGATTATACCATTTATTTTAATAAAAGGGAAAAAGTGTGTTCCTATGTGTGTCAAACTTGGTACACACTGCCAGCAAATACATAACAAAAAATACAATAGGGGCAAACAATAAACAAAAAGTTATTTACACAATATGACCATCATTAATAATGTAGGTGCCTGGTTCTCTCTACTGATGTGCCTGTATTACATTTTCTAAATAAGTGATGAGATACTGTACAAATGGGAATGGCAGCTTACTTGGGTACATAATGACATACAGACATTCTGGCTGAGAATAGGAGACTCTTATAAACCACTCAAAACCATGCTTCAGGGTATTCATAATACAAATGTTAAATAAAGGTAATATTATTTTGTTTCCAAAAGTACATTGGCAATTTAATACAATTACATTTCTAAATAAGCAATGGAGAGAAAATACAAATTGTGTACATTGTCATCTACAACCCAGCTTACAGTCTTACAGGCGTGTGAGCGCAGCATTTGGTATTGTGAACAAGAGTTTCTAAGCTGAAAAGAATTCCTGATTCTTCTAGAGAAAAGTGGATGGGATATGCACAATTACTTCCATTAGTGGAAATTTGGAACACATTTGTGCTTACATGGCAGAATGTGACTTCCAAATTGACTACAATCAGTCACTGATTTGCCAACTTATATCTGTAAGACATGCAGTTTAACAAGCCTAGGTTTTTTTCTTCTCTTTTTTTTCCTGTGTTTAGAATGTTACAAAATAACAACTGAAATTTATGGTGTTTTTTATTTCAATAAAACATTGACTTTGGGGACAGCACAACTGGCTGGCAGGGAGAAAGCTGTGTCATCTGACTTGCAGTAACTCTTACAGCTGTTTGTTGGTTCTGCTGCTTCATCTATTCCAGATGTTTTACAATCAAGAGAGATTATCATATACGCAATAACAGAGCAAAAATTCTACAGAACATTCCCAATATAAGGCACGGCTTTTAAACTTTTATATCTTTTAATTTAGATCATTATTTATGTATTAATAGATGAAAATAAGAAACTCTAAATATTGTGTTACCCCATTATCATTTATTTGATATTAGTCCATGGGGAAATATTGAGTGCAAAAAACTTTTGGATTACCGCGGGTAAGAGTGCTCCAATACTCATAGTAGTCAATAAAACAATGGTAACAAAAAATTCAAAATCCCGCGGGGGAGAAAAAAAAAGATGCGTCACTCACCGATGTGTTCAGGCCCCTCTTTGTCAGCCCCCCTCCTGTTGGTCTAGTTGCAGAGGAGGATGCTGGGAAGAGGAGAGGGCTTATTGGAGATGTAGTTCCTGGCTGGGTTAGGGGTAGTATAGCAGGGCCGGCTTCAGGGGTCTGAGCACCCTGTGCCGGCCCGATAGAAAGCACCCTATAATCGCGTGCAACCGAAATTGGAGGCGTGGCCTTGTTTCCATAGGCCACACCCCATCAGGCTGGGGATAAAGCCCAGCCCTTCAACACTGGCTGGGCTTCCCACAGCCCTCTGCCGTCAGTGAATGGATGCATCCATTCACACAGTTGCGGCGGTGGGGGTCCCCAACCTCCCGATTTGACCACCCGCGGGCCACTTCAGCCCACGGGTGGAACAGGTGGAACAGCGGGAACGCTGAAATCGGGATGTTGGGGAGGGGTGCGCCCTCTATGGGTGGCGCCCTTGTGCGACCGCACTGGTCGAACACCCTTAGAGCTGGCCCTGTAGTGTAGTGTAGAAAGTGTGTGTGGGGAGGGGGTGCAGGGTTACCGGCGGTAGTGTAGTAGGTAGTTTGTGTGGAGTGCTACTACACTACCACCGTTAACCCTGCACCCGCGTCCACACAAACTACCTACTACAGTTAAAGGTGGTAGTGTAGTAGGTAGTGTGTGTAGGGGGTGAGTGCAGGTTTAGTGGCGGTAGTTTAGTGTACTGTAGTAGATAGTGTGTGTGGGGAGCGGGTGCAGGGTTAGCGGGGGTGGTGTAGTGTAGTAGGTAGTGTGTGCAGGATTAGTGGCTGTAGTTTAGTGTACTGTAGTAGATAGTGTGTGTGGGGAGCGGATGCAGGGTTAGCGGTTGTAGTGTAGTGTAGTAGGTAGTGTGTGCTGGATTAGTGGCGGTAGTTTAGTGTACTGTAGTAGATAGTGTGTGTGGGGAGCGGGTGCAGGGTTAGCGGGGGTGGTGTAGTGTAGTGGGTAGTGTATGCGGGAGCAAGTTAGAGGTGGTAGTGTAGAAGGTAGTGTGTGTGGGGAGCGGATGCAGGGTTAGCGGTTGTAGTGTAGTGTAGTAGGTAGTGTGTGTGGGGAGCGGTTGCAGGGTTAGCGGTTGTAGTGTAGTGTAGTAGGTAGTGTGTGCTGGATTAGTGGCGGTAGTTTAGTGTACTGTAGTAGATAGTGTGTGTGGGGAGCGGGTGCAGGGTTAGCGGGGGTGGTGTAGTGTAGTGGGTAGTGTATGCGGGAGCAAGTTAGAGGTGGTAGTGTAGAAGGTAGTATGTGTGGGGAGCGGATGCAGGGTTAGCGGTTGTAGTGTAGTAGGTAGTGTTTGCAGGATTAGTGGTGGTAGTTTAGTGTACTGTAGTAGATAGTGTGTGTGGGGAGCGGGTGCAGGGTTAGTTGGGGTGGTGTAGTGTAGTGGGTAGTGTATGCGGGAGCCAGTTAGAGGTGGTAGTGTAGTAGGTAGTGTGTGGGGAGCGGATGCAGGGTTAGCGGTTGTAGTGTAGTGTAGTAGGTAGTGTGTGTGGGGAGCTGATGCAGGGTTAGCGGTTGTAGTGTAGTGTAGTAGGTAGTGTGTGTGGGGAGCGGATGCAGGGTTAGCGGTTGTAGTGTAGTGTAGTAGGTAGTGTGTGTGGGGAGCTGATGCAGGGTTAGCGGTTGTAGTGTAGTGTAGTAGGTAGTGTGTGTGGGGAGAGGATGCAGGGTTAGCGGTTGTAGTGTAGTGTAGTAGGTAGTGTTTGCAGGATTAGTGGCTGTAGCTTAGTGTACTGTAGTAGATAGTGTGTGTGGGGAGCGGGTGCAGGGTTAGTTGGGGTGGTGTAGTGTAGTGGGTAGTGTATGCGGGAGCCAGTTAGAGGTGGTAGTGTAGTAGGTAGTGTGTGTGGGGAGCTGATGCAGGGTTAGCGGTTGTAGTGTAGTGTAGTAGGTAGTGTGTGTGGGGAGCGGATGCAGGGTTAGCGGTTGTAGTGTAGTGTAGTAGGTAGTGTGTGTGGGGAGCTGATGCAGGGTTAGCGGTTGTAGTGTAGTGTAGTAGGTAGTGTGTGTGGGGAGCGGATGCAGGGTTAGCGGTTGTAGTGTAGTGTAGTAGGTAGTGTGTGCAGGATTAGTGGCTGTAGTTTAGTGTACTGTAGTAGATAGTGTGTGTGGGGAGCGGGTGCAGGGTTAGTTGGGGTGGTGTAGTGTAGTGGGTAGTGTATGCAGGAGCCAGTTAGAGGTGGTAGTGTAGTAGGTAGTGTGTGTGGGGAGCTGATGCAGGGTTAGCGGTTGTAGTGTAGTGTAGTAGGTAGTGTGTGTGGGGAGCGGATGCAGGGTTAGCGGTTGTAGTGTAGTGTAGTAGGTAGTGTGTGCAGCATTAGTGGCTGTAGTTTAGTGTACTGTAGTAGATAGTGTGTGTGGGGAGCGGGTGCAGGGTTAGTTGGGGTGGTGTAGTGTAGTGGGTAGTGTATGCGGGAACCAGTTAGAGGTGGTAGTGTAGTAGGTAGTGTGTGTGGAGCGGATGCAGGGTTAGCGGTTGTAGTGTAGTGTAGTAGGTAGTGTGTGTGGGGAGCGGATGCAGGGTTAGCGGTTGTAGTGTAGTGTAGTAGGTAGTGTGTGTGGGGAGCGGATGCAGGGTTAGCGGTTGTAGTGTAGTGTAGTAGGTAGTGTGTGTGGGGAGTGGATGCAGGGTTAGCGGTTGTAGTGTAGTGTAGTAGGTAGTGTGTGTGCGGAGCTGATGCAGGGTTAGCGGTTGTAGTGTAGTAGGTAGTGTGTGTGGGGAGCGGATGCAGGGTTAGCGGTTGTAGTGTAGTGTAGTAGGTAGTGTGTGTGGGGAGCGGATGCAGGGTTAGCGGTTGTAGTGTAGTGTAGTAGGTAGTGTGTGTGGGGAGCTGATGCAGGGTTAGCGGTTGTAGTGTAGTGTAGTAGGTAGTGTGTGTGGGGAGCGGATGCAGGGTTAGCGGTTGTAGTGTAGTAGGTAGTGTGTGTGGGGAGCTGATGCAGGGTTAGCGGTTGTAGTGTAGTGTAGTAGGTAGTGTGTGTGGGGAGCGGATGCAGGGTTAGCGGTTGTAGTGTAGTGTAGTAGGTAGTGTGTGCAGGATTAGTGGCTGTAGTTTAGTGTGCTGTAGCAGGTAGTGTGTGTGGGGAGCGGGTGCAGGGTTAGTGGGGGTGGTGTAGTGTAGTGGGTAGTGTATGCGGGAGCAGGGTTAGAGGTGGTAGTGTAGTAGGTAGTGTGTGCGGGGGGTGGGTGCAGGATTAAGGGTAGTACCTGTCCTGTACCCAGCTGGTCCATGGAAGCTGTCTGCGACACTGAAGAGATGGAGGAGAAGGAAAGTGTTTCGGTTTTCGCATGGTTGTGGCAATAGGATGATCTTCCACCTATAACAGCCACCCGTTGTTCCCTTAGTAATTACATTTCTCAGCCCAAATAGGTGGAGTCTGATTCAGAGGTGCACGCAGTGCCTATGTTGGATGCAGTGGAGTATTTTTTTGCTACTGCGCATGCGCTAAAGCCGCACTGCGCAGCGATTGGTTAGTGACGGTGGTCGCAAGAAGGATTTATTGAAAAAGTGAGTGACAGTTAGTCAGCATTTGGGGGAGGTAATTGGGGGTGGCTAGAAAAACACAGGTGTGTTGGGATCATTTTCTGGGCGTGCCTCTGCAAATTCGTATGCAGCTAGAGAGGCCCCGGCGTCTCAGGTGAGATGCTTGTTGTGAGACAGCATAGATTTGCTCAAAGGTTCGATGTGTAACTGATGTTTCTAATTTTGTACTTATGATGTAGATGTGAGACACAGGAGGTGGCTGTCTACAAGACAGTGGCTTTAGAGTCATTAGCATATTTTCACAAGTCCGCTACATATGGGATCGATGGGCATTGTGTGCATCTCTGAATCAGGCCCATGGTTCCCAAAGTCATGACATTTTATTAAGGTGGGGTGCTCTTTTGAACCATGCTCAATAACCTGCCTGCAAACCAAGGAACAACTTCCGGTGGTGTCTCCAAAGGCTAGTATGTAGGTGTAGACAAGTGGTTTACAATGTACATCCAGCTCACTTTGTATATATGCGTCAATGTGTTTTCTGTTGAGAGCTGAACATGATTATGACATCAATTTCCCAGTGCACGAAGACCCCTTTAAAAAAAATTGTATTTGAACATAGACAGGTCAATAACATGCTAACTTCCAGTGTCCGTGTCCCGTCATCATCTTGGTTAATAAAACTGCATGCACAGTATGTTTCGATACAAAGGTCCTTAATTTGAATATGAGCTTCTGTCTCCCCTCTGTTCTTTCAAAAAAACAGAACACACCACAGGAGGATGAAAACAATATGGGAATTTGTATTTGGATTCAGGTCATATTACGTCTCTTAGGAGAAAGTCAAGTGGGTGTAATGCAATTCCTTTTTGAAGCTACTTTAATCAATGTCAAGCAGAGAGCTACCAGTCCACGGCTGCACTTAAGTGAATAAAAAATACTTTTTTATTTTGTTTCTTTTTTTTATCATGGCTCAAAAACTTTAATGATTAGAAGTTATGTACACCTACCAATTGTCACGGTGGAATAGCACTGACAGTTGGAAGTTGCAGAGAACTCTGGAGACTGATACACAGCAAGTTGAAATGACACTGGAGACTTAAGCTGGCTACACATCAGAACTATGTGCAGCAGGCTGATCCGAAGGGTGATGGAACCTTGCATTGGCAAGTGTATACATATTTGTACGATGTCCGGGGTGACGGCGCGATGTAGGACTCCATGCTGCATTTGGAAGCATGGTATAGTATTCAATATCATCTGATTGACCGTGCAGCACGGCCAACCAGAAGATATTGCATGCGACTGTGGGAGTGTGCAAATAGGGCATACACCAGAGGTTCCCAAACGCGTTCCTCAAGGCCCCCATGGTTGAGCACAGGTGGTTAAATCAAATTGACTGAGGTACTAATTAAGTCACCTGTGCTCAACCATGGGTATCTCTAAAACCTGTAAAATAAATATCAAATATCTCTAAAACCTGAACTGTTGGGGAGCCTTGAGGACTGCATTTGGGAACCTCTGGCATACACACTTACTGATATGCCCAATTTGTTGTTATGATTTGCTCGGAAACGACAAATCGCTCCGATATCATTAAGTATGTACCTGGCTTTAGAAATCAAAGTAAACTGAAACGATACTGGAATCCTCAGAACACACATGAACCTGGAGTCAAGCATACAGCCCACAGAGGAGAGAAAAGTACTGCTGCCCACTATTGCCAGTACTGACCAATTTAAATAGTGCAAGCTGGCTTTTGATTGGTCTAGCCACATTTGTAACCAGATCCAGATCTTTTAATTGGCTGACCAGCCAAGTGACTTGCAACTGTGCTACAGGATGCCAAAAATTGTTTGTTAGTAAATGTGTGATTTAGCCTCAGAAACACAACATCGATATTGATTTATTTAAAAACGATCAAAATCAATTAAATTCGACCTTCAGTATATAGACCCTGTGTGATCCGTTTTTTAGATCCAAATTCCAAACTTAGCGAGAAGATCCGAGTGGGACTCGGTTTTACTCGGTATCTAAAAGTTCGGGTGTGTTCGATTTTCAGCAAAACTGAAGTGCTAGTTTCTTAATAAATACCCCGGGTGGAACCAGGCATTCAGATGGAAAAGGGTATAAGTGGTCTCCTCGAGGTTATCAGATTTCTGCTGCTGAGCAAATGAATGTTTTCTGACTCAGAAGGCCAGCACCACAAGGTGACTAGCACACAGCCATAAGTGGCAGCAACTGACTAAAACATTACTGGGAAGAAGTAACTTTCACTTGAAAACATAAACAAAGATTCATGGCTCCTATTTTTCCACTGTCATACGACCAATATGAATCTATTTTTTTTTGTATTTTTGGAGATTGGAATGTAATTGTCAAATATTATTCTAATTAACAGAGACAGCAAAGTATATTTGGGGCTGGCCACAAGCACAAGGGCCATAATATGCAATTGCTGAGCCCCCTAGTATAAATTGGGTGTGGTACATTTTACTATTCTGAACATGTATGGGAGCTGGCACATACGGGGCTTCACCAGGCTTTCCTGCACATGTCCTGGCTCCCGAACTTGCCAAGGAGTAGAGCAGAGGCATCTTTGCAGGAAGAAGAAACATGGACCTAGCACCTCTAGTCCCATTAACAGTCACATATAGTTCTGATTCTGCTGTCACCTCTAGTGACCTTAACTTTCATAATAACAGAGACAAATAATTTCTCCTGAAGCTCATGTACTCACTTTGCAAATGCAGCAGTGTTACCCCCATCCCCTGAATCAGTGTCATCATGATATCGGTGCCAATGGCTCTAGGAACTGGAGCACTGCCCGGAGTGTTCGAAGAACGCTCCAGGCAGCTTCACAGGAAGCAGGGTGCCTGCCTGAAACATCCCCAGGACGCTCCAGGTGGCTCTGCAGTATCACTACTGGCAGCAGTATGCCATTTTAGGCACCCTGCAAGCACATGTCGCACATCACTAGTTATGGCCCTGGTTTTACTTGACAGATTTATTTATTTATCTTAAGTTGAGAGGTATACTTTGATGTAACCTTGGAGATTTCTCAGAAGATCACACTTTTATGTCTGGGTACTAACAAGTTGAATTTGTGTTAAAATAGCAATTTATACTTTGTAGTTTACACCCAGATCATGAACCAACAAGCTCTAGTTTGTAAGACAAGAGAGCATTCTGGGAAACAGGTTCTTTTATTTGCAAAGTTCATTGAAATTAACTTTTTAGACTTTAGAGCTTTGTCACTAAAAAGCAGGTTTTCACAGGACTAAAAAAATCAGATAGTGGTGTCATTGTGTTCAAACCAGTGATGGAAGAAAATTTGTGGTTGGTCAGAAGAACAAAAATTCAGTGTGTGAAAAGCTTTTGTGCAGCCTTGGTTCAAGTGCAAATCTATGGGTAACTGTAAGCATATGCCTGATGCTGCTCAAATCAACTTGGGGAACATTTTTCCTTTTTCTTAAAATAGGGTTTTAGAAAGATAGATTTGCTGCTGCGTTTATACGTTTGTATAGGCTTGCCTTGTTATCCCTTTAATTCGGGACATTCATGAATGACAGGTTCTGTGGCTGGCTGACCTCAAGTCTCTATTCCACCTGGTTGTAATCAGCCACAGAATCGGTGTAATTCATGTGTCCCAGTTTAAATGGATGGTATAGTAAGTGTACATATGTAACATTCCAATCCTATTCTCCTGGGAAAGTAGGCAAGGGTGAGATAATCTGTGACAGTTGTAAAAGATTAAGAAAAACTTGTTACATTATTATTATTATTATTATTATTATTAACAATTGTTAATATTATTTTACTAATTATTGAAGTCAACTCAAAATAATAATTTGACAAGTCACTAATTTTTAGTATATTAGTTAAACTTCTTTTATCTTCACTGTATTATCCATAGGAGTTCAGTAAAATGTGGGCAGTTCTCAGTTTGCAGTAGTTAAACCTGCAATACTGCCTACTGAAACACTTTTCCTAATGTACTTAACCCATATTTACCTATCCTTCCGGGAACGGCCACGAGGCTCCCAAAAAGCAGGTGTCGCTCCTGGCCGCCCGGAAAGGTGAACGAGTCTCCTGGAGGCTGGGGCCACCCGGCCACAACCGCCCACTTTCCCAGTGAAGTGGGCAGCACGGCGGATGATGAAGCAATTTGCATCATCATGGCTCTGCCCCCCATTTTACAATGACGGCAATCGCCAGCATTGCATAGCAGGGGCCAGACTAGGATGATGCGATCGTGTCATCACGCCCCAGTCCCACCCTCCTCCGCCAAACCCTACCGCTGCAGTGCCAACCTCAAAAGGTCGGCAATTATGACTTAATCCCCTCCCCAGACCCCAGTAGGTGGAAGTACAGCTATAAGACAGGGGAGATGTATCAAGCCTCTTAAATAGTGGAAAAGTGGACAAGAGGTGAACTTGTCATCTCCAAGCACCGGCTCCTCCTATGCAGGGAAAGGGACCCGGGTCGCATCAACCCGAGTTACCCGTTCACACTGCATCACGATCTGGGTTGAACCCATATTCAACCCCTCTCATGACCAGTGTTGAAAGGTCAACCCGGCTTTTTTTAACCTGGCCCTTTCACGCTGCATGCTAATCTGGGTTGCTGTGCGTTCACGTGCAATAACCCAGGTTATTGCTTGTAGTGTGGAAGGGGTATTAGTCAGTGGTTTTCAACTCTAGTCCGCACGCACCCCCAACAGGTCATGTTTTGTGGATTTCTTTAATCATTCACAGGTGAGTTAATATATATGTTGCAGGGTCAGTAATTATCTCACTTGCTGCCACAGACATAAATCCTCAAACACTGCCCTAAGCAATGTATAACATCTGTAATATTTATTAGCATGCTAACTTTTGCTTTCTGTACTACTTACAAAGGAAACATTGTGCCTTGGGGCGATCCTGAGTAAAGAGGAAATACTATGTAACTATTTAAAAGGAAATTAACTATTAAAGTGGCATTATACTGAATGTTTAACTGTTTTAAAAACAAATGAGTATAGTATATTTTTTTTCCTGTTGGGTAATAAGTTAGTTGCATGTTAAATTTAAAAGTGTATTACACACATTACATGTTTCTTCTTCATGCAAAGAATTTCACTGGATGTAAATTGAAGACTTGGAAATCAGCCTTTTCAGAACGCCATTAAATGAAGCAATTCTGTATAAAAATACAGTATTATTATTATTATTATTATTATTATTATTATTATTATTATTTATATAGTGTCACTAATATACACAGTACTTTACAGAGAATGAAAGAAAATAATGTGGAGTGCTGATGGCCAAACAATTATTTATATCATTACCTAAGGTGCATACACACACAACGATGTTAGTAAGCAACAATTTTAGTGAATGATTTTCGTTCAGATTTTCCCTTGAAAAAGTGAATGAAAATCGTTCACTAAAAATCGTTGGTTACTAAAATAATGAACGATTTTCAAAAACTATGAATGATGAACGATGAACGATTTTTTAATCATGCATACAGTGAATGGAAATCGTTCATCGTTTATCGTTCATTCTGCACAACATGAACGATTTTCTGAACGAAAATCGTTTGTTGGACAGTCAGAATGGACGATGAACTACAAACTACAAACGTGAACGCGAATGAGCGATCATTGTTCAGCTTAAAAAGATGAACGATTTTACAAACGATTTAACGATAATGACGTCGTTATAGTTAAATCATTCAAAAAGTCGTACACACCTTCACAAATAAACAAATTACTGTAATACAAAGGGAGAATAAAGGGAGGACCCAAAGATACCTTGATAAATCTGGTACCACAGGCACAACTGTGAGTTTGGGTACGCCCATTTCTTTTCCCTGTTGCTATAATCCCGTATATATATGGATGAACAATATGTACGTTACTAAGTATACTGGTTGAAAGATACC
This sequence comes from Taudactylus pleione, assembly GCA_031769625.1. Taxonomy (NCBI): domain Eukaryota; kingdom Metazoa; phylum Chordata; class Amphibia; order Anura; family Myobatrachidae; genus Taudactylus; species Taudactylus pleione. The sequence continues at coordinate 8,953,350 of JAUIMM010001030.1, read as the reverse complement.
TTTATGGGCGGCCACTACTCCGCATTTGACGTGAGTACGGTCCGATCACTTGGATATCTCTTCTGTATAATGCATAGCTGAATGTTACTATAACTCTGGCGGGCTTGTGTATGTTCGTTTGCACCCTGCACCACTCCTGATCTACCATTATATATATATATTTTTTCATATATACCACCTGGTCATTTCCTGTATGAGACACAAGAGCTACGCACAGGACAACAGGGAAGCCTAAAGATACCTTGATATACATGTTCCAGTAAGCCTCACTGTGAGTTGGGGTATGCTTACTACCCTACCCTTCAATATTGCACATGGGTGAATAAACTGTACAGATAAAGGACACTGATTTAAAGATACCTTTATGGGAGACCTTTACTCCGTTTTACGTGAGTACGGTACGATCACTCATATAACTTGGATCTAAAGGGAATACCACTTCACCTAGTACTTTGTGTGGCAAATTAAGGCTATAAGGACCATACTACACCACTGGTCTCCTTGTCTCCCTTTTTGTTTCCCTTGTTCGAGAGAAATTGAAAGAATGATCCGTCATCCTATGGAACAGACAAGGGTTCCAGAGCTGCAGGATTGAATAACCATGACGATCTGAATAGGATTAGGATCAAACTATCATAGTGACTTTGTTTTTGAACCATTTCTACCCACTGATTGCATGTATGATACCCATTTGTTTCATTAGTATTTTTCTTGGAGAATTATCTTATACTGATCCAGTCAGGTTGTGCGCAGTTTTGGTGTGTATAGACCATGTTTCTTTACTCCCAAAGATATGCTTCCAGTCTTTATAATCCCAAATGCCTTGTGCATATATGTATATATATATATATATAGTTATATACATATATATATATATATATATATATATCACAAACACATAAAAATATATATACTGTATGTTTATATATATATATATATATATATATATATTTGCCTTATCATCTTGGATATCCTCTTCACCTCCCCAAATTCAGTATTTCAAAGCAGAGGTAATGATATTCCTACCAGCCAATCCACCTTTCTTAATCTCTCTCTAAAACCCAATTACCATTTCTACATCATCTATTCCCATTAAGCACTATTACCGTTTTGCAAGACCAATATGCATTATGTGGTACATAACCTCATATACGAAACTATTATGGAACATTGTAAGCTTACAAGCAATGCTCTCTTATCTCTTTGTCAGTTTGTTAATACCATTGAGTAAATTTACTAAGCTTCAGATATACTGTCTAATTGAAACCGACGGGCATCTATGGTCGATGCAGTCTAAATAAACAGTATTTACTATGCATCAGTTTTGACTGTCATTTGTCATCCGCCATCAATAGCCGGCAGATTTCAACCCCCTGTTCTGCAGCAAATCTGATGGTAATCCACGTCAATCTGCTGCAGATTTAAATCACTGCACCGATCACTATGAACAGAGCATGCTTCGTTTTATTAATAAGGTTTAAAAGTTGTTGTTTTTTTAAACAGCATTGGGGCAGGGTTTCAGACATTCTGACTGCCCCTTCTGGGAGGGAGCAGCCATATTGGCATAGCAGGGGGGTGTGGCTGGCATAGAGGGGCACAGCCAGACAGCTGATCTGCCATTTGTGGGCGGAGTGTGGGGCTGGCCAAGCAATCGCATAATTTTGGCCCCGCTATACAATGCCGATATTAACTGCATTGCGAAGCAGGGCCAAAATGACACGATTCAGCGTGTAAAGCGTCATCAGCCACCCCCGCTGCAGGGGTTTATCTTGTAACTGTGGTGAGGGGAGCAACAGAGGGGTCGTGCCTGCCTTTCCAGATTTTCGGGAGGCTCCCGGCCGAATCGGGAAGGTAGGCAAGTATGCATTGGGGCACTGCTCATTATTCCAATAACCAGCACTTGGCTGAACTAGCCAGTGCAGCTGACACTATAGCAGGGGAACACACAAAGTTCCCCAAACCAGCCCTAAATGGGTCAGCCCATGACTGTAGTCCCTTGAGAAAGCGGGAACTAAAAAAAAAGTTAAAAGCTTTTCTCGGCACCCCTGGGGCTTTGGGTGCAAAAGTAGTAGTACATAAATGGTTAAATAATATACAGGTGGACTACAGGTCCCAGCAAAGCTGCCCTGGCATGATGGCTCTTGTCAAACTACAAGTGCTAGCATGCCCAGATATCAAAAGCTTGTTGGCAACTGTAATCCACCTATAAAAATATCTAACAAAAGGCAGGAGACACACACGAATATTGTATTAATTCAATAAATGATAACATCTCGACACAGGCCTCGCTGATCCATTTATAACTCAAAACTCAAAATGTAGGGGCTTCACATCCTCTTTGGTCCATGTAGCACAGCTGAATATTGGTAAAACCAAAAACTACTCTACTGCTCTTCCGGAGCCCTCAATTGCTAATTTTGTATAACTATTATCATAATAATTTATGTTTACTCTTTTGGTATAATGGACAGAGGTTATAGGGACCCTTTCCATCACACTGGGAGAACAGGCATGGCCACTCCAGGGGTTTCAATCTTGTTAATTACTATCTGACATTCACAGCCCCAGTACTTTAGAGCGTAAGCTGGTAGCCTCTGAAAATGCTCCGACCCTGCATTGACCAGTTGGTTTTCACTATAGCACGGAGACTGACCTCTTCTCAGACCACGCATTCGGCTGTTTCGCTAATTTAAGCTAGGAAGCGACCATAGCAATTTGATGCACAAAGTATAGTATACATGCGCTGCATATTTCTCATTCACCTAACATGTGTAGTACAATTTTGTCACCATGAAGTGGCAGAAAATCATATTGTAGGGATCCTCAATATTACACTTTGGGAAATAAACTTGATGCACTGTGATGCGGGCTCTTAAAAAGGCAACTGCCATTGCATGAAAAGTCTTTTTTATGGTTGTTTAATACTTGCTACAGCTATATTAACTGACATCCTAATATCCAGGCCATACTTGCCTACCTTTAGAATTTTGTGTCCTGGAGAGGAGACACAGGTGGGCAATGATGTGGGCAAAACAGACAAAATTTCACAAATTGTGCATATTTAAGTAGGGTGCGGGGCCAAATGACACAATTATTATTTTGTCCGCCCCCTTTTCACAGATCCACCAATTCCAGGTAGGATTCTCCCCATTCTGCCCACTTGGCTAGGAAGTGGGTGGTATGCAGAGGAGTGCCTACTTTTCCGGGGGTACAGGGCGGGGGTGGGAGCCTCCCGCAGGTTCCGGGAGATTAGGCAAGTATGATCCAGGCTTGGATTGTACACCTCAAAGTGAATAAAGGAAACATTTTACAAATGACTTAAATTTTTAAATTACAGTTAACAAAAAATAATATTTATAACCTAAAATAAATAAAGTTTAAACCACATATGCAAACAGTAAAGACTTTAACATATATGTGGTTTTCTAGTAATGCTACAAGGCGCTGTTTTTTTTACCTTAATTGAAAACACTATTCTTATGTAATGTAGGAAATGCTGTAATAACAGCTGTGGAATAAGGCAACACCCAAAAAAAAAAAAAAATGACACAGCAGAATTTTATTAACCAGGAAACAAATAAAAAAGGTCACAAGTAACTTAAAACGTTATATATTGTATATAGTTACAGTAAACTCTTCCAATACAGTAGATTGTGTGCGTGGCCCGAGTAGCTGATTACAAGTAATACATTACCAGATGTTATTAAAGATTACAGGTTTTCATCTTACCTCCATGTTTGACTATTTTAATTCATGGGTCTTCAACCTTGGCCCTCCAGCTGCTGTGGAAGTACAGATCCCCGGATGCCCTGCCACAGTTTTAGCATGCTGTTATATCAAAACAGTGGCAGGGCATGCTGGGATGTGTAGTTCCACAGTAGCTGGAGGGCCAAAGTTTGAAGACCCGTACGTGACTAATATGCTGGAAAACAGACACCCCCGGGACAAGAATACTACTTTCAAACAGTCTTGTCCATGACCCATAAGATCCCATAACCTTTCATGTGTATAGGTTCTATACTTCCAATCATTAACTTGAAGTAAAAATTGAAAGGTTGCTACCAAGCATGATTTTCTGGGAAATAGGTTTTTATATATGATAAAGTTGAGACAGCTTTAATTACTGAAGGGTTATGGGGAGTAGAGAAAGCAAACTAGCACCATACTATCTACAACCAGGACCATAGAGAGCTCCACAGGGGGCGCCTTGTGACCCTCAGCCAGTGGCAAATAAGTGTGATCGCTTCTCCCCGCACAGTCAGAGGAGACTGCTGTTGATCAGCAGGGCTGCAGAGAGCCGATCCGGACCCCATTACTAATCGTGGGGAGTGTGTCCACACTCCCCCCATAGAAAGAGGAGTGGAGACTGCTGCTGTTGCAGCCCAGCACACAGCACAGCTGTTGACAGGTAAGAGGGATGGAGAGGGCAGCAGACCTGGCCCCTCCATCGAGCCTGGACCTGGGTAATTAGTACCCACTCCTCACCTTCTTGGCACACCTGCTGACCCACCACAACCTAGCACACAGCAGCGTATGCTGGGCGGGGGAAACACAGCCTGCTGTCAGTGACAGGTAAGAAGGGGGGGGCAGGTGATGGTGGTGGCCCCTTCATCAAGACCAGGCCCCTATAATTAGAACCTGCCCACCCCTCTCTTTAACTTGGGTTCAAGGGTTAATATCGCACTATTTGCCTTTTAGTAAATATTTAAAAAATGTAAAGATAATGTGAAAAACAATGACAGAGTAGTCTGTCTGGGTTAATGAAATTTACATTTTGTGCTAATTAAAGATTAAAAAGTTTGGAAAATTAAAAACAGTAATGTGATCTGATTCGTCCTTTTCCTTCAACAATTTATTTTGACTTGTTTGCAAAAGCCAGCATTAGTCATGTACAACAGTAATCGGCACACCAGAATGATATCATGAATTACTTGTCATACTGTAGCAACAAAATAAGCTTGAGCTCAAAGTTAAGCTCATATTCACATTTCAGATTTTACAAGGCCTAGATTTACTAAAGATAGAGTTTGTAGAAGTGGAGATGTTGCCCATAGCAACCAATCAGATTCTAGCTATTATCTTCTAAAAGGTGCTAGATAAATGTTAAATAGAATATGATTGGTTGCTATTGGCAACATCTCCACTTCTAAAAACTCTCACTTTAGTAAATATACCCCCTAATAAGCAAGGCAGCAACAACCACAGTGGCAGTGATTACAAGGCCTATCAGCCTTATCAGCACATGTCAACCATAGTCTGCAGACTACAGTGCCTGGTCTGGGACGCCTGGACTAGCGTGCACTGCTGAATCAGGTCCTTAGTTTACAATATGCTATATTTTAAATGTTATTGTCACACAAGCTAATAGTAGATCTATTAACCTAAAAGCTCATTTTTATTGGCAGGAGGGCAAATCTTAGTGTAATTTCTATAGAAACAAACCAAGCATCCATGTTCATCAATGTTCCTGATCTACCAAGTAACTGACGAAGAGTAACAATGTATAACTCAAGTACACAGTTTGGAACTTGACATTTGAGGAGGGGGTGTTTCCCTATGTCCGTATGGGCCAGTCTAAGTTTGGATGCAACCAATAAAGATGGCCATACAAGCGTAACATTTTGTATGCTTTTAAATTAGTAATTGCATTTCTGTACTCCAAAACAGTGGCAATACCACCCCGACAGGGTGCAGCCACTAGTGGGCTCAAATGTAAGGAGTACCAGCAAGAGGGGCCAGCAATGCCGTTACCTGCTCACCAAATGCCCGCTCTGCTCTGAGCCTAAACAGAACTTAATTGCACATGCACTGGCCCAACATATTTTAAAAAAAGGAAGGCATTCCCACACCCTGATCTTAGACAATGGAATTCTCCTAAACTATAAATACTGCTGGAAAGCCTTTCGGCCATTTGCAAGAAGTGCAGTTACTTGGTGTTTGCTTGAGTTTTTTTTTAACCAATGAAATGCCTGGTGGACCCCCAAAAAAGGCCCCTCTGCATCCAATGAATTAGGTACAATGGTGAATGTGAGTTGAGTGTAGGGTTGTTTATTTCTAATAAAGGGATTTGTTCATGGTGAGGGTGTTTTTTTTCCCAGTACTCTGCCATGGTGCACAACAAGTCCGCACAAATATTCTGGCATTATAGCATTATAACCACCAACCACATTATGCAGCCAAGAATTGCTGGGACCTGGCAAGCAGGGGTGTGGAAGAGGTCTAATGCATTTTCTTTTTAATGTGCTAATTTTCACATGGACATATCTGTGACACAAATATATATGACAAACAATAATGTCCCTAATTGGTAATATGCCTCACCCTAGTGCCCCAATTGATAATATGCCACACAGCAATGCCCCCAACTGGTAATATGCTCCACAGAGCCAGCTCAGTTGTGCCCCTTTATGTGACAGCCTCAGAGCCCCCTGAGATGTAGACTTGACATCTCCCTTTATATTACTCAGGGCCTGATTCGGACCCGGTCGCAACGCAGTGGCCGCACGCAATGAGCGATTTTTCGCAAACTGCGCATAAGCCGCAGTGCGCGTGCGCGGACCAGTCAATGCGATGGGAAAGTGCTCACCCGTAGCCCGCAGACGGGCCGCTATTTTGAGTGACAGATAGTGCCGTTTGTGGGTGGTAACAGGGGAAGGTGCTTGTAAACGGGGGTGTGGATGTGCGAATGTAGGCGTGCCTGACCGTCAGAACGGTGTTTATTTAATGGGTTTGCATAATTAGCAAAGTAACGTCATTACACACGTGACTGGGTTGTATTTTAGCCTGAACTGCTCGCAATGTTGTGGTGTGAAAAGGCTACCACAAGCGCTGCGAGCAGCTCCGATGACTCTCGATATTCCCGATTAATCCTACAACTGCCGGAGATGACATGCGTTGCGAGTGGCAAAGGGGCGTCTTTATACAGGTGCGAGCGCATAGTGCAGCTGCTCGCTAATACTTAGTGGGCGGCTTTACGCAACGCAGTGCGAGCGCATGATTTTAGTAGCCGGCCCCTTTTAGCCAGCGAGTGGCTGCAAATAGCGTCCGAGTCTGAATCAGGCTCTCAGTCCCCAGAGTCACATCAAGCACTTACACTGCCAGTCCAGAATCGTCCCCACCCCCCCGTCATGCCCTCACCTTACTTTCCACCAACACCAAAAATCCAGTCGTCTACACCATCTGTGCGTCCACAATCTCTGGCTGTCCGCCATGCACACCCCTCCAGTCATACCTGCGGCCAGAATGATTACTCAGAGGGGGTGGCTGCAGGGCTGCAGAGAGGACTGGCCTAGCTGTGATGCCATTGGCATGGATTTAAATATACCAACCATCCGGGATTAGGCAGCTTCAAGATTCCAGCCAGAACTGAATTCTGGACTGTCGGGAGGAATCCTGGGCTGGATTTTAGCACATGGCAGGCCACTTTTGGCCACTTCTGGATTATGTAATTCTTTATTCCAGTTTTCTCAGAATAAGTCCCATTTTTCCACTCCAATAGCCTGCTTTAGAGGCTATTTCCCCCAAGTAAAATTGCAATTCATGTAAACTTTTTTGTACTTTTCATTCAATCTACTTGTATACGTAATTTTAAATTGAGAGTACACAATTGCACATGGAAAAGCAGGACAGGAAGGTTAACTTGTAAAATGGGTGTGGAGATGCAACCACACCTTTAAAGTTGGGTACAAACCTTTTCGATCAGCTGCTGATCGGGTTAAATTTTCTCAATCAACTGTGCAATGTGTCCCCATCATGACTCCCTGTCAGATGCCTGCGAGCACTGTACACACTGTGCAGACATAGCACCGTATGTATGGGCTTCTATGGGATCGCGAGGTCGGGCCGACATATATTAAACATCACATAACATGCAACCTCCCGATCTAGACAGTTGCAGGAGCGTTATAAGCAATTAGTCGGCTAACGCTCCTGCAATGGTACAGCATACACACCTATACAAACGTCGGCCCGATAACCCGATATCGTGTGATCAGGCTAAGGACGGTATAGGTGTGTACCTAGCTTTAGAGATGCAAACAATGCAAACAATTCAAAATGCAGCCACAATACATAAGTGCATGGACAATTTTACTTTTAACCCAAAATCAGGAACAAATGGTTAATGTTCTAAAATTTAGAGGCCTTTTTCGCATGGATTATCAGGACCTACACATTTATAACTGTGTTTCTGCAAATGGTGCCCAAAATAAAATATGGTACAGATTACAGTAGTTTACTGTCTATGGGTTAAGCTAATTTTATGTCAAATTGCTTTCCTTGTTTCCAGTTTTAAAATGATGGTTGTTTTACTATGAGTTCTTTCCAAAAAATAAACGAAGGCTCACTGCTTTACGCTGGCATTAATGGTTTACCTCCTGGTAAAGTTTTTTTATTCTCTTTTAACACGTTGTAAGAGTTTATGGTTAAAGTGCTACATTTACAGAGAGTGAATTTTCTATGTTTTTTGTAAACAGCAACACAGATGGTGTAATGGTTAGTGTTACTGCCTCACAGCACTGAGGTCATGGGTTTGATTCCCACTATGGCCCTAACTGTGTGTAGTTTGTATATTCTCCCTGTGCTTGCGTGGGTTTCCTCCCACACTCCAAAAATATACTAGTAGGTTAAATGGTTCCCCACAAAATTGACCCTAGTGTGTGAGCATGTGATAGGGAATATAGAGTGTAAGCTCCATTGGGACAGATGTGAATGGTAAGTGCTGTGGAATATGTGTGCGCTATATAAATAACTGGTAATGTGTAAAATCTTCATAAAGTAGATATAAAAAAGATGTGTTTGTAACAAATTTGTTTTTTGGGGGGAAAAAAACATATATAAAAATAACAACTTTTACTCCTGTTTATATACGCATTAGCAATAGCCTTGATCTACATTTGCCTATGACATTCCACACATTTAGGCAGTGGAATTTGGTCTGAAGTGTTCCCAGTCCTAAACTATCCACACCACACAGTAGATTGCTTTGGCCTTCATCATCCCAGATTGCTTCATGGGGGCAGATATATAAAACATCAGGTTTTTAAAGCCACCGATGATAGGTGGCTTTAACCGTTGGTTTTAAAACGACAGTAATAAATGCTAAACCAGCCTAACTTAGCATTTATTACTGTTTTAAAACCATCGGTCAAAGCCACAGATCATTGGCTGCATGAAAATCCGATATTAAGTAAATCTGCTCTTAGGCCCTGATTCAGATGTGGCCGTAAGTGCGAAACTATGCTAATGACTAACTTTCCGTCCAGTGCTTAAACAAGCCCACTGAAAGCTTCTCACATCTGCCGCTCAAGCACAAAACCGGAAACATCAAATCAGGGCCGTCTCTTCCATTGGGCTTGTTGGGCAGTTGCCCAAGGGCCCGAAGCTTCAAGGGGCCCAGCCAGCAGGAGAGATCAGGTGGCTGCAGCAGAAGGGCACTCACACAGACAGGAAGTGTTTTTAGTTTCACTTTCACTTTCTGCCTGTGAGGCTGACGCGAGCTAGAGCAGAGGAGAAGCCAGGCAACACCCGCGGAGCTGATGACAGAACTGGCTCCACCACACACTGGATAAAGGTAAGAGCTGGAATAGGGGAGGCAGATACATTTGGGGAGTGGGGGCTGATGGCAATACTATGGGAGGGGGAGACAAAGACACATGGGGAGTAGGGTTTCATGGAGCTGATGATACTGCTATGGGGGAGGGAGATATATACATATGGGGAGTGGGGGCTGATGGCATTGCTGTGGAAGGGTGAGACAAATACATGGGGAGTAGGGACTCAGGGAGCTGATGATACTGCTATGGGGGAGGGGGAGGCAGATACATACGGGGAGTGGGGGCTGATGGCACTGCTATAGTAGGGTGAGACAAAGACATGGGAAGTAGGGGCTCAGGGAGCTGATGATACTGCTATTGGGGGGAGGAGGAGGCAGATATATGTGGGGGCTGATGACCTGTTATGGGGGAGGCAGAGACAAGGGTGTGTGGGAGCTCAGGGCTGAGGACACTGCTATTGCGGGAGGGCAGAAGGCAGAAACACATGGGGAGTGGGCTCAGGGTGTTTATGACACTGCTTTGGGGGGGAGGAGAGATATTGGGAGTGAGGCCCAGGGGGATAGGACACTGCTCAGGTGGACTCCATCATCCACATTGATAATAAGGGACCCAGCGGCGACGGTCTTCCGGCGTCGAGATTTGAACCGCTGGCCATACGGCGGTCATTCATACTGATTCCCAATACGGGCAGCAGACTCTCTTGTGTACTATATGGTGGCTGTGTCATACCATCTTCTGGGCAGCATATATGACCATTTACATTTTTTTCCTGTGAAAGGGTGGGTAGGGGCCCCAGTGCATTGCTTTGCCCAGGGCCCACACTGCTGTTATGACAACCCTGCATCAAATGTAGGTCACCAGCCTTCAGAGTAATTCTAAGGTAACACAGACATAGCCGGTCTCTACACATAGAGGACTCTACTGTTGAGAACAATAACAAGATGGTTAATTAATGGACGCCAAGAAAAGAGCGTTTAAATGGTCCAATATGCCTGCGCTATTCTAACCACCCCCCGTTACCTCCCCCAAATGCTTACTACCTGTTACTTATTTTGCAAGTTAATCCTCTGTGAACGTATTTGCAATTCAATGGCTGCTTGCGTGCAATGCGGCTTACACGCATAAACAATGGCAAACAATCGCTCAATCTCAAATATCGGTATTGCATCCATTTCTGAATCAGGACCTTAGACTTTACATTTCTTAAAATGTGGAATGCTATATGAGAAAGGAACTCATAAATTCAATCACCTGAACCTTGTAGGTCTGTGAAAAAGGCGTATCATGCTGCCAAACAAACTCAGTTTGCACTAAACTTTGCTGTAACTTTGGTCACTCTATGGGGCATATTCAATTGCCTGAGTGATTTTGTCAGCAAAAAAAATGACATGATCACAACCATTTTTCAAATACCACGTATATGTGCACTCCCGATAGTAGCGGTATTCAATTTTTTAAAAATGGTCACAAATTTTGAAACCCATAAGAAATGTAAGAAAAAAATGGGGAACAGCCTGAAAAATATATATATATATATATTGGGTAACAGTAACAATGGTTATTACTGTCTTAAAGAAAAATACAGCAATTGGATGGCGATCCGGTCAAACCCCTGACAGTCGGGATACGGGATGAGTTGTGCAGATTCGGCTTTTTAGATTTACAATAGATCCAACTTGCACCCCCTTCCCCAGAGATGTGAAAAAAGCAGCGTCATTATCTTGTCACTTTTCTTGGATTTTATTTATTAGCATATAGTTTCATATCTGTTGGGGTAAATTTACTAAAGTGAGAGTTTTTAGAAGTAGAGATGTTGCTGATAGCAACCAATCCGATGCTACTTAACATTTAACTAGCACCTATGAGATAATAGCTAGAATCTGATTGGTTGCTATGGGCAACATCTTCACTTCAGTAAATATACCCCACACAATGTATTACCACTCTCACATCTCTGTACCTCTGCTCTGCCTACTACTTACACTGAGTGAGTGTGCAGTGCACGGGTAATCACACAGCTAATCCTTCACTCCGCTATGACATGGGCCGGCCTGCTACCCTACAGTCCATTGGTAAGTGGGGGCAGAGGAGGCTCCCCGGGCGGCTGCCCGCCCCTGTGCACAGCATACATGCAGTCTGTTGTGTGTGATCTGCCGGAGTTGCTGGCTGGGAGCTTTGCACAGGAGAACCGTAGGACTCTGCACTGCAGTGCACCATTCATTCATGCATATTGTTAATCTGCAATCGCAAAGGCCAATTGCGAGTGGGTCAAATGTAAATGACCCCCCTCTGTAGATTCCAAGTGTCAAATGTGCCCAAGCCTAGTTAACCCTTGCACAACTACAGCTACTTATTCAAATATAGAAAATCTGGTCCCTGTGCCCACTTTACCATCCTATTTCATGCCCAAAAGCTTGTTGGGCAAGGCCAATTGCATGTGGTTCATATGTAAGTGACCCCCCTCTGTGGATTCCAAGTGTCAAATTTGTTGCCCAAGGCTCTTTAACCCTTGCACAACTACAGCTACTTATTCAAATGTATTAATTGGTGCCTATGCCCACTATACCACCCTATTTCGTGCCCAAAACCTGTGTGGGCCAAGCAAAATACAATTGAAATTTGTGTAATAGATACCATATTTTGTTTATTCAATGTAAGCTTATTGATTCTATCTGATAAAAATGTTTTAATATAACATGTTCTGAATAAGAAGCTGGAATCTGAATAAGAAGCTAACTTCAGCCTCGTAATAATAATCTTGTATCCACTATGTGGCACACTGTGCACATTTATTTGTGATTAGTGGGAGTGACTAATCCGAATTGCCTAGGTGGGACCTGTAACTTTCTCCTCTAGTAAGTGTTTTTATTGGCATCTAAAAATTGAATAACTGCGATTTTATTATTCTGTCTTCTAGTTTTGTGTATGTGTGTGTGTGTGCGCTATTATTACACTATTGCCAGTATATCTTGTTTTCTCTGTGGTATACAGTAACTAGAATAAAAAGTTAATTTCCTCTATAAGGTGTTCTCCCTTCTCTGTTACTAGCACAGGTTATCACACACTGCTTGCTGGCTGTGAGATGATCAGCTGTTGGGCTGTACACTCACTGGGTGTATCAGGGGTTATTGACATTGCTGTCTAACAATCGCTTCACTCCAGATTCCAAGATGTGTGTAGGAGCGTTTGTCTATACTCTTCTCTTGAATAGCCTGCAAAAAGGTCACATCTATTTTTGTCTGGCAATTTAGGGAAGCTGCAGTAGTTACATGTGAGACAGGTGTGTGTCTGTTTACTGCTAGGCTGATAAATACTGATGGAGAGGTTTCGTAACTAAATCAGTTTCTGTTTGTAATCAATGCAATAGGAATATCCCACTGGTGACCTGGAACTCTTCTTATACTTTTGGTTTAAATTTGTGCAACAAAATGTGACAATTCTGTGTATAGATCCACTCCTCAAGCTCCTATAAGAAATGGGTGAGAGGGGTATTCACTTATTGATACATCCCATAAGGATTGCAAGTTATGACCTTCGCTGATAATAATAAAACATATATATATATATATATATATATATATATATATATACACACACACCTATTGGGTGCACTTCCTTTCCCTTTCTTTTTATTTCATTATCATTCTACAGTACTTAGTAAATAAATATCATTCCCATGGGCATATTTATTTGTCTATAATTTGTTAAAGTTTCTTGAATGAAGTTTTCCCTGTGTTAGCAGAGTGATAGTACAGTATGGTCACAGTGGTAAAAGCTTATAGTGTGGACTGTGAGAATAAATGTTTTTATCTCTTCTCATTTCCCCAGAGTTTCATGCAAGCATGACTGGAATTTGACCTAAACTGATTCAACGTGTTAGAAGACCCAACCTACTGACGGACCGAGGATGGCTACACTTCCAGAATCTGTTACTGAGCTTATTGGCATGATGTCTCAGTCACAGGTAACACACATTTATGCTTTCACTAAAAGAAACAATTCAGAGGTGGATTTGTTGCATACATTCCTATATCCTCTTGTCTTCACTTGTGTTTGCTTTCAAGGAGACTTAATTGTTGGGAAGAGTTCCAAAGTAAACAGTTAGGTGGGTTTAGCACAGTTAATACAGTAACGATTTATAGTAAACTTCAAAGGCAAGTCAGACTTTACATATTTATTGCTAGCCAGGCTCCAGACTTTACATTCAGTGATTCATCCTGAGGTTTTGGCTCTGGCCATACAGCGGGGCACCAGTTGGCTAGTTAAGTGATAGACTGTCCAAATGTTCCAGTAACTAGAAAATACACAACATGCTTGATAAAATTGTGTACATCTATTTTCTGTCCTGTTGATATGTTAGTCTCAGCTGAGTAGTATGTGGTAGCTATTAGTGGACTAGTAGAATACAGTAGTTTTGTTTACAACCTATTTGTACAGTAAAGAGCTGCCAAAACATAACCTGGGTGAAGCAGGATATTGGCTTATGAATCATTCAGTCATAATTGTATCCTTACGGTGCCATACTATTTTCAAAAGATCAGGCTGACAATTTTACTCCATGTTTTAGCCCTTACATGAATATGTATGTATTAGTAGTAACACAAATGTGACTAGTGTCAACAGTACCCTGTTCCCTACATGTCAGACATTTTTCTAAATACGTAATATGATTTTTCTTAAACGTTTAGGTTCATAGAGTGTGTGATACTGTACCAGGCTGTGTGGATGAACCACCCTTTTTATTCTGTAACAAAAATGCTTATTATGAGGCACTAGTTTAAATAATACAATTTTCCAAGATTTACACAATTGTTTTTTATTGAGTAGACTGAGCTTTGCTTCTTCTGCAGAAAAAGTAAAATTAATCCAAAAAATCCCACATTTATATATAACTGTTTACTGGAAAATACATGTCACAGTTGTTGGTCCTGACAGTTACACATAAACTTTATCTGTACAATTGTACACTATAAAAAACCCTAGAACAATGTTTATATACTCTTTGTATAGGTATAGCTTGCAGAACCACTCAGCCATCAAGTGTAAAGCATGACCCTTGACTTTAGTAGTTTATCCTCCTTTTATTCTTCAAATTGGCCACCCATGTGCTACCTCCTTCATTTAGACAAAGTAAATAAATGTCCCTTGCTTAGCTAATGAACAGCTGCACAACTGAATATTGCACATAAGCTGCTTCTGTTGGTTGATTCCATAGACGGAGCTACAATAGGGTTAGGACATCGAAAGAAAACATTGGTAGTACCGATGTTTTAACATTGGTCACAAAACATTGCTTAGTCTAAATATTGGTTCTGGCACAAGTGTTAACCAATGTTTCTATTTTATTAAGTAAACTGGCTACTTGAACATATAATACACTAATAAACTTCTAAAATCATCCTTATATTATGTATATTTATTGGAGGCTTACAGTGTGTGTGTATGTATAATATATATTAGTCCATTGGTTAAAAAAGAAAATGCAAAACTCCTTTATAATATCTGTAAAGACATGGTACATCTTAGGCAGCATAATACAAGTAGTCCACCTGAAACATTGGCCTTGGGTGGGGTGAAGTATTTGTGTGAGGGCATCTAGCACCACGGCCACGTCAGTGGTTGCCAGATGACGGCCCGCCTGCAACGGCCGGTGTTGCTGGGAGACAGTGTGATGTCATTTTTGGGCACCCCGCTGGGTTGGTATTTAACTATTTAGAGCGGGGTAAATGGCACCTATTTGTGGCTGCAGGCTTTTTATTTGGTTACATTATTGTCCTGAGGATGGTGATTATACACACTATGGCCGGTTTCCAATTAGCCCCAATATATTTTCGGGGGCAAAAAACTGGGATCTTTCACCGATATGCCCCGTTTTTCGCTGATTTTTTTTTTTCACTGTATCCTATTTGTTCAGCCAAACAAATAGGATTATTTGGTTGAAAACAAATAGGTCCGTGAACTTATCACAGATTCTATGTGTTTTTTCCATTGCGGCGGCAAAAACCTGAATGCGTCCCTTTGTGGCTGTATGTATGTATGTATGTATGTATGTATGTATATTTATACACGCACATATACATACACGCTGCACATGCAGTGAGTGACTGACATCTGAGCATGGCGAATGCTGCCGCAGTCAAGCTCTGCAAAAATTTTATTTTCAGAGCTTGATGAATTCGGGTCCCCATACTAGTGTATGGGGACAAATCGGAGCTGATAGGTAAGTAGGAGATATCAGTGATTACCATTATAATGACTAGCCCTGATCCTTAATTTCTACAATAGTAGGTGAAAATTTTAATTTTCAACTGCTTATGTAGAAATTAAGTGATAATGAATGGACCCCTATATTCTGATTAAAATATCACTGGGTTCTCCTCTAATATTATTATAGTCTGTGGTAAGATCATCTGTCTTATATAGTGGTATTAATGTTATGTTTCTCGTTCTGTGATGTCATCAGTTAGAACGTGAGTACTCATAAATAGGTACAATTTTAATTCAGGTGTTATGACCATTGAGTTCTAGATATAATTATCGACATCTCTTTATTCATGAGATTCTCAGCGCAGATCATTTACGTTCTCTAGTTTCCCATATCCAAAACCCCCACAGAGATTTTTTCTGATCTGCTGTGGAGAATCTTGGAATTATTGAGTGAGTTTACTTCAGCTTCTTCTGTTTTTTATTTTTTATCTCTGTAGACTGTCCTATTAGAAAGCGATTTGGAAAATCTTTTTTTTAGAATGTGAGTACAGCTTACAATCAGTGGTATAACAAGGGCAGGGCCACCGGGGCTCGTGCCCTGGGCAACGTGGGACCGCCGCCAGGCCACGGTACAGGCCCGCCCTAGTCACTCAGTGTAGTGCAGACCACAGTGAGTGCGGTCCGCACTACACAGTTCCCCACGCATCGCCGCTGGCGCTGAGTAGTACACTCGTACTACCCGGCAGCGATGTGTGTGTTTCAGCAGCCAATGAGAGTCAGACAGACTCTCATTGGCTGCTGCGCCCACTGCCAGAGCCGGGCTGGAGCTCACTCATGAGCTCCGCCTTTCGGCTCCTGCAGTGGACGATGGGAGAGACGTCATGATCCCATAGTACCGAGCGGGAGGACGAAGCAGCAGATGGCGGCGGGTGTGGAAGGAGCGGGGATTTAGGTAAGTTAGTGAGTGTTTTGTGTCTGTCTGTTTGTTTGTTATGCACTACTGGCCTGGGGCACTACGGAAGGCAATGTATAAGGGGCACAGCATATGGGGGATCACTACTGGGGGCCTTCGTAAGGGGGACCACTACTGGGGGCACTGTATAAGGGGCACTACTGGGGGCCTTCATAAGGGGGACCACTACTGGGGGCCTTCATAAGGGGGACCGCTACTGGGGGCCTGCATAAGGGGGGGCACTGCATACTGGGAGTACTGTATAAGGGGCACTGCATAGGGGTGCAAAGTATAATGGTGCACGACTGGGGCACTGTATAAAGGGCACTGCAGTGGGCATTGCAAGAGGTGGACTACTACTCGGGGCATTAAGGTGCATATGTAATGGAAAGGAATGTTACCTATGTGTTGACCCTCTCTGTAACTTGATATACCCCTAATTTACTGTCCGGATTCCAAATATTATTATTTTCTAAACTGTGTACATGTGGGGTGTGTATTTATTATACATAAGTACTGATTGGTGCATAGCATGTTAATTCATTTCTGTTTTAAATTTATTTATTTATTTATTTATTTATTATGTGTATTTCAAAGTCCTATCCAATAAACATTTCCAGGTCATTCTGCTCTTGTACAATCCACTGTTCTAGATTGATGTGATGATCATTGTTTTCAGCACACAATAAGTAACTTAATGAATTGTGTAAAGGGTACAAAGCTGTTTTGTTTCATTCTTATATTTTATGCCTTCCTATGCTGAGGACGGATGTAGTCAGCATTCCGGATGCCAAGGGTATCGGGGGTGGAGGGGGGGGAGGGTTAGGTTTATGGTTAGGCACTAGGGGGAGGTTAGGCATTAAGGGGGGAGGTTAGGGCTAGGCACCGGGGAGGGATGGGTAGGCGTAAGGGTTAGTGTTAGCCTTCTTACCTTATGATGTCGGGATTCTGACTGTCGGGATGCCGCTGTCTGTATTCTTTCATCCCATACCCAACCCGCTGAGGACGGTGGCTGTTTTAGACTAAACAAAAGCTTCTGAGTTACTTTCTTTCTTCTTGATTAACATATTAATGGCAGAATGGTTAGCATAGGGTTATCATTAATGTCTCCCAGCACTGATTCCCACCAAGGCCCTGCCTGTGTGGCATTTGTATATACTCTGTGTTTGGGTGGGTATCCTCTGGGTGCTCCAGCTTCCTCCCAAACTCTAAAGCATACTAGTAAGATAACTGACACGTGGGAGATGCCTGTGCGGGGGCATGTTAGGACATTATAGAAGATGATTACATGACTCTGACAGTGCTGTTAAAACCTTTTAGGAGCTCTGGGCCTGATTCAGAGCCGGACGCTATTTGCGCTCGCTCGTTCAGAAAAAAGGGACCGAATATTTAAATTGAGCACTCGCTCTTTGCGGTCTGTTGACGCCTCTATGTCTGAGCGAGTGAACGAAACATGCACTCGCTATTTTGTAAAGACGCCCCCTGGCCCCTGGCCGCTCGCATCATACGCCATCTCCGCTATTTATTAGATTAATCGAGTACATCGAAAGGCATCTGAACTGCTCGCAGTGCTTGTGGTTGGATTTTCCTACCGCAATCATGTGAACAGTTCAGGCTAAGAAACAACCAAGTGATGTGGTCGATGACGCTGCTTTGTTAATTATGCACACCCTTAAAACGCCCGTTTTGACCGTTTGGCACGCCTGCGTTCGGATCACCACTCCCCGTTTTCAAGCACCTTCCCCTGTTACCACCCACAAACGCCTCATTCTGTCACTCAAATTAGCAGGCACTCGCTATTTTGTGAGCGCTCAATTTCCGACCGCACTGACTGGTTGGTGCATGTGCATTACGACTCATATGCATGCACAGTTGTGCTAACATCGCTCGGAGCGAACGAGCGGCCGCTTACGAGCGGCTCTCAATCAGGCCCTAGGTTGGGGTTGGATGACAGCTGAACTTCGTGTCAGCTCTCTTCAGTGAGTAATCTGATTTCTCCCTGTCTGCAAGATTTCACCTGAGAGCAAGGGACAGTATGCAAACTTCTTGCCACTTTACAAGTGTATTCAAACACTGTTGAATACACTTGTATAGTGGCAAGTAGTTTGCAGACTGTCCCTTGTTCCCAGAGACCTTACAGACAGTGCCGGATCATCCATAATGTGAACCAGCCACCCACCTAGGGGTCTCAGACTCCACTTCTACCAACAGTGGGCACCAGTGTGGGACCTATATTGCTTAATGATTGATGTGCACTGCGGCATTTGATTTGCACTTAATGGTGGCTGGTCCCTCACACCCTCGGGACCCATAATCGCAGCCCTATGCAGCAGATAAAAGATTTGTCCCTCCCTCCTATTTCTTCTCCTCTCCACCGTTTCTCTTCTGTGCACCCCTCCCCTTTTTGTCTAAATGGCACAAGTCCATAATTGAGTGGCGGGCCGTTGCGCTATGGATCCTCCTCTAAGCGACAGCCCGGGCATTGAGTGACCACCAAAGCTGACCAAAGAAAGCAGCAGGGATGGAGGACATGGGCTGCCAGCAAGCTGTGAGGAGATTAGAGCCACACATTTTGCCCCCCACCCACCATGTCTGGTAAAAACTTTAAATGTTCCTGAATGTTAAAAGCCTGGCTCTATTCCAGCAAGCTGGGGCAGAAACGTCCTCACCTTTTATCAGACAGTCTACAGGTCTCTCTATAATTCCTATATTGTATTATAACACTGTCTCTAGATAGTACTTTACTGTGATAATTGGAGATGTTTAAGTAGGCTTACCATACTAGCCCTATAAACCAGGACACTCATGTATTACACAGGTTCTGTGGCTGACTCTCTACAAACCAGCATTTCACCTGGTTTTAATCAGCCACAGAACCTGTGTCATTCATGAGTGTCCTGGTTTAAAGGTATAGTATGGTAAGCCTATGTATATGTCACTTTATTAGGTCTGGTATTTTGTGTATATGATGGTTTAGTCTTGGCACCCACAAATTCGTATATAGTTGGCTGGTCATAGTGTGGTGTAACATTCACCATTTCTGATATGAGAAGTTCTCCTTATATTAACACACTAGGAGGCCTATTTATCAATATTATCTTTACTAAAATAATGTGAAAACTTGTTTTTTTCACACCATTTTCCCATTATTTTAGTATCGCCTAAATGTATGAAAGGAGTTTTGGAGAATTCACAAAATTCTGCTAAGAGCCCTTAAGTTCACATTTTGTTTAGTAAGTAGATCACACATTCCATACTTGTAATGGGAAATGTGATCTGCCGAAATGTACTAAAATGAAACTATTTACTAAAAAAAAAATAGTGGAGGCAGCCCTGTGATAATAGCGCTATCTTCAGGTGGTGTTATTGTGGCTTCCCTACCGTTTCCCCTACTCCAGCTCTGCTCTGACAGCCAGAACAGAGCTCAGAGCTGGCACCTGTGATCAGACATGTGAGTCTAAATAGACCGCAGGCTGATTACTGACATGTGTGGTCATCTCTCGGGGTATTTTTGCCAAAGAATACCCAGAGAAGTGCGGAGACTAGATTCATAGGGACAGAGCTATCTCTCAAGCACTGTCCTTGCATGTGATATTTGATAGATCCTTGCGATGTATTCAAATATCGCAATGCGAATTTGGCCATATTTATCACATCCAGCTGCGGCTCCTACCATCTTACCTGAGGGGGGCTGCTGCTGCTGCTGATCTAGCCAGCTGCGTTCCGGCATCGGCTTCTGGGGACTGCATTGACTGCAGCCCCGAGAAGCCACTCTCTGTTAATCGCAGCCCGGACTGGTAGTCCCACGAAGAGGAGACACCTCCCCCTAGGGCTGCCTGTCTTGTGCGTGACTGGCAGGTGGCACTTCCAATGGGAAGCCATCTCCAGTCACAGTGTAGCCAGTGCAGTCACGGACTACACTGGCTCACTGAAGTGGCAGATTTTACTGGGGGGGGCTGCAGCACTTAGGTAAAATCCACCACTGATCACATCCCATCCGCATCTGAGATGCTGATTGTGATAAATATGTCCCTAGGTCCGACTCGGAGTGGACATGCAGGGCTGTCTGCTTGAACAAATCAAACTTTGATGCATTTTTGACAATGATTTGATCCACAGCATCTTACTTCTGTACCAATATTTGTTAATAGAACGTGACACCAGGACAGAGATAAAATGTTTTTTTTTTATTATTTATTTATTTGTATTAATGTGTTTGTTGATCAGTATAGTGCAAATCTCTGTGTACCCACTATTACAGACTTCCTTTTGTCCAGGACCTGTGATAACCCCAGGTGTCCCTACTACTACTATCCCTACCCAGTACCACCTACTACTAACATCCCAAGATGTCATGTGTCCCTATTACCACTGCAGATTCCCTCCTACTACTCCCACCACCTCTCCCAGCTGCCAGGTGTCACCACTACTGCCCTTGCCTATCAGATCTTTAAAGAACAGTTTTCAAGGGGTGAAATTTTTTGGATTTGCCCCGGGGCGTCATCAACTCTAGTTATGTTCCTGAATGGGGAATATAGATTGTTAGCTCCACTGGGGCAGGGACTGATGTGAACGAATAAAATATTCTCTGCAAAGTGCTGCGGAGTAAGGCCCTGATTCAGACCCACTCGCAAGCGGCTGTCCGCTCGCAAGTGGGTCGATGTTGTCAACTGCGCATGCGCATGATGGCGGGAGCTCCGTCGTGCGCATGCGCCAGACGCGACGAGCGAAGGAAAGTCCTTTGCTCGTTGTGTCTGATCAAAGGGGGCGTGCTGTCGATGTTGATTGACAGCACGCCCCCTTTGGTGGGCGTGCCGGGGGCGTGCCTCCCTGACGGGGGCGTTCCCAAGGGAACGCCTCCCGTCAGAAGCCGGCCCACTGACATCACTAGTGATGTCAGTGGGAGTGATTTTGGCTCTGATAGAGCCAAAATCACTCCGGGCCTTGCGGTTGAAAACCTCAACCGCAGGCTCCGGCTCGCAGTTTCGATTGTGGCGATGGTCACGACCATCGCGGCCATCAAACTGCACGCTCGTATAGGCTGTGGGTGGTGACCCACAGCTATACGAGCGTCCAGGGGGACGCCCCATAGTTATGGAGGACGGCCCTCATTCAGAGCGTGCGCTCTGCTCAGAGCGTACGGCTCTGAATGAGGGCCTAAGTGTGCTCTGAATCAAAGAAACAAATAAATAACCTGAATCATACACTTATGGAGGTGACTATTTAGACACTCTTGTCATTCCACAATGCTTAGAATCTGTTTCTCTCAACATAAAATTACAACTATGGCTGTATACATTGTGAGGTAGGGTTCGGTATATATTGTTGACATTCATCATAGCGACATGATTAGAATGTCGAGAAGATGTTCCTGGTGGTCCAGAGATGATTTGCCTTATTCGGTGGGTCCTGCGGCTCCAGCAGTGCCTTCTAGGTCTGGCAGTGACGTGATGATTACTTGTAGCATCAAGCAGTAAGTTTTGCACCTATCCCTAATATCTAATCCTCCCCCTAGTGAGTCGTGACTAACCCTTCCCTCCCACAGCGTAACTGTCTGCCTTCTGAGAATGTCGGTATTTCACATGTAAACATGTTGACATAGCTGTTGACATAATGAGATGAGTGCATCCTATGAGTTATATTAGATGGATGACTACTTCCACCTCACCATGGTAGTATGAGAGATTTCTATCTCAAAACAGACGCTTTGTAAGCCCGGTGGATAAAGCACTGACTTAAAGGGCTTCCTTGTATATGGTATTTCTCAGAAGTCTCTTTTCATTCATAGGTGTGACTTTTTAATACTAAACTTGAGAATGATACCTTGACAGTTTAATAGCATTTATGCTTATGAGGGTTTCTTACAATGCACTATTACTCAAGCCAGACACAAATCTGTTTACAGGTGGCACGTTGTGGTGCGTAACTAGAACAGGCATACAAATGATATTGTGTAAAGAAAGTAAATGATTTAATATCTGAAAAAAATTTAGTTCTAGAGCTGTATCAGATGGAAAAATTAGGGGTGTGGCTTTTCTTTAATTGTAAAACCTACAGGAGAAAATATCTTTTTTTAATTATTTCCTGGTCTTATTCACCACAGAGCCATTATACAGGTATTGAGAAGTAAGAATTTTTTAAGTCAGCCTATCAGTCCAGTGGTAAAGTTTACTGTGTGTGTGTGTGTGTGTGTGTGTGTGTGTGTGTGTGTGTGTGTGTGTGCATGTGTGCGTGTGTGAGTATGTGTGTTCCATGTTACAGATGGGTTGAACTGGAGCAATGCCTACGAGACAAACGCAAAGTTCATTTGTTAAGTCTGTAGCATCTGGCTTAAAACAAGCTTTATAAGTTTTGCATAGAGCCTGATTTTTTTTTTATTTGTATGCGGGAACAAAGCTTTCTTGCAATGAAGAATACAATTTTACTTACTGAGCCTTGCATAGGGTCTTCTTATAAAGATCACCCATTATGTATGAAAAGCCTTTTTGTCTATTTTTATTCTTCTTCCACAAGAATAACCATATAATGCCATTCATGCATATTAAGAGTATTTTGCAAATTCTACTCATTTCTGTTGTTCAGGTTTTAAAACTAGAAGAGTGTCATTGTGTTTTGGTATTTGTCATTATTGTACTAAGCTGAAAAACTGCCCTGGTTGAAGCGATTAATGTTAATCGTATCCATTCAGATCTCAGATTGAGTGGATATTGAATTGTGAGGTTATTTTGTGAGCAATTTGCTGTGGACATTACAAGTATTAGTGCTGGGAAGATGGGTGCTTTACATTTACATACAGGATGCATTGCACATGAGTCCTGTAAGTGTTGCAACCTCATGAAAATGTATTTTTGGCCAGTATGGCTACTTGTATAGAACTACACATGGACTTCCATATATGGGGACCTTTCTCACCATTGCATAATAAGAGCTATGATGCATACATACTTGCCGATTGTCAGGGAGACTCCCTGAAATAGTAGCAATCTCCCTGACTCCCCAAAGAGTATTGCAATCTCCCTTATTGCACCTTTCCCCATTATGAAGCTGTTGTATATATAAAAAACTGAGAGATATATACATTCATATGGGATCATTAGCACATAC
The DNA here is from genome assembly GCA_031769625.1 of Taudactylus pleione. Lineage (NCBI taxonomy): Eukaryota > Metazoa > Chordata > Amphibia > Anura > Myobatrachidae > Taudactylus > Taudactylus pleione. Next base: position 8,929,533 of record JAUIMM010001030.1, on the reverse strand, counting down.
TTACCTACAATCCCAGAATAGTTGTGAGGCTCTCGAAAAAATTGGCTCACGCTCCCGACCACCAGGAAAAGTATGCAAGTCTCCCGCACTTCCCTTCGTCGCCAGTACCGCCCTTCCTTCACCCGCTCGCAACCTCCTGCAGTCCGGGGGGCGATGACTCGATTGGTGGTGAATCCCTTCATTGTAGCTCTGTCCCCGCTACACAATGCCTGTTTTCTGGGCACTGTATTGCGGGGGCGGGGCCACAATGATGCAATTGTGCCACAACACTCCCCTGAGCTGCCCACTTCCTGGACCACCACACCCCCTTTCTGCCGGCCTGGCTGCCCCCTCACGCAGGAGGGGGTAGAAAAGTAGGCAAGTATGCATTAACATCGTCTATCTGCATTGGTTATAAGGCACAATGATCCTTATGGCTACATGCATTCTGTGAAAAGTTTCAATGTGTTTTCATCAACAAATAGATCTTACTAACTGCTTTGGGGCTTATTTACACTTGGATGTGAGTCAGTGTTATGACACGCCTCTCAGATGTAGCAGTACACGCCCACTTTACCGCGCACTGCTGCTTTCACAATCTTCATAAAATGCTTTTTCAAAAGTAGGCAAGTATGTACTAAAGCCTTTGTTCCATCTAGACACAAATAAACCATGATGCACATAACTTGATTTGCATATATTTATTTAAAATAAAAGTAATTAAAAAGGTGTGAATTGTTATTTGTTAAATATGAAAAAAACATAAATAGGATTTATTTTATTAGAACTACACCTATCGGTTTTATTGTTTATATAAGCTTGAACCTGTATCGAACGTTCTTTTCTTGCAAGATACCTTTTTTTAAAACGTATTCTGACTACCATATGCTATTTCGAACTTGGTGCGCTGCTAACTAAGTAATGACCTGTTCACTTAATCAAACATAGAACATATATGTAAGAGATCTATGAGCTAAGGGCCTGATTCAGAGACGGACGCTCCAAAAGAGCGCTCGCTCTGAATCATGGAGGTTTTTTTTAGCTGTGGATGACCACCCACAGCTATTGCGAGCGGCCAGGATGATGGTCGCGATGGTCAAGATCATCGCGACCATCGGGCTTGCGACTAGACCCTTGTGGTAGGGTCTCGTGGCCACAAGCCCCAGATCACCCTGATCGCACCCCACTCTTCAGCCCGCACAGAGCTGCTGATACTTGGTTGTTCTTTTTACTAATGGGGTGTGGCCATGGCTCCTGCGATTAGGACACACTTCCTGACGATAAGTTCGGGCTTCGATGCTAATTGAATTAGTCCGGGGGATCAATTAGATGGCAGTAAAGTACTGCAGCTAGTTGAGTTTCCCCCAAAGTATTGATTTACAAAGTTAATAGAGTAAGATATTGAGAACTATAATACAGAATAAGATCAGTAGTACTATACTGTAACTAATTAAATCTTTGACTGTCCATGAAAATTACAGACAGTTGGCAACTATGCTACCACTAAACATACTACACTTACAAGGTTGATAAAACTATATAGTTTACTTAATATTCATATGGTTAGATGCCAAAATGATATTAGCGGTGTCATTATAAATACAGCTGGAGAAGGACCAAATGAGGTTTCAGTTTCCGGCTCCCCTTCTCTGATGGCATACTCCAGTATTACATGTCCATTTGCCAGAATATATTGCTGACCATACACTACAAACAATGAACATGATTATATTAGCAGACATGGCTGCATAAGCAGTGCCCACATGCCTATTACTAGGTCAACATACATAGTACTCCTATCCCATCAGCAATTCACAGGCCCTCACAGTAATACCGCATATAAACTGCCAGATATTTCTAATATCTGCTTCTCTGAGCATGCGCAGCCAACACGTGCATGTCACGGGTGGCACTGGGGGGGATCCAATTGGTTCCCTTTCGGGGAACTTTGCTAAAAGAAATCTATAGGCTTCTATTAGGCAACGCCACAGGTCCAAGCTCCGGAGGGTATCACATTCCTTAGCTTGGTACATTGGGCCAGAATGCCCAAAATGTCAGTTTTAGGAGTTTTGGTCTTTTTTTAGTTTTAGTACATTTCGCCCTTTCGTATGAACTGTCCTTTGTAATTTTATTTGCAATTGTAGTTCTAATTAATAGAGTTCAGAATAATGTTTTATAATATTTTGCTTCATATGACACAATTATTTGCCAGTTGCATGTGATGCTAGCTCTTATTGGTCCCACTGAGATTGAAATATGGGGTTAGCATCCATTATGAATCATATGAAGAGCTCATTGTACTAAAGGAACTGTAACCATGGGTTATTTTGATTTGTTCAGTAAACTATTACCTCAATATTGGTTACCAACTAAACAAAAATGAACATCTCCTTTCACAGAACTCTGCGCAGCCAATGTGAGCACACTAAGCCTGTGCAGCTACACTAGCCTAGATGCGTGCTTGATGCTTATGCAGCCTGATGAGGAGGATGGGTGACCCTGGGTCCAGGGGACAATGAAGAGCATGCCCCCCTATGATCAGGCTATGGGGTGCCCCCAACCTGGCAACCCCCTACCACCAGGATCGGCACTGGGCATAAGCGACCTAGGCACTTGCCTAGGACAACCTAGCTCTAGAGGGGGAACCTAGTGTTATCACCCATCTGGGATTACTCCGGACGGTACGGAAATCTGACAGACTGTCCATAGTCTGGACGGGTGTAGAGTTAGAGATGTGTCCTGATGGGAACCAATCATGGCTCATGGACTGACAGCTAATCGGGAGCAGCCAGTCGCAGCATCATCACTCCACCCACTCACTCTGGCTTTTATAATATGGTGTCTGATGGTGGAGGGGGAGCATAGAACAGCTCCTGAAGAGGTGCAAGCGCTTAAAAAAGGGAGTGTGGCCTCGCAGGAAGGTGGGGAGTCCTCGTGACAAGCCCATGTTTCCATCACTCTGGGGGAGTGCCTCACACTGAGTTACCCCCAGGCTCTCCCGCAGCAGTGAAGATGCATGGCATCTATTCACTCGATGCTCTGCTATGCGGTTTGAGAAAGCCCCCCTCAACCTTCAATCTCCGCGGGACACTGATCCCTAAGCAGGCCAGTTGGGGGGTATGTGTAACTAACATATCTGCATTTTATTTATAACTTGAAGGTAGTTTTATTAAAACATTTTTTATATATTCCTGACAGTATTCTGGGGAATTTTATGTGTTTCTTAAGAATCTCCTAGACAGAAATTCCTGTATTTGCTTTTTACAAAAGTAAGGACATATGATATGTGGTCGAGGTTTTTAAAGTGTGGAATCTTTGAGAAGTTCCAGGCATAGTGTTCTCTAAAGATGGATAAACACTTCCAGCCCCCACTAGTCTGTGCTCGCAAGCTGTCTTGTGTACATTTTACATCACTGACAAATTGTTTATTTACTAAATGTCATTGCTTTCAGCTTTGTCATCGACCTTCATCTCTCCTACGTATTCTCATCTGGTGATTTAGTAAATCACGTAGGCCATGAACATCATTTTTACCAACATAAACATTTATTAATCAATTTATTAATCGATATTAATTAATTTTATAAATCAATTATGCCACTAAACTATACAAAAACTGCAGTTTCCTATGTTTAAGGGTGGAATCAGTGGTGTATCTATAATAGGTGCAGGGTGTGTGGTGCACACCCAGCCTCTGGCTTCCTTTCCGCCACCTCCTGGTCAACAGCCGTGCATGCTCATTGGCTGCAAGGGACCTGAACCCAGGAAGCAGTTACGCTATCGCACTTCTTCAAGGTCTTCGCCAGGACGGGCTTTTATCGGAGCCTGACTACAGGCAAGAGATTGTTAGTAAATTTGCGTGAAAATATTCATATTCACTTTGCAATTTTATGCAAAACATATTTATCACATCTGAGTTAAATACACAGATTGTGATCAATAGGCCCCTATAACAAAACAGAAAGATTGCAGCATTTGCCTCCTATTCCAAGCTACTATAGCATTAGGCAACTAATGTCATGGTCTACTTCCTATGTGCAATGTCTGATTTTTCTACAGACAAAACCAGAGGCTCTTTTGTTTCTTTTCTTTAAAGTTGTATATACTGTATATTATATTTTTTATTCAAGGTGCTTGACCCGCAAAGAAATATCATTATGAAACTGATTTTGCAGTACAGTATGTAAAATTAGTACCTCACAGGGTTTAGAGATAGATGACTTTATTAATCCTGGAAATGGAAGCATACTTTCCTACTTTAGAAAAAGCTTTTGAGGGAGTTTGTGAAAGCAGCACCTATAAGTGCACGTTAAAGTGAATGTGTACTTGTACATCTGAGAGGTGTGTTATAAAATTTACATCAATCCAAATGTAAATGCGTCCCTAAGCAGTCAGTAAGATCTACTTATTGATGGAAACGCACTGATACTTTTCAGAAAATGCAGTGTAGCCATAGAGATCATTGTGCCTTATATCTCTGTTATATACCATCTTCATAATGGGGGTAAGGTGAAATGAGGGAGATTGCTAGACTCCTCAGGGAGACAGGGAAATTGCTGCTATGTCAGGGAGTCTCCCTGACAATCAGGGAAAGTTGGTAAGTATGAATGGAGGTGTTGCTATATAAGTAAAGACTTGACAGAGATCCCTGACTGGCTATCTAGGAGGATGTGCAGAGGATGTGATTCTGTGAATTGCCGTACTGTTCGTGCTGCATACTGCTGTGATTTTTGGTATTCACCTCGAATACTGTCATGAAGCTCCTGGACCAGGGCTTCTTTTACAGATACGCTGGATACACAGCCGAGTACGGCGCCACATAGAGGAGGGTGCCCTGACTCGGCCGTGGCCAGCGACATGCAGCTCAGGTGGGCTTGTTGGAGTCAGTGTCATTGTGACATAGCTGCCTGCACAGCGCCATTCTGCTCCGTCTCAGCGGTAGGGATAGCCTTGCACTTCTATGCATTATTTACGCCTCTGGGAGTTGCAGCCATACCAACAACACTGTGTAGCCATGCCAACCCCTCCCCGCTAGTGGCACACAAACTGTGCCCTAAGCTTAACATTTCTTAAGGTGGTTTAAAATACTCAAAGACAATGCAAATATTGCAGTTACAAGCTTTACACCCAAGGCCACAGGTGACAAAGGATCATGTAATATTCTTCCAACGTAACATAGAAATTAATTTTTTGTTGTGAGGTTAGACTGTAAAACATGCAAGCTTGATGGAATCACAAACAGGGTTTTAAAATGCACAGTAAGATATTATAAAGGAATGGTATCAATTGGTATAATGAGCAAATTAAGCAGTTGGAGTTACTGATCCAGAGGTTAAATTCACAGATGCTTCTGAAGGTTTGGCTTTGCCTCCAACCAAACTAAAACTATGTAACATATGCAACTATACTGACAGTGTACATTTATGCTGCTATGAGTTCATGGCTGTTTTCTCACTAATACCCCTATTACACCAGAGCTAAAACCCGGGTAGCTCCTTGGTGACCGGCAATCCAACCGAGGTAACTTGTAGGGTTTAACACAGGAATGACCCGTAAAACCCTGCAGTGTAAACAGCGTAAGCCCGGTCACGATTTCCTGGAGCATGCCGGACGATTGGCTGGCTTCAGTGGTGCTTGGAGATGACTCAGGAATATCCTGGGTCGGCGCAGGCTAAATTCCGGGTCTGATCCGGTTTGGAACCCTGTTCCAACCTCCAGGTCAGACCCGGAATTTAGGTGTAAAAGCGGTATAACTTAACCCAATACTCAACTTGGACTTCCAATTATAATTTATCATTATTGAACAACGTTTTCAGATCTCCTTAGTTTTGAATGCACTTTCCATCTAGTTTTAAGGCTTTACAGTGTACCGTATATACTCGAGTATAAGCAGAGTTTTTCAGCACAAAAAATGTGCTGAAAAAGTCCCCCTCGGCTTATACTCGAGTCAAGTGTAGCGCTGACCGGACGGAGTTCGGTCAGCGCTACACACTGCCAAACACATAGCCGCCGGAGCCGGCAGCTATGTGTTTGCTGTAATCAGCAGCCGCTGAGAGTCTGTCAGACTCTCAGCGGCTGCTGCTGCTCCCACTGCGGGAGCCATCTTCCGGCTCCCGCAGTGGGTGATGGGAGACACGTCGTCATGACGACGTCTCTCCCATGCAAAGTGGCCGGAGGAGCGGACAGCGGCGGGACCAGGAGCGGACAGCGGCGGGACCAGGAGCGGACAGCGGCGGGACCAGGAGCGGGAGTTTCAGGTAAGTGTTTATTTATTTTTTTATTGTTATCACGTCTCTCTCTACTAGGGGGGGGACTACAGGGGGCACTACCAGGGGGCGATGACTGCAGGGGGCACTACCAGGGGGCGATGACTACAGGGGGCACTACCAGGGGGCGATGACTACAGGGGGCACTACCAGGGGGCATTATCAGGGGGCGATTACTACAGGGGGCACTAAAAGGGGGGAATACCACTGGGGGAACTACCAGGGGGGGATTATCACAGGGGGCACTACCAGGGGGAGATTACTACAGGGGAGGATTACTACAGGGGGCACTAAAAGGGGGGATTACTACAGGGGGCACTAAAAGGTGGGATTACTACTGGGGGTACTACCAGGGGGGGATTACAACTGGAGGCACTGAAAGGGGGGATTACCACTGGGGGCACTACCAGGGGGGGATTACTACTGGGGGCACAACCAGGGGGAATTACTACTGGGGGCACTACCAGCTGTTGCCATTTCCCACACTAGGCTTATACTCGAGTCAGTAAGTTTTCCCAGTTTTTTGGGGTAAAAGTAGGTACCTCGGCTTATATTCGGGTCGACTTATACTCGAGTATATACGGTAATTGTATATTTACCCTCCCCACCTCCACCCCCAGTATTGCAATGATTGCGAGCTGCAGGGAAATATCCTGAGCACTCAGTGTCATGCACATGGTTTTGTAATTGAGCTTTCAGAGCCTCACAGGCTCTGTCCTCCAGTGTTTATATAGAATATATTACTAAGTCAACAGTTGATGAATAACACATGTACTTTTTTCACTGGTATTAAAATGAATCGGCTTGCTGCAGACTTTACTTCATATGTTTAAGGAAACTAAAACTTGCTTAACTTTAGATAGAATAAAAAAAAGGAACACCAAATCTAAAATGCAAGCTGTCTTTCATAATGGAGCTACCAATATTATATAATATGCTAATGTCTCATTGATCATATTTGTCATTCTGTTCATGTTTTGCTGGCTATAAGCCATAATATTCTGTTAGCAGGCATTTTTGCAATAGGGTGCTAAATATTTTTTTTTTATTTCATGTAAACTAACTTGAATTTTAGGTCTTTATAAGTATCATATCCCCATTAAGTCATTGGGGAACAGTGCTGTGGTAAGAAGGGGAAGTGTACAAATCAGATCATATAACTGATATAACTGATAGTGTTCTCCCCAGGCTGTTTTCTGCGGGCGTATTGCCCGGAAGAAACAGCCTGCCGCCCGGCACTTTTCCCCGCTGACCCCCGCTGTGGAACGCTGGCCTCTGAAGTGACCGGAGGCTAAAGAAGCCTCCGATCGCTTCAGAGACCAGCATTCCCAGTGATGCACTGCGCTGGTGACGTCATGACTGCACCCGCGATGTGAGGAGCCTGCCCGCACGCCTGCTGGATCTAGTTAGATCCAGTCAGCGCGAGGCAGCGGCCAGCAAGTAAAGGTAAGTGCTGAGCTGGGGCCAGGACCAGTCTGGGGGTACTATTTAAGTCTGGGGGCACTGCATAAGGGACTCTATTAAACCTGAGGGCACTGCATAAGGGGCCAGCCTGGGGGCACTGCATAAGGAACACTATTAAACCTGGGGGCACTGCATAAGGGACACTATTTAAGCCTGGAGGCACTGTATAAGGGGCCAGTCTGTGGGCACTACATAAGGGACCAGTCTGGGGGCTCTACTTCAGGCAGGGGGCAAATTTAAACTACAGGGGGCAATGCATAAAGGAGAAAACTACAGGGGACGCTGTATAATGGTCACTTTTGACTGAGAGCCACTGGGAGAAGCAGCCTGAGACCTGTCGGGCTGGATTGGTAAGGGAGTTGCCCCTCTTCCCGGCGCGCACATAATTGCGAAGGCCCCCACCCGGCTACTTTTGGATGCCACCCGGCTGGAAAAAATTTGTGGGAAGAACACTGGCTGATAGCTTATTAAATGAATAATATAATTATTTTTTATATTGTCAAATGCATTTAAATGTTACTGCAGTTACCAAAATGACTGATACTTCATCATAACAGTCCAGGGCATAATTACCTACTCTGCCGGAAGTTACGGGAGACTCCAGATTTTTCCTAGTGAAGTGGGCAGGATGAGGAGACAATTACTGGGAATTGAGAGTCCATATGTAGGGGGCTGGACTAAAATGACTCAACTGCATCATTTAGCGGAGTCTAATTGCGAAAAGAGCCTGTCCCCACCCCCTAAATGGTCAGCTGCATTTCCTCTATGGGCTACCTCCTGGAAAGGAAAATTAAAATGTCTGCAAGTATGGTCCAGGTTTTGAGGATACATGAGCTTAAGCACAGGTGACTTAATTATTGCCTCAGTCAGTTTGAATATACCATCTGTGCACATGCATAGATATCCTTAAAACCTGGACTGTTAGGGTGCCTTGAGGACAGAAGCCCAGATTTATTAACAAGTGATATTCTTGTTATCACTCATTACTAATCTTAAATGGTGCTCTAACCAATTAGCTTGTAACTGTCATTTTTCAAACGTATGACAGGTGCTGATTGGTTATAGAACCATTTAAGATTAGTAACGAGTGAGAACAAGAATATCACTTGTTGATAAATCTGGGCCTGAGTTTGGGTAACCATGGCTTAAGCAAACTGTGCTCACTTTCAGAAATACAAGTGTTGCATTAAAGTAAGGGTGAGCAAAATGCAGCTCATATGCGGCCTGCCAGGCAATTTTGTCTTTTCGCTTTCCTTTTACCCCCTCCAACAGCTGTGTGGGACCTGCAGAGTGTGGGCAAGGGGTTGTGCATTGTGGGACCTGCAGAGTGTGGGCAAGGGGTTGTGCATTGTGGGGACCTGCAGAGTGGGGGCAAGGTGTTGTGCATTGTGGGACCTGCAGAGTGGGGGCAAGGGGTTGTGCATTGTGGGACCTGCAGAGTGGGGGCAAGGGGTTGTGCATTGTGGGACCTGCAGAGTGTGGGCAAGGGGTTGTGCATTGTGGGACCTGCAGAGTGTGGGCAAGGGGTTGTGCATTGTAGGACCTGCAGAGTGGGGGCAAGGGGTTGTGCATTGTGGGACCTGCAGAGTGTGTGCAAGGGAGGTGTGGCCCTTTAGTTTGCACTTTGCATCCAGCTGCCAGACGGAATGGGCCGGTTCAATTCCCAACAGCGGCTGGCCAAAGGGAGGAAATCCTGACAGCGGAGGTAAGTACAGCTAACCCTCCCCCCCCCTAACCCTAACACTGTGCTGGGCTGCTGCAGAGGGAGGGAGGGAGGAGGGAGGAAATGAGGGGGGGGCATCACCGGACCCGGGCCCCCGCCAGGCCCCTCTGAAAGCCTGGTCCCAGGTAAACTGTACCCGCTCCCCCCCCCCTCGGCGCCCCTGCGCATACGACACACCCACAAAATGGTTCTCTTGCATGCGATTGATGCCCAATTGCCACATAGAAACACCAGAGATACTCTCTGAATTGTGCATGCATTCACAAAGATGGGTATGCAGCCAGCAACACACGCGCAGTATGTTAAAATTCGCTAAAGGTGTCCGCATACAGCGAATCAGGCCCAATCACTGTAACATGAAATCTATGCTTGTACTTTTACAAACTGTTACCTCAACTCTATTTGTTTGATTTCGCCAGTTTCATTTCATGTAATTTTTCTGTGCTCCACATAAACTTCAAGACCAACTCATGAATTATTTGTAGTCTGTTTTTATGTTTGTCTACAGAGTAGTGCAGTGTAATGCTTTTTAATGGTGCCTATATATTGGCCGTCATCTATTAATTCTTAGTGAGTAATATTCTTTTCAAATGAATGTATTGTTCTTCTTTCGCTTTAAAAAACCACAAAATTGCATTATTTTAGTGCAAACCCAAGACTTGTGGAGTAAATAAAAGGTGAGGAAGTGTGCGAGCTAGTGTGCATCCATCTCTAAGCTAACATTTATCCTGCTCATCTACTGTCACATTTCTTTTTGTGTACATGTTAACAATTAATGTGTTTAAAAAAAAAAAAGTAACCACCCTTTCTTGGTTTGTGTTGAAAGCTTGTGGAGAAGGTAATAACTGCTTCCCATAGTATTCCAGTCTCTGGTGGTTTCTACCTTCCTTGCCTGTGTATTTTTAGTGTCCACATCTAGACTTTGTGTATTTTCTGCCTGCTAGTCTTCTATTTAAGTGACTGTTTTAGAGTCCCCCACAGACCATGTTTGATCACAAAGGACATTTGGAGCTAAATTAAAGTATTCATTTGTTCGCTTTGTACAGGAAACATAAGGAACACAAACCCTAACAAAAACGACTCTAGAGCTGACATTTTTACGTTGCAGCTTTGGTTACTAGACAACAAAGAATCACTTTCTGTCTTCTCTGTCATTCTTTCTACTTTGGTTTCAACTTTCAGTGATATAGAACTATTTTCCAGAAGTGTGGTTAATACAATTTTGAGTTTGCACTGTGTGAAATATATTAATGATTGGAAAAGTTTTGCTAGTGTTAAAAGCTTAACATAAAACCTGAATTTAAAACCAGATGTTTACTCCATAAGCAGGGGTGTATCTAGGGGTCTGTGCGCTCCTGGTAAACAAAGGGACTGGTGCCCCCCTACAATAACACACACTGGGGGTATTTTAATTCACACACCTGTAGAAATAGGGAGATTTTTTTTTAAATTCTCTGTTAATATATATATATATACATATCTTTTATAGAACTTACTCTATTGCAAACCACTATTTTATTAATTTATTTATGCAAAAAAATACAGAAAAAGCTTGAAAACATTGCATCAAAAACAAACAAAATGCATTATGGGTAAAATAATTTACATATATTCAAATTGGGCTGTCTATACTGCATAATGCTTTTTAACAACTGATAGTTACACTCCACCATATAATTCACTGGGATGCCAACCCACATGGGTCCTTTCCAATCTCCCACATAAGAATAAAGATAGTCCATAAGGTTCATGTCCTATTCCCAACATGGGAGTATCCACAACCTACAAAGACCATGACCAACCCCCCAAACTAAGGAAAAGATAAATTCACTATATTGGGGGTAGCTTAATTTATACGCCTGTAGATATAGGGAGATATAAATATATATATATATATATATATATATATATTTATATTTCAGTTATAACATTTAGTACATGCAAAGCACTGTTTATTAATTTATATATGTCAACAACACAGGAAAAGAGGGCATCAATAGCAAAAAAGATGCATTGTGGGCATATATGCATATATGCAAATTACCTTGCGAATGGAGCCTTGTGATTGATGTGGTGCTTGCACTCTTTTCCTGCATGGTTGACATATGGGAATCAGTGAGTGGTGATTGGTTTGTGGTGTGTATTGTGGGGGAAGATATATATTCCGAAAAAATAAATATTTAGCCTCTCTCATTTTAAATGTTTCTGATATAAAGGGTCATATAAGAAGCCTGATACACATTAGCAATCAATGGAGCAGAGGAGACAGAAGGAGACCAGGGATCATTTACTAATGATGGCTGACTGCAGGACACTGGTAAGAGGAGATCATTTGCTAATGACGGCGGGCGACAACAGCGGCCCCCCTCGACCAGTGCCCCTGGTGAGGGCCATCCAGGCCAATAGGAAGATACGCTCCTGTCCATAAGCCACAAAGCTTGGTAGAGTTAAAGGAGAACCAACATTTTACCGTGCCAATCTTAATTGTATAACAAACCTTCCTATGCATATGTTGCTGAACTAAATAGATCTACCTTTTTGAATTTGTTGGAGCCAATGTTAATCTTTAGGGGATCTATTCAGGAATGATTTTTTTACATAAAAAATGCAGAAATCATAATTTCCGCATTTTTTGTGTTAATACACTACTTGCACTGTAGGGATCAGCCATCTATCTCTACAGATCGCTATTCATCAAAGCAAGAAGTGTTAAATTACTCGAATAATCCTTACTTTCTATAATACCATCTCAGAATGGCATTATTTGAAGAAATTACATTAAATTCCTCAAACTGCAGGGACAGAGGGAAATTTTCCCATAAGTCCCTGCAGCATTGTGTAACACCGCCCAGTCTCCATCCCTGGTTTGCAGTGACCCCGGACAGGTAAGTCCCTCTAGAGCCTGTTAAACCTGCTGAAATTGAGTGACACGTGTACACAGGCTTTATATTGGCCTGTATACATGTATATTTATGCCTTTTGTAACATTGCAGGGACAGCGTGTTACGGCAACCGCTGTCCCTGCTCAAAATAATGCTGAATAGCAGCCACGAATATTTCTAATTGATAAAAAATCGTGACGATGTTGCCCGATAATAATCTGGGCAACATCATCACTATTGCTGAATAGTCCCCTAGACCTGATGTATCTTTTGGATTACAAATCCAGCGACAGACAGGCAAGATAGCCTAGAGAACAGTGGAAAAACATGTAAGAAAATGTCATTTCTAGTTTGTGTTAATTTCTGTAAGTAATCAGGGTCTGTCCATCTGATCATCACGTAAATGGAGTTTGGTAACTTTCAGCTGAAACTCATTTGTCCGTGTAATAAATTGGAATCCGTTTATTGACACATGGCTTTGAATTAAAAATACATTTTATCCATATATTCTTTTTGAGGTAGTCTGCAAATTGAATATTGTATTTTTACTGAAATATCACGCGCTGTTATTTAATTTAGTTCATTAAAATGATAAATATTGATGTTCTGCAAAGATTTGAAAGAAAGAATTAAAGGAACAACCCATTTTTTTTTACCTGGTTACCAATCATCAGAAACTCTGAATTAGTGTCAGATGCTATTTATTTCTAGATAAAATTCAGCTAACTAACTCATCTCATACTGGTAATGAAATGTTTAGTTTTTACTAGAGATGAGCGGTTCGGATTCTGTAGCTCCAAACATCGGGGATCCGAGTCCACCTGAGTCAAGGCTCGGGTGTTCCCGTCTGACTCTGATCCCACTTCCAGGCCGAACGTCATCATCTTGACGATGGATTCTCGCAAGGTGCCTTGCTCTCTGCATATGTTAAAGTGGCTGTGTCCAGAGTAGCTGTGCTGGAAAAGTGACTGTAGGGGGAACACTGCACGCTGATGTATGCTGCGCTACTCTGCTGATTAAAGTGGCTGTAGCCTGTATCCAGACTCCAGACTCACAAGTAAAAAAGGAATATTCCCTCCAGCACACTGCAGCAATATCAACAAAAATTCTTGAATCCTACATAATAATAGAAATTCAGAGGTATTAGTTGCATACATTTGCAAATATATGATTAAGCGCCGGGCTAACGTCAAGGCTCCTCTATACCGGCATCCCTAACATTAAGGGTTTGACGTCCGAGGCGCAATATGTGCTATATCATTAAGCTGATGTGAGTGACCGCCATACTTTTTACTTCCAGACTCACAAGTGACTGTGCTGTTAAGTGACTGTGTATAGGGGGGCACACTGCACGGCATGCTGATGTATGCTGCACTACACTCTGCTGATTAAAGTGGTTGTGTCCAGACTCACAAGTGGCTGTGTGTACAAGGCATGCTGATGTATGCTGCGCTGTATTCATGCCCATCTTCTCGAGTGTAAAAAAAAGTAAAATAATATTTGAAAAACACTTTTAAAAAAAGGGTTTTGTTGTGCTGTATACTATATACAAGCACTGTGACTACTTGGGCCTATCCCTCTTTTTATACAAGCACTGTGACTACTTGGGCCTAGCCCTCTGTTTATACAAGCACTGTGACTCCTTGGGCCTAGCCCTCTGTTTATACAAGCACGGTGACTCAATGGATCGTAGCCCTCTGTGTATATAAGTACTGTGACTCTTTGGGCCGTCTGTATCTACAAGCACTGTGACTCTTTGGGCCGTAGCCCACTGTGTATACAAGTACTGTGACTCTGCTGGCCGTACCCCACTGGGTGGGTGGGAGGACCCAAGGACAATTCCATCTTGCACTACCTTTCATTTCTACCACTGCTGTGTGGCAATGTTTCATAGATGTGCTTTAAACTGCGGTGTCTGTGTCGCTGCTCTGTTGCTTAGTAACCAGCCAGTCACTGCAGCCTTTGGCCAATAATGGTGAAAACAATATTATAAGCTGTGAGGTGGTCTAGAATGACTGTAAATTAATGTTATTGAGGTTAATAATACTCTAGGGAAAAAAAAGGCCAAATTTATGTAATTTTAGCTTTTTTTGTTAATTTTTGTAAAAAATCCAAAACTAGTCACAGCGGTTTGGCAAATCCAAATCCGGACGACGAATCAGAGTTAAGTCCAACTCCAGCAAAAATGGTCTGGCGCACATCTCTAGTTTTTATCCAGTGCATACAGTACCTTCCAATCTGTTGGGCTGTAGTATATCAGTTACAATATGCTAATAGACGTGTGCTTCGCTTATTCTGGTAAGAAACTATTTCTTTTATATTTCTACAAGTTTGATACTTGTATTTTCTTTTCAGAACAAGATTCCAGTGTTGTGGTTTGTTTGTAGCTATGGGTATGCAGAGAAGCGTCATTCAACTCCTAACTAAATCCGTTCATCAGTTGAATGTGATAGTAAATTGGGTTGTTTGGGTAAAATGAGCTACCTTTTATTTATTTATTTTCTTAGAGATTTACATTAATTTAATTATAAGCCTTCTGTTTTTTTAAGCAGAGAAGAAAGTTTGTTTGTTTTTGTGAGGTCTTTTTTTTTTTTTATCTTTTAATCTTTTTATCTTATGTTTGTCTACCTTACTGACTGGATGCACAATAAGAACAAATTCCCAGTTTTCTGCCTTCTCCAGGGTAATTTTGCAGTATGATTTATTTTATAATGATTTACTCTGTTGTAGTAACTATGGTTTTCACAAGAAAATGTAAAAATGTTGATTGAAATTTGTCTCTCACCGTTACACTGAACCATGTTAGTTCTTTTATTTATAACTTAGCATTAAGTACTTTTAAAAAATATATTTAAATTTTTTATTACTGTAAATTATGCCAAAGGAGCAAGTCCTATATTACCAGCTTCCACAGTTTTGTGGGTGTTGGGGTCATGAACATACACTCCATATAATCAGCAGATGTACATACTTTACTAGTGGCATAGTAGTGTTACCATTGCTGTCTCAATGCATATTGGTAGTCTCAACACTGTGTGGAGTTTTATGATTTACACGTTTGTATGGTGATGCAGCAATACCGATACCAGAATCTCGACAAGGGTCAGAAGCACGGTTCGCCAACCCAACAGGCCGTGATCACAAAGGTAAGTGTTAGGGTTTGAGGTTAGGGTAGGCTCTAGGGGGAGGGTTAGGCTACGGGAGGGGAGGGTTAGGGTTAAGCTGCGGGGGAGGGTTAGGGCTGGGCATCAGGAAAGGTGGGTTAGGTGTAGGGTTAGGGTTAGGGTTAGTTTACTTATCTGCAGGTGTCAGCATTTCAACTGTTGGGATTCTGGCATCAGTATTGCAAGCATCAGCATTCTGTGTGCCGGGATCACGTACCCAACCCGCTCATATGTGTTTCCTCAGGGTGCTCAGGTTTACTCTCACAGTCCAAAACTATATATGCACTATAGATAAAATGGTTGCTGTAAAAAGTGTTTGGTGGGTAGACAATATATATGGTTTCCTTCAGTAGGGCAGCTACTGATGTGAATTATAGAAATATTCCCTGTATAGCATTGCCTAATATGGTGCTAAATACATACATACATACATACATACATACATACATACATACTAATAATTAGATGAATGGGGAAGAGAATGTCAGCTCTTAGGTTCCAGAAAATCTTTATTGAGCGTACATCAATGCAGATCCTTCTCTGTAAGTATATAGTAAGGGGGCCTAGCTATAGTAGGTGCAGGGAGTGTTACTGCTCCAGGGTCGGGCTGCCTCAAGGACCCAGCTCTCAAATGCCTAATAGGCTAAATGCATAATAACTTATTCACTATCCAATGACCTGGCACTTATTTCCATCAACTATTTGTGCATCAGTTCATCTGTTTCATTTGTACTACACGTGAGTCATCTTAACACATCAGAATAGACATATTCATCTATGCCATATTCTAAGGAATGATTTACACCCTCTTATGCTTCACAGAATATTACTAGTTATTTTAAACAAGTCTTTGGAAGTATCCCAATCGCTTTGCCCCTCACCTTGGTTTGTCCTAGCTTCTACTTGCTCAGTATTTCTGAGGTAGGTTTCTGTTGTGGTTATGATGATGCTGGAAGTGGGAGTATTACCAGAGCCGGCCCTAACCAATTTGGTGCCCTAGGCAAGATTTTCTCTGGTGCCCCCTGCATAAAATCCCAGTTTCTCCCCTTGCAGCACACTTCTTTAACTAAAGAAAAAAGGGACAGGTTTTAGGATCAAGTTCCTTATAGCCCCACCACAGAAGCCATTCTATAGGGCAAATTCTACCCACGCAGCACTCCTCTTCCCTCACTGCACAGCACCCGTCACCCAACACAGCGCTCAGCACCCCTCACTTAGCACAGCACGCCTCACCAACACCTCTCCCAGCACAGCACCCATTACCCTTCACCCAGCAACACACCACAGCACCCATCACCCCTCAGCCAGCACAGCACAGTCGGCACCCATCTCTCATAGTACAGGTATACCCACACACCCCACCTGCTGCATATATGTTTACAGGACATCCATGTAGGCTGTTGTAGCACATCTCAGTAGAATGGTAGTACCTTGTTGTTACTTCCTACCCCCTTCTATGCCGGTGACCATCATCATCACTAGTGCACACACTGGGACCCTTCTTACCAATGTGGATGATGGAGTCCACAGATGCCTATAGCAGTGTCCTATCCCTATCCCTGCTAGTGCACCTGCATGCAGTGTCCTATCCCCCTGGGCCCCACTTCCAATATCTCTCCCCCTCCCCCCAAAGCAGTGTCATAAACACCCTGAGCCCACTCCCCATGTGTTTCTGCCTTCTGCCCTCCCCTTATAGCAGTGTCCTCAGCCCTGAGCTCCCACACACCCATGTCCCTGCCTCCCTCCCATAACCGTGTCATCAGCCCCCACATATATCTGCCTCCCCCTCCCCATAGCAGTATCATTAGCTCCCTGACCCCCTAATCCCCATTTCTTTGTCTCACCCTCCCACAGCAGTGCTATCAGCCCCCACTCTCCATATGTATATATCTCCCTCTCCCCCATAGCAATATCATCAGCTCCCTGAGCCCCTACTCCCTATATGTATGTCTCCCCCTCCCCCATAGCAGTATCATCAGCTCCCTGAGCTCCTACTCCCCATGTCTTTGTCTCCCCCTCCCATAGTAGTGCCATCAGCCTCCGCTCCCCAAATGTATCTGCCTCCCCTCATCCAGCTCTTACCTTTATCCTGTGTAGAGGATCCGGATTGGTCAGCAGCTCTGCGGGTGTTGCCTGGCTTCTCCTCCTTACTCTGCAGTAGCTCGCATCAGCCTCACACACACAGGCTGAAAGTGAAACTAAAAACACTTCCTGCCTGTGTGAGTCAGTGTGTTCTGCTGCTGCTGCAACCTCCTGATCTCTCCCTCCCTCCTGGCTGCCTCAGATTGCCGGACCTGAGCAGCTCAAAGATTAAAAAAGAAATTACATCTGGCCCTAGGCTTGGGATACCCTTAGGCCTATGCCTAGGGCCGGCCCTGAGTGTTACTGAAAAGACTGGTATGGTTTTGCCCACACTATAATTATGAAGCGTATGTTTGAGATTCTACCGATATGAAATGGTGTTATTTATCTCCCAGTGAAGTGAGAGTATATGTGGCCTCCGCACCTGTCAAAGAAAATGATTCTAGTATTGACCTAAATTAGAAGCTCCCCCCCTATTCAGGTACTGTACTGTCAGATGGAGAAAGTTAATACAATGACCCTAAAGGTTCTCCTTTATTTGATTTAAGGAATTATGCTACACTGATAATATATATATATATATATATATATATATATATATATATATATTTATGTAAAGTACTGTTATATGGAAGCTTGACTTTAATTTATAATCTGACTGTTTTTATTATTTTAACAGACTTCCTCAGTGAGTGAACCCCAGTGCTACTACAATGAAACAATAACCTTTTTCTACAACCGGAGTGGGAAACCCCTTGCCACGGAATGGCACACTGTCAACAAGCTGGTGATGGGACTTGGCATCACTGTATGTATTTTCATCATGTTAGCCAACTTACTGGTTATGGTGGCTATTTACGTAAACCGCCGTTTCCACTTTCCTATTTATTACTTAATGGCAAATTTGGCTGCTGCAGACTTCTTTGCAGGACTAGCTTACTTTTATCTAATGTTTAACACTGGTCCTAACACTAGAAGATTGACTGTGAGCACGTGGCTGCTTCGGCAGGGTCTGATTGACACTAGCTTGACCGCCTCTGTAGCCAATTTGCTGGCAATCGCCATAGAAAGGCACATTACAGTATTCAGAATGCAGCTGCACACCAGAATGAGCAACAGAAGAGTGGTGGTGGTGATAGTAGTCATCTGGACTATGGCTATTGTGATGGGGGCAATACCAAGCGTTGGATGGAATTGTATCTGCGACCTTGAGCACTGCTCCAGCATGGCTCCACTCTACAGCGATTCCTACTTGGTTTTCTGGGCCATTTTCAACTTGGTTACATTTGTGGTGATGGTAGTTCTCTATGCACATATATTTGTGTACGTCAGGCAGAGGACTATGAGAATGTCAAGGCACAGTTCTGGTCCCAGGAGAAACCGTGACACTATGATGAACCTTCTGAAAACTGTTGCCATTGTTCTAGGTAAGTGATTTACATTTATACATGTTATCACATTTGTGTTAAGAAAAAAAAAACGAGTTAGTCCACAAACTCGCATCAGCTGTGGAGAGATTTGAGGTGCTGTTACCTGTACATCCAAAAAACCTGCTTGGCTCCTTTTTAAGTTGATCTCATCCTACTGATTATGGTTGATCTTCATGAGTACATGTTTACATCTTGCGTTTCAGAAGACACTGGCCTATATCTTGCTCTGATGAGTTTCAATAGGATTGAAATGCTGTCTACAAGTTGGGTGATTTCTCACCGCATCAAAGTGTATCTAGGCTATTAAACAAGCACTTTTGAGTATATAGCAGACTATTCATTACGTTAATTATCAGGGTCCAGACATACCCCTATAAATGGTACCCCTATAATTGGAAAGGGGGAGGGGACTTGGACTGCACACCCTAATTTTAAACATAATAAGAGCTGCTGCCATGCTGACATATGTAGTACAATGCAGGGGAGAAAGAACACAGTGCACACTCTAAGTACTAAGAACAATGATAGTAAAAATAATCCTGATAAACTCTACAATTAAAATGGAGTATAAGTGAGGTTCTTAGTACAAGTTTGGCCAAATTTGTTTGCCCATCCACCACTTCAAGGTGAACCCCATAAAATGGGTCCCTAACATCCCTAATACTAACACATTATGTCAATTTATCCAGGACTTGCCTATCATAGTGCCCATTCTAATATGTAGAGTGTGCACTGTGTTCTTTTTACCCTGCATTATACCCCGATAATTAACAGTCCTACACTTGGCCAGCACCCGAGCAATTCATCATTGCTCCGGCGCGGAAACAGCTGTTCCAAAAATTAGCTGTCTCCCCGAATGTTTTCACTGCTCCTATAGGACTTGGCACTGCTAGTGCACCTGCATGAACTAGAGGCGCAGAAGGAGCCAGACAGGGACGTATCTATAATGGGTGCAGGGTGTGCTGGGAACACGGGCCCTTGGATCCAGGGGGGCCCCGCACCGCACACACTGCAACCATAATCTTACCTCTGCGGAGTCCCACGTTGGCGTGGGAGTCTGGCGCTGTAAATCAACTGGAAAATGGTTGCGGCAGGCCATTTTCCTGTCGTTTGCGCATGTGCAGTACATGTGCAGTATGTGCCGCGGCCATTTTCCCGGTGACCTGCGCAGACACTATAGACTTTGGGCACACTCTAGTGCCCAGAGTCCATAACTTCGGCGCTGGCCGCGCACAGCTCAGTGCGCCGCCGGGCAGAGAGGAGGGGGCCCATGCCGGAGACTACACACGGGCCCCCTCGTCTCTAGAAATGCCCCTGGGCGGAGGGATCCAAAAGTATCCCTCTTTGCAACCCGGGCCTCCTTCCCAAGGCAAATGCTCCCACAGTTAAGCTCCAAAAATATTGTATTTTTGGAGCTTGATGAATTTAGGTCCCCATACTATGTATGAGACAGCGGGCCACATCGGGAGATAAAGGTAAGCAGGATATATCTGTGCTATCTCCTGCATTACCTTTATTATACATGGCCCAAAAACTTAATTTATACAAAAGTATGTAAAAAAGGTTTATTTTCACCGGCTTTTGTAGAAATGAAGTGGTAATGAATAGACCCCATAGAAAGCAAAGATATTCATGTATAATGTTTTCCTCAGGATTAAATCCCTAATTCTGTTTTGGAAAGTAATGTTATTTCATGATAGGGAACATATGAATGTTGTTGTATTTTATTACATTGAGAGGCTTTTTGGCTTCTTATAACCCTACTGATACAGATGTCTCCACATACATCATTGCTGCATTCACGCCAAACAGCCCCTCTCAGCATGCCAGCTCCTGTGTGACTCTGCTAGCGCTGGATGTCTCTATTGCCGCAAATGTGATTAATTTTAGATGTGACACTTGTATATCTGTGCGTCTGAGTCTCTGACTCTGCATATTAAGTGCTACATTGTAGCGGCCGCTGCTTTATTCCACACCAATCATATGAATCCGTGCAGGCTCATGGTGTGTCCTAGTCACATCGTATTGCAACTACTGTAATATGCATTTTCGACAAAAAAGATGACTGACACTAGAAGAGTTGCACAGGACCTGCCGGCACACTCGTGCCAGGCATCTTGCGCCGCATGGCGTACTGATGCTAGATGTATGAGGACACATCTGTAGCTCTGTATGGGTTGTATTTGTATTTACCACAGTTTACGCAGCAATGGACCATCTTGTCTATAGTCAGGACTGCTATAATGCAATGGGT
This sequence comes from Taudactylus pleione, assembly GCA_031769625.1. Taxonomy (NCBI): domain Eukaryota; kingdom Metazoa; phylum Chordata; class Amphibia; order Anura; family Myobatrachidae; genus Taudactylus; species Taudactylus pleione. The sequence goes on along the minus strand of JAUIMM010001030.1, from coordinate 8,908,289 downwards.
AACTTGCAATACCAATAATAATAATAATATATATTTTTAATGTTTTCCAATGTTCAACAGCCATCCGGATTGTGATCCCTCTTATAGCTGTGAGTTAAACATTAGGATACTTAGGACCTGACTTATACTTTGTAAACAGGAATGCGATATATCTGCATGGCTTGCACCTGAGATTTGACCCAACACCATAAATGAGATCTGCATTTAACTTCCATAGATGAAATACAGTTCTAGCCTTTAATTATTTTTTTCCTATTTCATTATCTGTGTAAAATAGACTGATTTTGTTCAGATGGAAGGAAGAAGTACAACTAAAACTAGTTTGAATATTTCATCATAATGTTCCAAAACTCAGGGATTGATGTATCAAGCAGTGAAAAGAGTGGAGAAGTTGCCGATGGCAACCAAAAAGCTATGAGGTAGCATTTGTTAAATACATTCTATAAAATGATAGATGCTGATTGGTTGCTATGGGCAACTTCTCCACAGGTATTATTCTCCACTCTTTTCACTGCTTGATACAGCAGCCACTTATTTCAATATCAACCATTAAATAAATAAATGAACAAAATAATAGTTTTGGAACGGTCGTCACATTTTTTAAAAACTGTGGGGAGATCTGACATGAAGTGTATATACAAATATTTCTGAGCTAGAATAGTAATGCGGGAAAGTGGGGCACAAAAGATTAGAAGGAAACATTCAGAAGCTGTGAACTAGGAGGCGTTACTGAATACGGACTAACAGGTTACCCAAGCATTTGCGTATTATACATCCATTGTTTTATATTTATAATCTGTTAGATCCAACAAGTAAAACTGTGCCTTAAATTGGCTGAAGTATTTAAGATGGGGGGGAGAGATGCACTAAGTTTATAAACTGTGTTTAAAAAATGATAGGAGCAGATTGGTTGGTACTTTATCACTCTCCACTTTCTCAATCTCCAAGGCTTAGTGCGTCTCCCCCTATATCCTGTAGAGGTTGTTTATTTCTACCAGAGTGTGTATATTATAAATAAGTAATGTCATAGTTGCCAATTCTCCCAGAATGACCAGGAAACTCTCACATTACTGGGAACCCTCCCAGCTACAGAGAGAGCAGGCTAAGCTCCTGGACATGCACTCATTTGTCTCAAAGTCAGTGGGAAAAACCACATCTTTGTATAACCTACCATGCCCACGTTATGCTGTTAATAGTATCATCAAGTCACACCCATCTATTATTTTGTGTCTGGCACACATGATGTATGTGTGCTTATATGTACTTTTGTGATGTATATGTCTTATGTATATGTATAGTGTATATCCTCTATATACTTCCATATAAGTGTTTTATGTACAACCCTAACTTAAGCAAATTCCTTATTTAATATTTATTTAATACATTTGTCTTGTGTCAGTTGATTCCATTTTCTAAAGTGTGTGTTCCTCTTACCATGTACTGCTCTTTTGGAATATACTATATTACCAGGAAAAAAAAATGGTAATGTTTAAAATCGCCCAACCTATAATATATAAAGAAGAACTGAAAGAGTGAGTATCTCCTAGTCAAGTCAATTTAATTTTGTATACAACTATGTCAGTGTTTAACACTGCCTTGTTCCAACTACCGTTTCATAAGTGAATATTGGTGTATAATTGTTTCTACATCTTGTTTCCTATACATCTGCAGGATGCCATATTACTTCCCATTTCTTTTTATTTTCAGCACTGGTCATATATTGAACTCTGATAAGACTTCACATCACATGCGTACATTATGTTGTCATCCATATTGATCTAATTAAACCAAACTCAGAATTATATGCTTTTTATGTGACTTTGGGCCTGATTCAGACCCACTCGCGAGCGGCTGTCCGCTCGCAAGTGGGTCGATGTTATGGACTGAGCATGCGCACGACGGAGGGAGCTCCTTCGTGCGCATGCGCCAGACGCGACGAGCGAAGGAAAGTCCTTCGCTCGTTGTGTCCGATCAAAGGGGGCGTGCTGTCAATGTTGATTGACAGCACGCCCCCTTTGGTGGGCGTGCCGGGGGCGTGCCTCCCTGACGGGGGCGTTCCCACGGGAACGCCTCCCGTCAGAAGCCGGCCCACTGACATCACTAGTGATGTCAGTGGGAGTGATTTTGGCTCTGATAGAGCCAAAATCACTCCGGAGCTTGCGGTTGAAAACCTCAACCGCAGGCTTCGGCTCGCAAATTCGATGGTCGCGATGGTCTCGACCATCGCGACCATCACAATGCACGCTCGTATAGCCTGTGGGTGGTGACCCACAACTATACGAGCGTCCAGGAGGACGCTCCATGAAAATGGAGCCCGGCCCTCATTCAGAGCGTGCGCTCTGCTCAGAGCATACGGCTCTGAATGAGGGCCTTTGTATTTGTATTTGAGATGCGGAATAAATCAGGGAACATTCCATTATTTCTGTTTGTATATATGAAGTGTGGCTATTAAATATCAAGACTGTACTTTGGACCATACATGCCTACCCTCCCGGTTTTCGCGGGAGGCTCCCCCCGCACCCCCGGAAGGGTAGGCATTTCTCCCGCATTCTGCCCACTTCCTAGTGAAGTGGGCAGAATGAGGAGAATTCCCGCGGCGATAGCAGGTCTCCGTGTAGGGGACGGGGCTTAAGATGTGATTCTAAATGAATCACGTCATTTTGCCCCGCCCCCTATGCAAATTAAAGCCAATCGCGGCAATTTTGCATTGAGGGGGCGGGGCTTAATGACGTGACTCGCTAGGCCCCGCTCCCATTGCCGTCCTCCTGCTTCTCAAGCCCGGGCTTCTCCCGGGAAGAGATTTTAGAAGGTAGGCAACTATGCTTTGGACTATCCCAAAACGGTTTAGCAAGTTTTACCTCTCTGGCACAGATAGTTTGCTCTCACATAGCATTGGAATGAGTTGTGTATTTCCCATGTGCTGTAAAAATGCTTCGTTCAAAAGTAAAGCAATGTGTTAACTTACATTTTTTAGCTAAATTGAACAAAACACCCACCAAATCTTTCTGTATGCTAACAGAGGCGTATGGGGCAGGTGTGTTTGAGTGGCACAAATGGTTTAGTGACTGTTGTGAGAATGTCGACGTTGATGAATGTCCCAGAAAGGTCTTGCACATCAAAAACAAATAAAAATTTGGAAAAATGTATCAAATTGAATGTCAACTCAGCACCTGAATGATAGCAGAAGTGGTATACATCGACAAAGGAATCCTTCAGCAAATTTTGCATCAAAATCTTAACATGACAGAAGTTTGTTCTAAGAAGGTTTCTAGGCTTCTCACTGCTGAGCAGAAACAAAATCAAAAGCAAATTTGTACAGACATTTTGCGATCTATTCATAATCTCTTCAAATTCACCTGCTTTTGTAGAAATTACGTTTTCGGGCCATTCATCAAAAAGGTAATGCAGGAGATATACTGATGTCTCCAGCTTACCTTTCTCTCCCTGTGTGAAAAGATACAGTTGTGTTCGAGTACTAGTCACTCACTTATCCTGTAAATATATAAGTGGTGTTTTAGGGTATTCACTGTTGAATTGTATTGCATTGGTTAGTACCTGTTATTCCTTCAAACTAGGGGTGAGCGGGTTCGGATTTCTGAAATCCGAACCCCCCCGAGCCCCCCCGATCCGAGTCCGATCCGAGTCAGGCTCGACTTTTCCCGCCTGACTCGGATCTGAAATCGAGGCAAAACGTCATCATCCCGCCTTCCGAGTCTCGCGGGTTTTGGATCCTATATAAGGTACCCGCGTCGGCGCCATTTTCTCACTCGGCTGTGGACAGTGAAGAGGGAGGGTAGGAGTTAGGGCTGTGTAGTGTAGTGTAGTGCTGCTGTTGTCCACTACTTCAAAGTCCATAGGGGTTGGCTGTGTTGTGCTGTGCTGCTGTTGTTAATGGGGGCTGTGTCCACTACTTCAAAGTCCATAGGGGCTGGCTGGACTGTGTTGTGCAGTCAGTTCTCCATAGGGGCTGTGTCCACTCCAAAGTCCTGTGCAGTGTCCCAGTCCTAAAGGGGTGCTGTAGTGTTATCCAGGGGGTGCTCTGTCCATCAGGGGTGCTCCCCCCAAGTGCTAAAAAAATAATATATTTTCTGTGTTTGTGAATTGTGTGCGCAGTAGCCGCACGTGCATCAACAAAGTAGTGCCAAGCGTGCGCCTGTGTCATAAGTAAAGGGCCGGCTGGCTTGACCGTTAAAGGGTGCTGTAACCCCCAAAGTACACTCCAGTCCAAACCAAAAAAAAAATTATTTTCTGTGTTTAGCCGCACGTATATATCAAATCGATATAACATAAATGGAGGACCAAACTTTCTCCGATAAAAATAAAATAGAGAAAGATCAAGAACCACTTCCTCCTAGTGCTGAAGCTGCTGCCACTAGTCATGACATAGACGATAACATGCCATCAACGTCGTCTGCCAAGGCCGATGCCCAATGTCATAGTAGAGGGCACATACAATCCCAAATGGCAAAGTTCAGGAAAATTACCTTGAAAAAGACATTTAAATCAGCTGAAGAGAAACGTAAACTTGCCAATATGCCATTTACGACACGGAGTGGCAAGGAACGGCTAAGGTCGATCCCTAGTATGTTCATGACTAGTGGTTCAGCTTCACATGACGATGGAAGCCCTCCTCCCACTAAAAAAATCAAAAGAGTTAAGCTGGCAAAAGCACAGCGAAGAACTGTGCTTTCTAAGAAGATATCACAAATCCCCAAGGAGAGTCCAAGTGTGGTGGTGGTTGCGATGCCTGACCTTCCCAGCACTGGACGGGAAGAGGTGGCTCTTTCCACCATTTGCACACCCCCTGCAAGTGCTGAAAGGAGCACCCACAGTCCACTTGCTGATATGCAAATTGAAGATGTCACTGTTGAAGTACAACAGGATGAGGATACTGGTGTAGCTGGTGCTGAGGAGGAAGTTGGCGAGGAGGATTCTGATGGTGATGTGGTTTGTTTAAATCAGGCTCCGGGGGAGACAGTTGTTGTCCGTGGGATGAAAAAGCCCATCACGGTCATGCCTGGGCAGAAGACCAAACATTCCACCTCTTTGGTCTGGCAATATTTCTATCCAAATCCGGACAACAACTGTCTTGCCATATGTACCATATGTAAAGGTGAAATAAGTAGGGGAAGGGACGTCTACCACCTAGGAACATCCTCCCTTATACGGCACCTGCAGCGCGTTCATAAAAAGTTACTGTCAAGTTCAGAAACTTTGGCTAAGACCGTAAGCAGTCCAGGGACACCTAAATCCTGTTGTCCTGTTGTATCCAAGCGCCTGCAAACCACACCATCAACTCCCTCCTCGTCAATTTCCTCCTTAGTCAGGATCGGAAGTAGTCCTGCAGGCCATGTCACTGGCATGACTGACTCTCCTATCCGGGATTCCTCTGGAGGATCCGGCATTGCTACGCCTACTGCTGCCGCTGCTGCTGTTGCTGCTGCTGGGAGTCGTTCATCATCCCAGAGAGGAAGTAGGAACACCACTACTTTTACTAAACAATTGACCCTCCAACAGTCCTTAGCGAGGAGGATGAAGTACGACAGCAGTCATCCTGAAGCAAAACGTATAACTGAGGCCTTGACTGCTATGTTGGTGTTAGACGTGCGTCCGGTATCCGCCATTAGTGCAGTGGGATTTAGACAATTGATGGAGGTAGTGTGTCCCCGGTTCCAAATCCCATCTAGATTCCACTTCACTAGGCAGGCGATACCGAGACTGTACAGAAACGTCAGAAAAAGTGTCCTCAGTGTCCTGAAAAATGCCGTTGTACACAATGTCCACTTAACCACGGACATGTGGACAAGTGGAACAGGGCAGACTAAGGACTATATGACTGTGACAGCCCACTGGGTAGATGTATCACCTTACGCAGCAACAGCAGCAGCGTCACCAGTAGCAGCATCTCAGAAACGCCAGCTCGTTACAAGGCAGGCTACGCTGTGTATCACCAGTTTCAGTAAGAGGCACACCGCCGACAACCTCTTAGAGAAACTGAGGGAAATCATCGCCCAGTGGCTTACCCCACTTAGACTCTCCTGGGGATTTGTGATATCTGACAACGCCACCAATATTGTGCGGGCATTACATCTGGGCAAATTCCAGCACGTCCCATGTTTTGCTCACACAATAAACTTGGTGGTGCAAAATTTTCTGAAAAGCGACAGGGGCGTGCAGGAGACGCTTTGGGTGGCCCCAAAAATTTCTGGCCACTTTCGCCATTCAGCGACTGCGTGCCGAAGACTGGAGCGCCAGCAAACACTCTTGAACCTGCCCCACCATCACCTGAAGCAAGAGGTTGTGACGTGGTGGAACTCAACCCTCTATATGCTTCAGAGGATGGAGGAGCAGCAAAAGGCCATACAAGCCTATACATCCACCTATGACATAGGCAAAGGAGGGGGTATGCACCTGACTCAAGCGCAGTGGAGAATGATTTCCGTGTTGTGCAAGGTTCTCCAGCCCTTCGAACTTGCCACACGTGAAGTCAGTTCAGACACAGCCAGCTTGAGTCAGGTCATTCCCCTCATCAGGCTTTTGCAGAAGCAGCTGGAGAAAGTGAAGGAGGAGCTAAGACGGAGCGATTCCGCTCGGCATGTGGGACTTGTGGATGAAGCCCTTCATTCGCTTTGCCAGGATTCCAGGGTGGTCAATCTGTTGAAATCAGACCACTACATTTTGGCCACCGTGCTTGATCCTAGGTTTAAAGCCTATGTGGTGTCTCTCTTTCCGGCCGACACAAGCTTGCAGAGGTGCAAAGACCTGCTGGTGAACACACTGTCAGCTGAAGCGGAACGTGACACGTCAACGGCTCCTTCTTCATTTTCTCCCGCAACTGGGGCTGCCAGGAAAAAACTTAGGTATCCTAAGCAACCCGCTGGCGGTGATGCAGGGCAGGCAGGACCAAGTTTGGACATCTGGTCCGGACTGAAGGACCTGGCAACAATTTCTGACATGTCTACTGTCACTGCATATGATACTGTCACCATTGACAGAATGGTGGAGGATTACATCGGTGACAGCATCCAAGTAGGCATGTCAGACAGTCCATACCTGTACTGGCAGGAAAAAGAGGCAATTTGGAGGCCCCTGTACAAGCTGGCTCTATTTTACCTGAGTTGCCCCCCCTCCAGTGTGTACTCCGAAAGAGTGTTTAGTGCAGCCGGGAACCTTGTCAGCGAAAGGCGTAGGAGGTTGCTTCCACAGAATGTGGAGAAGATGATGTTCATCAAAATGAATTATCAGCTCTTCCAGGGAGACCAGCCTCCAGAAGGTACAGAGGGACCTGTGGTGGTGGATTCAAGTGGGGACGAGTTAATACTTTGTGAGGATGAGGATGTACACACTGAAGAGGGTGAGGAATCGGTGGATGAGGAGGATGAGGATGACATCTTGCCTCCGTAGAGCCAGTTTGTGCAGGGACACATTAATTGCCAGCTTGTTTTGTGGGGGCCCAAACGAGCCAATCATTTCAGCCACAGTTGTGTGGCAGACCCTGGCGCTGAAATGATTGATTTGTTAAAGTGTGCATGTCCTGTTTATACAACATAAGGGTGGGTGGGAGGGCCCAAGGACAATTCCATCTTGCACTTCTTTTTTTTCTTTGCATTATGTACAGTTTGGGGCCTAGTTTTTCTAACTGCCATCCTGTCTGCCACTGCAGTGTCACTCCTAGATGGGTCACGTGTTTGTGCCACCCACTCGTGTCGCTTAGCATAGTCATCCAGCTACCTCGGTGCAACCTTTTGGACATAAAAACACTATTGTGAGGTGTGAGGTGTTCAGAATAGACTGGAAATGAGTGGAAATTAAGGTTATTGAGGTTAATAATAGCATAGGAGCAGAGAAACCAACAAATTCTGTGATTTTAGCTGTTTTTATGCTTTTTTAAAAAAAAATACAGATCCAAAACACAAAACCCAGAACCCAAAACACGGAAGGGTGGTTTTGGCAAAACCAATCCAGATCCAAAACACGAAGAAAGATCCAGATCCAAAACCAAAACACAAAACACGAAAAGTGGCCGGTGCACACCCCTACTTCAAACAGATCCTGTTGTCATACAGGAGTGCCACTAATGCCCTTTTATATAATTACTTCAAAAAGAGAAAAGAAAGGGGTTTTCTTCCTTAGTGTACCTTTCTCTCTCGGAATGGCCCACTCTCCCCATACACTAGTATTGGGGACAGAATTAATCTAGCTCCAAAAATACAATATTTTCAGAGCTTGACAACGGAAGCATTTTGCCATCTTCAGATGGCGTTTTCTCCCGCAATCCGCTCTTTCCCTGTTGGAAGGATTCCCAGGTTGAGAAGAGGTCGCATGATGTGAACTTTGACCTAAAATATCTAAAAAAAAAAAAGTGTATGTTTAATTTTTTTTGTACATAAAGTATGTTAGACACTTAAATACAATCTCTCTTTGGTATAAGTTTCATTTTGGGATGCCTTTAGGAACAGGAGTAAAAAAAATATGAAGTACTGCAGTTGAATCCTTCTTGCACCCACCATGCAACTTTCAAGTTCAGACTTGTCTTGTTGTGTTTCTCTCTCTGTTCTAGGGACTGCCATCGGTGGTTTTCCATCGATGGTCACCATCAATGATAGCCATTGATGGTACAATAATCTATGGTGAACCACCAATGGTTTGCACCACTCGATGGCCACCACTGTCTGGTGTTTTGCTAGCCAGCTAATCAAAAAACAAGTGGCGGGGCTTAGCGGACAGCCAGGGGGTGGAGCTAAGCTCTGTGTCATGAGCAGAAAAAAAACCATAAGGTTCCATTTTGCCATCGATGGAGGAAAAGAATTGGCTCTCTGCAATCGATGGCAAAACAATCAGCCATTGGTAGTAAACAATCGATATTTGTAAATTATTGCTGGTCGATGGCCATCCCTACTGTGTTCTTCTCAGTCTGACTGCAGCTTCTACATTGAGATGTAGTGATAGAAGGGACTAAGGGTCTCATTCAGACCCGTTCGCGAGCGCAGGACGCTCACAAGTGGGTTGATGGTACCCAAATGCGCATGCGCACGATGGAGGGAGCTCCATCGTGCGCATGCGCGAGACCCAGCTAGCGACGGGGTAGCCGTCGCTCCGGGTCTCGCACCAAAAGGGGCGTGCTGTCGAAGTTGATTGACAGCACGCCCCCTTTGGTGGGTGTGCCGGGGGCTTGGCTGCCAGACGCAGGAGTTCCCATGGAAACGCCTACCGTCTGGGTCCGGCCCCACTGACATCACTAGTGATGTCAGTGGGAGTGATTTTGGCTCTGATAGAGCCAAAATCACTCCAGGGCTTGCGGCAGCGAGACCCTACCGAAGGATCTCCGTCGCAAGCCCGATGGTCGTGATGGTCTTGACCATCGCGACCATCATCGTGGACGCTCGCATAAGCTGTGGGTGGTAACCCACAGCTATGCGAGCGTCCATAAGGCCGCTCCAAGTTGAGGTAGGAGGACCCTGATTCAGAGCGAGCGCTCTGGTCAGAGCGTCCGGCTCTGAATCAGGCCCTAAGACAGTTTACCCAATACAGGGCCTAATTCAGAGATGTATGCTAACCCAATGGTTAGCGCACATCTCCGATGGTGGAAGTACTGTGCATCTGCAGCACTCCGTCTGCGAGTTCGCTTGCAGAGCCCCCCACCCGCAACCTGATTGACAGGTTGAGACATTGCAGGGGCATTCCTGGGCAGCGTTCCTGAAAATAGGGGTGTGTCACCCTCGGTCTCTGGGGGGGATGAGGCCAAGGTCTGCGTTGGTGGATACAGACTTCTTGGCCTTGCAAGCTACCAGGACCCTGTCAGGCTGCGGTAAGATTCAGCAGCCACAGCCTGGCCAAATTTTTACAGCTTTCCTTTTGCAATAGGTTTAAGTTTTCATTTTTTTTCCTCTTGATAGGTGATGCTCCCACACTGCTTAAACTTTCATTTAATAACTGCAAAGCTGATTCAGTCATGCCTGCTGCCTCTTCTGTGTCACTTTCCTCATCAATTGATGTGCTTGGTCCTCCCTCAGCAGTTAAAAAATCCCTTTTTTAATTTTTCCTACAGTTATCACAAATCATTTGATCACTATTGACATGTGGCTGTATTTTATAGCACCTTCCTTAATTGTTTTCTACTGCTGATATGTCCTTTAATATCAAATGGGTTGCAGCACTGAGTCCTAATGTACTTCTTCTCCATTTGTCACGCTCTTGATAAAACTACAAACGGATGGGAGCCTCCAGAAAATCGTCTGGCGCCTACAGCCACCGGAAAAGCAGGCAAAGCTTGTGTCATAACAGCCCCGTCCCCTGATTCACAATGCTGGTAATCTCTGCACTGTGTAGCAGTGGTGGGACCAAAATGATGTGATCGCATGGTCATGCCCACACTCTGATCCTAATGCCGGGTAATAACCCTAGCCACACCCCCAATGTGCAGCCACGCCCCCCAACTATTACATCCTGGCTGCCCCCCTCCCAGAGGCAAGCATGTCTTGTATTACTAATTCTCAATGCAGAAGCTACAGCCAGACTGAGGGGTACAAATCATTGATGGTTCGCCATAGATTGTTAATTTACCATCAATAGTTATCACTGATGGTGCCCATCGATGGAAACCGACCAATGGCCAGCCCTAGAACACAGAGACAATACAGGACAAGTATGAACTTGCCAGTTGCATGGTTAGTGAGTCGTGTTTGAACACCGGCTATGATACTCATGGCAAGGTGATGTGAATTATCAGAGTTTGAACGGGAAATGATAGTGGGTGCCGACAGATGAGATATTCCATTTCAGAAGTTGTGCGAACATCAATGTTTCTCGACCTATGGTGTCACATGTGTACCGGGAATACATAATGGAAGTCATTACCACCCACTGTGGCAACAGACAAGTGACACTGGCTCAAATCACATCCACATGCAGGAGGTACTAGACGCATATCCAGCAGGTCATTGCAGCGTTCTTTAGCTTCCATGAGATATGGGAGCAGAAGACCCACCAGAGTGCCCCTGTTAATATTATGACACCGAACACAGTGCCTCACCTGGACTCATGACATCGCTAATTGGACCCTGGAGGACTGGCAACATTTGCTGTGCTCCGATGAGTCATCGTTCCAGCTGTTTCGGGCAGATGGTAGGGTTCAGGTGTGGAGCAGACCCCATGAGGCCATTGGCCCCAGTTGTCAACAAGGCTCTGTACAGGCTGGTGGTGGTTCTATAATGGTGTGGGGTGTGTTCACAAGGAATGGGTTGGGTCCACTGGTCTGCTTGAACACGTCATTGACCAGTCACCACTATGTTGCATTGCTTGTTGACCATTTGCAGACCTTCATGGACTTCATGTACCACCAAAACAGTGGAATATTCTTAACAGGATTATGCACCAATTCATCAGTTTTTCCAGAATTGGTTCAAGGAGCATTCTGGAGAGTTCTGATAAATGGTGTGGCCACCATATTCGCCCGACATGAACCCAATTGAGCATTTATGGGATATAGTTGAGAGCAGTGGTGTCACAAGGGGGGTGCAGACCGAACCCGGGTGTCACCCGCCGAGGGGTGACACCAAGGTGCAGACTCCCCGTCAGTATCAGGAGCCGAGTACTGCACTGTATAATTAAGTGCAGCATTCTGCTCCTTATACAGTGAGGGAGTCAGCTGGCACTGCACGCGGCGCAGTCCACACCTCCGGCATCCTCCCCACTGGCCCCCCAGTAATAACGGGACCATGTGGGTTCGGTCGTGATGCCACACCCCTTCACACAAGGCCACACCCCCTATTCGGCTTCATCGGGCACACAGCATCTCTCCCTGCACCAGGTGACACCGTGGGGAGGGACGCCACTGGTTGAGCGTTCCATTTGTACCCAAGATTATGCACCTACAAATATTAGAGAGCTGTAAGAAGCTATCCAGATGGCATGGGTCAACACCTCTCCAGAGGTCACCCGTCCACTTGTGGAGTCAATGCCATGTTGTTGAGTTGCTGCACTTCGCCGGGCTAGAAGGGGTCCTACACGATACTAGGTATCTATCCTATTACTTTTGGCACTTCAGTGCCTGTGTATATATAGAGGGAGAGGGAGATGTGTGGATATTTGTGTATCCTGATGACGGGGATGCATTCTGCGAAACGTTGATGATTAAAATTGATGACTACAGGTGACTGAAATTGCAGCAAAACTTTCATTGTAGGAAATTATGTGGCAAATCAGGGCATTTTGCAGCTGTGTTACTTTCTAGCGGTATAATCTTTGGGTTCTACGTATGTTTCTCAATTATACAAAATAGCCATTTCACTGTGTATGTAACTTTGCGTTTTGAAAAATGATTAGTACATTACATACAGATTGGCAACTGACAAAAGCTTTTTTTTTTATTAATTTGCTCAGTGACACAGAATTTGTCATTGTGAAAGCCGTGCATAACTCGTACATTCAAACTGTTGGTTCAAAGGATTAAAAGATAATAAACATAACATATTATAGTAACAGTAAAGTGTAAACTTACTGTAATTGCAATACCATGACTTTCATGGATGGAGTTTTAATAATCCCAACAATATACACTTTATTGGTTTTCTAAATCTAGCATCCATCGGGTTACATGTCATACATGTTACAGTGGAATGGGTATGATCACTGTCAGTGCAGTTTTTACAAACTCATATTGAGGAAAGAAAGGCATTTATTAAATGTCAGCCTTTGTTTTTCTACTACCATAGTAATATTGTTCACAGGGACGATTGTTGTAGTGGCGAACAAGATGACCCAGCGGAGAAGCTGGGATTAGGCACCAAGAGTCATCTATTTAGCAGTTCCAAGACTGACCTAATGCTGTTCAATGAACATCTTTGATATCCTGGCAGTGATAGATTTTGCAGACAAATGAATGTAGTGTACATAACATGCTTCTGGATTAAACACTAGAAATAAGCGAACATAAACTATTGCAGGCTCCCTAGCACCGCCTGCATTTCAATGCTTGGATAACCTATGCACACATCAAGATGCAAAACCTTTTTCTAGGCAACTAGTCGTGGATGTTTATTTAAGTGTTTTCTCTGGCTTTTTAGCAGAAAAAAAGCCTCATTTTTAATTTCTTCATATATACTATCCAGAAAAGTGCAGAGAGATAATAACCTGTTTATCCAGATTTTCACTGCTCTTCTCCTGTACCTGCAGCCCCCATTGCTCACAGTATGGCTGTGCAGGCCCAAAACGTAAAAGATGAGATGTACCTCGCTTAGCTCGTCTTGTCTTCATAACATAACGTCTCCTCTGGATGGCGTTATGTCTCCCAACTGTTCTCTTCTTATTGCCCCCTCTGTATCTGTTCTGCGCATGTGTGGACAAGCTCATACACAGTGGACTACAGACATGTGTTGATGTTTTTTGAGAAATGTACTTCAAAATTCAACGGTCTAATACTTTTGCTTATAGAGATACCAAATATGATTACCTTGAATATCTAATGAAATTCTGGGATCCAGAGGTAGAATTGTTAATCCTTATTGCTATCTACAGTAAGCAGAAACAAGGGAAACATTCTCTATTTAAATGAGGCATTTTTCCCTACCTAAATATAACCTTTTTGAAAATTGGTCCAAAAAAAAAAAAATTCTATTGCTGTGATAATTAGCAATTGATAACCTTAGTTAACTACAGACCATTTTAAATAGACCCGATAGTATTAATAGTGAAAGGTATTTAATATTTAATAGTGATTGTCTGACCGGAAACAAACTGCCGTAAATGGTTCTTGGGTACAGCAATGGAACGAAAGGATGCTTTATTTTATGGTCTATCTTAAAACTGCAGAGCATTAATCCTTGATGCCTGGGCTGTGTTTTTAAATCACTCTGCAGTTGGGAAGCAGTTAAAGATATTAGGGATACAAATGTGCCAGGTGACATCATATATTTAGCATGGCTGGAGTTAGAGTTGCAGCTGACCTCAGTCCACCTTTGCAATTACAAATGTATTTTATTTGTAGTGAATGAAACTTCCTCTGCAGCTTGTAGGTTCAGCCATATTTGTATTTTCAGTTGTGGTACAAACTGAGGGCTTGATTCTGATGTGGACGGTATTGTACAGCCTCAGAGAAGTGGCTGTGCAATACTGTACAACTAAAATGCAAATGTAGGAGGAGGTATCTGCAGGGAATAGACACATCCTGCATGCATCTACGATCCGAGTGCTGTGTCTGAAGACACCGCATCGGCTCACAATTGGGACCATTGTCGCGATGATCGCAGCCCCTGGCCAGTCTGCGGAAACCAAAATTTACTCAGACTGGCCGTCGGAACTAGGCAGCTGGGTCCTGGAAGTAGCATGCAAAGTTTTGTACTACGGTCCTGGTCTCCGCCCCTCTAACGCAGCAGCCTGTCAATCATGCTGCGGCTAAAAAGGGACTGCGAGCGGTCACGCAGGATCCATACTGCACATGCACAGTTACCCAAACATCGGATTTGTACATAAAGCTTCAGGTTTGTGTACAAATCCGAATTGGACCCTGAGTACGAGCTGCAGCCATTCCTTACAGCAATCACAGAATAGTTTAGCACAAGGAAAAATTAGCTTTAGTATTATAGGTACCAGTGTCATCACTGTGACTATGTTCTATGATTAGTCATTAATTAGGTCTGACTTTTAGTGGTTCCTAATGCAATCACTTCTCCTTGGAAAGCTTGGCATGCTACTAGTTGAGAGCTCATAGGGGCATATTCAATTTGGAGCGAAAAGTCCGTTGCCAAACTTTTTGCCATCATCGCAGGGTTTGGGTGCGAAAAAGTATTGCGCTCGTCCCCGCATTCAATTCCAAATAGGTGAAAACGGGAACCGGTGAAAAGTTCTGTCAGTTTTGGGGAAATCAGGCTGACACCCCCCAAAAGATGCACTGACATGGGGTATAATTATGGGTACCCCCGAATAGCCCTGCTAAAGGTATGTGGGGTCTTTAAATGGTCTCAATAAGTGCTATATAGTGTCTTTGCACAAGTGGTGAAAAATAGCATTTAGCAACCTTTTTTGGTAAAAATAAGGTGTCCCATCAAATTTGGGGTACTTGAAAATAGGTACAAGCATATTTTAAATTTGCTAATATGAAGTTTTAAAAAACGTGAACAATCCACCTGACACAACTACCTGCAATCACAAAAACACATCGGGCATACTTGGGGACTCCCCCTGAGTTATTTTGCTAGTTTAGAAGTTTGTCCCCAACTTTGTTTTTTTTTCACGCCCAAAATGAAAGTACTTTTTTGGGGTGTCCGAAGGTACTTTTAAATTTTTTTTATTACACAAATTACCTTTAGGGGATTGTCCAATTGGTGCAGGGTGGTTTTTGGAAGCCTGCACCCCAAAACCCCAATTCTGCACTTTTTCTCGCCACATTTTTCAATGCGGAAACTTTTTCGCCATGTCACCAGCGAAAAATCGGCCAAATAGAATACGGGGATAAGAGGAATCTGCGAAAATGACGTAATCGGTGAAAAAGTATCGCCGAAATTGACTTTTCGCTCCAAATTGAATACGGCCCATAGCCTACAGCGCCTAATGTGATTTGAAGACTGTGTTAGCTACTGGGGCCAAGGTTGGTAAATTCGGTAAATAAACAGCCTCCATAGCCTTCTATAGTGGCTGCTATTGTGTTAGAAAACAGAGATATCTGCTCCAGTCTCTCGTAGATAGATTCTGGGGACACTTAGTATTTGCAGGTACCCCTATTTTTTGGGTAGTATTCCCTTAGGCTGCATTTTGTGAATGTTAATACATACTAAGCTAGTGAAAGTACACCATGGGATTGATAATATAAGATTGAATCCCCAATGAATACACTACTTAAATCGTCACAAATGTTTTTTGTTGTTGTTTTTGGGCAGTCTACACAACATTACTACACAACAAGTTTCATTATTTTCATTTTAAGTAAACAATAATAAACAATATGTTTTTAATATTTCAGTGCTATATGAGTGGCCCTCAGCATAACACTCTTTGTTCCTGTGTGTCTGTTTAGTACATCCCGTCTGTATAATATTGCACACACAAATGTGGTATGAGGTAAAATTTCAATTATGGAATAGTTTTGAAAATGTAGCTGACCTTTACCGCAATTGTCTGCCAAGTGTCTCCCAGCACCTGCCAGTCACCGCTAAGAATGCTTATCAACAAATCCAGTCACAATTTTCAGGTGGCTTTCCTGGATCCTAAGAGAGTGGACCAGTTTAACTAAGTAAAATAGGCGGGCTGGGGATTTGATGATGCGATTTACATTGAATTGCTTCCTCTTGGCCCCTCCAATGTTGTACATTGTGGCTTTGAACAATGTGAGATGGGGCGCACCCTCCTCTCATCTTGCTCCTCTTACATGGCTTCTCCCCCTGGGAGAGTCCTGGTATATATGCTGCTGAGCAATGTGGAAAATTGCTTACTGAGAACATTTTTTATATGGATTCCAAATTCTTATGAAAATGACTGTCTTTACCATATTATAAAAAAAAGGCATAGCTCTACCTATATTTTACTATGTGAATATATGTATAAATACTAGGGCAGCACAATAATGGTCAGCATTACTGTCTCATAGCACTGAGGTCTTGGGTTCCAGTCTCACAACGGCCCTAACTGTGTGGAGTTTGTATATTCTCCCTGTGTTTGTGTGTGTTTCCTTCAGGTACTTTGGTTTCCTCCCACACTCCAAAAATAGTGTGGTAGGGAGTATAGAGTGTAAAGGTGCCCACACACATACCGATATTTTTACGATACGACGATGTGTCCTATTTCCCTTGAAATTCTCCCCGGCAGCTCAGCACACAATCAGCACACGATATGCTGTCCAATCTTCATACGATCTCCTGCAGCCAGACTTTTTTATAGTGCATTGTGTCCTAGATTGTCAGATCTGCCAGACTGCACGGCAGATCTGAAGAAATGCGATGTGCGACCTGCGGGGGCGCACATCGTGATCGTGAGTGGGGGACTCACGATTTGGGCATTTTTTACCCGATCTGTCATTCCAATGTGCCAGAATCGGCCAGATCGGGAAAAAAATCGCTATGTGTGTGGGCACCTTAAGCTCCAGTGGGGCAGGGACTGATGAGAATGGCCAAATGTTCTCTTTGATGTGCCACGGAATATGTATGCTCTTTATAAATAACTGGTAATAAATAATAATATTTCAGTGCAGTGTTAATTCAAAGCAAACACTTGTGATCATAGTGTTTTTTAATATTTTAATAACCACATATTTAAAAGCCTTCACTTTCGAAAAAGTAGAAAAGGATAGATGGCTCGCACACATGGGAAATTCTTGCACACAAGGAAAGTGTTTTCTGCCTGGCAAATCCTAATGTCCATGGAGGCTGTATATTTCGAAAGGAGGTTTCTCTTTCTGAATTCCATGGCGTCTTTCCTGTAAAGAGCCTTTCATGAGTGGAAACTCTAGGGGATTCCCTTATCCATTTAAAAACACTGCTGTATGTAAAGTTAGAGGTCAGATGAAATTCTGATGTAAATATTTCTGTTAAAGAATTCAATGATTGAATGAAAGACGTCTTTCCATTAGGACTTGACCTTGGTATGTAAATCACAAATTATGTATGAAAAGGTAAGAAGTAAAGTGTTTGTTTTATAGTATTGACATGTACAGGGGATTACGTTGCTCCATGGTGGGATGTTTTGGAGAGTAATTTGATACTGCTTTGAAATGTTAGTGCATTAGTCTTAAAGGAACAAAACATACCATTTTTATTTAGTACAACTAGATAAGCTTTCCTTGCTACATGCAAGTAGCATTGCTGATTTTATTTATTTTAGATGTTCTTTTTATACTAATATAAATCTAAAACAGTTTAATTTATCATCAAATCCTTCCAGCTCTCATCCTAATCCACTGCCCCTTGCTCCCTTCCTCACTGTCTATTCCCTCTGTGTCACCCTTCCATTTAGACACTACAGTCTAACGAGCAGAGCCCTCTTCCGACATGTGCTCCTTTCCTTTACCTACAGTATATTGAGACTGGATGCATCAAGCATCTCATTTTGCATGCGTTGCATTCAGCCACTCATCACATGCATGCCGACATATATAAGGCTGGTATGTGTGAATAAAATGACAAAGAACAGCTCTCCAGAGCTGAAGAGGGATGAAGATGGGGTTGCCCACTGACTCCAAGCTGCAGAAAGCTTTGCATTCCGAAGCTTGGTGCATATGTGAAATGCGATCAAACCCATAACATTTTTTATTTTGAGGGGTTTGATCCATGCATGCCTACCCTCCCGGTTTTTGCGGGAGGCTCCCGATTTTTCGGGTAACCCCCCACACCCCCCGGAAGGGTAGGCATTTCTCCCGCATTCTGCCCACTTCCTAGTGAAGTGGACAGAATGGGGAGAATTTCAGCGACGATCGCGGGTCCCCATGTAGGTGGCAGGGCTTAATGATGCGCTTCTCCATGAATTGTAAGTTAGCCCCACCCCCTATTTAAATTTAAGCCAATCGCGGCAGTTTGCCATGAAGGGGGCAGGGCTTTATGACGAGACCCGTCAGGCCCCACCCCCATCACAGCCCACCTGCTTGTCCTCCCCAGGCTTCTCCCGGGGAGGACAAGCTTAAGGTAGGCAAGTATGGTTTGACCGTATAATAGATCATAGTACATCCCGTCCACTATCACATACTCCCTACAACTGCACCTAACCCTTGTTTGCTGCCGCCCTGCTGCTTATTTGAGTCTTACGATAACGGATGCAGCAATGTTTCTAAACCATGTCCTTGCCCTGCTTTCCTTCGAACTGTAAGTTACTGTTTTCTTGTTATGTCCATTTGTAAGGCTCTGCGGAACCCTTGTGATGCCATAATAATAAAAGATAATAAATATATACTGTGTGTGTGTGTATATATGTATATATCACACACACAGAGGAATGGATAGTAGTCGCGCACTGTGTCCACTTGTATTATTATATCAATTCTTTGCAGTTCCAAAGGTCCATCTGGAGCTTTTATCAAAAGTGCTGCTGCCTTACAATCAGACTTCACCGAGCCCAGTTTCAAATATTCTAGGAAAAATAGGGAGAAGCGCACCATTGTAAAAAATAGTAACATTTATATAATAAAAGAGCACATAATCACATACATGTAAGTAAAAGACAATCTGCAAGTGCCATCTGCCATATTACCAGAATGCCGGGACCAGTCAATACACTTTGTACTTTGTTACTCAGGAGCTGCACACGTTGGATCCATGCTCTGAGTCCCTGAGCCGAGAAAGTCTACACCACGGGTAAGATTACTGCACGGGACACAGAGCACGGATCCACCTTGTGCAGCTCCTGAGTAACATCAGTACAGAGTGGACTGACTGGTCCCGGCATTCTGGTGATATGACAGACGGTTCTTGCAGATTGTCTTTTACTTACATGTACGTGGTTATGTGCTTTTTTATTATAGAAAGGTTACTATTTTTTACAACTGTGCGCCTCTCACTATTTTTCCTAGAAAATAGATAAATATGTGTGTGTGTGTGTGTGTGTGTGTAACTCTCTCGCTCTCTCTCTCATATATATATATATATATATATATATAGCATGCAATCGGCGGCGCTTGGATAATAATCTCACTCAAAAGCCGGTATATATAATTTTTTTACATTGCACTAGCCCTTTATATTTTCAGGTTCACTTCTATGTAATGATACTGGGAGGACAAATTAAAATAATTGTATTGCATTTGACTTGAAATATTTAGCTTTTTGGGTAGTGACTTGTGCAATTGTATTTGCACTCTTGTGTGAGTAGCATACATGCATCTAATGTACATTTAGGAAGCATGTGAGAAACTTGCACTGACAGATCAGTGTACAGCGGTGATGGCACAGTGGATGGATGGAGAGGAGTGTAAGATACAGCAGGGACAGAGAGGAGGACGCGGCAGTACGCTGCCTATGAAGGCTCCAGTCGGTGTGACCACATATTTTATGTAGTTGTGATGAGAATTTATTGTGTAAATTTGCAAAGCAAAAATTCATATTTTTGCTTAAATTTGCCTTCTCTCTCTTGTTGGGACATACGCTCTAGTAAAAGCCCATCCCAGAGCATTCTGGAGCATGGTAAATCTGACAGTCCAGCAGCCCTATAGAAGCCGAAGTGAGCTGCTTTTGTCGTTGGAAATGGAGGGACTATGGTAGATATCAGTTATCTGCGGTACTTCCTTGTTACATACTGAGGATGCTTTGATTTTGCATTTACATGGGATTTCTTTAACTTGGGATGTAATTACAATGTCAACAGTTATGTCAACATTGTTAAAAACATGTCAGCCAACATTCTGCGTGGTCTGGCAGCTTAGGTTATGGTTAGTCTGTGGGAGGGGAGATTAGGGTTAGCCACTAGGGGGTGGAGCAGTTAGGGTTAGCCATTAGGGGGGAGGAGAGGAGTGGTTAGATTTAGGCACTAGTGGGAGGGGAGGTTAGGAATCCACCAGAAGTCTTTAATAGATGTCCTCTAGACCCAGATGACATCGCTGGAACCGCTGCACCAGGTACTTCACAGCTAAACCACCAGAAATACCCAACCCATCAAAAAAGGTAAGGATATATCTTATAGAAAACAATTCAAGACATCCAAAAGTCCTTATTAGTTCAATCACCACAAATGCACCAGGCCCACCTCACCTCCCCTTCCATGAATGGCAAAAGACTTTGTAGGTTTTGCTTAATGAAATGTGGTTTTAGTTTCCAGTAGCTTTAGATAGTGTGTGTTATATAGGTCAAGGTGCCTATTTTTCAAACTGTCTTTTTTTTTTTTTTTTTGTTACTCCTTTATTTCTAACGCCTTGTACACAGGGGCTGGCTGGCAACTTTTAGCCTGGGGGGCAAATGCATGCAGGCGGCCCTGGCAGAGGACTAGCGTGTAGCCAGGGTGCCCGAAAAACGTGCGTGCTACGGCGCCGCCCCCCCTCAAGTGTTTCAGGGAGGAGGCGGGTCCATATGGGATTAATGTAAGGTAAAAATAAAGATATGGGGCAGCCCCCTGTCGCAGTGCCCATATGCAGTGCCCCTGTGCCACAGGAGATAACACCCTTATGCAGGCCTCCAGTAGTGCACTCAGTAGTGATCTCCCCCTATGCAGTGCCCCTTGTGCCCCCAGTAGTGGTCCCCCCTGTTCAGTGCCCCTTGTGCCCCCTGTAGTAAACCCCTTATATAGTGCCCCCAATAGTGGTACCTCCTATGCAGTGCCCCCAGTTGTAGTCTCCCCCCTATGCAGTACCCCCAGTATTGCCCTTTATATAGAGCCCCCAGCAGTGGTCCCTCGCAGTGCCCCCAGTGGTAGTCCCCTCCCCCTATGTAGTGCCCCTAGTAGTAGTCCCCTCCCCCTATGCAGTGCCTCTAGTAGTAGTCCCCTCCCCTTGTAGTGCCCCCAGTAGTAGTAGTAGTCCTCCCTTGTAGTTCCCCCAGTAGTAGTAGTCCCCCCCCCCTTGTAGTGCCCCCAGTAGTAGTAGTAGTAGTCCCCCCTTGTAGTTCCCCCAGTAGTAGTAGTCACCCCCTTGTAGTGCCCCCAGTAGTAGTAGTAGTAGTCACCCCCTTGTAGTGCCCCCAGTAGTAGTAGTAGTCACCCCCTTGTAGTGCCCCCAGTAGTAGTAGTCCCCCCCACTCCGTCCGGTCAGCGCTACACACGCGGTGCAGTCTGTGTCACAGTGACACAGACTGCACCGGCCCGCGTCCCGCATGACGCTGCGGCCCGGGAGGCACATGGCACCCTGCCCCCCGGCCCAG
Organism: Taudactylus pleione; assembly: GCA_031769625.1. Lineage (NCBI taxonomy): Eukaryota > Metazoa > Chordata > Amphibia > Anura > Myobatrachidae > Taudactylus > Taudactylus pleione. The sequence goes on along the minus strand of JAUIMM010001030.1, from coordinate 8,886,528 downwards.
CCCGCCACTGCTTGTACACACTAAACACTGTTTAGTGTGTACGAAATCGGCAGCGCGGGGTGCATACACAGCATCAAAACAATGGCGGGGGCCAGTCTGCATTCGGCAGCATGGCCCCCCTGACGATATTGCTTATGTCGCTGACGATGCACGGGAGCTCGTATTGTCGGCTACATAGCGGGTACATACTGGCCGATTTGGACTATCTGTTGACCAAATCAGGCAACATATCGTCTAGTGTATACTAGGGGTGTGCACCGGCCACTTTTCGTGTTTTGTGTTTTGGATCTGGATCTTTCTTCATGTTTTGGATCTGGATTGGTTTTGCCAAAACCACCCTTCCGTGTTTTGGGTTCTGGGTTTTGTGTTTTGGATCTGTATTCTTTTGAAAAAAAGCATAAAAACAGCTAAAATCACAGAATTTGTAGGTTTTTCTGCTCCTATGCTATTATTAACCTCCATAACCTTAATTTCCACTCATTTCCAGTCTATTCTGAACACCTCACACCTCACAAGAGTGTTTTTATGTCCAAAAGGTTGCACCGAGGTAGCTGGATGACTATGCTAAGCGACAAGAGTGGGCGGCACAAACACGTGACCCATCTAGGCGTGATACTGCAGTGGCAGACAGGATGGCAGTTTGAAAAACTAGGCCCCAAACTGTACATAATGCAAAGAAAAAAAAGAGGTGCAAGATGGAATTGTCCTTGGGCCCTCCCACCCACCCTTATGTTGTATAAACAGGACATGCACACTTTAACAAACCAATCATTTCAGCGCCAGGGTCTGCCACACAACTGTGGCAGAAATGATTGGTTCGTTTGGGCCCCCACAAAACAAGCTGGCAATTAATGTGTCCCTGCACAAACTGGCTCTACGGAGGCAAGATGTCATCCTCATCCACCGATTCCTCACCCTCTTCAGTGTGTACATCCTCATCCTCACAAAGTATTAACTCGTCCCCACTTGAATCCACCACCACAGGTCCCTCTGTACGTTCTGGAGGCTGGTCTCCCTGGAAGAGCTGATAATTCATTTTGATGAACATCATCTTCTCCACATTCTGTGGAAGCAACCTCCTACGCCTTTCGCTGACAAGGTTCCCGGCTGCACTAAACACTCTTTCGGAGTACTCACTGGAGGGGGGGCAACTCAGGTAAAATAGAGCCAGTTTGTACAGGGGCCTCCAAATTGCCTCTTTTTCCTGCCAGTACAGGTACGGACTGTCTGACATGCCTACTTGGATGCTGTCACCGATGTAATCCTCCACCATTCTGTCAATGGTGACAGTATCATATGCAGTGACAGTAGACATGTCAGAAATTGTTGCCAGGTCCTTCAGTCCGGACCAGATGTCCAAACTTGGTCCTGCCTGCCCTGCATCACCGCCAGCGGGTTGCTTAGGATACCTAAGTTTTTTCCTGACAGCCCCAGTTGCGGGAGAAAATGAAGAAGGAGCTGTTGACGTGTCACATTCCGCTTCAGCTGACAGTGTGTTCACCAGCAGGTCTTTGCACCTCTGCAGGCTCGTGTCGGCCGGAAAGAGAGACACCACATAGGCTTTAAACCTAGGATCGAGCACGGTTGCCAAAATGTAGTGGTCTGATTTCAACATATTGACCACCCTGGAATCCTGGCAAAGCGAATGAAGGGCTTCATCCACAAGTCCCACATGCCGAGCGGAATCGCTCCGTCTTAGCTCCTCCTTCACTTTCTCCAGCTGCTTCTACAAAAGCCTGATGAGGGGAATGACCTGACTCAAGCTGGCAGTGTCTGAACTGACTTCACGTGTGGCAAGTTCGAAGGGCTGGAGAACCTTGCACAACACGGAAATCATTCTCCACTGTGCGTGAGTCAGGTGCATACCCCCTCCTTTGCCTATGTCATAGGTGGATGTATAGGCTTGAATGGCCTTTTGCTGCTCCTCCATCCTCTGAAGCATATAGAGGGTTGAGTTCCACCGCGTCACAACCTCTTGCTTCAGGTGATGGCGGGGCAGGTTCAAGAGTGTTTGCTGGCGCTCCAGTCTTCGGCACGCAGTCGCTGAATGGCGAAAGTGGCCTGAAATTTTTCGGGCCACCCAAAGCGTCTCCTGCACATCCCTGTTGCTTTTCAGAAAATTCTGCACCACCAAGTTTATTGTGTGAGCATAACATGGGACGTGCTGGAATTTGCCCAGATGTAATGCCCGCACAATATTGGTGGCGTTGTCAGATATCACAAATCCCCAGGAGAGTCTAAGTGGGGTAAGCCACTGGGCGATGATTTCCCTCAGTTTCTCTAAGAGGTTGTCGGCGGTGTACCTCTTACTGAAACCGGTGATACACAGCGTAGCCTGCCTTGGAACGAGCTGGCGTTTCTGAGATGCTGCTACTGGTGACGCTGCTGCTGTTGCTGCGTAAGGTGATACATCTACCCAGTGGGCTGTCACAGTCATATAGTCCTTAGTCTGCCCTGTTCCACTTGTCCACATGTCCGTGGTTAAGTGGACATTGTGTACAACGGCATTTTTCAGGACACCGAGGACACTTTTTCTGACGTTTCTGTACAGTCTCGGTATCGCCTGCCTAGTGAAGTGGAATCTAGACGGGATTTGGAACCGGGGACACACTACCTCCATCAATTGTCTAAATCCCACTGCACTAATGGCGGATACCGGACGCACGTCTAACACCAACATAGCAGTCAAGGCCTCAGTTATACGTTTTGCTTCAGGATGACTGCTGTCGTACTTCATCCTCCTCGCTAAGGACTGTTGGAGGGTCAATTGTTTAGTAAAAGTAGTGGTGTTCCTACTTCCTCTCTGGGATGATGAACGACTCCCAGCAGCAGCAACAGCAGCAGCGGCAGCAGTAGGCATAGCAATGCAAGATCCACCGGGGGAATCCCGGATTTGAGAGTCAGTCATGCCAGTGACATGGCCTGCAGGACTACTTCCGATCCTGACTAAGGAGGAAATTGACGAGGAGGGAGTTGACGGTGTGGTTTGCAGGCGCTTGGATACAACGGGATTTAGGTGTCCCTGGACTGCTTACGGTCTTAGCCAAAGTTTCTGAACTTGACAGTAACTTTTTATGAACGCGCTGCAGGTGCCGTATAAGGGAGGATGTTCCTAGGTGGTTGACGTCCCTACCCCTACTTATTTCACCTTTACATATGGTACATATGGCAAGACAGTTGTTGTCCGGATTTGGATAGAAATATTGCCAGACCAAAGAGGTGGAATGTTTGGTCTTCTGCCCAGGCATGACCGTGATGGGCTTTTTCATCCCACGGACAACAACTGTCTCCCCCGGAGCCTGATTTAAACAAACCACATCACCATCAGAATCCTCCTCGCCAACTTCCTCCTCAGCGCCAGCTACACCAGTATCCTCATCCTGTTGTACTTCAACAGTGACATCTTCAATTTGCATATCAGCAAGTGGACTGTGGGTGCTCCTTTCAGCACTTGCAGGGGGCGTGCAAATGGTGGAAAGAGCCACCTCTTCACGTCCAGTGCTGGGAAGGTCAGGCATCGCAACCAACACCACACTTGGACTCTCCTTGGGGATTTGTGATATCTTCTTAGAAAGCACAGTTCTTCGCTGTGCTTTTGCCAGCTTAACTCTTTTGATTTTTTTTAGTGGGAGGAGGGCTTCCATCGTCATGTGAAGCTGAACCACTAGTCATGAACATACTAGGGATCGACCTTAGCCGTTCCTTGCCACTCCGTGTCGTAAATGGCATATTGGCAAGTTTACGTTTCTCTTCAGCTGATTTAAATGTTTTTTTTCAAGGTCATTTTCCTGAACTTTGTCATTTGGGATTGTATGTGCCCTCTACTATGACATTGGGCATCGGCCTTGGCAGACGAAGTTGATGGCATGTTATCGTCTATGTCATGACTAGTGGCAGCAGCTTCAGGACTAGGAGGAAGTGGTTCTTGATCTTTCTCTATTTTATTTTTATCGGAGAAAGTTTGGTCCTCCATTTATGTTATATCGATTTGATATATACGTGCGGCTAAACACAGAAAATATTTTGTTATTTTTGCTGGAGAGTAGTGCACTTTGTGGGTTACACCAGCCTTTAAGAAATGAGCCAGCCGGCTCTTTACTTATGGGACACAGGCGCACGCTTGGCGCTGCTCCTTTGTTGATGCACGTGCGGCTACTGTGCACACAATTCACAAACACAGAAAATTATTATTTTTTTGATTTGGACGGGAGTGTACTTTGGTGGTTACAGCACCCTTTAACGGTCAAGCCAGCCGGCCCTTTACTTATGACACAGGCGCACGCTTTGCACTACTTTGTTGATGCACGTGCGGCTACTGCGCACACAATTCACAAACACAGAAAAAATATTATTTTTTTAGCACTTGGGGGGAGCACCCCTGATGGACAGAGCACCCCCTGGACAACACTACAGCACCCCTTTAGGACTGGGACACTGCACAGGACTTTGGAGTGGACACAGCCCCTATGGAGAACAGACTGCACAACACAGTCCAGCCAGCCCCTATGGACTTTGAAGTAGTGGACACAGCCCCTATTAACAACAGCAGCACAGCACAACACAGCCAGCCCCTATGGACTTTGAAGTAGTGGACAACAGCAGCACAGCGCAGCACAGCACAACACTACTCTGCACTACACTACACTACACAGCCCAGCCAGCCCTAACTCCCACCCTCCCTCTTCACTGTCCACAGCCGAGTGAGAAAATGGCGCCGACGCGGGTAACTTATATAGGATCCAAAACCCGCGAGACCCGGAAGGCGGGATGATGACGTTTTGCCTCGATTTCAGATCCGAGTCAGGCGGGAAAAGTCGAGCCTGACTTGGATCGGCCTCGGTTCGGGGGGGCTCGGGGGGGTTCGGATTTCAGAAATCCGAACCCGCTCACCCCTAGTGTATACCCAGCATTACTCTTCACAAGGCGGGCTCTTATCAAAGCCTGTGTCCCATTAAGAGACTCTTCTTAAGTTTTCCCCCCAAAAAGTGTTTATTACAGCAATATGCAGCGTTAGGAAATATGGTGGCAAAATTGCAGTGGATCATAAATAGGCCCCAAAGGGTTTTATTTGTTTTTAAATTCAGACCACCAGTAACCTTCGTTCTACCCAAGTAGAAAGTACAAAACAAATGGTATGAATAGACTTTGTTTCATACAGAGGGGTGTATTTTCCCCGTGATTTCCCCACTGCGCATGCGCAAAACGCTGGAAAAATGGCAGCAAGGGCCATTTTCCAGGTGTTTAGTGCAGCTCTGCTACAGCCGACGCGGAACTTTGGAGAGGTAAGTATTAAAAAATGTGGGGTGTTGGCCCACCGCACACCTTGCACCCATTGTAGTAACGTCCCTGAACACAATGATGAAAGTGTGTTTAATAGGAATCGCAGGACAGTTGCTTTTCAGAGCAGCTCTTCCAGCACCGGATTAAAACGGAGTTGTTCAGACAGATTTAGATATTCTGCTGCAAATTGTAGCCTGAGCCACAGTTTGCATGCCATCACATATTATTAATGAATAAGCCCCAATGACTCCATAACCTTGATGCTTGGGGCCCGATTCAGAGCCGGACGCTATTTGCGGACGGTCGTTCAGGAAAAGGGGGTGGCTATTCAAATGAACCGTTCGCTCTTTGCGGTCTGTTGACGCCTCCATGTCTGAACGAGCGAACAAAACTTGCGGTCGTTTTTTGGACAACTACGCCCCCTGGCCGCTCGCATCCTACGTCATGTCCGCTATTTATTAGATTAATCGAGTACATCGACCAGCGTATGAACTGCTCGCTATTCTTGTGGTTGGTTTTTCCTACCGCAATCTTGCGAGCAGTTCTGACTATAAAATAACCCAGTGACGTGGTCAATGACGCTGCTGTATTAATTATGCACACCCATAAAACGCCCGTTTTGACCTTTAAGCACGCCTGCGTTCGGTTCTCCACTCCCCGTTTTCAAGCACCTTCCTCTGTTACCACCCACATACGCTTCCTCCTGTCACTCAAAATAGCAGGCATTCGCTATTTAGCGAGCAAACGATTTTCGGCCGCACTGACTGGTTCGCGCATGCGTATTAAAATCCGTACACATGCGCAGTTGGGCAAACATCGCTCGGAACGAACGAGCAGCCGCTTACGAGCGGCTCTGAATCAGGCCCCTTAATGCGTTGTTCAGTGTGACATCAGTACTTTCTGCTTTTGGGTAACCCGTTGCTTCCGCTATTTAACTTGCACCTGGAGATTCCTGCTACCTTCTGTACCCCTGACTTTCTACATTTAGTAATTTCCTTGCTTTCATCACAAAAATATACAGGTGTATGTATATAAATAATGGGTGTGTGTGTATACATATATATCCCGGCACCAGTATCCAGTCCGTCGGCATCCTAAAGGTAAATATCGGAGTGTTAGGGTGCGTGCTTAGGGTTAGACATCGGGGAGGGAGGGTTGGATTAGGGTGCGGGGAAGGGGAGGTTAGGTTTAGGCACTAGGCGGGGAGGTTATGTTTAGGCACCGGGGAGGGGGAGGTTAGGCTTAGGCACTAGGGGGGGTTAGGGTAGGGGTTAGGAAAACGCTTTACCGTGCGTTCCTATGGGTGTCGGGATTCTGGCTGTTGGTATTCTGACCAGCTGCATCTTGGCAGCTGGGATTTTATACCCAAATATGTGTGTGTGTGTGTATGTATACATATATATATATATTATAGTGCATGCAGCATTGTATGATTATGGGCCTGATTCAGTACAGATCGCAATAGCTATTACGCCATCGGTCTCACTGCGAAGATATGGTAATGATTGTGATCACAATGCCATACGCAGCCTAACATAAGGATGTGCACTTTATTTTACACACATCCGTAATACTTAGCAAGACTGCAAAACCATCGGTAACATCGGGTAAAATCGCAGCCTCACGCACACTTGCACAAGGTCTGACCTAACTCAGGAATTGCTAACCTCATCGCACGCAGTGAAAGCCCAAGCTGTGTATGACATCGCAGTGGCTAATTTATGTATGCCCTCAACGGCGTTCAAATGCACTAGCACGCCTACGTTTCGCCGACCACCCCCAAATGAAATGGTACTTCCTGTCAATCACTCTGCGATGGGTCTATGTAATCACAGTCCAGATCGCAGTTACGTTTTCGCGCACTGTGATGCGCAGAATGCAACAACTGGCCGCTTGCATGCGTAATCGCAGTTGGGATCACTGCTGAATCAGGCCCAATGTACCAGATTGATATCTACTATGCATTGTAGTGAATACACCATAATGCTGGGAATACAGTATAATGTAATTAGGGGTGAGCGGGTTCGGATTTCTGAAATCCGAGCCCCCCGATCCGAGGCCGATCCGAGTCAGGCTCGACTTTTCCCGCCTGACTCGGATCTGAAATCGAGGCAAAACCTCATCATCCCGCCTTCCGGGTCTCGCAGGTTTTGGATCCTATATAAGGTACCCGCGTCGGCGCCATTTTCTCACTCGGCTGTGAACAGTGAAGAGGGAGGGTGGGAGTTAGGGCTGGCTGGCCTGTGTAGTGTAGTGTAGTGTAGTGCAGAGTAGTGTTGTGCTATGCTGTGCTGCTGTTGTCCACTACTTCAAAGTCCATAGGGGCTGGCTGTGTTGTGCTGTGCTGCTGTTGTTAATAGGGGCTGTGTCCACTCCAAAGTCCTGTGCAGTGTCCCAGTCCTAAAGGGGTGCTGTAGTGTTGTCCAGGGGGTGCTCTGTCCATCAGGGGTGCTCCCCCCAAGTGCTAAAAAAATAATATTTTTTGTGTGTTTGTGAATTGTGTGCGCAGTAGCCACACGTGCATCAACAAAGTAGTGGCAAGCGTGCGCCTGTGTCATAAGTAAAGGGCCGGCTGGCTTGACCATTAAAGGGTGCTGTAACCCCCAAAGTACACTCCAGTCCAAAAAAATATATATATATTTTCTGTGTTTGTGACTTGTGTGCACTGTGGCTGCACGTGCATCAACAAAGGAGCAGCGCCAAGCGTGCGCCTGTGTCCCATAAGTAAAGAGCCGGCTGGCTCATTTCTTAAAGGGTGGTGTAACCCACAAAGTGCACTACTCTCCAGCAAAAATAAAAAAATATTTTCTGTTTGTGTGCGCTTTAGCCGCACGTATATATCAATATAACATAAATGGAGGACCAAACTTTCTCCGATAAAAATAAAATAGGGAAAGATCAAGAACCACTTCCTCCTAGTGCTGTTGCTGCTGCTGGGAGTTGTTCATCATCCCAGAGAGGAAGTAGGAACATCACTACTTTTACTAAACAATTGACCCTCCAACAGTCCCTAGCGATGAGGATGAAGTACGACAGCAGTCATCCTGAAGCAAAACGTATAACTGAGGCCTTGACTGCTATGTTGGTGTTAGACGTGCATCCGGTATCCGCCATCAGTGCAGTGGGATTTAGACAACTGATGGAGGTAGTGTGTCCCCGGTTCCAAATCCCGTCTAGATTCCACCTGCATCCTCAAAGCAGCAGCGACAAGCGTGCGTCTGTCTGTTAAAGGGTGGTGACACCCTCAAAGTGTGCTACACAAACAATAAAAATATTTTTCTTTTTTCTGTCTTTGTGAATTGTGTGGGCTGTAGCCGCACTTGCATCCTCAAAGCAGCAGCGACAAGCGTGCATCTGTCTGTTAAAGGGTGGTGTAACTCTCAAAGTGCTCCAAAAAATAAAAAACTATTTTTTTAATGTGTTTGTGACTTGTGTGCGATGTAGCCGCACTTGCATCCTCAAAGCAGCAGCGACAAGCATGCGTCTGTCTGTTAAAGGATTACATCGGTGACAGCATCCAAGTAGGCATGTCAGACAGTCCGTACCTGTACTGGCAGGAAAAAGAAGCAATTTGGAGGTCCCTGTACAAACTGGCTCTATTTTACCTGAGTTGCCCCCCCTCCAGTGTGTACTCCGAAAGAGTGTTTAGTGCAGCCGGGAACCTTGTCAGCGAAAGGCGTAGGAGGTTGCTTCCACAAAATGTGGAGAAGATGATGTTCATAAAATTAATTATCAACTCTTCCAGGGAGACCAGCCTCCAGAATGTACAGAGGGACCTGTGGTTGTGGATTCCAGCGGGTACGAATTAATACTCTGTGAGGATGAGGATGTACACAACACTGAAGAGGGTGAGGAATCGGTGGATGAGGAGGATGAGGACGACATCTTGCCTCCGTAGAGCCAGTTTGTGCAGGGACAGATTAATTGCCAGCTTGTTTTGTGGGGGCCCAAACGAACCAATCATTTCAGCCACAGTCGTGTGGCAGACCCTGGCGCTGAAATGTTTGGTTTGTTAAAGTGTGCATGTCCTGTTTATACAACATAAGGGTGGGTGGGAGGGCCCAAGGACAATTCCATATTGCACCTCTTTTTTTTCTTTGCATTATGTACAGTTTGGGGCCTAGTTTTTCAAACTGCCATCCTGTCTGCCACTGCAGTGCCACTCCTAGATGGACCACGTGTTTGTGCCGCCCACTCGTATCTCTTAGCATAGTCATCCAGCTACCTCGGTGCAACCTTTTGGACATAAAAACACTATTGTGAGGTGTGAGGTGTTCAGAATAGACTGGAAATGAGTGGAAATTAAGGTTATTGAGGTTAATAATAGCATAGGAGCAGAAAAACCCAAAATTCTGTGATTTTAGCTGTTTTTATGCTTTTTTAAAAAAAAATACAGATCCAAAACACAAAACCCAGAACCCAAAACACGGAAGGGTGGTTTTGGCAAAACCAATCCAGATCCAAAACACGAAGAAAGATCCAGATCCAAAACCAAACACAAAACACGAAAAGTGGCCGGTGCACACCCCTAAATGTAATACAGTCTGGAATCAGACTCTTAGAGCAGGGGGTGGACCCTTAGGCAGTGGGTCCCACCGGGGATTTCTCCTGTACCCCTGTGTGCCAGTCAGACCGTGCAGATCACGGTCTCCCACAGGGTGACCAGACTCATTAACTGCTACTGTGAACCTTCTGATAATCTCAGTGACTATGCAGTAAACATGCAGACATTGAAGCACACGTCATCCATCACTGCTGCAGCACTATTTTGTGGCACCATCCGAGGGGCTGACCAAAATAACAGAGCAGCTCTGCTATTTTGGTGTCACACCCTTGGATGATGTCACCTGGTGCAGTTCGCACCCCTGTTGTGACGCCACTGATGCATACACATGGATAGTGGCAGCACAAATAATGGAGGTGCTCAGATACCCACAGCACAAGCAGAGCTGGCTCCCATTGATCCTGATTATACAAATATGATACATTAATGAGTTAGAAATTGATACTGAACAAAATAAGGTGTTCAGATCCTAGTGAAACAACTCACAAAAATGAATTAATCATATGCCATACACATCTATTATGTCTGCTTTGTGACTGTCTGCACTGCTAAGGGTCTATTTATTATAGGCAGAGAAGCCCCTTATTTAAGAAACCCCTCAGCTTTCCCGAGGCAAAGCATGTGACAGCCCATTTCACATATCCAATGCAGTCCCTAGAATCCGTCCAGATTGTTAATTTTATGTGCATGCACTGGTACCACCAAGTGTCATCCTATCGCTATCTCTAGATAGCAAGGACCGTACAGGAAAAAAATAAATCTTTATTATTAAAATATGTTTAGTCCTTTGCCAAATATATGAAACAAATATTTTACATTTTAATTTTTTTAACGAATGTGCTACTGAAATCCCAAGACCACCTTACTGATGCCAGCCAGTAATTCTAGCTTTTATTTCTGAATTGTAGCGATATAAATTGTTTACTATTGCCACATATTGATAAATAGACCCCTTAAGCTGGGTACACACTATACGATCTGTCGTACGATGTATCGTTCAGTCGTGGATCGTAACAATATATCATATGGATCGCGTTGTGTGTACGCACGATCGGTCGTTCATCGCTTTACCCCATATTCTGTTTTGCACAGCAGAAGGAATAATGCAATGAATGACCCCATGCTGCTACATGCAACGATATATTGTGCCATCATACACTTGATCGCGTAGTGTGTGCTGGATTGATGCGCTTGGTACATCCGGTTCGATAAACCTTACATTTCTTTTTCTGTGTGCAAATCGTGCACAGTACTTCCCATGCATTACAGAGTGCACTTATAAGGTAGATTATCAGACATTGGGCCTGATTCAGAGCCGGTCGCTATTTGCGGTCGTTCGTTCAAAAAAAAGGGGTGGCTATTCAAATGAACAGTTCGCTCTTTGCGGTCTGTTCACGCCTCTAGGTCTGAACGAGCGAACAAAACTTGCGGTCGTTTTTTGGGAAACTACGCCCCCTGGCCGCTCGCATCCTACGTCATGTCCGCTATTTATTAGATTAATCGAGTACATCGACCAGGGTATGAGCTGCTCGCTATTCTTGTGGTTGGTTTTTGCTACCACAATTTTGCGAGCAGTTCTGGCTATAAAATAACCCAGTGACGTGGTCAATGACGCTGCAGTTTTAATTATGCACACCCATAAAACGCCCGTTTTGACCTTTAAGCACGCCTGCGATCGGATCTCCACTCCCCGTTTTCAAGCACCTTCCCCTGTTACCACCCACATACGCCTCTTTCTGTCACTCAAATTATCAGGCATTCGCTATTTTACGAGCACATGAATTTCGACCGCACTGATTGGTTCGCGCATGCGTATAACGATCCGTACGCATGCGCATTTGGGCAAACGTCGCTCGGAGCGAACGAGCGGCCGCTTACGAGCGGCTCTGAATCAGGCCCATTGTTCACATCTCCTTCCTGACTAAGGACCTGATTCAGGAGTGTACACAATTGCAATTACGTATGCACATCGGTTGATCACTACTGCTCATGCGTATAAGCCGTACTGTTCGTGCGATGCGATCACTCTGCGATTTCGCCCACACAGAGGAATCCCTCGCAGAGTGACTGACTGGCTATGCTTGTTTGGGGGTGGTGACGGGGTGGCTGAAAAAATGCAGGAGTGTCTATCCGTTGACTGGGTGTGCATAAATTAGCCACTGCGATTGCGTACACAGCTTCAGTACTCACTGCGTGCGACAAGACTTGCAGTTTCTGCGGCTGGTCAGAACTGGTGTAAATGTTGCGTGATGGGCTGATGTGCGTCGATGGTACCGATGTATACGCAGAAGTGCAAGGTAGTACGGATGTGAGAAAGCAGCAGTGGGCGTCTCTATGCCGGATGAGCTATGGCAGGCATTAGCATACTTTTGCAGCTGCGTTCTGTATGAATTTGCATCTGCGTACGTAATAGCGTTCCTTACTGAATCAGGTCCTTAGACAACTATTGTGAAAACTGTCACTTATCATACTGAGTTTGATAATGTAGTGTTTGTTTTTAACTGATTGGCTGGTTGGAACAAAAGATTGGTAATGTATGGGAGCAAATGACAATCAGGATATTACTCAATGTGGCCATTGACCCTGTAGCTCTTCCTTTCTAATATCCATGTTATACAGTATAGTAAAGTATTCTTTTATTACAAAATAAAAAAATAGTCCCGTGATACATTGCAATGGTAGTTGCCAATGAGGACAACAGTTGTCCAAGATACACAGCTGCTCCCCCAGAAGGAAGTAATCAAATCCCTGTTCCCCTCCAGTTACATCACCACACAGGTGAAAGATGTACATTTAATAGCGATCTGGAAGCTGCTGTAAATGAAGAGGAAACCGTTTTGCTTGTTACTAGCATTAGAAAGCTTCCTGACCTTTTGAAACCGCTAGCTCTGACACAAGCTTATACAGGTTGCCTGGAACCTGTAAATGTTCCACTGTTCTTCGGTCGCCATCTATATGTAATGGTGCATACACATGGGACGATCGTCAGCAATAAAGATATCGCTGAAGATCTCCCTGCACCTTCCCGGGTGTGCTGGATGATCAATATCCATCATCCAGCACACCACCAACGACAGTCAGTGACCCGCGCTCAACAATCGCGGGTCCCTGTAGTAACCTGGTCGATATTGACCAGGTTGGCCTGCATGCACAGTCTATGGATGATATCTTTATCGTCCATATGTGTCCGTGCATCGCAGGTCATTGGTGGGTTGGAGGCACCGAAAAATGCACGATATGAACATTAACTATGATCGATATCGTTCATATCTTACATTTTTATCGTACCACGTGTACGCACCGTTAGTGCAGTTTTAATTGTTACTACTTTATCTAATTAATCACTCACAGCCTTCCAGATCTATATTATACAATACAGTGACTGAGGGAGCAAAATTATTTTGGCTTTTTATAGTAATATTAATTAATACAACATATTTATACAAATCAATTGTCCAAATCAATGACAATCAGCAGTTTAAATGTATTAATTTTACTATTAATGCTGGCAGTGCTTGAAGTGGGGGGTATGGAAATTTTAATCGAACCGCCATGGGTCACCACATGCCTAATGCCCAGAGCAACTTCACCAGGGGATTTTAAAATCTAACTAAGGCTTACTGCCCCTTTCTCCTTGGGCCTAATGTCCACCCAACCAGTAGGGACAAATACAAAAAGCTATAGGGCCTAGTGCCCTCTTATGCGTCCGGGCCTAAGGCTGCCTACTGTGCCACAAGCCTAAGGCCTGACTGTACCCATGGGCCTAGTGCACGACAACCTGGTGTCTAGGGTGGGTTAATAAATACCAGTGTCCCAAGGCCACCTACCGGTATGCTTTGAGAGGCTACTGTGGGGAGCTTCGTTTAGGTCTTTGCTTGCCACCACAAGCAGCACTTTCCGGTCCTCTGCTTCTTTCTTCTGCCGCTGATTCGTCCTGTCCAGCAGCGCCTTCTCAGCCAACGCCACTCTTATTTCTTTCGCCGGGACTTCTTCCTGGACCTAATCTTTTTTTCTACTCTTCGGGGAAGGGGGGACTCTCTCCTCCCTTGTTGACGCCGGACTCTTCCTTAGCAGCTCAGTGGCTTCTGGCATCAGGAGCCGCTCCATGCGATTGGCTTGCTGGGTGACCACTTCTGATTGGCTGTCGGTCTGCAAGCTGTGAATGGCCACTGCTTCTTGACGAACACTGGAATCGGACACCCTGTCCTAGCATCTCCACAGCTTATCACTGCAGCTGGATTGAAAAATATATTGAAATCAGAAATGAAACTGGGAGAAAAAGTGGTGGTATGTATACCCCCACACTTCCAGCACTGGATGCAGGCATAAAATATGATTGTGCACAAATTTCTGGTCCCAGCAATCATCCTAGCACACTTGCCTATGATCACATGTATTTTTGGCATTAATGATGCCATAAGTGTTTTTAATATTCTTGGTGGCTGGAGCCTCATAAAACTCTGGAAATGCTAGCTCAGCACAGGAAAGAAATGTGTTCCTGCCCAAGTCATTTCCAGTTTCATCAGGTGCTTCTGTATTGCATCATTCTTCTGGGTTCATAAATCATCTGATGCTTTTCCTTTACAGATAAATGCTTATGGATATTAAATGTACAGCTGTAAACGTAAATTCATTGCTTTTAAACCCCAAAAATGATGCGGCACCTTCAAGTGTGATTGAGGTAACACCCAAAGATGAGTTTATACTGTAAAAAAAAATAAACAAACCGCCCCTATCTGCATTTTAGTAAGAGAAAAGGAAGCAATGGCAATTGTCTATATAAATTCAAAGAAAAATCCTGACTATTCAAAAATCAAAAGAACTATTTAAACATCAGAGGTTATGTTCAGTTAAGTACAAGGACACATGATTTGCTCCTGAGCACTTTTCCAAATATTAAAGTACGCAAACTGATTATTTTTAGAAAAAAAAACATAACAACCGTTGAGTCTCCTACATGACCTTGTTTAATTAAATCTCCCAAAGAATGTTTATTACAAAAACAATAATCTTATGGTAATGAAAAGAGAGGATGAGAGGTTGGTCTCTTGGTTTTAAAATGAATAGCCACCTTTTATATTGTGTACATATGACTGAAATTAAAGAGATAATTGATAAATAGCACTGTGCTAAATGCAGAGGCTGCAAATATAATAATAATTGTGGTAACTACAGCTAAAAAATATATAATTTTGGGGCCTATGAATTAATCACAGTAGTGCTTCAATTAATAGCCTGGTTTTATCTGACAGTATTTTACTAAAAACCATAATTTAATTCTGTTTAATAACTTGTATTAAACTTTGCGAATAACAATCGGCTAAAAAGGAATTTATTTATCAAACTATTTTTTTTATTTTTAATAAAATTATGCAGAAAACTACAGTTATTGCATAAGTTTATATATTACCGCTATATACTAATAACGGGGATGTCACAGAAATCTACTGCAAAATGTTAATTAGTGAAAGATATACCTAACAACAAGTAGGAAAATGGTGGGCACTGTGATGGTATGCTGTATATAGCAGCTACCACATAAGGGATAGTTAGTCCCACATGGTGTACACAAATAAGAGAAAAAGATAGCACTCATGTGAAATTATAACAGCAATTCAACAATGTAAAGTCGCTAATGGCTATTATTTAATGCACATAGAAAACAAGCAATACAGTATTAGATAGCATAGATAAAATGTAACAGAATAAAAATGATCTTTTGAGAGCAGTAAACAACAATGTTACAAGAATATATCAAAGATAGTGTCTATATAAAGATATAATATTTAAAGTATTTATGAAAATATTCACGCAATCAACTGAACATTTTTACATCAATCAGCATATGTATAATAACATAATATCATAAGCATGAATACTTAGTCTGCAAAAAAAAAAAAAATAATGATTAAAAGTCACTTAATATTGAGCATCTGGGATATTCAAAATATAGTGCAAAGGACACCTGTTCCTATTATAGTCTCATTAAAGGAATCAGTTGACTGATGTCACATGAATATTATCAAACCGTTTCATATACTTACCACTTTGGTCCAATAATGTCGGGTCCTTTAGCAGATAATGTCCTGCAGGTTGGTAGTCCCTTGATTAAGATGAACCTATGTGGTTAGAGTGGCTGTAAAGATGGAAGGTCACGATGAGTCCAGATATTAGAAATGGATTCGGGGCTTGGTCCAGGTGTTCAAAGATGGTAGTAAAGGTCCCAGTCAGTGGCATATCTATAATGGATGCAGTGTGTGTGGGGCACACCCTGCACCTATACCTGTCCGCGGTTCCGCGACGGGTGTCAGCGCTGCTCAGAACATCAGGAAATGGCCGCCATGGCCATTTTTCCGGTGTTCTATGCATGCGCAGTAGACTCAAGGCACACTCTAGTGCCCAGAGTCAACTGAAGATGCACAGAACGCCGGAAAATGCCCGCCGTGGCCATGTTTCTGGCGTTCTGCGCATGCGCTGTAGACTCCATGCACAATCTAGTACCCGGAGTCTACTAATGCTCCTGTGGCTGGCGAACCGCGTCAGCGGCTGCCGGCCTCCCGGGAGAGAGGAGGGGGCCCTGCACAGGGAGTGCACATGGGCCCCCTCTTCTCTTAAGACGCCCCTTGTCCCAGTGCAATAAAAAGTCCAGTACAGAATCTTCGACGCATTTCCCTGTGTGTCCCACAGCTTTTCATATTTTATATCAATATCTTCCCCCGGAACAGGCTTTTATTTTTCGCCAAAACAAATCCCTAGCACCTAGCTTTCTTGCATTCTTAAGTACAGTACACCAATAAGTCAAGATTTAAGACTGTCATGGCTACCACCAAAACCCAAAAGTTTTTTCAAATGTGGTAACCAGAGATGTCTGACATGTAGCTATATAAAAGACAAGACCACCTTGATGCAAATAGAGGGAGAAGAAAAACCCTATGAAATCAGAAGCTTTATTAATTGCAATACCCCGTTAGTGATGTACATTCTGACATACGAGTGTAACCTTAAATATGTAGGCAGATCTCTAGATTTCTGGAGCATCAAAGAAATATCTTAAAGAGACTTCTATCCCACAGCGTATCCAAACACGTTTATGATTATCACAATAGTGATCCTAAGGGTTTAAAATTGATAGACGTTGAACATATCCCTAAAACGAACAGAGGGGAGGATCGATTCAAAACCCTCTGTACACAAGAAGTATTTTGGATGTTTAAAATTAATTCAATCTTCCCAGAAGGGCTTAATGAAGCGATAGAACTAAATATGGTTATCTGAAGTCCAGAACACATATTGCTCCCCTTCCACTTCCCCTCTTTACTTCTGGCCTGTGTCTTATATAATTGAGCATTTTCATCTGATTCATATGTTGTTTTAACTCACGCCCTTTATCTGCCATCAGCTTCGAATGGCTGTACATTAAAGGTTTAGTATTATTTATAGCTTCAGTTTTAAGTTATATTTTGGCTATAATTATTTAAGAATGAAATATATTTACCATCTATATCTCTCTTAAGAATAGACACAAACCATATAAATAACATTCCTTAAGGTTGTGTTCCCTAATGAATTACTTAAGGTATGGAATACTAGACTTTTACTATACATGCTTTTAGAGTCATCCCTACAATTGTTAGTGAATATGTATCCTTGTGTAGGAAGAATGTTATCCTTCATTATTGTGATGATTACTTGATAATATGAGGTATTATTTGTTATATATATATATATATGTTATGTTGACCAAGCATCCATATACTCCGTTATAGGATGTATACGGTAGCTGACCACCACTAATGTCTTATATCATATTATGTGATTGTTACTTATATTCAATACAGATATTACACTTTATCTGTACTTACAACAAGACATATAGTCCGATTGATGACTCGGTCCCTTTTTTCAATATATCACGTGATCGGGACTATGGGCTTCTCTGTCTGTTTCCTTTATTATTATTATCTGTAAGCCCTCTGAAGATTGACAATGCACACAGCTACGTGATTAAATGGATAATTCATCTGCAGTTCCTTATCTTTACAACACATTACCGTTGGTTAGTGGTCACGTGATATTTGGGACCTAGCATAGCTCAAGTAGGACAATCCTCTTAACTACGGGTATAAACAGAACACTAGAAAGGTGAAACCCCTTATTATTTTTTATGTATACTGGTTAGCGGTCATGGGATATTCAAGATATTCATGGGATAGCTTAAGAAGGAAGATCCCCACAACTACGAGTATAAACGGAACATCAAAAAGGTGAATCCCATCATTATTTTGTATGTATTTTTATGAATTTTCATTAAATGTATTACTTCTACTATTGTTTGATCAATGAGTCTGCCTCCATGTATTTCTTATTCTGATCTGACATTTTTTTTATACAATTCTACAAATCTGCTTAGCAGACAAATAGTTTAGCATAGATGTTAACGATTTGCAATTAGAGCAAGGTGTATATAAGTTGGATTTAACCACTCCACATTTACCTTTGAAAAAGCTTCCCTATGGTGCAGTGAAACGCGTTAGTAAT
This sequence comes from Taudactylus pleione, assembly GCA_031769625.1. NCBI lineage: Eukaryota > Metazoa > Chordata > Amphibia > Anura > Myobatrachidae > Taudactylus > Taudactylus pleione. The sequence goes on along the minus strand of JAUIMM010001030.1, from coordinate 8,868,146 downwards.
ACTTGCTTTAAAACCATTCACGGACTATATTTTGGACTCAACGCGGATAATCAGGTCCAACCTCCGTGTTACCATCGTATTGTGCAGTTCCTCCACATCCTGGGCTACCGGCATTCCAACTATACTAATCACCATACCATCTGAGGACGACATGCTGGATTATTATCTTTCCAGGAGGATCTTCCTCTATCGGTGCACTGGTAATTATATACCTACCGGACCTGCCCTGTATATAAGGAACTTTGACATCTCTAAAGTTGAACTCACACTAGTGGGGGTTTACATAGGATCGGGAGTGATGTGACTCTTATTGCAGTTAGCAGATTACTTTTTTTATCCAGTGGCATCACTATCTTTGATATATTCTTGCAACAATGTTGTTTACTTCACTCAAGATTTTTATTTTGTTACATTTTATCTATGCTACATAATACTGTATTGCTTGTTTTCTATGTAAATTAAATAATAGCTATTAGTGACTTTACATTGTTGAATTATTGCTATAATTTCACATCAGCGCTACCTTTTTTCTCTTGAAAATGCTAATTAGCTCTGCAGACTGTAGTACCCACTATTCTCAGCTGCTGTTGAACTACACATCGCAGCATGCCCTGATAGCAAAACTGTGTTGTCCCACAGCAGCTTGAGAGCTGCTTATTGCCCTCTGACCCCTATGCCCGCTTATTGCCCTCTGACCCCTATGCCCGCTTATTGCCCTCTGATCCCTTTGTACAAAGCTCCAAAAAGTGTTGCTTTTTTGTAGTTTTGACTCATTGGTTAATGTCATGCTCAGATGATGTAAACCAATTTATGCCAATGGAGGCACTCTTGCAGGAGAGGGATCTTACATTCCCTCTCACGCAGCCTATGACCGGCTCCAGGAACAGACACTTTGCGCATGCGCAGTGTCAGAAACATAGGAGGAGTCTTTTAAAAATGTGAAAAAGACACTTTAGATATGTCCAGGATGTAAATCCCAGAGAAACAGCAATTCCTGCAAATGCTGTCCCTGTGAGTTAATACATAGCCAGAGTTTAGTTTACATTTTTTTTAAATCATGATACAGAGTGATAATTATACAAGCAGTATTTATCTGACTTTAAAGTTCTGTATTCAACCATGAAGGCTTAACTATTTTTTGTTATTATTATTACAGTTGAGCTGTATTTTGTACCACTTGTAAGTGAGCTGAATATTATGCCATGTTACTTTTGTGGGATGGCCATGCCCCTCAAATGAATAGCCACACCCACCCAGTGGCTAGTCACTCCACTTTAGCAGGCCCCTGCCCTGGCATTCCCCTGGTGGGCCTTTCATGCCCAAATCTGACACTGTGAGACCTTCAGCAGAGCCTAATCTACTACCTAATCTGCGCAAACCCTTTGAACACAGTGGAGTTTACTGCCAAGTTTAATTAGCTCCATTGGGTCTTGTGATAAATCTTTCTAGACTGTATATCCCGCTGATTCTTTTTCTAATATCCATTCAAAGTGCTCTGAGCATGAGCCAACATATTTCAAATGTGATTCACATGCCCAGATAAACATACAGACCTTTATACTGTTTGAGCAAGGTAACGCATGTGTTTGCATATTGATATACATGGTCTGGATTATTTTACGCGTTTGTACAGATATTCAACACCAGCACAAATATGTCTGTGATGACCTTTTCATAAAAGGATTTTTCCTTTCTAAATTGCCAGAACTTGAATTCTTCATAATAGCAACCATACCATTTAAATGCTTATTGCTTAGGTGCGGTCTGCTGCTGGGTCTGCTTTACGTTCCTTTAAAGAACATCAAACTTGTGAAGTATTAAACAAATACTAGAAAGAAAATTTCTGTACAATGGTTATAATAGCATAACATGTTTTCATATATGCTGTCATGATCATTGAGTCATATTTTACCTACTGCAAATGCAACGTTTAATAATGTAGTAAAGCTACACTTTGAATTACTAACACTTTAGGCCAGAAGTTCCCAAACTTCGCCATTACAGTCCACTTTTTAAGGATATCCATGCTTGAGCACATGTGACTTAATTATAACCATCTGGACTCAAACATGGATATCCTTAAAACCTGGACTGTAATGGTGGAGTTTGGGAACCTCTACTGTAGGCAATTACATTATCTTGTGTAGATCTAGAAAGTAAAAATAACTAGATTTAGTTCACCGTACATATTGTTCTTCTATGTTTAGTTGAATGTTTATTTCTTAATGTGACTTTCTCACTCTCCCACGCTCCTCTTGTTTTTGACAGTTATCTGATAGCAACAAGATACTTAAGGGGAAATAGTCGACTGAAAAATACTTCCCCATTTAGATACTTTAATGTATTTGGGCTTTATTTTAGATGAGCTTATGCATTTTGTAGAATACAATGAAGAGACAATTAGGTGCTTGGAAAGATATAACAAATTATTTAACATTTATTACATAAAGGCTGCTTACCACTACCATGAAACTGCGTGTGAAAGCCAAAAGTAGGAAAATAACAACCTTCCAGTCAGTAGAGGAAAGTAGCAGGAAAGTGAAAATCTGTTGTTTCAATTATGTAGTTAATTAGGGTAAAGGTTGCTGATGCTTTTTTTTTTTCAATGAAAATGTCGGTATTCCAGTTTTAAGTTGATATAAGATTCATAGTAGCTGCCATACTCTAACCAGGCTTTCCTATTTCCAGTTCTAATAAATAAAAGTGATACAAAAGAAGGTGTCTGTTCTCTGTACCATGGAGTAACATGAGAAAATGAGCAGTTACACCTCTATATTGATGTTGTTCCTCTATGAACAGGCATTTATCTACTGTAGAGGATAATAAGCTGGTCTCTAGAAACTGATTCAGAGATGGTCAGTGCTGTGTCTTCTTACGCAGCGTATCTGAGAAGTTATGCAAATGTCGTAGCCAATGTTTTTTCTAAAAGCTGTTCACCTCTGGCTCCTTAGAACTCTGCTTGCATCTTAACATGCAGCATGGGAAACATCGGTCGCACAATCGGACCTGCTCAGATGCCCTGGGTATGACATGCTATTAATATGGTGAAACAGAATTGGAAGTGATGTAAAGATTTCCCAATAAAAAATTTGGACCGATTTATCAGGGAAAATAATACGATTTTTAGGGCTCTGAGTTTATGTTCAGATTTTAATTATTATTATTATCCGTGTCAGATTTTACCCTAGTAGGGGTAAAGTAGGGGCTACAGCCCCAGTGGTGGCTATAGCCAATGCAGTCCCTAGAAGCCTGTGTTTTGCGCATGTGGGTGTCAACTGCCAGATCCATTGCACAGGTGCCGCGACTGTCTCCTCCTCTCCTCGAGCAGCAGCAGCCCCCCACAACCACAAGCGTAGGAGCCGCTACTGATTATTAATATTATTAATATTTGTTATCTGGGCAAACACAAGATTTTCACAGGTCGCATTTCAGGCAATTTTTTTACAATGACCATAGACCCTTCTACATATGTGCATAGTAGAGGCAATTCTAGAGACACCAGCGCCTACGTGGGACTCTGGAGAGGTAAGTATAATATGGTTACAAGGTGTGCACCCATTATAAAATACGCCCCTGGTGCATAGCGTACATGGGATTCTCTATAAAGGGTGCGCACACCCTACAACCAGTCCGTTGGCACCACAGAATATACTACTCTAATGCACATGTGCAGCAGATCTCCAGGAAAATCGCACCGGCAAAAGAGGAGGCTCTCTATGGTGGCTGCAAATACTGGCCCCCTCCTCATTTATTCCCAGGCGTCGGAATCCTGAGAACAATCTGAATCCTGGTGTCGGCATCCCGACAGTAAGTAGTGGGGTTAGGGAAGGATAAAGCCGCATTTCCACTACATGATAAATTGGACGATTTGAACAATAATGATATTATCATTCATCGCCCGCAATACCGTACAGTGGATATGCCATCAACGACCAGTGATGCGCGCTCTAGCTGATCGTTGACGCCGTCGCTCATCGCCCGAACCTGCTGTCCAACCTGACGATATCGTCAGGTTGGGCAGGTTCATGGATGAGGGAGGGGGCCAGCACTTAATAATATATTATTCAGTGTGGGCTCAATGTCCACTGCACAATATAATGAACGATAAAAATGTCATTATCGTTCAATTGTTCATTAATTGTGTAGTGAATATGCAGCTGGAGGGATGCTGGCATCGGGATTTCGACTGCCGGGATCCCATACCCAACCCTATGTAGAATATACAGTACATGCATTATAGTAGTTACAGTTGGTATATAGTAATTTATAACCCTCTCACAGTACAGTCCACAAACAACATTGCACAGCAAATATACATTTTAAAATTAAATCTTATATCTCTTGTTGCTCCCAAACACCCCAGTACTAATATAGGTCAACATTTTTAAATTATTACAGTGCGTCTACTTCTTATTACAGTGCGTGTACTTCTGCGCAGCGCTTACTTCCTTTGTTGTCTGCTTTTTATATATAATAGTATTGCTGTGTTTATACCCAACTCCAACTGTAAAACTATGTAAATCTCGAATTCACTGGATTACAACTAATGTTCGTACATGATTGTTGTTCTGTCTGAAGAAAAGTTTTATTTATTTAGTGTATGTGTTTATATTTATTACTAGCACTAATGTATCTGTAGACTATTTGTATTTTTACTAATTATATTTACATTTTAAATGCAATTTTCTTGTTTTTTTCCATTGCAGGAGCATTCATTGTTTGCTGGACCCCCGGCCTGGTTCTGTTATTACTTGACGTGTGTTGTACAAATTGCAACATTCTGGACTATGAAAAGTTTTTCTTGCTACTGGCTGAATTTAACTCTGCCATGAATCCCATTATTTACTCCTACCGAGACAAAGAAATGAGCGCCACATTCAAACAAATTCTGTGCTGCCAGCGAACGGAAAATGCAAATGGTCCTCAAGAGGGATCAGACCGCTCTGCCTCTTCACTCAATCACACCATATTGGCTGGTGTCCACAGCAATGATCATTCTGTTGTTTAAACTAGGACAAGACAGGTCAGAAGCCAGAACTGTGGAGGCCAATTAGGAGTGTCTGCCCCACTGTTGCAGAACCAGCATCAGGACATGAATTGTGCTACAGTAACTGTTCCTAAACACTAACGGGCTACTCCAAAGTTACTGACATCAGATGAACATTAACAAATGAATGTCTAATGTTAGAAAACAGTAGATAACCGACATTGAACATCTTTATGAACTTGCCACATTAACTGCCATTTCATGTAGAAACACAGATCTCTTTTAAACAGGTATATTCCATTAAATAAAACATACATTTCCTTTTTTTAGACCCATCAGCATGCCTGTGATGGAAACTGTTTTGGAGTGGTTTGGTAACATTGTATAGCTGCACTGCCTTACAGGAAAAAAAAATATTTTTCTAATATAAAAAGGAGCATTGTGCTAGTTTTGTGTGTAGTCATTCTCCGTTATATGAAGTTTTATTTTATAAATATACAATTGTTATTTTATTTTTTACATTTTATTTTTTAGATGAGGCATTTGTACGATTTCAAAGAAACGCACAAAGCCAGTCATAACTTCTAGACAAATAAAGAAGATAACTAGTAGCGAAGGTTATCTTTGTAATATGTACCAATATCAGTATTTGGGCCAAGGTTAATTAAACTCAATAGATAGTAGATTGCCAGGAGGTAAAGTGGATAAAGAATCCTGGAGGACCATCTTTCTGTCATGCTGTCCAATGGGCCAGTATTGCCACATACCTGGGATTGTTGGATGGAAAGTCTTTCACCTGAACAATTATGATGGTCTCATTTTCCAAGCAACAGGTTCTGATAGCTTCCCTCAATAACAGAATGCAGTGTCCTATTGGGTGAACCTGTCAAGCTTTAGTTATTCCACTCATTTTAGAATTCTCCAAACAAAGAATAATATCAAACTCTGTACCACTAACCACTGTACTATTTATAGAATAAATAGAAATATTGATCATTTCAAATTGGTGTATGAAAACTAATTTACTAATTGTTCCCCAGATGTGGAAAAGAACAGCTTTATAAAGTAACCTTCACGGGATAAATACTTACACAGCCATCTTCTCTTCACCTAACTGCCATAGTAAATGCATTCTGCACCCTAAACCTGGAAAAGCATTCAACCTGGGATATAAGCTTCATTTGGGTGTTTTTATTTATAACCACTTTGTCAGTTGAGATCTATAGAGGCTTAGCATTTCATATACTAGAGCAAAACGGCCAGTAATATGTATCAACAGGAAAATGTATAGCTAGAAAACAAAAGGTAGATGAACGTCTACTGTAGCCTACTATTTATAGAATACTATTTTGTACCTTTGGAAGTACTTAATTGAAAAAAGTTATTTTAGCCTTGTAAAATGGACTTCCTGTAAGTCCTCTGAGTTAACACCTGAAATAATCATAGTATCGCAGATAGTGTCACTATAAGGAAACATTTTGTGAAGGTTACATAAATATGTATACAACCTGTATTTTGAGACATTGAGTCAAAAGGGAAGTAAGTGATTAATGATGATGCTAATTGAATGCACTAGCAATGTTGATGATTAAAGGTATTGAAGAAAATGGCACCTTGTTGGCTATTGTATATATCTAGTAATAGGATAGAAAAAGCAGACTGTAAGCCTATGTAGTGGTTAGTAGCAGCTGGGGGGGTATTTACTAATTCTTCTTTAAGAAGTAAAATGCATTAAGGCTTATTTAATAACATGGTTCGATAGCACAACCAATCTAAATTTTGCTTTGATTTGTCTAACTTGCACTAGACTGATCAGGTTTATGTTCTAATTTGTTGCTAGAGGTTACAATACTCTGATGTTATTTGTGATGTAAAGCACAAAGGAAGCAAAACCTCATTATTTTAGGAGAGAAGCTTCTCTGCTCCCCTACATGTGTTTTGCAATGTGTCTTAATATTTATTTTCTAAACTTTTATTCTTTTTTCTACTCTTGAAAATAAAATAAGAATTGGAGATACTGTCATTAAAATCACACAAATAAACTGAAAACATGGACAAATAAGATCTGTGTGATAGAAGAACAAAACACTTTAAAAAGCCAAGCAGTATGTATTTTGCAATTTTCCAAATTAATGCATTTCATTTCTATATAAATTTCTGGTTTTCAGCTTATATCAAGGATATCTTTTTTTCATATGTCCTCAATTGCCCCCCGATATGTACCTATTACATGCGCTAGGAACAGTAAAACATGTATGTGTTTTGTACATGAATTAATGAACAAAACAGAACAGTCACCAGGATAACGTATTTTGCTGCAGCAGCTGTAGATTGTATGATGTAGAGTAGGAGTCGTATTGTTACAGTAGGTATTTTAGCACTCCTCCCTCCCCCATGTATCTGTCATACTGCTTCATAGTAGCCAGACACAGAAATTACATTCGTCCAATTCTGTTAATTCTCATGAATTTATGAGATTTTTAAATAGACATTTATTGATTGTAGTTCTGTTGCCTATATATTAGGCTGTAACTTGAACATCTTAAGCTGGGTAGTTGCAGGTATGTCTTGGCTGCCTCCTATATAGTGGTTTGTTTCTTATCCTGCACTTTTTCTCCTGCATATACTGGAATTTATATTTTTAGTGGTTTCCCTTTTTATTACTGGAACTAAGTGGTTCAGAGTCCGCCTAATATGATTTAAACAGTCTGTAAAATCAATATCGTCACAGACACCTTTTAGTACTACTAGGCTGCAAGGTGAAACTCACCACAATAAAAACCTATGTGGCATACTCTATGTACTGTATGTACAATTTGTTGCTAAAAATAGTTATATATTAACATTTGTCCAAACAAATGGTTACAAGCATATGTATTCCACTGATCTTTTAATACAATTGTTCCAAATTGGAAAGCGTAATGGAATATGTTGGACAAATATAAATGTTAATAAATAAATAAAATTGGGGGACATATGCTAACTTATACTGGTAACTGCATATATGGTGGTCTAACTTATAACAACCAATCGATTTGCTGACACAGATTTGGAAATGATTGCAAACATGATTGCTATCAGCAGCACCATATTTTCTTCAGTTAAATGTATAAACTTTTCAGAACAATTCCTCATTATATTCAGTCTGCTATTGTCTAGCTTAATATATGTCACTATGGAAATGGAAATTAGAGGGTTTGATGGTTCACCTAATCCATGCAGAATATTAACTTGCTGTCCCTGTATTTGGTCATCTTTTCAGCCCTTGTGTCATAACAGTAAAAAAAAACTCCAGGTATTTGTTCATGAAACAAATGGATTTTTGTGATGTCAATTATATAAATTGTTCCAGTTGTAAATTTTGTAGAAAACAAATACCACTTTTGTTGGCATATTCACATTATTAGCTAAACTTTAGACTTGTACCAGTCTGTTTAATGAACACTATGAAAATCTTGACCTTCCTAAGCCAACTGGTCGCTTAACATTGAATAAAGTGAACCTCTTATCCCCACATTAAAACAGTAATATTTTTAAATAAATATTTGTAAATTAAAAACACATTCATTGTTGTCACTTTTGAGCTACAGTACAATGGCGTCTCGTGCCAGTGTCATTGGGAAAATGTCAGCGAATTATTGCAGATTTATGATTAACAATAAGCTTTTCCACATATTAGTAAGGGATAATTCCTCACAAACTATAAACCATTACTGCTAATCAATGCTGTTTGATTTTACAATATATTCACTGGTGGATTATAATTCTTTAAATAATACAATTTACAAATGACTGAACAGAAAATGAATGATCATTTTTTGCAATAGAACATTTGCTAAGAGTTTGGAATAACAGTTTGGATGGTCAAAGAATGTTGCTAGTGGATACAGTGGAGTATGAGATGGAACAGGTGGTTGCGTGCCTAATCTATCGGGAGGTGAAAGTGACCTATGGACATTGACAGATCAAATGTAGGTGAATGCACACACTCTTAGCAAAAGGACTTTATCATTATTGAATGCACATAATTTAGCAGCTCTTAGCTAACGTATATAATACAGAGGTAAATTGTGAAATGTGTTGTCCTGATTTCTTGTCAAAACATTTGCAGTTAATTCCGTACTAAATGTGGAATTTCAAATTTTGGTGGCCGGGTGCTGGTTCAGCCAGGTTGGGGTTTTTTTTGTTCGTTTTATTTTTTAATTTTTTTATTTTTTATGCTTTTACTTCCATTTGTGAGGTAATTAACAGTGCTCTTTATGGAACAAACACAGTTATTTACTAACATAGCCAAAGGTTAAACTGCACTAAAATCACAGCAACTAATCAGATATTAGCTTTCATCTGTGCAGTGCAAACGTGTGCATTGGAAGCAGATGTCTGCTTGCTGTGGTTTTTGTGGACATTTTATACCTTCTGAACAATGTTTATAATGAACTTTCAAAGTATATTCTGAACTGTGACTAATTAAGACGTGCAACTTTTATGGATATTTATTTTATTTTCCACATAGATAAATATAGAAGATAGATGAGGTGTTTTTCTTTCTAACTGAAACCATTGTCAAAAGGTAAAACTTAATGAATTGGATTTGTATACCACAATAGCTGTACATTACCAATCCTCATATGATGACAAGGCAGCGGGGATGATCTCCATATTCTTCATAGTGGACTTAATTATAATAAAATTCAACCCCATCAATGATCACAATGGTGAGCATATACTTTAAGCTGGGGATATACTGACAAATTCAGACCAGCAATTGAAAATACCAGGGGGGAGATGCACTAAGCCTTGGTGAGTGATGAAGTACCAACCAATCAGCTCCTAACTGTTGTCAACTGTCAGGAGCTGATTGGTTAGTACTTTACTACTCTCCACTTTATCACTCACTCCAAAGGCTTAGTGCATTTCCCCCCTGGAGCGCCAACTGTTTGGCTCTCTGTGAGGCTGTACCTAAGACATTGAATGCACAGTAATAGGATGTTCTTTTATAACAATAAAGCATAACAATCGAATATTCAGTCAGTAGACTCAAACCTGTAACAGGGCCCTGTGCCAACCTTGCCCCCTGAACATTTGATGTCATGCCATGCGTGGAGCCACCGGCACCAGGAACAGTAGCAGTGCCTGGAATGTCCTAAGGAGCTGCCAGGCAGGCTGCAGGGTGCGTGTCTGGAGCATCCATTGGATGCATCAGGCAGTTCTGCAGCAGCTCTCCTGGTTGCTGGGTGCCATTCCAGGTGCCCTGCAAGTCAAATGCAGGTGCTGTGGGGCACCTCTTGCACACCCTTAGTTACGCCCCTGAATTGACTTGATATTTATTGGACTTTCATAATCTTTTCTACAGCCATTGGGCCAATATATTCAGGTCTTTCAAAGCTTGGCGCTATATAAAGCTAGAATATGTAATCTTAGCAACAACTCAATATGCTGTGAAAACCACTGCCTGGAAGTGCATTGTGGGAGGTAGAGTTTACGAACAGTTGGATTTCTGATGCTTGTCCATCAAATGTGTCAATTCATTAGTATTCATTAGGAGAATGCAAATGACACACATTATTTAGCTGATTAGATACAGACAACATCCGATCTGCTACAGAAACTATCATTTACATCACAGTGAGATCTGAAGTATATGTAGGTTAAGATAATGTTGAAGTTTTTGCTTTCTTTAATACTATTAACCTTGTTAAAGTATTCAGTACAGCTCTATAGCTGGTGACCATGTCATACTGTAGCTCAGGTATATCATATGTGAATACTTAATATATGTTGGCTGACTTCTAACGTCTCACGCCTTTTCTATTAATAAAACTTAATTCTAGCTGATCTAATAAGAAAGGCAGATTAAATTTATTGGACAATGTGCTTGCTTTCTCTGCTAACTGAATTCCACTATTACAGATAAATCCTTTATTGTGTCATAAGGAGGATCTCTCAGTTCATTAGGTGAGATGCTGTTTGGTAATATCTACACTGGTGGCCAAAATTGTGTACACATTTTGAAATTTGAATGTTTATCAACTTCGAATGCTTATAAAAACTGTTTCACTTCACGCAGTGCAATGATTTATATATCAAATGAAAGGAAATTTAATGCTGAATTCAACACAAAAAATGGAGGTCAAATATTTGCATTACAAGGGAAGTTATGCCGTTAACAACACTTAGGGTGAAAATTCCTGTGTACTTATGATGATACTGTCCTATCAGTATTTCGTTGGGTATTCTTTATTTTTCAAGACCGCAGCACAGCAACGTGATCCAGGATTGTGGTGTTAAGTGAAAATGGTCTTTCGTATGCAGCAATTGCGAGAGAAATTGGTGGGAATGTGACAACATCAGGAGTACGAAAGTTTTGTTTACGCTATCAGGAAACACAATCTATACAAAACAAAGAAGTAAAAGGCCGGAAAAAGTGCACAACAGCTGTTGATGATAGGAGAATAAAATGAATTTGCGTCAGGGACAGACTGATGTCATCTGCGACCATTAGCAGTAAACTGAGTGCAAATGGTGTTTTTGTCAGTGCAAGAACGGAACGGAGAAGACTAACGGAGGTTGGCCTAAAAGGTAGGATTCCCCGAAAAAAGCCATTGCTGAATAAAAAGCAGCAGCAGAAACGAATACAGTGGGCAAAAGGACACATTGCATGTACAGAGGGTCAGTGGAAACAAGTGATATGGAGTGACGAAACTAAGATATCGATATTTGGTACTGATGGGAGAAAATGTGTGAGACGTCGCATCGGGGAAGAGATACATCCAGATTTTATTCAAGCAACAACAAAGAATCCTACAAGTGTTATGATCTGGGCATGTATGACAGCAGATGCTGTAGGCCGCCTTTATGTCATAGATGGCACACTGAACAGCAGAAAGTACATTGACACCATCCTACAACCAAAACTTCTACCTTCTATCAGGGATCTTTTCCCAGATAATGCCCCCTTTTTTTCCAGCACGATTCAGCTCCCTGCCACACTGCATGGATATGCAAAAAGGGGCTCACGGAGCATGACATACAGGTGCTGGGATGGCCAGGAAACAGCCCAGACCTGAACACCATAGAACATCTGTGGTTCTGTTTGAAAAAACTGGTACATCTGAGGCGTCCATCCAATAAAAGACAATTAATTGAGGCTATAATTGTCTCATGGCACCACATAAAAAAGAAGGAACAGCTCCAAACATTGGTTGGCTCAATGCCACGTTACTGTGCTGCTGTCTTGACAAATAAAGGATACCCAACATAATACTGATAGGACAGTAACATCATAAGTACCCTAAGTGTTGATTTCACTGCATAACTTCCCTTGTAATGCAAATATTTGACCTCTGTTTATTTTGTTGAATTCAGCATTAAATTTCCTTTCATTTGATATATGAATCATTGCACTGCGTGAAGTGTAACAGTTTTTATAAGCATTCGAAGTTGAAAAACAATTAAATTTCAAAAAGTGTCCGCAATTTTGGCCACCACTGTATGTTCTAGCTGGCCCCTTTAATATCTTTATTCATTTGCAATGTCGTACAACATGCTTCTTATAGATTAGACATATTTGGGGATTATGCAGAGTTTGGAGCAAATCAATAAAAGGAGAAAATTTGCACCTTGGTTAAACTTAAAGGGATATTTACTAAAGTGCGGGTTTTAAGAAGTGAATATATTGCCCACCATATAGAAGATAATAGCCAGAATCTGATTGGTTGCTATGGGCAACATCCCCACTTCTGAAAACGCGCACTTCAGTAAATATACCCCTTAGTTGGGAAGGGAGCACGTCATATCTTCATTCTAAATTTCAGTTAAAAAAAAACAAAGCTTTGCAGTATTTGTTTGTTACATGCAATTGGCCTGTTCTGTATGTTCCCTGAATGCAATAAAAATATAAATACATGTTTGCTCCCAATGCCAGTGGCATAGCCAAGGGGGGTGCAGGGAGAGCAGCCATTCCTGAGCTGCAGCCCCCCAGACTGAAAATGGTAGAAACCGCCACAGCGTACAACAGATTACAAGAATAGGTATCGGTGGTGGTATACAGTAGCTGTCACGTGGGAGAATTTATTTTTTGTGAGATTTCTATAATGTGGTTGCATTGCTGTAATGGTTAGGGTATTGCTGTAGTGCATGTGTGTAGGGGTATTTATGTAATGTTAGGGGTAATTATTAATATAATTTGTCTGCTTCTACCTGTAAATATTAGAATTTTTATACACCTGGGATGACTATATTTCGATCTTTGCTCCCCTCACGACAAAAATGTGTTCAGAATTTCCTCCTACTTTTTTATTTGTTCCTAGCTCTGCATAAGCTCCGTTTTATCTTCATATAGATTTATAGTTGTCCTGCAAAAAAAAAACAGAGGTTTCTGCCACAAAACAATTATTTGCGTTTCTCATTGAGGGGCAGATGTACTAAGCTCTGGAATGTGATATATTTGATAGTGATAAACTACCAGCCACTCAGCTCCTAACTGTCTTGTTACAGACTGTGGGTCTCATTTATCAACAAGTTTTATCGTTCACATGGAGTAATAAAACCCGTTGCATATGATAATGGTGCTCCAGCCAAATCGGCTCCCAACTGTTAGAAAAATGACAGTTGGGAGCTGATTGGCTGGAACACTATTTATCATACACAAGTTTTATTACTCATTGTGAATGATAAAACTCGTTGATAAAGGAGGCCCTGTTGTGTTTGAAAAATGACAGGAGCTGATTGGTTGGTACATTATCACTCTCTAATTTATCACTTTCCAGAGCTTAGTACATATGCCCCTGAGAATGAAAGGGAATTAGACAGTAGACTTTGACATTCATATTTCAATGAATAAAAACCATCAGGTTATCATGTATGTTGTCCATCTTATGAACACATGAATTTAAACCAATTTAGTATTATTTTTTTTGTTATAATCCAATATAAAAAGCACCTATATTGTAGTTTGCAAAAATGACTTTCAGGGTATAATTATTGCAAGAATTAATTGTTCAGTGTGACCTATTTTTAGTTTAAAAAACATACTTCATCTTATGTTCCCAAACCTTTCCCTCCATTTTGTTGTGTCTATTATGAGCTGCCTTGGGACATATAAACAAGAATAATGAGGTTGATTTGCGCCAAATTAAGTTTCAGCCAATTGTTAAATTTTTGTCAAGGAAGAAAGTGCCAGAGAGGTTGTCTACCTCTCTGGCACTTTCTTCCTTGACAAAAATGCAACAATTGGCTGAAACTTAATTTGGCTCAAAACATCCTTATTATCCTTGTTTATATGTCAGAAGCCGCTAAACTCTGCAGCATTGGACAAATAAATAATAAATAACACAAAAATAAATGATCTATAAAAACAAATGATACTTAAAAACAAAACAAGTAGATCCGAGATGATATGCAGACAAAAAGGGTATAGGGGGAGTTGCTCTTAAGAGTTTTCAATCTAAACCATAAAAGAGAGATAAGGGAATAGCTATTGAGCATGTGGTATGTGTGTGCATAGTCGTCCTCCCAGCACACTAAAAGTGGGTACACACCTGACCAATATATCTGCAGACTGCCCTATTCATCATGACTGACGTCACAACTGGGCAGGCATTTACGTGCCCCGATCAGTTGAGCTGTCAATCACTGCCGGTCCGTGCAGCAAGTGTGCGGACGGACGGCTGACCGGCTGTACACACAGCACGATGCAGTAATATATCTGCAGATATGCTGGGCACAGGGACATGCAGTCAGGGTAGGCAGTGAGTACTATGAGATTTTATATAAATATGAGTAGAATAATACAAAGAAGATATTTATAACATAAACATCTTTGTTTATTGTAATCATTTTTATAGTTAACACTTTGTGGAGCTCCCTAGGACTGCAGGGAGATGAGATGAGAGGTGAGGCAGCAACAGCTCAGCCTCGCTTCTGTATAGTCAGACAATGCTTGTAGAGCGGGGGTGGGGCCACACCATGGGCAGTAAGCTGCACAGAAAGAGAGCTAATAGAGACATGCCTCTGAGTATGGGGGGCATGTCCTGAGTACTGATGGACATCTTGGATGTGTTATATGACCAGGAAGTGCACCGCAGTGTTTAGAGATCAGAGCTCAGTCAGCAGCAGCCAGAGAAGACACAGTGATGCAGGTAGGATAATCAATGGACACTAAAACAGTGTAGTGAGGACAGAGTTACAGTGAGTAGGGGGTGAGACAGGATCCCGGCACTCAGACCCATCTCCATGTGTGCCTCCCCAGCCATTGACCTCACCACACGTCACTGCTGGGCATGGGCCGTGCAGCACAGCTGACGTGACATGTCTGTGAAGGACGTTGTTCAGACATATCGCTGGTACACACTGGCTGACACACACTCAATATATTGATCATTCAAGTGAACAGCCGATATGTCGACCAGTGTGTACCCAGCATAACATGCCCTGTGTGTTTCAGGAGGGATCCAGCTGCTCAGCAAAAACACAGCATGGCTACATTGCATTGGTGATCATTTTAATATTTGCTTTGGCCTGGCTGCAGGCTTGGCCAGTTAACCCTATTAATTGCTTCAAGAGGACAGCACGTCAATAAATTAGCTATCTGATGGTGGATAACAGCTACTTATATTATTGGTTAAACTAGAATAAATGTGAAAATAATACTGACACCTGTTTAGTAGATTTGCAAAGAGGATCATGGGAACCTACACTAAGGGGTATATTTACTAAAGTGAGAGTTTTAGAAGTGAAGATGTTGCCCATAGCAACCAATCAGATTCCACTTAACATTTAACTAGCACCTTCTTGAAGATAATAGCTAGTATCTGGTTGCTTTGGGCAACTTCTCTACTTCTAAAAACTCTCACTTTAGTAAATTTACCCCTAAGTGGTTTAGAAGTCCACGGTGTGCATCCATACCGATAGGTTACAGAAGTGGTTCCCAAACTTTCTTGACTCATGGCACCCTAAAGTATAAATATTTTTTTCAAGTTACCCCTAAGCCAAAAGTTTGTTGTTGAGAAATTCAGAAAAAAATGATTAAGCAAATTGTGCTTTCCTGTCATCCTTTGGTTCAGTTATGTGGTGATGGACAGGGTTGCCCTTCTGTTTATCCACATATTTTATGATTGTGCCTCTTACATTGACCATAAATAGTTTGATTTGGTGCTGGACCACCAAACTGAGGCACCCCTGAGAGTGTCCAGAGGCACCCCAGGGTGCCACGGCACATAGTTTGGGAACCACTGGGTTACACAATTTTGGAATAGATGTCTTTATATCTATTTTGTCAAAGGAAAATCTTTCAACCTTAATTTGGATAATACAACTGATAAACAGTATCTCTATTTAAAACTTAGATGTAGAAGTCTTGTTTTAGTGCCATACAGTATTTAATAAAAGTCTGGGTCATAAAATAAAAGCATGTTCTCGATAGACTCAAGTAGAAACCTTCAAGGTCAAGTGTAAAAAATGTCTACCAGTTTTGTCACTATTTTATATTTGGCCCTTTGCCTTAAGAACAGTTTATATTTTAACTGTCATTTTGATTTGTAGCACTTGATTTTTTAGCAATTTTTGAAACCCAAATGTTTTAAGTTGTAAGCAAAAGATTAAAACAAATAAAAGTGTTATGTTTTTAAATGGGTCTTCCTGGATTTCTCCAAATGTGTTTTTTACGTTTGTTGGAAAGAGATGGGTGGTGTACACAACACTGCACTCCCCTAATTTTGCCATTTTCTACAGTTGGATCTTTAAACACGATGCCTGTGAGCTCATAATATTATGTACAAGGTTTATACTTTGCAAACAGGTTGACAGCTTCAATCTTCTATTATAGTTCTGATTTTCACAATCATCAATTCTATGATTTTGGCATTTGATCAAATAAAATCTATCTTAACAAACCCTGTTTGGAACATGTGCCATTACAGCCGAGTTCTAAGATTACTTTTATTGTTTAGAAAACATATTTACTTTTTTGTAACAATAGATTAGTAGTGTTTACTTAAAGACACACAATTGGGATTATAGCAATTATTGTATTATAAAGTTATTGATCTAGTTTATCTAAGTGATTTACCTCTGGCTGTAAATATGGATATTAGGGGACATATTTACTAAAGTGCAGGTTTATAGAAGTGGGGGTGTTGCTCATAGCAACCAATCAGATTCTATTTATGTATCTAAAGTAGCACTTTCTAGAAGATAATATCTAGAATATGATTGGTTGTTTGGTACTGATTATTTAAATAATTTAAAACAATACAAAACAATTTAATTTAACACACAGATCCACACTGACATATTTATATAGGCTCACAATGAGAGAGACAGAGGTGGAGATGTATCATGCCTTTGAGAGAGTTAAAGTGGACAAGTTACCCAAAGCAACCAATCAGCTTCGGTCATTTCAAAGACTGTGTTAGATAAATGACAGAAGCTGTTTGGTTGCTTTGGGCAACCTCTCCACTTTATCTCTCTCCAAGGCTTGATACATCTCCCCCTCAGTATCTCTCATTGTGAGAATGGTTGCTTTGGGCAAGTTCTCCACTGTACAGTACACAATCGGCTACTGTCATTTATCTAGTACAATCTGTGAAATGACAGTTAGAAGCTGATTGGTTGCTTTGGACAACTGCTCCACTTGATCTTTCTCCAAAGCTTGATGCATCTTCCCTTGAATCTGTCACTCATCTTAAATTGACACAGGCCAATAGGGCTGGTGACAGGCAGACACATTGTCAAGTTCTACTAAAGTAACAACCACTGTATATCCATAGCAAAAGTCCAGATGTACAGTACTGCATGGGACTTAGGTGCAGTGGTTCTGTCTGGTGAGCCACAACAGAAGATGTTTATCTCAGGACACTGTCATGTGCTTAAAGCATGTTCAGATCAACATACTGCCCACGTTATGCTGCTGTCATGGTTTAAAACTGATTTAGTACTCACCAATCTAGTTTTGCGCTCACAGTGGCAGAGATATGGGGGCATATATACTAAAGTGCAGGTGTTTAGAAGTGGAGATGTTGCCTATAGAAACCAATCAAATTCTACTTATCATTTATCTAGTAGATTCTAGGTTTTAATAGCTAGAATATGATTGGTTTCTATGGGCAACATCTCCACTTCTAAAAACCCGCCATTTAGTAAATCTATCCCATGGAGTCTAATAAGCCCATTTTTTTTTTTTAACCAGTGACCCTACTAGCACGGCAATGTGGGTTTTGATGCTGGAAGAGCTGCACGGCTGTTTTTATAGGCACCTTGATGACAACAACAGTCAAGTGGTCATCCCTTTAAATTGAAGGCAGAACGATGCGTCCTGCCAGCATGAGACAAACTTGTATCAGAAGCTGGAGAAGGAGCTTAGCAGAGGTGAATTCTGGACCCAGCAAGTGATCACTGAATGCTAGGTGTGCCACACCTAACGTCTCTGTAGCAAAGCTCCTGCATCCTGCAGGTTTATAAGTCTCGCAGTTCGCTGTGCACACAGCTAAATTATTTTAGTCTATACCTTGAAAGTGTTCTCTGATTTCTATTTACTTTATATGGCCTCCGCTATTCCTGACAATGCTCACTGCTCTCTGACTCTCGCTTTTATCACAAACTTCTTTAACGCTCTGACCCCAATGGTGATTTTTGGATCATTATGGCCATCAGAAATTGTGGCCCTGGGACTGACAGAATCGGCAGGGCCCCCCTTCTCCCACTTCCTGATTCCTACAAAAAAAATGTGGCCAAAAAATATGAAACCTGCCCTCTTATGTGCGTCCAGCCAGGCCCCCCTTTCTGTGAGTTCAGCCAGGCCCCTCTTATGTGCGTCCAGCCAGGCCCCCCTTTCTGTGAGTCCAGCCAGGCCCACCTTATCTGTGTTCAGCCAGGCCCCTCTTATGTGCGTCCAGCCAGGCCCCCCTTTCTGTGAGTCCAGCCAGGCCCACCTTATCTGTGTTCAGCCATGCCCCTCTTATGTGCGTCCAGCTAGGTCCCTCTTATGTACATACAGCCAGCCCTTCTGTGTGTCCAGCCAGCCCCCCTTCTCCCCCGCTTTCACAGGCACAGCACAGCACGTTTAAGCTTACCGTCTGTCCCCCGGGCATTGACGTGCCTGCACGTGTTGCTGGGCAGCCGGAGCCAGACCGAGACGGTTAGAGCCGTTCAAGTCCTAGTGCTAGCCAGCTCAACTTAATCTAATGCCAGAAACTACAGGGGGGAGTAGCGCCCCATTTATGCCAGTTGTCCGGGCCCGGGACTCCAGTCCCCCCCTGATGGCGGCCCTGTAGCTATGTATTACTCTCCTGTTAGTGGACTAATCCACCAATGTTTCAAACTCTAATCCTAACTTGCTCTCCAAACTAGGGTTTCCTACCATCTAGAAAAGGCCATGCTAAATCTTGCATAATAATCTAGCTGTGATGGATTCCTATTGCTGGGCATACACTTTTCAATTATCAGCCTGATCAGCCAATTATCAGCTGATCGGGCAGATAATTCAACAGTGTATTGCTGTGACCAAGCAGTCATTATCGATCTGCCGGACATGCTGAAATTTTATGGCATGTCCGAAAGATCCGCATCTAGCAGTGTATGCGCTGCCGAAGCCGACGCCCAACATTTGCCCTGTATCCTTCACGGGTGGAATGGGGAAATGTTTCTTCCCTAGAGGAGGAATGCAGATATCGTGGCCATAGACTGTGACATATTTTACCGTGTACTGTATGACTGCTATATCTGATCATTTCAGCTCGTGTTTGTTGGTCTGATAGACATTTTATCACACTATGTATGCTGAGTGTTGTCAGTACTGCAAGTACTATGGGAAGTAGGTTCCTAGATGCCTGTAGCTTCAGAGATCTAATTTTCAGGTTGCAACCAGTAGTACCAACCAACCACTTACATGCCATCTCCATACGGTATGTCCGTACCATGTGTTACTGATCCAAAAGCTTTAGTGGTAATGCCTGAAAAGTTTGAGGGGCATTGGAGCCAATACCACCAATTCCTGACTCAATGAAGAATAGTTTTTGAATTACCACACATATGTATGCCTCTGACTCCTTGAAAATGGGGTTGCTGCTAAAAGGTGACAAACATCCTATAGATTGCGATGAAAACCTCTTGAACCTTCTGCCCCATTTTCTACATGCATTCGCAAAGGCATCTGCTGATTCTCACTGTGAATTCACTGCACAGGCCGTTGTCACACACCCACAGCAAGATTTAGTGTTAGGATGTGTGACCTTGATCTGTACCTGGGTAGACAACACTAAATAAAACACTGCACACTGACACTGCATATTTCATTGTGATCTACAAAATTATATTAAATACAAATTACTGTAGGTGGATCCACCAGAGGACTTTTTGGAATTCATTCAAGGATGAATTGCCATAAACCACCTATCTAAGCCAAGAGCAGATAAAAAACACTAAGGCCACCATTACTCATCCACCAATCATGTTGCTGCATAATATTTTGTCCCCCAAAATATAACCTGCACTAACTATTCGTAGGTGTTTACATACACACAGAAAACACATCTTCATTAACATCATACACAAACCAAACTATATAATAGTGCCTTTGAGAGGGACACAATTAATTTTCTAGAACATGTAGTTCCCCACTGATTTTCAAGTGCACATAGCCAAACCCAAGGCCATTGATCAGTAGCCAGTACTCGCCAGTGTTTGAGCTGTCCAGCATTTTGTAGCTTTTGCAAACTATATATAGATGGCGCTTATGGAACTTTTCCAGCATTATGGATCTTAGAAATTGCTCTAACACACAAGAACTCCTTTTTAAGTGACAATTAAAAACTCAGGAAACCTTCTTTAAATTACAAAATAGGCTTTCAACTCTTTACACATACACCTGGATCCACAGAAACATTCATTTGTAAGATGAAGCATCAGAAGCTGCTGCTGGTGTCACCCTGTCCCAGTAGAGAGGAAGCAAACTGACCCCCATTCTCGCTCCCCCTGCTTACTCTCTGCCTTTGACATTGCCACCCATTTCATATCTAAAATATATATCAGGACATCCCAACAGACCCTCAGCGCCTCACCACCTCCGTTCCCATTCCATCCCACCAAATCCATCTGACTTCTCTCTCCCCAATATCTGGAGATGAAGTCATGGCCCTCATCCAGTCCCCCTCCCTTAACCCTATACTCTCCATCCTCCTCTGCAACCTCTCTCCCGTGGCCTGTCCCATCTTGCCCTCCTCTTTAATCTCTCCCTCTAATCAGGCACCGTTCCCTTTGCATTCAAGCATGCCCTTGTCTCCCCCATTCTTAAAAAAAAAAAAGAAAAATCTTTGAACCTACCACTCCCTAAGTACAGGCCCATCTCTCTCCTCTCATTGCCATTTATGTGCTAAGGGGGGAGGGTTAGATTTAGGCACTAAAGCGAGATGGTTAGGTTTAGACCCTGTTGGGGAGGGTTAGGGTGCAGGTTAGTATGCAGGAAGGGAGGGTTGGGGGTTAATGGGGAGGGTTAGAATACTCCCTGTCAGGATTCTGAACATCGGTTGGGATGCTGCTGTCAGTATTTTGACAGCCGGCATCCCATACACAACCCTTTATTAGAGTTCATGGCTCATAAGAAGCTACAGTCATTAGAATTGTGGTAATAGACAGTTCCCTATTTGCTAAATAGGGATACTAGGGGCCTGATTCAGAGTTCGGAAAAGATTAAGAAAGAGCAAGTAACTGCATGCAGGGTAAATACTTGATACTTCTGCATGCAGAGGAGTAGCATGTTGCCAGAGTGCCCAGAGCATGTGCATGCTATGGCGCTCCCCCCCCCCGAGTGTTCCAGGGAGGAGGTGTGTCCAACATATGGGGTTAAATTAAAGGGATGTAAATATAAACATTAGGAGAAGTATTGAAATTATATATTCCAACCCACTAAAGTAATTCTATTAATAAAATAATAAGAATAACAATAAAACAATGGGGGTTTCTCTGCTATGGGGAACCTCTAATCGGTCTCCCCCCCCCCCTAACTGATTGAAGCAGGCCCCCATTAACTATAATACTCATTACACCCACCTTATTGTCTGTATTATATATCAGTGTCCCCCTCCCTCACTGATAGCGCCATATCCCCCCATCCCCTCTTATACACATTTTTACACCCCTCACTCACTGACCACAATATGAATCTGTGCCCGGGACTCACACCCCCCCTAACTGATTGTAGCAGGCTCCATCCCCTATAACAGCCATCAGTATCCGAATCATAATCCTGTTGTTTTGCCTGCGTCAGTATTTTGACCTCTGGCATCCCCCGTACCCTATATATATATATATATATATATATATATATATATGTATATATATATATATATATATTAGTGAGGACCAGACATTAACATTAGAGTCACTATACATTTTGAAATGAAAAAAAAGATCAAATAGAATCATTTTCTCTATATGTCGCCGTTTTACTATGATGATATTCTGAAATTTACCTTTTAAAGTAACAAACAAATATTTTATGTAGTGCATAGTAGCAAATGTTCTACATTGAACCAGTATGGAGATCCCACCAATTATACATCATTTGTAATCTGCAGACTAAATGCAAAGATCATGCACACACACACTCCATATCTTACTAAATGCAATATATAAATCCCCCCCAACCTCACTAAATACAAAACATAGATCCCCCCACTCTTACTAAATGCCATACACAGATCCCCCCACCCTTACTAAATGCCATACACAGATCCCCCCACCCTTACAACAAAATGCAATGCACAGAACCCCCCCACAACACCCTTACTAAATGCAATGCCCAGATCTCCCTCACCCTTACTAAATGCAATGCCCAGATCTCTCTCACCCTTACTAAATGCAATACCAAGATCCCCCTCACCCTTACTAAATGCAATGCCAAGATCTCCCTCACCCTTACTAAATGCAATGCCCAGATCTCCCTCACCCTTACTAAATGCAATGCCCAGATCTCCCTCACCCTTACTAAATGCAATGCCAAGATCCCCCTCACCCTTACTAAATGTAATGCCTGGATCCCTCCCCCCCACCCTTACTAGAAGCAATGCCCAGATCCCCCTCACCCTTACTAAGTGCAACACAGAGAACACAGACACCAGACTCAGGATCCCATTGCTTCGATTACCCCTCACCTGATTAGATCCACCACGGATGCCGTTATTGGAGGGTGCGTGCCTCTACAGCTGAGGGTGAGAATCAAGACACTGCACAAGGGACACTGCTGCTCCATTTACCTTTCACTGTGAATAGACTTATTGCGGACACTGGGCCTGATTCAGACCCGGTCGCAAGCGCTGAGCGCTCGCAACCGGGTCGATGGTGGCCCAGGATGCATGCGCTCGATGGAGCCGGCTCCGTCATGCGCGAGACCCGGATAGCGACGGGCAATCCGTGGGTGGTCACCCACAGCTATGCGGGTGGTCACCCACAGCTATGCGAGCGGCCAGGAGGCCGCTCTAAAAAAAAATAGCCCGGCCCTGATTCAGAGCGAGTGCTCTGTCAGAGATACCAGGTTCACTTACCCAGCACAAACTTACGAGGAGCTGGAATACCTCTAAATATTCACTGATCCAGGACTATGAGTTTATGGAATCCGAATAGGATATTTTTTATGCCTGTATTTTAGACTTGTCTCATTGGAACTTTAAAACGGAAGTGTAACAGCATTACTGAAATACTGATTGCTACAATCACAATATACTGTGGCAATACGAGAATTAAGTTCTAATCACATGAACTGTAGCAGGCATCAACTCGATACATTAGTGTCGACTGCTTAGAACTCTGTGGAATAAGTATTTATGTTATTCTCCAGGTCCTCTTTGAGACTTTTCATTGTTTAGAAGTTTAATATGTGCATGCACAATTTTTAGGATATGTATTTTATCATTGTGATATTGTGATTAAAATGGGATATTCAATCGCTATACTGTTGGGTGTATATTAAGCGCCACCTTATACTATGTTTCTGTGTTGCTTTGATTGAGATAGGATTGGCAAAGCTTCTGGTATAGATGTGCAGCATTTTGACACTTTTTTTATTTTTCATAAACACCACTGCTGGGGCTGGGTCCTGTTTATTTTTTGTTTCTTAACAAAGGGCCTGATTCAGCATGGATCATGCAATCGCCACCGTGATTACATACTGAGGTCTACGAAAATATGCTGATGAATGCAATTGTAAGGCCAATGCACAGCCAGCATAGAGACACCCACTACCAGCATTTCACATCCGTTATACTTTGCAGTCCTCTGTATACATTGGGAACATCGAGTAACATCGGCCCCTCACGCACATTTACAGCAGGTCTGACCATCATTGCTCGCAGTGAGTACTCAAGCTGGGTATACCGTCTCAGTGGCTAATTAATGCACTCCCATGCAACTGCATTCAAACGGACAGACACAACTGCGTTTCTCTGAACACTCCGCCGTCACTACCCCCAAATGCTGACCTCCCGTCACTCACTCTGCCCTGGATTTCATACTTCTTCAGTGATCGCAATGCTAACTCACACACGCGCACTGTGCTGCCAGGGCCGCCATCAGGAGGGGAGTGACGAGACTGAAGTCACGACCTGGAGAGAGAGGAGGCTTGGGTGACAGGGTGTGATTTGAACCTGGCATTTTGAATAGAAATGGCCATGGAGAACCTGTGGGATTTGAAATATGGCACTGGTCATGAGCGGAATGGCAGCCAATCAGGAGTGGGCCTCGCAACCCCTCTCACCGCTTAGTTACATCTTACACATCCCGCTCCGCTGCCGGCAGGCATGATCACCTGCTCTGAGAGGGAGATGGCCCAGAAGAACCTGACCATGCTGCACCAGGCTATCCTGTTCCGCATACTGCTTGAGGTTGACAAATACTGTGCTGACACTGCGGCTAAAGATAAGTTCCATGGGGCCACAGGGGCCCTAACTCCTTCCACGGTGCTTGTCACTACTACTCCCACCACCATCATCCTGCTGTGATGTAACGTAAAATGCAGTGTGTAGTCTCTGGTGCAGCTGCTATGGCAGTTCTGTGTATGCACCCATCTGGCTGCATCCCATCATACACACACACAAACCTCTGCCTGTCATCTTCACACAGCTTGGCCTGATATCCATGACCTGATATTCACATACAGTGCTGGGCCTCCTCTCTTTGTGTATATCCCTGGCAGTGACATGCTGCAGTGCTGGGGCTGGTCACCACTTCTATTCTCTATCACATGGTTCATGGGTTCTATAAAGAAGCTCAATAGCTCTGTATATTCTGTATGTGATCTCTCGGTACACGTGCCACCTCACCCCCTCCCAACAAAGGGTTTCTTCTTTAATCTGCTAAACTTTCTTAATGTTGCCTATGAGAGCTTTACTTTGTTAAAATAAATCTTATAAGACATAAGTAAAACCTGAGCCCTTTTCTGTGGTGATCATGAGTTCTGTTGTGTTGTTCAGTCTATACAATACATATGCACTCATTACCAATTGTGCCCCCCCAGGTCCAGCATTCTCAGCTCTGTGCTCCCCTAGGTCCAGCCTTCTTTGCCCCGTGCCCCCCCACCATGTCTAGCCATCCCTGTGCCCCCAACATGTCCAGCCCTCCCTGTAATGCACTTCCCTTAGTCTAGCCATCCATGTCCTGTGCCGCCCAGGCACAGCCATCCCTACTCCAGGTTCAGTCTTCCCTATCCTGTGACCCTCCAGTTGCAGCCCTCCCATATTCAGACATCACTGGTCTCACATATAAAGCTCCCGTCACCCACCTCTCCCCTGTCCCTTTCACAAACCACTTTTCCTCTTGCACCACTCCTCATCCTGCCACCCCTTTTAATCTTCCACTTCTCCCTTCTTTATCTCTTATCATCCTCCTCCTCTTCTGCTGAAGCGACAGGGAGAAACCTGAGCACTGGTTTCTGCACCAATTGATGCCACACCCCCAGGGTAGCTCCACCCACATTATCCACAGCTCCACGCCCCTCCCCTTCCTCCATCCATCCTCTTAAGGGGAGACCTGCTTATTTTGTCAGTACTGGGCCCCACCATTTCTGATGGCAGCCCTGTGCAGTACGCACCATCGATCGATCTGCGTACTCTTTTGCAGTTGTGATCAATGCTGAATCAGGCTCAAAGTCTTTTACTGGAACATAATGAGGGTAATAAGGAGATGTGCTAACAGTATAGCAAAAAGCTAAATTGTACTGAGGAGCGTACTATAAGGGACTTGTGGAGAGAATATTCCATCCTTAAGTAGTCCCAAACTCGCCACTATATTTTCCTCCCAGACCACCTCATGAGGCATAAATATGAACCTCAATAGATCCTCCAGTGTGTACAGAGCATTTATTTTTACAATAAGACTGGAGCACTGTAACTTGCACACTCTCCCACAGTAATGAAAAAAAATAAGAGGAAAGGCCATCTTAAGATTGGATGAGATATCATAGGAAAGCCTACATGAGGGAAGATGTATTTAAATATAAACAGTTTGAATATTGCAGGTACTGTATCGAAAATATTTTAGTTCAATATATGGTAATTTCTAGGATTGTGTTTCATTGATTTTTAAAGGAATAAGGGCCTTGTAATTTAGCAAAAATGCCCAAGTCTTCAATCTTCCAAAAATTACTATTTTCGTATGATTGCAGCATTTTAGATCATCAAGAGGTAATGCAGCAGATATCTGCACTGCTCTCCCTCTTTACAATCGCAAATGCAGTCCCCATAGAGCAGTGTTGGCTAACCTTGACACTCCAGCTGTTATGGAACTACATAACCCAGCATGCACTGCTACAGTTTTGCTATTAGGGCATGCTAAAACTGTGGCAGGGCATGCTGGGATATATAGTTCCACAACAGCTGGAGTGTCAAGGTTAGCCAACACTGCCATAGAGCAATAACGCTGCCAGGTTGCCGATTGCTTTACTTTTTAGACTTTGCCGTCATTTGGGACATGATAAATTGCCCCGAAACGGCATTCCAAGTCACTGTGATATACAGCAATGAGGTATGTAACTTTTGGGGCTTTTTTTGCAAATCTATGTAATAAG
The DNA here is from genome assembly GCA_031769625.1 of Taudactylus pleione. Classification (NCBI taxonomy): domain Eukaryota; kingdom Metazoa; phylum Chordata; class Amphibia; order Anura; family Myobatrachidae; genus Taudactylus; species Taudactylus pleione. The sequence goes on along the minus strand of JAUIMM010001030.1, from coordinate 8,841,108 downwards.
CGAGAAAGCTTGACTGTCTGTTCGTCTTTTTGTCCTTTATGCACAGCCAGAGTTTTGGACAAATTTGGTATGGTGGTGTAGTTTGACAAGGATCAGGTTTTTGCCTAGATTTGAACTTTGTCAGGGCTACATACTGTCACACAATCCCTAAAAATTGGGACACTCTTAAATTACCCAGGTTTTGGGGCTAGCTCCAGTGGAAATTGGAAAACCTGTAAGAAAGCTACAAATGTATCCTTTTAACCTCAGTCTGAGCAAACTTGATGACTCATTCAAGTTCATATTAAATCCAGAGCCTCTATAACTTTGTGGGATACATAGCAAGATCTTGAAAGCCCCCCCAGCCCCCCTGAGGTAAATAAATCACATACATTTGCCCCCACACAGAGCCCATTCATGTTATGCCACACAGACCCACACAGTAGTACCTCTTATACAATTATGCAATGCAGTAGTAGTGCCCCTTATACATTATGCCACACAGTAATGCCTTTACAGATTATGCCATGGAATGACTATGTAATGCCGGCTGTTGGGATGCCTTCTGTCACAATACTGACAGCAGCACCCTGATGTTTGGTATCCCGATAGGGGTCGGGTAAGTATACATACCCTCACCCCTTTCCCTCCCTAACCCTCCCTTCTTGTAGCCTATCCCTAACCCTCCCCACCCTGCACCCTAACCCTCCCCATTAATGCCTAAACCTAAGTTTCCCCCTTCGTGCCTAAACCTAACCCTCCCCCCTTAGTGCCTGACCCTAACCCTCTCCCCTAGGGGTGCCTCACTCTAACTTCTGCCCCAAAATCTATCGCTAACCCTGCTAACTTACCTAAACTTAACCCTCTCCCCCCCCCGTGGCTAACACTAACACTTACCTTCGTTCGGGCACGTGTCCTCCTGGATTCCGGAGTCGGGATTAAGATAGGCATCAGTATTTTGATGCCTATCTTAACTCCCTTTTCAGGATTCCAGAATTGGGATTGAGACCTCATAACTACATCCCTTATGCCACATAGTAGTAGTGCCCCATATAACACATTATTCCACACAATAGTAGTGCCCCTTACACATTATGCCTCCCCCAGCAACTCACCTCCCTGTGGTCCTCGTGACCGGCAGTGCTGTCTTTACATGATTGCCTGCAAGTGCACCAGCTGTAATCAGCTGGCGGCCGCCACCAAATCAACATCACTGACTTATGGGCCCCGTTCGACAGCCCTGACTGGAGCGGCCCATCTTGTGTGTGTGACTGGGTGTAGAGGGAGCAGCGGGCCACAGAGGCAGCTTGGGCACCATAGCAGCCGCACCCCTTGCACCCGTGGTAGTTACGCCACTGTTTGCATACATGTTAGCGAACAGTGGGGTCCTTTTCAGGCTCAATGGAAAGGGGTTATAGGCAAAGCCAATGGGTTATAGGCAAAGCCAATAAAGGCTGCAGGTGTACTTCAGGGTCCAGTCTTCAACCCGGGTAACGGCGGCTATCCCAGCTAGTATATTAATAAATATGCCACTAAGCTTACTACTGGAATGGTAAGCATACACTGCCAAGTAAATTCAGTGTGATTTTGTTTTTCTATCTGTGCTATGGATCTTTGAATGTCGTGTTGACCTGTGACTATGAAAGCATATGAAATGGATTTCTAAACATTTGTAAAAAAAAAAAAAAAAAAGACTGTGCTTTAAAAACCAAGATGTTATTGAAAGTTTTGAAAAATTAATTGCTGGCACCTGTAAAACTCACTTGTTCTCCCAGCCATTTTGAATTAAATAACTTATGTTAGAAATGCACAACAGGGAATTGGATAGACTGTGAGAATGATTGGAAAGTTGCATGGGAAAATAAGACATCTGGAGCTGTTGCTCTAGTGAAAACATGATAAAGTCAAAAATTCAAATATATTATAGACAAAAAGAATGTTGTAGATATAAAACAGTGACATCTTAGATAAGGCTGGCAGAGCTGCCCTCTGTCCCTAATTGTACAGTCCTCAGTGTTGTAAGTTTATCCCAGACACCCGGAGGCAAGTTATAATTTGGTACCCCCAGTCACAGCCGCTGACACTGTAATGTAGCAATTTGCATGCAGACAGGCTATAGATAGATGAAGGCAGCAGCTGATTGTCTGGCATGGAGCTCTCCACTAGTGTATAGTGGCTTCTCAGGTACCAGGAAGAGGTGCCATGTATTGGGCAGCCATGACGGTACACTCTGGGTACATAGTTACAGCCCTAAGTGGGGTGAATATGTTGTGGGCAATGGAGGAGGTGCCCCTTCAGAGCTGGAGCCCGGCGGCAGGCACCTCCATTGTCTCCCATAGTGCCTCTGACAGTCCTACATTGTAAAGATCTTTACTTTTTCAATTGTCAATATTTTACTTTATTGATAAACTGCACAAATAAAATTGTTTTATTTCTGCAGCACAGATGATTCAAGTCATATGCTACAATTATGTAGGCCTTATAATTTTATATTATTATAGACAAATACTTTAAATTAAAAAACTGGCATTATAATCAAATTCTGTAAACATGACATGATGGGAATTGTAGTGCTCTAAGGTCTGCTGAGACAATATTATGTGCTACAGTACATAGCAAGGTACCCTCCACTCACAAGTAAAGCCACACTAACCATTATCTTAAAACGTTGGTAACTGTTGGACTTAGTCCAGTTTGTGTAGGTTAAAACACTTTCCCAGAATCCAGGGTTGTCCATAGGGGCAGACAGCTGGAATACATGCCTGAGGGCCCATCAGGTGGGGTCCCTGCTTAGAACGTAGACACCATTGCAACCTCTCTGACTGACATCCATATAAAGTGCAGCCCCTGCGGCTCATATTGCATTGATGCTCTGCCCAGCATTTTGATGTCACGCAGTCGCAAACGGACGGGATTGGTTGCTTCATGTGTGAGATGCAGCCTAGGCCTAAATATTATTATTATAATTTTTATTATTATTATCCTATATATATATATATATATATATATATGTGTGTGTGTATATATATATATATATATATATATATATATATATATAGCAAAAGTTCTCTCAACTATAAGAAGACATCTTCGGGGTGCTTCCAAGGACCAGCTGGTCCCTAAATAGTAGTATGTTTCCACCGGAGGAAGGATGCACTCGCCACTTTAAAACAACATTTGAATTTGTTCATAATTGGACATCATAATAGAATAGATGAAACTCTATGATCATGGTCGACGTTTCGGTTCTGCTCTGAACCTTTCTCAAGACCTCAGTCAGAAACGGTCATATATGTACAATGATATAGAAATAATCAAACAGTATCTGTGAATTAGACGAAAAACAAAATAAACTGTCTACCAGGCTCCTATATAACAACAGGTATACAGAGTGATTAATTGAACTCTAATCACCAAAAACTGTAAACACAGACAGTCAAAATACCGCACCAATGTGAAAATCAATGGTCAAAAAATGTACGCCAGCATGCAATATATGGCCACTAAGACCTACAAGTGCTTTAATACCTCAGCGTCAGTGGGAACATGGATTAAACAGCCTAGCACTGGACACTCTGTCACAAGTCTAGAAATGTAGAAATGGTAAGGGTTACATAGATGTAAGATACCAATCTTATGTTACAACAGTCGCAGCACCACAGAAACCCACGTGCAAAAATAAAACACGTGTATAAATACCTCCACATAATGGCTCTGCATATGGAACCCGAACCATAGCGTACACTTAAGGACGCTTAGACCTATGGAGATAGGTCAAGTTTAGATATATATATATATATATAATATAGGAAAAAAATATATAATATAGGAGCCTGGTAAAACTAACAAAGCATTTCCAGTATAGTTAGCAAGATAAATTATATCTAATACATATTCAAAGTGCTGCAATAGCCAAATACTATGTATCAGTATTTATACTGTATGAATGTATTATACAGATGGAACTAAGGGCCTGATTCAGAGCCGGACGCAAGTGACCGTTCGCTCGTCCGCTGCACGAGCGGAAATATTTAAATTCAAGCGCTCGCTTGTAAGTTCGCTCGTTGCTAATTTTCCGCCCTATAGTCTCCCAACCCCTCCTCTAGCTAGCGTCCGTTCAAAATAGCGACCGTCCGTCTCCTCTTTGGTTGCGTTTGTCGCTCGCACAAGTCAATTCCGGAAGTGGCCCTGTCAGTTTTCGATTGCCTGCTATTTCATTCTTCAAACATACTTTAATCGTTTCATGCCAATCAATAGATTAATTACCTTAATTGCTCTTCACATGTTTTCAATCCTTTTTTTTTTCATTGTCAATAAACTTTATTCTTGTCAGTGTGTGTCATTTGTACCGCAGAATACGTACGGTTTCACCAATGTTTTCTTTTTCAAAATTAAATGTTTTTAGGAATGATACTAATGTTTTCCGTTGTTTGTGATAGGCATATTTTAGTACTTTAATTTGTTTATTTAAATTAGCTTACGCATGTCACTGCATCAAGCCTATCATAACTCACATTATATTTCTGAGGCTGGAGGTCACATGACTCATACAATAACCAATAGAATGGTTCCTGTTAATTTACAAAGTACATTAGCCAATCAAATTTTTTTTAGGGCCTTTATTAAAACTGTTTTGTGTAAAAAAAAATCATTGCCATCATGAGAGCCTCCGCGTTTAGTAGGCGGGAGCTCATGGTCCTCACCGAGGTCATGGAATAGAGGATCACTAGCCAGCCTCCCCCCATCACCAACCACCGCAAGCGTATGGCGTACGCGGAGGTGCGCCGCCGCCTGCGCTCCTTCGGTTATCGCCGAAATATCGGCCAATTGGAGTGCAGGTGGTCGGATCTGCGCTGCCGCACGCCACGCCTGCTGGCATGTTTGCGGTTGCAGATCAATCAAAGGAAGTGTTTTTTTTTTTGCTTTTTTTGCGGCCCTACCTGCGTGTGCATGTTTCCGGTATAGCCCTGTTTGTTTATTGCGGCCCTACCTGCGTGTGCATGTTTCCAGTCTAGCCCTGTTTGTTGATTTAGGACATACCAGCGTGTGCATGTTTCCAGTCTAGCCCTGTTTGTTGATTTAGGACATACCAGCGTGTGCATGTTTCCAGTCTAGCCCTGTTTGTTGATTTAGGACATACCAGCGTGTGCATGTTTTCCGTTTCTATAATTTTATAACATTTTTGGTGTTGTAAATTTGTACCCAAACCCCAAAAAACAAAAATAAGCTAAACCTTTTTCATCCATCATTAAGGGGCTGAGCGCAGACTCCAACGTCGAGTCCGTAACCGACGTCGCCCTCGTCCCCTATCCCCCACTCCCAGTCAAACCTCCTCTCCCCTAACTTCCCCAAATTCCCCCTCCACCACGGACCGGCCAGTCCCTGAGGCCCCTCCCTCTCCAATTTTGCCCATCGCTCCAAATTCTCCCTCCCCTCCACCCCCCCCTTTCTTTCATCCCCCTCCCCTCCACCTCCCCCTCTCTTTTCATCCTCCTCCACACCGAGCCAGATATCCCCTCCTCCATTGGACCAGCACTGGCCCACCTCAGAGGAGGAGGATGTCGGGGCTCAACGAGCAGGCATCCTGATGACCAGTATGTTTCCTTTTACACTATGGTTGTTTTTGCATTTTTGTGTTTTTGTCCTTTTTCCTGTGCATTTCCAAATTGTTAAGTATTTCTAATGTTTTGGTTATATATTTTTGCTAAACAATGTCTAGGATGTTTTCCCCTGACACATATCACACATGTCCAGGCACTCATACTTGTGTCTTTCTAGTTTACAGTACCAACAAATGTATTTTTTTGGTGTACTTCGCCCTTTTTTTGGTTGGCTTTTTATGTGTAATATTTATAGTTTGTATTTATACCATCTTTGCGTTTGCCATTAATTTTTTTTGGGACAATACACACATTTTTTTTCCCCACAGAGGGCCAGAGGCGACTGCAAGAAATGCAGGCAAGCTTGCAGACATTGCGGGGCCATGTAATTGGCATGCTTGTGGTCCTTGACCACATGTTGGCGGTCCTGCGCCATTAATTTTTTTATGTTTTTTTACCCCCCCTAAAAATTTTGTTGTCAATAAAATATTTTTTTTTTTCAAAAGTCTCATTCCTTGTCTGTAAATATTAGATTGTTTAACCTTCCATTAGTCGACTATTGGAGCATGTTTTTTATAGTAAGGTAAATCAGATTGTAGAAAGCGCCAGTAAGTATGTAAGCTGGCACATTAAACACCTAACAATACCAATAGGTTTGGAGAATTACCAGTTTTTTTTTTTATATTTTATATTATTTTTGGTGGGTAATGTAAATATTAATTCAAACCTGCTTAGGCCTAGTTTAGAAAACATACTGTTTCACCATAATACCTTTGGTGTTTGTTTTTAGCCACAAAGCATGTTAAAATACTTAACAATTTAACACATTACAGGATTAGCCATTAAGAAAGTTTGCCTTTTTTGGGCCAGGTTACCCGTGCTTGTAATTTACCAAGGAAAAGTCTTTTTAACGTAAAACAAAAATTTAATACACACAAATAATAAACAGAAAGTGAATTGTGACAAACAATTCACAGTGCAAACACACGCCAAAAAACAACCAACACCCAAAAACAAAACAAATAACACTCAAGAACTGTTTGAAGAAGTAGCAGGCCAACATGAATCCACAAATGAGGCGAAGAAATAATTGTTCCCGAAGTTAGATCCAATGTGGCCACATGAAGACAATTTTGGGGATCAGGTAGTAGGCATCGTTTTTTCGGGTAATTTTAGGGAATAAAAGACAAAAAAAACAAACAAATATTAAAATTGGCCATTAAAATCTTACATGTCTACAGTGTGTCAATTAACTAAATGTTTTACAATAATTACCTAAAATATCTGGCCACCACATCATCGCGTATGGTCCCCCACATACTGACCTCCGACCAACCTTGGGGAGCCATCCTCAGGCAAGGCCTCCTCTGGCTGCATTGGGACCCCACTCCTTATGGCGATGTTGTGAAATATCCCACACAGGACCACAATTTTCGAAACCATATCTGGCAAATACATGAGGTCGCCACCAGAGCGGTGGAGGCATCTGAATCGGCCTTTTAAAAGGCCGATACAGTGCTCCACCACCTGCCTGGTGGCTGTAAGTGCGGAATTATACTGACTTTGTGGCCCTGGTGTGGGAGCCAAATAAGGAGTGAGCAGCCAGGGCGTGCAAGGGTAACCACTGTCTCCTGTGAAAATAAATAAACAAACATCAGGACCATTGTGTAACAAGCTTTGCAGTGGTTGCAACAGAAGGTGTCGACTTACCCAGAAGCCACGCATCACCAGCTTGTAGGTTGTCTAATTTGTGCCAAATCCCTGATTGCCGGATGACGAAGGAATCATGTGCACTCCTGGGGAATTTGGCATTCAGGGACAGGATCTGGAGGGAGGCATCACATACCACCATTACATTCAGTGAATGAAAGTGTTTGCGGTTCCTTAAAATACAGCAAGGCTGGAGGCTGAAGTGGTATGTGAGTGCCATCCACAACCCCTATGATGTGTGGGAAGCCAGCTATTTGGTAAAAATTGGCCTTCACCACACTAAGGGAACCCATATCCACTGGCATTTTAATAAAATGATGGAGGTGCTTAAAAATGGCCTCCATCACTGCCCTCAGGATCCTTGAAAAGGAGGATTGGGAGATTCCAGCAACTATTCCCACCATAGTTTGAAAGGATCCTGAGGCACAGAAATGTAACACCAACATTAATTGTGTAAGTGGTGGTATTGCTGTAGGACTGACAATTTGCCATTCAAGATCACTCTCTATTAATGAGAGAGTGTCTATGATGATTTGTGGAGGAAGACGGTATCGTCTTAAGACCTCATCATCTGGCATTCCAAAAAGGGTGACACATGTTCTATATATCTGGGGCCTTGCACGCCTACGAAGCCTATGCCTGGGACGAAGTTGAGGTTGGTCGGGTTCTGGGACCATGGCCAAGATAATACGACCAACATCAACCTGAAATGGTAAGCCAGGTAGTTATTGTTTGAGACAAATATGTAAAGAAAAATATACTTATCTTTTTAAAGAAATCCAAAGATGCTTACAGGCCGTGGTCTTGTCATGAGTAGACCAACCTACAGTTCAAAAGTAGAAAATATATTTACTATTTTTTTGCGAAACTTGGATTGTAAAGACATTTTTGACGTTAAAAAAAAGAGAAGGGAGCACACATTAGTTTGGATAACGCACGCTACATTTAGTGATAAAACATGATTTTACACTGAAAAAATAAGCAGACATTAGTGCGCTAAATAGTTCGCAATTTTTACTGTTTAATAAGCAGACATTAGTGCGCTAAATAGTTCGCAATTTTTACTGTTTAATAAGCAGACATTAGTGCGCTAAATAGTTTGCTCATTTAACATTAAAAACAACTCAAACAAAATTTCGCTAAAGAGTACGCTATATTTCGTGTTAAGACATGATTGGTTAAAGAAAAAGAAAAATTTTACTTAGCGAAACATATGCGAAGACCAACACATCGAAATTGTCACTTCATAAAACAAAAAACACTTACAAAAATCAGACAAATAACCCAAAGTCCAAAAATGTCACGGGGGCAATGCCAAAATAACTGTAAAAAAAACAAAAAAAAAAACCATAAGTACTAACATTTTTAAAGTATTTAATATTTTTTTACGAGGGTTTTTAAAAAGACTTACTCAAATACGAAACAGAAAAGAAAAAAAAACAATCCAAAAAAAATGAACGGAAATTAAATAACTAAGAAAACAAACAAAACGATTAGAACCCAAAAAACCGCCTCAAACTCCGAAACACGCCAACAATCAACTCCTCCAAGCAAAACCTCCAACATTCAACACCAGCCACCTCGACTCGAGTCACACCAAGCCATAAATAGTGTTTATTTACCCGCTCAAATTAAGGACGGACAATAGGAGCGCACAATCAATTATGCGGCCGAATAATGCTGACGCATGTATAAAAACATCACTGAAAACCCCAATCGGTCTGCTGTAGTGAGACCTGAAAGTCAAAAATGGCTACAGAGCAGCAAAGCACTGGCCAAGAGGCGCCAGGTAAGTATTTGTGTTTTTGGGCCTAAAGGATTATGTGGAACCAACATTTTAGGTACATTTTACTTTATAAATTTTATTTCCAATTTACAAAAAGGTGTTGAGGATGTAATGGAAGAGACTGTTGGTCCTAGTAGGCCCACTAAACAAACTAAAAAAAAAGGAAGCCACCATTCACAAGAAAAGAGATGGAGGTTTTGGTCCAAATGTGTGTTGACACCCTGCCCCAGGCCCCAGGGAATATGGGTGCAAGCCAGAAATGGAAAATGTGGGATGGCATAGCCAGTGCTGTCAATATGGTTTGTGAGTTTGAACGTGCAACCTGGGATGTCAAACACCGGTATGTACAAACTACATTTTATTAAAAAGTGTTTACAGGTCCAAATACTGCAGGAATAATGCCAACTTTTTAACCCACAGATGGAGCGACTTCAAATATCGGCTGAAGCAAAAACTGGCTGATAGGGCTAGGCATGCAGGGGGGACAGGTGGGGGTCCCACCCCTGTGTCACTGGAGCTCAACGATTTGGAGGCCCAGGGGTGTGTGCAGGATGAGGAGGTGTTTGGCGTGTCGAACATGGATACCGACATGCCAGACTTTGCGGCTCCTCATGTTGCCTCAGGTAAATGTAGTAATGTTAATAACTCAGAAATGTGTTTGGGACAATATCTAGATTATAATGTTACTCTTTTCTCTTTTTTTTCACAGAGACACAGGCGGATGAGTCTGCTCCAGAGGAGAGCTTTGGGCGCAGAACTTCTGGTGGCTCTGCAGGGGAGGAACCAGTAGATCCGGATGGGGACCCTGTGGAAGACAGTCCAGGGCAATCCCCCTTGCAAGCAGTGGCCCTCCTCACTGATCTCAATCTTAAAACGGATAAGCACACTGAGATTCTAGTGAGGCTGGACGCCACTCTGCTACGGGTGGCTGAGGCCCTGGAGCACAGTGCTGCGGCCAATGTGACCATTGCTCAGGCCCTAGAGGAAAATACTGGGGCCAACGTCCATATTGCAAATGCCCTGGAGCAGCTCGTTCGCCAGCACATGTTGGAGCTGGCCTCCCTTCCTGCCGGAACATTAGGACCCTCCACCTCTGGCACAACAACAGCCATCCCTCCAAATGTGCCTAGCCCTATGCCTAGTCCAGAGGCCCCAACATCTGCCTCTGGCCAGGCCAGCCGAAGGACCTCCCAGACCCGTTCAGGCTCCCTCTCTACCCCGGCCAAACGGGCCAAAAGGCGGTGACAGCACTGGCTAATTTTCCCACATTCCTTCTCTGTGTTTGCCCCATATTCCTTAATGGCCAAAACCTCCCTCTCCTTTCTTGTGAATTGTTTTTAAATTTTGTTTGTTTGATAGTGGTTTCAAAAAGCCCCTTTTTTTGTTTACGCATTTCTAAAAACATTTCTTTTTTTATTTTTAGTTATCCATATTTTAATTTGGAAACCCCCCCCCACAAAAAATTGTGTTTTAAAATTAAAAGATGTTGAAAATATGAACAATTGTATTGTAAATTTATTCAAAAGCTGGTTAAAAGGTAATCCCACACACAAAATTACAAACAATACAACGGAAATGTAAACATTTTTTTTAAACAAAAACAAAGGGTTAAAAAACCATTTAAGAGTTTAAATTAACACTTAGCAAAAAACAAAAGGACGATTGTTTTCTTGGCCCCTAAAAAAAGCAGAAAAATCACAAACAGGACTACAATATTGTTGGCCGAAAAAAAGTAATAAACTAATTTTTGGAAAAACACGCAAATTGAAAATAAATTTGTAAGCTAATTGATAGTGTAACCCATAAATTATCAGCTGAGTAGTTCACCTGCGTACGTTTTTTTGCTACTAAAAAAAGGCTATTTTCTTAACACATTACAAGCATTTTTGCAATTCAAAACTGATTGTTTTTGAGCCCTCAATTGATAAATCGGGAAACCATCGATGACCCACGGGAGGAACGAAGAGACCATCGTCATTGTGGTAGAGAATACCAGACCACAAGCTGATCGAGCAGTTTGCCTGGAAAGTTGATCAGACAGTGACGTAACACTTGTTCCGTTCACATTGGCCATTCGCAGCAGATAATGTATGTACGCCGAAAAAACGCCTCGCCACGCCTGCGTTTTCCCATCTCCACCCCCGTCACTGCCCCAAAACGGACAATTCTGTCAATCACATCTGACATGTCACTTCCTGTTTGCTATTCGACGAACGACAGAAAAAATGAACGCAAACAGCCGTACGCACATGCGCACTGTTACACCGACGCATGCGTGATTTGTCAACATCGGACCGCTCCGAGCGTACGGCCGCTTACGAGCGGCTCTGAATGAGGGCCTAAATACAAACTTCACTGCTAATAAACTACACTAATATACAAAGGAATCTAACAAAAAAATACTAATAATAATAAAAAATCGTAATGGCAAAGAAATATAAAAAACAAAAAGAAAACATGTACACAAGAGATACCAAAAAGTGATAAGCAGCTATTGGCAATTTCCTGCACCCAAACGGGTAACTTTAAAGAAAGACACTAAGTGGATTATATTCATTTAGACCCCTCGGCATAACAGTGTAAGCTTTATGTATCCAAAAACTCTCTCGTTTTTTTTAACTCTGAAGTCTATCACTGCCTTGTTTAGGGGGAATCCAATCGATCAATTTGCATCTTAGGGAATCAGCTTGATGGGCTTTTTTCAACAAAATGCCTGGCTACAGGTTTGTCGCTTTTTCCAGTCTGTAGGGCTGCGCTAATAGAGGTTCTATGATTTGCCATCCTGTCTCTAAATCTTCGGGCCGTGAGGCCTACGTAATATAGCCCACAGGGGCAAATAAGAATATATATTAAGTGATCGAGCGCACAATGTAGCCTGTACTTGATTTGGATCTTGGGGCCCGAATGTGGATGAGGAAACGTCGGGCCGACTATCATAGGGGTACAGGTTATGCAGCCCCCATAGGAATAATTTCCTGGTCTCAGCAACATCACTGCTGATACCTCACTTTTTTTGCCTGGATAAAGCATGGGCCTCATTAGCATCTGTCTCAAGTTGGGTCCTCTTCGGTATGCCATCATTGGTGGTAACATATTTTGAAATGGTAATGTTTTGTCACTTTCTAAAATGGGACAGAATTTCTTAATGGATTTCTGAGTAAATTTTGCTTTGCCATCAAGCGTGGTGGTGAAAAGGTGTTGAAGGTGTTAGCTAAAGGTCTCTCATTTGTGCCTACCTATAGGCATAGTTACTTTAATAGCTCTATTGACGTACAAATTTGGAAGATCATTAACACTAAAATAATTATTTTCTAACAAAGGCAGCACATCCAATATCAAAAAATTCAAAAACCGTCTACTTTTGATTCCCCTTCAAACAATGCAAGTCTAAAAACTTTTCTTAGGCTAGTTAACAATGAAGTCAGGTCCAATATTACACCCAAGGTATACAATAATTTGACAACTATAGAAGAAAAAGCATTACAGTCCTTGGTTGAGAATCTTAATCTTGTAATCAGATCCGCTGACAAGGGTGGTGCAGTGGTGGTACAAGATTGGGTAGATTATGATGCAGAAATTATGTCACAGCTTGACAATAGCAATGTCTATATGAGTTTGGCCTATAGGCCCATTGATGAAATTAAAACTCAGGTTGATGTGGTTCTCAGCCAAGCCCATTCACAAGGGCGGATAGATGATGGCGAATTTCAATTTTTCATGGTTGATAACCCTCAATGTCCCATTTTATACACATTGCCTAAGATACATAAAACAACAGTAAAGCCACCAGGCAGACTGATCATCTCTGCTCAGGGATCGGTTTTGCAACCGTTTGCTATCTTTATTGATAGCAAACTACAACCTCTTGTGTGTAGTAATTCCACTTATCTTAGAGATACTGGACATCTGTTATAGTCTTTGGGTGACATTGAAGAATTGAATAATGTCACATTAGCGACCATGGATGTGAAGTCGCTATACACCGTGATTCCACACCAGGAAGGCCTTGAGTCATTGAGAGTGGCTTTAATGACTAGGTCATCTAAGCGCATCCCCACAGAGTTTCTGGTTGAGCTTGCGACTCTTGTATTATGTAAGAATCACTTTCAATATAAAGATAGATTCTATTTGCAAACATCAGAAACGGCTATGGGTTCGAACTTAGCTCCTTCGTATGCCAACCTGTTCATGGCTAATATTAATGCCATTCAGTCATTATTTTGTGGTGCAAGTCGCTTTAGAAGAATTGCTTTCCAGTCTAATTGTGTGGTTCCAAAGCACAAAAGTTATTTTATGTAAAAAGGGGTAACATGATATAAGTTTAACAATTAGAGTAAAAAGCAAGATAATATATAATAAGTACAGCCGATACATACGCATGCGCACTGGTCCCAGTATACAGTCATTCAGTCCAGAAGTCTGCAGTCGCAAAGAAGATGTCTGTACACTGCAGCCAGTACACAAGCCTATATAAGGTACAGGTTACAGAGATAACAAAGAAGACAAGTTTGCAGGTTTTCATTGGTTCTTGCTTCTGGTCAATCTTGTACGATACAGGTCATTGGTCAGTTCATATGGTGTCATCAGGGGTATGGATCAGTCTTTCAACGGTCACATTGTGTATCTTCCCGCCGAAGAACTGGTTAAAACTGGCTATAACACTGCATACAAGAAATAACATTCTACTTAGTAATTCCCTATCATCCATAACTAGCGTACGCATGATGCGACTTCTTTGCCGATAGAAATGGATGTCTGCAAATAAACAGGGATTTAGTATGATACCAAACATGACATGTCCACTGTATTCTGAACCTTAGATCTCTTTTAAGTACATCTTACATCATAATTATTAGCTAACAATACCTTTAATAACTCTGATTATTAACTATAATGTGTGGGAACCATTTTATATGTGCGTCTGTGTGTGTATGTATGTATGTGTATCCATGTATGCGTTCTCATATGTGCGTCCAATTCGCATTTGTGCACATTGGATTTGCACCGATGCAAAGTAGCGTCTAAGTAACACGCCATCAGACTATAGATGACTATATCATCAGATAATAATTGTAAAGCGATCATACCCAATTATTTGACTTTGACAGTCCACCCTTTGATAGCAAACATAGCACTATCATATTCTATTCTTAACCTATTTAGTCAGACATAATAACTTATTATTCAATGTTCTAAATGGTGTGACACAAATCGTTAATTGAACCATCAATAATGCGCCTCAAGAAGGATAAAACAACCCTTATATGCCATCTGCGGATCGATATGGGACCATTGGTACCATATGGGAACTCATCTAACCTATAAAGGAAGTTTGGGGAAATTGAGATTACATTATCTATGATGTATGATGTAACATTTACAATACATATTATTATATATGACTAAGCCTATTCACATTTTATTATCTGATGGTACTTTCAATTTCAGGATCATAATGTAGTTCTTTATCAACCTTAGTACCTATACTACCGCTACTCACCACCATTATGATTTCATTTTCACTGTTTACCTTGGTGGAATGTTTTCCACACTTTAACACAGTAGGAACACATCTGACACATAACCCAATTACTAAAATGACAAGAATAAGAATAAGGAGCTTACCTATACTAGCAATCATCTCCTGTACCCACTCTCCCAAACCAGAGAACCATTTTATAAGATTTAACCACAAGAACCATTTTTCTACCTTTACCTCAGTCTCATACAAGGAAGTATTATGGTCCCTCCGAAATTCCCATTTCAGTTGTAGGATTTCATCCATTCTCTGGTAAATCATCTCTTTGGGGTCATTAGTATTATTGGTGATGTACGTGCAACACTTGACACCAAATTGGGTGGCCAAAGTCACACAATATCCACCAGTAATAGATGTCAGGTAGTTTAACACTAGCCTATGTTGTACCAATTCCTTTTTTATAAGCCTGTAGCTCCTTACCCGTATACCTGAAAGTGTCATCATACATCTCGGTGATGTTGTCTATTAATTTAGCCAGGTCTTGGATGTATCTAAAATTTAAAGTGCCTTGAGCGATCCTGGTGGGATCTAATGCTACCATAATGTAGAAGCCAGTCGTTTCACTAATCAACTGTGTGGCTATATGTTCTTCACAGGGATCATATTTCTTTTGTTACAATGTTCAATCTGCGTGTGTATGTATGGAGGTGGTGTGGTTTTATGGATACCAATCATTTCATCATATGTAAGGGTCATTTCCTCTGGGACCAATTTGCCTATAAAACATAAACCATTGGAACTCGGAGATAACCAAGAGTAAGCCCTTCTTCCACAAACATAGTATACATTATCTGGGAGGACATAAGGTATATTATGATCCTGCACAATATCACATAAAGTTTTAACAAAACTACCTATGCCTATTGTCCTCATCTGCTCAAGACACGTTTCAGCCTGAATAACATTTTGACAATAACCCATAGGAACTTTTCCAATAGGTACCACACTTGGTTTGTTCAGGCGACCTTGTCTCTGGTGTTCGTCACTACTGGTGTGGCAAACCATTGTTTGATCCAATAAGTCTGCTTCCCAATTCTCCAGTCTTTCTATGTATGAAATGTTTAGACACAGCAAAGACCGATCTGTGGAGTATTGGCGGAGCTTTAAACTAGGGGACCTGGTGATGTTATACTTCCCATCTATGGACCTCCCTCCCCGTAATTCAAGGACCTCAGAGAAATTTAATGGGAATGGTACTAATTCTACATTATGTTGTCCCTGAGGCACGTGAGTGCACACCCAACATTCAGTCTGGTTTAAGACCTTACCCACTAAGCAATGATAATCCTCTAAAGGATGCCTGCCCAAATACAGATTACTCTTGGACTGGCATCGTTGGATGCATTTCTCATCAACTAGGGATCCACAGTACTCACAGATACAATATTCCTCAGACAATAGTCCCTCACACTGTCTCCGAGTTCCATGGCTAACACATCTTTTAATAATCCCTGAACTGAGTTTGACCTTGTGTTGCCCTGATCGTTCTATCGCTCTCTTCTCCAACTTCACTCTATCGACATCACTATCGGCCTCCCTCTCCATCATCTGTCCTCCATCACAGAAATAGGAAATCCTAAAACAAATAAAAATGAGAAGAACCCTGGAACAAGAAAGAGAAACAAATCATCACTCCATTGCTGGGATAGTAGTCTGTACACATCTCTAGCTCAGGTGTTTTCACTGCTGTCTCTAGTTCTCCCGGAACAGGTTCACAATCGACAGGTCCACGTTGTCTGTCTTGACTTTGCCTTGTACCTTCTTCGTGTGGTTGATCTTTTGGCAGTGAGTGGAATGGACCCAGGTATCTCTTTCTGTTACTTTCAAAGATGTTGTACTTGTCATCAACACCTGGTAAGGACCTTCCCACCGGTCTGTTAAACAACCTGAGCATAAGAAATTTCGGATCATAACATATTCTCCAGGTTCAACATCATGACAGTTTGTTTCTGGCATACCAGGTAACAACATTTTCAGTTTCTGTTGCTGTTGTTTCAGTTGTCTGCTCATTTTTATAAGATATTGCACAGTAACCTCATTATTACACTTCAAATCATCCTATGGACCTATGATCAAATGAGGTTGCCTTCCAAACAGTATCTCAAAGTGGGACAGATTAAGAGGAGGCCTGGGAGTGGTTCTGATGCTATTATCTTACTCAGTTTATTCTTAATAGTACCGTTTACCCTCTCCACCTTTGCACTGGCTTTTGGTCTTTAGGGGGTGTGAAGTCTACTATTGATTCCCATAAGTTTACACATGTTCTGGAAAACATCACCAGTGAAATGAGTACCCCTATCACTTTCTATGATTCTAGGGATACCGTATCTGCATACAAACTTCTGAACAATCTTCTTAGCAGTAAAAACAGCAGTATTAGTGGCAGCTGAATATGCTTCTACCCAATTAGAAAATACATAAGTACAAACTAATACATACTTGAGATTCCTGCAAGGTGGTAATTGGATGAAGTCAATTTGTAATACCTGAAAATGTCCATCTGTCAGAGGGATATAGGATGGCTCGGTTGGTATTGTCTTCCTGACATTTTTCCTCAAACAAGTCAGACAGGACATTGCGCTCTTTCCAGCTTGAGAAGAAAAGACTGGTGCACACTAGGGATGTGCAGGCTCGGTTCTACTCGGTTCCGTTCGGTTTTTATTTACCGAATCTTATTGGCTATCCAAAACTTGTGACAGCTGAAACCCAATAAGATTCGGGAAAAAAACCAGAACGGAACCGAGTAGAACCGAGCCTGCACATCCCTAGTGCACACCAATATGCTCTGACCAACTTGCACATACCTTCTCTTCCCAGGTGAGTCATTTCAATTAATTTCTGTGTGTCTATTGTCTGGAAGACCATCACTTTGTTAGTTGGTATATTTACACGTAACCCTGCTGCCAATTTGGCAGCTTCATCTGCTCTGTTATTATAACCACTTGCCTGGCATGGACGTAATTTTCTGTCCACAGCAGGGAGTTCTTTATCTGTACTGGATGTAAAATTTCATCCAGACAGATAAATATGAGGGCGGCTGCAGGAAGAGAATCCGCAGCTGCTGCTCTCAGAGGGACCTTCTACCAGCACCCTCTCCCCCTCTGTCTGCTGTGCTGCCGATCACTGCTGATCGGTCAGCAAAGCAGGAGCCCCCTACCCAGCTCCTGCAGAACTGAGCAGGCGCTGGGTAGTAAGTTTAACCTCCCCCCTAACGCCCTTGACATACCTGGTTCCTGTATCCTGTCTCTAATTGAACATTGCAATGTTTCTGATGTTCCGATGGTAGTTCCGATGTTCAGTTATTTTTAAAAAATTATTATTTTTTTTACAAATCTTAAAAAAAAAACACTTTTTTTTAATAAAACCATTTTGAATAAGTTAAAATGGATGTTCCTCGCCTAATTCACTCATGAAAAAACACGACAATTTTGGAGCCGTTTTTTGCAAAAAATCGTCAGTTAAGTGGTTAAAGAAGCATAAATATACTTACTATATATATCACAACTGTGTATTACGTATTCTATATAAATTGACTTGCCTGTAATGTCGAAGCCGGATAATTGGCTGAGACAGGATCGGTTTAAAATGAAATCTGCGTGATGCCATTTTGCGAATGGCAAAGAGACGCCATTTTGCGACTGACCGCCCAGCGCCATTTTAGCGAATCTCGCCCATTATAAGTACATACGGCGATGCTATAATTTAGCGTCGTGAGATTCACACGCAATAGAAAGTTAAAAGTCCTCACCATGTAAATACAGACAGTCACTAAAACATATAAAATTATTAACCCTGCAAAACACGTACCATGGTGTAGTCCACAAAACACATAGTCGCACAGCACTAACTAGCATCTTGTCTGTGTCTCAACAGATTTCCGGTATCATCGGTGAGAAGATTGCAACATGCGTCTGCAAACTATGCACTATAGAGAGTTAAAACATTAAAATGTACTCTGTAATGTTATCAGCTTAGATTGTCATACAGCGGAAAAAGGACACAAAGGGCTGTTGGAGGCTGACTTGTGTCCATTTGAATTGACCTATGAACTATCCTGTAACAGAAGCACCTTTAAGAAGAACCAATGGAATCATGCCAAACTTGTCTATTGTATTGCCTATCCCTGTAAAGAGTATATATGTGAGCTCTCTGAACCCAGTCTTGAGTCTTTTTGCTGTGCTGTTGACGGAGGTTTCTATTGCTGATGCCAATATCTGGATCCAGAGCGCGTGTGTATGTAACAACTGTACCTTGGTTCTGTATGATTTATTTGCGCTAATTGTCTTTAGATCACAGCATGTAACCATCTGTTTTTATATTGAATAATAACTTTTTGTGCTTTGGAACCACATTCAAAGTCTGAAAGCATTTATTTACTGTGCGACTCATTACACTAAATAACGACAATTTTAGAAGGTATAGGCAGGATTTCATAGAGGTTTTAATTAGGTATCCATAGTTGGGGGCTCGCAGTGTTAATCACGCTACTGGTCACTTAGTAACACTTGGTAGCGATCTCTCAGCAAAAGGGTGGAGGCGCCATAGCAGGAGAACGTATTGTGCCTTCGAAATCTGCTACCACTTTGTTGCTGAGAGTCCGCTACCTGTTATTGTGGCATTAGGAGTGCTGATTGAGAATCCAGGGACGAGGGAGGAAAAAGTTTGTTTTCCTTCTTCGATAGTTTTTTTGTGTTAAAAAGGGGAAGTTGCATTATTGTGTATGCGAGCAATTACACTATAGTGTAAAAGTCATAATACATGTTGTGTAGTAGTCGCAATTTTGTGTATGCGACTAGTCGCACAATAGCGTATACGTACTTCCGGTATTGCTGCCACATGCTTTGAACAAAGCCATTGAGAGTGCATTGATAGACAGCATTGTTGTAAGCATCTTGATCAGTGTTGCCATAGTCTGGGAAAACGTGTATTTTTCTGCGCAGGAAAAGGGTGTGTAACACTGAGTATTTGTTGGTTAAGACAACAGTTCCCTAGTTAAGGGTATCGTAGGTCCCTTTAGGACTAGGCGCAAGGGTCAACCTAGTAGCTCGGTAGTAGATACCATTCTAACACATAAGCAGGTGTAGCTGTTGTCTTTGTTGTAGTTTCAGCTCTCAGTGTGATTACAGTATTCAGTGATCAGTTAGGGTTATTTGAGCATTGTAATTGAACCGCACAGTTTTGGCTAAATTGTGATTGTGAACTGGGTAGAGGGTGGACGAAAACACTGAAAAGGGTAGGTGTCATTGGAATACCTACATGCTAGTGTTGAAAGGTAGTCAAAAAGGGATTAGGTGCATGGAAGCAGCCTGGTTATTCTTCCATAGGTGTGTGGGAGCATCCTGTTAATATCGTCCGCAGGTAAGTGAAAGTATCTTGACTGTCTTTCACCAGTTTAAATCTCTATTGACGTGTGCACGTGACCCAAACTAGCATCGTGAGCATGTTACCAGAGAATACACATGCAGCGCTAAACTGCGATGCGTGCGCGCCTTGAGATAGCGTGCACGTGCAGCAAGGTACTGTTGCGGAAAGTATTACCAGTGGTTCACGCAGATGGGGGTGCAGGTACACTTGCTGAAAAATCCCATAAAATTTAACAAGTAACTTGTACCCTCTGATAAGTAATCATAAAGAAAATGTTTATAATGCGGATGATGAACCTGTTGTTATGTCTGCCATTTCCCATGCTGTACACATTTTAGATGCTCCACCACAACAAGCACAAGTGGTGCCGCCATCTTCATCAGTGATAGTAGAGGAAGTGTTAACATCCACTGCACCTGTAGAGGAAGTTGTTAACCCTATACGTAGCAGTAATAGACTCAATCCCCAGCCAGGTAACAAGGTCAAAAGTAGCAGTGCAGCCAGTCTGCATCCCATCCGGACAATAACTGTTCCGAATGGGAATGCGGATGCGAACGGTGTAGTGCCCACAAGGGAGGTAGCAATGCATTGTTCTTGGACAAGAGCCGAGCTAAATTCCAAAATGAATAATTTCCCCGATCCTAAAAAGGAATTAGCCAAATGCCAAAGATTTTGGAAAAATTTGGGAAGTGCTCACGAGCCAACCAATAAAGATTGCCGAGTGGTGTTAAGGGCTTGTCTTCCATGCAATACCGATGTGACAAAGTTTATCACGGATTGTGTATTGGATGGAGATGTTCCCTTAACAGACAAAATTAATCAAGGTAACATTTCCCGCATTATAACTCAATTGGGTGTATATTTTCCAGTAGTAGTTAACTGGAGCAAAATTTTCACCATAAAACAAAAAGAGAGGGAATCTGCAAAGGATTATTGTAACCGAGCTCTGCAGGCTATCTCCCAGTACACTGGGTTAGAGGATATTAAAGATAGCACTCATCACAGGGGAATGATCGTCACTGTACTTATGGATGGTCTAAAAGAGAACCTAAAGACCCGAGTTCAGACCTCACAACCTGGCTGGAGAGGAGTCACTGTAGGCACCCTCATAGAATCCGCTATTGAACACGATAAGAACATCCTTAAAAAGAGAGAGACCCAGAGCGAGAAGCTAATGGCTGTTAGTATTCAAGCTCTAAAAGGAATGACTATAACATCACAGCCAACAGACACACATGCACCTACACAGCTACATGTCCTCACCAATCCTACACCACCTCAAACACAACCCTACCCCACTTATCACACACAGCCACAAAACCCATACTATCCACAACCACCATATTTCCCTCAATATCCTTACCCACACCCACTATCTTTCCCTACTGCTCAACCCAGAAAGCAATCCTTTCACCCACCCCACTCACAAAGGTGCTTTAACTGCAACCAAGTGGGACATGTAAGTAGGAACTGTAGAGTGAAGAAGGTAGGACCCCCTAACCAGGGAGTACCTGGATATCCCCATAAGGGATATACACAGAGTTCAGGAAACCCACAACAGTCACCAGCTCCAATTGTGGCAGTAAATGCTGTATTGGAGAGTGAGAGTCAACGCTAGGGGTCAGGTCATACCTGTAGTCTACAGATAGTCAGGTTAACAGGAAGTACTAGGGAAAAACCGTTGATGATGGTTAATGTAGCTGGTACTAAATATCCTTTTCTTGTAGACACAGGGGCGACAAGATCAGTGATAAAATCTCCCGCTAATTTACAGGTGACCAGTGAGACAGTACCAGCAATGGATGTAATGGGTAAAGTGCAACATTATCCTTTAACTAAATCCACAGAGGTCACTATCGGGCCATTGCATACCAGGCAATCTTTCCTCCTGGCAGCAGCGGCTCCTACTAACCTACTGGGAAGGGATTTGTTATGTAAAATGGGATGTGTCATATATTGTACCCCTGATGGTATATTTCTAGATATCCCAGAGAGAGTTGCGAACGAGGTGAGGGATATGTTGGACACTCCCCAAAGGATAATGTATCACTCTACTGGTTTAAGTGAAAATTCATCTCAGGTAGATCAAATGTTATCACAAATTCCAGATTCACTTTGGACCAAGGATGGACAGGACACTGGATTAATTGCAAACGTAAGTCCCATAATGGTAAATCTAAAAAGTGGTAGGCAAGCTCCTAAAATTCCCCACTACACATTATAACAGGAGGTATAATTAGGGGTTTATCCCATAATTAAGCGATTGTTACAGCAGTAAATTTTAGTTCGTACAGCAAGTTTAGCCAACAGTCCCATCTTTCCTGTGAAGAAAAGTGGTGGGAGGGGTTATAGGCTGGTACAAGACCATAGAGGGGTTAATAAGGTGGTAGTGCCCAATTTCCCGTAGTGCCAAATCCAGCTGTCATTCTCATGCAGATCCCACCAAATGCAACCCATTTCACTGTCATTGACCTATGTTCTGCTCTCTTCTCTGTGCCTCTTCATCCTGACTGTCAGTACCTATTCACCTTCACATACAGGGGTGTACAATACACATGGACACGATTGCCCCAGGGTTTCATAGACAGCCCCATTATCTTCTCCCAGGCCTTACACGACTGTTTACAATCTTTTCAACCTGCCAATGGATCTGTTCTAATACAATATGTGGACGATTTATTGTTATGTTCTGATTCGTTTGTCATGTTTAAATGATACTAAACTTTTGTTGCTTCATCTCTCGCAAACAGGACACAAGGTTGCTAAGGACAAACTACCGCCATGCCAGTCCACGGTTAAATATTTGGGACACTGCCTAACTCAGGGGTTACGACATCTCACAAATGACAGAATCCAGGCCATACAGAACATGACACTGCCGCAGAACCAACAGCAAATTTGTACCTTCTTGGGAATGTGTGGATACTGCAGAATGTGGATCCGAGGTTTTTCTATTTGGGCCTTGCCATTACAGGACTTGGTCCTCATTCAGAGCCACTCGCTAGCGGCAGTACGCTCGTTCCGAGCGATGTTCGCACATCTGCGCATGCGTACGGATCGTTATACGCATGCGCGAACCAGTCAGTGTGGCCGAAATTCATGTGCTCGCAATATAGCGAATGCCTGCTATTTTGAGTGACAGAATGAGGCGTATGTGGGTGGTAACAGGGGAAGGTGCTTGAAAATGGGGAGTGGAGATCCGAACGCAGGCGTGCTTAAAGGTCAAAACGGGCGTTTTAAGGGAGTGCATAATTAATCCAGCAGCGTCATTGACCACGTCACTTGGTTTTTTTTATCTCAGAACTGCTCGCAAAATACTGGTTGAAAAAACCAACCACAAGAATAGCGAGCAGTTCATACGCTGGTCGATGTACTCGATTAATCTAATAAATAGCGGACATGACGTATGGTGCGAGCGGCCAGGGGGTGTTTTTAACAAATAAACGAGCGTATGTTTTGCTCGCTCGTTCAGACTTAGAGGTGTGAACAGACTGCAATTTGCGAACGGATCATTTGAATAGCCACCCCTTGTTTTTGAACGAACGACCGCAAATAGCGAACGGGTCTGAATCAGGCCCTTAGTCTCTTCCTCAAAGCCCGATCGTGTCATACACACAGAGGAATCAGAGCAGGCTTTCCTTAATCTTAAGGATAGTCTGACAAGAGCACCAGCATTGGGAATACCTGATTATGAAAAACCTTTTGATTTGTATTGTACGGAAGCTGATGGTTGTGGAGCAGGTGTCCTCACTCAAAAACATGGTGATGCCAGTAGGCCCATAGCATACTACAGTGCACAATTGGACACTGTGGCAAGATCACTCCCAACGTGTTTAAGAAGTGTAGCAGCAACTGCTCTATTGGTCATTAAGATTGAGGATGTGGTACTAGGCCATGATATGATTGTCTATACTCCCCATGCTATATCTGCTTTGCCAAACTCTGCCCAAACCAGACATGTCTCCTCAGCTAGATTCACAAAATGGGAACTAGCCTTAATAGCACCTGCAAACATCACCATCAAAAGGTGCAGTATGTTAAATCCAGCTACGTATTTACCATATGTGCAACATGTTGCACAAAGGGTGGAGAGAGGTGAGACACTGGCAAAGGTGAGGTCTGCAGGTATATTGATGCATATGATTGTATGGAATATCTCAATCAAACCTTTACTGCAAGACCTGACATACGGGATACACCTTTAGAAAATGTAGATGTGACATTTTACACGGATGGGAGTTGTCATAGACAAACTGACACTGGAGAGTTATGTACAGGTTATGCTGTGGTAAATAACGAGGACGTTATAGAAGCCGAACCTTTAGGCCCACCACACTCGGCCCAAGTGGTGGAACTGGTGGCACTAAAGAGAGCGTGTGAATTAGCGGAAGGTAAATCTGCTAATATCTACACTGACTCTAGGTACGCCTTCGGGGTAGTACGCGATTTCGGTGCCTTATGGTGTGTGAGAAAATTTACGACAACAGCAGGCACACCAATTGCACATTCCAAACATATGAAAGGACTACTAACAGCAATCCAATTGCCAAAGGCAGTGGCAGTAATTAAGTGTAAAGCCCATACATGTGAGGATGATCCGGTGTCACTGGGCAACAACAGGGCAGACGAAGCTGCAAAATGGGCAGCAGGGTTAAAAATGAATGTACCAACTGAACAAATCATGACTTTTCAAACAATTGATATGCTGAAATTAATTGAGATGCAAAATTTGTGTTCTATCCAGGAAAAGGCAGCCTGCAAGTTCAAGGGATGTGGGCAAGAGTCTTCTGGACTCTGGAGAGATAGACAAGGTAAGCCAGTGGCTCCCAAGACATACTACCCAAGCCTGGCTGAGGCAGCGCATGGCCTGACTCATCTGGGAAAGCAAGGTATGTGTAAAATGGTGAGAGCATACTGGTGCGCACCGGGTTTTTCTTCTCAAGTGGAAAAGAGAGCAATGTCCTGTCTGACCTGCTTGAGGAAAAATATTGGAAAAACGATCCCTACCGAACCATCCCACATTCCGCCGACTGACGGACCTTTCCAGGTAATACAAATTGACTTCATCCAATTACCACCCTGCAGGAATCTCAAGTATGTATTAGTGTGCACTGATGTGTTTTCAAATTGGGTTGAGGCAAACCCTGCTGCCACTAATACTGCTGCGTTTACTGCCAAGAAAATTGTTCAGGAGTTTGTGTGCAGATACAGTATCCCTAAAATTATCGAGAGTGATAGGGGTACCCATTTCACAGGTGATGTTTTTCAAAATATGTGTAAACTGATGGTTATTAATAGTCAACTTCATACCCCCTACCGTCCACAAGCCAGTGCCAAGGTGGAGAGGATGAACGGTACTATTAAAAATAAATTAAGTAAGATCATGGCAGAAACTGGACTAGGATGGCCAGAAGCATTAACATTGGTCCTACATAGCATAAGGACCACTCCTAGACCCCCTCTAAATCTGTCCCCCTTTGAGATACTGTTTGGTAGACAACCTCATTTGATTATAAGTCCACAGGAAGACTTGAAAGGTAACATCGAGGTAATTGTAAGGTATCTTATAACAATGAGTAAACAGTTAAAACAGCAACAGTAGAAATTGAAATTGTTGTCCCATGATATGCCTGAAACAAACTGCCATGATGTTGAACCTGGAGAATATGTTATGATTAGAAATTTCTTGCATTCAGGTTGTTTGACTGATCGTTGGGAAGGTCTGTATCAGGTGTTGCTGACGAGTACCACATCTTTGAAGGTGGCCAAGAGAGATACCTGGGTCCATTCCACTCACTGTAAGAAGGTCAACCAACCAGTGGAGAAACAAGGTGGAGACAAGACAGATAAGGTGGACCTGTCGATCGCGAGCTTGTTCCAGGAGAGTTAAAAGGTTGCAGTGAGATATCTGAACTAAAGAAATTTGCAGGTCCTTGCTACGGCAATAGACTGGTCTGCTGTGTTAATTTTTATATTCTCTTCCAGAGTTTCCATCATCCTGGTTTGTTCAGGGATTTCTGGTTTCTGTGACGGGGGACCGATAGAGGAGATGGGAGCTAATGGCAGTATTGATGGAGTGGAGTCGAGAGGAGTAGTGCTAAGCCAATCAGGGGGGTGTCTGACCAATCTTAGTACAGTAATTGTTAAGAGATCTGCTATTTTGGATACTCGGAGACAGTGTGAAGGTCCATAGTCACCGAGAGATGCATCCAACAGTGCCAACCAAAGTATAACCAGTATTGGGGTGGGTATCCTTTAGAGGATTATCATACCATGGTGGGCAAAATTGTGAACGAAACTGACTGTTGGGTTTGCTCTCACGTGCCCCAAGGACAGCAAAATGTAGGATTAGTGCCATTACCATTAAATATCTCTGAAATGTAAGAATTGCAAAAAGGGAAGACACTGGATGGAAAATTTCTTAACACCAAACCACCCCATTTTAAACTCCACCAGTACCAGGCAGATAAAACACTTTTATGTTTAAACATCACTAAAGAGCCAGGAAGTTGGGAGGTGACTGAGAATAACCAGACGATGACCTTCTCACAAAGAGCTGACCGTGAGCCTATGAATTATGAACTATTACGCACAATTAGGTCAGGTGGAAGACACTTCCGGTATAAATATACACTGAGTAACACCAAAGAAATGGTTGGCAGAGTATCAGAAGGGTAATGTGCCAGAGTTATACAACCAGAAACATGTATTAGCCAGATGGGAGAACTTGAGATATGATAATTTGTTAGGGAAATGTGTTGGATGATTATGATACATTCTATTCCTTATGTTCTCCCCGATGATGTATATTTTAATATGTGTAAGGAAAGCGTATAAGTGGCTCTCTCCAAGTTCCGAAGGTTTGTGTTATTTGGGAAGAGTAGTTCCAGAAGTAATGACCCTTACACATTGTGAAATGCTTGGTATTCATAAAGACACACCATCACTATATCTTCACACACAGTATGAACACAGAGACAAAAGAAATATGATACCTGGTGACATGCATAAAGCCACACAGTTAATTAGTGAGACGACTGGCTTTCAAGTTTTGGTAGCATTGGATCCCCCTAGGATCGCTCGGGGTACACTAAATTTTAGATATATCCAAGATCTCGCTAAATTAATAGATAATTTCACCGAGATGTATGATGACACATTCAGGTATACAGGTAGGGAATTGCAAGCTTACAAGAAAGAATTGGTGCAACACAGACTAGTCTTAAATTATTTAACAGCTGTCACTGGAGGGTATTGCATAACTTTGGCCACCCTATTTGGAGTAAAGTGTTGCACTTACATTACAAACGATACCAGCGATCACAAGGAGGTGATAAACCGGAAGATGGATGAAATTCTGCAGCTGAAATGGGAATTTCGAAAGAACCATAATGCTTCAGTGGCTGAAGTAGAGGAGAAGGTAGAGGAATGGGTTTCATGGTTAAACCCAGTGAAATGGTTCTCAGGTCTAGGAGAGTGGGTCCAGGAAATGATCGCAAGCAGTAGCGGTTCTAGGCCCGGGCAAGCCGGGCCGTCGCCCGGAGCGCCATGGTGTCCGGCGGGCACTGGAAACGCCCACCCTCCCTCCCGGCGCTAAAGTGTTTATGAAGCTTCAGGGGGAGGGAGCGGAGGAGGGAAGGGGCAGCCACACAGGACGGCGCTGGGCGCAGCAAAGCCTAGCGCCGGCCCTGATCGCAAGCATAGGTAAACTCCTGATCCTCCTACTGGTTGTCATCATTGTAATTGGCTTATTTGTCAGGTGTGTTCCTACTGTGTTGAAATGTGGAAAATGTAAAGATAAGGTGAATCAAAGGAATTAAATTATGATGGTGGTCAGTAGTAATATGAATACTGAGGTAAATGTAGGACTGCATTACAACCCTGGACTAGAAGGTACCATCATATAATGTAAAAGATTTAGACATGCATAAAATGTATTATTAAAATGTAAATTTAAAACATCTTAAATAATGTAAGTCCCTATTCCCCCCAAGACTTTCTTAATAGGATTGGTGCATCCCCACATCTTTCCCATGATCTCCCAAGAGCTGTGGTGTGCGTATAAGGGTAGTTTTATGTCCCCTCCTAGAGACACGTTATTGATGGTTTATGAACCACCTTGTGCCATCCCATAATATAACATTAAATAATATGTCATAATGTAAGACTAAATTAATTTTAATATTATGATAGCATGTTGTTTGCTATCAAAGGATGGACTGTTGAAGTCGGATAATTGGCTGAGACAGGATCGGTTTAAAATTAAATCTGCACGACGCCATTTTGCGAATGGCAATGAGACGCCACTTTGCAACTGGCCGCCCAGTGCCATTTTAGCGAATCTTGCCCATTATAAGTACATACGGCGATGCTATTATTTAGCGTCGTGCGATTCCCACACAATAGAAAGAAGTTAAAAGTCCTCACCATATAAATACAGACAGTCATTAAAACATATAAAATGATTAACCCTGCAAAACACGTACCATGGTGTAGTCCACAAAACACATAGTCGCACAGCACTATCATCTTTTCTCAGTTCCCCAATACTTACACACTGCACACTTACATAAAAGGTTCCCTAGCATTAAATTGTAATATTCAAGGTTTATTCAGTAATTATTAATGTTGTGAAATAAAGGTTATTTGATATCTAAGGCTTAGTACATGGTAAGCAGACCGTGTTTGGTGTTGTACTGATCCACTGTGTCTCAACAGATTTCCGGTATCATCAGTGAGAAGATCGCAACATGCGTCTGCAAACTATGGACTATAGAAAGTTAAAATATTAAAATTTACTCTGTAATGTTATCATCTTAGATTAGCATGCAGCAGGAAAAAGGACACAAAGGGCTGTTGTAGGCTGACTTGTGTCCATTTGAATTGACCTATTAACTATCCTATAACAGAAGCACCTTAAAGAAGAACCAATGGAATCATGTCAAACTTGTCTATTGTATTGCCTATCCCTGTAAAGAGAATATATGTGCGCTCTCTGCACCCAGTCTGGAGTCTTCTTGCTGTGCTGTTGACGGAGGTTTCTATTGCTGATGCCGGTATCTGGGTCCAGAGCGCGTGTGTATGTAACAACTGTACCCTGGGTCTGTATGATTTATTTGCGCTAATTTTCTTTAGATCACAGCATGTAACCATCTGTTTTTAGATTGAATAATAACATTTTGTGCTTTGAAATCACATTCAAAGTCTGAAAGCATTTATTTACTGTGCGACTCATTATGCTAAATAGCCACAATTTTAGAAGATAAAGGCAGGATTTCATAGAGGTTTTAATTAGGTATCCATAGTAAATAAATATCAGATAATTTGAGCTTGAATTTCACATTTGAACTCACTTTCGGAATCATACTTCATAATTCATACGTATGCATGAATTTTGCAAATATATACAGTATATATGATAAAACGTATGTTAATTGAACTTTATATTTATAAATATATATAAATATAGTATACATATATTATTATTGAAGACTCCATCTTCAATAATTGGCACCCCTGATTGATAAATATTATATATAAAGGATTCCTCCACAACACGGACCCCTGGGTCTAGGGGGGCCCACACCACACACCCATATTTTTAATACTTACCTCTCT
Organism: Taudactylus pleione; assembly: GCA_031769625.1. Classification (NCBI taxonomy): domain Eukaryota; kingdom Metazoa; phylum Chordata; class Amphibia; order Anura; family Myobatrachidae; genus Taudactylus; species Taudactylus pleione. The sequence goes on along the minus strand of JAUIMM010001030.1, from coordinate 8,811,512 downwards.
GGAGTCCCATGTCGGCGGTAGCAGCGCTGCACAAATCGCCGGGAAAGAGGCTGCTGCGGCTCCCTATGCTGCACCATCCTTGTCCATTTCCCCGGTGATCTCTGCATGTGCAGACTAGTGCCCAGAGTCTACTGCGGTGCTCAATGTGCCGCCAGCCACCAGGGAGAGAGGAGGGGGCCCGGTTGGCCCATCATCACCTAATTTGCCTGTGAGTAGAATATACCATATAAGTGTAAAACATAATGTGGATAACACAATGCAGTATTTATAGGTTAATAACTATAAGCAATGTGAGTGACGGAATAAATGTTGCATATAGCGATAGATGGTAAAAGTATGTTAGGTTTTATTCGGAAGGCAATGTACTATCATACTAAATGTCCTATTGTGGACTATGCTGCATGTTACTGTGCCAGCAAAAGTCACTGATCACTTCAATGCATCTTATTATAATGTTCGAGGGAATGATGGTATCCCATTCTTGGAAGTGCAGGGAATGGTGTGAGTCCACAAGTGGTGCAACTCCTGCCAGGGTACTCTGCTCTTTAGGGGCGGCATCCTGTACCCTCCGTTTGTGTCTTGCTGTGCGTTTCCCTCTTGGTGAGCAGTATCTTGATGTTGTTGTCCTGCACTCCTGATTCTGCCCCCAATGCTAAGGGCTGACCCGTAGTGCATCCGCACTCGGGAGTAGGACTGGTAACAGAAAACCCAGTCTATTGTGTAAGTGCTTGTCCCCGCCTCTTTTCCTCATTACACCCCGCAGATTGGTTTTTGTCTCTGCATAAGGGGGGGCAGAGCTTTCATTGTACCCCAAGATCTGTTGCCGGCCCTGATCGGGCGTCACTTGTGTTCTGCAGGACAGATGCTGCGGTCCCTCGGCGGTGGCTCCCGACTCCATGGCATGTTCTGTGAAATATAATACATGATTATTTTTCACTTTTGGTGTAGTGTTTTAAACAATATGGCATCTTGCATGTGGGGCAAGGATTGCGCAGCATATTAGTCCCAATAAAGTGCTAGGTTTAGTGGCCATTTTCCCAAAACTGTGAATGTGCACCTACCACAATAAGGTAACACATAGACAATAAAAATGGTAACAATAAGCGCTACACCTAAAGGAGGTCCACAAAGTCCACGAGAAAAGTTATGTCTTATAGTAAAATAATTTTTCACACTCCACTTCTCATGTGATGCTGCTATTTCTCCAATAACACTGTTATACTGTATGTCAATAGATTAATCTAAAGCAATAAGGGGTATATGTACTAAGCCACAGAGAGGGAAAAAGTACCAAGCAATCTGCTTCTAATTGTCATTTTTCAAATACAGCCTGTAAAGTGACAGTTAGGAGCTATTTGGTTGAGACTCCTACTTTCGTGGAGGTAACGGCATACTTACCAACATATCGGTGCAGCAGGGAGGATGGGGCGGTTTCAGGTGGCAGAATGGGGGCTTGCCGAAATGATTGCGTTATCCTGACCCCGCCCCCCACTTTATAATGCTGATATTACCGGCAATATAAAGCATGCGGCGGGGCTACGATGACGCGATTCAACCCGAATCGCGTCATTGCACCCCCGGACTGCCCACTATCACGGCGGGTGCGAGGGGGGAGGTCACCATTCTGGGGGGCTTGCTTACTCTTGCAGGGTGCCGTGAGCTGCACCCGATTTTCAGGAGGCTCCCGGCAGTCTCGGGAGAGTAGGCAAGTATGGTAATGGGGAGTGTCGGCAAAAAATGCAGACGTGTCGCAACTGTTTTGTGGGTGTGTTGCATCCTGTTTCTGCAATCCCGTATAGAAGAAAAAAGTCTCTGGTGTCTTAGTGAGCACGCCCATTCTATGTGACCAGAGGGTGACTCAGAAGACCAATATTCAAAAGATCTGCTTCTATGTATGTGGATGCTTGGATTTGCAAAGCCGTAGGGGGGGGGGGGGTCTCAATACGTTACTGGGCGTCTGTGACATTTGCATATTTTCGTACAACAGATGCGTACAGAATCGCAGCTGCAATGACATTATCACACAACTCTGAATCAGGCCTAGAATGCAATAAAATGTGTTTGAAAAAATACTTATTTGACATAAAACTTAAAATTGATATCACACAATACATATACACTTCCCATTATCAAGTATAACACACATGGCATTAATAGTGAAATGTTCATATCGTATGTTATACAGACCTGATGTCATAAGCAAAGCTGCACCTAGAAGAACAGCAGGTGGGTGAGGATGATGTGGAGGATATGGAGACCGCACATGATGGTACCTTGCCGGTCTGGCTGATATAACTGCCAGAATACACAAGAGATGTCCGGGCTGTATGCCTGGCAGAGGAGAAGGAATAAGAAGGAAACTACATTTAGCCAGAGAGTGAGGAGGATTCACAAGGGGAATTCATCTGTGTATGTATCCCTTTTCCTTCTTCACTATCAGGTGCCAGCAATTTCCCTGACTATACAGCGTGACGGCACTCTCACTGACTATACTGTGTGCCGGCACTCTCACTAACTATAGTGTGTCAGCAATCTCATTACCCATACTGTATGCTGGCACTCTGACTAACTATACAGCGTGCCGGCACTCTCACTGACTATACTGTATGCTGGCACTCTCACTAACTATACCACATGCCAGCACTCTCACTAACTACACTGTGTGCCGGCACTCTCACTAACTATACATCGTGCCGGCACTCTCACTAACTATACAGCGTGCCGGCACTCTCACTAACTATACAGCGTCCCGGCACTCTCACTAACTATATAAGTGCCGGCACTCTCACTAACTATACTGTGTGCCAGCAATCTCATTACCCATACTGTATGCTGGCACTTTCACTAACTATAGAGTGTGCCTGCACTCTCACTAACTATACAGTGTGCCGGCACTCTCACTAACTATACAGCGTCCCGGCACTCTCACTAACTATATAAGTGCCGGCACTCTCACTAACTTTACTGTGTGCCAGCAATCTCATTACCCATACTGTATGCTGCCACTCTCACTAACTATACAGCGTGCCAGCACTCTCACTAACTATACAGCGTGCCGGCACTCTCACTAACTATACAGCGTGCCAGCACTCTCACTAACTATACAGTGTGCCGGCACTCTCACTAACTTTACTGTGTGGCAGCAATCTCATTACCCATACTGTATGCTGGCACTCTCACTAACTATACAGCGTGCCGGCACTCTTACAAACTATATAAGTGCCAACACTCGCAATAACTATACTGTGTGTCGGCAATCTCAGTGACTATACTGTATGCTTGCAATCTCACTAACTATACTGTATGCCCGGCACTCTCACTAACTATACTGTATGCCCGGCACTCTCACTAACTATACTGTATGCCGGCACTCTCACTAACTATACTGTATGCTAGCAATCTCACTAGCTATATTTAGCCGTTGGTTCAAATCCCAACAGGAGAAGCCCAATAGGTAGAGATCCTGACGCCAGCTGGTAAGGACCCTAACCCTCCCCTCTTCTCCTTAACCCTTCCCTCTTCTCCCCCTAACCCTCCCTTTGGAGTGCCTGACCCTAAGTCCTCCCTGGGGGTGCCTAATCCTAACCCCCCTTCCCGCACACTAAACCTAACACTCCCGGGGGTGCCTCACCCTAACCTACTGCCAGGGGTGCCTAACCCAAATCCTCTCCCCTAGGGGTGCCTAACCCTAATCTCCCCCCAAAAAACCTAACCCTAGCCCCACTACACTCCCTAAACCCAACCCTTCCCCCTTGCGGCTAATGCTAAGGACGCCCCGAATTTTGACGCCTATATTAAGCCCCCGTCGGGCTTCCCCTGTCGGGATATAGACCAGCGACATTCAGTCTGCCGGTCTATAAACTGCATCCCCTCACTAACTGTAACAGAGAAATACAGTAATTTATGCCATTAAGACCATTAATTGAGGCTTTTCTATCAGTACAATTGGACAATACATAGAGCAATTAAATTACCAGGAGCCACAAGGTCTTCATGTACTTTTTTATGTGTTGAAATATACCAGGTCCTTTAAAATGAAACAGAAATATATACATATGTTCTTATTAATGAGGAAAATGACATTAGTATTACACCAGAATAAGTATTTATGTCTCTCAGGGTGTGGGGATAACAGAAAGACAGGGATACATAGGACATTGTATTATCCATACATCAGAGAGCTATGAAGCTCTCCATTGGGACCTCCATGCAGGGTCAGACCCAGAGGCGCCGAGAGGGGAGGGGGGGAGTGGGTACAGATTACCCTAGCCCGGGCTTCCTGATGGGCCTCGCGGTGGCCCGGGTCCGGCGCCGCTCCCCCATCCCTTCTCTCTCTTTCAGCAGCCCAGCACACAGCGTGTTCTGAGCTGCAGAGGGTGAGCAGCAGCCACAGCAGTCTCCTTTGCCTGTGGGGGGGGAGCGATCACACTGATCGCGCCCCCCTAGCTTTGTACCGGGCTGATGGGCTTATAGCGCCCCCCTCCCCGGAGCACAGCGCTGCTATATTTTTTTATTTTTTTTTGCTCGAGGGGGTGTGGTCACGCCTACCGTGATTAGGCCATGCCCCCTATGTACCTGGGCCCACTGCGACTCTCTACGGCCCTGGTCAGACCTACCGGCGGTGTAGCCAGTGCATTGCACCAGGGCCCGTAGCAATGAAAAGGCCCACAGCTGGTGGCATTATCAGAGAGCTGTACTAACAAAATGTGTCACACTGACTCATTACACTATGCCGCAGCTGGTCATGGGCCATAACTAAGGAGAGGCGGTCCGGCCGGTGGAGAAAAGAAGACCCCTTCCCTTAGTATCCTCTAGCTGTCACTATACACTAGAGTTACTCCACTCTAAAGCTGGGTACCCAGGATCCAGTGATACATTGCACACGCTGTACACAATGCACAATCCTGTGTACAATGCCACAAACGTATAGCGACATAATAAGAAAATAACACCCACATAACTCAAATGATCTACATGCACAAGTCTTTGCCATGCAAGCCAGGGACTCTGTGTTATTTATATGAAAAACATCTCTAACAAATATAGACTTACCATTTTCTCCCATCTCCAGCATGAGGAAGGCCACATATGCCTCCGGGCTGGTATACTTCTCTGCAAAGAAAAATAAATGATTACAAACACTATGAAGTCATGAATTGTCCAGCATCAGGTTAGTGAACTAGACTTCTGACTAGACCCCTACCAAATCCCAAACATACAAAACATCTACCACACAGAGGGGCCTATTTATCAAAAACAGTTGCGGAAAATCCCAGTTTTCAGAGGATACACACAAATGTGTATTAAGTATCACCTGTACATATGAAGGAGGAACCGCAGCAAATATCTCCATACCTACCACAACACCAATGCCTACCACTGTGCCAATCATAGTGCTGCCCACCACAATAACACATAAAATAAGAAATGTGGGATAAATGAAGTTCATTCAAGTGCCAATTTTCCTGGAACAAGTTGTGAGACATAATTGGAAACTGTTTTAGTGCTATATATAATAAACTAGCTGTAATGCCTAGTGTAGTGTAACTTTTATAAAAAAAATGGGTCTTCCCCCCCTTCCTCTCTGTCTCTCTTCCCCACCCCAACACTTTCTCCCGACCTCTTCTCCCTCCCTATACTGTCTCTCTCTCTATCACCACCCTCTGACTCTTTCCTGTAACGTCACTGACACAGGTGGGAGGGGTCAGACCAGCTGTCACTACCAGCCAACGTGATGACATCATTTTAATCAGCAATCAATTTTTTTTCTTTATAGAGATTGGAAAAACGTATTTGATAAATAAAAACTCACCATGTATTTTCATATACACCGGAATTTCCGGGGTTGTGTCTGTAGATAATAAAATATATTGAATTGAACATTTTCTGAAACCTATATTTGGCCATTCAGTTACATTATATAATAAAGGAAATTGTCAAAATAAAGTATACAAATAACAGAGACACAGGGACATGGGGGTCTATGGGCCTGATTCAGCAAGAGTCACAATTGCTGAGCTGCACGCAGGCTATCGATATATGATGTATGCACGCAGGCAGCTTTGCAATTGCAACCCTTGCAGGTATGATAATGCAGCAGGGGGCATCACACCTCCTGTGAATTACTTGAGCTGTGCTGTCCAATGCAGCATTGGATAATCTGCAGACAATCGGCCGGCTAAGGTGAACCATTGGTCATGCAAGCTGGCCACCGCAGATGAGGAGAAGAGGCAGGAAAATCTCCATCAGCCGACAGAAATCCTGGTCTCTTCCCTCCCCCCTAACGGCAGCGACACGCCTCCGTTTCGGGAAACGGAGGCCATCGCCACCCCCTCCCCATCCACAAATGGTGGCAGACTGTCAATCAATAACAGTCTACTGCCAGTCTGCGTGCAGGACCGCAGACCCGTTCAACACATGCACAGAACGGGTCAGGTGCCTGCACAGATTCCGAAATCTGCACAAGCACCTGATCTGTACTGCGCATATGCAGTACGGGCCCTGAGTGTTCGCACACAGAGCGTCAGCAGACTGTCAGTGATTGACAGTCTGCTGCCATTTGGGGGCAGGGTGTGGGGTTGCAAAGACCTCTGTTTCCCAAAATGGAGGTGCGTCGCCGCCGTTGGGGATGAGGGAAGAGGCCAGGATCTTCGTTGGCTTACAGAGATTTCATGGCCTCTTTTCCTCATCTGCGATAGCCAGGCTGTGTGACCCCATGGTCACTCAGCTGGACAGGGAGTACTATACGCTGATGATCGGATGCTGCATCCGTGGTCGCAGGTCAGATCATTAATGCATGCAGGAGACGTGGTGCCTCCTGCTGCAGTAACATAACTGCAAGGCCGGAATTGCAAAGCTGCTTGCGTGCATACATCATATATCTATAGCTTGCGTGCAGCTTGCAAAGCCATCCTATGCTGAATCACCCCCTCAGTCTCAAGTCAAGTTCTGAGACAACAACAATGTCAAATTGGCTTTCAGACTGATTGAGTTAAGGCCCATAATCAACATTATGTATAATACATATCTTATATAGTCTTTTTTTTTTTAGTAAAACAAACTTTATAAAATTAGGGGGAGATTTAATAAAGCTTGGAGAGTGATAAAATTGGAGATAAATAGCACCAACCAATCAGCTCATCACTGTCACTTTACAGGCTATGGCCCCATTTATTAATGAATTTAATCACCAAAACGAGTGATAAATGTCACTGTGTATGATAAATTGTGCTCCAGCCAATCAGCTCCCAACTGTCATTTTTCTAACAGTTGACAGTTGGGAGCTGATTGGCTGGAGAACCATTTATCATACACAGTGAAATTTATCACTGTAAAGTGACAGTTAGGAGCTGATTGGCTGGTGCTATTTATCTCCAATTTTATCTCTCGCCAAGCGTTATTAAATCTCCCCCTAATTTTATAAAGTTTGTTTTCACCACTTTAACAATTACATAAATAGAAAGCAAAGAGCCCCACGTGTGACAGGAAGAGCTGTTTATGAAAGTAAAAGGGCTCTTTGCACTTGATAAATAGGTCCATAATTCTAAATAAATTGATTTAAAACCCTTTACTAAAATAAATTCATAAAAATTAATTGTTACTTACCTTTTGATAATATGCCGAATAGGCAAATGAAGCAAAAAACTAGGAGCATTTTCATATCACTGTGTCGCACTCACTATCCCTCACTAACCTGAGAGTGAGGCCACAGGTCCTCATCATGGTCTCATCTCACCGCCTGTGATGTCATAATGTTACCTATTACATGGGATGTAGCCACCAGTCTGTATTGGGCTCACTATATTTATTGGATGTGATATATTATTGCCAAAAGAACTATGAATATTTGTTGCATCCATGTCCTAAATTTTAGTTGAAAGTTACTGGTGGCTTATTCCCTATCTCCCTATTTATCCCCCTCACTTCCAGAAGGCATGAGAAGGATAGGAGGGCATTATTACTGATACTAGATGGATGATTTCTGAGGCCTAGTATAGTGTATGCCCAATGTCCTAATCTTCCATATATGACAATATTAAAGGACGCCCAATGTACAGTAGGAGATGCATTAAGAGAATTATTTTAAATTAAAAAATGATTTTTCTTTACAATAACACAGGACAAGCATGGGGCCTCCTCTCATACCCCATACATGGACTTATTTATACACAATGTAATCATTTATGTTTCATAAGGCATCCCATACATACCTATCTTACATACATACATATATGGGGAGGGCTTAGCACGCACGTGCACCAGGCGCCCTGGCCACATGCTACACCTCTGCACACACCTCACATCACTAATCACACCCTGTGGTGCTGGTCACATCCCCTGCAGCACCACACAATAGGCCCTTCATAAATTTCAGCTCCTGGCCCAAGTTGACATTAATCTGGCACTGGTCATAGGGCCCCTATGGCTGGCATATTTCATTGCCTTTGGCAGTGTTCTTATATTAAAACATTTTGGTCTGATGTTGGCAATTCATAATTTAGTTAGCCCTTCCTCCCTTTCTTCGGAATGGGCTATATTTGGATTCTTACCGGAAAGAATCCGAATCCAAAAAGGCCCTAAAAAGTTATTATTAGCTGTGTCCGCAGCAGCTTGTTAGAGCGTGTTACTTATGTGGATACATGATTCTCCTCCAATGATGTCTTTATTTAGGGCAAAAATGTTTTATATTTTTCAAATGGAATGGGTGGAGGCCTCGTTACAAGAGGAAAAACAGGTGAAACAGGTTGTTTGATACCTGGGAAAGCTTTATCGAAATTCTATCTCCAAATATTAGAGTTCAAATTCGTAAATGTTTTTTTTTCAACGCAATGGTTTGAAACTCGGATACTCAAAGGGGATGATCCGATACCATTATTTCATTAAACCTTTCCCATGGGATAATTTGGTTTTCCCACACACGCCTACTCAATCTATTTGATCTATTTACTTTGTCTATTGGTTGTTTGAATGTAGCAAATATTGTATTATTATAAATGTCTTAGCAAGTTTTGTGCATGTATTATCTGAAGTGACTTTAGATTAGGGGTGTGCACCGGACACTTTTCGTGTTTTGTGTTTTGGTTTTGGATCTGGATCTTTCTTCGTGTTTTGGATCTGGATTGGTTTTGCCAAAACCACCCTTCCGTGTTTTGGGTTCTGGGTTTTGTGTTTTGGATCTGGATTTTTTCTTAAAAAATAAAAAAAAAACGCTAAAATCACATAAATGGGCCTTTTTTTGTTCCTACGCTATTAATAACCCCAATAACATTAATTTCCACTCATTTCCACTCTATTCTGAACACCTCACACCTCACAATATTGTTTTTAGGCCAAAAGGTTGTACCGAGGAAGCTGGATGACTATGCTAAGCGACACAAGGGGGCGGCACAAACACGTGGCCCATCTAGGAGTGGCACTGCAGTGGCAGACAGGAAGCCAATCAGCGTTATGGTGCCCATTTGCATGTAGCACGAACCCGGGAGAACCGTGCTACATGCATCTGTGTGATTGGCACAGAGCAATGACAGGTCCGTGAGACCCGTCTGTGCTGCTGTGGTAAAAAAAAAAAAAAAAACCTGTGTAAAAAAAGAAAAAAATGGCGTGCACCCCCCCAAAAAAGAGCAACCAGCCCCGGGCATTAGTAACCCAGTGCTGGGTGTGCTTAAATACAGGGGACAAACGACGTAGGGGTCCCCTGTACTTAAGCACAACCAGCACCGGGCTAGTCAGAACCAGCGCTGGTTGCCAAAATACGGGGGACAAACGACGTAGGGGTCCCCTGTATTCTGCGCAACCAGCTCTGGGCTCTGATCCGGTCCTGGTTCTGGAAATATAGGGGACAAAAAATGAGTAGGGTTCCCCTGTATGTTCCAGAACCAGCACTGGACTTTTTCTAGCGGGGGGCTGATGCCACAGCCAGGGGAGCCCTTTCACCGGGCCCCCCAGCCGCAGCATCAACCCTGACCGCTAGTCAGCCCAGGCCGGGGATCCCTGGAGAGCTGGGGACCCCCCCAATAAAGGGGTCACCCTCTCCAGGGCACCCCAGGCCCAGGCTGATAGCCCGGGGCTATCCCCGCCACCCCTGGTGGCAGTGGGTGGCGGGTTGATTGTGTGGTGTGGTGTAAATAAAGAATATCAAACATTGTCTTTACAAGTAGAACTGCAAGTCCCAGCTAGCCTGCCCCGCATGCTGGTACTTGGAGAACCACAAGTACCAGCATGCAGGGCATTAAGGGCCCACTAGTACCTGTAGTTCACCTGTAAAAAAAATGTTTAAAAAAACATAGGACACACACACCGTGACAGTATAAGTTTATTAAACATACACACACACACACACACATGTACACATACTCACCTATGTAACCCTGTAGCATCGGTCCACTTGTCCGGTAAAGTATCCATAGGGGACCTGTGAAAAAAAACATACTCACCATCTCCTATGCGAGGTTCTGTCCTCTTCGTTCCAAAGTAGGCATCCCCGGACTTGGCAAAAAAAAAAAACGAAAACGCGATCCACGAACTTAGTACCGTTCTATAGAACGGTACTTCCCGAATGAGAGCTTAGCGGCGGGGTATCACCATGGAAACCCCGCTGCTAAGCGTTCATTGGCTGAGAGAGGTCATCTCCCGTCTCTCAGCCAATGAACGGCTCCCTCCATTGTAGTCAATGGTGGGAACCGCAGGGTAAACTTTAATAACCTTGCGGCTCCCAGCATTGACTACAATGGAGGGAGCCGTTCATTGGCTGAGAGACGGGAGATGACCTCTCTCAGCCAATGAACGCTTAGCAGCGGGGTTTCCATGGTGATACCCCGCCGCTAAGCTCTCATTCGGGAAGTACCGTTCTATAGAACGGTACTAAGTTCGTGGATCGCGTTTTCGTTTTTTTTTTTTGCCAAGTCTGGGGATGCCTACTTTGGAACGAAGAGGACAGAACCTCGCATAGGAGATGGTGAGTATGTTTTTTTTCACAGGTCCCCTATGGATACTTTACCGGACAAGTGGACCGATGCTACAGGGTTACATAGGTGAGTATGTGTACATGTGTGTGTGTGTGTATGTTTAATAAACTTATACTGTCACGGTGTGTGTGTCCTGTGTTTTTTTTAAACATTTTTTTACAGGTGAACTACAGGTACTAGTGGGCCCTTAATGCCCTGCATGCTGGTACTTGTGGTTCTCCAAGTACCAGCATGCGGGGCAGGCTTGCTGGGACTTGCAGTTCTACTTGTAAAGACAATGTTTGATATTCTTTATTTACACCACACCACACAATCAACCCGCCACCCACCGCCACCAGGGGTGGCGGGGATAGCCCCGGGCTATCAGCCTGGGCCTGGGGTGCCCTGGAGAGGGTGACCCCTTTATTGGGGGGGTCCCCAGCTCTCCAGGGATCCCCGGCCTGGGCTGACTAGCGGTCAGGGCTGATGCTGCGGCTGGGGGGCCCGGTGAAAGGGCTCCCCTGGCTGTGGCATCAGCCCCCCGCTAGAAAAAGTCCAGTGCTGGTTCTGGAACATACAGGGGAACCCTACTCATTTTTTTCCCCTGTATTTCCAGAACCAGGACCGGATCAGAGCCCAGAGCTGGTTGCGCAGAATACGGGGGACCCCTACGTCGTTTGTCCCCCGTATTTTGGCAACCAGCTCTGGTTCTGACTAGCCCGGTGCTGGTTGTGTTTAAGTACAGGGGACCCCTACGTCGTTTGTCCCCTGTATTTAAGCACACCCAGCACTGGGTCACTAATGCCCGGGGCTGGTTGCTCTTTTTTTGGGGGGGGGCACGCCATTTTTTTCTCTTTTTACACAGGTTTTTTTTTTTTTATTTACCACAGCAGCACAGACGGGTCTCACGGACCCGTTAGTGCTCTGTGTCAATCACACAGATGCATGTAGCACGGATCTCACGAGTCCGTGCTACATGCAAATGAGCACCATAATGCTGATTGGCTGAGAGCCGTGACAGACGGCTCTGTCAGCCAATCAGCACTTTGCCCATTAAAGGCAAAGGCATTTTTTTTTAAATGGCCGCTCGAGGCAAAACCTCGAGATCCGACAGCAGATCTCGAGGTTTTGCCTCGGGAGAGGGATCCGGGGCAGACAGGGAGATCCGAGCTTGGGCTCGGATCGCCCCGGATCCCCGAAGTTCGGGTGGGTTCGGTTCTCAGGGAACCGAACCCGCTCATCCCTACTTTAGATATTGCTAAAATGTTAACAAATTAACTGTATGTATTGTTATGACCTTTTGCTTTAAATAAAAAAAAAGAATGTATAAATGTATGTGCTATTATCATGTAGCAATCATAAATGTATGACACAAAGTGGGTGCTATTATTATATAGAATTATGACCACTAAAAAGCAGAGATGCCTTGGCATGACTGGTGGCTTAACCATATTATATGTAGATGTACTAATATTAAATATATGTACTAAGAACTCTGCAATTACTATTATTATACTATTATCATATAGGATACAAATCTTACTGGTCTATGGGCCTGATTCAGAGCCGCTCGTAAGCGGCCGCTCGTTCGTTCCGAGCGATGTTCGCACAACTGCGCATGCGTATGGGTCGTAATGCGCATGTGCCAACCAGTCATTGCGGTCGGAAATCGAGCGCTCGCAAAACAGCGAGTGCCTGCTAATTTGAGTGACAGGATGAGGCGTTTGTGGGTGGTAACAGGGGAATGTGCTTGAAAACGGGGAGTGGTGATCCAAATGCAGGCGTGCCAAACGGTCAAAACGGGCATTTTAAGGGTGTGCATAATTAACAAAGCAGCATCATCGACCACGTCACTTGGTTGTTTCTTAGCCTGAACTGTTCGCATGATTGCTGTAGGAAAATCCAACCACAAGCACTGCGAGCAGTTCAGACGCCTTTCGATGTACTCGATTAATCTAATAAATAGCGGAGATTACGTAGGATGCGAGCGGGCAGGGGGCGTCTTTACAAAATAGCGAGCGCATGTTTCGTTCACTCGCTCAGACATAGAGGCGTCAACAGACCGCAAAGAGCGAGCACTCAATTTAAATATCCGGCCCCTTTTTCTGAACGAGCGAACGCAAATAGTGTCCGGCTCTGATTCAGGCCCTATGTGCAAAGTGGTGCAGGATTTTTTTTTGTCTTCTTTCACTTATGTATGTTTTGTTTTTCCAAAATCAACCATATGGAAGCCCTCGTTTTAAAAATCCTGGATTTACCCCTAGGCATGCCAGGGCAAGCTTGCTGGGACCTGTAGTTCCACTGTAAAGCACAATATTAAATCAATATATTAAACTTTACCCCCACATCCAACTCCACCAGGGATGCAGGTAAGAGCCCAGGACTGATAGATCCTTGTGTCGGGGACCCCATTTTATTTTTGGGGTGCTGACTTTCTGAGGATTTCCAGCCCTGGGCTAACCAGTTTAGGACTGGTTAATGTGATGGCAAAGGGACCACGCTCTGTGTGTTCGTACTTTATACACACATCAGTCTCTGTCCTGCCTCTCTAAGTGCAAGGAGCCATAAGCTCAAAGTGTGTTCCAGTTGCCATAAGGAGGAATGAGTAAGAATATATGTGTGCATGCACTGTAGAAAAAATGCAATTAGCAGAAAACAAATTTCAACTTTAACCGAGCCCCATAATATATATTTCTACATATAGGATTTATGTCCTAAACATCTGATAAATGCATTAATCAGTCTTATTCCTGCTCTTTGGCAGAGCACTATAGAATATCCAAGGATCATACATATCTCATTGTCATTACATTAATCATTTGTCACAGGTGGTTTTATTTTTGATTTTTTGTTAGGAACATAAACTTATTTTATATCTGTTTGCAACTCGCTAGGAGGTTCCGCACTCGCAGCATTTGTGCTCCTTTGTATCGGCTTAGCATATACTGGGCAGGCTTGTTTCTACACTGACACCTGCAATTGAGCTAGGACAGAGTATAAAACTCTAAATGTATCTGCTCATTTTAACTTTGCTCCAGTGCAGTGCAACATGGTTTTGCCAAGATGCAAGTTTGCTCCTTTTTTGCTTTGTTCCTAGCTCCGCATAATCCACATTGTCTCACAGTTTTATACATGAAGACTGACTGGACTTTTCCCCAGACGCTTCTCCTCCCATTCTTGATGCTGACTTCCTAACTTCTCTAATTAAAGACCAGCAGGGCCATAAGGAGGGGTGTGCAAGCTCCAGGGTGCAGGGCACCCCTGGCATCCCTGACCTGACCTCGAGTAATTTCCATCTCTTAGGACTATTAAAGAAGCACCTAGGTGGAAGGCAAATTGCAACTGACGGCAGGCTGTCATATCCTGGCTTCAGGCCCTTGACACTGAATTCTTCTATACCGGGATAGATGCCTTAAGCTGGCCACACACTAGACCAACTTACATCCAACCAGCCAACTTGTTGATTGGTTGGAATGAAAATCTGGTAAGGAATGGGAGTAAATGATGATCAGCAATTTGCTCCTAAATGCCAGAAAACAGATGAAAATGGTCGTTCAGACAAGTTTGTTAAATGTTTGATCTAAACTATTTGTTCAAACAACAGTTTTGGTCCATTTTCCAGCGTTTGGGAGCAAATTGCTGATCTGATTCCTTACCAGATTTTCATTCCAACCAATCAACTAGTTGGCTGGTTGACAGATAATCTTTAGATGTGTGGCCAGCTCTAGTGTATTATTGGAACAAATGCTTAGACAAGTATGGGAACTATGTGGAAATATAATCTGTAACAAGGCCATACTATTGATTATTCTATATATTGTGGTGAGAGGGGTTGTCTCTCACCTTAATTACCCACATTCCCATAGGGTCAGCTCCCTCCAAGGGAGGCTAGAGAGGAAAGCCCTTTGTCCTTCAAACCTATGCCTCCATGACAGGCTAAAGCTGGGTACACACTGACAGATGCATTGGCCGATCAATTGATGGACCAATGTATCTGCTGCCCGTCGGGCAGTGTGTATCTGCGATATGTCGGTGAATGCCGGCGTTCACTGACATATCGCATTGGCTATGCTGCACAGCCGATGGACAGATATGTCTGCAGACATATCTGTCCATCAGCAGGTGTGTCGACCGCTTGTACAAACACAGCGGCAGCCGCAAGTAGGGGGTGGGACACGCTACCCACCTGCTGGGACACGCTCCCAACACGCCCCCTGGTCGCCGGGACCTGCGGGCAGACACAGATGATGCTTGTTCAGTGTTAACGAACAACAATCATCTGCAGATATATCTGTATAGTGTGTACCCACCATTAGTAGTTGTTTTATCACAGTCCATTGCAGGCAAAGAAAAGCCGATCCTCTACTTAAGTAGAAAGCTGTTGCCACAAGAAACAAATTCTCCATAGTATAGTTAGTGTTTGGCGATAAAGTGGGCAGTCAGTACAAGTCCTGAAGTATTATATTCTGGGAAGAGAATTTGTCTTGGTCACGGATCACGCACCTCTGAGTTGTATGCACCTCAACAAAGAAGTTAACCCCAGAGTGACGCGCTGGTTCTTGACCATCCAGCAGTACAAGTTTGTTGTACAGCATCGGCTGGGAACTCAACATAGAAACTCGGATGCCTTGTCCCGGAAGTTTGAGAAAGCTGAGACACAAGATGTGTGCGTTTTCCCAGGCATAGAAAGGCGAAAAGGGGGGGATGAGAAATGTTGTCCTGTTGGGTCAGCTCCCTCCAAGGGAGGCTGGAGTGAGGCCTGTGCATTCTGCAGTAGCAGTGAAAGTGTGGAATTCCAGGTTTTCACAGTTGCACAGGCCCAGCTGGAATAATCACTGGAGAATAGGAAGAGTTTAAAACTCTCATCTGCCTGATGCTCTTTGCACTGATGCCTGCAGTTAGTAGGCCAGAGTGTTGTAGTGCCAGGGACCAAGGGCTATACTGGGAGAGCACCGATTGTGTCTGGAAGCCACTGCTGACTGCTAAGCACAAGGAGTGTGTATACTAAAGTGCAGTGTCTGCTGCTATTAATAAGCACTGCTTTATCGAGTACCTGCCTGTCGTGAATCCTCATTTCTACACCCCGTGTTACAATAGTTTACATCTTCATTAAGTGCCATTTTTCTTATTTGCCATATTAGGGTCACCTTAACAAGTGGTCTTTAGGGATGGATATCGGAAGCCCGCCATCAAATGGTGGCTGGGCTTCTATCATTAAAACTTTCTATGTTATGGTAAGTAACCATCGCATAAAGAATTAGATGAAAAAACATTCCAATGGTTCACGCTTTCACAAAACCCATGTCTGCATATGAGTAACAGCCGCCTATGGCTGCTCTTGATGTTAAACAACTGAATTCAGCTGTATTTTAATATCAGGTGGCCATAGCTTCCACACCATTCAATGGCGGCAGCCATCAGAAATCAGCCATCAAATGGTGACAACACTACCATCAGAAGAAACCCATTGAAAACAGTTAAACAATTGAGCATCGCAGTCCATCCCTAAGGGGTTTTTCCTTTTGTTCATGTGTAGACTCACATTACACTACAGATATAAGCGAAGAGGGGAGGAAGATTGAGGTTTTTGAAGGTAGGCAATAGTCACATCCCATGACACAAGCCACACTCCCTGTGCAGACCACACCCCATAACATTGGTATTCCCCCCAGATCACTAGTCACACCCCATGGCACTAGTCACACCCTCTGCAGCAACATCCAATAGGCCCTTTATAAATTTCAGCTCCAGGCACATATGAACTTTAATCTGGCACTGACAAGATGGAGGGTTCCTACGCATTGAATTGAAATTGATACCACTGATGGCTGTTGCAGGTAATCTCAGGACAAAGTGAGTAAGCTTAAAAATGCCATCAAAGCTTTGTTAGCTGCAGGTGAACACCTCCGTCTGGGCAGCCACCCCCCCGACCCGCCCACCAAAGGGGGCGTGCTGTCACTCAACATCGAAAGCACGCCCCCTTTTTGTACGAGACACAGAGAGACGGATTGCCCGTCGCTATCCAGGTCTCGCGAATGCGCACGACGGAGGAGGCTCCGTCGCGCGCATTTGCTCTGGGCCACCATCGACCCGGTTGCGAGTGCTCAGCACTTGCGACCGGGTCTGAATCAGGCCCAATGTCTCTGTGTCATTATTTTAGTATTAAGTTAATATGATTATTACATCTTTATGGAGTTGGGACCCAACTGGAAATTGAAAATGGCTCTCAGAGTGGCATAGACCTTGATCCAGATAAAGTCCAGGGATGAGTAGAAGACCGCCTTCAACAGATGAGATGGGCATTAAGAGTTTTTAGTAATGACCTTTGGTCTGTGTTATGCTTCATTTATGAAATATTTTACAGACCTTCTGTATAAATTTGTGGTCACACTGTATATTTGGTCAATATTCGAATCTTTTCACAGTCTGTCATCTCATTGGGAGATCCGACTCTTGACCGACGGGTGTGCCCAACATTGGACAAGTGTGAAGTCGCTGCCAACCATTCCTGCAGACTCGATCCTGGTTGCATGTCGGGTCTCCTGGTTTTTAAACATGCTTAAAAACTAGGAGACCTGACCGCCTAAATGGTGACCAATATTGGTGGGCATGTTGGCGGGAGGCGGCGGGCATGGTGGTGGTGGTGGCATGGGAGGCATCAGCAGGAGGTAGCTTACCTTGCGGGTGACAGCACGGCTTCCTATTTCAAAAATGGCATAGTGGTACCATTTTAAAATTCAAGATGGCCGCAGCGAGCCATCACCTTGCCCCTTTATGCTGGCTTATATAAGCCAGCGCAAGGGAGCTGGTATCAGTCCGACAGTGGAGGAGTAGCGAAGAAGAGCTCCTGAAGATGCCAGGGAAGTCCTGGATGGGCAGCAGCCATGAAAAAGAGCCTAAAGGCAGATGAACTTCAGGTGAAGACTCAGTGGAAGTCCTGGGGAAGGCGGCGGCCATGAAAAAGAGCTTAAAGGCCGCTGCCCCTCAGGTGACGGTGCAGCAAAATAAATTAATAAAACAGTCAGAGTTTTGTTTTTATTTACATTTTTCTTTTACAGGGGTACTATAGGTACCAGCGGGCCCTTAATGCCCCACTTGCTGGTACTTGTGGTTCTTCAAGTACTAGCATGCGGAGGTGGCTTCCTGGGACCTGTAGTTACACCTGTAGCAGACATTATTACACTTTAACTAATGGACTATCAAATCAGCCCAGTGCTGGTTCTGATATTATGGGGAACCCCTACTTGTTTTGTTCCTCGTATTTCTAGAACGAGTGCCAGCTCCAAGAGCCTGGTGATGGTTCATCAAATATGGGGGACCCCGACACATTTTATTCCCTGTATTTTTTGAACCACGGGTAGCTCAAAGAGCCTGGGGCTGATTATGCCTCTGTGGGGGGACACCCCACGCCGTTGTATTTTTTTGGGGGGGGAAATCCTTTCCCCATCTAATAATCAGGTTATTAATTCTCAACCTTTGCCGCTTCAACATTATAATTAATTAAATTACTCATTAATAAATACCCTTTCCTGTACAGTGAATGCATTTTTTCGGCAGACACAGATTGGAGGACTGCTGAAAAATTGGACAAGTGAGTAGCGAGGATTGGATGTAAAATCTGTGAGCAGGTCTGCAGTAGGATTGTATAAACAGTCTGATCTGCGGTATGATCTGCAGTGGATTGTATAAGTGTGTACCCAGCATTAAGCTGGGTACACACCTATACAATCATCGGACCGTTCATCCAATATCGAGAGAATGGCCATTGAATTGTATAGGTGCGTATGCTGTCCCGATGCAGGAGCATTAGCCAATAAACAGCATTTAACGCTCCTGCAATGGTCAGGATCGGGAGGTTGCATCTTATGTACTGTGTAATATTTGTCAGTTCGGCCTCCCGATCCCATAGAAGCCCTTACACACTGTGCTATATCTGCAGAAGGCTGACAAGGGGTCACACTGGGGACAGACTGCACAACTTTTTCGGGACAGTTTTACCCGATCAGCCTGCAATTGAGAAAGTGTGTACCCAGCATTAGAGTGTATTTTTGAGCAGACTAGGGATAATCATCAACCATTAATGGTTGATAACATCAATGGTTTGCCACCGATGGTTGATGATTTTTCTTTCAATGGTGGAGATCATATGCGTGCTTTATTTTCTTGGCCTTCCGATTGGGTAATTTTTTTGTCTATCTGGGTATCATGTGAAATATATCATACAGTAGGTGAAAGACATCATGCTGCTGTAAGCTTATTTTGCCAATATAGGGCAGCATAAAACAAAAACATTTGGAAGTCATCTTATCATTTGTACATAATAATGTATGTTTTATTTCAAATTAGTTGCTCTTGGTAACTACCAATATTATACTTTATTGATATAAAATAATTCAAAACAAAGTTATAGCCAAGTCAATTATTTTGATGCAATATGATATGCTTTGGTCTGATATCAATCTTCAGTCATCACTCATATATAAATATGGATTAAATAGTACTGTTGTTTACAACAAGCTGCTTGAGTGCCGCCAGTCTATTAGTGTTTGGAGTGGACTTGCTGGGTCCTTGGAAGGCACCAGCGCTCTACATTTGATATTGTATAACTGCCAGGACAATTTGGTACAATATATATGTATATATATATATATATATATATATATATATATTTCATACAGTCAGGTGCATAAATATTGGGACATTGACAGAATTTTCATATTTTGGCCTCTATTCACCACCACAATGGCTTTGAAATGAAACAAACAAGATGTGCTTTAACTGCAGACTTTCAGAATTAATGTGAGGGTAATTACATCCAAATCAGGTGAACAGTGTAGGAATTACAATGGTTTCTATATGTGCCTCCCACTTTTTAAGGGGCCAAAAGTAATGGGACTATCAACTCAAAAGCTATTTCATGGACAGGTGTGGGCTATTCCATCGTTATTTCATTATCAATTAAGCAGGTAAAAGGTCTGGAGTTGATTCTAGGTGTGACATTTGCATTTGGAATCAGTTGCTGTCGACTCTCAATATGAGATCCAAAGAGCTGTCACTATCAGTGAAGCAAGCCATCATTAGGTTGAAAAATCAAAACAACCCCATCAGAGAGATAGCAAAAACATTAGGTGTGGCCAAATCAACTGTTTGGAACATTCTTAAAAAGAAAGAACGCATCGGAGAGCTCAGCAACACCAAAAGACCCGGAAGACCACGGAAAACAACTGTGGTGGATGACAGAAGAATTATTTCCCTGGAGAAGAAAAACCCCTTCACAACAGTTGGCCAAATTAAAAACACTCTCCAGGAGGTAGGTGTATGTGTGTCAAAGTCAACAATCAAGAGAAGACTTCACAAGAGTGAATATAGAGGGTTCACCGCAAGATGTAAACCATCGGTGAGCCACAAAAACAGGAAGACCAGATTAGAGTTTGCCAAACAACATCTAAAAAAGCCATTACAGTTCTGGAACAACATCCTATGGACAGATGAGACAAAGATCAAGAGAAGAGTATGGAGAAGGAAAGGAACTGCTCATAATCCAAAACATACCACCTCATCAATGAAGCATGGTGGTGGTAGTGTCATGGTGTGGGCATGTATGGCTGCCAATGGAACTGGTTCCCTTGTATTTATTGATGATGTGACTGCTGACAAAAGCAGCAGAATGAATTCTGAAGTGTTTCGGGCAATATTATATGCTCATATTCAGTCAAATGCTTCAGAACTCATTGGATGGCGCTTCACAGTGCAGATGGACAATGACCCAAAGTATACTGCACAAGCAACCAAAGAGTTTTTTAAGGCTAAAAAGTGGAATGTTATGCAATGGCCAAGTGAATCCCCTGACCTGAATCCGATTGAGCATGCATTTCACTTGATGAAGACAAAACTGAAGGGAAAATGCCCCAAGAACCAAGCAGGAACTGAAGACATTTGCAGTAGAGGCCTGGCAGAGCATCACCAGGGATGAAACCCAGCATCTGGTGATGTCTATGCATTCCAGGCTTCAGGCTGTAATTGCCTGCAAAGGATTTGCAACCAAGTATTAAAAAGTGAAAGTAAGATTTAGTATTGTTTAGTTTGTCCCATTACTTTTGGCCCCTTAAAAAGTGGGAGGCACATATAGAAACCGTTGTAATTCCTACACCGTTCACCTGATTTGGATGTAATTACCTTCTAATTAAATCTGAAAGTCTGCAGTTAAAGCACATCTTGTTTGTTTAATTTCAAAGCCATTGGGGTGGTGAATAGAGGCCAAAATATGAAAATTCTGTCAATGTCCCAATATTTATGCACCTGACTGTATATATATATATATATATATATATATATATATATACAGGGCCGGACTGGTCATCGGGCACTTCTGGCAAATGCCAGAAGGGCCGATGGCCGGATGGGCTGGCTTGGCTGAGCTCAGGTTTACACTGCAGCGCACAACCTCCCGGGCGGCACCATGTTCAGGCTTCACTAATGCGCGGCTGCGTTATTGCGCAATGACGTCATGACGCAGGAGCGTCATGAAGCGTCATGACGCGGCCAAGCCTCATGGTAATGTGACTCTGGTCGGGCGCTATGCAAACAGTGCCTGTGAGCTGGCAACTCTGTTGCAACAGTGCGCCCATTGAATAGACCTTCGCCTCCGCCTCGGCCCTTCTGGTTAGGACTGAGACTAATAGCTCCGCCTCCTGTCCTGAGCTGCATGTCCCCTGCCGGCTGTCTTTTTTTTTCCTCCAGTTACGTGCGCAATGTGACGTCATGCTGTGCGCTTAGTCTCAGTATGTGCAGTGTGCCTACTCTGAATCAGGCCCAAGGAGTACTGGAGCCCATAGCTGACAGTCATCAACGGCACAACTTGGGGAGCTTGGGGACCGGCTGCCACTTCCTAGAACTCTGCAGTAAGTGAGAGGGGGTGCTCATCACAGCACACCTGATACACAGGGAGGAGTTACCAGTGTGCTGTCAGTACAGTGCCCCGACCTCATAGGTGCCATGGCTCTAGGCATTCACAGCATTCAATGTCCCTGCATTCAGTGTCACTGCCCTCACCTCCTTGTAATTTCCCCACAATGTTTCTGCCCTCAGCCTCCCTATAATCCCCCCTTTGTGTCCCAGCCCTCGGTGTCCCTGCCCTCAGCCTCCCTGTAATTCCCCCTCAGTATCCCTGTAATTCACCCTTAGTGTCCTTGCCCTTAGCCTCCCTGTAATCCCCCCTTAATCTCCCTGCCCTCAGCCTCCCTGTAATTCCCCCGCAGTATCCCTGTAACTCACCCTCAGTATCCCTGCCCTCAGCCTCCCTGTAATTTCCCCTCAGTGTCCCTGCCTTCAGCCTCCCTGTAATTCCCCCTTAGTGTTACTGCCCTCAGCCTCCCTGTAATTCCCCCTCAGTATCCCTGTAACTCACCCTCAGTATCCCTGCCCTCAGCCTCCCTGTAATTTCCCCTCAGTATCCCTGCCCTCAGCCTCCCTATAAATTCCCCATCAGTGTCCTTGCCCTCAGTCTCCCTGTAATTCCCCCTTAGTTACCGTGCCCTCAGCCTCCCTGTAATTCCCCCTCAGTATCCCAGCTCTCAGTGTCCTGTCCTCAGCCTCCATGTACTTCCTAAATTTCCCTGCCTTTACCCTCCCTAAGGGCTCTATTTACTACAATTCGCATATTGAATGCAGATTGTAGTGTGATATTAACGACTGAATTCGCATTGCGAATTCAGGTAATATCACAGGGATTTACTACAAATCCCTTGCAGGGACAGAGCTTGCGATAAAGCTCTGTCCCTGCGAATCCCCTTCGGAGCCTTATCACGGTATTTTCGCAAAAAATACTGTGACAAATTGCTTGCGTATACGCCGACCGGCCACCGCTGATACCCCCCCCGGCACTAAGCCCCGCCCCCGGTGCTAAGCCCCACCCCCCGCGACCCCTAAAATAATGTGAAAAGGGTGTGAAAACAGTCTTTTTCACTTTATTTTAGTCAAAATAATGTGAGATGCACGGTGGGGGCTAGGCTCAGGAGTAGGCCTGGAGGATTGGCTGGACGGCATTTTGACAGCTCCTGTGAGCTGCCTGCAGGACTGCCCGGCGGCACCGTGCTGAGGACAGGGTGGAGTCACTGGAGTGTCACGTGCGGCCGCATTGACTTCATTATGCTGCCGGCCCAGGGATGAAAAACGTGTGCAGGGGAGAGTAGGAAGCTGACTGGACGCCATCTTCGGACACCTCATGATCTGCTGACAGACGCCATCTGCAGACGCCAGGGTATTACTGTGTGTGTGACATAATGTGTTATAAGGGGCAATATTGTGTGTCATAATGTATAAGGGGCATTGCTATGTAGCATAATGTATAAGGGGCACTACTAATGTGGCATAACGTGAATAGGTTCTGGGTGGCATAATGTGAATGTGCTCTACTGTGTGACGTAACGTGAAAAAGGGACACTACTGTGTAGTGTGATAAAGGGACACTACCCTGTGGTGTAATGTGACTAGGGAACACTACTGTCTGATGTTATATGAATAAGGGACAAAACTGTGTGACATAATGTGAAAAAGGGACACTACTGTGTGACGTAACGTGAAAAAGGAACACTACGGTGATGTAACGTGACTAAAGGACACTACTGTGTAACGTAACATTTATAAGGGATACTACTGTGTAGTGTGGTGAATGGACACTACTGTGTGGTGTAATGTGACTAAGGGACACTACTGTGTGACATAACGTGAATATGGTACACTACTGTGTGATGTAACGTGAAAAAGGGGCACGACTGTGTGACGTAATGTGAATAAGGGACACTTCTGTGTGGTGTAATTTCTTTAGATGTAAGCTCTCATTAGCAAGGCCCTCGTTCCTCATATGCTTCTCCTAATACTTTTCTTCTACTCCTTACTCCTCATAAGGGCATCTACAGTAACACTTGATTGCTGACTCCCTGATGCTTATTTTGAGCGTTATGATCGCTAATGCAGCATATTCTTGTCCTGTATTGTACTGTAAGTAACTGGTTTCTTGTTCACTTACTGTATTTGTTTATGTACATTGAAAGGTGCTGCGGAACATTTTTGGCGACTTATAAAGAGAGGATAATAATAATGTCACTAAGAGACACAACTGTGTGGCATAATTTGAATTGGGGGTACTATTATGTGGTTACGCCCCTTCCCGGTGAGACCACACCTACATTTTTTTGCGTGTGCCGACGGCACTCATCTCCCTGTTTCACCTGTGGATGGCAGCTCAAACACTCTTTTGTCAAAATGTGTGGTTAGGACTCTGCTTTGTGTGTACAGATGTGTTCTCTGCATTCAGCACCCCTTCCCTAAAAAATTCCCACAGTGAACACTAATCTAATCCTCTACAACTGCTAAGCTAGGGCTTGGTGAATTGGGAAAATGCGTTCCCCTTTCTTTGTGTGTGACCTACACCAGTGAATTGCCAACTTAACCTAAGGCTGTGTACACACCTATAGATATCTGTCCAATCTGTCTGGTGGGAAGGCCAATCTGGTCCATTTTCCAGCATCTGGGAGCAAATTTCTATTGTTATACATACATTACCAGATTTTCCGTCCCACTACACGGATTGGACAGATATATCTATAGGTGTGTACACAACTGAATAACAGAACCACCACAATACCAAATGTTTGACTATGGCACATGTCTGAATCCCCTGCAGGATGTGCTCTGTTGTATGTATCTTAATACAGAGAATGATGTGTACTTGTATGTTGTTTTAATATTAATTATATTTGTAAGAGCATAGACTAAGAAGTGGGAGGGGTCAGGAATAGTAAGGGGAGGTGTCTATGCCAGGAGCCAGATGCTGACGCCAGGTGGGCCTGTGTGCTCTTGAAATGCCAGGGCCTATTTTTAGTCCCAGTCCGGCCCTATATATATATATATATATATATATATATATATATATATATATATATATATTGTTGCATATGTAGCTAGATATATAGATAGATAGATGTATATATAATTAATGTATACATTTTCTAAACCCTTGAACTCACTTACTTTATATCTAAATGTTAGCAACATTTGAAGGGAGGGGGCGGAGCCTTCCACGTCATTGGTGGAGCCTTCCATGTCGGGGACTGTTGGAATGCTGTACATTTCAGTTTCTGTGACAATCCCTGTTGCTTGCAGTGCTTGCAAAGACAGGATGTCACAGTGAGGTGGGGGTGGGCTCTCAGTGACCAGCCCTGGAGATTTCTAAATTG
This sequence comes from Taudactylus pleione, assembly GCA_031769625.1. NCBI lineage: Eukaryota > Metazoa > Chordata > Amphibia > Anura > Myobatrachidae > Taudactylus > Taudactylus pleione. The sequence goes on along the minus strand of JAUIMM010001030.1, from coordinate 8,786,332 downwards.
AGAGCAGCAGCTGCAGCATCGTTCAGCATGTCAGGGAGACAGGAGCAGACTGGAACAGACCACTATCATCTGGGTGAAGATGAGACCTGTGTACCGGCCCTTCTTTACCTGCGGCTGATTCAGACCAATGAATATTATTGCAAGGCCATATATATATATATATATATATATATATATATGTATGGGTTTTTTTTTAATATTTTTTTTTATGATTATGCTGAAAAGCATTAACGGTATAAAATAGCATTAAATCATCTGTCCTCCAAATACATAGTCAGGCTCTATATTATAGGTATTTCATTGTGTGATTTGTGTGTTGATTATGTATAGTGATCAGTGTATATTACAAGTGTGTGAAATCAGCATAAATTGTGTATATTGGCTGTATGATGCGTTAGCTGCGTATATAGTGATGGATGTCGTGTTGATACATATTATTCAGGTATGATATAATTGGTCTGACAACCTCTATAATAGTTACCACCTGGGGCCAGAGAGCTGACTCACACTGATTAAAATGATACCCAGAAGAATCACTGAGATGAGGTTACTGGGGCATTTATTAATTTTCCTTCTGGTGACTGGCCACACCTCTTCAGCTTTGCGTTGACACCCTTCAGGGGGCCCATACAATCTCATTCCCCCTGTGGGCCACGCACGCCCCAGTCCAACACTGTATATCGCACCGTGTATGGGGGCCTTAACTGCTTTAGGCCACATTTACATTTGAATGTAAATCAATTTTATGACATGCCCCCAGATGTAGCAGAAATGTTTTTCTAAAGTAGGCAAGTATGGTGTTATGCGGCAATATCTACACACCATGTCCTTGTCCTGCATTGTTTTGTACTGTATGTCGCTGTTTTCTTGTGTGCTCATTTCACACTTGCCTACCCTCCCGAAATAGTCGGGAGCCTCCCGAAAATTGGGTGTCGCTCCCGACCCCCCGGAAGAGGGTGCAAGACTCCCGGCCAGCGCAGCCCACCTGCACCCCCCGCCTGTGTCCGCGACCCCCCTCGCCGGCGTCACCTCTTACCTGATCATAGTGGCTGGGTCGGGGGAGCTGATGACACAATTCGCGCTGAATCTTGTCATCATGGCCCTGCCCCGGCTACACAATGCCGATAATATTTGCATTGTGTAGCGGGGGTGGGGCCGCAATGACGCAATCACGTGGCCACGCCCCTGTACCATCCCCGAAAATGAGTCACGCCCCCATCTCCCCTCACCGCTGTGCCGAGCTGGCTGCCTCCTCTCGGAAGAGGCAACCAGATTATCGGCAAGTATGGCTCATTTGTTTATGTACTTTGTAAGGTGCTGCTGAACCCTTGTGGTGCCATATAAATAAAGGATAATAATAATAATATTTGCCAATTGCAGCCCATATTTCATGCTTGGGTAAGGGTGTTTGATCCAGGGACGTATCTTTAATGGATGGCCCGACCACCCCCCCCCGCCCAACACCACCCACAAACCGCACTTCCTGTCAATCACTGTGCTCGGGATCCTTGCTGAATCAGGCCCTGAAGCTGGCCACACATCTAAAGATTATCTGTCCAACCAGCCAACTAGTTGATTGGTTGGAATGAAAATCTGGTAAGGTATGAAAGCAAATGACAATCAGCAATTTGCTCCCAAACGCTGGAAAATGGACCAAAACTGTTGTTTGAACAAATAGTTTAGATCAAACATTTAACAAACTTGTCTGACGACCATTTTCATCTGTTTTCTGACATTTAGGAGCAAATTGCTGATCATCAGTTACTCCCATACGTTACCAGATTTTCATTCCAACCAATCAACAAGTTGGCTGGTTGGATGTAAGTTGGTCTAGTGTGTGGCCAGCTTGAGTCTGTACATGGGTCAACTCCTCACTTAAAATGCCCCTGGTTTGATCACTTATAGCTTAAATGATAGCAATACCTTTAACAGTTCTATATTGCTAAGCTCCCATTTATGGAGAGTAGGGGACTTGTTTTGCATAGTGTCACAATGATACTTTCTTTGAACACTATACAGTATCAGTTTTTGACATATCAAAATATAACAGTTATCAGAGATACTGCAATTTATCTTTTTCTTGCAGTCTACTGATGTATAAGCAGATGGAATTACCTGAATGTTTGGAATTCCAAGAGGAGAAAGCTATACATTTCAGCTGGACCTGTCAAGCTCAAGAAATACTTAACCTCGGAGAGTACTATATGTTTTAAGAATCTCTCTGGGAATCCGTCACATACACACCATACTGAAGCTATCAAGCTGCCCTCTCACCTTGCAGCCAGCGTGAACTCTAACATCATCCAAGGAAAGTTCAATAAACAAACACAGCAGAAAGTCTGCTATCAGTGACTGTTATATTGTGCCTATGTGCAGATCAAGAAAATGTATGATTACTGTTATTCTATGATATGGTATCATATTTTGACAACACATTTAGTATGGCGACTTGGTGGAGTAAAGCTAATTCTGCTGAAATGTATAGTTTAATTTATTAAAGGTGTAATGAAGATAAAAAATGATTGTATTCCTTGGATCGTGTCATCATTATGTTACTTTGTAAGACTCCCCAAAACTCCACAGCGCTGGACAGTCAGAATGACAAATCAAACAAAGTACAAATCATGCATAAACATGGTATATATGAGGTAGCAGATGTGAGGGTGAGTATATTGAATTTATATGGTAACGTAGGATTTTCAGAGTAGTTCAGTAAATGTGCAAAGATAAAAATCAGTTCAAAGCATGAGTGGATTGTCGAAAATCCTGAGTGAGAAGGGACAATATTCTGGTAATTCTTCAAAAGGAGAAGGCAACAAGAAAGCCAAAGGGACTGGATGTGTGGAGTGAATGTAGGATCAGCATCAAAAACTGGGATGCAGTCTGGATGCCGGTGGACAGGATGCTGAACGTCAATATACTGATGCCGGCATCCCAACGCCTGTCAGAATGCTGATGCCGGCATCCTGAAAAGATGCAGATACCGACAGGGGCATCCCGACCACCGGCATCCTGATGGTAAGTATGCGGGTTAGGGTTAGCCCAGGGAAGGGGGGGGTTATGTTTAGGGACCTCCCAGGGTGGTTTAGGGTTAGGCACTGACCGGGGAGGGATAGGGTTGGGCTACGGGGAGGGGAGGTTAGGGTGCAGGAAGGGGTTAGGTTTACTCACCACCGGGGGAAAGGTTAGGGTTAGACACCACCAGGGGAGGGTTAGGGGGAGAGAGGGGGAGGATTAGGCTACTTACCTGGCCCCCTGTTGAAACCCTGAAGATTGGGATGCTGCTGTCGGCCTTCTGACTGCCGGCATCCCGACCACTGGTCAATCATATGTATTCCCAAAAACTTACACCAAGGCATTGGGTTTTCCATTAAGTGATCTAGGGATAAAATTACTAAGCGGCGGCTTGGCCAATGTTTCCAAACCGATGGCATCACTGGCAGTTTTGGTGGCCAATATACAGGATTTTCTAAGCATTAGATATAGGGCCTGATTCAGCAAGGATCGCAGTTGCAAAGTTGCACGCAAACGGACCATTAATTTGGATTGCACATGGGTATGCATCGTAATTCGCATGCACGAACTAGTAATTGCGATGGAAAATGCCTTTGCAGAGGCTAGGCAGACCCCAAGCACAGTGATTGACAGGAAGTGCCGTTTGTGGGTGGTGACGGGGGTGGTCCGGTGTGCCAGTGAGTTGGGACGGCGTTGCAGGGGCGTGCATAAATTATCCATTGCAATTCCACACGCAGCATGAGCCCTCATAGTGTGCGCTGAATTTAGCAATTCCTGAGTGAGGTCTGACCTGCCTTAACTGTGCGTATGTGTCCAATGTTACTTGATATTACCGATTATTTTACTATGTTGCCCAAGTTTACGGATGTGTGTAAGGAGAAGTGGGCGTCCTTATAGTAAGCTGTGATCGCAATGCAATTGCAAACATTTGCATTTCACCTCTAATATTATCAACTGCGGTGCGTGTGTTCTAGTAGCATAGCGATCCTTGCTGAATCAGGCCCTTAGTGCGGTTTTGTAAACCACTGTTGATGTTCATCTGTTTCTTGACCCTGATCACGACGCAAACCTACAGGCAAAAATGCAGCAATCACACCGATATTGACAACCTGTAAATTTATCCTTTGACGCCTGGTAATTTTCCTTTCCCATCCTTGTGTTATTTCTTTCTTTGCTCTGTCTGATATTTTTGTTCTGTCTTCATGTGACTCCTGGTATTGACCTCTGCCTGACTTATTACATGTCTTAATATTAACCCTTAAGATACAAGACTTCTTCGTTTTGAATTCCTTATTCTGATTTGTCTGGCTATTCTCACGCTTTGACTCATTACCTTGACTGCAATATCAAACTTTCTATGTCCATAATGCTTAATCCTTCTCTGCATAATCATGTAATCTTGGGTTTATTTATTTTTTTTGTGGGTTTTTTGGTGCAAATTAATTCTTTGATACTGCACATGAAAAAAAAAATCATACACATCCGTCCATTCATATATAGATTCAGAGCCCTGGGCCTGATTTGGAGATGCTTGTTAACTTGATGTTAACGCACATCTCCGATGGTTTGAGATATGCACATGCGTAGATGCTGCACTCAGAGGCGCCATCAGGGGGGACTGCTGGGCCTGTATTCCAGTGCCCGGAGAGAGAGGGGGCCCGGATTTCAGCATTAATGGATTGGTCATTATACTGCAGCCATGGAGAAGACTCGGCGCAGTCAGCATTCCAAATAAATTGCCAGCCGCGAGCTCTAATTGGCTCGCGGCTGCTCCTGATTTGTTCGATCCGCAAGCTGCCAATCTGCATCGACGGCTCCTGATTGGTTGTCCCGCGAACAGCCAATCAGCAGCGGCCTCTCCTGATTAGCTGTCGGTCCGCGAGCAGTCAATCAGCAGAGGCCTCTCCTGATTGGATGCCGGTCCGAGAGCTGTGATTGGCTCGCGGCCGAACCATATTCAAAATGCTGCCAGCACTGTTTCTTTTCCCTGGCTGTTGGTGCAGTACACACTGCTGAGATCCTTGCCCGTTTTCTCCATGCCTGACTGGGTGCAAGTGACAGATAAGTACATTGACCCTTCTCTGCACCCCCTTTCTAGTCCAACCAGCCTTCTCTGTGCTTATCCCCCTAGTACAACAATCCTTCCCAGCCCTGTACCCCCTAGTCCAGCTAGCCTTCCCAGCCCTGTGTCCCCCCCTCTTAGTATAGCCAGCCTTCCCAGCCCCGTACCCCCACTAGTACAGCCAACTTTCCTAGCCCTCTGCCCCCCTTAGTACTGTCAGCCTTCCCAGCCCTGTGCTCCCCATAGTCAGCCTTCCCAGTCCTGTGCTCCACCTTAGTCAGCCTTCCCAGCCCTGTGTTCCCACTAGTACTGCCATCCTTCCCAACCCTGTGCCCCCCATAGTCAGCCTTCCCAGCCCTGTGCCCCCCTAGTCTAGCAAGCCTTCCCAGCCCTGTGCCCCCCCTTAGTACAGCCAGTCTTCCCAGTCCTGTTCCCCCTCTAGTACAGCCAGCTGTCCCAGCCCTGTGCCTCCCCTAGTCCAGCCAGCTTTCCCAGCCCTGTACCCCCCTTAGTCAGCCTTCCCAGCCCTGTGCTCCCCCTAGTACTGCCATCCATCCCAGCCCTGTGTTCCCCATAGTCAGCCTTCCCAGCCCTGTGCCCCCCTAAACCAGCCAGCCTTCCCAGCTCTATGCCCCCCTTAGAACAGCCAGCCTTCCCTGTCCTGTAGCACCCCCTAGTACAGCCAGCTTTCCCAGCCCTTTGCCTCCCCTAGTCCATCCAGCTTTCCCAGCCCTGTGCCCCCCACAGTACAGCCAGCCTTCTCAGCCCTGTGCCCCCTAGTACAGCCATCCTTCCCAGCACTGTGCCCCCCCAGTCCAGTTTTCCCAGCCTTGTGCCCCTGATGTCCAGCCTTTGCTTCCCTGTGCCCCCCATTAAGGTACAGCCTTCCCTGCCCTGTTCCACCCCTCCTCTATCATTCTTGGTTCACCTCTCCCAATTGATGCCCCACCCCAAATGTGGCTCCACCCATATTATTTACAGCTATGCCTACCTATGTCCCATCCCCCTACAAGGGGGCCCTGCCTATTTTGTCAGTACCGGGCCCCAACATTTCTGATGGCAGCCCTGACTGCACTGCATATATGCAGATCTCTGTGACATCACTCTCAGTGCCGTTTGCTGCAGCCTGATTGACAAGCTGCGGTTGTTTGTGGGTCGGGCGGTGGTGGCCACAAGGAGTGTTCGACAAAATGAGGCAGTGTCAGTGCCATTTTGTAGGCATACCGAGGCCAGGGTCTGCGTCTACCAAAGCAGAATTACTGGCCTCTGCAGTGTGATTACTCTGGACACCTGAGGGTTACTCAGAAGTCCGATGTTCACGCAGTTGATCCAATGCTGCATTTTTGTCATTTTTGTCTCAGTTCAGGCAGTCATTCTGTATGACCATATGGCAACTCAGATGGGCGATTATCGAAGGATCTGCAATGATGGCTCTGTATGTGTACGTAGGTGCTTGAATTTGGTATGTCCCTGGTGGGCGTGTCAATACATATGCCAACTTCTGCAAAATTAGCATTTTTCATCACAATATGGTTAATGTACTTACATTTCATATATACCTTTGGATTCTTGATAGGACGATATCCAATCATTAAAAACAAATAGCTACCCCAAAGACATTCAGAAACTGTAAGCATCATTTTTCAGATTGTGGTATGACGCCACTTACATACTATTATATATATTTATATACAGCACTAACGTGTAAAAGTTGTGTACCTAAAGAATGTCATTTCTTTCAGTCATTATTTCAAATTGCCCCCAGATGTCCAACAGACGCTCTCAAGATAAGGTTGCCATCTATTGCTGAGGGAAGGGGTCATCTCTGTAAAAATACTTCACAAGAGAATTTATTGCATGTGCAGACTTTTGTTCTCCTCCCATTGTGCTATATTCAGAGGTGTAACTAGGGTCTTCGGAGCCCGGGGCGAGATGAAAAAGCCCCCCCCCATACACACAGCAATCTAAATTTGCGCAACCTCGGCGCACGGAAAATTGGGCGTGGTCACATACCAGAAGGAGCATGGGCACTGAAAATGGGAGTGCCAGCATGACACACCACCCATTTCTCATCACTCTGGGAACATTCCTTTCCATTACATATGCACCTTACTTATATGGTGATTTCTCACTTGTGGAACCTCTGGAGAAATGTATCCTCCCTGGGCAGACTGCGTCTTCAGTCAGTATTCAGTATTCATGTAGGTCACATCATACAGAAGATGCCTGTTTGTGTAGGAATATTAACAAGGTCATCATTATACTACTGGGGTTCAACCAGACTCATGCCCCCTGTGTAACTTCCTGTCCCCTGTGTCTCTCAGCCACACAATCTCCCCCTGCATCATCTCTCAGCCACACCATCACCTCCCCACCGCGTCATCTCTCAGCACACCATCACCTCCCCACCGCGTCATCTCTCAGCACACCATCACCTCCCCACCACGTCATCTCTCAGCACACATTCGCCTCCCCCCCACGTCGTCTCTTAGCACACCATCAGAATGAGAATGAGGGGCTGAAAAGGTCCAGATGGGATATTCCCTATATATACAGATACTGACACAGACAACACACTGACACAGATACATACACACTGACAAAGCCCACACCTCTTTCACACAAATGCAGTCAGCCAAATAAATACAACACTAGCATAATTTGTTATTAAAAGTCATCCCCTTCTGTCTACCCATCCACCCGTCGGCAGCTCTGCCCCGGTCGGCACAACATCTGCGGTGCGGCTCCGGAGCGGAGAGAGATCCGGGAAAAGAAGAATCACTAGCTGTCACCTAGAGGCAGCTCTCAGCATGCAGAATAGTAAGGAAACTGCCTGGGAGGGGCTGCACGCTTCCACTGCAGCTCCCGATATAGTCAGCCCCAGCAGGCACAGTTGCATCATCATACAATAGAGGTCCAACCAAACTCGTGCCCCTTGTGTAACTTCCTCTCCCCTGCATCTCTGAGCCACACCATCTCCCCCTGCATAGTCTCTCAGCACGCTATCATCTCCCCCCTGCGTTGTCTCTTAGCACACCATCATCTCCCACCCCCAAGTCATCTCTCAGCACACCATCACCTCCCCTCCCCACAGCTCACAGTTGGACTCGTCGGTCAGGGCACAATGGTGGCGGGGGCGAGGCGGCAGTGCCCCTCTCTGCTTGGTCTGCCACGGTGCTCAGGGCATGTGCCCCACTCGACCCACCCTACTTACGCCAGTGGTTATATCCTACATATTGTCTTCATAAAGGTTAAACATCTGGTCTACAATTTTATTCTTATACATATGGGCTTTTAATATGGCCAAATATGGTATCAATGGAACAACTTTATCTGTATAGAAAAAATAGGCAAAGCATTTTTTTGCTGCTTAAGCTTCTGGAAGGTGGTAGGCAGTGACTAAATGCAAATCTCTGCGGATATGTGCATGCGTGAGCTGGTTAGCCTAGGCTCATGGACAGCACAACTAAAGGCACAGGCTAGGGTTTTCAGTTCCTCCAGGTAAAATAATAATTATAATATAAATATCACCATCTTCAGCAGTTTTATGAACTGCAGTAACCCTTTCTTGTGTAGAGTGGAAAAACACCTGTTTTTGTCAGAAATAGGAATTTTATGTGTGCTTCCCAGGTAAATATCTTAATGAAAGTCAGTGTTGCTGGGAGATCTGACTAGGCTCAGTACAGGGAGCATGGCCAAGTGTGGTGCATGGCCCCACCCCATTGCAAATCCAGGGGCTCTCTTTATATGCTGCAAGGAGCATGGCTGCACCATATTGGGGGTGTGGCTACACCCCACTTTGGAGTCCAGGGGGTATATTTACTAAAAGTTGAATTTGGTGGATTTTTTGTCGATTTTGTGTTTCAGGGTATAAATCACACATTTACTAACATGATTTTTGATATTTTTTTTAAATGGTGTAAAAAACTAATCTCTAAGTAAATGTGTGATTTAGACCCTCAAACACAAAATCGATCAAAAATTGTCCAAACATCGACCAAAAATCAGCCCAATTCGACTTTCAGTAAATATACCCCTAAATCACACATTTACTAACACATGATTTTTAACATTGTTTTAAAAATTGTATCAAAAATCATTTGTTAGTAAATGTATGATTTAGACCTTAAAATACAAAATTGACCAAAAATCAACCAAAATCAACCTTTAGTAAATATACCCCCAGACCCCATGCACAGGTACCCCACTTTCCCCCTGATGGTGTCTCTGATGAGGGTCATACACATAGAAATGCCCAATTTGGACAATTAACTTTCTGCAAGATATGCACATGCCTGCCAATAGCCTCCATTTTGGTGAACAGAAGGGGAGTGCTCCCACCAACAATGCTTGAATGTTAAGAGCCATATTGAGTCATGCTGGACTATCACTTTTGGAGGCAGCAAAGTCCTACTAAAGAATTGGCTTATGAATATTAGATAATGAGCTCTGGACTGAATGCATACACTGTCTGCTTGCTTAATACTGGCTCATCCATTGAGAGCTGATCATATTTAATCACATTAGAATTTCTATTTCACAGATGACCATTCCCAAAGGAAAACTCCTTATTCATCTCTTCTTCAAGTACTGTGCAATACAATATCTGAGACTGAATGTTGAAGGCTGTGACATAGGCTCTTCTGAGGCAGGAGTGAAAAATGATAGCTCTACTCCTTGGAAATTACATTCTGATGAGTATTATATACATAAGGTTATTGGAACTTTTTGTAATTTAAAATGTATACAGTAGGTTATATTGATTTGTTATATATATTGCCAGTGATTGCTCTTTTATAAAATGCATATTACATATTGATGTATTAATTTTAGATTGTATGTATGTATTTAGTTTCATGCATGCAATTAAATCTGCAAATCCGACCCTTTTCCTCTGCACCAGGGGGATCAGTGATCATATATCAGCAAAGGAGAACCTAATGGACAGAGCTCTCTGCAGCGCAGTGTAATGTTGGTGCAACCTCCTAACATAGTTGTCAGTTAGAGAGGCATTGGACATTGTTTTTTCCTTTTTTATATTTATTGTACATTTTTTACTCATTGCAACATACATTTAACCTTGACGTTTTATGGAATAATTCTTTTAACAGAGAACCCATCAGTGACATATATTTATTTGGCAAAAAACAATTACGAAGTAAATTTCTATGTCATTTAGTAGCAGACAAAGAAAATTACATATATACAGAGTACATTCAAGGAGTATCACTTAATTCAATGAATTCTTTCCATGTGCCATCATCAGTACTCCTTGTAAAACATCTGGAAAGTATGATACATAAGAGTTTTATTCAATCAATGTAGGAGAAGCTCAGCGAGGATGTGTGAGAATGTTTTCACAGAACCCGATCTTTCAGAGCCTCCGAAGAAAAAAATGTCTATTTCCGTTCTTACTAAGATGTACAATGTATAAATGGGAGTTCTAATACAAACAACAGAAGAGAATGGTTAATGGAAAATACAGTAAAATATTGAATGGCAATATCTAAATTCATATTATTAACTGTGATGTGATGTTAGATTGTTCTTTCCCTTAAAACTTTATCTCTTATATTGTTTTTATGGGTTGGGTATGAAATAACATCAGTCGGGATGCCTGCTGTCAAAATGCCGACAATGGCATCCCGATACTCAGTATCCCGACAGGGGTCGGGTAACTATACTAACACTTCCCCCTTTTCCCTCTAACCCTTCTTGCAACTTAACCCTCCCCAAACTGCACCCCATACCCTCCCCATTAGAGCCTAAACCTAACCCTCCCATCTTGGTGCCTAAACCTAACCGTCTCCCCTTAGTTCCTGACCCTAACCCCCCCCCAGTGGTGCCTAACCCTAACCTCCCCCACCCCAATGGTGCCTAACCCTAACCTTCCCCTCATCCAAAGCCTAACCCTGACCCCGTTGTGGTGCCTAAACCTAACCCGTCCTCCCAGGGGCTAACAGCTAAGACGCACCGGTGCACCTTCGGTAGGGATGGCGGCGTCAGGATTTAGACTGCCATCGGGATTTCGACGGCCAGCATCCCGTCCGCCGGCATACTAACTACATCCTGTTCTTGTTTCATTATTAGCAATAATTAAAATGCAATGCACATATCTCTTAATTGCTAATTATGTTTGACCAGTGATGTGGTACAGATTTCTAGTGAACCCATCGTCTATGGTTTCTCAATTGATACATGGTGACATGGAATAGCTGTTTTCCCCATGAAACCCCTCTGAAGCCCTATGGGGGCAGCAATACATAGTGCTATAGATTATGGTAAAAAAAAAATCCTGGTACAGAAAACTTCAGGTTCCAAGCATCCCAAGAATAGAAACAAGTATGCCCTGAATATAGTATTAATTATAGTAAAGCACCATTGTTTTTCTTTTTTATTAATACTACTAAAGTAAGATAAAAGTATTTTGACCTATAAAAATGAAGTGCTGAAAGCAGTTCAAGGCCTTGGAACCAAGAGTAATGCAGATTATACTAAGTGTCAATCACTTTTGTTTTTGCAAATTCTGTCCAAACCTTACTCCAAACAGACGGCAGTATTGTGACACCAGCATCTGTGCAGCGTAGGTTCTGGTGAAGCACCGATAAAATGGTTTTGTCTTACCAGAGAATACGAAATAGACACCTGAAGCCCAAACTAGCAGTTATATAAATGCCCACATGAGAGCAGGTCTTGGCACAAACCATGAGTACTTCAAAAGCCAAAAACCTAAACTATTCAATATGCAGTACACATATAATGTCAATTCAAAGCATATAGTTTACATAGTAATAGTAATAAGAACCCTCACTGCAAGTGTCAGCACACTGTTTAGGAACAATATTTAAATACATTTAAAATAAAATTCAGTGTTATATATCTGTGTTCACCTGGCTGTCAGATAGTTTAATCTGGATGGTAGTATTTCTTTAAACCATATTTGTTTTATCTTTGGACTGCATCACTAACCGTAAGTATTTTCATTACAGGACTGTGAGGGTAATTAACAAAGGTGCAAAAATGACTGCAGTAAAATAATGTCATTTTGTAATCAGGTGCCTATTTTTCAGGTGGGATCAATAGTTTACTCCTTCTGATGGGTGTAGAGTGCTTTCTGCATGCGATGCAGACACAGGGATTGCATTGATTGGACTGTACTCACATGCACAAACAAGATCTGGGGGATATGATTTGAGAGGGGGAGGCATTCCCTGTTTAGTAAATAGTGTGAGAACACATTTTAATATGGCACTATTCTTACATTGTATCTTAAATTAATATACTATATATACAAAATACACATATAAGAACGCAATTTGGATGTTGTTTTTTTTACAAGTCTTCAGGCATTAACATTTTGCTATATACTGTACAAGGCCCTAAATGATAAACTTAAATATAAGCAGGTTCTTGATTTTCCTATTAAGCAGTTTGTTGTTTTTACTGTTGGGAAGCCATGTTATATGACGGCAAACATTTGTTTATTCTGCACACAGACTTTTATGAATGGGTCAGTGTACATTGGCATTATAGTGGAAGCAAATATGTAATGGGTGATCTGTTTTCTAAAAATAGGGAATAGTTTATTCTGTGCTTTGCCTGTTTCATATCAGCTTAAAGAATGTGATGAACACATTTGTGTCCGAACACTTAAACTGAAACTCATAACTAAGGTCAAATAAGGTTGCTTTTACAATTCAACCTTCGTTGATGATACCAGGCAATTGCCTGCAGTTTTAGGACTGATTCAGCAAGGATCGCTATTCCGCTAATACGCACGCTCCGCAGTTGCTAATATTAGCAGTGAAATGCAATTGTTTGCAATCACATTGCGATCACAATTTAAGATATGGACGCCCACTTGCCCTTGCTCACATCCGTATACTTGGGCAACATAACTAAACAATCGGTAACACCGAGTAACATCGGACCCATACGCACAGTTAAGGCAGGTCAGACCTCACTCAGGAATTGCTGACTTCAGCACACTCTCTGAGGCTTTAGGCTGCGCATGGTATTGCAATGGATAATTTAAGTACGCCCCTGCAACAGCATTGCAACGCACTGGCACGCCTGCATTCGCCCGACCACCCACCTTCCTGTCAATCACTCTGCGTTGGGAACTGCGTAGCCTCTGCATACGCAGTTCCCAATGCAATTGCTACGCATGCGCTATGCAGAAACATCGGTCGAGTGCGTGCGTTCCTTGCTGAATCAGGCCCATAGTATGTACTTTGCCTGATACACAATGTTCCTTCTTGACATAAAGTAACTTCCCAACTGTAATAGTTTACTACTCATTTTGATACTAACAAAAAACAAAGTTGCTGATAACATAAGTATTCTGATTGTTAGTAGCAGTAATTTAGGGAACCCCTGAAAAGCCACTTATTCACTGAATGTAAAGATCACAGTGCATGCACTGACCCTCTGCTTCCTCTGAAATGCAGAGCGGGAGCTTTGGTTGTATACACCAGCATTGTAGCCTCACCCAAATGTTTCTTTTGTACTCAGGAGGTCAGCACTAGACTGGACTCCTTATCAGTGGCGGATCTAGACTTTTCGTTTAGGGGGGTTGGTTTACTATTTAGCATCGACTCCTTCCCTTTCCAGTCCCGACTCCTCCCCCTCCAATTAATTTAATTAACATCTTGCCTTGCCAGCTAATGAGGTGGGTATGACAGTGGTACTGTTACAGTACCCAATATATCTGGGTACTATACCTAGTATATACCTAGTTTGAAACCATGAGAAAGCGATAATGAGGCAAGATCGCAGCCGTCACCATTTCTAAAAAACCTTTATATATTACAAACAGGACATATGATAACACACACATATGCACACACAGATAGCCACACATATACACAGAGCCACATATATCCACACAGCCACATATATACACAGCCACATATATACACAGAGCCACATATGCACACAGATAGCCACATATATCCACACAGCCACATATATACACAGCCACATATGCATACACAGATAGCCCCATATATACACAAACATTGACATATAAGGGACTTATGTGCTGTTACCTTGTTATGTACCATGTTATGCCTGAGCTGGTTGTTCTCCTGTGATGTACTTTACTACCACTACTTCCTGTCTCCGCCCCGGCACTCTCCCCCATCGGCCCCTCTTCCAGTCTCACCATCACCAGTTGCTCGCTCCCCACAGCTCCTGGACCTCAACTATAGAAGAGAGGAAGGAAGGGGGGTTGGATGATTAGGCATGCGGAACTCAGGAGCCGGGCACCCTACTGTGGGGGTTGGTCCTCCGGAAAATGGCCGCCGCTCCATATCACTTGCACACAGACACAGCCAGGGGACACCTGCTTTGACTACAAGTGACACTCTAGGGCCCGGATCACCACCCCCTGATGCCTGCAGCTGCGTGACATAACCGGCTGCTGGATGCTATCGGAGTATGGGGACACGGAGCGTAGCCCTGCAGCAGCGGGGTCTGTGCTGCTCTGTCTTCTAGGGGGGATGATCGCCACAATCGCCCCCCCTGGATCTGCCAGTGCTCCTAATAACAGATATCAGCTCTGTTTGGTCTGCCTGGTAGCAGACACCCCTGCATTTATTCTATGCACACTTTCTGGATACTTACTCTCTCATCCAGTGTTCACTGCAATCTGCACACATTGGACAACAGAAGTGTTAACAGAGGTGTCAGTTACCAGATCACATCTTCTTTCATACTCTGTCAGTAGGAACACATTGGAAGCTCTCTTTGTGGTGTACTGTTTTGTTGAACAATATACAGACATGACAGGTTAACATGTAGAACAAACATTACTTCTTCACGTCACATCTTCTAGAAAATTCCTGTAACAACAACCAAGTAGTTATGGCCATCGATGTCCCCGAAACATCAATGATCATAACTTAGTGCTCGATGGGGCTTTTTCTTTTAAACCATCGATGGCAGAAATTCAAGTGGTTTTCAGCCATCGATGATGGGCATGGGTACCGATGGCAATGGTTTTTTATTTTCAATACATTGACACTGTGCTGCTGGCAGCAGTGCAGCTTACAGCTTTGTTCCAGGCAAGTTTTGCACGTTAATAATGAGTACTACTTCTCTGTATTGTCACCGTTGAGTCGAGGGGCAAGCTGCAACTGAAGGAATTGCCTGCGGACATGCAAGCTATCAGTCATAAATCAAAATGCCCGCCCCGTCCTGCCTCTCACCGCCCACTTTAATGACCTCTCTACCAGCAGGCAAAGCATAGCCTCTTCTACGCATGTGCGGCTATTCGATAGCGGGAAAACCATCGTCGGTTCATGCTTAAATAGCCATCGATGGCAACCACTGATGGGAGATGTGCCGATGGCTATCCTTACAACCAAGTACAGTACGATTTACAGATTGATAACACCGAACATATATGTCAACATCACCACCTGCTGTCTCACCTTTGCAATCACCCAAACACTTAAGTATCAGTCTGTTGTTACATCTCAATACCCCTTCTCAACAGATGAGGTGTCATTCATCAGACCCAATTTTTTAGATAGTCTCTGATGTGTTTTTCCAGCCAATGGTTTCTCTTCCTGCTGGCAGTCCAGCAGGTGTCTAGTTGCCATGTATGAACCTCATTCCTTCTCTTGCTGCCTCTATCCATTTATCAGCCTTCCCTTCTGGCAAGTCAGATACTTTCGTCCAGGACATGGGTACATGCATCTCAACTGTGCTAGCTTTACATGACAGGTGCACAGGTTCTTTACCTTTGTTTTCTCTAGTTGAGCGCCTTAAGGCCCCCATACATCAGCAATCTGAAAACCACAATTGAACAATTTGAAGATTTATTGCCCGATCTTAGGATTTCCCAATCGAGCAATCTGCGCCCATACATTACAGATCTTTTTCAGTGATTTGCAGATCGATTGCAGCAAACACAGATATGGCAATCTTGAAAGGCCCATCATTTTGCTACAAACGGTCTGCAAATCTGCTGATCATGTCCATACACTAGCAATCTACAGCCCCAGTCGATCTGTGAAATCCAACATGTTGGACAATCTGATTAAACAATTCCAATCATTTTTTGGTTGCAATCTGCGATCTGTGAAGCCCATACATTGCAGATTTTTATACACAATCGATTGCAAATTGCACGATTGCTGCAATCCATCTCTGATGTATGGGGCCTTAGTGTTATCCATTTTATCCAGATCTGCTAGGATTATCACTTCATTTCTCAGTTCCTCAACAAATGTCACACTATTGCTTATACTGTGGTTACTTTTTCTGTTTTTGGATTTAAGATTGAGGCCCCTATTTAACAACAAAACATAACCCCTTTAGTGCTTGCCAGCCTTTTCGGATTTGACAAACAGCGGTAATCTAAGAATCCCGCTCTTTGTCAAGCATCGCTCTCACTATCTTTTAGATGGCGAGAGTGATGCACTCCCCATTGGTGGCAAAGAAGACCTGGTGCTGCCTATCCGACTTCAGCTTAGCATTTCAGGCACTGCTGGGTCCCCGTGTCATGTACTTTTGCAGACGGACCGTCACTGGCAGCGTTAGGCTGCAAGCAGCCGTGCAGAGAACCCCACCAAGGCGGAGGACTTCGTGAGACCTTGCCGGAGGGGAAAGTAGTGGTAAATACCAGCAAATTTTTTGTTACTATTACAGTGATACTATATGAAAAATTCCGCTGATATGTGCCTTCGTTGTTAAATAGGGGCCTCTGTATACTTTGGAACATTTGTTGTACCCAACAAGAATCCCTTCCACTGCTCGGTTCTGCAGTTTACTGCATATTTCTGCAAGACAAATGCTTTACAAAAACTCTAATATGCTTCATGCTAGGTTTCTTGCCATGCCATAATTCATATGGAGTTTTTTCCACTATTCTGCAGAAAAGTATGTTGTGTAAATAAGTGGCTGTCATTGCTGCTTCACCACAATATGTTTCTGATAGTCCTGTATCTGTCAACATGTATCTGATCATTTCAGTCAAAGTTCTGTTCTTTCTTTCGGCTACCCCATTCTGGGCCTGATTCAGAGCCGCTCGTAAGCGGCCGCTCATTCGCTCTGAGCGATGTTCACACATCTGCGCTTGCGTATGGATCGTATTGCGCATGCGCCAACCAGTCAGTGCGGTCGGAAATCGTGTGTTCGCAAAATAGCGAGTGCCTGCTAATTTGAGTGACAGGATGAGGCGTTTGTGGGTTGTAACAGGGGAAGGTGCTTGAGAACGGGGAGTGGAGATCCGAACGCAGGCGTGCCAAACGGTCAAAACGGGCGTTTTAAGGGTGTGCATAATTAACAAAGCAGCGTCATCGACCACGTCACTTGGTTGTTTCTTAGCCTGAACTGTTCGCATGATTGCGATAGGAAAATCCAACCACAAGCACTGCGAGCAGTTCAGACGCCTTTCGATGTACTCGATTAATCTAATAGATAGCGGAGATGATGTAGGATGTGAGCGGCCAGGGGGCGTCTTTACAAAATAGCGAGCGCATGTTTCGTTCGCTCGCTCAGACATAGAGGCGTCAACAGACCGCTAAGAGTGAGCGCTCAATATAAATAGCCGGCCCCTTTTTCTGAACGAGCGAGCGCAAATAGCGTCCGGCTCTGAATCAGGCCCTCTGTTCGGGTGTATAGGCTATTGTCTTTTGGTGCTCTATGCCGAGTTGTCTTTGGAAGTGTTCTACCTTGTGTCCTGTGAATTCCCCTCCATTGTCGCTATGAAATGCAAGTGGATTTCTTTGATCTGTATTTCTAGTCATTGTTACATAATATAGTAACTTATCCAGTACTTCATGTTTGCTTTTAATCTGGTAAGTGACTGTGTATCTGGGGTAGTCATCTGTGAAAGTCACTATGGGGTCTATTTACTAAGCAGTGTTAGGAGACAGAGTGAAAAGTGATAAGTCTGTGATAAGGTGCCAGCCAATCAGCTCCCAACTGTCATTTTTCAAACACAGCCTGTGAGATGACAGTTGGGAGTTGATTGGCTGGCACCTTATCACTTTCTTATCACTTTTCACTCTGTCTCTTATCACTGCTTAGTACATAGACCCCTATATATCTGTTACCACCTAGTGTGCTCTGATAGAGCCCAAATCACTCCAGGGCTTGTGGTCAAAAAACCCGACCACAGGCTCCTGGTCGCACTGGCGATGGTCGCGATGGTCAAGACCATCGCGACCATCATCCTGCACGCTCGTATGTGCTGTGGGTGGTGACCCACAGCTATACGAGCGTCCAGGAGGACACTCCATTTTTATGGAGGACGGCCCTCATTCAGAGCGAGCGCTCTGCTCAGAGCGTCCGGCTCTGAATGAGGGCCCATGCCCTATAACTCATGCAGTGATATTGGTATCATCTGCAAGATAGATTGCTTCTAGATTATTCATGTCAAGCTCAGTGACGAAATCTGTGTCACTTGTTGCTCCTGAATCTATGTACCAACTATTGGTCAAATGAGTTATTGTCGCTTTAAAAGTTCCACTCCACTTGCTTGTGCATATGTCTGTGAGTGCAGTTTTAATCTCTACTTGGACCCTTTCAAAGATAGTTTCTGCTGTTCCGCTTTTCATATTGCAGTACATGTTGGTAGCTGCCCAATCACTTCAGTAATATCACTGAAACAGCAAAGGGTATCCCCCAGCACAGGGAATGAAATCAGCAATAAGATTTGAAAAACTACTGTATATGGAGGTAGATAATTCCAAGATCTCAGTTGCATATATTGGCAAAAATATGGCTAAGCCTCCAGGCTTTCCATATTGAGCAGTTTTTTTTTTTTAATTGTCAGGTTTTCTATCTAAAACATGCTCTTGTTTCTTTATTGCGCAATGGGGCCTGGGCCGGCTCTCTACGGCCCTGGCTGCATGTTACAGTATGTCTTCTCGTATAGATTTGAGCTGTGCTACTGATCTGATGTGCTATTAATGTGCTACAATCTCCAGCAGCACATTAATATGCTCATGCATAGTCTTTCCTTTGCTAAGTCTCATCTGGTACAGTTTTCTTAGCAGGAATAAGTTGCTGCTTAAACTGGTTCGTTCATGTACAGTAGTCTCTGCAGTGCATCCCACATTCCTTTAACAGTATTCTCATGTCTTATATGAATTCCCCGATCACCTTCAACTAATAAGCTTAAGGTTGCACGTGCCTATCTGTACTTCTATTCCCATTCCTGATTATTAATATCTGGTCTGTCTGTAATTACAACTTCCCACAAATCATCTTTAGACATCAGCATTTCAACTTTAAATTTCTATAGTTGAAAGTTATCATTAGACAGTTTGGCAATTGCTAGCCTAAGATCTGTGCTGCTTGCCGTCTCCTCCCTGTATGTCTTTATTTCCACAGAGGTATAATACTGGGTTACTTAGTGCTACTGTGCAGACTTTCTCTCAGAGATGTATCTTGTGCCTGCGTCTCTGGTAACTGTTCCTTGTCCGTGTGTTCAGGAGGAGGCAGCCAGGTTGGCACAGTGGGAGGCGTGGCGCAAGTTTGGGGGTGGAGTTAGGCAGGGCCAAGATGATGTGATTCATCGCAAATTGCGTCATCAGCTCCCCCGGACCGCCCACTTGTATTGTATAAGTGGGTGGCAGCTGGGGGGGAAAGTGGATGAAGCAGGGGGTGCGGGTGGCAGCCAGTCAGGAGACTTGCCCACTCTTCCGCATGACCGGGAACACCACCCGATTTTCAGGAGCCTCCTGGCCATTCTGGTAGAGTAGGCAAGTATTGTTATGCACACACTGGGAAGCTCTCCTCGTGGTAAAATTATTTATATAATAAGCTGTTTTTTTTTAAAAGCATACATGAACAACAGACATTACTTCATCACATCACATCTTCTAGCACATTCCTGTAACAACAACCAAATACAGTACAATTTACAGAGAGATAACACCTAACACATATGGAAGCAGCGCCACCTGCTGCCCCTCCAGTGCAATCACCCAAACACTTAAGTTTCAGGGCCTGATTCAGCAAGGATCACTATTCTGTTAATACGCACGCAACGCAGTTGCTAATATTGGCGGTGATATGCAAATGATTGCATTTGCTTGGGATTGCAGCCTAACATAGGGACGCCCACTTCCCCTTACATTAGCAACATAGCAAAATAATCGGTAACATCGAGTAACATCGGACCCATACGCACACTTGCACAAGACCACACCTTACTCAGAAATTGCTAACTTCCACGCACACTATGAGACCTTACACTGTGTATGTCATCGCAGTGGATAATTTATGCACGTCCCTGCAACAGCGTGCAAACGTAGTGGCATGCCTGCGTTTCCCCGACCACAACCCAGTCACCCCTCACAAATGGTGCTTCCTCTCAATCACCCTGCGAGGGGTCTTTGTAGCCTTTACGATCGCAGTCTCGATCACAATAGCTAGTTCAGGCATACACACTGCAATGCATGCGCAGAACGCAACATCGGCCAATTGCGTGTGTATTAGCAACTGCTATCCTTGCTGAATCAGGCCCTCAGTCTGTTGTTATATCTCAGCCAGAAGTACACATACAGCTCATTAGCACACCTCTGACTTAGCTAACTTATCCCAGGAAACCCTCTTTACCTAATTGTGAAATACATATCCTAATTGGGTATAAATTACTTGGTAACCTTAACTATGACCTTTTATTTGTGTTATCTACACCTTCACTTTGCCCTTTTTTGCACACATATCTCACCTTCTGTCCCCAGTAATTCCTAACCCAGGTCATAAAAATGTTTTTTTTTGCCGCTCATACTGCACTGATTCTATTTTGATTCTATTTCCTTTCACCATCCTCATTTGCCAGTACATGTGGCTGATCTATGTATGTAACTATGGGTATATTCCCAATACTGTGCATATCTGAGTGTATCCATTTCCTTCATGGAATGTGGTATTACCAATTCAATTTATCCTATTAGTGGTAACAAATGGAAGGTAAGTTTTAATTACAAGTATTTATATTTATTACAGACCTATTTTTGAATTATGGCCCTCATTCAGAGCCGGACGCTCTGAGCAGAGCGCTCGCTCTGAATGAGGGCCGTTCTCCATAAAAATGGAGCGTCCTCCTGGACGCTCGTATAGCTGTGGGTCACCACCCACAGCACATACGAGCGTGCAGGATGATGGTCGCGATGGTCTTGACCATCGCGACCATCGCCAGTGCGACCAGAAGCCTGTGGTCGGGGTTTTCGACCACATGCCCTGGAGTGATTTTGGCTCTATCAGAGCCAAAATCACTCCCACTGACATCACTAGTGCCGGCTTCTGATGGTAGGCGTTCCCTTGGGAACGCCTCCGTCTGGCAGGCACGCCCCCGGCACACCCACCAAAGGGGGCGTGCTGTCAATCAACATCGACAGCACGCCCCCTTTGATCAGACACAACGAGCGAAGGAAAGTCCTTCGCTCGTCGCGTCTGGCGCATGCGCACGACGGAGCTCCCTCCGTCGTGCGCATGCGCAGTGCACACCATCGACCCTCTTGCGAGCGGACAGCCGCTTGCGAGTGGGTCTGAATGAGGCCCTATGTTTGTTATAAATGGTGATAACAATTCCTTGTGTACTTTGGGCCTGATTCAGACCCACTCGCGAGCACTGAGCGCTCGCAAGCGGGTCGATGGTGCCCTAGTGCGCATGCTCACGACGGAGGGAGCTCCGTCGTGCGCATGCGCAAGACCCGAATAGCGAAGGCCAAGCCGTCGCTATGGGTCACTCACCATGGACAGCACGCCCCCTTTGGTGGGCGTGCCGGGGGCGTTGCTGCCCAGACGGAGGCGTTCCTAGTGATATCAGTGGGAGTGCTTTTGGCTCTGATAGAGCCAAAAGCACTCCTGTGCTTGCGGCAGCGAGACCCTACCGCAGGGTCTCGTCGCAAGCCCGATGGTCAAGACCATCGCGACCATCTTTTTGGCCGCTCGCATAAGCTGTGGGTGGTCACCCACAGCTATGCGAGCGGCCAGGAGGCTGCTCCAATTTTAGGTAGGAGGGCCCTGATTCAGAGCGAGCGCTCTTGTCAGAGCGTCCGGCTCTGAATCAGGCCCTTTGATCCTACAGTAGAGTGCATTGTAAGTTTGAGTTTCTTTCTACAGCACTTGCTGTTTTGAAGTCTATATTTGCATTTGACTCCAAAGTGAGAGATTTTAGAAGTGGAGATGTTGCCCACAGCAACCAATCAGATTCTAGCTATTATTTTCTAGAAGGTGCTAGTTAAACGTTAAGAAACAGCTGATTTGTTGATATGGGCAACATGTCCACTTCTAAAAACTCTCACTTTAGTAAATATACGCCCATTTTCTTGTGATAATATAAGTGTGAGAATACCATTTGATATAATTCTCATATAACCTTGGTGGTTATTATAACATATTTTGTCGAGTGCCAAAATGTTTGCTTCTTTCATGTTGCCATATTAACAAAATGGTAAGACACAGGGATTTCTTACATTCTGGATTTATTCACCCACATCAATTGGCTAATGTGTAGTCCCTTCCGAGTAAACTGGATGCCATACAGGTGGAGGTGGCTAATAAACATCAACTTAGGAACTGCTCTATTTTCGTATTTGCAGAGTCCTGGCTGAATAGTGCTATTTCAGACGCTGCAGTTGGCTTTGACAACATGACTTTATTTAGGGTAGATAGGTTGCCAGCCGGTTTGCAGAGAAACTAGTTGAGGACACGGACCACTTGTGAGAGCTGAACCCAATTGCTGCCGCAGACTCATCCCTTGGGACTACTTCTATACATCTCTCCTGCTAACACCTCATACACACAGCTGAAGCCCCGCGTGACCCACGCAACCTCCCTTGAGTGAGACACTTGGAGGACTGCGGACAGATTTCTCCATCAGGATAGACGGTGGTTTTGTGTGCAATATATATATTTTATGCTGCTGGAGTCGGAGCTACCATCATCTGCAAGCCGCTGGAGCGGCGGGACCGCCAAGAGTGAGTACAGCGGAGAACTGAGTTCTCTCATTCCGCACTATTACATTGGAAGCGCATATTCAAAGCGCATTGTGGAACATTGTCAGCTATTTAGTGTTATTGGGCTATTCAGCCCTCAATTTACTGCTGTTTAGCAGCTTTTTTCTCAGTCATTGAACACACTGTTGCTAATTGTAGTGGAACCCAGGCCCTGATTCAGAGCCGAACGCTCTGACAGAGTGCTCGCTTTGAATGAGGGCCGTCCTTCTTAACTTTAGAGCGGCCTCCTGGCCGCTCGTATAGCTGTGGGTGACCACCCACAGCTATAGCGAGCGGCCAGGAAGATGGTCGCGATGGTCAAGACCATCGCGACCATCAGGCTTGCGACGAGACCCTTGTGGTAGGGTCTCGTTGCCTCAAGTCCTGGAGTGCTTTCGGCTCTATCAGTGCCCAAGGCACTTCCATTGACATCACTTGTGATGTCAGTGGGGCCAGCTCCAGATGGTAGGCGTTCCCATGGGAATGCCTCCATCTGGGCAGGCACGCCCACCAAAGGGGGCATGCTGTCACTCAACATCGACAGTGCGCCCCCTTTTATGCGAGAACCGGAGCGACAGTTTGTACGACGGAGCCGCCTCCGTTGTGCGCATGCGAACTGGGCCAACATCGACCCACTTGCGAGCGCTCAGCGCTCGCGAGTGGGTCTGAATTAGGCTCACTGTCAGCTACTTAGTTTGATTGGGCCATTCAGCTTTCAATTCATTGCTACATGAAAATTTTTTCTCAGTTATTCAGAACATTGCTGCTAACTGGGTCATTTTCACCTGGCTCATTGACGCACCAGAGCTCAGATGTTCAATCCATCAATTTGAGAATAATAGAGATATTTTATTGTGATTGTTTGTCTTTTAATTGTGATTTTGTGCTTCATTTGAAGACATTTAAATACATACTGTGTGTATAGAATTTTCTTATACTCCCGGGAGTTTTGTTGATATTTTTGAAAGTTTACATATACTGATGTTTGAGCCTTTAATAAAGATGATTTATAAATACACTCCTTCACATGTGTTCTTAGATGCCGCCTACTTTTTTTGTGTATTTCTTTATTATTGCTGGAACTCCTTTGTATTTATGTAAATAATATGTGGTGGTCTGACACCATTGTTATTGAGTCATTCTGCTCGGAGGCTGTGGAATATTTGCTTCTCAAGTGCAAAACTTTACCTGCCTAGAAAATTTACGGCAGTGATAATAATGGCTGTCTACTGTATATTCCCCCACAGGCAAATGGGGGCTGTGCTCTGGATTTCTTATATGATGCACTGGCTAAATTGCAATCTGCCTATGTGGAAGTGGCATTTTTTGTGGCCAGAGATTTTCATGGGGTGGATTTCAAATTGGTCCTTCCAAAATGTTATAAAAATATTATGCTTCCTACTCAAGGAGGAAACGTTTTGGATCAAGTGTATGCAAGCTTTAAATCAGTATACGAGACTGTTGTATGTGCCCATGTAGGGAAATCAGACCATGTCTCGTTATTTATGATTCCAACTTATGTACCCATTGTAAAGCATATTAAATATACTAGAAAAAGTGTTCAGGTTTGCCCAACAAATGCTATGGAGCATCTCCGAGATACCTTGGAATTTACCAATTTGAACCTATTTATTGATGAATCTGTGGTAAGTGGGCCATAGATGTAGACTTGCTTTCTTCTATGGTCCTAGGTTACACAGTGAGGAGAAGTTTTAAGATATTTTCAAAAAAGAAACCCTGGTTAAATGAAGAAGTTTGTTCTCTACCTAGGGCACAGGATAGGGCCTTTAGGTCTGGTGACAAGGATGGAAATCGAGTTGCTATGGCCGACTTAAGGAGAGGAATGTAGATAGGAATGTAGATAGTTCTTTGGTAGAACATCTAATTGTTTTCTACTCCATGTTTAACAATGATAGTAAGATAATTGTTTTGGCACTGGAGCAGAGACTAGGTGAGGTTCCCTTGGTGCTTGACGAACAAGGTATTGGACAATTTCTGCATTCTGTGGACCCTGGCAAGGTGGCAGGTCCACATGGTATTCAAGGCAAAGTTTAAGGGAGTGCAGTGACCAGTTACCTCTTATTTTTAATTTTTTTTATTTATCCCTGGCATATCGCGTGGTTCCTACATGTTTTTAGTCCATTACTATAGTTCCCATTCCTAAGAGTGGAATACCGAAATGTCTAAATGACTATCGGCCAATCATCACTAATGACATCATTAGTGATGAAATGCTTTGAGAGGCTATTGTTGAAGCATGTTAGGTCACATTTTCCTTTGGGGTTTGATCCTTTCCAATTTGCCTTTAGGCCAAATCGCTGGACGGGGAATGTTGCATCAGGTACATTCACATCTAGAAGTTAGGAAACCTATGTAAGAATTTTATTTGTTGATTATGATTTGACCTTCAATAATATTATACCCAGCTCGTTGATTGCTAAATCATTTTGTTTGGGTCTAAATAGTTTTACTTGTAAGTGGCTGTTATTTTTTTTATCTGACAGGCCCCAGGTGGTTAAACGGGGGCAATATATGTAAAAGGAGAATGTAGGGGTACCACAGGGTTGTGTTCTCAGTCCAGCATTTTATTCATTATTCACCCATCATTGCGAGTCAACCTCACAGGCTGTCAAGATTGCTAAATTTGCAGACGATACCGCAATTGTTGGCTTAATAAGCAACGGGTATGAAAACGCTTACCGGAATGAGGTTGTTAGATTGCTGAAGTGGAGTAAGGAGAATTGCTTACATTTGAACATATCTAAAACCAAAAAGATGGTTATTGACATTAGGAGACAGAATGTTACGCATAAGATACCAGTTTGTTTAGAAGGATTGACCATTGAGCAAGTGGAGTCCTTTACATTTCTGGGGATTTTTATCTCGGATAATCTAACTTGGTCTCTAAACTCTGCATTCTTGGTTAAGAAGATGCAACAATGCCTTTTTTTCTTAAGACGCTTTAGATCGGCTTATGTCGATGGAGGGACCTTGTTGAATATTTTTTGCAACATTGTCAAGTATCCTGACCTACGGGATTGCCGTATGGTTTGGGAACTGTACTGCTGCAGAACGTAAGGCCTTGGATCGGGTGGT
Organism: Taudactylus pleione; assembly: GCA_031769625.1. Taxonomy (NCBI): domain Eukaryota; kingdom Metazoa; phylum Chordata; class Amphibia; order Anura; family Myobatrachidae; genus Taudactylus; species Taudactylus pleione. Next base: position 8,760,193 of record JAUIMM010001030.1, on the reverse strand, counting down.
TAGGACGGTTGGTAGAATAATTGGTGTTGTGCTACAATGCACCCAGGAGATCTATGTAAAAAGAGTCTTGAAGAAATCAATATCAGTCTTGGAAGATCCCAGTCATCCAAACCATGCGATCTTTGAGAGGTTACCATCAAATAGGCATTTTTAGAGCTTTGCAATCACGCACAAAACGGTTGTATAACAGTTTTTTTTAGTGTGGTGCATATGCTAAATGGTCGTAATGATCTTGATTGATTATATTGTAAATGTTTTATACATTTTGTTTAAAATTTGCAATGTAACTGCCACTTGTCTTATTATGTGGTAATGTGGTAATGTGCAATATGGTTTTTCATTGACAACACGTGCTGTTCATGACAGTTTTCGCACAATTACACTGGTTTATCTTTCATATCTTCACCTTGCACTGCCTTACAGTATCTACAGACATAATAATGAAAGAATGTGTTTTCCTGTATTTATGATTGGTTAATATATATTGATATATGTTACAACTTGATAAATGGAGTACTTCATAGATTCATACTACAATTTAACACACAAATCCCTCGTGGCACAGAGCAAAACATACTAACTCAAGTGGTTGTGAAAAAAGAAGACTGAACTGTATTTATTTAATAAAAATGAATCAAGAAATCTGTCTAAAGATATCAATTTATTAGTAAAAAAAAATGATAGTATAGCATGAAAATTGTAAATATATTATATAATACATGATACGCACTCAGGGCCTGATTCAGACCCATTGGCAAGCAGCCACTCGCTCGTACGACGCCGATGTTATACATTTGCGCATGTTTATGCATCGCAGTGCGCGTGCGCAAACTAGATTGAGCGATCAGGTAGCGCTTGCTCATCCAGCAAAGACAACCCAGTGGAATGAGTGACAGGAGAGGCAGTTTGTGGGTGGTAACAGAGGCAGGGCAGTAGTAACGGGAGAGTGGAGTTACGAACGCAGGCATGCCTGGGTGTTTCAACACCATTTCAGAGGCATGCATAATTAACATGCAGCGTCATAGCACACGTCACCTGGTTGATTTTTACACAGAACTGCTCGCAGTGCTTGCGGTAGGGTACAGTCAACCACAAGCGCTGCGGTCTGATCCGATGGTTCCCGTTGTACCGATGGTTGTATATACTTCCTGGAGATGGCGTATGCTAGTGGGCGGCTAAACACAGGCTGGTGGGCGTCTATAAACACAAAGTGATCGCTCGCCAAGACATAGTGGGTTTGCTTATGCCTTGCCGTGAGATAGCTTGCCTTGACATCACTTAGCTGAATTTGCATACACTGGGAGTGAGTGGCTGCATCTAGCGAACGGGTCTGAATCAGGTCCTCAATTTCCAACTGCAGTATTAAAAATATGCAGAGATTCTATTTTCCATGTAATTGAGATGAATCTAAACTACACTAAAGTCAATCTACAAGACAAACTGTGTCTCTACAAATGTGGAAACAAATTCTTAACCAATAGACAAGTGTCTTATGTAACTAGTGCATCCAAACATATCTAGTATACTTATATTGAGTGGAACATATGCCACAAATAATATTTGGGGAAAGAATGTAGATAAAGATAACCAAGGTTTGCATAGAATAGAGGGCATATAAACCTCTTATCAGGGATGGATGTGGTTAATAAAGTGAAAGGAGGGGTTATCTAGGTTTGACAGTTGTTTAAAGTTACAGGGATAGGTTGTTTGTTGTTAAGGGAGGAGTGGTTACTGGGCTTATGGGTAGTGTTTGTAAGATATCCTTCCTCTTTGATTCTGATCTGATTAACAGGGCCTGAAAACTGGTGGACAAGAGGGTGGTCAGACACGTTTTTGTAGTAGGGTGGGTTGGTGGTGCACCATCAGCTACTCAGAGTACAGGATGCCCATCTTTTTTTGCAGGGGTGGAGCTAGCCTCACGGAGGAGTTGAATTTGTTCCTTGAGGAGCATTTTGCAGTATTGGGGGGTTTTAGTGAGCTAGGTAGTATGGTGGCGGGCCTGGTTCCTTACTGAGAACCATGTGTGGCGGGAAAAGACCGGCAATCTGTAAAGCATCCATATTGCTGCAGTAAGGAGCGGTGCACTCCCCTTCAATGCACTAGTTAGGCTGATTTCACCCTATTGGGGTCAGCAGCACCTCTCATCCGGGAGGGCCGAAATGGTGCATTGGCATGGGTGTTGGATACCGCATCACTTGCTTAGAAAGGTTGAGAGTTTGCCCTTGCAAGTCTTTGATATTGGCATGGGTGTTGGATACTGCCTCACTTGTTAGAAAGGTTGAGAGTTGGCCCTTGCAAGTCTTTGATATTGGCATGGGTGTTGGATACCGCCTCACTTGCTAAAAAGGTTGAGAGTTTCCCTTGCAAGTCTTTGATATTGGCATGGGTATTCAATACCGCCTCACTTGCTTAGAAAGGGAGAGTTGGCCTTTGCAAGTGTTTTATATGTTACTTACCATTAATTGGGATAGTCGGCCCTGGTAAGTTTTAGGGCATCTTTTGCATAAGTCAAGAGGGCGCTGGTAGTTTGCTGTTCTTTCCTCTGCCACCGTACTCATTATTATAAATAAATAAAGCTGACCTATTATTTTGAACGGCATTTAACTTGGTCTGTGTCTTTATTTTGAGCAAATATGGTTTAAAGAATTTATGGTTACATCCATCATCTGACAATAGAGAGTTTAATAAAATGTGCTTGCAGATCATTCTGTGTCAATGGAAACTTTCCACAAATTGTACTGTCAAGATAATTATGTAAGAAACCTTCTACCCTCTGCCAGTTACTTATGATGAAGAGGAATTTCACCTTCAAATATAAAAATGCAAAACACGCATCCAGGTCAACCAAGGAATAGCTTCTGAAAATGAAGATTAATGGCTCAAGTTGAAGCCCAGCCTTCAATTCCATTGAACATCAATGGAATGACCTAAAGGGGAGCATGCACAGGTGACATTCTGGTAATTTGATGCGCAGTGAACTGTTTTGCAGGGAAGTGGGATAGAAGTGCAAAGTTCAGGTATGGAAAGTTGATATAGACTTATTCAAAATGGCTCACCACAATAATAAATGCAAAAGGTGCTTCTACAAAGTATTAGTCTGTGTACACTTATGCAGCTAGAGTATTGTGGGTTTTTTTTTTTTCATTTCTTTTTCCTAATAACTGTCTATTTGTTTTTTGCTTGCATTTTAATGGTTTCAAGATCACAGCACAATGGAATATACTAGTGTTATGCAAGTAAATGTTAATTGTTAGTGATACAGTAAAGGTGAAAAAAATATTTTATCTTGATTTCAGGCTTTACAACACAAACACCTACATTTTTAATAATTGTGCATAGACTCATTATATCCTGCTTGAATAAAGGTGAGTATAGCTTTAAATGTTTCTTACATTACATTTTGTAATGAAAACATTTCATGTGTACCATTCTTCATGCATATATACAGGACTGCGATCAGAAATTGCGGGGCCCAGTGAGATGAAACAAGCAGAGCCCCCCTCTGACTGGTGGACACACAGGCTATGACACTCAGCAGTCCTTCTTCCCACATGATACAAATTCTACTTGCATGATATTTTTAAGTTTAGTCTTTCCTCCGTTCGTCCATGCTACTTTTGATCATCAGCCACCAGCAATGGGGAGCAGAGTCAAAGTGACTGGTAGGGATGGGGGTGGTCGAAGAGTCAGAAAAACACATGGGAGAGATTTGGGGAGGGAGAAGGAAAGAGGCACACTTGGGGAAGGGGAAGGAAAGAGGCACACTTGGGGAGGGGGAAAGGAAAGAGGCACACTTGGGGAGGGGAAGGAAAGAGGCACACTTGGGGAGGGATGAGTCACACTTGGGGAGGGATGAGTCATTCCTCTTCTCTAATCTAGCTCCTCACTCACAGTGCCATTGAACACCATTTCTTAGCAGTGCAGAGGCCAGTCACACAGCATCCACCATGCTCCTCTAAGGGCAGCCGATTTGCGCATCTCAATTAAACAGGTGGCTCATCTCTGAGGAGTGAAACCAGCCACTAGGAAGTGGAAGCAGTCTCATGATGGCACCACCCACTCTTAGACCAGGGCTGGCATCAAACAGATAGCTTAAAAAAAAGCCCAGTGATATTATTGTCTTGGGAAGCAGCTTAACATGCCCCCTCAAGATAGATGGAGGAAGTGGCATTCAGTGGCAGCGATTATAGCCCACAGTCCATAACAGACACCCAGCACCAACATTAGCCAGCAATCAGCCCTGACAGCATAACAAGCCCCTATCCTCAACCAGCTATTTTCCATGCGGCCTGCATATACCTGCATATACAGTATACTGTATATATATATATATATATATATATATATATATATATATATATATATACAATATTGTGCAAACTTTTAGACAGGTGTGGAAAAATCTTTGCAAATTAGGAATGCTTTCAAGAATAGAAGTGTTAATATTTTATAGAGATGAGCGGGTTCGGTTTACAGAGATCCGAACCCACCCGAATTTAGCATAACCGAGTCAGATCCAAGCAGGCTCGGAGGTTCCCGCCTTACTCGGATTTCTCAAATCGAGGCAAAACCATAGAGACGAAATCTCGCTGTTCGCGAGTTTTCTTCTCTATGATCAATGCAGTATATAAGGGACGGACGCCATTTCACTCCAGGTTTGGAGACTGAACAGGGAGGGTGGGTAGTGTAGGGCTGGGAGAGGTACTGGTGCTATCTGCTGTGTCCTGGGCTGGTGACTGCTGATCCATGCTGGTCTCTGGTCACACTGCTGTCACTGTCACTGTGCTGTCTGCTGATCCATTCTGGTCTCTGGTCACGGTGCTGTCACTGTCACTGTGCTGTCTGCTGATCCATCTGGGCTGTCTGCTGTGTCCTGGGCTGGTGCTGCTGATCCATTCTGGTCTGGTGTTTTTCATGTCTGCTGTGTCCATATGGGCTGGTGCAGAACTGCAGATACATCTGGGCTTGTGCTGTGTCCATCTGGGCCCAAGTTCTGGACCCCCCCAAAAAATAGTCAAAAAAAAAAAATCAAAGTGTCTTTTATATTTTTCTGTGTGTGTGTGTGTGTGTGTGTGTGCGTGTTAGGCTTAACCGCAGTACCGCACAAGATCCAGCCAGCAATGCCAGTTGCAAGCTAGTGCTGCCCGACTCCAGTCATGCTAAAAACAAAAAAATCAAAGTGTCTTTTATATTATTTTGTGTGTGTGTACGTGCATGCGTGTTAGGCTTAACGACAGTACCGCACAAGATCCAGCCACCGACACAAGTTGCAAGCTAGTGCTGCACGACTCCAGTCGTGATCAATCTGTGCTCTGGGCCCAAGTTCTGGAGCATAAAAAAAAATAAAAATCAATTGTCTTTTTTTCTATTAATTGTCTGTGTGCCTGTGCGTGTGAAGATCTAGCAAGTCGGCAACGCAACCTAGTGCTGCACGACTCCAGTCGTCATCAATCTGTGCTCTGGGCCCAAGTCCTGGACCCGAAAACCCTCCCCCCAAAAAATAGTGTCTTTTGTCTATTTATTTTCTGTGTGTGTGTGTGCGTGTTAGGCTTAGCCACACAAGATACAGCAACACAATCTAGTGCTGCCCGACTCCAGTCCCCAATCTGTGCTCTGGGCCCAAGTTCTGGACCTGAAAAAAAAAAAAATAGTGTCTTTTGTATATTTTTTTTCTGTGTGCACACGACTGCACGTGTGTGAATTTTGTAACCGCACCTTGGCTACACTATTGGTGCTTGTGACACTGCTTCAAGACCGCAGAAAATATGGAGGGCTGTCACATGACAGGAGGGCAAGGCCAAGAACCACATGTTGTAGCTGCCACGAGCAGTCATCATGATAATGCAAGGCCGTCAACTTCCTTGTCCTCTATGAAGGCCCATGCCTTCAATCCTCAGGGGTATCCCAACCATCATCTTTGCACAGTCCTCAACTCTATTAATAATTATATCAATCAGTTTTGAGCCAGCCAGCTGGATGTAACATTTGGCCCTTTAACTAGATGAAAAAAAATCAATATTGTGAGCTGTGAGGGAACCAAGATTGACTGGAAACGAGTGGAAATAAATGTTATTGAGGTTATTAATACTGTAGGAACAAAAAAAGGCACATTTTATGTGATTTTAGCTGTTTTTTTTTTTTTTTAAGAAAAAAATCCAGATCCAAAACCAAAACACGAAAACAAAACATCAAAGAAAAAATCCAAAACCAGATTCAGATCCAAAACCAGGGGAGATACAGATCCAAAACCAAAACACAAGGGTCGGCGCACATCTCTAATATTTTATTTATTTATTTATATCAATTACAAAAATGCAAAGTGAATGAGCAGAGGAGAAATCTAATTCAAATCAATGTTTGATGTGATCATCCTTTGCCTTCAAAACAGCATTAATTCTTCTAGGTACACTTGCACACAGTTTTTGAAGGAACTCAGCAAGGAGGTTGTTCCAAACATCTTGGAGAATAAACTATGGCTCTTCTGTGGATGTAGGCTTGCTCAAATCTTTCTGTCTCTTCATGTAATTCCAGACAGACTCGATAATGTTGAGATAAGGGCTTTGTGGGGGCCATATCATCACACCCAGGACTCCTTGTTCTTCTTTACACTGAAGATAGTTCTTAATGACTTTGGCTGTATTTTCGGGGTTGTTGTCCTGCTGCAGAATACATTTGGAGCCAATCAGACATCTCCCTGATGGATAAATACCTGCCTGTACTTCTCAAAATAAAGACACCATTAATCCTGACCAAATCCCCAACTCCATTTGTTGAAATGCAGCCCCAAACTTGCAAAGAACCTCCACCATGCTTCACTGTTGCCTGTACTCACTATTGTACGGCCCTCTAGCCCTCCAGCCCTTCGGTGAACAAACTGCCTTCTGTTACAGCCAAATATTTAAAAATTTGACTCATTAGTTCTTCAGATCACCTGCTGCCATTTTTCAGCACCCCAGTTCCTATGTTTTTGTGTATAGTTGAGTCACTTGGCCTTTCTACATCGAAGGTATAGCTTTTTGGCCGCAATTCTTCAATGAAGACTACTTCTGGTTGTAACTGGGTCCCACTGTTTTCTGCTAGTTCTGAGCTGATGGCACTGCTGGACATCTTCCGATTTCAAAGGGAAGTACAGTAAGCATAATGTGTCTTTCATCTGATGCATTAAGTTTCCTTGGCCGACCACTGTGTCTGTGCTCTACAACGTTGCCCATTTCTTTGTGCTTCTTCAAAAGAGCTTAAACAGCACATCTTGAAACCCCAGTCTGCTTTGAAATCTTTGCCTGGGAGAGACCTTGCTGATGCAGTATAACTACCTTGTGTCTTGTTGCTGCTCAGTCTTGCCATAGTGTATGACCTGTGACATGAAACTGTCTTCCACAATCTCACCTTTGCAGCAAAGTTTGGCTGTTCCTCACCCAGTTTTAAGCCTCCTACACAGCTGTTACTGTTTCAGTTAACGACTGTGTTTCAACCAACATACAGAATGAAAATGATGAACATTATCACCTGTTAGGTATGATTAATCATACATATGACTATAATCTTACAAAATCCTTGACTTTTTGCAAGTGTACTTTGAAGAATTGATGCTGTTTTGAGGCAAAAGGTGGTCACACCAAATATTTATATGATTTAGATCTCTCTTCTGTTCATTGCCCATAGCAACCAATCAGATTTAAACTATCCTTTATCTAGTACATTCTAGGATTTGATTTGTCACTATGAGTAACTTCTCCACTTTTCCACTTTAGAATGCTTGATACGTCTCAGAGTGTCTTAGTGACCACCATGCAAAACAGAGATAATCCTGTACAATGATAATCAATTAATAGAGTATCTTAATGATCAATATACAGTAGATAATTTTAGTGATTTCTATGCAACCTTGTTGGTGTTAAAATTAGACCCATGATCTTTGGTGGCAACCCAAAAACATCACCTACCTTTCCTATGGTCCCCTGCTGGTTCACAATGCACTGGTGATGAAGTTTGGCTGTACTGAGATCAAAAAAGATGGGCAGCCACATGAAGTGGGGCTCAAAATTGGAGCAGCCCGGAGCATAGATGCAACCCTGTCCAGACTATTTTAACTATGGCAAGCTGCTCTGTTCAGCAGTACCTTAGATACCATATGGTACTTTAGGGCATTAATATGGTAATATCTGTTAAGTTCGTGATTTACCACATTCTGAAATATTTAATGTCAGTGTGCTAATGAGATATAATGGTACGGTGTACAGGTGGTTTAGTTAAAATTAATTATGGTGTTGGGTTAGAAGCACATCTTAACAAAAATAATGAAATGTGTGAGGGTTTACATACATAGGGGTCTATTTACTAAGCAGTGTTAGGAGAAGTGAAAAGTGAAGAGTGAAAAGTGATAAGGTGACAGCCAATCAGCTCCCAACTGTCATTTTTCAAACAGAGCCTGTGAGATGGCAGTTAGGAGCTGATTGGCCAGCACCTTATCACTTTTCACTCTTCACTTTTCACTTCTCCTAACGCTGCTTAGTAAATAGACCCCATAATGAGGGTTCTACACTCAAGCCCCATCGATTTACTACTTACATAGCATACCATATGTGTTCTACCTGTACTGATTGTGGTTAACAGTAACTGATGACTATTTACAGCAGAACATGCTTAATTATAGTAAAGCTATAGTCAATGGTATACAGCAATATACAGTACATATTAAAAGCAGCTAGATCACAATTATGTTAATTAAATAGCCTCAACTTTTATACATTATGTCATGTAGGGAAAATAAAATAAAACTGCAATCAAATCTTTCAGGTAACCATACAAATATATTATGTTAAAAATAGGGGTGAGCGGATTCGGTTCTACTCAGTTCCGTTCGGATTTAAAAACCGAGTAGAACCGAATCCGCTCACCCCTAGTTAAAAAGTATTTACCCATTTGCCAATTTTCACATTTTATTATATTAAATCATGGAAACAAATAGATTTATAGGAATTCTTACAATTAATAAATTATTTCACAGCTTAAGATGGGGTGACTTCATATGTAATCAATTATGTTTGTATTGTTTTTGTAATTAATTACAAAAAGGCTTTAGAATTAGCATTTTTTTTCCATTTTATATAACAGAGTATTTTCTATTGATCTGTCTTGAATTCCTGAAACCATTGATTCCATGACGTAAGAAAATAATATATGATGGGTGACTACTTTTTATGTCCACTGCACAACACTTAATTTAAATGGATTATGCTTAGATAATAACATTATAATTGGATAAAACAAGATTGGGGATACTAACAGTTGGAGGAAAAATATATGTATTAGTTATTGTTACAACAGAAAACAAAAGAGTTAAAAATAAATTGTTGTTCTTGTCCAATAACTTTTACCATCTGTTGATGAATCATGAGGATCTGCAGGAATAACTCTTACCATGGGAGGTCATAAAAACCATTACGATTTTAGTGATTGCAAGCATAGTTGGCTATGTTTTTGAAAACTGAGTCCTGTTCCTTCCACATCCCGAGTATAAAATCCAAACCACTATCCAGTAAGTTAATGGAAAAAACACTTGCATTGAAAGTCAAATAGACAAAAATGATTAAGTGCGAACGTCTCTGCTTATGTATTTTGAGGAACAGGGTCATGAAGCCTCCCCAGCATTACTAATCATTCATAGTCCAAATATGAGGAATACCTTTGTTGAATGTAATGTACATATCAGGCATATGAGTCATGATGTAGTAATGGAACATTGCACCGCATACAGTTTCACAAGCGTCAGGTGTTGATCCATTTATTTATATATCTGTATTGTTACAAGATGCTTACAGAATACTTATTTATGTTAAAAAAATAAAAATGAAGTCAGAGCCCATATTTGTGTATGGCGTACAACCAAAGGGTAGCATTAATTCTGATTTGGTGGTGGTACGCAACAACAGATGGAAATGACCCCACCTTCCATGTAATCAGTTTCCCTTAAATATAAAACATCTATAATTTTGTAAAGGCAATGGTAAACATTGCGGTGGTGCCAAGGAGTGTTACCCCATTAAGGACAAGGTTGCTTAGAAGATATACTGAATGCTGTCAGCTGATTGACCCAGTGAGTTTAACCTCTTGCTGCTGCCATCTATATTCCTCCTTTGCGTTAGGATGTAAAAAATACTTTGTGATACATCCCACCCCTTTTTGCATTTATACCAGCATCTTTTAATAACGGTATGTATGAATACTTACCTGCCAAGACAGCTCTTCCGATATAAAGCTGCCCAGCGATGAAGTGACCAGGTTTGTGACCCAGGTGTCTGAATGTGCATACATGTCCATTGGGGGATGGAGAGGAATCCTTCAGATTCTACTTGGGGGTTCTTTTGCATAAGGAAGTCCATAGGCTTCTATAGGCAATGCCATCTATAGAATGTGTTTCCTATCAGGCACAAGCTCCGGAAAGCTTGATGCATATGGGAGTGTCTGCAACAGATATCTCCAATATCTGCTGTGGAACTTTTTAAAATATATATATATATGGTAAACCATATATTGCCAATTTTGTCAGGTTTTACTGCCTTTTTGGATTGATATATCCCACCCTTGGCGATCACTGCCGTCTCACGGGTGGCGGCAGCTGCTATCAAAAATGCGGAACAAGCATCCTGGGTAAGTTTCCAGCATCAAGCATGACTAAAGAGAAATGCCAGGCTACACACAGACATCCACAAAGTACCCATTCAGCATAAAAGCAAATTCTTTCACTAGAACCAGCAGAGGATAAATTCTTAGTTATGACAAACTAGTATTATGGAGGCAACATTTGCTGGGCCACTGGCTTTTGTGCCAGGCATTGCCCAGAGGTTTTTTTTCCTCTTTCTCCCAAACCCCTCTTTTCATCTCTCTCCCTCTTGAGCAAGAAACAGAACATGCACACAGACACACACAAGGCATGTACAATAGGGTGGGTAAAAAAAAAAAATTGCGAGTTTGAAAATCCAATAGTGCTGAAAAGTTGTGGGTCCATAACAGTAACTCGTGTGCAAAATTTTAGCTCAGTCGGATTATTTTTACTAGAGATGTGTGCCGACCCCCGTGTTTTGGTTTTGGATCTGGATCTACCCTGGTTTTGGATCTGGATTGGTTTTGCCAAAACCTCACCTCCGTGTTTTGTTTTCGTGTTTTGGTTTTGGATCTGGATTTTTTCTTTAAAAATCATAAAAACAGCTAAAATCACTTAATTTGGGCCTGTTTGTTCCTTCAGTATAATTAACCTCAATAACATTTATTTCCAGTGATTTGCAATCAATTTTGACCACCTCACAATATTATTTGCTTCATCTAGTTAAGGCCAAAAGGTTGCATCCAGTTAGCTGGCTGACTAAGCTAAGTGACACAGTGGGCGACACTAACATGTGGCAGTTCAGTTTCTAATTTCCAACACGGATACAGTGCACTTACTGTGACAGCAGTGTCGGCACAGCGGGGTTGCTGACGATGTCCTCAGTACATGGAATGGCAGTGCTGCAGTACTGGCAGTGTCCTCAGGTGAAGGGTACCGGTGATGTCGGCAGTGCAAGGGTGCCAGCGGTGTCTTTAGTGCAGGTTTGCTGGCTGTGTCGGCAGTGCGGGGGTGCCAGCGGTGTCTTTACTGCAGGTTTGCTGGTTGTGTCGGCAGTGCGGGGGTGCCAGCGGTGTCTTTAGTGCAGGTTTGCTGCCTGTGTCGGCAGTGCGGGGGTGCCAGTGGTGTCTTAGTGCAGGTTTGCTGGTTGTGTCGGCAGTGCGGGGGTGCCAGCGGTGTCCTCATTGCAGGTTTGCTGACTGTGTCGGCAATGCAGGGGTTGCTGGCGTTGTCCTCAGTACATGGAATGTCAGTGCTGGCAGTGGTCTCAGTGAAGGGTACCGGCGGTGTCGGCAGAGCAGGGGTGCCAGCGGTGTCCTCATTGCAGGTTTGCTGACTGTGTCGGCAGTGCAGGGGTATTCTCAATGCAAGGTGCTAGCAGTGTCGTCAGAGCGGGGGTGCCAGCGGTGTCCTCACTGCAGGTTTGCTGACTGTGTCGGCAGTGCAGGGGTGTTCCCAATGCAAGGTGTCGGCAGAGCGGGGGTGCCAGCGGTATCCTTAGTGCAGGTTTGCTGACTGTGTCGGCAGTGCAGGGGTGCTGGTGGTGTCCTCACTGTGGGAGTGTCGGCAGTGTGGGTGTCGCTGACGGTGTCCTCAGTACGTTGGGCAGCAGTGCAGGAGTGTCGGCAGTGGTGGCGTCGGTAGCTGGGGATGCTGCCAGTGGGGGTGCCGGCGGTGTCAGGTGGCAGGGGATCGCATGGTTTTGCCTCGTTTCAGGGATCCGGATCAGGCAGGGAGTTTCGAACTGAAATTCGGGTGGGTCTGGTTCTCAGGGAACCGGACCCGCTCATCTCTAATTTTTACTATCCCCAGCGGGCACTTGAATTTTTGAAAATTTGACACAAATTAGGATATTTTGTAATCTAGTGAAGGCACGGTGTGGGACTCATATTTTGGCAATTAAGTTGTTTTTAAGTGAAAATGCTTCAGGTGAACTAATTTACTACCTTCGAGGTAGACGTTTAAGAGGGGGTCTGTGCCCTCCCCCAAATAAAAGATACATTACTTTTGGCCCCTTAAAAAGTGAGAGGCACATATTGAAACCGTTGTAATTCCTACACCGTTCACCCGATTTGGATGTAATTACCCTCAAATTAAATCTGAAAGTCTGCAGTTAAAGCACATCTTGTTTGTTTCATTTCAAAACCATTGTGGTGGTGAATAGAGGCCAAAATATGAAAATTCTGTCAATGTCCCAATATTTATGGACCTGACTATATATAGTGCAATTTTCCACGAGATGCCATCTTTGCTGCGTGTGCTCCTAGGTCAACTATCTTCAGGTATTTTGACATCTAAAATATTATTTTCTAAGAAGTAGGGAGTAGGTATGGACATCGGAAACCCACAATCAAATGCAGGCTGGCTTCCTCCATTGAAACTTTCGATGCAATCTTAACTAATCATCGCATCAATATTCGATGGTAAAAACTATTTATATGATTTGTGCATGTGCAAAAAAATGAGGTGTGGCTAGGGGAGCAACATACATACTGTGTAACTAGCAGTGCTGCTGTGCTGTGGGGACTGGAGGGTACACTATATTTACATATACAGTCCGGCTCCAGAGTCCATCATGCCCGGCACTGGGGAGGCAACTGATGTGAGTCCTGTGTGTTACTACCAGGCAGCAAGGAGCAGAGACACAGCTGACACTGACAGTGTTTCTCTGTGCACTGTCAGTGACTGCTGCTGGGTGATGGCTGCACTCTGATTGGTTCTCTGAGACAGTTTTGAAGTTTTCTTCACTTTGGAGTGATCAATGACTGATTAGGTGTCATTGGGAGTGATGAGACCTAAGTCTTGCAAAACTTCAGTTGATATGGCAGCAGTTTCCCTATTTGACATACCATATCGATCACTAATGAGAGAAGTGTTTGGAAGACTAATGCGCATTTGTGATGATGAGCTTTCAAGCTCTGATGGATAAAATCTTCAACGGTGTCTGAATCACTTTTAGATTAACTAGAAGAATGTTGTTTGATACTGCAGATTTCAAGTGCCAGCCCGTGTAATCTTGCACTTGCGACAAGTCAAGAAAGGTTCCTCCTTCTGAACCGGAATTTGTGAACGGCCAACAAACTTCCAGGATTATTTTTATAGGAGGAATAAATGTTAAGGCAACTGAAGCACTGAGTAAGCATCTAAACAGGAAAGACACACATGTGCCAGCACAGTCTGGTGACATTGGAGTCTATTTACTAGGCCTTGGATGGACATAAAGTTAACGGAAATAAAGTACCAGCCAATCAGCTCCTAACTGTCATTTTTCAAACACAGCCTGTGACATGGCAGTTAGGAGCTGATTGGCTGGTGCCTTATCTCCGTTCACTTTATCTCCATCAAAAGCTTAGTAAATAGACTCCTTAGCTCCTGGTCCTTCGCCGCATTCATCTGTTCTTCAACCTACACGTGCACACATAGACTATGGCATTCTTCTAGTGAATCTAAAAGTGATTGCAATGCAGGCAAAGAAGAACAATTTATGACAACAGGTGAATTGCAGGAAGGGAAGACGCACTCTGTCTATTGACTGCATGAACCACTGATAAATTATCGCCCAAAAAAAATGTTTCTCATATTTCTCAGCCTTTTGCCCCACAACTCCAAAGTCACCATGATGGGAAAAAGCTAGAGAAGAAGTAGGTTCTTCATCAAGCCTTCTGACACCCATTCATTTGGCCAGGGAGCAACACACCAAATCCCGTCAAGAGAAGCTCCGGAAGTGCCTGTGGCATCAGTAAACAGTTGCAACTCTCAATTATCCACAGGAGGGACGAGCTAAATACAGATGCCATTAAACAGGGCCAAACATTCCTCCCACACCAGAAGATCCATCCGGCTTTCTGCTGAGAGACGAATAAAATTATGTGATTGTCAAACACCAACAGTAGCCTGTTGCAGCTTATGGCACATAATCCTACCAATGGTAATAACTCTGTAAGCGAAGTTTAAAAGCCCCAACAATAACTGAGCATTGAGCAGCGTGACTTTACCCAAAGCCAAGACAATATCATTCCTCAACTTCACCACCTTGTCACCAGCCAGACGACAACAGCCATCCCGAGTATCGATATTGACACCTAAATAGGACAGCCGATACACCAGCCCCTCCGTTTATTTGTCACGTGCAATGGGAACACCAAACTTCGCGAATAATGCCTCCAAAGCTTTGAGTAGGTTGGCGCAGCATCAGGAATTACCTGGCCCAATCAACAGTAAATCATCAAGGTAGTGGGCCACCTCGGATTCACCTGTGAAAGTCACTAAGGAACAGTGTAGAAAGGAGCTGAACTTCTCAAAAAATGTACAAGATACAGAGCAGCCCATGGGTAAACACCTGTTCATGTAAAAGCCATCATCGAGCCTAAAATCAATACATCAAAACAAATCTGGGTGTAAAGGCAACAGCTTAAATGCTGATTCAACATCCAACTTAGCCAACAGAGCCTGCAGCCCAAATGCCCACACCAAGGCAAGAACTTAGTCAAAAGACTGATAAGTCACATGATAACAGTGCCATGGAATAGCATAATTGACTGACAAACCCTCCAGATAAGACAGATGTTGGATGAGACTATATTTTCCCGGTGCCTTCTTAGGGACCACGCCAACCGGGAAAATAATCAAATTTGGCAAAGGAGGTACAGCAAACAGCCCAACCATGAGCCCTAAAATACCTCCTTCCACACCTTTTCACGAAGGACTTAAGGTAAATTCGTGGATATCACCGGGATGGCCGGGGTTATGCTTCGTGTCTTGGCTCCAGGTAGGGGAAAAAAGTATTGCCGGGCTCAGACCATCGATGCTGGGGAACCATTTGATCTCAAAAACCATCAACCATCGGTGGTTAACCATTGATGCATCGATGGACGATGGCCATCCCTGTGGGGGGGGGGGGGGGCTAGTACTGCACCAGTTGTCACTCACCCCAGTGTTGCCACTGAGCCTGGTTTAGATTTAAATGTAAAATTAGGACTTTTGTGTACACGTAAAAATATTACTGTAGGTAATTCAGCTATCCTATGTTTTTCTTACATTAAGCAATATGAGTACTTTGTCTTATTAAACCTCATTTAACAAGGTTCTGTCTGTGTTTTATCGGATAGCTTGGCTATAAGGACTTCCTGTAAGACTTTTCAGCTATTGAAACAGACATTGGTGGTGATAGAATTTGGTTGTAAATGTTTGTATGATTTAAAAAATGAGATTTGAATAGTTGCTAGACAGATGGTGGGTTTACTGTGATTAACCCTTTGTCACACAAGCATGCTCAGGTGAATAAATCAACCTTAATTTTTAAATATGGGACTGACACAAAGGACTAGTACATGGATGGAATACAAGTAACCCCATTGTTGATTAAATATTTATTAAAATTTTAGGTATTTATTGGGTTATACTTGCAGTTTGTAGCTGATACGATTATTATATGTCATGTCACTCTTTTTACTCAGATGCATGAGGAGGTTACTGTAGCTTAAAACACCCCGTGCATATTCTGAATTAAATGTTAGCAATCGTGAAGTTAATGTTCATTTGTAAGATGGTAAAATTTTAACTGAATTATACGGTTTCACAAACCAGCAGAATGTACTGACATACTGAGAACACCACTATCTCTATACGATATTCTATGTCCTATCGGTCAATTCATGAGGGCTCATACAATTTCATTAGACCTTGCCAAATGTAAAGACTCTATGGATTTGTTAATACGTTTGTGAAATGTGGTAATGATAGACAAGGTTTCCAAAATGTGGTAATGATAGACAAGGTTTACAACAAACTAAGGTCGCAATGAATCAGGGCGGATTTAAAAAAATAAAAATCCGCCTCCAGGCCACTTGCATAGCTGTGGGTGACCACCCACAGCTTGTGCGGGTGGCCAGGCAATGGTCGCGATTATTGTGACCATTGGGCTTGTGACGAGACCCTTGTGGTAGGGTCTCGTCCACCACAAGCCCCAGCGAACTTCCTGCTCTAATAGAGCAGGAAGTTCACTACTGACATCACGTGTGATGTCAGTAGAGTCGCCCACAAACGGCAGCCACCCGCCTGAACCCGCCTACAAAACGGGGCGAGCTGTCGATCAACATCGACAGCCGCCCAATTTTGCTGCGAGCCCAGAGCGAGTGAAGTTCTCACTCGCTCTGGGGGTCGCGCGTGCGCACTGCCCGACCATCAACCCACTTGCGAGCGCTATGCGCTCGCTAGCGGGTCTGAATCAGGCCCTAAATCTTTGTTTAGATCTAATGACTGGATTACACTGTTGATCAATAAGGTAAAATATCTTGGCAGATAAATTCCTTTTGTAACTTAATTCCCAAGCTAAAAAGATTTAAAACATTATTAACAATTGTTGGCAAATTTTACAAAACCAAACACAAAATAAATAGACGCTAATGTTATAATCAATATACACATGTTTATTTTTTTTAATTATATATTACATCTACTTATTAAAATAGTTTCAGCTGTTCTAAAAAAAAGGGACCAGAGTAAGGGCCACATGGGCCTGGGCTGTAAATTTTCAGGGGCCTATATTAAAAAAGGGAGGGGGGGTGACCATTGCTGTGTGGGTGTATCCAGAACCACATAGGTGTGTACACCTCCTACACTCTCAACCCCAATGTCTTTGTAACTACATTAAAAAAAAATTTCAGGATTTTGTGAAAAAACTAAAAATTTCATTTTAATACTTGAGATGTATGGGCAACTATGTGAGTCAGCTAGGAAGCTAGTTATCATGATGATGGTCATATTTGTATGTAGAGGCCTGAAACTGTAGCTCCATCCGCTGTTAATCTGGCCCTGGATGTGAACACTAAACAGTCCAGAATTTATTATTAATTGATATACAATTACAATTACACTATGTGCCGGGACTTTTAGCGCCTCAATTATTTTTGTTTTAAACTATGCTACAACTAATGTCTGTGCTTGCCTATTGGCTTTCTTTGAACTTTGGACATTGTAGCAGTAGTGTAATGAATAATTGCACATGGTCAATGGTTTTCACTTCCAAGATTCAGAATTTGCTATCTAGCAGTCTGGAGGGTGGAAGTTCAAACTAAAAGCAACATGTTGCAGTTTCAAAGCCCCTAATTCACATGTAGGTTGGCCAAACCGTCTGGTAAAACCTTTTGGAAAACATCTGGTTTTACTCATCAATCTGTACCAGCCCATTTCTACTCAACATCAGGCCCAGTTCTGTAGGGGAATCAAAAACAAATGTTTGGCCCCTACACCTGAAGATCCTGGGTCTCTCCTGGAACCCTTGGCCGGTGGGTACCAGGCATATAGTAAAATTCATGTTTAAATGTTTACTTAATAAAACATATTTCCCCCTTGGATCAAAGGAAATGTAAGTTATGTTTTCCAAATTACTCAAAAAAAAATCAATAAATCATTGAATGTGTTATGTTGAACAGAATATTGGAAAGATTCATTCAGTTAATTAACTTTTATGAAAATACTGTATAACTGAGGGTTTCCTTGCCATTGTTAAAACCAGCCCCAAGTTGGTTACACTGGGGTTAGAGAGTATATGTTGGGGCTGTAAATAAAGCATGCCTCCTTTCCAGAGGCTAAAAACCTTACAATTAAAGGTACAGGGACTTTTAGTGATCCCTCTGGAGGAGAAGCTGTGCCACTACATTGGAATCAGTATAATGGACATAGGGCCCTTAGAACCATGCCATTACAAAAAAAAAGAGTAATGGGTAAATTTACTAAAATCGTGTCTGGTCCGAGTTGAAACTCGATTAACATAGCTGAAACTCGGGTGATTTTTGCCAAATGAAACTCTCAAAGTTACAAAGAATCATGATTTGTTGAATAGAGTTTTGCGATGGTGTATGAGATCGTGATGTTCTCCCTGTGTTTCCTCTGATGGCCAAACACTGCCAAGACTATAGGTTTTTGTGCCACTCCGGGTTTGCAAAATAAGGACGAACACATGAGACATTTTCGGCAGTGATTTCATTCGGTAGAAGCTGTCACATGTGTAACAGTGACATACATGCCTAAGCCATATAAATAAGCCCCAAACAACCCCACATGCTCCTCGTGGGTATAGTTGTAGTGGAGAGAGGATCAGTGTAGGTGTTGGTGGTTGCATTTTCTTCTATTTGGCGATGCCTGTCTTGTGTACTTTGTAGTCTTGTTTTTTATTATTGTGTCTTATATGTCAGTGTATATTTGTGTGTGTGTGGAGTGTGTGTAATTTGTGTGGTAGAGGTGCTTTATGTTTTTCTTTGTCTCTGTGATTTGTGTGTGATTTGTTAGGTGGAGAGGAGCATGTCTGTGGCAGAAGCAGGTGGGTTGGAGAGTGAGGTGGAGGAGGTGGCAGGGCAGAATCCTGATGTCCGTGATGGTGATAACGATAACATGGCCAGACAGAAGGGCAAAACAAAAACAGGCCGTAATGTCAAATTTACCTTTAATGAAACTAATAGGGGTATTCAATATGGGTGCGATAACATCGTTTTTGCGTTAATATCGCAATTATGACTTCATTATCGCAGGTTTTAGTTTTACACCGTATTCAATTTCAAAGACTTTTCTAACCTGCGAAAAGTCTTTGATAAAAAACGGGGATAACTTTTCACCACTGAATAGGTGGCGAAAAAAAGTGCAGAATTGGAGTTTAGGGGTGCAGGCTTAAAAAAAATAGCCTGCACCCTTCAGAATGACCCCTTGAAACGATCTGTGTCAAAAAAAATAAAAAATCGGGACACCCCAAAAAAAGCACTTTGAATTTGGGGGCCAAAAAAAAAAGTTGGGGAACAAAGTTAAAAAATAGCGAACTTGACTCTGGGGGGGTCCCCAAGTATGCCCCAGGTGTTTTTTTCATTGCAGCTCCTTGCGCAAGTGGGTTTTTCACGATTTTTTCAAGTCTCTTTTGCAACTTTAAAATATGCTGACCCCCATTTTCAAGTACCCCAAATTTGCTGGGCATAGTTATTTTTCGCAAAAAAAAATTCTAAATGCTCTTCTGCACCACTTTCTTCAAAGTCGCATTTATGCACTTGCCGCGGCTATTAGAAACCCAGACTTCCTTCAGGAGTTAAAAATGGGGGTACCCATAGTGATCCCCCATGTCTAGACATCATTAGGGGGGTCTGACTCACCCACGTGGGAACTGTCAGTTGCCGGAGCCTATCAGCGGGCGCTCTACAGTAAGCGCTGCCGCTGATTGGCTGACGGGACTGCAATGCCCCGTGAGGTGCCGTCAGCGGCCATTCGGGAGCTATCTGTATGTGTGACAACACACATACAGATAGCTTGTAGCGTGGATCGGGTAACACATTTTTTTGTTTTAAAACACCCATGGATTATTGCGGAGACCAGCGCTGGATGTAGGTGAGTATGAAATCTTTCTTGCAGGGCCAGCTACCATGGATTTCTACTTGACAAGGGGACCGAACATCTGATATAGGTATGTGTGAATGGGTAGGTGTATGTAATTAACTTATACTGGGCACGGTGTGTGTGTTTTGTCTTTTTTTAACTATTTATTTTACAGTGAATTTACAGGTGCCGCATGTCTGCTGGCACTTGTAATTCCACAAGTGCAAAATGGCAGGCATGCTGGCACTTGTAGTTCCACTGTAAAGTACAATAGTCTTACATTATTTGGCCCCCCTATTACCCCCATACCCACCGCTCCAGGGGTATGGGGATGAGCCCAGGCTTCAGCGTAAGCCTGTGGTGCTCGGGTGAGGGGGGACCCTTTTTTGGGGGGTCCCCAACTCCCCTGAGATCACCGGCTTGCGCTGACTGACTTGGGGTGTAATGCTTTGGACCTGGAACCCCGGTGATTGGGTCTCCGGGCTGTGGCATTACACCCCGTTCGGTTGGGTCTGGTGCTGGTCTTAAATATAGGGGGTACCCCACGTCGTTTTTGCCCCCTATATTTAAAACCAGCACTAGTCCCTGCAGCCTGGTGTTGGTTTCTAAAATACGGTGGAACCCTACACATTTTGTTCCCCGTATTTTTAGAAACCACCACTGGCTGGCAAGCCTGGGGCTGGTTTGGCTATTGGGGGGGGACCTTATGTCATTTTTTTTCTAAAGTTTTACAGATTTTTTTTACAGGTTAACAAAAACAGGAATTTTCGGGAAATATTCTAGGGACCCCCCTAATGATGTCTAGATATGTGGGATCACTATGGGTACCCCCATTTTTAACTACTGAAGGAAGTCGGGGTTTCTAATTGCCGCGGAAGGAAAAAACACCTGGCAAAGCTATTTACAAACCCGACTTTCTTTTGCAGGCAAAAACGGGGTTACCCATAGTGATCCCCCATGTCTGGACATCTTTAGGGGGGTCCCAGGCATATTTCCCGAAAATTCCCGTTTTTTTCCTTAAATGGGGTCAAGGGTCATTTTTAAAAAAACAGGGATAAATTTTCAAATCACTATAGCAAGTGAAAAAAATGCAGAATCGGGGTTTGGCGGTGTAGGCTTATAAAAAATAGCCTGTAGTTTTGGAAATGTCCCCTTAAAAGGAAATGTTAAAAAAAAATGTCCCCCCAAAAATCGGGACACCATTAAAAAAAAAAAAAAAATTTGGGTTAAAAAAAAAAAAATGAGCTAAAAAAATTACCAAACTAACGAAATTATTTCTGGTGGGGTTCCCAAGTATGGGGCAGGTGTTTTATTCATTGCGCAAAGTAGCGGCAGGTGCATTTTTGCAGAATTTTAAAAAATTACCTTTAGGGACTTAAAAATATGCTAGTACCCATCCAAATTTGATGGGACCACTTAAAAAAAAAAGAAAAAAAAAACCTAAGTGCTCTTCTGCATCACTTCTTTAATGTCGGGAAAAAAACACCTGCGCGGCTATTTAAAAACCCCGACTTTCTTCTGCAGGCAAAAACGGGAGTATCCACAGTGATCCCTGAGGTCTGGACATCTTTAGGGAGCTCCTACAATTATTTCCAGAAAATTCCAGTTTTTTTTCGCCGATCCAAGTATCGCCGGGTCCCGTTTTCGACGATTTCAAATTGAATACGAGGATAAGCGGGAGCGCGCCCGATACTTTAACGCAGGTAAAATCTCGAGATATGAAACGTAAACTTCGACAGCGAAGTTTACGTTTCATATTGAATACCCCTCTAAGTCTTTAGTGCAAGAGGTTATGAAGCATTATCGCCAGCTTTTTGGTCCTCAGGCTGCACGTACTTCTGCTAGGAGGAAGACCCAAATCTGGGAGTCAGTGTCAGGGCCGGATTAAGGGGGGGGCGACAGGGGCGGTCGTCCCTGGGCCCCCACACACGGTCAATGTGACCCTGCCGAGAATAGGTGCCGGCGGCACCTTTTCCCGGGAGGAGGGCGCTCTGCAGCTGCATGCAGCAGCACAGTCAGTGCTGCTGCATCAGCTTGGGGCAGGGCATAAGTGCCGTCCGCACTACACAGCACAAACACACAGCTGCCGGCACCGGCAGCTGTGTTTGTTTTAGCAGCCGATGAGAGTCAGACAGACTCTCATCGGCTGCTGCGCCGCGGCCCACTGCCGGAGCGGTTAGGGCCAGACTATACAGCGCAGATGGACCTGTGACGTCACACCCACATGACCCGGCCTGAAAGGGGGAGGGGAGGGGCGGGGATGCTAAAGGGGGACCAGAAGTGTCCCCTCGCGGGCTCGCTACGCTCGCCACGCTTTGGGCACGGTGGCTCGCTGTGCTCGCCACAATTATTTATTCCCTCTCTATGCCCTAGTGGATGGTAAAGCAGGAGCAGTCCAGCCTCCTGCAGCGGTCACGTGGTGGATACGTCACAGAGGTCCTTTCTCCAACTTGGAAATAGCAGCAACCCTGCCGGAGCGTCCGTCTTCCGGCTCCCGCAGTGGCTGATGGGAGAGACGTCGACGTCTCTCCCATCATGCAGAGTGGGCCGGCCCGGGAGGACGCTGGATGGAGGAGCAGATGCCGGAACGGGGATTAAGGTAAGTGGAGATTGTTTTTTTTCCTGTGTGTGTCTGTGGGGTGGGGGGGGGTGAGTGACTATTCCTAAGGGCATTGCTGGGGGGAGGGTGAGTGACTATTCCTAAGGGCATTGCTGGGGGGGGGGGGGTGAGTGAGTATTACTAAGGGCATTGCTGGGGGGGGTGAGTGACTATTCCTAAGGTATTGCTGGGGGGGGGACTGTTCCTAAGGGCACTGCTGGGGGGGGACTATTCCTAAGAGCACTGCTGGGGGTACTACTGGGGGCACCACACACTGCTGGGACCACTACTAGGGGACACTGTATAGAGGGGGTGTACTGCTAGGGGCACTGCTGGTTATAACACTGGGGGCACTGCACACTGCTGGGACCACTACTGGGGGACACAGCATAGAGGGGGGATCACTACTAGGGTACTCCTGGGGGGACTGCTACTGGGGGCACGGCTGGGCTGGGCTCAGCGCTATGTGGCTTGAAGGGGGCCCCCACAACCTAGTTGCCCTGGGGCCCCCACAAGCCTTAATCCGGCCCTGGTCAGTGTTATCCGCAGACAATGCTGAGGCTCCTATTCAGAGGACTGTAGATATTTGTGAAAAATAATTTTCTGATATTAAGCAGCGCATGAAAACAAAGAAGGCAGACAAGGCCAAGGCAACAAGGCAAACTGGGTCTGGGTCCCCATACCAGGCACAATATTTGGAATATGAGGAGCTGATGAAGGACCTCATTCCGCCCAAAGTTATTCAGCGAATGCAAATCAAGGACACGGATGCCCCCAGGCAGCAGGTACTTTAACATTTGTGTGTGTGTGACAGATTTTTCTTGAGGCTAAAAACGTGTAATGTTTTAACAAATGAAAACTGCTGCCTGTTTGGTACTTATTACTTAGGTCATGTACACTTGTCTAATATTTTGCAGCATTATAAGAGCACTTGTATGGTGGTGTTTTTTTCCATATTTTTGGCTAAAAATGTGGGGATTTGTTTCAGAACCCTTTGGACACCCTCCCTAATAATACATTTGTCAAAACGTGTTTTCAAATTAGCTTGATTTGGTCAAAAATGACATGTCAACTTTGGGTTGAATAAAATAAAAGTAGTGGAAAATGGGTTTAAAGTAGTGGGCTGGTATTTTGGGAGGCTGTATGGATTGGACAGGTATTTTAAACATTGCAGGTGGCTGCAGCAGGTGTATTTTTAAAAAAATTTAAAAGTGCACTTTATAGACAAAAAAATATTCTTGCACCCATTTTAATGTACCCCCAATTTTCATCCATTTTGTAAAAAAATATTGCTTTTAATTTTTCAACACATGCAAATACCCATATAACAACTAATTGACACAATTTAAGAACCCAAATACTTTTATTACAGCTTTTAATACACTTCTATTTTGTTTTCCTATATCAGCTTTTTTGGGGGTACAGACTGATTTTCCAAAATGTGGAATTTTCGCAGTCTTCGTCATGAAAAATATTGCTTGAATGCATTATCGCCTGTTGTGCAATAGGATTTGTCGACAAACGGGATTGCGCATTGCCAGAATAGGTGAAAATATTGCACCAAAACCAGCGATAAATGAATACATTTGGCGGGGATAATTTATTGATTTATGGCATCTAATTGAATACTGTAGTATGTTTTTGATGGAATAATGTATGTTGAATTTTGGAACACAATATATATGTGGTTAGCTTCATAACTATATATACAGTATATATTGAAAAAACATGGCTTGTAGAATTTAAGTGCATATGTACTGCAGTAATGTTTTAAACAAATCTAAATGTTCATTTGGTAGGCCAACAGAATCCAAACATGTAGATGAGGCTGGTAAATATTCAGGACATTTTTATTTTAACCCACCACCCCTCCCCCAAAAAGTAAGGATTTAATGTTGTTATGTTTATTTTGTAGGACCTTCTTCTGCACCTTCATCCAGACCAAGATGCGTGGTGGAAGATGATCCGCAGCCGACAGTGTCCCTACAGCCCACAGCACAAGAGACATTGGAGTCACATTCCCCACACCTTCCTGGTGAGTCTGTGTTTAAAGTAAAAAACGCCATTAACATTTAACACTATGCAGGGATCTACACTAGCTCAAAAGTACCAAAACAAAATAAGAAGTAGGACATTAATGTGTCATGCAATACACATATTGACTTTTAAATAAGGACAACAATTCTTACCCACTTGTCTGTCATAGGGCCTGCTGACAATGTTGTGGAAGCTGGTGAGCAGGGCCGTAACTAGGGTGGTGTGACCTGTGCCATGGCACAGGGCACCTTAGGGCAGGGGGCGCTGTTGGGGCCTTCCAGTTTTCTGTTTATTATCATTCTCACTTGTAGCTTCCTCTTATTTCATCCCCAGCATCTCCTGACCTCCCCTATCTATTCTCTGGCCCTTCCCCATGAGGCCATGGCCCTGTTTTGGGTATATGTCCCTATTTAAAAAATAGGGGGGCGCCAATGCTCTTTCTGGCACAGGGCACCATAAAGTCTAGTTACGGCTCTGCTGGTGAGCCACTGTCAAATTTGGATCCTGTAGCGGATGAAAATGTGATGGTGACACTGGATTTGTTCCCCGTTACCGCGACAATGCCAGCCACCCCTACAGTGGAAGTATTAACACCACTACTTGCCCCTACCACTCCTCCTGGGGCACAAGACAGCACCTACTGGCAGACTATGTCTGACTTTTAAAGCCAACAGCTGGACCTAATTACAAAACAAGTGGTACAAATATCTGCACTCAACAAACTGGAATCAGGTCCACATGCATCATTAGTAGACAAACCACAGAACTGGTGCAAATTGGAAGCACACTGGAGCAAATAAGGGATGCAAACATGCGAGTCCACGACACACAGTTAATCATGATGGATGCCATTAATCGCTTCCATGTCAACTTCCTACGACTACTGGACTCCCAAACAATGTCATTCGTAAATGTACAGCTACCATGTAAAGCCTGCAAAGTTTAGGCACACAAATCTTGACACAGTTACGTGAAGGAAATGCCAGTAGTTCTGCAGGCACCAGCTCACAAACACCAGTGTCATCCCTTCCCCGTCATACACCTTGCACCAGAGGTGGGGCTCAGCAGTCCGGCTTTGGCAGGGGTGCAAATAAACGAAGGCTGTAATATTTACATTTGAAAATAGTTTCTTATATAAAGAAAAATTAGAAGATGACAACCTTTGCAATCATTATACATGTTGGTATACTTAATAAGGCATTTGATACATAGCATTTTCTATTTCTACTTCAGGGTCCATAGGGTATCCACAGGATACCTTGGGTATAGGTGTGACGTCAGTCGCAGGGCACCAAAGAGTTAAGCTTTCAGCCTCCCAGGATGCACTAGGTCCCCCTCCTATACCCCGCCCCCGAGCCAAGGCACCTCAGTTTAGTTTGGTGCCCGGCCGGAGTCGGGTGCACCTGTTGGAGTGGGGGCTAGAAGAGCCCCTGAAGCTTATTCTTCATGCAGCTGTGGCTGCACAACTGGATGAACAGCATGGACAGTCAGTCCTGACGTCCATGCTGTCTTCCCTACACCCCGCCGGTACCAGAACGCCGGTACTGATCCGGGGATGCTGGTGGGCGTCTGGGGTCACAGCTAGCGGTGACCCCAGATGCTCCGGACCATGGCCGGATTCAAGGGGGACAGAGGTAAGCAGCGGGGTCCCGCGGTGGGTCCCCGCTGATCACATGGTCCTAAGTCCCCAGGCAGGGGGCTCCCTGGGGACTGGCTGCAGCGTGGAGCCAGGCGACCAACCTGCGCTTCCACTACCCCCTGGGACAGCGGACCGCAGCAGAGCGGTAGCGCTGCGGCGTCCCAGGGGTTAAATGCATGCCAGGGGAGCGCGCCTTCCCTGTCTCACAGCCGGCGCCTCCCCCGCTGCACACAGCCCTCTCTGCATGCTGCCGACTGGTCCTGTGGCAGCGCTCCTCCCCCAGGCCAGCCTCCTCTCTGCTCCTCGGCGGCCATCTTCTCCAGAACGCATGGTGAACGCTGCTGGAAGCGCTGGAAGGAAGCATCGTGGTCTGGGTCCCCCCGCATACCTCTCCTCCGCTGTGGTCAGGTCTGTGTATGCAGCGCTGTGTCCTACCAGGCCCTGTGTCTGTGTAGTTGAGTGATCAGCGCTGTTAGTGCAGGAATTGTTATTTTTCTGCATTGTATGTGACTGTGCTAGCGCTGCTGCCTGTAATCTTTTCTTCTCTAAACTGTCAGCTTTATTACTGTCCCTGTTCTTTCTGCTAAAGCCCTTGCGGTGCGGTGCTGCAGGGTGGTCTCTCGCCTATTTAATACTTAATTGGTGAGAGAGGTCACATACGTGGTGCCATCATGTCTGAAAGTGATTTTCCCCTCCGGCTACAGTGTACCACGTGCAAAGTACCGTTAGCGGAGGGGGAGGGTAGCGCGGAGGGCCTTTGCCGGCAGTGTTTGTCCATGGCGCGGCCTATTACGGTTACAGCACCGGTACAGGAGCCGCCCTGGGCTTGTTTCGCTCAGGCGTTAACAGCTTTAGTGGGCCAGTTAGCTCCGCAGCCCGCGTTTACTCCGATGGGTTTGTCCCAGCAGTCTGTGGTGTCGTCACCCATGCAGGGGTTCCCACGACAATTGGTGGTACCCCACAGTCTCCCTATTTCCCCGCTCCCTGGTTCTCAGGAGCCAGCGTGGGTTAACTCCCTGACGAGTTCTGTACAGCACTTGTCGGATGTGTTGCAAGGGGAGTCTGTGATGCGGTCTCATAAAAGGCCGGTGGCGTCTCTGTCCGCTCCTTATGAGGATGACGAAGGGACGTCTGATGATGGGGAGATTCTAGATCCTTACGATCAGGAACCTCTCCATACTAAGGACGCTGATGCTAAGTCCAAAGTATATATTCCTGGACTTATTCGGGCGGTCCGCACAGCCTTGGTGATTGAGGACGAAGTTCCCCCAGCGGCTAAATCTAAGTATGCCTTTTTCAAAGATGTGAAGGGCGATGCCACAGTCTTTCCTCTTTCGGGTCAGTTGGTGGACCATTTAGAGGAGGCGTGGAAACAACCTGGCAAAAGATACCAGCCGCAGAGACGCCTGGCGGTGGCTTATCCGTTCCGGATAATTATTTTGCGAAGTGGGAATCCCCTCCACAGGTGGATTCTCACGTGACCCGTCTTGTCCGTAGTGCCACATTGCCGATGCCATCCATGTCCTCCCTTAAGGATGCTACGGACCGCAAGGTAGAAATCTGCCTGAAGTCCGCTTATTCCCTTGCAGGGGGGGCAGCACGGCCGGCTATGGCCATTTGCTGGGTTGCCAGAGCGATGGAGCGCTGGGCGGATTCATTAGAGGCTTCTTTTGAATCCGACTGTCCGGCCGATCAGGCGGAGTTGATTGGCAATCTCCGTGATTCGGCCACCTACATCAACGAGGCGGCTCTAGACATTAGTACTCTGGTGTCTAGAATTTCTTCAGCAGCGGTAGCTGCTCGTCGCACCTTGTGGCTGCGATCCTGGAAGGCGGACGCAGATTCCAAGAAAGGTCTGGAAGCGTTGCCGTTTACCGGAGAAGTTCTCTTCGGTCCGGATCTGGATAAGATTGTGGCCACGCTGGCGGCAGCCAAATCTGCCTGTCTCCCGTCGGCCGCTGCTCCTTCTGGTTCGGGACCATCGTCCTTTCGGTCATCTAGGGCCCAGGGCAGGCCCAAACCAAAGTCGTTTCCTCGACAGGCTGGCCCTAAGAAATCGGTCAAGCCCCGGAAGCAGGCATGGAGTACCAGACGTCCGGCCCCCAAGCCAGATGACAAGCCTGCGGCCTGACGGTCCGGGCCTCCCTTTGGGGGATCCCAGGATGGGAGGCCGCCTGCTACAGTTCGCCCAGTGTTGGTCGACCACTACGACAGACACTTGGGTTCTGGAGGTGGTTTCCCACGGATACGCCCTCTCCTTCCGGCACAGACCCCCGGCTCGCTTCTTCACCACGGGTCTCCCATCAGACCGGAACAAGGCTACGGAGCTGCGGAAGGTATTGCACACTATGCTCCAGGCTGGAGTTATAGTGGCGGTTCCATTCTCCCAGAGGGGCCAGGGTTTCTATTCAAATCTATTTTTGGTACAGAAACCCAATGGGTCATATCGTCCGATTCTCAACCTCAAAGCACTCAACAAGTCTTTGCGGGTCCCGAAGTTTCGGATGGAGACCCTACGGTCCATCATTCTGGCGCTGGAACCTGGGGACTACTTGGTGTCATTGGACATACAGGACGCTTACCTGCATGTCCCTATTCTTTGGCGCCATCAACAGTTCCTCAGGTTTGCAATCAGCAGCGACCACTTCCAGTTTCGGGCGTTACCTTTTGGCCTGGCAACAGCACCACGTGTTTTCACCAAGGTGATGGCGGTCATGGCGGCTTCTCTGCGGCTGCAGGGAGTCCGCATGTTGCCGTATTTGGACGACCTGTTATTGGTGGCAGGATCTCCAGAGCTCCTGTTACGCCACTTGGACCTGACCATTGCACTGCTGCAACGGCACGGCTGGCTAATCAACTGGCAGAAGTCCACTCTAATCCCGTCTCGGAGGATTCTGCATCTTGGAGCCTTATTGGACTCGGGACAGCAAAGGATCTTCGTGACGGAGGACAAGATCTCTGCTTTACAGTCAAGGGTGCGCAGTTGTCTGCACAGCCGCCGGGTGTCCTTACACTCGGCGATGAGGTTACTGGGCTCCATGGTGTCGGTGTTCGACATGGTGGAATACGCCCAGTTTCACTCCAGACCTCTGCAGCACCTGATCCTGTCCAAGTGGAACGGGCTGACTCAGTCTCTGAAGTCCCAGACGATTGTGCTCACCCAGGAGGTTCGCCTGTCCCTTACGTGGTGGTTACAGACGACCCACCTCAACAAGGGACGTCCGTTCTGGGTTCCAAATTGGGTCCTGTTGACAACGGACGCCAGTCTTCGGGGCTGGGGAGCAGTTTCGGGTCCACACTTGTTCCAGGGCAGGTGGACGCCGACAGAAGCGGAGCTTCCAATAAATATCTTGGAACTCCGTGCGGTCTTCAATGCTCTCCAGCAGGCACAGCGGTTTCTCCAGGGTCGCCCGGTGCAGGTCCAATCGGACAACGCTACCACCGTGGCCTACATAAACAGGCAAGGAGGAACTCGCAGTCGGGCGGCTCTCGTAGAGGTCTCTCGGATCCTGGTTTGGGCGGAGCGCAATCTTCCGGCCATATCAGCGGTCTTCATCCCGGGAGTGCTCAATTGGGAGGCGGACTTTCTAAGTCGCCAGGACGTTCATCCGGGGGAATGGTCCCTGCACCCGGACGTTTTTCAACTACTGGTGGACAGGTGGGGTCTTCCAGAAATCGACCTCATGGCGTCCCGGCACAACAACAAGTTGCCGGTGTACGGGTCTCGCACAAGAGACGAAGGGGCGTCTCTGGTGGATGCTCTGTCCGTCCGGTGGACGTTCCGGTTCGCATACCTGTTCCCTCCGGTCTCCCTTCTTCCACGGGTAATCCGGAAATTCAAACAGGAAGGAGGGACGCTCCTGTTGATAGCTCCCGCGTGGCCCAGACGGCACTGGTTCTCAGACCTTCAGGGTCTGTCCGTGGACATTCCTCTGCGGTTGCCGCTACGACCGGACCTTCTGTCTCAGGGTCCTTGCCTTCACCCGGACCTGA
Organism: Taudactylus pleione; assembly: GCA_031769625.1. Lineage (NCBI taxonomy): Eukaryota > Metazoa > Chordata > Amphibia > Anura > Myobatrachidae > Taudactylus > Taudactylus pleione. The sequence continues at coordinate 8,729,968 of JAUIMM010001030.1, read as the reverse complement.
CTCGGCTGTCTTTGACGGCGTGGCTGTTGAGACAGCCATGCTGAGGTCCCGGGGGTTTTCCAGCTCTGTGGTGCGGACCATGTTACGAGCTCGGAAACCGTCTTCCGCGAGGATATACCATCGCGTGTGGCATACGTTCTTCCAGTGGTGTCGACCGAGAGGTTATGCACCGCGGGAGTTTCGTCTGTCTCGGATTCTCGCCTTCCTGCAAGCGGGACTAGATCATGGGCTTCGCCTTGCTTCTTTGAAGGTACAGGTTTCGGCCCTGTCTGTCTGGTTTCACCGTAGGATTGCTACAATCCCGGATGTGCGCACCTTTATGCAGGGTGTTCTCCGCATTCAGCCGCCCTTTGTTCCACCTGTGGCGCCTTGGGATTTGGCTGTGGTCCTGAGGGCTCTCCAAGGACCGCCGTTTGAACCACTGGGCTCAGTGGATCTTAAATGGCTAACAGCTAAGACTGTTTTCCTTCTGGCCATTGCTTCGGCCAGACGTGTTTCTGAGTTAGGGGCTCTTTCTTGTAGACCCCCTTTCTTGTTTTTTTATGGGAACAGGGCAGTGCTCCGCACTCGGCCCGAGTTTCTTCCCAAAGTTGTTTCCCAGTTTCATATTAACGAGGAAATAGTTGTTCCGGCCTTTAACTCACCGGGTCTTTCCGTGGGTGAGGCCTCTTTGGATGTTGTGCGGGCCTTAAGGACTTATGTTGACCGCACTTCTTCGTTTAGGAAGTCGGACGCTTTGTTTGTCCTCTTTGGCTTCCGTAAAAAGGGTTGGCCTGCTTCAAAGCAAACTTTGGCAGCCTGGATCCGTATGGCTATTTCTGAAGCTTATCTTCATGAAGGCCTACCGGTCCCTCCTTCTCTGAAGGCTCATTCCACTAGGTCTGTGGGTCCTTCGTGGGCAGCTCGACGTGGTGCCTCGGCAGTTCAGATCTGCAAGGCTGCTACGTGGTCTTCTGTCCATACCTTCGTGAGGTATTACAGGTTTGACACCTTCGCCTCTCAGGATGCTTCCTTCGGGCGGCGGATTCTCCTTTCTGCACAGGAGCGTCCCCACCCTTAAAGGATACTGCTTTGGGACATCCCCAAGGTATCCTGTGGATACCCTATGGACCCTGAAGTAGAAAATATGAGATATGGTAAGAACTTACCCTTGTTATCTCTATTTCTACGAAGTCCATAGGGTTCCACAGGACTCCCGCCCTGTCGCACCTGTGCTGCAGATGGGCTTTGCTCTGGTCACCGGTTTTCCGTCTCCCTCTGGTGAGAATGTGATTCTTGTATGTGTCCAGATCTTTGTTCTCTCTCTTCCTTCTCCTCCTCCGGCCTATGGCTTGGTAACTAACTGAGGTGCCTTGGCTCGGGGGCGGGGTATAGGAGGGGGACCTAGTGCATCCTGGGAGGCTGAAAGCTTAACTCTTTGGTGCCCTGCGACTGACGTCACACCTATACCCAAGGTATCCTGTGGAACCCTATGGACTTCGTAGAAATAGAGATAACAAGGGTAAGTTCTTACCATATCTCATATTTTTGCACGATCAAAAAATCATTTTCATGTTTGACAAATATTCAAATGTAAAAAAACAATAAATGATAAATATAACATAAATGAAACAATTTAAACATTTAAAAAATGTGTTTCAATTGGGACCCCAAAAACTTGTCATATATTGCACAAACACATACAAACATGCAGCTCAGGAGGTAGTCTAATTTTAAAATTCTATTTAGGACCAAGTTTGCCCGTGATTACAATCATGATTCTTGGTAAATTCCGAGTTGTATTCCTGGCTATGAAATGTACTTGAGAATTTGACAGATGGTGTATTTTTTTCTATTTGTGTTCTCACCTGAGTTTTGCAGAGAGTTTCAAGTTTTCTCACACGAGTTTGCCTTTAGTTAATTTGCGTGGTGGAAAAAATTTCAAAACAGACCTGAGATTGCAATCTCGACCAGACACGATCTTAGTAAATTTACCCCTAAATGTAATGACCTATGCAATGAACACCACTAAATAATCTTTGCAGGGTGTTCTAGGCATATTCGGTCGCCAGCAGCCAATCTGAAATGATTTCATACATAGGTCACTTGTGATTGGCTAGTGCTGATGTCCCCAGTACTATGAGCATTGAACATTATGTATTTTCTAACAGCCTACCCAACAAAGTCACCAGCACATGCATAAAATAATCCTACACTTTTATTCTCCTTGTTATTGTTTAATATCAGCCTAGGCAGTTTAGCAAATAGCCCCATGACATGTGATTAATGGGCAATTGAAATGAATAAGAAATTTAAATAAATAAGAAAATTCTGGAGACTTAATTTTAATATCGCCGCTGGTAAAATCAGAATTTTGTTGATGGAAATAGCTGCAAATCACATGAACATGGATGAAAATAGTTGTTTAAAACATTGGAATTGAGACAACAAATTCCCATATTTTTATAGATATTTCTTGTGACTTTGATCGATTTGAGAGCACATTATAAAGCAACTAGCAGCAAGTAAAGTACAAAGAGGGGTCTGTGCTCTCTTTAGAGTTGTGAAGGCTAAGACTTCTGTGCCACCTCTACTGTTTTCTCTCTCTGCTTTCTGTTTGTATAAAATGGTCCTTATCTCTCATACATCAGAACCAGGCTCTCTCCAATCAGTGAAAGAAATTACACAGCAGGGCTTCAGTCTAGACAACTATATTCAATTATCACTGCGGGAACAAGGAAGCCACTGGAGTGCTGAACGGGGTGAGTTCTCCCAAACTGCAGGGCCCAGCCTTGGTAACACCATGGATATGCAAGCTAGGAGGGGTGATATCAGCTAAAATAAATAACTGCTGGAATTTGGAGATGTGTGCCTGCCCCTGTGTTTTGGTTTTGGATCTGTATCTCCTCTTGATTTGGATCTGGACTGGTTTTGCCAAAACCACCCTTGCGTGTTTTGGTTTTTGGTTTTGGATCTGGATTTTTTCTAAAAAAAAAATCATAAAATCAGCTAAAATCACATATTTTGGGCCTGTTTTTGTTCCTACAATATTATTAACCTCTATAACATTTATTTCCACTTGTTTCCAGTCAATTTTGTCCACCTCACAGCTCACAATATTGTTTTCAACCAGATCAGGCCCAGGATTTGCACCAAGCTAGCTGGCTGACTAAGCTAAGTGGCAGCAGATAGTCAAGAGGCCTGAGGTAGTTGGAGTATGTATGTAGTTGAAGGTAGGGACAGGAAGGGTTGATTGGTAGTAAATTTAATTTAATTTTTTGATTCCGAAGTAAATTTATGAGGGAGAAGGGGAGAGGAGGAGGGGAGGCAGTTACAAAAATATTTTACTCATTCACATCAGTCCTTGCCCCAGAAGAGTCCTTGAGCGCCATGTCTGTTGCTGCTGCTGGGAGTGGATTTTCATCCCAGAAGGGGACCAGGAAGACTTTTAGTAGTGTTTTCCAAAACAATTGACTGTTAAATAATCCTTTGCAAAGATTCCACTTGAAAAGCATTTCCCAACCTGTACAGGGACATTAAAAATAAACATAGTTACTGTAGTTAATGGCCTCCAAACTGCCATTGTACTCACTGTCCCCTTAACCTATACAGATGGACAAGCGGAACAGAGCAAATGCAAGATTTCAGATTTAAGGTCTTACGTTGTCATGAGAATCCTGCACATGCTTCTGCTGTTAGGAGTGGATTTTCATCCCAGAAGGGGACCAGGAAGAGTGATTTCCCCAAAAAATGTACTGTTATATAATCCTTTGTAAAGATTCCACTTGAAATGTTTTCCCAACCTGTACAGGGACATTAAAAAAAACATAGTTACTGGCCTTCAAACTGCCATTGTACCCACTGTCCACTTAACCACAACTGATGGACAAACGGAACAGAGCAATGCAAGATTTCAGATTTAAGGTTTAAGTCTTACGTTGTGTCTTTCTTGACCATCCTTGAGCGCCATGCCTGCTGCTGGGAGTGGATTTTCATCCTAGAAGGGATGAAGACGTTGTTTCTTCTTCCCAACGGACACAGATCTGAAGAGATTGTTATGGTTCACGCATGGTTGTGTAAGACCTCTAGAGCCAGGGAGAGGATCTTCCACCAATAACAGTTACCCGCTGTTCCCTTAGTGAATTATTTACACACCGGTACTTAGGTGGCCACCTGGATTTACGCCTTTAGCAGTGGAGGCTTACACAACCGCGAGAGACCGCAGGACTGCTGACTAGGACTGTGATGTGGCAGTCCTTCCACAACTGGCTAACTGGAGTGAGGCTGCAGGTAATGGTATTGAAACCGGCGTAATGGACAGGATACACCAGCAGTGACAGATAATGGGTCTCAGGAATATCCAGGGACAGTGGTGTAGCTGAGTAGTCAGGCAATGAGTGGCACAACAATACTAATTGCTGCAGGGTAGGAGTGACCTGGACTGATATGTAGCAGGATACAGACAAGCCTGGGCTGGACTGGACAAGACAAGAATAGACTATGACAAGAATGACAAAAAACAGACAAGAACTAGACGGACACAACAAAATAGATACAAGGTACAAGATGAACTTGAGGCCTTGGGGTGATTTAGACAGCCAGGATGCGGCTTTGAGAGCCGGGTGACACTTTGCTGAGTTGCAGCATTTGGGCTGAGATGTGTCTTTGAGAGCCAGGTAATACTTGGCTAGGAAGCAGCCTACAGGCTGAGGTGCGGCTATGACAGCCGAGATGAGATGCAGGCTATGATGCAGCCTTGCGGGCCGTGGTGCGGCTATGACAGCCGAGATGAGATGCAGGCTATGATGCGGCCTTGCGGGCCGTGGTGCGGCTATGACAGCCAAGATGAGATGCAGGCTATGATGCGGCCTTGCGGGCCGTGGTGCAGCTATGACAGCCGAGATGAAATGCAGACTATGATGCAGCCTTGCAGGCTGTGGTGCGGCTATGACAGCCGAGATGAGATGCAGGTTGAGGTGTGTCTGGAGCAATATGGCTTGGCTGGACTCAGGAATGAAAAGTGCCACAGGCAAAAGCAGGGTATATTCCACAGGCTAATACTAAACAGACAGACAGGTGCAGGACACTGGGGAGACCGGCAAACGTTCAGACTTCAGAGAGACATGCATACACTGGTTGTCAGACAGAGAGCACATCCTAATCAAAGGCATGTGTACACCTGAGCTCTGAACACATACAGCTAGTAATTAGTGAATCACATGATACAAAACACACAGACAGACATGAATGACAGGCTATGATTAAAACACAGACAAGACAGGATTACCAGCTTCCTGAAAAAAAACAGAACAAGGACAGGACATGATGCAGTATTCCAGTAACAACTATGACTGGGAACTGCCACCAAGATGATTTGCTAACTGCAAATCCTAACAGAGATGTAAAGTGCTCTAGATAAGCCAATTGTCAGCTCAAGTGGCACGTGATGCAGCGATGGCTTCTCCTTCAGTTTCTCCAGCAAGTGCATCTGCTGAGAAAAAACTAAACTTTCAAAACACCCACTGGTGATGCAGTTGAGTCAACACAACCAAGTTTTGACATCTGGTCGGGTCAGAATTGCCTACAATTAATGAGACCTCTACCGTGACTCCATCTGATATGGTCACCATTCAAAGAATGGTTGAGGACTATTTAAAAAAAATTTAATGATAGCATCCAAATAGTCATGTCAGACAGTCCATTTGACTACTGGTAGGACAAAGAGGTAATTTGGAGGGCCTTGCACAAACTGGCTTTGCATTACTTGAGCTGCCCACCCTCCAGTGTGTACTCTGAAAGAGTTTTCAGCAGAGAACCTTGTCAGTGATCGGCCTATGAGACTACTTCCCCAAAAGTTGGAAAAGATGATGTCCATCAAAATGAACTACAAATTCTACGAGAAAAACCTTTACCACCAATTATGTGCAAAAATTACAGAGGCACCTGTAATGGTGGATTCCAGCGGGGACAAATTAATATTGTGTGAAGAAGATGATGTATACATCACCCCAGATTATACCAGCACCAGCACCCAAGCCTATATCGTCACCCATCCTGTGTTGTGTATAAATTACAGCTGTGCTTCCTGTTAGATTGGGTATTCATTGTCCACTTTAGTGGATGTGAGCTCCATTTTAGTCCATATCACCACTTACAGTGTGACAATATTTTTTACGAATACACTGTGTTTCCACTTAGTGTCACAATATTTTTTACGCATACACTGCGTTTTCCACTTACAGTGTGACAATATTTTTTACGAATACACTGCGTTTCCACTTAGTGTCACAATATTTTTTACGCATACACTGTGTTTTCCACTTACAGTGTGACACTATTTGTTACGAATTCACTGTGTTTTCCATTTACAGTATGACAATATAGTTTTTACGAATTCACTGCATTTTCCACTTACAATGTGACAGTATTTTTTACGAATTTCATGCATTTTCCACTTCAAGTGTGACAATATTTATAACGAATACACTGCGTTTTACCACTTACAGTGTGACAATATTTTTTTATAAATACACTGCGTTTTCCACTTACAGTGTGACAATATTTTTTACGAATTCACTGCATTTTCCACTTCCAGTGTGACAATATTTTTAACGAATACACTGCGTTTTCCACTTACAGTGTGACAATATTTTTTAGGAATACACTGAGGTTTCCACTTACAGTGTGACAATATTTTTTACGAATACACCCCTGCCCCTGGATGGACACAGAAACCCCTGGATGGACACAGTAGCCCCTGCTCTAGATGGACACAGAAACCCCTGGATGGCCACACCAGCCCCTGCCCTGGAAGGACACAGGAGCCCCTGCCCTGGATGGCCACAACAGCCCCTGCCCCTGGATGGACACAGAAACCCCTGGATGGACAAAGCAACCCCTGCCCTGGAAGGACACAGCAGTCCCTGCCCCTGGATGGACACAGAAACCCCTGGATGGACACAGCAGCCCCTCCCCTGGATGAAGCAGCATCCCATGGATGGACACAGCAGCCTGTCATGGATGAAGCACAGTCCTGACAGCCCCAGACTCAGTAAGCAAATGGCATTGATCACAGTGGGGGAGGGACTTTTATACAATCCAAAACCCGCGAGAATCCGACACAGCGGGATGATGACATTTTGCCTCGGTTTGAGATCCAAGTCAGGCGGGAAAACCCGAGCTGGACTCAGAACTTGCCTTGGAACTGGAAATTTGAGTGGGTCCGGTTCTCAGAGAACTGGACCCGCTCATCTCTACTAGAGTTATCTTTTAATAATTGACATGAAAAGACTTGAGTAACCACCAGGAAATTGATACATAAAATATAGCATTATGGTAGGCTTACCTAGATAACTACTTTTCTTCAAGGTCCATAGGGTCCACAGGGCGCACACCCAGTGGCATCTCTCCCCACGGTGTCACCTAGTGCGGGGACGGATGCTGTGGGATGGCATAGGACTTCAGTTTACTTAACAAGCCTAAAGGCAGGAGAAGGAAAAGAGGATAAAGAAGAACAATTGTACAGCGGAAACACTCTTACAGAAGATGAGGGAATCTGTGACCGAAAGAAAATCACCCAATGAAGCCAGGTGCATCAGGGTGGGCGCAGTGGTGTCACAAGGGGGTGTGGGCCACACCCAGGTGTCACCCGCCGAGGGGTGACACCAAGGTGCAGACTCCCCCTCAGTTACAGGAGCCGGATGCTGCACTGTATAATTAAGTGCAGCACTCAGCTCCTGACACTGTGAGGGAGCTGGCACGGCAAAAAGGGCAGTCACTCTGCACCTCCGACACCCCCCTTCTCCATTGTCTGCACTTAGTTATACTGTAACCATGGGGGTTCGGGTCACAAGGCTCCGTCCCTTCCAATGCGGCCCCGCCCCTGTCAGTGAGGCCACGCCCCCTTTTCACATCCCACAGCATCCCTCCCCACACCAGGTGACACCGCAAGGAGGGACGCCACTGGGTGGGTGCCCTGTGGACCCTATGGACCTCAAAGAAAAGGAGTTATCTACGTAAGTCTACCATAACTCTATATTTCTTCTTCAGGGTCCATAGGGATCTACAGGGATACCATGGGGATGTCCTGAAGCAGTTCCCCTAGGGTGGGGGATGTTCCTGAGCAGGAAGGAGAACTCGTCACCCAAAGGAAGCATCCTGGGAGGCAAAAGTATCAAAGACATAAAACCTAACAAAAGTGTGGACAGAAAACCATGTGGCAGCCTTGCACAATTGTTCAGCACCACGACTGAATGCCCACGATGGCCCTACAGACTGAGTAGAATGTGCTGTCACCATGCTTGGGACAGGAAGATCAGCCTGTGTTTACACCTGAGAGATAGTCATGCATAGCCATCTCACCAGAGTCTGCTTATTAGCTGGCCATCCTTGTTTGTGAAAACCATATAATACAAAAAGAGAATCCGATTTTCTAACCCAGTTTGTACGCACCACATAGATACGGAGAGCACAAACTACATCCAGGGAGGCTTCACCTACAGAAATATCTGGAGCCTGAAAAGCTGGAACAACAGTTTCTTCATTTACATAAAATGGCATACTACCTTAAGAAAGTAACTCTCCCTTGTATGAAGAACAACTTTATCCTGGTGAAAAATCAAAAAATGAGAGCGCTGCCAAATCCGAGACTCTGCGAGCAGAAAAATTTGTGCTGTCAACCACTTCTAATCTACAAAGTGTAAAGGTTCAAATGGGGAAGCTTGTAACCCTTTAAGAACCAAAGACAGATCCCATGGTGCTATCGATGGAATAAAAGAAGGCTAAACTCACAGAATTCTTTGGAAAAAAAAAAAAAATTCTAACATCTGGTAATGGAGCTATCTTATTCTGGAACCAGACTGACAATGCAGAAACCTGCACTCTCAAAGTGGCCAGGCGGAGACCATTGTCTAGCCCTGCCTGCAGAAAAGCCTGTATCCTGGAAATCCTGAACACCCTAGGATCATATTCCTTATGAGAACACCATTGATCAAAAGAATGCCAAATTCTGTAATAGTTGCGGGCAGAAGCATGCTTCCCTGATATAAGCATCATTTGAATTACAGAACTTGAAAATCCCTTCTCTTTTAAGATGAAAGATTCAAGAGCCACGCCATCAAAGTCAGACAGGGCAAGTCCAAATGTCAGCAGGGATCCTGCATTAGCAGATCCTGCCACAGAGGATTCTGTATATCGGTGAACCAATGACGTCTGGGCCAAGCTGAAGCCACCAGTATTACTGCTTGCCTTCCTGCTTGAATTTTCCTGAGAACTCTAGGGAGCAGGGAAATTGGAGGAAAGAGATATGCTGATTTGAAGCCCCATCTTACTGCCAGTGCATCCACAAAGGCTACTGATGGGTTTCTGGACCTGGCCCCGTACCTGGGGACCTTGTGGTTGTGGCATGACGCCATGAGATCTATCTCTTGTAGACCCCATTTGTTTACCAGGAGCTGAAACACTCCCGGATGGCAAGACCACTCTCAGGCATATATGTCCTGGCGACTTAGGAAGTCTGCTTCCCAATTTAGCACTCCCGGTATGAATATTGCTGAGATGACCGGAACATTTGCACTTCTTCCATGTCTGCATAACTTCTTATGCCTCCCTGATGATTGAGGTAAGCCACTGTAGTCGCATTGTTGGACTGGATCTGGACCGGCCTGCCCTGTAGCAGATCCTGTGCCTTGATCTGTATACTGCTCGCAGTTCCAGAATGTTTAATGGCAGATTACTTTCTTGATTTGTCCATCTTCCCCAGAACAGGCGCCCTATAAAAATATGCTGTTTGTTCCTCCTGGAGAGAATCAATCTTTGTAGAGTCCTGGAATGTAACCGGGCATATTCCATCAAGTGGATACCATGGACCCCAGGACCTGTATTGATGAGTGAATGGATACCCTCTGATTTCAGAGCAATTTTGCCCATCTGCAATTGTATAGCCAAAAACCTGTCTACTGGTAGAAAGATCCTTGTGCCATCAATCCAGTAGTGCACCCCGATGTACCCTCTTGTTGGAGAAAGGGAAGTCCTTTTCCAATTGATTATCCAGCTCTGCTCCTGTAGACAGGCAGTGTTCAGCTGGAGATAATGTTGTAAAACCTCCGTAGACTGTTAATATCAGTAGGTCGTCCAAGTATGGCAGTATCCTGACTCCTTCTGAAATGAGCAGTTATGACCGCCATTATCTTGGTAAACACCTGAGGGACTGTGGGTAGACCAAAAGGCAATGGTAATGTTATTGACGAACAGCAAAACTCAGAAACCCTTGGTGGATAGTGCAATAGGTACATGCAGATATTTATCCTGTATGTCCAGGGAACCATGAAATCCCCAGGTTCCATTGCCAGCATAATTGACCATAGGGTCTCCATATGGAACTTGGGCACATGTATGAACCTGTTGAGAGATTTCAGATTCAGAATAGAGTGATACCCATTTAGCTTCTGAATCAAGAACAAATCTGAGTAATAACTCCTTCCTTGTTAGCTAAAGGAGCCGGGAGTTGTGCAAACAACCTTCTGGGGAGTAACCTCTTAGGAAGGTGTCACGTAAGAATCCCCAGTAGGGAGGGGGAATTCCCACCTAATACACTCTCCCTGTGGGAAAGTGTAAAAAACACTAGTCTTTTTGAAATCTGGAACAGTCTACCTGGAGTGTTCCATGCTTCCCCCTTAAGCTCAGTGAGCTGTTCAAATTGAGTGAATCCAGCTTAAATCACCCTCTGGTGCTGAACACCAGGTTTGTCAAGGTTTAGGAGCCGGTACTTCATCTTCTATAATGAGAATTGAATAACCGCCCCTGCTAGAAAGTAACATCCACTGATGAATGGTGCTTCTCCTCTCTGAGATAGGCCCAGAGGGAGAAAACTGTGTATCCTCTGCCGCCTCAATGATATATCAGATTCTGAAAGCAAGGTGTACTGACAGGATGTGCAGTCCATCTATATGCTTAGACAGCTGATGCCTTATTCGCCTGTAACATCTGCAGATATGTAGATGCAAAAAACAGTTTCTGAACTGAGTGGACATAACCCTCCATCCAGGAAGGATGTATGGGAAGAGGAAATATAGCAGGCTGTAATCACTGTGGGTAATCCAAAGTGGGAGGCAGTGTCTGGACTGATAAGCGGTCCACTAACTGCATCATAACCTGAGACCATGAGGACATTTAAGGTGACCCCTGAACAGGTGCCGGCGAGGTGGACTTTTGTTGCGTATAAGGATTCCTACCTATCGATTCCTACCTACCTATACCTTATAAAATTGTCGCTATTTAGCGTAATGAGTCACACAAGAAATAAATGCTTTCAGACTTTGAGTGTGGTTCCAAAGCACAAAAAGTTATTATTCAATGTAAAAACAGATGGTTACACGCTGTGATCTAAATACAATTAGCGCAAATAATCATACAGACCCAAGGTACAGTTGTTACATACGCACACGCTCTGGACCCAGATACCGGCATAAATATAGAAACCTCCATCAACAGCAAGGCAAGAAGACTGGCATCCAAGTTTAGAGAGCCCACATATATACTCTTACAGGGATAGGCAATACAATAGAACAGTTTGGCATGATTCCATTGGTTCTTCTTCCTGGTTATTCTGTTACAGTATTGTTCATAGGTCAATTCCAATGGACACAAACCAGCCTCCAACAGCCCTTTGTGTCCTTTTCCTGCTGCATACTAAATCTAAGCTGGTTATATTACAGAGTACATTTTAATGTTTAACTCTCTATAGTCCATAGTTTGCAGACACATGTTACGATCTTCTCACTGATGGTAACAGAAATCTGCAAAGACACAGTGAATCAGTACAACACCAAACACGGTCTGCTTACCATGTACTAAACCTTAGATATCAAATTACATTTTTTAATTCACAACATTAATAATACTGAATAAACCTTGAATATTACACTTTAATACTAGGGAACCTTTTATGTAAGTGTGCAGTGTGTAAGTATTGGGGTTTTGGGAAAAGACGCTAGTTAGCATTGTGTGACTACATGTTTTTGGAGTACACCATGGTACGTGTTTTGCAGTGTTAATCATTTTATATGTTTTAGTGACTGTCTGTATTTATATGGTGAGGACTTTCAACTTCTTTCTATTGCGTGGGAATCGCACAACGCTAAATATTAGCATCGCCGTATATACTTAGATTCACTAAAATGGCACTGGGCGGCCAGTTGCAAAATGGCGTCTCATTGCCAGTTGCAAAATGGCGTCGCGCAGATTTAATTTTAAACCGATCCTTTCTCAGCAAATTATCCGGCTTCGACAGTCCACGCTTTGATAGCAAACAACATGCTATCATACTCTGATTTTAAAATTAATTTAGGCTTACATTATGACATTATTTAATGTTAATTTATGGGATGGCACAAGGTGGTTCTTAATCCATCAATAATGTGTCTCTAGGAGGGGACATAAAACTACCCTTATACGCACACCGAGGATCTTGGAAGATCATGGGAAAGATGTGGGGATGCACCAATCCTATAAAGGAAGTCTTGAGGGGGAATAGGGACTTACATTATTTAAGATGTTTTAAAATAACACTTTAATAACACATTTTTATGCATGTCTAAATCTTATACAACATATGATGGTACCTTCTAGTTCAGGGTTGTAATGCACTCCTACATTTACCTCAGTATTCATATTGTTACTACTGACCACCATCATAATTTCATTCCTTTGATTCACCTTATCTTTACATTTTCCACATTTCAACACAGTAGGAACACACCTGACACATATGCCAATTACTATGATGACAACCAGTATTAGGATCAGGAGTTAATAATTTCCTGGACCCACTCTCCTAGACATGAGAACCATTTCACTGGGTTTAACCATGAAACCATGAAACCCATTCATCTACCTTCTCCACTACTTCAGCCACTGAAGCATTATGGTTCTTTCGAAATTCCCATTTCAGCTGCAGAATTTCATCCATCTTCCAGTCTATCACCTCCTTGGGATCGCTGGTATCGTTTGTAATGTAAGTGCAACATTTTACACCAAATTGGGTGGCCAAAGTTACGCAATACCCTCCAGTGACAGCTGTTAAATAATTTAACACTAGTCTATGTTGCACAAGTTCTTTCTTGTAAGCTTGCAACTCCCTACCTGTATACCTGAATGTGTCATCATACATCTCAGTGATATTATCTATTAATTTAGCAAGATCTTGGATATATCTAAAATTTAGTGTACCCCAAACAATCCTGGTGGAATCCAATGCTACCAAAACTTGAAAACCAGTTGTCTCACTAACTGTGTGGCTTTATGCACGTCACCAGGTATCATATTTCTTTTATCTCTGTGTTCATACTGTGTGTGAAGATATGGTGATGGTGTGTTTTTATGAATACCAAGCATTTCACCATGTGTAAGGGTCATAACTTCTAGAACTACTCTTCCCAAGTAACACAAACCTTCAGAACTCGGAGAGAGCCACTTATACGCTTTCCTCCCACATATAAAATATACATCATCGGGGAGAACATAAGGAATAGTAAACATCATTATCATCGTACACATTTCCCTGGCAAGTGATCCTACTTCAGGTTCTCCCATTTGACTCATACAGGTTTCTCGTTGCAATATCTTGGCACAATACCCCTTCTGGTACCCTACCAATCATTTCTTTGGTGGAACTCAGTCTATATTTATACCAGAAGTGTCTTCCACCTGACCTAATTGTGCGTAACAGTTCATAATTCATAGGCTCATGATCAGCTCTTAGTGAGAAGGTCATCGTCTGGTTATTCCCAGTCACCTCCCAACTTCCTGGTTCATTGGAGTTGGTGATGTCCAAACATAAAAGTGATTTACCTACTTGGTACTGGTGGAGTTTAAAATTAGGTGGTTTTGATTTAAGAAATTTTCCATCTAGTGCATGCCCTCTTTTGTGATTCTAAAATTTCAGAGACATTTAATAGGAATGGCACTAATCCTACATTATGCTGTCGTTGGGGCACATGAGAGCACACCCAACAATCGGTTTGGTTTAAAGGATACCCACCCCAATACTGGTTATACTTAGGTTGACACCGTTGGATGCATCTCTCATCAATTACAGACCCACAGAACTCACACATACAATAATCCTCAGACAATAGACCTTCACACTGTCTCCAAGTTTCCAGAATAACAGATCTCTTAACAATTACTGTACTAAGATTGGTCAGACAGTCCCCTGATTGGCATAGCACTCCTCCTCTCAACTCTATTCCATCAATACTGCCATTAGCTCCCATCTCCTCTATTGGTCCCCCGTCACGGAAACCAGAAATCCCCAAACAAACCAGGAAGATGGAAACACTGGAAGAGAATACAAAAATGAACACAGCAGACCAGTTCATTGCCTTAGCAAGGACCTTTTAACCCTCCCGGAACAAGCTTGCGATCGACAGGTCCACGTTATCTGCCTTGTTTCCGCCTTATTTCTCCACCGGTTGGTTGACCTTTTTGCAGTGAGTGGAATGGAGCCAGGTATCAATCTTGGCCACCTTCAATGATGTGGTACTCGTCAGAAACACCTGATATGGACCCTCTCAATGATTAGTCAAACAACTTGAATGCAAGAAATTTCTGATCATAACAAATTCTCCAGGTTCAACATTATGACAGTTTGTTTCAGGCATATCATGTGACAACAATTTCAGTTTCTGCTGTTGCTGTTTTAACTGTTTACTCATTGTTATAAGATACCTTACAGTTACCTCGTTGTTACCTTTCAAATCTTCCTGTGGACTTATAATCAAATGAGGTTGTCTACCAAACAGTATTTCAAAGGGGGACAGATTGAGAGGGGGTCTAGGAGTTGTCGTGATACTATGAAGGACAAGTGGTAGTGCTTCTGGCCAACGTAGTCCAGTTTCCGACATGATTTTACTTAATTTGTTTTTAATAGTCCCGTTCATCCTCTCCACCTTGGCACTGGATTTCGGTCGGTAGGGGGTATGAAGTCGACTATTAATATCCATCAGTTTACACATATTTTGGAAAACATCACCTGTGAAATGAGTACCCCTATCACTCTCAATAATTTTAGGGATACCGTATCTGCATACAAACTCCTGAACAATTTTCTTGGCAGTGAATGCAGCAGTATTAGTGGCAGCTGGATATGACTCAACCCAATTAGAAAACACATCAGTGTACACTAATACATACTTGAGATTCCTGCAGGATGGTAATTGGATGAAATCAATTTGTATTACCAGAAAAGGTCCGTCAGTCGGAGGAATGTGGGGATGGTTCGGTAGGGATCGTTTTTACAATGTTTTTCTTCAAGCAGGTCAGACAGGACATTGCTCTTTTCTCTGCTTAAGAAGAAAAACCTGGTGCGCACCAGTATGCGCTCACCAATTTGCACATACCTTGCTTTCCCAAATCAGTCAGACCGTGCGCTGCCTCAGCCAGGCTTGGGTAGTATGCTTTGGGAGCCACTGGCTTACCTTCTCCATCTCTCCAGAGTCCAGAAGACTCTTGCCCACATCCCTTGGAATTCCAGACTGACTTTTCCTGAATGGAACACAAATTTTGCATCTCAATTAATTTCAGCATGTCAATCGTTTGAAAAGTCATCATTTGTTCAGTTGGTACATTCATTTTTAACCCTGCTGCCCATTTCATCTACCCTGTTGTTGCCCAGTGACACCGGATCATCCTCACATGTATGGACTTTACACTTAATTACCGCCAATGTCTTAGGCAATTGGATTGCTGTCAATAGTCTTTTTATAAGTCTGGAATGTTGCGATTGGTGTGCCTGCTGCTGTCAGAAATTTTCTCAGACGCCATACATTACCGAAATCGTGTACTACCCCGAAGGCGTACCTAGAGTCAGTGAAGATATTAGCAGATTTACCTTCCGCTAATTCACACGCCCTCTTTAGTGCCACCTGTTCCGCCACTTGAGTGTGGTGGGCCTAAAGATTCGGCCTCTATGACGACCTCGTCATTTACCATAGCATAACCTGTACATAACTCTCCAGTGTCAGTTTGTCTATGACAACTCCCATCCATGTAAAATGTCACATCTACATTTTCTAAAGGTGTATCCCGTAAGTCAGGTCTTGCAGTAAAGGTTTGATTCAGATATTCCATACAATCATGTGTTCAATATAGCTGCAGAACTCACCTTTCGCCAGCGACTCACCTCTCTCCACCCTTTGTGCATCATGTTGCACATATGGTAAATACGTAGCTGGGTTTAACGTACTTCACCTTTTGATGGTGATGTTTGCAGGTGCTATTAAGGCTAGTTCCCATTTTGTGAATCTAGCTGAGGAGACATGTCTGGTTTGGACAGAGTTTAGCAAAGCAGATACAGCATGGGGAGTATAGACAATCATCTCATGGCCTAGTACCACATCCTCACTCTTACTGACCAATAGAGCAGTTGCTGCTACACTTTTTAAACACGTTGGGAGTGATCTTGCCACAGTGTCCAATTGTGCACTGTAGTATGCTACGGGCCAACTGGCATCACCATGTTTTTTGTGTGAGGACACTTGCTGCACAACCATCAGCTTCCATACAATACAAATCAAAAGGATTTTCATAATCAGGTATTCCCAATGCAGGTGCTCTTGTCAGACTATCCTTAAGATTAAGGAAAGCCTTCTCTGATTCCTCTGTGTGCATGACATGATCCGGCTTTGAGGAAGAGACTAAGTTCTGTAATGGCAAGGCCAAAATAGAAAAGCCTGGGATCCACATTCTGCAGTATCCACACATTCCCAAGAAGGTACGAATTTGCTGTTGATTCTGCGGCAGTGTCATGTTCTGTATGGCTTGGATCCTGTTATTTGTCAGATGTCGTAACCCCTAAGTTAGGCAATGTCCCAAGTATTTAACCCTGGACTGGCATGGCTGTAGTTTGTCCTTAGCAACGTTGTGTCCTGTTTGCAAGAGATGAAGCAATAAAAGTTTAGTATAATTTAAACATGACATAAATGAATCAGAACATAACAATAAATCATCCACATATTGTATTAGAACAGATTCATTTGCAGGTTGAAAAGATTGTAAACAGTCATGTAAGGCCTGGGAGAAGATTCTGGGGCTGTCTATGAAACCCTCAGGCAATCGTGTCCATGTATAGTGTACACTCCTGTATGTAAAAACGAATAGGTACTGACAGTCAGGATGAAGAGGTACAGAGAAGAAAGCAGAACAGAGGTCAATGACAGTGAAATGGGTTGCATTTGGTGGGATCTGCATAAGAATGACAGCTGGATTTGGCACTACGGGAAATTGGCTCTCTACTACCTTATTAACACCTCTAAGGTCTTGTACCAGCCTATAACCCCTCCCACCACTCTTCTTCCCAGGAAAGATGGGACTGTTGGCTACACTTGTTGTACTGACTAAAATTCCCTGCTGTAATAATCTCTCAATTATGGGATAAACCTCTAATTCTACCTCCTGTTTTAATGGGTACTGGGGAATTTTTGGAGCTTGCCTACCGCTTTTTAGATTTACTATTACCGTAGCTACATTTGCCATTAATCCAGTGTCCTGTCCATCCTTGGTCCAAAGTGAATCTGGAATTTGGGATAACATTTGATCTACCTGAGATGGATTTTTACCTGAACCAGTAGAGTGATACATTGGGCTTCATTCACAGGCGGCCGTACGGTCTACGACCGCCTTGATGTTTGTCCAGTGAGCATGCGCATGAGGGAGCCGGCTCCTTCGTGTGCATGCATGAGATCCGCTACGACCGACAGCGCCGGTCGTAGCGGGTCTCTTTCCAAAGGGGGCGAGCTGTCGATGTTGATTGACAGCTCGCCCCGTTTGGAAGGCAGGCCGGGGGGTGGCAGCCCAAACAGAGGTGTTCCCTTGGGAACGCCTGCCATTTGGGGGAGGCCCCACTGACATCACTAGTGATGTCAGTGGAGAGCTTCCGGCTCTGACAGAGCCAGAAGCTCTCCAGGGCTTACGACAAGTGAGACCCTACCCTAGGGTCTCGTCGTATGCCCCGATGGTTGCGATGGTCTATGGCCATTGTGACCATCACCCTAGCGGTCGTTAGAGCTGTGGGTGTAAACCCACAGCCTAACGACCGAAACAGAGGCAGTCGGTCAGGATGCAAGCAGCCGCCCAGTTTCTGAGCGACCGCTTGCATCCTCCGACCGCCTCTGAATGAGGGCCATTATCCTTTGGGGAGTGTCCAATATATCCCTCACGTCATGTGCAACTCTCTCTGAGATATCTAGAAATATACCATCAGGGGTACAATATATAACACATCCCATCTGACATAACAAATCCCTTCCCAGTAGGTTAGTAGGAGCCGCTGCTGCCAGGAGAAAAGAATGCCTGGTATGCAATGGCCCGATAGTGACCTCTGTAGATTTAGT
The DNA here is from genome assembly GCA_031769625.1 of Taudactylus pleione. NCBI lineage: Eukaryota > Metazoa > Chordata > Amphibia > Anura > Myobatrachidae > Taudactylus > Taudactylus pleione. The sequence continues at coordinate 8,711,600 of JAUIMM010001030.1, read as the reverse complement.
TAAATGATAATGTTGCATTTTACCCATTACACCCATTGCTGGTACTGTCTCGCTGGTCACCTGTAAATTAGCTGGTGATTTTATCACTGATCTGGTCGCCCCTGTGTCTACAAGAAAAGGATATTTAGTACCAGCTACATCAACCATCATTACCGGTTCTTCCCTAGTACTTCCCGTTAACCTGACTATCTGTAGACTACAGGTATGACCTGACCCCTAACGTTGATTCTCACTCTCCAATACAGCATTTAAGGCAACAATTGGAGCTGGTGACTGTTGTGGATTTTCTGTACTCTGTGTATATCCGTTATGGGGATATCCAGGTACTCCCTGGTTAGGGGGTCCTACCTTCTTCACCTTACAGTTCCTACTTACATGTCCCACTTGGTTGCAGTTAAAGCACCTTCGTGAGTGGGGTGGGTGAAAGGGTTGCTGTGTGGGTTGAGCAGTAGGGAAAGATTGTGGGTGTGGAAAAGGATGTTGAGGATAATATGGTGATTGTGGGTAGTATGGGTTTTGAGGTTGTGTGTGATAAGTGGGGTAGGTCTGTGTTTGTGGTGGTGCAGGATTGGTGAGGACGTGTAGCTGTGCAGGTGCATGTGTGTCTGGTGGCTGTGATGTTACAGTCATTCCTTCTAGAGCTTGAATACTAACAGCCATTAGCTTCTCGCTCTGGGTCTCTCTCTTTTTGAGGATGTTTTTGTCATGTTCAATAGCGGATTCTATGAGCGTGTCTACAGTAACTCCTCTCCAGCCAGGTAGTGAGGTCTGAACTCGGGTCTTTAGGTTCTCTTTTAGACCATCCATAAATACAGTGATGATCATTCCCCTGTGAGGAGTGCTGGGTGATAGCTTGCAGAGCTCGGTTACAATAATCCTCTGCAGATTCACTCTCTTTTTGTTTTATGATGAAAATTTTACTCCAGTTAATTACTACTGGAAAATATACAACCAATTGAGTTATTATGCGGGTAATGTTACCTTGGCTACTCTCGTCTGTTACGGGACCATCTCCATCCAATACGCAATCCGTGATAAACTTTTTCACGTCGGTATTGTGTGGAAGACAAGCCCTTAACACCACTCGCCAATCTTTATTGGTTGGCTTGTGAGCACTACCCAAATTTTTCAAAAATCTTTGGCATTTGGCTAATTCCTTTTTAAGATCAGGGAAATCATTAATTATGGAATTTAGCTCCGCTCTTGTCCAAGGACAATGCATTGCTACCTCCCTTGTGGGCACTACACCGTTTGCATCCGCATTCCCATTCGGAACAGTTATTGTCCAGATAGGATGCAGGCTGGCCGCACTGCTACTTTTGACCTTGTTACCTGGCTGGGGATTGAGTCTATTACTGCTACATATAGGGTTAAAAAATTCCTCTACGGGTGCAGTGGATGTTAACACTTCCTGTACTATCACTGATGAAGATGGCGGCACCACTTGTGCTTGTTGTGATGGAGCATCTAACATGTGTACAGCATGGGAAATGGCAGACATAACAACAGGTCCATCATCCGCATCATAAACATTTTCTTTGTGATTACTCAAGAGAGGGTACAAGTTACTTGTTACATTTTTAGGGGTTTTTACAACAACTGTACCTGCACCCCCATCCGCATAGGGCGGTGGTGGTGCGCATGAACCACTGGCAATACCTTCCGCAATGCTACCTTGCTGCACCCGCGCGTTATCTTGCGGCATGCACGCATCGCAGTTTAGCGCTGCGTGTGCACTCTCCTGTAACGTGATCGCGATGCTAGTTTGCGTCGCATGCACACCTTTAAGCCATGCATCCCCCTCACGCTGCCATAATTTTAAACACTCGTTATAGTTTACCTTTTTCATTCGAGAGCGCACCATACAGATGCTATCTCGGACATTGTTCAATACCTCCTTATCAAAGCTGCCAATTCTGGGGAAAGGTCTAACACTCTTCATCGTCATTTGAAACCATACATCACAGTACTTAATCGCATAAGCACCGTACTTAGTATGCATAATATGGCGTGCCGACCCAAGCGGCGCTTCCAACAGCAGCACATCATCTAACATCTCTACCGTTTGCTTGGCTCCCATTCTGGGAGAACCCTAAGCTTTTCAATAGAGATTTAGACTGGTGAAAGACAGTCAAGATACTTTCACTTACCTGCGGACGATATTAACAGGATGCGCCCACACACCTATGGAAGAATAACCAGGCTGCTTCCACGCACCTAATCCCTTTTTGACTACCTTTCAACTACTAGCATGTAGGTATTCCAATAACACCTACCCTTTCAGTGATTTCATCCACCCTCTGCTCAGTTCACAATCACAATTTAGCCAAAACTGTGCGGTTCAATTACAATGCTCAAATAACCCTAACTGATCACTGAATACTGCAATCACACTGAGAGCCGAACCTACAACAAAGACAACAACTACACCTGCTTATGTGTATAGACTGCGGTATCTACTACCGAGCCACTAGGCCGACACCAGGCGCCTAGCACTTAAGGGTACTACGATACCCTTAACTAGGGAACATGTTACCCCTACCAACAAATATTCACTGTTACACACCCTTTTCCTGTGCAGAAAAATACTCGTTTTCCCAGACTATGGCAACACTGATCAATGTATTTACAACAATGCTATCTATCAATATCATCGTGCACTCTCAACGGCTTTGTTTAAAACACGTGGCAGCAATGCAGGAAATACGTAAACGCTATTGTGCGACTAGTTGCATACACAATAATGCGACTACTACACAAAATGTATTATTACCCTTACGCTATTGTGCGACTTCCCCTTTTAAACATAAAAATCTATCAATGAAGGAAAACAAACTTTTTCCTTCCTTGTCCCTGGATTCTTAATCAGCACTCCTTAAGCCACAATAACGGGTAGCGGACTCTCGGCAACAAAGTGGTAGCAGATTCTCGAAGGCCAAATGCGTTCTCCTGCTATGGCGCCTCCGCCCTTTTGCTGAGAGTTCGCTGACCGAGTGTTACCAAGTGACCGGTGGTGTGAATCACACTGCGAGCCCCCAACTATGGATTCCTATCTATCGATTCCTACCTACCTATACCTTATAAAATTGTCGCTATTTAGCGTAATGAGTCGCACAAGAAATAAATGCTTTCAGACTTTGAGTGTGGTTCCAAAGCACAAAAAGTTATTATTCAATATAAAAACAGATGGTTACATGCTGTGATCTAAATACAATTAGCGCAAATTAATCATACAGACCCAAGGTACAGTTGTTACATACGCATGCGCTCTGGACCCAGATACCGGCATCAATATAGAAACCTCCATCAACAGCAAGACAAGAAGACGGGCATCCAAGTTTAGAGAGCCCACATATATACTCTTACAGGGATAGGCAATACAATAGAACAGTTTGGCATAATTCCATTGGTTCTTCTTCCTGGTTCTTCTGTTACAGTATAGTTCATAGGTCAATTCCAATGGACACAAACCAGCCTCCAACAGCCCTTTGTGTCCTTTTTCCCGCTGCATACTAAATCTAAGCTGGTTACATTACAGAGTACATTTTAATGTTTAACTCTCTATAGTCCATAGTTTGCAGACACATGTTGCGATCTTCTCACCAATGGCACCGGAGATCTGCAAAGACACAGTGGATCAGTACAACACCAAACACGGTCTGCTTACCATGTACTAATCCTTAGATATCAAATTACATTTATTTTACAACATTAATAATACTGAATAAACCTTGAATATTACACTTTAATACTAGGGAACCTTTTATGTAAGTGTGCAGTGTGTAAGTATTGGGGTTTTGGGAAAAGACGCTAGTTAGCATTGTGCGACTACGTGTTTGTGGTGTACACCATGGTACATGTTTGCAGGGTTAATCATTTTATATGTTTTAGTGACTGTCTGTATTTATATGGTGAGGACTTTCAACTTCTTTCTATTGCATGGGAATCGCACGACACTAAATATTAGCATCGCCGTATGAACTTATAATGGGCGAGATTCACTAAAATGGCACTGGGCGACCAGTCGCAAAATGGCGTCTCATTGCCAGTCGCAAAATGGCATTGCGCAGATTTAATTTTAAACAGATCCTGTCTCAGCAAATTATCCAGCTTCGACATGTATAACAATCAAACCACCATCCAACCTGTATGAAATCCTGAGAGGCCAACTGCACAGGATTTACATGAAACCAGTACTGGGCAACAGTCTCATCTTTACCCTTTTCCTGAGACATGAGGAATACTTGCAAGTATCCTACAACCAGTATAGGGTTAAAAATGCACTGTTACCCTTTTCAAAGATAAAAAATAAATGTGAAGTACTCTCTAACCCCTATATACCAGGTAGTTGGGGGTTAGGAAACACAAAAGAAGTAAAAACTTTTCAGCCGAGTTAACATAAGTCATATAAAATGCATAAAATATATTTGCAAAAAGGCACTAAAATCAACTACCTAAACACATAAGTTTGGTAGGATCTACATGCATATAAATATCACATAAATGGGATATAAGTGCAATGCATACAAATATACTATATAAGTTGGCACCGAATCAACTTAGAGAAACACAAAAGTTGTTAGGATTCCAGTGCTATATACCTTGTTCCTATGAGAAAGGTATACTTAGAGAGAGCCCAAATCTCCCCTCAGCAAACATTTACATGATCAACTGCAGCTGAGCATCTCCAACTAATTAGGAGAGAGGGGGGATGGTAGCTCAGTCTTCACAAGTAAATGTGAAGTACAATTTAACCCCTACCATCGTGGGTCAAATGGAGCAATAGCAGTGATAAATAAAACCTGCTTCCCTTTACACTTAGCATATAAAGGTAATAATGCAATATGACAAGATGGCTACAACAGGTAACCCAGATTGGTAAGGAGGCACTGTATAACAGTCACTACACAAATCCTCCTTTATGTCACAAGCCTTACATGATTTACATGAAACCAGCACAGGTGGCTCCCCCTCTGCTTTATCTTTTATCATACTTAAAGTAAAAGCAAAATCACAAAGTGACAGTATTTGACAGCCTTAACAAAATTTCAATGAATGTGCAGTACTTCAGAAAGAAATAACAGTGAGTTATAATTGACAGATAGAAATGAAAAACAGTATCACTCAGCAGCGAGCAAACAGTCACATACAATGCACATGTAATATAATTACAATTGGCTCTAAATCCACGACAGCAATGCAAAGGAATGGTATGACATAGAGCAACATATACCTTAACCAAGGGAGAGGTATACAGGGAGACTGACCCAGACCCCCGTGAGACCACAGCTACTGGGTTCACTGTGTGGAATGAGAACGTCTCATACACGTGGAGGGTAGACAAAGCAACCCAGACATGAAAATCCCTCGTAGGGACTGCGTATGGGTCGGGGAGGAGCTGCCGGCGGAGCACCTACCTCCCCTAAGCTGCATTAACCAGCCGGGTACACTGGCCTTGTGGAAGCAGATTGCATCTGCTGCCGATCCCCGGCGTTAGACGATAGGACCCTTGCTGGTGTAGTAAGGATGCAGACAATCCCTGGTCCTTACAACAGGGGCTTCTGGTGTGTCTCTGACACCAGAAGCAAGGACTGAAGCGCGCGAATCCCCGTAAGCGAGGAATCGCCTTACCTGACATCTCCGAGCATCCAGTGTAGTCCAGGTCGCAGCCTCGGTGCTAGCTAAGCTCATCCACAACCCGCTGAAATCACCAGCACAATTACTGATGTTGCGGCCCGGCAGAGGTAGATGGAGCCGCAGTACATGCGTCTTAATACAGACGTTTGGTACTGCCAACTCAAAAAACCAACAAAATAAAATAAAACATAAAATAAAAGCTTAGGACTGCTCTAAGCAGTCCTCCTGTTACAAAGGTGCGTCTGGATCCTGCTGCACCAAACAACAAACTGAAGTCCTATGGCTAGGGGCGGGGTATATATGGAGGGGGACCCGGGGCATTCTGGGAGCTGAAGCTTTAACTGTTTGTTGCCTGGTCTTCCAACCAAAACATCCCCATGGTATCCCTGTGGATCCCTATGGACCCCGAAGAACAAAGAGTATATAATGAACAAATGATGAGAAACTTTTTCAAACTACAGTGTGTAGATAATCAAACATGAATTAGAAAATTTTATTTTGACAATACAGTAGCAAGCAATTTTGGTGATAGAGCCTTTTTAAGATATCTTTTATCAGATAAATACCTTTCTGTCTTGCTACACCACAATATACAAGATCAATTTCACAGCATTTTTCAACACTCTAAAGTTCTGAGTAAAGTCTGCAGAGTCTACACTGCAAAAGGAGACCATGGGATATATTTACTAAAGTGCGGGTTTTTAGAAGTTTTTTTATCTTCTAGAAGGTGCTAGATAAATGTTAAGTAGAATCTGATTGGTCGCTATGGGCACAGTGGCGGGCTGGGCCGGGGGGCAGGGTGCCATATGCCCCCCGGGCCGGTAGACTTTTGCCTCAGTGAGGGCCGGTATCATATGACTGACGGCCGAGTGACAGGCAGAAAGTGCTCTCAGTCGCTCCGACTATAGCAGCATCAGAGCGGCTGGGCAGCATTCTCTGCCTGTTACCGGGCTGTCTGTCACCCTATGTAGCTTGTGGCTGCACACTGAGCAGCACTCCTTCCGAGGCCGCTCCGCTGCAGGGGCTGTGCACCTACCTCTGTGTCCTCTGTCCCTTCCCTCGGGCTCCTTCCTCTCCCCGGCTAAGGCCCCGCCCCCTTACCAGAAGGCCCCGCCCCCTCTCCTACCCTGACTGACTATATTAATCCATCACCTCCTGTCCCTGCTGAAGACCCCGCCCCCTCACCACGAGTCTCCGCCCCTTCACTGGTCTATCCTGTCTGTGTGATCTCTTCCTGTACCCTGGAGCTCCGCAGGGACCAGAGACAGAGCAGCCTTCCAGGCAGGTAAGTGCCAGTGGAGGTGTACATGTTTAAATGACATTTGAGAGGGAAGGGGGGTGTTGGAATACTTATGCAATGGGGGGCTGTAGTTATTTTTATCTTTGGAGGGATGGGGTGTTTTAATACTGTCGGTGCTGGGGGTGATGTAATAATGTGTGTGAATATGGGGGGGGGTATTATTATTGTGTGAGGGCTACTGTATATTCATAATACCTGTGTTATATGTGGGTCACTGATGATTTCTGCATAATCTGGTGATTACTGCGTTATCTGGCAGCCATTACAACGCTCCCTGATAAGGTGGTCACTGAGAACCTCTCTGCATTATATGGCAGTCACTGCGACACTCCCTGATCTGATGGTCCCTGTGAACCTCTCTGCATTATATGGCAGTCACTGCGACACTCCCTGATCTGATGGTCCCTGCGATCCTCTCTGCATTATATGGCAGTCACTGCGACACTCCCTGATCTGATGGTCCCTGCGAACCTCTCTGCATTATATGGCAGTCACTGCGACATTCCCTGATCTGATGGTTACTGCAAACCTCTCTGCATTATATGGCAGTCACTGCGACACTCCCTGATCTGATGGTCCCTGCGAACCACTCTGCATTATATGGCAGTCACTGCGACACTCCCTGATCTGATGGTTACTGCAAACCTCTCTGCATTATATGGCACATCACTGCGATGCTCCCTAATCTGGCTGTCACTGCAACCTCTCTGCATAATAATGTCACTGCAACACTCCCTGATCTGATGGTCCCTGCGAACCTCTCTGCATTATATGGCAGTCACTGCGACACTCCCTGATCTGATGGTCCCTGCGAACCTCTCTGCATTATATGGCAGTCACTGCGACACTCCCTGATCTGATGGTTACTGCAAACCTCTCTGCATTATATGGCAGTCACTGTAACACTCCCTGATCTGATGGTCCCTGCGAACCTCTCTGCATTATATGGCAGTCACTGCGACACTCCCTGATCTGATGGTTACTGCAACCTCTCTGCATTATATGGCACATCACTGCGATGCTCCCTAATCTGGCTGTCACTGCAACCTCTCTGCATAATAATGTCACTGCGACACTCCCTGATCTGATGGTCCCTGCGAACCTCTCTGCATTATATGGCAGTCACTGCGACACTCCCTGATCTGATGGTTACTGCAAACCTCTCTGCATTATATGGCAGTCACTGCGACACTCCCTGATCTGATGGTTACTGCAAACCTCTCTGCATTATATGGCAGTCACTGCGACACTCCCTGATCTGATGGTTACTGCAAATCTCTCTGCATTATATGGCACATCACTGCGATGCTCCCTAATCTGGCTGTCACTGCAACCTCTCTGCATAATAATGTCACTGCGACACTCCCTGATCTGATGGTCCCTGCGAACCTCTCTGCATTATATGGCAGTCACTGCGACACTCCCTGATCTGATGGTCCCTACGAACCTCTCTGCATTATATGGCAGTCACTGCGACACTCCCTGATCTGATGGTTACTGCAAACCTCTCTGCATTATATGGCAGTCACTGCAACACTCCCTGATCTGATGGTCCCTGCGAACCTCTCTGCATTATATGGCAGTCACTGCGACACTCCCTGATCTGATGGTTACTGCAAACCTCTCTGCATTATATGGCACATCACTGCGATGCTCCCTAATCTGGCTGTCACTGCAACCTCTCTGCATAATAATGTCACTGCGACACACCCTGATCTGATGGTCCCTACGAACCTCTCTGCATTATATGGCAGTCACTGCGATATTCCCTGATCTGATGGTCCCTGTGAACCTCTCTGCATTATATGGCAGTCACTGCGACACTCCCTGATCTGATGGTTACTGCAAACCTCTCTGCATTATATGGCAGTCTCTGCAACACTCCCTGATCTGATGGTTACTGCAAACCTCTCTACATTATATGGCAGTCACTGCGACAGTCCCTAATCTGATGGTTACTGCAAACCTCTCTGCATTATATGGCACATCACTGCGATGCTCCCTAATCTGGCTGTCACTGCAACCTCTCTGCATAATAATGTCACTGCGACACTCCCTGATCTGATGGTCCCTGCGAACCTCTCTGCATTATATGGCAGTCACTGCGACACACCCTGATCTGATGGTTACTGCAAACCTCTCTGCGTTATATGGCAGTCACTGCGACACTCCCTGATCTGATGGTCCCTGCGAACCTCTCTGCATTATATGGCAGTCACTGCGACACTCCCTGATCTGATGGTTACTGCAGACCTCTCTGCATTATATGGCACATCACTGCGATGCTCCCTAATCTGGCTGTCACTGCAACCTCTCTGCATAATAATGTCACTGCGACACTCCCTGATCTGATGGTCCCTGCGAACCTCTCTGCATTATATGGCAGTCACTGCGACACTCCCTGATCTGATGGTTACTGCAAACCTCTCTGCATTATATGGCAGTCACTGCGACACTCCCTGATCTGATGGTTACTGCAAACCTCTCTGCATTATATGGCAGTCACTGCGACACTCCCTTATCTGATGGTTACTGCAAACCTCTCTGCATTATATGGCACATCACTGCGATGCTCCCTAATCTGGCTGTCACTGCAACCTCTCTGCATAATAATGTCACTGCGACACTCCCTGATCTGATGGTCCCTGCGAACCTCTCTGCATTATATGGCAGTCACTGCGACACTCCCTGATCTGATGCTCACTGAGAACGTCCCTGCATTATATGGCAGTCACTGCGACACTCCCTGATCTGATGGTTACTGCAAACCTCTCTGCATTATATGACAGTCACTGAGACACTCCCTGATCTGATGGTCCCTGCGAACCTCTCTGCATTATATGGCAGTCACTGCGATATTCCCTGATCTGATGGTCCCTGCGAACCTCTCTGCATTATATGGCAGTCACTGCGACACTCCCTGATCTGATGGTCCCTACGAACCTCTCTGCAATATATGGCAGTCACTGCGAAATTCCCTGATCTAATGGTCCCTGCGAGCCTCTATGCATTATATGGCAGTCACTGCGACACTCCCTGATCTGATGGTTACTGCAAATCTCTCTGCATTATATGGCACATCACTGCGATGCTCCCTAATCTGGCTGTCACTGCAACCTCTCTGCATAATAATGTCACTGCGACACTCCCTGATCTGATGGTCCCTGCGAACCTCTCTGCATTATATGGCAGTCACGGCGACACTCCCTGATCTGATGGTTACTGCAAACCTCTCTGCATTATATGGCAGTCACTGCGACACTCCCTGATCTGATGGTTACTGCAAACCTGTCTGCATTATATGGCAGTCACTGCGACACTCCCTGATCTGATGCTCACTGAGAACCTCTCTGCATTATATGGCAGTCACTGCGACACTCCGTGATCTGATGCTCGCTGAGAACGTCCCTGCATTATATGGCAGTCACTGCGACACTCCCTGATCTGATGGTTACTGCAAACCTCTCTGCATTATATGACAGTCACTGCGACACTCCCTGATCTGATGGTCCCTGCGAACCTCTCTGCATTATATGGCAGTCACTGCGATATTCCCTGATCTCATGGTCCCTGCGAACCTCTCTGCATTATATGGCAGTCACTGCGATATTCCCTGATCTGATGGTCCCTGCGAACCTCTCTGCATTATATGGCAGTCACTGCGACACTCCCTGATCTGATGGTCCCTGCGAACCTCTCTGCATTATATGGCAGTCACTGCGATATTCCCTGATCTGATGGTCCCTGCGAACCTCTCTGCATTATATGGCAGTCACTGCGACACTCCCTGATCTGATGGTTACGGCAAACCTCTCTGCATTATATGGCACATCACTGCGATGCTCCGTAATCTGGCTGTCACTGCAACCTCTCTGCATAATAATATAATTGCGACACTCCCTGATCTGATGGTCCCTGCGAACCTCTCTGCATTATATGGCAGTCACTGCGACACTCCCTGATCTGATGGTTACTGCAAACCTCTCTGCATTATATGGCAGTCACTGCGACACTCCCTGATCTGATGGTTACTGCAAACCTCTCTGCATTATATGGCAGTCACTGCGACACTCCCTGATCTGATGGTTACTGCAAACCTCTCTGCATTATATGGCACATCACTGCGATGCTCCCTAATCTGGCTGTCACTGCAACCTCTCTGCATAATAATGTCACTGCGACACTCCCTGATCTGATGGTCCCTGCGAACCTCTCTGCATTATATGGCAGTCACTGCGACACTCCCTGATCTGATGGTCCCTACGAACCTCTCTGCATTATATGGCAGTCACTGCGACACTCCCTGATCTGATGGTCCCTGCGAACCTCTCTGCATTATATGGCAGTCACTGCGACACTCCCTGATCTGATGGTTACTGCAAACCTCTATGCATTATATGGCACATCACTGCAATGCTCCCTAATCTGGCTGTCACTGCAACCTCTCTGCATGATAATGTCACTGCGACACTCCCTGATCTGATGGTCCCTGCGAACCTCTCTGTATTATATGGCAGTCACTACGACACTCCCTGATCTGATGGTTACTGCAAACCTCTCTGCATTATATGGCAGTCACTGCGACACTCCCTGATCTGATGGTTACTGCAAACCTCTCTACATTATATGGCAGTCACTGCGACACTCCCTGATCTGATGGTTACTGCAAACCTCTCTGCATTATATGGCACATCACTGCGATGCTCCCTAATCTGGCTGTCATTGCAACCTCTCTGCATAATAATGTCACTGCGACACTCCCTGATCTGATGGTCCCTGCGAACCTCTCTGCATTATATGGCAGTCACTGCGACACTCCCTGATCTGATGGTTACTGCAAACCTCTCTGCATTATATGGCAGTCACTGCGACACTCCCTGATCTGATGGTTACTGCAAACCTCTCTGCATTATATGGCAGTCACTGCGACACTCCCTGATCTGATGGTTACTGCAAACCTCTCTGCATTATATGGCACATCACTGCGATGCTCCCTAATCTGGCTGTCACTGCAACCTCTCTGCATAATAATGTCACTGCGACACTCCCTGATCTGGTCCCTGCGAACCTCTCTGCATTATATGGCAGTCACTGCGACACTCCATGATCTGATGCTCACTGAGAACGTCCCTGCATTATATGGCAGTCACTGCGACACTCCCTGATCTGATGGTTACTGCAAACCTCTCTGCATTATATCACAGTCACTGCGACACTCCCTGATCTGATGGTCCCTGCGAACCTCTCTGCATTATATGGCAGTCACTGCGATATTCCCTGATCTCATGGTCCCTGCAAACCTCTCTGCATTATATGGCAGTCACTGCGATATTCCCTGATCTGATGGTCCCTGCGAACCTCTCTGGCTGCTCTTTCCTATAGAGGAACTTGTTAAATATTCCCTGAACACCATCCCATTAGAAAACGATGGGGACAGCTGCTGTGAGTGCTATTGTTCACAAAGCAGGAGATATCTCCAATATGTTCTGCTTTACATCCTTGTCAAATAGGGATGATACTTAATTCTGCCTCCTACATGCATAAACAGTCATTTCTGCATGTTTTAAGGACCAAATTACTTTGATAAATGGGCCTCTCTATTTATATATGTAAAGAGTGTATCAAGACAAGCACTTCCATGTAATCTAAACAAGTGAAACTAGTGACTGTTACTCCAATCATATGCATATAAACATCAGTGTTTTGTTATGCTCTGTTATTGCTACAGTTGCGTATGTGCCACAACACTAGATTGTTTCTTTAGCGTTTAATGTGTCTACTAAATCCATTTTATAAACTTAATGCAGTGTAGATCCTAGTGAGCTGTGTTGTTATTAAAAAAAACAATAATGAGACAACACATACTATATCATTAAATATCAGATATTTATTGATTACAAAAAATATTCAAAAGTGACAAAATGACCATTGAGCTGAACAAAAAAATGACATAAAATAAAACATACAGTTAATGTTGCTTAGTAATTTAACATGTTTACTCGAGTGGAAATAAGCAAGATCATTAGTTATCAATTAATATAAATGGTCTTCTAAATTTGACTTTGCAACCACTTAGAATTTGTTAATAAAAACATATACAAGGCTCCTTGCCTGGTACCTCCTGCATTAATATTGCTTGGACTGGATGTGTATGGTACATTCTCATCAGCCCTCTCCACTACTTTGGTATTGTCAGCTGCTTTTTTAGCTTTATCCTCTGAGTTTTTGCAAAGTCTGTGGATTTCTAAAACTTATATTTAATAGATAATAAATAGTTAACAAAAGCAGTGGTCTTAGGTAATGGACCATCCCCTTAACTAGAGATGTGCGGTTTGGTTTTGCATGAAAACAAATACACCAGAACTTAGGGGTTCCGAGTCAAATCGAGTCCCGATTCGGATCACTTTTGGGGTTCTGAGTAGAACAGAGTTCCGGCTCGGGTCTGTTGTAAGTTCAGAACTCGGATTAAAAAACCGAAAAATGGATTTTGGATTGCATGCAAAAAGGTCCAAATTACATAATTTTAGGTGTTTTTATCAATTTTAAAGCAATTAAAAATCCAAACCAAATCCAAACCAAGAGGGTGGTTTTACCAAAACCAAAACATGGGGGTCCGTGTACATCTCTTCCCTTAACAGAGACAAGGAAAGAAAGCAAGATATGAAACATATACAATATATAAATCATGAGCCGTCATCTGGAACTGCTGTATCAATTACACTGTAATTTCAATATGTATACATCATAATATTCATTGAACTTTTTACTTTTGTTTTGCTCTTGATAACAGTTAGGCTTCATTGTTGTGTAATACAAGGAATGAATCGGGTAATTCAGAAGATTTATTAGCTTGACAAGCAACTTGTTTCTGCTACTGGAAAACCTTTAGTGGGAAAATGCACTATAAACATATACTATATATTGAGACTATTACTTTAGACATTTATGCTTCTGCATGGCAGGTGTGCTGTGTAATTCATTTACTGAATGGAAATAAAAATGTCCTTATATTCAGGGACATGTTGTTAATCATTCACAATTGTAAAACCATGTGATAACTTGCATACAAGCTACTGTGTTACCATTTTTACTCTCATTTTCTATTCTTAACATGAGATGAACAGAGTGAATTTTCCCCTCAGATAAGCAAAACTTGTGGGAAAATATGCACTTCTGTGCTGATAACTTTAGTCCAGAGACTATTCATGCATGTGCTGTATGCCAGTGTGTGTTTAATGGCTACTCATTCCTGATCAGTGCCAGGACTAGGCATGTTTTATAAGGACACAAGAAGGTATTATACCACACTGGAACACATATCCTTCACACTTGAGCAGAAACAGCTCTGTCATACATACGCTCCAGAATACGATGGATACAAGCAAAACTTGGACGGTCAGTGGGCATCTTGCTCCAGCAGAGACGCATGAGATTGTACAGCTCCAACGGACAGTTTTCTGGACATGACAAAATGTTTCCATCTCTAACATAATAGATGACTTCTTCATGAGCCATGCCATAGTATGGCTGCATACCATAAGTGAATATTTCCCACAAAACAACACCATAAGCCCAAACATCAGACTCTGTTGTATAACGGTTGTAAAATATGGATTCTGGAGGCATCCAGCGGATTGGAATGGCATCATTTTCATTTGCTTTGTAATAATCAGCTGAGTATATGTTCCTAGAAAGACCAAAATCTGCAATTTTGACCACCATGTTCTCACCCACCAAACAGTTCCTGGTGGCCAAGTCTCGATGTACAAACTTGCGTTCTGAGAGGTAGGCCATTCCTGCTGATACCTGACGGGCAATATGCAGTTGATCAGTACAAGAGAGCGGTGACGGATTCAGGTCTGAGAGCCTGACTCTTGCAGCAAGGCTACTGTGGCTTAAACTACTTAAAGCTCGTGGTGATCTATGACGCAAATATTCATTTAAATCTCCATGGGCCATATATTCAAAAAGCAGACACATTGGTTTCCCAACAGCACATACACCTAAAAATAGATAGAAAGAAATTACTGTATTACAAGCAATATCGCCACTTAGTTTAGTATAATAAATTGTGTTCAGTATTGCTGTTTTTGTAAATGTGTTTGAATATAAATGTATTTATTTGCTTTGGGAATGAAGAGCTTAGAAATAGAATTTCATACAGTATGTTGCTGATCACAAAAGATGTGCAGTAAGGGAATGATATACAGTATGTTGCTGATCACAAAAGATGTGCAGTAAGGGAATGATATACAGTATGTTGCTGATCACAAAAGATGTGCAGTAAGGGAATGATATACAGTATGAGTAATCTTAGCACAGATATTATTCTCCTGTAGACCAAATTGAGAGAAACACGGGGCAGTGATAGACATTTTGTAAAGGAGGATTAGAAGCACCGTAGGAATTTATTATAAGTCATAGCATACTCCATGCTATACATTATTTTTCACATTGGATTATACTACTTATAGCAAATATTATCTCACGCCAGTAAGTTAAAGTAGTAAATCAGCTAGAAATCAACTCCAGCTAAATTAGTTTCCTCTGCAGGAGCATTGTAGGGAAATTTGCTACTTGACTCCTTAAATAGACTCTTGAGGCACAGTACATACTGTAGGTTACATACTGTAGGTTATTTCTACACTAAAAAGCAACATTTTCGGTTTTGCTTTGGCACCCATCTGTAATAAAACAACAAGGACCTGAAGGCCTATTGCCATTTTGCCAAACCTCCAATGCTGGTCACCCGTAATTAGATTAATCTGTACGGAAATAACAATGGTTCTGGTCAGATATGTATAAATGTGTTTTAAAAGAAAACAAGCCGCATACATGATCTCATTTTATGTCAGTTGTGCCTGAGCTTGGTTATGCAATATGCATTCATCCATGGTTTTAACAAATGAAAATTACAATGTGTGCTAATTGTTAATGTTGTACTAATAACTGACCATGGACTCTTTGTGGGATGACTTCAGTATGGAATGCTAAGAATCCTCTACTCAGAGAATCATTAATACCACATACTTTCTTGAAAAAATAACCTTGTTTTAAAAGACTTTTAGAATGATGCACTATTGTGTAAGAGGGAGAATATACCCTATTCATTAATGTTTGTAATCGAAATGCCCATGAAAAAAATATGTGACCATATGCAAGTGAAGACATGAGAGGCTTAAAAACCTGCCTGGTATTTGTTTAAACTAGTGTATTTTTATTCTGGTGTATTGTTTAACAATAAAAGTACTGTTGTATTTGATAACTACTGTACCTTGCCTGAGCGAATGGTGAACCCCTATGAGGTGCTGGATGTGGGTACAAGGTGGTAGAATCGAAGTGATATCTTCACACACATATACATCTCAATATTTATGACCCAGACTGCAGGATTTAAGGCTATTGATATGAATAGGACAATAACATGTCACATATATAAATGGAAGGCAGTATTTTCCCAGATAAATATGTTAGAAAAGTAAAATTGAAAAGTCTAAATACATTCGACATCATGGATAGTGAGTTGTGGGTCTTCCCCACTAACAATGTTAGATTCCATGTTGGAACACTCAGTGTATAAATATACTGCTCTAGTGGAGTCAGTTTGCAGGATGCATGTAGAGCGGGAAGTGGGTTTATGGGTATCTGTTTTTGTGATGTTTTCAGTTTGTTTGTTGCATTTTTTAAACTGTTTTGTTGCTGTTGCTTTTTCTCTCCTTGCACTATGTATTTTTCTTTTAGTAATATGATGCAATATGTCATCTGGGAACTTGTCCTGGGCTGGATTCTCACTGGTACCAGCTGCTTAATATAGTGGTTATAATGTTTACATGCTAGCATTTCAGTGCTCCGGTGTTCCTGCTTAGACTTTATTCTAATCTCAACGTATGACTCCAACTCTGCCTTGTCTGCTGTAAAGACTAACCTCTGACTTGTGACCCCTACTCTGCCTTGTCTGCTGTAAAGACTAACCTCTGACTTGTGACCCCTACTCTGTCTTGTCTGCTGCCGGGTCTGGCCTTCTTCTTGTATACCTATTGCATTTGCCCACAAGTCTGCTTTTCCTATTGTTTGCTGCATACTGCCAACTTCTAGGGGCAGCTGGGGCTGTTTGCAGCTGGGGTTAAAAGCACCAAGTGTTAAATGCACAAAGTGTGATTACATAACAGTTAATCAAACAGTTGAACAAACATTGACCAACATCTAAGGTAATTTCAGATTAAGAAACTGATTGCTTTAAAATTTGTCTAAAAATAACAAACGTAAAACTCACCATGTACTACACATTTCTTTTTTTCAACTCCCTCCTTTGTATTTTCTCTAAGGATATAACATCCCTAACTCTCCCTGCATCTCCCCTCTCTGGGCACACTGCCGCCCTATTGAGTCACTCACCTCCTCTAAAAACTAATGAGCCTTCTTTTCATCATACATTGACTATTACAGCCTCATTTTGTCACTATAAAAATTTTTTACACACCTACAACTATATCTACTTTTCCATCCTTCTGCTTTTATTATCTGGTGACATATCACCAAATCCAGGCCCCTCACACATACAGCGGATTTACTATGGAATAAATATCCTGCAAACCTCACATGTCTCCCATCACCCTCCAAATCAATAAATGTGCCTTATAGAATTCACACTTGATCACAACTTATTATTTTACATCTGAACATCTCTTTACAATAACTACTTTTACCAATTTCTACATTTACCTGAGACTGCTGGTTCACACATTAACCAAACTCTCTAAATAGCCCTTCATGAAGTAGCTTCAGCTACACGTCAGACTTCACGTAAACTGATATAACAGCCATGGCTTTCCACAGACACCTACAAAAACTGCCTCTTAAAGTAGAATGTCAGTGGCGTAAATCTTAATTCAAATGACTTCCACACCTACTGTAAAATAGGAATCCAGCCATCTGTCATCCTAGCCCTCTGTCCCACGCTCACTGTCTACCCCATCCGTGTCACCCCTGTCTGTTTGCCCATCCCCTCTAGAATGTAAGCTCTCACGAGCAGGGCCCTCTTTCCTCTTGTGCTTATCCTTTCTTTACTTATATTATCTGCTCTATACTCAAAAGCACCTAACCCGTGACTTTTGCCATCCTGCTTCTGTTGCAGCAGTGTTTATATACCATGTACTTGTCTTGTAGTGTCTTAAACTGTATGACACTGTTTTCTTGTTCTGCTCAACTGTTTATGTACTATGTTTATGTACTATGTTTGTGCACTATGTTTATGTACTATGTAAGGCGCTATGGAACCCTTGTGGCGCCATATAAATAAAGGATAATAATAATAATAACTTCCACCTGTTGCATTTATAGTACCTCATTAGTGACTTTACTCTATACTGCCAAACTGTGTTAGTGGTTACATAGGTGTACTACATCTTACATGCAACTCATATTATTGGATAGTTTATATTTTTGGCATGTTTATCCTGTTCATTCTAGTGTCTACTGAATCCATTGGTGCAACATCATGCAGTTCTCCAGTAGTAGCTTTCAGTATACTTGCAGGTTAGTCCTTGTCTATACTAAGATCTACCTCCAAACTGTGGCTGATAAATTACCACTACTTTGAGTTTGAGTTTAAGTCCAGAGAATTAACAAGTACTGATGAACACCAAGGGGCTAATTCAGTAGTGGATGCACTACCGATGTCAGAGGCAGTGGAGTGATTTTTTGATACTGCATATATGTCTAAGTAGCACTGCACCCCTTTTGTGTCTGTACAGAGTTGCAGTTGCGATTACAGACGGCAAATAGAGAAGTATATTGAAAATGTAGTGGGCGTACCTGGGCGGTGAGATAGAAGGTGGCATAGCATACTCATGGAGATGGTCCATCTTATGGGCGTGTTATAAGAGTGTTACGAGCATGTCGGTGAAAGTGGTTGTGTACACAGATGCTCACACAGGAGGCCATACTCGGTGGGAAAATTGCATATTTGGACACACAGATGCACACCATTTGTATAAAGTAGCCCATGGACAACGGCCAATAGACACAGCTGTTGCCACGTCAGTGTCCACCTCTGAATCAGCCCCATAACATTCTATGGCAGCAGGGATAATTGTAGGTAAATAGCTGGGCTCCTTAAGTCCTCCTGATCCCATTTTTTATTGCCCTGGTAAAAGTATTTTAACCCATTGTTTGATCTTGTGTTAGGTAGTTCACTCAGAACAAACCTGTAATATTTATTTACTTCCCCCATATACACCCCGGGATCTTTAGGAATATATATCCATGTGTATTGTCCATTGCCCTTATCAAGATGGCCACCGATACTATAACTGCACATGCACAGCACCTTCTTGTTCACTGTATGAGTGATACAGTGAGGATGGCTGTTCTCCCCTTAGCTCTTGAGACCTGAGACAAGGGGATGTAGTTACATTACCCACCATCTGGATGCTGGCTGACGAAATCCCGGTGCCGGAATCCCGATACGCGGACAGAAGTCAATGGTGGGAACCGCAGAACAAACTTTTGTAACCCTGCGGCTCTCCATTGACTTCATTGGAGGGAGCCGTTCATTGACTGAGAGAGGCAGGGGCTGACCTCTCTCAGCCAATGAACGCTCAGAGACGGCTCTACAAAGGCAGAAACCGCGTCTGAGCTCTTCATTCGGGAGGTAACAACCATCGTGGTTGTTGCCTGTTGCGTGGATCATGTTGCTAATTTTTTTATTTTACCAAGACCATGGATGCCTACAGGGAGAAGTGGACCAGTCCAGGTACCCAGGTAATGTAGATGAGTATGTGTGAGTGTGTATGTAAGTATGTATTAAAACTTTACTATCATGGTGTGTGTGTATCGTGTTTATTTAAAAAATATATTTACAGGTGAATTACAGGTACCAGCGGGCCCTTAATGCCCCGCATGCTGGTACTTGTAGTTCTCCAAATACCAGCATGCGGCGGAGAAATGCTGAGATCTGCAGTTCTAATGTAAAGACAATGTTTATACTTTTCTTTTTTTACATTACACTTACACTATCAACCCGCCACCCACCGCCCAAGGGTGGCGGGGATAGCCTCGGGCTATCAGCCTAGGCCAGGGGTGCCCTGGAGAGGGGACCCCTTTATTGGTGTGGTCCCCAGCTCCCCAGGGATCCCCAGGCCTGGGCTGATTAGCAGTCAGAGTTTATCATTTGGCTGGGGAGCCCGGTGAAAGAGCTTCCCTGGCTGTGGCATTAGCCTCCCGCTAGAAAAAGTTTGGTGCTGGTTCTGGATTATACAGGGGGCCATATACATTTTTCCCCCTGTATTTCCAGAACCAGGACCAGATCAGAGCCCAGTGCTGGTTTCTCAAAGTACGGGGACCCCTATGTCGTTTGTCCCCCGTGTTTTGGCAACCAGGGCTGGTGCTGACTAGCCCATTGCTGGTTGTGCTTAAGTACGGGGGACCCCCTACATCATTTGTCCCCCTTACTTTGCACAACCAGCACTGGGTCACTAAAGCCCGGGGCTGGTTGCTCTTTTGGGGAAGGTTCATGCCTTGTTTTTTTTTATTTTACACAGGTTTTCATTTTTTAAACACAGCAGCACGGACAGGTCTCACTGATCCCATCCATGCATCTGTGTTTATTTTTTTATTTTTTTTACAGACAGATGCATGCATCACGGATATCCCTGATCCATGCAACATCTGTCTGCTATCCTGCAAGATCTAAAGATCGGCAAATCTTTAGATCGCGCATGATAGATCTTGTGACACATCGTGCAGCTTTGCTGCACATCGTGTCCTGGAGTGCCGGGGAGCTGCCAGGGAGAGTTCAGTTCTAATGTAAAGACAATGTTTATACTTTTCTTTTTTTACACTACACTTACACTATCAACCCGCCACCCACCGCCCAAGGGTGGCGGGGATAGCCTCGGGCTATCAGCCTAGGCCAGGGGTGCCCTGGAGAGGGGACCCCTTTATTGGTGTGGTCCCCAGCTCCCCAGGGATCCCCAGGCCTGGGCTGACTAGCAGTCAGGGTTTATGTTTTGGCTGGGGAGCCCGGTGAAAGAGCTTCCCGGGCTGTGGCATTAGCCCCCCACTAGAAAAAGTTCGGTGCTGGTTCTGGATTATACAGGGGGCCCTATACATTTTTCCACCTGTATTTCCAGAACCAGGACCAGATCAGAGCCCAGTGCTGGTTTCTCAAAGTATGGCAGTCCCCTATGTCGTTTGTCCCCCGTATTTTGGCAACCAGGGCTGGTTCTGACTAGCCCGTTGCTGGTTGTGCTTAAGTACGGGGGACCCCCTACGTCATTTGTCCCCCTTATTTTGCACAACCAGCACTGGGTCACTAAAGCCCGGGGCTGGTTGCTCTTTTGGGGGAGGTTCATGCCTTGTTTTTTTTTATTTTACACAGGTTTTCATTTTTTAAACATAGCAGCACGGACAGGTCTCACTGATCCCTTCCATGCATCTGTGTTTATTTTTTTACAGACAGATGCATGCATCACGGATATCCCTGATCCATGCAACATCTGTCTACTATCCTGCATGATCTAAAGATCGGCAAATCTTTAGATCGCACATGATAGATCTTGTGACACATCGTGCAGCTTTGCTGCACATCGTGTCCTGGAGTGCCGGGGAGCTGCCAGGGAGAGTTCAGTTCTAATGTAAAGACAATGTTTATACTTTTCTTTTTTTACACTACACTTACACTATCAACCCGCCACCCACCGCCCAAGGGTGGCGGGGATAGCCTCGGGCTATCAGCCTAGGCCAGGGGTGCCCTGGAGAGGGGACCCCTTTATTGGTGTGGTCCCCAGCTCCCCAGGGATCCCCAGGCCTGGGCTGACTAGCAGTCAGGGTTTATGTTTTGGCTGGGGAGCCCGGTGAAAGAGCTTCCCGGGCTGTGGCATTAGCCCCCCGCTAGAAAAAGTTCGGTGCTGGTTCTGGATTATACAGGGGGCCCTATACATTTTTCCCCCTGTATTTCCAGAACCAGGACCAGATCAGAGCCCAGTGCTGGTTTCTCAAAGTATGGCGGACCCCTATGTCGTTTGTCCCCCGTATTTTGGCAACCAGGGCTGGTTCTGACTAGCCCGTTGCTGGTTGTGCTTAAGTACGGGGGACCCCCTACGTCATTTGTCCCCCTTATTTTGCACAACCAGCACTGGGTCACTAAAGCCCGGGGCTGGTTGCTCTTTTGGGGGAGGTTCATGCCTTGTTTTTTTTTATTTTACACAGGTTTTCATTTTTAAACATAGCAGCACGGACAGGTCTCACTGATCCCATCCATGCATCTGTGTTTATTTTTTTACAGACAGATGCATGCATCACGGATATCCCTGATCCATGCAACATCTGTCTACTATCCTGCATGATCTAAAGATCGGCAAATCTTTAGATCGCGCATGATAGATCTTGTGACACATTGTGCAGCTTTGCTGCACATCGTGTCCTGGAGTGCTGGGGAGCCGCCAGGGAGAGTTCAAAGGAAATGACTCATGATATCGCATCGTGAGCACATCGTGTAGTGTGTAGGCACCTTCACAAGTGGCTGTGCTGGCAAAGTGACTTTGTATAGGGGGCACACTGCACAATGATGTATGCTGCGCTATACTCTGCTGATTAAAGTGTCGAGACTCACAAGTGGCTGTGTGTACAAAGAAAAAAGTTTAAAAAAGTAAAAAAAACTTTCAAAGAAAGTAAAAAGTTTAAAAAGAAAAAAAAATAACAACTTATTTTTTGGTGCTGTACCCCACTGTGTATACAAGCACCGTGACTCAATTGAGCAATTGCCCTCTGTGTGTATAAGCACAGTGACTCCTTGGGCAATAGCCATCTGTGTGTATAAGCGCCGTGACTCCTTGGGCAATAGCCCTCTGTGTGTATAAGCGCCGTGACTCCTTGGGCAATAGCCCTCTGTGTATAAGCACGGTGACTCCTTGGGCAATAGCCCTCTGTGTGTATAAGCACCGTGACTCCTTGGGCAATAGCCATCTGTGTATACAAGCACCATGACTCCTTGAGCCGTAGCCCTCTGCGTATACAAGCACCGTGATCCTTGGGCCTTAGCCCTCTGTGTGTCCATAACACTGAAGTACTGTGACTCAGTAGTGAGTGGCAGTGAGTGGCAATGTTTCATAGATGTGCTTTAAACTGCGGTGTCTGTCGCTTAGTAACCAGACAGCTGACTGCAGCCTTTGGCCAATAATGGTGAAAACAATATTGCGAGCTGCGAGGTGGTCTAAATTGACTGGAAATGACTGGAAATGAATGTTATTGGGGTTAATAATACCCTAGGAACAAAAAAAGCTATATTAGGTGATTTTAGCTTTTTTTCTAAATTTTGGTAAAAAAATCCAAATCCAGTCACGGTGGGTTTGGCAAATCCAAATCCAAAGCCAGAGGAAGAATCAGAACCAAATCAAAATCCAGCAAAAATGGTCCGGCACACATCCCTAATCAGGGGCAGAACTATGGGAGACAATGGAGGCGTCTGCTGCCGGGCTCCAGCTCTGAAGGGGCACCTCTTCCATTGTCCACAACATTTTAACCCCACTTAGGACTGTAATTACAGTATGTACCTGGAGTGTACAGTCACGGCCGCCTAATACATGGCACCCCTTCCCGGCACCTGGGAAGCCGCCTTACACTAGTGGAGAGCTCTATGTCAGACCATTAGCTGTTGCCTTTGTGTATCTATAGCCTGTCTGCATGCGAATTGCTACATTACAGTGTCAATGGCTGTGGTGGGGTTGGGGGGCACCAAATTATAACACCTCAGGGCATCTGGGATGAATTTACGCCACTGTCTCTAGTAATTATTGGATTATGCATTTCATCCTATAACTAAATATGAGGTCCAACCTTTTCAAATTTGAAATGCCTGACACAAACCATTTTCGTCAGTACTGCACTTTGGGGCAACACTTGAATCTTACATACTGGAAAAGAGACTCTGTAGACAATGGGGGGTGGAGCTTGTACCAAAATTACTTGAGGAGTAATCACTTAAGCTATCTCAGCAGTATCTCCAAATACTCCATATGGTAATGGGGCAGTACTATGTTTCCCACAAGACTAGAAATAAGACATTGTAGAAACCATGAAATTCAAATAATTTCTTTCTTACGTATAACTTTATATACATAAATATTTCCTCTTACTGAGGAAAAGTACTTGATTGAATGCTATATAGCGCACACATATTCCGCAGTACTTTACAGAGAATATTTAGTCATTCACATCAGTCCCTGCCCAGTGGAGCTTACAATCTATGGGCCTGATTCTGGGTCAAATGCAAAAGTGCAGGCAGCAATGTGTATTGGAGGTTGCCCGTCTGTGAGTTTATACAAACCCCTTCCCTGGTGTACATTCATGCGGTAAGGACCAAGATGCCCACTTAGGCACCCTATGACAGGTGCAGTTTCTCCGTCCAGCCAATGGCCCCCTATGCTTGCGTCCCTGCGTCTGTGAAAGCAGCAGAAGTTTGCATTGGCATTTCGCAACACTTCGATAATACGCCCACTGCATGGCCCATTGTTATGTGCACTACTAGCCACCTCCAAGTCATCACTCTTCCGTCACATTTCTGAGAACGTCTGAATCGATCACAACACCCCCTTTGTGCGTGCACTCTGTGTAACGTATGCAACTGCATACTCAATTGCAAATAATCGCTCAATTTCATGAACACTGGAATTGTGTGTGGGTTGTGTGGGGCTCTGGATCAGGCCCTATGTTCCCTACCACATGCACACACACACACACACACTAAGGTTAATTTTTGTTGGGTGCCAATTAATCTCCCAGTATATTTTAGGAGTGTGGGAGGACACTGGAGTACCCAGAGGAAACCCACACAAGCATAGGGAGAATATACAAACTCCACACAGTTAGGGTCGTAGTGGGAACTGAACAATGCTGTGAAGTAGTAAAGCATTTTAAGCAGCATTGAATGCTCTTTTTGAAATGTAGGTCCAAGCTACAAATAGATGCATTCAAACACTGATCCACCATAGATCTTATATGTTCCCTGCACAGATGTTTATTAGAGATATTTCGGATTCTCCCAACTGCCCTAAATGTGGTAAAAATTAGATATCGTTCATACACATTTTTGGACATGTCATTATATTAAGCACTTCTCGTCACAGGTGGACTTGCTACTTGAGCACCCATCAACCTTATGGACAATTTAGTGTGTGTTAGAGCTTTTGGGGTGGGGTCCCAATCAGTGAGCACAGAGACACATGTTTGTAACTTTAGATATTACTGCTCCCACAGGCTGCATAGCCGGTGGCTGCCATAGTCTGTGTTAAGATTCAAAGTGTTCTGATTATAAGTGTAAATACAATTTGATAACTAAGTCGGAGTTACGCTGGAGTTAAACTGGAGGAAAACGAAACTCAAAACCAGAACACTTTCTGAACAACAAGAAGCAACATACTTATGTGAATGAACAAAATCAACATCTTCTGCTGTATCCAGGCAACTACTTACTGCACTCACTGCTTGGACACTGCAAGTGCTCCCCTGTCTGTGTGCTGCTCTTGTTGATTGATCTTTGTTGAACAGAACACTTTGGACTGGATCAGCTCGGGTACATTGTAATTTTGTCCTCATTCATTTTGTATTGCCTTTTCCAATTGTGTCACATCTATCCACATTAATCATTTGTTTATAAACTAATTCCTGCACCCACTACTCACATACCTCTCCTTTATATATCACTTTTGGAGCTGCGCTCATACATTAGCAGCACTGTTCTTTACATGTAGTTTTGAACATTTAACAACTTTAATCCACACTGACTCTATATCTCACTGTCTCTACATCACACAGCCTCCACTCCAGTTTACATCTCAATTATTACCTTGTCCACAGCATGAACACCCTTACTTCACACAACCCCCATATTCTATGTCCACATAATCCTCTACTTTATCCGTCCCTCTCTTCCCCCTCCTGTTTCCTCCACTTGCTGTTCTTCCTTTTTTTCTCTCATCAGTCTGCTTCCAACCCTCTGCTTCTTTCCCCCACCTCTCCTATACCTCCACTCTCAACCACCTCC
The DNA here is from genome assembly GCA_031769625.1 of Taudactylus pleione. Lineage (NCBI taxonomy): Eukaryota > Metazoa > Chordata > Amphibia > Anura > Myobatrachidae > Taudactylus > Taudactylus pleione. The sequence goes on along the minus strand of JAUIMM010001030.1, from coordinate 8,685,621 downwards.
CTCCATGGTCTTGTTACCCCACTACTAAGCCCCATTCCCTCCTCGTTCTGTCTGTCACCTCCAGGGCTGCCAAGAGAAATTCTGGGCCCGGGTACTGCAACATCCTGTGGGACCACATCATGTATGGCTGCACCCATTTGTGAGTGGGTCTAGCATGTGAGATGCACCCACTCACAGGAGCATGGCATAGCACCCAGCAGCTGGAACTAAAGTAGTCACTACTGTATTAGGATGGCGGGACAGTCCCATAATAGCTGCATTTCTTGTCAGGCTGTATATAGATGCTAAAATGTAACACACAAATTAAAGTGCTTCTACTTTACTTTGTACATCTCTCATGTAAATAACACAATCTATTTTCTATCATAGAGATAGATGTATGAAGGACTTAATTTTTACATAACATCAGGTCGTCTTATACACACACATTCCGCAGCACATATCCTAACCCACTGCTCCATGCTCCTTCTTCACTATCTACCCCTCTGTGTCGCCCCTGTCTGTCTGCCCTTCCCCTTTAGAATGTAAGCTCTCACGAGCAGGGCCCTCATCCTCATGTGCTTCTCCTCCCCCTACTTATAGTATAATTTACTCCTAACTCCCTACAATGGCACCTACCACCTGGTTGCTCATGTCCTGCTGCTTGTGTTTTGCAGCTGAGTTTATAACCTTGTCCTTGTCCTGCATTGTTTTGTATTACTATTAACTGTTTTTCTTGTGTGCTCATTTATGTACTGTGTAAGGCGCTGCGGAACCTTTGTGGCGCCATATAAATAAAGGATAATAATAATAATAATAATAATAATAATAATAATAATAATACTATAAAGTTGAAAGGCAAAGATTAGAATCTTTTTGTTTGCCAATTTGGTGTGTCATCCAAAGGGATGGACCTGTAATTCTAATGATGAATTATTAATAGCTTAATGTGTACTGTATGTATGATTATGTAACATCTTTTATTTTTGTATTGAATTGGGTTTTGGAATATAATTAAATATAATGTTTTGCTAGCTTATATATATATATATATATATATATATATATACAGTCAGGTGCATAAATACTGGGACATTGACAGAATTTTCATATTTTGGCCTCTATTCCCCTCCACAATGGCTTTGAAATTAAACAAACAAGATGAGCTTTAACTGCAGACTTTCAGATTTTATTTAATTTCAGGGTAATTACATCCAAATCAGGTGAACGGTGTAGGAATTACAACGGTTTCTATATGTGCCTCCCACTTTTAAGGGGCCAAAAGTAATGGGACTATCAACTGAAAAGCTATTTCATGGACAGGTGTGGGCTATACCCATATTATTTCATTATCAATTAAGCAGATAAAAGATCTGGAGTTGATTCTAGGTGTGACATTTGGATTTGGAATCAGTTGCTGTCAACTCTCAATATGAGATCCAAAGAGCTGTCACTATCAGTGAAGCAAGCCATCATTAGGCTGAAAAATCAAAACAAACCCATCAGAGAGATAGCAAAAACATTAGGTGTGGCCAAATCAACTGTTTGGAACATTCGTAAAGAGAAAGAACGCACCGGAGAGCTCAGCAACACCAAAAGACCCGGAGACCATGGAAAACAACTGTGGTGGATGACAGAAGAATTATTTCCCTGGTGAACAAAAACCCCTTCACAACAGTTGGCCAAATCAAGAACACTCTCCAGGAGGTAGGTGTATATGTGTCAAAGTCAACAATCAAAAGAAGACTTCACAAGAGTGACTATAGAGGGTTCACCACAAGATGTAAACCATTGGTGAGCCACAAAAACATGAAGACCAGATTAGAGTTTGCCAAACAACATCTAAAAAAGCCATTACAGTTCTGGAACAACATCCTATGGACAGATGAGACAAAGATCAACTTGTACCAGAGTGATGGGAAGAGAAGAGTATGGAGAAGGAAAGGAACTGCTCATGATCCAAAACATACCTCATCAGTGAAGCATGGTGGTGGTAGTGTCATGGCATGGGCATGTATGGCTGCCAATGGAACTGGTTCCCTTGTATTTATTGATGATGTGACTGCTGACAAAATCAGCAGAATGAATTCTGAAGTGTTTCGGGTAATATTATATGCTCATATTGAGTCAAATGCTTCAGAACTCATTGGACGGCTGTTCACAGTGCAGATGGACAATGACCCGAAGCATACTGCAAAAGCAACCAAAGAGTTTTTAAGGCTAAAAAGTGGAATGTTCTGCAATGGCCAAGTCAATCCCCTGACCTGAATTCAATTGAGCATGCATTTCACTTGATGAAGACAAAACTGAAGGGAAAATGCCCCAAGAACAAGCAGGAACTGAAGACATTTGCAGTAGAGGCCTGGCAGAGCATCACCAGGGATGAAACCCAGCGTCTGGTTATGTCTATGCGTTCCAGACTTCAGGCTGTAATTGCCTGCAAAGGATTTGCAACAAAGTATTAAAAAGTGAAAGTTAGATTTAGGATTGTTTAGTTTGTCCCATTACTTTTGGTCCCTTAAAAGTGGGAGGCACATATAGAAACCGTTGTAATTCCTACACCGTTCACCTGATTTGGATGTAATTACCCTCAAATAAAATCTGAAAGTCTGCAGTTAAAGCACATCTTGTTTGTTTCATTTCAAAGCCATTGTGGTGGTGAATAGAGGCCAAAATATGAAAATTCTGTTAATGTCCCAATATCTATGTACCTGACTTATATATATATATATATATATATATATATATATATATACACAGTATATATAGTCAAAAATCCACTACACTCGCCACCCCCAGATTTGGGGTGCAGATCAGCACTCGCCATTCCCAGGAGTGGGGTTTAAGTGGCTTGTGACCACATTGCTTAAATAAATAAAATCAGAAAACTCAGCACTCACCATGTTTAAACACTCAAATTAAATCTGAAAGTCTGCAGTTAAAGCACATCTTGTTTGTTTCATTTCAAAGCCATTGTGGTGGTGAATAGAGGCCAAAATATGAAAATTCTGTTAATGTCCCAATATTTATGCACCTGACTTGTATATATATATATATATACAGTATATATATATAAATATATATATATATATATATATATATATAAATATAACATTAACAAAACTATACTTTTTTGAAGGTTTGTATGAGCCCTGTCAATTGTCCATACTTCATTTGCTCTTATGTACATAACAATTAGTATGTTATATACATTTATTATAAACTGTTCTGTTATTATACATCTCCTCTTTTGTATGTTTTTGAGTGGCAGTGGTTCCAAAACTGTGTGCCGTGGCACCCTGGGGTGCCTCGGGGCACTTGCAGGGGTGCCTTGGGTTGGTGGTCCAGTATCAAATAAAATTAATTTTATTCAGTGTGATAGTCAAAACCAGTTCTAATGGCTGCCAATCAAAGAATGTGTGGACAAAAAGAAGTGCAGCCCTGTCATCCACCACATAACTGAACCTAAGGGTGCATTGAAGCACAATTTACTTAATTAAATTTTTTCTTAATTTCTCAATAAGAAACTTTTTGCTCAGGGGTGCCATGGAAACAATTCTGATACACTAGGGCGCCGTGAGTCAAAAAAGTTTGGGAACCACTGATCTAAGGAAAACTTTTTGCAAACAGCCAAATCTCTTTACAGACAGTAATACCAGAAATAACCCGCCTTTACAAATATTTAAAAAAAAATTGTTATATTGAAGCAAGTAAATATTTTAGCCCTTTAAACACAAGGATGAACCAATTAAAATTAAAAAAGACTTTCCTTTGAACGTGGTGTGGCTATTTCTTTATATAAAAATGTAGCACTTTCCTTTTAATATAAGAAATCCTACAATAAAACTGGGTATGACTACACGATGATGTACCCAGCCGACGGGGTGGCATGATGTAACAATACATTGCGCCATGCATACATACTGCACGATGCAGTGTGCGCCGGTTCAATGTATCATTCCATGCTGCATTTAGTAGCATGGAGTTGTTCAGCGCATCAACCCAAGTGCAGCACAGCAGGTAGAATAATGCGATAAATGACCGGCGGACATACTATACGATCCGCACAATATATTGTTACGATTGTGCAATGGATCGCATAGTGGACCTCATTCAGAGGCGGTCGCACAGAGTGATTGGTTGTAGCGAGCGATGTTTTTTTCAACTGCGCATGCGTGTACATGGCAGTGCGCGTGCGCAAGCCTGTCTTTCCGACCGCAATCCTCTTGCTCGTTAGTAACTACGAGGTTGTAGCTGAGATTTACATTTCGTGCCGTTTGTAGGTGGTTACATGTGAAGGTGCTTGTGAACGGGGGTGTGGTGGTGCGGACGCAGGCGTGGGTGACCTTAAAAAGGGCGTTTTAAGGGCATGCATATATTACTGAGCGAGTCATCACACACGTCATCTCGTTGCAATAACGACGCTACTGCTCGCAGAGCTAAGGGTAGCCCAGGGTCTACATTAAGCAGTGCGAGTGCAGGCGATGGTTTCTGCCTCAACCGATGTCTGTAGGCAATTAACACTGTAACAGGTGTTAATCGTGCTGACGTAGGTTGCCGCCTGCGACCGACTCTGAATTAGGTCATAGAGATAGGAGGTGTGCTTTCATTGTTGTGGGTGTTTCCGCGCTTACGATGTGCGTTGCGACTGAGCGCTCATTTTGCATATTCTCGATCACTTTGGGTGCTACCGATCGCTCCCAAGCAACCGCCGCTGAATGAGGTCCTGAGTGTGTAAATAGCTTCATTCAATTCAAAGGAAGATTAAGTCAATACCTATACGTACTGTAGTAACCCATTTAAATAAAACATAGTTATTAGGAATATTTTCAATTGGTATAGTTGAGTGAAATGTTGCTCACTATTAGATTTGTGGATTGGCAATAACTTTTATAGAAATATTTGACATTTCCAGCTGCTGTTTACAGATGCCAAGGGGAATGACGGCAATAACTATGTGATTAAAAAGAGAGCTGACCACAAACAACAGAATGTGCCTGATCAGTTTGTGTAGTAATACACATTGATGACCTTTTCTGATTAGTTATTATAATAAAGGCGACAGCTGCAAAGTGATCACGTTTCACCCTGACTTTCTTAATTGTTCTGTCTGTGTGAGTGTGTTAGTGTGTGAGTGTGTTAGTGTGTAAGTGTGTGAGTGTGTTAGTATGTGAGTGTGTGAGTGTGTTAGTGTGAGTGTATATACAGTGTTCATTTTCAGCATTTACACCTTTCTGGCAGCAGAACCTGCAACATGTAGGGAACAGAGCAGATCACATTCTGTGTTCTGTACTCTGATTTTTGCTTCATACTAGGCACACTTATCACTTTGCTTCATATATTGCACTTTTATTTCTGAACTATTTCCATACCTAGAAGCTTTACAATGTTGGGGTGATTAAATTCTGCCATGAGTGATGCCTCCCTCTGGAAGTCTGCCTGCATATCAGCAGAGGCTTCTTCTTTCAGCATCTTCACCGCCACCATGGTAAATGGCTCATAGGGAAGGAGACCTGGTGCCCTGCAAAGAAATTAGGTATTATGTTAATCACAGTTTGCAGCATGTGGTGTTTTACGCAGTCTGTACAGCAGCCTATTGTTGTGGTGACATATGGGAGTACATTTATAAACCCTGAGAAAAGAGCAAAGCTTTGGTAAATCATAATATACCATTGTTCATGGCAGAAACACCTTTATGAATAAAACAAAAACGTACAAAGATTGTAAGGTATAAAACTAAAAATGACAAAACAGGATAGATGGATAGGTACCGAAGCTATAGAAGCAGGACATTTTTATAAATTTAACATATATTAAAAAGGTTGTATACCCATTCATACGCAGGCCCGGCGACAGTGGGGGTCCAGGGGTGCAACTGTACTGGGCCCCAAGGTCCTAGGGGGCCTGCAGTGTACCGCTGCCTGTTTTGCTGATGAAGTGAACAGCAGGGTGTACTGCAGCAGCAAGTCCAGTGGCGGGGGGGGGGGGCAGGGTGCCATCTGCCTCATGGTCTGTAGAAATTACCTGCAGCCGACCTGCACGCTGCATATACTCATAGCTGCAGGGCGGGCCGGTCTGTATCATGTCACTTACTGCAGTGCTGCTGGCCGCCTGGTCTTGGAGAAGCTCAGCACTGTGTGGTGGGGGCGGGGCTGCTGCCTGATGACCCGTCAGGTCTCTCAGTCAGTGATAGGAGGACCCTGATGTAAGTTGAACTGGCTCCTCGGATCACTGGTAGAGAGATAGAAGCAGTCATCAGGCAGCTCCGCTGGGAGAGCACAGTGTGGGATGAGGGATTGGAGAGCACAGTGTGGGATGGGAGAGCATAGTGTGGGATGGGGGATGGGAGAGCACAGTGTGGGAGGACACAGTGTGGGATGGGAGAGGAAATTGGGGGATAGGAGAGCACAGTGGGTGGTGGGAGAGGACAGTGGGGGATGAGATATGAGAGAGTATAGTGTGAGATGGGGGATGGGAGAGCACAGTGTGGGAGGACACTGTGGGATGGGAGAGCACAGTGTGGGATGGTGGTTGGGAGAGCACCGTGTGGGATGGGAGAGCACCGTGTGGGATGGGAGAGCACCGTGTGGGATGGGAGAGCACATTGTGGGATGAGATATGAGAGAGTATAGTGTTAGATGGTGGAGCACAGTGGGATATAGAAGCAGTGTTGGATGGGAAGCTAATGTGTAAAAAAAATAATATATATATATATATATATATACTGTATATGCTTATGCAAAGAAGCTAATACTAGCCCCCATGCTGCTTAGGTTGATTCCGTCGGGAATCAAGTAGCGGAGTCAAGCCAGCACCGAGAGGCAAGAGAGGATCCGATGCTTGGCGAGCTGAGGAGTGGCGCTGACCCAAAGAAAAGACACCCAAGCAGAGACGCTATACAAGGCAGATATAGAATAAAGTAAGTGTGGGGCATGGAGGGACGTTGTGGCTCAGCTGTTCCCCAGAAAAACCACATATAGTTAAGGCAGACTCTCAAGCGACTGGCCTGTACCTGTCAGGGACCCTGGGATGGGGGGCCCATAAAAAAATGGGTGTACCGGGCCCCATGATTTCTGTTGCTGGACCTGTTTATACATGAAAGCATTTCCACGAACTGACAGGGATCAGTGGCAGACCTTTCAAAAGCAGGGATCAGCATTTACAAATAGTGGGAGAGAACAATGGTGGAACAATCGTAGGGTCTGCATCGATTATCTGAATTGACGCTGTATCAGTTAAAAATCATCAATATTTTGAATCCAAGCGACTTGCTTCTTGGAGCGTAACAGAACTAGTAATGTGATTGTGACCGGCCTGGGCTGTTGAGGCACTTCTGGTAAGTGACAGAGCCTGGAAGTGTTATATGCTTTATTGTTAGCCCAGTATTAATCCATCAATGGTATAAGAAGAAAGAGGTTTTGTCTTTTAGATGGCGCACAATATTTTTTTTATCTTTATTTACATACATCTATCATCGGACAAATATGTTGTACAACCTGACCATAATGTCAGGTCAAACATGTTTGCAGATGATTGATGTTCCTACACTGAACGACTGCTCCTTCAGTGTAGGCACATCACAGGCTGACAAACGATCGCACGATTACAATGTCGTAATCGTGCAGTCGTTTGCCTGTTCTAGTGGATGTGTACCTTTAGACTGTGAATGTAATAGGCCCACATATTAGTAAGGGTATAATATGAAAAGAGAATTTGAGGGGAATTAGCAAGTCTGAGTTAATATACATAATAATAATACGTGGTCAGGAGAGAGAGACCAATAAATCTATTGGAGCTCAGTAAATATCAATGTGAATGATAACAATTTAATTAATAAGTAGAATAGATATCTGGACCTAATATAATTAATATCATATTATACAGGTTCACCAAGGAGAAAATAAGTGAACATTGGCCCTCATTCAGAGCCGTACGCTCTGAGCAGAGCGCACGGTCTGAATGAGGGCCGGGCTCCATTTTCATGGAGCGTCCTCCTGGACGCTCGTATAGCTGTGGGTCACCACCCACAGGCTATACGAGCGTGCATTGTGATGGTCGCGATGGTCGAGACCATCGCGACCATCGAATTTGCGAGCCGGAGCCTGCGGTTGAGGTTTTCAACCGCAAGCTCCGGAGTGATTTTGGCTCTATCAGAGCCAAAATCACTCCCACTGACATCACTAGTGATGTCAGTGGGCCGGCTTTTGACGGGAGGCGTTCCCGTGGGAACGCCCCCGTCAGGGAGGCACGCCCCTGGTACGCCCACCAAAGGGGGCGTGCTGTCAATCAACATTGACAGCACGCCCCCTTTGATCGGACACAACGAGCGAAGGACCTTCCTTCGCTCGTCGCGTCTGGCGCATGCGCACGACGGAGCTCCCTCCGTCGTGCGCATGCTCTGTCCATAACATCGACCCACTTGCGAGCGGACAGCCGCTCGCGAGTGGGTCTGAATCAGGCCCATTATGTGATTAACATACTGATGGGATGAGTCAGGATATCTATATATAGTTCCAGGTATTAGGCTCACCGTTGCAAATTTCGATTGAGTGTACTGCATTCATTTGGCTTTATAACACCAGCTATGATTGAGTGTAACATAACTCTCATTCTCTCATTGCCCTCATGACTCGAAACAAATACTTAAACACATCCTATGGTGAATTAATAACACAGACACGCAGCAGGGATATCTTTTATTTGTAATACACACTCTTTAATATATATCTCTTGTCACTATTTTCTAACTTTTAACCTCTATTTTGCTCGCCAATGTCCTAAAGAAAAGGCATTTTTTAAGGTATATCTAATAAAAGTTACGTTTTCTATGTAAATAAAGATAAAGAATTCTTGTGCGCCGTCTAAAAGACAAAACCTCTTTCTACTTATACCTTTGATGGACTATTACCCTTGTCAATTGGCAGCAACCCCGAATGAAACAACACATATTTATGATAATAATACAGGGCCCTTTTATTCAATATTGTAGGTGTGTGCAGATGTATTTATTCCTATTTATTTTTGACTGGCCCAGTATTAATGAATATGTACGGTGACTTGCAGGAAGACCTCCGTTTGTTAAGAGTGTGTGAGTGTGCGCTGGAAATATATACGTCCCTAGTCCATCCATGTTTACCTATAGGTGTGAACCCTAATGAGCAATGGTGATATTCTCTGTACAGTACAGACGCCACAGCTTCCCAGAATATATACAATAGGTACAGTATTCTCTGTAGGGCACAACTGGACACACTAAAGGCTTATGCCGGGTACACACTAGACTATATGTCGTCCGACCCGGCCGGATCGGACAAGATATCAGGCACATTGTCTAGTGTATACCCTCAATGTCACTGACGATGCTCGCTCCCACGCATCGTCAGCGACATCGCCCGTCGGAACTGCATGCAGGTCCGACGCGTAACATCATCAACGAGGACCATGTTGCTGAATGCAGCATGGCCCCCGCTCTTGCGCAGTCGCTCCCGGCATCAGCAAGTGTGTATGCACTTGCCGATGCCGGCACCCCGCTGGGACAAATCGCTAACGAGGTCGGTACGCACTAGACAATGTGGCCTTTAGAATAAAGTCAGCAATGCAGTATTGGGCAACTTATTCTTGGAAATAATGGCTCGGATAAGTGTGCTGGAAATCTATTATATTTTCTACTGGGCTTTTACTTTAGGCTATTAGTTCTTGAAAAATGTAAATATACCATAGGGTCTATATAGTTTAATAAACTGACATCCCATTTGTCACTGCTATGCGATTATGTTTCATAGTTGTGCTATATTCATTTTTAAACTGCCATGTGTTTGTGCCGCAGTTCTATACAGTCTAGGTTCTACACAGTCTAGGTTCATTTTTCCAGACATCAAGATAATACTATGTGGGTTGTTCAATAAATAAGGTAACAAGACCTCTCAAAAAGGGGGTGTTGCCTGGAACATAATGTGTCATTGGGGGTGGGGCATGGGGCGTGGCAGTGCGATCACGTCATCGTGGTCCCGCCCCCACTTCACAATGCCGAGATTAATGGCATTGTGATGTAGGGGGCGGGACTACGATGACGCGATTCTACGCGAATCACGTCACCGCCCCCCCCTGCTGCCAGGCTTTTTACAGCCGGTTGGTGGGGCCAGGATGCTTGCCTGCCTTTCCAGGGGGCTGGGAGCGGCACCCGATTTTCGGGAGGCTCCCGGCCGAATCAGGAGGGTAGGCAAGTATGCACTACGCACCTCAATGTCTGACTATATTTCCGCCAGCACTATCATCTTACAAGTGATGTTGGGACAGTATGACTGATATGAGGCAGTCTAATGGCTGTGAGAGAAAGCAGTGGTCTACCTGCTGTGTCCTGTGTCCTAGCGGGAAATTAGAATGCAATAGAGAACATTACACGTGTGAGAGATTGTGTTACCTTACTTACTGAACCACCCTCATATGTTTATCTATTAACAGAATTTTTATATAGCGCATACATATTCCGCAGTGATTTCCAAAGAATATTTGCCCCAGGGTTGGTTCAAGTGAGGGGAGAGGCCGTGTATAGCCTCCATTCGGGCACCGTCCCCTCTTGCGGGGAACATGTTCTCAGTAGACTCTGGCACTGTGTGCAATGTGGGCTCACCTGCACCCATTATAGATATGTCCATGATTTGGCCATTCACATCAATCCCTGCCCAAGTGGAGCTTAAAATCTATATTAACCTACCACATATACACACATATACAGTAGGGTTACTATTATTTTGTAAGATTCCAATGGTTTTGGGTATTGGGAGGAAACTGGAGGAAAGGAAACCAATTCAAACAGGGGGGATAACAAACAAACTTCACACATTTAGGGCCCGAGGCAGTAATGCTAACCATTGCACCAACTGTGCTGCCTTGCTGAAACAAAAAATAGTTTGGGAATAGTTGTGGAATAGTAACTAATACTCCAGATTAAAAGAATTAGACACCCTTTAATGCTTTAATAGGACATGGGAGATACAGCCCCCGGCCTCAGTCCTTTTTCTGGAAGGGTGCTCCTAGTCATATATTACATGGTGAAATAGGACCTAAGGCATGTCATTACCCCCTTAGCAGGCTCAGTAAATGGCATGACCCTCATTTTCTGTACTGACAAAGTTCTTGACTACACGAAAGCTGAAAACAAACAGAATAAACAGAATGCTGTTGTTGACATATTATTGGCACTAAACACAGAATTATGTCTCAAGACATGCAATATTGCACTGGGGGAATGAACTACGTTTCTAAATTTAGCAATAGGCATGTGTTTAACATAAGACAAGACACATATTTTAATAAGTCCAGCAGCAACTTGTGTTGATAAATGTCAGATATAAACATATGGTAAAGTAGTGCTACAATATAAATCCAAGCCCGACTTACTGTATGTCTTTCCACTAGTCACATGATATATAAATGATGATGAGTGGAAGAACAGTCATCTACCTGCTATAACAAAAATTATTACATGTCATAAAAGATAATATGACCACGAAATTATATGAAACATTATATATTACCTGGCTTGAAATACTCTTCCAAAAGCTCCTTCTCCAATGTCTCGGACATATTCAATATTATTCCTGGGATATTCAAGGCTTATAAGCTTATGGTTGAGGAGGAGAGGCATTCTCTGATACATGGGGTTTGGGTGTAATCTATCCAGTACAAGTTCTGATGGAAGAGCTGTGAGTGTCGGTACCGTTTCCCTGAAATAGTAAGGGATGTTAGTATTTGTTAAAATGAACCATCATCATTTCAATTCTCTAATGGAGGATTGTTATTTTTATATATTTTCTGGAATAACCTTATAGTAATAATATCAGTAAGGTTGATAGTCTGTACATTAATTTTAGATTTTATTGTTAAAATGTAGGAGTAATTATGTCAGATGGTTGCAACCGTAAATGTTGCAACTACAACCAGGACCACGTGCTCGGGAGGCCCCAGAATGCAGTTTACGTGCAGTGGTTTCAGGTGTCTGAATTATGAACAAATGTTGGATAGAAACAGTGTCAGATTGGGGCATTCCACTACAGTGACATCATTTCCACTAGTTGCCTGACATAATTACATAATTTAATGATCATGACATACTTGTACTTAGCATTACTGGTCAGCAAGGTAGACTGGCGTATTGGAATTAATTTCAAGTGGCATTATAAGGCTGTCAGAAATACACTCGAATTCCCTGTTATGATGTAAGCACTATGCTCTGTATCTGTTCAGTTGTCTGTTGAAATTTTTCCCTAAGCTTGTTTTGCTCTCCTTGTTTGCTGCCTGCCCTGGCCAAGATTCAGGTGACAACTAACTTCAGTATAAAATGGTACAAATTCCTCCAATTATGCAGCTTCTCAGGTGACCGTATTCAATAGTGCTCAGAGATACTGTGCATCAACCCGAATCAGGTTCAGATTACCAATGGTGCGGATGGGACTAGTTTCAGGCCTTCACTTAAAAATAGGCCATCATCATGACAGCATGGTGATGGCCGGCCACCCAGCTGCATTATTACACTTGTTCTTCTATTTTCCTCACAAAATGATGCAATACTTCTATTTATACATGTTTTTGGGAGATATTGGGGCTGACAGTGTAGGGGGTGTACACACCCACATGGCACCGGCCACACCCATGCAGCACTGGTAACACCCTCCGCTTTACAGGCCCTTGATCATTTTCCGCCTCAAGCCTATGTAGCCTTTAATCCAGCTCAGTACCAAATCATCATAGGAACAGTTTATGTTCGATTGAGTGGACATTGAAAGTGTACTGTACTAATAACCACTACCATATCTTTTCAATTCTATGCTTATTGTATGCTATTAAATATTGCCTATTTTGGAATACAAGACTGCTGTGGACTAAAATTGAGCTATATCCGGTAACATAGGAATGAAAGGGTCGGACTGGAGCATGAAGGGCCCACTGGAGGAATACAGTGGTAGGGCCTCATGCTTTAGGGTGTGGTCAGTTACCACAGGGGATGAGGCCAAACATCTGAGACCATGTAACTGACCCTCTAATAGAGTAACAATGTAACATTAAAGTGCACTGTCTGGAACCTGACATTAGAGCAAGTGTTGGGGCCCTCAGGCAGTGGGGCCCACCGGGGATTTTCCCTGTACCCCTGTGGGCCAGTCCAACTCTGAAGCCGTGTACACCTTCTGTCTACGGATGTCTGTTGATTAACATCAGATGACTGCAGTGTGAAATGGGAGGCATATTGACTAGTTAGCAACTTAGAACATGTACACCGTGATTAGAATTTTTTTCATTGCAGTAAACTCATCTTTTACATTGGAGCTTCAGATTTATGATGTCTGACATGTCCCCCTATAAGAATTGCACATACGTCACCACCAGGAGTAACTAGCCAGCCCATCAGACATGAAAGGTAATGGTACATGAACAGCAGTTCATCTCCCATTTGTCTGACAAACTGTTCTGGAATAAATGTTAATATTTCTGTCTAAATCTGCATCCTTCCTTTTTTTTCTCTGACATTACCACCACACACCGAGAGAAGGTTTTGTCCAGCTGCTTCCAGAATGATTCAGACATGTGGAGGAGACTCTTAAAGCAGACATTCCTGTCTCTTACAGAACATTACAGCACTGCTATGTACTACATAAAGTACATGCCAACAATTCCCAGCTCTGTTTTCAGAACAACAATTAAAAATTAGACAATTCTCTCCCTTCCCCTTCAGACATAATTTTCCATACTTACCAACCCAAGAAAACATAAATGATTGGTCGCTATTATAATGTTATTACTTGCCTACTCCAGTCCATAACAGGGAGGCAGTGTGCCCTTTACCGCCACCCTCGCCGCTCCCCCTGAGTGCATACCGTCATAAACTCACAGGGTGCTTGTGATGGCTGGGAGATACCTACATTTCAAAAAACTATTCTGGACTTCCAGGAGAGTAGCCCAGCCTCATAGAAGTGGAGGTCCAGGGGTTAAATTATATGTTTTGCAGTGAATCGCATCATCATGGCACAGCTACCCGCTGTGCAATGCCGAGAATCATGGCATTCTACAGCTGGATGTGCGTTTGCAATGATGACATTCAAGGCACCGCAACCCCCACTACTTGCTCCTGGGCCTCCCCCTCAGCACCTCACGGTGGCCTGGGTAAGAAATCAGTACATATGACAATACCTTTAGCACACCTTGGGCCTGATTCAGACCCACTCGCGAGCGGCTGTCCGCTCGCAAGTGGGTCGATGTTCTGGACTGAGCATGCGCACGGCGGAGGGAGCTCCGTCGTGCGCATGCGCCAGACGCGACGAGCGAAGGAAAGTCCTTCGCTCGTTGTGTCCAATCAAAGGGGCGTGCTGTCAATGTTGATTGACAGCACGCCCCCTTTGGTAGGCGTGCCGGGGGCGTGCCTCCCTGACGGGGGCGTTCCCACGGGAACGCCTCCCGTCAGAAGCCGGCCTACTGACATCACTAGTGATGTCAGTGGGAGTGATTTTGGCTCTGATAGAGCCAAAATCACTCCGGAGCTTGCGGTTGAAAACCTCAACCGCAGGCTCCGGCTCGCAAATTCGATGGTCGCGATGGTCTCCACCATCGCGGCCATCAAAATGCACGCTCGTATAGCCTGTGGGTGGTGACCCACAGCTATACGAGCGTCCAGAAGGACGCTCCATTTTCATGGAGGCCGGCCCTCATTCAGAGCGTGCGCTCTGCTCAGAGTGTACGGCTCTGAATGAGGGCCCTTGTCTCTATGAGTCAGCTCTGTGACATAAACGACACATATGTCGACAATGACACGTACGTACTTACCTGTTTATATTTTTCAGCTTTTTTTGTCTTCGGCAGCAAACAAGGGCAACAATTACCAGCAAAGTCAAGGCAAAGCTGGATATTATTGATATGATGACAGTCATTGAATGTGTTGGAGAGAAAGATGAAGATGATGATGGCATAAGTGGCACCTCAAATGCTGTTTTTATGGTTGTTGGTAAATGTGGTGGACCTTTAAAAAAGACAAAAAGTAGAATGTGAACTGGAACTAAGACGAGGAAGAGATATTTTCTGGTTCAATAGTCAAACACAAATTATAATAATCTAACTTCTGACATTCGAGAGTGTTTCTACATGTAAAAATCAATAATATTTACCATGACACTGTGGTTGTATTATCTTTGTTTTTTTTAAAGGCAAATTGTATTGAAAAGGTGAGAGGTAGTACATAAATGACCTACACAGAGGTCCAAAAAAGACAGAATGACACAACAATGAAATATGGAAAATCAACAAGTTGTCAGATGCACATATCAACAGCTTGGTAGATGAGTGTCCACAGTTCTGCAATCTCATCCATTTTTTTTAATTAGGGGCTAACAGCAGAAAAGAAGAAGAAACAAACAAACGAACAAAAAATAAGATGTAAAGAGAAGAGACAAGTAGAGGAAATAAACTGTGGTTGTATTGTTAATGGAGAGGTGTAGTGTTGATAAAACAAAAACAATGCCTGTCTATGAATTAGCACATACAGATGGAGCATTGGTTAATACAGCCAACAAGATAGCAAAAATTCTACACTTAGGGCCTGGTTCAGAGACGGATGCTAATGCGATCGCAGCTGCATTTCGTAAGTATCGCAGCTGCGAAAATATGCTAATGGTTGCAAAGGTTACCCGAGCATAAGGACTCCCACTGCTGCCTTCTCATATGCGTACCATGTCGCTTATGTGTGTAAATATCGGTCACATCGATGCACATCGAGCAGCCATCTAGCCCTTGTGGCAGGTCTGACCTGCCGCAGCCTTGGGAGCCCTACTGATATGCAACGGGATCGCATGGGCTCATTTATGCACGCCTTTGAAACGGCATTCGAGCGGGCAGACACGCCTGCGTTTTTTTCAGTCCACCCCCCTATCACCACTCCCAAACGCTGGTGGCCTGTCAATCAATTTGCGATGGATTTCTCTGTGCATCTGTAGTCGCAATGTGATTGCTGTGCACGCGCAGTGCGGCTTATAGGCATGCACGATGGCAAACAATCGCTCGATCTGTGTCCATAATGGCCATTGCGTCCAGCTCTAAATCAGGCCCTTAATCCTTAGCCAGAGTCTATGATCAGAACTTAGAAACCTGTAGTTTTATGGTGGCCCAGACTTGTTTACCCACATTCCTTATTGATTAAATCCTTTCGTCCCTGACACTAAGTATATAATATAATAATATAATAATAATATTTTGCATTTCATATTATTGTTGTTCTAAATACCGCAGGCAGAACCAACGACAATTGTTACAAATCTTATTAAATATACCCCTAAGGGTCATATTCAAATGCCGGCGAGAAGCCGAAATCGTCGAAAAGTTCTCGGCGGTGAAGTAATTTCGCCAGGCGAGAACTTTTCCCCACATTCAATTGTAAAGAGTTTCTGCCGGTGCGAGAAGTCTGCACCTTCAAACTAGCGGGCAAGATTCGCCTCTGAAAGGAGGCGGAAAAAAGTGCAAAATTGGGGGTTTGGGGTGTAAAGTTGTGTGAACACCCCTGCAGCCTTGGGACAGTCCCCCAAAGGTAAACTGCGTAAAAAATTTTTAAAAAAATTACTTTAGAACACCACAAAAAAGTACTTTTGTTTTGGGGGTGAAAAAAAAATCAAAGTTGGGGGACAAACTTAAAAACTAGCGAAATCGACTAATGGGGGTCCCCCTTGCATGCCCAAGCTGTTTTTTTGTTTGCAGGTGCTTGCTGAAGGTGCGTTTTTTAAAAACGCACTTTAGCAAATTATAACCATGCTTGCACCCATTTTCAAGTACCCCAAGTTTGCTGGGAATACTTATTTTCTCCCCAAAAAACTGCTAAATGCTATTCTTCACCACTTGTACAAAGACGCTAAATTGCACAAATTGAGAGCATTAAAGCACCCCAAATACCTTCAGCAGGGCTATTCGGGGGAATCCATAGTGATCCCCTATGTCAGTGCATCTTTTGGGGGGTGACACGCTAAATTCCCCAAATCTGACAGTACTTTTCGCGGATCTCAATTTCGTCGGGATTCGTCCTTTGCAATTGAATACGGCGAATCGCGGTGACGAGTGCGATACTTTTCCAGAGGCCAAACTGGCGATGACGGCGAAAACTCCGGCATGCGAAAAGTCCAGGACTTTTTGATGGAAATTGAATACGGGCCAAAGTCTTTGAACTTCTGTGGGGCCATAGTGCAACATAATGTCATACATATCAGAGTGCTTGCAATACCCTCTGAGGTGCTGGACCCACAACAAATCACTTTATAATGCAAGCACTATGATAAAGAGATTATATACTATAGTCACGCTGACTCCCCATCATTGAAGTCACTTCTTCTGATATTTACTCAGTGAGGAACCTAAATTTGGTGGTACACAATGTGGGCATAATTGGATTATTTGGCCATTTACTGTATATTAATTTTTAATTATTTGGGTTACTTTGTAGTTAATCACATAACCAATGCTGATATTATTTCAGCATCGTTTGTGATACAGTACTTATTCATCTGGACACCTTTGCATCTCTTGCTCATGCAGGCACTGTGGGTATGACGTAGAGTTGGAAGTACATCAGATACTCCAAAAAGGGGATGCGGTCATAATCCTGACCGTGGGGATTCCGGCGCTCAGAATGCTGATGCCGGAATCCCGACAACTGTCAGAATCCTGACCGTCGGAATCCCAAATGTCAGTAGCGGGGTTAGGGGGAGGGTTAGCATTAGGGTTAGGCACCAGGGGGAGTATTAGGTTTACGCTAAGGGGGGAGGGTTAGGATTAGGGTGCGGGGAGTCAGGATTACGTCCACCGTCTTCCCGACTGCAAACCGGGAGAGGGGGAATGTTAGTATACCAACCAACAGTTGTCGATAGCCTAACCCTGTCTGGATGCTGGCGTCATGATTCTGACTGCCGGGACCCTGAGCGCCGACATCCCGTACCCAAGCCCCCAAAAAAGAGAATTTTTGCTTTTGTCCAGGGCCTGATTCATTACGGATCGCAATTGCAATTGCGTATGCAGAAGGACGATTAATGCATACTGCGCATACGTATGCATTGCAGTGCGCGTGACCATGCAGACCCATCGCAGACTGATTGACAGGAAGTGAGCGTTTTGGGTTGTTGACGGGGGGGTGGATGAAACGCAGGCGTGTCAGTGCGTTTGAACACGGTTACTGGGGCGTGCATAAATTAGCCACTGCAATGGCATCACTCATAGGGGTAAATTTACTAAGAATCGAGTTTGGTTGTGTTTGGTTGTGTTTGCAAACTCATGCGAGTTTAGCCTTTTTTTCAAACTCGCAAATTTGCTAAGACCAAACAGGTGTGAGTTTGGAAGTGAGTTTTCTCTTCTCACTGTTAAAACTCATGAGAGTTTGCAAACTCAACTAAACTCACCATTGGCCAAACTAGGAAGTACTTTACATGGAAAAGATGAAACTCACAAATTTACTAAGAATCGAGTTTACAATCTCGGGTGAGTTTGTAGCAAACTCACTGTTAAATTGAAGTTTTAAACACTCACCTCCTGAGCTGCGAGTTTGGCAGAAACATACACAGATCAGTGTGATTTGTGTATGTTTCTGGCTGAATACCTAATATAAAGTGTTTTTATTATAAAAAAATTACATAGGGTCCCCCCCTAAAGCATAACCAGCCCCAGACTTGCCAGCCAGTCCTGGTTCCTAAAATTATGGGGAACAAAATGAATAGGGTTCCACCATAATTCAAGAACCAGCACCAGGCAGCAGGGCCAGACCTAGTTTTACATATAGGGTTCAAAAAAATTGCGTGAGGTTCACCCTATATTTAAAACCAGCTCCAGACCCTTTCTAGCAGGGGACTGATGCCACAGCCAAAGGAGCCCCCCAGCCGCAGCAACAGCCCTGACCGCTAGTCAGCCCAGGCCATGGATCCCTGGGGAGTTGGGGACCCCTCCAATAAAGGTGTCCCTCCAGGGCACCCCTGGCTGAGGCTGATAGCCTGGGGCTATCCCCGCCACCCCTGCCTTAGATCCTAGCGGACAGTGCAGCCTTGGGGGAAGGGGGAAGGAGAAGGGGTAGGGTGCACTATATACAGTGTTTTGGTTTCATTACTCAGTTTAATGTTTTTGCAAAGGATAGTATTTATAAGATATATATATTTTAAACTCCAAAATGTGTAGTGTATACATATATACACATGCTCAGACACACCCATTGCTATATCTTTTCAAAGACCAGCATTAACATATTTGGTGGGAAAAAAAAGCTATTGAGAGTTTATTAAAATGTATGTATATATGTTTATATATATTTATTTATTTATTAACAGTTTCTTATATAGCGCAGCATAGTCCGTTGGGCTTTACAATTGGAACATTAACAGAACAAAACTGGGTAATAACAAACAGATATATAGGTAGGAAGGCCCTGCTTGCAAGCTTACAATCTATAGGGAAATAGGCATTGATACACAAGGATAGGTGCTATATATTGCATTTTGGTCCAGCCAGAATGCACAGTTTCTTGATTGGCTGCATGATCCAGTCACACAGGAATATCGACCAAATGTCATGAGGATGTGAGAGGAAGACGATGTGTGAGATTGTGTGTGGACTGTAAAAGGGGATGTAATTAGATATGGAAGCTATGAAGATTATGTGGTAGGTTCTGGAATCTGATAAGCTTGCCTGAAGAGGTGAGTTTTCAGGGAACGCTTGAAGGATTGGAGACTAGAAGAAAGTCTTATTGTGCGAGGTAGGTTATTCCATAGAGTGGGTGCAGCGCGAAGAAAGTCCTGTAACCGTGAATGGGAGCAAGTAATGCATGGGGATGAGAGACGCAGATCTTGTGCTGAGCGGAGAGGTCAGGTTGGGAGATATTTTGAGATGAGTGAAGATATGTATGTTGGTGTGGTTTGGTTAATAGCCTTATGTGTAAGTGAAAGTATTTTGTATTGAATACGGTAGAAAACCGGCAACCAATGGAGGGACTGACAGAACGGGGCAGCAGAAGAAGAATGTTTCGCAAGGAAGATAAGTCTTGCAACTGCATTCATAATGGATTGTAATGGTGATAGCCTGTTTTTGGGAAGACCAGTAAGGAGGCTATTGCAATAGTCAATGCGGGAAATAATAAGTGCATGGATTAGAGTTTTTGCAGTGTCTTGTGTTAGATATGGTCGAATTTTGGATATGTTTTTTAAATGTATGTAACATGATTTTGAGACAGATTGAATATGAGGAACAAAGGACAGTTCAGAGTCAAGGATGACACCAAGGCAGCGAGCTTGTGGGGCAGGGTGGATTGTCGAGGTATCAACAGTGAGAGAGAGATCAGGTTGGTAACTGTTATTGGCCGGTGGAAATATAATTAATTCTGTTTTAGAAATATTAAGTTTCAGGTGGCGAGATGACATCCAAGATGAAATTGCAGAAAGACATTCAGTGACATGGACCGATACAGATGGAGATAAATCTGGAGAGGATAGGTAGATTTGAGTATCATCTGCACACAGATGGTACTGAAATCCAAAAGAGCGGATTAGTTTGCCAAGAGAGGTGGTATAGATTGAGAATAGTAAAGGACCTAAGACAGAGCCTTGCGGTACTCCAACTGATAGAGGTAGTGAAGAGGAGGCAGAATCAGAAAAACGAACAGTAAAAGAGCGATCAGATAGGTAGGAAGAAAACCAAGAAAGAGCTGTGTCCTTAAGACCTAGGGATTGCAGTGTTTGTATGAGAAGAGAGTGGTCAACAGTGTCAAAATAAATATATATATATATATAAATATATACACACACACACACACATTTATATTAGGGATGAGTGGGTTCGGTTCCCTGGGAACCGAACCCACCCGAACTTCGGGGATCCGCGGCGGTCCGAGCCCAAGCTCGGATCTCCCTGTCTGCCCCGGATCCCTCTCCCGAGGCAAAACCTCGAAATCTGCTGTCGGATCTCGAGGTTTTGCCTCGAGTGGCCATTTAAAAAAAATGCCTTTGCCTTTAATGGGCAAAGTGCTGATTGGCTGACAGAGCCGTCTGTCACGGCTCTCAGCCAATAAGCATTATGGTGCTCATTTGTATGTAGCACAGACTCGTGAGATCCGTGCTACATGCATCTGTGTGATTGACAGTGACACAGAGCACAGATGGGTCAGTGAGACCAGTCTGTGCTGCTGTGTATTTCAATGACACAGATGCACGCACGGACCAGGAGGTCCGTGCTACTTGCATCTGTGTCATTGACACAGAGCACTGATGGGTCCGTGAGACCCGTCTGTGCTGCTGTGGTAAAAAAAAAAAAAAAAACCTGTGTAAAAAAAGAAAAAAATGGCGTGCACCCCCCCAAAAAAGAGCAACCAGCCCCGGGCATTAGTGACCCAGTGCTGGGTGTGCTTAAATACAGGGGACAAACGACGTAGGGGTCCCCTGTACTTAAGCACAACCAGCACCGGGCTAGTCAGAACCAGCACTGGTTGCCAAAACATGGGGAACAAACAACGTAGGGGTCCCCCGTATTCTGCGCAACCAGTTCTGGGCTCTGATCCGGTCCTGGTTCTGGAAATACAGAGGAGAAAAATGAGTAGGGTTCCCCTGTATGTTCCAGAACCAGCACTGGACTTTTTCTAGCGGGGGCCTGATGCCACAGCCAGGGGAGCCCTTTCACCGGGCCCCCCAGCATCAGCCCTGACCGCTAGTCAGCCCAGGCCGGGGATCCCTGGAGAGCTGGGGACCCTCCCAATAAAGGGGTCACCCTCTCCAGGGCACCCCAGGCCCAGGCTGATAGCCCGGTGGCGGGTTGATAGTGTGGTGTGGTGTAAATAAAGAATATCAAACATTGTCTTTACAAGTAGAACTGCAAGTCCCAGCAAGCCTGCCCCGCAAGCTGGTAGTTGGAGAACCACAAGTACCAGCATGCAGGGCATTAAGGGCCCACTAGTACCTGTAGTTCACCTGTAAAAAATTTTTTACAAAAAACACAGGACACACACACTGTGACAGTATAAGTTTATTAAACATACATACACACACACACACATGTACACATACTCACCTATGTAACCCTGTTGCATAGGTCCACTTGTCCAGTAAAGTATCCATAGGGGACCTGTGAAAAAAGAACATACTCACCATCTCCCATGCGAGGTTCTGTCCTCTTCGTTTCAAAGTAGGCATCCCCGGACTTGGCAAAAAAAAAAAACGAAAACCTGATCCACGAACTTAGTACCGTTCTATAGAATGGTACTTCCCGAATGAGAGCTTAGTGGCGGGGTATCACCATGGAAACCCCGCTGCTAAGCGTTCATTGGCTGAGAGAGGTCATCTCCCGACTCTCAGCCAATGAACGGCTCCCTTCATTGTAGTCAATGGTGGGAACCGCAGGGTAAACTTTAATAACCTTGCGGCTCCCAGCATTGACTACAATGGCTGAGAGACGGGAGATGACCTCTTCCAATGGGTTTAGGTGCTGGCTCACACATATATATTGTTTTGAAAGAGTATGATGTTTGTTGATATCTTGCTGTTTTTTGTTAGTTATTTGAATTTGAAGTGGACATATTTCTATGTATTTCTATCATAAAAATACATATAAATACTTCACTTCAAATAGAGGTATGTATTCTATGTATATTTTTTATGAGGGCAATATATTTATTACCAGTTATTTATATAGCGCACACATATTCTGCAATGCTTTATAGAAAATATTTGGCCATTCACATCAGTCCCTGCCCCAGTGGAGCTTACAATCTATGTTCCCTATCATATACATACACTAGGGCCAAAGTGCACTTTTCGCGCTGTGGCCAGGACTTTAGATTTGTGCGTCTAGACCCGATGGTTTTTGGTGCGTGAAAAGTAATGGGAGCCCTATCAGAGCAACAATTGAATTCCTCTGTCAGGCTCCCATTACCTTGGCCTCCTGGAAAAACAATTGATTTCCCCAGTATACAGTACATTTATCCAATGTTATTTTGTGCATTTGTGGGGTACAAACTGATTTTCCCATTTTTCACCACACATAATGCAACCAGCATCAAAGACAACTACTGCGCACCTGATGGGATAAGCTTAGGGCAATTGAATTACCGTAACTAAGGGTGTGCGACAGGTGCCTCAGCACAGAGCGCAAGGGGTCTGTGGGCAGCACCATCGCCATTCCATGGCCCTTGTTTCTAGTTAGCAATGTCATGTGTGCACTCAGGGGGTGGGGCTGGCACAGGGTGCATTTGTGCCCTGTTATGGTCCTGGCCACAGCAAAACAAAAGTTTAAATTTTTTTTATTGTTTACCACTTTTTAACTTTTTTTACTTTAACATTTTTTAACTTTAGAGTCAATTTGCGATATTTAAAACAACTATTTCTTAATCTTTAAATTATGTTTTTCATTTTCAAGATACAGTATTCCTTGAATGTGGCTGGTTTTTCTCCTGTCCCATCTATTTTCTGGTAGGGGGAAGTCATTATATTTTAATTTATGTAACTGCAAATTTTGCTGTTTTAATTTGATGGGACATATACAGTATATTCAGTTATCTGTGGGCTTTATCCTACAGCTTTAGATATGGGGTTAAGTGACCGGAAGTATTCAATTACCGTTAAGCCCGCAAGTTTGCCCCAGGGTACATTTAATGCTTTTTTTTTTCCTTCGCAGAATCTTGAGCTGATAGGACAAATCTGCATTAAGTGAACACTCCGGGCTAGTTGTGGGCATACTAAGGGCATTACTGGAATACCTCCTGCCACTTATCCCGAGATCTACAGCTATTTTTTGAGGCTAACCAAGGGCTAACATGAGGAATAATTAAATCGCTCCGGGCACTTAACCTAGAAGCGCATGCACACAGGCATTTACACAGTGCGGGGAGAATTTCTGGAGGGAGCCCATAATCTCCAGGAGTGCTCGGCACACACCCAGAGTGACGAAACAGTGTTGTGAAGCAAGGCCACGCCCCCTTTGTGGACGGCGCACGTTGTGTCTAGAGTTTAAGACAATAAATGTATGTCTTGTGGGTAAGCCATACCCATGAGACCACGCCCTTTCCTTTTTCGGGCTTGTGACTTCGGTACACGCAAAGTCCATCAAGAGGCGCCGAAATCTATCTTCGCTTACCAAAAAATTAAGGCTCGGCCGGCCCTGGTTGTTGCACATTCGATGTACAGTAGTTGATAATTTAATGAAAATAAGAGCCTCAGCTGTAGTTAGGGAACAAATTCACCTCTCTGCCCAGTAGCGAAAGCCTGACCTCCCTGATGGAATATTTATACATCACGGGGTGTGAATTGTGTTGGGATATGGGGGGTGCTCTACCTCTCTGACGGGAAGGTCTATAGCCCAGAAAAAAACAGGTATGTCTTCATCAGCACCCACACAACACCAGAGTGTCACACACGCAGCTTGAGTTCTCACTGTGTACAGAAAGGTTAGCAATTTCTGAGTAAGGTCTGACCTTGTGTAATTGTGCGTAAGGCTCCGATGTTACTTGATGGTACTCGATGTTATGGTTTCGCAGACTTGCAATGTATTACAGATGTGAGTAAGGGGAAGTGGATGTCTTTAGTTAGGCTGCGAAGGCATTGTGAATGCAAACATTAGCTTTTTTTCGCAGCGGGTCCGTGTGCGTAATCGCAGCTGCGATCGCAATATCGATCCATAGTGAATCAGGCCCCATGTCTGCATAGCCCACATTTGTGTAAACAGATCTTCACTGAACTCAGCCTAAGCGGAAACACTGCATCAAAACCAAGTTCTGCCTTTTCAGTCGTAAGTTTAAATACAACTGAAAAGCCTATAACTCCGCATCTCCAACATGTGGCCATTTCTTAGCATACAAAGTATGAATTACTGTAACACAAATTATGCTCCACAAACAAGTACATTCGACGCTGCAGTAGTTTATTATATAGGCACTGTTGGAAAGAACTGAGGTGGACGCTAATCCCATCACAGCTGTGACTTTGTACGCAGTGGTTCTGTGGAAATATGCAAGTGCCACAGCTGCGGGGATATGTACAGTGATACCTATCAGCAGTGCCTCTTATGGCTGCTTATGTACAAAGACGCATCATTGTTGGCACCATCGATCCTCTGAGGTACCCTATGGTTGCTCAGAATCTCTACCAGAAGTCACAAAATACAGGAAAAACCAGCTCTAAAAAAATGAAGTGATCACTAAATGGACAGTAGGTCGTAATAAACAATTTAATAACACTAAATCACAAACACAGACAATTAAATAAAAAATATGCAGAAATAAAAATAAAAAGTATATTAAATAATATTCAATAAATAAACCTGCACATATTAAAATATGTAATATAGCCACATTAAAATATATAAAAATCAGCACTGCTGGTCCATGGTAGATACTCCTTCCAGGCAAATGAGAACACACAGTCATAGGTGCTCACACAGTTAATCAGGACTTATCTCCCTCTAGGCATAGAGGTTTACCGGATTCCCAATGGGTGTTGGTCCACAGTCCCTGGACACCTGCAATGGCTGAATAATAAAGATGGGGCTGTTGTCTTCCTCCGGAGTATGGTAACTCACCCGAATCAAAAGGGGTAACTGACAGTCCAGGATATAAGGTAGCCCAATAATGGAAAGAAGAACCTCCAAGTATCCAATAGTTTAACGCAATTCGCTGGCCCAGAAATACATCCAGCTTCCTCGGGAGCATATCTCAGAGTGTTCCAAATAGGAGTATATAAGTAGTTGTCAATTAAAATAATTAGTGGCATATGTGTGGCTCAATTCATCAATTATATCACAAAATCAATAAATACATACAATAAAAACATACCAAACGACCATCTGTCCATTAACGAAT
The DNA here is from genome assembly GCA_031769625.1 of Taudactylus pleione. Lineage (NCBI taxonomy): Eukaryota > Metazoa > Chordata > Amphibia > Anura > Myobatrachidae > Taudactylus > Taudactylus pleione. Next base: position 8,659,805 of record JAUIMM010001030.1, on the reverse strand, counting down.
GAATATAAATAAACAAATGAAATCCTACGTGTCACAAAATCAACAAATCAAGAAGGTGCAATTACCTTATAAAACTCCGTGTATAGCCAAACAACTCCGTCATGTGACACCTGGTCACATGACATAGAGGTCAGATCATGTCGGGAGATAATAAAGGAAAGAACTAGGCTTTCCCAGAATCAGACACAATCTCCAACAAAGTGGGAAAGATTTAATGTATCTAAATTCAAATTCCAAAAGGAAATAAGTTAAATAGCTAAGTCCAAAAAATATTACGCACTACATTTCCCACAAGTCACTGCAGAGTTCAATGATTCACGTGACTAATCAAGTTCACTGACATCGTTGTAAATAAATATCCAGCGTATTTAAATCCACTAAAAATAAAATAAAAACTCCGATTCCCATGATGTCTTATATTTGGTCATCTAATTAACTCTGACCATATGATCGGGACTAAGATATAACCGGGACATTTTAAAGTACCAAGCTCTGAACTCCAATTCCCATAAGGCCTAGTGTTTAATCACCTGACTCTATCCGATCATGTGATCGGAACTCTTAATGCACAAAAAATAATGAATTAGATAACTAAGTCCGAAAAATATCACGGACTGCATCCACAAGGACCTATGAAGTTGTATAATTCACATGACCAATCGTGTTCACTGACATCGTTGTAAGCAGATATCTGGGGTATTTAAATCCACCATAATGAAAACTCCAATTCCCATGATGTCTAATATTTAGTCATCTGATTACCTCCGGTCATATGATCAGGACTTTTACTATAACCTTCTAACATACTAATTGCATAAACACCTACTAACACAGTCTAGGGCCTATTTATTAATAAATTTGAGTCACATAATTCACGTAATCAATATCAGATTCGTGACAAAGCTGTAAAATATAACCGGGACATTTAAAGTCACCAAAATCGGAACTCCAATTCCCATGAGACCCAGCGTTTCATCACCTGTCTCTATCCGATCATGTAATCAAAACTCTCAATACACAGCCTAAAATTAATAATAACTCTAAAATAAATATAAATAACTAACGATCTCAATTTGTCAACACCTACATATATAGTTAACCTCACTAATGATGAATAATAGAGAGTTAACTTCATTTAACCCAATGGAAAGTCCATTTAGGTTTATTCCCACTATAAATCATCTGTCTACCAGATCAAAAATAGAGATCTTAATGATCATACTGGGTATTGACATATAGGAACTCCTGAATGACTAAAAACTACACTATATCATATAATATGTTTAAATACTAAACCATATATAAATAATAAAAAAGGGGGGGGGTGGGAGGGGGGGAGGGGAAAACCAATACCTCCAAGGTTACATATTGAGTAGAATAAAGACAAGATAAGTGTATGATAAATAAGCTACTAATTGGTCTTCCACATAACAAATTATTCTCAAAGATGGTTCATCATGTAACAACATTCAATTCTATAGCCTCATTCAAACCATCTGGGAAGAGGGAATTATACTTCAACATTCAATATATTTCTCTAGAACATAATTTATTAAATCTATCTCCTCCTCGATCAGAAGATGGTATATGCTCCAATCCTATAACAGACAACTGTGTACAATCACCATCGTGTGCATTCGAAAAGTGGCGTGAAACACTGTGTAACATATTTTTATTCACAATGTTCCTACGGTGCTCCATAAAACGAGTTTTAAGTGACCTCGTAGTTCTGCCTATATAATAGAGGCCACATGTACAGAACAACACATAAATAATATATTTAGAGGCACAGTTGATGAACGAGGCAATCTTATAAATGTCCTTACTTAATGGCAGGACTACCTCTTTAGTACACCTATGAATATGTGTACACATAGTGCAACGTGTCTTGCCACACTTAAAGAAACCCAATGGTTTTGTAGTTAACCAAGTTGTCTCTTTTGTATCAATACCTCTAAATGTTCTAAGGTGACTGGGTGCTAAAATGGTTTTCAAAGTTCTATTCTTTCTAAAAATAACCTCTGGAACAATCAGAAGAATATCTTTAAGTATATTATCTTGTCGTAATAATCAGTAATTACGTGAAACAATATTTTTGATCTCCCTAAAACTGTTATTGTATTTACATACAAAAGTTGTTTCTCTCTTTTATCATGGTCTTCCCTTTTTTCCGATCCCTGTTTATTTAAAAGGGTATTTCTATCCAATTTGGCCACTTCTGTATAAGCATATGATAATAAAGCTTCTGGATAGCCACGTTCTAAAAAGGCCCCCACCATTTCATCTGCTTGGTCCGTAAAAACCTCTAGATCACTACAATTTCGTCGGAGACGCATTAATTGTCCCTTGGGGATGTTGGTCTAGTGCATAGTGCGCACTCTTATAATGTAGATAGGAATTGCCAGAAGTCAGCTGCCGGAGCCATTTTAACTGCATACACAGACGATGGCTGAGACACGCCCCCAAAACGGTTGCGGCACGCCTGCGTTTGACACCTCCGTTACCTCCCAGAACTGCTCATTTAATGTCCAAATCCTCACTGCGACCACCATCGGTAATCCATCAGGACGCATTCAATGTGCATGCTTGCCGACATGCTCCGGGAGGGGGCAGCCAGGTTGGCCAAGCAGGGGGTGTGGTGCTGCATATGGGGGCGTGACTGGGCACATTACCCAGTAATGGGGACAGAGCGTGGTCATGGAATCGCAACATTTTGCCCCCCCCTACACAATGCCGAGATTATCGGCATTGTGAAGCAGGGAGTGGGGTCATGATGATGTGAGGGTTTGTCTGGAAATTGCGGGGGGTGGGCCTGGGGGGTCGGCGGCCGGGAGGCTTACCTATTTTTCCGGGGGGGGGGCTGGGAGCAGCAACCGATTTTCGGGAGGCTCTCGGCCAAATCGGGAGAGCAGGTAAGTATGACACAGTGCGACTCAGAAGCATACACAGTTAGAGCCGCCATCAGGGAGGGACTGCCGGGACTGGAGACATGGTACTCTCCCTGTCATTTTGTTCTTGATCTGCACCTGCTCGTGGGTCACTTCTCACCCAGCTGCCCAGGGCTGCCCTCCTGCTCCACCTCCTACCTATATCGCGCTTGTCCTGTACAATAAAGTGTTTTTAGTTAGCTGGCCCGACGGAACGTCATAACGTCATGCTGTGTCACTGAATAAGAGAGGAGCCGCAGCATGTGAGGACTGGGGAGCAGATAAAACAGAATAAGAAGATTGTGGTAACAAAGGTAAGTGTCTGGGGATATGGGGGTGGGCCTGCCTATTTGGCAGTCCCGGGCCCCATAATTTCTGATGGCAGCCCTGTGCACAGTACAGTAATCAGAGCCCTATCTAGAGTTTTTGGCGCCCTGTGCCAGAGAGAGGATTGGCGTCCCCACCCCCAATTTTTAAATAGGGACATAAGATAGTGCACCTGAAAAAGGGACGTGGCCTCATGGGGAAGGGCCAGGGAAGAGATAGAAGAGGCCAGGAGATGCTGGGGATAAAAGAAGAGGAAGCTACAAGTGAGAATGATAATAAACAGGAAAACTGACAGGCCCAAACAGCGCCCCCTGCCCTGCGGTGCCCTGTGCCATGGCACTGGTCACAGTACCCTAGTTATGGCCCTGACATTAATAATCATTCAACTCTGCAAATATCAGCATTGCCTCCACCTCTGATACAGGGCTTTAGTTATTTGGTCAACTCAGCTGGTACTTATTTATCTATATACTTTGGTGATGATAGTAATCCATGTTGGCACTGCCAGCTTAATCTAAAGACCAGAATGGTTAACTACAGTGCTTTTTCCTGATGGTACTCTAGAAACAGATATCAATCAGTGAAATCATTTCAGAAATGTATATAATAAGTAGGGGTGTGCACCGGCCACTTTTCGTGTTTTGTGTTTTGGTTTTGGATCTGGATCTTTCTTCGTGTTTTGGATCTGGATTGGTTTTGCCAAAACCACCCTTGCGTGTTTTGGGTTCTGGGTTTTGTGTTTTGGATCTGTATTTTTTTGAAAAAAAGCATAAAAACAGCTAAAATCACAGAATTTGTAGGTTTTTCTGCTCCTATGCTATTATTAACCTCAATAACCTTAATTTCCACTCATTTCCAGTCTATTCTGAATACCTCACACCTCACAATAGTGTTTTTATGTCCAAAAGGTTGCACCGAGGTAGCTGGATGACTATGCTAAGCGACACAAGTGGGCGGCACAAACACGTGACCCATCTAGGCGTGAAACTGCAGTGGCAGACAGGATGGCATTGAAAAACTAGGCCCCAAACTGTACATAATGCAAAGAAAAAAAAGAGGTGCAAGATGGAATTGTCCTTGGGCCCTCCCACCCACCCTTATGTTGTATAAACAGGACATGCACACTTTAACAAACCAATCATTTCAGCGCCAGGGTCTGCCACACAACTGTGGCTGAAATGATTGGTTCGTTTGGGCCCCCACAAAACAAGCTGGCAATTTATCTGTCCCTGCACAAACTGGCTCTACGGAGGCAAGATGTCATCCTCATCCTCCTCATCCACCGATTCCTCACCCTCTTCAGTGTGTACATCCTCATCCTCACAGAGTATTAATTCGTCCCTGCTGGAACCACAGGTCCATCTGTACGTTCTGGAGGCTGGTCTCCCTGGAAGAGTTGATAATTCATTTTATGAACATCATCTTCTCCACATTTTGTGGAAGCAACCTCCTACGCCTTTCGCTGACAAGGTTCCCGGCTGCACTAAACACTCTTTCGGAGTACACACTGGAGGGGGGGCAACTCAGGTAAAATAGAGCCAGTTTGTACAGGGACCTCCAAATTGCTTCTTTTTCCTGCCAGTACAGGTACGGACTGTCTGACATGCCTACTTGGATGCTGTCACCGATGTAATCCTTTAACAGACAGACGCACGCTTGTCGCTGCTTTGAGGATTCAAGTGCGGCTACAGCCCACACAATTCACAAAGACAGAAAAAAAAAAGAATATTTTTATTGTTTGTGGAGCACACTTTGAGGGTTACACCACCCTTTAACAGACAGACGCACGCTTGTCGCTGCTGCTTTGAGGATGCAAGTGTGGCTACAGCCCACACAATTCACAAAGACAGAAAAAAGAAGAAGAATATTTTAATTGTTTGTGTAGAACACTTTGAGGTGTCACCACCCTTTAACAGACAGACGCACGCTTGTCGCTGCTGCTTTAAGGATGCAGGTGCGGCTACAGCCCACACATTTCACAAAGACCAAAAAAAAAAGAACAATATTTTAATTGTTTGTGTAGAACACTTTGAGGTGTCACCACCCTTTAACAGACAGACGCACGCTTGTCGCTGCTGCTTTAAGGATGCAGGTGCGGCTACAGCCCACACAATTCACATAGACAGAAAAAAAAAGAACAATATTTTAATTGTTTGTGTAGCACACTTTGAGGGTGTCACCACCCTTTAACAGACAGACGCACGCTTGTCGCTGCTGCTTTGAGGATGCAAGTGTGGCTACATCGCACACAAGTCACAAACACATTAAAAAAATAGTTTTTTATTTTTTGGAACACTTTGAGAGTTACACCACCCTTTAACAGACAGACGCACGCTTGTCGCTGCTGCTTTAAGGATGCAGGTGCGGCTACAGCCCACACATTTCACAAAGACCGAAAAAAAAAGAACAATATTTTAATTGTTTGTGTAGAACACTTTGAGGGTGTCACCAGCCTTTAACAGACAGACGCACGCTTGTCGCTGCTGCTTTAAGGATGCAGGTGCGGCTACAGCCCACACAATTCACATAGACAGAAAAAAGAAGAATATTTTTATTGTTTGTGTAGCACACTTTGAGGGTGTCACCACCCTTTAACAGACAGACGCACGCTTGTCGCTGCTGCTTTAAGGATGCAGGTGCGGCTACATCGCACACAAGTCACAAACACATTAAAAAAATAGTTTTTTATTTTTTGGAGCACTTTGAGAGTTACACCACCCTTTAACAGACAGACGCACGCTTGTCGCTGCTGCTTTAAGGATGCAGGTGCGGCTACAGCCCACACATTTCACAAAGACCGAAAAAAAAAGAACAATATTTTAATTGTTTGTGTAGAACACTTTGAGGGTGTCACCACCCTTTAACAGACAGACGCACGCTTGTCGCTGCTGCTTTAAGGATGCAGGTGCGGCTACAGCCCACACATTTCACAAAGACCGAAAAAAAAAGAACAATATTTTAATTGTTTGTGTAGAACACTTTGAGGGTGTCACCACCCTTTAACAGACAGACGCACGCTTGTCGCTGCTGCTTTAAGGATGCAGGTGCGGCTACAGCCCACACATTTCACAAAGACCAAAAAAAAAAGAACAATATTTTAATTGTTTGTGTAGCACACTTTGAGGGTGTCACCACCCTTTAACAGACAGACGCACGCTTGTCGCTGCTGCTTTAAGGATGCAGGTGCGGCTACAGCCCACACATTTCACAAAGACCAAAAAAAAAAGAACAATATTTTAATTGTTTGTGTAGCACACTTTGAGGGTGTCACCACCCTTTAACAGACAGATGCACGCTTGTCGCTGCTGCTTTAAGGATGCAGGTGCGGCTACAGCCCACACAATTCACAAAGACAGAAAAAAAAAGAACAATATTTTAATTGTTTGTGTAGCACACTTTGAGGGTGTCACCACCCTTTAACAGACAGACGCACGCTTGTCGCTGCTGCTTTAAGGATGCAGGTGCGGCTACAGCCCACACATTTCACAAAGACCAAAAAAAAAAGAACAATATTTTAATTGTTTGAGTAGCACACTTTGAGGGTGTCACCACCCTTTAACAGACAGACGCACGCTTGTCGCTGCTGCTTTAAGGATGCAGGTGCGGCTACAGCCCACACAATTCACAAAGACAGAAAAAAAAAGAACAATATTTTAATTGTTTGTGTAGCACACTTTGAGGGTGTCACCACCCTTTAACAGACAGACGCACGCTTGTCGCTGCTGCTTTGAGGATGCAGGTGGAATCTAGACGGGATTTGGAACCGAGGACACACTACCTCCATCAATAGTCTAAATCCCACTGCACTAATGTCGGATACCGGACGCACGTCTAACACCAACATAGCAGTCAAGGCCTCAGTTATACGTTTTGCTTCAGGATGACTGCTGTCGTACTTCATCCTCATCGCTAGGGACTGTTGGAGGGTCAATTGTTTAGTAAAAGTAGTGATGTTCCTACTTCCTCTCTGGGATGATGAACAACTCCCAGCAGCAGCAACAGCACTAGGAGGAAGTGGTTCTTGATCTTTCCCTATTTTATTTTTATCGGAGAAAGTTTGGTCCTCCATTTATGTTATATTGATATATATACGTGCGGCTAAAGCGCACACAAACACAGAAAATATTATTTTATTTTTGCTGGAGAGTAGTGCACTTTGTGGGTTACACCACCCTTTAAGAAATGAGCCAGCCGGCTCTTTACTTATGGGACACAGGCGCACGCTTGGCGCTGCTCCTTTGTTGATGCACGTGCAGCCACAGTGCACACAATTCACAAACACAGAAAATAATTTTTTTTTTGGTTTGGACTGGAGTGTACTTTCGGGGGTTACAGCACCCTTAACGGTCAAGCCAGCCGGCCCTTTACTTATGACACAGGCGCACGCTTGGCACTACTTTGTTGATGCACGTGCGGCTACTGCGCACACAATTCACAAACACAGAAAATAATTTTTTTTTTGGTTTGGACTGGAGTGTACTTTCGGGGGTTACAGCACCCTTAACGGTCAAGCCAGCCGGCCCTTTACTTATGACACAGGCGCACGCTTGGCACTACTTTGTTGATGCACGTGCGGCTACTGCGCACACAATTCACAAACACAGAAAATAATTTTTTTTTTGGTTTGGACTGGAGTGTACTTTCGGGGGTTACAGAACCCTTAAAGGTCAAGCCAGCCGGCCCTTTACTTATGACACAGGCGCACGCTTGGCACTACTTTGTTGATGCACGTGCGGCTACTGCGCACACAATTCACAAACACAGAAAATAATTTTTTTTTTGGTTTGGACTGGAGTGTACTTTCGGGGGTTACAGCACCCTTAACGGTCAAGCCAGCCGGCCCTTTACTTATGACACAGGCGCACGCTTGGCACTACTTTGTTGATGCACGTGCGGCTACTGCGCACACAATTCACAAACACAGAAAATAATTTTTTTTTTGGTTTGGACTGGAGTGTACTTTCGGGGGTTACAGCACCCTTAACGGTCAAGCCAGCCGGCCCTTTACTTATGACACAGGCGCACGCTTGGCACTACTTTGTTGATGCACGTGCGGCTACTGCGCACACAATTCACAAACACAGAAAATAATTTTTTTTTTGGTTTGGATTGGAGTGTACTTTCAGGGGTTACAGCACCCTTAACGGTCAAGCCAGCCGGCCCTTTACTTATGACACAGGCGCACGCTTGGCACTACTTTGTTGATGCACGTGCGGCTACTGCGCACACAATTCACAAACACAGAAAATAATTTTTTTTTTGGTTTGGACTGGAGTGTACTTTCGGGGGTTACAGCACCCTTAACGGTCAAGCCAGCCGGCCCTTTACTTATGACACAGGCGCACGCTTGGCACTACTTTGTTGATGCACGTGCGGCTACTGCGCACACAATTCACAAACACAGAAAATAATTTTTTTTTGGTTTGGACTGGAGTGTACTTTCGGGGGTTACAGCACCCTTAACGGTCAAGCCAGCCGGCCCTTTACTTATGACACAGGCGCACGCTTGGCACTACTTTGTTGATGCACGTGCGGCTACTGCGCACACAATTCACAAACACAGAAAATAATTTTTTTTTTGGTTTGGACTGGAGTGTACTTTCGGGGGTTACAGCACCCTTAACGGTCAAGCCAGCCGGCCCTTTACTTATGACACAGGCGCACGCTTGGCACTACTTTGTTGATGCACGTGCGGCTACTGCGCACACAGTTCACAAACACAGAAAATAATTTTTTTTTTGGTTTGGACTGGAGTGTACTTTCGGGGGTTACAGCACCCTTAACGGTCAAGCCAGCCGGCCCTTTACTTATGACACAGGCGCACGCTTGGCACTACTTTGTTGATGCACGTGCGGCTACTGCGCACACAATTCACAAACACAGAAAATAATTTTTTCTTTGGTTTGGACTGGAGTGTACTTTCGGGGGTTACAGCACCCTTAACGGTCAAGCCAGCCGGCCCTTTACTTATGACACAGGCGCACGCTTGGCACTACTTTGTTGATGCACGTGCGGCTACTGCGCACACAATTCACAAACACAGAAAATAATTTTTTTTTTGGTTTGGACTGGAGTGTACTTTCGGGGGTTACAGCACCCTTAACGGTCAAGCCAGCCGGCCCTTTACTTATGACACAGGCGCACGCTTGGCACTACTTTGTTGATGCACGTGCGGCTACTGCGCACACAATTCACAAACACAGAAAATAATTTTTTTTTGGTTTGGACTGGAGTGTACTTTCGGGGGTTACAGCACCCTTAACGGTCAAGCCAGCCGGCCCTTTACTTATGACACAGGCGCACGCTTGGCACTACTTTGTTGATGCACGTGCGGCTACTGCGCACACAATTCACAAACACAGAAAATAATTTTTTTTTTGGTTTGGACTGGAGTGTACTTTCGGGGGTTACAGCACCCTTAACGGTCAAGCCAGCCGGCCCTTTACTTATGACACAGGCGCACGCTTGGCACTACTTTGTTGATGCACGTGCGGCTACTGCGCACACAATTCACAAACACAGAAAATAATTTTTTTTTTGGTTTGGACTGGAGTGTACTTTCGGGGGTTACAGCACCCTTAACGGTCAAGCCAGCCGGCCCTTTACTTATGACACAGGCGCACGCTTGGCACTACTTTGTTGATGCACGTGCGGCTACTGCGCACACAATTCACAAACACAGAAAATAATTTTTTCTTTGGTTTGGACTGGAGTGTACTTTCGGGGGTTACAGCACCCTTAACGGTCAAGCCAGCCGGCCCTTTACTTATGACACAGGCGCACGCTTGGCACTACTTTGTTGATGCACGTGCGGCTACTGCGCACACAATTCACAAACACAGAAAATAATTTTTTTTTTGGTTTGGACTGGAGTGTACTTTCGGGGGTTACAGCACCCTTAACGGTCAAGCCAGCCGGCCCTTTACTTATGACACAGGCGCACGCTTGGCACTACTTTGTTGATGCACGTGCGGCTACTGCGCACACAATTCACAAACACAGAAAATAATTTTTTTTTTGGTTTGGACTGGAGTGTACTTTCGGGGGTTACAGCACCCTTAACGGTCAAGCCAGCCGGCCCTTTACTTATGACACAGGCGCACGCTTGGCACTACTTTGTTGATGCACGTGCGGCTACTGCGCACACAATTCACAAACACAGAAAATAATTTTTTTTTTGGTTTGGACTGGAGTGTACTTTCGGGGGTTACAGCACCCTTAACGGTCAAGCCAGCCGGCCCTTTACTTATGACACAGGCGCACGCTTGGCACTACTTTGTTGATGCACGTGCGGCTACTGAGCACACAATTCACAAACACAGAAAATATATTATTTTTTTAGCACTTGGGGGGAGCACCCCTGATGGACAGAGCACCCCCTGGACAACACTGCAGCACTCCTTTAGGACTGGGACACTGCACAGGACTTTGGAGTGGACACAGCCCCTATGGAGAACTGACTGCACAACACAGTCCAGCCAGCCCCTATGGACTTTGAAGTAGTGGACACAGCCCCTATTAACAACATCAGCACAGCACAACACAGCCAGCCCCTATGGACTTTGAAGTAGTGGACAACAGCAGCACTACACTACACTACACTACACAGCCCTAACTCCCACCCTCCCTCTTCACTGTCCACAGCCGAGTGAGAAAATGGCGCCGACATGGGTACCTTATATAGGATCCAAAACCCGCGAGACTCGGAAGGCGGGATGATGACGTTTTGCCTCGATTTCAGATCCGAGTCAGGCGGGAAAAGTCGAGCCTGATTCGGATCGGACTCGGATCGGGGGGGCTCGGGGGGGTTCGGATTTCAGAAATCCGAACCCGCTCACCCCTAATAATAAGCAATCTAGACTTGTCCAGAGTATGGAAGCTAATATAAATCTTGTATCCACTTTAACCACTTGCCTGGCATGGTCTCATCGTTTGCGACCACGCCAGGCTGTGTGTTCCATGACATGGTTTGCAAACTATGCTACTAGTCAGAAATGCCCACTGGGTGACGCGGCTGCCAGCAGATAATCTTCCAGGTGCTGCCCATCACAGAGGGACCTCCCTGTCTCCTCATTTAAAGTTCTCTAGGGTGTAAATCCCCAGAGAGGTCATCATTACAGGCCAAGGAAACTGCCTAGGTCCCAGAGCATAATAAATAGGTGCTAAAATATCTAAAATATACGGAAAAGCAGACATTAAAAGAATACCTTTTACCTGTATATTAAAGAAGTCACACATAGGCCCGTATTCAATTAGTTTTGCACCCGCGATACTTTGCCGCCTGCCGGACTTTTCGCCTACATTGCGTGTTTTGCATGCGGAAAAGTATCGGGCGCACTCCTGCTATTCGCCGTATTCAATTAGAAAGGACGGTTCCCAGCGAAACTGAAACAGGCGAAAAGTCCTGTAAAAAATGGGGAACTCAGTCTGACACCCACCAATAGAAGCACTAACATTGGGGATCACTATAGATGCCCCCAATTAGCCCTAATGAAGGTATTTGGGATACTTAAGTTGTGACAATTGCTGCCAATTTGCACATTAACACAAGTGGTGAAGAATAGCATTAAACAGTTTTTTTAGGTGAAAATAATTACTCCGAGCAAATTTGGGGTACTTGAAAATGGGGGCTACCATATTTTTAAGTTGCTAAAGTTTTAAATCATTTAAAAAATCGACATCCCGAAAGCACCTGCATTAAAAAAAAAAACCCTGCCCCATACTTGGGGACCCCCCAGAAGTCTATTTCGCTAGTTTTTAAGCTTGTCCCCCAACTTTGAACTTTTTCACCCCCAAAATTAAAGTAATTTTTTTGGGTGTTCTAAAGTATTTTTTTTTTTTTGACACAGTTTAACTTTTGCTTACTGTCCCAAGGATGCAAGGGGGTTTCCCGAAGTTTGCACCCCAAAACTGCAATTCTGCACTTTGTTCCGCCTGCTTTTCATAGGCGAAACTTTTCCGCCGATTATACTGCATTGACTTTTCGCGTACACGAAAATCTTTGGAATTGAATACGGCGGAAACTTTCCGCCTGGAGAAATTACGTCATCCGCGATACTTTTTCGCGGATTCGGACTTTTCGCCTCTAATTGAATACGGCCAATAGTGTATTCAGGCTAAGCCCCAATTTGTTTCCTATTTAATCTGGCAAAAAAAAAATGTATTACCTGTCTTACATACTGGAATGTTGCAGTATTCCCAATGAACATTAGGATCTGTTGTATAACACCAAGGACGTTCATACTTTCCTCCTGGGTTTCTACAATAATTTTCTGCACTGGATTGCTCTTGGAAAAGATTTAACATGTCCCTTTGCAGATGAGGCACCTTGAAAAAGAAGGAAAACCCATCTTTAAAATGGTTACAAAAAAAATACTCGTATACTGTATGGTCTGAAGAAAGTTTTGTGGACTTTCACCTACACATAGTTGAGGCAACTAAACCAAACAACACTGCTCCTCATGCCTTTGTAATTTCAATAGATCCTGGTATGGCTGCACTGTGGGCCTGATTGAGCAGCGGACACAAATGCAATCTCTTCTGCAATCGGATCACAGTTGCTAAAACATGCTAATCCTTTTCAAAACACATCCAAGCATAAGGACGCCCACTGCTGCCTTCTCATATCCGTATGACGATGTGCAACAGCGTAAACATCGGTACCATCGGCGCAAAGCAGGCAGCCATGCTTCATATGCAGCAGGTCTGACCAGCCGCAGACTCGGCAGTTCTCCTGACACACAGGAAGCTCTCGTGCTGCTAAAAAGATCGCAATGCCTAACTTATGCATGGCCATGAAACAGTGTTTAAACGGGTAATCGCAATGCAATTACTGTGCGTGCGCAGTGCGACTTACACGCATGCGCAATGGCAAATAAATGCTCAAACTACGTAAACATTGGCATTGCATCCGCCGCTGAATCAGGCTCCGTCTGAGACATTTGTGTCCTGCATAAAAACACATACCCATATCAAACTTTACAGGACACTATTTGTAAATATCAGTTAAGCAGCTCTTTGCCCTTCTCCCTATGCCCCCTTCCATCCCAATAATAATATTTTCTCTCCTCCATACCTGGTTTTCTCCCCCTGGGACTCTCAGGGGTAAATTTACTAAGATTCGAGATGGTCCCGATTTTCAAAGAGATTAATCTCGCTGGAACTCGCCAAAACTTCGGTGATTTACTCACTTTTTATCTCTCAAATTTACCATCAGGCGATTTGAGACTAAACGAGTTTGCCGATTGTGATGTAGGCCGAGTTTCTCGGGTGATTTTTAAGCAAGCTCGAATGAGTTATCTCACCCGAGATTGCAGTGATTTCTCTCTGGACAACTCTCCCTAGCAAGCAGCCTGCACATATCAGTGAGATATGTGTAAGCTGCTTGTGTTGTATCTGTAAAAAACGGGTCAATTTTATAAAAAAAAAGACGTAGAGTTCCCCCCCCCCGAAAGCATAACCAGCCCCGGACTTGCCAGCCAGTCCTGGTTCATAAAATTACAGGGAACAAAATGAGTAGGGTTCCACCGTAATTTAAGAACCAGCACCAGGCTACAGGGCAGGTCCTGGTTTTAAATATAGGGGTAAAAAATTGCGTAGGGGTCACCCTATATTTAAAACCAGCACCGGACCCAAAACGGCCGAGGTGTAATTCCACATTACATTACTGGGTCTCTGGGGCCAAAGCATTCTCACCCCAAACCGCTCAGGCCAAGTCAGGGATCTCAGGGGAGGTGGGAACCCTCTAAAAAAGGGGTCCCTCCTCTCCGAAAACCCCAGGCTTGGTCTGAAGCCCAAGACTCTTCCCCCTGGGCTGTGGGTACGGGGGTAATCAAATGTTAAATTGAAAGAAAATTTTAGTACTTTACAGTGAAACTATAGGTGCCAGCATGCCTGCCTTTTTGCACTTGTGGAACTACAAGTGCCAGCAGGCGGCCGGCACCTGTACCTCCACTGTAAAATAAATAGTTAAATAACGATACAACACACACACACACCGTATACAGTAAAAGTTTAATACACACATACCTCACTCACACATACTTACCTGCTGTCAGATGTTCCCATGTAGAAATCCATGAGGAATGGCCTACAAAAACGATCCTATACTCACCTCCATCCTCACGCTGGTCTCCGTAGCATCCAGGGAAGTACCCTGCAGCCTGGTGCTGGTACCTAAATTACGGTGGAACCCTACTCGTTTTGTTCCCCATAATTTTAGGTACCAGTGACAATGTCATTTTTTTTTATTATTTTAACCCGTTTTTAACTAGTTAAAGGCAGAAACATACAAAAATAACAATGATTTGTGTATGTTTCAGGCTAACTTGCAGCTGAGGAGGTGTTAGAAAAGTGATTTGGGAAGAGAGTTTGCTGTCATCTCACCAGAGCTTGTCATCCTGATTTTTGGTTAATTTCAGAGATGTATATTTTAGGTGAAAAGTACTTCCGATTTGCCTGATGGTGAGTTGATTCGAGTTAGCTTTCTCTTCCGAGTTTTACGAGCGAGAAGAGAGAAATCTCTATCTCACCCGACTTTACCTTTAGTATATTTGCGAGATGAAAATCAAGCCTTAAATCACCCGAGATTTACATCTCGATCAATCTCGATTCTTAGTAAATTTACCCCCAGTCTAGACTGCAATTAGCAGAGAGCTCTTCCCAATGGAAGCCACTCCGTCCTAGAAGCCTGGGCTGCTTGCTTGTCAATTTATGCACATGTGCAGGATTGTGCAAGATCCATAGTAAGAATTCCAAAATAAATCCATTTTATTTCTATAATGCAAGAAATTTAGACCATGACTAACTAGAGATACTATAAAAATCAGCATCTCTCATGAATGGTTAGTAATGCAATCATTTACTAATTGTTTTGAAGAACAAAAAAGTTAAGTAACCATAAGGTTGGACATTTTTAGGTGGCTATATACTGTATAATTCTTGGAATATCTACAAATATGTTTTCTCTTAAAAATGTGCTGAACTTCACTGTAACTACAACTGCAGCTGTGCACACTTATCACTTCTTACAGCGCTTACAGAGATTTTGTTTATATCTCAAGTTACTCATTTAAAAACCAAATAAAGCATTTGAAAACCTGGTTCTGTGACAATGCATGAATATGCAGGTGCCTGCACAGAATGTTACATATCTTACAGAGGACTCAGCTGGGTAACAATTGCTTTTATTAGTTCCTTTCTCATATTAAAATAGCACATTTAGAATCTGGCATCTTACTCTCTTGAGACAGAGAGTAAGAATTTAACAAATGTTTATATCACATTTACTGACCTGTTCCTGACTTGATCTTTTGCCTGAAAGCATATTCTATGTGTTATGATGTAAAATACATTACCTGTTGGCTCCATTTCTGACAAGGGATTCCTGACGCTGTAATGTTGACATTTCCACTGTAATCTTTTCCGTTACCTTTGTAACATGTTTCTGGAATACACAGAATTCTGTAAATATATTGTTTTATGCAAAAATAAATATTCGTATAAAAATGTAAACAGTGTTTAGTATGTTAAGTACTTTATATTTCTGTTTACTTATAATGTAAGTGGGAGGGGGGGACGAAGGGGATGAGGATGGATTTTAGAAGTTTAATGACTTGACGTGGGGGTTTTCAGCCCTTTGTGACACAATCCTTCCCATATATGGAGCATATTGTGTTTGCTGAATATAAAACTTTTTTTATTCTATCCAAAAACATGTAATAGTATGTTTGAGGCTGTTAAGGCTTTTATACGCATATATATTGCTATTGAACAGGCTCAATTACAGAGTTATAGAGAAAAGCTATAGGAAATCAGGGTTTTGGTCCACTGGTCATGTTTGAACTGCCATCTATCCATCCCACCTATCTAGTTCTATCCAAACTTGACAATGCACTCATAACCCTCTAGGCTAAGCAAGCATCGTGGAGGACGCAAGAAGCACCGGGGTACCGAGCTTCCTCTGTGCAGTTCTAGGTAAGGGAGCAAAAAAACAGGTATGCTGATCAAAATTTGTGGGTTTACGTCCACAATAATACTTTTTGGGGGGAATTGAATTAGCCGGGATAAGCCACTTTTCCGCCAAAAAAATGGCTCATCGTGCAAATTTGCAGTTATCACACAATCCTATTAGCCGAAAACTTTTCGCGGGTGCGAAATCACCATACCATTTGCGGCAAAAAGTTTTCACCACCTCCTGAGCAGGTGAAAAGTTGTGCAAAACCCCTATTTTTGCCTAAAAATGTCGGGACTTGGTCCACAACCACTGGGACACCCTCCTAAACGACTAATTAGGCACAAATTATTTTTTAATTAGCTTCATATGGCCAATAACAATGTCATTTTTGGGGTTACAAAGTGCAGGAAAATGGGTTAATTGATGTGGGACAGGTATATGGGGGTGCTATATGAATGGGACAGGTGTTTTTAAGATTGCAGGTGGTGTTAGAGGTGTATTTTAAAGATATTTTAAAAGTGGCTTAAAATGACACAAATATATACTTATCGCCATTTTTATGCACTCCAATTTATTTTGCCACAAACACTTGCTTTTTATCATTGCAGTATTTCACTGTTTTAGAGACATGCATATAACAGCTATTTGACACATTTTAAAAGCCCCAAATACTTTTATTAGGGTCACTAATACACTTTTATACTGTTAACCTACTGATGTGTCCACATACATCCTCCTTCCAAGTTAAGCAACCATTCTAGTTGCGCCATGTCGTGGCGTGACTCTGTAGTGCAAAACGTCTTTTCGTGCAACTTTTCCCTTCAAATTATTCGCAGAGCAATGTGAATAGGACGCACACGCAGTTTCCACTGATTACAATTATATGCGTCATGCCTATATTCTGTACCACCGTGAAAAATTATCACGCAAATGACGCATCACGTCTTTTGCAATAGGATTGCATAAAAAACGTGAATGCATTTGTGTCTTTAAAACATTTTTGCATAAATGCATGACACCCGTGTAACATGTGTCATATGTGAGTATTATGCAGAATGGACTTGTTCTTCTAGGAAGGGTATTAAGAACAAATGTTTTTTTAACATTTCCAAAGTAATATTAGTAAATTGCAGTAGATGATGTATGTTACAGCATTTGGTAGGTCTAGACAGAGATTACTGAAGAACAACTAGTAAAAGAGGTCCAGACAGGCAACTATGAACATTTTGGCAAAACCAAATGTAGCAGATGCAAAGGCCACTCCCATCCACAGGACACATAAATGGTGCAGTCTAGAATCACATCTGATCTCTTTTAGCACATTATTAAATATGATCTTTCCTGCAGTAAAGACATGTAGATTTGTGTTTTTCTATTAGCATAAGTCATCATAGATTTGAGTTCAGCAATATGTAATAAATATTCATGCAGGAAAATGTAACAAAATGTTGGATTATTTAAAAAAATGTTTCTACAACTTACTAGTAATATTTTCCTTATTCAACTCTGGAAAAAAAAGAGACAGTCATTTTAAAACATACTACTTTTCATAGGTTTTGTGGAATATATACACAAAAACAAAAAATACAGATAAATACAGTAAAATATAGTTACTTAGGTTTTACTTAATATTTTGAATGAAAAAATTCAGCTACCATTTCATTCTATTTGGGCTCAAAAACTATTATATGATAACATTTAACATATGATCAAAACTGCCCCCGGTTCCATATAGGCCGCTTCACCATATTTATACACACACGAGGGGTGTGCTATACGTTTCTGGGTGCACAAAAAGTATAATACTGTATCTACAAAGTGAACATTACATATTTTTTTAAGTATGTGCCAGAGGAGTCTATGCAAAGTTGCATGCGCTCCAACCACTTTGTGAAGCAGCTGGAGCAGTCCGAAGCAGGTATGTCTTAAATAAATAAATAACTGAAGAGACATGGTAAATGGTATTGGGACAGATTTTTCGGGGGGCGGTATGGATGCGTCAAGTGTTTTAAACATCGCACACAGTCACAGCAGGCGGTTTTTTAACTGTTTTTACCCCCAGTTTACGTTGAACAGTAATTTGCTGAAAAGAAATTAGATTTTATCATTTTCAACTATTTTTTTTTTACACCCAAAATTTGCGTAATTTTTCGCCAAAGTACGCAACTTATGATACATTTTTGGGGTAATTTATTATTAGGGAGGGTGTCCAAAGGGTTCTGAAAGACATTCCCTCATTTTTAGCTAAAAATAGGGATTTTGCTTTTTTTTCTCCTGGTTTGGGATGGAGAAAACTTTCCTCCAGATTTTTTTCACCATTTTTTTTGCGAAAGTGTTGCCGTTTTTTTGCGAAAACCATCCGTTTTCGCCAATGGCGAAAGAAACCATCCGTTTCTGCCAATAGTTCAATACGGCACTAAATGGGAATACAATTATTAATGTCAACCTGATTAAGGATAATGATTGTAATATTACTGTACTACTAATAACATTATATCAACAACTGAAAGATCTGATTTATGTTTATAGCCTATGTGGGTCTGCACCTTATTGAATTAGTTAAATTTCGGTAGATAAAATGAAATGTATGTCCATTCATCACTTAAATGTCACATATCCTTTTACCAAAATATGGAATTCTGATACAGGCCAACGGGTTGTCACTCAGGCTGGGAAGCTTCTCACAGACAGGAAGAGTCTGCAGCACTAAGCCAGGCTTATACATTCCTTTGCGTGAGTGTTCCTCTATGGATAGCCATTCTTTAAAGCAGTGGAGATCTTTAACAGCAAGACAATGTTCCCTGAAAAGTAATACACTGTTAAGATAAAAGACACGAAACTGAACCAAAAGTAGCTTAAAGAGAACAAAAACACAGTAAAGTAGTCTGTAAACGCTTTAGTGATCTATAGGCCTGATTCAGAGTTGAACGCAATGCTGATGTTTTTTCAAATCGAGCAAATTTTTGCCACTGTGCATGCGTGTGAGTCGCACTGTGCATGTGTTGTGGTAACTTACTGTAGTCACATGCTGCAAATCTTTATTTGCAGTGTGATTGAAAAGTAGGGAGCGTTTGGGGTGGCAATGGGGAGTGGCAACTAAAAACGCAGGTGTGACTCGACCGTTTCGGGGGCTGTCATATCCTGCATCTGCGATCCTGTACGCTGGAAAAATGGCTCTGGCATCTCAGTTACATTGGCTATTCTGACTGTAGACTTACTCAGGGAGTCGATGTTTGCACGATCTGTGTCCGATGCTGTGTATGTGTATGCATTTACGGACAGCCTACGAATGCTAGAGGGGGCATCTCAGTACAAAGTCCCGGCAGCTGTTTCCTTAGTATATTTTCACACATCCCCAGCTGAAAACAAATGGCAGTTGGGCAGCAATAGCTTACATCTCTGACTCAGTAGTACAGTTTTTCATACAATTCTCAGTGAAAGATAGATAAAATCTGATTTTGAAAAAGTGCAAGCATATTATTATTATTATTATTATTATTATTATTATTATTATTATTATTATTATTATTATTATTATATTCATCCTTTAGACAGCACCAAAGTATTATGCAGGGCTATAAACTGCTATTAATCATGCTCAGGAGTCTTTACCCCAATGGTTTTGGGCTGCTCTGCTTTGATTTATTTTTAAGCACTTGCTTTAAAATGTAATTACTGGTCATTTAAAAAGGTGAAAGACATCATGTAGACTTGCAGGAAGTTTTCTTTTTGCTTATATGAATACTCATTTGGGGGTTTTAAATTGCCCCAGAAAATTAATTAGTGCCTACATTGCAGGACTGTGGTTTTGACTGGAAATGCTCATGTTGGAAATAATTAGAATGCCACTTCAGAGTACATGGCAGTACCTGTTTAGGAACACCCCATTCATTCATTTTAACTTTTATCTTATGAAACTAAATGTTTTTCTCTAGTACGTTTCACTTTCATTACATTGATTAAAATGTGCCTAACTATCGGCGAATCAGCCAGATAATTAAGCAATGTATTTCCGTGACCGAACACAAATTATCAGTCTGCTGAACATTTCCCCCGTACAGCAGAGGAATAGGGAAATGTCTCCTCCCCAGGGGAGGAACCCAGATATAATGTGGCCATACACTGAGATATCTCACAGTGTATGACCACGATCAGGGCCTGATTAACAATGAGGCGGATGGAGCTACAGCTCCAGGCCTCAAATAAAAATAGGCCCATCGACATGACAGAATGATTACCAGCTGCCATTATTTAAATAGTTTTTCTAGTCCCCCCCAAAAAAACAAATTTATGCAATTTTTCTATTTCTATGTAGTTAGGGAGACATTGTGGTCATAGTTTAAGGGTTGTATACACCAAGGTGACTCTGACCACAGCCACACAGCACCATTCATAGCTCTTCTCCTTCTCAGTATAGGCCCTTGAACATTTTCAGCTCCAGGCCCATGTGGGCCTTAACCCGGCCCTGACCAGGATATCTGATAGTGTCAGACCGCCAAATAAAATTCTCTCGGTCTGACAGGCATTTTATCTGACAGTATATGCCCAGCATATAGGGCCGTATTCAATTAGGTGCAAAAAGCCATTTTTGGTGAAAAAGCTTCGCTGGTGACGTCATTTCGCTCGGAGAAAACTTATCCCCGTATTCAATTCCACAAACTTTTCGCCGGTGCAATTGGGGTTTTGGGGTACAAACTTGCGGGAACCACCCTGCACCCTTGGGACAGCCCTACAAATGTAAACTGTGTAAAAAAAAAGTTTAAAAAAAAACTTAAGAACACTCCAAAAAAGTATTTTCATTTTGGGGGTGAAAAAAACAGAGTTGGGAGACAAACTTAAAAACTAGCGAAATAGACTCCAGGGGGGGTCCCCAAGTATGCCCCAGGTGTTTTTAAGATTGCAGGTGCTTGCAGCAGGTGCATTTTTTTACGTTTTTAAAAAGTTCACATTAGTAACTTCAAAATAAGCTAGCACCATTTTCATGTACCCCAAATTTGCTGGGACTAGTTATTTTGATGAAAAAATATTGCTAAATGCCATTCTTCACCACTTATGTAAAGACGCTTTAAACAAGCTTTTGGAGACAATAAAAAACCCCAGATTACCTTTATTAGGGGTACTAGAACACCCCTATAGTGATCCCCTATGTTAGTGCAGCTTTTCGGGGGATACAGAGTGTTTTCCCCATTTTGACAGGTCCAAATTCGTCAGGTGCCATTTTTGCTGATTCCTAATTGAATACGGGGATAAGCAGGGACACGTGCAATACTTTTCCGCATGGAAAACCAGCAATGATGGCAAAAAGTACGGCATGCGAAAAGTACGGGACTTTTCGCACCTAATTGAATATGCCCCTAAGAGTTGATTGGTTGTTGCTTTATCTCTCTCCAATCTTTGATTAATCTCCCCCATTGTTCTGCTAGTCTTTCTTACATTCTGTAATATTAGAATTTCACACTTCTTCATACAATAACTCAGTGTAGTATACATGGGATTAAGCCAAGGGGTAAACCATTTGTAATAAGCATGTGAGAAAACCCAGGGGTAAGCCATGTGTAGTATGCATGGAGAAAACCCAGGGGTAAACCATGTGTAGTATCCATGGAAGAAACTGAGGGGTAAACCATGTGTAGTATGCATGGTAAAAACCGAGGGGTAAACCATTTGTAATATGCAGTGTGAGAAAACCCAGGGGTATATAATGTATAGTATGCATGGTAGAAAATCCAGGGGTAAACCATGTGTAGTATGCATGGGAGAAAACCCAGGGGTAAACCATGTGTAGTAAGCATGGGAGAAAACCAAGAGTATGTATGGAAAAAAACAAGGGTAAACCATGTGTAGTATACATGGGAGAAAACCCAGGGGTAAACCATTTGTAATATGCATGTGAGAAAACCCAGGGGTATATAATGTATAGTATGCATGGTAGAAAATCCAGGGGTAAACTATGTGTAGTAAGCATGGGAGAAAACCAAGAGTATGTATGGAAAAAAACAAGGGTAAACCATGTGTAGTATGCATGGGAGAAAACCCAGGGGTAAACCATTTGTAATATGCATGTGAGAAAACCCAGGGGTAAACCATTTGTAATATGCATGTGAGAAAACCCAGGGGTAAACCATTTGTAATATGCATGTGAGAAAACCCAGGGGTAAATAATGTATAGTATGCATGGGAGAAAATCCAGGGGTAAACCATGTGTAGTATGCATGGGAGAAAACCCAGGGGTAAACCATGTGTAGTATGCATGGGAGAAAACCCAGGGGTAAACCATGTGTAGTATGCATGGAAGAAAATCCAGAGGTAAACCATGTGTAGTTTGTATGGAAGAAACTGAGGGGTAAACCATGAATAGTATGCATGGTAGAAACCGAGGGGTAAACCATTTGTAATATGCATGTGAGAAAACCCAGGGGTATATAATGTATAGTATGCATGGAAGAAAATCCAGGGGTAAACCATGTGTAGTATGCATGGGAGAAAACCAAGAGTATGTATGGGAAAAAAACAAGGGTAAACCATGTGTAGTATGCATGGGAGAAAACCCATGTGTAGTTTGTATGGAAGAAACTGAGGGGTAAACCATGAATAGTATGCATGGTAGAAACCCAGGGGTAAACCATTTGTAATATGCATGTGAGAAAACCCAGGGGTATATAATGTATAGTATGCATTGGAGAAAATCCAGGGGTAAACCATGTGTAGTATGCATGGGAGAAAACCAAGAGTATGTATGGGAAAAAAACAAGGGTAAACCATGTGTAGTATGCATGGGAGAAAACCCAGGGGTAAACCATGTATAGTATGCATGGAAGAAAACCCAGGGGTAAACACCATGTATAGTATGCATTGGAGAAAACCCAGGGGTAACCATGTGTAGTTTGTATGGAAGAAACTGAGGGGTAAACCATGAATAGTATGCATGGTAGAAACCCAGGGGTAAGCCATTTGTAATATGCATGTGAGAAAACCCAGGGGTATATAATGTATAGTATGCATGGGAGAAAATCCAGGGGTAAACCATGTGTAGTATGCATGGGAGAAAACCAAGAGTATGTATGGGAAAAAAACAAGGGTAAACCATGTGTAGTATGCATGGGAGAAAACCCAGGGGTAAACCATGTATAGTATGCATAGAAGAAAACCCAGGGGTAAACACCATGTATAGTATGCATTGGAGAAAACCCAGGGGTAACCATGTGTAGTTTGTATGGAAGAAACTGAGGGGTAAACCATGAATAGTATGCATGGTAGAAACCGAGGGGTAAACCATTTGTAATATGCATGTGAGAAAACCCAGGGGTAAACCATTTGTAATATGCATGTGAGAAAACCCAGGGGTATATAATGTATAGTATGCATGGGAGAAAATCCAGGGGTAAACCATGTGTAGTATGCATGGAAGAAAACCCAGGGGTAAACCATGTGTAGTATGCATGGGAGAAAACCAAGAGTATGTATGGGGAAAAAACAAGGGTAAACCATGTGTAGTATGCATGGGAGAAAACCCAGGGGTAAACCATGTGTAGTATGCATGGGAGAAAACCCAGGGGTAAACCATGTGTAGTATGCATGGAAGAAAATCCAGAGGTAAACCATGTGTAGTATGCATGGGAGAAAACCCAGGGGTGAACCATGTGTAGTTTGTATGGAAGAAACTGAGGGGTAAACCATGAATAGTATGCATGGTAGAAACCCAGGGGTAAACCATTTGTAATATGCATGTGAGAAAACCCAGGGGTATATAATGTATAGTATGCATGGGAGAAAATCCAGGGGTAAACCATGTGTAGTATGCATGGGAGAAAACCAAGTGTATGTATGGGAAAAAAACAAGGGCAAACCATGTGTAGTATGCATGGGAGAAAACCCAGAGGTAAACCATGTATAGTATGCATGGAAGAAAACCCAGGGGTAAACACCATGTATAGTATGCATTGGAGAAAACCCAGGGGTAACCATGTGTAGTTTGTATGGAAGAAACTGAGGGGTAAACCATGAATAGTATGCATGGTAGAAACCGAGGGGTAAACCATTTGTAATATGCATGTGAGAAAATCCAGGGGTATATAATGTATAGTATGCATGGGAGAAAATCCAGGGGTAAAGCATGTGTAGTATGCATGGAAGAAAATCCAGGGGTAAACCATGTGTAGTATGCATGGGAGAAAACCAAGAGTATGTATGGGAAAAAAACAAGGGTAAACCATGTGTAGTATGCATGGGAGAAAACCCAGGGGTAAACCATGTGTAGTATGCATGGGAGAAAACCCAGGGGTAAACCATGTGTAGTATACATGGGAGAAAACCCAGGGGTAAACCATATGTAGTATGCATGGGAGAAAACCCAGGGGTAAACCATGTGTAGTATGCATGGGAGAAAACCCAGGGGTAAACCATGTGTAGAATGCATGGGAGAAAACCAAGAGTATGTATGGGAAAAAAAACAAGGGTAAACCATTAGTATGCATGGGAGAAAACCCAGGGGTAAGCCATGTGTAGTATGCATGGGAGAAAACCAAGAGAATGTATGGAAAAAAACAAGGGTAAACCATGTATAGTATGCATGGGAGAAAACCCAGGGGTAAACCATGTATAGTATGCATGGAAGAAAACCCAGGGGTAAATACCATGTATAGTATGCATGGGAGAAAACCCAGGGGTAAACCATGTGTAGTATGCATGGGAGAAAACCCAGGGGTAAACCATGTGTAGTATGCATGGGAGAAAACCCAGGGGTAAACTATGTGTAGTATGCATGGGAGAAAACCCAGGGGTAAACCATGTGTAGTATGCATGGTAGAAACCGATGGGGAAACCATGTGGAGTATGCACAGATGAAAACCCAGGAGTAATCGAGGGGTAATCCGTGTATAATAAACCACTTTTCTCTAACTAGAACAATAGTGAGATGAAACAAAACTTTAGTGGCATATATGAAAAATTTAAAATGTTATGTGGTACATTGCAAGAAAAGAGATACATCCTTACCAGATAAACTCTATATTTTTTAAGACATCTCTCCAGCTTGTGTACTCACAAACAATAACATCTATATTGCACAAGCAAGCTCTGAAATTTGAATCAGTATCTTGATATCCATCAAGCTGATGCTTAACAGAATGTGGGTGATGCAGCGTAACTACTATCCTAAACATCCTGACCTTTAACAGTTGTGGCATGATCTGACACAGGACATCCAAAAAATCTGAGTTGAAGGAGGTGTCTAACAGGGAAGAGAGAATGGACCAAAACACATTGTGGTGAGAGGGGGGGGGGGTCTCTCACCTGAGTCGCCCACTTTCTGGTGGAGTCAGCTCCCTCCAAGAGAGAGGAAAACAAGATTGGCTCATTCTGCACCTACAATAGAAGTTTGGAATTCCAGGGTTTCTGGGCTGCACAGCTCAAACTGGAAATATAGAATTCCGGGTTTTCCACGTCGCCCAGAGCCAGCAGGAAGTCAGCAGCACAGGAAGGGTTTAAAACTCTCACACACCTGTTTCTCATGGCTCCTGATGCTGGACAAACTGGCCAAACGATAGGCTGGGGGTGGTGGTTAACATTAGGGTGCCAGGACATGGAGGGTCCAAGGGCCCGGGTCGGGTGTCAGCGCTGCTCAGAACAATGGAAAATGGCCGCCACGGCCATTTTCCAGCGTTCTGCGCATGCGCAGTAGACTCCAGGCACACTTTAGTGCCCGGAGTCTACTAATGCTCCAGTGGTTGGCCAGCCGCGTCAGTCGGCTGCCGGCCGCCGGGGAGAGAGGAGAGGCCCCCTCCTCTCTTAAGACACCCCTGTCAAGTGGCATAGTAGAGACACTGCATCAGCCCCTTTGATCACTGTTTTTTTTTTGCAGACTGTACTTTTGAACAGTTTACATTTAATACAAATGCAATGTTTTAATGTGCTGAGAAATGATATAGTAGTTCTGAGGAGTGTCATCACATCAAGTATAAGGTGATTTAGAAAATATACCATCTCAAATCATCTGCTAGGCAAAGTGAGGACACCTGTCATTGCTGAGGCCTTTTCTGATCCTTCTTTTTTAATGTTATCTACAGTGTCAAACGCAGGATTTTGAAAGGGGGGTTTCCAATACTTGGTTACAAAACCAATAGCAAAAAATCTAACTACATACAGGCAGCACTCCTCGGGTACTCAATAATCAATACTCAATAATCCAAGCTTGTTAATCCATTACTATGCAACGTTTCAGATGATTTTATTACATATTTCATCAATGCCTTGACGAAATATGTAATAATTGGATCTGAAACGTTGCACAGTAATGGATTAACAAGTTTGGATTAATGAGTACCTGAGGAGCGCTGCCTGTATGTGATTGTATGTTCAAGACTGATCGGTCTGCTTAGTTCTTAGGATCTGCACCCCGCGAGTTGAACTTTTTTATTTGGAGTCTACTTGTCTATATTTATATGGAGCTTTTCAACTCCTTGAAGAAATAAAAAGGCAGCACTGCAAACATACACAGTGACATATACACGCACACAGACGCACACACTGACACAGACTACACTGACACAGACACACTAATACACACACACTGCACTGACAAAGCCTATACACACACTGCACTGACAAAGCCTATACACACACTGCACTGACAAACCCTATACACACACTGCACTGACAAAGCATATACACACACTGACACACACATACACTGACAAAGCCTATACACACACTGACAAAGCCTATACACATACACACAGAGACTGACAAACACTGTTGCCAACTCTGAAATGAGAAACAAGCCCAACCCAATCCGATAAAACCAAAAACATAAGCCCAACGTAATATGGTGGTACGGGGGTGGGGCTAATTTAATGAAAACCACAAACGTTATTGTTCATTTTATTAAAATACATATAAATATTTGCAAAACACAGCTTTTCAATGCTCTACGAATAGACTCCACTGTGCGAAGTAAAGCGCAGGGTACACGGGGCCTGATTCGGCATAGGACGGAATTGCAAAGCCGCACACAAGCAGCTTTGTAATTCTATCCTGCCTAAAATGCAAATGCAGCAGAAGGTGCCTGAAATCTCCTTGCTGCATCTGCGATCCTAGGCTGCGACCAAGGTTGCAGTCTGGGATAACAATTGCAACCATCGATCGCGATGGTTGCACCTTTGGTCAGGACGCGGCAGCTGAAGCTGGCCGTGTTCTGTCATCATGCAAGGCCAGGAAGTCTGCGTCCATGAATGCAGGTCCTAACCTTGCCACTCCCGGAAAACGGGGACTACATGCCCCCGTTTCCAGGAATGCAGAAAACAGAGGCAACATGCCCCCGTTTCCAGGAACGCAGGCCGTCTCCGCCCCGCAAACTCCTCTGCCTGTCAATCAGGCAAATGTATACAGGTGCCTATGCGATATAGCAGGACCCGTTCTGCACATGCGCAGAATGGGTCCTGTGCAGATTCCCAAGTAACTAGTGTGCACTGTTGAATCAGGCCCTCTGTGCGTGGTAAAGTACAGGATAAAAGAGTAATTTAAACAAACACGTCAAAACAAAATAACTGACATATGGGAAAATGTAACTTCTATTTATCGTTTAAACGAGTCATTCTAGTTAACCAAATCTATATAACTACATATACAGAGAGATATACATACAGACAGACAGCTAAACATAAATGGATTGGTGAAGGAGCTATATAACATTTGCTCACCTTAGTAGTGGGACCTGGGCTGGCTATCAAGCCCAAAAACAAGCTACCTAAAAAAAAATAAGCCCAAAAACAAGCAACAAGCAACCATCCAAAAAACAAGCAACTGGGGAAAAAACAAGCCCAATTCCGCTTGTTATAAGCAGACTTGGCAACTATGCTGACACACACACACTGACAAAGATCACCCTCCCCCCACATGTAAAACCTATGGTGCTGTTCTGGGAGAGAGCGCCGGTCACTGTCAAGCAGCAGGCTCCGATGTCTCAGCCTCCCACAATGCCGGTGTGCGGTGCCCTATGGGAACTGCCCGGGAGGAGCTGTGTGCAAGTGCTGCAGCTCCCCCTACAGGCAGCTCAGCCAGAGTTGCCGGCTCACATGTTTTACACAAAAAATAAATTATTGTTAAGCTGGGTTGTGATGGAGTGGTGGGCAGGGGGGGTTTCTAGGTACTCGGAAACCCCCCCTGCATGCGCGGGTGGTCTATGTGTGGTGACAGCAGCTGCCACTATACATAATGGGGAACAACCATATTTGCTCTGCTTCCAGCAGTGAGAATTATAAAAAAAAAAAATCCAACAAACACACAACTTCTCCAAACTGGCAGAGACACAATGAAAAGCATTTTCTAGAACCAGGAGAGGAAGAAGATTGAGTTGGTATAAATAGTGAAGGACAGTTATGATTGACATCAGCTGACTTTTAAAATTTCTACAGAGACTGGTTCATGTTTCCTGTCTCTGCTTCCGCTGTGTCTCCTCATTCCAAAAGTGATGTACCACCTGTAGCTGCACATCATGGCCAGTAGCCAAAGCCTGATTTATTATATTTGGCTGATAATGTTGCTGACTTACAATGGCCACACACACTTTCCTCACCAGCAGCTACAGGTAATATTCCACTACTTTGTGATTGTAAGATTATTTGGTTATGGCCATCTTTACATTCTGTTTCATGTCTTTTGTAGTAAATTGATAGCATTCTTCAATGATAGTGTGTATTCTATATGATTTGTAGGGATATGCGCCAGACCCCCATGTTTTGGTTTGGGATCTGTATCTCCTTCGTGTTTTGCCAAAACCGCCCTTGCATGTTCTCCCGCAGCTATTCAATACACCGCTCTATTTGGGCGCACTAAGGATTTCTTGTCGCACCCCCCTGGGGATGCAAGGAGAAATCCAACCAAAGTGCCGAGCGCGCAGCTGTTATTCTGCTTAGCGTGGCGCTAACAGCCGCGCGCCCAGCACTTTGGTCAGAGAATGCTGGTTAATGCGCCTTAACACCCTTGTTAAGGCGCGATAGGCACGATAACCGGCATTCTCCGACCACACAGCGCACTGAATTGAATAGCTATTCATTTTGCATTGAATTGATTCGCCCCCATTATTAGCCTCAATAACATTATTTTCCACTTGTTTCCAGTCAATTTTGACCACCTCACACAATATTCTTCACCAACATAGGCCAAACCAACTCAGAAGAACGTTCAATAGAAAACAATACAATACAATACAATGCAGTCCCCCAAAATCTCCCCAACCATTAAAAACAGTGCTCCGTACCTGCGAGTCAGAAACAGTGCATGTCAAATACAATGTGAGTTGGTTACAGTGCGATACAGTGCGGGTCGGATACAGTGCAGGACACAGTGTAAATTGGATACAGTGCAGGTCAGATACAGTGTGGAATACAGTGCAGGTATGTACGAGATACAGTGCGGGCCGGACACAGTGCAGGACACAGTGTGAAATGGATACAGTGCAGGTCAGATACAGTGTGGAATACAGTGCAGGTATGTACGAGATACAGTGCGGGCCGGACACAGTGCAGGACACAGTGTGAAATGGATACAGTGCAGGTCAGAAACAGTGTGGAATACAGTGCAGGTATGTACAGGATACAGTGTGGGTTGGATACAGTGCAGGCCGGATACAGTGTGTTATACAGTGTGGGTTGAATACTGTGCAGGTCAGATACAGTGCAGGGTACATTGTGAGTCGGTTACAGTACGGGTCGGATACAGTGCAGTTTATATTGCAGGTCAGATACAGTGTGGGTTGGATACTGTGCGGGATACATAGTGGCTTGGATGCAGTGCAGGTCGTCAGATATAGTGTTGGATACATTGTGGGTTGGATACAGTGTGAGTCAGTTACAGTGCAGGTCGTATACAGTGTGAGATACAGCACGGGTCCGATACAGTGTGGGTTGAATACAGTGCAGGATACAGTGTGAGTCAGTTACAGTGTGGGTCTGATACAGTACGGGTCTTATATAGTGCAGGTTGGATACAGTGTGGGTTGAATACAGTGCGGGTCAGATACAGTGTGTTATACAGTGTGGGTTGGATACACCAATAGTGCACTTACTGTGACAGCAGTATCGGCAGTGCGGGGTGCTGGCGGTGTCCTCAATGCGGGTGTGTTGTCAGAGTGGGGGTGCTGGCAGTGTCCTCAGTGCAGGGTGCCGGCGGTGTCCTCAGTGCACTTGTGCTGACAGTATCAGCAGTGCAGAGGTGCCAGTGGTGTCCTCAGTGTGGGAGTTTCGGCAGTATGAGGTGCTGATGTTGTCCTCAGTACGTGGGTGTCCTGGTGGTGTCGGCAGTGCATGGGTGCCGGTGGTGTCCTCAATGCAGGGTGCCAGCAGTGACGGCAGCGTTGGTGCCCCCAGTGGGGGTCGGCAGCGGGTGGTGCCGGCGGTGTCAGGCAAGGGGGATGGGTGGCATCTTCCTATCTCCCTGTGCTTATTGAATTCAATGAGCTTAACGCTGGTTGGCTGAAAGCCGTGACACCTCTCTCAGCCAATAAGCGTTAACCCCATTGAATTTAATGGGACTTTCTAAAATGGGCACTCGAGGCAAGGTCCGATAGTGGGATCGCTAGGTTTTGCCTCGATTAGGTATCCGGGGCAGGCAGGGAGATATGAGCCGTGTCTCAGATCCCCCAGGATCCCCGAAATTCGGGTAGGTCTGGTTCCCGGAGAACTGGACCCACTCATCTCTAATGATTTTGTAGACATTTTAAAAATAATGTTTTTACTGTTTAAATTTGTATGCAAAATTATTTGTATCTGCTGTATTATAGAGGATTTATCCTTGAATACAATTTTATAGTGAATGTGTTTACTATTAAACAAATGATAAAAAATGTTTCTTGTGTTTATACAAAAGTGTTAAGTGTATGTGGGTGTATGTATGCCTGTTGTAGAGCTGGATACATCTTGTAATGTGTATGTCCCGGCATCTGGATTTTGAATCCAATGTCACTTAGTCAAGAGAAAATCAACATGTCAATTAAGGTTTATGGCCAGCCTAGATGCTGTGCCTACAAAGAACTATGAATGAGGATCTCTCCCAGATCTTTATGTTATTTGAACCTTAACAAACATTTTCATAATCCATATTTTAGGAGATCCCTTTGCCAATCGGTAATCATTGAAATAAATAAACTAAAGATATTTAATAGCCAAAAATACCAGTCTGATAGGGAACATAGAGAAATTACATATCTTCGTAAGAAATGCATATTTCAAAATGATGTTTCTTTTTCCCTATGTGTATATAAATTCATATTCTGTATAAATACATATTCTGCTTCTGGGAATTATTATTAAAACAATGCTATGTTCGTTCCTATAGAATTTATGTGTGTGATATTGACATAACACCAGTAATAAAACAACTCAACAAGTGTAAAAAGTTGACAGTTCTTAGGGCTCAATCTTTTCTGCTGATACTGTGAACAGGCCCTTAAGCTTTCCCAAGGAAACAGAGTCTGTGAGTGTGATATGGTCATTTATATTTTTATTCCTGCTTAAGGCGCCCATACATCAGCAATTGATTGCAGCAATTTGCAATCGATTGTGTAAAAAAATCTTTCCCTTTTTCAATCGATTGCAGATTGCAGAATTGCCAGAATCGATTGTAAAAGGGAAAGATTTTTATACACAATCGATTGCAAATTGCAGAATTGCTGCAATCAATTGCTGATGTACTGTATGGGGGCCTTTATTTAAAAAAAAACTTTTCAAGTCTATTTTTCAGTATATCATTTAGCATTGCAATTGTCTTTGTCATATTAAACTCCGTTTAATAATGTTTTGTATTTGTGTTTATAAAGAATCCACATGTTAGATAGGCTTGCTTTTAGTATTTTTTTTCCCTTGGTTTACATTATCTTTGTATTAATTTAGGTTGCAATAACATTTGGGAAAAGTCAGGGAATAACAATAAGACAATCAGCTCTAAAAATAAATGTTAGTGGTTTCTAGACTAGATGTTTTATAGTGATTGTGCGTTATAGCTTTAGTAGGTTCCACACTCTGGGTACGTCTTCAGACATTTGTCTTATTTATTTCTGAAATAATTTCACTGATTTCTGGAAGTAGCTATAAGAATTAAAGATTAGAATAAAAATGTAAAAAAAGGTGCAGTACCAAGCACCACCAGAGAAAAGCACTGGTGATAGTACATAATGGCCCTCATTCAGAGCCGTACGCTCTGAGCAGAGTGCACGCTCTGAATGAGGGCCGGGCTCCATTTTCATGGAGCGTCCTCCTGGACGCTCGTATAGCTGTGGGTCACCACCCACAGGCTATACGAGCGTGCATTGTGATGGTCGAGACCATCGCGACCATCGAATTTGCGAGCCGGAGCCTGCGGTTGAGGTTTTCAACCGCAAGCTCCGGAGTGATTTTGGCTCTATCAGAGCCAAAATCACTCCCACTGACATCACTAGTGATGTCAGTGGGCCGGCTTCTGACGGGAGGCGTTCCCGTGGGAACGCCCCCGTCAGGGAGGCACGCCCCCGGCACGCCCACCAAAGGGGGCGTGCTGTCAATCAACATTGACAGCACGCCCCCTTTGATCGGACACAACGAGCGAAGGACTTTCCTTTGCTCGTCGCGTCTGGCGCATGCGCACAACGGAGCTCCCTCCGTCGTGCGCATGCTCAGTCCATAACATCGACCCACTTGCGAGCGGACAGCCGCTCGCGAGTGGGTCTGAATCAGGCCCAATGTTCATATTATTTAACCTGAAGTTGCTTTGCCATGCAAATACAGATGTATCCTTTAGTATATTTTCCACTGATACTGCAAATAGTTCCACATATGGCGCAAGTCGCACGCCCATGACGTTTGCACCCACGATCCATAGGATTGCATGGTGCGAACACTGTCGTGGCCTGGCGTACTGTGGCACACGCGTGTGCAGCAAGTCGCATGGCATGATGTGTGAGCACGTTTGCCGTCAAAGCAGCAAAGATGGAAGAGGACAAATCTGTAAACTAACAATTACTATAGACATTATTACAATTATTATAGCATAGGTGTGGTTTTTCGGTGTTGACTATCTTATCAGTGTTTCAAACTGTGAAGTAACTTCTCTCAAATAATGCAAAAAATATTTTGTAGAAATATGTTTATTAATGGTTTAAGAATACACAGGCAGATGTACACTATATACCTTTCAGCTATATCGCACCTGCCGTGCTGCACGGCTGACGCTATATATCTCTGACCACAGATATATTGTGTTTGCACACCGGCCAAAGGTCGAGATGATATATCGTTCGTCGACTGTACAAACAATATATCATCCAATGTGTACCCAACTTTGCACCTTGGCTACTGTCTTTCTCTGAAAGCTTTTGGTATGGTATGAGTAATAACAGAAAATTAGCATTTTCTAAAAACATAATCAGACACGTTCATTACTCAAAGACAACAACCACTGTTAACAGAAATGTCCCTGAAGTTTCATGTGAGAAATATTTGGCTATATGACCTGTGGGGGTCATTCAGACCCGCTCGCGAGCGCAGGACGCTCGCAAGCGGGTCGATGTTGCCCTACTGCACGATACCCGGTGAGCGACGGGCTCTCCGTTGCTCCGGGTCTCGCACCAAAGGGGGCGTGCTGTCGATGTTGATTGACAGCACGCCCCCTTTGGTGGGCATGCCGGGGGCGTGGCTGCCAGACGGAGGCGTTCCCATGGGAACACCTACCGTCTGAAGCCGGCCCCACTGACATCAGTAGTGATGTCAGTGGGAGTGATTTTGGCTCTGATAGAGCCAAAATCACTCCAGGGCTTGCGGCAGCGAGATCCTACCGCAGGGTCTCCGTCGCAAGCCCGATGGTCGCGATGGTTTTGACCATCGCAACCATCATCATGGACGCTCGCTATAGCTGTGGGTGGTCACCCACAGCTATGCGAGCGTCCAAGAGGCCACTCCATTGTTAGGTAGGAGGGCACTGATTTAGAGCGAGCGCTCTGGTCAGAGCGTCTGGCTCTGAATCAGGCCCTGTGTCCCAATATATAGCAATGACCTCATTTTAATTCACCCCTCATATGTTTTGTAGTACTCTATCAGGGGTATTCAATATGGGAGCGAAAACATCGTTTTTGCGTTAATATCGCACTTTTGACGTCATTATTGCAGGTTTGACTTTTACACCGTATTAAATTTCAAAGACTTATCGCAGGTTCGAAAAGTCTTTGATAAAAAACAGGGATAACTTTTCACCATTGAATAGGTGTCGAAAAAAAGTGCAGAATTAGGGTTTAGGGGTGCAGGCTTAAAAAAAATAGCCTGCACCCCTAGGAATGACATTTAAAAAAGAACTGTGTCAATAAAAGTTTTAAAAAAAAATAGGGACACCCCAAAAAATGTATTTAAAAATTGGGGTGAAAAAAAATGGGAAAAAATTGTTTCAAAATAGGGACAATAGGTTCAGGGCTATTCTGCAAGTATGCGGCAGGTGTTTTCTAGAATAGATTTATAGCGGCAGGTGCACAATTGCAGAATTTTTTAAAACTTACTTTAGGGACTTAAAAATATGCTAGTACCATTTTCATGTACCCCAAAATTGATGGGACCACTTAAAAAAACAAAAAAAATAACCTAAGTGCTCTTCTGCATCACTTCTTCAATGTCGGAAAAAAACACCTGCTACGGCTATTTAAATCCCCGACTTTCATTTAAAGGCTAAAACGGGGGTACCCATAGTGATCCCCCATGATTTTACAACTTTAGGGGGTCCTACAATTTTTTTAAGGAAAAATTCGTAACTTTACGCAAATCCAACTTCGCAGACTCCCGTTTTTGTTAATTTCATATTGAATACGGGGATAAGCGGGCACGCGCCCGATACTTTAACGCAGGTAAAAACTCCGATATGAAATGTAAACTTCGACAGCGTTTACGTTTCATATTGAATACCCCTCTATAACTTTAAAATAAAAACCAAAAAATCAGGAACTCCCATGTTAAGACAGAGGGGGAAATCCAATTTGCGGTAGGGTTTGCCTTGTGGGAATAAGCTCGGGTTTTCACACCCAAAGTTCACAAAAACTGCTATTTCCCCACATGGTAAACCCAGGATAATGTGCGCTCACCCATTGATTCTGAATGAAATGTGGAATTAATGGATTCCCCATGAGTTGAAGCCCATCAGGTTGCCTTTTGTCGCTAACTTTTCCTTCCAGCTCCTGAAGCTGCAAGGAAAAGTCCACCTCTGGGTCTTAACGCGAAGAGTATACCCCACTAATTGAATTGGCTGGCATGGTTAATTAGCTGCAGGGTTAATTGAATCTCCCCCTAAATGCAATACTTGGTAAATCTAAGTAATATTCTGTACTTCTTTTCATTGTAATTTATCAAGTAAGACTCTATTGCACTGGGTTCCCACCCAGTAAATGAAATTAAAAATATATTCTCAGGGGGGAATATGTTGATACAGTGGTGGAACTTCCAGAGGCAATCGAAGCATTGGATTTTGGGCACCAGCTGTCAAGGGGGCACAAGGGGCACAGATAAATCCCTCTACAACCGTTGTCTGCGCCCTGCAGATCAGTGCAGGCAGTGGTTATAGATGAATCTATCTGGGGGGTCCAGGGAGCTGCTGTTGCTTGCTGGCACGTGTTTGGTACAATAAAGTTTTTTGTATTGCAATACAACATGGGTAATTTTATGATGTCATGCTGCGCTGCACCGCTGACAGTGGAACAGCAGCCCAAAAGAACCCGAAGAAGGTAAGTGTTTGTGGGCTGCAGCCACAGGGATCCCGGGGCTGGAGCTGGAGAGACAGAAGGGAGCTGGCTGGAGAGACACTGCAGGGTAGTACAGACAGAATGTGGCTGGCTGCAGAGACACTGGGGGACTGGAGAGACAGATGGGGGCTTCCTGGAGACATAGAAGGGGGTTGGCTGGAGAGACACTGGGTGTTGCTGAGAGACAAAAGTGGGCTGGCCTAGGAGACACTGGGTGTGCTGAGAGACAGAAGGGGCAGGGCTGGAGTGAAGAATAGGATTGCCTGGAGAGATACTGGGGGAGCTGGGCAGAGAGACACTGATGGATAGGAGAGAGAGAATGGGACCTGCTAGAGAGAAAAGGGGGCCTGGAGAGACAGATAGGGGCTGACTGGAGAGACAGAATGGGGCTGGTTGGAGAGCCACTGGGGCTCGAGAGACAGAAGGGGACTGGCGGGAAAGACTGGAGGCCTGGAGAGACACTGGGGGGCTAGAGTGACAGAAGTAGCTGGCTGGAGAGATACTGGGGGGCTGGAAAGACAAAAGGGAGCTGGCTAGAAAGACAGAAGGGTGCTGGCTGGAGAGACCCTGGAGGGCTTTTTTTGGTGCCATGAACTTACACCACCTGTATGATGCTCAGATCTGTAACTGAAAATGCTTATGCTTATTTGGCAAATGTCACTCATTGCAAAAGTTGAACACAATTTAACAATGTGTCACCAAAAACTAAATCACACTGTCCTGGGTTATGTGAGGTAAACAATTCAACATACCTCAGAACTTTCCTTACACTGAAGAGGCATCCACTTTGGAACCTTTCTTCAAATCTTATATTGGGTCTAAACTACTCAAGGTATGTCTTATCCTGTATGGATAATTGTGGATGAACATAAAGTAGAGATTAAAAAAACAAAACAATCTATACTGAACTTTAAAAAAATAGATTTATTTTAAAATACAATCAATTGATAATGATTATGGGAAATGATACTGTAGGTGAAGACAAATAGTCAGTAAAAAATAACATTTAAAATGTTGGGTTTCACGATGTTAGGTTTTATTGGATGTCTTTCTATTCAACCCACATTATTGTCATTATAGGGAGAGATTCAATTAGAGGTTCTTAATGTATTAATGTATGATAGCTGTAACTCATGGGGAGATGTTTCATCAGCTTACTTATCTCTGCACTAAGTTACATCTAGTATCACTGCTTATCGCAATGATACCAGATGTCGATGTATTAATAATTATAGTCTCAGGAGGGGTCTTGCAGTAACAGTAACTGACCCCTTATGTGATCTATACCTCTTTGTATCACATCAAAATAGTGCTAATGCGATACGTAATGCACATGCATGAGAAGTCACCAAAGCACGCAATTAGAAGTTGTGCGGATTGCACATGTACAAGCTTAAAACGTTGGACATGGGCATAACACACAGAAAATACAGGAGAAGCTTTCGGAGTTATGGGTGGACTTTAGCTAAACATAACGCCATCCTCAGAT
The DNA here is from genome assembly GCA_031769625.1 of Taudactylus pleione. NCBI lineage: Eukaryota > Metazoa > Chordata > Amphibia > Anura > Myobatrachidae > Taudactylus > Taudactylus pleione. The sequence goes on along the minus strand of JAUIMM010001030.1, from coordinate 8,622,366 downwards.
GCTTTCCATAGCTTGATAAGTAGCCAAAGTAGTTCTCTGCCATAGCCGACTATGGCAGCTGCAAACTTACTCCATAAAGTATGTACTGTAGATGCCACTAAAGAAATCTCTGAATTCTCCATAGAATGCCTATTATTACATTTTGAATAATGTTTAAAACCACTTTTTTTCTGCAAAATGGCTCAAATAAAAAAGTGGTTATCTCCTCTTGATAAATCTGCACCATAACCTCAATTTGAAGAAGCACTCTAATAATGATCCCAAGGTAGTTCCCATTACCGGTGTGATAAAGTTTAGGAAGCAACTACAACTTGTTAATCTTGTGCAGAGCAAACTTACTCATACATAATTCACACCCAAGGTTCACATTTGTCACACCCTGGAAAACTGAGCCAGAGTGGCAGCAGCAAACTGGGCTTATCGTACTGACAGCAAGAATAAACTTACATAAAGATTTGCTGATATTATTAATGTACAAGGTATACCGTGCCAGCTTCCTTACTAAGCAATGTAATACTCCAACTGCAGGTGACTGCCTGAACTCCACATACAGAATACACTGCGCAAATGTCCACAGTGCCAACTACAGTATACTGCAAGCTCCAGAAGTCAGGAACAATCATCAAGAATTCCACTTAGAAATATTCCCTGACAAGAAATATTGATTCTGTCACAGTTTGTATGGATTATATGATAGATTTGATCTACACTGCTTTGACTTTTTCTGTCTGAATGTGTTTTCCCTGCCAAGTAAGGCTGTAAAGCCAAGATTTATCTAGCACGAAGCAGGCTCTTAAGTCTAAAGAAGTATTATACTTGTACTTATTAAAGTGACCCTACTGTGCACCTGTCTCTGCTTCAAAGCAAAGCCCTGCAATTGTATTGTTGGCAAGAAATCAAATTAGTTGATTGTTTGCCAGCTAATGATTTATATTCAGCCGTTGACATATCTATATCTTAAAAAAAATGGGTGTAGGATTTATTTAGACAGAATGAAGGGGCTATTAAAGGATAACTCCAAGCATATTTTATTTTAATGTCTATAGTCTGATTAATAAAAAAATATATTTGTTTGCATGGCTGCACTATTTCTCTTCTTCAGTGCATGGGGATCAGCTTTAAACTAGAGATGTGAGCAAATCCCCGTGTTTTGGGTTTGGCAAAACCCCCCTCACAAGTTATGGCTTTGGTAAAACCACCCTTAAGTGTTTTGATTCGGATTCGGTTTTGGATTCCTTTAAAATTGATAAAAACAGCTAAAATGATGTCATTTGGACATGTTTACATGCAATCCAAAATCAAGATTCTGTTTTTAAACACGAGTTCAGAACTTACAGCAGACCCGAGCTGGGACTTGGTTCTACTCGGAGCCCCAAAAGTAATCCGTGCCAGGACTCGGTGCAACTTGGAACCCCAAAGTTCGGGTGTGTTCAGTTTTCAGGCAAACCGAACCGTACATCTCTACTTTAAATGGGTCCCAGTATTTGAACGTAGACATTTTTCAATGCATTTAGCCAGGCAGGTGCTATTTCCTGTGAACGTGTTTCAGAGATGGATGGTGTAGCACAGTCCCTGCATCTTTGTACGCAGCGGCAGAGCTACAATATGCAAAAGCTGCAGTAAAAAGGTAAAAAGACGCACACTGTCGGCCTCTCTGATCCAATGCTGCATCCAAGAACACAGCATCGGATCAAATGCGTGACCATTGGACATCCGAGTATCCTTCAGGGTAGTCAGGATGTCTGGCAACACCACACTGCCGAAGACAGTGAAGCTGCATCCGAGGACACGACACGCCCAAAAAATGAGTCCGACAACTCCTGTTTTCTGTGACACTGTATGCAACCACCCTCAAACACAAGCAGCATGTCAATTCTGCTGCATTTGAAAAGTTATTAATTAAAATATTTATTTTGACTTCAGTTCCCATCAATTGTATCAGATGATAAAAATCTGATTGGTCAATAAGAGTGTTGTACTAACATTTTGAATATTTCTGCAATTATAACTTTTTGTCTGCATTTTGACATCACATTTTGTCTTTTTTTATGGAAAACTAGTAACTCACCTATAATTATGATCATGATATAAAGGTTTACCTACACTTTGATGCTGTGAACTAATTAGTCAGCAAACTGGTGACTGGCACACTAAAGTTCATGAATAAGCCACAAGGATAATGTAGAGGAGAGTCAGGGTCTAGCCAAAGGTCATACACAGAGAAGTCACATATTTTCCACAATGGATCATACAGGGATAATGCAGAAGAAGAGTCCAAAACAATCCGTTCAAGGATTTAAATGACAAGACACAATAAGCTTTGCTTTTTGGAATTTAGTACAAAGGAGTCAGATCGTAGTCCCCTTTCATAATAATGAGGACTGCGATCTGCAGCGCTAATTAGCACTTTGACAGAGATTTCTGTGAAATATTGATACATAGCCCCCTTAAGCATTAGTTATCTGTGAATTTAGTTTTATTACCAGAGTGATCAGAGTTAGGACATTAGGTCCATAACCTACTAGCAGACTATTAGCAGAGTTGGGGCTCTTAACAGTACGATGAGCCCTGGGAGTACTGATGTTGCGTTCTGGATTGGTAAAGTGTGCAGCAAAGGCGCTGGTGGTGGTCAGTGCCGTAACTAGACTTTTTAGTGCCCTGTGTCAGAAAGAGCACTGGTGCCCCCTTATTTTTTAAATAGGGAGATAACAGTCCCAAAAAAGGGCCATGGCCTCATGGGGAAGGGCCAGGGAAGAGATAGAGGAGGCCAGGAGATGGAGATAAAATAAGAGGAAGCTACAAGTGAGAATGATAATAAACCGAAAATTGACAGGCCCGAACAGTGCCCTGTGCCATGGCACAGGTGGCACTACCCTAGTTACGGCCCTGGTGGTGGTTAGTCTACACATGAAACAGCTGAACCAGTTGTTGTTTTTTTGTTATCCTGGCAAAAATGCAGGTGACTGTAGACACAGGGATAAAGCAGGTACAATATAACGAGGTATTGTATGTAGCCTGGAGCAACTGGGTATGCTGGGTATGTTAGTGCGCCAGGTGGAATTGGAGCATACACCCTAATGGTGTGTGGCACTAAGCTGTGGGGCCTACTATGGCTGTAGTGCTGGGGAGAGACTCAGGACATATCTGTTTAACATGGATGTCAAGGAGAAAGATGCGTGGAGAAGATGTGCATGTGCAGTAGTGCATCTAGGAGGTCAGGCCTCCTGACAGAGCCGTGGCAGGTCCTAAAGACTGCCGGCTCTTACTAATGGATGATGGCAGTGCAGAAAGCTCCTCATCCAGCAAGTTTATTGGATGCTGGTCCTGAAATACATTAATTTAGTCTATTTAGTTGCCTATAGCTATTCCCCAGGTCACTGTCACTTGATGAACAAACTACATCCTGTTTTAGCTTTTGTTATAGTAAAGTCTAAAGATCCAGGTCTCAAATTATATTATTGATCATCTTGAATCATTAAGACGGTCAGTCAAGTCTATGCAGCGCAGTGATGCATGTAATATGGTATGCAGGAACAAGTACTGAAAATCCCATAGAAAAATATGAGGATCCAGCAATGTCACAGCTTCCTTCCAAGGCACCCACGCATGCTCAGAAAAAAAGACTGGCCTTTGCGCATGCTGAGAAGGTGAGTGCAATCACTCACCTTTAGGCCCCTTAGATACCACACCCCCTGCTACAGAGGAGACAATTCCTTCACTATATGGGGATATAATGTTCATCACTTCGGTATGCAGTGTCTCCTGGAATTCTACAACAAGTTTGTACAGTAGGTTGCATAGGAGAATATGCAACTGAACAAAAAGATAATAAAAACAAATGCAGATCAATAAAAAGGAGTGCTTGCAAAACATGTTTATTGAAGGTAGTCACATACTGTATTTTAGCCTATAAATAGCTAGATTAAATCAATTAAACACAGTGAATATTTTAAACAAATTTCAGTTGAAATGTGCAAATAAACAAAATTAACCAATCAGATACAGTATTTGTCTTCATTTTTACCAGCAAGTACAGTACTAAGGGGTCTATTTACTAAGCAGTGTGAAAAGTGATAAGGTGCCAGCCAATCAGCTCCCAACTGTAATTTTTCAAACACAATCTGTGAGATGGCAGTTAGGAGCTGATTGGCTGGCACCTTATCACTTTTCACTCTGTCTCCTAACACTGCTTAGTAAATAGACCCCTATGCCCAGGGGCGTATCTACCCATTGGCCAGGATGGCACTCGCCAGGGGCGCCGACCAAAGGGGGGGCGCCACCCGGCAGTGCCACCAGTAGCCAAGGGGTGGACAAGTCCCCCGGGCCCCACAAGTGTAGGGCAGACCGCAGTGAGAGCGGTCTACCCTACACAGTTTACAAACACACAGCCGCCAGCCGCGGCTGTGTGTTTGTACTAGCAGCCAGCTAATGAGAGTCTGCCTGACTCTCATTAGCTGCTGCGTCATCCGCGGAGGGAGCCGGCTGGAGCTCACTCATGAGCTCCGTGTTCCGGCTCCCCCACAGCATGTGATGGGAGAGACGTCATACGTCATGACGTCTCTCCCATGCAGGAGAAGAGCAGGCCGGGACTCTGACAGCGGCGGTCGCGTCAGGAGCGGGGATCAGGTAAGTTGAATATTTTTTTGTTCTTTGTGTGTGTGTGTAAGCCTGGCACGGGAGCGGGCACTGAAATAGAGGGTCTCTGCTACTGGGGGCACTTTATGAGGGGGGTGCCTGCTACTGTATTGGGGTGGCCGCTACTGGGGGCAATTTATGGGGGTGGCCACTACTGGGAGCACTGTATAGGGGTGGCCACTACTGGGGGCAATTTAGGGGGGGTGGCCACTACTGGGGGCACTGTATAGGGGGATCTACAACTGGGGGCACTGTATAGGGGACTACTACTGGGGGCACTGTATAGTGGGGGCTACTACTGGAGGCAATGTATAGGGGGGACTTCTACTGGGGGCACTGTATAGGGGGGACTACTACTGGGTACTATTACTGGGGACACTGTATAGGGGGACTACTACTGTGGGCAATGCAGCATAGGGATTACTACTGGGGGCACTGTATAGGGGGGCTACTACTGGGGGCACTGTATAGGGAGGACTACTACTGGGGGCAATGCAGCATAGGGGGGATTGCTAATGGGGGATTACTACTGGGGGCACTGCATAAGGGGTGTAGGGGGGCGCCAGTACATTTCATTGCCAGGGGTTGCTTGTATCCCTAGATACACCCCTGCCTATGCCTTTCAAAGCAAATGCTAATTGTCAAGCAAATTCTGTGGGTTATTGACATTTACCCTTTGGTAGCTAATGACCTCCAATAATACACATTAGATTCAAACATACTCTGTTTCCATCTGAGCATTTGCAAATAATTAATAATACCGCAAGTTAAACCAAGTATATTGAGCCAGATGATTTTGCTACAGTATGTAAACCACTTGTGTCTCATCTACCAGCCAGGTGAATGGCTCAGGGAAGCCAGCCCATCGTACAATGGACTGACATCAACACCTAATTTCATAAAGGTCAAACAGCAGCTGTCAACATCAGACAACTGTACTCACCACCATATTAATTCTAAGGCTTCTCATTTTGGCTACACCTTATATTTTAAATATCTGTTTTAATAATATGAAAAGAGGCGGCAAAACAAATGAAAAGAGAGGATTCTCAGAGAGATTGGGAAATAGTTCACTGCAACTTTAACATTGAAAATATTTTAATGATAGTTATATCAGAATGCTAACATGATGTAAGTTTAATATTTAACTAAGGCTAGGCACATACTGTATGCTGCTATAGGAGTTTCATTTTCTTCAGCTTTATTCTGTATTACAAAATAATTTGTTCATCTTGTTCCCAAAATGAATAATAAGATAATTTACATTTTAATGTCACTAACTTTTCAGTTTCTGGTGCACTGTATTACAGCTTATTTATTAGTTTTGTTTAGTTGAGCTGTAGGAAATTGGGGTAGTCTAGGGAGGGTAGTACACAACACCTACAGATGTGCCCTTATACACCTAGCCCAGTGGTTCCCAAACTGTGCGCCGTGGCACCCTGGGGTGCCTTGGGACACTTGCAGGGGTGCCTCAGGTTGGTGGTCCAGCACCAAATCAAATTATTTATGGTCAATGTAATGTAAATATGTGGGCAAACAGATGCACAAACCTGTCCACCACCACATAACTGACCCTAAGGATGGCACAATTTACTTCACTTTACTACCTTACTACATTTTTTTCCGATTTTTTCAATAACAAACAAACTTAGGATTGCCGTGAAAACAATGCTGATACTATAGGGTGCCGAAATTCAAAAAAGTTTGGGAACCACTGACCTAGCCTCAATACACCATGCAGCACAAGACGCCTGGCGCAAGTAAGCAGCCTGGTCCAGTGCAACTCGGCTTGCACTGAGCATCTTTTTCACATAGTTTTTGTCTGAAAATATGCCTTATTCGCAAAACAAGTAATGGTGATATACACCAGTATGGGGACAGAATTCATCAAGCGTGTAAGAGCATTCGCCATCTTCAGGTGACGTTTGCTCCCGCTCGCAACCCGCTTCTTCCCTATTGGAAGAAGTCTCGTGTTATGAAGAGGAATCCTTTCGGATCCCTCCGCCCCTGTTCGGCTCCTTCCGCCGGACGTCAGGGCTCTTCTGCACATGCGTGACCTGTAGGTCACAAATGCGCACTAGTGTCACTGCTCTGAAAGGAGCAGTGAAGCCGTCCACAAGGACAGATGATTTTTGAATCAGCTGTCTCTTCGCCGGAGCAATGATGAATTGCTCCAGCATCTGAGGTACGTTAGTATGTTAAATATCGGGGTCCGATAATTAACATCATGACTAGACCCCTGAGGGTCATATTTATCACAATCCTTATCTCAGATGCGGATTGGCTGTGATAAATTTGCCCAATGTCGCAATGCGATATTTGAATACATCACAAGAATATATCAAATATTACATAAAGGGACAGAGCTTGTGATAAAGCTCTTGCCCTGATTCAGAGCCGGACGCTCTGACAGAGCACTCGCTCTGAATCAGGGCCGTCCTCCCGGCCGCTCCCATAACTGTGGGTAACCACCCACATCTATAGCGATCGGCCAAAAAGATCGGGCTTTCGACAAGACCCTTGTGGTAGAATCTCATTGCCGCAAGCCCTGGAGTGCTTTTGGCTCTATCAGAGCCGAGAGCACTCCCACTGTCATCACTTGTGATGTCAGTGGGGCCGGCCCCAGACGGACGGCGTTCCCATGGGAACACCTCCGTCTGGGCAGCAACGCCCCCGGCACGCCCACCAAACGTGGCATGCTGTCACTCACCATCGACAGCACGCCCCCATTGTAGCGAGACCCATAGTGCCGGCTTGGCCGTCGCTATCCGGGTCTCGCGCATGCGCACGACGGAGCCGGCTCCCTCGTGTGCATGTGCACTGGGCCAACATCGACCTGCTTGTGAGCGCTCAGCGCTCTCGAGCGGGTCTAAATTAGGCCCACTGTCCCTGTGAATCCACTTCACACACTTCTCACTGAAGATGGCGTTATTATCACAGGGCATTTTCACCAGTATTTTTTGACAGTTTATTTTTAGTAATTCTGAGCAGATCACAAATGCGATCTGATTACTAAAAATATGTTAATTGAAAGGCTTAGAGTAGTTTTTCATGAAAACTGCTCCAAAAGCCCTTTAATACAATTATGTGATAATAAAATAATGAGAAAAGGGTGTGAAACACCCTTTTTCACCTTTTATTAGTGAAAATAATATTGATAAATAGGGCCCTAAAATCTGACTAACTATCTATATAACATTTAACACAGTGAAGGATCAGATGAAGATCTTAATTTTTTCAACCTTGAAAAGGAATTACTTTCCTGGCTATAATATATGCCAGTTTGATGTTCTTTTTAATGTTAGTAATAATTCAGCACTGTTTAAAACACAGGTTTTTTTTTTGATGGTTGGACTCTTTTAATTGTGTAGAGCAGCTGCAGAATTTCTGAAGAGCCAGTGCAAAATATATTCTTTCTGTGGAACATTATGGCCCTGATACGTCTTGTTCTTACCTATCACTATATTTACCCCCAGTGCCTTCCACCTGCAATTCACAACTGCCTGCTTATACAAGAAACAGCTAGTTGTCCTACCACATACTTCCCAACACCCAAGAGTTTTTGCGGGACAGACCCACTTATCGAGCACTGTCCCACCCGCGGGCGGCAGTGTCCCGTGGTAGTGAAGGGTGAGGTAGGGAAACCCCCTTTCTCCGGCAGCTCTCCTTAGCAGGGCAGAAGTGAATAGATGCCATGCACATGTGTGGTGTCTATTGAGTGCAGAGTTGGACTTGGGGCATGCCACTAGCTTCCGGAGAGTTGGGCGTGCCCCCAGAGTGACAAAAACAGGGGAGTGGTTTGCGGGCATGAGTTTTCCAGTGAAGCCCCCTTCTGTTCGCAGAAATCCCGATCAGCATTTGGAAAAAAGTTGGTAGGTATGCTACCATTGCCTCTTTAATTGTCACTACATGTCTGTGGTTTTACTGCAATGCAATGGTTCACTCATGTGCATTGTATTTATGCTGTTTTCTGTATTTCACTATTTGTTTTCATATCTATCTCCAACTTGGGGCATCTGATAGACAAAATATAATAATAATAATAATAATAATAATAATAATAATAATAACATCATCTAAAGTGAACTCTTCAGTATGCAGATACATAACTAATGATACTCCAAAATGTACTCTATTACTGTGTATTTTGTCAGGTGATGACACTTTCACGTAATTTTGCAGTCTTAAAAATAGGTAACTACAGCCTCGTAATTATATATGTTATTTCTGCCTGGCCTCTCGTGTCTGGCCTCTCGTGTCTGGCCTTTTGTATACACTCTGGGCCTGATTCAGACCCGGTCGCTCTGACAGAGCGCTCGCTCTGAATCAGGGCCGGGTTTTGTTTTTTTAGAACGGCCTCCTGGCCGCTCGCACCCAGAGCTACAGTGAGCGGCCATGATGATAGTAACGATGGTCAAGACCATCGCGAATATCGGGCTTGCGACAAGACCCTTGAGGTAGGGTCTCGTGTCCGCAAGCCCCAGAGAGATTTCAGCTCTAACAGAGCCGCAATCTCTCCACTCACATCACTCGTGAGTCAGTGGGGCTGCCCCCAAACGACAGGCGTTCTTATGGGAATGCCTCCATTTGGGCAGCCACCCCCCCGGCCCGCCCACCAAAGGGGGCGAGCTGTCACTCAACATCGACAGCTCGCCCCCTTTGTTGCGAAACCCGGAGCGATGGATTGCCCGTCGCTAGCCGTGTCTCGCGCATGCGCACGACGGAGCTGGCTCCATCGAGCGCATGCGCTGTGGGCCACCATCGACGCGGTTGCGAGCGCTCAGCGCTTGCGACTGGGTCTGAATCAGGCCCTGTGTGTTTCTCTGATTATTCCCTTAATGCATGTTATAAATATGTTGTATGAATGGTTTACATAAATATAAATGGTAAAGTATTAAAGGATAATAATAATGTACTGTCTATATATAAAATTAACTCCAAATAACACCTCTTCTCGTGCATACAGTAGTACCTGCATATTGGCTTTGGAACTGGGCCATCTCCTGTTGGGTTGCACTCCCGGAAAAATAAGTTACACATCAGAGTTTCAGCCGCAGGTCGACAAAGAGGGCTGACTGTTTTTAGTTCATTCCAGGCTGTCTGAGCGAGCATCTCCTGGCTCTCTTCTGGTTCAGCATTAGATGTATTAAAGAAAACCAATGAATCCTTTGTGAGCATAGCATTGCATGTATCCCCTTTATAGGTGCTGCAGTAGCCTGTATCTCCTTTGTAAAACCTGATAACAGAGTTAGAAAGATGACCTGTCACCTACATTATTGCACATTTAAATGATATCTTAAAATACAGCATATCATTAGACAAAGGTTACATTTGCTGTGCGTTACAGCAGTATGGCTCCTTCCACAGTCTCCTTTTGAAATGTCAGCATACAGGTGGGTAGATGTGCTAAGCCTTGGAGAGAGATAAAGTGGAGAAGGAAAAAGTACCAGCCAATCAACTCCTAACTATAGCTTAACAGGCTGTGCTTTAAAAAAAAGACACTTAGGGGCCTAGTCATGATGTTAATTATCGGGGTCCGAACGGACCCCAATAATTAACATTCTAATTCGCCGCGGCCACCAGAGCAATTCAGCATTGCTCCGGCGCGGTGGCAGCTGGCGTGAAATCAGCTGCCCCCGCGAGCGGCTTCACTACTCCTTTTCAGAGCAGTGAATCTTTTCACTGCTCCTGTCGGAGCAGTGACGGCGGTGCGCATGCGCGACCTACAGGTCACGCATGCGCACAAGAGCCCCGACGTCTGGCGGAAGGAGCCGGACAGGGGCGGAGGAATCCGAAAGGATCCCTTCTCGCAACCAAGACCTACTTTCCATAGGGAAGTGCGGGTTGCGAACCCCAAGCGGGGGTATTCGCCATCTGAAGATGGCGAATGCCCCCGCAGTCAAGCTCCCGAAAATATAATATTTTTGGAGCTTGATGAATTCTGTCCCAATACTAGGGTATGGGGACAGCGGACCATTCCGTAAACGGAAAGTAAGTAGGAGATATCTGTGATATCTCCTGCTTCACCTTCTTAATGAATGGCCCGAATACTTAATTGTCACATATGCAGGTGAAAATTTGCTTTTTCACCGGCTTTTGTGACAAATGATGATGAATAGGCCCCTTAGGAGTAATCACTTTCACTTTAATCACTGTCCAAGGCTTAGTACATTTCCCCCATAGTAAGACATCTTCTGGGCAGCTATATATATTAGTGAGCATTAATGGAAGTTGTACTGGCAGTAGCATCACTATGCTAGCTGTCATTACGCTGGCTTTCAATGATCACATGAGCTGAGTTAATTTTAGTGCACTTTAGAAAATAGAAGCAAACATCAGTTTCTTTGTACATGATGCAGGTAAAAGCTGGAAAATGTATTTTAAAACTAAATTAAAATGACAATATACACCGAAGTGCCAAAAGTCATGCCGTACTGTGATGTCTTTGGAAATGCCCAGACTTGCACCAGTTGTAATTAGGGATGTGCGCCGAACCATTTTTGCTGGATTTGGATTTGATTCTAATTCGTCGTCCAGCTTTGGATTTGGATTTGCCAAACTGCGGTGACTGGCTTTGGATTTGGATTTTTTTACAAAAATTTACAAAAAAAAGCTAAAATCACATAAATTGGGCTTTTTTTCCTTCAATAATAACCTCAATAACCTTCATTTCCAGTCATTTACAGTCAATTTAGACCACCTTACAGTTTAAATTATAGTTTTCACCATTATTGGCCAAAGGTTGCAGTGAGCTGACTGGTTACTAAGCGACAGAGCAGCGGCACAACGACACAGACACCACAGTATAAAGTACATCTATGACACATTGCCACACAGCAGTGGCAGAAATGAAAAGTAGTGCACCCACCCAGTGGCGTAAGGCCAGCAGAATCACAGTACTTGTTTACAAAGTGGGCTACGGCCCAAGGAGTCACAGTGCACACTCTTATTCACATTACACCGCACATAGGGCCTATTCAGAGCCGGACGCTATTTGCGCTCGCTCGTTCAGAAAAAGGGGCCGGCTATTTAAATTGAGAGCTCACTCTTTGTGGTCTGTTGACGCCTCTATGTGTGAGCGAGCGAACGAAACATACGCTCGCTATTTTGTAAAGACGCCCCCTGGCCGCTCGCATCCTACGTCATCTCCGCTATTTATTAGATTAATCGAGTACATCGAAAGGCGTCTGAACTGCTCGCAGTGCTTGTGGTTGGATTTTCCTACCGCAATCATGCGAACAGTTCACGCTAAGAGACAACCAAGTGACGTGGCCGGTGACGCTGCTTTGTTAATTATGCACACCCTTAAAACGCTCATTTTGACCGTTTGGCATGCCTACGTTCGGATCTCCATTCCCCGTTTTCAAGCACCTTCCCCTGTTACCACCCACAAATGCCTCATCCTGTCACTCAAATTAGCAGGTACTCGCTATTTTGCGAGCGCTCGATTTCCGACCGCACTGACTGGTTTGCGCATGCGCATTACGACCCATGCACATGCGCAGATGTGCAAACATTGCTCGGAGCGAACGAGCGGCCGCTTACGAGCGGCTCTGAATCAGGCCCATAGTGCCCCTGATTCACATTACACCATAAAGTAGTGTCTCTTATTTATGTTACGACACACTATGTTACGGCACTACTGCCCCTTTTACACAATGCCCACAGTAGTGACCCTTTTACACAATGCCCACAGTAGTGACCCTTATACACAAAGCCCACAGTAGTGACCCTTATACACAAAGCCCACAGTAGTAATGCGCCTTATACAATGCCCACAGTAGTAGTGCCACTTATACAATGCCCCCAGCAGTGGTGTCCCTTACACAATGCCCTCAGTAGTGGTGCCCCTATGCAGTCCCCTTAGTAGTAGGGCCCCCTATGCAGTGCCCCCAGTAGTAGTATGCCCCCCAGCCCCCAGTAGTAGTGCCCCCATTAGCATGCCCCCAGTAGCAGTGCCTACAGTAGTATGCCCCCAGTAGTAGTGTGCCCCCCAGTAGTAGTGTCCCCATTAGCAGGCCCCCAGTAGTAGTGCCCCCATTAGCCGGCCCCCAGTAGTAGTATTGCCCCCATTAGCATGCCCCCCAGTAGTATGCCCCCCATAACAGGCACCCAGTAGTAGTGCCCCCATTAGCTTGCCCCCAGTAGTAGTATGCCCCCCAGTAGCAGTGCCCCCATTAGCATGCCCCCAGTAGCATGCCCCCAGTAGCAGTGCCCCCAGTAGCATGCCCCCCAGTAGTATGCCCCCCAGTAGCAGTGCCCCCAGTAGTAGTGTGTCCCCCAGTAGCAGTGCCCCTATTAGCATACCCCCAGTAGTATGCCATCCAGTAGTATGCCCCCAGTAGTAGTGCCCCCAGTAGCATGCCCCCAGTAGTAGTATGGCCCCCAGTAGCAGTGCCCCCATTAGCAGGCCCCCGATAGTAGTGCCCCCATTACCAGGCCCCCAGTAGTAGTGCCCCCATTAGCAGGCCCACAATAGTAGCATGCCCCCAGTAGCGTCCCCTTAAAAACACACATATAAAAAAAAAAAAAACGTGGAGGGAGCCATAAGATGGAGCTCATGAGTGAGCTCCAACCGGCTCCCTCAGTGCAGCAGCCAATGAGAGTCTGCCTGACTCTCATTGGCTGCTATTACAAACACACAGCTGTCGCTGGCGGCTGTGTGTTTGTGTCTGTGAAGAGCAGACCGCTATCACAGCGGTCTGCCCTACACTAGAGGAGCCCTGACGTATCCGACATCAGGAGGCCGCCGTTCGGCCCCGAACGGGGATCCGAGTCAGGCGGGGACGCTCAAGTCAGGGAAGTTTGGCTGGACTGGGAGGGAACAGGGAAGGCTGGCTGGACTACGGGGGAGACTCATGGCAGAGAGGGGGGACAGGGTAGGGAGGGCTGGCTGGACTTGGAGGGGGGTCAGACAGGGATGGCTGGCTGGACTAGGGGGCAGATGCACAGTGCAGGGAGGGCTGTCTGGACTGGGGAGTGGTGCGTGGCCGGGAAGGCTGGCTGGACTAGCTGTGGAGGCTCAGGGCAGAGAGGGGATGACAGGGTAGGGAGGGCTAGCTGGAACAGGAGGGGGAGCACAGGGCATGGTCAGGCACTATGTAGTACCTGGTTTCAGCTTCTTCAGTTGGCAGCCTGGATCAGCGCTGATGGCATTTCAGAATGATTGCTGCACCCACCGGCATTTCACCAGGCGCAGGACCCGAGTCAATCCAAGCTCGCAGACCGGCAGCCAATCAGGAGCGTCCGCTCCTGATTGGCTGCCGGACTGGGAGCTTTGATTGGATGGCACCTGGCTCGAGCCAATCAAAGCTCTCGCGGCCGGCACTGTATTTGTAATTATAAATTAATGCAGCAGGCACTATCACTACTCTATGGCTGCCGGTGCAGCACCACAGCCAGCCGGGCCTGGCAGTCCCCCCCTGATGGCAGCACTGGGAGCCAGACACATATCCAGCAGGTTGGTGCAGTGTTTTTTTAGCAGAAGACCCACCAGAATGCCCCTGTTACACTACGACACTGGACAAAGTGCCTCACCTGGGCTTGTGACATTGCTAATTGGACTCTGATAATGGTGTGAGGTGTGTTCACGTGACATGGATTGATTCCACTGGTCTGCCTGAACATGTCAGTAACTGCTATGTTGCATTGCTTGATGACCATTTGCAGTCCTTCATGGACTTCTGTACCCCAACAATGATAGAATATTTCAGGAGAATAATGCACCATGTCATAAGTCCCAAGTTGTCCAGAATTGGTTCGTGGAGCATTCTAGAGAGTTCCGACGATGGTGTGGCCATCACGTTCGCCTGACATGAACTCAATCAAGCATTTATGAGACGTGGTGGAGAGGTCCATTCGCCTTCAAAATCCTGCACTTACAAATGTTAGGGGGCTGTGGGAAGCTATCCAGATGACATGAGACAACATCTCTCTAGAGGTCTTCCATCCACTAGTGGAATCAATGCAACGTGAAGTTGCTGCACTTCACTGAGCTAAAGGGGCTCCTACACGATACTAGGCACCTATCCCATGACTTTTGGCACTTCAGTGTATTTGTGACACTGTTTTACTTTTTTCTTTATCCTGTAAATTGTTATTTAATTATAATTAATTTATTCATAATTTTCTTTCTCTGGAATTTCCATGAAATAATTTTCTAGAGTTATCAATTACAAGAAAATGTGCAATATCTCAGACAGCAATCAACTGGCCAAGTATTTTTTTAAATAAATACATTTCAGTTAAGGTTGGGGATTAATTGTATTTTATTGGGCAAGTGGAGACATAGAAACATCATTCAATTAATGACCCACTAAATCCTCACTTCTGCTGTTTGTAGAATTAGGTAGTTAGTAATGGAAAATATTACATAACGCAGGGCCTGATTCAGAGCCGCTCGCAAAAAGCGAGCGTTCGCTCTGAATCAGGGTGTGTGTTTTTTATTTTTTTTTGCGGCCTCTTGGCCGCTCGCATAGCTATGGGTTACCACCCACAGCTTATGCGAGCGGCCATGATGATGGTCGCGATTGTCAAGACCATCGCGACCCTCGGGCTTGCGACGAGACCCTTGCGGTAGGGTCTCGTTGCCGCACGCCGCAGTGGACTTCCTGCACTATTAGAGCAGGAAGTCCACCTACTGATATCACTAGTGATGTCAGTAGGGCCGCCCAGAAACGGAGGCATTCCTGCAGGAACGCCTCCGTTTGCTCAGCTACCCCCCTTCCCCGCCTTCCAAACGGGGCAGCTGTCAATCAACATTGACAGCTGCCCCTTTTGGATACGAGCGCCGGAGCGAGTGCTTTTTGCGCTCGCTCCGGGGCTTGCGCACACCGCGCGTGCGCACTGGGCCACCATCGACCCGCTTGCGAGCGCATAGCGCTTGCGAGAGGGTCTGAATCAGGCCCACAGTACGGGAAGCAGTTGGGCAGCCAACGGACGGAATCCCGACTGCTGCCTTCCCGACTGTCTAATCCCGGCAAGGGCTAAATGACAGGCGTTGAAATCCCGACGCCTGTCATTTTACCTACGCCGGGAGCCTGACACCCGGCTTACCAATCGAAGGTAAGCCAGGTGCCAGGCGCGGACAGCCATGCGGGGGGGAGGGTTAGGTTAGGGGGCTCGCGTGGGGGACTTAGGGTTAGACACCCCCCCGGGAGGTTAGGGTTAGGCTAGGGGAAGGGGGGGTTAGGGTTTGGCACCTCTTGGGGGGAGGTTAGGGTTAGGCACCCCCACCAGGAGACTTAGGTTTAGGCAGCGGGGAAGGGGGGTTAGGTTTAGGCACTTAGAGGGGGGATTAGGGTTAGGCACTGGGGGGAGGTTAGTTTTAGGTACCCTTAAGGGAGGGTAAGGGGGCAGGTTAGGTTAGTTTATATTTACCTTAGTGCAGTCGGGATTTTCACTCATGTCGGGCTGCCGCTGTCGGCCATGTGGCCGGCGGTAAATCATACCGAACCCCACAGTACAACTGGTGTCAAATGATTGTATGGGCTAGCAAGCTGTTTATTACATAATTCAAGTGTTTAACTTGTTATTCATTAATTTCAAAGGAAATACTGTAAAGCAGCTTTAAAACATTAATACAGAAAAAATGCCTTACCTCCATTCTACAGGAAACAGTTATCATCCGGTCCAGAGAAATACCATTAGGGGAAGAAGAAAAGGATATTTCATGTTAGTTTGACAATGTTGCTATCTTTTCTAAAACTGCAATTTAGGGGTAAATTTACTAAGCTCGAATGAATTCGATTGCGGCTAAATCGCACGTTAAATGCATATTCGCAATTTACTAAATGCTAAAATCAGCCGAGTTTGTTCCATTCTAAAGGAAAAAATTGGTCGAGAACACCTGAAACTCGGACAATAACATGTTTTCGGACAAACAGATCATTGATCCAACTCGGCAGCCTTTTGCCAGACATCAATAGGACCTGGAAATTTACTAAGGATTCGAATTTGTCATCGAGGACGAAATATAATGCAAATCGGCCACAAAAGACACTAAGCTGACCCAAATAGAAATCTCAAATAGAACACCTTTTTCAATTCGAGTTTGAATCTGAACATACTTAACCATCACTGACACCTCAAATCTGTGACCACTAAAAGGGAGTTAAGCATATGCATACACTTCTCTCCTGTTACAGAGAGAAACAAAACATGGCAGAGTTTTCTGTGCTGGATGGAGATCTTGTGGGGGCTGTGAAATACCTGAGGCTCTGCCACCAGGCTGGAAGACACCAGGGTCATGAAACTGAGAATGGTCAGCATTGTCCGATGGCGGAGTCATACATGCCGTGGAATGACTTGGTAGTGCAGAGCGTCTTTTTGTGCAACTTTTTACCTTCAAGTGCATAATAGGTACCCCAAGCAGCTTCTGCTGATTAAAATGATATGCAGCATGCCTATATTCTGTGAGCGACCCAGAACATAGGCATGCTGCATAGCATTTTAATCAGCAGACGCTGCTTGTGCTAAATATTATGCATTTGAAGGTAAAAGATGCTCAGAGCACAAACATCGACCGATTGCTTGCGTATAAGCAACTGCGTTCCTTGCTGAAACAGGCCCATAGTTTGTAATATACACGTTTATGATACTAAACAGCTTAAATTTGATTAATAACTACAATAATAGGTTTTATAAGTTAGAAAACAACTAAAGCACATGCAGCACTCTGCTACTGTAATTTATGGAAGTGTACAAATGTGTCCTACAGTGTAAAAGCATGGACTGCGCCAGTTGTGCACCCACTTGCATCATGTTGCAGGATGAGGTTACATACAGTATAGAAGAAGAGGATTTATGGGGTGGTATTTCCAACCATATAGTATTTTTGTCCCTTGAGAAATGACTTGAAGTCTATCCTGGTGTCCACCTATATTACCAATATGGATACTTTTACACCTTACAGGGAACAGAATATTTGTAGCTGAATTTCATCAATATGTAATAAAATAAATATAATAAAGCTTTAAGGCACAAAAGAAACACAAATACTGTAGTAAGGCAGCCTTGCTATTGCCCCATTCTCATGATTAGGTTAATACATAAATGGGGCTAAACCACAGAGCAATTTTGAAGAAACATGTAAATGATTCCATTTTGCCACTAGCTAATATGGTAGCAGGCTAGACTTTAAAGTAATGTTTCCATTCTTTCTATCACGTCTACTTCTAGTCAGACCTGCATACCCACAAAAGGTCAAAGAGTGCATCATTACAGCGGCAGCATAAAAAACAGTATGAGGGTGTGCTGTGGTCATACTCCTTGTTATATGCATGAAGAAAAATTAGATACCCTCATATATTGCAGCATGTAAAATACCTTTTCCCTACTGTGTATATGAACACAATTAAGTTTAGGGGTTTTTTTGTTTTTGTTTTATGGGGGTTGCATAAAAAAGCAGAAATATTTGTAACAAGAATAAATACTTAATTTCAACCAAACAATTTTAGAGGCCTCTCTGACTCGTTATTTTATTGTTAGAGCTTTTAGCCACTCTTTTTTCCATTATTTACCATACATGCATACAGCGTCAGACTGGTCCAGCAGGGCGCCAGGGATTTCCCTGGTGGGCCTGACTGTCTGAGGACTCAGGGGGACAGACCTGACCATTTATTGTCTTCGGCCCTGACAACGTGCTACCATCTTTTCACCGAAACTGTAAGCAGAGGAATGTTCCTGGCTTTTTAAGCATCGCAGAGTCATTACGTAACAAGTGCAGAGCATAAGGTAACCGGGAATCACTCATATACATTGCTGCAACATAGAGTCCTAAGATATGTAAAGCATCTGCACTCACTACACTACAGAAAATATGGGAGAAAATTATTTATTAGTATAATAATGGTGACAATATATATTAAAAAACATAAATCTACCACATTATATTTTTTCTTGCACTCATGAGAATATACATATTTAACACAGGGGCGGTTTAAGAGAGGAGGGGCCTGTGTGCAGACTACTCCGTGTGGACCCCCTTCTCTGTGTGGTGACTATGGTTACATGACGCCCACGTCTTGGACCGGGTACACCATCTACTGTACATCCGCCAATCTCCAGGAAAGTATCCATAATGCCATTTTCCTGGTGATTCGCACTGCAATTGCAGCACCAACGCGGGACCCTGGTGAGGTAAGTATTAAACATGGGTGCACGGTGTTAAACGTTACACTTTAGGTACAAATGATTTTCTTGGACATACCTGATATGCTAATTGTTGCTGCAGCTTTTGCTGTGCCAAAACTACCACTATGCTTGTTGTCTGCCATACAAGTAAACAGTCCTGGTCTGGTTGCTAAAATGTGAACCTTTGAGAAAATGACTCCATCTTTGATATTTTCCTCAATAGACTCCGGTGAAACCTAGTGAACAAAAAAAATCACAATAAATTCCATTAATTTAGTTCACATGCTGAAAATATACTGTTCAGATATACTAAACTTGTGACTTTTCAGTGTTCCCTAGTGTTGTTATTATTATTATTATTATTATTATTATTATTATTATTATTATTATTATTATTATCACTATTACAGTATTATTATCCTTTATTTAAATGGCACCAAAAGTTGCCTGTGTACATAAACAGAAACTGTGCATACATAAGAAAAAAGGACAAAATATAGTACAAAACATTGCAGAACATAGTATGCTATCTATATAAAATTGCTGTACATGCAGTCATAATACCCACAAAAGCAATGTCAGCTGAACTTGCTGTTGGCAATGGGTAGAAGATGATATTATAAGTGAGAAAACTAAACATACAGTACATTAAGGAAAAGGTCCCTGCTAGTGAGAGCTTACATCTATGGGTCCCATTTATTAACAAATGTAAATACCAGCAGCATTTTTCGTTTAGTATCATTGTGATACAAATGTAAATGCCACCAGTATTTATCAATACTTACCCCTCTGGCGACGTCCAGCGTAGTCGTCCTTGTCTGCGAGGTCCTCCGTTCAGCTGCTGGTGATGCTCCATCTGTGCATGTGCATGACACAGGGACCCAGCAGTGCCTGGAAGGCATCGCTGAGGCCAGAAGGGCAACGTCGGGACCCCATTGCCATCAATGGGGACCGCATCGCTCTCGCCATCTAAAGATGACGAGAACAATGCTGTGACACACAGCGGTTATATTAGATTACCCCTGATTGTTGAATACAGAAAGGATGACAGACAGGTGTGACACAGAGGAGAGAGACAGTGTGCGAGGATCATTGAGTGGTTGGTAAGGATGAGAGCTGGAAGTCTTTAATAAAGAAGTGGGTTTTGAGAGCTTGTTTGAAGCTTTGGAGAGAGGTGGAAAGTCTGAAGGAGAAGATTCTAGTGGTGGAGAGAAGCATAGGTAAAGTCTTGTATACATGAATGGGAGGAGAGACGGCAGTCATTGGCGGAGCGAAGTGAGGGGAGATAAGGTTGGAGTTGTAAGAGGGAGAAGATTGGGTGAGGGCTTTATATGTGAGTGTGAGTTTGAATTGGATTTTGAATGGGAAGGGAAGCCAGTGTAGGGCCTGGTGAATAGGGGAGTCAGAAACTGTTTGGAGAGGAAGATGAGCCATGCAGCAGCATTGAGGACAGAATGGAGTAGAGAGAGGTGGGAGTCCGGTAGGACAGATAAGTGGAGGTTGAATATGCAAATATATTATCCCCTGCTCTGTCTAAAACCATAATAAATGGCAAATCTCAAACCAAATCTGGAACTTCAGTTTACTCACATAATATCATGAGCTATAACAAAAATAAATGTTCGTTATTCCAAGAATATGTTGAAAATGTTCTTTTCTGAATGATTTATATTTTAATATCCATGTCCTGGAGTGTTAATACCCCAAAAAGTGGACAGACATTAACAATTACTGTGTTTAAATTGAACAAATTGTAAAATATATACACACGTCGGTCCAGGGGGTAAATTTACTAAGAATCGATACTGGTCGAGATGTCAATCTCAGGAGAGCTTAGGCATGTTTTTCAACTCACAAATTTACTAAAGGCAAAGTCGGGTGAGTTAGAGAGAGAGTTCTCTCTTCTCACTCGCAAAACTCTGGTGAGCTAGAAAACTCGAATCTTATCACCATCGGGCAAACTTGGATGTACTTTTCACCTAACGGATACAGCTCACAAATTTACTAAGACTTGAGATGACAATCTCGGGTGAGATGCTTGCAAACAGTCACCTCCAGAGCTGCGAGTCTGCCAGAAACATACATAGATCAGTGTGATTTGTGTATGTTTCTGTCTGTAAATAATTAAATTAGGGTTATTTAAAAAATATTTTGTAGGGTCCCCCCCCAAAAGTGTAACCAGCCCCGGACATGTCAGCCGGTCCTGGTTCCTAAAATTACGGGGAACAAAATGAGTAGGATTCCACCGTAATTTAGGAACCAGCACCAGGCTTCAGGGCCATTCCTGGTTTTAAGTATAGGAGGGAAAAATGATGTTTCCCCATAATTTTAGGTATGAGGACAGGCTGACAAGTCCGGGGCTGGTTAGACTTTTGGGGGGACCCTACGTTATTAAAGAATTTAACCCATTTTTTACAGGTCTATCACACAAGCAGCTTACACATATCTCACTGATATGTGCCGGCTGCTTGCTCAGGAAAGATTTGCAGAGAGAAAACACTGCAATCTCAGGTGAGTAATCTCATCTTCACTTGCAACTCGGGGGAGATATCTCGATCTGCTTCACCATCGGCCATCTCACTTTCAGCTAAACTCACTTCTTATTATTAAATTTGAGAGATGGAAAATGGGAAAATCACCCGAGATTCGGCGATACAAATCGAGATTTAAAAAAAAATTAAACTCCACCATTCTCGATTCTTAGTAAATTTACCCCCAGGAGTGAAGTTCTTCTATAATGGACTCACATGTAATTAATGCAAATAATTAGTATCAGAAGATGAAAATAACATAAACTAAAAACTTCATAGTATAATATAAAAAATAGCAACTGAATTATAAAAAAATAACATAACTTTAAACAATAAGACATTGAAAATAAAATATGAATTTTAAATCAATAATCAACTATCTCACTGTGGTGTCCAAAAGCAGGCATTTAAGTGGGCCAAGAATGGGATGCACAGACTGTTATACCAGTCTGTTTTATAACCGTTTTCTTGTCCTTTGTCCAAGAATAGTTCTAGAAATGGTTTCTACCATTATAACTCTCTTCTGGAACTTAATATGAGCATTCATTCTTCTAAACATGGTATGATAGTTTTGCATGTATGCATACGAAGCATGATATTTTTTACATGGATTCCTTGGGGGAGATTATCCTTATTTGACATATTTTGACAGACTAGTTTCATTAGCTCCAAATGTATCCAAAGTTATTATCAAACATGGAATGTAGAAAGTATTTCATTGGTAGAATTACAGAAGTGTCCACATATACCTTTCCTAAAATCTAGCCAGATGGCCAAATTTGTCATCCCAGGGACTCTGTGACTTAACAACGTCTTGTGATTTAATTTAAAATTCATACTTTAATCTGCTTCTTTATACAAATTCTTTTGCAGCAAAAAATGTGGAACTTATACAATCACTACTTGTAGTGGAGTGCCTTAGCCGTGCCAAGCGTCTTGTCCCAAATGAAGCAAAAAAGGAAGGGTTTAAAAGGACACATTTGTATACACTTAGGGGCATATTCAATTGGGAGCGAGGTTTAGCGAGGAAAAAACCATGCGCCCAATTTTGGATTACCGCGGGTATGCGTGCTCCCGATACCCGCGGTATCCAATTTACAAAAAGGTGACTCTGGGTTTTCACAGCTGAAAACCCCACGCCGCTAAAAATACATAAATAAATTACACTTACCTGCCCGGGTTCTCTGTGGCTCCTGGTGGCCTCCCCTCCATATTCTCACTGGGGAGGGGGCTGCTGGGAGGCTCCAGGGGCTGCAAGGAGGCACAAGAGCTGCTGGGAGATGCAGTTCTCCCAGCGCCCATTACGGGGGGGGGGGGACATACTTACACTGGGACACACAGACTCATAAACACTCACACACACGGACATACTTACCGGGGCTACAGGAGACCGGGTCCCGACGCTGGATGCAGAAGACAGCACTTTGGAAGGTGAGTATTACTGACTAATTGGAAACTTCCAATTGCTTAATTACTCATTAGGAGGGGTGCCGTCGAGGTCCCAGAGCATTCACCGATCTTTTTTCCTAAAATTGTGGATTTTAGGAAAAATTTATCGGGCTCTGGAGGTGCGCAAAAAAAAAACCTCCCAGCGCTCAAAAAATAAAAAACCCAACTCCTAATTGAATAGCAAATATCCCGCACCTGCAGGAAAACCCTGCGGGTGTGGGATTTTTTGCTATTCTCACCCCCAATTGAATATGCCCCTTAGTTGTGTATTTGGAGTGACCCCAATGAGCTGCACTCATAGCATCCAGTTCACCATGTGGGGTGCTCTATTTAGAGACGGCAAAGTCCAAAGCATAAGAAAGAGAGAATAGGCACTCACCATTCAGTAGAAGAAATCTTTAATAACTCACATATATTGCATGATGAAATCGACGTTTCGGTCCTACCAGGACCTTTGTCAAGACAGAGACAATCGCCACAAAGCTACCACCAACAAGACACACAGAACACTATCCCCTCTGCCTGCTGATATAGCCACATCAATTAGTGAGCTCCACCCTATCAATCAACATAATGAGTGAACATAAGAGAACTACTATTACATACACGTCATCAGAAAGTGTGGGAATACTTACAACACTATATTGTGCGAAACACCCATACCGCTAGTACAGCATCAGCCGCTAGCATGTTATTTATCAACAAACAAATACAGTTCTTGCCTGCATCGCATCAAGACCGGAAATAACATGCGCTCCACCAAGTGGAACGCACCAGCCCCGGAAGTGACGCGACAGTCAGCGCCAGCCGCTAGCCTAAGCGGTTGCTAAGTTACACTGCATAACAATAAGCTGGTACTGTACTACGTGACCTATCATAAATAGTCACAACTATAGATAACATAGGGACAATCCCCACATAAGAAACGCACTACACGGGAAAAATAAGCTCAATCAAACAGATAGATCACATAGATAATTACTAAGTGACATGGCACAGCAGCAAGCCCATATCAGACAGAACTGTAAATCAAGAGTGTTCACCGCACAGACCACATTGGGACAATTACTACAAAAGAGACAAACAACACTAAATTACCGGGACAGAGCTACACAGACCAATCAAGTGGCCAGCTGCTAAAATAGTGGCAACAACAACCATCGATGTCAAAGATGAAACCATTAATGAATATTAAACATCACTATATTCAACGACGAATACTATAGGTGGCTAGATCAACAGGCAAAAAGGGATAATCACATGGAAACACACATAACATACAAATAAACCAACATATTAAACACCAGATATATAAAAGCAAGCACCGAGGTGCACATTAGAGGGTTAAGTATCCAAAATGTTAAACTGTCACTAATATACAAATACAAAAACATCTCACATTTAAACGTAAAAAACTGATGACGGTTAATGCCGACTATACCAACAACCAAGTATACCGGTGGTTAAGAGGTGATAGTGCCCCTCGCCGACAGGTTGGTGTTCCCAGATACCGATCCCCTGTTCACTTTGACTCTTCTTCCTCTCAATCCAATTCTGAGAGTGAACCTATTCGACAATGGCCTCCGAGTGGTTCCTCTTCTTTTTTAGGCAGGGGTCAGGGAATAGGCCTACATCGAGCCCCAGATAACCCAATAGACGCGGTGGTAAAACCAAGAAAGCAAGGGAAAGGACGGTCCCGGAAATAGAACCTGTTTATAATTTGTCCAGTAGAACTTTAACATGGGCAGAGACTGAAGTTCTAGCCCTTGGTTTATCTTTTGTCCCCACAGTGCAACACAATAGATTGAATTGGTCAATTGATCATTATAAATTTGGGCGCAAATTGTGCCTACGAGAAAAAAATTTTTTCCTCAAAAGATTTGACTACTACCAACATGTTTAGAAACCCCAGTGTGTTCGACCCTCAGTCAAATAACGCCAGTATAAAAACTTTTTTGCGATTGGTTGAACATGATGTGTCCTCTGCTAAGATCTATAAAACCTATGATAACCTAACCCAGCTCCAGAGACAAGCTCTGACTGGATTAATCCTTGATGAGACAGTGGTAATACGCCAGGCTGATAAGGGTGGAGCTGTGGTGGTACAGGATTGGCACGCATACGACCGTAAGGTCTGTCGCCAGTTGAATGACACATGTACGTATGCAAAGGTTACCACTAATCCAATGTGTGGGGTTAAAAACAAGGTTGACCAGGTAGTCACTAATGCCTAAAATCCATAAGACACTGGTCGACCCCCCAGGACGTCCGATCATTTCGGCTAGGGGTTCGGTGTTACAACCCTTGGCTGTCTTTGTAGATAGTTTCCTTCAGCCACATGTGATGTGTATGGATAGCTTTTTACGTGACACTTCTGATTTTCTCGATAAAATTTTAGTCCTGAATGATATTACAGATGACATGTGGCTGGCTACTATGGACGTATCGTCCTTATACATGGTAATTCCCCATCAGGCAGGGATTGATGCCGTGAGAACCACTCTTAACAATGACATACATGTTGGACCGCCTATTAGTTTTTATGTGAACTGATTGAGCTAGTACTAGGTTGCAACCATTTCTGTTATGGGGGTGATTAGTACATCCAATTATCTGGTACGGCGATGGGGTCCAATTTGGCCCCATCCTATGCCAATCTGTACATGCAGGCTTATGAACAGAGGAATATTTTGGGCAAATTTGGACATAAAATGATTTGTTATAAATGGTACATTGACGATCTGTTCCTTATTTGGCACGGGACAGATGTAGAGTTTTATGATATGGTTTCGATTCTCAATGCATTAGATAGGCCCATTCGATTTACTGCTGATATCAATAAGGATTGTATAAATTTTTTGGATGTGACTATCACACGTCAGGGTACCAGTCTGAGTTCTACCCTGTACCGGAAACCAACAGACCGCAACACACTTCTCCACACATCGAGTCATCATGCAAGCAGACTCAAGGAGTCCCTTCCAATATCTCAGTTTATCCGAGTTTTACGGAATAACACTTCTCAGCAGGCCGCTGAGATACAATTAACTGATATGTGTACCAGATTCCTAGAGAGAGGCTACTCACCTTCAGTTGTTGATCGATGCTAGTTGAAAGCACGACAGAGACATTTAAATATCACAACTAAAAAGAGATAGATCCCTCACAAATGATTTATCCTGCCACGTATGATTTAGCTGCTTCAACTACCGATAAGGCTATTCGACGACATTGGTCGGTTATCACCACGGATCCAGCATTTAAGAGTATGAGCAAAAGACCCCCTATGATGGCTTACCGCCGTGGTCCCAGTCTGCGACAGTTACTTATGCGGCCGATGAAACAACCCATGGCGCTACAGACAAATTGGCTGTCGACTCGCCGCCCTGGCAGTTATAAATGTGCAGATTGCATTACCTGTCGTTCAATGACAATGGGGGGGTGTTTTTCTCATCCGCATAATGGCAAGCAGATAGCCATTCGCCATCGATTACATTGTTTGTCTGATTTTGTAATATATATTTTGATGTTTCCATGCGGTCTCTACTATGTAGGGATGACCACAAGACCTTTTAGGGACCGCATGGCTAATCAACGTTCTACAATTCGGGCTGCCTTACTTACTAATAAGTCCGATAAACCAGTGGCTAAACATTTTGTGGCTTGTGTGCACTCTGCGGCCTCATTAAGATGTATGCTTATTGACCATGTCCCACCGCCTGTACGTGGTGGTGATAGGGAGCTTCTTCTCAAAAAACGTGAGGCAATGTGGATCTTTAAGCTGGATACTGTTTCCCCAAAGGGCCTCAATGAATACCATCCATATAATATCTTCTTGTGGTAATATCTATAAGCCGCTTGGGACCGATGCTTTGCGGCGTGCCTGATATGGTATATGAGGATTTCGATTGTTGGAATTGATAAATTTTTTCTATATATTTTTTTCGTTGTTCTTTTTTTACTTTTTGTTTTGTATTATTTGCAATGTCAGCACATGGTTAGTTATTTTTCATTTCATTTGGATTATTTGGTGATTATTATGTGAGATGTTTTTGTATTTGTATATTAGTGAGTCTAATATTTTGGTTACTTAACCCTCTAATGTGCACCTTGGTGCTTGCTTTTATATATCTGGTGTTTAATATGTTGGTTTATTTGTATGTTATGTGTGTTTCCATGTGATTATCCCTTTTTGCCTGTTGATCTAGCCACCTATAGTATTCGTCGTTGAATATAGTGATGTTTAATATTCATCGATGGTTTCATCTTTGACATCGATGGTTGTTGGTGCCACTATTTTGGCAGCTGGCCACTTGATTGGTCTGTGTAGCTCTGTCCCGGTAATTTAGTGTTGTTTGTCTCTTTTGTAGTAATTGTCCCAATGTGGTCTGTGCGGTGAACACTCTTGATTTACAGTTCTGTCTGATATGGGCTTGCTGCTGTGCCATGTCACTTAGTTATTATCTATGTGATCTATCTGTTTGATTGAGCTTATTTTTCCCGTGTAATTCGTTTCTTATGTGGGGATTGTCCCTATGTTATCTGTAGTTGTGACTATTTATGATAGGTCATGTAGTACAGTACCAGCTTATTGTTATGCCGTGTAACTTAGCAACCGCTTAGGCTAGCGGCTGGCGCTGACCTGTCGCGTCACTTCCGGTGCTGGTGCATTCCACTTGGTGGAGCGCATGTTATTTCCGGTCTTGACGCGATGCAGGCACGAACTGTATTTGTTTGTTGATTAATAACACGCTAGCTGCTGATGCTGTACTAGCGGTATGGGTGTTTCGCACAATATAGTGTTGTAAGTATTCCCACACTTTTCTGATGACGTGTATGTAATAGTAGTTCTCTTATGTTCACTCATTATGTTGATTGATAGGGTGGAGCTTACTAATTGATGTGGCTATATTAGCAGGCACAGGGGATAGTGTTCTGTGTGTCTTGTTGGTGGTAGCTTTGTGGCGATTGCCTCTGTCTTGACAAAGGTCCTGGTAGGACCTTTGACAAGAAAACGTCGATTTCATCATGAAATATACGTGAGTTATTAAAAATTTCTTCTACTGAATGGTGAGTGCCTATTCTCTCTTTCTTTTGTTTATATATATATATATATATATATATATATATAATCAGCTTCATAATGTGGGTAAGGTACAATCAGGGAGATTGCTAGACTCTTCAGGGAGACAGGGAGAATGCTGCTATTTCAGGGAGTCTCCCTGACAATCAGGGAGAGTTGGCAAGTATGGTCTACAAGCAGGGAAATAGACATTGGTAAAAATAAGCACTGAAAATACTCACAGCTTTTCCATTTTCAAACCACCTGATGGAAGGAACTGGAATGCCGGCTGCTGTACATCTCAGAGACACTTTTGATCCAAATGTAACATTCTGTGATTCAGGCGCCTTTATGATTCTGGCAAGCACTGTGGAGTGAAGATTGTTTGACAAGGTCACAAATAATATACGTTGCTCTTCTTAAATATGTTTACACATACATTTCCTGGAATCCGCTATTTTATTGTTGAAGGGAAAAGTGTACTTTTTCCAGCTGGAAACTACGTATTATTTTGGCTGGCTATACAGTACAAATCATTAATGGAGATTCAAAGCAACATTCTTACTTATTTAGTGGATTTTCATAATGGACAAAAAACACAGATTACATTAGTAGGGACTGAAATATTTGGTATGCTACTATAATAAACACACATGCATTCCAACAGCAAATCATGTAATATGAAAGTCTAGAGGTAAGAATCTGAAAGCGCAGGAATACTCATGATAAAAGTTGGAGGTTTCTCTATAACTTATACTGTCTTTGCTGAAATGTATGTATACTGCGGAAGATTAAAAAATTTATTGTCTGAAAAAACTTAAACTATCTGTACATATTGAAGAAAATGAATACTAAGAAACCACGTTAGCAAACAGACTAATTTAAACCTTTATTTGCAAAAAAAAAAAAATATTTATCACAAAATAATTATCCTGTGCTCTTCAAAATATGACATTGATTTAAGAGCGACAATGGAAGGGAACAAGCCCATTAATTTGTCTGTACAGCTCCACAGTAAATATGTGCCAACTCCTCACTAATTGTTGTATGAGGTCACTCAGTTCTATGTAGCTGTCCAGTCATTTCCTGGCAGATAAATAAATAAAACATTTGTGTGTTGTCATAATTATAGTCAGACATTTGGGCAATCTGTACTGCAACACTACTACGTCTCTGCTGATAAATATGCTTTCTCATAACCTTTCAGTAAGACAAGCTGCGGAAATGTGGCATGTTTAAAGATACGTAAGATAACCTTAATGGTGAATTTATTAACGTGAACTATCTAATTTGTAAACTTTGTACTCGGACTCTGTAAAATGAGTACATTCTTCTCTTCACTATTTGTATTGTTATTAAACACTGTCACCTTTATTCTTTGGCAGGAGACGTATCAGGGTTCATTTAGATTTGGACACAAGTCACTTTTTTCTGTATAAGTTACGCATTACCATACTACGAATGCTGACCAATAATGTTTTTGCATACATCTACTGTATATATGCATTTTTGTCTATAGTTGATTTGTCTCTCCTTACACCTGTTGAGGAATAGTCTGAGTGCAATGAAGGCGTGCTCACACAATAACACAAGGACACACCTGCAGGTACACATTGTAGGAGGAGTATGTCCTGTGGGAGCTTATGCTTTGATACTTTGGCGGAGAGGTATCAGACCTTCTAAAGAGGAGAGTGGAGGAAAAAGTAGCCCATAGTAACCATTCACATTGTAGCTATCAAATATCTAATGCATTCAATAAAATGATAGCTAGAATCTTACTCTCAGGTAAGCACACTGTACATGCACAAATCATCCATACACTTACAGTATGTTTCTGCACTTTCAGTTGTCTTAAGGGGTTGGGTACAGGATCCCGGCGGTCAGAATACCGACTGCGGCATCCTGACAATCAGAATCCCAACAGAATTAGGTAAGCATCCCTATCCTAACCACCTCCCCCTAACCCTAACCTACCTTATCCGCAGCCGAATCCTAACTTCCCCCTGCAGCCTAACCCAAACCCTACTCCTAGTCTCTAACCCTAACCCCAAACCTACCCCTGATACTTACCATCGGGATGTTAGCGGTTGGGATTCTAGAGCTGGGATTCCAACTGCTGTCTGGACTCCAGTGCAGATATTCTGACCGCCATTGTAAGATACTTTTAACTTTAAATCTAGCTTGTAAATATATACAGGTGAAAAATGCTGCCCTCAACTCGACAAAGAGGGACAGGCTGTGCACATATACAGGGTGACAGATTTTACTTAAGCCTGGTGCTTCTGGACTTTGGTCCAGCTGTTAGTCAGGTCCTCAAATACCTGTGAATGATTAAGAGCATTTTCAAAACAAGATCTGTTGTTGCTAGAGGTCTGGAGACGTGAAACTCTACTAAAATATAATATTTTATCTATATACATTTCATTATCCAAGACAGAACTAGTAAAGCTCATTGGGCGTTTCAGAATGGTCACAAATTCAGTTAAAATCAGATATCATGTTATTGCTGTGCTTTTAGCTCGCAGTATGTTATTCTCATTAGATTAGAACAGTTTCCAAGTTTTCAATGTGCAGGCTTTAAGCCTTCAGGGAAATGTTTTCATTGGACAGCAAAGGAAGTTGTGACAAGCAGGGAATCAAGTGAGGTCAATAACTGTATATAGAAAGAATAAGGAAATAGTGCTCCTGGTAAGGGGTGTGGTACCATTAGTACATTGCTGCCTCAGTTATTCCCAATAGGGGATATCTATCCCAATACGATTACTGACATGAAATGGGAAGATGGGTGTCCGTTGCACAGTGGGGATATAAGGATGAGTAAATGACAGAGTTGGAAAATGGTTTGAAAAAAATAAATGAATGTTGTGTAGTTCAGTATGGTAGATTGTAGGAGGTGTGACTGATCTGTAATATGTGTGGTTGACGGAGAGATTGCTGTGTGTTGGGCACTGGGTGTGGATGAGATGGTTCCCTTATACTCTGATGCTGGGTACACACTGACAGATACATTGGCCGATCAATTGATTGGCCAATATACAGTATCTGCTGCACGTCGGCCAGTATGTACCTGCGATATGTCGGTGAACGTCGTCGTTCACCGACTTATCGCATTGGCTGTGCTGCACAGCCGATGGACAGATAAGTCTGCAGACATATCTGTCCATCGGCAGGTGTATGCGGGTGGTCGGCAGACACACACACACAGTGGGGAGGGGGGCGGGACATGCCCACGACCCCCACCGGCCTCCGGGTCCTGCCCCCCGGCCGCCGGGACCCGAGTGCACAAGCAGATGATGGCCGGTCAGTGTGTATGAACGACCATCATCTGCGGATATATCTGTCAGGTGTGTACCCACCTTAAGTCTAATGAGTATCAGATGAAGTACACCAGAACACATATGTCCACAATAGCAGTAGTATACAATACAATTTTACTAGAACTGCGGCCACAACATGCAGTATAAGGGATGCAGCTGTGTATGCACAATGGCAGCAGAATCTCCTATAAAGTCTGCTTCTTGTGTGGATACTCAGCCAGATTAATAATGGGGCAGATGGAGCTACAGCTCCAGGCCTCCACATAAAAATAGGTCTATCATCATGACTGTATGATGATGACCAGCCACTAGCTTGCCACACGGTCAACCATATAAAATATGTATTGAAACTGTAATTCTATATTCGTCACAAAATGTTCAAATGTTTATACTTATATTTAAGGAGACATTGGGGAATATTCAATTCAGCGGGAATTGCATAGCGCCGGGAGGGAGCTCCCGGAGCTATTCAATTCAGCGCGCTGTTTAGTCCAACGAATGATTTCTTCTCGCACCCTCCTAAGGCTGTTTTCCGGCTTAGCGCGGTGCTAACAGACTTGCGGCCAGCACTTTAGTCAGAGAATACCTATTCTCTCAACTAAACACCCACATCAAGTCGCGGGAACCGGCATTCTCTGACTTAACTGCTTACCATGGTGAATTGAATAGCTCCGAGAGCTCCCTCCTGGCGCTATTCAATTCCTGATTAATTGAATCGGCCTGCAGTACAGGCCAATCTGAAGATCCGACGGACGACACTATGCTAAAGGATGCGGTGGAGGTACAATATTTTGGGCAGTCGTATGATCGTGCAGTATGTATGGAACGCATGATTTATCGTGCCGACGCTGGGTACACACATCATCTAGTGCAGGGGTTCTCAAAGTCGGTCCTCAGAACCCCACACAGTTCATGTTTTCCAGATCACCAGGCAGGTGCACAGGTGTATTCATTACTGGCTGAAACATTTTAAAAGATCCACAGGTGGAACTAATTATTTCACTTGTGAATCTGTGAGGAGACCTGCAAAACATCCACTGTTTGGGGTCCTGAGGACCGAGTTTGAGAACCTTTGATGGAACCAGTATGATTTACCGCCGGCCGCACGGTTCAAATCCCGACAGCGGAAGCCCGGCAGTGTAGATCCCAACAAGTGAGTATTTTTTCTATTTATTAACCTAACCCCCACCTTAACCCTAACCCTCCCTTAGGGGTGCCTAACCCTAATCTCCCCCCTAGTGCCTAAACCTAACCCCCCCTTCCCCTAGCCTAACCCTAACCTCCCAAGGGGGTACCTAACCCTAAGTCCCCCCCGGGAGCCCCTAACCTAACCCTCCCCCTCCCGTGGCAGTCCATACCCAGCGCCTGGCTTACCTTCGATCGGTAAGCCGGGTGTCGGGCTCCCAGGCGTAGGTCTAATGACAGGTGTCGGGATTTCGTTTTGACACTTGTCTTAGACACTTGCCGGGATTAGACAGTCGGGATGCCGACCGTCGGCATTTAGACCATCGGCATTCCGTCTGCATACCCCTGTGATCTAGTGTGTACCAGGTTTCAGTGTGAGACCCCATCCTGTGTGGGGCCCCCGATTGCTCACCATGGATGCCCCTTTAGTAATCTGGCACTGCATTAACTGCAAAACACCAACCTCACAAGAATGAAAACCACTTTGTAACTTACATCTAAAACAACAAAAGACACAAATATAATAAAAAAAGGATCACCTGTGAGTCAATTGCTGTAATCTATCTCATGTGTGGGTTACAGTGTATCAGCAGAATATTCTGTAAACTCCAAACTGAGCAAATCTGCAACATCAAAATAGGGCTAGGGACATATACATTTTCACATCATTTTAAAACCCATCACAACGTTTACATTTGGTTAAGAAAGACTGGAGAGATGGGTATGACAACAAAATGGTCAGCCATACCAAGAAAAAATTACTTTATCAATTAAAAATAATGGTCACAATGGAACTGAATGTGGACTTCAAAATTAATCTAATTTTTGGATTAATATTACTGTAGCTCTCTATATTCCACACTAACATCACAAATATACTTTAGGTGATGGAGAAGGTTGTGCCTTAGGCAATAAATGTGACGGGAGAGTGGTGCCAGGGGTTTCAGATAGACAACATTAGCCTCAGTTCATGCCAATCGGCTTCTTGATTCTGCCCACGCATTATCACTTGGGACCCAGATGCTGCCTGGACACCTCTATGTCTCCTCCCATTGGGCTTCTAGTCAGCACTGCCACCAGAATCTCTCTCTCCAATCCTGCTCCCTGTGTTTGCTGTTCTCCATTCTCATCTGCCAACTGTACTGACCTTAATGTTACCTCCAGACTGTTATGGTCAATTGCTGCTGGCTCCTGCATGTGGAGTCTCCTCCAGTCCATAGCAGCTCCTTGCTATAGCCTGGTCTGTGTGGCTCAGCTTTAACCTGAACTGCTACTCCCAGGCTAGCTACTGAACCCAGAAGCTGCATCCACTGCCTCTTAAGGTGCCCACACACATACCGATGTGCTCACGATCCGATTTCTTGTCCAATTTCCTCATGAACTTTCACGGGAGCTCCCTTGCCGTCGTGATCATGATTTGCAAAAAAGACACCCAATCTATTTTACGATCTCACGATCTATCGGATCGTACGCATCGTGAGATTGGCCATAACAAATCGTGAGTTTAAAATAAAGGCTCTTGACTATTGGTGGGAAATTTAAACAGCCATAACAATGGGAGGGGCTATCTAGGGAGTATAAACAGCAGGAACCCTTTAAACTCTGTGTACATTCTGCTCTGCTACTAGATGAGGCTAGGTGTATTCCTGCTGAATCCTGTACATTGCTACTGTGCTCTTTGTATTTGGCTTGCCTTTTACAAAGTTTATTCTACCCCCAAGTGTGTGCTACCTACCTGCATTCTATCCTGTTCCTGAATTCTGTACTGATGCGTCCCTATCGGTATAGAGGGTTGGTCACTGAAGCTGGAGTCCTGGAGATTAGCAAGAGGGCCCAGCAAAGAAGGACGAGAGCATGCTGGACCAAGGAGTGGCTTCTACAAAGGGATACCTGCTCTCACACTTCCCTGCTGATGGAGATCAAGGAGAACAACCCGGAT
Source organism: Taudactylus pleione (assembly GCA_031769625.1). NCBI lineage: Eukaryota > Metazoa > Chordata > Amphibia > Anura > Myobatrachidae > Taudactylus > Taudactylus pleione. The sequence continues at coordinate 8,588,115 of JAUIMM010001030.1, read as the reverse complement.
GACTATCGGAACTACCTGCACATGGATGACGCCATCTTCCAGGAATTGCTGCATCTGGTGACCCCCCACATCCAGAGACAGGACACAAGGTGGCGGGGGCAATCCCTGCTCAAGACAGACTGGTGGCTACCCTGAGGTACCTGGCTACAGGAAGGTCACTGGAAGACCTGAAGTTTGGGACCCCCATCTCTCCTCAGTCATTGGGCGTCATCATTCCGGAGACCTGCAAACCCATCGTTAAAGTGCTACAGTACCAGTATTGCAAGGTAAGTAAAAAAATAAAACACACCACACATTGGTTTCTTGTGTAAAAAAAAAATATTTTTTATTTTTTACTCAATATAAAGCAAAAAATAGCCTTCAGTGCACTAACCTGCAGGCAACTGAAAGTGTGCACTAAACTGTGTGCAATATTTAATAACAAGTTCACAAAAGAACATTATCACCAAATTTTATAGTATAGGTAGCATGCTGTATGTGATAGGGTGGGTCAGACGCCAGTTTGAACAGGCCAATACACACATGGCACAAGTACTCATTGTGGCCCCGGCTTCCAGCAATGTGTACTTCTACCATGTGCATAGTGACCTTGTCCAAATGGCGTCATCACCACCCTATCCCATGCAGCAAGCACCTATTAGAATTCATAAAATTTGAATTTGCCCCAAAATCTCTGGGGTTTCATCCACACTCAAATAAAAAAAAAATAATACAAGACACTAATAAGAAATGCTCTATACTTGTGCCAGGAGGCAGATTGGGATGGAAAACCAGCCCAGGAAACTTCTGGATGCAGCCCCAATTGAGGCGGGATATGCTGAGGGCGCGGGGTATGTTGGGGGGTAGGAACCCCATTCATAGGGCCTGATTCTAAGTTGGACGCAGTTGCTACCTTCCTTGCGTCTTTTGCTGCAGTTGCATCTACATTGCCGCTACAATGTCCTTCCCAGTACATCCGTGCATTCGAAAGTGCCAGGACTGAGATGCCCACAAAAAGCAGCTCGTAAAAAGCTCTGAATGAGGGCAGCCGCTTTTTTTTTAAAAGCCGGCCTCTTGGCTGCTCGCTAAGCTGTGGGTGACCACTAACAGCTTTTGCGAGCGGCCAGGTGATGGTCGCGACCATCGCAACCATCGGGCTTGCGACGAGACCCTTGTGGTAGGGTCTCATCTGCCGCAAGCCCCAGTGAGCTTCCGGCTCTAATAGAGCCGGAAGCTCGCTACTGACATTACTGGAGATGTCAGTAGGGCCGCCCACAAATGGCAGGCGTTCCTCCGTTTGTCCAGCCATCCCCCCACCCCGCCTACAAAATGGGGCGAGCTGTCGATCAACATCGACAGCCGCCCCTTTTGTAGCAAGCCCCGGAGTGAGTGAATTTCTCACTTGCTACGGGGCTTGCGCACGCGCATTGCGCACGCCGTGCATGCGCAATGCACAACCATTGACCCGCTTGCGAGCGCATAGCACTTGCGAGCGGGTCTGAATGAGACCCAATCAGGGCCGGATTAAGGCTTGTGGGGGCCCCAGGGCAACTAAGTTGCGGGGGCCCCCTTCAAGCCACACAGAGCCGAGCCCAGCCCACCCATGCCCCCAGTAGCAGTCTGCCCCAGGAGTGCTCCCAGTAGCAGTCCCCCCTCAACAGTAGTCCCCCCAGGAGTACCCCATGTAGTAATCACCCTCTATGCTGTGTCCCCCAGTAGTGGTCCCACCAGTGTGCAGCACCCCCAGTAGTAGTCCCCCAAGTAGTTTCCCCAGCAGTGCCGCTAGTAGTACCCCCAGCAGTGCCCCTAGTGGTAGTGCGTCCATCGTCCCCCTTCCTTCCCCGGCCAGACACACACAGGAAATAAATAAAACCTCCACTTACCTCAATCCACGCTCCGTCATCTGCTCCTCCCGGGCCGGCACGCTCTGCATGATGGGAGAGATGTCATGACATCTTTCCCATCAGCCACTGCGGGAGCCGGAAGACGGAGGCTCTGGCAGTGGCGCAGCAGCCGATGAGAGTCTGACTGACTCTCATCGGCTACTAAAACAAACACACAGCTGCCGGCGCCGGCGGCTATGTGTTTGTGCTGTGTAGTGTAGTGCGGACGGCACTTATGTGCCATCCACACTACCGCCTGCCACAAGCTGATGCAGCAGCACTGACTGTGCTGCTGCATGCAGTAGAATAGCCGCAGTTGCAGAGCGCCTTCCTCCCGGGAACAGGTGCTGCTGTGTGGGGGCCCCTCTGTGTGTGGGGGCCCAGGGACGACCGCCCCTGTTGACCCCCCCTTAGAGCCCCCCCCCGGAGCCGGCAGCTGTGTGTTTGCTTTAGCAGCTGATGAGAGTCTGACAGACTCTCATCGGCTGCTGCTCCCACTGCCGGAGCCGGACATCTTCCGGCTCCCGCAGTGGGTAATGGGAGTGACGCGTCACTCCCATGATGCGTCACTCCCATAATGCAAAGCGGCGGACGGAGGAGCTCATCTCGGCGGCGGGACCAGGAGCGGGTGTCAGGTAAGTGTTTTCTTTTTCTTTTTTTATTATGTCTCTACTGCGGGGAGGCGGATTACTACTGGGGGCACTACAAGGGGGGAATACTACTGGGGCACTACAAGGGGGAGGAATACTACTGGGGGCACTACAAGGGGGGGGGGACAGGGGCACCGAGAGGGGGGAGGAGCGGGTACTGATAACCTGGGCCCGGCCATGTCAGGGGGCCCGGTCTGCAGCACAAAAGTAACTTTTTTGTTACTTTTTTTTATCTTTCTATTAAAAAAAAAAACCCTTTATTAAACCTCCGCCGCGGGGGGCGGCAGTTCGTTCAGGTGGCGGTCTTAGTGGGAAAGGGGGGGGAGACGCCGGACTCCTGGACAGTGCATCACTCACTTCTAGTCCTAGCTGCCGCTCCGCTGCGGAGCTAAAGGTCTCGCGAGATGATGATGACGTCATCATCTTGCGGGGCTCTCTAACTCTACACCAGTCTCCGGAAGGTGGGCCTGGACTTGGAGGGACAACAGGAAGGAGGGCTGGATGGCTGATCCATTTATCCTAAGCTCAGACACAGAGTCAGAGTGGTGTCAGCAGTGTATGGAGGAAAGCGAAGAGCCCAGGAGTGCCCCGCTGACTGCAGACTGTGAGTGCCTTTGACACTGGTGTTGCAGTCGCTATATTTTTATTTTATAAATATAATAAATGTATTCATCTTTCAGTGTACTATATATATATTTATATATATATATATAATTATATATATATATATAGATAGGTAAATTTAAATATGTGTGTAATATATATATAAATATGTATATGTGTGTGCAAATATATGTGTGTATTAGCATTTGTATATAGGCATGTGTTTTTTATAAATATATATATATATATATACACAGTATATATGTGTGTGTGTATATACAGTATATATATATATATATATATATATATATATACATATATATATATGACACCACTTTATAGAATCGGCACTCAAAGGTCCAGATGGTAACCTAATGCCCTGGTGCCTTCCCCAGTGATAAGTTTAGAAACACTTGTCCCTCGCAAGCATGGCCGGCGCTAGGGTTTGCAGCGCGCAGCACCGTCCTGTAGTAATCCCCCCCTTGTAGTTCCCCCTGTAGTAATTGCCCCCTGGTAGTGCCCCCTGTAGTAATCGCCCCTGTAGTAATTGCCCCCTGGTAGTGCCCCCTGTAGTAATTGCTCCCCCAGTAGAGAGAAAAGTAGTAAGAATTAAAAAAAAAAAAAATCACTTACCCGAAACTCCCGCTCCTGGTCCCGGCGCTGTCCGCTCCTCCGGCCGCTTTGTATGGGAGAGACGTCGTCATGACGATGTCTCTCCCATTACCCACTGCGGGAGCCGGAAGATGGCTCCCGCAGTGGGAGCAGCAGCAGCCGCTGAGAGTCTGACAGACTCTCAGCGGCTGCTGATTACATCAAACACGCAGCTGCCGGCTCCGGCGGCTGTGTGTTTGGCAGTGTGTAGCGCTGACCGAACTCCGTCCGGTCAGCGCTACACTTCACTCGAGTATAAGCCGAGGGGGTACTTTTTCAGCACAAAAAATGTGCTGAAAAACTCGGCTTATACTCGAGTATATACGGTATATATATATATATATATATATATATATAAAAATATATATATATATATACACACACATAATATATACACATGCATATATAATATATATACACACATATGTACACACAAATTTAGATATATATACAGATGCTGTATATACATAAAAATATATTACACATACATATATTTTGGTAATGTGTATATATGTATACATATATATATATATATATATATACATACGTGTGTATATATATATATATATATATATATTATACATACACACGTATATACATATATATATATATATATATATATATATATATACACACACACACATATATATATATACATATATATATACACACACACATATATATATACATATACATGTATATATGTATATAAATACACACACACAGATGCAGCACTGCCAACACCACTCTTTGCCCCCAGTGTCCAGTGGGTACCCGCCCCTCTCCCAGCTAGAGTTACAGTAGCTAAACAAGTGTATGTCCCTCACTCACCTGCCTGCCATAAATGTGCACTGCAGCAGAGCTAATGCCGCCTGGTCCGATGCTGGGCGGCTAGAAAGGGAGGCGGAGGCGTGAGTTGTCAAGGCTCTGCTCCGCAAAGGCCCACGTGAGAGGTGGCCGCGTCTGGTCATGCACAGCATGCCCTCCCGCGGCCATTGTAGTCAGAATTAGCTTCTGGGCAGAAGCTCATTCTGACCTGGCCGGGCGGGTGATCACGCACAGTGTCACGTGACCGGCCAATCGCTTCACTACCCGATCGGAGCTGAGCTGCTCCAATCGCGGCAGCAGGCAGGGTGGTTAGGTTGGGAGGCTGGCAGTGTCAGAAAGCCCTGGAATGCCCCAAGGAATTTGAGTCGCCCCTAGGCATTTGCTTATAATGCCTATGCCTAGGGCCAGCTTTGATTGTCCTTATACTCGCACAAGGATTATTCCTTACTGTACTTCAAAGACACTACATCAGGACTATGTACAACAACACTGCAACCTTTGTCCTTGTTATTGTAAAGCTTGGTATACACCTAACAGATATATCTACAGATAATGGTCGTTCATACACCCTGAACAACCATCAGCTATAATTTGGCTGCCGGGGACCGCGCCGCTGCAAGTGTGAGAGCGGTCAGCTGATTACCCGTACACACAGCACAATGGACAGATATATCTGCCATCGGCTGTGCAGCGCAGCCAACGAGATATGTCTGTGAAGAACGACGTCGTTCACAGACATATCGCTGGTACACACTGGCCGACAGGGACACAATGTATTGGCCGATCAATTGATTGGCCAATATATCTGCCAGTGTGTACCCAGCATAAGTTGTGTACTCAGAGAAGAGAAGCCTACAGTATTTCTCACAAATCTCTTACACCTAGCATGGGGCTGGTGCAAGTGACGATACTAATGATGACTGCTTTGTCTGTGGATGGAAAAACAGTGGTCATAGCAGCTTCATGCTTGGAGCCACAAGGATCCTTGCATTAGCTCTACGGACACTTGCATTTGCATAAGACGGTAAATCAGGCTTCCATGGCATCCTGCAAACATATGCGATGATCACATTCCCTGCCCCTCATCAAAATACAACCCCTTATGCTGGGCATACACTATACAATTATCTGTCAGACATATGTCCAATCTGGCTGGTTGGAATGAAAATCTGATAATGTGTGGGAGCAAATGACAGTTGATTATATGGTTTTAAACAGACAAAAACGATTGTTCAAACTGGTTAAATTTGTTTTATTTAACCTATTTGGCTGAACATCCATTTTTGTCTGTTTTCCAGTGTTTGTGAGCAAATGATCGATTGTCATTTGCTCCTATACATTACCAGGTTTTCATTCCAACCAGCCAGATTGGACAGATATCTGACAAATAATGGTATAGTGTATGCCCAGCATTAAGTTTAGTTTTTTTTACAATTTCTTTTTGCATATACTCTCTCTGATCACGAAACACCACAGATTACTGTCATCCCTCCATCTCCACTGAAGTACACTTCTCATCATCTTCAGCATTCATCAACGATGGTTTTTATGTTCAGTCATGCCAAATCAGAGCAGAACACTGGTTTTCCATCAAGTACACTAAGACTTATTCTGCTCCACACACACATTATTGTTTTACTAATTGTCACCACATGGCACACGTACGTTACAAACAAAGAAGATACAGCTGGTTTAATACCAATGTATTTGTTTCCTATACTTAAGTTGGCCATCCACTATACAATTTTCTGTCAGATATCTGTCCAATCTGGCTGGTTGGAATGAAAACCTGGTAATGTATGGGAGCAAATGACAGTCGATCATATGGTTTTAAACACTGAAAATTAGTTACATTTGTGTGTTTACTTTTAACCAATTTGTTTGAACGACCATTTTTGGCTCTTTTCCAGTGTTTGTGAGTAAATGGACGATTGTCATTTGCTCCCATACATTACCAGGTTTTCATTCCAACCAGCCAGATTGGACAGATATCTGACAGAAAAATGTATAGTGGATGGCCAGCTTTAGTTTACATGTTGTTACCACATACAAAAACTCTCACGTAAAGTAGAATGTCAGTGACGAAAGTCTCGCACTCCACGTGACTTCCTCACATATAAGTCTATCTATAACTCTTATCGTACTGCTCTGGACACTGCCAAGCAAACATATTTCAAATCTCTTATCTCTGCTCAAGCCTCTAACCCCAAGCGACTTTTTAATACATTTAAACTGCTTGTTACCCCTCCCTCACCCAAGCCACCTGCTACTTTCCGAAATGAAATGTTATTCTCTTCCTCAGCTAGTGACCTACTCAATTCCCTACCTGAACTCTCTGGCACATTCTCTTCATTTGACCCCACAAATGAAGATGAAGTATCTACACTCTTCTCATCCTCCTACTCTATTACCTCTCCTCTAGATCCTATAGCCTCACAAATTAGTAAAGCTCTGTCTCCTGTGCTCATCCCAACCCTAACTAAAATCTGTAATCTCTCTCTTTCTACTGGCATCTTTCCATCACTGTTCAAGCATGCAGTGATTACTCCCATTCTGAAAAAACAAAATTCTGACCCTAACACTCTCTCAAATTGCCGTCCTATCTCCCAGCTCCCATGCCCCTCCAAGCTACTGGAGAGACTTGTCTACACCCGCCTCACACACTTTCTTAACACCCACAACTTATTGGACCCACTTCAGTCTGGCTTTCGTTCCCAGCACTCCACAGAGACAGCACTGACTAAGGTAGTAAATGATTTGGTCACTGCCAAGGCTAAAGGCCATTACTCACTCCTAATTCTTCTAGATCTCTCTGCTGCTTTTGACACTGTTGACCACTCTCTTCTCGTACAAACATTACAATCCCTAGGTCTTATGGACACAGCTCTTTCTTGGTTCTCTTCCTACCGATCTGATCGCTCTTTTACTGTTCGTTTTTCTGATTCTGCCTCCTCTTCGCTACCTCTATCAGTTGGAGTACCGCAAGGCTCTGTTTTAGGTCCTTTGCTATTTTCAATCTATACCACCTCTCTTGGCAAACTAATCCGCTCTTTTGGATTTCAGTACCATCTGTATGCGGATGATACTCAAATCTACCTATCCTCTCCAGATTTATCACCATCTGTATTGGTCCGTGTCACTTAATGTATTTCTGCCATTTCATCTTGGATGTCATCTCGCTACCTGAAACTTAATATTTCTAAAACAGAATTAATTATATTTCCACCGGCCAATAACAGTTACCAATCTGATCTCTTTATCACTGTTGATAACTCAACAATCCACCCCACCCCACAAGCTCGCTGCCTTGGTGTCATCCTTGATTCTGAACTGTCCTTTGTTCCCCACAGTCAATCTGTCTCAAAATCATGTTACATACATCTAAAAAACATATACAAAATTCGACCATATCTCACACAAGACACTGCAAAAACTCTAATCCATGCACTCATTATTTCCCGCATTGACTATTGCAATAGTCTCCTTACTGGTCTTCCCAAAAACAGGCTATCGCCATTACAATCCATTATGAATGCAGCTGAGAGGCTTATCTTCCTTGCCAAACGTTCATCGTCTGCTGCCCCGCTCTGTCAGTCCCTCCATTGGTTGCCGGTTTTCTACCATATTCAATACAAAATACTGTTACTTACACATAAGGCCATTAACCGAATTACACCAACATACATCTCTTTACTCATCTCAAAATATCTCCCAACCCGACCTCTCCGCTCAGCACAAGATCTGCGTCTCTCATCCCTGCGCATTACTTGCTCCCATTTACGGTTACAGGACTTTCTTCAGGCTGCACCCACTCTATGGAATGCCTTACCACGCACAATAAGACTTACCTCTAGTCTTCAATCCTTCAAGCGTTCCCTGAAAACTCACCTCTTCAGACCAGCTTATCAGATTCCAGAACTGACCACATAATCTTCATAGCTTCCATGTCTTATTACATCCCCTCTCATGGTCTACACATAACCTCACATATTGTCTTTCCTTCACATATTCCTGACATTTGGCCGACAATCCTGTGTGACTGGATCATGCAGCCCACCAAGAAACTCTGCATTCTGGCCGTACCAAATTGCAATATATGTAGCACCTATCCTTGTGTATCAATGCCTATTTCCCTATAGATTGTAAGCTTGCAAGCAGGGCCCTTTTACCTCTGTCTGTCTGCTATTACCCTGTTTTGTTCTATAAATGTTTCCAATTGTAAAGCGCAACGGAATATGCTGCGCTATATAAGCAACTGTTAATAAATAAATAATATTTGTTTAATTTGAACAGTGTTCTAAAACACCTCTGACACAAACCTATGCACAATCTCCTTAGCAGGTCATACATGATGATACATACAGTCCATGATTGAACAGCATTTGCATCGCCAACTACATACTGTATCAGCCAATTTTGCCAACATTCAGTTAGGTCCACATAAGTTTGGACACTGACACAATATGTTAATTTAGCTGTTTACCAAAACATATTCAAGTTACAATTATATAATAAATATGGGTTTAAAGTGCAGACTATCAGCTTTACTTTGAGGACATTCACGTTCAAATTGGAGGAAAGGTTTATAGGCATTACAGCTGTTTGATTTGTAGCCACCTCTTTTTCAAGGGACCAAAAGTAATTGTACAATTGACTCAAAAGCTGCTCATGTACAGGTGTGGGTTATTCCTTTATTATTTCCTTATCAATTAAGCCGGCAAAGGGTCTGGAGTTAATTCCAAGTGTGGCATTGTCATTTGGAACTGTTGCTGTGAACCCACAACATGTAGTCAAATTAGGGATGAGTGGGTACGGATTTCTGAAATCCGAACCCCCCCGCCGAGCCCCCCGATCCGAGCTGAGAACTGAATCAGGCTCGGGTTTTCCCGCCTGACTAGGACCTGAAATCGAGGCAAAATGTCATCATCCCACTGTCGGATCTCGCGGGTTCTGGATTCTATAAAAAGTCCCCATTTTTCACTCCGGATGTGGACAGTAAAGAGGGAGGGTGGGAGTTGTGCTGCTGTTGTCCATAGGGGCTGTGTCCACTCCAAAGTCCATAGGGGCTGGCTGGGCTGTGTTGTGCAGTGTCCCATAAAGGCTGTAGTCCTAAAGGGGTGCTGTAGTGTTGTCCACGGGGTGCTCTGTTCATCAGGGGTGCTCCCCCCAAGTGCAAAAAAAAATTATTTTTTTTCTGTTTGTGTGCGCTGTAGCCGCACATGCATCAACAAAGTAGCAGCACCAAGCGTGCGCCTGTGTCATAAGTCAAGGGCCGGCTGGCTCGTCTGTTGAAGGGTGGTGTAACCCCCAAAGTGCCTGAATAAAAATACAATTAATTTTTTTCTGTGTTTGTGACTTGTATACGCTGCAGCCGCACGTGCATCAACAAAGTAGCAGTGCCAAGCGTGCGCCTGTGAAATAAATCAAGGGCTGGCTGGCTCGTCTGTTGAAGGGTGATGTAACCCCCAACGTGCCATAAAAATATTTTTTTCTGTGTTTGCGACTTGTGTGCAGTGTCCCATAAAGGCTGTAGTCCTAAAGAGGTGCTGTAATGTTGTCCAGGGGGTGCTCTGTCCATCAGGGGTGCTCCCCCCAAGTGCAAAAAAAACAATTCTTTTTTTTCTGTTTGTGTGCGCTGTAGCCGCATGTGCATCAACAAAGTAGCAGCACCAAACGTGCGCCTGTGTCATAAGTCAAGGGCCGGTTTGGACCTCTGGTCCGGACTGAAGGACCTGCCAACAATTTCTGACATGTCTACTGTCACTGCATATGATACTGTCACCATTGACAGAATGGTGGTGGATTACATCGGTGACAGCATCCAAGTACAGCATCCAAGTAGGCATGTCAGACAGTCCGTACCTGTACTGGCAGGAAAAAGAGGCAATTTGGAGGCCCCTGTAGAAACTGGCTCTATTTTACCTAAGTTGCCCCCCCTCCAGTGTGTACTTCGAAAGAGTTTTTAGTGCAGCCGGGAACCTTGTCAGCAAAAGGCATAGGAGGTTGCTTCCACAAAATGTGGAGAAGATGATGTTCATCAAAATGAATTATCAATTCTTCCAGGAAGACCAGCCTCCAGAACGTACAGAGGGACCTGTGGTGGTGGTTTCCAGCGGGGACGAATTAATACTCTGTGAGGATGAGGATGAGGACAACACTGAAGAGGGTGAAGAATCGGTGAATGAGGAGAATGAGGACGACATCTTGCCTCTGTAGAGCCAGTTTGTGCAGGGACAGATTGATTGCCAGCTTGTTTTGTGTGGGCCCAAACGAACCAATCATTTCAGCCACAGTTACGTGGCAGACCCTGGTGCTGAAATGATTGGTTTCTTAAAGTGTGCATGTCCTGTTCATACAACATAAGGGTGGGTGGGAGAGCCCAAGGACAATTACATCTTGCACCTCTTTTTTTTCTTTGCAGTATATACTCTTTGGGGCCTAGTTTTTTGAAACTGCCATCCTGTCTGCCACTGCAGTGCCACTCCTAGATGAGCCACGTGTTTGTGCCGCCCATGTCGCTTAGCATAGTCACCCAGCTACATCGGTGCAACCTTTTGGCCTAAAAGCAATATAGTGAGGTGTAAAATGTTCAGAATAGACTGGAAATTAGTGGAAATTAATGTTATTGAGGTTAATAATAGTGTAGGAACAAAAAAAAACAATTCTGTGATTTTAGCTGTTTTTATGCTTTTTTCCCAAAAAATACAGATCCAAAACACAAAACCCAGAACCCAAAACACGGAAGGGTGGTTTTGGCAAAACCAATCCAGATCCAAAACACGAAGAAAGATCCAGATCCAAAACAGAAGTGGCCGGTGCACACCCCTAAGTCAAATGAGTCTCTCAATGCAAGTGCATGCTTGCCTACATCCTGGCTGCTTCCTCCGAGAGGAAGCAGCCAGGTCGGTTTAGCAGGGGGGCGGGACCTGTATAGAGGGGCATGACCGGACACAATACAAGCCATTTAGGGGCAGGGCTGGGGGCGGAGTCACCCAGGCGAGTCATTTAGGCTCCACCCACCCTACAAAATGTCGATATTTCCGGCATTGTGATGCAGGGGGCAGGGTTATGATGAAGCGATTCAGCGCGAATCGCGTCATCAGCCCCTCCGTTGCGGGGCTTTGGAGCTACATTGGGGGGGGGAACTGGAGGGGCCGGGAGGCCTGCCTACTTTTCCGGGGGCCCGGGAGCGGCACCTGATTTTCAGGAGGCTCCCGGCCAAATCGGGAGAGAAGGCATGTATGTGCAAGTGAAACAGGCCATCTTATGTCCCTATTTGAAAAATTAGAAAATGAAAAATTGATTTATAAGTATGTTACTTTGTCCAATTACATTTGAGCCCCCGAAAATAGGGGAATGTATATAAAATGGTTGCAATTCAGAAATGTTTCATATTTTTTTCAACCCCATTAATTAAAGCTGAAAGTCTGCACTTCAATTGCATCGTCTTTATTTAATTTCAAATCCATTGTGGTGACATACAGTGCCAAAATTAGGAAATTTGTGTCAGTGTCCAAATATATATGGACCTAAAGGCCCCCATACATCAGCAATCAGAAAACCACAATTGAACAATTTGAAGATTTGTTGACAGATTTTAAGATTTCCCAATCTAGCAATCTGAGCCCATACACTACATATCTTTTTCAGAGATTTGCAGATCATTTTCAGCAAACACAGATCTGCCAATCTTGAAAGGCCCATCATTTTACTAGTAATGGTCTGCAAATCTGCTGATTTTATCCATACACTAGCAATCTACAGCCCCAATTGATCTGTGAAATCCAATGTTGGACAACCTGAAGGATGAAACAGCCATGCAGTTGTCTAGAGTCAGAATCAGAGACTAGTGGTTGGAATAGTAGGCAAATAATCAAATAATAGTTAGACTGAGCTAAGACACAGAGCAAAGTTTATTGTCACTGTCAGGTAGGAATAATATCCTACTATTGCAATATGAACAGTAAAAAGACAGTAAGATGTATTGCTCACAAATTTCGAAGGCTGTGTAAGAACTGGTAGTTAGGCAATCCAGATCTGGCAGACCAGGGGTAACCAAATAGCATTATTTAATGCAAGTCCTTGATACTCAGATGAACAGAATCCAAATACAAGCTGGAACAGAACACAGATAATCAGTCCCATCAGAATCTAGATGTAAGCCAGGTAAGAGCTCAGGTAACCAGTTTTCCCAGAATCCAGATGTAAGCCGGGTCAGAAGACAGGTACACAGTCCTCTCAGAATCCAGATGTAAGTCAGGTCAGTACACAGGTAGGCAGTCCACTCAGAATCCAGATGTAAGCCATGTCAGAAGACAGGTAAGCAGTCCTCTCAGTATCCAGATGTAAGCTAGGTCAGTACACAGGTAAGCAGTCCTCTCAGAATACAGATGTAAGTCAAGTCAGTACACAGGTAAGTAGTCCTCTCAGAATTCAGATGTAAGCCAGGTCAGTACACAGGTACACAGTCCTCTCAGAATCCATATGTAAGCCAGGTCAGTACACAGGTAGGCAGTCCTCTCAGAATCCAGATGTAAGGCAGATCAATACACAGGTAAGCAGTCCTCTCAGTATCCAGATGTAAACCAGGTAAGTACACAGGTAAGCAGTCCTCTCAGTATCCAGATGTAAGCCAGATCAGTACACAGTCCTCTCAGAATCAGGATGTAAGCCAGGTAAGTACACAGGTAAGCAGTCCTCTCAGTATCCAGATGTAAGTCGGGTCAGTACACAGGTAAGCAGTCCTCTCAGATTCCAGATGTAAGTCGGGTCAGTACACAGATAAGCAGTCCTCTCAGAATCCAGATGTAAGTCGGGGTCAGTACACAGGTAAGCAGACCTCTCAGAATCCAGATGTAAGTTGGGTCAGTACACAGGTAAGCAGTCCTTAGAATCCAGATGTAATTTGGGTCAGTACACAGGTAAGCAGTCCTCAGAATCCAGATGTAAGTTGGGTCAGTACACAGGTAAGCAGTCCTCTCAGAATCCAGATGTAAATCAGATCAGTAGACAGGTACACAGTCCTCTCAGAATCCAGATGTAAGCCAAGTAAGTACACAGGTAAACAGTCCTCTCAGTATCCAGATGTAAGTCGGGTCAGTACACAGGTAAGCAGTCCTCAGAATCCAGATGTAAGTTGGGTCAGTACACATGTAAGCAGTCCTCTCAGAATCCAGATGTACATTGGGTCAGAACACAGGTAAGCAGTCCTCTCAGAATCCAGATGTAAGCTTGGTCAGTGCAAAGGTAAGTAATCCATCAGGTAGGAGATAGGTCCAGGGCAATTTATAGGAACAGAACTTGATCACCTAGCACTATTGCCAGGTGAGTTCCCTTTTCAAAAGAAAGAAAGGAGTCCTAATTTTAAAACCTGACAAGGATCCTATTAGGACTAGTACGAAGGAGAGGGGGGGGGGGCTATGGTGGCATAATTGTGGGTGCCCCAGATATCCTCTTAAGTTCTAGCTTGCATTTATTTTCATTGTTGCTTTATTTACATATGTACTTGTGTGTATGTCGGAGTCTTTGGCCACCATAAACAAATATACGTGTACTGTAAGCAGAGTTTCATTTCAGATGTATCGGAGTTGACAATATAGCAACAGTTTAAAAAATGCTGATAGCGCAATTGAAAGCCAGATCTTAGAGATAATTAGGTAATTGTTAGGGGTAAATTTACTGGAGTGAGAGATTTTAGAAGCGGAGATGTTACCCATAGCAACCAATCAGATTATTAGCGTTCCCGATAGGCTGTTTTAGCGGGGCGCGGCACCCTGCCCTCCTTCTGGAGGGCAAAAAGCACCCTGCCCTCCAGGAGGAGGGCAAAAAGCGCCCTGCCCTCACAGCCGTTCTCACCCGCGGGACGCAGTGTCCCGTGGGTGGAGAAACATGCGGTGTCCCGGTCACCGCCAGAGAATAGACGCCGGGCGCATGCGCCCGGCATCTATTCTCCCTTTCTGCAGCGCTTGGGGGCTACCCGGCATGTCCGTAAGCGCCGGGCACGCCCCCAAGTATGACGAAAAGGGGACGCGTCTTATAGACACGCCCCCTTTTCATGACCACGCACCCTTTTCGGGCACGCCTCCGGCGTGCGCATAAGGTTGCCCTCTAGCTCCGGCACCCTGCCTGCCGCTGGAGCTAGAGTGAACACTAGATTATAGCTATTATCTTCTAGAAGGTGCTAGTTCAATGTTGGTCGATGGGCAACATCTCCACTTCTAAAAACTATCACGTTAGTAAATTAAGAACCCGGATCTCACATGTTTTGGATTGCATGTAAGTCACTTCCTCATGAATTCAGGTGCTGTGAGGTGGTCAAAATTGATTAGAATTGTTAGTTACTGATGTTAATAATACTATAGGAACAAAAAACAGGTCAAAGTTACATCATTTTACCTGTTTCTATCAATTTTTAAAGAAGACCAACACCGAACAAAAACACTTGAGTGTGGTTTTGTCAAAACCAAAACATACCGATGATTTAGAACCAAAACACGGGGGTCTACTCACATCTCTAGTTCTAACGTAGGACGAATACAGTAAGCATGTGTTTATTCATATTTGTGAACACGTACAGTCCAGGACACAAATGCATATATGTCTGAGAAGCAGTATTTATTTGTGGGTGGTCAAACGCATGTGCAAATGACGGGTAATGATGATGACGTCACCAGCACTAGGGAAAGGCTCTGATTAACTGTTTGCAAATGCAATAATGATACGGAATGGCTCTTGCTTGGTAATATAATATGCCTACAGTGTGTGTCCATGGTTAAGCCATTTTTTGAGGTTTTGATTTTTTCTCATAGGTGAGACAGGGAGTTTTCTCATAGGTGAGACAGGGAGTTGTTCTTGGCATATTAGAGAAATATTTGATGCATAATAGCGAATGTGTATTTTGTAAACAAAACAAATGGTTATAGACATGGGTGCAAATGTACATATATTACATATGTATGACATACAGTACAACTTCTATTGCTGCGTCCAACTCTTTTGTATAGTGTTTTTTACATATCTTGGAATAGTAGTAGCTTCTCATATACCAATTTTGGCTTTTTAGTACACAGAAATGATGTGTATTAGGGAGCACTCTGCATCTGCTCAAACATGTCTGTATATAATATCGTACTTTAAAAGAGGGGTTTGGTCTGGAGGCCAAAGCCATTGATTTATAGATACCAGCATAATAGTAAAGTTGTATTTGATTAAATTGCAATCATTATGCCAGAGAGCTAAATGCTCAAAAATTGAAGTTTCATAATAATATTTAATCATAGGCATACAAGGTCACCTAGTTTTGGAGCTGGTTACATAATTAGCAATGACCAAATTGGTTAAAAGGTTTTTGGGCTGAAAGCAAGAATGATATATGGATTGCTAGTTGCAACACTTGGAAATATGTTAGTTTCGGCAAGACTTTAATTTTTAAAATTGTAAGTTTGCCGAGCAATGAGAGAAAAACGTATTGCAAAATTGAAAGTCTATTTTGCTCTGGAACATTTTTGGGAAAACTGTTTGTTGAGGTAGCCTAGGTACAGTAAAACATAAATAGTTAATAGTAAAGGTTCACTGCATATATTCAGAGCTTAAAACTTGTAAATAAAGCTTATGTTGTAGCTTGAATGCGTTTATAGTAAGAGACTTTATTGAAGATCTCTAATATTTTTCTTTCTGATGTAAGGGTTTCAAGGAACATTATGTAATTGGCAAAAAGAGAACAGATGTGTCCTCACTCGTCTTTGCTGCAGTCATGTCAAACAGACCCTCTTGGTGCGCCTAACATTGCGTCAATAGTCCCTCTTTTGCTGAATATGCATCTAAGTCACAAGGGGAGATGTACTAAGTTCTGGAAAATTATAAATTGGAGAGTGATAAACTACCAGCCACTCAGCTCCTGACTGTTACAGACTGCGTTTGAAAAATAACAGGAGCTGATTGGCTGGTAGTTTATCACTCTCCAATTTATCACTTTCCAGAGCTTAGTACATCTGCCCCACAATGTTATGCAACTAGGATGATCCAGGAGACTGTGCAGATTAATTTGAAATGTGACACCTGTATATCTGTGTGCGACTTCCACACCAATTTCTGTTTACAGTTTCAGTCGTACACAGATATACAAGTGTCACATATCAAATAAATCAGCACAGTCTCCTGATGCGTCCTACTCACATCGCAGTTTCGGCAAAAAAAGACGCCCGATGCTAGCAGCGTTGCACTGGACCTGATGGCTTACCTATGCCAGGGATATCATGCTGCATGGCGTATTGAGGCCATGTTAAGCTAGGACACATCGGTATATGGTTTTCTTACCTGATGATTTGTGTCTGGGGTTCCATAAGTAAGTTGAATATCAGTGAATATTAAAGATGTGCGTGGACCCCAGTGATTTAGTTTTTGATCTGCATTCATCTTTGTGTGTTGGTTTTGAAAACCACCCTCAAGTGTTTTGGTTTTGGTTTCAGATAAAAATGTATAAAAATCTATTAAAAATCAATAAAAACAGCTAAAATGACTGAACCTAAAACCCGAGTTCGGTGTGTTTGGACTTTAGAAATCTGGACCCGCATATCTCTAGTGTATATAAGGAACACCCTTGAGGTGTGAATTTAGTTATGAATAAATGTTTAGCTATAAACTCAGAGGCAGATTCTACTACCCATGGGTCACAACATAACATTGCCCAGAAAATATGAAATTGGTTTAAAAATCTATGCATGCTATAGAGAGTCTGCTGGCCAGGGACGATCCAACCTGGTCCGCGACATAAGGACTAATGTGGCTAGTCATTGGGCCATAATTTTGCTTTTATTTTTCTATTCAAAATTTAATAGAAATAGAGCTGTAGTTTTTGTGAGAATAAGGATCTTTGCCTTGCTTTGAGAATGTAACAATGGAGGCTTTCTGGAGGAAGGGCTTATAGAGATATGACAGAATTTGGCAACTTGTTTAGATGAAGCAATAACATTTGTGAAATACTTCTAATACTTCTAATACAAATCAGTAAGTATATGAGGTCCTGAAGCTTGTTCTGTGAGAAGAGCTTTCATAACTATGTCAGTTTCAGGGTTCATTTAAGGCATGTTTTGGAACTCCAGCTAGCAGTTGTGATAGCAGGCCTAAAGGGTAAAGACATTTATTTTTTTATCCTTTTTCTTGACTATGAAGACCTTATTTTTGAAGTCTTAAAGTACAATATAAAATTGACAATTTATCTATGTGGTTCATGATTGTGTGACTAACATCTTGTAAGTAGGCAAGGGATGAGCAAAGCTCCTGTGAATTTTCATGTGAATTGAATTTTGTAATGGCTGTCTTCGAGAAATGTAAGTTCCAACCAAACAATTGTCAAGTTTCCACTGAATGACCATTTCATGTTATATTTGTAAATTCGCATTTTGCCAAATGTATATTCTATCAACAGAACTCGGTCACTAAAGATTATTTAATTCTGTTCTGTGGCGTGGTTGGAAAAGGAGTGAGAATCTGGAGAGAAAAAAAAATGATGCTGAAATTCTGCACGGCTAAACTAAAAGCATTCAAAATTCTATACCCAAATGTGGAATGAGGTTAATATTCCACCGAACAGTTTTTCAAATTCTGCTCATTACTAGGTGGCCATCCAATTTTGAAACCTCTTTTAGTTTATTAAGTTGACAAATAAATTATTTGATTTATTGCCTTTGGAGTAGTGTTTAAATTTAATTTTTTTTAATTCCAATTTGCTATTAGCCAGATAGAGTTGATGACGTTTATTTTTAATAGAAAACATTTTTCTGGTTCAGGCTTTACATATTTATGGAGATCTTAGTTTTGTGTTTCATGTTGAAGACACTTTTTAGAGCTTTGACTTCTTTTTCTATAAATCTTTTCATATAAGCGGCTTCTCTAATGAATTGACACTGTATAACTGCTCTGGACATGCAGCATAGATTTTACAGAGAAATATTATGAATGTTTTCGTTTAAAAAATATGAATAATTGCAAATTTAATTGCTAGGTTGGGAGATAGCTGAGCGGGTAAGGGGCATGGCCTCACTGCATGCCCTGATTTTATCACTCTGTGGGTGTGCTCAGCACTCCAGGATATGTCCCGAGACTCTCCCTGCACTGCCGTCTCCACCTAGGTGACCAAGTCGCGGGGAGATGCACTAAGCCTAGGAGAGTTTTAAAGTGGACAGTGATAAAGTACCAACCAATCAGCCCCTAACTGTCATGTTACAGGCTGTGTTTGAAAACTGACAGGAGCTGATTGGTTGGTACTTTATTACTCTCCAAGGCTTAGTGCATCTCACCCCAGTCGGGTGCTGCACAATAACATTGCAGTGCAGTGCTTGGATCCTGGTCACTGAGACGGACTCTGTATTTTGGTGTCATCACCTCGCACCCCCCATAGTGACGCCACTGCATGTTCTACAAGTGCATTATTTATTAAGAAGCAGTCTATGTGGGGATTATTTATGGCTGCATGTAAACTGCAATTTAAATATTTTTCCTTATGGTTTTGTCTCTTAAGAGGTCAAATTTGCGGACCAGATTGGCAAACCCAAGAGCTGCAGACTCCCTACCTCTAAATGACTGTGTCCCCTGGGTCAATATTCTGTCCATTGTGGGGTCCAAGGACTGTATGAAATCACCTGCAATGATAAGAAACCCTTTTATAACCTTCAGAAAATGTCCCTTTTATTAGGAACATGCAGTAGAGATTATTTAAAAAATGTTCAATATTATTGATTTAACAGATGGCTATCAATAATTTTCCTAACCTAAGATTTGACACTGATCAGTACACATCATATAGTGTGTACGTCCAATCAGTCATTAACGACGGTCATTCATTGCATCGTCCCATCTGCTGTTCTGTACAATGAACAACCCGTGCGGCTGCATGCAGCATGTAACGACACATCGCACCATCATACACTGGATCATGCAGTGTTTACGGTATGCGATGTATTGTAACATCACATGGCACCGTGCTTGGTACACATATCATATAGTGTATACCCAGCTTTAGAATACTGAATGACAAATACTTGCTAATGAATATTCTTGTGCCAGCAACACTTCTCAGAAATAGCAGTGCGGTGAGATAAAAATGCATCTCTTCTACCTACACGGGACAGTTTGACTACAGTGTATATAATGAGAATATATGAAAGGCTCTAGACAGGGGCGTTTCTAGAGAGGAGGGCGCCCGTGTGCAGTCTCCGACACGGGCCCCCTCCTCTCTGCCTGGCGGCCGGCAGCGCATTGAGCTGTGCGCGGCCAGCGCCGGAGTTATAGACTCTGGGTACTAGAGTGTGCCCAGAGTCTGTAATGTATGTACAGGCCACCGGGAAAATGGCCGCGTCGGCCATTTTCTCTGTACTGCGCATGCGCAATCGACGGGAAAATGGCCGCCGCTGCCATTTTCCAGTCGTTTTACAGCGCCGGACGCCCGCGCCAATGTGGGACTCTGGAGAGGTAAGAATTATTATGGGTGCAGGGTGTGCGGATTGAGGCCCCCCTGGACCCAAGGGCCCATGTTACCCGCACACCCTGCATCCATTATAGATACGCCCCTGGCTCTAGTGAAATCTGCTTTCAGGCATCATAAAGTAAATATTCATAAAATATAAAGCTTGGTAGAATGTATTGTCATACAGTATGGACCGGATTCAATTAGCCGCGAAAAGCTGAGGTTGGCGAAAAGCGCAATGTTTTTGCCTCATTCGCGTGTTTTGAGGCGAAGTTTTCATCTGCTTACTCAATGCACGCACCCACTTTTCGCCCTATTCAATTGTAAAACAGGCGAAAACGAATATAGGTGAATGCAGCGAATAGTGGAACCGGTGAAAAGGTTAGTTTTTTGGGGGAAAATCAGTCTCTAACCCCAATAAAGCCTAATTCACCCAGGGAATCAATATAGAAGTGTATTATTAGCCATAATAAAAGTAATTAGGGATCTTATATTGAGTCAAAGGGCTGGTATATGCATATTTACATAAGTGTGGAAAAATTATATTAAGCAAAGTCTTTTATGAAAAATAATTGCTGTAGTTAAATTGGGGGTACATGTAAATGGATACTAGTATATTTTGGGGGTTGTAAAGTGCAGAATACCAAAAATTTAAAAATTCACCTGCTGCAGCCTCCTGCAATCCTAAAAACACCAGCCCCATCCATAGAGTCGCCCAAAATACCCATTCCACTACTTTAGCCCCATTTTCAAACACTTTTTGCATTTTCACCCCAAACTTGACATGGTTTTTTTAGGGGGTATTTAGAATTTTTTACATTTGTTTTGCCTAATTAGTCATTAGGGGGGGTGCCCAAAGGGTTCTGAACCAAGGGCCTAATTCAGAGCCGCTCGTAAGCGGCCGCTCGTTCGTTCCGAGCGATGTTAGCCCAACTGCGCATGCGTACGGATCGTTATACGCATGCGCTAACCAGTCAGTGCGGCCGAAATTCATGTGCTCGCAAAATAGCGAATGCCTGCTATTTTGAGTGACAGAAAGAGGAGTATGTGGGTGGTAACAGGGGAAGGTGCTTGAAAATGGGGAGTGGAAATCAGAACGCAGGCGTGCTTAAAGGTCAAAACGGGCGTTTTATGGGTGTGCATATTTAAAACAGCAGCGTCATTGACCACGTCACTGGGTTATTTTAGAATCAGAACTGCTCGCAAAATTGTGGTAGCAAACACCAACCACAAGAATAGCGAGCAGTTCATACCCTTGTCGATGTACTCGATTAATCTAATAAATAGCGGACATGACGTAGGATGCGAGCGGCCAGGGGGCGTATTTTTCAAAAAAACGAACGCAAGTTTTGCTCGCTCAGTCAGACATAGAGGCGTGAACAGACCGCAAACAGCGAACGGTTCATTTGAATAGCCACCCCTTGTTTTAGAACGAACGACCGCAAATAGCGAGTGGCTCTGAATGAGGGCCCAAGTCCCAAGTTTTTTACACCAAAATATGGATTTTGCACTTCTTTTCTCCTGCCTTTGGGTGGAAAAACTTTTTTGCCATTTTTCGCCTATGGAGTTTTCGCCTAGGCGAAAACGTCCTGGAATTGAATAGGGCGATACTTCAGAAACAGGCGAAAACCGAGCATCGGTGAAAACTTGTT
The DNA here is from genome assembly GCA_031769625.1 of Taudactylus pleione. Classification (NCBI taxonomy): domain Eukaryota; kingdom Metazoa; phylum Chordata; class Amphibia; order Anura; family Myobatrachidae; genus Taudactylus; species Taudactylus pleione. Next base: position 8,566,406 of record JAUIMM010001030.1, on the reverse strand, counting down.
GCCAATCACGGCTTTTCGCCTCTAATTGAATGTGGGCCTAAGTGTGTTAACCAGTGGTTCCCAAACTGGGTGCCGCAGGGGCTCTTGCAAAAGTTCCACGAGTTGGTAATCCAGGACCAGATAAAATGTATGGTGAATGTGTTAGGCAAAACCAATGCTGGTGTCTGCCAATCAGAAAAACCCTGTCCAACACCACATAACTGAACCTAAGGATGACAGGTAAGCACAATTAACTTACTTTAATAACTTCTCAATAAGAAACTAGAGCACCCTGATTGAATAAAATTTGGGAACTAATAGTGTAAACCATATAAGGCAAATCATTTTGCCAACATTTATTAGTTTTGGGAAAGTCATGTACACTTTTCTTCTTCAGTTGGTTTATGTGCTCTGTCTATAAAAGGATGCTATGGTAATGAAAAGATTAGAAGAAATTAATGAGATTAGTATTTATTGATTTATAAAATATTCTAGATTGTAATGCATTGTCATTTTCTATATTAATCAGTTTGTCAGAAAGTACTTCTTCATCCAGTTTACCCCAGTCATCAACTTTTTAGAGCAGATACTTGTGCTTTAATTTTGTATTCTATATGATCCTGTCAACAAGATCTGTTAATTCAGATTTCACTTTTGCCAGCTTTCTGTAGGTTACTTCTGAATGACTGTAGGAGCTATCTTGAGCATTGAATGGAGAAGCATTTGCAGCTGTACCAGCCTATTATTGCTTGGCCCCTGTGTGGTATGAGAATGGAGGTTCAGTAGGGATCAGTGATCTACAGTACCATCTTTGCAAGACTGGTATAGGCCATATAAAAAAAAACAGTGACCCATAGTCCTTGAATTGCAGTTTAGCTAAAGGTGAGGTAAGCTGTAGATTTGTTGGTGCAGTTCTACTAGTTTTTTTTTTAATGCCGTTCTGTCATCAAAGAGAACTTGTGCCCTTATGACATTCCTCCATAAGGATAGTATTAAATGGACAATTATATCCTATAATTACCAATATATAACAGTAATACAAAATACATCACAAAATATGGTACAATCAAAATAAAATGAAAATATATGTATTTATCTTCACAAATCATATTTAAAATGTATTTGAGTCACTTAACTCACAAATAATTTTCAAAAAATGTCTCAAAAAGTGCAAGTTATTTCTGTTTAAATTATGTCAGCAATATCCTTTTAATACTAATTCAACATAATTGTATTAACAGTGCAGCATAAGTCTCTCTCCATAGTTACATTTCTCGCTGGACTTCACAGTCCTATAAGAAGAGTAGTCAGCAGCAGGGAGTGGCAGTTCCTGAGGATCGTCCCCATCACTATTGCTTGGGAGAGTGGTAGAGACTGCGGGAGTCTCCAGTAAAAAAATGCAATGGTAACTTTTCTGCATGATAACAAATTAGATAGATTGTAGCTTTCTTACATACTCATTAATGTTAGCTATACTGTCAGAGTATCAATATTCAATGTAATTTTCCAAAAATATCAAGTATAAAACTACCAACAAGAAATGAACAATCACTTTTAAGTACAAAGATACATGTAAACAATAATCAAATAGGAGCGCATACAAGTATGTATTAGGGCAAACAATTTACTTACCACCATATTACACAGCAGTGTACAGAGACCATCCTGCCCTCAATAAAGTAATCTAACTAATCTTTCCCAAACAAGCTTGGATCTGTTTTTTTTGTCAGTAGCTGATTACTATTTGATGGCTTTTTGGGGGTGATGGAAAAAAACCAAAGCACTCGTAGGAAACCCATGCAAACACATGGGGGACATACAAACCACACAGATAGGGTTTGATGAAATTGAACCCATGACCCCATGTTGTGAGGCAGCAATGTTAGCCACTGTACTATGGTAATGAACATGATTATAAAATATAGAAATACAGACACAGGTTGAGTCTCCCATATCCAAAATGCTTGGGACCAGGGGTATTTTGGATATCGGAATATTCTGTATTTTGGAATATTTGCATACCGTAATGAAATATCTTGGGAATGGGACGTAAAAATCTAAGCACAGAATGCATTTATGTTTTATATACACCTTATACACACAGCCTGCAGGTCATTTTTTTTTACCATATTTTCAACAATTTTGTGGCTCAAACAAAGTTTGTGTACATACATGAAATTAATTTATGTTTCATATACACCTTATACACAAAGGTATAAAGGTAATTTTATACATTATTTTTAATAATTTTGTGTCTTAAACAAAGTTTGAGTACATTGAACCATCAAACAGCAAAGGTTTCACTATCTCAATCATGCTAAAATAATTCCGTATTTCGGTATATTCTGTATTTCGGAATATTTGGATATGGGAGACGCAGTGCCTCATTCAAAGCCGCTCGCAAAAAGCGAGCGCTCCCTCTGAATGAGGGTGGCCGCTTCTTTTTTAAGAGCCGGCCTCCTGGCCACTCGCTAAGCTGTCGGTGACCACCCACAGCTTTAGCGAGTGACCAGGTGATGGTCGCAAAGGTCAAGACCATCGCCACCATCGGGGCTTGCGACGAGACCCTTGCGACGAGACCCTCGTCTACCACAAGCCACAGGCAGCTTCCTTCTCAAACAGAGCAGGAAGCGCCCTACTGACATCACTGGTGATGTCAGTAGGGCCACAAAAAAACAGCAGGCGTTCCATTAGGAACACACATAGTGATTGCGAGCAGGTCTGAATGAGGTCCTCAATCTGTATAATGTTGTAAATATTCTGTTATACAGTCTGAAAGCATTCGGTAACATTATTTAATACATGATCTACATTGTGTGCTTACTCATTTTAGAATATTGTAGTTACTTAATAACTTAATTTTGTCTCATGCACAACAGTATTTACAGTATTTCTATAAAATAGGTGTTTTCAATTAATTCACATCTATAAATATAAACTTTTAAATAGCATTGTGCACATATACGGCTGATAATTGTTACTTTCTATAAAGCCAAATGCCTATGTAAATATATATGTGAGCAGCTAACTGTAGATTGTATAATCTTGTAGAATCTAAATGTACAGTACATATTTTTATACATAATTCTATTATACTAGATTATCTTTTATTTATAAAGACAATATTAACTGCAAAGTATTGTAAATTAGCTGATAAATAATAACTCTGAAATCATTAAACATGCCTTGTCACAATTACATCATTCTAAAAATAGTTTTTCTTTCCTGTCATGACACAGCAAGGAGAAATATGTAAGTAGATAGCTTATATCCGGGCCACTGTATGATATCTACTCCTAGTAGAACTTATTTCTGTATTCAGAACGTATACTGGCCTATGGGTTATATTGAGCAAACTATCATTCCACTGCAAAACGGAAGGTCATGCCATTCCAGGACAGTGTGGCATTTTCAGACTCTTTCCGCTGACCCTTACAGCATAGGAATATGAGACACTTACTGTACTTATTTTGGCTGTGAACATCTCCATATAATTTGAGCTCTATTTAGTAACTCACAGTAACTGAATACATGTAGCACAAAAAGCATAAATCACAAAATAAATGATAATACACATGATTTCTAAGTTAAACTTTATGAATGTGAAATAGAACACAATATCACTATGACCTGTACATTTCTGTTGAGAAAAGAACATTAACATATTCACTGAATAGGAAATATTGTTAGAGAATTGCATAGTACATTACGTTCAGTTTTCTTTCTCCCTTTTTGGATTTCAGGACTGAAAGTTCTAGTATTACAGTACACGTCTCTGTGTAGTTTCTAAGAATTAGAATAATCACTACTACAGTACCTACCAATACTAACAGTTCACATCTCATTATAATGCCACAAAAAATTTAAACATTTTAAATATGGGACCTAAGTATAACATTTTCAGCAGGTTTGGTGTTTTACATTTGATACATTGTACAATTTGTCTTTACAATAGTAAATTTGTTTCAATATTTTTAAAAATAACCCAGTAATATTTGTCATAAAATATGCTCTTTGTCAGCTTGTTAGGAATAGCTCTACAATTAAACCTATGAGTGAAAATATATTATTGGGAAATAAAAGCAAGACCTGCAGTACTGAGGTGGCCTAAGGCTCACATATTTCTACAAGGACTTATGTCTAGAGTGACCATTCATTTTTCCAGAGAAGAAAATACACAAAAATCTCAAAACTTTATTGTTTAATTAGTATTGCAAATTTGCGATATTTGAGAAAAGTTTGATTTCTTAATATGCTAGTATGAAAGAAATTGTACAGCCCTACATTTTAATGATAGTAGCTAAAAATGAAAAATAAAAGCTAGATCGTATACATGTCTTTTGAATCTAAATGTGATTAATAATTAAAAAATTGTAAATAAGTTTTCAGAAACGTGAGAACATGTTGGTGTGAGATTAGATTTAAATCAAAGTTCCCCCAATAAGTTTTTCTATATCCAACATTAAATATTTTTAATGGTCGGGGAACTCACCTCTATCTGCTTTGGGGTTGGTGCAGTGGTGACAACCTGTCTATAAGAAGCACAGTCACCATTGTCACCCTAACTACAATGTACCTTATTCCTAAACCACTATTTTTGTTGCCATATATATATATATATATATATATATATATATATATATATGTAGCTGTACCCGGCACTCCTGTTGAAATGTTGAATGCTTCGGTGCCCTCCTGGGGTAGAAAACCCATCAACATGATACTAAAACTAGGAGGCACTCAAGAGACTGTAGTATAAAGTATAATAAAAGTCCTTTATACTATATATATATATATATATATATATATATATAGTGTATGTGTAGCTATAACATAAATGGTAATCACTGGCACAGACAAGTACAGTCCTGACATGATTAAGTAAACATTAATAGCACATAATGACAACTAATAGTTTCCAGCACATGAAAACTTTGTCAATGAGGGGCCTATTCATCTTCACTTATTTTTCACAAAAGTATGCGAAAATTAACATACTCACATACTTTGTAAAAAATAAGTGTCAGGGCCATTCATCAAGTTCTGAAAAAGCATCAGACTGCCGCGTGGTGGGGGCTCTGGACACCTTCGGTGGGGGAGGGGGAGCACCGAACACCTGGGTGGGTGGAAGGGGGGCTGGAACGGACACTGTAGGCAGCACATGGGGAGGAGGTGAGACAGCAGGGGAATAGAGAGTGAGGGAGCGGGAAAGAGCCGTGCAACAGTGAGGAAATCCTTGTAGATACCTCAGCTACATGGGGAAAAGTATCACGTTTCTGAAAGCTGACTCCGCAAAAAGAGCAGCTTTTTGGAAGTTATACTTTTGTTAAGGAGGCATGATGAATGCCTCCAAAACATCTTTTAAACTTGCAGTGAGTTTAAAACATAATTATCACTAATGATAATTATGTCATGATGAATAGGCCCCTGGGCATGAGAACTCTCACTTGCTTCTTACTTGAAATTCTTCTTCTGTATGTAATGAAATAAATAAAATCTGTCCTGTTTTCAAGTACGTTCCGTATCGATAACATCTGATTTCATCAGATTTATTGGTATATAATCGGGAAGCCGGCTGCCGGAATCCCGGCAGCCGGCTTGCCGACTGCTTTATCCCGCCGTGGGATAAATGACCGGCGTCTATATCTAGACGCCGCTCATTTCCCCAACGCCGGGAGACAGGCGCCCGGCATCCCGATCGAACGGATGCCGGGCGCCGCGAGCGGACAGCCACGGGGGGAGGGAGGGCTAGGTTTAGGGCACCCGGGGGGAGCATAGGGTTAGGCACCCCCCCACGAGGGTTAGGGAGGCTAGGGGGAGGGAGTTAGGCACGGGGGGGAGGTTATGGTTAGGCATCCCTAAGGAGGGTTATGGGGGTTAGGTTAGATTAGACAATACTTACCTTACCACGATCGGAATTTCCAGCGCTTTCGGGCTTACGCTGCCGGGCTATACTGTTTTGTCGGGCTGCCGCTGCCGGGATCCGCACTCCCGGCCATGCGGCAGCCGGGAAATCATACAGATTCCTATTTATTATCCACAGCATATATTTGTGCAAACGTTACTACACTGAGGAATCTGAGCAAATCTGTTTTCTCTTGCATCCAGCTGGCAATTAAGTTGGGTAAAGGGGCTGGTGCAGGAGTATAAACGCTAAAAGTTTAATGTATAAGCTCCGCCTTCCTTCTATCCCCTATAACCCGTCCCACATCCACCAGACCTCAGTTTTTTTTAGTGCCTTAGGAGTAAGCCAAGAATTTAGGTACCTAAATAGATTTATTTTATATGGCCTGTTTTTCTTGCACCTCAGTCCCTGTTTACAGTGCTCACTGCACCTGCCAGAGCAGGACTGGTTAGTTGCTCCTTTCCCTCTGTGTGCAGCTCCAAAGGAGAGTCACCACTTCAGTGCCTGTGTCTTGGACTTTACCTATGCAGAAATAGCCTGTCTACACCTGACTAAGGAGCACTGGGGAATGGCAAGACAGCCACAGCCTACCACTGCGGTAGCACAGGGCTGTGACCCTTATCCACACACTCACTGGTACACAGCACAGCCTGAGGTTAACCTTGTGCCGGGTGATGATACTGCTCTGTGGAAGACCACAGTAGTATTAGGCAATCACAAGAGAGGGGTTTTCAGAGTTTCTGGCACCATAATCAGCCCATTTCCTAGTGAGGCATGGTGGTTAGCTCCTCCTCCTTCTCTCCTTTGCAGGCTGAACAGAAGTTTCAGCACCATCCTCTGAGACTGCAAGTATCAGCAATACTGGGGAAGCTGCTTAGCTGGGGTTGTTGGCAGCAGAGTGGAATGGTGGATACTTCTGGGAATTAAAATTTGTTCTTAGGTGGTTAGCTCTACTATGGTGGGCATATATGTTAAGCCTACTGATAGTTATATATGTGTTAGCCTGATTATTGCCTTTTGGTGAGGATTAAGAACTAGTTCATTAACCCTACTGCTGCTATAGAGTTCTTTTAGCTTCCTTATATTTAGCCATATTTGGCAACTGCTTGGTTCTGCTGGAAATAGTACTGTTTAGGAGACTGCCAGTGTTGTTACACAGATTGCTCAATAGTCCTGCACTACTACTCTATAGCAAAAGGCCCCCATACACCTACCAACGTATTTTCCGATCCTGTGATCCCTGTGGAAATGCCGTCCAGTGGTCATCGATGTTCCGCAATCAGTAGGAGGATCGGCGAAATTATACATGTTAAATTTCATTGTGATCGGCAAATACTGATCATCCAACCCGGGATTGCGACATACCTTTTTTTAAAATTTTACCACTTCCATACGTTTGGTTCCAGTGACGCTAGTTTGTGTGTCACATTTAATGTGCAGCTTTTCCAGAAGATACCCCCTTGTTAGGCTTTCTTTGTGCAGTCCCAACATATATTGCCAGTGTCCCCCAGATGGATGCAAGACGTAATTGGATTTTTGTACTTACCGTAAAATCCGTTTCTCATAGTCCATCTGTGGGACACTGCAATCCCTCCCTGATTGGTTTTGTTCTCTATTCTGGTTGGTTCCTTGTGACATAGGGCCTGATTCAGAGATGGACAGTAATGCATGCACAACTGCATATTCTCATGGTTCGCAATAGCTAAATATGCTAATGCGACTGGCTGCAAATTTTGTATTGTAATGCCCATCGGAGCCCTCATAGTTGCCCACAAGTGTGTACACAAACGCAGCTTTGTACGCAGATCTTCAAAACATCAACAGCTCAAGTACGTCTATAGTCACTGAGAATAGCTGTGATAATCGAGACGCTGGAGGTTCGTTCTGTGCGTGCGTGATTGCAGATGCTGGCTAGTACACATGCAGGAAATGGCCCTGTCATGCCTGCATTTTGTCTGGAACTCCCTGTAACCACCCACATAACAGTCTCTACCTGTCAATCAATTGCGAGTGAATCCTCACCACATGAGCGGTCGCAATTCATTCGCAGCGTGTGTACAATGTGGCTGGCAAGTGTGCGCAGACCACTGATAATCGCTCAACTGTGTGAACATCGGAATAGCGTACAGCTCTGAATCAGGCCCATAGTTGTGGTTGTTCTTCCTCCATCAAACTTTGTTTTACAAAACTGAGGTCTGATTAAGGTGGGACGGGTTATAAGGGACAGAGGGGGTGGAGCTTATACATTATCCTTTAGTGCCTATACTCCTGCACCAGCCCCTCTACCCAACATAATTGCCAGTGCTACGCAGATGGACTACAAAGAAGAGATTTTATGGTAAGTACAAAAATCCAATTACCTAGAACAAGCAGTGTAATAAAAAAATGTCAGCTAGCCTTAGGAAATCTATGAAGAGAATGAATAAGACATACAATAGAAAACATTCAACATTCAATCCTTTTGCAAGGCAGTTTTATTAGCCTTGGCAACCTTAGTCTTGCAATAAACAGCTCTCAGCCATGCAGACCTCTCCTGTTTTCCTTACATGGTTACAGCGCAATTAGAACAAAATGCCTACTGTTTGTAATCCCATGGTGACTGATCTGTAGAAGACGTTCTATTTGTAATATTAACACTGTCCTAAGTGATGTAAACTGTCCTCACATTTCTCATTAACTATCTAGCATAATTTACATATTCAATTTTGAAAAAACCTGCATTTAAAAGGGTAAATTTTCATAAATTAATTTGTAACTTACACTATTTTTATTATTTGGGGGCCCATTTATTATTACTGTTTGCAGCAATAAGAAATTAAGTACTGCCGGCATGTATCATTGTTCACAGCCAGGGATAGTTTTTTATGATAAACTGTCAGCCTCTCCACCAGTCTGCACTGGTCATACCCCAGTGACGCCATGTAGGTATCCTACCCCAATGCCGCCATGTGGATATCATACCCACATGGTACTGCAAGCAGAGAGGATACATGCCATTTCACTGCAACAAATAAAAACTGCTGTCTACCCAACAAGCTCTGTCACTTTTATCATCAGCGCGTTTCCTTATCTGAACAAACAGAGAGCAAGGCGTGAAAAGCGTAGCACTTTGGAAACTGAAATTGACTGTCAGGATGCGGCCTGGGATTGGCCGCTACTCACCTCTGCGCTGGCGTCCTTGGGTTTAGGTGTCCAGATGCTGTGAGTGGAGGCGAGTGGTGACTGAGTATTCTCCCTGGGATCCGCTAAGGCTTCCGTGTGTGCGTCCTGGTTTCCGGGGTGCCAGGCATGGCCGCAGCCATGTTGGTTCATATCACCTGACAAGTCTCTCCCAATGGTAGTCCTGTGGTCACTCAGCTGATCCTCTGATCCAATGATCAGCTACCCAGGGGTATTTAAGTCTGACTCCAGGAACAGGATACTGTTGTTCAACTTCGCTGTTCCAGTGCCTGTGATTCTCACCAGTGTTACTCTGTGGGTTTCCCTTCAGAGTGTTGCTTCAGCCCACTTACAGTTCTCTAGAATGTCCTGCATTAGCTTCCATGTTATTTTCAGTCTGAGACTTACTGTAGTTCTCTCCCAGTACTCCGGTCTTTTATGTTCTATTCCTGTGTGTCTTGTAATGTGCTGCTAGTTCTGTTTCAGTTTCTCTGTGTCACTGAGATGTCAGATTACCTGCTATTACTAATTAACTCCCAGCTGCATCTCTAAGCATGCCCAGTATATGCTTGTGTCTACTCTGCTCTGTGTTTGTCTGTGAAAATCAGCACCTGCATTTCTAGTATTCCCAGTACTCTCTAGCAAGCCTGTGATTAGGATCTCTAACATTGTTCCAATATTCAGCATTCAGTTCACCTCCAGTGTTATAGCAGTTACTTAATTCTATATAGTTTTACGGTCTTCTGCCACTCCCAGGTACCTAACAGAGGGCCGCGACCTGCTCACTGGGTGCAGCGAAAAGCAAATCCCAATTTCAGGGGTCACTGGAGAAAACCACCAAGTGAGTTAGACTGCGCACCTCTGGGCAGGTCTAGCCAAACTTGGTTTCGGCCGCAACTAGGAGACCTAGTTCAGTCACTTCCCTAGTCACCCAAACCCCCTGGCTCACCGTCCTCCACAGAGGTATACTTGCACTGGATCGTGATAGATTGAACAGACTAATATGCAAGCCGCCAGGTTCCAGGGTGAAGAGAGTTTTCAAGATCTACTCCTTCGTGTGACTGCACAAGAGACAGTTCTGCAACTCGTGAGTCAGCAGCTGCAAGAACTTTCTAGTCAATTGATGGTTATTCATTCGGTTCTCGCTGCTTTGTCCCCAGACACACCACAAGTTCCACCAGTGAATTCTCCTGTGTCCTCTTCTCCACAGTTTTGTTCTGAAGTTCCAATTACCCCTACTGATTAAATTTTTTCTGTGTATACTAGTGAACCTCTCAAGTGTCCCCTGGTTCCCCAATTATCTGATATTCGTGACCTTGAACCTTTCAAGAGTTTCTACTGGCTTCTAGAACAACTACAAAATCTTCGTCCCAGAAGTTTTCAAGTTATTACCAAGCTTTCTAGCGCTACCCCTGACTTGACTAACATCTCTTTCTCTTCCAAGCAAAATAAAGTAAGGCATCAAAGTTTCCTGCGCCTTAAACTTACTGAGATTGAACGTCAGCAACGCCGGGAATTACATCTGTGTTAATATTGCGATTATGACGATCACTTTCTTAAGGACTGTACTCTGCGCCCACTGATAAGTGGTGGCAAGTGTGTGACTCCCAACGTCTGCGCTTTCAGTTCTTCCCATCATCAGTGATTTCCGTTTCTTCAGTTACTGATAAGGAGGTGATGTCCACTAAGCAAAAGAAAGTTCAAGTTTTCGATTGGGGCCCTGCTACAAGATACTTCAACCCTCGTCTAAAAAATTTTGGGAGGATATTTCAATCTCCTGAAGTCAGTGACACTACTCATACCGTTTCTACTGGTCCCAGCCCGGATTCTGCCTGTTCCGGTCTCAGCCTGGATTCTGCCTGTTCCAGTCCCAGCCCGGATTCTGTCTGTTCTGGTCCCAGCCCGGATTCTGTCTGTTCCGGTCCGGGCCTGGATTCTGCCTGTTCCAGTCCCAGCCCGGATTCTGCCTGTTCCGGTCCCAGCCCAGATTCTGCCTGTTCCGGTCCCAGCCCGGATTCTGCCTGTTCCGGTCCCAGCCTGGATTCTGCCTGTTCCGGTCCCAGCCCGGATTCTGCCTGTTCCGGTCCCAGCCCGGATTCTGCCTGTTCTGGTCCCAGCCTGGATTCTGCCTGTTCCGGTCCCAGCCCAGATTCTGCCTGTTGTGGTCCTAGCCTGGATTCTGTTTGTTCCGGTCCTTGCCCGGATTCTGTTTTTCCCAGTATGGGACTCCAGTCAGTAGCCCCAGGAGGGGTCTCGACTTCCTTACTCCAAGTGGAGGCTCCTAGTTTCATACCCCAAGAAGGGGGTTCAAGTTTCGTTCCCCAGAAGGGGATTGCTAGTTGCGCACCCCTGGAAGAGGTCTCAAGTCTAGCACCCTAGGAGGGGGTCTCATGTTTCATTCCCCAGAAGGGGATTTCTAGTTTTGCACCCCAGGAAGGGGTCTCAAGTCTTGCACCCCAGGAAGGGGTCTCAAGTTCCGTACCCCAGGTGGGGATCTCGAGTCTCGCACCCCAGTAGGGGGTCTCGAGTCTTGCACCCCAGGAGGAGGTCTCAAGTTTTGTTCCTCAGGAGGGGGTCTCAAGTCTTGCACCCCAGGAGGGGGTCTCAAGCTCCACATCCCAGGAGGAGGTCTCAGGTTTTGTACCCCATGAGGGGGTTTACATTTCTGTTCCCCAGGAGCAGATTTCAAGTTCCACACTCCTGGTGGAGGGTTGCAGTGTCATGTCGGAGAAAGAAAATCAATCAAGTTTGGTTGAATCATCCAATCATTGCATTAAAGAATCTCTTAAGTGGTTTCTTCTGAGTTCCTGAAAAGAATGCTGTAAGTCAGGACCCATCGGATGCTTTAGTGTCCATGACCTTCGATGAAGACATGTCCCAGTACACCGTATTGCTTAAGCATTATGACACCCTAATTAGAGCCAATCCATCTTGTGGTATTACCCCCACCAACCTTGTCATGTTTCTTTTTATGCATTTTAGAGGTAAAGCCTTGGAGTGGGCTAACCCACTCATTGAGTCCAAGGATCCAATTCTACAAGATGTAATAGCCTTCAGTACAGTTCTGCTTAAAGAATTTGCTCCTATGTATCCGTCTGCAGATACCTTTTCTGATAAAAATTCTAGATTGATTTCAGTACCTTCAGACATTAAACTCGGATACACCGCTTTACTCCCTTTACAAGATTATACAGTACCGGATCAATCAGTCCGGAAGAAGAAGACTCAAAGAACTATACCCCAGGAGGAGTCTCCCACTATGATATTCCAGGAGAAGTCTTCAGGTGTTTTACCTCAACATAGGGTTTACAGTGTTAAGTCTGAGAAGGTAGCTTCAAGTGACTTGTCCCTTCCAGTCCGATTTGACTACTACACCTGAGTTACCTACACTGCAGAAAGGAAAAGGTTCCAAGGAATTTTCATGTTCTCAACCAGATCTTTCACCTTCTTTTATAGATAAGACCAGTTCTTCAACTACCATTCTTAACACTAAGCAAAGTCTTCTGGGAATAGAGAAATGCTTGAAGAGATTAACCTTTGTGATCGCGGGATTCTTGGAGTCCATGGAAAATGATGAAGCCAAGTTGTTAATTAAGAGTTATGGAGGCAAAGTTTCTGGGAGAATTTGCAGTAAAATGGATTATCTTATTATGGGCCGTTACCGTGATAGTAGATCCAAGCGAGTGAAAGCAAAGAGTTTTGGGGTCAAGGTTATTAATGAGGATGGCTTGTTTGAATTGAATGATATTTTGTTCACCATCTAATTCTTTTATGAGCAAATCACCTCAGGAAGCAATATTCCAGCACCTTCTAGAGTCCTCAAAGTTTTGAGTTCTTGAAGATAATGTATCTGACAGGCTCAGTCAAGATTTAGGAAGTTGTTTTAAATTTTGTTCTGGTGTTTCAAGTTTCAAGCTTTTTGGAAAGCTTTTCTTGTATTTCTGGAAGGAAATTTTTGTGCTCATTTTTGGTGTCCAGAGTCCACCCTAAAAGGGGGGGTACTGTCAGGGTGCGGCCTGGGATCGGCTGCTACTTACCTCTGTGCTGGCATCCTTGGGCTTAGGTGTCCAGATGCTGGGAGTGGAGGCGAGTGGTGACTGAGTATAGTCCCTGGGGTCCGCTAGGGCTTCCGTGCGAGCGTCCTTGTTTCCGGCGTGCCGGGCATGGGCGCAGCCATGTTGGTTCATATCACCTGACAAGTCTCTCCCAATGGTAGTCCTGTGGTCACTCAGCTGATCCTCTGATCCAAAGAACAGCTACCCAGGGGTATTTAAGTCTGACTCCAGGAACAGGAAACTGCTGTTCAACTTCGCTGTTCCAGTGCCTGTGATTCTCACCAGTGTTGCTCTGTGGGTTTCCCTTCAGAGTGATGCTTCAGCCCACTTACAGTTCTCTAGAATGTCCTGCATTAGCTTCCATGCTATTTTCAGTCTGAGACTTATGGTGCATACACACGATCAGATTTTTCCTTCAGATATGAACGATAACGATTTAAAAATCGTTCAGTCGTTCATATCTGAAGGAAAATCGTTCATATCTGACATGCCTGAACGATGGACGATCAACGATGCGCGTTCCCGATGGTCAGATAACGATTTCTGATATCTGATGTGTTTGCAGTCAGACTTGGACGATTCCATTCATTTTAATGCAGTCAAAAATCGTTCAATCGTTCAAATCGTTCAAATCGTTCAAAACTTTGGTCAAATCGTCCAAATCGTTCAAATCGTTTAATCGTTCAGTCGTTCATCTGACAAATCTGACAAGTCTGACAAATCTGACCGTGTGTACGCTCCAATAGGGCCTGATTCAGAGTTGGGAATAGAGTGAGATATCTCTCTCAACTGTGAACCTGAACAAACCATATTGCAATGCAAGGGGTGTAAATACATATATTTTTTTACATGTGGGGTAAATACTGGCTGCTTTTGCATGTAGCTCACAAATACTGCACAGCTTTATTATTACTCTACAATTTAGATGTCAGTTTGGAAACACTCCTCCCAAATCTAAATCTTTCCGCACATTTTAAATCTGCCCCACCTGCAGTGCAGCATGGTTTCACCAAGATGATTAGTTGAGAGAGATATCTCTCTCTATTCCCAAGTCTGAATCAGGCCCTTAGTTCTCTCCCAGTACTCCTGTATTTTATGTTCTATTCCTGTGTGTCTTGTAATGTGCTGCTAGTTCTGTTTCAGTTTCTCTGTGTCACTGAGATGTCAGATTACCTGCTATTACTAATTAGCTCCCAGCTGCATCTCTAAGCATGCCCAGTATATGCTTGTGTCCACTCTGCTCTGTGTTTGTCTGTGCAAATCAGCACCTGCATTTCTAGTATTCCCAGTACTCTCTAGCAAGCCTGTGATTAGGATCTCTAACAGTGTTCCAATATTCAGCATTCAGTTCACCTCCAGTGTTCTAGCAGTTACTTAATTTTATATAGTTTCCGGTCTTCTGCCATTCCCAGGTACCTGTCCAGAGGGCCGCGACCTGCTCACTTGGTGCGGCGAAAACCAAATCCCAATTGGAGGCATCAGTGGAGAAAACCACCAAGTGAGTTGGACCTCTGGGCAGGTCTAGCCAAACTTGGGTTCGGCTGCAACTAGGAGACGTGGCCCTGATTCAGAGCTGGACAATCTGACCAGAGCGCTCGATCTGAATCAGGGCCGTCCTATTTAAATTTGGAGCGGCATTTTGGATGCTCGCATAGCTGTGGGCTACCACCCACAGCTTATGCGAGCGTCCATGATGATGGTCGCAATGGTCAAGACCATCGCGACCATCGGAATTGCGATGAGACCCTGCGGTAGGGTCTCGCTGCCGCAAGCCCTGGAGTGATTTTGGCTCTATCAGAGCCAAAATCACTCCCACTGGCATCACTAGTGATGTCAGTGAGGCCGGCCCCAGACGGTAGGCGTTCTCATGGGAACGCCTCCGTCTGGCAGCCACGCCCCTGGCACGCCCACCAAAGGGGGCGTGCTGTCAATCACCATCGACAGCACGCCCCCTTTGGTGCGAGACCTGGAGCGACAGCTTGGCTGTCGCTATCCGGGTCTCGCCCATGCGCACGACGGAGCTCCCTCCGTCGTGCGCATGCGCATTTGGGTACCATCGACCCGCTTGCGAGCGTCCTGCGCTCGCGAGCGGGTATAAATGAGACCCCTAGTTCAGTCGCTTCCCTAGTCACCTGAACCCCCCCGGCTCACCGTCCTCCACAGAGGTACACTTGCACCGGATCGTGACACTCTCACTTTTACCACTATAGAACTATTGGTCCGAACATAGTCAGACAGATATCAGGAACATTATATTTCAATATAGATTCATCTAGCCAGCCTCCACCCAAGAGTTAATTCCTTTTTTACATAACGCTATATGTACCTTTTTCCACTCCATAGCTAAATAGCATTCATGATAAACCATGACTTACCTTCCACTTCCAGCATTGCAGGTTTGGAAATTGCTGTGCCGAGGCTGTTCTTGGCTACACAGCGGTACTGACCTATATCTTCTCTTTGTATTTTCTGAATTCTCAGGCTCCCAGAATCTAAAATGGAGATCCGAGCATTTTCCTGCAGACATACAAAAGAGCAACAATACATTTTAAGATATCAGCATAGACAATTCCATTATCACTGATTCTAATTCACACAAATATCACATTACATTAAAAAACTTACTATCTAATGTGGGGTGCACACAGGAACAACTGATCAGCTGGCCAACCGATCTCACGATTTGGTAAGGCTATGCACAAATTATATTGTGCAATTCACACTTACCAATCGGATGCACAATATGGACCTCATTCAGAGTCTCTCGCTAGCGATGTGCGCTCGCAAGCAGCCCAATGGTTTGCGTACGCGCATGCGCAAGCTTCGTTCTGTGCGTGCGTGAACTACTCTGTGCGATCGCAGGCCGCTCGCTTGCCCAGCAAAGACAGCCCAGTGAAATGAGTGATAGGAGAGGCCGTTTGTGGGTGGTAACAGGGGCAGGATACTAATAACGGGGGAGTGGAGGTGCGAACACAGGCGTGCCTGAGTGTTTCAACGCTGTTTTAGAGGCGTGCATAATTAACACGCAGCATCATAGTACACATCACATGCCTGTTTTTTACACTGAAGTCCTCGCAGTGCTTGCGGTAGGGTAAGGCAACCACAAGCGCTGCGATCGCTTCGATTGTCCTCGATGTACCAATGTTTTAATACACTTCCTGGAGATGACATGTGCTGGTGGGCGGCTCTGCCTGTGCGATTGGGCGTACGCTGGCCGCTCGCTAATACATGGTGGGAGTGCTTATGCCTTTTGGGAGCGAGCTTCCCGTGGCGTCACTTTGACAAATTTGCATATGCTGGGGGCGAGCGATCGCATCTAGCAATAGACTCTGAATGAGGTCCTATGTCTGGCCAGAAGAACTAGTTGTGATGTAATTTTCTCTAGTTCCCATGACCGGCATATGGGTCAGGCGAACAAAAGCAGATTTAAATGATATATCTGCACAATATATCACATCTGTCCAGGGGCGGATTAAGAGAGAAGGGGACCCATGTTCACTAACCCTCCGAGGGCCCACTCTCTCCCCGGCTGCCGTCAGCAAAACTGACAGCAGCGGTAGACTCCGGGCACTAGAGTGTGCCCGAAGTCTACTGCGTATGCGCAGATCACCGGGAAAATGGCGCGGCAGCCATTTTCCTGATGATTTCCTACTGTGTATGCGCAAATCGCCGGGAGAATGGCCGCGGGGGCCATATTCTTGCCATTTTCTGTAGCGCTACTCTGTGGGACATCAAGGAGGTAAGTACATAAAAAAAGTATGGGTGCAGGGTGTGCGGTGCAGGCCCCCCCTGGACCCAGGGGCCCTGCACCTATTATAAATACGTCCCTGCATCTGCCATGCAGCACGGCCGATGCGATATACCTGTGAAAAACATCGTTCACAGATATAGGGCCGGATTCAATTAGCCATGAAAAGCTACATTTTGGCGAAATGTTTTTGCACAAAAAAGCGTATCATGCAATCCTATTATTGAAGTTTTCGCACGTGCAAATTCTCCATAGACAAAAACTGGCAAACTGTTTTCACCATCTCAGAGCTGTTGAAAAGTGGTGCAAAATACCTATTTTTGGCTAAAAATGTGGGGATAACCTGATTCATACCCGGATGCTATAAGAAGCGTTCGCAGGCGCTTTGAGCAAAAATATGCAAAATAATAGGTATGCGCAGAATGCAACAAATCAGCCAGCTACGAGCGAACGCTTCTTAGCATCCGCCCCTGAATCAGGTCCTTGGTTCAGAACCTTTTGGACACCCCCCTAATAAACAAATTAGGTCAAAATAATTTTTAAATTATAGATGTGTCCTCAAACATCTAGCCTCTGTGCAAGTCAAACAGCCCTTCTATTTGCCCCATGTCTTGGCGTGACTCGGCAGTGCAGAGAGTCTTTTCGTGCAATCTTTTACCTTCAAATGCGCATTATTCGAACATTGATGCGAAAAGGACAAGCAGCTTCTGCTGATTATAATGATATGCAGCATGCCTATATTCTATGTGCAACTGCTGGTTTATCTGCATGTGAAACACTATGTTACAGTGTCATAGCCGCTGACACTGTAACGTAGCATTTCACATGCAGATACACCCGCAGTTGCGCACGGAATATAGACATGTCACATATCATTTTAATCAGCAGAAGCTGCTTGTGCATCCTATTTGCATCATTGTGCGAATTAGACGCATTTGAAGGTAAAAAGTCACATGAAAATACGCTTTGCGCTACAGAGTCACATGGCTCTCACTTGTTATGTGTAACACGACTTGTACTTGGAGGATAGATGTATATGGACACATCTGTAGCTTAATTTGGCCGTATAATGACATGTCAATTTTGGGGTGAAAAAATTAAAAGTAGTGGAAAATGGGTGTAAAGTAGTGGGTCAGGTATTTTGGGGGGCAGTATGGATGGGACATGTATTTTAAACATTGCAGGTGTCTGCACCTGGTGTATTTTTAACAATTTTTAAAAGTGCACTTTTTTGACTCAAAAATATACTTGCACCCATTTTAATGTACCCCTAATGTACCCCTAATGTGCCCCTAATTTAACTGCAGTATTAATTTTGTACCAAAAAATAGCTTTTTATCATTTTTCCACCCTTATGCACATATGCATATAACAGTCATTAGACACAATTTAAGAACCCCAAATACTTTTATTAGAGCCACTAATACACTTCTAAAGTAAGTACCTATTTTAAAGGATACAGACAGATTTCTCCAATTTCACCAGTACTTTTTGCTGGTTACGCCAAGAACAATTTTCATGCAAATGCGTTTTTTTGTCTTTTGTAATTGGATAGTGCGAAAAATGGGAGCGCGTATATATACAAAAGACGCAAAAATATTGCACCGAAACACGCAAATTGTGCTTTTAGCGTCTAATTGAATTCCCCCCGTATTGTGTGTACACACTGCTAGATGGTTGGGGCTATATATATCGGTCATCGGCTGTACAAACAATATACTGTATTGTCCAGTGTGTACCTAGCATTATTGTAGCCCTTAGACAGGTACAATATCTTTTTCTGAGTTTGCAAAGTGTAAATATGTAAAACGTATAAAAATATTGTATCAGTTTCCAGATTCTAATTCCCAGGCAAGCCTCATATTGCTTGTTAGGTCTATGAATTGCCAAACAAGCTATGCATGCTAATACATTCCAATAATTTATTGTTATGAGCATTAGATAGAGATGTAAGATGTATACAAAATCAAACATTATATTGTCTCTGATTTGTACCCATTTGCTTTGGATCCACGCAGCCCTTCTGTAGTTTAGCTGTAATGTTTTTAAAAAACACACCAGTTGCTATTACAAGACAGTCAAGCAGTCAGATTCAAGATGGACTGAAGTGGTGTTAGCTTAGTATTAGCTGAACCATAAAATGAAAGTGTTCCTTAGACCAAGTCAACTCTGTTAGCAGAGCCAGGCAGGGCCTCCATCAGGGGGGGCACTGTCGGGTCTAAAGTCCTGGGCCCGGAGAGAGAGGGGGACCTGATGACAAGGTGTGAATTTGAGCCTGGTGTTTTGATTTCAAATATGGCGCCGGCCGCAAGCGGAACGGCAGCCAATCAGGAGTGGCCTCACAACCCCTCTCACCGCTTAGTCACATCACACACATCCTGCTTCACCGTGGGCAAGCATGATCATCTGCTCTGAGA
The DNA here is from genome assembly GCA_031769625.1 of Taudactylus pleione. Classification (NCBI taxonomy): domain Eukaryota; kingdom Metazoa; phylum Chordata; class Amphibia; order Anura; family Myobatrachidae; genus Taudactylus; species Taudactylus pleione. The sequence goes on along the minus strand of JAUIMM010001030.1, from coordinate 8,547,143 downwards.
GGGAGACGGCCCAGAAGAAGATGAACGAGCTGCACCAGGCTATTCTGTTCCACATGCTGCACAAGGATGACAAGTACTGGGCGGCTACAGGTAAGATTCATGGGGCCACAGGGGCCCTAACTCCTTCCACGGTGCTTGTCACTACTACTCCCACCACCATCATCCTGCTGTGATGTAACGTAAGCTGCAGTGTGTAGTTCACACATTGTTGGTAACTCAGCTTGGCCTGATGTCCATAACCTGATACCCTCATACAGTGCTGGGCCTCCTCTCTTTGTGTATATATCTAGCAGTGACATGCTGCAGTGCTGGGGCTGGTCACCACCTCTATTCTCTATCACCATGTGTAAATGGTTCCTACAAAGAAGCTCAAATAGCTCTGTATATTCTGTATGTGATCTCTTAGTATCAGAACCACCCCACCCCCTCCCAATAAGGGGTTTCTTTAATCTGGTAAATTTTCTTAATGCTGCCTATAAGAACTTTACTTTGTTAAGACATAAGTAAAACCTGAGCCCCTTTCTGTGTTGATCATGAGTTCTGTTGTGTTGTTCAGTCTATACGATACATATGCACTCATTACCAATTGCGCGCACCCCAGGTTCAGCATTCCCTGCCCTATACCGTTCCTAAAAAAACCAGCGCCTTTTTGCGAGCGCCTCTGAATCAGGCCCTCAGTGTCAGCACAGACCAACACCAGGGCTGTAGCTAGGGTAGTGCGGCCGGTGCCATCGCACAGGGCAGCACAGGGCAGGGGGTGCTGTTTGGGCCTTTAAAATTTCAGTTTATTATTCTTGCATGTAACTTCCACTTATTTCATCCCCAGCATCTCCTGGCCTCCCCTATCTCTTCCCTGGCCCTTCCCCATGAGGTAATTCCCCTTTTTTGGGTGCATTATGTCACTTTGAAAAATGAGGGGGGTGCCAATGCTCTTTCTGGCACAGGTCACCAAAAAGTCTAGTTACGGCTCTGACCAACACCCTTACTCCTCCATGTTTGGCAGTTGATGTCACAGGGGTTTATTTGCTTGCTTTAAATAGCAATCATGGGGTGTTCTGCTTTTAAAAGCATTGACTTTCTAAATAGTATGCTTAAACACACAAGGAAGTGACGTCTTAGTAAATAGACCCCCCACACTGAGGAACTTTACTGTTGTTGCTCATCGGCATACAAAAACCCTGGGTGATGAACCAAAGATTAAACATTTTGATGGGCCTTCTTTCAGTCTTCAGTACTTCACTGGCGGTACTTCATGGCCCAAGCAAGTCTCTTTGTCATGCTGCAGAACAGCTTAACATCAATAAAAACTGGAAAACTTAGAGCATACCTCCCAATATCTTGTACAATGAATTTGGGACTCCTAACGCTCCTTTGGCATGAAAGGGGGCTTAGCTTCTCGGAGGGGGGAGTGGCCTTGTAGCACTTCCTCATTTTCATCATTCTGGGGGCGGGCCCAGCACTCCTCTCCCTGGACTGTGAACAGATGCTGTGAACATCTATTCACCCGCTGCCCTACATAGCAAAGCAGCAGTGACATTGCTCCCCCCATACCTCCTTCACCCCACAGTACACTCTGGCCTGCAAGTGGGACAGACCTTGAAAAGCGGGACAGTCTCACCAACATTCTACAGTTGGTAGGTTTGTGAGGGTGTTCTAAAACTTTTGACTGGTAGTATAAATTTATTCACAGGATGAAAGAAAATGCATAGATGAATTTGTGGAAGCAGGCAGGATTTCTTGCAGTGAGGTTTTTGGTTGGTGCTGGAATAAGTGAAAGATTGAGGGCATTGAAGAAATAGGACTTCAGTATCTTCGTTATACAATGCAGGGAGTCAAGCAATCACAAAGTCGATACAAAAAGGAGATCATGACTGACGGCACCAGCACGGTGCAGCTCAGCTCTATGGCCATCGCGCATGGCCCCGCCCCCTACCTTTCTCACAATGAATGCAGCTCTGCTAAAGTGCTGTGCTGCGGGATATGCTCCTCCTCCTCCATGGTGGCCACGCGGCGTGGGTGTAATAAGCCTGTGCTGCTTACATATGAATACAAATGATCCAGCCAGTACAGGGCAGAGGGCCCCACACTACATATATCAGGGCATATCACAGTGGGCTGCAAATATCAGCCTTCCACTTCCTGAGGACCAGCTTCTTGACTGAGTCACAGCTGTTTTAACAGGAGGAAAGAATAAAAACACAGGTACCAAGGAGGACTGTGTGTATTGGGGGATAATATGGGGGCACTGTGTGTACTGGAGGGTTATATGGTGGTATTATGTGTACTGGGGGGTAATATGAGGGTGCTAATCATACTTGCTGACTATCTGGCTGCCCCTTCCGGGAGGGATCAGCCAGATCGGCATTACTGGGGGGGCGGTACCTGCAAACAGGGACAGGACCAGCCAGATGACAAGTTTTTGCGGGCGAGGTGGGGGGCGGAGCCACGCAAGCGCGTCATTTTGGCCCCACCTCCGCTATACACTGCAGATATTACAGGCAGTGTGAAGCAGGGGGCGGTGCCAAAATGACGCGAATCGCGTCACCGCCTCCCTTGGCTGCCGGTGTCTTACAAGTAATTGCAGTGGGACTGGAGGGGTCGGCGGCAGCTGGGAGACTTACCTGCCTTCCCGATTTTCGTGAGGCTCCCGACCAAATCGGGAGGGTAGGCAAGTATGGTGCTAATGTGACTAAGAGGCACTACTTGTGGCATAATATGAATTGGGGGTGATATAGTGTGGCCATGCCCTTTTCCTACGAGACCATGCCCCATTTTGGCCCATGCACTGGCGGCACGCAGTGTCCCTTTTTATGATGGGCGGGGGGGCACCAAAGCACTTACTGGCACAGGACACCAAAATGACTAGTGACGGCTCTGTTGTATATAATGATATACATTAGGACTATTTAAAACATAACTCCAGTAAAACATGATTGGAATAATTATAATCATTATACTATGTACCAAAATTTACTGGAATTACTCCAAATACTATAAACAGGATTTTTGACTGAAATAGCCTCTGAGAAACACAGTGTTGCTACCATGACTAGTACTCAGCATAATGATTTTATGGAGTAATATTTACTGTATCATGCATGACGTGTTTTTCCAAGCAGGGGCGTCTTTAGAGAGGAGGGGGCCCGTGTGCATCCCCCGTCACAGGCCCCCTCCTCTCACTCCGGCGGCTGGCGGCCAATTGAGGCGGTTGGCCGGCCACCGCAGAATCAGTAGACTCTGGGCACTAGGTTTAATGCGCCGGAAAAATTGACACGACGGCCATTATCCGGCGTTTTAAGCAGCGCTGAGAGAACCGACGTGGGACCTTGGGGAGGTACGTTTCAGATAACATAAGTGCAGGGTGTGTTTTGCGGGGCCCGTGAGTACCGCACACCTTCCACACATTATAGATACACCCCTGATTCCAAGTATTTCTGTGGTATTTGGTCAGCTTTAAGATTTGCATAGCCTCTTGTTGGAACGTTTTGTATCTTTTTATTTTTAATTACAACCTATTAATTATCCAGGTGTATTTCTAGAGAGGAGGGGGCACGTGTGCAGTCTCCAACATGGGCCGACTCCTCTTTGTCCGGCGGCCGGCAGCGCACTGATCTGTGCGCGGCCAGCAGCGGAGTTATAGACTCTGGGCACTAGAGTGTGCCCAGAGTCTATAGAGTATGCGCTGGTCACTGGGAAAATGGCAGTAGCGGCCATTTTCTCTGTACTGCGCAAACGATGGGAGAACGGCCGCAGCGGCCATTTTCCAGTCATTTTTACAGTGCCGGAGCCCCACGCCGGCTCCGGAGAGGTTAGTAATACTATGGGTGCAGGGTGTGCTGTGCGGGACTCCCCTGGACCCAGGGGCCCGTGTTCTTCACACACCCAGCACCCATTATAGATACGCCCCTGTAAAGATCTAATATCTATGCAGTTTGGCTCACAGTAGCTGTTCTCATATAAATGATGAACAATTTCCATGGCAACAATCTTTGTTTGCACTTTTCAATGAAAATGTATCCACACAGAAGAATAACATTGTCCCACTAATTACAACAGGCGTGTTTACAGAATTCAAGGCAAATTTTGCATATAAGCATGATGGAGAGGGGGAGAGAGAGAGAGAGAGAGAGAGAGAGACCTTCCTGCTGCACTGGCAGCTACTACATAGAGAAAGAATACTGGATGGCACTCCGGAATTAGTGTAAATAAAACAAACAACTCTCGTGTGGATTATCAGCGTTTCAGAGGCTCTCCCTCTATTATCAAGACATCACGTGAATTTATTTACATTAATTCCAGAGTGCCATCCAGTATTCATTCATAGATATATATTCTCTCTCTCTCTCTCTCTCTCTCTCTCTCTCTCTCTCTTTATATATATTTATTTTGGATTACAAATAAACATTGGTGTTTGAAGAGGTCTTGAGAGTGTCGCCTCTCATCCATTCACTGTATCTGGAGCAGTTATCTAGCTTCAAGCAAGGAGTGCCGGGTTTACTGGATTTGTGTGTGTATGTGTATATATACTATATATATATATATATATATATATATAATATACATATATACATACTGTATATAATTCTATTATTTATTGTTTTCAAACTTGGACCCCTATGTACTAAGCCGTAGAGGGAGATAAAGTACCAACCAATCAGCTCCAGCTCCTAGCTGTAATTTTTCAAACAGTCTGTGAGCTGACAGTTAGGAGCTGATTGGTTGGTACTTTATCTCTCGCCAATGTTTAGTGCATAGACCTCTTGATCTTTTGGGCTTCTTACCTTGACAGCATTCTCTCCTTTCATCCAGGAAACAAAGGGCTTTGGGTTTCCTAAAGTATTGCAAGGTAGGACAGCTTTTACTCCTTCTATAATCTTTAAATCCATTGGTGGACGAGTGATTTTTGGTTCTAAAAATATGTAAAAGACATACAAAAAATATTTCACTAAATTTCTTTCCAAAGTTCTCATTATCATATGTAGTTTCCAGGATTGTGTAATAACAGTCATAGCAATAACATCAGGAATGGGCAAGATGAGGTACATCAGGGGCCACCTGTGCAACCCTCTAAGTAAAAATAATGGGCTGTTTCAGAGTCATCGGCTGTCACCTTTCTGTCTGATTGTGGCAGCCTGCTTACTAAATTATGCTAATGTGGGAATATTACACCAAACTCGGTCCTGAAGGCACACTAACGGTTCAGGTTCATTAGTATCAAGAATTACACCAACCCCATGTTGGATGCAAAAGAAACAGACATCCCATCTCCATCCACACACAAAGAATGAGCCCATGAGATGGATCAGTTCTGTGCGATCACCTGATTGCCGCCCAAGTAACACCCAGAAATGCCCATTCCACGGATAGTGTGGTCCGCCAACAGATGGATTACTCTGTAAGCAGTAGTCAACTCTATCGGTCTACTTTTTGGCATGTGCAGTCGACAATTTCTTTCATTATGAATAGACACCAAATTTAGTAAATCTACAGTACCTCCAAGTTCTGTTTTATGACCTAACTAGCTTACCTTAAGTACTCATTTCATGTTATATAAGAGTAGTGTAGAGGATGAAATGCAGTGGGTATTAATAAAGAGCATAAGTTGTTCTTATTCTTAGCCGGAACATCACATTACCTGCTCCATATAACATGAATGACTTTCTCTGCACAAAACAAGGAGGTTAGACAGTGACAGCAGCTCATCTGAGATCAGAGGAGGAGATTTAATCAGTCTGATTCTGAGCCAGACACAAGTTGGAATGTGGGTGGTTCTGGCGGATTTCAGCTTACTGCACATATCCGCGAGAACCATCCACATTCCAATTTGTGTGGCACCTGAATTTGGCTTGCAGGGTGCCTATGTTGCTGGGTTAGTAAGTATCCCAACTGTTTCCAGCGTTGAGTTTGAGAAATATCTGATCAATAGCTATCAAAGAGCACAAGGTATTCTCCATAGGGTCCATTCTAATTATACTCTTCCTCAATTTAACCCATATATTACGTTGCAAAACCTAGAGTGAACCTGGCACCCATCACTGTACTATGGGTCTATAAATAATAAACAGAATCATACAAAGAGTAATTATTGAAAATAATTAAGTCAATGGCATCCAAAACATATGGGTTGGGTATGGGATGCCGGCACTCGGGTCCTGACACCGGCATCCCTCCCCGTTGCCTAACCCTAACTTCGTCCCCTAGTGCCTCAACCTAACCTCTCCCTTCCTGCACCCTAAACCTAACCCTCCCTGCTTAGTGCCTAAACATAACCTCCCCACTAGTGTCTCACCCTAACCCCTAACGCTAACCCTACCCTAACCCCGGTACTTACGTTTGGGATGCCAGCGTCTGGATTACTGTGCTGGTATTCTAATCGCCAGCATCCCATATGCCGGGATACTGACCGGATCCATTCATTTTTATGTTGTAATATTGAGTAGAACACTGAGCTAGTAAGAGGAGCTTGCAGAGGAACCATACTGCTATCATTAAGTGCACTCTGGGCCTGAATTCAGTACTGATCGCAAGTGCAACTATGTACGCAGATCGAGCGATTGTTTGCCATTGCACATGCGTATAAACCGCACTGCAATTACGTCCGCACAGAGGAATCCATCACAAAGTGAGTGACAGGTTGTCAGTGTTTGGGGCAGTGACGGGGGAGTGGTCGGAAAAACGCAGGTGTGTCTGTCTAATTGAACGCCGTTGCTTGGGCTTGTATAAATTAGCCACTGCGATTGCAGTATGAGAGCCCTCTGCATGTGAGGAGACTTGCAGTGTTTGTGGCAGGTCAGACCTGTTGTAATACTGCTTGAGTGGTCGATGTGCGGCGATGGTACCAATGTTTATGCAGAAAAGCAACAGTGGACGAACATGAGAATGCAGCAGTGGTCGTCTTTATGCTGGCTGAGCTTTGGCAAGCATTAGCATATTTTAGCAGCTGCGTTCCATTCAAACTCGCAGCTGCGATCGCAATTGCGATCTGCACTGAATCAGACCATATATTCCTAAAACTACTTATTGACATTGACATTCAGAAGTCCAATATACTGTAGGATTGTATTAGGAAAGATTGACTTATTTTAATGTGAGAGTGAAAATTATTAACATACTAATCAAAGAACATGTGCCAGATGATTGAGACTCCAACAGCTGTAGAAACTATCAAAATTGTTTGTTTTTTAAAATGTTAATTTCTAACATTGGACACAAAAAAATAGTTTTAACCAGGAGGCACTTTTGATATGTATTTTAGATCATTTTAATATATTGATATGGCTTATTGTATATTTATGTCCAAAATTTTGTATGATTAAGAAATGCAGTAGTTTGCATTATAGGATACATATGTGTTTTATTTATATCTGCTTGCACTGAGAATAACTTCTAAAAGCCATATGGTATGCAACACGGTGTATAACATCTGTGCTCCTTTTCTTTGTTTGTTATTGATCTAATTTGTCTAATTTGTGCATCTCTAGTAAATGATCAGACTATGGGATCCATCCAATTAGGTGCGAAGGAGGCAAATTGTCGTTGGAACGGCTTAGTAACGTCGTCACAACAATTCACTCCTCTTCCGGCCCAATGTCACCCATGACTCGCAGTTTTATTCGCAGCTCTATGGGTCTGGGAACGGAAATGTTTAAGTCCAGAGGTACCAAGAATTTTCTTACCATACAGCTGCACTTACTCGCATGTTCGAGGATCTCCTAACACCTAATTGGATTGAGCCCTATTTGTGCTATGTAAAAAATTAAATGCCTTTGCTCAGCTGTAAGCTTTAACATTATTCCTTTATTTTGCTTATTCGTGTTTACATTCATCTAACTCGGCTGAGTTCCTTGTTAAACCAACACATTAAACTTTAACATTCTTTTTGCTTGATTTGTAAAGCTGAATCTATTTTTGATTGTTTTGGGTTTTGAGGATTGAACAATGGCTGGCACAAGCTGGACTTATATTTTATTATCATTGACACTTACTCATTTTCACTTGCAAAGCCCCACAGCTTTCAGCAGGATCTCCCACTCCATTCTTAGCCCAGCAGCAGTACACACCATCATCACCTTCTTCTACGCTGAGAATGGTTAGGAGCTGGCCATTTTCTCGAATGCTGTAACGTGTGTCAAACAGCCTGTAGATACATTGTTCATTATACTGGTTTCAGCAAGTTTGCATGGTTACTGCATTCATGTCAATTAAGAAACTGTGTGGATTTGTCTATTGATTACATTAAATGGCAGTTTCCGGTAATTTATTAATTCCATATCATGATCTTTAAAAAGTACAATAAGAACAATAATTACAACGAAACCCAAAACGGAAATTTTCATGTTTGAATTATGGCTATAAGGACAAAAAATGTGTATACTGCAGCGCTTAGTACCATAAATCACTTAATGGGTATATACTATAGTAAGAAAATGACTAAAGGCACAGTTATGGTGTCATTTGCCATGGTGTCACAAGACCCCTATTAAAGGGAGATGAGAGTAATAACTGCATCTTTAAAATTTCCCTTTGGTGTACCAGGCTTTATTTTAATTTCATCTGTTTAGTTAGCTGCATTATTAGAAGGTTTCACTAGCACACATGTGATGCTTGATCGGCCTGTATATCATGTTGGGAGGCAGCAAAATAGAATGAGACCTCTTTACAGTTATACACATCCCTCAGCTCCTAGTGATATGGACACTTCTATTCGACTGTTTAGACAAGTAGAAGGTGAGCAAACGGAAAATGTTATGCTCAGCTGTCCTGTGCAAGCACAATTTAGATAAACTCATTGGAAACACATCTACGTGCTGACAACTGCCAAAAAATTGTTTGATGAACTTATTTAAATTCTTTTTTCCATTCTAGGAAAAGCCTCTAAAATGTACTATGGGGAAGAAGTGAAATGCACTCTTAGCTTTTATCCTAATACTATCCTAACACTCCTAGTAAACAAGGCAGTGCTACATAATTTATTATTATTATTAGCTTTGCACAGAAAATTATAGCTTTATCTATTCAGAATGTAGTACACATTACTTCTCTGATTCAAATTCAGAAAAGTCCAATGGGCCAATATATTAATAATCTCGGAAATGTTGCAATTATTAAGTATCTGTATCGTGGCAGATATTTTCATTTTTAATGAAAATATCCCGCTATGTACTAAGGGATACTTGCAGTGTCCCTGTGAGTTATATCCCCGGTATATTGTAGAGGTCTTTCACGTTCGCTCAGAGGCTGTGGGGAGAAATCGGAAGTTCTCTCTCCTGCTTGTAAGCCTCCATTGGCTTAAAGCAGTTTACATCATCCGAAGATGGTATAAACTAACGGGAACAAACTCTAAACATCTTTGCTTCCTTTTTCGGAGTTTGGTACATAGGAGTCAGATCTGTGAAATGTCTTGCATTGTGCTATTAGTACATATTAACAATTCATATAATTATGCAGAAACTGCAGTTTATACATAATTTTCTAACTACAAAGCTTGACAAATAGGCCCCTTAATGATAATACTGAGAATGTAATTTTTATTGAAAAATAGCATATAGCAGACAAAGTGAAAGGAGATAAGGTACCAGCCAATCAGCTCCTAACACTGCTTAGTAAATAGACCCCACAGCCTGTAAATTTACAGTTAGAAGTTGATTGGTTGGTACTTTATCTCTCTCCACTTTATCTCTCTCCAAGCTTTGATACATCGCCCCAGTGTGATTCACATTACCAATTCACCTGGACCGCCCACTTCGATTGGGAAGTGGGCGGCAGTCGCAGAAGACCCCTGGGAGTCCTACTTACTTTTCCGGGCATCTGGGAGAGGCACCCAAGATTCATGAGTCTCCCGGATGTTACAACAGTGTATTATATTACTTAAAAATATTTTGAAATTTGTTAATGTCATAGCAATAATGACAAATTATAATTGTATTATAATTGGCATATTGCAAAAAATTTACACTGCACCACAGTAACAGGGAGATTAAGTAACAGCACCCATTAAATCATTTGTATATACTATAATTGTATTAAAGGTTGTCTGTGCTTCCAATTGCTCTTACACATGGTATTTTAATTGCTTGTGGTCTAATTGTGCTCCGTTTACCCTTTTCGGAATAAAGCACAAACAGAGGTTCATTGATCAATGGATGGATAATGGATAGATAATGGATGGATAATGGATAGATAATGGATAGACAATGGATTGATAATGGCTTAAAAATGTAAAGTAAGAAATGTCCATGGATACTGTTTATTATATGGATCAATGATTCCTATTACAAGCCCCTTTTGTGATCATTATGAGATGCAGGTAATAAAGCCATATGCAGGACTCCTATACGTATTGTAGTCCCAGCATATACTGTAGGTGCTAATTATTTAGTAAAGTAGCCAACAATTAGGGGTGTAGAAATATTAGTGCTGCCCATAGCATATATCCCAATATTTGGGAGCATAGAATGGACACAGGGGGCATGACCGTGGCATACTAGGTCATGGGGGAATATCTCCCAATCCCCTTTGCAGATTAAGACAATTGCAGGACAGTGGGGCAGTCACCACAAGTTGGAACTATCCCGCTGAAACAGCAAATAATTATATTTTGCTTTCATTTTCTAAAATGATGGAATCTGTTTACATCAACTCCTTTACTATGATAATATGTGAAACAGGTTTTGTTACTGTCCCCTTAAAATCACAAATAATAATTTTGGATAAATGAGCTGACTGTGTGGAATTACCATTGGCCTGACAGCTACAGTGGAGCCTAATTGCAGCGTAAATGGTGTTGACATGGAATAACTAATGGGCAACAGTGTACATTGTAACACAAGTACATTGTGATATCCCCAGTAGCAGAAACACCCAAACTGCAGTGGGTGCATGTTCAGTCAGACAGCACGCAGTCAGAGGAGTCACTGGGTCTGGTGACACCAACCTGGTATGTGAAAAAGGGGCGTGGCCTAAATAAAGGGACGTGACCTAGCGGGGGTTCTGGATAACATCACTCCGGGCGAAGCCTAGCATCGCCGGATATGCTGGGCTGCCCCCAGAGACTGGGCAGTCTGCACTGTCGGCTCCTCTTCTATGAGAGGAGCCAGGTGCTGCAGGAAAATGTCACACTGCAGCACCAGGCTCCTGTCACTGCAGAGGAGCGGCCATTTTGGTGTCACCCCCTCAGAGGGTGACACCCGGGTGCATCCCGCACCCTCCTCATGACGCCACTGCATGCAGTCCACCAACAACAAACTGCAAGCAGAAGCATTTCACAAGCTCTGGATTACAGTACATGAAAGCTGAACCCCAAGTAAGTCGTTTTGGGAATAGGTTTTGATTTTTGACTTTGTGTTTACTGTCCCTTTAATAAAGATCTGTATGTCAATAAGGTACTGTATATTTCCAGGGCCGGTTCTAGACATTGTGGAGCTCAGGGCGAAACTTCCCAGTTGCGCCACCACCTCCAAAAAAAGTAAAACATGGATGGCGTTCCTCTGCGCGCCCTTCCGGAAAAGGGGCATGTCCTTGCGGAACACCCCCAATTCATCACACTGTGGGGCATGCCCAGCACTTATGGAGGTGCTGGTCTTCACCCAAGCTCTCCCTCATGGCGAATAAATGCCATGCGCAGTAAAGCGCCTTGCACAGTATGTCTTACACAGTAATGGCCTTTATAACACATTATGCCACAAGCGGTAATGGCCTTTATAACACATGCCACATTCAGTAATGCCCTTTATAACACATTATGCCACACGCAGTAATACCCTTTATAATACATAGTAATGGCCTTTATAACACATTATGCAACACACAGTAATGGCCTTAATAACACATTATGCCACATGCAGTAATGCCCTTTATAACACATTATTCCACACGCAGTAATGGCCTTTATAACACATTATGCAACACACAGTAATGGCCTTTATAACACATTATGCCACATGCAGTAATGCCCTTTATATCACATTATGCCACACACAGTAATGCCCTTTATAATACATACTAATGGCCTTTATAACACATTATGCAACACACAGTAATTGCCTTTATAACACATTATGCCACATGCAGTAATGTCCTTTATATCACATTATGCCACACACAGTAATGCCCTTTATAGTACATAGTAATGGCCTTTATAACACATTATGCTACACACAGTAATGGCCTTTATAACACATTATGCCACACCCAGTAATGGCCTGTCTAAAACATTATGCCACACGCAGTAATGCCCTGTATAACACATTATGCCACACGCAGTAATGCCCTGTATAACACATTATGCCACACGCAGTAATGCCCTGTATAACACATTATGCCACATGCAGTAATGGCCTTTATATCACATTATGCCACACACAGTAATGCCCTGTATAACACATTATGCCACACGCAGTAATGCCCTGTATAACACATTATGCCACATACAGTAATGGCCTTTATAACACATTATGCCACATGCAGTAATGCCCTTTATATCACATTATGCCACACGCAGTAATGCCCTGTATAACACATTATGCCACATGCAGTAATGGCCTTTATAACACATTATGCCACTTGCAGTAATGCCCTTTATATCACATTATGCCACACACAGTAATGCCCTTTATAATACATAGTAATGCCCTGTATAACACATTATGCCACATGCAGTAATGGCCTTTATAACACATTATGACACATGCAGTAATTCCCTGTATAACACATTATGCCACATGCAGTAATGCCCTGTATAACACATTATGCCCCACACAGTAATGCCCTGTATAACACATTATGCCACATACAGTAATGCCCTGTATAACACATTGTGCCACACGCAGTAATGCCCTGTATAACACATTATGCCACAGGCAGTAATGCCCTTTATAACACATTATGACACATGCAGTAATTCCCTGTATAACACATTATGCCACATGCAGTAATGCCCTGTATAACACATTATGCCACACGCAGTAATGCCCTGTATAACACATTATGCCACATGCAGTAATGGCCTTTATAACACATTATGCCACATGCAGTAATGCCCTTTAGATCACATTTTGCCACACGCAGTAATGCCCTTTATAATACATAGTAATGCCCTGTATAACACATTATGCCACATGCAGTAATGGCCTTTATAACACATTATGACACATGCAGTAATTCCCTGTATAACACATTATGCCACATGCAGTAATGCCCTGTATAACACATTATGCTCCACGCAGTAATGCCCTGTATAACACATTATGCCACTCCCAGTAATGCCCTGTATAACACATTATGACACACGCAGTAATGCCCTGTATAACACATTATGCCACATGCAGTAATGGCCTTTATAACACATTATGCCACATGCAGTAATGGCCTTTATAACACATTATGCCACATGCAGTAATGCCCTTTATATCACATTATGCCACACACAGTAATGCCCTTTATAATACATAGTAATGCCCTGTATAACACATTATGCCACATGCAGTAATGCCCTTTATAACACATTATGACACATGCAGTAATGCCCTGTATAACACATTATGCCACATGCAGTAATGGCCTTTATAACACATTATGCCACAGGCAGTAATGCCCTTTATAACACATTATGACACATGCAGTAATTCCCTGTATAACACATTATGCCACATGCAGTAATGCCCTGTATAACACATTATGCCACACGCAGTAATGCCCTGTATAACACATTATGCCACATGCAGTAATGGCCTTTATAACACATTATGCCACATGCAGTAATGCCCTTTAGATCACATTTTGCCACACGCAGTAATGCCCTTTATAATACATAGTAATGCCCTGTATAACACATTATGCCACATGCAGTAATGGCCTTTATAACACATTATGACACATGCAGTAATTCCCTGTATAACACATTATGCCACATGCAGTAATGCCCTGTATAACACATTATGCTCCACGCAGTAATGCCCTGTATAACACATTATGCCACTCCCAGTAATGCCCTGTATAACACATTATGACACACGCAGTAATGCCCTGTATAACACATTATGCCACATGCAGTAATGGCCTTTATAACACATTATGCCACATGCAGTAATGGCCTTTATAACACATTATGCCACATGCAGTAATGCCCTTTATATCACATTATGCCACACACAGTAATGCCCTTTATAATACATAGTAATGCCCTGTATAACACATTATGCCACATGCAGTAATGCCCTTTATAACACATTATGACACATGCAGTAATGCCCTGTATAACACATTATGCCACATGCAGTAATGCCCTGTATAACACATTATGCCACACGCAGTAATGCCCTGTACAACACATAATGCCACACGCAGTAATGCCCTGTATAACACGTTATGACACGCGCAGTAATGCCCTGTATAACACATTATGCCACGCGCAGTAATGGCCTTTATAACACATTATGCCACACGCAGTAATGACCTGTATAACACATTATGCTATATGCAGTGCCCCCAGTAGTAATGCCCCCTACAGTAGTGCCCCCAGTAGTGATGCTCCCCAGTAGTAATGCTCCCATTAGTAATGCCCCCATTACTAGTGCCCCCATTAGTAGTATCCCCAGTAGTAATGCCCCCATTAGTAATGCTCCCCAGTAGTAATGCCCCCTATAGTAGTGCCCCCATTACTAGTACCCCCATTAGTAATGCCCCCAGTAGTAATGCCCCCATCAGTAATGCCCCCTATAGTCATGCCTTCAGTAGTAATGCCCCCTATAGTAGTGCCCCCTATAGTAATCCCCCCAGTAGTAATGCCCCTATAGTCGTGCCCCCAGAGCTGGTGCTTCTAAAAAAAAAATACAAACACAATACTTACCTTAAGCCCCGCTCCTGCTTTTGCTGTGGTCCGGTCCGACCGCGGTTCTATCTATGGGAGATCCATAGTGCTCTCTGCAGTAGCCGGAGCCCAGGAGTGAGCTCCGGCTCTTCGGATCTATGGGAAAGACGTCATGACATCCCTCCCATAGTACTCTGTGCCGGAAACCGGAGCTTAGGAGTGAGCTCCGGCTTTCGGCTGCCGTTGCAGGTAGGGAGCAGGGTGCCCGCTGGTAACAAATCTCAGCGGCGCCCAGCAAATGGAGCCTCCCTGCGGCGGCTATAAGGGGGGTGCGGGACCGGCGCAGGTTTTATTTTTTTTCTGGGTTTTGTTTTTTTTCCTCTTGTTTATTTATCTCTGGGACTCAGTGGTGCCATCTAGGGGCCGGAACTCCGGGCGACGGCCCTGTTAGCCTGCCCCTAGAACCGTCACTGTAGATGTCTTAAAATTGATCTGCAAATTTATTCATGCTCTTCTTTTTATTTTGCATAGCTACTGTAGTATCTTTTTTTACACCCAAGTTTTTTTATTTTTTTTAACCAATGGTTTTTCATTATAGCCAATATTTGTTTTTTCTACATTTTCATTCAGAGGACTGTGGATAGTCTGCTTAAATTATTTTAAGCTTTGCAAAATGGATTGAAAAGAATCAAGTAAACTTTAAGGGGCATATGTATCAAAACTTGTGAGATACAATTGTGAGATATATATCACCAACCAATCAGCTTCTAACTTACATTTTGCAGACTGTGAGTAAGAAATGATAGTTTGGAGCTGATTGGTTGGTGATATATATTTCACAATTTTATCTCACATCAAGCTTTGATATATATGCCCCTAAATCTTCATTATTTTCTGGATCACTCAAATTATGATACATGACAGATCTGTGGTTATTTGCTAATGCAATACAATGCAGAGTGCAAGGGTCGAAATCCTCTTTGCCAAGTGTTCATCCATTACATAAATAGTCCGGCGGCTGTTTTGTGTAATCCATGAGTGTAACATCTATTGTTGGTATATTTATAAATAAACAAGTTGGCAGTTTTATTAACTTTTGTAAAAAAAGCCTGGATCATGAAACAGTCACCTTATGTGACATCTAAGACAAACACAGGAAAAGTGAAATTGCAGTCAAGATATACAGGGTGAGATGTACTAAACAGAAAATGTGTCCAAAACTCAGAAAACTGCCATTTTCTGAGTTTTGGCCGCATTTCCTATATGTACGGTACCAAGCTCTGGAATGTGTTACTTTTCAGAGGTTGGAACCTATGGGCTTCTTTCGCAGTCTGCACTGAGAGGGATCCAATCGGATCACTCCCAGCAACCCCTGCAGCGCATCTGTCATACAATGCACGCGCAGGAGCTCTCTTTTCGGAAGAGCTGTCTTTTGCTAATTTTGTCACAATTGCAGATACATACCTGCATTATTACGCTGGTATGTACCAGATAAGAGGCGGGATGTACAGCAACCAAAATGCAATGTTTTACACTTTATTCGGATTTGGTACAGGCTACTTACTGACCAAACTGTGCATATTTAAAAAATATTAGATTGGATTAAAATACTCCAAAAATATCATTAGAGGCTATGTATATATGCAATCACTCTGTCACACAATCAGTATACTTTGAAAGTGTAATAATGAAACCATCACTTTGGAATTGCTCAAGCAGTATCTGATTAAAGGACCACAAAACATAAAATATAAGTTGCCTTGGATAAAGCTACTAGTACTAAATAGTGTTATTACAGGAGTGATTATAGATATAGCTGTGACTGTTGGTAAATACATGTGTCTAGTACACAGCAGATTCCTTGTTTGTTATCTCAGATTGTGCAATCACTTGCTGTTATGAATCCCACTGCCTGCTCCATGTGAGACCCTTAGAACCCGGCTAGCGAGATCTTCTACCAATAACAACCGCCCGTTGTTCCCTTAGAACTGGGATACGTTCACCGGTACTTAGGCGGCTGCCTGGACTTATGCTCGAGGTAGTAGCGGCTCACATGGAGATACAGGGTAATTCAACAGGTAAAGAATGTACCGTTAGTACTGACACAGTTGATAATTTTAAGGATATCGATGGTAAAGATGTTGTGAGAGTACAGTTTGTTTTTTTGGCAATAGCTTGGGAGTCGATGGTGTGGCAGCTGTGCCGATGGTGCAGCAATGGTGCCGATGGTGCGGCAGTGATGCAGATGGTGCGGCAATTATGCCGATGGTGCGGCAATGGTGCTGATGGTGCAGCAGTGATGCCAATGGTGCAGCAATTAAGCCAATGGTGCGGCAATGGTGCCGATGATGCGGCAGTGATGCCGATAGTGCGGCAATTAGCCGTAGATAAGCAGTTTATGGTTTGATAATGGCTTTCGGAGCCGATGGTGCGGCAAGTGTGCCAATGTGGCAGCGATGGTGCTGATGTTGGGGCAATTGCCATGGATAAACAGTCTATGGTTTGATGATGGCTTTGAGAGCCGATGGTGCGGCAAGTGTGCCGATGTTGGCAGCGATGGTGCCGATATTGGGGCAATTGCCGTGGATAAACAGTCTATGGTTTGATGATGGCTTTGAGAGCCGATGGTGCAAGTGTGCCGATGTTGGCAGCGATGGTGCAGATGTTGGGGCTATTGCTGTAGGATGAACGTTGACAGCACGGGAGCTGCTGGATATGGCTAGGAAGCCGTTTGGAGATTGGCGGTAGCACGAAAGCTATTTGGAGCGGCCTGGAAGCCGTATGGTGAACGTTGGCAGCACGGAAGCTGCTGGATACAGCTAGGAAGCCGTTTGGAGATTGGTGGTAGCACGGAAGCTACTTGGAGCGGCTAAGAAGCCGTATGGTGAACAATGGCAGCACGGGAGCTGCTAGATGCTTCCAGGAAGCCGTTTGGAGATAGATGGTAGCACGGAAGCTACTTGGAGCGGTTAGGAAGCCATGTGGGAGTTCAGTGAACTGGAGAACATGAACAACCTGATTCTGCAGCCAGGCTGAGGGAACTCACAGACACTCTATAGTCGGCACAGGTGCAATAGATCAGTGAGTGCAAATAGGCTGAAGTCCCAATCAGGTTTGCACTTGTGGAAAACAGATCACTTCCTGAGGTGTGCCAATCTCCTAGCAACAGGAAGAACTGGAGTAACCCCATCCTGTCTGGGCATACTGTCAGAAAGTGTCAAGTCGTGACTGTGACTTGTAACAGTACCCCGCCCTTGATGCGGGTTGTAGAACCCCCAAAACCTGGTTTGTCTGGAAACTCCTGAAAGAAGCATCTTCTCAACCTGGGAGCATGTAATGCAGTATCAGGAACCCAGGAACGTTCCTCCGGACCATAGCCCTTCCAGTGGACTAAAACATGTAGAGGACCCTTGGAAATTCTAGAGTCCAAGTTCTTCTCCACTATGAACTCGTGTTACCATGGACCATCACCAAAGCAGGCCTGGTAGAGGACCTGAGTTTGAATTTGGCTGAAGAGAAGACCAGTTTGAGCAAGGAACAATGGAAAGTATTATTAATACGGAGAGAGTTGGGCAATTGAAGTTTGAAGGCTACTGGGTTCACCTGTGAAGTAATTTGGAATGGACCAATAAATCTGGGACCCAACTTCTGTGTACGCTGACAGAGCTTGATGTTTTGGTGGAGAGCCAAACCAAATCACCTTTCTTAAAGCAACATGACCTCCGATGCTTGTCAACAGGTTCTTTGAAGCGGAGAGATACCTTCCGAAGGCTTTGATGAACCTTGCCCCAAATATGTCGGAGCCAAGAGACAGAAGAAGAAGCTGGTGATCCGGAGTCAAAGGTATTTGACATTGGATGTTGTCTTGTAACACAGAAGAATGGGCATACAGAAGATGCAGAATGGCATGAATCATTAAAAGCAAACTCAGCAAGCGGCAGATGAGATACCCAGTCATTATGACACTTGGAAACATAGCAGCATAGATATTGTTCCAGACACTGATTAACGCGCTCAGTCTGTCCATTCGACTGAGGATGGTAACCTGAAGAAAGACTAAGCTCAATGCCCAGAGAGGAACAGAACACTCTCCAGGACTGTGCCACAAATTGTGATCCTCGATCTGACACTATATCCATCAGTAAGCCATGTACCCAAAAAATGTGTTGAAGAAACAGGCCGGAGAGGTCCTTAGTGGAAGGAAGTTTTTGCAATGGTATGAAGTGTGCCATTTTGCTAAACCGGTCCACCACCATCCAGATAACGAAACATCGAGCAGATAGTGGGAGGTCAACGATGAAATCCATGGCAATGTGAGTCCAGGGTCTCCTCGGTATGGAAAGTGGAAGTAACAGACCAGAAGGAGCCGTCCGAGGTGTTTTATTACGGGCACATACCTCACATGCCAAGACAAATTCATGCACATCTTTGTTCAAAGACTGCCACCAAACAGAGCGGGAGAGTAGTTCTAAAGTCTCACTGATGCCAGGATGGCCAGCAACTCGAGAGGCATAGAAATCCAGAAGAACTGCTCTTCTAAACTTCTCTGGGACAAACAATCGACCAGAAGTCTTCTCCGGAGGTGCTTCCGATTGACATGCCCGAATGAGATCTGCCAGATTTCGGGTGAGTGCACAGTGGAAGAAAGAGTCAGGAATGATAGCTTCATCTGACCTGGATATCTGTTGACTAGGTCCAAAACTTCTGGAAAGGGCGTCAGCCTTGATGTTCTTGGAACCAGGACGGAAGGAGATGAGGAAGTTGAACCGCGTAAAAAATAAAGCCCAGCGTGCCTGCCGGGAATTCAACCTTTTAGCGGACTGAATGTAGGACAGGTTCTTGTGGTCAGTAAGAACCAAAATTTGGTGTTTGGCCCCCTCCAGCCAGTGTCTCCAGTCCTCGAAGGCCCATTTAATAGCTAGTAATTCCCGATTTTCTACATCATAATTGCATTCAGCAGAGGAAAATTTGCGAGAAAAGAATGCACACCGGTGCAACTTACTATCTGCAGGGTCTTTCTGTGACAAAATGGATCCAGCTCCTACTTCAGAGGCCTCTACCTCTAAGATAAAAGGAAGGTCAGGATCAGGATGCCGAAGAACAGGAGCCTGAGTGAAAGCAATTTTGAGAGTTTTGAAAGACTGGATAGTATCAATTGGCCAGTTTAAAGTATCCGCTCCTTTTTTAGTCAGATTAACAATGGGTGCCACAATACTGGAAAAGGATTTAATAAATCGCCGGTAATAGTTAGAAAAGCCGCGGAACCGCTGGATGGCCTTAAGGGAAGTTAGTTGGTCCCACTTAAGTATGGCCTCGACTTTTCCATGATCTATAGAAAATCCCTTGGACGAGATTGTATACCCCAGAAAAGAAACCTGAGTGACGTCAAATTCACATTTCTCCAACTTGGCGTACAGATGGTTCTCCCGCAATTTTTGGAGAACCTGTCGCACGTGGTGATGATGTTGATCCAGTGAATGGGAAAAAATTAGGATGTCATCCAGATATATGACCATGAACACCCCCAAAAACTCCCGAAGAATATCATTGACCAGGTCCTGAAACACAGCTGGGGCATTGAATAAGCCAAATGGCATGACTAGATACTCGCAGTGTCCAGAATGAGTACTGATGGCCGTTTTCCACTCGTCTCCACTCATGATTCGAATCAGGTTGTATGCCCCTCGGAGGTCAATCTTGGAGAAGATATTAGCCTGATGCAGTTGATCAAACATTACCGGAATGAGAGGTAACGGATATGAATTTTTTACCGTAATGTTGTTGAGTCCTCTGTAGTCAATACAGGGATGAAGAGATCCATCCTTCTTACCCACGAAGAAAAACCAGCTCCCAATGGTGATTTTGCGGGACAGATGAATCCTTTAGCCAAGGCATCCTCAATGTACTCTCTCATAGCTTTGTCCTACGGTATAGAAAGGGAATACAACCGGCCTTTGGGTAACTTGGCGTCTGGAATCAAGTTGATGGCACAATCGTAAGATCTATGTGGATGAAGAACATCCGCAAGTTTTTTTGAGAAAACGTCAGCGTAATCCTGGTACTGAAGCGGAATCGATAGAGATGTCTCAGCAACGTTAGCAAGTACGGACCCAATAGGCATGGTCAAACAACGATTCTGACAAATCTGACTCCATTTGATTATCTCACCGGATTGCCAATCAATCACGGGATTAGGGACCTCATTCAGAGTCGGTCGAAGCGGCCGCTCGGTCATACGGGAAAAGGGGCCGTATATGCAAATGATTCCCTCGCAAGTTGCGTCCCTAAGTTCGGATCGGTAGCTGGCCGACCAAGGGGAGGAAGCAGTCGGAAGACAAAAAAATACGCCCCCTTCTCGTACGCATTACACGTCATCTCCGGGCATATAAGGATTAATCGAGACCATCGGGAACCATCGGAACTGGTCGTAGAGCTTAAGGTTGACCATACCCTCTCTTAAGCTCTACGATCATGTCAGTGTATAAACCTCCCATGTCACATGTGCCATGAGGCTACTTTGTTAATTATGCACTCCCATAAACCGTGTGCACTCCCACAAAACGCCATTCGCATAATTAGGCACGCCTGCGTTCGGATCTCCACTCCCCCGTTTTCAAGCACCTTCCCCTGTTACCACCCACAAACGCCTCAATCTGTCACTCAAACTACCGACCTGGCTGTGTTCAAGGAGAGAGAAATTTCTGATCGTAGCGGCTAGTTTGCACACGCGCATTGCGAACTTTACGCATGCGCAGTATAGCGAACATCAGTGGCGTACGACCGTGCGGCCGCTTCGACCAACTCTGAATGAGGTCCTATGTTGCTTAAGCCATGGAAAACCAAGAACGACTGGAGCCAAGGGACAATGGAGGAGATAAAAAGACAAAGGGCCTGATTCAGAGCCGGACGCTATTTGCGGACGGTCGTTCCAAAAAAGGGGCCGGCTATTTAAATTGAGCGCTCGCTCTTTGCGGTTTGTTGATGCCTCTATGTTTGAGCGAGTGAACGAAAATTGCGCTCGCTATTTTGTAAAGACGCCCCTTTGCCGTTCGCAACACACGTCATCTCCGGTATTTATTAGATTAATCGGGTACATCGAAAGGCATCTGAACTGCTCGCAGTGCTTGTGGTAGGTTTTTCCTACCGCAATCACTGCGAGCAGTTCAGGCTAAAAGAAAACCAAGTGATGTGGTCGATGACGCTCCTTTACTAATTATGCACTCCCATTAAACGCCCTTTTGACCATTTGGCACGCCTGCGTTCGGATCTCCACTGCCCCATTTTCAAGCACCTTCCCCTGTTACCACCCACAAACGGTACATTCTGACATTCAAATTAGCAGCCCCTAGCAGTTTTGCGAGTGCACGATTTCCGACCGCAATGACTGGTTTACGCATGCGCATTACGACCCATACGCATGCGCAGTTGTGCGAACATCGCTCAGAGCGAACGAGCGGCTCTGAATCAGGCCCAAAGTCTCCGCGTGTAAGGAACCCACCAATAAACAGAGAGGAGGTGTCTTAAACTTCACATGACCTGATGAAATCAAACCTCCGTCTAGACCACAGATAGGAATTTCTTGTTCCAAAGGGACAGCTGGTATTCCCAGAGTGCGAAAGAAAAGAAAATCCATAAAATTGCCGGCTGCCCCGCTATCCAGGAAGGCTGAAATAGACAAAGTGGAGTTGGCGAGCTGGATGACTGCTGGGATTAAAATAGAATTTTTGGAGAAAATGGATGCCAGGCCTAAATGCAAATCCTCCCAAACACTTAGGCCTTGTCTTTTACTGGTCTGAGTGGACAGTTATTCACCATGTGCCTCTTGTCACCGCAGTACATACAGAGGCCAAGAGACCGTCTTCTGCGTCTCTCTACTGACGATAGGCGAGAGGCGCCAATCTGCATAGGTTCCTCTGTGACCGAGGATGGAACCCAAGCGGGAGAACAAGGCAATCTGATGGGAGGATCTTGTTAACGTTTGCGTTCCCATAACCGCCGGTCAATCCTTATGGCTTGTTGCATGAGTTCATCCAATGATTCAGAGTGTGAATGTTGCACAAGGATGTCCTTGATGGCCTCAGAAAGACCAACACGATATTGGCTATGTAAAGCCGGGTCGTTCCAACTGGAGTCATTAGCCCATCTGCGAAACTCTGATGAGTAATCCTCTGCTGCCTTCTTGCCCTGTTTGAGAGCACGCAACTTGGACTCAGCCAAAGCAACATGGTCCCGGTCGTCATACAATAGGCCCAAGGCCGTAAAGAAAGGCTCCACTGACTGTAATGCCGCGTGAGTAAAAGGCAGTCCAAAGGCCCAAGTCTGTGGGTCCCCCTGAAGGAGAGAGATTACTATTCCAACTTGTTGCAACGGTGTCTCTGAAGAGGCCGGACAAACTCGAAAATAGAGCTTGCAACTTTCACGAAAGTTTAAAAACTGTTGGCGATCCCCAGAAAACCGATCTGGCAAATTCATCTTAAGATCTAGATGAGGAACTGCATGCACAGGAGAACGGTTCTCTTCAACTCATATAGTGAGTTCTTGGACTTTCTGGGTGAGAGTTTGGATCTGGGCTGCAAGCATCTGAGCAAGACTCTGGACCTCATTCAGAGGCGGTCGCATGGAAGTGATAGGTAGCACCCAAAGTGATCAAGTGTATGCAAAACGAGCGCTCAGTTGCAACGCACATCGTAAGCGCGGAAACACCCACAATAATGAAAGCACACCTCCTATCTCTACGGTCTAATTCAGAGTCGGTCACAGGTGGCAACCTACGTCAGCACGATTAACACCTGTTACATTGTTAATTGCCTACAAACATCGGTTGAGGCAGAAACCATCGTCAGCACTCGCAATGCTTAAGGTAGACCCTGGGCTACCATTAGCTCTGCGAGCAGTAGCATCGTTATTGCAACGAGATGACGTGTGTGATGACTCGCTCAGTAATATATGCACGCCCTTAAAACGCCTTTTTTAAGGTCAAACACACCTGCGTGCGCACCCCCCCCCCCTGTTCACAAGCACCTTCCCCTGTAGCCACCCACAAACAGCACGAAATGTCAATCACAGCTATGACCTCGTAGTGACTAGCGAGCAAGAGGATTGTGGTCGGGAAAACAGGCTTGCGCTCCGTCTTGCGCATGCGCGAGACCCAAATAGCGACAGGCAATCCGTCGCTCCGGGTCTCGCACCAAAGGGGGCGTGCTGTCGATGTTGAGTGACAGCACGCCCCCTTTGGTGGGCGGGCCGGGGGGGTGGCTGCCCAATCGGAGGCGTTCCCATGAGAACGCCTACCGTCTGGGGGCAGCCCCACTGACATCACAAGTGATGTCAGTGGTAGAGCTGTCGGCTCTATTTGAGCCGAAAGCTCTCTGGGGCTTGCGGCCACGAGACCCTACCACAAGGGTCTCGTCGCAAGCCCGATGGTCGCGATGGTCTTGACCATCGCAACCATCACACTGGCCGCTCGCATTAGCTGTGGGTGGCAACCCACAGCAATGCGAGCAGCCAGGAGGCCGCTCCATAAAAAACAAAAGACGCCGTGATTCAGAGCGAGCGCTCTGTCAGAGCATCCGGCTCTGAATCAGGGCCACTGTCAGAAAGTGTCAAGTCGTGACTGCGACTTGTAACACTTGCTTTCAGTTGTATAGTATTTCTCAATACAATGTCAAATATCTTTTAATATATCTTCTGATGCTTTGCTCTTCAGTGAACTGACAGTACAATTGAATATGAAGCTGCCTGCTCACAGCAAGATTTTGGTTGGTCAACTAATGACAAATTGATTAAGTAGAAAGGTCTACCCCCAGCCAAATGCAATACAATAAGAGTGGATCATTGTGATCAGAACAGATATGTACAAATTGGTCTTTGACAATAGGACAAATTGTTGTTAACCTGTTTCCAATGGTATCCTTTAATTGGAATATGCGTGGCAATTGTTTGTTCTTGTTTTATCCCCATGAATGTTTTACAGTCCCATGTGCAAAGTGGGGGGACATGACGAAGCCTTGTCAGGCTCGCATCCTATGGGTCATCTAAAATAGTGCAAGGGCTTGCGGAGCACATAGGCCCATGAGTCTGGCAGAGCCCTACTACAAACACCCTTCACCAAGTACAAACTTACTGTACACTGTGCTGTGCAGTAGGTCACTCCAAATACACAAATTCCATCTTTCCCGACGATTTCTTGAGAAAGATGTCGCTAATACATGAGATTGTGAAGACTTTGGTACTGTGCCAGTGTTATTACTATTTTCTGAACATATGCCATATTTCCTAAGACATTGTCGGCAAGTTGGCACCACCAGTAGCAGGTATAGGGGAGATGCTGTGTAGGGGTAGGGTCCTCTGTACAAGAGATGGCCTGCTGCACATAGGGCACCCCATTCTGCTTGCATTCACTGAAACCACTGTGTTCATTATATTGTTCTCCTTTCTATTTTTAATATTTGTTTTGTCTTCATGTCTGATGCGCTGGAGCACCTAAAAATGATTTTATGTTAGCAACACTGTACATTTATACACATGATTGTGAACATTTGTGCATGGTATCTTACAGACCTGATAGGAATGTTATTACGTGTCCATGTTATTTCTGATTGCGGATTCGAATCAACTGCGCACATGAAAGTGGCAACGTCTTCCACTAATCCATCAAGTGTTTCAAGGGGCGTGGTAATGAAAGGAGCTAAGTAAAGAAGCACATAATAGTTAATTGCGACATACACAAATCTCAAAAACCGCAACATAAATACTGCCATATATAAGTAAATAGCAATCAGCTTAAATACATGAAGGTAGCAGTGTGAGATCAAAGATTTACTGACTATTGAAAACATTAAGGACATTAAGTACTGTAGCTAAGAAAAACATAAACAGCATGGTATAAAAGGAGTTAAAGTGAGAGACCGCTTGTGATTGGCTGGTTGGCTATTTAGTAATAATTATAGTCAAGGTCTAAAAATGGAAAGGGGAACACAATTCTGTAATGTCATGTATGCTATGATTTGAACTACTGTTTCCAAATGATCCGCATAACATTGCAAAATCTACCCTGCAACTCCACCCTCACAAGGGGGAAAATGTTATAGCCTGTGCGATGCAGGCATCGATGAGTTTCCAGCCCGTTGTTATTTAAAGGGGCAATTATTTCAAAGTAAAAAATAACCTGGGAACTTGCAGGCTATTACATTTAACCCGAACTTGACTCTCCAGATGGGGCATTGGATGATACCTGCACTAGTACGGAAAAAGTTCTCTGTCATCATACTAGGAGTGCCTTTTACCTGAACTCACATGTATGTTTATCTAGTCTATTATAGGTCTGTACATACTGTCCTTATATTTGCATAGAAATACATTGTTACTTGTCACATATCTTAATGCAGATCCACCATCTAAAAAAAACTTGTCCAATAGTGTTACCTGAATGAATGAATTAATAAATAAATAAACAACTTGATTGATTTGATTATTTTATTTTATATATCACTAGCATATGGTGCGCACACAAGGTACCATTAAAATGGACGATATGAACGATAATGATATCGATCATATCGTTATCATTCATATTGTGCATTTTTTCAGTGCCCAACGACCTGTGATGCGCGCAATATCGTCCATCGCCCGTGCATGTAGGCCAACCTTGTTTTGGAGGTATGCTAAGTCCATTTTTCTTTTTTGTCATATTATGGACATGCTAACAAGAGGTATTTTTTTGTTCGTAGGCTCTGACATTACACTATTAATATACAGTACCCCCTGTGCAGACCACACCCCACCACATTGGCGACATCTCCCACATCACTAGCAACATCCGCGTGGCAGTGGACACACCCCCTGCGGCACATAATAGGCCCTTCATACATTTTAACTACAGGACCACGTGGACCATTATCTGGCAATGCATACACCACACATGGCAGCCATGTAATAAGTATCCCTGTCCTCTTTCACTCCCCTGCAGCAGATTGCCATGTTAGGAAGTAGATGTTTTTTTTCCTATTTGTCAGGAAATTCAATCCTGATCGGGAAAATTCCAGTAAATCAGAAAACAGTGATAATTCTAACTATGGCAATGTTTTAAGTTGAGTTCAGAAGAAAAAGCATGACCACCACTGGGGCTTTCAGACTTCCAGTCCCATAAGGACACTTTCCCAAAGATGCAGGAGGATTTGCAGGTCTCTGTAATACATAGGAAGTAAAACCTCATTTTACCTTACTATTGCATATCTTAAACTCAGTGTTGGGCTAAGTGGTGCTTTAGATTGGACCAAATAGAAAGAGTGTATATTTCACTTCCCCATAATATCATACTATGAAAACTCCCTGAAAGGGTTATTTATCAGTGATCTCTGCTTTTTAAAGTATTTTACTTGAAGTTTAAACATTTGCACATGTTTATACTCAAAGATTTCCAGGCTAGGGCAGTTTATATAAGAGTCATATCTTTTGCTGTGCATCTGGAATGAGTAAATGAATACTTGTTTTTGATGTGATTAGAAATATTTTCTTTTATTACATGGCCAAGAGCCATGAAGAAATCTGACTCAAGAAATACTATTTTACACCCCAATAAGCATCTATATTTGCTTAATTCAACGCGCTGTAATCTTCTGATTGTTACATAACTAAGATTTTAACCAACTGTACTGGATCCAAAAAATAAAACAGACTTTTCCAATGTTCCCAACAATTTACAGAATAGCATTGTACAGTTAAAAATAAAAAAGGTTGCTGTACAAAGACAAAAGTCCAGGAATGATGATGTTCGTCCATGCAAGATGACGTTTTGCCTCTTTCTGAGTTCCGTTTTTTTGGAGGGAAAAATCCGAACTCAACGTGCAAACTCGAAGCTATCCGAGCCTGCACATCCCTAGTTGTAAGCAGAGCAAAAAAGAACAAGTAACTTTACACCTTGCATTGCAGGTGGGGCAGATTTAACACGTGCAGATACTGTATTTAGATTTGAGAGGTGTGTGTCCAATCTAAATTGCTATGTAAAACTAAAGCCCCATTGTGTTCATAATGCAGTCCATTCTTACTGAATCATAATCAACAGGGGATGCAGTCAGAGCAGGGGCATGACATGGTGGCTTGTGGGCATGGTAACATGTATTACAGTGTGGCAGGGATATGGGTGGGCAGCTTGGTAGGTAAAGACCTGTAGCTTTTATTAGTATTGAGAATTTTTAAGCCTTGTGTTTATTTTAAATGATTGCCTCCAGGAGGGACCCAATACTAGTGGATTAGGCCCATGTAGAGGAATTGTATAATTACCTATGGTTTTTTAAATGTCCCCTGTGGGAGATCATGGAGGTAACATTTAGGTGGGTGGTCTGGAGCCAGGGCATTGTGAAGAGAGGGCCTGATTCAGCAGCGTACGCAATGCAATTACGTACACAGATCGAGCGATTGTTAACCACTGCACATGCGTATGCACCGCACTGTATATGCGCTGCGATCGCACTGCGATTACGGACACACTGAGGAATCCATTGCAGAGTGAGTGACTGGCTGTGAGCGTAGGGGGTGGTGACAGGGGAGTGGCTGGCAAAATGCAGGCATGTCTGTCTGTTTGAACGCCGTTTCCTGGGCGTGCATAAATTATCCACTGCGATTGCATACACAGCTTCAGTACTTACTGCGTGTGGCAAGACTTGCAGTTTCTGCAGCTGGTCAGACCTGGTGCAAATGTTCTGCGACAGGCTGATGTGCGTCAATGGTTCGGATGTATACGCAGGAGTGCGAGGTAGTACGGATGTAAGAAAGCAGCAGTGGGTGTATCTATGCCGGCTGAGCTGTGGCAGGCATTAGCATACTTTCGCAGTTGCGTTCCGTGCGAATTCACAGCTGCGTATGCAATAGCGATCCTTACTGAATCAGGCCCAGAGTCTATGCCACGATGACGGATTCAGCACAAATCATGTCAATAAGTCTCCAAGGGGGAAATTCAATTCAGTGCGATGTTGAATAGCGTCAGAAAGGAGTTCCCGGAGCTATTCAATTGTCCCAATCACGCCCGGCACTTAAGTCGGGAGATGCAGATTACTGTGCCTGAAGCCAGGTGTGTAGTCGCGGTAACCTGCATTCTCTGACTTGTGCAGTCCGCAATGCTGTTAGCACCCACGTTAAGCCTAAAAACAGCATAACGCCGCTAGTTTATTACAATTTCTGCTCGTACCTCAGGAGGGTGCGAGAACGAATCTCAGGAGGGGTTAACAGCGCGGTCAATTGTGCTGGGGACTCCTTCCCAGCACTATTCAACATTGCACTGAATTGAATCGTCCCTCAAGAGACTGATCTACTCTGCTAAGGTTCGAGGAGAACTCCCTTAAATTTAAGAGTTTCACTGCTGGGAGGCCCCAGGGGCTGGTGGGAGGGACAAGTACAGCTGGGAGATTTAGTTCTCCCAGCGCCCATTCAGGGGGCTACACTGACACTGGGGGACACACATACACATACAATGAGGTGTAATTTCTTTCCCCTATTTAAAAATAAATTAGAAAGTTTAAGATGATGTCTAAATATAGGCAGCTTTCAAAGAGGGATAGTGGCCGTGATTCAGAGCCGGACGCTCTGACAGAGCGCTCGCTCTGAAACAGGGCCATCCCTGCTCCTTTTTGGAGTGGCCTCCTGGCCGCTCGCATAGCTGTGGGTGACCACCCACAGCTATAGCGAGCGGCCAAAATGATGGTCGCGATGGTCAAGACCATCGCGACCATCGGGCTTACGATGAGACCCTTGCGGTAGGGTCTCGCTGCCGCAAGCCCTGGAGTGCTTTTGGCTCTATCAGAGCCAAAAGCACTCCCACTGACATCACTAGTGATGTCAGTGGGGCCGGCCCCAGACGGTAGGCGTTCCCATGGGAACGCCTCCGTCTGGGCAGCCAGGCCCCTGGCATGCCCACCAAAGGGGGCGTGGCTGCCCAGACGGAGGCTTACCCATGGGAACGCCTACCGTCTGGGGCCGGCCCCACTGACATCACTAGTGCAACCATCTTTTTGGCCGCTCGCTATAGCTGTGGGTGGTCACCCACAACTATGCGAGCGGTCACTCTAAAAAAAGAGAGGGAGGGCACTGATTCAGAGCGAGCGCTCTGACAGAGCATCCAACTTTGAATCAGGCCCTCTGTGTGTAGCTGCCGGCCGGGTCAGTCACAACAGCCTTGATAACTGCCCGGCAAGCAGCTGCACTGCAGTCTGTGCCCTTCTACTGTGAACGATGCTGGCGCCTCTTTCGGCTGTCAGTGACTGGCGACTGGTGTGTGACTGCGCATGCGCCACCAGAACCATCAACATGATCCCTTCCATCAGGTGCAAAATGCTCTAGTCCTGGACTTCCCACTAATTTATGATTGTCGTCACCTGTGTTAAACTAGATAACTGATGACTGTTGTGCTTAAACACAGGTGACAGCAATCATAAATTAGTGGGAAGTCCAGGACCAGAGCATTTTGTACGTTATGTGCTGCAGTTACCAGTTCTCACCATGTATTATTCTTGAGATCTTTGCAAAATGACTGAGGTGCTATGCTATGTATCAATGGTCAGTCACACTGACCGTTTCGCTTAATGATATCACCACCTCATGACAGGCCCTGCACATCCCCTTTCTTATTGCTTTTGCTGTCGCTGGCCATTTTTTTGTTTTTTCTGCCTAATGAAATTTTCCTTGTTGTGTGCAAACACACAAGTCACAGGTGCTGCTGTGTAATAAGAGCTGGTGCATACCCTCCAACATGACCCCTTCCATCAGGTACAGACTGCTCTAGTCCTGGACTTCCCACTAATTTATGATTGCCGTCACCTGTGCTGAAAGTAACACAACAGTCATCAGTTAACTAGTTTAGCACAGGTATTAATACATAGCATAGCGCCTCAGTCATTTTGCAAAGATCTCTAGAATACATGGGGTGAACCGGTAACTACAGCACGTATCGGACGCGGTTACTGATTAGGCAGCTCTCATCCCTTCATACATCTCCCCCAAAGTACCAACCAATCAGCTCCTAACTGTCATTTTTCAACAACCTGTAAAGTGACAGGAGCTGATTGGTTGGTACTTTATCTTTCTTCCAGAGGTATATTTACCAAAGGTCAATTATGTTTGAAAATTTAACAAAATCGATGGTGTGCTTCTGGGGATGAATTATACATTTACTAACAGACAATTTTTTATTTGGTTACTTAAGTATTAGTAAATGTGTGATTTAGCCCCAGAAAACACAACACAGATCTTAACAAAACCAAATTAAAATCGACCTTTAGTCGATTAAATTGAGACCTATAGCCTCCGGTTTTAATGAATCTGCCCCATTGTTTTTTTGCCAGGTAGCCTATCAGTATAGTAGGGGTTCTGATTAGTGAGGCTAGTATAGTGAGAGAAGCAGAAGGGATCTGCCTGCTTCACGGGTTCCGGAGTTTCCCTGCTTCCTTCCCTTTCTTGCTTGTTTGTGTGTGTCTTGTCTGTTTGTCTGTGCTGGCTTGTGTTTACATGAGAGCATTGCTTTTAGTAGCAGGAGTATAATTCCAGCATTGTAGTAAGGCGAGGAGGGGTGCTGCTCTCATGAGAGGACCTGGCATGTACATAAGGAATATTTATCTGGCCCAGTAGGGGGAAGAGGCTATTCTCACAATCCACTGTATGTGGGGAGCAGATATGTGCCCCTCTGTCATCATTTTCCCGTTCTGACAATAGTTAAGCAATGCTTTCTATGTCACTCTTCATTCTTTCCTTCATTCTAAAAAGTGTTTGTTAATAATTGAAGTTACCTTTAACTGTCAATAAATACATTTTATTTGGTGGTATTGGTATACGTTTAGTATGCCGGTGGCCGCAATACCGACCGCCGGCTTCCCGACTCCTCAATCCCGGCTAGGGCTAAATGACAGGCGTCTAAAATCTAGACGCCTGTCATTACCCCTATGCCAGGAGACCAGCACCCGGACTCCTTCCCAGCACTATTCAACATTGCACTGAATTGAATCGTCCCTCAAGAGACTGATCTACTCTGCTAAGGTTCGAGGAGAACTCCCTTAAATTTAAGAGTTTCACTGCTGGGAGGCCCCAGGGGCTGGTGGGAGGGACAAGTACAGCTGGGAGATTTAGTTCTCCCAGCGCCCATTCAGGGGGCTACACTGACACTGGGGGACACACATACACATACAATGAGGTGTAATTTCTTTCCCCTATTTAAAAATAAATTAGAAAGTTTAAGATGATGTCTAAATATAGGCAGCTTTCAAAGAGGGATAGTGGCCGTGATTCAGAGCCGGACGCTCTGACAGAGCGCTCGCTCTGAAACAGGGCCATCCCTGCTCCTTTTTGGAGTGGCCTCCTGGCCGCTCGCATAGCTGTGGGTGACCACCCACAGCTATAGCGAGCGGCCAAAATGATGGTCGCGATGGTCAAGACCATCGCGACCATCGGGCTTACGATGAGACCCTTGCGGTAGGGTCTCGCTGCCGCAAGCCCTGGAGTGCTTTTGGCTCTATCAGAGCCAAAAGCACTCCCACTGACATCACTAGTGATGTCAGTGGGGCCGGCCCCAGACGGTAGGCGTTCCCATGGGAACGCCTCCGTCTGGGCAGCCAGGCCCCTGGCATGCCCACCAAAGGGGGCGTGGCTGCCCAGACGGAGGCTTACCCATGGGAACGCCTACCGTCTGGGGCCGGCCCCACTGACATCACTAGTGCAACCATCTTTTTGGCCGCTCGCTATAGCTGTGGGTGGTCACCCACAACTATGCGAGCGGCCAGGTGGCCACTCTAAAAAAAGAGAGGGAGGGCACTGATTCAGAGCGAGCGCTCTGACAGAGCATCCAACTTTGAATCAGGCCCTCTGTGTGTAGCTGCCGGCCGGGTCAGTCACAACAGCCTTGATAACTGCCCGGCAAGCAGCTGCACTGCAGTCTGTGCCCTTCTACTGTGAACGATGCTGGCGCCTCTTTCGGCTGTCAGTGACTGGCGACTGGTGTGTGACTGCGCATGCGCCACCAGAACCATCAACATGATCCCTTCCATCAGGTGCAAAATGCTCTAGTCCTGGACTTCCCACTAATTTATGATTGTCGTCACCTGTGTTAAACTAGATAACTGATGACTGTTGTGCTTAAACACAGGTGACAGCAATCATAAATTAGTGGGAAGTCCAGGACCAGAGCATTTTGTACGTTATGTGCTGCAGTTACCAGTTCTCACCATGTATTATTCTTGAGATCTTTGCAAAATGACTGAGGTGCTATGCTATGTATCAATGGTCAGTCACACTGACCGTTTCGCTTAATGATATCACCACCTCATGACAGGCCCTGCACATCCCCTTTCTTATTGCTTTTGCTGTCGCTGGCCATTTTTTTGTTTTTTCTGCCTAATGAAATTTTCCTTGTTGTGTGCAAACACACAAGTCACAGGTGCTGCTGTGTAATAAGAGCTGGTGCATACCCTCCAACATGACCCCTTCCATCAGGTACAGACTGCTCTAGTCCTGGACTTCCCACTAATTTATGATTGCCGTCACCTGTGCTGAAAGTAACACAACAGTCATCAGTTAACTAGTTTAGCACAGGTATTAATACATAGCATAGCGCCTCAGTCATTTTGCAAAGATCTCTAGAATACATGGGGTGAACCGGTAACTACAGCACGTATCGGACGCGGTTACTGATTAGGCAGCTCTCATCCCTTCATACATCTCCCCCAAAGTACCAACCAATCAGCTCCTAACTGTCATTTTTCAACAACCTGTAAAGTGACAGGAGCTGATTGGTTGGTACTTTATCTTTCTTCCGGAGGTATATTTACCAAAGGTCAATTATGTTTGAAAATTTAACAAAATCGATGGTGTGCTTCTGGGGATGAATTATACATTTACTAACAGACAATTTTTTATTTGGTTACTTAAGTATTAGTAAATGTGTGATTTAGCCCCAGAAAACACAACACAGATCTTAACAAAACCAAATTAAAATCGACCTTTAGTCGATTAAATTGAGACCTATAGCCTCCGGTTTTAATGAATCTGCCCCATTGTTTTTTTGCCAGGTAGCCTATCAGTATAGTAGGGGTTCTGATTAGTGAGGCTAGTATAGTGAGAGAAGCAGAAGGGATCTGCCTGCTTCACGGGTTCCGGAGTTTCCCTGCTTCCTTCCCTTTCTTGCTTGTTTGTGTGTGTCTTGTCTGTTTGTCTGTGCTGGCTTGTGTTTACATGAGAGCATTGGCCCTCATTCAGAGCCGCTCGTTAGCGGCAGTACGCTCGTTCCGAGCGATGTTTGCACATCTGCGCATGCGTACGCTTTTTAGTACGCATGCGCGAACCAGTCAGTGCGGCCGAAAATCCTTTGTACGCTATATAGCGAGTGCCTGCTATTTTGAGTGACAGAAAGAGGCGTATGTGGGTGGTAACAGGGGAAGGTGTTTGAAAATGGGGAGTGGAGATCCGAACGCAGGCGTGCTTAAAGGTCAAAACGGGCGTTTTATGGGTGTGTATATTTAAAACAGCAGCGTCATTGACCACGTCACTGGGTTATTTTATAGCCAGAACTGCACGCAAATTTGTGGTAGCAAACACCAACCACAAGAATAGCGAGCAGTTCATACGCTGGTCGATGTGCTCGATTAATCTAATAAATAGCGGACATGACGTAGGATGCGTGCGGCCAGGGGGCGTTTTTAACAAATAAACGAGCGTATGTTTTGCTCGCTCGTTCAGACTTAGAGGTGTGAACAGACTGCAATGTGCGTACGGATCATTTGAATAGCCACCCCTTGTTTTTAAACGAACGACCGCAAATAGCGAACGGCTCTGAATGAGGGCCATTGCTTTTAGTAGCAGGAGTATAATTCCAGCATTGTAGTAAGGCGAGGAGGGGTGCTGCTCTCATGAGAGGACCTGGCATGTACATAAGGAATATTTATCTGGCCCAGTAGGGGGAAGAGGCTATTCTCACAATCCACTGTATGTGGGGAGCAGATATGTGCCCCTCTGTCATCATTTTCCCGTTCTGACAATAGTTAAGCAATGCTTTCTATGTCACTCTTCATTCTTTCCTTCATTCTAAAAAGTGTTTGTTAATAATTGAAGTTACCTTTAACTGTCAATAAATACATTTTATTTGGTGGTATTGGTATACGTTTAGTATGCCGGTGGCCGCAATACCGACCGCCGGCTTCCCGACTCCTCAATCCCGGCTAGGGCTAAATGACAGGCGTCTAAAATCTAGACGCCTGTCATTACCCCTATGCCAGGAGACCAGCACCCGGCATCCCGACCGAAGGGATGCCGGGCGCCACGAGCGGACAGCCGCGGGGGGGGATAGGTTTAGGGTTCCCGGGGGGGACTTAGGGTTAGGCACCCCCCAGGAGGGTTAGGGTTAGGCTAGGGGAAGGGGGGGTTAGGGTTAGGCACCGCCCAGGGTACTTAGGTTTAGGCAGCGGGGAAGGGGGGGGGTTAGGTTTAGGCACTTAGAGGGGGGATTAGGGTTAGGCACTTGGGGGGGAGGTTAGGGTTAGGCACCCCTAGGGGAGGGTTAGGGTTAGGGGGGTAGATTAGGTTAGTTAGTACTTACCTGGGGACGATCGGGATTTCCAGCGCTGTCGGGCTGCCGGGATCTCTTCCTCTGTCGGCCTGACACTGCCAGGATTCGAACTGCCGGCCACGCGGCCAGCGGTATTACATACCAATTCCGGTGGTATTTGGTATAGATCAAGTTCTGTTGAAGATCAGCCCATATGCCACTGTGATTAACTGATTATGTAAGCTTACTTGTATCTTGCTGCAGACTTATCTGATTGACCTTACTGTATTCTGCAGGGGTTGGATCACCCCTTTTCCTCCCTTGTCTCTCCAGTCGCAAGCAAGTGCAAATCTGCATATGCAACTATTTTGTGGGCATGTGCAATATAATTAGCAAAACTGTTGTACTTCCAACTCAGCATAATTAATACTCCTATGGGTAGGGCCAGATTAACAATGGGGCGGATGGAGCTACAGCTCCTGGCCTCCACATAAAAATAGGCCCATTGTCATGGCAACATGATGATCGCTATCCGGGTCTCGCTCATGCGTACGACGGAGCTCCCTCCATCATGCGCATGCGCAGTGGGACAACATCGACCCGCTTGCGAGCGCCCTGCGCTCGCGAGCGGGTCTGAATGACCCCCACTGTCCGCTCAATGGTGCAAACATTTGTGCACCATAGAGGGTTACACCCGCAGCCGTTGAACGCTTCAGTAGATGCAACAAAAGCTGCAGCTGCTACTGCATTAGTGTCCACCTTTGAATTAGGCCCTATACTGAATAATGAATAAATAATAATTTAATTGTCTATATAGTTCAGAGGTCTGAATTTCACAATATTTTGTTTCCTTTAATGCCAAGTGAATGAAATCTATGCAGCAGGACTGTGGGCCTGATTCAGACCCGCTCGCAAGCACTATGCGCTCGCAAGCAGGTCAATTGTTAGGCAGTGCGCACGTGCGGCATGCTCACTACGCGTGCGCAAGCCCCAGAGCTACAAACGGGGCGGCTGTTGATGTTGATCGAGAGCTTGCCCCGTTTTGTAGGCGGGGAGGGGGGGTGGCTACACAAATGAAGGCGTTCCCGAAGGAACGCCTGCCGTTTGTGGGAGGCACCACTGACATCACCAGTGATGACAGTGGAGAGCTTTCTGCTCTGTTAGAGCAGGAAGCTCTCTGGGGCTTGCGACTGGCGAGACCCTACCACAAGGCTCTCGTTGCAAGCCCCGATGGTCGCGATGGTCACGACCATCGTGACCATGACCTAGCCGCTCGCAAAAGCTGTGGGTGGTGACCCATAGCTTAGCGAGCGGCCAAGAGGCCGGTGTAAAAAAAACACCGGCCCGCCCTGATTCAGAGGAGCGCTCGCTTTTTGCAAGCGCCTCTGAATCAGGCCCTCTGTGTGTCTTGTACATCAACATTAAATATAACTGGTATAAATTATCCGTATAACCAGTGGTCGAAAAGGGAATTTTGAAGTCGGGGTATGGAAAATCTAAGGTTGTACTTATGCGTGCTTTGGAAAAGGGGACATGGTCGCTCAAAAGGGGGCATGTCCTTAAGGCACACCCCTTTTACATCAGTGTAGTGTATCACACCATAGTACCCCTTTAACACATTATGCCACACAATAGTAGTGCCACCAATGCAATGCCCAGAGTAGCAGTGCCCCTATACAATGCCCAAAGTAGTCACATCGTCTCTCCCAACACCCACTGCCGGAGGCGGAAGGTGGAGCTCAAAAGTGAGTTCCGGCTGCTGTTAGAGAGCTGCCGGGTGTCCGCTGGTAACAAAATCTTAGTGGGCACTCGGAATATGAACAAGGCAGCAGCGGCACCTCTCCAGCCCAACAGAGCACCAGGCGGCTCAGTGCTAGAAGTGCCAGTATACCATACCATAGTATTACGGAACACTTCGAGCACTATGTATAACATGATTGGAGCCAACATAAAAGTGCTGCCATACCACACAGAAAGTATTTTGAAGCATATTGCATATTCAGCATGGTAAAATATGAAAATAAGTGAAATTAACTTCTCTTCCAATTATTAATGATAACAATGTAATAGTGTACATGTTGGGAATGTAGATTGTAAGCTCAACTGCTGAGGGGGTCTATTATCTGTAAAGCACTACGTAATATGTGTGCGCTATATACTGTAGATAACTGTTAATAAATAAACCGCTCTTTGCTATCACTATAAGAATATACTCTAGGAGAGTGCCCATCAGTAATTGCACACTATTACATTTGTTTATTCATTTTATTTTTCAATGTTTAAATCTGTTTATTAAAAAGAACCAAACTGCCATAGGTAAAGAATGCATTGTACAAATGTTATTAATAAAATGTTATGTGTAATTGTTTTTATTTGTTGTTGCTTATATGCTGCCATGGCACACATAGAACAGTTCCCATTCCGATATATCAAACAAGCGTAAAGTACAACTTGCATTTTATAAAACAGCTAGTAGCAAAAATCATTATATGTAAATATTGTGATCATGGGGTAGACTTATATCTATTTACTTTTTGTAAGTCTGTTGAATGATTCATATAATGGACTTCTCATAGCCAGACATGGCTGATAACAGAGGACAATAGTTTACACTCCAAGTATTACCAAATATAACACATTGACAAATGTCACAAATTCAGTAAGGTACAGTATAGAAGCATTTAGATATATTTTATCAGCTCTTGTGCTATACTGGATCTTTAATGCTATTGTAACAATGACATTGTAACATCAACACATGTAACACTGTGATTGCATATCTATGTACTTTATTTTTAACATTTATTTTAAGTTTGAAAATATAAATGTATTAAAATATCTACAGTACATGCAGTGCCAGAGACACCGAAGCTTTTTCCAAGTCAGACTATGCTCTTCTCTCTACAGATAGGTCAAGGCAGCTTTGTATATATACTGTATATTGTGGTTCAATGACCCTGGTTCAGAGTGATGGTTGCCAAATTTATAAGGTGGTGTTTCCCATAAGACTTTCCTACACATTATAAATTACAGGCCAACTTACTTTCTGTCTGGCATATGTTTAAAACAAATAATGAAATTCACAAAGGGGAACCAATATATTCCTGTTTTGAATACAGCAGAAACTAGAACTACTGTAGCTGTCCTCACATTTAAAGAAGAATCCCTGTGTTACACAGCTGGATGATAAGTAGCTATGTACAATAAATGATTTGGGGTATAAGTCTGTCGATGATTATTTTATGAAGTTTATCTCAAAAATTGAAGAAAAGACCCAATAATGATCTAATATTGTGTGTAAGTGAGTCTCATCTGCTGTATTTTGCATGAATAGGACATGAGCAAACTGTTGTTTTATTTGTATACATTATCTTGCACAACATACTTTATTTGTGAGCTTGTAACAAGACCGTGTGACCAGAGAGATATATTTCACTAGTATGTTCTGATTCCTCAGCAGGTGTTACAGCTGTATCACACCATCCAAGGTGATAATGACAACCTGGTATGTAAGACTGTCTACAGAGAGTTTACAATTTGAATTAGTTTACACACTGTGTTGCTGTACTGCAAATTCCTACCATATCTCTATAACATGTGTAATATTCCACCGCAGTGGAATATGTTAGATATAAAGGGTCAACACTTTTAATGTATACAGTATGCCTCTCTAAATCTGTCTGTTATGGTATATAGGGATCTGTTAGCAGATGTAATTTCTGGGCAATATATCATTTTTCTCACTCAGGGACAGCTGCTACGATAAGCAGCTATCCTGGTGAATAGGAAAAACCACCCTGGTTCTATCCAGGCTCTGTGTTACTGCACAAGTGTGACCTTGTATATTACAATTTCTTATATGTAACATATGGTGATATACACTTTTTGTTATATAACAGCCAGTGCATAAAAAGACAGCTCTTCCGGTAAAGGTATGCAACATAGCATATCTTTCAGAAGGTTCACTGTCATGCCCCTAGTAAAATACAGGTACCTAACCAAGAACAACCTTTGTCATTCTCTACCCACACAATAATTGATAACACAACCAGTGGTGACTAGAAGGAAGGGGGCCTGTTGTAGGGGCCCCGGCCAGCTGATGAGAGGAACAAATGTCCCCTTTACAGTGCGCATAGTATTTTTCATTCTTTTTTTCCAGAGCTGGCCTGGCCGCATCTACCTGGATTTGGTCACGTCCTGAAGTACCCAGACCCCATTAATCTCTCAACAGCCCTGAATACAACTACTGGAAAAGTTTGGCCATCATTGCCCTGTCACACCTCTGTTCTTTCATAAAAACATCACATACCCAGTATACAGTAATCTGCAAGTCTGCAAACTACTTTCCCATAGCTCTGTCTGCTCTAGTCAGTTCCTAGTCGGTTGGTAGAGCAAAACAACTACAAATTCCTATAGATTGTAAGATTGCGAGCAGGACCCTCTTACCTTTATGTCTGTCTGTTACTACCTAGTATTGTTCTATTAATGTGATTTCCATTTGTAAAGCACAACAGAAAATGCTGCGCTATATAAGAAACTGTTATTAATAATAATAAATAATAAAATTACACAGTAAAAAAATTTAAAGGATATGAACAAAACAGGAAGCATGCCAGCATGGAGCAGGCATGTGCCCACTACATTGGGCACAATATGCAGGACCAGAAAAGCTGCAGGTGGAGGCTAAGAAACCAGGCATGAGGTGGCTAATATTGGTGCACTTGTGGATAGGACAAAAGGATCCTGCCCATGAGACCTTTCATTCCAAAATTAGTTTGAGTGCATCTGGGGTGTGTGATATATTATGTCAACATTCATTAGGCCGACATGAGATGGTCAACATGATTGTAATGTCAATATTGGACATGTCAACATGTTAATTTGGTTGACAATGACCATGTCGACATTCAGTGTCAACACTGATGTAATGTCAAAATTGTTGAAAAAACCTGACGCTAACCCAATGCTAATCCTTACCCTAATGGTAGCCTTAAGGGTAATCCTAAAGCTAACTCTAAGCCTAAAGGAATAGTCAAATGTTGAAATTTTTTATGTCGACATTCTGTAAATGTCGACATTTTGCAGGTGTCAACATTAATGATGTTGACATTTTAACATGAATACTGATATTCTGAATGTTGATATTGTGACTACATACCCATCAGGGAATGGTTTTGGTAGATTATGTTAAAGGTTATTTGTGCCACCATTTTGCTTCTTAAAATGTAAGGTGGTATGGTAAATGTACATTTCTTAACAAAACTATACATGAACTGCAAAGTCCTGTAACATCCTATTTGAGGATTTAGAACCAACCGTAAACATGTCTTGTAGATCTGGCAAGCTTCTGCCAGTATTTTATTTACTACTGATGAATATGTGTATAGCTTTCCAGAAGATGGTTAACTTTATCCAGGCATGTAAAGAGGTGAATATAAAAGACATAGATGAAGCCAGTGGGGCTAGCATAGCTTGTGCCTTGGACATTGGTTGTTTGAGAGTCGTAAGCCACGGAGCTGCAAGATAATAGCTAATGTGAGTACTGGAACTCCTGGGATCACCGTCTGAGTGATCAAAGAAGACTATAGACAGCAGCAGTCCCATAAGGAAGTGTCTGTATTCTCTTCTTGTCTGAGTAGCATAGGGGAGCAACTACAGCAGAGATGCCTAACACAATATAGGTAAGTTTTCAAGAAGACAATATGAAAACTCTGGAGGAAGGAATGTGAGAGATATGGAGTGGGCAGTAAGAGCCATGGAGGGGACAGTGGGAGACCAATAGAGGGGCAGTGAGAGACAAATAGAGGGGCAGTGAAAGAGCTATGGAGGGGCAATGTGGAGGGGACAGAGAGGGAGATATGAAGGGGAAGTGAGAGACCAATAGAGGGGCAGTGAAAGAGCTATGGAGGGGCAATGTGGAGGGGACAGAGAGGGAGATATGAAGGGGAAGTGAGAGACCAATAGAGGGGCAGTGAAAGAGCTATGGAGGGGCAATGACAGAAATATAGTGGGGACAGTGAGAGAGATATGAAAGGGGAGAGACCAATAGAGGGGCAGTGAGAGACATAGAGGGGCAGTGAAAGAGCTATGGAGGGGCAATGACAGAAATATAGTGGGGACAGTGAGAGATATAAAGGGGAATTGAGAGACCAATAGAGTGGCAGTGGGAGACCAATAGAGGGGCAGTGAAAGAGCTATGGAGGGGCAATGACAGAAATATAGTGGGGACAGTGAGAGAGATATGAAAGGGTAGTGAAAGACCAAAAGAGGGGCAGTGAGAGACCAATAGAGTGGCATTGAAAGACAAATAGAGGGCCAGTGAAAGAGCTATGGAGGGGCAATGACAGATATATGGAGGGGAGTGTGAGAGAGCTGTGGAGGGGGCAATGACACAGAGTTTTTACTGCAATTGAAAGAAAGCAAAGCTTTGCCCCTGATAATAGAAACTATATAGATATAGCACACATTAAATACTTACATATACAGTATATTTTAGTTATATGTGGTTACATTTAGTATAATGTGTAGGTTTACTTATTTGAAAGGTTTACTTTAAAGCTCCTTTTATTATGTTTACCTCCTTTAATAAAATTTCCACCCTGGGCATTGTTCCCCACATAGGTAAAATATAACTTTGTAAAGATCTGCTATCTTCTATTTTATTTAATTTACATGTAAACTCCTCATTGACTGCATTTTATCTTGTACACAATATACATAGTGATATGATCAGCTGTTTGGTTATTAACTAGTAGGACAGCCTTTATTTTTTCACAGTGAAAAAATTGGGACAGTGACTTGCGGTAACTCAGCTGCCGTTTTATGACACGTTTTAAGCTATTTAGCATCTATTACATACAGTGGTTTGCAACTTACTGGACATAGCAGTTTTTTTTTTCAAATTTCCAGGCGATTACAGTACATTCCTCCCAAGGAATGTGCTGAAAAGTTTAACATTGATAATAAAGTAATCATTTTAGAAATTCTGTATTCTTCCAGAGAGTGTATTCTCTCACTCTGTGGGGGAGATGTACTAAGCTCTGGAAAGTAATAAATTGGAGAGTGACAAACTACCAGCCACTCAGCTCCTAACTGTCATGTTACTGGCTGTGTTTGAAAAATGACAGGAGCTCATTGGTTGGTAGTTTATCACTTTCAACTTTATCACTTTCCAGAGCTTAGTACATCTAACCCTGTATACTGTACTCTCCTACATGAAGGTGTATTCTCCCACTCATGTAAGAGAGAAAACAGGGCCCATTTAGTGAAGGATAATTAGGATATGTATGTAGAGTTGAATTATTTATATTGCACTTACATGATTTAAAGGAAATGGGTCCTTAATTAATCCTTCTATTGATACTCGCTTTAGAAATGGCAGATCCCTCCTTGACTACAGAGAGTTGTATTATGTTTTCTAAGGAGTGGAGTAAAGGACAAGTGGAAAAGATTCCCATAGCAACCAGTCAGCTTCTACCTAACATTTGTCAAAGATATTATTTTCAGCTAATAGCTAGAAGGTGATTGGCTGCAATGGGCTGTTTCTCCAGTTGTCCTCTTCACTCTTTAGAAGGCTTGAAACATCCCAGGTATGTGATATTCCTTGCTGAGTACTACAAGTGCCAGAATCTGCATTAACCCCCATGCACCAGCAGCTGTATAGGTAATGTATGTGATATTCCTTGCCATCCTGCAAACCACAACTCCTGATCTATATTTGCACTAATGCAAAATTAGCTGGGTATTTAAAGTATGTGTATAATTTTGTACATGTTTGTAATAATTGGTTTTGTTTAAATGTATGGGAATTTTTTATGACTTGCTAGCAATAGTCATTACCTGTGTTTGGATGGGGATCACTGAAGCACAGTTTATAGTGTCATACTGCCTGTTTACTTAAACTTAGAGCAATGTATGTCCACTGATCAATTTACATTTCAATCAACTGACCAATTGGCTCAGATGAGGCCAGTGTCTTAATCAGCCATACTATTTCTTAACATTCAGTCTTAGGGCAGCTTGATGAGGGCAGCTTGGTGTGGTTATGCATTAAGTGTGGTTAAAATCAGGTGTGCTTTCTGAACAGTTAAAAAAAACAGTTGAAAAACATTGAACAACATCTATTACCAGGTAATTACAAACCCATTACTTAACTTTGTGTTTTTTATATTAGGAGAAAAAAATGCTTCACAAACTTCTATTTCTTATCTCACTACATGGATTCATGTCTAAGGCTACTACATCCTTTACTCTCCCTGAAGCTCATCCTTCTGTACATATTGCTGCCTCATTAATCTTCTCTCCTCTTACAAACACACATGAGCTTTTAAATTATCTATACACATTGACAATGACATCCACAACCTGTTGCCATAAAATTCTATCATACAAATCCCACCAATATATTTATAACTCTCCTTCTGCTTCTGTTAGCTGGTGACATATCACCAAATCCAGGCCCAACACACATGCCACACCCACAATGAGCTATAAATCCAGCTAACCTCATAAACATTGCATACCTCCCTTCACCCTCCAAGTCACTAAAATGTGCCTTATGGAATGCACGCTCTGTCTGCAACAAACTAACATCCATCCATGACCTCTTTATTTCAACTAGCCTCAACCTTCTGGCAATAACAGAAACATGGCTCACACAATCAGACACTGTCTCTCCTGCTGCACTTTCATATGGTAACATACACTTCTCACACACCTCCAGGCCTGATAATTGTAAAGGAGGTGGGGTCGGAATATTACTCTCCCAATCTGTTACATACATAGTTCTCCCACAGGTACCTTCACTCACATTTACATCATTTGAAGTACACTGTATCAGGACTTTCACCCCTTTCTCTGTGTGAGTTGCTGTTATCTATCGCCCACCTGGACCACCTCAACAATTTCTGGAACATTTTTCTGCCTGGCTCCCTCACTTCCTATCATCAGACATCTCCACCATCATTATGGGTGATTTCAATATCCCCATTGACAGTCCACAATCTCCTCATGGCTCCAGACTACTCTCTCTAACCTCATCTCTTGGCCTCTCCCAATGGACTGACTCCGCTACTCATCATGAGGGCCACTGCCTTGATCTTGTATTCACTTGACTATGCTCAGTTTCTGATTTCACTAATGCTACTTTCCCTCTCTC
Source organism: Taudactylus pleione (assembly GCA_031769625.1). Lineage (NCBI taxonomy): Eukaryota > Metazoa > Chordata > Amphibia > Anura > Myobatrachidae > Taudactylus > Taudactylus pleione. The sequence goes on along the minus strand of JAUIMM010001030.1, from coordinate 8,502,662 downwards.
AGATCACAACCTTATCACCTGCACACTCTCCTCCATTACATCAACGTCCTTGAAATTAACCAAACCTAAACCTAAAACCCACAGAAATATTGATGCTATTAACTTTCAACAACTATCTACCTCTCTACAACAACAACTCTCACCTATTTCTACATTCACACCTAAACCAGATTCTAGAAAAAGCCCTCGATGAAGTAGCTCCAGCTACCCATCACACACCACGTAGAGTTAGACGTTAACCGTGGCATTCTAACCTAACAAGGCATCTACAAAAACTCTCACGTAAAGTTGAACGTCAGTGGCGAAAGTCTCGTACTCCAACTGACTTCCTCACGTATAAGACTACAACTCTTATCGTGCTATTCTGGACACTGCCAAACAAACATATTTCCAATCTCTTATCTCTGCTCAACCCCAAGCGACTTTTTAATATATTTAAACTGCTTCTTACCCCTCCTTCACCCAAACCACCTGCTACTATCTGTGCGCAAGATTTTGCTTCCTATTTTAGGGACAAGATTGATGAGATTCGAAATGAAATGGTATGCTCTTCTTCAGCTAGTGACTTGCTCAATTCCTTACCTAAATCCTCTGGCACATTCTCATTTGATCTCACAAACGAAGATGAAGTATCTTCCCTCTTCTTATCCTCCTCCTCTATTACCTTTACTCTAGATCCTATACCCTCACAAATCAGTAAAGCTCTGTCTCCTGTGCTTATCCCAACCCTAACTAAAATCTGTAATCTCTCTCTCTCTCTACTGGCAACTTTCCATCACTGTTCAAGCATGCAGTGCTTACTCCTATTCTGAAAAAACAAAACTCTGACCCCAACACTCTCTCAAATTACCGTCCTATCTCCCAGCTCCCATGCCCCTCCAAGCTACTTGAGAGACTTGTCTACACCCGCCTCACACACTTTCTTAAGTCGCATAACTTATTGGACCCACTTCAGTCCGGCTTCCGTTCCCAGCACTCCACAGAGACAGCACGGACTAAGGTAGTAAATGATCTGGTCACTGCCAAGGCTAAAGGCCATTACTCACTCCTAATTCTTCTAGATCTCTCTGCTGCTTTTGACACTGTTGACCACTCTCTTCTCATACAAACACTACAATCCCTAGGTCTTAAGGACACAGCTCTTTCTTAGTTCTCTTCCTACCTGTCTGATCACTCTTTTACTGTCAGTTTTTCTGATTCTGCCTTCTCTTCGCTACCTCTATCAGTTGGAGTACCGCAAGGCTCTGTCTTAGGGCCTCTGTTATTCTCAATCTATACCTCCTCTCTTGGCAAACTAATCAATTCTTTTGGATTTCAGTACCATCTGTATGCAGATGATACTCAAATCTACCTATCTTCTCCAGATTTATCACCAACTGTACTGGTCCGTGTCACTGAATGTCTTTCTGCAATTTCATCTTGGATGTCATCTCGCCACCTGAAACTTAATATTTCTAAAACAGAATTAATTATATTTCCACCAGCCAATAACAGTTACCAACCTGATCTCTCTATCACTGTTGACAACTCGACAATCCACCCTGCCCCACAAGCTCGCTGCCTTGGTGTAATCCTTGACTCTGAACTGTCCTTTGTTCCCCACATTCAATCTGTCTCAAAATCATGTTACATACATCTAAAAAACATATCCAAAATTCGACCATATCTCACACAAGACACTGCAAAAACTCTAATCCATGCACTTATTATTTTCCGTATTGACTATTGCAATAGCCTCCTTACTGGTCTTCCCAAAAATAGGCTATCACCATTACAATCAATTATGAATGCTGCTGCAAGGCTTAACTTCCTTGCCAAACGTTCATTGTCTGTTGTCCCGCTCTGTCAGTCCCTCCATTGGTTGCCAGTTTTCTACCGTATTCAATACAAAATACTCTTACTTACACATAAGGCTATTAACCAAACCACACCAACATACATCTCTTCACTCATTTCAAAATATCTCCCTACCCGACCTCTCCACTGAGCACAAGATCTGCGTCTCTCATCCCCACGCATTACTTGCTCCCATTCACAGTTACAGGACTTTCTTCGGGCTGCACCCACTCTATGGAATGCCTTACCACGCACAATACGACTTTCCTCTAGTCTCCAATCCTTCAAGCGATCCCTGAAAACTCACCTCTTCAGGCAAGCTTATCAGATCCCAGAACCACCCACATAACCTTCATAGCCTCCATATGTAATTACATCCCCTTTCACAGTCCACACACAACCTCACACATCGTCTTTCTCACATCCTCATGACATTTGTCCGACATTCTGGTGTAAATGGATCATGCAGCCCACCAAGAAACTGTGCATTCTGGCTGGACCAAAATGCAATATATAGCACCTATCCTTGTGTATCAATGCCTATTTCCCTATAGAATGTAAGCTTGCGAGCAGGGCCTTCCTACCTATATATCTGTCTGTTATTACCCAGTTTTGTTCTATTAATGTTTACAATTGTAAAGCACAACGGAATATGCTGCGCTATATAAGAAACTGTTAATAAATAATAAATAAATAAAAGATTCCCATAGCAACCAGTCAGCTTCTACCTATCATTTGTCAATGATATTATTTTCAACTAATAGCTAGAAGGTGATTGGTTGCTATGGGCTGTTTCTCCAATTGTCCTCTTCACTCTATAGAAGGCTTGAAACATCTACCCCATATTTCCAATTGGATATAGTTAAAAAAAAGTCAACATTTACAATGTAGGCAGTCATAATGCTGACATCACAATGTTGACAGTTATGATGTTGACATTGTGAAAATGTTGACATTGAATGTGTCAGCATGTGCAAATTTGACATTTGAAATGAGAAACGCTGACATTCTGCATGAACTGGTAGTGGTGGGTTAGGATTAGGCTGCAGGATGGGAGGAATAGAGTTAGCCTACAGGAGGGGAGGGTTAGGACCTAGGGTGAGGGTTAGGCTGTTGGAGGGGAGGTTTCAGTTAGGCTGCGGGAGGGAAGGTTAGGTACGGCTCTAGGGGGAGGGATTAGGGTTAGGCATACATACCACTGCAAGTACCGCTGAATCTGGTGGAAGTCTTCATCAAATGACCGCCAGGCCCAAAGTCATCGCTGGAGCTGCCTGACCCGCCGTACAAGGGGCATTTTGTCAACATTCTAATTATGTCGACATTTTATCAATGTCAACATGCTGCATGTTGACATTATGACCAGGTTGACATTCTCATGTTGACATTATGAATGTTGACAAAATGTATTACACCCATTCCCAACAAAACAAATTTTATTGCACTTACATGAACAAAAAGCAAAATGAGCACAAGTACAACAGCTTAGAATTTGTCATATCGTGTACAGTATTCACCATCCATGATGACGGAGATGAGATAAGGGTTTTGAAAATGTGCGAGTAGCGAGCTACACTCGCACAGTTTTAGAACTCACTCTATGTAGTAGGCTGCAAGAACATGCAAACTCACATGTTTCTCACATCCCCACAAATTGCAATGACGAAACTTGCATCCAGATGTTTTGCCACATTGAAGATACATCTCGGCCTATGTAATAGAGTGCAAGTTATTAACTCACATAATATTACTGACCAAAAACTAGCAAAAACATAGTCCTGCTTTAGGCTAGTGAATATAGCCTGAGCAGGTGCGAATTAAACAATGACTTGCACAGATCAGGGAGATCAGTGCATGATTCTGTGTTAAAAAAGTTATTAAAATGTTAAAATAAAATAAAAAAATATTTAGGGTCCCCTCTTAAAAGCACAACCAGCACCAAGCATATCTGAGCCAGTTCTAGATGTGTAAAAACAGGGACAAAAAGACATAGGGGTCCCCTGTATTTTCATCAACCAGCACCAGGCTCAGAGAGCGAGTCTTGGTTGTGGAAATACGGGAGACAAATTGAGTAAGGGTCCCCTGTATTATCCATAGCCAGCACCAAACTCTTTCTAGTTGGGGTTAATGCCATAGCGTGGGACCCGCTTCACGGTGTACCCCAGCCAAAGCATTATCACCACACGCTAATCAGCCTAGACTGGGGATCCCTGGGGAGGTGGGATCCACCCCAATAAAGGGCTGGTCTGAGGTCCCAGCAAGCCTACCCCGCAATGCTGGTACTTGGAGAACCACAAGTACCAGCATCCGGGCCATTAAGGGCCACTGATACCTCTAGTTCACCTGCAAAATAAATATTTCAAAAATGACAGGACACGAGTTGACCCGCAGTTTTAACTTGCATGCACTCCCATGCGAGTTAAACTGGGACCCAGTTACTTGCACCCTAACTACATTTGCACGTTGCGGGACAAACTTGCACATTATAAATGTGCGAGAATGTGCAAATTTGAGTCACACAAATGCTTGCATCTTATTATATCTTGCCCCAAATCTGTATTCCATTATATGCACTCCACACAAGATACTGATAATTAATAAGGACAATGGAGAAATCTTGTGCATTGCCCATTTATTAAAGCACTATTTAATTCTTACAAGGTCTATCTACATTAATATTCATCATATCAAATTCTATAAAATGATTAGAGATGAAAATGAATTAAGTGGGTTATCAAAAAGTTAGAGTATGGCTGTTAAGCTGAATTTTAAGGTCCTTTAAGTGGTCAAGATTTTTCAAAAGCAGAAAATTGACACAACTAGGTGAACATGCAGGGCCAACAGATTGCCATAATGGGCTCTAAGCTGCTGAAGGGGTATCCTATACCCACCCCCAAGCAAATATGCATGAAACAGGGGGGCTGCTTACTATAGGGAGATAAGCCCTAAATCCTTCAAGAACAGTTTTTTCCCTTTAAGAAGTTCCCCAGCTAATAAGTAATAGCTTCCCAATGTATTCGCACAAAGCACCCTCTTTCCGTTAGCAGCCGATATCGCAAACTTTTATTGGTTATTTGCACTAACAGAAAATGTTGTATCGATGCGAGAACGGCAATAGAAATCTTTTCTACAACATTTTTCTAAATAGACCCCTAAATGTACAGCACTTCACTGCATATGATACAGTTAATAAAACTCCATTTCAATGTGATAAATGACTAACTGACAATGTACAAAAGTGCAAATGTGCAGAAATAAATAGCAGCTAATTAGAAATGAGCTTATATTAGTGTAGGGGCGCATGGTTTTTTAGTTAATAACCTTTACTGCTTGGTAGTACATATCTTCTTTACATGTAACACTAAACCAACACAACACCATGCTCCTCTCAGGCAGTGAAGACAGGGATATGCTAACTTTTTATTCATCAAAATGAAACCAATTATACTAGAGATTAATACAGCAATAAAGAAGGCAGTAATGAATAATATACTAAATAAATAAAAGACAATTGAGCACAGAATGGGAAAGATAAAAATGTAGGTACTGTAAAGGAAAAATAGCTACAGTACGCATCTGACAATATACCATATTGCCTGATATAGAGCCGTATTCAATTTGATTCGTCCCCGCGATACTTTTTCGACTCTCGGACTTTCAGCCTACTTTTTTTTGTTTTGGAGGCGGAAAAGAATTGCGCGCGTACCCCGCGTATCCCCGTATTCAATTTGAAAGTATGCGAAAACGTGACCCGGCGAAACTGAAACAAGCGGAAAGTCCTGTCAGATTTGGGGAAATCAGCATGACACCCCCCAAAAGATCAATAATTAATAAATAGCGTTTTTGTATAATCGGTGAAGAATAGTATTCAGGAGGTTTTTTTTGCAGAAAATAACTTATCCCTGCAAATTTGGGGTACTTGTAAATTTGGGGGACAGCATATTTAAAAGTTGCTAAAGTTAAGTTTAAAAAATCGTGAAAAAGCACTTTCCACAAGCACCTGCAATGAAAAAAAAACCTGGGGCATACTTCGGGACCCAACTGGAGTTGGCTAGTTTTTAACTTTTTTTTTTTTCAACCCCAAAATGAAAGTGATTTTTTAGGGTGTTCTTAAGTGTTTTTTTTTTTTTTTTTTGACGCAGTTTATCTTTGGGAGACTGTCTGAAGGCTGCACGGGGGTTCCCGCAACGTTGCACCCCAAAGCCCAAATTCTGCACTTTTTTCCGCCTGCTATTCATAGGCGAAACTTTTTCGCCTATTACATTACATTGACTTTCCACCTAGGTGGAAAGCCTTTCAATTTAAATACGGCAATATTTTTCCGCCTGGCGAAATTACGTCATCGGCAAAGCTTTTTCGCCGATTCCGGCTTTTCGCTCCAAATTGAATACAGGCCATAGTTGATTTCTTTCAATTTGCCCAGTCCTGCCTAACCTGCGGCTTTCCAGCTGTGAAATTACAAGTCCCAGCATACCCTCTCACCGATCAACTGCATGCTGGGATCCCGTACTCAGCTGCTGTGCAAAATTATGCAAATGTCATAGACGCCGAGGAATGTATCAAGACGCCCACTTGTGGCTTTGCAAATCCAAACATCTGCATGCAAGGATGCAGCATCAGTCGCAGATCATTAGATTATCTCAGTTCTGAGTAACCTTATGGTAGCGCAGAATGGCCACGTGTAGCCACCATCACTGCATCACTGGTCACAGACTGTGACGTGCCCCATAAACGGTCATAACACACCTACGTTCTTTGCAGACACTCTGTGTTACCTCCCTGAAATGCTCCCTGACTGTTACTCGCACTGCAAATAAATACTCGCTGTGAGTGGCTACGGTAATGTACATTGATGCATGCGCCATGCGACTTAGATGTATGCGCAGATAGCCGATCGCTCAACTGCGAAAACATCAGTACAGCATACAACTGAAATCAGGCCCATTTTTATTATTATTATTAATATCATTTATTTATGTAGAGCCAACAATTATGCAAGTTGTATAGAGGAAATATAATCATTCACTTCAGTCCCTGCATTATTGGAGCGTAGAGAACATGATGGCCACTTATTATATAGTATATTTATAGGGAGCAGGACACCCTTTGTCCTTCTTAGCTTGAATCTGTCAAATATATACTGTTCTATATTTTAATGTATACCTAATAAAAATTATATTTTAATTAATTAACAAATGTGCCCCCAAAAAGAAAGTTTTTTTTCTTTTTTCTTTCTCCATTGCAAGAAACACCATTTCTGAACATATAAACTTCATACAGATAGGGATCAAACTCGTAACCCCAATGCTGTAGGTATTGCTGCCCTTAGGCACCAAGTTTAGGTCAAGCATATTAATACCCACATTTAATTACACCCAACAACGTAAGAAGTTTTTTAACATTTAGGGCAGTGGTCGAAATGGGAATGTTGAAGTGGGGTATGGAAAATCTAAGGTTGTACTTATACATAGGTCGAAAAAATGGGGGATGGCCACTCACAAGGGCCGTGTCCTTACTACATGCCCCTTTTTCATCAGTGTAGTGTACCACACCGTAGTACCCATTATAAACATTGCTACACAATAGTAGTGCCCCTTGTACAATGCCCACAGTAGTATTGTCCCCTATACAAGGCCCACAGTAGTAGTGCTCCTTATGCAATGCCCACAATAGTAGTGCCCCTTATACAATGCCCACAGTAGTATTGTCCCCTATACAAGGCCCACAGTAGTAGTGCTCCTTATGCAATGCTCACAGTAGTAGTGCCCCCATGCAATGCCCGCAGCAGTAGTACCCCTTTATAGAATGCCCACATTAGTAGTGCCCCTTATACAATGCCCACAGACTGCATTGTATAAGGGGCACTTCTATTGTGGGCACTTTCACATTAGCACATGTACAAAGTTCAGTAACTTTGTAACTGGGTGGCAGTGCTGAGAGTGTGGTGGGTGCCGTCACGTCATTATTGTATTCTGTCCAGCATGGAACACCCGACACCGTCATAACAAGCACAACTTACCTGTGTGTGCACTGCAGTGGTCACTCAGCTCAGCAGCAGTGACCCAGGGAGGAGATGTCCTGGTTCTGGGTGCTGCTCTGCTGCTAGGCAACAGATCGCTGGCTGCACTGGTATCAAGCTGGGGTATACCACGCTGGATGCACTGAAATTATTCTCTGGAAATCAGCCGAGTTACCCCTAACTTTTATAAGGTAAATTGTCAGCCTCTGCATTGGTTTATTAAAAATACCTTCTATGACATTTGCCAAAATAGGAGCTCAAACCTACCAATTTCTCTCTGGCTATCAGGACATGCCATGAATAAAATAAAATAGTGGCAGGAAGGGGATGTATTTTTATGCAGTCCAGCGCCAGCAGTAGCTGCAGAGGGCACTTGTCCAGATGGAAATACAGTCAAAGGTGAAGAGGTGGGCAAGAAGGGGAGGCAGACGTGGAGGCGAGTGCGTAGGTGGGTGAGGACAGAAGGTGGGTGAAGAGATAGGCAAGAATGCATGCTAGTAGCTGGGAGAGAACTGGAGGTGGGCAAGGACTAGATGCAGGTGAGGAGACGAGTGAGTAGAAAGGAGTGGACTGGAGGCAGGTGAAAAGGCGGGCGAGTAGGCAGGAGAGGACTAAGGCAGGTGAGGAGGTGGGAGAGGACTGGATGGGGACAGGGAGACAGGTGCGGAGGCGTGCTGGTAGGCAGGAGAGGACTGGAGGTGGGTAGAAGGGAGTGGACTGAAGGCAGGTGAAAAGGCAGGCGAGTAGGCAGGAGAGGGCTAAAGGCAGATGAGGTGGTAGGAGGGTAGGTCGGAAAGGACTGGATGGGGACAGGGTGACAGGTGCGCAGGCGTGTTGGTAGGGAGTAGAGGACTGGAGGTGGGTGAGGATTGGAGGCAGGTAGGTGGGTAGAGTGGAGCGGATTGAAAGCAGGTGAAAAGGTGGGTGAATAGGCAGGAGAGGACTAAAGGCAAGTGAGGAGATGGGAGAAGACTGGATGGGGATAGGGAGACAGGTGTGGAGGCATGCTGGTAGGCAGGAGAGGACTGGAGGTGGGTAGAAGGGAGTGGACTGAAGGCAGGTGAAAAGGCAGGCGAGTAGGCAGGAGATGACTAAAGGCAGGCGAGAAGGCGGGAGGGTAGGTGGGAGAGGACTGGATGGGGACAAGGAGAAAGGTGCGGAGGTGTGCTGGTAGGCAGGAGAGGACTGGAGGTGGATGAGGACTTGAGGCAGCCAGGTGGGTAGAAGGGAGTGGACTGGAGACAGGTAAGGAGGCGGATGGGAAGAGGCAGGTATTAGGCAGTGAGAAAGTGGGTGGGAGAGGACTGGATGGGGCAGGGAGATGGGTGAGGATGCTTGCTAGTAGGCTGTAGAGGACTGGAGGTGGGTAATGATTGGAGGCAGGCAAGGAGGCGGTGGGTATGATGGGAGCTCAGTTGTAAGGTGAAAAGTTTTTAAAAAATTTATAATTTCAAGATGCTATCTGTCTTGAATTAACACTTTGGATAGTCCGGAAATCAGGTCCTCTGAGTAGTAATAATAATTATAATAGGTTGCAATCAGACTTCCCTAATTCTCTCTCCCCTCTTGTCTGTCCTCACCTCATTGTTTCAGACCTCCCTTGTAGCTCACTGCTTCATGTTCTAATGCTGGTGACAAGTAGTACCTCAGTCCCAACATCTCCCGCTCATGGCTGTACTCCCCCCGCCCCTCCCCCCGCGGCTTTACTCCTGAGCCCCCCTGCCCCTACGTTTCGCAGCTGTACTCCCGAGTCCCGAACACCCCTTGCGTGCGCACATTGCTGTACTCCTAAGTCCCAACCCATCCCCCCTCCCCACGCTTATCGCTGTACTCCCAACTCGAGTCCCCCCATGCTACAGTATACACCAGCACCAGCTGCCTTCTCTCAGGATGCAGGTAGCTTTGCAATCCGACTGCAGATATGGTAATGCAGCAGGAGGCATCACATCTCGATCTGGGTTGTCCGATACTCTGCGGAACATCGGCCGGCTAAGGAGACCCACGGGGTCACGCAGCCGGTCGCCACATATGAGAGGAAAAAGCCAGGAAATCTCCATCATCCGACGGAGATCCAGGCCTCTTCCCTCCCCCCAAATGGCAAAGTCACACCTCGGAAAATGGAGGCCATCGCCGCCCCCTCTCCACCCACAAACGGCAGCAGACTGTCAATCACTGCCAGTCTGCCTGCGGGATCTTAGATCCGTTCTGCACATGCGCAGCACGGGTCAGGTGCCTGTGCAGATTCCAGATCATCGAGAATCTGTGTTCAGCAGTGCTGAATATGGCCCTTAATTGAAAATCAGAAAAAACATTTACATTTAGGTTTGATGTAAATGAAAAAAAGTTCTCTATAATGCTTCCTATACATGTACTATAGATATAGAAGCAAATTAATAAGAAATATTGCAACAAAATGAAATCAAAGATAAACAATCAATTAATTTAACATGCAGCAAATCAGAAGCAGCTAGCTGTTGACTTTTATCATCATATATGCGTCTCCATGTGGGTCTGGCTTAGTTTGACAATGCGCAAACACTCCCTTACTATACTTAGTTTGTACGTCCCATCCCTCCCCATTCCACCTCTCTAACGGTAAGGGCGCACAAGTGTCATATCTGTATACAAAGCAAGCATATGTATTTTTATGCAGTCATACGCACAGGATTTGTGTATTTTACACTACAGAAACAGGTGTACACACAATGTATCATGAGCCCATAAGTGTTTCTTATTAGAATTCTATTATAAACAGCAAACCCTTTAAGATGCTACTAGAAAAGTAAAAAGTCTAAGCAGCATTATGCATTAATAAATTCATTAATGTGTGTAAATATTCTAAGCAAGCATGTTAATATGATTGAATCCAACTTTTCTTTTGTTTTGTTTTTTCTTTCATTTCATTAAAATTGAATGTAACTTGCAGTTTTTTGCTTTCGTTCCTTTGCCAGGAATACTTTCTTTTATTTCTAAGTCTAAGTAAGTAACTTCTTTATTATTTTTTTTATTTATCATAAGAGAGAAGGCTTAATGTATATTCTATTGAATGGGAAAAACAGAAGTGTCATTAATAGATTGCCATACAGTACTGAATTATTCCCGTATTTGCATTTAAGCAATTAATGTAGCGGCAGAAAATAACCAAAACTATTAGCACCTATGGGAATACCACACATGTACTTTTGAAAAGATTTGATGTATTTATAGGTCCATAATGTTATGATTTTTTTCTATGTCACCTTACAACTTAATTAACAATTACCTAACAAGTGGGGCAAAAACTAAACTAATTTTTTGCTAAAGTGGTCAAACAAGGTAATTTTATTAAATGTAATTATAATTGAGAATTCTATTAAAATAAACCATATATATCACTGATGGTTCTTACTGATGCCTTTTCACGGTAGCAGGAATTAAAGTTCATTAAAGGTTTAATAAACATTTGTATGATTCACAAATCAAGGACTAGATTGAAAATGTGTTATTAGCCTTACAAAATGTATATACTGTATCTAATTTTGTTTACACAATATACAGATATAGTAAGTAAAATATTGAAGCCCTGCACAATATAATCAGACATCCCATAATTTTGCAAATAAGCCTAATTAAATGTAATCTTTTAGTAAATATTTTTTCCAAAAATATTTTAAAAAAATTAAGTAACCAGTGAGTGTTTTTAGGTAGTGAAATGCTCTCTAATATTTTGCAATAATTATATTTAAATTTTTCAGGGATATACAATTAAGATAATAGATAATGAGTGTTAATGTAACTAAATATAGCACACCGCTTTAGTTAAATGTTACATACATGAATACAAAACAAAGAATAAAAAAATACTATGCCAATAAACTTTACCACATGCAAACATGTTACCACACAAATAAACTGACTGAGCTTGAAACATACAACCCTTCCTTCACCCTTCACCACTCTTTAAATTCATAGCCGTGACCCAGTGATAAGATGGAAACAAACCTTTGGGGAGTCTTTCCGCCAAACCAAAAGCAGCCATGGTGAAAATAGAAAGAAGTGGAATGTGTGGTAAATCTCTCATGATTAATTTCCCAAAAATTGGCTTCTTTACAAAAACAGAGTGAAATTCCAAGCTTGCTTCATTTTAAACCCTGGTTTGTACTAGTACTGCAGACTAATGACTGTGTGGCAGGCCCTGCCGGATCTAAGTATATTCAGGAATTCTGTGACTAGTCTGGAGTGATAGACATGGCCAGCTGGTGTACATCTACTTAGGTCGATGGAAGTATGCAAGGCTCAGGAAACAAGAGAAAGCAAATCCGCCTAGACTTTTTTTTTAGTGGAACATTGTAACATCCATCTTGGCAGGCTAAGGATAACAGAAAAATTATCTAAGCCTGTGGTTATGCCCAGCAGTCTGGCAACTGTTTCATTATAAGGTGATTGTAGTTATGGTGCGTTTTTAAGAAAAATGAACCTGATGCAGAGCTAGATGTAAGCCTGTTTGCGAGTGTATGTTTTCACACTGAACATGCTCCAGGACCAAACATATGTAGGTACAGTATGTGCGATGCAGAGATTTATGCATTGCACTTACATCTCTACTTGCGAATGAATAGGCGTAATTGGGCTATAACGGGGAGTTCTCTCATAAGCACAATTCAGTGTGGGTGTGTTGATACAGCGGCAGTCCATGTAGCCTTGGGTGTAAGTGTAAATAAGCATGTTCTTAGACATATCTTTTGCACCTAGTACAGGCTGGGGGTCAGGGACGTGCAGTCAGAGTAGGCAGAGGAGACAGAGCCTCCCCTGTCATACTCCTGTGGTTTGATATAAAAATTATTAGAATAATACAAAGTAGATATTTCTAACTTATAAGCGTCTTCTTTGTTTATTGAAATAATTTTTATAATTAACACTCACCAGCTTTGTGGAGTTCCTTGGGACTGCTGGGAGAGGAAAGATGAGGCAGCAACAGGTCAGCCATGCTTCTTTATTACAACCAAAGAGAGGATTGTTAATGGGTACGGGCACCAGAATTGTTTTTTACAGCCATGCTTCTGTATAGTCAGACACTGCTTGCAGGGGATGTAGTCAGCATCCCGGGATGCGAGATGCCGACGGTCTTAATACCGGTGCCAAAATCCCGACAGGTCGGGATCCCGGCACCAGTATCCATACCGTTGGCATCCCGAAGGTAAGTATCGGGGTGCATGGGGAGGGTAGCATTAGCTAGCGGGGTTAGCGTTAGGCACTAGGTGGAGGGTTAGGGGTAGGCAGCGGGGAGGGATGGTTAGGAATAGAGTGTGGGGAAGAGGGGTTAGGTTTAAGCACTAAGGGGGAGGTTAGGTTTAGGCACCGGGGAGGGGGTGTTAGGTTTAGGGTGCGGGGAGGGGGAGGTTAGATTTAGGCACTAGGAAACCCCCCGTTTAGGCACCAAGGAGGGTGTGCTAGGGTTAGGGTAGGGGATAGAAAAGAACTCACAGTTAGGTTCTATGGGTGTCAGGATCCTGGCTGTCGGGATGCCGCTGTCGGTATTCTGAACAGCGGCAACCCGACAGGTGGGGTATCTATACACAACCCGCTTGGAGAGCTGGGGGTGTGGCCACACCACCGGGCGGTAAGCTGCACAGAAAGAGCTCTAATAGAGGCATACCTCTGAGTATGGAGGGCATGCCTTGAGCACTGATGGACACCTTGGATGTGTCATGTGACCAGAAAGTGCACTGCAGTGTTTAGAGATCAAAGCTCAGCAGCAAGAGAAGACACAGTGATGCAGGTAGGAGAGTGTCATGTGACCAGGAAGTGCACTGCAGTGTTTAGAGTTCAGAGCTCAGCAGCAAGAGAAGACACAGTGATGTAAGTAGGAAAATCAATGGACAATGAAGCTTAGTGTAGTGATGGGAGAGTTACAATGAGTAGGGGATAAAACAGGCTCCAAGCACTCAGACCTATCTCCATGTGTGCCTCCCCAGCCAATGACCTCACCGCATGTCACTGCTGGGGGTAGTTTTAGTATTTATTTCCATGCACACAATGCAGAAGCATATACAGCCAATTTCCATCCAACTCTGCATTAGTCTTTTGAAGCATAAAGTGGATATAAAGTAATTTAACCTGTGCTAATATTTGGTTTCCAGAGAAACTTTATCGGTGTATACATGCATTCAACATTTTTTATTTGTATTGTTTTTATTCCTTCCAGATACTCCAAAAACTATGTTTGTAAAAAAAATATATATACAGCATCTGAAATAATGGTATTAAGATATTTTTTCACTCAAATCAAGTGTAGTAGAGCAATGGATGGTATTGTGCATGGTTGGGTAACATTTAATCATCATCATCTCCTTGGTACGATCTCTAATGTATTTCCTATTGGTAACATTAAAAGAAAATGTATGCTACAATTTAGATTATGTGGACTTGTGTCTATGTTTACACTAAGACACAATGACTGTTAGGGGAAATATGTATTCTTTTTATGTCTTTATTATAAATTATCAGTATAATTCCAAATATTGACCACATTAATGATGCCCAGTGGAGAATCACGTCAATCACAGAGCATAAAACATTAAGAAGCCAATCAGCAAGGATCAACCAAAGTCACATGTTCTCAATCATTTTCCACTTGGCTATCCCCTGGCAGCAAATAACTGGTATTTGTACCCCCAGTTCTAACATGAACAAAGAAAAATATTTGTAATGAATATAAATACAGAATATAAATAAAAATCGGACAAAGTGTTTAGGTGCCGCGCTATATAAAGCAATAAATGCGCTATTAAGAAGAAAAAAGACACAAGAATATTTTTTTACAATTTTATTTTTTTGGACTCAACTGGCAATTGGCCAAACATATTGTTAACATACAAAATCATAGGCTGATGTCATAAGTCACCCATTTGTTTTACTATTCCTTTTTGTTAACTTAACTTAAGCCAAAACCTAGAAATAAACACACTGACACATGTATATGGAATTAAAAGAGGTCACAGCCAGAATTTATTGATCAAATTAAAATTTAGAATAGGTGTCAGGAAGAAAGCAGTGCTCCGAGGCCACAGCCCAATGGATACCAATACTAAATAATAGGGGCGGATCCCCGCCCAGCGCAGACTGACCTGAGGCAGGACCATCCTCCCTTAATTGGCACAGCCTAAGCCCCTCCTTTGGAAAGGAGACCTGGTCCCATCTTTAGGCGGTGACCAACTTGCCGCTCTCAAAGTAAGCTAAGGAAAAGGCTAAACTAAAAAGGGGGGGGGCAGTTGATACTTGCCCAAAGCAACCCCATTTACAGTCCCAATCAAATCCAGTAATAGAGCAGAATTGATGGGGCTCCACGTAATGCCTGTGCTATGACGTTCATTTGCCCACCCTGTGAACGCCTTGGTTAGTACGAATTATTTGGCTTGATCCACCAAACGCGCAACTTGGAAAAATGAAAGATACCTGATAATGCTGAAGACAAGCCGCCTTGGAATGAGCCCCTTCACGGCAGCTCCAGACAAAACTCTGCCATAAAATCATCAACCGTCCTACCTCACCTGCCCTTGGAAGCTAAGAACCCTGCCAATCATACAAAACCACCGTGTAGGTCTTTAAGGTACTAGGTGCCAATGACTTCAGTGTGAGACCATTGATGCCGGTGCTATGATTCGCCAGACAAGGAAGAGGATGGTTAAACCATGTAAACTAGCGGGAGGTGCGAGCGAACGAAACCTGTCACTCTGCAAATGATGCAAGGCGTCCGCTATCTCGTTTGCAACTCCCGAAACTTGCTGAGCCCTAAACTTAATATTCCTTACCCACATAGCAATGCCAAATGGCTCAACAAGCGTTAGGCTGGATCTAAGTCCGTCCCTGATTAATGCTGGCCTATATCACTCCTAAGGTATCACAAAAACAGGATTCGCCTATTGTAAATCTTGCTATCCCACAGCTCAACAGCCCCTGCAATTGGGAAAATATCTAAAAGAAGGATGATCTTGGTTAGGCCCTGAACCTGACAAATATCCGGCCCCGGCTTCATGCACCACGCCCTTACAAATTGCACCAAAACTCAAGGAACCAGACAAATCTGTAAACAGTTGAAGTTCGGAATTGGCTACGGGTGCCGGAGGCCATATCTGTACTCCATTGAATTTGGGCATAAAAACCAGCCAAACGGGCAGAATCTAACTCAGCTCCAAAGAGATGCAGAATGAGGTGATGAGGCTTCCTATCCCCCACTGTGGCTCTCCAAAGCCATCTACTACAAAACCAACCCTTACGTATGACTCTAAACACAAAACTGAGGAGACCCAAAAGCTATTGCAAGTGGCGAAACCATCTTTGCCGAAGCAAATGCTTCTGGCAACTCCCCCAAAACACCACACCTTCTCCATAGGCAAGCGGCATAACCCTATCAAGGTATCGATTTCTATACCCAAGTAAGATATGCGCATAACTAGACCCTCCGCCTTGTCACGAACCTCCAGGGCATTCATGATGACGAACAAGGCCTGCAAGGAAACAAGTAAATCCTCGCAAGGTCAGGCATCTACTCGCCCCCCCTAACAGAAACTCATTCCACTAGTGGGACACGCCAGTATGCCCTATACCCGCCTGGAAGCACCACTGCAAAAAGTAACTAATAACACTTGCAAAAGTACACAAAATGAAACAGCCTATCGTCAGACATCTGTCAACGTAATAGAGCCCTGCTATTTTAAAATCCCCCATATCTAAAGGACTCAGGGTGAATGGGCAGCAGCCGGAAAGCAGATTCGATATCCGCCTTAGCTAGTAGATCCCTCCCTTCAAAACCTTGTACTATCTCAAGTGCGTGTTTGACAGATTGGTAAGCGACGCGACAATCTTAACAGATATAATGCGTGGGAGCCCAACCCTTCTACCTGGGCAAGAGATGCTGTATCAACCCAAATTTACCCGGCTCCCTCTACTGCACCGCCTTAAAGGCGGTGCACATAAACTTTCTGAAAAAAAGGGGGGGTGGAGCAAAACGGACCGCACATGTGCCCCAACCTGTCTACCACCTCCACTTTAAACATAACGACATCTGGATGGTCATGCGCAGAATCCTCTTAGAACCTTGGACATGACCCGAGTCAAAGGTAAATGCAAACCAGCGCCAAAACCTTGCAACAAAAAAGGCTGCTTCCCCTCCAAGGGGGGGTAACGAGCCAACCAGCTCCGCAAAAAAAACCCCAAATGATCTGCGACGGTGCTTTTCTAAACACCTCCGCTACTCGTTGCATTATTCTCCTTGACCTGCCCCTGCACCGCAGACCAGCCGACACTCCTCGGCTGGGTGACAGCTCCCGCAGAGCATGCAGATATGTCTGCATCCACAGCCTGCTACTCATGACAGTGCGCGTTATTAAACATGTAGCGCTACCCACAGCTGATGCCTGCAGATCTGGGGCAGCCGTGGAAACCGCAGGCGAACTAGACAGATTTATTGATCAAGCCAAACCTCGACGCCCTGGAAACCTAATAAAACACTGCCTGCCCCTCCTATTGTGCCCTAAATGTTCCGTCGTATTGATGCCCAGCGGTACCTTCAGTTGACAAGTGTATGCCGTGTACCATGCGTGTGTATGTTAGCACATTCATGCACTCCCCAGGCCTGGAGTCAAGGTAGCATGCCGCAAAAACATACCTACCCGCCGCTCAACTCCATTATGAATGGAGGGCTCCCTCTGCCACTACTCCCTCTACTTAGATCTTAAACCCTTAAGGATTGCCAATATTCACACAGTGAATCGTATCCCATGCTGCATCTGTCACCTTAGTTGCCGACACTGCGCTAGAACACTAATGACTCCCCCATTTCCCTTTAACTTTTGTGTGCTAAGTGACGCATGAGCTTGCGCAGCCTCTCGTATGAACTGGAAGAATCACTAGACTCAGTGGATGGTAAATATGTGCTGCGTGATGGGTTAACACCATGCTCACTGGATCCTGATGTCGAAGAACCAGCCACTGTCTCCTGTGTGTTAGTCAACTGTCCCTCACTGCACAGTGCGCCCACCACGACTTGATTCAACGTCAACATAGCACTAGTGTCCTGGGGGCTTGAAACATATTTGGCAAGTCCAGTAAAACAGAAGAGAAAAAAAACCAAAAAAAAATGGAAGGGGGGGGTGTCAATGCCCGGGCTGCAGCAGGGGGAACGTACTGAGGGTGGGGGCTGGTGATACAGGGGGATGGGGGGATGGCTAATGGGCACTAGGCTTTCTCGAACCCTGGGCTGCAAAAGGGAGGTAACCCCCGTTCGCTGGGTATGGGGTGTGCAGTATGGAGAAAGGTGGGAGGGAGCTCAGAGCCCCCAATGAAAGAACCCCCCCAGCAGTGTTTGCGCTAAAATGGAGGGGGGCTGCTGTCCCTATGCAGGAGGAACCTAAGATGGCCACCGCGACACTGTGTGCAGGGCCAACTGCCGATGCAGGACGCAGGCTGGCCTGGTGAGTGGAGGCAGAGGACGGGGAGAGGGCGCCACCTGGGTCACTCACGGAGCTGCCGGAGGGCCAGGTGGGGCCGGGGGCATGAGCGCACCAAGGGCACAGGTGCACGTGAGCACTGGCGCGCGTGGGAAGCTGAGAGCAGGTGCAACATCGTGGTCTGCTGCAGACCACGAGCCACACCTGGGGGGGATAAATGACACTGGGTGAGAGGTCTGGATACCGTGTGAAGTGGCGGGAGGGGGGGCGCTGGGGGGCATGCCTAATGTGGGTTAACTCCTGGGGCAGTAAGAAAAGGGGAGGGTGGGGGATGCTAGTAATGCAAAAAAGGGGGAGGGAGGGAAGAGAAAAACGGTGACAGGAGGGAGGGATGAGGCATTGGAATACACAGAACAAGGAAAGGTGATATAAAGAAGGGGATAAGGCAGGGGCGTATCTATAATGGGTGCAGCCATAATATTACTTACCTCTAAGGAGTCCCACGTCGGCGCGGGGGTCCGGTGATGTAAAATGACTGAAAATTGGCCGCATGCGCAGTGCAGGGAAAATGGCCACCGTGGCCATTTTCCCGGTGACCAGTGCATTCATTACAGACTCTGGTCACACTCTAGTGCCCAGAGTCTATAACTCCGGCGCTGGCCGCGCACAGCTCAGTGCGCAGCCAGCCACCGGGCGGAGAGAAGGGGGCCCGTGTCAGAGACAGCACACGGGCCCCCTCCTCTCTAGAAACGCCCCTGGGATAAGGTGGCATATGAATAGTCAGTGTGATGAAAGGAAAAGAAGTGAAAGGTGACAGAAAGAAGAGAGTGAAGGTGGAAAAACAATGGCCAGTGTGATGAAAGGAAAGGGAGTGAAATCTAACAGCAGATAAAGGAGTAAATAAGTTTGTAAAACACTATGGGGTCTATGTACTAAGCAGTGATAAGTGACAGAGTGAAAAGTGATAAGTCTGTGATAAGTGCCAGCCAATCAGCTCCCAACTGTAATTTTTCAAACACAGCCTGTGAGATGACAGTTGGAAGCTGATTGGCTGGCACTTATCACAGACATCACTTTTCACTCTGTCACTTATCACTGCTTAGTACATAGACCCCTTAGCCAGCCTGTTGAATAAACTGGAAAGAGGACGATGGCTCCCCTCACCAGGCTATTTATATGGGACCTCTAAGCCCTCCCCTAAATCCTACAATAGGCTTATACTACTCAAGTGACCAATAACTGACCGCACCTCCCCTCCAGCCTTTAACCCTTAACTTACCTAACAAAATTACATAACAAACAGGGTGCCTATCTATCCTCAAACTTATTCAAGTATTCGGATGCATTTGTCACAAGTTCTGACATTAGGTATGCTGTGTCAGAGATTATCTGGATTTTATAAATCTCTTTTATTCAGGAGACAGGCATTGATCATGTCACTGTAATTTCCTGCCTGTTGTCAGGGACATACTTTGATGCACGGGACTAGAGAACCTTAGGACACTGCTTTCCCTATACAGTATGTCCCATTATATCCTGCACTGACAAGGAGGCACTGAGACACACACACACACACACACACACACACCAGTCCCCACTCTATAATAATAGCTCCTAAAACACACATACTGGGGGAGATCTATCATTGATCTCTATAAAATTGTGATCAGCTCCGTGGATCATCACGACCTGCCTGCCAAGGTTTTCGCCGGTATGTATTAGTTAGAACTTGCCAGGACAGCTCCTGTGATATCAAGCTGTCCCGGCGAAATACAGTATATTCTTACAGGTTTCAAACCTGACAAAGCACATGAGGAGCCATTGTGTTGCAGATGTGAGAGGGGTGAGTAATAATTTCTGATATTGTAGCCTTTAGACTACAAAAGCTAAAACCATAAAAATATGACATTAGCTATTGGCACTCAAGCTCTAGAAAGCTAAGCCTTTTGTATCTTGATACAATTAGCCATATCACAGTCTTTATAGAAACCTATGGGAACTGCACGTCTGTAGGGAAATGGAGGGATTTATTGTTACATATTGGGAATCCTTAACTGATAAAGAAATCAGATTTATTGCATTTCTGCTTTGATACATTCGCCCACAATACCTTATCAGTAGAATGCTGGGAGACTCCTCTATCACTTCCTGGAAATGGTGCAGAGGTGAAGTCTCCAGGGGAGGGAACAGCCACCAGGAAGAGCCGCAGTAGTGCCTGGGTGTGCAGCTCCACATCCTCCTAGCTGAAACACTGAAAAGGAAATACAGCTTTCATCATGGGTCCAGCCTGGTAAGGCTTGAGAAAGCATACCCGTTACCCAAGTGGCTCAGTGCAACCCTGTTGACTGTAAAACACAATTATTTAATTGAGCCATTTAGGTGTACAAATAAACAGACAAGTAATTTTCAAGTCAAACAGTGTATTTGTTAAAAACCTAGAAATGCAAAATGTTCCAGGGGTCTATTTACTAAGCAGTGTTAGTAGACCAGAGTGAAAAGTAATAAGGTGCCAGCCAATCAGCTCCTAACTGTCATCTCACAGGCTGTGTTTGAAAAATGACAGTTGGGAGCTGATTAGCTGGCACCTTATCACTTTTCACTCTGTCTCCTAACCAGGGCCGAAACTAGGATATCTGTCACCCGGTGCAAGGCAGCAATTTTGCGCCCCCTCCCTTCCCGTACCTGGATTTTGTCCTTGCTCCTCCATAAGGCAGTGCCACACACCAGAATGCCCATTACAGATTATGCCACACACTGTAATGCCCATTACCAAAGTGCCACTTACATATTTGCCCGACACCATTTTATGCCCCACAGTAAGGCTTCTAATGACTTTAAAATTACCTGCTCATTGCCATGGGGTTTCATGCTCATTGCCATGGGGGTTTATGCTCATTGCCAGGGGTTACATGCTCATTGCCAGGGGGTTTCATTCCTGTTGTCAGGGGATTTATGCTCATTACCAGGGGTTTCATGCTCATTGCCAGGGGGTTTATGCTCGTTGCTAGGGGTTACATGCTTGTTGCCATGGGGTTACATGCTCGTTGCCAGGGGATTTCATGCTTGTTGTCAGGGGATTTCTGCTCTTTGCCAGGGGTTCCATGCTCGTTGCCATGGGGTTTATGCTCGTTGCCAGGGGGTTTCATACTCCTTGCCATGGGGCTTCTTGTTCATTTCCAGGGGGGTTTATGCTCATTGCCACGGGGTTTATGTTTGTTGCCATGGGGTTTATGCTCGTTGCCAGGGGATTTCACGGGACAAGATGCAGCTTTCAGCATCTTCTTCCAGCAGCGCCAGCGTTCCCGGTACTTCCAGGAACACTGTGTGCATTGCACTCTGCTAACAGACACTAGAGGTCCAGTAAGACCTCTAGCATCTGTCTCCTCCTTGGCGGCGGCCATTTTTGGATGGCTGTTTTCAGCAGAGTTTCGTCCGCATGGAATCTGCTGAAAACGGCTATCCAAAAATGGCCGCCGCAAAGCAGGAGACATACACTAGAGGTCCAGTAAGGATCTCTAGCATTTGTCTCCTCTTTGGCGGTGGCCATTTTTGGATGGCTGTTTTCTGAATCTGCAGCCCCAAAGCCACCGCGAGCAAGCTTTTTTCTCCCCCCCCGTAATTCGGCACCCGGTGCACGTGCACCTCTAGCCCCCCCTAGTTGCGGCCCTGCTCCTAACACTGCTTAGTAAATAGACCCTCCAGTGTTTTTCTGCATCAGAAAGGGCATTAATGCATGCACATCACCCAGAGAGGTTTACACAATACTGTACTTTAATCAGTCACACAGCATTAAAAGGAAATACAGCAGAGAGAAAATGTGTCAGTAGGTACACAACAGCCTCATGTCAGTGGTAATGAACGTAATAATAATGAAATTCACCAAACCATCACACCAAGGGGCCTATGTACTAAATCTTGGAGAGAGATAAAGTGGATGGAGATATAGGACCTCATTCAGAGTCGGTTGCGAGCACCGATGCGCTCGTAACCGACTCGATGGTTACGTGCGCAAGCACCAGAAACTCTGTTGCTCCGGAGCTCGTTACCAAAGGGGCGGCTGTCGATGTTGATGAATGCCTACCGTTTTGTGGGCGGCCGCACTGACATCATCAGTGATGTCAGTGGGGAGCTTCCTGCTCCATCAGAGCAGAAAGCTCCCTGGGGCTTAGGGGTACCCAGACCCAACCTTAGGGTCTGGTCATAAGCCCCGATGGTCACGATGGTGTTCACCATCGTGACCATCAACCTGGTTAGTCGTTAAGCTGTGGGCGGTAACCCACAGCTTAACGATCGACAAGGAGGCGGCCGTTCAGGATGCAAGCAGCCGCCCTGATTCAGTGCGACCGCTTGCATCTAACGACCGCCTCTGAATGAGGTCCAAAGTACCAACCAATCTGCTCATAACTTTCATTTTTCAAACACAGCCTGTAAAGTGACAGTTAGGAGCTGACTGGTTGGGACTATCTCTGTTCACTTTATCTCCTTCCAAGGCTTAGAAAATAGACCCCAAAATCACCATCCACTTCATCTTTCTTCAAGGGTTAAGCTGGGTACACACTAGACAATATATTGGACGATTTGTAATTTTGAGGCGAATTGGATCGACAAATCGTCTACATCGTCCAGTGTGTACGCAGTGTGTAATGTGTGCTACTGTGCGTTGTTCATCGTGTCTTCGTGCAGGCCAATCTGAAGATCTGGCGGCTGACACAATGCATCTGGATGCGGCGGGGGAAAGATATATATATCAGGGGGTCGTACACCAGATCATACAGTGTGTATGGACCATCAGATATATTGTCCAGTCCCATATTCTGTCTCTAGGTACAAATACCGATCCGGCTTTAGCACATAGACTCTTTAGAACATAGACCTCAATTCCCTCACAAGGAAAGAGAAAATTCTGTAAGTTATGAATAGAGAATTGTTTGGGGCTTCTTTGTTGTTAAGCTAAAATCAGGGAAGCATTTACTGTAGGATGTCTGTAGGTTACCATTTACTGAAATATGAATAATTCTTTCAGTTCTGGTGGTCCAGACATTAGCCACAGCTAAGAGGGTGTAATATGTTCCCCATCCCCAGAGGCAATTACTGTACTATCCAGCCACAAAAATGGGGATGGGGTGCCAGTTATGGCTCTCGGGTTCAATCACCAGAGGCCCAGGCTTTGCTCGGTATGGAAGTCACACTTTGATTCTTCGGTTTGGTAAAAGTCTATTATGCAAAAATGTCTCCATTATGAGGATCAGAGCTGGAGCAGGAGGGAAGGACCAGCACAGTAGGCCTAATAGGAGAGGGACTGACCCTATGGGTACCACGCAAAATATACTCAAGTGCCAAATGTTGCCTTCTCCTGTTTTAAAACCAGGTCCTCCACCAGTTGTGGCTGTGTTTGCAGCACATTCCTCATAGCTACAGTGAGTTCCGCAAATCAACATTATATATCGCTTGCTGTGTACATTCCACCAATCAGGAGGCAGAAGATATTAGAGTAAAAGTGAGCATCAATTATTAGAGTCACCATTGTCACATTTGCATTTATTATATTTTCTATAAATGATTAAGTTTTAAATTAAATAGACAATCAATTAGTACAAGAATAAAGCAGTTTGTAACCAGGTTCAGCATAGTCCAATGAAAAGAGGCTAGTCCAGAGGTTCCCAAACGCGGTCCTCAAGGCTCCACAACAGTTCAGGTTTTGGAGATATCCATGGCTGAGCACAGGTACTAATTAAGTCACATGTGCTCAACCATGGATAGCTCTAAAGCCTGAACTATTGGGGTGCCTTGAAATCCGCATTTGGGAACCTCTGGGTAGTCCATAAACTGCAAGTACAAAAAGAAACAGATTCCACAAGAGGGAGAAAAGAATGTACTATATAGGCACACAAGAAAACAATATAGTATAAATAAAATATAACTTTTATTGAATTTAATTAAGACCTTGTTATAGTGAAATATCAATAAAATAAAGAAATAGATACAGAATAAGTGACAAAGGTTAGAAAAATGTGAATAAAATAAATAAGCTGATACTCGGGGCAACTGTTAATCCAATCTATAAATGTTTCACTTTATTCTGAGTATTCATGCCTCATGTAAATCATATGACTGTTCAAAATATTGTAATGTTAAGGAAAATAATTTGTCCTATCAATAAATTGATAAACTTTGGGCCTGATTCAGAGCAACTCGTAAGCGGCAGCTCGCTCGCTCCGAGCGATGTTTGCCCAACTGTGCATGCGTACGGATCGTTATACGCATGCGCGAACCAGTCAGTGCGGCCGAAATTCATGTGCTCGCAAAATAGCGAATGCCTGCTAATTTGAGTGACAGAATGAGGCGTTTGTGTCTGGTAACAGGGGAAGGTGCTTGAAAACGGGGAGTGGAGATCAGATCGCAGGCGTGCTTAATGGTCAAAACGGGCATTTTATGGGTGTGCATATTTAATACAGCAGCGTCATTGACCACGTCACTGGGTTTTTTTTAAGCCAGAACTGCTCGCAAAATTGTGGTAGCAAAAACCAACCACAAGAATAGCGAGCAGTTCATACCCTGTTCGATGTACTCGATTAATCTAATAAATAGCGGACATGACGTAGGATGCAAGCGGCCAGGGGGCGTAGTTTCCCAAAAAAAGACCGCAAGTTTTGTACGCTCGTTCAGACCTAGAGGCATGAACAGACCGCAAACAGCGAACGGTTCATTTGAATAGCCACCCCTATTTTCAGGACGAATGAGCGCTAATTGCGTCTGGCTCTGAATCAGGCCCTTTGTACTCTATTTTATTATTTAGAGTACAAAGTTTATTAATTTATTGATAGGACAAATTATTTTCCTTAACATTACAATATTTTGAACAGTCATATGATTTACATGAGGCATGAATACTCAGAATAAAGTGAAACATTTATAGATTGGATTAACAGTTGCCCAGAGTATCAGTTTATTTATTTTATTCACATTTTTCTAACCTTTGTCACTTATTCTGTATCTATTTCTTTATTTTATTGATATTTCACTATAACAAGGTCTTAATTAAATTCAATAAAAGTTATATTTTATTTATACTATATTGTTTTCTTGTGCGCCTATATAGCACATTCTTTTCTCCCTCTTGTGGAATCTTTGTTAGATTATTGTTATTGTCCTTGGCAACACCCCCAATGTCATATCTAATTTGAGAGTTTATTATTTGATGGGGTCTACAGTTATTTAAGTTAGTGCAGTGGTACTTCCCCTTCTCCCTTTCCTTTGATTAATAAGTCCAAAAAGAATAAAACAGGCTATTGGTACAAGAATAAAATTTGTGGCGCAGCAACCAGTTTTCCCTAAGTGTTAAAGCTACAGTATGTCACCATTAATAGCAACTTTTGTTACTGTACAAAGATTGTAGTAAAACAAACTATAACATAAGGCACTGGTAACATTATATTTTTAGCTGTACAGAAAATCATTTTACCATATAGTAAAATAAAACTACAGTACTTTTTTTCTGATGTTAGGAACCTCCAGGGCCGTAAATAGGGTAGTGCAACCAGTGCCATGGCACAGGGCACTGCAGGGCAGGGGGCGCTGTTTGGGTCTGTCAATTTTCCTGTTTATTATCATTCTCACTTGTAGCTTCCTCTTCTTTTATCCCCAGCATCTCCTGGCTGCCCCAGGAGTACCCTGGCCCAACCCTATGAAGCCATAGCCCTTTTTCAGGTGCACTATCTTATGTCCCTATTTAAAAAAAGAGCTGGGGAGGCGCCAATGCTCTCTCTGGCACAGGGCACCAAAAAGTCTAGTTACGGCTCTGGGAACCTCTTCACTATGACTGCTAGAAAGGATATCAGGATTGCAACGTACTGTAAATTAGAACTACGGTTTTATCACTTGCTTTCTGAGTCAGTTTCTCCTCATTTATTTCTTATATAAAGAAGGTGGATTTCATATGAAACAATGGAAATATGTTTCTTTTGATAATTAAGATGTTTCAATGGAGATACATAGTAATAGCTGTTTTATTACAAGTTATCATTTCTTCCATTTGCTTAATTTCTACTAGTGTGTATGTTCTATTTATGTAAAAATAATGTGCGTTACCTAGGCAACCTGGAGTAATAGTTTGCAAGTTTGATTGAAATTGGAAAAAACATAGATTTAAATATTTTAATGTTGTATTAGAATGGCATACAGTATAGCAATGGTGGTTCTCAAATGAAGTCCTCAAGTACCCCCAACATGTCATATTTTCAGAATTTCTATCTGTGGAAACAGGTGAGATAATTACTGACCCAGCAACATAGAATAACTCACCTGTCCCGAAAACATGACCTGTTTGGGATACTTGAGGACTGGAGTTGAGAACCTCTGGCTTACGTCATGACAACAGATGCTCAAACTAGTCAAAGTTCAAAACTAAAACTAGAAATTTGTTGTAATTTCATGAATCTTGGCACTAATTAAAAAGTTCAAGAAAGTTAAATAGGTTTGAACATTTTCAAGCTGACCTGACCATGTTCGAGCCTGTTCAACAGTGTTCGAGCTGGTTCTAACTCATACAAGCCTATCTGCACACACTGGAGCACATGTGTTAAATTTTAAAAGTTTTAGTGTTTTTATAAAAATATTGAAAGCATGTGGAGAATCTTAAACCGCAAACTGAAGACAGTATGCTAAAATATTGTTATAGTAACTACTATTAATTCATTATCAATGTGTTTAAGAAGATAGTCAAATCACTAATTTGACTGCAAACATGGTAGAAGAATTTCAAAAAGCAAACTGCAAATGTGATCTCTGAACTCCAAAGAGTATTCACAAAATGTGATTGTAAGATGGAAATTTGGTACTGCAAGTTCAAATCAGGTACCTCAACGCTGCTGAGAATAACTGAACCAGTTAAAAATATTCAAGCATCTCTAGGAATAAACAAAAGAAAGTGATTACGTACATTGCATTAACCCTCAGTTTCACAAAGTTGAGCGTCACATTCATCAAAATCATGATTTTCTTTAAACAGCCGCACATTAGTCTGATAGAGACAAATAATATAAAATAATATAAAGTGCTCTATTAAATGAGCCAGCTCTAATTTCCAGCGAAAGGTTCACTTTCATTTAAATTTATTTTTACAAAGATTAGATTCTCTTTTACAATTCTTAATTACCTTCTAGGGATAACGAAAGCTTCTAAAGCATTCACAGCCTATATCTAGGAAATACATTTAAATTGAAAAGTGGTTAATGGTTAATCAATGGGAGGTAAATAAAAGTGATTGAAACATGTGTACATAGGTTTACAAAATGAGATAAGACTGGTTGAAAAGGCATATAAACCATTACTAGAAAGGTCTAGAGTATACACGGATGGAAGCAATGGGAAAGTATACTTCCTACCAAGCAATCTCTGTCAACCTGTTTCCTATCAAGAGACCCTAATTTCTGAATCAAATAATCAAGTGTCCCAACATTGACGTTAAAGGGACAATGTTATATTTGTACACTCTGGAAGCAATTTTTCAGCTTTTACAGGGAACTATGAATAAATATAAATGCTTTAGTGATGTAGAAAAATATGGTAGCCTGGCAAGGATTACCATTTCTTAAATTAGGTTATTGTGCATGCATTTAAGACTGTCATTTCCAGATTTGTTCCTGAGCCTTCCAGCAGTCTACCAGTAGGGAAGAGTGAAATAAAATAAAAAGCTTCAGATAAGCTGTAATTGAATACAAGACTAGAAAATACTAATGGTTACCACTTTATTATATATAAAACAATAGTTATAATATCTTGAATAAAACCTGAAACGTTCCCCCTAAAAAAATCCCACTCACACACTTGAGTTAGACCGGACGACACAAAATGTTAAAAGCCATGATTTCCCTTTGTTTGCAGCCAACTACGAGAACACTCCCCACAATAAGAGCTGGATTAGCAGTAGGGTGGCTGAAGCTATTGCCCCAGGCCCCCATACACTGGGCGGCCCCCACACATAGCTAGAACACCAGCATGGGGGTACTGTGCCATATGTGAACTGGAGTTTCTGTGGGGCATAAAGTGGACTGAGGCCCTTACAGTATGTTCAGCACATTTGTGATGTTGAGAGTATTTACACATTATACTTATTATTAATAGCATCTCCAGTATACAGTATGTTATTGACAATTTTATTGGTAGTGACCACCACAAGTTAATTTCTTGGGGGCTCCACACACCTTAATCTTGCCCAGCTACGCTTTTATATGGGGGTGGGTAGCACCACCCATGGGCTCGTCTTCGCTATCACAGTGGTATCTAACATTTATAGTCTTCCCATGATGGTGGAAACCAGCACAGGCCATCAACTACTGGTGCTGATTGGAGATTTGGGAGAGGTGCATACTACTTTTATTTATGTTTGGTAATCATTTCTGAACTTTACTTTAAACAGTGCTGGCACTGTGAAGCAGAGACTAGCAGATAGATTTATGGAAGGGAATGTTGTTGTGGTTGCAAGAAAAGCCCCAAATATTAGGGGAGCAATAGGTATAGACGTATAACTGTATGCTGCTTTGTAACAGGGACAATGCTGCCTAATTCACCATTGGGTATTATTTATCCACTGTCTCTTGGAGAATCAAGACTAGTTTACAAGTTAATTAGCCAATTGTGAGTCTCTGAAATTCTTTAATTACTGTACCTATGTTGCTGTATAAATAAGTATCATCAGTATTTTATCCTGATGGTATACACTCTAGCACTCTATACACTCTAGCACCAGGGCTTGTTCGATGTCTTGGCAGCATTGATTTTCTGGTAACATGAACTTCTTTTACTGTCTTCACTATTATATTTAACTGGAGATGTGTGGTTAGGTTTTCCTAAAAAAAACTCCTCCATTCTAGCTACATTACAGACCAGAGACACTGCTGTAAAATATCAATATCATCAGTCAGTCTCTTTAGAAAAGTGGTACAGGTCTCCCATATCCAAATATTCCAAAATATGGAATATTCTGAAATACGTAATATTTTTATCATGACTGAGATAGTGAAACCTTTGCTTTCTGATGGTTCAATGTGCACAAACTTTGTTTAAAGCTCAGATTATTAAAAATATAGTATAAAATAACCTTCAGGCTGTGTGTTTAAGGTGTATATGAAACATAAATGAATTTCATGTATATACACAAACTTTTTTTGATGCACAAAATTATTAAAAATATAGTATAAAATGACCTTCAGGCTATGTGTATAAGGTGTATATAAAACATAAATGCATTCTCTGTTTAGATTCGGGTCCCATTCCCAAAATATTTCATTATTTTATGCAAATATTCCAAAATACAGAATATTCTTATATCCAAAATACCCCTGGTCCCAAGCATTTTGGATATGGGAGACTCAACCTGTAGTTTATTTTGGCCGGGAGCATTTGCATCTCAGAATTCATCACCAAAAAATAATCTAACTTCCTTCATTCCCTTATTTAGCTGAAATAATAGATTATACACACTCTTCAGAGTCTGCATCATACATTAAATGCATATCATTGAACAATGCCGATTGTATACAGCACGTGGAAAGGTCATGTTATTGTCATGTTAGTTATCCAGGCAGACAAATAAGAATTCTACCGCAAACTAGAATTACGTTTACCACTGGTGTGGTATGATATATCAACATTCACTATGTTGACATTTATCATGTAGACAGTGATAAAATGTCGACATGTCTGAATGTCATCATATTGTCCCTGTTGACCCATTGGTGACTTTCTTGCAGCTGCTTGGCTCCAGCATGGCTTCCAGGTCCTGATGGTCATGTGACTGTCACTTTCCAGGTCAAAGCTGTGATCCTCCGGGATTCCGGTGAATATTTCTCCCTTATCCCTAACACTAATCCCTTCCTCTAGTGCCTAACTTTAACCCCTCCCCCAGTCTAACCCTAACTACCCCCAACAGGGGCGTTTCTAGAGAGGAGGGGGCCTGTGTGCAGTCTCCAACACGGGCCCCCTCCTCCCCTCCCGGTGGCCGGCAGCGCACTGAACTGTGCGCGGCCAGCGTCGAAGTTATAGACTCCGGGCACTAGAGTGTGCCCAAAGTCTAAAATGTATGCACAGGTCACCGGGAAATTGGCCACGGTGGCCATTTTCCCTGTATTGCGCATGCGCAAATGATAGGAGAATAGCAGCCGCTGCCATTTTCCTGTCGTTTTATAGTGCCGGACCCCCTGCGCCGATGTGGGACTCCAGAGAGGTAAGTAATATTATGGGTGCAGGGTGTGTGGTGCAGGGCCCCCCTGGACCCAGGAGCCCATGTTCCCTGCACACCCTGCACTCATTATAGATATGCCCCTGACCCCCAACAGCCCAACCCTCCTGCCTACAGCCCAACCCTAATGTCGGCATTCTGACAAAATTGACATTTCACATGTAGACATTCTGACAATGGGGTGATTCAGTTGTGTACAGATCTGCTATGGCAGCTGCTAACATGGTAACAGCTGCGATAGCACTAATATGGTAATACAGTAGGAGGCATCACACTGCATGCATTACTGATACGAGCTGCATCCTTGGAAGCAGCATTGGATCATCTGAGAACCCATTGAGTGACTATAGGGTCACGCAAACCAGCCGCCACAGATGAGTAAAAAAGGACAGAAAATCGCCGTCAGTCGATGGAGATCCTGGCCTCTCCACTCGCCCCTAACGGCTGTGACATGCCTCCGTTTTATACAACACTCCCAGTGTTATTGGTTTAGCCAACAATTGCATCTCACTCATTAAGTGTCAAAAGCACCTGGTTATCCTAATCTTTTGATAGCACCAGTGGAACTTCCCTTGGCCATGTTACTGGTACCTTGTTGTAAACAGGCAACATACTGTAGTAACCTTTTGGCACAGGAAATCAGGCAAACAGACAACAAAGCATCATTATGGTACACAAGTAGCAATCTCCATTTTCATCAGAGACAACAACCAGCTTGGTAAACTGAAGGACCAACCTGCAAACCAATCTCCAGTTATTCCTACTTCAGAATTCATTCTGTCACATAACTTGTGTAAATGTCTTAAAGCTGCAGGTAATGTTCCATTGTGATCATCATCGTTACTGGGAAAAAAAATACAGCATGATTCCCTCCTTGAGCCACAGTTAGTAAATCCAGCACATATCGATTTTGCATAATCACTGTCCTCATTGCTCTTAGTTCCTCCCCGATAGCAGAAGAAGCTGCACCAGAAATGTTTATAAATTTTAACAGCTCAAATCAATTCTTCTGGATCCATTTTGCGTCCCCTGCTGCCTACATCCCAGGTGTCAGCCATGAGGCAGGAATACTTAAGTCTGTGTAATCTTTTAAACTCATCAGGCATATCCTCAGGCTCATAATAGGCACTCCACTTTCCTATATTTCTTTTCTCTGGAACCCACTCATTCTTGAGTATTACAAGAACAGGGGCACACTCATGTCCATTCTCCAGGGAGATTGGTATATGACAAAGTGCCACACCGCCAATACACATCCAGCAAGACTTAAATACTCTGGCCCAAGAATCCTGCCTGAATAACAGTTCTACATTTCTTATTACTTCTGATTTTCTGCACCTGATCCCTTATTCTCATAACACAAATCAAAATGTATTTCTTGAACCCTAATTCTCCTATGTCTTGTGGGACCCAAGTAAGTGACAGTTAGGAGCTGATTGGTTAATACTTTATCTCTCTCTCCACGTTATCACTCTCTAAGGCTTAGTACCCCCTAATGTGATAAAGCATGACACCTATATTTGTGTATTTTTAGATACGTATCGAGAACATCCAGCGTCCCGCAAAGTTCATAATCTACATGGAATTCTGACCTCCCGCCAAAATATGTATGTCCCATATAGACAAGAAATTTTCTTGTAGGCATGGATCCATCATAATCACTATCCTGCCCTCTACATTGGTGACTAGTATTCTACCTAATCCTTCTGACTGCGGGCTACCTATTGAGTAGGGAGGCCAATGCCAGGTCATATTTATGGGTCCTCAGCTAGTCATGACATTGGAAAAGCAAGCTGGGAGCTATGGCGATTGCTCAGGACCAGCTGGGCCTTCCCGAACAGCAGTCCCGTGACGCACGCTGTCATTCTACCATGAGCCTCGGATTTCCATAGTGTCTCCCACTAGGCAGAGGCTATACCCGGAGCTCAGGGGGAATGCTGCTAGGGATCCCCGTTAGAATAAGGGTGACGTGAACTCCAGATCACTGCCTGTGCCTGTTTATGGCCAGGGTGCCTCCCAGTCTCAGCACCATTTTGCGGGCCAGCTGCGAGTATCTGAGCGGGGGGGCTTAGCTGCTGTTTTATGGGGCTTGCAGGAATAGGCAAGCATCCTCTTCTGCCACAGTACATAATTTACTGGTTGCTTCTGACAACTTCTTGCAGCCTGTTTTTAATGTAGACAATTTAGATATCCAGGCAGATGCGGCCATTCCAGTTCCTGATGTGGCTGCTAATTATAAAGCTCATAGACTTCATGCAGCTGCTCTCCCTAACACATGTGGTATTCCAGTTGGGAGGGACAAGATGCAGGGCTGGATTATAAAAGGAGCGGGTGGAGATGCAGCTCCAGGCCCTCCCATCAAAATAGGCACACAGGAACCGCAGAGCTGCTGGAGACAGGAAGTATATTTTCCTGTGTTACAGCAGCCTGCCAGAAGCATCCTGAGGCTTCACCCATCAACTGCAATGTCCATGGTTGAAATACCAGGCTTAATACTTTTGCTAATTGGTGCAGCTTCATAAACCCCCTTATGCCGAACAGTTTCTCTCCGACCTCTGCCGTGCTATAAGTAACATCATGCCAGGGCCAGAGTGACTGCCCAGAAAGAGGGCTGAGTAAATTCTACAGAGCTCCGCCCCCTGCTGTGCATGGCCACTATCAGTAAACAGCAGGTGCCGCAACTGTTCTGTGCCATTGTCATGGACATAAAGTAGGAGGTGGAGTCTGTCTGACTGTGCTGCCCTCTCTCACTGAAATTCACCGGGCTCCAGCCATCATGGTGAACAGACAGCAGGCAGGGGGAGCAGGGTGGGAGGAGCCAGAAGGAGTAACTGAAACTGAATGAAACACGAGCCTGAAGCTAGAGGTCAGTAGCAAATGGGCAGCTGGTAGTATATATGTACTGGGGGCAGTGCCAGCAATGCAGGGGTTACGGAATCAGTACGAATGACCGCCGGCCCTATGGCAGTTCAAATCCCCATGCCGGGAGACTGACAGCAGTGATAATCCTGACAGGGGATTTAGGTAAGTATAACTAACCCTACCCCCAAACCCTAAACCTCCCTTAGGGGTGCCTAACCCTAACCCCCCCCAAGTGCCTAACCCGAACCCCCCCAAGTGCCTAAACCAAACCCCACCATCCCTGCAGCCTAAACCTAAGTCTCCCAGGGGGTTGCCCAACCCTAACCTCCCCTTGGGGGTGCCTAACCATAACCCCCCTTCCCCTAGCCTAACCCTAACCCTGCGGGGGGGGTGCCTAACCCTAAGTCCCCCCCGGGAACTCCTATCCTTACCCTACCCCGTGCGGCTCTCCGCGCCCTCCACCCGGTTTACCTTAATTTGGTATGGCGTAGGTATAGTGACAGACATTGGGATTTCGATGTCTGTCATTAGTACCCTGCCAGGATTTGACAGTCGGGAAGCCGGCGGTCGGCATTTTGACCATCAGCTTCCTGACTGCATCCCAGGGTTGCTGGGCTGCACAGGGCTAATCTGCTGCTGCACGGGACAGGGGAGACTGAATAAGGGAGATTCTTACCACCACCATCCAGTGAGCTGATGCAGTGTGCACACACTATGGAGCTCCTCCCTGCTGCTGCCTGGCTATCACTATGTCTACTCTGTCTCTGAAAGCAGTAATGTAAGTGATCTGTACTACTGAGCAGGGCCGGTTCTATGGTTACGCATGGTACACGGCCGCGTAAGGCGCCACATAGTGAAGGGCGCCGCGGCCGCGACCATGCAGATTTCAAAGGCTTACAGTGGTGCAGACTGTGTCTCTGTGACACAGCTGCACCGCGCGTGTAGCGCTGACCGGATGGAGCTTGGTCAGCGCTACACAGTGCCAAACACACAGTCGCCGGTGCCAGCAGCTGTGTGTTTGTTTCAGCAGCTGATGAGAGTCTGTCAGACTCTCATCGGCTGCTGCTGCTGCTCCCACTGCGGGAGCCATCTTCCGGCTCCCGCAGTGGGTAATGGGAGAGACTTCATGACTTCATGAAGTCTCTCCCATAATGCAAAGCGGCCCTGGAGAATGGTCAGGAGTAGCTGATAGTGGTGGCGGGAGCAGGAGCGATGGGGGTTCAGGTAAGTGTTTTTTTTTTTTTTTATTACGTGTGTCTCTACTGGGGGGGCTGTACGGGGTGATTACTACTGGGGGCACTTGAAGGGGGGATTACTACTGGGGGTACTTAAAGGGGGGATTACTACTGGGGGTACTTGAAGGGTGGATTACTACTGGGGGCACTTAAAGGGGGGATTACTACTGGGGATACTTGAAGGGAGGATTACTACTGGGGGCACTTGAAGGGGAAATTACTACTGGGGGTACTTTAAGGGGGGATTAATACTGGGGGTACTTGAAGGGAGGATTACTACTGGGGCACTTAAAGGGGGGATTACTATTGGGGGTACTTGAAGGGAGGATTACTACTGGGGGTACTTGAAGGGGGGATTACTACTGGGGGTACTTGAAGGGAGTATTACTACTGGGGCACTTAAAGGGGGGATTACTACTGGGGGTACTTGAAGGGTGGATTACTACTGGGGGCACTTAAAGGGGGGATTACTACTGGGGATACTTGAAGGGAGGATTACTACTGGGGGCACTTGAAGGGGAAATTACTACTGGGGGTACTTGAAGGGGGGATTAATACTGGGGGTACTTGAAGGGAGGATTACTACTGGGGCACTTAAAGGGGGGATTACTACTGGGGGTACTTGAAGGGAGGATTACTACTGGGGGTACTTGAAGGGGGGATTACTACTGGGGGCACTTGAAGGGAGTATTACTACTGGGGCACTTAAAGGGGGGATTACTACTGGGGGTACTTGAAGGGAGGATTACTACTGGGGGTACTTAAAGGGGGGATTACTACTGGGGGTACTTGAAGGGTGGATTACTACTGGGGGCACTTAAAGGGGGGATTACTACTGGGGATACTTGAAGGGAGGATTACTACTGGGGGCACTTGAAGGGGGGATTACTACTGGGGTACTTAAAGGGGGGATTACTACTGGGGGTACTTGAAGGGTGGATTACTACTGGGGGCACTTAAAGGGGGGATTACTACTGGGGATACTTGAAGGGAGGATTACTACTGGGGGCACTTGAAGGGGAAATTACTACTGGGGGTACTTTAAGGGGGGATTAATACTGGGGGTACTTGAAGGGAGGATTACTACTGGGGCACTTAAAGGGGGGATTACTATTGGGGGTACTTGAAGGGAGGATTACTACTGGGGGTACTTGAAGGGGGGATTACTACTGGGGGTACTTGAAGGGAGTATTACTACTGGGGCACTTAAAGGGGGGATTACTACTGGGGGTACTTGAAGGGTGGATTACTACTGGGGGCACTTAAAGGGGGGATTACTACTGGGGATACTTGAAGGGAGGATTACTACTGGGGGCACTTGAAGGGGAAATTACTACTGGGGGTACTTGAAGGGGGGATTAATACTGGGGGTACTTGAAGGGAGGATTACTACTGGGGCACTTAAAGGGGGGATTACTACTGGGGGTACTTGAAGGGAGGATTACTACTGGGGGTACTTGAAGGGGGGATTACTACTGGGGGCACTTGAAGGGAGTATTACTACTGGGGCACTTAAAGGGGGGATTACTACTGGGGGTACTTGAAGGGAGGATTACTACTGGGGGCACTAGAAGGGAGGATTACTACTGGGGGCACTTGAAGGGGGGATTACTATTGGGGGCACTTGAAGGGATTACTACTGGTGGCACTAGAAGGGATGATTACTACTGGGGGCACTTGAAGGGAGGATTACTACTGGGGCACTTGAAGGGAGGATTACTAATGGGGGCACTTGAAGGGAGGATTACTAATGGGGGCACTTGAAGGGAGGATTACTACTGGTGGCACTAGAAGGGAGGATTACTACTGGGGGCACTTGAAGGGAGGATTACTACTGGGGGCACTTGAAGGGAGGATTACTACTGGGGGCACTTGAAGGGAGGATTACTACTGGGGGCACTAGAAGGGAGGATTACTACTGGGGGCACTTGAAGGGGGGATTACTAATGGGGGCACTTGAAGGGATTACTACTGATGGCACTAGAAGGAATGATTACTACTGGGGGCACTTGAAGGGAGGATTACTACTGGGGCACTTGAAGGGAGGATTACTAATGGGAGCACTAGAAGGGAGGATTACTATTGGGGGCACTTGAAGGGAGGATTACTACTGGTGGCACTAGAAGGGAGGATTACTACGGGGGCACTTGTAGGGAGGATTACTACTGGGGGCACTTGAAGGGAGGATTACTACTGGGGGCACTAGAATAGGGGATTACTACTGGGGGTACATGAAAGGAGGATTACTACTGGGGGGAACCTCCACTGGGGGCACAACAATGGGGGGACTACTACAAGGGTGGACTACTAGGGGCACTACAAGAGGGGGGATTTCTACTAGGGGCACTACAAGGGGGGACCACTACTGGGGCACTGCATGGGGGGGACTACTACTGGGAGCACAATATAAGCTTACTAATGGGGGCACAAGGGGCACTGCACAGGGGGGACCACTACTGCGGGCACTGCATAGGGGGGGCACCAAAAAACCTACTCGCTTACCAAAGAATTTGGGCTAGGGCCGGCCATGCTACTGAGTATTAGAGATGGTTCTTAGAAAACTGAACCCACCTGAACATAGGGAATCTGAGTAGGATCTGAGTCAGGCTTGGGTTTTCCTGCCTGACCCGGAATCCAAAACGAGGCAAAACGCCATCCTCCCGCTGTTACAGACTGTATTTTAAAAATGACAGTTGGGAGCTGATTGGCTAGTGGTTTATCACTCTCCAGTTTATCACTTTATGTGACCACATTAATAATTGAATGTGATTTACACCATAGTGAATAGTATATCTATCTATATATATATATATATATATATATATATATATATTGTAGCAAGAAGTTCAGTAGATGTGTTACATTAGTTTATAAGAGGATGTATACATGTATCAAATAGGGAATTATTTAAATAATCAAGTTTATATGTCTGATGTACATCAAATGTATGCACAGAAACAGACAAAATCTCAGGTGCACAACTCCAAATCATCAATAATATATATAAATGCAATAACATTTTGCAATCAATAGAGGTTTTTAGCATAATCATGGCCAAGCTTATGGGCCTACCCACCATATCCAGGTAACCTCTTTCGGGTAGGTCCCTAACATACTAAGGTTCAAATCCAGAGCGCAGGACCCCCCAAAACCGGCCAGGCTAAGCCACCATAGTAACAAAAGTGCAATGTAAAGAGATAGTGAGCAGCAGCTGCTCACTATCTCTTTACACTGCACTTTTCTTACTATGGTGGTGCCCTGGGGCGGCTTAGCCTGGCCGGTTTTGGGGGGTCCTGCGCTCTGGATTTGAACCTTAGTATGTTAGGGACCTACCCGAAAGAGGTTACCTGGATATGGTGGGTAGGCCCATAAGCTTGGCCATGATTATGCTAAAAACCTCTATTGATTGCAAAATGTTATTGCATTTATATATATTATTGATGATTTGGAGTTGTGCACCTGAGATTTGTCTGTTTCTGTGTCTGCAATTAGTCTCATCAGGTAGCACCTCCCATTGTATATATAGTCAGGTTGTGCAGTCCAGAAATCTTTTCCATGTACATCAAATGTATCACTGTTGTTAGGTGAGTTTGAACAAGTTTTCCTGCTTAGACCATGAAATAATGAAATGGACACTAGTATACACAGGTGTGTAGGTAATGCATACAATTAAGATCAGAATCATAAGATCAGTTCATCCATTGTCCAGGCCAGGGGCAATGACAACAGGGGCAGTTTAGCTACTATACCACCAATAGGTCACAATTCTTGCTGCTAAAACCCCAGGCAAACAAATATATTTACAGATATATTTACACATCAAACACAACCAAAGGAGGATTATTAATGAATAGAAGTTCCACATTTTATGACACCATGCGTGCTGGGGCAGAAAAATCCAACCTGGTCCAGCAAACTTATGAGGATATGGCAGTTAATGGATAAGTTAGGAGTATAAATATTAGGCACTGGGAAATACAGGTCAGTGCAGTGCAGTCCAGAGGGACAGAGGGAGAGACCTGGTGTGCCGTGAGGGCGGGGGGGGGCAGGTACTAATTACCTGGGCCCGGGCTTGCTGGAGGGGCCCGGCACCGCTCCCTTTCCCTCTTACGTCACAGCAGCACAGCACATGCTGCTGTGTGCTGGGCTGCACTGGGAGACTGCTCGCAGCTACTAAAGCAGCAGCCCGAGCAGTCTCCAATGCCAATAGGGGGAGCGATCATGCTGATCGTGCCCCCCATTGGCTGTGCATTGGGCTGAGGGGCACACAGCACCGCCCCTCCCCAGCGCGCAGTGCCACTTCGTGGCGCTGTAAAAATAATTGTTTTAATTTTTTTCCTGAGGGGGCGTGGCCATGCCACCTGTGATTAGGCCACACACCCCTGTCACCTGGGCCAGGTGCGGCTGTCGGCGGCCCTGAGAGAGACATTGATCTGATAACATCAAGGAGAAATTAATAAAGATGCTTAGTAGGGTAACTATATACTTGCAAGTATACAATTCATGTTACTGAATGTCTAAGTTTTGTTAAATTGTTAAATTTTTGTCTTAAAGAAGCATAAATAAACTTAGTCGTATTCAATTTGAGCCGAGCCGCGTTAAGTTAATGCGGCCCGGACTTAACGCCGACTTCACCTGTTTTGTAGGCGTTAAGGTATCGCGCACATGCACGCTTTACCCCGTATTCAGTTTGAAAGTACGCGTAAACGCCCCCCGGCGATACTGTAACAGGCGGAAAGTACTGTCATTTTTGGGGAAATCAGCCTGTCACCCTTCAAATGATGCTCTGACATGGGGGTTCACTATGGTACCCCCCGATTTGGATAGCTGAAGCTATTTGGTGTTTATAAATGGGCTCAATAGCTGCTAAATAGCGTTTTTCTATACCTGATGCAGAATAGTATTTAGGAGTATTTTTTCCAGAAAATAACTTATCCCAGCAAATTTGGGGTACTTGAAAATTGGGGTCAGCATAATTTAAGTTGAAAAAGTGAAGTTGAAAAAATCATGAAAAATCCACCTGCCACAAATACCTGCAATCAAAAACCACCTGGGGCATACTTGGGGACCCCCCCAGAGTCAAGTTCGCTAGTTTTTAACTTTGTACCCCAACATTTTTTTTTCGCCCCCTTTTTCAAATTTAATTTTTGGGGTGTCCTTAAGTTTTCTTTACAAATTTTTTGACACAGATTACCTTTGTGGGACTGTCTGAAGGCTGCACGTGGGTTTCCGAAACGTTGCACCCCAAAACCCCAATTCTGCACTTTTTTCCTCCTCCCATTCATAGGCGAAACTTTACCGCCTTATTACATTGCATTGACTTTCCGCCTAGGCAGAAAGTCTTTCAAATTGAATACGGGGTAAAACAAAAACAGGCGATAATGACGTCATCGGCGGTAACTTAATGCGTATCCGGACTTAACGCTTCAAATTGAATATGGGCCTAAGTATATATATCTCTTGTATAACGTATTCTATATAATTTGACTTGCCTGTAAATAAATATCAGATAATCAGAGCTTGAATTTCACGTTTGAACTCACTCATACGTATGCATGTATTTGCAAATATATATATATATATATATATATATATATATATATATGATAAAACATATGTTAATTGAACTTTATCTATATTTATAAATATATAAAATATAGTATACATATATTATTATTGAAGTCTCCATCTTCAATTATTGGCACCCCTGATTGATAAATATTATATATAAAAGATTCCTCCACAACACGGACCCCTGGGGGCCCACACCACACACCCATATTTTTAATACCTCTCTGGAGTCCCACATCGGCGGTAGCAGCGCTGCACAGTGGCTGCTGCGGCTCCCTATGCTGCACCATCCTTGTCCATTTCCCCGGTGATCTGTGTATGTGCAGACTAGTGCCCAGAGTCTACTGCGGTGCTCAATGTGCTGCCAGCCACCAGGGAGAGAGGAGGGGGCCCGTTCGGCCCATCATCACCTAATATGCCTGTGAGTAGAATATACCATATAAGTGTAAAACATAAAGTGGATAACACAATGCAGTATTTATAGGTTAATAACTATAAGCAATGTGAGTGACGGAATAAATGTTGCATATAGCGATAGATGGTAAAAGTATGTTAGGTTTTATTCGGAAGGCAATGTACTATCATACTAAATGTCCTATTGTGGACTATGCTGCATGTTACTGTGCCAGCAAAAGTCACTGATCACTGTAATGCATCTTATTATAATGTTGGGGGGAATGATGGTATCCCATTCTTGGAAGTGCAGGGAATGGGTGTGAGTCCACAAGTGGTACAAGTCCTGCCAGGGTAGTCTGCTCTGGAGGGGCGGCATCCAGTACCCTCCATTTGTGTCTTGCTGTGCGTTCCCCTCTTGGTGAGCGGTATCTTGATGTTGTTGTCCTGCACTCCTGCTTCTGCCCCCAATGCTAAGGGCTGACCCGTAGTGTGTCCGCACTCAGGAGTAGGACTGGCAACAGAAATCCCAGTCTATTGTGTAAGTGCTTGTCCCCGCCTCTTTTCCTCATTACATCCCACAGATTTGTTTTTATCTCTGCATAAGGGGGGCAGAGCTTTCAGTGTACCCCAAAATCTGTTGCCAGCCCTGATCGGGCATCACTTGTGTTCTGCAGGACAGATGCTGCGGTCCCTCAGTGGTGGCCCCCGACTCCACGGCATGTTCTGTGAAATATAATACATGATTATTTTTCATTTTTGGCGTCGTGTTTTAAACAATATGGGATCTTGCATGTGGGGCAAGGATGGCACAGCATATTAGTCCCAATAAAGTGCTAGGTTTAGTGGCCATTTTCCCCAAACTGTGAATGCGCACCTACCACAATGAGGTAACACATAGACAATAAAAATGGTAACAATAAGCGCTACACCTAAAGGAGGTCCTCAAAGTCCACGAGAAAAGTTATGTCTTATAGTAAAATAATTTTTCACACTCCACTTCTCATGTGACGCTGCTATTTCTCCAATAACACTGTTATACTGTATGTCAATAGATTAATCTAAAGCAATAAGGGGTATATGTACTAAGCCACAGAGAGAGAAAAAGTACCAAGCAATCAGCTTCTAATTGTCATTTTTCAAATACAGCCTGTAAAGTGACAGTTAGGAGCTGATTGGTTGATACTCCTACTTTAGTGGAGGTAACGGCATACTTACCGACATTTCGGTGCAGCAGGGAGTGTGGGGGCGGTTTCAAGTGGCAGAACTGGGGCTTGCCGAAGCGATTGCGTTATCCTGACCCCGCCCCCCACTTTATAATGCTGATATTACCGGCAATATAAAGCAGGCGGCGGGACTACAATGACGCGACTCGGGCCGCCCACTATCACGGCGGGTGCGGGGGGAGGTCGCCATTCTGGGGGGCTTGCCTACTCTTGCAGGGTGCCGTGAGCTGCACCCGATTTTCAGGAGGCTCCCGGCAGTCTCGGGAGAGTAGGCAGGTATGGTAATGGGGAGTGTCGGAAAAAAATGCAGGCATGTCGCGTCTGTTTTGTGGGTGTATCGCATCCTGTGACTGCAATCCCGTATGGAAGAAAACAGTCTCTGGCGTCTTAGTGAACACGCCCATTCTACGCGACCAATATTCAAAAGATCTGCTTCTATGTATGTGGATGCTTGGATTTGCAAAGCCGTAGGGGGGGGGTCTCAATACATTACTGGGTGTCTGCGATATTTGCATATTTTCGTACAACAGATGCGTACAGAATCGCAGCTGCAATGACATTATCACACAACTCTGAATCAGGCCTAGAATGCAATAAAATGTGTTTGAAAAAATACTTATTTCACATAAAACTTAAAATTTATATCACACAATACATATACACTTCCCATTATCAAGTATAACACACATGGCATTAACAGTGAAATGTTCATATAGTAGGTTATACAGACCTGATGTCATAAGCAAAGCTGCACCTAGAAGAACAGCAGGTGGGTGAGGATGATGTGGAGGATATGGAGACCGCACATGATGGTACCTTGCCGGTCTGGCTGATATAACTGCCAGAATACACAAGATATGTCCAGGCTGTATGCCTGGCAGAGGAGAAGGAATAAGAAGGAAACTACATTTAGCCAAAGAGTGAGGAGGATTCACAAGGGGAATTCATCTGCATATGTATCCCTTTTCCTTCTTCACTATTATGTGCCAGCAATTTCTCTGACTATACAGAGTGCCGGCACTCTCACTAACTATAGTGTGTCAGCAATCTCATCACCCATACTGTATGCTGGCACTCTCACTAACTATACAGCGTGCCGGCACTCTCACTAACTATACAGCGTGCTGGCACTCTCACTAACTATACAGCGTGCCGGCACTCTCACTAACTATACAGCGTGCTGGCACTCTCACTAACCATACAGCGTGCTGGCACTCTCACTGACTATACAGTGTGCCAGCACTCTCACTAACTATACAGCGTGCTGGCACTTTCTCTAACTATACTGTATGCCAACACTCTCACTAACTCATTACTCATACTGTGTGCTGGCACTCTCACTAACTATACTGTATCCCGACACTCTCACTAACTCAATACTCATACTGTGTGCTGGCACTCTCACTAACCATACAGCATGCCACCACTCTCACTAACTATACTCTATGCGACACTCTAACTCATTACTCATACTGTGTGCTGGCACTCTCACTAACTATACTGTATCCTGACACTCACTAACTCATTACTCATACAGCATGCTGGCACTCTCACTAACCATACAGCGTGCCGGTACACTCACTAACTATACTGTATGCCGACACTCTCACTAACTCATTACTCATACTGTGTGTTGGCACTCTCACTAACTATACAGTGTTCCGGTACTCTCACTAACTATACTGTATGCCGACACTCTCACTAACTCATTACACATTCTGTGTGCTGGCACTCTCACTAACTATACTGACTCCCGACACTCTCACTAACTATACTGTATGCCGACACTCTCACTAACTCATTACTCATACTGTGTGCTGGCACTCTCACTAACCATACAGCGTGACGGTACTCTCACTAACTATACTGTATGCCGACACTCTCACTAACTCATTACTCATACTGTGTGCTGGCACTCTCACTAACTATACTGTATCCCGACGCTCTAACTAACTCATTACTCATACTGTGTGCTGGCACTCTCACTAACTAGACAGTGTGCCGGTACTCTCACTAACTATACTGTATGCCGACACTCTCACTATCTCATTACTCATTCTGTGTGCTGGCACTCTCACTAACTATACTGTATCCTGACACTCACTAACTCATTACTCATACAGCGTGCTGGCACTCTCACTAACCATACAGCGTGCCGGTACACTCACTAACTATACTGTATGCCGACACTCTCACTAACTCATTACTCATACTGTGTGCTGGCACTCTCATTAACCATACAGCGT
This sequence comes from Taudactylus pleione, assembly GCA_031769625.1. Taxonomy (NCBI): domain Eukaryota; kingdom Metazoa; phylum Chordata; class Amphibia; order Anura; family Myobatrachidae; genus Taudactylus; species Taudactylus pleione. The sequence goes on along the minus strand of JAUIMM010001030.1, from coordinate 8,458,612 downwards.
GCCACAACTCTCACTAACTATACTCTATGCCGACATTCTAACTCATTACTCATACTGTGTGCTGGCACTCTCACTAACTTTACTGTATCCCGACGCTCTAACTAACTCATTACTCATACTGTGTGCTGGCACTCTCACTAACTATACAGTGTTCCGGTACTCTCACTAACTATACTGTATGCCGACACTCTCACTAACTCATTACACATTCTGTGTGCTGGCACTCTCACTAACTATACTGACTCCCGACACTCTCACTAACTATACTGTATGCCGACACTCTCACTAACTCATTACTCATACTGTGTGCTGGCACTCTCACTAACCATACAGCGTGACGGTACTCTCACTAACTATACTGTATGCCGACACTCTCACTAACTCATTACTCATACTGTGTGCTGGCACTCTCACTAACTTAACTGTATCCCGACGCTCTAACTAACTCATTACTCATACTGTGTGCTGGCACTCTCACTAACTAGACAGTGTGCCGGTACTCTCACTAGCTATACTGTATGCCGACACTCTCACTAACTTATTACTCATTCTGTGTGCTGGCACTCTCACTAACTATACTGTATCCCGACACTCTCACTAACTATACTGTATCCCGACACTCTCACTAACTCATTACTCATACTGTGTGCTTGCACTCTCACTAACCATACAGCGTGACGGTACTCTCACTAACTATACTGTATGCCGACACTCTCACTAACTCATTACTCATACTGTGTGCTGGCACTCTCACTAACTATACTCTATGCGACACTCTAACTCATTACTCATACTGTGTGCCGGCACTCTCACTAACCGTACAGCATGTCGGCACTCTCACTAACTATACTGTATCCCGACACTTACACTAACTCATTACTCATACTGTGTGCCGGCACTCTCACTAACCATACAGCATGCCGGCACTCTCACTAACTATACTGTATCCCGACAATTACACTAACTCATTACTCATACTGTGTGTGACGGCACTCTCACTAACTATACAGTGTGTCGGCACTCTCATTTACTATACTGTGTGCCATCAATCTCACTACCTATACAGCATTCAGGCAATCTCACTGACTATACAGCGTGCCGGCACTCTCAATAACTTTACAGTGTGCCGGCACTCTCACTAACTATACAGTGTGCCGGCACTCTCACTAACTATACAGTGTGCCGGCACTCTCACTAACTATACAGTGTGCCGGCACTCTCACTAACTATGTTAGCCGCCGGTTCAAATCCCGACAGGAGAAGCCCAATAGGTGGAGATCCCGGCGAAGCCCAATAGGTGGAGATCCCGATCCCCTCTCCTCCCCTAACCCTCCACTCTCCTCCCTAACCCTCCCTTCATGGTGCCTAAACCTAACCACCCTTCCCGCACCCTAAGCCTAACCCACCCTAACCTACTGCCAGGGGCGCCTAACCCAAATCCTCTGCCCAAGGGGTACCTAACCCTAATCTCCCCCCAAAAAACCTAACCCCGCCACACTCCCTAAACCCAACCCTTCCCCCCCTGTGGCTAATGCTAAGGACGCCCCATATGTTGACACCTATCTTAAGTCCCCTGTTGGGATATAGACCAGCGGCATTCAGTCTGCCGGTCTATAAACTGCATCTCCTCACTAACTATAACAGAGAAATACAGTAATTTATGCCATTAAGACCATTACTTGAGGTTTTTCTATCAGTACAATTGGACAATACATAGAACAAGTAAATTACCAGGAGCCACAAGGTCTTTGTGTACTTTTTTATGTGTTGAAATATACCAGGTCCTTTAAAATGAAACAGAAATATATACATACAGTATGTTCTTATTAATGAGGAAAATGACATTAGTATTACACCAGAATAAGTATTTATGTCTCTCAGGGTGTGGGGATAACAGAAAGACAGGGATAATAGGACATTGTATTATGAATACATCAGAGAGCTATGAAGCTCTCAGTCACCTCCATGCAGGGTCAGACCTACCGGCGGTGTAGCCGGTGCATTGCACCAGGGTCCGTAGCAATGGAAGGGCCCACAGCTGGTGGCATTATCAGAGAGTTGTACTAACAAAATGTGTCACACTGACTCATTACACTATGCCGCAGCTGGTCATGGGCCATAACTAAGGAGAGGCGGTCCGGCCGGTGGAGAAGAGAAGACCCCTTCCCTTAGTATCCTCTAGCTGTCACTATACACTAGAGTTACTCCACTCTAAAGCTGGGTACCCAGGACCCAGTGATACATTGCACATGCTGTACACAATGCACAATCCCATGTACAATGCCATAAATGTATAGAGACATAATAAGAAAATAACACCCACATAACTCAAATGATCTACATGCACAAGTCTTTGCCATGCAAGCCAGGGACTATCTGTGTTATTTATATGAAAAACATCTCTAACAAATATAGACTTACCATTCTCTCCCATCTCCTGCATGAGGTAGGCCTCATATGCCTCCGGGCTGGTATACTTCTCTGCAAAGAAAAATAAATGATTACAAACACTATTAAGTCATGAATTGTCCAGCATCAGGTTAGTGACTTCTGACTAGACCCCTACCAAATCCCAAACATACAAAACATCTACCACACAGAGGGGCCTATTTATCAAAAACAGTTGCGGAAAATCCCAGTTTTCGGGGGATATACACAAATGCGTATTAAGTATCACCTGTACGTATGAAGGAGGAACCGCAGAAGATATCTCCATACCTGCCACAACAGCAATGCCTACCACTGTGCCATTCATAGTGCTGCCCACCACAATAACACATAACATAAGAAATGTGGGATAAATGAAGTTCATTAAGTGTCAATTTTCCTGGAACAAGTTGTGAGACATAATTGGAAACCGTTTTAGTGCTATATATAACAAAATAACTGTAATGCCTAGTGTAGTCTAACTTTTATTAAATTTTTTTGTCTTCCCCCCTTCCTCTCTGTCTCTCTTCCCCACCCCAACACTTTCTCCCCACCTCTTCTCCCTCCCTATACTGTCTCTCTCTCTATCACCGCCCTCTGACTCTTTCCTGTAATGTCACTGACACTGGTGGGAGGGGTCAGACCAGCTGTCACTACCAGCCAACGTGATGACATCATTTTAATCAGCAATCAATTTTTTTTCTTTATAGAGATTGGAAAAACGTATTTGATAAATAAAAACTCACCATGTATTTTCATATACACCGGAATTTCTGGGGTTGTGTCTGCAGATAATAAAATATATTGAATTGAACATTATCTGAAACCCATATTTGGCCATTCAGTTACATTATTTAATAAAGGAAATTGTCAAAATGAAGTATACAAATAACAGAGACACAGGGACATGGGGGTCTTTGGGCCTGATTCAGCAAGAGTCGCAATTGCTAAGCTGCACGCAGGCTATAGTTATATGATGTATGCACGCAGGCAGCTTTGCAATTGCGACCCTTGCAGGTATGATAATGCAGCAGGGGCATCACACCTCCTGTGCATTACTTATCTGAGCTGGGTTTTCCAACGCAGCATTGGATAATCTGCGGACCATCGGCCGGCAACGGTGACCCATGGGGTCATGCAAACTGGCCACCGCAGATAAGAGGAAGAGGCAGGAAACTCTCCATCAGCCAACAGAGATCCTGGTCTCTTCCCTCCCCCCTAACGGCAGCGACACGCCAGGAAACGGAGGCCATCGCCACCCACTCCCCATCAGTTCAATTCGCAGATTCCGAAATCTGCACAAGCACCGGACCTGTACTGCGCATATGCAGTACGGCCCTGAGTGTTCGCACACAGAGCGGCAGCAGACTGTCAGTGATTGACAGTCTGCTGCCATTTGGGGCAGGGTGGGGGGCTGCAAAGACCTCTGTTTCCCAAAATGGAGGTGCGTCGCCGCCGTTGGGGATGAGGGAAGAGGCCAGGATCTTCGTCGGCTTACAGAGATTTCCTGGCCTCTTTCCCTCATCTGCGACAGCCAGACTGTGTGACCCCATGGTCACTCAGCTGGACAGGGAGTACTATACGCTGATGATCGGATGCTACGTCCGTGGACGCAGGTCGGATCATTAATGCATGCAGGAGACGTGGTGCCTCCTGCTGCAGTAACATAACTGCACGGCCGGAATTGCAAAGCTGCTTGCTTGCATACATCATATATCTATAGCTTGCGTGCAGCTTGCAATGCCATCCTATGCTGAATCACCCCCACAGTCTCAAGTCAAGTTCTGAGACAACAACAATGTCAAATTGGCTTTCAGACTGAGTTAAGGCCCATAATCAACATTATGTATAATAAATACAGTATCTTAAATAGTGTTTTTTTTTTTATTAAAACAAATTTTATAAATCTAGGGGGAGATTTAATAAAGCTTTGAGAGTGATAAAATTGGAGATAAATAGCACCAACCAACCAGCTCCTAACTGTCACTTTACAGTCTATGGCCCCATTTATTAACGAATTTAATCACCAAAACAAGTGATACATTTCACTGTGTATGATAAATTGTGCTCCAGCCAATCAGCTCCCAACTGTCATTTTTCTAACAGTTGACAGTTGGGAGCTGATTGGCTGGAGCACCATTTATCATACACAGTGAAATTTATCACTGTAAAGTGACAGTTAGGAGCTGATTGGCTGGTGCTATTTATCTCCAATTTTATCTCTCGCCAAGCTTTATTAAATCTCCCCCTAATTTTATAAAGTTTGTTTTCACCACTTTGACAATTAGATAAATAGAAAGCAAAGAGCCCCCCTTTACTAAAATAAATTCATATAAATTAATTCTTACTTACCTTTTGATAATATGCCGAATAGGCAAATGAAGCAAAAAACTAGGAGCATTTTCATATCACTGTGTCGCACTCACTATCCCTCACTAATCTGAGAGTGAGGCCACAGGTCCTCATCATGGACTCATCTCACCGCCTGTGATGTCATAATGTTACCTATTACATGGGATGTAGCCACCAGTCTGTATTGGGCTCACTATATTTAATGGATGTGATTTATTATTGCCAAAAGAACTATGAATATTTGTTGCATCCTTGTCCTAAATTTTAGTTGAAAGTTACTGGTGGCTTATTCCCTATCTCCCTATTTATCCCCCTCACTTCCAGAAGGCATGAGAAGGATAGGAGGGCATTATTACTGATACTAGATGGATGATTTCTGAGGCCTAGTATAGTGTATGCCCAATGTCCTAATCTTCCATTTATGACAATATTAAAGGACGCCCAATGTACAGTAGGTAATGCATTAAGAGAATTTATTTTAAATTAGAAAATGATTTTTCTTTACGATAACACAGGACAAGCATGGGGCCTCCTCTCATACCCCATACATGCACTTATTTATACACAATGTGATCATTTATGTTTCATAAGGCATCCCATACATACCTGTCTTACATACATACAAATATGGGGAGGGCTTAGCACGCACGTGCACCAGGTGCCCTGGCCACATGCTACACCTCTGCACACACCTCACATCCCTAATCACACCCTGTGGTGCTGGTCACACCCCCTGCGGCACCACACAATAGGCCCTTCATAAATTTCATCTCCAGGCCCAAATTGACATTAATCTGGCACTGGACATAGGTGCCCTAAATGTAAGGCCCCTATGGCTGGCATATTTCATTGCCTTTGGCAGTGTTCTTATATTAAAACATTTTGGTCTGATGTTGGCAATTCATAATTTAGTTAGCCCTTTCTTCGGAATGGGCTATATTTGAATTCTTACCGGAAGGAATCCGAATCCAAAAAGGCCCTAAAAAGTTATTATTAGCTGTGTCCGCAGCAGCTTGTTAGAGCGTGTTACTTATGTGGATACATGATTCTCCTCCAATGATGTCTTTATTTAGGGCAAAATTGTTTTATATTTTTCAAATGGAATGGGTGGAGGCCTCGTTACAAGAGGAAAAACAGGTGAAACAGGTTGTTTGATACCTGGGAAAGCTTTATCGAAATTCTATCTCCAAATATTGGAGATAGTTCGAGTTCAAATTCGTAAATGTTTTTTTTTTCAACGCAATGGTTTGAAACTCAGATACTCAAAGGGGATGATCCGATACCATTATTTCATTAAACCTTTCCCATGGGATATATTGGTTTTCCCACACACGCCTACTCAATCTATTTGATCTATTTACTTTGCCTATTGTTTGTTTGAATGTAACAAATATTGTATTATTATAAATGTCTTAGCAAGTTTTGTGCATGTATTATCTGAAGTGACTTTAGATATTGCTAAAATGTTAACAAATTAACTGATATGTATTGTTATGACCTTTTGCTTTAAATAAAAAAAAAAGAAATGTATAAATGTATGTGCTATTATCATGTAGCAATCATAAATGTATGACACAAAGTGGGTGCTATTATTATATAGAATTATGACCACTAAAATGCAGAGATGCCTTGGCATGACTGGTGGCTTAACCATATTATATATAGATGTCCTTATATTAAATATATGTACTAAGATCTCTGCAATTACTAATATCATACTATTAGTATATAGGATGCAAATCTTACTGGCCTATGTGCAAAGTGGTGCAGGCTTTTTTTTTGTCTGCTTTCACTTATGTATGTTTTGTTTTTCCAAAATCAACCATATGGAAGCCCTCCCTTTAAAAATCCTGCGTTTACCCCTAGGCATGCCAGGGCAAGCTTGTTGGGATCTGTAGTTCCACTGTAAAGAACAATATTAAATCAATATATTAAACTTTACCCCCACATCCAACTCCACCAGGGATGCAGGGAAGAGCCCAGGACTGATAGATCCTTGTGTCGGGGACCCCAATTCATTTTTGGGGTGCTGACTTTCTGAGAATTTCCTGCCCTGGGCTAACCAGTTTAGGACTGGTTAATGTGATGGCAAAGGGACCACGCACTGTGTGTTCGTATTTTGTACACACATCATTCTCTGTCCTGCCTCTCTAAGTGCAAGGAGCCATAAGCTCAAAGTGTGTTCCAGTTGCCATAAGGAGGAATGAGTAAGAATATATGTGTGCATGCACTGTAGAAAAAATGCAATTAGCAGAAAACAAATTCCAAATTTATCCGAGCCCCATAATATATATTTCTACATATAGGATTTATGTCCTAAACATCTGATAAATGCATTAATCAGTCTTATTCCTGCTCTTTGGCAGAGCACTATAGAATATCCAAGGATCATACATATCTCATTGTCATTACATTAACATTTGTCACAGGTGGTTTTATTTTTGATATTTTGTTAGGAACATAAACTTATTTTTATATCTGTTTGCAACTCGCTAGGAGGTTCCACACTCGCAACATTTGTGCTCCTTTGTATCGGCTTAGCATATACTGGGCAGGCTTGTTTCTACATTGGCACCTGCAATAAGGAGGGGTGTGCAAGCTCCAGGGTGCAGGGCACCCCTGGCATCCCTGACCTGACCTCGAGTAATTTCCATCTTTTTGGACCATTAAAGAAGCACCTGGGTGGAAGGTAAATCGCAACTGACTGTGAAGTTCAGCAAGCTGTCATATCCTGGCTTCAGGCATTTGACACTGATTTCTTCTATACCGGGATAGATGTCTTAGTGTATCATTGGAACAAATGCTTAAGGTGCCCACACACATAGCGACATTTTACACGATTTGGCCGATTTCGACGAATCGTGATGACGGATCGAGTAAAAAAAGTACAAATCATGAGTTTATACTCACGAGCACGATGCCGATGCGCGTCCCCACTAGTCGTATATCGCATCTTCTGATCTGCCGTGCTGTAGGGCAGATTAGCCAACCATGAACACGATGGACGCCGATCGTGAGGGTTTTTTTCCCTCTTGATGAATCATACAATTCATCACACAATGCGGAATTTGACTGACAGAAGCCTGGACAGGCCCCATCGCCATCTTGTGCAGCATCGTGTATGGAGCAAGACAGTCGCACTTTGGGAGCCTGCACACTGGATTTTTGTTTTGTTGTATATTTGGTGAGTATTTGTACAGTTTAAATGCAACCACACTGACCACCAATATGTGCTCCCCACTGCCCACCAATGTGTGCCCCCAGGTAATAAATGCATGACCCAGCCACCGCCCGCCGTATTGAGGCGGGCGGTGGCTGGGTCATGCATTAAGCTCCCACTGCCCACCAATGTATGCCCCCAGGTAATAAATGCATGACCCAGCCACCGCCTGCCGTATTGAGGCGGGCAGTGGCTGGGTCATGCATTAAGCTCCCACTGCCCACCAATGTATGCCCCCAGGTAATAAATGCATGACCCAGCCACCGCCTGCCGTATTGAGGTGGGCGGTGGCTGGGTCATGCATTAAGCTCCCTCTGCCCACCAATGTGTGTAATACCTCAAATAAATAAATAAACACGTTTTTTAGAAAAAAACACCATACATTACATTTAAAAACACACATTATTTAAAGCTGGTGGTCTTCTACCTTTCGGTCTCCAGCTGTTGTGGAACTACAGATCCCAGGATGACCTGCCACCCACCTTTGAAACTGTTTTTAGGGCATCCTGGGATCTATAGTTCTACCACAATGACAGGCCCAAAGGTGGAAAACCCATACTGTCAAACAAAGAAAAACATTATGTTACCAAGCAATAAACACATAATATTCCTGTAAAAGAAAACATGATTAGAATACCATAACAAACCTTTAAAAACCTGTAAAAAAGAAAATATTAAAACAGTAAAAATGTGAACTATAACAACATTACATTTAACAAAACTATATACACAAATATTTAAATGTCCTTTTTTTTCTTATTCATAGATAATGTCCATGGATTCAGAACGTGAATTCGTTACAGGATTCATTGAAATCCTGCACTCGAAAGACTGTCTGTGGAAGATCAGTTCTCGGAAGTACCACAATAAGTCGTAGAAGTTGGCCGCACTCGAGGAACTGTTGGTGTATACAAAAAAATACATATCTGATGCAGACCTGAAAACTGTATGGCAAAAGATACAAAATCTCAGGACAGTATACATCAAAGAAAAAAAGAAGGTGGATGACTCCAAAAAATCAGGAGCGGCTACAGATGAAATATATACTCCTGTGCTGTGGTACTACCAAATGATGTCATTCATCAGTGAACAAGAGCCTCAAAGGGAATCAATCATCTTGATGTCTGAGCGTGAGGGAGATGAGGAGGTTGCAGAAGTCTTGGTAAGTAGTGACACAGTTTAAACCAAAATCCTTAATGTTTTTGTTGTTAAATCCCAAATGTCCAATTTAGTCAGTAGTTCACAGATAGTCCTCCTGCCATGGTACAGCACCTGGTCCATTGAAATAGGTCATGTACTCCTCCCTCACTTCTTTGGCACGTGCGGTGGATGTTGTTGTAGTTGTTGGTGCAGACACAGATGTCAAATGTTCAATGTCCTCCAGGGGTCCTACATCTTCTGGTCTAGCTGGGACTGGTCCTCGTTGAGTAGATTTTCTTCGCAGAAAGTTGTGCAGCACACAGCACGCCATCACGACCCAGTCTATCTTCTCCACATGTAGATTGATGGTGGTGTGGAAAATGCGGAAGCGGTTGCTCATTATTCCAAAAGCATTTTCCACAATGCGCCATGCCCGGGATAGACGGTAGTTGTATATCCTTTTCTCTCTGGTCAGGCCCCTGTGTTCAAATGGCTTCATCACATGTTGATGTAATGCAAAAGCCTCGTCTGCAGCGAAAATGTAATTTAGGCCGTGCTTTGTCTCGTCCAGGGAGGGCAGGTTGAGGGTTTTGTTGGCGAGTCTCTGGTAGAAAGCCGTCTGTTTGAAGGACCCACCATCCGAAGCATGCCCATTCTTGCCGACATCCAAAAACAGAAATTCGTAGTTGGCATTCACCACTGCCATGAGGACGATGCTGAAGAATCCTTTGTAGTTGTAGTAATATGATCCGGTGTTGGCAGGTGGGTTGATGCGGATGTGTTTCCCATCGATGGCTCCTCCGCAGTTAGGGAAATTCCAACGTTGTTCAATATCTTCCGCGATGCTGGTCCACTCCTCCACGGTGTTAGGAAACTGTAAAAATAGTAAAAAAGATGTTAAAACATGACTATAATATTTTTTATATCTTTTTTCCCTATATAGGCTCCCACCCAAGACCCTGATTTAGCATCCACACCGGACCTCAGTCTGCTCGGTGGCGACAGTGATCCGGAGAATAGCACACAAGTGGAAAGTCAAGTTCCACCTGGACCCTCATCTTCTCAACAACCCCAAAAAAAGAAAAAAAAACAAGGCAGAAAGGAGAATTTGACAGAACGTGAGGACCATTTTTTACAAAACGCAGAACGGCTGCTGCAGAAACCCCCAGATGCAATTGATGATTTCACAGCTCATGTGAACAGCACATTGAGAAATCTGGATGCAGATATCCAAAGAAATTTTTTAAGGTTAAACTACGACCTCTTCAGTCGCTGTATGACCACAAATATCTCAAATTCGACATACATTGCAGATCCAATGCTATTTTCCCCTGCCCCAAATAGGTATGTCCGCCCCCCCCCCCCCTGCCCAGTTAGATATTACTCCCCCACCAAGCACCCCAAGCACCAGAACCACCTTGTATAATGCTCTGCTGGATGCAGTAGATGAGTCCCCCCAATATACAGAGAAGTAAATTTTTTCTTGATTTTAATATCACCAAATTTTATGAATTCTAATAGGTGCTTGCTGCATGGGATAGGGTGGTGATGACGCCATTTGAACAAGGTCACTACGCACATGGCACAAGTACACATTGCTGGAAGCCGGGGCCACAATGTGTACTTGTGCCATGTGTGTATTGGCCTGTTCAAACTGGCGTCTGACCCACCCTATCACATACAGCCAGCTACCTATTGGGATTCATAAAATTTGGTGATAATGTTCTTTTGTAAAGTTGGAATAAAAAAAGTATTTTGCACACAGTTTAGTGCACACTTTCAGTTGCCTGCAGGTCAGTGCACATTGTACTTAATGAAGGCTATTTTTTTCTTTGTTTTAGAAAAAAAAAAAAAATTATTTACACAAGAAACCAATGTGTGGTGTTTTTTTTAACTTACCTTGCAATACTGGTACTGTAGCACTTTTACGATTGCTTTGCAGGTCTCCGGAATGATGACGCCCAAGGACTGAGGTGAGATGAGTGTCCCAAACTTTAGGTCTTCCAGTGACCTTCCTGTAGCCAGGTACCTTAGGGTAGCCACCAGTCTGTCTTCAGCAGGGATTGCCCTCCGCCACCTTGTGTCCTGTCTCTTGATGTGGGGGGTCACCAGATGCAGCAATTCTTGGAAGCTGGCGTCATCCATGCGCAGGTAGTTCCGATAGTCCTCCGGGTTGTTCTCCTTGATCTCTATCAGCAGGGACATGTGAGAGCGGGTATCTCTTTGTAGCAGCCACTCCTTGGTCCAGCATGCTCTTGTCCTTCTTCGCTGGGCCCTCTTCCTAATCTCCCGGACCCCGGCTTCAGCGACCAACACTTTATACTGATAGGGACGCATCAGTACAGAATTCAGGAACAGGATAGAATGCATGTAGGTAGCACACACTTGCAGGTAGAATAAACTTTGTGTAAGGCAAGCCAAATACAAAGAGCACAGTAGCAATGTACAGGATTCAGCAGGAATACACCTAGCCTCATCTAGTAGCAGAGCAGAATGTACACAGAGTTTAGGGTGCCTGCTTTTTTTATACTCCCAAGCTAGCCCCTCCCATTGTTATGGCTATTTAAATTTCCCTCCAATAGTCAAGAGCCTGTTTTATTTTTTTTTTCAACTCACGATTTGTTATGGCCAATCTCACGATGCGTATGATCCGATAGATTGTGAGATCGTAAGACAGATTGGGTGTCTTTTTTCCAAAATCGTGATCACGATGGCAAGGGAGCTCCCGTGAAAGTTCATGAGGAAATTGGCCATAAAATCGTATCGTGAGCACATCGGTATATGTGTGGGCACCTTTAGACAAGTATGGGAACTATGTGGAAATATAATCTGTAACAAGGCCATACTATATATTGTGGTGAGAGGGGTTGTCTCCCACTTGAATTGCCCACACTCCTGTGAGGTCAGCTCCCTCCAAGGGAGGCTGGAGTAGAAAGCCCTTTGTCCTTCAAACCTATGCCTTCACGACAGGCTTAGGAGTTGTTTTTTCACAGTCCATTGCGGGCGAAGAAAAGCCAATCCTCTACTTAAGTAGAAAGCTGTTGCCACGAGAAACAAAATACTCCATAGTAGAGTTAGTGTTTGGTGATAAAGTGGGCAGTAGAAGCCCTGTAGTGTTATCTTCTTGGAAGAGAATTTGTCTTGGTCACAGATCACGCACCTCTGAGGTGTATACACCTTAACAAAGAAGTTAACCCCAGAGTGACGCGCTGGTTCTTGACCAACCAGCAGTACAAGTTTGTCGTACCGCATCGGTCGGGAGCTCAACATAGAAACTCGGATGCCTTGTCCCAGAAGTTTGAGAAAGCTGAGTGGAGTCGGCCATCATGAACGAAGATGTGTGTGCTTTCCCAGGCTTGGAAAGGCAAAAGGGGGGGATGAGAGGTGTTGGCTTACATTCCTGTGAGGTCAGCTCCCCGCAAGGGAGGCTGGAGTGAGACCTGTGCATTCTGCAGTAGCAGTGGAAGTGTGGAATTCCAGGTTTTCACAGTTGCACAGGCCCAGCTGGAATAATCACTGGAGAACAGGAAGAGTTTAAAACTTTCATCTGCCTGATGCTCTTTGCACTGATGCCTGCAGTTAGTAGGCCACAGTGTTGTAGTGCCAGGGACCAAGGGCTATACTGGGAGATCATGACCGATTGTGGCTGGAAGCCACTGCTGACTGCTAAGCACAAGGAGTGCTGGGACCTCTTATGTTTATTCGTTTATTTTCTGTATGTAACTGTGGGTCTGATTCAGAGCCGGATGCTATTTGCGCTTGCTCGTTCAGAAAAAGGGGCCGGATATTTAAATAGAGCACTCGCTCTTTGCGGTCTGTTGACGCCTCTATGTCTGAATGAGCGAACGAAACATGCGCTCGCCTTTTTAAAAAAAACGCCCCCTTTCCGCTCGCATCCTACATCATCTCCGCTATTTATAAGATTTGGCACGCCTGCGTTCGGATCTCCACTCCCCGTTTTCAAGCACTTTCCCCTGTTACCACCCACAAACGCCTCATTCTGTCACTCAAATTAGCAGGCATTTGCTATTTTGCGAGCACACAATTTCCGACAGCAATGACTGGTTCGCGCATGCGTATTACAACCCATACGCATGCGCAGTTGTGTGAAAATCGCTCGCCGCTTACGAGCGGCCGCTTACGAGCGGCTCTGAATCAGGCCCTGTGTTTCCAGGCCTAAGCCTGAGTATGCTAAAGTGCAGTGTCTGATCCTATTAATAAGCACTGCTTTATCGAGTACCTGCCTGTCTTGAAACCTCATTTCTACACCCCGTGTTACAATAGTTTACGTCTTCATTAAGTGCCACTTTTCTCACTATGGCAATGCCCTGGGGTGGCTAGGCTGCGCTAATTTAGGCGTGTCCTGCGCTTTGGATGTGAATCCTAGTATATTAGGGACCTACCCTAAAGAAGTTACCTGGATATGGTGGCTAGGCCATAACCTTGGCCATGATCATGCTAAAAACCTCTATTGATTGCAAAATTTTATTGCATTTATATATTATCAGTAATTTGGAGTTGTGCACCTGAGATTTGTCTGTTTCTGTGCCCAAAATATCAATTTAGCCAGCTTTTTAAGCATTGTTGTTGTTCATTGGGCTCTCGCCACATAACTTGGGGACACATTGATTTCATATCGGGGCAGCAACATCTGCAGAGTTCACTGGATTTTGCGCTACCCAAAGTGCTACATTTATCCTGTTTTTTTAGTTAAGTGTTGAATTTATGTTGTTTTGTTATTTTTTTATGTTGTCTGTCTTTGTTTCGTCTTCCCCTGTCTTTTCTACTCGGGGCTTTTACTACTCGCCACTTTCAACAGTGGGGGTCTTGAGGGATTTTTAATTTTTTGTCTGAGTTGACGGATATAATTCAGACATAATTTGGCCTTAATGAATTAATAATATTGAAAATAAGTCCCTTTTTACCTCTCGTCGAGTTATCTTGTTTTTCCCTCCTATTTTCCTCCAACCCTCCACCTCATTCTCTTTAGTCATTCCTTTTTGTTTCTTTTGTTTTGTTTTCATTCTTGGCTGTATTAAAATTAAACTTTTTTGGCAATATTAACGCAATTATTTATTTTTTCTTCACCCCTGTAAGGGTTAGCTTAGATTTTTATGATGTCTGGATTATAGATCATTATTATTTTTTCGGGGGTGGCAAAGGTGGCTGCTGCAACTGGTAGAAATGTTTGTTTTTGGGGGGTCAAGTAGGATTAGGTAGTTGGGCTATCGTGACCATTGGGCTTCATTGAAGGACAAATTGTTAGTTGCTATGGAGCAATTTGGCCTACTTTTGTGTTTGGTTATCAATTTGGACATCTTTTGGATTCAAAGTTTGCCATTATAGCAGACCTTAGTATCATCAGGCATGTTTTGCCTTCTTGCTTCTTGATTGTTTGGTCTTGCATTCTGCCTAGATTGCAGCTTTGGATGAACCAAGAAAAAAGGTTAACTCTGCAGTTTGTAAGTTTTAACCAGGCTCAGACTGGGCTGCCGTCAAATCAAGTAATTCCTCGGTGGGCCCAACTGTGTTGTGCCCATGCCCTTTTCTGTGTGAGGTGGGGCTTAGCAGGCCGCAAATGGGAGATATGCTGCCATCTTAGGTATAGCCAGGGGGGGAAAGGGCGAGGGAAATCAACCCCCCTCCTGTCCTTTCTACAACTTTTAAGGGAGATTAGCAGCAGGACTACTGCTGTATCCATGAGGTTTGCTAGAGCAGGTGGGCACTAACTCTGCTGTAACATCATATCCATCCTGCAACACTCTGAGCAGGGGGCAGGGCTTAACGGGATTGAGCAGGTGCAGAGCTACATGGGAGAAATGATTGGGAAGTGCTGCTGTCAGAGGGAGAGGAGAAGTTGCTGCAGATCCAGGACTGGCCCACCCAACATCAACAAATTAGCTGGTCACGCCCCTTCAGTGGGCCCCTACCATTGCAATACCCTGGTGGACCCTGGTTTCATCTGTCCAATGGTGGTGCCATAGTTAAGCACCCATTAATACAGTGCTAATATCAGCATCTTCTGTTCTGATGATGTTCATTTATCAGGGGATGGCTTTTGTTTATTCAATGGGGATATTTTAAGGTATTTTGCTCAGGCGGATTAGTTGAATGATGATGGCAGTGCAGCAGTTCTGTAAGCAGATCCTTACTTTGGCTGGACAGAACAACAAATAATCAGCCAGGGTGTAGCTTGTCTCTTTGGGTTTATTTACTTTGATTTGAAGTCTGAACCACCCTCAAAGGAGCAGCACCACATCCCTCATTGGTAGGTTATTTATGTTTGAAGATAGAGTTGGATGCTCTGAGTTGTGTTAAAGGCACCATTGAGGTGCTCTCCATCCACAATATATGTGTTATGTTTTTGGTTAGTACATTGATGGGCTACAGTGATTTCTATGCCACAATGCAGTTTATTTTCCATTTGAAGTTTAGTCAATAAATATAGATGACCTTTTTAATGTCAGCCTATGTCTCCATGTCATTATTTTAGCGTTAAGGTAATTTAAGTTACCATGTGGCTCACACACGTGACACACTTCAGCCATTAGTAAGTTTACAGAACAGAAGGCTGGTCCTGGCATTGGTTAAACTACGAGACAGCAGCTGCTGGTATGGAGGTCACATTTCATTGTATAGCCTTTCAGCTTGGTGGGGATTGGTATAAGGCTAGTATATTTTTAGGTTTGAAACCAAGGTTTAGGCCTCTTTGCCTATGATCTTTCCCCTTCCTCCTGGTATTGTATTTAGTTGTTTTTGGCTATTTATGTGGCAGGAAAGAATGGCAAATCATCAGCTTAGGTGCAGTTTGTTTGTATTGGTTTACTTACCTTGATTTGAAATCTGAATCACCCTAGCTCCCTGGTTGATTTTTTTAAGTTTGAAGGTTAGGTTGGAAACCATGAGTTGTGTTGAAGGCACTCTTTAGGTAGTTTCCATCCAATTTGCATGTGTTGTGTTGTTGGTTAGTGCATTGGTGGGCTGGGCTAATTCCTGTCTGTCCTTTCTATGGCATGATAGAGTTTTTCCAACTTGAGGTTTAATCAATAAATATCTGACCTTTTTAATGCCAAACTATGTCTCTGTGTCATTATTTTAGTATTAAGTTAATATGATTATTACATATTTATGGAGTTGGGACCGAAATGGAAATTGAAAATGGCTCTCAGAGTGGCATAGACCTTGATCCAGATAAAGTCCAGGGATGAGTAGAAGACCGCCTTCAACAGATGAGATGGGCATTATGAGTTTTCAGTAATGACCTTTGGTCTGTGTTATGCCACAGCAGTTTTTCAAAGCTTCATTTATGAAATATTTTACAGACTTTCTGTATAAATTTGTTGTCACACAGTATATTGGGTCAACATTCTATTCTTTTCACAGTCTGTCATCTCATTGTCAACATGTTTGGCAATCTTTATTTCATCTCCAAGATAGTCATCTTTACTGCAAAGCTGGGTACACACTTGTCCAATGTTCGGGAGATCCAACTCTCGACTGACGGGTCTGCCAGACATTGGACAAGTGTGAACTCGCTGCCAACCATTCCACAGACCCGATCCTGGTTGCCTGTCAGGTCTCTTGGTTTTTAAACATGCTTAAAAACTAGGAGACCCGACTGCCGAAAAGGTGACCAATGGGCATGTTGGCGAGACGCAACGGGCATGGTGGTGGTGGTGGCATGGGAGGCATCAGCGGGAGGTGGCTTCCTATTTCAAAAATGGCATTGCGGCGCCATTTTTAAAATTCAAGATGGCCGCAGTGAACCAATCGCGGCTCGCTGCGCCATCACCTTGCCCCTTTATGCTGGCTTATACAAGCCAGCGTGAGGGAGCTGGTATCAGACCGACAGTGGAGGTGTAGCGAAGAAGAGTTCCTGAAGATGCCAGGGAAGTCCTGGATGGGCAGCAGCCATGAAAAAGAGCCTAAAGGCAGATGAACTCCAGGTGAAGACTCCATGGAAGTCCTGGGGAAGGCGGTGGCCATGAAAAGAGCTTAAAGGCTGCTGCCCCCCAGGTGAAGGTGCAGCAAAATAAATTATTAAAACAGTCAGAGTTTTGTTTTTATTTTAATATTTCATTTATAGGGGTACTATAGGTACCAGCGGGCCCTTAATGCCCCACTTGCTGGTACTTGTGGTTCTCCAAGTACTAGCATGCGGAGGTGGCTTGCTGGGACCTGTAGTTCCACCCGTAATAGACAATATTACACGTTAACTAATGGACTATCAAATCAGTACCCACAGCCCAGGAGTGCCGGGGATAGCCCCGGGCTTCAGCTCTGACCTTGGGTGCCTTAGAGAGGGGGGAACCCTTTATTGGGGAGGACCACTTCCCCAGGAATCCCCGGCCTGGGTTGACTAGTTAGGGGAGATGAATGCTTTGGCTGGGGGACCCCGGCCAGTGTGTCCCCTGGCTGTGGCATTATCCCCTGCTAGTGGAGCCCAGTGCTGGTTCTGATAATATGGGGAACCCCTACTTGTTTTGTTCCTCGTATTTCTAGAACAAGTGCCAGCTCCAAGAGCCTGGTGATGGTTCATCAAATATGGGGGACCCCGACACAATTTATTCCTTGTATTTTTTTAACCAGGGGCAGTTCAAAGAGCCTGGGGCTGGTTATGCCTCTGTGGGGGGACCCCATGCCGTTGTATTTTTTTGGGAGGGAAATCCTGTCCCCATCTAATAATCAGGTTATTAATTCTCAAGCTTTGCCACTTCAACATTATAATTAATTAAATTCCTCATTAATAAATCCCCCTTCCTGTACAGTGAATGCATTTTTTCGACAGACAGCAGACACAGATTGGAGGACTGCTGAAAAATTGGACAAGTGAGTAGTGAGGATTGGATGTAAAATCTGTGAGCAGGTCTGCAGTAATATTGTATAAACAGTCTGATCTGTGGTATGATCTGCAGTGGATTGGATAAGTGTGTATCCAGCATTAAGCTGTGTACACACCTATACAATCATCAGGCCGTTCATCCAATATCGAGAGAAAGGCCGCTGGATTGTATAAGTGTGTATGCTGTCCCGATGCAGGAGCATTAGCCGATAAACGACTTTTAACATTCCTGCAATGGTCGGGATCAGGAGGTTGCATCTTATGTACTGTTTAATATTTATCAGTTCGACCTCCCGATCCCATAGAAACCCGTACACACTGTGCTATAACTGCAGAGGGCTGACAAAGGGTCACACTGGGGACAGACTGCATGGTTTTTCGGGACAGTTTTACCCTATCAGCCTGCAATCGAGAAAGTGTGTACCCAGTATTAGAGTGTATTTTTGAGCAGACTAGGGATAATCATCAACCATTAATGGTTGATAACCATCAATGGTTTGCCACCAATGGTTGATGATTTTTCTTTCAATGGTGGAGATCCAAAGCGTGCTTTATTTTCTTGGCCTCCCCATAGGGTAACCTTTTGTCTGTCTGGGTATCAGGTGAAATATATCATGCAGCAGGTGAAAGACATCATGCTGCTGTAAGCTTATTTTGCCAATAGAGGGCAGCATAAAACAAAAAACAATTGGAAGTCATCTTATTATTTGTACATAATAAATTATGTTTTATTTCTAATTAGTTGCTCTTGGTAACTACCAATTTTATACTTTATTGATATAAAATAATTCAAAGCAAAGTTATAGCTAAGTCAATTATTTGATGCAATATTACATGCTTTGGTCTGATATCAATCCTCAGTCATCACTCATATATATATGGATTATATAGTACTGTTGTTTACAACAAGGTGCTTGAATGCCGCCAGTTTTCTGTGATTGGAGTAGAGATGAGCAGTTCGGATTCTGTGGAAGTAGAGATGAGCAGTTCGGATTCTGTGGAATCCGAACCGCTCCGAACATAGGGGATCCGAGTCCACCCGAATGCTGTTCGGGTGTTCCCCGCCTGACTCGGATTCCCGTTTGGGGACGAACGGCGTCCGCCTGATGTCGGATTCTCACTAGAGAATCCGACATCAGGGCTCCTCGAGTGTAGGGCAGAGCTCTGTGATAGCGGTCTGCCCTACACAGAACAAACACACAGCCACCAGCGGCAGCTACTGGGGGGCCTGCTTCTGGTGGGGCCTGCTACTGGGGGGCATAATACTGGGGGCCATACTACTGGGGGGGCCTGCTACTGGGGGGGCATACTACTGGGGGCCATACTACTGGGGGCCATATTCCTGGGGGCCATACTACTGGGAGGGCCATACTACTTGGGGGGCCATACTACTGGGGGGCCATACTACTGGGGGGCCTGCTACTGGGGGGGCATACTACTGGGGGGCCATACTGCTGGGGGAGGCATACTACTGGGGGGGCCTGCTACTGGGGAGGGCATACTACTGGGGGGCCTGCTACTGGGGGGTCTGCTACTTGGGGGGGCATAGTATTGGGGGGGCCTGCTACTGGGGGGCATAATACTGGGGGCCTGCTACTGGGGGGCATACTACTGGGGGCCATACTCCTGGGGGCCATATACTGGGGGGGCATACTACTTGGGGGGCCATACTACTGGGGGGCCATACTACTGGGGGAGGCCTGCTACTGGGGGGGCATACTACTGGGGGGGCATACTACTGGAGGGCATAGTACTGGGGGGCATACTACTGTGGGCATTGTGTAAAAGGGGCACTACTGTGGGCATTGTGTAAAAGGGGCACTACTGTGTGTCGTAACAAATAAGATACTACTTTATGGTGTAATGTGAATCAGGGGCACTATGTGTTGTGTAATGTGAATAAGATTGTGCACTGTGACTCCTTGGGCCGTAGCCTACTTTGTAAACAAGTACTCTGATTCTTCTGGCCGTACCCCACTCGGTGGGTGCACTACTTTTCATTTCTGCCACTGCTGTGTGGCAATGTGTCATAGATGTGCTTTATACTGTGGTGTCTGTGTCATTGTGCCGCTGCTCTGTAGCTTAGTAACCAGTCAGCTCACTGCAACCTTTGGCAAATAATGTTGAAAACAATATTATAAGCTGTGAGGTGGTCTAAATTGACTGGAAATTAATGTTATTGAGGTTACTAATACTCTAGGAAGGAAAAAAAGACCAATTTATGTGATTTTAGCTTTTTTTGTCAATTTTTGTAAAAAATCCAAATCCAAATCCAGAGCAAGCCACTGCAGTTTGGCAAATCCAAATCCACAGCCGGACGATGAATTAGAACCAAATCTGGCAAAAATGGTCCGGCGCACATCCCTAGTTTGGAGTGGACTTGCTGGGTCCTTGGAAGGCACCAGCGCTCTACATTTGATATTGTATTACTGCTGAGACTATTTGGGACAATATATATATATACAAATACCCGTGTGCTATCACTTTCAAGCTGTCCTTTTATATATAAGCTCTCAATAGTCCAGCAAATGAATCCTCCACAATATGCTAGGACAAATGGCACTCAGGTCCCTGTATACAGACCGCAGCTCCCCTTTTGTTTGCCCTGGATTCAATGGGCATAGATAATCTGTAATATGAAAAGAAAAAAAGAAGGTGCTCTAACGTGCATGAATCAGGTTAATAATAAAGACATAAATATCCACATCTCCATGAAACGAGGTAATGGACTCGTACCAGTTCAATAAACACTGTGGGCCGGATACCTCATGACATATACTGCACCTGAATGGCAATGCTCTGTCTTGGCCACTGGTCTCCCGGGTTTACACACCGCACTGTGAGCCCACTCACATGCTGCGATCGGCGAAGCACCAGAGTTCCACACCAATGAGGAGGACGCCAAGGGGTGAGCACACTGCGTCAGTCAGGCCACGCACTAACGCGTTTTATAGTTCACTTCGTCACACCGTACACAGTATAAGTTTATTAAACATACATACACTCACACATGCTCACCTATGTAGATTATCCAAACGGTACCTGTGAAAAAAAACATACTTACCATCTCCTATGTGAGTTTCTGTCCTCTTCGGTCCAAAGTACAGTAGGCATCCCACGGACTAGGGGAAAAAACCCCACAAAATTGTATTTTTAACACTTTTTAAATTTTGTTTCACAGATGCACGGATGGTTCTCACTGACCCATCCCTGCATCTGTGCTTATTTTATTACAGACAGATGCATGCATCACAGATCTCCCCGTGTGTGCATCAGTCTTTTTTTTAACAAATGACGCCGCTCACACGACGGACGCACGATACATCATATTGTGAGATCGTATGTACATTGTGTGTCAATCGTGTGGCTGAGACTGCCAGGAAGCTGCTGGGGAGATTAAGGGAAAACGGCACGGTGAGTTGCATCGGCACTCATCGTGTTGGTGTATGGCCAGCATAAGGGCTTGATTCTGCGTCAGATGCGATTTTTTTTCTTCTGCGCATGCTTCTAGGTGGCATCATGTGTGTGCACTAGAGACGATCAGTCTCAGAAATGTCTTGAAAATGTATTGGAGCATTTGGTGCTCCTGGGCGGTGACAGGGAGGAGGTTATGCGGAACATGGAGATGGCCCGTCTCATGTGCGTGCTATGGGAGTGTTGCATGTATGTTATTGAAATGGTTGCGAACTATATATATGTTTGTGTGTGAGTGTGTGTATGTGTGTCTGTCTCCAGAAGGGGAAGCCATGGTGCACTGCACAAAAATAGAATATCCAACAAAGACAAGCGGCAATCATCTGGATAAAATACACAGCTCATCCTGAATTTCAATGTTTCAAATTTACTCTGTCATCTGGGAACTTGCAATGCAACATAAACAAACATCTTACCTTTAAACACTTACATAGAAGACATACATATGGCACTTGCCAGGCTCAGCGACGGTGTCCGCCTCACTGCCAGTATCCACGTCACTTCTAGTGTCTGGAATCAGAAGTGCGTCAGCTGCAAGCCAGAAGCATTGCCGTTGCAGCATCTCTGGATAGAGGAGTAGCGTGGAACCATGGCACCCGGAGAAGGTGCAGGTCATAGCCCCCCACCACTCCCTCTACTGAACTGTGCCAGTGGAGTATGGCCAGCCTGCAGGGGTACCAGTGGGGTATGGCCAGCCTGCAAGGGTACCAGTGGGGTATGGCCAGCCTGCAGGGGAATATTGGAGGGAAAAGAAACCCGCAAACAGTGGCAGTATCACACTGGGGTATGGAAGTAACTATGGGGGAATGGAATGCTTCAGTGATGCGCTATCTGACATTAAGGAGTAGCTCCTTTGGCACTGCTTTATATATGTATAGCACCTAGGATCTGACTTTTATCTCCTTGTTATTAGCCAATAGAGGAGATTGTATTATATATTCTGACCATTTTACTTAATTTGGCAGAATAAATTAGCAAATTCCACAGAGTGCACAGATTATTACTGCAATTACTGCCCTAAGCAGCTGTCACTGGAGTGGGAACACCTATGGGAAGCTCCCTTTTCAGCTATGCTCCTACATCGCAAATATACATTGCACCTATATTAATGTAAGTACTACTAACCATGTCATGTTCTGCCTACCACCCTTATTATCAGGGGCGTTTCTAGAGAGGAGGGGGCCCGTGTGCAGTTTCCGACACTGGCCCCCTCCTCTCTGTCCGGCGGCCGGCAGCGCACGGAACTGTGCCGGAATTCTAGACTCTGGGCACTAGAGTGCGCCCAGAGTCTATAGATTATGCGCAGGTCACCGGGAAAATGGCAGCAGTGGCCATTTTCCCTGTACTGCGCATGCGCACACGATGGGAAAATGTCCGCAGCAGCCATTTTCCAGTAGTTTTTACAGCGCCAGACCCCGTGCCGATGTGGGACTCCGGAGCGGTAAGTAATACTATAGGTGCAGGGTGTGCGGTGTGCCCCACACACCCTGCACCCATTATAGATGCACCCCTGCCACCATCATAAAAGCAGTAATAGCTGCTGTGCCGACCCGAGTTACACTATGACTAACTAAGAAAAGATTTTAACCGATAATAATGTCATAGTGAAGAATCATTAAAAAAAAAATTGATAGTAGCTCGCCTTTTGGCAGCCTTGATGCAGCACCAATTTGAATTTGACATCTGCCGTGAGCCAAGCACGACTAGTGGACTGGTGGCCAAAAGGAAACAGCGACTGTTTGAAATTGGCACCAAACAGGGGCGTCCACGGCAAGCCAATATCGTCTTACTGCATCGTAGCTCCACCCACATATGGCATCTGATGTCAGACGCTGCCGAGCAGAGCAGTCAGCGGCGGCGGGCAGAGAGGACGAATATTGAGTCAAGTGCTTTGGCAACTGTGGAAGTGACCAGAAAACGGATTAATGAAGAATGAATGAATAAAGATGCCTGGCGTTGGATGGAGGCAGAGATGAACTGGTGGTGGAGCTGGCCAGGATGGGCCAGCAGCAGAAGAGGGAAGCTGAGGACCAAAGAGTGCTGCGTGGGGGAAGAAAAAGAGCTATCAAAGCTCCCCATAACAGCCTCTCCCAGCATAACAGGTACTCTGTGAGGCCTATCTATAATTAACCCCTCCCTAGACCACCAGGGTAGCCCGGCAATAAGCCCATGGAGTTAGTCAGTCCTGTTGCACTGATAGGCGAGCATTAGGCCCATGCCACTGCAAGTGACCATGGGCATTGGACCTTGGGCACTATACATCTAATTAGACAGGCTCAAGAGCCTGAGTCGCATCATCATAAATTGTCCCTGGGCATTTGGCCCAGGTCACTTCTGTGTGCCATCAAGTAGGCAGCTAAAAACCTGTTAGTGACCCTGGGAATTTGGCCCAGGTCACTGACTTTTAATTAGGTCCAGTCTTCCTGTTATTATCCCTAGGCATTAGGCCCAGGACATTGAGCTCTTATAAGTGATCTGAGCTTTAGGCTCAGTTTACTTTGGCCATACTTGCCTACTTTTGAAAAAAGCATTTCAGGGAGATTGTGAAAGCAACACCTATGAGCGCGGCGGTAAAGTGGGCATGTACTGCTACATCTGAGAGGCGTGCCATAATACAGACTTGGATGTAAATGAGCCCCAAAGCAGTTAGTAAGATCTGTTTGTTGATGAAAACACACTGATACTTTTCAGAAAATACATGTAATCATAGGGATCATTGGGCCTGATTCAGAGCCGCTCGTTAACAGCAGTACGCTCGTTGCGTTCCGATGTTGAGAAAGCGCGCATGCGTCGGTGTAACACTGCGCATGTGCGTACGGCATATTGCGAGTTTTTTTTGTCTCGTTCGTCAAATAGCGTACAGGAAGTGACATGTCAAATGTGATTGACAGAACAGGGCGTTTTTGGGCGTTGACGGGGTGGAGATGGAAAAACGCAGGCATGGCGAGGCGTTTTTGGGGCGTACATACATTATCAGATGCGAACGTCAAATGTGTTCGTACCAACTCATACGTCACTGGATGATCCTCTTTCCGTTCAAAATGCTCGCACAGCTTAGGGTCTGGATTACTCGACCACATTGGCGATGGCCTTCTCCTCCGTCCCGGCACTCCACGATGTTGCATCGATTAATCACGGCTTGTCAGAAAAACAATTAGTGTTGTATTGAAAACCGGCTTGGAATGTGTTTTGAAATCAGTTTTTTGGGTTAGCACAAAACCGTACGCAGGTGGAAATCATAGCTGCTAATGTCAGGATTACACAATCAATTAGCGTATATTTGTGGGTGTTTTGTTTTGGGTTGATATTTGGTTTTTGGGCTATTGTAACAATAATGTCATCATGTTTGTGTGTTTTTTTCCATTTTGCTTTTGCCTGGAGAATTTGCATCCTTATCTAAATGTTAAAACGTTCCTTAAAGAGCCCTTTTTTTTTTTTTCCGTGAAAATTTTGGGGGAGCTCGTTTTTGCCTTGTGGGCCAGGATTAAATGTAACCATTTCTACAATAATGTCAGAATACAATGTCGAACATTTTTTTTAAATTTATTGGAAAATAAAAACATTTTCATGCACATTTTTGGCCCAAACATTTTTTGCAGTGTTCTTCCAAAAAATGTTTTTAATTGTGCAAACATAAAAGGTATGGAAACTTAAAGCTAAAAATTAAAAACAATTCACAAGAAAGGAGAGGGAAGTTTTGGCCAGAAAGGAATATGGGGCAAGCACAGAAGGAGTGTGGGAAAAGTAGCCAGTGCTTTCAACGTTTTTTCCCCCGTTTGGCAGGGGGAGGGAGGGCGCCAGACCGGGTCCGGGATGTCATCGGGCTGGCCCGTCCAGAGGCAGATGTTGTGGCCTCTGGACTAGGCATAGGGCTAGGCACATTTGGAGGATTGGCTGATGTTGTGCCAGAGGTGGGGGATCCTGATGTTCCGGCAGGAAGGGAGGTCAGCTCCACCATGTGCTGGCGAACGAGCTGCTCCAGGGCATTGGCGATGCGGATGTTGGCCCTGCATTTTGCTCCAGGGCCTCAGCCACCCGTACCAGACTGGCGTCCATCCTCTGCAGAATCTCCGTATGGAAATCCGATTTAAAATTGAGTTCTGTGAGGAGGGACACTGCCTGCGAGGGGGATTGCCCTGGACTGGCTTCTGCAGGGTCCTCAGCCGGATGTACTGGTTCCTCCTGTGCAGAGCCAGCAGAAATTCTGCGGCCAAGACTCCCCTCTGGAGCAGACTCATCCGCCTGTGTCTCTGTTGGAAAAATGAGAAAAGAGTCACATTAGAATCTACATATTGGCACAATAACATTTCAGAGTTGGTGACATCACAATATTTACCTTGGACAACATGAGGAGCCGCAAAGTCTGGCATGTCCGTATCCATGTTGGACACGCCAAACACCTCCACAGCCTGCACACACCCCTGTGCCAGCTCTTCTAAATCATTCAACTCCAATGACACAGGGGTGGGTCCCCCACCTGTACCCCTTGCATGCCTAGCCCTGTCCGCCAGTTTTTGCTTCAGGCGATATTTGAAGTCGGCCCATCTGTGGGTGAAATTGGAACCATTATCCTTTTGTTTTAAATGGGTTTTGGTTTTAGGGGGGTCAAGTTTTTACTTACCGCCGTTTGACATCCCGGGCTAGACGAACATAATCACCCACCCTATTGACAGCAACGGCTACCTCCTCCCACATTCTCCACTTCTGGCTTGCACTCATATTCCTGCCTGCCTGTGGCAGGATGTCCACACACTTCTGAACCAAAACCTCCATCTCCTTTCTTGTGAATTGTGGCTGCCTTTTCTTTTTGCCAGCTTTGGCCGGAATACTGGGCCCAGCAGCCTCTTCCATGTCATCCTCCTCACCTATTTGTTTAAATGTTGAGAATTTTAAGCTTCACAACTTGCACTATATTATGTTTCAAATTAATCATTGTTTTGAAATGCCTGAAATACTTACCGGCAGACTGTTGGCCATTGTTTCCCTGGTCTGTAGCCATGTCTTATCTCCAAACAAGAAATACACCAGAACGTTTTTTTTGGCTCGTGACGTATTTATACACGCGTCCTTATTTTTCGGCCGCATCATTGATTGTGCGTTCCTATGATCCCTCCTAAATTTGTGCGGGAAACGAAACACTATTTATGGCTTGGGGCGTCTCGAGTCGAGGTGGCGGTTGTTGGTTGTTGGAGGTTACGTTGGTCGGAGTGGATTGTTGGCGGGTTTTGGATTTGGCGTTGGTGGGAGTTGTTTTTGGTTTGTCTTTTTCTTTATTTTTTTTCCGTTCGCTTTTTTTCTGGTGGGTTTTTTTTTTGGCGTGTATTTATTTGGTACGTTTTTGGCCATCTAACTTTTGTTCAATTTGTGTCTCCTTCTTTTCCTGAATTTTGGCTCGTTAATGTTTCCAATTTTCGCCTTTGTTAGGTTTCTTTTGGCTCTGCCCCAACGACCTTTTGATCTGGAGACTTATATATTATCTATTGGTAATTTTTTTTTTCACTTGGTTATTAAATGTTCATGTTTGTATTTACGCAACTTTGCTTGACCTTACACTTTTAACCTTTGGTTTGTTAATCAGAAATGTATGAAATAATTTGTGTTTTTCTATCTGCGTATTTTTGGACTTGTATTTGCGAACTACTTAGCGCATTTTTATCTGTTTCTATTGTGACTTGTATTTGCGAACTAATTAGCGCATTTTTATCTGTTTCTATTGTGACTTGTATTTGCGAACGAATTAGCGCATTTTTATCTGTTTCTATTGTGACTTGTATTTGCGAACGAATTAGCGCATTTTTATCTGTTTCTATTGTGACTTGTATTTGCGAACTAATTAGCGCATTTTTATCTGTTTCTATTGTGACTTGTATTTGCGAACGAATTAGCGCATTTTTATCTGTTTCTATTGTGACTTGTATTTGTGAACTAATTAGCGCATTTTTTTCTGTTTCTATTGTGACTTGTATTTGCGAACTAATTAGCGCATTTTTATCTGTTTCTATTGTGACTTGTATTTGCGAACTAATTAGCGCATTTTTATCTGTTTCTATTGTGACTTGTATTTGCGAACTAATTAGCGCATTTTTAAATGCTTATTTAGACCCGTTAAATTGGTTGTGTTTTCCCTTTAGCATTTGTTTAATACATTTGGGCCCAAATTGAGGTAGTCTGCGCACTGTCGTTTTGCTATTTGCCCAAATGTGTGTTTCTCCCCTTTTATGTTTTGTCTTGCACCCAATTTAGAATCCAAAATGCCCACCCTAAATTGTTGCATTTTTATATTGTCATTATTTATAGTTTGGGCCAATCATGACAATACCCCGGCATGTAAGCATCAATGGATTGTATCATCAAGCTAAGTAAAATTCCTTTTTTTGGGGGGGAAAAAAGCCTTACATTCAAATCTTGCCATTTCAGGTTGATCTTGGTCGGATTGTTCTGGCCATGCTCCCGGAAGCCGACCAACCTCAATCTCGTCCCAGGCGTAGGCATCATAGGCGTGCAAGGCCCCAGATATATCGAACACGTGTCACCCTTTTTGGAATGCCCGATGATGAGGTGTTAAGACGCTACCGTCTTCCGCCCAAAATCATCATAGACACTCTCTCATTAATAGAGAGTGATCTTGAGCGGCAAATTGGCAGTCCTACAGCAATACCACCACTTACGCAATTTATGGCGGTGTTACATTTCTGTGCCTCAGGATCGTTTCAAACAACGGTGGGAATAGTGGCGGGAATCTCCCAATCCTCCTTTTTCCGGATCCTGAGGGCAGTGATAGAGGCACTTTTCAAGCACCTCCATCATTTTATTAAAATGCCTTTGGATATGGGTGCCCTTAGTGTGGCCAAGGCCAATTTTAACCAAATAGCTGGCTTCCCACACATCATAGGGGTTGTGGATGGTACTCACATACCACTTCAGCCTCCAGCACGGCTGGAGGCCATATTTCGCAACCGTAAACACTATCACTCCCTGAATGTAATGGTGGTATGTGATGCCTCCCTCCAGATCCTGTCCCTGAATGCAAAATTACCCGGAAGTGCACATGACTCATTCGTCATCCGGCAATCAGGGATATGGCACAAATTAAACAACCTACAAGCTGGTGATGTGTGGCTTCTGGGTAAGTGGAGACCTTTAGTACATAACAATGTTAAGCTTGATACACAGTGATCCTGATGTTGTCACTTCTTTTTCACAGGAGACAGTGGCTACCCTTGCACGCCCTGGCTGCTCACTCCTTATTTGGCTCCCACACCAGGGCCACAAAGTAATTTTAATGCCGCACTTACAGCCACCAGGCAAGTGGTGGAGCACTGTATCGGCCTTTTAAAAGGCCGATTCAGATGCCTCCACCGCTCTGGTGGCGAGCTCATGTATTTGCCGGATATGGTTTCGAAAATTGTGGTCCTGTGTTGGATATTTCACAACATTGCCATAAGGAGTGGTGTCCCAATGCAGCCAGAGGATGCCTTACCTGAGGATGGCCCCCCCGAGGTTGGTCGGAGGTCAGTATGTGGGGGGGCCATACGCGATGATGTGGTGGCCAGATATTTTAGGTAATTATTGGCAACACAACAGTGTTTAGACACAATGTGGTAAGGATTTTTTGAGAACATCTAATTATTTTCTTTTTTTTTCACCATCTTCTGTTTGATTTCATAATCTTTGGGACTCCAACGATGACTACTTCCTGCTACCCTAAAAAATCCTTCATGGGGACACATTTAAAATATATTCTGGAACCCATATTGCAACGCAACATTTGTGGAATCATGTTGGCATGGTCCTTCGTCAAACAGTTCTTGATTTTTCTTTTTTATTTTCAAATGTTGTTGTATGGGTTGTATTTTTGTTTATCACTGTGTGTATTGTTTGTGAGTGAACACTTTGTTATTTTAGTTATGTTGTGAATAAATGTTTTGAGAGTGTAATTTTGGTCATTTTATTGCCCATTACAAGCAAGTGTAACCAGGTTCACCCACGTTAAAATTTACTAAGGGGTAATCCTGTAATGATGCAAGTTGAGCTAAAATTTAAGATGTTTTCGGGTCAAAACCAACACCAAAAGGAATCCTGTACAATCATTTGGCTTTGTAATCTCGGCCTAAGCAGGTTGCCCCCCAAATTGGAACCTGTAAAATGTAGTAATATATAAATTGTCAAACACCAAAAAAGGCCAATCAGATTGTTACTGTTAGGTGTTTCTTGTGCCTGTTTTCCTACAAAATACAACACACAATCTTAGTGACAATAATTGCAAATACTTGCTGGAAGAGTCTACTTATGTCAGTGTAAACAATCTCAGATTTGGAAACAAGGAATGAGACAGAACGTTAAGATTAATTTTTTAATTTAGAAAACTATTTTTAAATGAAAACAAAAAATTAGGGACGCAGGATGACCGACATATGGTCAAGGACCACCAGCAGCCCGATGATGTAGGCACGCATCCGTTCCACACATCCGGCTAAGTCCGCCATACGCCTCTGTTCCTCTGTGGGTTAGAAAAGTGTGGGGCTTAATACATCAATAATGAAACCACATTAAAAAACAAGCCAAACAAAGCTAACCAAAAATGACAATATTGTGACCAAAAGCAGAATTACCCCAAAAATACCAAGGCCCCAAAAATGGTCCCCCCAAAAATTACAAGTAAAAAAATCAGATTCTGACAGGTGTGATATGTGTATGGGGAAATCAGCAGTAAAAGGTAAAGACAAACAGAAATCTACAACAAATTCTCAAAAACCACACAAAAAAAGGCACAGACACAGGATTACATACAAACAGTTTTTTCTAAAAACTAAAAAAATAAAAAAACATACCGTTCAAAATAACGCCCGCTCCAGAAGCCACTCCCTCGTCCTCCTCGGAGGTGCCTACATTCCCCAACGAGGTTGGCGGGGTGATTTGGGATACAGGGGAGGGGGTCGTTACAAGAGGGGTGGTTGGAGGAGAGGGGGAATTGGGATGGAGGGGAAGGAGCCCCGAAACATCCTCCACAGGGTCTGTGCAGGCTGGGGAGGAGGGGGAAATACGTGAATTTTGGGGTGTTGAGGTTTGGCTTGGGGTTGGGGAGAGGGGCCGAGAGCGCCGTCTTTGACGCCGATGATGCCGTAGTCTTCGCTCTGCCCCTAAAAGATGGGAAACAAATTGTGGTTATTTTCAACCCAGACCTAGTTAAACACTAATTTTTGACAACACAAATATGTAAACATGGCCATGCAGATATGAGTACAAACAATAAATAGGACATACATGAAAACATGGCCATGCACATATGAATACAAAGAATAAATAGTACATACATGAAAACATGGCCATGCACATATGAGTACAATGAATAAATAGGCCATACATGAAAACATGGCCATGCACATATGAATACAAAGAATAAATAGGACATACATGAAAACATGGCCATGCACAAATGAGTACAAAGATAAACATGAAAACCACAGTCACAAAAACTTACTTTCCGCGATCTGCATGCAAAAGCATGCCAGCAAGCGGGGCGTCTGCCGTTGCAGGTCGGACCACCTGCGCTCCAGCTGGCCGATCTGGCGGCGTGAGCCGAAGAAACGCAGGCGGCCACGTATCTCCGCATATGCGGAACGCTTTTCTCTATTGGTGATGGGTGGAGGCTGGCTGGTGATCCGCCTGTCCATGACCTAGGTTAACACCAGCAGCTCGCGCCTGGTGAATGCCGAGGCTCTCATGATGGGAATGGTGTATTTGCTAAAAATCATCTTTAATAAAGACCCGAAAATAAATTTGATTGGCTAATGTATTTGGGTAATTAACAGGACCAATTCTATTGGTTAGTGTATGAGTCATGTGTTCGACAGGGCCACAAATCTCTTGAGAATTATGATAGGCTTGATGCAGTGACATGCGTAAGCAAATTTAAATAAAGAAATGAACCCAGGAAAATATGCGTGGTTAAAAACAAATAAAACAAATGTTTAATTGGCTCTAACATGTATTTTGACAAAGAAAAGCGAATGTTTAAGCCGTACGTATTCTGCGGGTAAACACAAACACGGACAAGAGTAAAGTTTATTGCATTGTCCAAAAAAAAAAAAAAACACCAATTAAGCTAATTGATATATTGATTGGCATGATACGATTGAGGGAGGTAGGCAGAATAAAGGAGCAGGTAATTGGAATCTGACAGACCCACTTCCGGTTTGTACTTGTGTTTGTGCGTGCGTTCCCTTCAAGCCAATTTGGGGATGTACGCTCGCTATTTGGCACGCTCGTTAGTTAGAGGAGGGGTCGGTAGAGTTTGGGGAGGATGTTTAGCTGCGTTCGAAAATACGAGCGAGTGCTTGAATTTACATATGTGTGTACGTACGCCGAACGTACGAACGGCCACTTGCGTCCGGGTCTGAATGAGGGCCATTGTGCCTTATAACCAACGCAGGGAAATTATACTAATGATCCCATTTGAATGTATATATCTCTGTTTTTTTCTTTTATATAACAGTGTCATAATGGGGGTAAGGTGAAATGAGGGAGATTGGTAGACTCTTCAGGGAGACAGGGAGATTGCTGCTATTTCAGGGAGTCTCCCTGACAATGAGGGAGAGTTGGCAAGTATGACTTTGGCTTCTGGGCATATGGAGGGGTGCCAGTCCATTACTTTGCCAGGGGCACTTGGACCCCTTGATACACCCCTGAGTGGTGGTCCAACATCTCCACATCTGGAAGGTGAGTCTGTGAAATTACATATTAACATTGCACACTGCAAATGAATTACACATTAACATTGCACACTGCAAAATTAAGGTACACAATAGCACACTATCAACTTTAAAACAAGATACATTAGCAAGTTTGCCCAGTTTAGAAATGAATAGCAGCAAACTTTAATATCAAAGTAGTCAAACAGACACCATTCTTAGTAAATTTACCCCCTACTCTCCCAAAGCAGCATACCTCATATATCCATTTCTCACTCCCTTTGTCAGCGCAGTCCCAGCATATATACCTCATTTGAATGTAGTAGTGGGTCATTATCTACATCTGATGTGGGGAGTAGTGGCTAGAAGGTGTGATATGTCAGCAGGATTACTACCATCTGTAAGTGATAAGGGGTCTCCATGTATGCTGCTTACATCGCTGCCTCATCTGCCAATGCATTGCCTTGTCCTCCCAACTATATGTGCAGCGCACTTAACAAGAGCTAAAGGAGCAATTCTCTAAGGGGTTTATGTATCAAGCAGTGAAAAGCGTGGAGAAGTAGATTAGTGGAGAAGTTGCCCATAGCAGCCAATCAGCTTCTACCTATTATTTTATAGACTGTACTTGATAAATGCTACTTCAAAGTTGATTTGGTGCTATGGGCAACTTCTCCACACTTTTCATGCCTTAGTTACTAATGATCTTAAACTTGGAGCAAAGGGCAGTGTAATACTGGGGAACCGTCACTTTTAATGAACCCTCTAGGCCAAAAACAAATTGTGTGCAAACATAGGCTGAATCCGAGTATATAGTTAAGGTGGTGTCAGAGAAAGTTGTCAGTGCAACTACTGCTGCAGTTAATTCAGCAGCCTGGGCTGAAAAGGTGGTTGGTAAGGCATATTGGGAAAGAACTTGTGGATGCTCATTCATTCTTAGGGAGGCTCCCATAAATCTAGTTCCTGAAAATGCACCCAATAAGGATAATTTGCATCATCCACATACAAAGCAGTCACCTTTGAAGCTTAATCAGCCGTGTCATTTAGGGGCCTATTCATTATGTTAATTTATCAGGGTCCCGGCAGCCCCCAATAATTAACTTTCTATCTTGTTGCGAGCGCCGGAGTAATTCATCATTGTGGGGACAGCTGATCTTCAGATCTACTTTAGTAACGGTGAAATTTAGAAATAAGTGAACTAGGGTTCAGGCAGGCGCACAAAGCTCCGGTGGAAGGAGCCGGGCATTAGAGGAGGGATCCAAATGGATCCCACTTCGCAACCCAGGACACCTTCCCATAGGTCCCTTTCCTACTAGTGTATAGGGACAGATTGGGGTTGAAAGGTAAGTAGGAGATATCAGTGATATCTCCTGCCTTACCTTTATGAATAGCCCGATATTTAATTTGTACAGAAGTACTGTAGATGAAAATGTTAATTTTCACCTGCTTTTGTATAAATTAAGTAATGATGAATAAAACCCTTAGGGGTCTATTCATCATCGCTTAAAGTATACAAAAGCAGGTGAAAATTAATACTTTCCCCTACTTTTGTATAAATTAAGTGTCTGACCCATTCATCATTCATGTAATATCAGATGTATCTCCTGGTTACAATTGTCCCCCGATAATTTCAACAGTCCCCGTACTTTAGGGGACGGTTTTTTTTGGATTTTGACTGTGAAACTGTATGCCACCCTGAGATGGCGTACAGGCCCCCGAAAGCATTCAGAAGTGCAGGAAGGGATCTTTTCAGATCTCCCTGCTCTATCCCCCCTGCCTTTGGTGGCTGTGTGATGCATCTCCCTCCCTCCTCCCCTCCACACTACCAGCAGGATATCTTACCTGCCTCCTGCGGCTCCCTGTCATTTCTCCCTGGCTCGTACTTTAGTGCCAGTGGCTCTCATCAGAAGCTGTGGAGGGAGGGGGGACACAAAAAGGAGGAGGTTGGGGCAGCGAGCGGTGAGACATGGGAAGGGGGGCACTGACCTCTCATACCAGAAAGCAGAGGGGACACTGAGGGAGACACTTGGAGGAGGAGGTCAGGGCAGGGAGAGGGGAGACACAGGGGGGAGGGGGCACTGACCGCTGATACCAGCAAGCAGAGAAGACACCAGGGGAGAGGAGAAAAACAAAGAGGAGGAGGTCGGGCAGTGAGAGAGAAGACACAGGGGGGCACTGACGTCTGATACCAGCAGGCCGAGGGGACACCGGGGACCGGGGAGAGGGGAGACACTTGGAGGAGGTCGGGGCAGTGAGAGGGGAGACACAGGGAGGAGGTCTGGGCAGTGAAAGTAGAGATGCGGGGAGCAATTGCCGGCTGGGAGAGGGGAGATACCGGGGACAGACTGCAAGCAGGGATGCTCAGGGAGAGGAGACACCAGGGGAGAGGATGGAGGCAGAGGCTGCGAGCTGGGAGAAGGGAGACACAGGGCAGAGGCAGCAAGATGGGAGCGGAGACAGTAAGGATTAAAGGGAAAAGTATCACAATTCCGAAAAGCTGACTCCCCAGAAAGAGCAGTTTTTTGGAAGTGACACTTCAGTTAGTGAGGCATGATGAATGCCCCTGAATGGTTCTTTGAACTTGCAGCGAGTTCAAAACATAATTATCACCATTGGTACATATGTAATGATGAATCAACCCCTATGTGAGTCATCCCTTCAATGAAAGTTTGTTGATGGTATATCTGACACTTGTGGTTACTAAAGGACTATTTCATAGACAAAACACTTTTATCCTCATGGTGTGTATAATGATACTGTACTTCTTCATCACAGCAAGCTGGAAGTGGATTTATATAGAAAAAAAATGCTGCATATTGTTATAACGGTATTAAACCTCTGGTACAATCCTTCCTATACCTTCTAAAACCTGCCTATACCTTCTAAAATTGACACTATTTGCGTACGCAGTCATACAGTAAAATAAAAACCTTCAGACCTTGACAATGTGTTTCCAAAGCACAAAGTATATTATTCAACATAAAAACAGTAGGTTACATGCTGTGATCTAAAGACAATTTAGCGCAAACAAATTATACAGACCCAAGGTACAGTTATACATACGCACGCACACTGGGACCAGTTACCGGCATCCATAAGAAACCTCCATCAGCATGAAGACTCCAGATTGGAGTCTGTAAGCACATTTATACCCTTACAGGGTTAAGCAATAAAATAGAAAAGCTTGGCATGGTCTCATTGGTTCCCAGTGCGGCTGCATCTGTTTCAGGATATTTAACAGGTTGATTCAAAGGACACAGGTCAGCTTCCGACAGCTAACTGCCTCCTCTATTCCCCCTGCATGCAACTGCTAACATTACAAAGTACATTTTGGTGTTTTAACTCTCTACAGTCCATAAGTTGAGAATGCATGTTGCAATCTTCTCACCGATGACACTGGAAAGCTGTTGAGATAGAGTAGATCAGCACACTACCAAACATGACTGGCTTATCATGTGCTAAACCTTAGATATCAAATAATCTTTATTTCACAATATTAATAATCACTTGAGTAAACCTTGAATATTACACTTTAATATTAGGGAACCTTTCATGTAATTTGTGTATGTGTAAGTGTAAGAGAATATTGCATAAATTTGCTAATATGCGTGGTGCGTTTATTTGTAGAGTGAAAGAGCGCAACTGTGCGTAATGTGCGGTGTTTATGCATGTGAGTCTATTTATGATGGATTTAATATATATATATACATATATATATATATATATATATATATATATATATATATACATATAAATATATATATATACACATATATATCATCCCTTACTAACATTTTTAAACTGTAATGCAATGTGTTATTAGTAATGAGTTTCACACCCAAACAGGGTGGAGACCCCCAGCTGTGTGCTGGTGTCAGCCTGTCTGACAGTGAAACTAAAGGTTTTTTTCTGCCTATTTACAAATTCAATTGTTCAGATCATTGTCTGGGTTATATTTCAATTGCCATAGCTATACCTGCCTACATGTGAGGTTTCTTAATACATTACATACAAAAACACCAACAGTTCCTGGTGCAGGGGCGGATTGGGCTGCCGGGAAGCCGGGCTGGTTCCCGCTGGGCCGGTCCCTTAGCTTCCTTTAGGGGCCGGCGGCCGCACCTCCCTCACCCCGGAAGCCCGGCTGCCGCGAACGGGGCTCAGCTCCGATCGCGCAGCGTTACAGGCTGCTTCCTGTATCTAATGTAAAATGGCCGGCGGGGGCAGTGGCGGATTGGCCCCCCTAGCACAGACAGTCCGCATCATGCACTGAGCTGAGCAGTCTGTGTTCAGCCTGTGCTGTGATCGGAGCCTGTGTAATGCGCAGAGCGCATTACACAGACTCCGTTCAAAGAACAGGCTGAACACAGACTGCTCAGCTCAGTGCACGATGCAGACTGTGTGGTAGCCGGAGGCTGGAGTTCTCCTCTGAACTCCAGCTTCCGGCTCTCCCCACAGGCACTATGGGAGAGACGTCATGACCGTCTCTCCCATGGTTCCGATTAGCAGCCTGCCAGACCAGAGGGCGGAGGACGCAGGAGCGGGTTTAAGGGAAGTTTTTTTTTTGTGTGTCAGCGGCTATAAGGGCACTCCAGGGGGCATTGCTATAAGGGCACTCCAGGGGGCATCGCTATAAGGGCACTCCAGGGGGCATTGCTATAAGGACACTCCAGGGGGCATCACTATAAGGGCACTCCAGGGGGCATTACAATAATGGCACGCCAGGGGGCATCACTATATGGGCACTCCAGGGGGCATCACTATAAGGGCACTCCAGGGGCATTACAATAAGGGCACTCCAGGGGGCATTACTATAAGGGCATTCCAGGGGCATTACAATAAGGGCACTCCAGGGGGCATCACTATAAGGGCACTCCAGGGGCATTACAATAAGGGCACTCCAGGGGGCATTACTATAAGGGCATTCCAGGGGCATTACTATAAGGGCACTCCAGGGGGCATTCCAATAAGGGGACTCCAGGGGGCATTACTACAAGGGCATTCCATGGGGCATTACTACAAGGGCACTCCAGGGGCATTACAATAAGGGCACTCCAGGGGGCATTACTATAAGGGCATTCCAGGGGCATTACTATAAGGGCACTCCAGGGGGCATTCAAATAAGGGGACTCCAGGGGGCATTACTACAAGGGCATTCCATGGGGCATTACTACAAGGGCACTCCAGGGGGCATTACAATAAGGGCACTCCAGGGGGCATTACTACAAGGGCACTTCAGGGGCATTACAATAAGGGCACTCCAGGGGGCATTACTATATGGGCACTCCAGGGGGCATCACTATATGGGCACTCCAAGCGGCATTACTATAAGGGCACTCCAGGTGGCATTACTATAAGGGCACTACAGGGGCATTATTAATAGGGTATTACCAAATGGGCACTACAGGGGCATTACTATAAGGGCACTACAGGAGGCATTACTATAAGGGCACTACAGGGGCATTATTAATAGGGTATTACCATATGGGCGCTACAGGGGCATTACTAATGGGGTATTACCATATGGGCGCTGCAGGGGCATTACTATGGGGTCATTTCCATATGGGGACTACTACAGGGGCATTACTATGGGGACTTTACTACGTTTAGAGTGCCACTCATCCATTTGCTAATATATATATATATATATAGATATATATATGGAATGCCACCACTCGGGATCCCGGCAGTCAAAATCCAGACTCCACTCCTGGTTCCTAAAGCTAACCTCCCCATCCCTGTGCCCTAACCCTAACCCTTTTCCCTCAGTACCTAACCCTAACCCTCCCCCTGGTGCTTACCACCTAACCCTCCCCCTAGTGCCTAGCCCCTAGCCCTCCCCCTAGTGCCTAGGCCCTAACCCTCCCCCTAGTGCCTAGGCCCTAACCCTCCTCCTAGTGCCTAGGCCCTAACCCTCCCCCTAGTGCCTTAGTGCCTAGCACCTAACCCTCCCCTAGTGCCTAGCCCCTAAACCTCCCCCTAGTGCCTAGCCCCTAACCCTCCCCCTAGTGCCTAGCCCCTAACCCTACCCCTAAACCTAAAAATAGTGTGGCACTCTTGACTGTATCTGTATTGGTGTTTCGCTGTATTTATCGCTGTGCATCATGCAAGGGGTTTGTAGTAGCCGCGACTGCATCCAGTTTAGAATCAGGTACTATAATGAGGGAGTACCCTGTCCCCTCACCATACCCCATCCTCTCAACTGAGCCTGTCCCATTAGGGCTGCTTCCAAAAATTTCCCGGGCTGGTTTTCCATCCCAATCCGCCCCTGTCCTGGTTTATTGTTTTTTTCTAATTACTTTTCTCAGGAAGCTGTTTTTCTAGTTACTATCTGATACTGTGTTTGTTTAGGTATTTTTCTATCCAAGGTTGTCCCCAAAATGGGCTTGTCATGGCTTCTAAAAGGATTACCAAAAACATTGCCATCTGTACTTAGCTCTTGAGTTGTAACTTAAAATGGCGCTGGGAGATCAGTCGCAAAATGGCGTCTTGCAGATTCTGATTGTAAACAGATTCTGCCTCAGCCAATCATCCGGCTTCGACAATATTTACAAAGAAATACGTAAAATATCAAAATGTACCATTTATACATGGATCAAAGAGGTACACCTGGAATATATAACAGGAAATACAATTAGAAAGCAGAATGACAATTCTCATCTATGGAGATCCACAGCAGGTCTTTAGTTTTAGAACTGGTGGCCACGTGACTTCCACGCAATCCTATATATCAGAATCCCCAAGGCGGCAGTCATGGACGCAGCCATGTTGTCTTTTTCACCTGACCGGACCCTCCACTAATGTAAGCCTTGCCAGCTCTCAGATGACACTCTCCTCCAATGGACAACTACCTAAGGGTATAAAACAGGACTCCAGGAAACAGGAAGTCACCTGAACAACTTCTCTTCTCCAGTAGCTGCTAGCTTCAGATCGCTGTTCCAGACTCCACACTGTTGTATCCTCAGTGCTCTTTACCAATACTTTCCTGTGATATTCAACATCAGTCACTACCGATATTCTTCAGTGATATTCAACATCGGCACTATCGGTATTCTTCAGTGATATTCAACATCAGTCACTACCAATATTCTTCATGAATATTCAACATAGGCCACTGCCGATACTTTTCAGTGATATTCAACATCAGTCACTACCAATAGTCTCCTGTGATATTCAACATCAGTCACTACCAATATTCTTCAGGAATATTCAACATCGATCACTACCGATGCTCTTCGGGCAGCGTCTTAAGCTAGACAGATGCTCCCATGTCCAGGCGTCCAGGATAGCGGGGAGCACAGGGGGGGTTGATGAAGGGGTGCACTGAAGTGCATGGGGGTGCCCAGGAATTAGGGACAAGGCCTGCAAGGTGTATGTTGGGGCTAGCATTGCCAGGAGCATTTGCATGGAAGAAAGGGCTGGCTGGGACCTGTAGTTCCACGGTTGAAACTAGCATTGGGAGATGGGCTATTAGTGGGCAGCATCTTAAACTAGATGGATGCGCCCATGTCCAGGCATACAGGATAGTGGGGAGCACAGGGGGGAGTTGATGAAGGGGTGCACTGCATCGCATGGGGGTACCCAGCAATTAGGGACAAGGCCTGCAAGTTGTACGTTGGGGCTAGCATTGCCAGGAGCGCTTGCATGGATGAAAAGGCTGGCTGGGACCTGTAGTTCCACGGTTTAGTAGCGTCAGGGGATGCGCTATTAGCGGCAGCGTGTAGGATATGTATACCTTTTTGTATTTTCTAAAAGTAACGTGTCGATCTTTTATCTGTCGATCTATCAGCTGTCGTCCTAGTTAACATCGATCTTGGACTAGTTGATATTTTATCTGTCGATCTATTAACTGTCAATCTTTTATATGTCGATCTATTAGCTGTCGATCTTTTTAATTTCGATCTGTTATTATTAGGGGTGTGCACCGGCCACTTTTCGTGTTTTGTGTTTTGGTTTTGGGTCTGGATCTTTCTTCGTGTTTTGGATCTGGGTTTTGTGTTTTGGATCTGT
The DNA here is from genome assembly GCA_031769625.1 of Taudactylus pleione. Classification (NCBI taxonomy): domain Eukaryota; kingdom Metazoa; phylum Chordata; class Amphibia; order Anura; family Myobatrachidae; genus Taudactylus; species Taudactylus pleione. Next base: position 8,418,462 of record JAUIMM010001030.1, on the reverse strand, counting down.
ATTTTTTTTTTTAAAAAGCATAAAAACAGCTAAAATCACAGAATTTGTGGGTTTTTCTGCTCCTATGCTATTATTAACCTCAATTACCTTAATTTCCACTCATTTCCAGTCTATTCCTCACACCTCACACCTCACAATAGTGTTTTTATGTCCAAAAGGTTGCACCGAGGTAGCTGGATGACTATGCTAAGCGACACGAGTGGCCGGCACAAACACGTGGCCCATCTAGGAGTGACACTGCAGTGGCAGACAGGATGGCAGTTTGAAAAACTAGGCCCCAAACAGTACATAATGCAAATGCAAAGAAAAAAAAGAGGTGCAAGATGGAATTGTCCTTGGGCCCTCCCACCCACCCTTATGTTGTATAAACAGGACATGCACACTTTAACAAACCAATCATTTCAGCGCCAGGGTCTGCCACACGACTGTGGCTGAAATGATTGGTTCATTTGGGCCCCCACAAAACAAGCTGGCAATTAATCTGTCTCTGCACAAACTGGCTCTACGGAGGAAAGATGTCGTCCTCATCCTCCTCATCCACCGATTCCTCACCCTCTTCAGTGTTGTGTACATCCTCATCCTCACAGAGTATTAACTCGGCCCCGCTGGAATCCACCACCACAGGTCCCTCTGTACGTTCTGGAGGCTGGTCTCCCTGGAAGAGTTGATAATTCATTTTTATGAACATCATCTTCTCCACATTTTGTGGAAGCAACCTCCTACACCTTTCGCTGACAAGGTTCCCGGCTGCACTAAACACTCTTTCGGAGTACACACTGGAGGGGGGGCAACTCAGGTAAAATAGAGCCAGTTTGTACAGGGGCCTCCAAATTGCCTCTTTTTCCTGCCAGTACAGGTACGGACTGTCTGACATGCCTACTTGGATGCTGTCACCGATGTAATCCTACACCATTCTGTCAATGGTGACAGTATCATATGCAGTGACAGTAGCCATGTCAGAAATTGTTGCCAGGTCCTTCAGTCCTGACCAGATGTCCAAACTTGGTCATGCCTGCCCTGCATCACCGCCAGCGGGTTGCTTAGGATACCTAAGTTTTTTCCTGGCAGCCCCAGTTGCGGGAGAAAATGAAGAAGGAGCTGTTGACGTGTCATGTTCTGCTTCAGCTGACAGTGTTTTCACCAGCAGGTCTTTGCACCTCTGCAGGCTTGTGTCGGCTGGAAAGAAAGACACCACATAGGCTTTAAACCTAGGATCAAGCACGGTGGCCAAAATGTAGTGGTCTGATTTCAACAGATTGACCTCCCTGGAATCCTGGCAAAGCGAATGAAGGCTTCATCCACAAGTCCCACATGCCGAGCGGAATCGCTCCATCTTAGCTCCTCCTTCACTTTCTCCAGCTGCTTCTACAAAAGCCTGATGAGGGGAATGACCTGACTCAAGCTGGCAGTGTCTGAACTGACTTCACGTGTGGCAAGTTCGAAGGGCTGGAGAACCTTGCACAACACGGAATTCATTCTCCACTGCGCTTGAGTCAGGTGCATACCCCCTCCTTTGCCTATGTCATAGGTGGATGTATAGGCTTGAATGGCCTTTTGCTGCTCCTTCATCCTCTGAAGCATATAGAGGGTTGAGTTCCACCGCGTCACAACCTCTTGCTTCAGGTGATGGCTGGCGCTCCAGTCTTCGGCACGCAGTCGCTGAATGGTGAAAGTGGCCAGAAATTTTTCGGGCCACCCAAAGCGGCTCCTGCACACTCCTGTCACTTTTCAGAAAATTCTGCACCACCAAGTTTATTGTGTGAGCAACACATGGGACGTGCTGGAATTTGCCCAGTTGTAATGCCCGCACAATATTGGTGGCGTTGTCAGATATCACAAATCCCCAGGAGAGTCTAAGTGGGGTAAGCCACTGGGTGATGATTTCCCTCAGTTTCTCTGCCTTGGAACGAGCTGGCATTTCTGAGATGCTGCTACTGGTGACGCTGCTGTTGTTGCTGCGTAAGGTGATACATCTACCCAGTGGGCTGTCACAGTCATATTGTCCTTAGTCTGCCCTGTTCCACTTGTCCACATGTCCGTGGTTAAGTGGACATTGGGTACAACGGCATTTTTCAGGACACTGAGGACACTTTTTCTGACGTCTCTGTACAGTATCGGTATCGCCTGCCTAGTGAAGTGGAATCTAGATGGGATTTGGAACCGGGGACACACTACCTCCATCAATTGTCTACATCCCACTGCACTAATGGCGGATACCGGACGCATGTCTTACACCAACATAGCAGTCAAGGCCTCAGTTATACGTTTTGCTTCAGGATGACTGCTGTCGTACTTCATCCTCCTCGCTAAGGACTGTTAGAGGGTCAATTGTTTAGTAAAAGTAGTGGTGTTCCTACTTCCTCTCTGGGTTGATGAACGACTCCCAGCAGCAGCAACAGCAGCAGCGGCAGCAGTAGGCGTAGCAATGCAGGATCCTCCGGAGGAATCCCGGATATGAGAGTCAGTCATGCCAGAGACATGGCCTGTAGGACTACTTCTGATCCTGACTAAGGAGGAAATTGATGAGGAGGGAGTTGACGGTGTGGTTTGCAGGCGCTTGGATACAACAGGACAACGGGATTTAGGTGTCCCTGGATTGCTTACGGTCTTAGCCAAAGTTTCTGAACTTGACAGTAACTTTTTAGGAACGCGCTGCAGGTGCCGTATAAGGGAGGATGTTCCTAGGTGGTTAACGTCCCTACCCCTACTTATTTCACCTTTACATATGGTACATATGGCAAGACAGTTGTTGTCCTGATTTGGATAGAAATATTGCCAGACCAAAGAGGCGGAATGTTTGGTCTTCTGCCCAGGCACGACCGTGATGGGCTTTTTCATCCCACGGACAACAACTGTCTCCCCTGGAGCCTGATTTAAACAAACCACATCACCATCAGAATCCTCCTCGCCAACTTCCTCCTCAGCGCCAGCTACACCAGTATCCTCATCCTGTTGTACTTCAACAGTGACATCTTCAATTTGCATATCAGCAAGTGGACTGTGGGTGCTCCTTTCAGCACTGGCAGCGGGCGTGCAAATGGTGGAAAGAGCCACCTCTTCCCGTCCAGTGCTGGGAAGGTCAGGCATCGCAACCGCCACCACACTTGGACTCTCCTTGGGGATTTGTGATATCTTCTTAGAACGCACAGTTCTTTGCTGTGCTTTTGCCAGCTTAACTCGTTTGATTGTTTTAGCGGGAGGAGGGCTTCCATCGTCATGTGAAGCTGAACCACTAGTCATGAACATATTGAAAGACCTTAGCCGTTCCTTGCCACTCCGTGTCGTAAATGGCATATTGGCAAGTTTACGTTTCTCTTCAGATGATTTAAATGTCTTTTTTAAGGTCATTTTCCTGAACTTTGTCATTTTGGATTGTATGTGCCCTCTACTATGACATTGGGTATCGGCCTTAGCAGACGACGTTGATAGCATGTTATCGTCCATGTCATGACTAGTGGCAGCAGCTTCAGCACTAGGAGGAAGTGGTTCTTGATCTTTCCCTATTTTATTTTTATCGGAGAAAGTTTGGTCCTCCATTTATATTACATTGATTTGATATATACGTGCGGCTAAGGCGCACACAAACACAGAAACATTTTTTTTATTTTTGCTGGAGACTAGTGCACTTTGTGGGTTACACCACCCTTTAGGAAATGAGCCAGCCGGCTCTTTACTTATTGGACACAGGCGCACGCTTGGCGCTGCTCCTTTGTTGATGCACGTGCGGCTACTGCTCACACAATTCACAAACACAGAAAATATTTTTTTATTTTATTTGGAGTGCCCTTTGGGGGTTACAGCACCCTTTAACGGACAAGCCAGCTGGCCCTTTATTTATGGGACACAGGCACACGCTTGGCACTGCTCCTTTGTTGATGCACGTGCAGCCACAGTGTACACAATTCACAAAACGAAAATATTTTTTTATTTTGTTTGGAGTCTACTTTGGGGGTTACAGCACCCTTTAATGGTCAAGCCAGCCGGCCCTTTACTTATGACACAGGCGCACGCTTGGCACTACTTTGTTGAAGCACGTGCGGCTACTGCGCACACAATTCAGTGCGGCTACTGCGCACACAATTCACAAACACAGAAAATATTTTTTTATTATGTTTGGAGTCTACTTTGGGGGTTACAGCACCCTTTAACGGACAAGCCAGCCGGCCCTTTATTTACGGGACACAGGCGCACGCTTGGCGCTGCTCCTTTGTTGATGCACGTGCAGCCACAGTGCACACAATTCACAAACACAGAAAATATTTTTTTATTTTGTTTGGAGTGCCCTTTGGGGGTTACAGCACCTTTTAACGGACAAGCCAGCTGGCCCTTTATTTATGGGACACAGGCGCACGCTTGGCACTACTTTGTTGATGCACGTGCGGCTACTGCACACACAATTCGCAAACACCGAAAATATTTTTTTATTTTGTTTGGAGTGTACTTTGGGGGTTAGAGCACCCTTTAACGGACAAGCCAGCTGGCCCTTTACTTATGGGACACAGGCGCACGCTTGGTGCTGCTCCTTTGTTGATGCACGTGCAGCCACAGTGCACACAATTCACAAACACAGAAAATATATATTTTTTTTGTTTGGAGTGTACTTTGGGGGTTACAGCACCCTTTAACAGACAAGCCAGCCGGCCCTTTACTAATGGGACACAGGCGCACGCTTGGCGCTGCTCCTTTGTTGATGCACGTGCAGCCACAGTGCACACAATTCACAAACACAGAAAAAATATTATTTTTTTTGCACTTGGGGGGAGCACCCCTGACGGACAGAGCACCCCCTGGACAACATTACAGCATCCCTTTAGGACTGGGACACTGCACAGGACTTTGGAGTGGACACAGCCCCTATGGACAACTGACTGCACAACACAGTCCAGCCAGCCCCTATGGACTTTGAAGGAGTGGACACAGCCCCTATGGACAACAGCAGCACAGCGCAGCACAGCACAGCACAACACTACTCTGCACTACACTACACTACACTACACAGTCCAGCCAGCCCTAACTCCCACCCTCCCTCTTCACTGTCCACAGCCGAGTGAGAAAATGGCACCGATGCGGGTACCTTATATAGGATCCAAAACCCGCGAGACCCGGAAGGCGGGATGATGACGTTTTGCCTCTATTTCAGATCCGAGTCAGGCGGGATAAGTCGAGTCTGACTCGGATCGGCCTCGGATCGGGGGGGCTCGGGGGGGCTCGGATTTCAGAAATCCGAACCCGCTCACCCCTAGTTATTATGTCTATTTGTCTGGTGTCCATGTGTTAATTGTCTATGTATTATTTGTCTATCTATTTGGTTTCGAACTTGGAACATTGTCTAACTATTAGTTGTTGATCTACATTGTGTCGCCCTTATATACCTTCGATCTTACATATTCGATATATTACATATCAATCTAATGTCCGATTCTACTATATTACTGTCTGACTATTGTTACTGTCAATCTATACTTTGTCTATCTAAACTACATGTCGAACTAACTTGATCGACCATTTCATGGTTGAACAAGTTGTGTCCGATGTAATAATCCACACCCTCTGGAAATATCCCTAATGTCTAATGCACTTTAATAATCCACACCCTCTGGAAATATCCCTAATGTCACTCTAAGTCAAACTGTTTGTTGCAGAACTTTCACACAAAAATTAATTTGGCACAAGTATAAAGCATTCTGCACTAGTATACAAGTTATGTACTTAAGAACTATGATGTTGTTACATTGAGGGGCAGCCCTGAGATGTGATATATCCTCTTTAGAATCCTATCTAAGTTGCAAAGTTTTAAATCAGAGTCTTAGGTTTGGATTTACAAGTTATCTGTTACATATCCAGCTGTTGTCTTTGAGAGAGGTCAGTAGTGCATTATGAATATCTGTATTGCATTATATGCTATAACGTACAGTGCCTGAAGTGCACTGTACATTATACCAATTTTACTTGAAAGCCATAAACCTTATTATATAAAATATATATATGGGCCTGATTCTGAGTTGGCGGTAAATAAAGAGTTTTAGAATATATCTGGATAAGTCGGATGGATCTTTAAAGACGATGTTGATGATGAAGGTGTTGTCAGTGAAGATTGCATGATTTATCTATCCATTCAGTTCATACTTACCGACATTCTGCCAGCCCCCTCCGTTCGCGTCACCGTTCTACATTTACAGGATTCAAAACAGGGGGCGGGGCTACGATTATGCGCTTCAGAGCCTACTGCGTCACTCGCGCTTGGGGGGGGGTAGTGGAATCCATTCCGGGAGACTTGCCCAGTCTTGCGGCAGAGCCGAGAGCAGCGCCCAATAATTCAGTTGCTATTTGATTTTTAGATTACTTATTATGGATAATTTTGCTTTTTACTCATCCAACTGCCAAAGATTCAATATATCTTATTATATAAAATTCATTGGTCTATTTGTTTATCTGTCTGGTTATGCATTCAGACACCCCCACACTGATTGGGATGAAACCAATGCGAGGTGGTCCCATTGGATCCTGGCCAGGTTTTAGTGGGGTTGGGGCCCGGTCGGACCTCCCGTTGGTGTATGCTGGGCAGAACTTTGACCCGGGGAGTCTGGATGGATTTGGATGAAAACTTCACAGAGTGGTAACATTGGATACCAGATGACATACTAGGGGGTTGAGGCTCCGATCGGACCTCCTGTTGGTATATGCTGGAAAGGATACTGAATTTAAACCTCTATATGCTCCTGCCTATGCCTTCTAAAACCTGCCTATACCATCTAAAATTTACGCTATTTGCGTACGCAGTCATACAGTAAAATAAAAGCCTTCAGACCTTGAAAATGTGTTTCCAAAGCACAAAGTATATTATTCAACATAAAAACAGTAGGTTACACACTGTGATCTAAAGACAATTTAGCGCAAAGAAATTATACAGACCCAAGATACAATTATACATGCGCACGCGCATTGGGACCAGTTACCGGCATCCATAAGAAACCTCCAACAACAGCATCAGCATGAAGACTCCAGATTGGGGTCAGAACACACATTTATATACCCTTACAGAAGTAGGCAATACAATAGAAAAGTTTGGCATGGTTTCATTGGTTCCCAGTGCGGGTGCATCTGTGACAGGATATTTAACAGGTTTCCTGTATTCCCCCTGCATGCAACTCTAAGCTGTTAATTTTACAAAGTACATTTTAGTGTTTTAACTCTCTACTGTTCATAAGTTGAGAATGCAGGTTGCGATCTTCTCACCGATGATACCGGAAAGCTGTTGAGAAAGAGTCGATCAGTACAACACCAAACACTGTTTGCTTATCATGTACTAAACCTTAGATACCAAATAATCTTTTATTTCACAACATTAGCAATAAATGAATAAACCCTGGATATTACACTTTGAAGCTATGGAACCTTTTACGTGAGTGTGCAGTGTGTAAGGATTATGGGTTTGGGAAAAGACGCTAGTTAACTTGTGGCAGATGCATACGCATGAAGCTAATAAACAGCGTTCACATGCAGGATATCATGCATTCGCTAATGTGTGTTATGTTAACAGCGCAACTGTGCGTAATGTGCTGTGTTTATGCATGGGAGTCTATTTATGATGGATTTTATATATATATATATATATATATATATATATACATATATATATCATCCCTTACTAACACTTTTAAACTGCAATGCAATGTGTTGCTGATTGTCATTTGCTTTCATACCTTATCAGATTTTTATTCCAACCAATCAACTAGTTGGATGGTTGGAAAGATAATCTTTAGATGTGTGGCCAGCTTTATTAAAGGCCCCCATTTCATCAGCAATCTGAAAACCACATTTGGACAATTTGAAGATTTGTTGCCCGATCTTAGAATTTCCCAATCTAGCAATCTGCGCCCATACACTACAGATCTTTATCAGTGATTTGCAAATCATTTTCAGCAAACACAGATCTTCCAATCTTGAAAGGACCATCCTTTTACTAGTAGCTTGCTGCAAATCAGCTGATCATGTCCATACACTAGCAATCTACACCCCCAATTAATCTGTGAAATCCAACATGTTGGACAACCTGATTTACCGATTCCAATCTCTTTTTGGTTAAAATCTGCGATCTGTGAACCCCATACATTGCAGATATTTTTGCACAATCATCTGCAAATTGAAGAATTGCCACAATCGCTTGCATGGGGGCCTTTAGTCAGTGGTTCTCGACTCTTGTCCACACATACCCCCAACAGGTCATGTTTTCTTGATTTCTTGCATCCTGTAAATATTGGTTTACCAGTCACACAGGACATACATGTCTCCTAAATTCGGGGACAGTAATAACCCCTTTAAATATTCATATGGTCAAGGGGGTGCTACCATGGACATTAAATAAAGACTACAACAACAAAAGAGGAGAAAGATGAGATGTCCAGGAATGGTGCACTGAGACAATATTATCTTAAAACATAACTTTTATTCAGGGCCGGATTAAGGCTTGTGGGGGCCCCGCGGCAACTAAGTTGTGGGGGCCCCATCGATAAAATTGCTACGGCCCCACACAACGACAACTATACCCCTTGTCTCCGTACTCTCCACTGACCGGCAAAGATCGCAGTATACTACTTCATGTCCGCAACACTGCTGGGAACCGACTCCCAGCAGCATAACGTACATGATCTAGTACACTGATAGGAGCAAATGCAGGATTTTGAGTGGGGGGCTTAGAGAGAGGGAGGAAGGTAGACAGAGAGAGGGAAGGGAGTGAGATATAGGTATATTAAGCTGTCTTTGGGTACGTACCGCAGTTGATTACCGCGATATGTACCTAGAATATTGCAAATGACAGTTCTTCCGATAAGAGCTGTCTTTTTGCGATGGCTCCGGACAGAGAAACTTCTGGGTTTAACACAGTGGCGTAACTACTGCCCCCGCAGCCCCCGCGGTGGCTTGGAGGCGCCGGGTAGCTTGGGGCGACGGGGGCAGTGGTTACGCCACTGCAACTGCGAGCGCTGGCCTCTGAAATGATCGGAGGCTAAGGAAGCCTCCGATCACTTCAGAGGCCAGCGTTCCCAGTAATGCAGTGCGCGGGTGACGTCATGATGTCACCTGCGACCTGGGGAACCTGCGCGGCCGTGTCTGCTGGATCTATTTAGATCCAGTCAGCATGGCAGCGGGAGAGACAACGCGGATGACAGCGCGCAAAGTCAGGTAAGTGAGGGGAGGGGAGGGAGAGAGAGAGATTTGGGGAGGCCACAACTACAGGAGAGGCCACAACTACAGTGGGCACTACTAAAAGGGGCACAACTACGGGGACACTACTAAAAGGGGCACAACTACAGAGGGCACTCCTAGAAGGGGCACAACTACAGGGGGCACTACTAAAAGAGGCACTACTAGAAGGGGCACAACTACAGGGGGCATTACTAAAAGAGGCACAACTACAGGGGGCACTACTTTAATGGCAACAACTACAGGGGGCCCTGCATAAGTGGCACTACTACAGGGGGCATTGCATAATGGGCACTATTACAGGGGGCATTGCATAAGGAGCACTAGTATAGGAGGCATTGCATATGGGGCACAACTACAGGGGGCACTACTTTAATGGGCACAACTACAGGGGGCCCTGCATAATGGGCACAACTACAGGGGGCCCTGCATAATGGGCACTACTACAGGGGGCATTGCATAAGGGGCACTATTACAGGGGGCATTGCATAAGGAGCACTAGTATAGGAGGCATTGCATATGGGGCACAACTACAGGGGGCACTACTTTAATGGGCACAACTACAGGGGGCCCTGCATAATGGGCACAACTACAGGGGGCCCTGCATAATGGGCACTACTACAGGGGGCATTGCATAAGGGGCACTATTACAGGGGACATTGCATAAGGGGCACTAGTATAGGGGGCATTGCATATGGGGCACAACTACAAGGGGCACTACTTTAATGGGCACAACTACAAGGGGCCCTGCATAATGGGCACTATTACAGGGGGCATTACATAAGGGGCATTATTACAGGGGGGCATTGCATAAGGGGCACTAGTATAGGGGGCACTGTATAAGGGACACTAACTTGATACACGCAGTTTACAGGTTATAAACTACGTTCCCAATAATCTGGTTCTACAAGGACATAAAATCTGTGCAACCTGTATTGAGCTGAGGTGACAGACTGGCAGGAGCAGAGAGGAGGGTTGGTGAAGTAGATCTGTCAGGGTGGGATGTAATGGGCATTACTGTTTGGCATAATGTGTATTTGGCATTACTGTGTGCACAATGTGCTATTGGGGGCATTACAGTGTGGCATAATGTGAAATAGGGGCATTACAGCGTAGCATAAATTTGTTATAAGGGCATTACTGTATGTCATTATGTGTTATACATGGCATTATTGTATGGCATGTGTAAGGGGATTGCTGTGTGGCATAATGTGTTGTAAGGGGCATTCCGGTGTGGTACACTGTGTTATAAGTGGCATTACTTAGTGTGTCATAATGTGTAAGGCACGTTACTGTATCATGTAACCACACACCTTTAATGTTGTCTTTGGGTGTGTTTGATCTTTGGGCGGGGAAGGGGGGGGGGGCGCCTAAAACTGTTTTGGCATGGGGGAGCAAAATTTATAGTTACGCCACTGGTTTAACACCCAGAAGTCCTTCCGGCATCCTTCTGCGCATGCGCAGAAGGCTGCAGCGAGTGATGGAAGGGATGCTATCGGATTCCTCCCAAGGGGGAGTATCCTGAGAAGAAGCCCATAAGCTTCTATGGGGTAACGCCACCTGAATATGCGTTACCCATTAGGAAAAAGCATTCCAGTGAGATAGAGATCGAGATAGATAGATAGATAGATAGATAGATAGCTAGAGATAGATGAGATAGATAGAGAGGTAGATAGAGAGATAGATAGAGAGATATGAGATAGATAGAGAGAGATATGAGATAGATAGGTAGATAGATAGATAAATAGATAGATAGATCGATCGATAGATAGATAGATGAGATAGATGAGAGAGAGAGAGAGAGAGAGAGATATGAGATAGATAGATAGATAGATAGATAGATATACAGATTTGAGATAGATATATAGATATGAGATAGATAGATAGGCGATAGATAGATAGATAGATAGATAGATAGATAGATAGATAGATAGATAGATAGATAGATAGATAGATATGAGATAATGAAATACATGAGATAAATATGAGATAGATATGAGATAGATTGATAGTTAGATAGATAGATAGATAGATAGATAGGGAGGAAGCTAGAGAGAGAAGTCATGAGCAAGTTAGAGAGAGAGGGGAGAGGGAGGAGGGAGGGAGGAATGGACAGTCAGAAGCACATACTGTACATATTTTCCTACCTCCTCTATTTACAGCAACAAGCAGTAGGTAGGCTTCTAATGGGAGCAGACACTTCACGGCAATAGGCCCCGCCCCCTTTCAATACACCCGCGAATCGCGGCACTCTGTCGGTGAGGGAGCGGGGCTTCCATCCTCTGCTGCTGTCACTCAGGGCCTGATTCAGAGCCGGACGCTATTTTCGCTCGCTCGTTCATAAAAAGGGGCCGGATATTTAAATAAAGCGCTCGCTCTTTGCGGTCTGTTGACGCCTCTATGTCTGAACGAGTGAACGAAACATGCGCTCGCTATTTTGTAAAAAACGCCCCCTGGCCGCTCGCATCCTACGTCATCTCTGCTATTTATTAGATTAATCGAGTACATCGAAAGGCGTATGAACTGCTCGCAGCGCTTGTGGTAGGATTTTCCTACCGCAATCATGCGAGCAGTTCAGGCTAAAAGAGAACCAAGTGACGTGGTCGATGACGCTGCTTTGCTAATTATGCACACCCTTAAAACGCCCGTTTTGACCGTTTGGCACGCCTGCGTTCGGATCACCACTCCCCGTTTTCAAGCACCTTCCCCTGTTACAACCCACAAACGCCTCATTCTGTCACTCAAATTAGCAGGCACTCGCTATTTTCCGAGCACACAATTTCCGACCGCAATGACTGGTTCGCGCATGCGTATTACAACCCATACGCATGCGCAGTTGTGCAAACATCGCTCGGAGCGAACGAGCGGCCGCTTACGAGCGGCTCTGAATCAGGCCCTCAGTACAGTGCTTTATGCTGCTGGGCGTGCCGGCTGTGATCGGGAGTCGGCCACGGAGAATGTTTGTGGCAGTGTGGGTTCCCCTGGACGACCGCCCCGTCCGCCCCGCCTATAATCCAGCCCTGCTTTTATTTAATAGTAAGTAATAAAATTATAATATATCCAGATTATAACAGAAGAAACAGCGAATATTAAGTAAAATACAGATAGATAGTATCAAAAGAACAGAAATGTGTGATTTAAAATGATGTTCCAATAAGAACATCAATAGCAGCGCTCCTACGTTTTCATACAATATTTTATTATTGTTGATAGTATTTATGTTGTATATACTTTTTTACTGAGTAAATAAATATAGTGTTCCCACACCTGTATATAACACCACATAGATCAAAAATAATTGTACCTGCTGTTACTAAGCGATTAATACATTGGCAATTAATGTGACACAACCAAAATATTTCTATATTGTATTCGCTTAGTGTATAGTGCACTGGCAATCAATATAACCCAAGTACTTAGAAAGTCATGTCCATCTGACAGTGTCAAATATAACCTCTCATGAGGCTAGTGGCTACTATAGAGATATCATATCGTGTCTTTAACAATTATTATAAATCAGGTCTGTTTTTATACACCTAGATATTATTCAGTATCCCCACAGTGATTCTTTAGAAGTGCTTATACCATTAAAGTCACTAATAATAATACATTTGTGGTACTTTAATTATCCCTGGGTGATCCTTATATTTCAATGGATATGACTAGAATGATATATATAATAAAATGGATCTTTATTTCAAATGTCCTTATGTTGTATATTCGTGTGAATCTTTTATTTGCCAGAGTGCTCATGGGAAAGATATGTAAATCAATCAGCTATTCAGTGTAATGTAACTTGCATCCTCAAATGCATCACATAGAGCAGTTGGTCAGGGAACAGGGGTAAATTACCCCACATGGGGAAAAAATGAAATTCCTGGGGGTAATGGAAGGACAACTGGGCATGCATATGAATCATTCTATTCATATGCATGCCCGTCTGTGCCACAGGGAGGCTCTAAGCCAGACGCCCGCTGAGATGTAATTAGCAGCGGGCGCCCGGCTCCTTCCCTGCAGCGCCGCGTTAGCCGGAGGCTGGAGTTTTCTTCTGAACTCCAGCTTCCGGCTCTCTCCATGCGCACTATGGTTCCGAGGAGCAACCAGTAGGACAGGATGGCGGCGGAAGCAGGAGCAGGGATTAAGGTAAGTGGGGTTTATTTGTACAAGCGGCACTACAGGGGCATTATATGGGGACACTACTAAAGGGGCATAACTATGGGGGCACTACTACAGGGGCATTATATGGGGGCAGTACTATATGATTTCCTTCCTTTCAAATAACGTCGGCGTATCTAAATATATTTTGGGGTAAAAGGTAAAAAAGTTCCCTGACCCCTGACATAGAGTGTTCCTGTTGCTGTATTATCATACACAGTATTACTCTCCACTCGGAGTAGAGCTGGCTCACACTGACATAGGAAACCTATCCAGATTCAAAGTACAAGTAGTTTGCTTAGCAGGTATAGTATGTATAACAACGTTTTATCATATTAATGAATGTTAGGCAGCGCCGGGTGACCAACGCGGTGTTTCGCTATGGAGCTTTATCAAAGTAAGCCGAGCTGACTTGCAGACCTCCGTTAAATATGTACAAGCATACCGTGTCACCAATCGGGTGTTTGATACATCCGTGTCCACCAATCATTCCGGACCACACTATCTAGTTCCGCCCCCATTTCCAGATTGACAGTGTGCTTATGTCGTGTTTATGAACAACAAAATAGAGTGGTTAATACCAATCCCATAAGTAACTTGATCATTATCACAGTACTAGGGTCTTTTCAGGATTACCTAGTTGAAAGTGGATTAAATGATGAAATCTAGACTAGATAGTGATAATCAAATACCTATTGGTCATAGAATAAATTTTAATAATGGATATTGGTGCAATGGTCATTCTGAGGTAAATATTCATAATGTTATAATTTAGTGTTAGCTATCTACAGAGGCCACTATAATGTGACAAACTAGGTTTAGTTGTGTACGTCCGATTACATTATATGGACACATATTTCTATGATTATTATTCTCACTTAAGAAGAGCAATCAACCATGGAGTAAAATGGATACAGTTGAATGGATAATAATTAAACATGTATAATCATACAATATATGTGTACAAATATCAGTACACATACATATTTTTTTCATAATAGATAAATAACTAAAGTTATATGTGTATATCCAAATTACATATACATTGTGAAAACATATTACAGAAATGTAATATACTGTATGTAGTATGAAAAATTGGGTGGGATATTCAGAAGTCCTATCCATCTTAGACGTATAATCGGTAAGTGAAATAAAAATATAAGTGTATATAAGGTGAATATAAAATAAAGTTTTTTCTCAAGTGATAATCGTGACAAAAATATAAAGTGCAAAACAAAATCAAATAAATGTGAATAGACATGAAAAGAAAATGAATATGAATATGATGTTGTGTACATTAGTGACTGTAAATGTGATTTTGTGTACATTATAAATATAGTGTGATACATAAAAATAGGGTAAAGATATATAAAAAATTATATTATTGTGTCCATTACCTAAAGATTGTTCATATATGGATCATATAAAGATGTAAATGTAAATTATCTATTTCATATGAAAAGGTACAGCTGTGATTGTCCCACACGGCCATATAGAATGTTATGTCTAAATAAAATAAAATTGTTCATATATGGACAATATAAAATTGTGGACTGACTATGTGCTCTATTTATTATCATTATTTTTACTAAAATAAAGTGAATAAAGGCTGTTTTTTACACCCTTTTCAAATTATTTTAGTTTCACCTAAAGTTACTAAAGGGCAATTGGAGTAGAACTCGTAAAATTCTACTCCAACCCCTAATTCTCAATTATTTTTAGTAATCAGATCGCATTTCCCATAATTGTACCTGGTAGTTACTAAAAATAAATTGTGAAAAAAATACCGGGGGAAGCCCTAAAGTGGCGTCATCCAGGGTCTCCCCCGGTTACCGGACTCCTGCTCCACTCTAGCATGCAGAGCAGAGCCCGGAGCCGGCCCCAGTGATCAGTTGTGTGGTCTAAACAGACCACACGCTGATCTCTGCTAAAAAAAAAAAAATAGTAAAACTAACTTACCTGAGTCCAGGGACCGGAGATCGGGGTTCCAATGATGTCCTCCCTCCGGTCAGCTGGTCTCCCATCCTGCACTGGAACCCGGTCATCAGGTGACCGGATTGAAGTGCAGGATGGGATGTCAGCTGACCGGAGCCATGGCAGACAGCACCAGAGCCCCGATCACTGCAGGTAAGTGCAATTAAGTGAGGGGGGGTTGCGGGGAGAGTCATGGGGGAGGTTTCAATCATGGGGGGCGGGGCTTAACGACGGGGGTGAAGTTTAACGGTGGCCTGTCGCGCACGTACGTGGGTGCTTGTCACAGTATATTTTGTGGAAATACCATGATAAGTGTACGGAGGGGATTCACAGGGACAGAGCTTTATGGCAAACTCTATTTTTAGTAAATCCCTGTGATATTGGCTGAATTCGTAATGCAAATTCAGCCAATCACACTACAATCTGCATTCCAAATGCGGATTGTAGTAAATAGAGCCCTATATGAGAAAAAAAATCTATGATTAACCCAAAAAAGGCACGTAGCTGTTCTCTTCATTCAGGCCTTTTGGTGTCAAAGTGTCCATGAGCAAAATTTATTTAGTTTCCTGTTTCAGAAGCTCACAATCCACATCACCACCTCTGATGTTCATATTGATTCTCTTCATCCCAAGGGCTGTTAGACCCATCGGATTACTCCCATGATATTTGAAAAAGTGTCTAGCTACTGGTGTTAGGGATTTAAACATCTGTCTATCCCGTTCCACATTCCTTATACTTCCTATGTGTTCAAGGAGTCTTTTTTAATGGGTCTTTTGGTCTTCCCAATGTAGCTTTTGCCACATGGGCATTGTAAGTTATAAATAATTCCTGTTGAATCTCATATACTATCAACAATAATAAAATATTGTATGAAAACGTAGGAGCGCTGCTATTGATGTTCTTATTAGAACATAATTTTAAATCACACATTTCTATTCTTTTGACACTATCTATCTGTATTTTACTTAATTTTCGCTGTTTCTTTAGTTATAATCTGGATATATTGTAGTTTATTTCATCCTGCACAGGTGAGTTAATATATATGTTGCAGGGTCAGTAATTATCTCACCTGCTGCCACAGACATAAATCCTCAAACACTGCCCTAAGCAATGTATAACATCTGTTATATCTTTTAGCAGGCTAAATTTTGCTTTCTGTTCTACTTACAAAGTAAACATAGTGCCTTGGGGTGATCCCGAGTAAAGAGGAAATACTGTGTTACTATGTAGGAGGAAATTAACTATTAAAGTGGTATTATACTGAATGTTTAACTGATTTAAAAACAAATGAGTATAGTATAGTTTTTTTCCTGTTGGGTAATAAGTTAGTTGCATGTTAAATTTAAAAGTGTATTACACACATTATATGTTCCTTCTTCATGCAAAGAATTTCACTGGATGTAAATTGAAGACTTGGAACTCAGCCTTTTCAGAACGCCATTAATTTAATTAATTTTGCTAAACATACTATTATTATTATTATTATTATTTATATAGTGACACTGATTTACACAGTGCTTTACAGTGAATGAAATAAAAAAAAGTGCAGCCTGGACTGGCAGTCCCAGGGGGAAAAAACACCACCCCCTGGGACTGCCTGTCTGTCCTGTATGTGACTGACAACCAGCGCTTCCAATGAGAAGGCACTGCCAGTCACAGCATAGCCAGTGCAGGCACGTACTGCAACTGGCTCACTGAGGTGCCAGATTTTTGGCTACAGCCTGCAGTCCCTAGGTAAAATCCTCCACTGACCGTCAAATTTCAAACCCCAATTCTGCAGAAAATCTGATGACAATCCGCCATCAATCTGTTGCAGATTTAAAGCACTGCACAAATCAGTGCAGGCTTAATTTAATTAATAAGGTTTAAAAGTTGTAAAATATAAAAAATAAAGAAAAACCGGCAAGGGGGCACCCCTAATCATTACCCAGCCCCAAAACTGGATGGATTTGGAAAATAAGGGAAAAAAATGCACCACCACTCAACTCTGGCTCCATGCATCTGACTAGCAAGATGCCTAGTATGGCACCCTGCAGCCACACTGCTGTCCTTACAGCCCCGTGGAATCATCCGGGCATTGCTGTAATCACCGGATATTGTCGCCCCAACCCCCTCCGCATGACATCACGCGGAGAGGGCATGGCCTGCACTAGTTACGGCGCTGACCAAAGTACAGTACTGTATTATATTAATAAATGATAACATCTCAACACAGCTCTTGTTGACCCATTTATTACTAAAAATGTAGGGGTTCACATCCTCTTTGGTCCATGTAGCACAGCTGAATATTGGCAAAACCAAAAAAACTACTCTACTGCTCTTCCGGAGCCCTCAATTGCTAATTTTGTATAACTATTATCATAATAATTTATGCTTACTCTTTTGGTGTAATGGACAGATGATCCTTTCCATCACACTGGGAGAACAGGAATGGCCACTCCAGGGGTTTCAATCTTGTTAATTACTATCTGACCTTTACAGCCCATGTGTACTAGTACAAGCCGCAGTGCTTTTGAGCGAATGCTGGTAGCCTCCGAAAATACACTACCCTACATTGACCAGGCGGTATTTACTATAGTACGGGGACTGACCCCTTCCCAGAGCACAGATTTAGCTGTTTCATTCATTTAAGCCAGAAAGTGACTATAGTAATTTGATACACAAAGTATAGTATACATGCTCTGCATATTTCTCATTCACCTAACATGTTTAGTACAATTTAGTCACCATGAAGTGGCAGAAAATTATATTGTAGGGATTTTCAATATTACACTTTGAGAAACAAACTTGATGCATTGTGATGTGGGCTCTAAAAAGGCTATTGCCATTGCATGAAAAGTCTTTTATGTGGTTGCACTGGCATCACAAGGAGGGTGTGGGCCGTACCCGAGTGTCACCAGCCGAGGGGTGACATCAAAGTGCTAGCTCCCCCTCAGTGACAGGAGCCGGGCGCTGCATTATGTGCAGCACTCGACTCCTAGCACAGTGAGGGAGCCGGCACTTCACACAGGCTGGTCCCCGGGGGCAGCCTGCACCTCCAGCACCCTTGATTTTACAAAAAACGGGGGATTCGGCCAGCGAGCCCACTCGCAATGCGCGAGGCCACACCCACCCATGAGGCCACGCCCCCTTATTTCCCGTGGCAGACGGCTGCGCCACGCAGAATACAGGCTCCCCGTCCCTGCCCGCACTGGGTGTAATTTGAGGTAGGGACACCACTGTACGGTTGTTTAATGCTTGTTTCAGTTATATTAATTGAAAAATCCAGGCTTGGATTGTACACCTCAAACTGGATAAATGAAACTTTGTACAAATGATAGACTTAAACTTTGAAATTACAGCCACAGAAAAATCATATTTGTAACCTAAAATAAATACAATTTGAACCACATATGCAAACAGTAAAGACTTTAAAATATATGTGTTTTTTTTCTTGTAACGCTGCAAAGCGCTGTCATTTTTTTTAATTGAAAACACTATTCTTATGTAATGCAGGAAATGCTGTAATAACAGCTGTGGAATAAGGCAACACCCCAAAAAAATTACACAGCAGAATTTTATTAGGGAGGAAACAAAAAAAAAGGTCACAGTATCAACTTAAAACGCATTATATACTTTTCCAATAAACTCTTCCAATCCAGAAGATTGTGTGAGTGGCCCAAATAGCTGATTACAAATAATACATTACCAGATGTTATTGAAGATTACAATGTTTTCATCTTACCTCCATGTTTGATTATTTTGTCTGAGTTTTGAGTTCAGACCGCCTACACTAACTTGAAAACAGGCACCCCCAGCAGACCTGCACGAAGGGGGAGTTTCTGAGTACCCAGAAACCCCTCCTGCCCGCCGATCACTACACACTAACAAACACACCACCGTCGGCACCGGGTAGTACGAGCTACCCGGCGGCGGTGTGTTTATTTTAGCAGTCAATGAGAGTCACACAGACTCTCATTGGCTGCTGCGTCCAAAGAGGGAGCCGGCTGGAGCTCACTCATGAGCTCCACCTACCAGCTCCCGCCACAGCGTGTGATGTGACAGATGTCATGACGTCTCTCCCATAGTGCAGAGGGGGCCGGGAGGAACGGAAAGCAGCGGTCATGGCAGGAGCAGAGATTTAGGTAAGTTGTGGGGGGGGTTGTGTGTGTGTAAGGGGCACGGGCACTGACAGTGGCACTGCATAGGGGATCGCTACTGAGGGCACTGTATAGGGGGGTGGCTGCTACTTGGGGCACTGTATAGGGGGAGCTACTGGAGGCACTGTATAGGGGGGCCACTATTGGGGGCGCTGTCTAGAGGGGGGCCGCTACTGGGGGCACTGTAAAGGGGGGATCACTACTAGGGCACTGAATAGGGGTGTGGCCCATTCTGGGGGCACTGAATAGGGAGACTACTACTTGGGACACTATATAAGGGGCACTACTGGGGGGACTACTACTGGGGGCACCATTTAAGGGACACTACTGGGGGGACTACTACTTGGGGTACTACTGGGGGGACATCTACTGGGGGCACTGCATAGGGGCACTACTGGAGGGGCTACTACTGGGGGCACTGCATAGGGGGGACTACTACAGGGGCACTATATAAGGGGCACTACTGGGGGTACTGCATAGGGGGGACTACTACTGGGGGCACTGCAAATAGGGACTACTACTGGGGGCACTGCAAAGGGGGGACTAATACTGGGGGCATTATATGAGGGGCAATACTGGGGGCACTGCAAAGGGGGATTACTAATGGGGGCTCTATATAAGGGGCACTGCAAAGGGGGACTACTACTGGGGGCACTACTGGGGGTACTGCATAGGGGGGACTACTACTGGGGGCACTATCTAAGGGGTACTACCGGAGCCACTGCATAAGGGGGACTACTATTGGGGGCACTGCAAAGGGGGAGCCACTACTGGGGGGAGGGGGGTATTTAATAAATCATGCTGGCTGTATTTATTTACCTGCTACATTCATGTTTTTTAGTGATAGGGGTGTGTGTGTGTGTGTGTGTGTGTGTCTGTCTGTCTGTCTGTGTCTGTGCCAGTCAGTGTGTGTGTCATAGGCTGAGTGGTATATTTTACTGTAGTGGTCCTAAATCCTGTGTAAGCTGTTTCTATCTATCTATCTATCTATCTATCTATCTATCTATCTATCTATCTGTCTGTCTGTCTGTCTGTCTATTTATTTATTTGTGGCTAGATGTCTTTTCATTGGTTCGGTAACCAAGCATTTGGAACCCCCCTTTCAAAAGCCTGCATTTGCCACTGCCCAGGACAAGAATACAACTTACTAACAGCCTTGTCCTATAAACCCATGAACCATAGGTTCTTACATCCTTTGATGTCTATAAGTTCTATACTTCCATTATACATAAACTTGAAGACAGAATTAAAATGTTGCTACCAAACATGATATTGTGAGTAAAAGGTTTGTATATATGATAGAGTTGAGACAATTTTAGTAACTGACAAGGAATGGGGAGTAGAGAAAGAAAACTAGCACCATACTATCTACAATCAGGGCAGTAGAGAGCTTTGCCGGGACTGGGTTCTTTTGGGTGGCATGGCCTAATGTACAGAGGCATGGTCATGCCAGGGGCAAATCCGGAGGTGATCAATCTGATTGCTTCCCCCGTCTAGACCTCCTTGGACCCATCACAGCCCAGCACACAACAGCGGGCTGGGGAGACAATGGCTGCTGCCACTGACAGGTAAGGAAGGGAGGGAATGGGCAGGCAGTGGACCTAGTCCCCTGCCGACCCCCTCCATCAAGCCCGGGCCCAAGTAGTTAGTAATAGCTATTCCCCTCTCTACGACTTGGGTTCATGGGTTAATATTGAACTATTTGCCTTTTAGTAACCATGTTAAATACTTTAAGCTAACGTGAAAAACAATGAGCTGCCTGTCTGGGATGACCAAGTGAGTATCGGGACCATCAGAATGCCGATGGTCACAATATTGTCAGCGGCATCCCTCAGTCACAATCCCAATAGATTCTGACTTTAAGTATAAACTCCATATCGGCTGATGTCAGCCTACACATTCCCAGACAGTTGACAAACAACATGTACTTATCTAAAATAAAGACTCAGAGGAAGATATTGGTGGGGTAAAATGGGTCAGCCTTTATTTAATTTAAAATTATTTTTAATTTGAAATTATAATTAATTGGAAAAAGTATGGTGGCAAAGACAGAATGGCCTTATTGACAGTGCAACCATCTGCAAACTACCACTGCAGGCCTAGATGGGGTCCTTCTGCCATCCCATAATATTTAAAGTATCTAACTCTCCTCCCAATGATGCAAATCCATTAGGCCCACTTGTCGAGGAGCGCACCTCAAGATATAAAACCAGACAGTCATTGCCGTCCGCTCTTTTCCCGCCAAACAAGGTTTCCCAAACCGAAGCCGCCACCATACTAAGCCAAACCAACCTCCCTTACAACTTTCACTAAATCTTGCAAGAACATAAAGACACCCTCTTGAGAAAGGTGAACTCCATTCGGCCTAAAAAGTTGAGAATCCCGAAAGCCAATGAGGGGATGACTGACAATAATACCTCCCAAACTCTCTACACTTTATCAAAAGACTGCTACTGTAAGTTACATGACAACAGTCCACTGGAATAGCATCACTGACCGACGAACCCCCTGGATAAGACAGATGATGGATGAGACAATATTGGACCAGTACCTTTTTGGGGACCACGCCAACCAGGGAAATAATCAAATTCAGCAAAGGCAGTGCCGCATCAGCCTTATCATGCGCCCTAATAGCTCCTTCTGAACCTCTTCACAAAGGACTTCAGGGAAATCCTGAAAAGAGCACAAATTCTTGTGCCGATGTATCCTAACCTCCCCACCTAATTGAAGCTGAAAACCAAAACTAAACCCAACTTTTAAAAATTCAGCCTTACCCTGATGAAGATACCAGGACAGCCATTCGTCCATGGCATTCACTTTAACTGGAGAAATAGCCTTACTTGGTGCCTCCGGTGGGCGATGATCTGGCACCTGGGGCTTTGGCACCTCCACCTGACAATCTCCCGCAGTCCTTGATGGGGTGTGGTCCATTACAACAGATAAAGAGGTGACAAAAATGACACCTCGCCCCAGCAGTGCAGTTGTCATTATTAAAGGCAAAGCACTTACCTCTAGCAGGAGCTTGAATTTGGGGCCAGCCTGCTCTGGGGGGAGAGCACATTGAGAAGTCTGATCAACGGACAGGGCTTGTGGTTGGGTTACTTCCATCCACACTTCCATGTCCTTATACCCAAATTTCATATTGGCCCACCCATGCTGCTTCCTCTTAAACTCCACATTGCATGCACTCCATACATAACCTATATAACCTTTACTGGAAAGAAAAAGATTATGTATCAGATGCAGATACTGGATCAAATTCATGTGTTCTCCAGATAATAGGTCGAAAAGATAGACATCCCAATCAACCAGTTATGGTAAGACTTAAATGGCTCCTCCCCAATACCCCCTCTCTTTTTCGCTACGACTAAAGCTTTCCTTGTCTTATGGGTCATGGCAAACACACCCACTATTTGCCTTTCTTAACTTGCTCTTTAATACTCACCCGGACACTGCGAAGCACTGCAGTATTAGAGCAATACACAACTTCACCCGACGTGCGATAAGCAACCTGCGGATACTGCGAGAGCAACGACACTGTCGCCGGCATTGCCAACCCCGACAGCAAGACCTTCCACTGTCATCAGAGAAGGTTGTAAGCAATAAAGATCCTAGGGAGGAATCAGAATCAGAAAGCGTTGCCTTCCTCTTCAACTTGTCCACAACTAAGGAAGACCAATGTCGTGTCAATGCTCCATCCCTGAACCGGACTGACTCCCCTCTGAATCCTGTGCTACCCTCAGATGAATCACTCACACACCACTCAGTATCCAACTCAGAATAAGACTCACCATCCGGAAATCCCTGCTGTCAGCAACCGAACTAGGGCCTTCCAAGGGATCCTCGCCTTTGGAGATAGGAAGCTGGAGCAGAAGCATTAGTTTGTGAAAGAACTTGTGGCGCAGCCCGTGCCCCCTGCAAACCATGAGGCACAGTGTCAGCAACATCACCCGGACCATGCAAGGCCTGACCTAAAGCCTGCACAAACTGATTCACCAAAAGGCGCAAGACGATCCTGCACCATCCAATCAAACCCAAGGGGGTTATTTGCTGCTGCGGAGCCCACTGCTTGTACCGTCGCCACTGGGCCCAGTGGTGAACAACGGTGTGAGTGCAGCTACCAGCGAGGACACAATAGAAGACAGTGGAACAGGCAAAAGGGGCCCCAACAGAGATGCCTGCCCATGCACGCCATAATCACTGCGCTGCACAGGTCGCAGTGAACCACTTGAACCGCATGAACTCACTTCTCTCTACAGACAACTCCAGGGCATGATCATCAAGATCAGATGCCCCCTATTTCATATAATCACTCCAATCATGTAACAGAGGCCCAGCCAGCTCATTCACTGCTGCTGGGCCCGCTGCCCTTAAACAAGATGGCGGCAGCAGGCATGAATGGCCTGAGACACGTAGTGCTGTCTCTAGTGGCCCAGACCTCATGGTGAAAACAGCAGGGTAGTCATGGGCAGAGTGATTCACTCTACTGAGTTGAGCCACATAACTTAGCTCAGTGGAGTGTTACGAGACAGTGTCTCGGGACACAACTCTTTTAGATTGCTGAGCATTGGCTATCAGCAAATCCAAGTGAGTTGCTGATAGCTCCGCCCCCCCACAGCACAGCATTGCTGCTGATTCATCTACACTGACTCTCCCAAGTCAGTGCACACCTCGGGACCCAGCTCTAGCAGCGCGACTCTGAGTGAGTCGCTGACAGCTCCGCCCCCCAATGCCTGCACTGCTGACTCTTGACTCAAGTCAGTGAAGGCAGCCGCGGCATGGGCACACTGGCAGGATCACATCAATGATGACTCTCCCGAGTCCTAACTCCCAGAGTTGCCGCATGACTACAGTAAAAACACAATACACTCTGTAACCTCTGCGTCCTGGCTCCCTCTGACTGTGTAACTGAGAGAGGCTAGAGAGTTGACTGTCTCGACACCCCAAACTTTGAGTGACTCGAATCATTCAAACATCTAAATGATTCGAGTCATTGTGTCGAGGCACTCACTCACTAGCCATCTCTACAGCTGGGGGCGGAGACTGCGGGAGGAGCTGGGAAGGCACGTTGGCGTCCAGGATGGAGGCACGCATCACCGGGCTGCCATGAACCCGGGATGATACACCCAGACCTGCAGCACTCGACCGCGCATTCCACAGATAGACAATATAAGGTAACCGGAGGGGGGGGAGTTCAGCAGCAGGACCACCAAATACACCGAAGGGGAGAGGAGAGGGAAAAATGTAAATTCAGAGCAGGGAGAGATATACCAGAGGGAGAGGAGTGTGAAAATGCAGAGCAGGGAGAGGATAGGGACAGTGGCGTAACTAGGGCATTTGGAGCCCAGGGCAAATTTGAAAAGGGAGCCCCCCACCCCGATGTGCGCGCATCAAAGGCGCGCGCGGCAAAAAAAATGGGCGTGGTCACTTAAAAATGGGGCGTGTCAACATGACACACCCCTTTATTTTCACACTGAACATTCCTATCCATATGCACCTTAACCCCAGTAGTACCCCTCCCCTTATACAGTACCCCCAGTATGCAGTTATGGTCCCTCTTATGCAGGCCCATAGTAGTGCCCCTTATACAGTATCCCCAGTAGTGGTCCCCCTTATACAGCCCCCAATTAGTTCCCCTTACTCAGTACCCCCAGTAGTGGCCCCCCCAAATGCAGTGCCCCATGTAGTGTTCCCCCTTATGCAGTGCCCCCAGTAGCAGTCCCCACAATGCAGTGCGCCCAGTAGCGGTATCCCCTTATGCAGTGCCCTTTATATGGTGCCCCCAGTAGTAGTCCCCCCCCTATGCAGTGCCCTTTATATAGTGCCCCCAGCAGTAGTCCCCCCCATGCAGTTTTCCCAGTAGTGGCCCCCTTATGCAGGCACCCAGTAGTGATCCCCCCTATCCAGTGCCCCCTGTAGTGACCCTTCCTATTATTGCCCCCAGTAGTGGTCCCCCCAGTGTAGTGCCTCTAGTAGTAAGCCCCTTTTATAATGCCCCCAGTGGTAGTTTCCCCCCCCAAGTAGTAGTCCCCAGTAGAGGTTCCCCTTCCCGATTAAGTGCCCCCAGTAGAAGCCCACCCCCAGTAGAGGTCCTCCCAATTATGGTGCCCCCAGTAGTAGCCACCCCTCCCCCGTTGTGCCCCCACCCCCAGTAGAGGTCCCCCCAGTAGTAGCCACCCCCCTCCCCTGTGGTGCCCCCACCCCCAGTAGAGGTCCCCCCAGTAGTAGCCACCCCCCTCCCACGTTGTGCCTCCAGTAGAGCAGATAGGTTAAAAAATATATATATATATATATATATATATAAAAATATACTTACCTGAATCCACGCTGCTGCTGCTCCGGTCCGCGACGCCGCTCCCACCACCGCCTGCCAGTTCTCCCGGGCTGGCACGCCCAGCATTATGGAACAGACGTCATGACGTCAGTCCCATTACCCACTGCAGGAGCTCTTGCAGTGGGTGCTGTAGCAGTCAATGAGAGTCTATCTGACTCTCATTGGCTGCTGTTTAACACACGCATCGCCGCCAGCGCTGGCGGCGATGCGTGTGTTATGCACAGCCTGAGCCCGCCTCCTAGCGCTATTGGGCAAGCGCTCAGGGGGAGGGAATGGGCTCAGGTGTGCAGCACAGGACCGGCGCTGGAAGCCTAGCGCCGGTCCTGTGTAAATGTGTAGGTCGGCGCTACACTGGCTAACTAGGGCGGGCGGGCCGGTACCTACGGCGCCCAGGGCACGCACCCCGCTCGCCCGGCCCTAGTTACGCCACTGGATAGGGAAGAAAATAAATTAAGCAAAGAAAGGAAAGAGCATAAAAAAATGGATAAAAGAGCAAAATTCAGAAAAAAAAATAAATTCTGAAATATTCACAATTTTTGACAGAACTGACTGCACAGTACATCCCTGCAAGATGTCTGACAGGCAAGAGGACCTAGAAAATTCCACAAGAAATAGACAACACACTACCAATGAAAATGCAAATATGCTAATCAGCTAACAATACAACTATAAACCCTAGCCCGTGTCAGCAGCCTCAAGCCTCATATGTTGAAACCCCCGTCAGGCATGTAACATACCTATGGTCACTCTTAGGGTTAGGCACTAGGGCAGTGGTTCCCAAACTCGGTGCCGCAGGGTACTTGCAGGAGTGCCACGGGTTGGTGTCCAGGAGTCTGACCAAAAAAAATTAATAATGGTGAATGTGGCTGGCAAAACCAGAGTTGGTGACTGGTAGTTATAACATATGTTGACAAACAAAAGTGCAACCACCACTGAACCTAAGGATGGCAGGTAAGCACAATTTGCTTTATTCAATTTTTTTCCTGAATTTCTCAATAAGACAGTTTGACCTATGGGTGCCAAGAACAAAATGCTGATACTCAGGGGCTGGCTGGCAACTTTTAGCCTGGGGGGCAAATGCATGCAGGCGGCCCTGGCAGAGGAGTAGCGTGTAGCCAGGGTGTCCAAAGAATATGCGTGCTACGGCGCCCCCCCCCTCAAGTGTTCCAGGGAGGAGGCGGGTCCATATGGGATTAATGTAAGGTAAAAATAAAGATTAGGGCAGCCCCCTGTCGTAGTGCCCATATGCAGTGCCCCCGTGTGCCACAGGAGAGAACACCCTTATGCAGGCCTCCAGTAGTGCCCCCAGTAGTAGTCCCCCCCTTGTAGTGCCCCCAGTAGTAGTAGTCCCCCCCCTTTGTAGAGCCCCCAGTAGTAGTAGTCCCCCCCTTTGCAGTGCCCCCAGTAGTAGTAGTCCCCTCCTTTGTAATGCCCCCATTAGTAGTCCCCCTTTGTAGTGCCCCCAGTAGTAGTAGTCCCCCCCTGTAGTGCCCCCAGTAGTAGTCCCCCCCTTGTAGTGTCCCCAGTAGTAGTAGTAGTCCCCCCCTTGTAGTGTCCCCAGTAGTAGTAGTCCCCCACCCCCCTTGTAGTGCCCCCAGTAGTAGTAGTCCCCCACCCCCCTTGTAGTGTCCCCAGTAGTAGTAGTAGTCCCCCCCTTTGTAGTGCCAGACCCCCCCCCTCCCCCAGTAGACACACAAAATAAAAAACAAAATAAAAAAAAACACTTACCTGAATCCGCGCTCCCGCCGCCGCCATCTGCTCCTCGTCTGTCCTCCCGGGCCGGGCCGCTCTGCATTATGGGAGAGACGTCATATGACATTATGACGTCTCTCCCATTGCCCACTGCGGGAGCCGGAAGATGGAGCGGCTCCCGCAGTGGGCGCAGCAGCAGCAGCTAATGAGAGTCTGACAGACTCTCATTGGCTGCTGCTTGCAACAAACACACAGCTGCCGGAGCCGGCGGCTGTGTGTTTGTCAGTGTAGCGCTGACCGAACTCCGTCCGGTCAGCGCTACACACGCGGTGCAGTCTGTGTCACAGTGACACAGACTGCACCGGCCCGCGGCCCGCATGATGCTGCGGCCCGGGGGGCACATGGCACCCTGCCCCCCGGCCCAGCCCGCCACTGCTGATACTCTAGGGCGCTGTGGTTCAAGAAAGTTTAGGAACCACTGCACTAGGGGGCAGGTTAGGCTGCGGGAGGGGTGGGTTAGGGGGTGGGCTAAGGTAAGTGTTAAAATACTTATCAAAATCCATTGGGATTTAGTGTGTCGGGATTCCGTACCAAACCCTGTCCTGGTTAATAATATTATGGTAATTAAAGTTTAAAGAGATTGGGAAATTAAAAACACTCATGTGATCTGAATTTGTCTTTTTCCTTCAACAATTAATTTTAACTTGTTTGTAAAAGCCAGCATTAGTTATAATGTACAACAGTACATCAGCACACCAGAAGGTTATCATGAATTACTTGTCATAGCAACAAAATAAGCTTGTAGCTCAAAGTTAAACTCATATTCACTTTTCAGATTTTAAAAGGCCTAATAACCAAGGGAGCAATAGCCACAGTGGCAGTGATTACAAGGCCTATCAGCCTTAAGGTGCCCATACATCTGTGACGGATCGCTGCAATGCAGGGCTGCAATCAAAAATTTCCAATCGCCATCAGATATTTCCGATCGCCCACCATCGATTTTCTGTAATCTGTCGCCGGATCGCAGACATTTGAAGTGTTAAATGTCCACAATTTGACAATTCTGATCATTTTTTGTTCGCGATCGTCAAATCGACGAAATCCAACATGTTAGATTTCTGCAAACCTGCGATGCCAGGTTGCAGCATCGCGGGATCGCAGCAATCCATCTCTGATGTATGGGGCCCATTACCAGTACATGTTAACATTTTGTCTATACATACTATATATGATGATGAGTTTTGTGTTACTTTGTATTTATTTATTTTTTTACAACTACATTCGTAGTTTGCAACAAGATATTTAAAATGTTATTTTCACACATGCAAATATTAGATCTGTTAACCCAAATGCTAATTTTTATGTTGTTTCTATAGAAACATACCAAGCACCCCTGTTCATCAATGTTTCTGATCTACCGTGTAACTGACTTACTAAGAGTAACAATGTATAATTCGAGTACACAGTTTGGAACTTGACTTTTGAGGGGGGGTGGAGCCTTCTGGCAGTGGGGCCCATCGAGGATTTCCCCTGTGCCCGTGTGGGCCAGTTCAATCCTGGACCCAACCATGTAAGTTGGCCATACAAGCGTGACATTTTTGTTTGCTTTTAAATTAGTAATTGCATTTCTGTACTACAAAACAGTGGCAATACCACCCCTACTGCACAGGGTGCAGCCACTAGTGGGCTCAGATGTAAGGAGTACCAAATCTAAGAGGGGTCCGCAATGCTGGACCCTGCTTCCCAAATGCCCACTCTGCTCTGAGTTTAAACGGGACTTAGATGCTCATGCACTGACCCAACATATGCTCAACATATGTTTTGTGGACTGGATGCTTTTTAGAATATGTTTATCATATATTTCTGATATGAACTACCATAACTGCCAACTGATCACCTACAGAGGTCTGGCAAGTTTATGCCTTTATTAAATTGACAATCCCTGCATGATGGAACCCAATAGCATCACAAGGGGGGTGCGGGCTGCACCTGGGTGGCACCCGCCTAGCATTACGCGCAGCACTTGGCAGGGGCGTAGAGAGCGCCGCCGTGCCCCAGGAAAGAGTGGGAGTGATCTAATCACGGGAGGCAAGGCCATGCCCTCTTGACAAATCCCCCCCCCCAAAAAAAAAACATACTTTTGCAGCACCACTACGCGCCAGGGAGGGGGCGCTGTGAGCCCCTCAGCACGGCGCAAAGCCAGGAGGGTGCGATAAGTGTGATCGCTCCCCCCCTCAGGTATAGGAGATTGCTCGCAGCTGCTAAGCAGTAGCCACAGCAATCTCCCACTGCATCCCAGGCTGCAGAGGGAGGGAGGAGGAGGAAGGGAGGGGGGGGCTGTGTCGGACCCGGGCCACCGCCGGGCCCCTCTGGAAGCCCGAGCCCAGGTAAATTGTACCCGCCCCCCCCTCTCTGAGCCCCTGGCACTTGGCTCCTGACACAGTGAGGGAGCCGGCACTGCAAATAGACTAGTCCCCGGGGACAGTCCGCATCTCCAGGACCCCCCATTCCCGGAGAGACTGCAAAACCATGCCCCCTTTTTGGCAACATGTGGCTTCGCCCCAAGTGTCACCCAGTGGAGGGACGCCACTGATGGAATCTATGTCCATTGCTGACATGTATACATTAGTGAGGTGTTTGTACAAGTATTTGAGCCATGGATTTCTTCTGTCTATGCTCGTCATGAGTCATAATTTGTCTTGTGGCTCAACAGTACTCTCCTTTTATACACTGATCTAATCTGTATTTTGGAGAATTATATGATTTACAATGCTTTCTTGGTTAATGTGTCCTATGAATAAGCTTACCATATACCGGGAAACTCATGAATTACACAGGTTCTGAGGTTGGCTAATCTCAAGGCTTCATTTGACCTGGTTTAAATCAGCCACAGAACCTGTGGTTTAAAGGGATAGTATGGTAAACCTATCTATGAATGATGCCATATTCTTTGGGGGCTTATAATCAGTAGATATTAGGATTACTGATGAAGAAAATGTATTACTCACGTGCAGTTCACATAATTTAGCAAATCTGCCTTGAATAACGTTCTACATTGCTGTTGACTACATTGCAGGAAAAGAGGTCACTTTTATCCAAACAAGGAGTTTTTAATGGGTTTTTCATTTAATCAAGTCATGTTATGATGTCTCATTGATTGCTAACAACTTACTACAGATGAATAAGGCTGTAGAAAGCCAGACGGGCCTGTGTACTTACAGTACAAGGGGAGCGTGGCCTAAAGTAAGAAGGCATGGCCATGCCCCCTTACAAATAACCAAAAAAATAGTATGCCACTCATTCCACAGATCCAGTGATGGGCACGATAAGTGCAAATGCTCTTCTCCCTACTATAAGATGCTACTAATACTGATTTTCAGCTAATTAATATAATTTAGTATACATACAATACAATAAAATACACAATACACATTTTATTGTCATCAACAACAAAACAAAACAATGTTGGATTGTCAACGAAATGTCAATTACAAACACTTCAGCATATAAAACAAACTAGTAGAACATTTCCATATTACTCAGGTCAGTGCATTTTGACAGTGCAATAAACGAACAGCTACTGGAAAGAAGCTATTATATAGCCGCTTTGTACGTGCGTGCACACTCCTAAATCGTACATTTGATGGTAATCTTTAGAAAACCATGTAGTTGAGATGACTAGGGTCAGCTAAAATACTTCTAGCCCGCTTTAGTACTCTACTATCATAGAGAACTTGAATTTGGGGCAATTTCACACCCACTATCTTACTCGCAGTCTTGACCACGCGTTCAAGAACAACCCGATCAGCAGCAGAACAATTTCCAAACCACATAGTAATCCCAAAGGTCAGGATTACATGAAGCGTGTCCACATACCATGAGAACAGTAACTGTAACTGGCCTATTGTGAAGTGTTTTATATGATCACAATTAAAACACATTAACACAACAATCTATCCTTAAAACTACTTACTTCTTAACATCATTGGTGTCCCATACCACATGTGCTATTAATAGGGCTGAAACTAGGATTTTTGTCACCTGGGACGAGCCAGTAATTGGTCGCCCCCCCCCCCAAAAAAAACAAAACCAACAAAACAAACAAAGAGGGTGTTCTTCGGCGTACGCACTCCTGAAAGGGGAGTGTGGTTTTGTGACACTGTAATGCCCCTTACACATTATGCCACACTAAGTAATGCCCCTTATAACACATTATGTCAAACAGTAATGCCCATTACACATTATGTCATTGTGTCAAACAGTAATGTCCCTTACACATTATGGGAAAGATTTCTGGACTGCACAACCTGACTATATATATATGATGGGAGGTGCTACCTGATGAGACTAATTGCAGGCACAGAAACAGACAAATCTCAGGTGCACAACTCCAAATTATTAATAATATATATAAATGCAATCAAATTTTGCAATCAATAGAGGTTTTTAGCATAATCATGGCCAAGCTTATGGGCCTACCCACCATATCCAGGTAACCTCTTTTGGGTAGGTCCCTAACATACCAAAGTTCAAATCCAGTGCGCAGGACCCCCCAAGAAACTGCCCCAGCCAAGCCGCCCCAGGGCACCAGCATAGTAAGAAAAGTGCAGTGTAAAGAGATAGTTATGCCCCACTAAGTTATGCCCCGTGTCACGACACTGTGCCCAGCTTGCGCTCAGATACGCCAACCTGACGTAGCTGGGTGGTTGTGACGTGGGTTTTACTTAAGCTGCCACCACAAAGAGTATTCAAATAGCCCTCTTACATTTGCCAGACACTTAAATCTCACTTAAACTCACAGTGATTACGCAATTATAGCATGGGCCTCAACAGGCACGTGAATTCATTAGAGCACAGAGATAACGCTGATAAAGTTTCAGTATTTATTGAGAAATATCTCCAGGGTTAAATTACAAGAAAAATAGTTAAATAAACTAGACATATATATATTAATAATAATAAATGCACAGATTGATTACAGATAAGTAAAGGTTAGAAAGTCAGAATCCTAAGGTATCTTACGCTGAAGTCTTAGAGAATCTAGGGGTCATTCAGACCTGGTCGTTAGCGCCAATGTGCTCGGACCGGGTCAATGGCCCCCCACAGAGCATGCGCATGACGTCACCGTCGTGCGCATGCGTGAGACCCGCTATGACCGACAGCGCCCACAGCCTTACCACCGCAAAGAAGGACGTCTCGAAAATTCAAGACGTCCTCCCCTCATTCAGACCGACCGCACGCTCTGTGCAACCGGCTCTGAATGAGGTCCTCTGTGTGGAGGGAGACCACCATAGACCGAAATGGGGAGCACTTCTTCACTCTCAGTTATCCCTAGAAGTGAACACCTAGCAGTGTGGAATGCTGAGTATTATAGTTCCACATGCCCCCATCTCCCTCAGCAGCCCCCACCCTTCCCAGGCTCAAAAGTACAGTCCTTTGTCTCCCAGGTTCTTGTGTAAATGCAAATTAGCACAACTACAAGACCTGACATTAATATACTTCCCTGGAGCCTTTAGGGTATTTTATGATAGGAAAACTGCAAGCATGAGGTGTTACAAGTGACCTTTCTAGCAGCCGGTGTGACTGCACTGCTCCTTGAGCAGGGCCACTTAGTGTGTGAGCAGACGTTACGTCCCTGAAGCTTTTCTTCAAAGGCTAGGTGTCACGTGGCCATTTGCTCTGATTAGCTAAGGCAATCCAATTTTGACATACTGTATTCATTCATGGCAAGCAGCCATTCCTGAAATATGTACTTTAGGGAATTATGATAATACACACACATTATTCAGAGCACACAAAATATGTACAGTCATGACATGGGCTTTTGATGAATCGCCATAACCCATGGTGATGGTCACACCCCTTATAACACATTATGCCACACAGTAATGCCCCTTACACATTATGCCACACAGTAATGCCTCTTATAAACTTATGCCACAGAGTATCTTTCCTCACTAGATAAATACACTACTGACCTAGCAGGTATATAAAAGGAATATAATATAATATAGAAAAGATAATTTACATGAAAACACTGTCAGTCTCCAGGAGACTGTGCTACAGTATAAGCTCTACCAGCACCACAGTAAGCCACACAGGCCTGCAACTATTTGGCATTCAGCCTGATGCCCTGTGTGGTTTATTCAGCATTACCTAGCAAGGCAGCATTATGTATCAAGTTCAAACCCTCTCTGTACTTGTATGCAATAACGCATGATAGTCACAGTCAGTGACAGCACTGAGAGTTGTGACTTGTGTAGTTAGGGCAGAGTCATGGTGAGGGGCTGGCTGTGCTGTTAACTGACCACCGTGTGACAAGTGCAGCATCTGAGGTGGTGGTGGCTGCAGCTGCATGGACTTTGTTCTATTACATCCCCAGCAGCAGTGGCAGATGGAAAGCAGCACCCCTGCACACACATAGAGACACAGCAATCACAGCTCACTCACCTGCCCTCCGGAAGAGAGGGAGGTTTGAGATGCAGCCCAGCAGCAGCCCGGCAGCAGTGGCAGATGGAAGGTAGCAGCCATGCACACATACACAGTGATCACAGCTCATTCACCTTCCCTGCAGTAGAAATGGAGGCCTGAGGATTCTTGTTCCATGTGCCATCGCACTTAGGGCCTGATTCAGAGCCGAACGCTCTGACCAGAGCGCTCGCTCTGAATCAGGGCCCTCCTCCATGAGAATGGAGCGGCCTCCTGGCCGCTCGCATAGCTGTGGGTGACCACCCACAGCATATGAGAGTGTCCATGATGATGGTCGCGATGGTCTTGACCATCGCGACCATCGGGCTTGCGACGGAGACCCCGCGGTAGGGTCTCGCTGCCGCAAGCCCAGGAGTGATTTTGGCTCTATCAGAGCCAAAATCACTCCCACTGACATCACTAGTGATGTCAGTGGGGCCGGCTTCAGATGGTAGGCGTTCCCATGGGAACGCCTCCGTCTGGCAGTCACGCCCCCGGCACGCCCACCAAAGGGGGCATGCTGTCAATCAACATCGACAGCACACCCCCTTTGGCGATGGAGAGCCCGTCGCTCACTGGGTCTCGAGCATGCGCACGACAGAGCTCCCTCCGTTGTGTGCATGCGCAGTTGGGGAGCATCGACCCGCTTGCGAGTGTCCTGCGCTCGAGAGCGGGTTTGTATGACCCCCTTAATCCGCCCCTAGTGTCAGTGCGGAACCCCTTCAGATCCGGCACCCAGGTCACGTGCCCTTCTAGCCTCCCCCCAGTTGCGGCCCTGCTATTAACATACCAATTTGCTTTCTTGTAATCTAATTAGGTATTTATTTTTATAGTATATGAATCTAAGCGGTAAATACTCTCCAGTAGGATTCATACCTTGTAGTTTGGAGGCTGAAAACTCAAACAGTATCTGATGTATTCTAGTTACTGTAGCAAACCACTAACCAACATTAGGCGTTCAATCCAAACCTCATGCTGCTTAGGAAAACTGCATTGTAACACCCATTCATTTTCCATTTTCAACAAGTCTAGCCTACTCAGCATTGACCCCCCCCTGCTTTTTGTGTCGGGAGGTGGGACACACAATAGGGCCCCTACACCCCTGTCCAATGTTGTACACTAGTGCATACTTGTACTCAGGGTGTAATAACAATGGGGTGGATGGAGATGTGGCTCTAGGCTCCCTATAAAAATAGTCCCACAGCACCAGCGGTGCTGCTGAAGACATGCAGCCTACCAGAAGCTGTCTGACCAAGTACCAGGCCACTGAAGCACCATAGCCATCCCCCTCACCCCCGGCTGCCTGGTGCCTGCTGATGTTGTCCATCCAAGTTCTGATGCATGCACAGCTGTAGTAATCAGTAAGGCACTGGCATGAAGAGGTGCCCTTTCTTCGTTATCCCTCAACAATGGCGCAATAAAGTGTTGTTGTTTTATATTGGTGCAGCGTGCATGACATCATGACATTGTGCCACTGAAGGACAGCATCAGAGCCACAAAGAGAAGAGGAGCAACAGGTAGAAGTAGCCCAAAAAGGTAAGTTTCAGCTGGAGCTGAAGTGACAAGAATGGAACTGGAGATGGAGAGTCATTTGGGGCGAGTGACATGGGATAGCTTGAGTGTGACAGGGGCTGAGCCACTGCAGGGACAAGGAGTTAGGCTGGAGAGACATGGGAGGCTGGAGCTGGAGTGACATAAGGGGACTGGAGTAAAACAGGGAGAGTTGGAGTGGCACATGGGGGAGCTACAGTGACACAGTGGAGCTGAAGTAACATGGGGAAGCTGGAGTGAAATGTGGGAGAGCTGGAGTAACACAGGAGGGAAGCTGGAGTGACACAGGTGAGCTGGAATAAAATGGGGAGAGCTGGAGTGACACGGGGCTGCAGTAACACTGAAGAGCTGGAATGTCACAATGGGAAGTGAAAGAAGGGGGGTGGAGCTGGAGTGACAGGAGAACTGGATTGACATAGGGGAAGAGTTGGAGTGACAGGGGGAGAGTTGGAGTGATGTGAGAGCTGGAGTGACACGGGGGAGCTGGAGTGAAAGCAAATCTGGAGTGACACAGGGGGATCAGGAGTGATGCAGGGGGGAGCTGGAGTGATACAGGGGGAGCTGAAGACAGAGACATGGGGGAGAGGGATGAGGCCTGCTGAAGAAACAAAAGTGGAATTAGTCTGATAGAGAGCCACAATGGATGGTAGGCTGCTGGATAGCCACAGTGGGGAGTAGGTTGCTGGATAGCCACAATGGGGATACGGCTTTGTTTTGTTCTATGGTACCACTATACCCAGTGGGCTAATGATCTGGATTTTATTATTGACATCTAACTAAAAGGGAGGTGGAGTTTAGTGCTATACCTAGTGACAGAGCCGTAACCAAACTTTTTGGTGCCCTGTGCCAGAAAGAGCATTGGTGCCCCCCTCATTTTTCAAAGGGACATAATGCACCCAAAAAAGGGGAATGGCCTCATGGGGAAGGGCCAGGGAAGAGTTAGGGGAGGCCAGGAGATGCTGGTGATGAAATAAGAGGAAGCTAGAAGTGAGAATGATAATAAACAGACATTTGACAGATCCAAACAGCACCCCCTGCCCTGTGGTGCCCTGTGCGTTGGCACTGGCCACACTACCCTAGTTACGGCCCTTCCTGGCGATATTTCTTGGAGGCAAGGCATAATTTTGGCTACTGAACTCTGCTTTATTATAAAACAAGGACAAAAAATGATTTCCCCTAATTGGGTTCATGCAAGGTGGATTCTTTTTATGTACTTTCCATAAACCAATATTATTGGAGATTGAGATTTGGATCATAAGATAGGATGGATTAGAGTGTATACTGTTGTTTTATTATATAATATTGAAAAGTATTTTTAGATTTATTTGTACAGTATATGTATACATTTTTTAAAAAAATATTGATTCTTATAATTACTTGCGCGTCTTGTTATTGAAAAATAACATCAATTTGTAATATTTTCTGATGTATAACAGAAATATTCTGTAGGAGCAGCAAGGTATCCATACAAAAGGAAGTACTTTAAAATAAGTTTACATTGAAGTATTTATGAATTACATTTGCTTTGGTTGCTGAAGAGCAGGGCTGTAGCTAGGGTAGTACGGCCAGTGCATCGCACAGGGCACCACAGGTCAGGGGGCGCTGTTTGAGCCTGTCAAATTTCTGTTTATTATCATTCTTGCTTGTAGCTTCCTCTGATTTAATCCCCAGCATCTCCTGGCCTCTCCTATCTCTTCCCTGGCCCTTCCCCATGAAGCCATGGCCCTTTTTTGGGTGCATTATGTCCCTTTGAAAAATGAGGTGCCAATGCTCTTTCTGGCACAGGGCACCAAAAAGTCTCGTTACGGCTCTGCTGAAGAGCCAAATGGGGCATGTGACTAATATAAAAAAAACCTCTTATTTAATTGCCATACAGCCATGGTCAAAAGTTTTGAGAATGACACAAGTATTGGTTTTCATAAAGTTTGCCTCTTCAGTGTTTTTAGACCTGTTTGTCAGATGTTACTATGGTATACTGAAGTAAAATTACAAGCATTTCATAAGTGTCAAAGGCTTTTATTGACAATTACATTACGTTTATGCAAAGAGTCAATATTTGTAGTGTTGACCCTTCTTTTTAAAGACCTCTGCAATTCGCCCTGGTATGCTGTCAATCTACTTCTGGGCCACATACTGACTGATGGCTGCCCCCTATTGCCTAATCAATGCTTGGAGTTTGTCAGAATTTGTGGGTTTTTGTTTGTCCACCCGCCTCTTCACTATTGACCACAAGTTCTCAATGGGATTAAGGTCTGGGGAGATTCCTGGCCATGGACTCAAAATTTCAATGTCACGCATGTGTAGCCAGGACGACAGGGAGCAGGTAAGTAATGCAGATACAGAAGTAGCTACAATACTTTCCACAGGGAGAACAGCTTTTTGGAGCAGTTGTCCCCTCACCGGAGCAATGATGAATGGCACTCCACAGATCAGCAATAATATCTGCCATCAATGGCAAAGGGTCAGATCAACTGATAGCCAGGCACTTTGCTGAATGCAAACATAACATGTCGAATTTCAAGCATATGGTCATTAACCAGGTCCCTGAAGATGGTAGGCGAGGAGACCGGCTTAAAAAATTGCTGCGTCTAGAAGCAAAATGGATTCACATTCTGGTCACTGTGAAACCTAAGGGACTGAATGACCGGCATGGGGCCGGTACTGGGATTCCCCGGAAGTCCAGCATGCAGCTGCCTGACGGTATGTCTTTTGCACTTATATGGTTGTTTATTTGTAGCCTGAAGATGGGCAAATAAAGCCCGAAACATTGCTGCGCTGGCTATGCTATTTGATTTAT
This sequence comes from Taudactylus pleione, assembly GCA_031769625.1. Classification (NCBI taxonomy): domain Eukaryota; kingdom Metazoa; phylum Chordata; class Amphibia; order Anura; family Myobatrachidae; genus Taudactylus; species Taudactylus pleione. The sequence continues at coordinate 8,380,151 of JAUIMM010001030.1, read as the reverse complement.
TTACGAGTCCACCGAGTGCCGCACCTGGAGGTGTATTTACTATGTTGTAAAAGAGCGCCGTGGCATTGAACAGTTGGGAAGAGGAGTGCTGGGCCATTTGTGCTATATATATATATATATATATATATATATATATATATATATATATATATATTAGGGGTGTGCACCGGCCACTTTTCGTGTTTTGTGTTTTGGTTTTGGATCTGGATCTTTCTTCGTGTTTTGGATCTGGATTGGTTTTGCCAAAACCACCCTTCCGTGTTTTGGGTTCTGGGTTTTGTATTTTGGATCTGTATTTTTTTTTAAAAAAGCATAAAAACAGCTAAAATCACAGAATTTGTTGGTTTCTCTGCTCCTATGCTATTATTAACCTCAATAACCTTAATTTCCACTCATTTCCAGTCTATTCTGAACACCTCACACCTCACAATAGTGTTTTCATGTCCAAAAGGTTTGCACCGAGGTAGCTGGATGACTATGCTAAGCGACACGAGTGGGCGTCACAAACACGTGACCCATCTAGGAGTGACACTGCAGTGGCAGACAGGATGGCAGTTAGAAAAACTAGGCCCCAAACTGTACATAATGTAAAGAAAAAAAAGAAGTGCAAGATGGAATTGTCCTTGGGCCCTCACACCCACCCTTATGTTGTATAAACAGGACATGCACACTTTAACAAATCAATCATTTCAGCGCCAGGGTCTGCCACACAACTGTGGCTGAAATGATTGGTTCGTTTGGGCCCCCACAAAACAAGCTGGCAATTAATGTGTCCCTGCACAAACTGGCTCTACGGAGGCAAGATGTCATCCTCATCCTCCTCATCCACCGATTCCTCACCCTCTTCAGTGTGTACATCCTCATCCTCACAAAGTATTAACTCGTCCCCACTTGAATCCACCACCACAGGTCCCTCTGTACCTTCTGGAGGCTGGTCTCCCTGGAAGAGCTGATAATTCATTTTGATGAACATCATCTTCTCCACATTCTGTGGAAGCAACCTCCTACGCCTTTCGCTGACAAGGTTCCCGGCTGCACTAAACACTCTTTCGGAGTACACACTGGAGGGGGGGCAACTCAGGTAAAATAGAGCCAGCTTGTACAGGGGCCTCCAAATTGCCTCTTTTTCCTGCCAGTACAGGTATGGACTGTCTGACATGCCTACTTGGATGCTGTCACCGATGTAATCCTACACCATTCTGTCAATGGTGACAGTATCATATGCAGTGACAGTAGACATGTCAGAAATTGTTGCCAGGTCCTTCAGTCCGGACCAGATGTCCAAACTTGGTCCTGCCTGCCCTGCATCACCACCAGCGGGTTGCTTAGGATACCTAAGTTTTTTCCTGGCAGCCCCAGTTGCGGGAGAAAATGAAGAAGGAGCCGTTGACGTGTCACGTTCCGCTTCAGCTGACAGTGTGTTCACCAGCAGGTCTTTGCACCTCTGCAGGCTTGTGTCGGCCGGAAAGAGAGACACCACATAGGCTTTAAACCTAGGATCAAGCACGGTGGCCGAAATGTAGTGGTCTGATTTCAACAGATTGACCACCCTGGAATCCTGGCAAAGCGAATGAAGGGCTTCATCCACAAGTCCCACATGCCGAGCGGAATCGCTCCGTCTTAGCTCCTCCTTCACTTTCTCCAGCTGCTTCTGCAAAAGCCTGATGAGGGGAATGACCTGACTCAAGCTGGCTGTGTCTGAACTGACTTCACGTGTGGCAAGTTCGAAGGGCTGGAGAACCTTGCACAACACGGAAATCATTCTCCACTGCGCTTGAGTCAGGTGCATACCCCCTCCTTTGCCTATGTCATAGGTGGATGTATAGGCTTGTATGGCCTTTTGCTGCTCCTCCATCCTCTGAAGCATATAGAGGGTTGAGTTCCACCGCGTCACAACCTCTTGCTTCAGGTGATGGCGGGGCAGGTTCAAGAGTGTTTGCTGGCGCTCCAGTCTTCGGCACGCAGTCGCTGAATGGCGAAAGTGGCCAGAAATTTTTCGGGCCACCCAAAGCGTCTCCTGCACGCCCCTGTCGCTTTTCAGAAAATTCTGCACCACCAAGTTTATTGTGTGAGCAAAACATGGGACGTGCTGGAATTTGCCCAGATGTAATGCCCGCACAATATTGGTGGCGTTGTCAGATATCACAAATCCCCAGGAGAGTCTAAGTGGGGTAAGCCACTGGGCGATGATTTCCCTCAGTTTCTCTAAGAGGTTGTCAGCGGTGTGCCTCTTACTGAAACCGGTGATACACAGCGTAGCCTGCCTTGTAACGAGCTGGCGTTTCTGAGATGCTGCTACTGGTGACGCTGCTGCTGTTGCTGCGTAAGGTGATACATCTACCCAGTGGGCTGTCACAGTCATATAGTCCTTAGTCTGCCCTGTTCCACTTGTCCACATGTCCGTGGTTAAGTGGACATTGTGTACAACGGCATTTTTCAGGACACTGAGGACACTTTTTCTGACGTTTCTGTACAGTCTCGGTATCGCCTGCCTAGTGAAGTGGAATCTAGATGGGATTTGGAACCGGGGACACACTACCTCCATCAATTGTCTAAATCCCACTGCACTAATGGCGGATACCGGACGCACGTCTAACACCAACATAGCAGTCAAGGCCTCAGTTATACGTTTTGCTTCAGGATGACTGCTGTCGTACTTCATCCTCCTCGCTAAGGACTGTTGGAGGGTCAATTGTTTAGTAAAAGTAGTGGTGTTCCTACTTCCTCTCTGGGATGATGAACGACTCCCAGCAGCAGCAACAGCAGCAGCGGCAGCAGTAGGCGTAGCAATGCAGGATCCTCCAGAGGAATCCCGGATAGGAGAGTCAGTCATGCCAGTGACATGGCCTGCAGGACTACTTCCGATCCTGACTAAGGAGGAAATTGACGAGGAGGGAGTTGACGGTGTGGTTTGCAGGCGCTTGGATACAACAGGACAACGGGATTTAGGTGTCCCTGGACTGCTTACGGTCTTAGCCAAAGTTTCTGAACTTGACAGTAACTTTTTATGAACGTGCTGCAGGTGCCGTATAAGGGAGGATGTTCCTAGGTGGTTGACGTCCCTACCCCTACTTATTTCACCTTTACATATGGTACATATGGCAAGACAGTTGTTGTCCGGATTTGGATAGAAATATTGCCAGACCAAAGAGGTGGAATGTTTGGTCTTCTGCCCAGGCATGACCGTGATGGGCTTTTTCATCCCACGGACAACAACTGTCTCCCCCGGAGCCTGATTTAAACAAACCACATCACCATCAGAATCCTCCTCGCCAACTTCCTCCTCAGCGCCAGCTACACCAGTATCCTCATCCTGTTGTACTTCAACAGTGACATCTTCAATTTGCATATCAGCAAGTGGACTGTGGGTGCTCCTTTCAGCACTTGCAGGGGGCGTGCAAATGGTGGAAAGAGCCACCTCTTCCCGTCCAGTGCTGGGAAGGTCAGGCATCGCAACCACCACCACACTTGGACTCTCCTTGGGGATTTGTGATATCTTCTTAGAAAGCACAGTTCTTCGCTGTGCTTTTGCCAGCTTAACTCTTTTGATTTTTTTAGTGGGAGGAGGGCTTCCATCGTCATGTGAAGCTGAACCACTAGTCATGAACATACTAGGGATCGACCTTAGCCGTTCCTTGCCACTCCGTGTCGTAAATGGCATATTGGCAAGTTTACGTTTCTCTTCAGCTGATTTAAATGTCTTTTTCAAGGTCATTTTCCTGAACTTTGCCATTTGGGATTGTATGTGCCCTCTACTATGACATTGGGCATCGGCCTTGGCAGACGACGTTGATGGCATGTTATCGTCTATGTCATGACTAGTGGCAGCAGCTTCAGCACTAGGAGGAAGTGGTTCTTGATCTTTCTCTATTTTATTTTTATCGGAGAAAGTTTGGTCCTCCATTTATGTTATATCGATTTGATATATACGTGCGGCTAAAAACAGAAAATAATTTTTTTTTTGGTTTGGACTGGAGTGTACTTTGGGGGTTACAGCACCCTTTAACGGTCAAGCCAGCCAGCCCTTTACTTATGACACAGGCGCACTCTTGGCACTACTTTGTTGATGCACGTGCGGCTACTGCGCACACAATTCACAAACACAGAAAATAATTTTTTTTTGGTTTGGACTGGAGTGTACTTTCGGGGGTTACAGCACCCTTTAACGGTCAAGCCAGCCGGCCCTTTACTTATGACACAGGCGCACGCTTGGCACTACTTTGTTGATGCACGTGCGGCTACTGCGCACACAATTCACAAACACAGAAAATTATTTTTTTTTTGGTTTGGACTGGAGTGTACTTTCGGGGGTTACAGCACCCTTAACGGTCAAGCCAGCTGGCCCTTTACTTATGATACAGGCGCACGCTTGGCACTACTTTGTTGATGCACGTGCGGCTACTGCGCACACAATTCACAAACACAGAAAATAATTTTTTTTTTGGTTTGGACTGGAGTGTACTTTCGGGGGTTACAGCACCCTTAACGGCCAAGCCAGCCAGCCCTTTACTTATGACACAGGCGCACGCTTGGCACTACTTTGTTGATGCACGTGTGGCTACTGCGCACACAATTCACAAACACAGAAAATAATTTTTTTTTTGGTTTGGACTGGAGTGTACTTTCGGGGGTTACAGCACCCTTAACGGTCAAGCCAGCTGGCCCTTTACTTATGATACAGACGCACGCTTGGCACTACTTTGTTGATGCACGTGCGGCTACTGCGCACACAATTCACAAACACAGAAAATAATTTTTTTTTTGGTTTGGACTGGAGTGTACTTTCGGGGGTTACAGCACCCTTAACGGCCAAGCCAGCCGGCCCTTTACTTATGACACAGGCGCACGCTTGGCACTATTTTATTGATGCACGTGCGGCTACTGCGCACACAATTCACAAACACAGAAAATAATTTTTTTTTTGGTTTGGACTGGAGTGTACTTTCGGGGGTTACAGCACCCTTAACGGTCAAGCCAGCCGGCCCTTTACTTATGACACAGGCGCACGCTTGGCACTACTTTGTTGATGCACGTGCGGCTACTGCGCACACAATTCACAAACACAGAAAATAATTTTTTTTTTGGTTTGGACTGGAGTGTACTCTCGGGGGTTACAGCACCATTAACGGCCAAGCCAGCCGGCCCTTTACTTATGACACAGGCGCACGCTTGGCACTACTTTGTTGATGCACGTGCGGCTACTGCGCACACAATTCACAAACACAGAAAATAAATTTTTTTTGGTTTGGACAGGAGTGTACTTTCGGGGGTTACAGCACCCTTTAACGGTCAAGCCAGCCGGCCCTTTACTTATGACACAGGCGCACGCTTGGCACTACTTTGTTGATGCACGTGCGGCTACTGCGCACACAATTCACAAACACAGAAAATAATTTTTTTTTTGGTTTGGACTGGAGTGTACTCTCGGGGGTTACAGCACCCTTAACGGTCAAGCCAGCCGGCCCTTTACTTATGACACAGGCGCACGCTTGGCACTACTTTGTTGATGCACGTGCGGCTACTGCGCACACAATTCACAAACACAGAAAATAAATTTTTTTTGGTTTGGACTGGAGTGTACTTTCGGGGGTTACAGCACCCTTTAACGGTCAAGCCAGCCGGCCCTTTACTTATGACACAGGCGCACGCTTGGCACTACTTTGTTGATGCACGTGCGGCTACTGCGCACACAATTCACAAACACAGAAAATAATTTTTTTTTGGTTTGGACTGGAGTGTACTTTGGGGGTTACAGCACCCTTTAACGGTCAAGCCAGCCGGCCCTTTACTTATGACACAGGCGCACGCTTGGCACTACTTTGTTGATGCACGTGCGGCTACTGCGCACACAATTCACAAACACAGAAAATTATTTTTTTTTGGTTTGGACTGGAGTGTACTTTCGGGGGTTACAGCACCCTTTAACGGTCAAGCCTGCCGGCCCTTTACTTATGACACAGGCGCACGCTTGGCACTACTTTGTTGATGCACGTGCGGCTACTGCGCACACAATTCACAAACACAGAAAATAATTTTTTTTTTGGTTTGGACTGGAGTGTACTTTGGGGGTTACAGCACCCTTTAACGGTTAAGCCAGCCGGCCCTTTACTTATGACACAGGCGCACGCTTGGCACTACTTTGTTGATGCACGTGCGGCTACTGCGCACACAATTCACAAACACAGAAAATAATTTTTTTTTTGGTTTGGACTGGAGTGTACTTTCGGGGGTTACAGCACCCTTAACGGTCAAGCCAGCCGGCCCTTTACTTATGACACAGGCGCACGCTTGGCACTACTTTGTTGATGCACGTGCGGCTACTGCGCACACAATTCACAAACACAGAAAATAATTTTTTTTTTGGTTTGGACTGGAGTGTACTTTCGGGGGTTACAGCACCCTTAACGGTCAAGCCAGCCGGCCCTTTACTTATGACACAGGCGCACGCTTGGCACTACTTTGTTGATGCACGTGCGGCTACTGCGCACACAATTCACAAACACAGAAAATAATTTTTTTTTTGGTTTGGACTGGAGTGTACTTTGGGGGTTACAGCACCCTTTAACGGTCAAGCCAGCCGGCCCTTTACTTATGACACAGGCGCACGCTTGGCACTACTTTGTTGATGCACGTGCGGCTACTGCGCACACAATTCACAAACACAGAAAATATATTATTTTTTTAGCACTTGGGGGGAGCACCCCTGATGGACAGAGCACCCCCTGGACAACACTACAGCACTCCTTTAGGACTGGGACACTGCACAGGACTTTGGAGTGGACACAGCCCCTATGGAGAACTGACTGCACAACACAGTCCAGCCAGCCCCTATGGACTTTGAAGTAGTGGACACAGCCCCTATTAACAACAGCAGCACAGCACAACACAGCCAGCCCCTATGGACTTTGAAGTAGTGGACAACAGCAGCACTACACTACACTACACTACACTACACAGCCCTAACTCCCACCCTCCCTCTTCACTGTCCACAGCCAAGTGAGAAAATGGCGCCGACGCGGGTACCTTATATAGGATCCAAAACCCGCGAGACTCGGAAGGCGGGATGATGACATTTTGCCTCGATTTCAGATCCGAGTCAGGCGGGAAAAGTCGAGCCTGACTCAGATCAGACTCGGATTCGGGGGGGCTCGGGGGGGTTCGGATTTCAGAAATCCGAACCCGCTCACCCCTAATATATATATATATATAATCTGAGGTTTGGCACTCCAGAATACTGTAAATAACTGCTGCTGGTGTATTCACAAGACCAAGTAGCTGGGATACCCAGAGTTGCCGGAGTTGAAGACTGGACCCTGAAGTACACCAGCAGCCGTTAATTGTTAACATTGTCCTCGCTTATAACCCCCTTCCATTGATCCTGAAAAGGCCTCACTGTTTGCTGACATGCATGCAAACAGTGGCGTAACTACCCTGAGTGCAAGGGGTGCGGCTGCTATGGTGCCCGAGCTGTTTCTGTGGCCCACTGCTCCCCCTGCACCCAGTCACACACAGATGGTGGGCTGGTCCAGTCAGGGCCATCAAGGGGGGCCCGGGTGTCAGCAATGTTGATTTGATTCCAGCCCGCCAGCTGATTATAGCTGGTGCACTGGCTGGTAGTCATGGAGAGACAATGTCGCTGGTTGCGAGTGCGAGTCAATCAGAGCTTGCAGACTGACAGACAATCAGCAGTGGTGGCTCCTGATTGGCTGCTGGTCTGCGAGCTCTGATTGGCTCTGCACCCTGTGGAATCTCACTCTAGCACATGTATTCTGCCAATGTAAGTTAAATGATCAGAATATATAATACAATCTCCTCTATTGACTAATAACAATGATTCAAATGAGATAAAAGTCAGATCCTAGGTGCTATACATAAATAAAGCTGTGCCAAAGGAGCTACCCCTTAATGTCAGATAGTGCATCACCGAAGCATTCTATTCCCCCAATGGGACCTCAATGCCCAGCGTGATACTGCCACTGTTTGCTGTTTTTCTCTTCATTTCAGTATTCCCACACAGGCTGGCCATACCCCACTGGCATAGTTGAGTACAGGGAGAGGGGCGCTACGACATGCACTTCCTCCAGGCGCCAGGGTTCCATGCTACTCCTCTGTATTCAGAACCAGTCCTGGTTGCCAAAATATGGGGGACAAACGGTGTAGAGGTCCCCTGTATTCAGCGCAACCAGCAATGGGCTCTGAGCCGGTCTTGGTTCTGAAAATTGTCGAAGCTGGATAATTGGCTGAGACAGAATCTGTTTAAAATTAAATCTGCACTATGCCATTTAGCGAATGGCAACAAGATGCCATTTTGCGACTGGCGGCCCAGCGCCATTTTAGCGAATCTCACCCATTATAAGTACATGCGGCGATGCTATTATTTAGCGTCGTGCTATTCCCTTGCAATAGAACAATGTTAAAAGTCCCCATTATATAAAGACATACATTACTATGCAAAACACGTACCACGGTCCACAAACACGTAGTCGCACAATGCTAACTAGCGTCTTTTCTCAATACCCCAATACTTACACACTGCACCCTTACATAAAAAGGTTCCCTAGCATTAAGGTTAATATTTAAGGTTTTATTCAGTATCAGTAATGTTGTGAAAATCATGTTAGTTTATATCTAAGGTTTAGTACATGATAAGCAGACCGTGTTTGGTGTCATTCTAAACCACTGTGTCTTTGCAGATTTCCGGTTTAATTGGTGAGAAGATCGCAAAATGTGTCTGCAAATTATGGATCATAGAGAGTTAGGCATTAAAATGTATCCTGTAATGCAGCCAGTTTAGATTTGTTATGCAGCGGGAAAATGGACACAAAGAGCTGTTGGAGGCTGGACTGTGACCATACGAATTGACCTATGAACTGTACTGTAACAGAAGAACCAGGAAGAAGAACCAATGGAATCATGCCAACCTGTCTATTGTATTGCCTATCTCTGTAAGAGTATATATGTAGGCTCTCTGAAACTAGATGCCAGTCATCTTGCTTTGCTGTTGACAGTGGTTTCATCTTTGATGCCGGGATCTGGATAAAGAGCGCGTGCGCATGTAACGACTGTACCTTGTGACTGTATAATTTGTTTGCGCTAATTGTAATTTAGATCACAGCATGTAACTATCTGTTTTTATGGTGAATAATAACTTTTTGTGCTTTGGAACCACAATCAAAGTCTGAAAGCAATTATTTCTTGTGCGACTCATAACGCTAAATAGCGACAATTTTAGAGTGTATAGATAGGTAGGAATCGATAAAATACAGGGGGGAAATGTGTAGGGTCCCCCTGTATTATCCAGAATCAGCACCGGAGCCTTTCTAGCAGGGGGGGTTAATGGCACAGCCAGAGGAGCCTTATCTCTGAACCTCCCAGCCAAAGCATCACCCCTGACCGCTAGCCAGCCCAGGCTGGGGATCTCTAGGGAGCTGGGAACCCCCGCAATAAAGGGTCCCGCTCTCCAGGGGCTATCTTTGGCACCCCTGGGCAGGGGGTACCGGGTTGGTTGTGAATAGTGTGGTGCAAGTAAAGAGTTGACATTATTGTCTTTTGCTGTGGAACTACAGTTCCCAGAAAGCCCAGAAACACAAGTACCAACATGCGGGGCATTATGGACCCGCTGATACCTGTAATTCAACAACAAAGTAAATATTAAAATAAACACAAGACACCATTGAAAGTAAAAGTTTATTAACATATTCATGCACACACACATGTACACACACATGCACACACTACAGTATCTCATATACTCACATATCACTGAAGCCAATCATGTCCACTTCTCCATGTAGATAATCCAATGGTGTACCTGTAATAAAAAAAATCCACACTCACCTCCTCTTATGCGTGGATCAGGTCCTCTTCATTTCATGTAGGCATTCTCGGGCTTGGCAAAAAGAAAAATGAAATACACGGACAATTGTACTGTCCTCTAAGGACAGTACTACCCGAATGTCAGCTCCGCAGCGGGATTTCACTATAGAAATCCCGGTGCAGAGTGCTCATTGGCTGGAAGAATGAGCCTTCCGCCTCTTAGTCAATGAGCAGTTTCCATCATTAACTTTATTCCAATGAGCACACAATTCTGTGAATTAGCAGTTACACCATTTTGTGAATGACAGCAATCTCACTCTGTGAGAGTGCTGAATCTGCAGTTAACCACAGGGTGTGATGGCATACCATAATTTATTGCACAAGGAACATGTCCATTAAGGCGTCAGCCTTAATGATTGTATTTTCATATTTTCATTGCTTTTTTTAGTTTGATTGGCAGAAATTCAGTAGGTTTTGTGAAATTTCAGATCATGTCTAAGAAGCCTTAATAATGGGACATGTGAAACCGTAAGGTTTTTTTGTCTATGGAATATATATATATATATATATATATACATATATATATATATATATATATATATATAGAGAGAGAGAGAGAGAGAGAGAGAGAGAGATCCAGAGGTGCGGCACTCTAGTAAAGAAATATTACCAACACTCATGTGTTGGAATAAATCAATGTTTCGGTATTTTAATATACCATCTTCAGGATAATCCTGAAGATGGTATATTAAAGTACCGGAACGTTGATTTATTCAAACACATGAGTGTTGGTAATATTTCTTTACGAGAGTGCCGCACCTCTGAATCTCTGTATTATATATGTGAGGGCACCTCGGCCAGTTGATTGTGTTATTGGGAGTGCCAGACCTGGTGTATATATATATACACACACACACACACATACATACATACATACATACATGAGCATAGGCCTGGACATAGACAGGCACATAACTGAAAATAAGCAAACAACATAAAAGTAAATGTCTCAGCACTCCTTGTGCTTAACAGTCAGCAGCTACACGGGAGCCCTTCTGCTCCACGGGAAGTTTCTGTCCTCCCTGAGCTCACCTTAGGACACCTGCATTACGGTTTGACAGGTATACTGCCCCAGTCAAACTCCCCACCTGCCACTTCCAGGTCCTGGCACCCTAATGCTAACTACCACCCCTGGCCTATCGCCTGGCCAGTTTGACTGGTATCAGGAGCAAGGAGCATCAGGTGTGTGGGAGTTTTAAACCCTTTCTGTGCTCCAGTGATTATTCCAGCTGGGTCTGTGTATATGTGAAAACCACATGTGCACTGCTAATGCAGAACGCACAGATTTCACTTCAGTCTCCTTTGGAGGGAGCTGATTCCACCAGAACGTGGGCAATTCAGGTGAGAGACAACCCCTCCCACCACAATATATATATTGTGTATATATACATATTCAACCAGCACTCTCACTTAATAAGGACAACTGCTGGAGTGCTGGATCCTCAGTGCAAACCCTCAAAAATAAAGGGAAGACAAAAACATATGAAAAGATAAATGGAGTGCACTCACCAGGGCTTCATTTAGAGGAAGATTTACATTTCAAGGCATTATTTGATCATCCGACATTTCGGTCCACCAAGGGACCTTTGTCAAGAAAACTACCAAATGGAAAAAATACAACAACACCACAGTGACTTTAACCACCTTATTTATACCCTAACCACTCACCTAATCAAACAATCTACCTGAGTCACCAGAAGTGACGGCCACGAGGGTGAGAGGAATGAGCGCCGGATCGGACACTGTCTGAGGGACAGGCAAGCCAGATCGGACACTGGCGGCCGTGGCGGGATGGGAGCCGGATCTGACAACACCGACCACGCGCGCGGGGGGGATTCTGATCGGACACCTGCGGGCATGGGGAGGGGGAGCTGAATCTGACACCAGCAGCTGTGGGGGCACCATGATCGGACACCGGCAGTCGTAGGGGGAACCCGGATAGCACACTAGCGCCCGCTGTGAGGGGTTAGTCAGATTGGACACCAGCCTTGGGAGCGTGCTGGACCACATACACTTTGGGGGGGAGGGTTGGTGGTGTCTGGGGTGAAAAAGAGGGGATTGAGAGGGAGGGGCGGCAGTGTGATGAAATCCTTGTGGATACCTCAGCTGTAGAGAAAAAGTATCACTTTTCTGAAAAGCTGCAAAAAGAGCAGCTTTTCGGAAGTGATACTTTTGTTAGTGAGGTATGACGAATGCCTAAAAAAAAAACTAACAAACTTTTAAACTTGAAGCGAGTTTAAAACATAATTATCACTAGTGATAATTATGTAATGATGAATAGGCCCCAAAAGCTGGGTGCAGCATACTAGACGATATGTTCCCCAATCTGGCAGATCGTCCAAGTCGTATGTATGTATACACTATGAGTGACCATTCGCGCTCCTGCGGTGACTTTCATCGCATTAACAGATCGAACCTACATGCTGCTCAATCTGTCAATATGATGAACGACCCCATGTTTGTAGAGGCGGCTGGTGAACGACAAATTGTGCAGTCGTTCACCAGATCATGCTGTGTCAAATGACCACACGATATATCGTTCATTGCATCGTGCTTCAGCTGGGTACACGCATTACAATTATCTTGAGTCTGCATAGGTGTCCCGATGGTAATCGTTGGGAGCCTCCAAATGAATTTGGACGCAATAGATGGGGATTTCAGTGGGTGTTCCTGGGAGGTGATATGGGGGTGGCTCTCCAGACACAGAAGTATCACGGGTGTGTCGCGATCAGCTTCTGAAGACGCAGTTGTACAGAGACAGGTGGCCATGTTCAACTGGAGAACCTGCGCCTCCATAGGGCTGGTGCAATCTCTATGGTACAATAATAGACACAGCAACAGATTAGTGCCGCAGCCAGAGGGCATCTCAGTACTCAAGACAAACAGCCACGGAATTAGCATAAAGACAGTCATGGCTGCGGAAAAGACGCAGTTGTGGCTGCAACTGCGTCCACCTCTGAATCGACCGATTTTCTTATATGGCAGTTATTGTGACACAGGGCCTGATTCAGAGGTGGATGCAGTGTCGATGTCGGATGCAGTTGCGCGATTTTTGGCTACTGTGCATGCGCCAAAGTCACACTGTGCACGGCAATGGGTTTGAGACGGCAGACACAGTGTTGATTTATTTGCAAAGTGAGTGACGGATAGTCAGCGTTTAGAAGATGTAACAGGGAGTGGCTACACAAATGCAGGTGTGCTGGGACTGTTTTCTGGGCGTGCTCTGGTGGGCCTCCACGAATTCATATACAGCTGGAGAGGCCCCGGCATCTTAGGACGGACAATCTGTGACAGCATTGGGTTGCTGAGAGGTTCGCTGTGACCAACGTTTCCTATTTTGTACGTAAGCGGAAGATGTGAGACGCCGGAAGTGGGTGTTTCTGTGCACAGGATCACAGCAGCGACAGGCATTGTGTGCACCTCTAAATCAGGCCCACAGAGCCAGATTACAGATCACTGCAAATATTCATATAGACAACATTCCAATAGCTACAGTATTTATTATAAATGAAAAGCAAACATTCCCTCTAATGTCCTCCCATGTCTATGCCTTTCAACATCTGCTGAGTTTTATGGGACAGTCCCAATTTTCTTTTTTGTATCCTGTTTCTTGTTATTGTGGCCATTCAAGAATTATTTAAACTAACTTTATTTACTGATTGTATTAATTGCCCTTTTGCTTTTCACGTGTACTTATCAATTACAAATAAAAAAATATTTCTACTAAATAAGCAGAGCAAAGTGCATCTTGATATTTAAACTTCTTTCCAGTAAATTTATTGTAAGCAATAACACGCGGGGGGGACATACAAAACAAGCAAGGTCATATCAGGGACATGAGCGCAATTAGGAAGACATTCTCTTTTCAAGTAAATACATTATTGCAGTTGCCAGGGAATTTCATCTGCAAAAACTCCATTCTCTGATCTTGCACGTTACACTGGTGTTAGAATATTTAGCAATGTTTGTAAACGTCTGCAGTATAAGAGGAGATAAAATAACTTTAATGTGATCCTCAAAGCAAAATGCACATATTTATTTTTTTGCTATTTTATTTTTGGAACAAATTGAACATTTGCAATAACTTATTACATAAATACATATCTATATAACCATTAATTTCATTTCAATTTTGACCGTAGCTCAAATTGTCTAAGGGCCTTATTTAGCAGTGCACGGGAATCTGCGCAGGCACCGGACCCTTACCGCGCATGTGCAGTATGGGTCCTGCTTGTTCGCACGCAGACCGGCAGCAGACTGTCAGTGATTGACAGTCTGCTCCCATTCGTGGGTGGGAGGGGTTGGTGATGGCCTCCATTTCCCGAAATGGAGGCATATCGCCGGGGTTAGGGGGGAAGGAAGTGGCCAGGATCTCTGTTGGCTGATGGAGATTTCCTGGCATCTTTGTTGTATCTGGTTCACTTAGGCGGCCAATGTTATCGCAGATTATCTGATGCTGCGTCCATGGACGCAGCTCAGATATGATGGCTCCTGCTGCATTACCATAATTGCAAGGAGGGAATTGTAAAGCTGCTTGCGTGTAGCTTTGCAATTCCGTCCTGTGCTGAATCAGGCCCTAGGTCCAGAAAATAAAGTGAATGTCAGAAATAGAGAAATAGAGCTAACTTCTGTCCAGGGTTATTTCTGTCTGAGAGTATTTCATATAATAAAATGTAAATATTGAATACTCCTGGTCTAGGCACTAACAACATAATATGCAGAGATCAAAACACACACTGAAATAGAACAAAAACAATAGTCCACACAGTAAATAATCCTTGAGAAATGAATCCAAAGACCACTTTTTCCTCCTTTCTTTTTTCCTCCAAGCCAATCACATGAAAGTGATATAAACACTATAACATAGTACAGGTTGAGTCTCCCATATCCAAATATTCCGAAATACGGAATATTCCAAAATACAGAATATTTTTTAGCATAACTGAGATAATGAAACCTTTGCTTTCTGATGGTTCAATGTACACAAACTTTATTTAAGGCACAAAAGTATTAAAAACAAAGTATAAAATAACCTTCAGGCTGTGTGTATAAGGTGTATATGAAACATAAATGAATTTCATGTGTTTTAGCCACAAAATTATTGAAAATATTGTATAAAATTACCTGCAGGCTGTGTGTATAAGGTGTATATAACACATAAATGCATTCTGTGTTTATATTTGGGTCCTATTCCCAGGATATCTCATTATGATATGCAATTATTCCAAAATACAGAATATTGCGATATCCAAAATACCCCTGGTCCTAAGCATTTTGGATATGGGAGACTCAACCTGTATAGTATTTTTGGATTCAATATGGATCCACAGAGTTCATGCAGAGAAAAATATGACCCTATCAGTGTTCTTCTTCTACCAGATTAGGAATAGTGACAGTCACCACATACATTTTAAATAATAAAATGACTATAGTTCTGGCATCTTTGCACACCTCCCAACACTGTCCCAAAGCAAAGCAGCAAGCTCACAAAAAAGGGGCATAATAGCGCCAAGGCAATTACAATTGGGAACACAGTAATAAAAACAGATTGGGTATTAACAGACAGACATAGAGATAAGACAGGCCAGATCGCAAGCTTACAAATATTTAGTTCTGTGAAGCACCAGCTGCTCATAAGTGTTTGTGTGTATTAAAAGGGGATTTTTTAGCTTGAGTCTGCTCTGCATCGTCCAACAAACATCCCATATGTATCTCATGGAGGGACATCTGTTATCTTGCCTCATCTGTGTGCCAGGATAAAGGAGGGTTTACCCTGCACAGAGCTCAACACAAACTTTCAGAGATTCAAATTACATTTGCCCTGGAACATTGACAGAATCACATAGTGTCCAAAGCTGTCAGAATGAGCAAACCTTGATGCTTTAATGACACGAGGAAAGAGACAGTTCTATTTCTGACAGCAAATGCCAAGTTATTACTGTATGTTTAATGTTCTTGATATACGGCAAACACTGTATATGGGCCTGTTTACCAAATCGGTTGAAGATGCTCAGCTTACCAGTGATACTTGCTGACAGAGGGACTTAACACATCGCTGGCCTGTCAGCAGGGACAGATTGGGAACTGAAAGTGGCCCTGGAAAAATTCTAGAAGTGGCATCACATGGGTGGCACCAAATCAACTGTAGGTGGAACCAACACCAAAGTAGGTGGGGTTAGTACGTCACTACACCTGTGTGGAAGCTGTTAGCAAGGTGCTTGGTAATCTAGAGCCCCCAACACACACAGACATTTAGGTTGCAGTGACAAATCTCCACTTACCAAGTAACAACCACCACCAAGGCTGCACACAGACACCAAAACCTCCAGCAAATAGACACACAACTCATTACCACAGAGCAGTGGCGTAACTACTGCCCCCGCGGTGGCTTGGGGGCGCGGAGGCTTGTGGGGCGAGGTGGCTGCAGATTCCATGCGGACTAGCCGTTCGCATGAAATCTGCAGAAAACAGCCCTCCCAAAATGGCCGCCGCCTAGGAGGAGACATATGCTAGAGGTCCTACTGGACCTCTAGCATCTGTTAGTTACCCAGGCAGGGCGGTAGTGTGGACGGCACATATTACAATGGGCACTATGATAGGTAAGTCCAAATGGACAAATTTGACTTAATGTGTTAGCATTAGGGATGTTAGGGACCCATCTTATGGGGTTCACCTTGATGTGGTGGACAGGCAAACATTTTTGGTCAAACATGTACTAAAACCTCACTTATACTCTATGTTAATTGTAGAGTCTATTGTGACCTACCCCTTTTTCTTTTGGGTATACGTTGGACGGGGGTTCCTAGATTCTTCTTTTTGGGTACAGAGAGGTGAAGAGGTAAGTATGCAACAATTTCAGAAAAGAAGTTTACAATGTTTTATTTCCACGACAGGTGAGGTAACGTAGTATTTTCCACTTGTTTCCTTTTGTATAGTGAACCACAGATCTACTTACAACAGCATCTACAATAACAATAACATTTACTATGTCTATTCACCACACAATCAGTAAATTGGATTTTATTATACAGGAACTTGGCCTCCTGGCCACGATCAGCAACTGACGTCCCTGTGGGATTTAAAGTTGTTGCATGCAACACAATAAAGCACAATTTATCTTACTCACACTATTTCCATAGTAACAGGAATGATAACAAACTTCAATTACCTTTGCGCATATATTAATTAACCTAACGCTTGCTGGCCAGAAGCTACAAGTTAATACATTAATAACGTAACAAGTCCTCCTGAGGGTGCACTGCGTTGCCCGGGATATTATTTATAAGTTTATCCTTAGCCGGCTGAACAGGTAAAGTTCCACTGCAAGGGATAGGAGACTAACAGCAATTGATTCCTTATTTATTGTAAACTCTGGCCGACCGCCAGGAACGCAACCAAAGTCACTGTCTCTTACTATAATGAACTGCACTGAGATAAAGTCACTGCCTTTTAATTGAATGAACTGCACTGAGATAAAGTCACTGTCTTTTACTCTCCTGAGCTACACTGAGGGCCAGTTGCTGCAATGACAGTGGGAGGGGTCCTTTTGTTACTATGTACCACTCGTTATGATAGTTTATGAGCCAGCTTTATACTGGCACCCCTACTGTAGCTTGCTGCGAGGGTCTACTTTAATGGGGCACTAATCGTGTGAACCAGTCTCTTTTACTCTTTGCAGAGTTCTTGCTTGGTACTAGACTGTGGTTTGGTCAGATAGACAGGGTGACTGCTAACAAGGTGATTGGGGTGTAACTGTAAGACCCCAATCCTGGAGACTATAAGCTGCGATGACCAGACTTTAAGCAGGGGTTAACTGTAAGTGCGTGCGGGAAGGCAGGGAAGTGCATACGGTCACTAGTCTCTTACCCCGCTCCGTTAATCCCAATTTCACTTTTCTGCTTATTTCCCACAGGGTCTTACTCCGCCTCCGGTGGGTGTCGTCTCGAGATCCCCGCCTCCGGACCCGCCTCTGTCCAGCAGGATTGACAGTCTCCAAGCCTCCACCCCCGGACACACCTTCCGCCTGTCAGGACTCCTCTTCACTTCCGTCCGCCTTCTCCTTTCGCGGAGGACACTCTCTAGATGCCGCTGGCCGTCCGACCGTCGGCGAACACCTTCCGGACAACAGGTAAGCTCCTTGCAGCCACGTATCAGCCAGCTCCCTTCACACTCCGGTACAACTGCCCACTTGTCGCGCGTATGCCCCCTTTTTATATCTGTCTCTTCCCCCTCGTGCTCCTCTCAACGGGCCATTACTCGCGTGCTGTCTCTCCCTATGGTACAAACAGGGCACTCTCCTCCCTATTCTTGCCCTTGGTAGTGTCCCGTCCTCGTGTTCCCCCCACAGTTTAACAGGCTTTCCACTGGGCAGAACCAATTACTCCCCTCATTCCAGGGGACAGTTCTCCAACCTATTTTCCTTACACAAATTAAATATTTATATACAAGCAAGGGTTAAAATTAACTATATCACCCATTCTAATCAGCATCCTTATGCCCCACTGGTGGGTTCCCCTATTTTTGGGGTGCCACACTATCAGGATTATTTTGTCTATCATCTTAGGGCCTGATTCAGAGCCGCTCGCTCGCACGATGTATAGGCAGAGCTATCGCACAGCAATGCATTAGCACGCCCAGTATTTCTTAGAGAGTGATCACATAGTGTATGCAGACAACCACCAGCCTGTTTTAAGATGTCAACTTGTGCACGTCATGTCCAGTAAGTGTATGCAACCATCGGTACATCGGATGCTATCGCAGCGCTTGAGGTTGACCATACCCCAGGTAACGTGTACTATGATGCTGTCTTATTATTATGCACACCTCTTAAACGCTGTTGAGATGCTCAGGCACGCCTGCGTTTGCACCTCCACGTCCCCATTTTTAATGGCCAGCCCCTGTTACCACCTACAAACGGCTTCCCCTGTCACTCACTCTGCTGGGCTGTCTATGTGCAGCGAACGAATGCATTATGAACTTTCGCTAAGGTATGCACATGCGCATTGCGATGCATAAGCAAGCGAACAATGCATATCATCAGCAGCAGCGAGAGTATACATCTTAGCGAGTGGGTCTGAATCAGAAATTAGTACCTAGAGTGTGCACCTGCATTCTATGTCCCCTGAATTGCACTGCAAGTCTCAGCATGGCAGCACCTTTTATTATGTTTAAAATTATGGTGTGCAGTCCAAGCCCCCTCCCCCTTTCCACTATAGCAATGCAACCAAGCATAGAAAGTACCAAGTGATCCCCAGCCTACAGTAGCCCCCATCACCCATTACTCCCTGCAAACTACTTCACACAGGATTATCCCCCCCCTCTACAGGGTAGCCCATGCCCCCTCCTTATATAGAAGTCACTGCCCTACAAATACATTCATCATACTCATGGAGGACCAAGCCTGAATCCCCTGACCTAGCTGGCAGGCACTGTACCATTTATGACATATAGATCGACTTCAGATGGCCCCCTGTACTGTGCCCCATAGGGCTCCCACTACTAGTGACCATCCTCATTATTCTGGGACTGTCCTGAAGTGTCCCATTGGCGGTCAAGAGGTTGGGGACACTCCTGCACTGCCGCAGCTCTGCTTTGCTAAGCAGAGAGCAGCGGAGCTGGTAAAACTTAAAGGATGCGTGCGGCGTCCATTCAGTGCTGGGAGACGGCTGGGGGCAACGCAGCTGCTGAAGGAGTGCTGGGCTCGCCCCCAGCATGATGTAAAATGGGAGGCATGCCTTACGTGCATGCACCCAAATTGGTGCCATCTAGGGACGTGGTCTTTGGAAATAAGACCATGCCCCCTTTTCAGGCATGCACAGCTATGCTCCGCACTGGGGGAGAGGGGGCACCAAACAATAATAACATAGGGCGCTACTCCTCTTGGAGCCGGCCCTGTATCCCCTACTCCGGTCCTGGTGTACAGCTGGGTGACGCTCCCCAGTTCCGTGTTATCCTGCCTCTCCCCTAACAATCGGCACCTCTCAGGAGAACAGGTGCTCAGTAATGTGGCAGCGCTGCTGGCAACTCTTGATGACCCAGTGAGTGACATGTATACAGGAGGGATCTAGTGAAACAAGTGACCCAGTGAATGAAAGTTATACAGGGAGATCAAGAGACTCAAGTGATCCAGTGAGTGACAGGTTGACAGCTATAAGGAGGTATACACTGACAATTGACATAGTGAGCGACAAGTATACAGGAGGGACCTACTGACAATTAACAGGTGTACAGTAGCAGGGTTGTAGAGAGCCGGCCCGGGGTAAGGAGCGTGGCCTCATTGCGGGAGGCGTGGCCACACCCCCTTATGAAGAATTAAAAAACTTTTTGCAACGCGCTGGGGAAGGGGGCACTCTGAGCAGTCTCCCACTGCAGACCAGCACACAGCAGCGAGGATGCTAAAAGATAAAACCCTGGGCCTGGGTAATTAGTAACCCAGGAGGGATCTACTGACACAAAATATTCAGTTATTAACAGGTCATACAGGTGGAATCTGCTTACACAAATGACCTACTGAATCACAACAAGTATACAGAAGGGATCTACTGACACAAGTTTCACAGTGCACAAGTGGAGATCTGGTGACATATGCACAGGATCCAGCGATAAACAGAAACCAGTAGCATAGGTTCCAGCCAGAGCCGGATTTAGACATTATGGGGCCCCAGGCAAGACACTGTTTTAGGGCCCCATTCCCGCAAACAATCCTGTGCATATATTATAGTAGGTGTCACTGGAGCAAGATACACACATCATATTGTATACAGGCATCTATATATATATCTATATATATATATAATGTATGTATTTTGTTCTAGTGACACCTACTGTAATATATGCAGTTACTAGATACAGTGGTAATAGATCACATTATATATATGTATTTGTATATCATCCTGTACACAAAAAAATATACTGTATATATATATATATATATATATATATCTGCAATAACAAGAGAGGGCGCTTCATAGTGTATAAAAGTTTAATTTGAAAAGATTGGTGCACATATAACAATTGTGCCCATATCTAAAACAAAACTGTGTGGGCTTAATACCACATGGTTTGATAAAAACATCCAACAGCAATCAGCTCCTACCGCATCTTCCACTGGGTACCGAGTACTGTTGACGCCTGCTGGATACAGGTCCCGCCAGATTACCTCACCGTGTCTCGGAAGCAGGGAGCCGTGTTCGGAGGGTGTAAGATTCGTCACAGAGTCCTGCCCTATATATAGCTAGCCAACTGTGTATACTGTACACACATACAGGGGCGTATCTACCTATTGGCTGGGATGGCACTCGCCAGGGGTGCCGGCCGATAGGGGAGTGGCCCTCAGTGTTGTCACCCGCGGCCAAATCTGTATAAGTTGCTGCTGCTCTCTTATAAGCCAGAAGCAAACCTCAGTGCAGATGAAGAGGGAGGAGAGTGGAGGGTGACCTGGGCCAGCCAGCCACATAGATCCATCATTCGGGCAAGGCGGCGGCGTCCGGAGGCGGAGCAGGGGCTGGCAATACTCCAGATCACAGGCTAGCTCCGCCTCCTGCCCGAATCCAGACACTGACTTGTGGAGCACATAACGGACAGGGCAGCACTGCCGCTGAGCTTCTCTGGGAGGCTCAGATGCACTCGGCCCGTGACTAGACGCGGCAGCGTGACATCACAGGTCACGCACGCCGCATTGCCTGTCTGCCCAGCTGCCCCGCCTCTGCCCAGGATCTAGCTGTAACCGTCACCCCAGCCTATCAAAGACCCTTGGAAGTGCCCTGACAGTGAAGGAGCAGAGAAGAGGTAAGTAAAGGGGGTGGGGTACCAGAGCACACAATAGCAGGCACCAGTGGCGTAACTAGGGCATTTGGAGCACAATGCAAATGTAAAAATGGAGCCGCCCCCTATGTGTGCGCGCCGCAGGCGCATGCTGCAAAAAAATGGGCGTGGTCACCTAAAAATGGGGCGTGTCAACGTGACACACCCCTTTATCATTACATTACTTTCCTTATGCACCTTAACCCTAGTAGTGCCCCTTATACAGTACCCCCAGTATGCAATGTCCCCAGTTGTGGTCCTTCTTATGCAGGCCCATAGTAGTGCCCCTTATACAGTACCCCAAGTAGTGGTCCCCCTTATGTAGCCCCTCATTAGTTCCCCTTATTCAGTGCCTCCAGTAGTGGTCCCCCTTATGCAGGCCCCCAGCA
Source organism: Taudactylus pleione (assembly GCA_031769625.1). NCBI lineage: Eukaryota > Metazoa > Chordata > Amphibia > Anura > Myobatrachidae > Taudactylus > Taudactylus pleione. The sequence continues at coordinate 8,358,084 of JAUIMM010001030.1, read as the reverse complement.
GTGACCCCCCCCCCCCCCCTATCCAGTGCCCCTTATACAGTGCCCCCTGTAGTGGTTCTCCCTATTTAGTGCCCCCAGTAGTGGTCCCCTAGTAGTAAGCCCCTTATATAGTGCCCTCAGCAGTAGCCCCCCCATGCAGTGCCCCCAGTAGTGGTCCCCCTTATGCAGGCCCCCAGCAGTGATCCCCCCTATACAGGACCCCCTGCAGTAGTCCTCCCTATTTAGTGCCCCCAGTAGTGGTCCCCTAGTAGTAAGCCCCTTAAATAGTGCCAACAGTAGTAGTCCCCCCCAGTAGACGTTCCCCCCCCTGATGCAGTGCCCCCAGTAGTAGCTTCCCCCAGTAATAGTGTCCCCAGTAGTAGCTCCCCCCAGTAATGGTGCCCCCAGTAGTAGCAGCCCCCCCAAGTGATAGTGTCACCAGTAGTAGTAGCCCCCCCCAAGTGATAGTATCCCCAGTAGTAGTAGCCCCCCCAGTAATGGTGGCCCCAGTAGTAGCAGCCCCCAATTGATAGTGTCCCCAGTAGTAGTAACCCCCCCAAGTGATAGTGTCCCCAGTAGTAGTAGCCCTCCAAGTGATAGTGTCCCCAATAGTAGTAGCCCCCCCAAGTGATAGTGTCCCCAGTAGTAGCAGCCCCCCCAAAGTGATAGTGTCCCCAGTAGTAGTAGCCCCCCCTAGTGCAGACACAGAAGTTACAAAAAAAAAAATACACTTACCTGAATCCACGCTCCTGCTCATGCCACCGCTCCCACCGCCGCACGTCAGTCCTCCCTGGCTGGCGCGCTATGCATTATGGGAAAGACATCATGACCTCATGACATCTCTCCCATTACCCACTGCAGGAGCCGGACGGAAGCCTGGCCTTGCAGTGGGTGCGCAGCAGTCAATGAGATTCTGTCTGACTGTCATTGGCTGCTGAATAACACACACATCGCTGCCATGCCGGCGGCAATGTTTGTGTTAGCACAGTCTGAGCCCGCCTACCAACCTCCTCCCGGCGCTATTGGGCAAGCGCTCAGGGGGAGGGAAGGGGCTCAGCTGTGCAGCACAGGACCGGCGCTGGAATTCTAGTGCCGTTCCTGTGTAAATGTGTAGCGCTGACCGCACATACTGCAGTCGGCGCTACACTGGCTAACTAGGGCGGGACGGTACCGTGGCCGGCGGAGCCCCCCGCGCCACCGGTCCCACGGCGCCCAGGGCACGTACCCTGCTTGCCCTGCCCTAGTTACGCCACTGGCAAGCACTGATGGATATTGGGGGGGGGGAGCAAGCACGATGGGGAGGAGGAGGGGGGTTTGAGTGCAGAAAACCAGACAATGATGGGGAGGAGGAGGGGAGAGAGCAGGACAGACACAAATGAGGAGGAGGAAGGGGGAGCACAAGAACATAGATGGGGAGAAGGGGAGTGTGCACAGTAACATAAATGAGGAGGAGGGGGGGCACAACAACACAGATGGGGAGGAGGGGCGGCATAACACAGTTGAGGAAGTGGGGGTAGCCTATAACACAGATGAAAAGAAGGGGGGGACAGTGACACTAACACAGATGAGGAAGAGGGGTAGCACAATAACACAGATTGAAAGAAGGGGGGTGACACAGTAACACAGATGAGGAGGGGGAAGCACAATCACACCGGTGGGAAGAAATGAGGACAATGGGGAGGAGAGCGGAGCAGAATAACAAAGGCAGGGAAGTGAACCAGAGCAGGAACTGTACGGATGCATCCAGTGTACCCTTCACAGAGTGTAATTATTCTGAAAATATGAAGGGGGGTGCGCCAGTCTCTTGCTTTGCCAGGGGTGCTTGGACCCCTAGATACACCCCTGCACACATATACGTATGAAAGGAGTGTGCATTTGTATATATATATATATATATATATATTAGGGGTGAGCGGGTTCGGATTTCTGAAATCCGAACCCCCCCCGAGCCCCCCCGATCCGAGGCAGATCCGAGTCAGGCTCGACTTTTCCCGCCTGACTCGGATCTGAAATCGAGGCCAAACGTCATCATCCCGCCTTCCGAGTCTCGCGGGTTTTGGATCCTATATAAGGTACCCGCGTTGGCGCCATTTTCTCACTCGGCTGTGGACAGTGAAGAGGGAGGGTGGGAGTTAGGGCTGGCTGGGCTGTGTAGTGTAGTGTAGTGTAGTGTAGTGCAGAGGAGTGTTGTGCTGTGCTGTGCTGCGCTGTGCTGCTGTTGTCCACTACTTCAAAGTCCATAGGGGCTGGCTGTGTTGTGCTGTGCTGCTGTTGTTAATAGGGGCTGTGTCCACTACTTCAAAGTCCATATGGGCTGGCTGGACTGTGTTGTGCAGTCAGTTCTCCATAGGGGCTGTGTCCACTCCAAAGTCCTGTGCAGTGTCCCAGTCCTAAAGGGGTGCTGTAGTGTTGTCCAGGGGGTGCTCTGTCCATCAGGGGTGCTCCCCCCAAGTGCTAAAAAAATAATATTTTTTGTGTGTTTGTGAATTGTGTGCGCAGTAGCCGCACGTGCATCAACAAAGTAGTGCCAAGCGTGCACCTGTGTCATAAGTAAAGGGCCGGCTGGCTTGACCGTTAAAGGGTGCTGTAACCCCCAAAGTACACTCCAGTCCAAACCAAAAAAAAAATTATTTTCAGTGTTTGTGAATTGTGTGCGCAGTAGCAGCACGTGCATCAACAAAGTAGTGCCAAGCGTGCGCCTGTGTCATAAGTAAAGGGTCGGCTGGCTTGACCGTTAAAGGGCGCTGTAACCCCCAAAGTACACTCCAGTCCAAACCAAAAAAAAAATTATTTTCTGTGTTTGTGAATTGTGTGCGCAGTAGCCGTACGTGCATCAACAAAGTAGTGCGAAGCGTACGCCTGTGTCATAAGTAAAGGGCCGGCTGGCTTGACCATTAAAGGGTGTTGTAACCCCCAAAGTACACTCCAGTCCAAACCAAAAAAAATATATATTTTCTGTGTTTGTGAATTGTGTGCGCAGTAGCCGCACGTGCATCAACAAAGTAGTGCCAAGCGTGCGCCTGTGTCATAAGTAAAGGGCCGGCTGGTTTGACCGTTAAAGGGTGCTGTAACCCCCAAAGTACACTCCAGTCCAAACCAAAAAAAATAATATTTTCTGTGTTTGTGACTTGTGTGCACTGTGGCTGCACGTGCATCAACAAAGGAGCAGCGCCAAGCGTGCGCCTGTGTCCCATAAGTAAAGAGCCGGCTGGCTCATTTCTTAAAGGGTGGTGTAACCCACAAAGTGCACTACTCTCCAGCAAAAATAAAAAAAAAAATTCTGTGTTTGTGTGCACTTTAGCCGCACGTATATATCAATATAACATAAATGGAGGACCAAACTTTCTCCGATAAAAATAAAATAGGGAAAGATCAAGAACCACTTCCTCCTAGTGCTGTTGCTGCTGCTGGGAGTTGTTCATCATCCCAGAGAGGAAGTAGGAACATCACTACTTTTACTAAACAATTGACCCTCCAACAGTCCCTAGCGATGAGGATGAAGTACGACAGCAGTCATCCTGAAGCAAAACGTATAACTGAGGCCTTGACTGCTATGTTGGTGTTAGACGTGCGTCCGGTATCCGCCATTAGTGCAGTGGGATTTAGACAATTGATGGAGGTAGTGTGTCCCCGGTTCCAAATCCCGTCTAGATTCCACCTGCATCCTCAAAGCAGCAGCGACAAGCGTGCGTCTGTCTGTTAAAGGATGGTGTAACCCTCAAAGTGCACTCCACAAACAATAAAAATATTCTTCTTCTTTTTTCTGTCTTTGTGAAATGTGTGGGCTGTAGCCGCACCTGCATCCTCAAAGCAGCAGCGACAAGCGTGCGTCTGTCTGTTAAAGGGTGGTGACACCCTCAAAGTGTGCTACACAAACAATAAAAATATTGTTCTTTTTTTTTCTGTCTTTGTGAAATGTGTGGGCTGTAGCCACACCTGCATCCTTAAAGCAGCAGCGACAAGCGTGCGTCTGTCTGTTAAAGGGTGGTGACACCCTCAAAGTGTGCTACACAAACAATAAAAATATTGTTCTTTTTTTTCTGTCTTTGTGAAATGTGTGGGCTGTAGCCGCACCTGCATCCTTAAAGCAGCAGCGACAAGCGTGCGTCTGTCTGTTAAAGGGTGGTGACACCCTCAAAGTGTGCTACACAAACAATAAAAATATTCTTCTTTTTTCTGTCTTTGTAAATTGTGTGGGCTGTAGCCGCACTTGCATCCTCAAAGCAGCAGCGACAAGCATGCGTCTGTCTGTTAAAGGGTGGTGTAACCCTCAAAATGCTCCAAAAAATAAAATCTATTTTTTTAATGTGTTTGTGACTTGTGTGCGATGTAGCCGCACGTGCATCAACATAGTAGCAGCGCCAAGCGTGCGCCTGTGTCATAAGTCAAGGGCTGGTTTGGACATCTGGTCCGGACAGAAGGACGTGCCAACAATTTCTGACAAGTCTACTGTCACTGCATATGATACTGTCCTCAAAGCAGCAGCGACAAGCGTGCGTCTGTCTGTTAAAGGGTGGTGACACCCTCAAAGTGTGCTACACAAACAATAAAAATATTGTTCTTTTTTTTCTGTCTTTGTGAAATGTGTGGGCTGTAGCCGCACCTGCATCTTTAAAGCAGCAGCGACAAGCGTGCGTCTGTCTGTTAAAGGGTGGTGACACCCTCAAAGTGTGCTACACAAACAATAAAAATATTGTTCTTTTTTTTTCTGTCTTTGTGAATTATGTGGGCTGTAGCCGCACTTGCATCCTCAAAGCAGCAGCGACAAGCGTGCGTCTGTCTGTTAAAGGGTGGTGTAACTCTCAAAGTGCTCCAAAGAATAAAAAACTATTTTTTTAATGTGTTTGTGACTTGTGTGCGATGTAGCCGCACTTGCATCCTCAAAGCAGCAGCGACAAGCGTGTGTTTGTCTGTTAAAGGGTGGTGACACCCTCAAAGCGTGCTACACAAACAATAAAAATATTCTTCTTTTTTCTGTCTTTGTGAATTGTGTGGGCTGTAGCCGCACTTGCATCCTCAAAGCAGCAGCGACAAGCGTGCGTCTATCTGTTAAAGGGTGGTGTAACCCTCAAAGTGCTCCAAAAAATAAAAAACTATTTTTTTAATGTGTTTGTGACTTGTGTGCGATGTAGCCGCACGTGCATCAACATAGTAGCAGCGCCAAGCGTGCGCCTGTGTCATAAGTCAAGGGCTGGTTTGGACATCTGGTCCGGACTGAAGGACGTGCCAACAATTTCTGACAAGTCTACTGTCACTGCATATGATACTGTCCTCAAAGCAGCAGCGACAAGCGTGCGTCTGTCTGTTAAAGGGTGGTGACACCCTCAAAGTGTGCTACACAAACAATAAAAATATTGTTCTTTTTTTTTCTGTCTTTGTGAATTGTGTGGGCTGTATCCGCACTTGCATCCTCAAAGCAGCAGCGACAAGCGTGCATCTGTCTGTTAAAGGGTGGTGACACCCTCAAAGTGTGCTACACTAACAATAAAAATATTCTTCTTTTTTTTTCTGTCTTTGTGAATTGTGTGGACTGTAGCTGCACTTGCATCCTCAAAGCAGCAGTGACAAGCGTGCTTTTGTCTGTTAAAGGGTGGTGACAACCTCAAAGTGTGCTACACAAACAATAAAAATATTCTTCTTTTTTCTGTCTTCGTGAATTGTATTGGCTGTAGCCGCACTTGCATCCTCAAAGCAGCAGCGACAAGCGTGCGTCTGTCTGTTAAAGGATTACATCGGTGACAGCATAAAAGTAGGCATGTCAGACAGTCCGTACCTGTACTGGCAGGAAAAAGAAGCAATTTGGAGGTCCCTGTACAAACTGGCTCTATTTTACCTGAGTTGCCCCCCCTCCAGTGTGTACTCCGAAAGAGTGTTTAGTGCAGCCGGGAACCTTGTCAGCGAAAGGCGTAGGAGGTTGCTTCCACAAAATGTGGAGAAGATGATGTTCATAAAATGAATTATCAACTCTTCCAGGGAGACCAGCCTCCACAACGTACAGAGGGACCTGTGGTTGTGGATTCCAGCGGGGACGAATTAATACTCTGTGAGGATGAGGATGTACACAACACTGAAGAGGGTGAGGAATCGGTGGATGAGGAGGATGAGGACGACATCTTGCCTCCGTAGAGCCAGTTTGTGCAGGGACATATTAATTGCCAGCTTGTTTTGTGGGGGCCCAAACGAACCAATCATTTCAGCCACAGTCGTGTGGCAGACCCTGGCGCTGAAATGTTTGGTTTGTTAAAGTGTGCATGTCCTGTTTATACAACATAAGGGTGGGTGGGAGGGCCCAAGGACAATTCCATCTTGCACCTCTTTTTTTTCTTTGCATTATGTATAGTTTGGGGCCTAGTTTTTCAAACTGCCATCCTGTCTGCCACTGCAGTGCCACTCCTAGATGGACCACGTGTTTGTGCCGCCCACTCGTATATCTTAGCATAGTCATCCAGCTACCTCGGTGCAACCTTTTGGACATAAAAACACTATTGTGAGGTGTTCAGAATAGACTGGAAATGAGTGGAAATTAAGGTTATTGAGGTTAATAATAGCATAGGAGCAGAAAAACCCACAAATTCTGTGATTTTAGCTGTTTTTATGCTTTTTTTAAAAAAAATACAGATCCAAAACACAAAACCCAGAACCCAAAACACGGAAGGGTGGTTTTGGCAAAACCAATCCAGATAAAAAAAAAGAAAGAAAGATCCAGATCCAAAACCAAAACACAAAACACGAAAAGTGGCCGGTGCACACCCCTAATATATATATATATATATATATATTAGGGGTGAGCGGGTTCGGATTTCTGAAATCCGAACCCCCCCGAGCCCCCCCGATCCGAGACCGATCCGAGTCAGGCTCGACTTTTCCCGCCTGACTCGGATCTGAAATCGAGGCAAAACGTCATCATCCCGCCTTCCGAGTCTCGCGGGTTTTGGATCCTATATAAGGTACCCGCGTCGGCGCCATTTTCTCACTCGGCTGTGGACAGTGAAGAGGGAGGGTGGGAGTTAGGGCTGTGTAGTGTAGTGTAGTGTAGTGTAGTGCTGCTGTTGTCCACTACTTCAAAGTCCATAGGGGCTGGCTGTGTTGTGCTGTGCTGCTGTTGTTAATAGGGGCTGTGTCCACTACTTCAAAGTCCATAGGGGCTGGCTGGACTGTGTTGTGCAGTCAGTTCTCCATAGGGGCTGTGTCCACTCCAAAGTCCTGTGCAGTGTCCCAGTCCTAAAGGGGTGCTGTAGTGTTGTCCAGGGGGTGCTCTGTCCATCAGGGGTGCTCCCCCCAAGTGCTAAAAAAATAATATATTTTCTGTGTTTGTGAATTGTGTGCGCAGTAGCCGCACGTGCATCAACAAAGTAGTGCCAAGCGTGCGCCTGTGTCATAAGTAAAGGGCCGGCTGGCTTGACCGTTAAAGGGTGCTGTAACCCCCGAAAGTACACTCCAGTCCAAACCAAAAAAAAATTATTTTCTGTGTTTGTGAATTGTGTGCGCAGTAGCCGCACGTGCATCAACAAAGTAGTGCCAAGCGTGCGCCTGTGTCATAAGTAAAGGGCCGGCTGGCTTGACCGTTAAGGGTGCTGTAACCCCCGAAAGTACACTCCAGTCCAAACCAAAAAAAAAATTATTTTCTGTGTTTGTGAATTGTGTGCGCAGTAGCCGCACGTGCATCAACAAAGTAGTGCCAAGCGTGCACCTGTGTCATAAGTAAAGGGCCGGCTGGCTTGACCGTTAAGGGTGCTGTAACCCCCGAAAGTACACTCCAGTCCAAACCAAAAAAAAAATTATTTTCTGTGTTTGTGAATTGTGTGCGCAGTAGCCGCACGTGCATCAACAAAGTAGTGCCAAGCGTGCGCCTGTGTCATAAGTAAAGGGCCGGCTGGCTTGACCGTTAAAGGGTGCTGTAACCCCCAAAGTACACTCCAGTCCAAACCAAAAAAAAAATTATTTTCTGTGTTTGTGAATTGTGTGCGCAGTAGCCGCACGTGCATCAACAAAGTAGTGCCAAGCGTGCGCCTGTGTCATAAGTAAAGGGCCAGCTGGCTTGACCGTTAAAGGGTGCTGTAACCCCCGAAAGTACACTCCAGTCCAAACCCAAAAAAAATTATTTTCTGTGTTTGTGAATTGTGTGCGCAGTAGCCGCACGTGCATCCACAAAGTAGTGCCAAGCGTGCGCCTGTGTCATAAGTAAAGGGCCGGCTGGCTTGACCGTTAAGGGTGCTGTAACCCCCGAAAGTACACTCCAGTCCAAACCAAAAAAAAAATTATTTTCTGTGTTTGTGAATTGTGTGCGCAGTAGCCGCACGTGCATCAACAAAGTAGTGCCAAGCGTGCGCCTGTGTCATAAGTAAAGGGCCGGCTGGCTTGACCATTAAGGGTGCTGTAACCCCCGAAAGTACACTCCAGTCCAAACCAAAAAAAAAATTATTTTCTGTGTTTGTGAATTGTGTGCGCAGTAGCCGCACGTGCATCAACAAAGTAGTGCCAAGCGTGCGCCTGTGTCATAAGTAAAGGGCCGGCTGGCTTGACCGTTAAGGGTGCTGTAACCCCCGAAAGTACACTCCAGTCCAAACCAAAAAAAAAATTATTTTCTGTGTTTGTGAATTGTGTGCGCAGTAGCCGCACGTGCATCAACAAAGTAGTGCCAAGAGTGCGCCTGTGTCATAAGGGCCGGCTGGCTTGACCGTTAAAGGGTGCTGTAACCCCCAAAGTACACTCCAGTCCAAACCAAAAAAAAAATTATTTTCTGTGTTTAGCCGCACGTATATATCAAATCGATATAACATAAATGGAGGACCAAACTTTCTCCGATAAAAATAAAATAGAGAAAGATCAAGAACCACTTCCTCCTAGTGCTGAAGCTGCTGCCACTAGTCATGACATAGACGATAACATGCCATCAACGTCGTCTGCCAAGGCCGATGCCCAATGTCATAGTAGAGGGCACATACAATCCCAAATGGCAAAGTTCAGGAAAATGACCTTGAAAAAGACATTTAAATCAGCTGAAGAGAAACGTAAACTTGCCAATATGCCATTTACGACACGGAGTGGCAAGGAACGGCTAAGGTCGATCCCTAGTATGTTCATGACTAGTGGTTCAGCTTCACATGACGATGGAAGCCCTCCTCCCACTAAAAAAATCAAAAGAGTTAAGCTGGCAAAAGCACAGCGAAGAACTGTGCTTTCTAAGAAGATATCACAAATCCCCAAGGAGAGTCCAAGTGTGGTGGTGGTTGCGATGCCTGACCTTCCCAGCACTGGACGGGAAGAGGTGGCTCTTTCCACCATTTGCACGCCCCCTGCAAGTGCTGAAAGGAGCACCCACAGTCCACTTGCTGATATGCAAATTGAAGATGTCACTGTTGAAGTACAACAGGATGAGGATACTGGTGTAGCTGGCGCTGAGGAGGAAGTTGGCGAGGAGGATTCTAATGGTGATGTGGTTTGTTTAAATCAGGCTTCGGGGGAGACAGTTGTTGTCCGTGGGATGAAAAAGCCCATCACGGTCATGCCTGGGCAGAAGACCAAACATTCCACCTCTTTGGTCTGGCAATATTTCTATCCAAATCCGGACAACAACTGTCTTGCCTTATGTACCATATGTAAAGGTGAAATAAGTAGGGGTAGGGACGTCAACCACCTAGGAACATCCTCCCTTATACGACACCTGCAGCGCGTTCATAAAAAGTTACTGTCAAGTTCAGAAACTTTGGCTAAGACCGTAAGCAGTCCAGGGACACCTAAATCCTGTTGTCCTGTTGTATCCAAGCGCCTGCAAACCACACCGTCAACTCCCTCCTCGTCAATTTCCTCCTTAGTCAGGATCGGAAGTAGTCCTGCAGGCCATGTCACTGGCATGACTGACTCTCCTATCCGGGATTCCTCTGGAGGATCCTGCATTGCTACGCCTACTGCTGCCGCTGCTGCTGTTGCTGCTGCTGGGAGTCGTTCATCATCCCAGAGAGGAAGTAGGAACACCACTACTTTTACTAAACAATTGACCCTCCAACAGTCCTTAGCGAGGAGGATGAAGTACGACAGCAGTCATCCTGAAGCAAAACGTATAACTGAGGCCTTGACTGCTATGTTGGTGTTAGACGTGCGTCCGGTATCCGCCATTAGTGCAGTGGGATTTAGACAATTGATGGAGGTAGTGTGTCCCCGGTTCCAAATCCCGTCTAGATTCCACTTCACTAGGCAGGCGATACCGAGACTGTACAGAAACGTCAGAAAAAGTGTCCTCAGTGTCCTGAAAAATGCCGTTGTACACAATGTCCACTTAACCACGGACATGTGGACAAGTGGAACAGGGCAGACTAAGGACTATATGACTGTGACAGCCCACTGGGTAGATGTATCACCTTACGCAGCAACAGCAGCAGCGTCACCAGTAGCAGCATCTCAGAAACGCCAGCTCGTTACAAGGCAGGCTACGCTGTGTATCACCGGTTTCAGTAAGAGGCACACCGCCGACAACCTCTTAGAGAAACTGAGGGAAATCATCGCCCAGTGGCTTACCCCACTTAGACTCTCCTGGGGATTTGTGATATCTGACAACGCCACCAATATTGTGCGGGCATTACATCTGGGCAAATTCCAGCACGTCCCATGTTTTGCTCACACAATAAACTTGGTGGTGCAGAATTTTCTGAAAAGCGACAGGGGCGTGCAGGAGACGCTTTGGGTGGCCCGAAAAATTTCTGGCCACTTTCGCCATTCAGCGACTGCGTGCCGAAGACTGGAGCGCCAGCAAACACTCTTGAACCTGCCCCGCCATCACCTGAAGCAAGAGGTTGTGACGCGGTGGAACTCAACCCTCTATATGCTTCAGAGGATGGAGGAGCAGCAAAAGGCCATACAAGCCTATACATCCACCTATGACATAGGCAAAGGAGGGGGTATGCACCTGATTCAAGCGCAGTGGAGAATGATTTCCGTGTTGTGCAAGGTTCTCCAGCCCTTCGAACTTGCCACACGTGAAGTCAGTTCAGACACAGCCAGCTTGAGTCAGGTCATTCCCCTCATCAGGCTTTTGCAGAAGCAGCTGGAGAAAGTGAAGGAGGAGCTAAGACGGAGCGATTCCGCTCGGCATGTGGGACTTGTGGATGAAGCCCTTCATTCGCTTTGCCAGGATTCCAGGGTGGTCAATCTGTTGAAATCAGACCACTACATTTTGGCCACCGTGCTTGATCCTAGGTTTAAAGCCTATGTGGTGTCTCTCTTTCCGGCCGACACAAGCCTGCAGAGGTGCAAAGACCTGCTGGTGAACACACTGTCAGCTGAAGCGGAACGTGACACGTCAACGGCTCCTTCTTCATTTTCTCCCGCAACTGGGGCTGCCAGGAAAAAACTTAGGTATCCTAAGCAACACGCTGGCGGTGATGCAGGGCAGGCAGGACCAAGTTTGGACATCTGGTCCGGACTGAAGGACCTGGCAACAATTTCTGACATGTCTACTGTCACTGCATATGATACTGTCACCATTGACAGAATGGTGGAGGATTACATCGGTGACAGCATCCAAGTAGGCATGTCAGACAGTCCATACCTGTACTGGCAGGAAAAAGAGGCAATTTGGAGGCCCCTGTACAAGCTGGCTCTATTTTACCTGAGTTGCCCCCCCTCCAGTGTGTACTCCGAAAGAGTGTTTAGTGCAGCCGGGAACCTTGTCAGCAAAAGGCGTAGGAGGTTGCTTCCACAGAATGTGGAGAAGATGATGTTCATCAAAATGAATTATCAGCTCTTCCAGGGAGACCAGCCTCCAGAAGGTACAGAGGGACCTGTGGTGGTGGATTCAAGTGGGGACGAGTTAATACTTTGTGAGGATGAGGATGTACACACTGAAGAGGGTGAGGAATCGGTGGATGAGGAGGATGAGGATGACATCTTGCCTCCGTAGAGCCAGTTTGTGCAGGGACACATTAATTGCCAGCTTGTTTTGTGGGGGCCCAAACGAACCAATCATTTCAGCCACAGTTGTGTGGCAGACCCTGGCGCTGAAATGATTGATTTGTTAAAGTGTGCATGTCCTGTTTATACAACATAAGGGTGGGTGGGAGGGCCCAAGGACAATTCCATCTTGCACTTCTTTTTTTTCTTTGCATTATGTACAGTTTGGGGCCTAGTTTTTCTAACTGTCATCCTGTCTGCCACTGCAGTGTCACTCCTAGATGGGTCACGTGTTTGTGCCGCCCACTAGTGTCGCTTAGCATAGTCATCCAGCTACCTCGGTGCAACCTTTTGGACATGAAAACACTATTGTGAGGTGTGAGGTGTTCAGAATAGACTGGAAATGAGTGGAAATTAAGGTTATTGAGGTTAATAATAGCATAGGAGCAGAGAAACCAACAAATTCTGTGATTTTAGCTGTTTTTATGCTTTTTAAAAAAAAAATACAGATCCAAAACACAAAACCCAGAACCCAAAACACGGAAGGGTGGTTTTGGCAAAACCAATCCAGATCCAAAACACGAAGAAAGATCCAGATCCAAAACCAAAACACAAAACACGAAAAGTGGCCGGTGCACACCCCTAATATATATATATATATATATATATATATATGTATATATACACAAACACACAGGGTGATAGGCAATACGGGAGGAAAGGGGTCGAACAGGGCAAGTTGGGAGGAAAAGGGGAAGAACAGAGGGAGATGGGAGAAGGTAGGAGATCAGTGAATAACAAAAACACCTACACAATAGGTATATATATATATATATATATATATATATATATATATATAAAGAAGCGAAGGAAGGCGGCACTGCAGGTCTTAATCAATCGTCGTATTTATTGCCAACGTTTCAGGGCTGAATGCCCCTTTGTCAAGGATACATGATGTATCCTTGACAAAGGGGCGTTCAGCCCTGAAACGTTGGCAATAAATACGACGATTGATTAAGACCTGCAGTGCCGCCTTCCTTCGCTTCTTTATACTTTACACTGAGGAGGGCACGCAGGCGTCTGCATTTGTGTATACGGGAGTGCCAGACCGATCGGACCTATATATATATATATATATATATATATATATATAAAGATATTGAAACTGAAATAGAGCGCCCTTAGTGCTTAATACAATATTGTAAACATATTTTAGTGTAAAGTGCAATGTGCCAAAAAATTTGGTAATGTCACAACCTTAATATATTCATTAATACATAGATACAGTATATGTGTATGTAGTGTATTCGTGCAATCAATAGTGCAGACCAATAAAATCAATATAGTTTTTTAAAATCCAACTAAAATCTTATAATGAAGTATATAAGTAAATGGATAAATATATATAAAAACAATTTATTTAAGACAAACTTGCCCCAAACATACAGGGCCACACATATGTAAACACCAATAGAATAAGAGATTATTAAAAAGACAAAAAAATTGATCTAAAAAAGAAAGAAATATAATATGATAAAAATGGCTTATCTGATAGTAAGTAAAGGTAAGTTCATGAGAGGGTGGAATATAGGAACCTCCAACGTGTTTCGTCTAGGGTATCAGACTTCTATATATATTTATATATATATATATATATACACATACACACAATTATACACACACACAGGTAGGAAAGCAGTGTTATTTAAGTTAAACTTACCCACTGGGGAGTGGAAGTCTCCTGTGATTCCATCAGCACAGGGGAGGTAGAGTTGTCCCGGGGGAGCCACAGTGCCACACTGCAGAGGTGGAGGGGAGGCTGGCTACACTGAGGGTGGGGGGCCTGGCAGCACTCACACTGACAGCAGAGTGGGGGCTGGCTACAGCAGCGCAGGCAGCAGGGGTGGGGGGGTTGATTTGAATAGGCTACCGCTAACTAGTTCAGCACATGCTGCGGGGGTGGGGGCGCTTGGGCTGACTACAATGAAGGAGGCAGGCAAGTTGTACTGTGACTGCAGAGGCTGGCTAGTACAGCAACAGAGGCTACCTGGGAAGGAGGGTTTGACTGGGCTGACAACATGAAAGCAAGCTGTGGTGAGGAGCGCTGGATACAATGTGGGCGGAGGGAGGGGTCAGCAGAGGAGAATGGCTGAACTCACAGTGTCCCCAGGCTGGCAGCTATAGGACTGTAACTCCGCCTCCGAGTCCTCCTCCCCCCGCACCTCACATGCTGCTGCTGATAGACTGTGTAAGTTTTCTCTCCCCGGCCGGAACTAGGCTTCAAACACAGAGCAGCAGGCTATTCCCCTGGGCCAGATTTCGGAGGGGGGCAGCCACGGGCCCCTTAGGACACGATGGGCCCTAGGCGGACGCCTAGGTTGCCCTATGGTAAATCCGGCCTTGGTTCCAGCCAGTGACACACAGGTCGGGAGGGGTTGAGCAGCAGCCACACAGGTGTTACCCTGCCTTAGTGCAGCACATTCTTTCTTTGCCTAACCTCTACCTGGTGACTCCACCTATGGCCAATCCGCCCCTGCCTGTCAGTGTCCCATGATTCCGTGACTTGGTACTGCCAGGTCACGTATATGTATTTCATGGCAAGCCCAATCTCAGGCTTCCAGGTAAAGATTCTATAAAAGTTAAAAAATTTAAATAACAAAATCTGCTGTTGCCATGGCAATAGCATAGTAGGATAACTGCCGTCCTTGGTAAATAGAGAAACAGAATGACTGCTATAAGAATGAGGTAGTTTAAACCTCTGGGATGGGGGCTGGTATGGGAGTTGATCACTTGACTTAGCCTGCCTATGGTGTGGCATGGATGTCTCTGTATTGAAATATATAAAGGCTTGAGCTGAGGGCCAAAGCCTGAGGATATTAAGGAATTAGCCTAACAGGACTCAGCCAGTTATATTGGGCCTTTCAGTTGAATTTGGTATTATTTTCTGTATATTTTTTGTCAATTTCGTATTCATATTTGTCTGTGTGTCTTTTCCTTGTTTATCATGTTGTGTGTTTTTGACTTGTTTTGTATGGCTTGTCTCCCCTTTGTCTATCCAACTCGAGGATTAGCTACTCATCTCTAGCAGTGTATTTCTCTTTTTTGCCTAAACTGACGGACCTAATTTGGCTAATTGATTTGACATTTTAAGATTTCAGTCCCTCAGCAGGTTTCTGCATTTTTACCTCTTGCCAAGGTCACTTATTTTTCCTTGTCTTTCCCTTATACCCCCCTCCCATCGCTTTGTATTGCCTTTGTGTCTTTTGTTTGTTTATGACATTTCAAACCAAATAATGATCTGATTTGAAATTTTAATTTTCTTTTGGCAGATCCTCTGTTATATATTTTTTAGTTTAGTCAATGTTAATTAATTAATAATAATTGGTCCATGAATTTCTGCTCTTTAAAGGGTGAATTCAATTAGGTGCGAAATCGTCCGATTTCCACCAAAAAACAGGCAAAAATGGTTCAAAAACAAAACAGGTGAAAATAGGCGAAAAAGTCATGAAATTGCATCTGTACCCCAAAAAATGGCAGGTACATTGGAAATTAATTTAGAAGTGTATTATTGGCCGTAATAAAAGTATTTAGGGAACTTAAATTGCGTCGGTTGGCAGTAATTTGTGTATATGAAAAAATGTTAAAAAGTAATAGCATTTTTTTCCCAGGAAATTACTGTTCCACATAATTGGGGTACGTTAAAATGGGTACAAATATATTTTCGTGTTGTAAAAGCACACTTTTAAAAACCGTAAAAAAAAATGCCTGCCGCAGCCACGTGCAATGTTTAAAACACTTGACACATCCATACAGCTCCCCGAAAAACCAGACCCAATACATTAAACCAATTTTCATTGTTTTTTTTTTCTATAAAAATTTGACTGGTCATTTTTTGCCAAATTATGCAAATTCTGAAAAACTTTTGGGGTCATTTATCAAAAGGGGGGGGGGGGGGCGTTCAAAGGGTTCTGAAAGAAATCCCCACATTTTTATGCAAAAATAGTGATTTAGCATGTTTTTTTATCCTGGTCTGAGAATTCAACAACTTTTCGCCTGTTTTTTTCTTACCCCTCCCATTTTCGCCTGTTTTTATGGCAGAAATTGGCCGATTTCACACCTAATTGAATTCGGCCCAAAGTGTATAATTTGATTTTTTTTTATATTTGGTTCGTCTGGTTGCTCTTTGAGCTACTGCATTTGTAGGGTCTGAAAGGTGCACTGCATTGGCTTTCATGTGCATTGGTTAGAGCTTTGGAAACGTTGTTTTGATGTTCCACAGGTTTTGTTTATCCATAGCAGTGGCAATGATCTGGGAAAGTGAATGGCCCTATGGTTGCTTTACAGTAATCTATTGTGCCCGGACAGGTTTGGTGTGGTGTAAGGCATTTAGTTGCCATGGACAAAGCCAGAAAGAAAATGTATGTGGCTGTAGCTAAATGTGTTCTGTCCAAAGGTGGCGGAGAGGCCCCTAAATTTCAATTTCAGTATTTGTGAAGGACCGGCAGGGTTCATTCGACCAAGGCAGGGCTCTTCTAGTTTATTGCGGATCTGTGGAGGGTTGTTACTTTGTTTCTTTAGCCTAGTATGGTGGCAGTGTGGCGATTCTGTGGCAGAACCTTACTGTGGTAGAAAAGAATGGCAGCTCACCAGTCCAGGTACAATCTTTTATTTTTGGTTGTGCTCCCTTTGTTGACTGGTTGTTGGCTGTACCACCCTAATGGGGGGCAATGCCATCACTCAAATGAGTAGGTAGCCAAGTTAGAAGGTTGAGTCGATACTCTTTGTTGTGTTATAGCTGTGCAATAGTTAAGTTGTGCACCTTGGGAAGTATCCGCCTACAATGCATGTTGTTGGTTGTTATTGTGCATTGTGGATTGTGCTGATTCTGGCCGTCCTTTCTTTGCCACCATACTTTCCTTTTAATATATAATAATTAAACAAATAGCTATCAGTTTTTCTGCCAAATTTATATCTCTTTGTATTTTTTATTATTATTATTAGAGATATGCAGGTTCGGTTTTACTCGGTGTCAGTGGCATAACTAGGGTATTTGGAGCCCAGAGAAAATGTAAAAATGGAGACCCCCTACCCCGCTATGTGCGCGCCGAAGGCGTGCGCCCGGAAAAATTGGTGTGATCACTTAAAAATGGGGCGTGTCAACATGGCACACACCCCTTTATTGTCACTCTGAACATTCCTTTCCATATGCACCTTAACCCCAGTAGTGCCCCTTATACAGAACCCCCAGTATGCAATGTCCCCAGTTGTGGTCCCCCTTATGCAGCCCCTCATTAGTTCTCCTTATTCAGTGCCCCCAGTAGTGGTCTCCCTTTTGCAGTACCCCATGTAGTTGCCACCCCTATGTAGTGCCCCCAGTAGTGGTCCCCCTTATGCAGTGCCCCTTATATAGTGCCCCCAGTAGCAGTGCCCCCAGTAGTGGTACCCCATTATACAGTGCCCTTTATATAGTGCCCCCAGTAGTAGTCCCCCTTATGCAGTGCCCCCAGTAGTGGTACCCCCTATACAGTACACTTTATATAGTGCCCCCAGCAGTAGTCCCCCCCCCGCATGCAGTGCCCCCAGTAGTGGTCCCCCATATGCAGGCCCCCAGCAGTGATCCCACCTGTCCAGTGCCCCTTATACAGTGCCCCCTGTAGTGGTCCTCCCTATTTAGTGCCCCCCAGTAGTGGTCCCCCCAGTGCAGTGCCCCTAGTAGTAAGCCCCTTATATAGTGCCTCCAGCAGTAGTACCCCCCATGCAGTGCCCTCAGTAGTGGTCCCCTTATGCAGGCCCTCAGTAGTAATCCCCCCTATCCAGTACCCTTATACAGTGCCCCCTCTAGTGGTCCTCCCTATTTAGTGCCCCCAGTAGTGGTCCCCTAGTAGTAAGCCCCTTATATAGTACCCCCAGTAGTAGTTCCCCCGTACCAGTAGTAGTCTCCCCCCCAGTAGTAGTCCCCAGTAGAGGTTCCCCATTCCGACGCAGTGACCCCAGTAGTATCCCCCCTCCAGTTGTAGTCCCCAGTAGTGCCCCACCCCCAGTAGAGGTCCACCCAGTAATGGTGCCCCCAGTAGTAGCCCCCCCTGATGTGCAGACACACAAGTAAAAAAATAAATAAATAAAAATACACTTTCCTGAATCCACGCTCCAGCTCCTTGGCTGCTGGTTAATACACACATCGCTGCCGTGCTGGTGGCGATGTGTGTGTAAACTGCACAGCATGCGCCCGCCTCCCGACCTTGTCCTGATGCTATTGGGTAAGAGCTCAGGGGGAGGGAAGGGGCTCGGCTGTGCAGCACAAGACCGATGCTGGATGCAGAGAAGCCTAGCGCCGGTCCTGTGTAAATGTGTGGCACTGACCGCATACACTGCGGTCGGCGCTACACTGCCTAACTAGGGCGGGCCGGTACCGTGGCCAGCGGTGCCCCCCCGCGCGCCGCCGGTCCTACGGCGCCCAGGGCACACGCCCTGCTCTACCCCCCTTAGTTGTGCCACTGCTTGGTGTTACAGTGTGTATATTAATATCACCACATATAGACTAATTATTAATCAACCAATATGTATATATGGATATTACATCCCTATACAAAAAAAATGTTTTTATTTTTGAACACTGGTGGTGTGGCAGGCTAACACGCACACACAAAAAATTGTTATTATTTGAACACTGGTGGTGTGGCAGGCTAACACGCACACAAAAAATTGTTTTTATTTTTGAACACTGGTAGTGTGTGGCAGGCTAACATGCACACACAAAAAATTTTTATTATTTGAACACGATCATTTTGGCGAAAAGAACTAAGTAAAACTGAACCTTCACATCTCTAATTATTATTATTATTATTATTATTATTATTATTATTATTATTATTATTATTATTATTGTATTTGCACACATGACACACCTCAGCCAATAGAAGGTTTAGAGAAATCAAATGATTGCTATAAGAATTAAGTAGCTTAATCCTCTAGGATGGGAGCTGCAAGAGAGCTGATCACGTGGCTTGTCAGTCTATGGTGTGGCAGGGGTGTGTCTGTGTTGGGATTTACATAACGACATTGGCTGTGGGTCAAAGCCTCTTTGTTACAGTTTTCCCACCCTCCTCCATTATAGTATTGTTGGTTGGTGATTGACCGTTTAATTTTGTGTGTGCTCCTTTTGTTAACTGGTAGTTGGCTGTACCACCCTAATGGGGGGCAGTGTCATTACCAAAACGAGTGGGTAGTCAATTTAGAATGTTGAGTGGATACCCTTTGTTGTGTTATAGCTGGGCTATAGTTGAGTTGTGCACCATGGGTGTTATCCACCAACTTTGCTTGTTGTTGGTTGCTATGTGCACTGTGGATTGTGTTGATTATGGCCGTCCTTGGTTTTTGGTTTTAAATCATCATTGATCGTTGGTTTTGGCAAAACCACCCTCAAATGTTGTGGTTTGGAATTCGGTTTTGGATTCCATTAAAAATTGATAAAAACAGATAAAATCATGTAATGTGGACCTGTGTTTGTTCCTTAGTATTATTAGCATCAATAGCATTAATTTCCAGTCATTTCCAGGTAATTTCGACCACCTCACAACACCTGAAATCATGAGGCATTCAAGATTGATTTAATCAATATCGATTTTGTTTCATCAGTTTATATAGATTTTCTCTTCCTGCAGCAATAAGTTTAAAAGACAGTTTGGTTACTTTCAATAGTACACTAATTGTTGGGAACATAATGAAGAATTTACATACTTGATGGAAGCTTTTCTGCAGGGCTTAAAGTGGTCCAGGAGAGGTGGGTGGAACTACTCTCCCCAGCTGCCTACTCCCCACCCCCTTTCCCCAGCGCTAGGTAGAGATACTCTGAGAGGCCTGAACAACTGTGAAAAATGTTCTTTACACACACACACTGTTGTGTATTGGAAACTTTAAAGTGAATGGCCTGAAGCCCCCTATGCCCCCAGAATCTTTGGGGGCTTCGACAGTGTGAAATACATTTTAGATGAGTCTACAATGCTAGGTCACTTAAAAAGAAAAAAAGTTCTATTTCATCAGTGTAACTCTTAGGGGCCTATTCATCATACCTAAAATATCGAGGGAGGTAATTAGGTTTAGAACTCGCATGGAGTTCTACCTAATTACCGGAGGAATTCATCATTCCTCCTCCCTATAACTATCTATTCTGAAAAGCTGTCATTTTTGCGATGACAGCTTTTCGGGAAATTGATAGTTTTCCCTGCCTGCTCTAACTTACCGCAGATGGTATCTGTGCTGCGCATGCGCTGTTACAATCGTAGACCCGGCGCATGCGCAGCACTACTTACGGATGCTTAAGTTTGTGTGCGCCCCCCTCCACCCTCTGCTCACCTCCCCCCCGTCCCGCACGTAACTGCCCTCTGCAGCGCCTCTGGCTCCGTCCTGCTGGTCTGTCATGTGGTCTCCCAGCAGCACACAGTGCAGTTTAGAAAAAATAATAAAACTTTATTGTGTTCTGCTGGTAGACCACATGACAGACCAGCAGGACGGAGCCAGAGGACGCATCAGAGCACCGGAGGAAGACTCCGGGGGACCTGCACAGCTGGAAGCAGGTAAGTCTGTCCTGCTATTCGCCACCTCACAGTGGCGGATAGTAACTCCATCAAAGGGGAGTGTGGAAATTAATGCAGGGGAGCTTAGCAAGGAGATATCAGTGTTATCTCCTGTGCTAAGTGGCTTCATGAATACTAAAATAACGTTATTTAAGGAAAATGTCCTTAAAAACATTATTTTAGTGTTGATGAATAGGCCCATTAATTATCTTTCGGCCGTGCCTCTGAGTTTTCTTTATGGGTCCCCACAAACAAGTCTATGTCACTTAGTTGCCCCATGTTTTTTTGCAACCACTACCTCTATGTATCGCCTTTTCTATTACTGCAATGAGGGTCCTCTGCAGAAATTGAGCCTCCCTAGGCGGACAGTGTTTTGAGCCAGTCTTCAGTATGCATATAAACGAACACGTGGTATGATAGCCACCAGTTTGGGGAGGAATAATATTTAATCTTCATACAAGATAAGATATAGTGCTGTACATTTTGGGGTAAGGCAAAATGTAAACTTCCCTGAACAAACATCCTGGGAAGACAACGTCATCCCTCTGCATCTCTACAGTGCACCCCCCTTACTACTCATCAGTACCATCCCCCTGCATCTCTCCAGCTTCATCCACCTCATGTCTAACCAGCTTCACCCCCTGTGTCTCACCGGCTTCACCCCCTGCATCTCTCCAGCACTATCTTTCTGTGTATCACAAGCATCAGTCCCCTCCTGCATCTTCCAAGTGCCATTCTTGTGTCTTCACTCCAACACCATCCCCCTGTTTCTCTTCAGCTTACCCCCTTGTGTCCTTCTAGCAGCTCTCTGCTCCTGCTTTCCTCACCATCAGCTCCCTGCCCCTGTTGCTCCCTGCCCCTGTGTCTCTTATACTTATACAGCCCCACCCAGGTCCCTCTAGCAGCAGCTACCTGCCCCTGTGTTGCCTTTCCCACCAGCAGCTTACCCCCTGTGTCCCTTTAACAGCAGCTCCCTACCCCTGTGTCTCCTCTCCCACCAGCATCTTATCTCCCCCTATCATGTCCCTCTAGCAGCAGCTTACTTTCGTGCCCGCCCTGGCCCCTGCTCCTCTTTGCGGCTCCTCGGTGCAGCAGTGGCGACAGCATTACATTCCATGCACCGTGCTGCAAAAGGAGCCACCGGGACACAGGTCCACAAAGTGAGTGACAGGAGGGGCGCGCCGTGGGCGGAGGAGGAACATGGAGCCGGAAACCGAGGAGGAGAGTCGGTTTCCATCCATCAAAAACTGAAATGTTAGCCGTAACAAACCATTGCAATGCAAGGGGAGCAAATACATTTTTTTTTTGCATGCAGGGTAAACACTGGCTCTTTTGCATGTAGCCCACAAATGCTAGATAGATTTATTTTTACATGGCAATTTAAATATGAGTTTGGATACTGTCTAATATCTAAATCTGCGCACCTTTTAAATTTCCCCGACCTGCAGTGCAGCATGGTTTTACCCAGGTGCAAAGTTATGTGCTCTTGTTTTTTGCTTTGCTCCCAACTCAGAATCATCACGTAATACTAATGGTTTGCAGCCCTAATGAATTATTATGACAAAACTGTGAATTTCACGTTTCCACTACATAAGAGGTTCCCAAACGTTGTCCTCAAGGCTCCCCAACAGTTCAGGTTTTAGAAATATCCATGGCTAAACACAGGTGACTTAACCATCTGTGCTCAGGCATGGACATCTCTAAACCTGAACTGTTGGAGAGCCTTGAGGACCGCGTTTGGGAACCTCTGCACTACAATATATAATTGTTATAAGGTGCAACTCAAACCAATAAATATCATCATGGGCATTGCTATATTCTCCATTTCACTCTCAAAAAAAATTCTACACCAAGGATTATGAGTTTGCAGCAGCAACTAGAAGATTACCGTAAATCAGAGGTTCTCAAACACGGTCCTCAGGATTCCACACAGGTCACATATTTCAGGTCACCCAGCAGGGGTACAGGTGTATTCATTACTCACTGACACATTTTAAAAGATCCACAGGTGGAGCTAATTATTTCTCTTGCGATTCTGTGAGGAGATCTGGAAAACATGCATAGTTTGAGGTCCATGAGTACCAAGTTTGAGAACCTGTGCTGTAGATCATGTATTCCTTTCCCTATTTTAAATTAGAAACTTTCTAGGTGTTTGTTTGTAAGGTTGTAGTTGTCTAGTATTGCATTATTGCATTAATCAGTTTGATTTATCCTAGGATAAAGTACCTTTTCCCTCAAAGTATGATACAGTTTTTCTTAGAAGGAGAAGGAGGGAGGAGTGCCTATAGTTAATTGTGATTCTCATATCTTTTTGCAGGAAAAAAAATGTAACACGTGTCTACCGAATAACTGCTGCATCTGGTTGCCTGTTTGTTTTCCTAATGTCACTTTGTTTTCTGAGGCTAAGGGGTAAATTTACTAAAGTGAGAATTTTTAGAATTGGAGATGTTGCCCATAGCAACCAATCAGATTCTATTTAACATTTAACTAGCACATTCTGGAAGATAATAGCTAGAATCTGAATTGTTGCTATGGGCAACATCTCCACTTCTAAAAACTCTCACTTTAGTAAATGTACCTCTAAGACTGTAATAAATTGAATGACAATGCATCAATCATCACTTGCCTTTGCTTCAGTACCACTAGCACAAGCATTGTATATTTTTATGTTCAATGTAGTATTGTATGGTTGTCTGGGCACATTTACCCTTTTTTGACTATGCTAGATTTAAGCTTATCGCTTGTTGGTGATAAATTTTAATTTAGAATCAGAATAAATATTCATCCTTAGATGGATGATGAGTGATTAACATCACAGCAATACTCACTCATCATGCTCATCCTCAAATTACTGCAAATTGTCACTTACTGGCACTTCACTGTAATACATTCAGCTAACATATTGTCATGTATTGTAAGTCTACAAAAATATGACTAATAAATAAAGATCAGGGTCACAGTTTGATAAATATAGTTCATTTCAGTGTGATTGACATATCTGCAAAACTTTATGTTTTTCTTCCATAAGTTGAGATGCCAATGTATTACCTTGGTTTTCAACACTTAAGTATTAATATAGGCATCATGGTAGCACAGTGGTTTGCTTTGGAGTCATGAGTTAAATTTCAACCAGGGCATTATATGTGTGGATTTTATGGGGATTAACTAATAGGGACCCAGTTTTCAGAAGCAGCGAAATTCTCGTCTGCAGATATAAAGCAATATCAGGTTTTGCCTTTTTGAATTATTGCCACTTTAAATCTCTGTTATCTCTGTTATGCTTATGTAAACACTGACCTATTACATAACCCCCTATATGCAGGACCATATTATTCATAAGGCTGAAGCCTAGGGGCCCCGCAGGAAGAAGTTGCAAGCCAGACTAGTAATCAACTGAAGTTTGTTTCGAGACAATGGGCAGGGGGAGAGACAGCGGACCAATAGTGCACTAACGTCAGGGTTGTTACACCTCCATGAGAGAACACATGACTGCTGCCATCACAGCTGTTGTCGTTACCTGGAGGAAGTTCTCTCTCCTCCAGACCTCAGCACACACAGGGACAGAAGATTCCACAGTACTTGTGGGGATTCTGGCTGCCCTCTAGAGAACCACCACTGAGTGCAGAGCAAGGATACCATGGGGTTGGAGCCAACAGGATTGAAGATCTGGAGTGTGGGACACCGCCAAAACACAAAAACAAGGACATCCAAAACCTTGATGATCACTTTCAGGGTGAGGGAGACGTATATGGGAAGAACCCCCATGCCCAGCCAGGGTCATTTAACACAGCCCATTCCCAGTGTGAGACTGCACTGCATCAGAAGACACTACACTGCAGACATGCCACAGGGAGATATCACCACTATTAGGGATACTGAGAGTGGAACATCCTAAAGTAGTCAGCTTAACTTGCCAGCAACCTCTCTGACAACTAACTGTGTTCCTGCACTGGACATTATTGATTTAGTGTACATTTTATTGGAATTGCCTGGAGCACTGTGTCTCCATTTTTAGCAATCTAATAAACAGAAACTCACTCTATACTGAATCAAGTCACTCCATTGTTGCCTTAGATACCATACACTCTGCTCGATTTCATCTTTTGGCCACACTGTATTAGACCCTATACCATTGCTCATTTTTCACTCAAGCATACCAGACCCACTCAGCATACAGAACCTTTAGTGGGGTAAAAGATTGAAGTGTCAGATACATGAAAGCCTAGGGGCCCGGCCATGGGTTAATACAGCCCAGCCTATATGCTCATCCTGTGTTTGCATGGGTTTCTTCCCGCACTCTACATACATGGTGGTAGGCCATTTAACCCTATTGTGTCTCTATGTGTTAAGGACAGAATTCAAAGCACTGCATAATATGTAGGTACATTATAAATAAAAGTTAGTGTTACAAGACGCCGAAGACCTAGTAGTGTGATTATCTAGCCCAATCATCTTGTGTGCACTGACAATGCTCACCTCTAATATTGTAAAAGTCTTGTATTGTATTCAAGTGATTATGCACAGGTAGGCTTTCCAAGAGAAATTGATTTTGTGTGGACAACCCTATTAGTTGCCTATTATAATACAGTTAAGAAAAACACTACACATAAAAGGTTTAAGTCTATTTATATTTTTAAGCAAGGAAATAAAAGCAAATGTTGGCAACATCAATACCTAATCTTTTTAAAGCGAACTTTAATTTATTAGGCTCTTCAGATGACATGTTGGAAGGTTTTGATTTTCCAAAACGCTTACTTGTCTGATGTTATCCACTTGGCTGTTCTACCTAGGCAGGCAACTGTTATTTAAACGATGATTTCACACATATTAAATGTCTTGCCACAGTTGGAAACAGTACCATGTTATCCTTTGCTGAGCAACAGGGAAAGTGTAGAGCTACCAAGACTCCATTAAATAGTTATCTTCTTACATTTTCCCACAAGGAAATGCAAATGCATTAGTGGATGACAATTCTGCAGCTCTATGTGAGTTTATTTTTATTTTATAGTATGTTGTAAAGAATAAAGGGAAACATATTAGTACTAGGTTGTAGCATTAACATTGTGGCATCATGTCAAATATTGAGGAGAGAATCTTGTGCAGTTCCAGAGCAAGTAAGAATTAAATTTGGTACAGCACCAGACGATTGTTTAATCGTTGAATTCAATTTATGCCCTCCACCTTTAGGAGATATAGAAATAAACTCAGTGCGTAGGGAATACAATTATATTTGTATATTATTATTATTACTATCATTATTTCTAATTATTATGAGGATGATCATAATGATTATTATAATTATGAGGATTATTATTATTAATAATAATAATAATAATAATAATAATAATAATAACAATACAAATATATATTTTATTATTATTATTATTATTATTATTATTATTATTATTCTGTCAGGACAGCAAAACCAAATTACTTGCAAGATCACATTTTGAGGGCATAGAGATTAAAAACAGATGTTCATTGTACAGATTTTTACTTGGGTATGACTCTTAAAAATACGACAGCTTAAAATGGTAGAAAATGTAGCATTGTAGTAATGTGAAATAAAAGCATGTATTTTTAAAAAAAAACTTGTTCAAGGGCAGCACTCTGAATATGCCAGTCCTATAAACCCCCATGAGAAATACATGGTATAGATTAAAATACGTTATAGATTAAAATCTTACATTTGTAAGAATAAATACTATTAATTTATTAAAAACATATGATATAATAATAATAATAATAATAATAATAATAATAATAATAACAACACTTGCTGCAAATACCTGTCAAAGACATATAATGAACAAGATGAAAATATAGTGACATAAGGGAGCATTTAGAATAATTGCTTTTATTTATATGCACCTGCTGAAATAGTCAATAAGGAACACACAAAGCCTCAAATCCACATGAATGCCCATAATATATATAATTCAATAAATTCAATCTTATAGTTGTTATATTAGCTGTAGCTAGTGCCAAATATAATATAGTAGCTGAGGTATACAAAAGTCCTGTCAGCTTTGTGTTGCTGTGGCAATTGTTTAAAAATATAAATCATTTTACAATAGAATAGTGACTACAGAAATATGTATCAGTTCCTTTCGAAATTGTTTTAGTTCTACATAACAGGTAAAGTACTTCAATATGCTATAATGTTTACATAATGTTTCATATTGCTCTTCTTTAACATATTGCTATCCCATACAAAGTCCAAGGTCCAGATCCGCCGATCAAAAAATATAATAAGGTAGCTGTGATCTTGCTTGTTGCTCATTAATGGTCTTTACATTCACAGCTGAAATCTTTAACATTTGCTCTGACATTTATTTTATGGCATATATGTATTTTTTGTATACCTCCTATTTCCTATGGACAATATTTTTGTTTGTGTAATTCCAGGCCATGATATGCCACCTATGGATTCAGAAATGTGCATCTTATCCTTCCTACTGGAGTTACGCTGACTCTGAGCTGTATCATATCTCTATATCAGTGTTACTAAAGTATGTAGGACTTCTTGGAGTAAAGTACCGTAACGTGAAATTTCACAATGTTATTCTGTATGATTTATTAAAGGTGACACTGATATCTAATTAAGGTGTGGTTTCCATCATTACTGAACTGTCTAAACCTCTACCATCTCTATAACTAGAAGCAGTGACACTGGCATATGTTTGAGAAATGGAGTAGAAGGCCATTATACAGGAATCTAACAGAATCTCCTGTTTACCAGTGTACATTACTATGAAACGTTAGCCAAAAGTCACATAGATAAAACGTCCATTTCTTAGATACCAGTCTTCATCAGTTTAAAAGTAGGTCCAGTGTTCTTTTGTTTACTAAATACATTTTTAAGACCTGATTAATAATGCATTGGAACTGTAGGGATGTAGTTGGCATCCCGGCATGCGGGATGCCGACAGCCTAAATACCGTCACCGAAATCCTGCGTCGTGGGGAGGGGTAGGTTAGGTTTAGGCACTAGGGGGGAGGTTAGATTTAGGCACCGGGGATCGGGAGTTAGGTTCAGGGTGTGGGGAGGGGGAGGTTAGGCTTAGGCACTAGGGGGGAGGTTAGGTTTAGGCATCGGAGAGGGAGGGTTAGGGTAGGGGTTAGGGTTAGTCCTAGCATACTTACTTATGGGTGTCGGGATTCTGGCTGATGGGATGCCGCTGACAGTATTCTGATCAGTGGCATCCCGACCAACGGTAATCCATATCCAACCCCGAACTGTATGCGGGCAACAAATGTGTCCCAATAGAAAGATAGACACACAAAATTGAAGACAAGGAGGAAAATAGAAAAGGGGAAACAGACAGGGAGTGATAGATGGAGACATACACACAGATGGGTAACAAAATGCAGACAGCTGAACAATGAGCAAAGCAGAGGGAGGAGAAGTGCTCAGGAGCTGCACATCCAGTGAAGTAGGAGTAGTGGTAGGAGTCAGGGGCACAGCTTTTGCACATAAGGCAGTTTGTAATTCTATGTGCATGCTGACAATTGTGGTGGTCCCATTGGCAAATGCTCTGACTGGTATAAGCTGGGCAAAAAGAGAGGGGAGACACATTGAGAAGATAGATGGGGGTGATGCAGGAGATGGACTGAGAGGGGTCGACACATACAAGAGACAGACTTGCAGGAGAAGGAGACACATGCAGGAGTTAGACTGGGGTGGATGACAGCCAGGAGATGGCCTGAGAAGGGAGGGGGGCACATCTAGGCGATGGCCTTTGAGAGATGGGAGACACATACAGTGGGTGGACTGAGATGGGGACACATGCATGAGATTGACTAAGAGGGGGAGACAGAGACAGGATATGGGGAGATACAGTATATGCAGGAGCTCCCTACTCACATCTGACATAAATATAAAGTGCCTATACACAAATTACAATAGCAGCGCGTCCAAATAGAGAGGTAAAGTTGCTAGTCACTCATAAATATATATGAATAAAGAAAAACAGGGTTGGAGAAAGCTGTATAATATGCACTACAATACTGCAAATACATGAAAAATGTACATGATACTATATACAAGGCTACTGTTAATTGGGCCCTGGATATGTGAATACATGTGGAACCTTTTTGTGTTGGGAACCTAAACTACAGTACTACTACAGTGCATTACTATGGACTCAGGACCGTTGCAGCTTTCGGGCTGATGAGACTCAGGTGAGGTATGCAACCGGAATGTGGGGCTGCTACCAGTGCCGCAGAGATGACACTGGCAACGGTGTGATTAATAGCGCACCTGGAACGCAGAGTGGCTACCAGTGCCGCAGAGATTACACTGGCGATGGTGTGCTAGATTGCACACAGGGAACGCAGAGTTGCTACCAATGATGCCGGGATGACACTGGCGACGATGTGCTATGTTGTGCACCTGGAACGCAGAGCTGCTACCAGTGCCGCCGGGATGACACTGGTGATGGTGGGCTAGGTTGAGCACCTGGAAAGCAGAGTAGCTACCAGTGCCGCCAGGATGACGCTGGCGATGGTGTGCTAGATTGCGCACCTGGAACGCTAAACTGAGACTGGTGCCATCGGGTTGACACAAGCCAACGGATGGTGACAGACGCTTCTGGGGTAGGAAGCGCTGCGTGCTACCAAGACGGTAAAAGCAGCACGTGTGGACAAGATGCGGATGAAGCTGCCTGGATGGAATAAATGGTACACACAAAACACAGCTAGACTGACTCAGTAACTCGACTGACAAGCAGGAGACTGGAAACTGGAAGTACCAAAAACTCTATCACTGGCATGGAGTGAAGGGCTGGCTGGAATTTAACAGGAACAAGGCCCAACCAGAGCAAGTCTCCCTTAATGATAGACCAATGTGCAGCTGTGCTGTGCACAGACAGGAGAATCAATTAGCGTGCATCTGACACTGCACACAGACAGGCAGTAATTAATGCAGTGCCTCAGGCTGAAAGCTGCAGATCCTGACAGGACTTTTGTATACCTCTGCTACTATATTATATTTGGTGCTAGCTACGGCTAATATAACAACTATAGGATTGAATTTATTGAATGATATATATTATCAGCATTCATGTGGATTTGGGGTTTTGTGTGTTCCTTATTGACTATTTCAGCAGGTGCATATAAATAACAGCAATTATTCTAAATGCTCCCTTATGTCACTATGATATTTTCATCTTGTTCATTATACATCTTTGACAGGTATTTGCAGCAAGTGTTGTTGTTATTATTATTATTATTATTGTTATTATATCATATGTTTTTAATAAATGAATAATATTTACTATTATTCTTTAATATTTACACCAGTCTCCAGATGTCCCTTGTGGCTCAATATTATTATTATTATTATTATTATTATTATTATTATCATTTATTTATATTGCACCACAAGTGCTTAGCAGCACCTTACAAAGTACATAAACAAATAGGTGACCAGTGACTTACAGTACAATACAATACAATGCAGGACAAGGACTTGTCAGGATTTCGGCACCGGTAAATCAGACCGTCGGCATCCCGCATGCCGGGATGCCGACTACATCCCACCAGAACAAGAGATTCTGGGCAGAAGCAGTCTAAACTGCAGTCTAACTCAAGAATCGAGCACTTACAGTCACAGTGGATGCAAGACATCATTGGAGACATAGTACAGGAAAAGTATCAGTAATCTACATGTCTTTGGTGCAAAGCATACGGTATGCCCATATCACTAAAAAGAAGAGGTGTAAACTAGATACTAAGCTCATCTCTTGTATAGTGCTAGGATCCTGTCAACAAAGCAAAGGACACAGATTGTGAGACATTAACAGCAACAGCTTCTAAAGTTAAGAGTGTTTCACCAGACCAGATACGTTTACCAAAGACAAGCAGGATATTGTAACACCACAGTGCTGCTAGATATGCCCACAGCTGGAACCCTGTGAAAGGCTGAGACTACAGACACAAGTGATCAGCCACAAAGCAGGAGCTCTATGAGGAGCAACAAAGGAAAACCTCCAAAATGGTATAGCAAGGAATTTGCATACTGTCTGCTGTGAACCTCAAACCCTTCAAGTAGCAAAGGGGGGAATTAAATGGAATGCGATATTAGCATTTGATTGTTGACAGTTTTTTAGCTCATGCATCACTACTAAACTTCAAGCAGGAATTGCATTATACAATCGCTACTGTATTTAATTGTATGCAATGTTTAAAAATTAAGTCACCAGAACTTATTGGAATAAGTTTAGGTGGAGATTTTTTTGCCTGCCCTGGCGACTGGAGGAAGAATTCTCTTCCTGTCCTGAACGTGATATAGCAAAACAGGCATTTCCTTAAGAAGCTTATGAAGCCATTTTGGTTCTGTACAGAGCAGTGCCTTGCCAGGTGTCTGGAGCAAATTTGGAGCATTAGACATATCCTTCTTCCTACTTTTGGTAAGTAATTTTTGTGTGGTGGGTTATTTTTTTTCCCTATTTGTATAAGTGTAAGGTACCAACCAAGTAGCTCCTAACTGTAATTTTTCAAACATAGGACCTGATTCAGCAAGGATCTCTATTCTGCTAATACGCACTCAACGCAGTTGATATCAGCGGTGATATGCGACTGAATGCATTTGCATTGCGATAGCAGCCTAACATAAGGATGCCCACTTCCCCTTACTCACATCAGTATATTTTAGCAACATAGTGAAATAATCGGTAACATCGAGTACCATCGGACCCTTACGCACACTTGCACAAGCCCAGACCTTATTCAGAAATTACTAACTTCCACGCACACTATGAGACATCCCACTGCATATGGCATTGCAGTGGATAATTTATGCACGCCCCTGCAATGGCGTACGAATGCACAGGCACGCCTGCATTTCCCCGACCAGCCCCCCTGTCAACACCCACAAACGGTGCTTCTTGTCAATCACTCTGTGAGGGGTCTGGGTAGCCTCTGCGGTCCGCAGTCCCATTTCCAAAAGCTAGTTCACTCACTGTGATGCATACGCATGCACAGAACACAACAATCGGCCGATTGCATGTGTATTAGCAACTGCGATCCTTGCTGAATCAGGCCCACAGCCTGTAAAATGACACTTAAGAGCTGATTGGTTGGTGCTTTACCTCTTGACACTTTACCTTCTGTATACTGTTAACTGTGCGTTACCCTGCTACTTGCTTCTACTGGTTAACAAACAAAATCCTTGGTTAAGTTTATCTGCAGTGTGGACTGACCTCCATCAACACCACTGCCACCTACAACCATGACAGGATCTGCCAATACCAACCCCATACATCCTCTTCCAGCTTAAATAATAGATGAAAACATAGGAAAAACATTAATACAAATCCTCAGGCATGATGGTTCCTCATTTATGGAGAAGCAGTCGGGAAGCCGACAGATGCAATCCCAAATGCCGGCTTCCCAACTGTCTAATCCCTGCAAGGTACAAATGACAGGAGTTGAAATCCCAACGTCTGGCATCTTACCTACACCGGGAGCCCGACGCCCAACATCCCGATCAAAGGTAAGGCGGGCGCCAGGTGCGGACAGCCACGAGGGTGGGTGGGGGGTTCGGTTAGGTTTAGGGCTCCCGGGGGGGCCTTAGGGTTAGGCACCCCCCCGGGATGGTTAGGTTTAGGCTAGGGAAATGGGGGGGTTAGGGTTAGGAACCACCCTGGGAGACTTAGAGGGGAAGGGAGGGTTAGGTTTAGGCACTTAGAGGGGGGATTAGGGTTAGGCACTGGGGGGGTTAGGGTTAGGCACCCCTAAGGGAGGGTTAGGGGAGGGGAAAGATTAGGGTTACTTTCCTTTTGCAGCAGTCGGGATCTTCACCCCTGCCGGGCATGTGCTGTCGGGATTAAATCATACTGATTCCCATGTATGATAGATACAGCCGATACTGTGCACACAAAGGTTGGAAAAGAAGTAAAATCTGATGCTGAATTTGTCACAACTTGAAAATTATATTTACTAAGACTGCCGCTAACAAATCAGGATAGGAAATACCTTGCCTACCAAAGATAAACGTGATAAAGAAAAAATTAAGCGCTGTCTAAATATTAAAAACATAATTTAATCACAATTATATAAAAGAAAATAATAAATCTAAAACAAATATGCAAACTATGACCAGAATTAATAAGCAATTTAATCATAAATTGTGGACAGTGTCCTTATCAGTTCCAGGTGCTGTTAGCAACAAATATAATATTGCAACCATTTTAAAACTTCAGTAGTATAACTGAAAGCTTAGAATGGCAACACAATGTCCAACTTGCTAGAAGTAGTCACATTCCGTTCTCCGCAATAGAAATAGATAAACTCTGATGAGATTCCAAAGTTTATGGTGCGGATATGTTAAACACACTGAATATAAAAAGTCTTCATCATTCCCTTTAATCGGGGTAAAGAAATACCATACTTAGCCACTTATGCGGTAGTTAGAAAATGTGGTGCACTCACATTCCAATTGTATCAATCCGAGAGATCCCTCTCGACGGGCGTGTTGTATTAAACAAGTATTCACCACAGTCCCGCTGCTCTCTGATGTCCCGCTGAGACCGGAGTTAGGTAAGGTAGTGTAATCACACAACCGGCAATTGCCGTGTCCACTTCAACGCGTTTCTCCGCCTACGATCCAAGTCAGCGGCTTCCTGTCCACAATTTATGATTAAATTGCTTATTAATTCTGGTCATAGTTTGCATATGTGCAATATCAATTTAACTATAGACCAGGGCTTTGTATCAATTTTTATACATGTCATTTTTTTAACTATTAAAAGAGGTCTTTTAGTTTATGATTACATCAATGTCATCAGAATAATTTGTTTTAGATTTATTATTTTCTTTTATATAATTGTGATTAAATTCTGTTTTTAATATTTAGACAGCGCTTAATTTTTTCTTTATCACACACAAAGGTTGAACTGCTGACAAATAATAACACACAAGTAAGTTATCCACTGAACTAGTACTGAATTCATAGAGCAATTTATAAAAGCAAAACTACTTTAAATGTGTCTAAGTGTTCTAGATACAGTACCTGCAATAAACATTGCAGCTGCAATAAATAATGTCATTTTATATTGACTGTGTCCACATATACACTTCCTAAATGTCAGCTGAGAGGGGCTGACATTTAACCTGATATTGCCCTGTGTATATTGGCACAATTACAGCTGCTTAAAATATTACTCTCATATTACCATATTCATTTTACTCATCTGATTTACTGCAACCATTTTTATTGTATGGAAGTAAAGCCTTAATTTTCTAATATTCTTTATTATCATGCATTTTCAGTAAACTGCAAAACTACAAACTGTACAGCACAACAACCACAAGACGAACAAAAAGAACCTACAGTAGTTCCCACAATTAAACCCGCAGAAACAGATCAATAACAAAATAGTTTAAATTAATTATCAACGCAGATTCCCTGTGTGCAGGACTCATTCTGCATATGTACAGACCGATCTGTACATGATTGTACGGAGCCCCTGCTCAGGGGCGCCGAGAGGGGTGGGGAGTGGGTACTGTTTACCCAGGCCCAAGCATCCTGAGGGGCCCGGGTCCGGCGCTGCTCCCCCCCTCCCTTCTCTCTCTCATACAGCAACCCAGCACACAGTGTGTGCTGAGCTGCAGTGGGAGACTGCTCGTGGCCGCTGAGCAGCAGCCACAGCAGACTCCTTTGCCTGTGGGGGGGGGAGCGATCACACTGATCGCGCCCCCCTGGCTTTGCGCTGGGCTGAGGGGCTTACAGCGCACCCCTCCCCGACGGTGCAACAGTGTTTTTGGGGTTTTTTGCTTGAGGGGGTGTGGTCACGCCTCCAGCGATTAGGCCATGCCCCCTAAGTACCTGGGAGCTCACTATGGCCCTGCGGGCCCTGCTATACTGCCTGATAGAGAAGCAGAGGCATTTAAGGGGGAGGGCGGGGGCATATTATCAAGGACCGAATTGCAAAGCTGCTTGTGTGTAGCTTTGCATTTCCGTCCTATGCTGAATCATCCCCAGTTAAGCAGAAGAGGGTGAGATTAAATGAACTACAGTACTGTAAGTTCTATGCTCTAAACCATGGTTCTAAAGTTTACAATGTATTCAGTAAGTCTCAGGAATGTGATCTGACTGTAAATCAGAAAAATTATATCAATAGTTTGTTTTAGTAACCTAACAACGAATTATCCTTGCGCTTTTCTTTAGTTTTATCCACCATATGTGCTGCTAGTCCAATTAGCCAGCAACCAGCTGGTCCAAATCAAACATACACTATACCAAAAATGTAAAGATTGGACTGCACTGTAGGCAAAATAAATATGTATACAATAGTATTGGTATTATTTGGCTGAAAGTAAGATATCAGATCAAGGCTTAAGTCAATAAAAATGTTTTAATAAACAAAAACATATACCATAAGTAAAACACAAATGACATAAAACAAATACATAAATATAATGAAAAATAAATATATATATGTGTATACAGTCAGGCTCATAAATATTGGGACATTGACAGAATTTTCATATTTTGGCCTCTATTCACCACCACAATGGCTTTGAAATGAAACAAACAAGATGTGCTTTAACTGCAGACTTTCAGATTTAATTTAAGGGTAATTACATCCAAATCGGGTGAACGGTGTAGGAATTACAACAGTTTCAATATGTGCCTCCCACTTTTTAAGGGGCCAAAAGTAATGGGACTATCAACTCAAAAGCTATTTCATGGACAGGTGTGGGCTATTCCCTCATTATTTCATTATCAATTAAACAGGTAAAAGGTTTGAAGCTGATTCTAGGTGTGACATTTGCATTTGGAATCAATTGCTGTAAACTCTCAATATGAGATCCAAAGAGCTGTCACTATCAGTGAAGCAAGCCATCATTAGGCTGAAAAATCAAAACAAACCATCAGAGAGTTAGCAAAAACATTAGGTGTGGCCAAATCAACTGTTTGGAACATTCTTAAAAAGAAAGAATGCACCAGAAAACTCAGCAACACCAAAAGACCCGGAAGACCACGGAAAACAACTGTGGTGGATGACAAAAGAATTATTTCCCTGGTGAAGAAAAACCCCTTCACAACAGTTGGCCAAATCGAGAACACTCTCCAGGAGGTAGATGTATATGTGTCAAAGTCAACAATCAAGAGAAGACTTCACAAGAGTGAACATAGAGGGTTCACCACAAGATGCAAACCATGGGTTGTGATGTTCTGGGTTGTTTGTGGACCCGGGGTGGTAGCAGGAGCGATCACAGAAGCAGATTTAAAAATAAAACTAGAATTTTTAATAAGTGCTTGAGTAGACATATAATGGCAGTAAATAAAAGTCCAGGAATATATAATGTGCACAAGAGTTCTGTGGTGGGAGTAAAAGGGTTAATGTCCAAGTAGAAACAATTAGAGCTGTCCAGGTGTGCAGGTAGTGAAACTGAAAATAATCAAGCCAGGTTTGCAGGTAGTGAACTGAAAATAAACAAGCCAGGTATACAGGTAGTGAACTGAAGCGCAGGATGTCAGCAGGCTCAGGCACTCAGGTATGGGCAAGGGTGATGGAGGAAGCGGGGTAGTCCAGTGGGAGCTAGGAGCTGACAGGCAGACTGGCAGACAGCGAATTCACAGGAACAGGAAAGCACAGAGAACTCCCTCTCAGCTAGGCTGAGATACACATTGCACTGGCAAAGAAGGAAGGCACTGACCCTTCCTAAATACCCCATGCCGTGCTGTTACTGGCCGGAGGGAACATGTGACTCACCAGGATTGGCCAGCCGCATCACATGGCCAGAAGGCAAGATGGCGGCGCCCATGCCAAACGGAACGGAGACGCCGCCAGGCCTCACCAGCGCAGAGTGACAACAGGGCCGCACAACAATGCGCGCAGCCAAAGCCCCCCGCCAGACACCAGCTCCGCCACCAGACAGCCCGCGCCACAATGACCTCACAGGTAACACCCGCCTAGCGCCATGCTGAAATACCCTGGCCGTGACAGTACCCCCCCTTTTGGGGTGGCCTCAGGACACTCACCAGGCTTCTCCGGATGGGCAGAATGGAATCTCCTGATGAGCGTGGGAGCGTGGACATCACGAGCATCGGTCCAGCAACGTTCCTCTGGACCGTAACCTTTCCAGTCCAACAAATACTGAAGATGACCTCTGCGCAGACGAGAGTCCAAGATCTGGGCGACTTCAAACTCAACTCCTCTCTCCATCTGGACTCGAGGAGAAGCAGGTAGAGCATTATGGAACTTATTCAGGACTAGGGGCTTTAATAAGGAAACATGGAAGGAATTGGGAATTTTTAGGTATGGGGGTAACTGTAAACGGTAGGCCACTGGATTAATGACTTCTGTTATGGTGAAGGGACCGATGAAGCGGGGTGCGAATTTCATAGACGGAACTCTTAGACGAAGGTTCCGAGTAGACAACCAGACCTGGTTTCCTACTTGCATGCGTGGAACTATTCTACGCTTCTTATCGGCCTGGGTCTTATAGCGAGAGGATGCCTTCAACAAATCAGACCGTACTTGAGTCCAGATGGCAGCAAAATTCCACACCGTGTCCTCCACGGCCGGAACATCGAAAACAGGCAGGCTTCGGAATTCGGGAACACGAGGATGAAGGCCATATACAACCTGAAATGGCGTTTGGTTAGTTGACGAGTGGTAGGAAGCATTATGTGCAAACTCAGCCCACGGCAGCAAGGCAGCCCAATTGTCCTGGGAAGATGACATAAAAATTCTTAAGAAAGTCTCTAGATCTTGATTAACTCTCTCGGTGGAGCCGTTGCTTTGCGGATGGTAGGCCGTGGAAAAGTTTAACTTCACTTGAAGCACAGAACACAAAGCCCTCCAGAATTTTGCAGTAAACTGCACACCACGGTCAGAGACAATTTCAGCAGGAAGGCCATGTAGACGAAATATGTGTTGGACAAACAACTGTGCCAGGTCAGGGGCAGAAGGTAACTTCTTCAACGGTATATAGTGGACCATCTTAGAAAATCGGTCAATTACAACCCAGATAGTGTTGAAACCTTGAGAGACTGGCAGGTCTGTGACGAAATCCATGGAGAGATGCGTCCATGGACGTGATGGAGTAGGTAATGGAAGCAATTCCCCAGCTGGAGCTTGTCGTGATGATTTATGCTGGGCACAGGAGGAGCAGGAAGAGATAAACTCCATTATATCTGCCTTCATGGAAGGCCACCAATAGTGTCTTTTCAGGAACTCCAAGGTCTTCCGAGTGCCTGAGTGCCCTGCGAAGCAAGAGGAATGTGCCCAAGTGAGAAGCTGCTTCCTTAATTCCGGGGCCACAAATGATCTTCCCGTAGGAGGCTGAAGTTGTAATGCGGTAAAAACTCTTGATTCCAAGACAGGGGTATTGCTTTGATTTTCAGATTGATCATCACAGAGGAGAGATCTCGATAGGGCATCAGCCTTCTGATTAAGTGCTCCAGACCGGAAGGTCAGGGTGAACTGAAACCTGGCAAAGAATATTGCCCAGCGGGCCAAACGAGGACTCACACATTGGAGGTTTTTGAGAAATAGGAGATTTCTATGGTCCGTACATACAGTAAATGGAAACTTGGCACCTTCTAGCAAATATCTCCATTCCTTCAACGCCAATATTACAGCTAGTAGTTCTTGTTCACCTATGGCGTAGTTCCTTTCGGCAGGAGAGAATTTTTTAGAAAAGAACCCACACGGATGGACTCGGTTGTCCTCATAACGTTGAGATAAGACTGCTCCCACAGCTTCAGATGATGCGTCTACTTCCAACAAAAAAGGCCTGTCCAGTTCGGGTTGTCGAAGAACTGGTGCTGAGATAAAGGCCTGTTTTAGAAGATGAAAGGCAGACTCTGCCTCAGGTGACCATTGGGCAGGATTAGCACCTTTGCGGGTCAAGGCTGTAATGGGAGCCAGCAGTGTAGAAAATCCCTTAATGAAGCGTCTATAATAATTTGCGAAGCCCAACAATCTCTGGATGGCCTTCAGTGTCTGAGGTCGGGTCCAATCCAGAATTGCCTGTACCTTCTTGGGGTCCATTTCTAAACTGGAGCCAGATATTACATAGCCGAGAAAAGGTACACTGGGCACTCCAAAGACGCACTTCTCCAGTTTGCAGTAAAGGTGGTTTTCTCTCAAACGGGTCAAAACTTCTTTAACATGTTCTTGATGTTTAGCCACAGAGGGTGAAAAAATCAGTATGTCATCCAGATAGACAACAACCGAAACATATAACAGATCCCGGAAAATCTCATTAACGAAACTTTGAAAGACAGCAGGGGCGTTACACAATCCAAAAGGCATTACTAAATACTCGAAATGTCCATCTCTGGTATTAAAAGCGGTCTTCCATTCATCGCCAGCTCGGATACGAATGAGGTTGTAAGCCCCTCTTAGATCTAACTTCGAAAAAAAGACAGAGCCCTTGACCCTATCAAACAACTCAGTAAACAGGGGAAGAGGGTATCGATTCTTTACAGTAATGTCATTAAGGCCTCGATAATCGATGCATGGTCTTAGACCACCATCCTTCTTGCCAACGAAGAAAAACCCAGCTCCGGCAGGTGAAGTAGAGGGGCGAATGAACCCCTTTGCCAGGTTGTCCCGGATGTATTCGGTCATGGCTTGAGTCTCAGGCAAGGACAGCGGATAGATACGACCACGAGGTGGTATCTTATCAGGTATCAATTCAATTGGACAGTCCCATTCCCTTTGAGGGGGTAAGATATTTGCTTGTTGTTCAGAGAAAACATCGGCGAACATCTGATATTCCTTGGGAATGGCAGAAGAAACTAATGGAACTGTCTTTCTCACAGGTCGAATCTTTGGAAGACAGGATTTCTGACAGTCCATACCCCATGACAGAATCTGCATAGAACTCCAATCAATCCTGGGATTATGTTGACGTAACCAGGGTAGACCAAGAACAATTTCTTGAGAGGCCTCTGATATCACCAGGAATTTTAAGGACTCATAATGAAGTGCCCCAATTCGGACCAATGCTGGTTGAGTCTCTTTGGTGACTATCCCGTTAGTTAGAGGGCGTCCGTCTATAGAGGTCAGAGAGATGGCATGGTTGAGAGACAAACAAGGAATCTGAAATTTATCTATGAAACTAGACATTATGAAATTTCCGGCTGCTCCCGAGTCGAGTAGAGCAGTAGCAAAGGCAGGTTTGGGTTTAAGATCAAAAGCTAGGGTAATCGTGAAATCTTTATTTTTTGGAGACGGGTTCATAACTCCTAACTTGATGTCTCCAGGGTCAGTTAGGATTTGGCATTTCCCGGTTTACGGGGGCAGGAGATCAGCAGGTGACCGGACTCTCCGCAGTACAGACAGAGGTTCTTTTGCATTCTTCTCTGACGTTCTTCTTTAGAGAGGTGTGTATGATTCACCTGCATAGGCTCCTCTTCAGTAGGGGAAGGAATGGGACGGGTAGAAATGGAGGGGGTAAATGACCTTTGCCGGTCAGTTCTGTTTCTTTCAGCCTGACGTTCCCTGAAGCGTAGGTCAACTTTGATACACAATGAAATCATGTTGTTCAGATTAGTAGGAAGCTCTCGAGTGACTAGATCATCCTTTAGTCGGTCTGACAACCCATGCCAGAAGGTCGAGGTGAGG
This sequence comes from Taudactylus pleione, assembly GCA_031769625.1. Classification (NCBI taxonomy): domain Eukaryota; kingdom Metazoa; phylum Chordata; class Amphibia; order Anura; family Myobatrachidae; genus Taudactylus; species Taudactylus pleione. Next base: position 8,318,055 of record JAUIMM010001030.1, on the reverse strand, counting down.
GCTTCCTCATTCCATTTGAGCTCTGATGCTAAAATTTGAAATTGCACGGCATATTGACTGACAGGACGGACCCCTTGTCTCAGTGTCATGATGTTTGATGATGCTGATACAGTACGCCCAGGTTCATCGAAAATCCTCCTGAAGGATGACACAAAGCCTGCGTAATTATCCAGCAGTGGATCTGAGCACTCCCAGAGTGGGGAAGCCCATTCCAAGGCCTGGCCGTATAACAGAGAGACTATATAAGCCACTTTAGTTCTTGCAGTTAGAAAGTTGTCAGGCTGCAGGGTAAAATGTATGTCACACTGATTTAGGAATCCTCGGCAGAGTTTAGGATTGCCATCAAATTTATTTGGTAAAGGAAGACGTAAGCGGGGAGATGATCTGCCTCCTGTATTCCCAGACGCTGATGCGGATGTAGATGCTGGTACGTCAGGGGTAGAAAAGGAAGTTTGCAAACTATCCTGTCGCTTGGACATCTCTTGCAGAAATTGAGCCATCTGATGCTGCATGTTTTCCAGATTTTCTAAACGACCAGAAATGCACCTGAACAAATCCACTCATGACTCCTGATCCATGGCCGGCTCCATGGGGCCAGTGCAAACTGTGATGTTCTGGGTTGTTTGTGGACCCGGGGTGGTAGCAGGAGCGATCACAGAAGCAGATTTAAAAATAAAACTAGAATTTTTAATAAGTGCTTGAGTAGACATATAATGGCAGTAAATAAAAGTCCAGGAATATATAATGTGCACAAGAGTTCTGTGGTGGGAGTAAAAGGGTTAATGTCCAAGTAGAAACAATTAGAGATGTCCAGGTGTGCAGGTAGTGAAACTGAAAATAATCAAGCCAGGTTTGCAGGTAGTGAACTGAAAATAAACAAGCCAGGTATACAGGTAGTGAACTGAAGCGCAGGATGTCAGCAGGCTCAGGCACTCAGGTATGGGCAAGGGTGATGGAGGAAGCGGGGTAGTCCAGTGGGAGCTAGGAGCTGACAGGCAGACTGGCAGACAGCGAATTCACAGGAACAGGAAAGCACAGAGAACTCCCTCTCAGCTAGGCTGAGATACACGTTGCACTGGCAAAGAAGGAAGGCACTGACCCTTCCTAAATACCCCATGCCGTGCTGTTACTGGCCGGAGGGAACATGTGACTCACCAGGATTGGCCAGCCGCATCACATGGCCAGAAGGCAAGATGGCGGCGCCCATGCCACACGGAACGGAGACGCCGCCAGGCCTCACCAGCGCAGAGTGACAACAGGGCCACACAACAATGCGCGCAGCCAAAGCCCCCCGCCAGACACCAGCTCCGCCACCAGACAGCCCGCGCCACAACGACCTCACAGGTAACACCCGCCTAGTGCCATGCTGAAATACCCTGGCCGTGACATTGGTGAGCCATAAAAACAGGAAGACCAGATTAGAGTTTGCCAAACAACATCTAAAAAAGCCATTACAGTTCTGGAACAACATCCTATGGACAGATGAGACAAAGATCAACTTGTACCAGAGTGATGGGAAGAGAAGGAAAGGAACTGCTCATGATCCAAAACATACCACCTCATCAGTGAAGCATGGTGGCGGTAGTGTCATGGCGTGGACATGTATGGCTGCCAATGGAACTGGTTCCCTTGCATTTATTGATGATGTGACTGCTGACAAAAGCAGCAGAATGAATTCTGAAGTGTTTCGGGCAATATTATATGCTCATATTCAGTCAAATGCTTCAGAACTCATTGGACGGCACTTCACAGTGCAGATGGACAATGACCCGAAGCATACTGCAAAAGCAACCAAAGAGTTTTTTAAGGCTAAAAATTGGAATGTTATGCAAGGGCCAAGTCAATTCCCTGACCTGAATCCGATTGAGCATGCATTTCACTTGATGAAGACAAAACTGAAGGGAAAATGCCCCAAGAACAAGCAGGAACTGAAGACATTTGCAGTAGAGGCCTGGCAGAGCATCACCAGGGATGAAACCCAGCGTCTGGTGATGTCTATGCGTTCCAGACTTCAGGCTGTAATTGCCTGCAAAGGATTTGCAACAAAGTATTAAAAAGTGAAAGTTAGATTTAGGATTGTTTAGTTTTTCCCATTACTTTTGGCCCCTTAAAAAGTGGGAGGCACATACAGAAACCGTTGTAATCCCTACACCGTTCACCTGATTTGGATGTAATTACTCTTAAATTAAATCTGAAAGTCTGCAGTTTGTTTTCACATCTTGTTTGTTTCATTTCAAAGCCATTGTGGTGGTGATTAGAGGACAAAATATGAAAATTCTGTCAATGTCCCAATATTTATGGACCTGACTGTATATATATATATATATATATATATACACATATATATAGGCAATATGCTGGTGGCACTCATGGTTTTGAAGATAAATAATTGAAGGTCTCGTTCCCCTCAAGTTGAGTTCAATGTTTCCAATTTAATATAAATTTTTCATCAGGAACAATAAAAATATAAACAATCTTACCTTATATACATGTGCATATCACCCACCCGACCGTGCATTCCCCACACCGCTTGTTACCAGACTTCCGCTGTCGTCACTGGTTGCGCGCCATGTCACGGCGAGCATGACATCAGGCGCCGGAGGTATTGCTAGGCAACTACTGCTTGTGTGTATCCAACACCATGGCAATGATCCCAGACCAAAAAGCCCAAGTTTAACAAACAGACTATCTGCAAATGATGTAATAACGTACACAATGAAACTGAGAAAAAAATCTATAGTACCCCAACTACATATTACTATAGAACTACAAGCCCTAAGAGCACTGTCAGCATACCAAGACATAGTCATCCACCCTGCCGATAAGGGGGGCGGAATTGTGATTATGAATCTCACTGACTATGTGGAAGAAGCCTATAGACAGCTCTCAGATGTATCTGTATATAGAAAATTGCAAAAAGACCCTACTACCAATTTTTGTGACGAATTGGATTGCACATTATCACAGGCCGTTGAAGCAGGAATAATTTCAAAACAGGTTGCCTCGTCACTCTTGGTAGAATTCCCCAAAGTCCCTATATTCTATATGATCCCAAAGCAGGACAAAGACAGTGTTAGGCCTCTGGGATGACCGATAATATCGGCTAGGAACTCTATACTGTGATGTCTCTAGGTTTCTTGATTATTACCTGCAAACTGTAATACAGGAAGAAAGTACGTACCTAAGTGATACAACCATGTTTCTTAACAAATTGCAAAATCTGACATCTATGCCAGCTGATAGTTGCCTAGCAATATCTCCTGCGTCTGACGTCATGCTTGCCGTGACATGGTGCACACCCAATGACATCAGCGGCAGTCCGGTAACAAGCAGTGTGGGGAGTGCACGGTCGGGTGGGTGATATGCACTTGTATATAAGGTAAGATTGTTTATACTTTTATTGTACCTGATGAAAAATTTATATCAAATTTGAAACGTTGAACTCAACTTGAGGGGAAAGAGACCTCCAATTATTTATCTTCAAAACCGTGAGTGCCGCCAGCACATTGCCTCTATCTATACATTATCCATGAAGGAAGGCACCCGGTGAAATTTCAGCAGCATGAGTGCCGAGTATCCAGTATATATATATATATATATATATATATATACATATTTATATATTTAACTGTGTGTGTATATATATATATATATATATATATATATATATATATATATATATATATAAAAGTTAGCTTGTATTCTTGTGGCTACAGTGTTCAATAAATAAATAGTTTATAGGTGTTTTTTCATATAAGTCCACATTAGCCTTTATATAGTCAATAGGAAAAGGCCAAAAATCTCAGGTATACTTGGGGTATATGTATAAAATATAATGTGCTCACCGGCAGGTTGAAACTAATTCTTTGTTCTCTTAGCAAGTCTGTATGCATATACTTTTACATCAAGAGGCAGAGTATTGTCAGAGTGTGCTTTCTCAGCCTGTAATATACACACCGAACCGCATCCTGCTCATACCCAAGATTTTGCCTGTGCAGCCCCTCTTCACTGGAATGAGCTCCCTCACTCGATCAGGCTCTCCCTGACCTTGCAGAGCTTCAAACATGCACTGAAAACCCACCTGTTCATCAAAGCATACCCTTCCACCACATAACCGTGTCACCAGGTCGCTATCACTCCTGCCCCAGCCATCTCTAACTTTCCTACTTCCTGCACTCAGGTCCCCGTCTACACACTCATGCCTCATGTAATCTGTTTGTCTCCCCTATATTGTAATCTCCTAGGAGCAGGGTCCTCCTCCCTCCTGTCTCATAGCCCTCTTCTCAAGCACTTCAATGACAGCCTTCACCTTCCCACCTGTACTGTGTATGGAGAATTGTGTTGATAATTGTTACTGGTGCTCTGTTTATATTTTGGTTACTGTATTGTAATGTAATGTTCTGTGTACCCTTTACTGTATGTACGGCGCTGCAGACCACTTGTGGCACCCTATAAATAAAATGTAATAATATTAATATTAATCCGTCTTCCCGTGCAGGCTTGTTAGTATAAGCGGCAGTGCACTGCTGCTTGATGTTTTTCCTCCAGCACCAGGGGAGACCACAGCGTGTATGTTCAAAGTGGCTGCTGAGGTACATGCAAGACCTGTTATCACCGGATCCTTCCCTCCTCGTTCACTTGTTTCTGCACAGGTAATGGTATCCTCTCACTATCCGGCGGCTGGACAGGTGTATCTTGGACTCTCAAAAGTAGCTTGTGGATAGTTTAACCCTTTTGTCTTTGTATTTCTGACTGTAAATTAGGCCTGATCAGAATAAAAAGTAGCTAGTCGTCCAAGTTTAAGTCCCTATTTACTACAATCCACATTTCAAATACAAATTGTAGTGTGATAATTTCACCTAAATTATTATGAGAATATATCTGTACACAGAAAAAAGAAAATTGCCCTCAAGCAGACTGCAGATAAATCAAAAATACTTGAATCCTACATGATAATAGAAATTCAGAGGTATTGGTTTACATACATTTGCAAATATATGAATAAGCGCTGGGCCAACGTCAAGGCTCCTCTATACCAGCGTCCCTAACATTAAGGGGTTCACGTCCAAGAAGCAAGGTACCCCAAAAAAAACCAGCCAAGGACCATCCCCAGGGCATCACATGAAAAGGGGAAAAAAGGTGATAGTGAAGTGTAAAAGGATAGATGTGTAAAGATAAATCAATAAGTGTTAATGAAATGTAAAAGAATTAAAATTACATAACTAATATACAAACAAATAGAGAAGTGAAAAAATATTCTATGTGAATTAAGTGGTGATGCCATGAGCAAGGTCCAGCCAGACCAACCCCGGGGGCCCCACTCCCAAACACTCACCTCAAAATAATTATTGCTACATAATAGTAGCACCCACTCTGGGTCATATAATTACAAATTGATGTACTGCATGATAACAGTACATATATGAGCTGAGAGCTAACTTACCTTGGAGGTACCCCAAAAAACCTCCACATGGCACTATAAGGATCAGCACCTCCTCCTAATGCTGACTCCCTTCATGCCTCCAAACTGCAAGTAAAAAATATGGTAGTTGCTCAATCAGCTTAATGATATACTACAGGTGCTTGTAAAGGGCGGGGTTTACACTGAACACAGAAAAAAGAAAATTGTCCTTCAGCACACTGCAGATAAATCAAAAATACTTGAATCCTACATTATAATAGAAATTCAGAGGTATTGGTTTACATACATTTGCAAATATATGAATAAGCGCTGGGCCAACATCAAGGCTCCTCTATAGCAGCGTCCCCAACATTAAGGGGTTCACGTCCAAGAAGCAAGGCACCCCAAAAAATTCCAGCCAAGGACAATCCCCAGAGCATCACATGAAAAGGGGAAAAAAGGTGATAGTGAAGTGTAAAAGGATAGATGTGTAAAGATAAATCAATAAATGTTAATGAAATGTAAAAGAATTAAAATGACATAAATAATATACAAACAAATAGAGAAGTGAAAAAATATTCTATGTGAATTAAGTGGTGATGCCATGAGCAAGGTCCAGCCAGAACAACCCCAGGGCCCCACTCCCAAACACTCACCCCAAAATAATTATTGCTACATAATAGTAGCAGCCACTCTGGGTCATATAATTACAAATTGATGTACTGCATGATAACAGTACATGGATGAGCTGAGAGCTAACTTACCTTGGAGGTACCCCAAAAAACCTCCACATGGCACTATAAGGATCAGCACCTCCTCCTAATGCTGACTCCCTTCATGCCTCCAAACTGCAAGTAAAAAATATGGTAGTTGCTCAATCAGCTTAATGATATACTACAGGTGCTTGTAAAGGGCGGGGTTTACACTGAACACAGAAAAAAGAAAATTGTCCTACAGCACACTGCAGATAAATCAAAAATACTTGAATCCTACATGATAATAGAAATTCAGAGGTATTGGTTTACATACATTTGCAAATATATGAATAAGCGCTGGGCCAACGTCAAGACTCCTCTATAGCAGCGTCCCTAACATTAAGGGCTTCACGTCCAAGAAGCAAGGCACCCCAAAAAATTCCAGCCAAGGACAATCCCCAGGGCATCACACGAAAAGGGGAAAAAAGGTGATAGTGAAGTGTAAAAGGATAGATGTGTAAAGATAAATCAATAAGTGTTAATGAAATGTAAAAGAATTAAAATGACATAAACAATATACAAACAAATAGAGAAGTGAAAAAATATTCTATGTGAATTAAGTGGTGATGCCATGAGCAAGGTCCAGCCAGAACAACCCCGGGGGCTTCACTCCCAAACTCTCACCCCAAAATAATTATTTATTGCTACATAATAGTAGCACCCACTCTGGGTCATATAATTACAAATTGATGTACTTCATGATAACAGTACATGTATGAGCTGAGAGCTAACTTACCTTGGAGGTACCCCAAAACACCTCCACATGGCACTATAAGGATCAGCACCTCCTCCTAATGCTGACTCCCTTCATGCCTTCAAACTGCAAGCAACAAATATGGTAGTTGCTCAATCAGCTTAATGATATACTACAGGTGCTTGTAAATGGCGGGGTTTACACTGAACACAGAAAAAAGAAAATTGCCCTCCAGCACACTGCAGATAAATCAAAAATACTTGAATCCTACATGATAATAGAAATTCAGAGGTATTGGTTTACATACATTTGCAAATATATGAATAAGCGCTGGGCCAACGTCAAGGCTCCTCTATACCAGCGTCCCTAACATTAAGGGGTTCACGTCTAAGAAGCAAGGCATCCCAAAAAATTCCAGCCAAGGACCATCCCCAGGGCATCACATGAAAAGGGGAAAAAAGGTGATAGTGAAGTGTAAAAGGATAGATGTGTAAAGATAAATCAATAAGTGTTAATGAAATGTAAAGGAATTAAAATTACATAAATAATATACAAACAAATAGAGAAGTGAAAAAATATTCTATGTGAATTAAGTGGTGATGCCATGAGCAAGGTCCAGCCAGAACAACCCCGGGGGTCCCACTCCCAAACGCTCACCCCAAAATAATTATTGCTACTATATATATATATATATATATAATATATAATATATCTGTCCCTGCGAATCATCATCGCACTATTGTCACTGTATTTTTCTCAAAAAATAATACAGTGAGAGTGCCTCCATGCATGCACTGACACCGGCTTGTGCTACTCACCCCTGCGGCCACCCCCCCAATTGCCCTCCCCACGATCCTCCACCCAGTCGCCCCCCCCATGCGCTGCAACCCTCCCCTGGCAGTTGCAACTTACCTCTGTGATCAGTGTGCTCTCTCCTCCAGTCAGCTGGGTGATGGGACACCTGGTCTGTGACCACTGTCAGCTGTGCTGTAAACTTTCCGGGGTCACAGTGCAGGAGCCCCTGCGACCAAGGTGACCGGAGTAGAGAGATCAACAACCTAATGCAAGAGGTAACAATAATTAAGGGTCTCTTTCAGAGTTGTACACAGTTCACAACAGATCATTTGCATGAACATCGGTCATCTGAGTCAACCTCATCAAGTCCTCCCTTGATCTTCGGTAATTAGGTACGAGAGTGACTCATCATAGGCTTCTGATAATGGCAGATAAATTTGAAAATTTTTTTGCGTATAGTGGACGATATCAGCTTTTATTAGTGTAATAGGTAATGTTTGTAGAAGATACGCTAACTTTGGGAACTCTTGATCACTGTAACACGACCAAGAAGAGAAAGCTTGACGTCTTTCCAATTTAAAAGTTGAGATTCTAGTTTGTTTAGTAATGGGGAAAAATGTATACTATAGAGTCACAATAACTGGGATGGTACAAATGCAAATATCAAAACATAAATTTAATGGAAGTAGGAAGTAACAGAATAATCAGGGGAAACAGTTGCTGCTGGCAACTCTGCTAAATTGGTTATAATAGAGTTTAGGTACTACTGTAGTTTTTCACATTAGCTATTACACTTCCATCTAAAGGTGCTGAGCACAAGCCTAACACTATTGTATCTCTCTGATTGACTGGTTATTATCTCAGAAAAGTGGTCCTTTCACTGTGCATCCTATACGTTAGCAAGACGTCCAGGAATTGAGATTATGGGGCATATGTATCAAAGCTTGATGTGAGATAAAATTGTGAGATATATATCACCAACCAATCAGCTTCTAACTTACATTTTGCAGGCTGCGTTTAAGAAATGATAGTTTGAAGCTGATTGGTTGGTGATATATATTTCACAATTTTATCCTACATCAAGCTTTGATACATATGCCCCTATGTCTGAGTAACGTACCACTCACTCCTTTTGTTTCTAAGGGTTTGTGCATGCAGCCAGCTCTTCAGCTTTCCCATAGTTAACCTTGAGTCAGGTGGGATTCAGCAGAGTTGCCAGCAGCAACTGTTTTCACTGACTATTCTGTTACTTCCTCTTTGAGGTTATTAGTAATTGTGACACTTTATTTTGCAAATGGTCATTAAGAAATGTGATGCTATATTTTATAAATACCATCTCAGTTTATCATTATGATCCCATAGAGGTTTTTAATATGGATATCATTAATTTTTGTTATTTCGCAAGATGTTTACTATCATCCGCAGGGGTGAGTAGCACAAGCCGGTGTCAGCGCATGCATGGAGGCACTCTCACTGTATTATTTTTTGAGAAAAATACAGTGACAATAGTGAGATGATGATTCGCAGGGACAGATATATTATATATATATATATATTTATATATATAGTAGCAATAATTATTTTGGGGTTTGGGAGTGGGACCCCCGGGGTTGTTCTGGCTGGACCTTGCTCATGGCATCACCACTTAATTCACATAGAATATTTTTTCACTTCTCTATTTGTTTGTATATTATTTATGTAATTTTAATTCCTTTACATTTCATTAACACTTATTGATTTATCTTTACACATCTATCCTTTTACACTTCACTATCACCTTTTTTCCCCTTTTCGTGTGATGCCCTGGGGATGGTCCTTGGCTGGAATTTTTTGGGGTGCCTTGCTTCTTAGACGTGAACCCCTTAATGTTGGGGACGCTGGTATAGAGGAGCCTTGACGTTGGCCCAGCGCTTATTCATATATTTGCAAATGTATGTAAACCAATACCTCTGAATTTCTATTATCATGTAGGATTCAAGTATTTTTGATTTATCTGCAGTGTGCTGGAGGGCAATTTTCTTTTTTCTGTGTTCAGTGTAAACCCCGCCATTTACAAGCATTATAATTAATGTCAAATTGTTATCATTAATATTACTTCCTATATGTGACTTTATTTCAAGTTATTAGAGGCATTTATATCCTCAGGTGTCTATTTCAACCTTAACAATTTAACGGATGCGTTTACATATTTATTTATAAATGCTCATTTTGTTTGTATAACATATTGTGTCGCCAGCATTAACTAAACATTGTCATATACAGCAGTTGGTATTAGACATTTATCTTAATTGTAGGAATAAAAGTTATGTTTTAATTACTTTATAACATTTCAGAGAGTACTCACGTCAGAGTTTTCTTCTCTTGTTCGCTTTCTCCATTATTTATGACTCTAGTGAGCACCACCACTACCTCAGTACATCCTATTTAGGTATGTTTACTTAGTAATAGGAACAGTGGTCATAGTAATCATACTATAGGTTCTATTCCATATTGTCTGTGCGACGATATCCCCTTTTCCCTTTTTTCTCCAGTTTTTTACAAATACAAATATGCCTAAGTATTTGAGCTTATGAGGTGTGATAGTAAATAGAGAAGCTATATGAGGATGACAGGACAGGAAGGGGGTGGCATTAATAGGGAGGAGTTCAGATTTGTCTACGATAATACAGTATCCAGCCAAGGAACCAAACATAGAAATTGTGTCTAAAATTGCTGGTATGGAGTATAGTGTATCTGAGATAAATAGCATCATATCATCTGCAAATAAAGATAATTTACTTTCTTGATCCCTAGTATAATACCTTTAAATGCTGGATTTTGCCATAGAGCTATTGCCAATGGCTCAAGGGCAGGAATGGGGATGCCTCGTCCCTCTTTGAATATAGAAAGGTGAGGACAGGTACCTATTGGTGAGGACCCTAGTTAGAATATAAAGAGATTTAAAGTTCAATAAAGAGTGGGGGTAGGCCAAAGCGATGGAGTGACTCAATAAGATGATCCAGGTTCGCAGGTAAAATGCTTTTTCAGCATCTAAGGATAAAAGAAACCTGGGATAATATGTCGCTGAGTTGTGTAAGGATTGTAGTATAGTTAAGACTTTTCTAATATTAGTGACTGAGCTTCGGCCCCATATGAACCCTGTTTGGTCGGGGTGTATAACTAATGGGAGAATTACCTTAAGCCTTTCTGCCAACATTTTCATGAACAATTTGTAGTCTCCATTGCGTAGAGAAATGGGCCTATATGAGGAAGGTAAAAGGGGGTCTCTACCCAGCTTCGGAAGGACTTTTACAGTAGCCGAGTTGAAATGCAATGGGAGGGTCTTATCATCTAATATATAGTTAAATACAATTGTTAATCTACTATACGGGGGCGCAACATTTTAAAGAATTCACCACTAAGGACATCAGGACCCGGATTTTCAGAGGTTTAAGTAACTTATTAGCCTGATCAACCACAAGCTTAGTAAATTTACTTACAAGGCTCTGCGCCTGTGTGGACGAAATCTGTGTTAGGGTAAGTCCATCCCAAAACGTTTGCTTCTGGTGTACTGCTACAGGTTCCTGTGAGTAAAGATTCTGGTAGTAATGAAAGAAGATATCTGCTATCTCACCCCCCTTAAAATGCGTGATGGGAAGCTCATGTATGAGTGCTTCTATATTGTTATGCGTCCTAGTCCCCCTTAATATGTTCGAGAGAAGCCAAATAGGTTTGTTGCATTGGTTAGGGAGGTTTGGGCTGACCAATAGGCCGCATCTTGTTCTATTTTATACTTTTTCATAAAGGAAATAATGTACCCCCTTATTACTGCTTTAGCAGTTTGCTAGAACAAACACAGGTTATCCTTATGTAAACAAAAAGTGTGGTGGTCGCTCACATCAGCTTAATGACTTTGCACAGGTGCTTGTAAAGGGCGGGGTTTACTCTGAACTACAGAAAAAAAAGGATTTGCCCTCCAGCACACTGCAGCAATATCAACAAAAATACTTGAATCCTACATAATAATAGAAATTCAGAGGTATTCGTTACATACATTTGCAAATATATGAATAAGCACCAGGCCAGCGTCAAGGCTCCTCTATACTGGTGTCCCTAACATTATGGGGTTCACGTCCGAGGCGCAGGGAACCCCAAAAGAATCTAGCCAAGGACCTCCCCAGGGCATCACACAGGTTATCCTTATGTGCCTGGTTATTAAATTCATAGTTAACCCAAGCAATTTCTAGCATTGATTTACATTTGAGAGAGGAGGCAAGTTTTACCTTGTAAATCCACCCAGACTGGTCTGATCTAATTATGGGATCAATGTTTGTATCGAAGACCATAGGGAGTTAGAGAGATAAAAATAATCAAGTCTAGAAAGTGCATTGTGAGCAGCTGAATAATATGTTTATTCCAAATCAATTGGATGTCTTACCCTCCACATGTCTCATAGGCCCAACTGAGTGGTAATATAATTCAACCGAAGTTTAGGTTGTTAAGGTGGAGAATAAGAGAGGTTTTTCCTGTCTAGAACTCTGGAGGCAACTAAATTGAAATCTCCGTCTAGTATAATTTGCAAATCAGCAAAAGGATATAACTTATTAGTCAATCCCAGAAAAAAATAGATGGTGGGACCATAAACATTACATCTAGTGCCATCTAGTGTAATGTCCAGGGGCGCCGAGAGGGGGGGGAGCGGGTACAGATTACCCAGGCCCGGGCTTTCTGTGGGGCCGGCGGGGGCCCGGGTTCAGGCGCCGCCCCCCCCTCACAGCAGCCCAGCGCACAGCGTGTGCTGAGCTGCAGTTGGAGACTGCTTGTGGCTGCTGAGAAGCAGCCACAGCAGTCTCCTATGCCTATGGGGGAGAGCAATCACACTGATCGTGCCCCCCCTGGCTTTGTGCCGGGCTGAGGGGGCTCAGAGCGCCCCCCCTCCCCAGCGCACTTCGCGACGCTACAAATCTTTTTATTTTATTTTCTATCGGTAAGGGGGCGTGGCCACACCTCCCGCTATTAGGCCACACCCCCTATTACCGTGGCCCACCACGGCTCATGGCGGGCCTGGTAACGTCGACGATAACATAGCGACCATGTGGGTCAATATTGGTGGAGTGGACAGTATATGGGATACCCTCTACGTATTAGTATTGCCACCCCACCGGCCTTGGAGGAGTAAGAGAAGGAGACCAGAACTGTGGTGTAACATATTCAACTCAGCATGTCCAGAGGGGGATAAGTGGGTTCCCTGAAGATAGGTAATATCTGACTTTTTTATATTGAAATATGTCAGAATACGTCTAAAATTTCACGTACACAACCTAAGATGAAGGGGCATAACAAACAATCAATAACAGATGAATTACGTTGTAATAAACTACGGCAATTCTTAGTACCGTCATCCACATGACTCTGAAGTGGGTGGAACAAATGTTATAAAGTGGGTTAATAAATGGTAACAACAACAGAAGCGACATGGGTATCTAATACACTTAAAATAGCCACAGTCATAGAACACTGCGATATGAAAATTTTATTGAATGCCAGTAGTGGGATATAGAAATGAGAGAATGATGAAAATAAAGATGTGTAATCAGACAATCTAAGGAGAAAAGTATCATGATACGTATGATATGATATAGTGATCACAGCCAAAAGGGTGAAGGGTAAAACACTGTAAATGACTAATATAAAAGTCATTATGGGCTGTATTCAATTAGCGGTGAAATGCCGTTTTTCGTCAAAAAAGTTTCTCCGGTGACGTCATTTTGACAGCGAAAACTTATTCCCGTATTCAATTCTGGTGACCTTTCGCCGTTGCGGAAACGTAATGCAATGTACCTGGCGGAAAAGTTCCGCCTATGAATGGCTGTCGAAAAAAAGTGCAGAATTGCGGTTTAGGGTTGCACAGGTGGGGAAACCACCCTGAACCCTTAGGACAGGTCCCCAAAAGTAAAAAAATCTTAAAAAATGAAAAGAACACCCCAAAAAATTACTTTGAAAAAGGGGGTGAATAAGTACAAAGTAAAAATTAGCGAAATAGACTTTGGGGGGAGTTGCAAGTATGGGGGAGGATTTTTTTATTACAGGTGCTTGCTGAAGGTGCGTTTTTCATGTTTTTTAAAACTTCACTTTTGCAAATTTTAAGCATGCTTGCACCCATTTTCATGTACCGCAAATTTGCTGGGACTAGTTATTTTCACAAAAAAAAAACCTTTTAAATGCTAATCTTCACCATTTGTGCAAATATGCTATTTAGCAGCTAATGAGAGCATTTAAGGACCCCAAATAGCTTCAGCAGGGCTATTCGTGGGCATCTGCTATGATCCCCAATGTTAGTGCATCTTTTGGGGGGTGTCAGGCTGATTTCCCCAAATCTGACAGCACTTTTCACCTATTTGCATTTCGCTGGGTCCCGTTTTGGTTGATTTCTAATTGAATACGGGGATAAGCAGGGACGAGTGCAATATTTTTCCGCATGGAAAACCTGCGATGTCGGCGAAAAGTCCGGCATGCGAAAAGTACGGGAGTTTTTGCACCGATTTGAATATGCCCCTATATATCTAATGAAGATTTATCTCAACAAGAGTGAAAAAAACTAAAACGGTACAGTGAAATTATGTATAAAGTACTGGAACCATAAGATAAACCTGATTCAGCAAAGATAACTAAGGCATTCAGTGAATATATCGCAATATAGGTTAGAAAGCAGTGATATAATGCAACGGGTATTTCCAGTCAATTTTAACCACCTCACAGCTCCCAATATTGTTTTCACTACTTTTCACCAATATAAGCCAAAGGCTGCAGCGAGCTGACTGGCTAAAGTAAGCGACAGAGCAACGGTACAAACACACGACAGTTTAAAAAAATATAGGACATCTATGAAACATTACCACACAGCAGTGGCAGAAAGGATGGCAGCTTAATAAACTATAAAAATGTCAGTTGGCAATGCCCCAAATTGTGCAAAAGATAAAGAAAAGTGTGCAAGATGGAATTGCCTTGGGCCCTCCCACCCACTCTTATGTGGGGTATTAAAAGGACATGCACAGTTTAACAAACCAAGCTCTTTAGCGACAAAGACTGACACTTTTGTCGATGAAGTCCTTGGTTTGTTTGGGCCCGCACAAAACAAGTTTTTGGAAGGACAAGTTTTTGGTGGTGGAGATTGCATGTGCTGGTCCAAACTGCTGGTAGCTGATACTGGACTTCTTGTTATTATTTTACAAATTATTATAATTTTGTTAAATAAATTACATGAACTCGTTGCAGATGACGTAACAGGGAGGAGATGCCTAGATGGTTAATGTCCCTTCCTCTGCTAACTTTAGCTTTACAAATGGCACAGATGCCTTCACAACTGTTGTCAGGATTTGGGTTAAATTAATTCCACACCCAAGACATGGCTTTTCTGACCTTATGCCCAGGCATGACAATGACTTCCTTTTTATCACGAGCAAGAACTGCTGCCACTGGTGGGTGATTTACACAAACAACATCCTCATCATCAACATCCTCATTAGCGTCAGATAGAACACAAATATATCCCTCATTCTCTTTCTGCACTTCCTCCACATTATCAGCCTCAATTTCTATTATTTAACCATCTAATACTAGCACAGCCATCATGGCATCAGTGATCCGCTGTGCAACTAGGTGACAGCTGTCATCAAAGGATTGTTTAACAGTCAATAGTTTTTTTAAACTACTACTAGTAGTAGTCTTCTTAGTCCCTGATCCACCCCCAGCAGCAGCAGCAGGCCTAGTGCTCAAGAATTCTTCTAAAGAATCCTGGATAAAGGAGGAATCACCTAGCCTTATCCTGGATGCAGAACTATCTCCAATCATTAGTGAGGATATTGATGACGAAGGTGTTGGCAGTGAAGATAGCAGGTGCTGGGATCTAGCTGAGGGAAGGGAGCTAACTGATTCTGGACTGTCTGTTGTTATTTTTTTAGCACCACTTTCTGATTTTCCCAAAAACGTTCCATGAACTCACTGCAAATGATGTAACAGGGATAAGGTCCCTACCTATACTTACTGTGGCTTTGCAAATGCTATAGATGGTTTGACAATTGTTGTCTGGATTTGGGTAGAAGTAATTCCACACATAAGAGACAAATTTTTTTGTCCTATGCCCAGGCATGAAAATGGGCTTTTAATTATCATGTGCAACAACTGTTTCCACTGGTGCCTGATTTACACAAACAACATCCTCATCAACAACATCCTTATTAGCTTCAGCATCAACTACACAAATATCCTCATCATGGTGCACTTCCACAGCAGCATTCTCTATTTATATGTCAGCATGTTGACTTGTGCTGCTTATCCCCACATTTGCAGAGGGAGCACAAATGGTGGAAGGAGGCTCCTCTTCGAGTACAGTACTGGTAAGGTCTGGCTCACACATGGCACACGCAGACACACTAAGGGGTAATTTACTAAAGGTCGATTTGGCATTTTGAGTGATTTGAGGTGCGATTTTCATTCGATTTGGCTTCAATTTTGCTTTTGGGTATTTACTAAAGGCCAAATCAAATGTAAAATTGGACTTCAAATCGAATTTTGACTCAAATCACCCTCAAATCGACAATCAGAAAAACATTGGTACTTTAACATAGCCCAACCCTTATTTACTATCATTCGATTAGAAATGGACCTCAAAATCAGACTTTAAATCGAACTTCAAATCCCCAATACAATAGACCTGCTTCATGCTTTCGATTTGAGCATGAGCAGGTCGGATTGACACAGATACAATTCAGACATCAGTGAGATGCTTGCATGTATCTGGCTGTAAAAAGCAAAGAAAGAGTTAAAATTAGAAAAAATAGACGTGAGGTCCCCCCCCAAATCATAACCAGCCCCGGACTGCTGAAACCCCGTTCTGGTTGACTAAGTACAGGGAAAAAATTACGTAGGGTCTCCCTGTACTTAGTACAACCAGCAACTGGGCTATGGGAAGCAGGGCTGGTACTGGATTTACAGGGAAAAAATTGTGTAGGGTTCCCCCTGTAAGATCCAGAACCAGCCCTGGACCCTTTCTAATGGGGGACTGATGCCACAGCCAGGGGAGCCCTATCACCGGGCCCCCCAGCCACAGCATCAGCCCTGACTGTTTTGATTAAATAGATTTATCCATTATATGAGAATGTCTGTCTATGTAATTTGGAATAATAAAATATTGGAAAAGTATTTTTTGCCTGATAGACAATGTATCGGGTTGTAAAGCATTTAGTATTTACATTGATTAGCCTCGGGTATTTAGATGTTGAATGTTTTGGGAGATATAGGTTATAGTAGTTTATCAGCTTTACTAAAAATTAGAAAATACCGTATTGGGTATTAGCTATCTGCACGTATGTGTATATACATATCTATTTATGTGGTTACTAATGTCCCCGAGATAAAAATTAATGAGATCCTTATTACAATATTATGCTATATTATAATAATCTATACTACTATTTTAATAAGCATGGAGAATATAATCCTGTAATAAGTAATGCTATAGTATTTACTATTTTAAGATCTCTGCTCACTTATGTGAGTGTGAAACTTATAACGTAATGTAACTTTTAGTCTTGGTGATTTGCTTAGGTGAAAATATCACATGAGGATGTGATGTTTAGTTGCATCGGGACCTCCGCTCACGTGGTCACCTAGGAGGTAATTATCACATGAGGGTATGACTTCTATGTAGATCGAGACCTCCGCTCATGTGACCTTCTATGAAGAAACACTACTATTTAAAGAAAATATGGTAACAATAGATAATTTTGATACAATTTTGTCTCTGATTATAAAGATAGATATTTGAGTCGTGTGGACTTCTTCTTTCTTCTCTTTTTATATGTTTTTAGATTGTATTGCAATTGCAACTTCAGTTGGAAATGCTTTCATTTAATTTAAAAAGGTATTTATATGCACAAGCTAAGTTTAGATTTTTCATTGCCTTTGATAAAGCTGTCTGGTACAGAGAAACGCGTCAGCCTGAGAGCAGAGAGGTCTCCCCACACGGAATTTACTGGTCTTGACTTTTGGATTATCCTCACTTATCACGGAATATACGCTGAAACCACACTTGCACACCTTGGGTCATCTGGGAGTGCGGGACACAGAAATCACACGGGCCGCAGACCCAGTCATCTGGAACCCACTGTTATGAACTGTGTTTTTGGAGACTAAGGAAAAAGGGACTGCACAGGCTGCAGGATATTATTAACCTACCTTGGACACATCCCGTATCTCATCTACACTTATAAGAGTGGTGTAACCGATAACTATGTGGAACTTTACAAATTATCAGCATTTATTCTCCAGTTTGTGGGAGATGCACCTCTGAAAAAGAACAATCACGCTACATTTGCATACATGCTAATTAGCAATTTTTAATCTTATATTGTGTATTTATATTGCATATATATTTTTTAATGTTGTTTATTGTGTATAATAAATTGTGCATTTATGAAGATATCCACACAACTCTCCTATATACACTAGTAATTTATAGATATCACACATGCGCCGTTATCTTTTCAGCCTTTGTTTATGTATATTTTCTCCCAGAGAGACTACTCTGGTATACGGCAGCAATTTTTAGAGTGTGAAAAATATATTAATTTGTATTAATTTTCTATTATTAATATATATTTATATATATATATGTTTTTTAATTTACTTATTAAAATTTTTTACTAAGACACATCTAGAGTGACTCTAACAGCGCCTTACAAACGGTATTGGTTTTCTTTAATAACACTGCTAATTGGCTTGTAATTGATTCGGCTGTGTTAGCATTAGTGAATAATAAGAATAAATAAATTTCATGGGGATGGTTCATTCTATGCGGTTTTTTGTAAATTTTAACATGCATTTAACAACAACACAACATTATTATTCCAAAATCCGGGTTTAAAATCTTTTTATTTTACAAACGCACTACCAGTAAAACATCAGCATGAACTAAATGACATTTGAACAATACAACACAAGCAGCCGCAACCATCAGAAGAAAATTAACATACAGTGACTGACAACGGTTGACTCGATCGCTAGCTGCTATCACTTGCTAGCTAGAGGAGGTGCATTGTTCATGTATGGGCGTCACTTTGGTTGCGAGTTACCGGCCGTGCGATTGCTTCCTTTTTCAGTTTCTCGGTCGTTAGGCGTACGACCGAGCGGCCGCTTACGACCGACTCTGAATGAGGTCCTCAGTGCTTATGCAAAGTTAATAAATGCAGTGGGCTATGGCCTGTAGAGTCACTGCAGCACCAGTCCTGTGACAGGACAGGGAGTAGTTGGACACAGTACAACAACAAATATATATATATATTTTTTTTACTTTTTATTAATTTTTTTTTAAACTTTGTGTTCACAAATTACACTTACGTGAACAGTGGGGTACAGCCTGCAGCGTCACAGTGCCTATATGGATACACTGGGGAATGGAAGCATACACTGGGGTACAGCCTGCAGCATCACAGTGCTTATATGGATACACTGGGGAATAAGGCCTGCAGCATCACAGTGCTTATATGGATACACTGGGGTACAGAAGCATACACTGGGGTTGGTCTGCAGTGTCACAGTGCTTATATGGATACACTGGGGAAGGGCTGTAACTAGGGTAGTGCGACCTGTGCCATGGCACAGGGCAACGCAGGGTATGGGGCGCTGTTTGGGCCTGACAATTTTCTGTTTATTATCATTCTCACTTGTAGTTTCCTCTTATTTTATCCCCAGCATCTCCTGCCCCATATATCTCTTCACTGGCCCTTTCCCATGAGGCCATTCCCCTTTTTCAGGTGCTTTATGTCCCTATTTGAAAAATAGGGGGGCGACAATGCTCTTTCTAGCACAGGGCACCAAAAAGTCTAGTTACGGCTCTGCACTGAGGTACAGCCTGCAGCGTCACAGTGCTTATATGGATACACTGGGGTAGGCCTGCAGCGTCACAGTACTTATATGGATACACTGGGGGAGGGTACGGCCTGCAGCATCACAGTGCTTATATGGATACACTGGGTTACGGAAACATACACTAGGGTATGGCCTGCAGCATCACAGTGCTTGTATGGATACACTGGGGTACAGCACAAAAAAAAAATACTTTTAGTTTTTAACCTTTTTTAAAATATTTTTAACATTTTTTAAAAAACTTTTTTTGCCTTATTCTTACAGCCCCTGGATGGACAGCTCATCTCTGGATGGACAGTACAGCACACCCCTGGATGGACAGCACACCCCAGGATGGACAGCACACTGGATGGACAGCACTCCCCATGGATGGACAGCAAGACACACCCCTGGATGGACAGCACACCCCTGGATGGACAGCACACTGGATGGACAGCACTCCCCATGGATGGACAGCAAGACACACCACTGGATGGACAGCACAGCACACCCCTGGATGGACAGCACAACCCCCTGGACAGACAGCACAGTGATCCCTGGTCGGAATCAGCAAGCAAATGGTGCCAATCAACGCGGAGAGGGACTTATATACAATCCAAATCCCGTGAGTATCTGACACTGGATTGGTGTCGTTTTGCCTTGTTTTCAGATCCATGTGAGGCGTAAAATCCAATCCTGACTCGGATCCGACTCAGAATCGCGATGTTCGGGTGGGTCTGGTTCTCAGAGAACCAGACCCACCCATCCCATCTCATCCCATCTCTAATATAAATGTATACATTACACTATCAGCATGCTTGGAATTGCTACTGTTTCATTTTTCAGAGAAGCATTGCAGAAGTGATTGTCCATCCATTGAGCACCATAAGTAAAATATTCAGGTGTAAAACATGGTGGTAACAAACATACAAATACTGTACATCTTTCAATTTAAAAATTTTACTTCTACCTGATACCACTTGAATATAGGGCCTGATTCAGACCCGCTCGCAAGCGCACAGCGCTTACAAGCGGGTCAATGTTTGCCCCCTGCGCATTCGCCGTGTCCGGTGTGCGCATGTGCGAGCCCCAGCGAGCGACTGAAGTTTAGTCGCTCTGGGGGTCGCTACAAGACGGAGCGGCTGTCGATGTTGATTGACAGCTCGCCCCGTTATGTAGGTGGGTAGGGGGGGTGATTGAGCAAACGCAGGCGTTCCCAAAGGAACGCCTGGCATTTGTGGGCAGCCCTACTGACATCACTAGTGATGTCAGTAGTGGACTTCCTGCTCTAACAGAGCTGAGACCCTTCCACAGGGTCTCCTCACAAGCCCGATGGTCGCGATAATCGGTCCATGGAGCGGCTCTGAATCAGTCCCATAGACACGTAAAACATGACCAGTGCCAGCAAAATGTCTTATGGAAATATCTTCATTTGTTTCCATGTTCTAGCATATTATCTTTATGCCTGTACAGTGTTGCGACTGAAATTGTGACCAAAAAGCTAAGTTACAGTAGTTAACCCCAAGGACACAAAAATTAATCAACAATGAATAACCCTTAATTTCACATTGCACATGTGAAAGGTTTATGACAACAAACAAACTACTACTGTATGCAGGGGTGCCAAGAGGTCACTGGCATCACTCAGGGGCGCCGAGAGGGGGGAGGAGCGAGTACAGATTACACGGGCCCGGGCTTCCTGAGGGGCCCGGCGGGGTCCCGGGTCCGGCGCTGCCCCCCCTCCCTCACAGCAGCCCAGCACACAGCGTGTGCTGAGCTGCAGTGGAGACTGCTCGTGGCTGCTGAGCAGCAACCACAGCAGTCTCCGATGCCTGTGGGGGGGAGCGATCACACTGATCGCGCCCCCCCTGGCTTTGAGCAGGGCTGAGGGGGCTCAGAGCACCCCCTCCCCAGCGCTGCATATCTTTATTTTTCCGGGAAGGGGGCATGGTCAAGCCTCCTGCGATTAGGCCACGCCCCCTATTACCCGGCCCCGCCGCAGCTCTCAGCGGGCCTGGCATCACTATGGGGGTGCGGGGAGAGCGGGCCGCACCAGGTGACACCATCCGAGGGTGTGACACCAAAATAGCACAGCTGTTTTGCTATTTTGGTGTCACCCTGTCAGATGGTGTCACCGAGCAGCCGCAACTCAGAGAGAGGCAAGGGGGAAGTTGTGAGCGCTGGGTAAGCCCATTGTGTGCCGAGAACGGGAGGTGTGACATGCGTTCACGCCCTCAAGCACGGCACACATAAGTGGGCGTGGCTTCGCGGAGTAATAGAAGTATTACCTGCTGTGCCGGGTGTCACCCAAGTAAGTGACGCCGCTGCAAGAGGGGGACTAATTACCCGGCCTTGTTGGAGGGGCCCAGCAGGGGGCTTGGTCCGGACCACGTCAGCTGCTAAGGGGGATTAAATGTCCTCCTGTGCGGCCACTCTCTCCCATGCAGTTTATCGGCGCCCCCTGTGCAGCTTTTGGCACCCCTGACTGTATTTTAAAAAAAAATGTACTGGATCATAATGTAAGTACATAGTTTTGTTTTTTTTTAAATAATTCTGTAACAAGAAGAAACTAGATTTTTTTCTGAAATTGCTCTCATTCTAGAAACTGTAGATTTTGTGGCCATAAAGCATAAACTGCAAAAGAGAAAAGATTTTGAGGAGACCACCCCATAGGTGTTGCAAGGATATTGGACCTCATTCAGAGTCGGCCGAAGTGGCCGCACGGTCGTATGCCACCGATGTTCGCTATACTGCGCATGCATAAAGTTCGCAATGCGCATGCGCAAACTAGCCGCTACGATCAGAAATTTCTCTCTCCTTGAACACAGCCAGATCGGTAGTTTGAGTGACAGATGGAGGCGTTTGTGGGTGGTAACAGGGGAAGGTGCTTGAAAACGGGGGAGTGGAGATCCGAACGCAGGCGTGCCTAATTATGCGAACGCCGTTTTATGGGAGTGCATACGGTTTATGGGAGTGCATACGGTTTATGGGAGTGCATACGGTTTATGGGAGTGCATACAGTTTATGGGAGTGCATAATTAACAAAGTAGCGTCATGGCACATGTGACATGGGAGGTTTTTACACTGACATGATCGTAGAGCTTAAGAGAGGGTATGGTCAACCTTAAGCTCTACGACCAGTTCCGATGGTCTCGATAAATCCTTATATGCCCGGAGATGACGTGTAATGCGTACGAGAAGGGGGCGTATTTTTTTGTCTTCCGACCGCTTCCTCCCCTTGGTCGGTCGAACTTAGGGACGCAACTTGCGAGGGAATCATTTGCATATCCGGCCCCTTTTCCCGTACAACCGTGTGGCCACTTCGACCGACTCTGAATGAGGTCCATTATATCATGAGGCTGGAATCAGTGATATAGCAGTGCTGCAGGTTGCAAAAGTCCGCTCTGTGGTTTCCTGGAATTGTTGGGGAAGAAGAATAAAGCTGAAGGTTATTTCATGTGTGGAATGAAATCCCATGACTGTGATCTAAAGATTGTTGTGATATGCTTAATTTACAAGCGTATATACAGTACGGTACGCATATATAGTATACTTTGCTGTTCAGAAAATCACTACACTATCAGGCGCATTTCCTTGTCCCCCTCTTCTCACTCACATCCACTATGTTATGTTACAGTACAATTACTACATTGTAATCATACAGTCATTCCCCATCCCCTGCAGTGACTACACTGAACGATATGTAGTTCAGTGCAGGCACCCTCCCTCATCCCTGAGCATGGCCAATCTGTCATTATCGGGAGATTGACCGGCATGTTCAGGCGATTGTTGATGTCGGAAACGACCAGCGAGAGATTTGATTTATGAAATTCTATCTTATTTTCAAAAGTGACCAAGGAAACTTATGCTCGAATTTTAATGTTAGAAACTATGGCCCTGATTCAGACCCACTCGCAAGTGGGCGTACGTACGTTCGGCGTACGTAAAAAAATATTTAAATTCAAGCACTCGCTCGTATTTTCGTACGCAGCTAAAAATCCGCCCCAAACTCAGGCGACCCCTCCTCTAACTAACGAGCGTGCCAAATAGCGAGCGTACATCCCCGAAATGGCTTGAAGGGAACGCACGCACAAGTACAAACCGGAAGTGGGCCTGTCAGATTCCGATTACCTGCTCGTTTTTTCTGCCTACCTCCCTCAATCGTATCATGTCAATCAATGTATCAATTAGCTTAATTGTTTTTTTTTTTTCAACACAATGCAATAAACTTTAATCTTGTCCGTGTTTGTATTTGCTCGCAGAATACGTACGGCTGAAACCTTCGCTTTTATTGTTCAAAAGACATGTTAGCCCCAATTAAACAATTGTTCTATTTGTTTGTCTCCCCACAATTTTTCTGTGGTTCATTTCTTTATTTAAATTTGCTTACGCATGTCACTGCATCAAGCCTATCATAACTCTCAAGAGATTTGTGGCCCTGTCGAACACATGACTCATACACTAACCAATAGAATTTGTCCTGTTAATTTCCCAAATACATTAGCCAATCAAATTATTTTGGGGTACTTTATTAAAAATATTTTGCCAAAAAAACACCATTGCCATCATGAGATCCGCCGCATTCACCAGGCGCGAACTGCTGGTGCTGACGGAGGTGATGGATAGGAGGATCACCAGTCAGCCTCCACCCATCTCCAATAGGCGAGAGCGTTCCGCATATGCGGAGGTACGTTGACGCCTGCGCTCCTTCGGCTCACGCCGACATATTGGCCAGCTGGAGCGCAGGTGGTCGGACCTGCACCGGCGGACGCCCCGCTTGCTGGCATGCTTTCGCATGCAGATTGCGGAAAGTAAGTGTTCTGGACTGTGGTTTTCAAGTTTATCTTGTGGGCCCTAACTGCGTGTGCATGTTTTCATGTCTGTCCTATTGAGTCATTGTAGTCATATCTGCATGTGCATGTTTTCATGTCTGTCCTATTGAGTCATTGTAGTCATATCTGCATGTGCATGTTTTCATGTCTGTCCTATTGAGTCATTGTAGTCATATCTGCATGTGCATGTTTTCATGTCTGTCCTATTGAGTCATTGTAGTCATATCTGCATGTGCATGTTTTCATGTCTGTCCTATTGAGTCATTGTAGTCATATCTGCATGTGCATGTTTTCATGTCTGTCCTATTGAGTCATTGTAGTCATATCTGCATGTGCATGTTTTCATGTCTGTCCTATTTAGTCTTTTTTTTTTTTTTTTTTTTTTGGATTCCTGTTGAAACTAACCACAATTTTTTTTCCATTTTTTAGGGGCACAGCAAACACTACGGCGGCATCGCCAGACAAGACGCCGGTCCCGGCCCCTCTCTCCAACCCCCAATTCGTCAATTACCCCCTCCTCCCCAGACCCTGTGGCCGAAATTTCAGGCCTACTTCCCCTCCAGCCCAATTCCCCCTCTCCTCCATCCGTCCCTCCTCCAAATACCCCCTCCCAGGATTCCTCAAACACCTTGCCCCTTGGTTTGCGGAATGTAGCCACCTCCGAGGTGGTCCAGGGAGTGGCTTCTGGATCTGGCATTTTGGAGAACGGTATGTTTTGAAATTTTATTTTGGACACCACAAACTGTTTGTATGTAATCATGTGTCGTCCCCATTTTTTTTGGCTTTCTGTCGCCTTAGGGTATTTTTGGGGGTTGTCTTTACCTGTTCCTGCTGATGTCACCATACACATATCACACCTGTGTGCCTTTTTTTAGGGCCCTTGTATTTTTGGCCTACGACATTTTGGGGTTCTGGGTTTTATCCGTGTAATGTTTTTTTTGCCCACAAGCTTTTAAGTTTTGGTTTGCTTGTTTTGTGTTTTTTTAGAATGTTGCTTCATTATCGATTTATTAATCCCCAAACTTTTGTCACCCACAGAGGAACAGAGGCGTCGGGAACAAATAATTAATTGTGTGGGCCGTATGCAGGAGCAGGTCACCGGGCTTATGCAGGGCCTTGACCATCTGTTGGTCCTCCTTAGGAATTAGTTTTTTTTTTATTTTATTTTCTAATTGTTTCATAATAAATCAGTTTTAAATCAAGCTCTGTCTCATGCGTTTGGAGTAAATCCAAGATTCTTTACACTGACATAAGTAGACTCTTCAAGCAAGGATTGCCACAGAATCTCACTACAGATTGTGTGTTGTATTTTGAATGCAAACAGGCACAAGAAACACCTCCCAGTACAAATGTCATTTTCCTTTTTTGTGGTGGTCAACATGATAGTTTACACCATTTTTCAGGTTCCTATTTGGTGGGCAAACTGCTTAGGACAATCTTACGAAGGCAACTGATTGTACAGGATTCCTTGTTGTGTTGGTTAGTACCCTGAAAACATATTACATTTTAGCTCCACTTGCTTCATTACTGGGTTAGCCCTTAGGTAAAATTAACGTTTGGGAGTTTGTTTACACTTGCTTCTAACGTGCCCAAAAAGGAAACAAATTACACTCTCCAAATATTTATTCACAACAGAAATCAAAATACAAAGTGGTCACTCACAAACAAAACACACAGTGATAATCAGAAATACACCACATACCAAAAACACGAAACAAACACACAACAAATCAAGAACTGGTTGACGAAGGTCCATGCCCACATGATTTCAAAAATATGGCGTTGCAATATTGGTGTCAAAATATATTCCCGAAGTTTCCACATAAAGGTTTTTGAAGGGTAGCAGGAAGTAGTCATCGTGGGAGTGCCAAAGATTATGCAAACAAACAGAAGATGGTGCAAAAATTAATATCAAAAAAGATGAACACTAAAAAACCGTAACACATTGGGTATACACACTGTTGTTTGGTCAATAATTACCTAAAATATCGGGCCACCACATCATCGCGTATGGCCCCCCCACATACTGACCTCCTACCAACCTCGGGGGGGCCATCCTCAGGTAAGGCATCCTCTGGCTGCATTGGAACACCACTCCTTATGGCGATGTTGTGAAAGATCCCACACAGGACCACAATTTTCGAAACCATATCCGGCAAATACATGAGCTCGCCACCAGAGCGGTGGAGGCATCTGAATCGGGCTTTTAAAAGGCTGATACAGCGCTCCACCACCTGCCTGGTGGCTGTAAGTGCGGAATTAAACTCACTTTGTGGACCTGGTGTGGGAGCCAAATAAGGAGTGAGCAGCCAGGGCATGCAAGGGTATCCACTGTCTCCTGTGAAAAAGAATAGACAACATCAGGATCACTGTGTATCAAGCTTAACATTGTTATGTACTAAAGGTCTACACTTACCCAGAAGCCATGCATCACCAGCTTGTAGGTTGGTTAATTTGTGCCATATCCCTGATTGCCGGATGACGA
This sequence comes from Taudactylus pleione, assembly GCA_031769625.1. Classification (NCBI taxonomy): domain Eukaryota; kingdom Metazoa; phylum Chordata; class Amphibia; order Anura; family Myobatrachidae; genus Taudactylus; species Taudactylus pleione. The sequence continues at coordinate 8,291,210 of JAUIMM010001030.1, read as the reverse complement.
AGGAGTCATGTGCACTTCCTGGTAATTTTGCATTCAGGGACAGGATCTGGAGGGAGGCATCACATACCACCATTACATTCAGGGAGTGATAGTGTTTTCGGTTGCGAAATATTGCCTCCAGTCGTGCTGGAGGCTGAAGTGGTATGTGAGTACCATCCACAACCCCTATGATGTGTGGGAAGCCAGCTATTTGGTAAAAATTGGCCTTGGCCACACTAAGGGCACCCATATCCAAAGGCATTTTAATAAAATGATGGAGGTGCTTGAAAAGTGCCTCCATCACTGCCCTCAGGATCCTGGAAAAGGAGGATTGTGAGATGCCCGCCACTATTCCCACCGTTGTTTGAAACGATCCTGAGGCACAGAAATGTAACACCGCCATAAATTGCGTAAGTGGTGGTATTGCTGTTGGACTGTCAATTTGCCGCTCAAGATCACTCTCTATTAATGAGAGAGTGTCTATGATGATTTTGGGAGGAAAACGGTAGCGTCTTAAAACCTCATCATCGGGCATTCCAAAAAGGGTGACACGTGTTTGAAATATCTGGGGCCTTGCACGCCTACGATGCCTACGCCTGGGACGAGATTGAGGTTGGTCGGCTTCCGGGAGCATGGCCAGAACAATCCGCCCAAGATCAACCTGAAATGGCAAGATTGGAATGTAAGGCTTTGGACCCACCCCAAAAGAAAATTAAGAACAACTTAGCTTGATGATACCATCCATTGCTGCTTACATGCCGGGGTATTGTCATGATACGGCCAAACTGAAAATAATCCAAAAAATAATGTTAAAAATTTTAGTGTGTGCATTTATGTTTCTAAATTTTGTGATAGACAAAACTTAAAATATGCGAAACACACATTTGGCCAAAGAGCAAAAGGACATTGCACACAGTACATCAAAATGGGTTGAAATGTAAGCCAAAAAAGCCAATGGGCAACCACCAAAAATTTAACAGGATTAATAAGCATTTAAAAATGCGCTAATTAGTTCGCAAATACAAGTTAATAAACAAACTGAGAAAAATGCGCTAATTAGTTCGCAAATACAAGTCACAATAGTAAGTAGTAAAAATGCGCTAATTAGTTCGCAAATACAAGTCACAATAGTAAGTAGTAAAAATGCGCTAATTAGTTCGCAAATACAAGTCACAATAGTAAGTAGCAAAAATGCGCTAATTAGTTCGCAAATACAAGTCACAATAGTAAGTAGTAAAAATGCGCTAATTAGTTCGCAAATACAAGTCACAATAGTAAGTAGTAAAAATGCGCTAATTAGTTCGCAAATACAAGTCACAATAGTAAGTAGTAAAAATGCGCTAATTCGTTCGCAAATACAAGTCACAATAGTAAGTAGTAAAAATGCGCTAATTAGTTCGCAAATACAAGTCACAATAGTAAGTAGTAAAAATGCGCTAATTAGTTCGCAAATACAAGATAAAAAATGGACTTACCTTGAGCAAATATATAAGATTCCAAATCAAAAGGTCTTTGGGTCCGAAATTAAAAAAAAGCTAAAAGATATGAAATTATGGATCCAAAAATTAAAAACAAGAAGAAACACAATGAGACACCAATTGAACAAAAGTTAGACTTCACAAAATTTACCAAATCAAGAAACGAGGCCAAAAAAAAATATACCAAAAAAGAGAACGGAAAATAAAAACGCAAATCTAGCAAACAAAATAAACTCCAAACGCCAACTCCTTTATCCGCAAACAAGAAACTCCAACCAAGGTAACCTCCAACAATCCAAAAACGCCACCTCGACTCGAGACACACCAAGCCATAAATAGTGTTTCGTTTCCCGCACAAATTAAGGAGGGATCATAGGAACGCACAATCAATGATGCGGCCGCAAAATAAGGACGCATGTATAAATACGTCACCAAAAAACATTTAAATTCTGGTGTATTTCTTGTTTGGACCTCAGACATGGCTACAGACCAGGGAAACAATGGCCAAGAGTCAGGCGGTAAGTCTTTCATGCATTTTGTATCAATGATTAATTTGAAACATAAGATTGGGCAAGTTGTGAATTTGAGAAATCTGAATATTTACACAAATAGGTGAGGAGGCTGACATGGAAGAGGCTGCTGGGCCCAGTATTCCGGCCAAAGCGGCCAAAAAAAAAAGGCAGCCACATTTCACAAGAAAGGAGATGGAGGTTTTGATTCAGAAGTGTGTGGACATCCTGCCACAGGCAGACAGGAATATGAGTATAAGCCAGAAGTGGAGAATGTGGGAAGAGGTAGCCGTTGCTGTCAATAGGGTGGGTGATTATGTCCGTCTAGCCCGGGATGTCAAACGGCGGTAAGTAAACACTTGCCCCCCCCTAAAAACAAACACCATTTTAAACAAAAGGATAATGGCTTCCATTTTTTCCCACAGATGGGCCGACTTCAAATATCGCCTAAAGCAAAAACTCGCGGACAGGGCTAGGCATGCAAGGGGGACAGGTGGGGGTCCCACCCCTGTGTCATTGGAGTTGACGGATTTAGAAGAGCTGGCACAGGGGTGTGTGCAGCCTGTGGAGGTGTTTGGCGTGTCCAACATGGATACGGACATGCCAGACTTTGCGGCTCCTCATGTTGTCCCAGGTAAATCTTTTGATGTCACCAACTCTGAAATGTTAGTGGGCCAATATGTAGATTCTAATGTGAGTCTTTTCTCATTTTTCCTAACAGAGACACAGGTGGATGAGTCTGCTCCAGAGGGGAGCCTTGGCCGCAGAATTTCTGCTGGCTCTGCAGGGGAGGAACCAGTACATCCGGCTGAGGACCCTGCAGAAGCCAGTCCAGGGCAATCCCCCTCGCAGGCAGTGGCCCTCCTCATAGAACTCAATTTCAAATCGGATTCCCATACGGAGATTCTGCAGAGGATGGACGCCAGTCTGCTACGGGTGGCTGAGGCCCTGGAGCAAAATGCTGCGGCCAACGTGACCATTGGTCAGGCCCTGGCGGAAAATATCAGGGCCAACATCTGCATCGCCAATGCCCTGGAGCAGCTCATTCGCCAGCACATGGTGGAGCCGACCTCCCTTCCTGCCGGAACATCAGGATCCTCCACCTCTGGCACAACATCAGCCAATCCTCCAAATGTGCCTAGCCCTGTGCCTAGTCCAGAGGCCACAACATCTGCCTCTGGACAGGCCAGCCCGATGACATCCCGGACCCGGTCTGGCGCCCTCCCTCCCCCATCCAAACGGGTGAAAAAACGGTGACAGCAATGGCGACTTTTCCCACACTCCTTCTGTGCTTGGCTCATATTCCTTTCTGGTCAAAACTTCCCTCTCCTTTCTTGTGAAATGTTTTTAATTTTTTGTTGTACGTTTATGTCTACAGTTATGTTGGGCCAATTTGTTTGATTTTGGAAATGATCTTTGCCAAAAAAAGATGTCCCCAAATTTTTTATTATTTTAGTTTTGGTTTGACCAATGAATTTACGCCAAAAATCTGACATTGTATTGTGACATTATTGTACAAATGGGTTACATTTAATCCTGGCCCAAAAGGCAAAAACTTGCAAAAAAAAAAACAAACAATTTTTAAAAAAAAGGGCTCTTTAAGGAACGTTTAAAAAATCACATAACGAGGCAAATTCAACAGGCAAAAATAAAATGGTGAGAAAATTAAAACATGATGACATTATTGTTACAATAGGCCCTAACCACCAAATTGAGGCCAAAATAAACCCCCACAAATGTACGCAAATTGATTTTGTCATCCTGACATTAGCAGCTATGATTTCCACCTGCGTACGCTTTTGTGCTATCCCCAAAAACTGATTTCAAAACACATACCAAGCCGGATTTCAATCCAACACTAATTGCTTTTCTGACCACCCGCGATTAATCGCAACAACATCGTGGAGTTCCGGGACGGAGGAGAAGGCCATCGCCAATGTGGTCGAGTAATCCAGACCCTAAGCTGTGCGAGCATTTGGAAGGGAAAGAGGATCATCCAGTGACGTATGAGTCGGTCCGAACACATTTTACGCTCGCATCTGCTAATGTATGTACGCCCCAAAAAACGCCTCGCCACGCCTGCGTTTTTCCATCTCCACCCCCGTCAACACCCAAAAACGCCCTGTTCTGTCAATCACATTTGACATGTCACTTCCTGTACGCTATTTGACGAACGAGACCAAAAAAACTCGCAATCTGCCGTACGCACATGCGCAGTGTTACACCGACGCATGCGCGGTTAGTCAACATCGGAACGCAACAAGCGTACTGCTGTTTGCGAGTGGCTCTGAATGAGGGCCAATGTTCAATTTATTAAATTGCAAATACAAGTATTTTGGCAAAGCAGTTTAGTTTTTCAGAAGAATAATTTTTGGTGATATTACATTCATTGTTCACCTTCATTATGTGTCTAGTTTTTCACCGCTGTGCAAGGGTTTGCATGGCAAATGGCAATATGGCATCGTTTTGTACTTGTAAAGAGTTGGGCAGATGGACGATACTCTTGCAAAGTACAGACGCACTTTTGCAGATGGTGCAATCATTTTTTATTTTATTTATTTGCAGAACGGAATAATGTGAGGAAACAGTGTATTTAGGGCCATTGGTTGTTTTCAGGAAAGGCGCTCCACAAAAACTTTGGAATTTTGAAGCATGTGAATTTTTCTGGCATGCCGAAGCCAATCAAAATACTGGTGCTTAAAACATGTCTATCTAATTGTACCTTTCCATGCTCTTTAAAAGAAACACACAGTTCAATCTCTTCTGTGAACAGAATTACAGCAACAATGCCTTGTATAAAGAGAGATCACTTAATAATTTCCATAACATGTGCATGTCTCCGTTTGTTCGTGCTTAGCGGTATATTCCAGAAAAATAACAAGGAAAAAAGAGCAAAGTAAAAGAAAAGAATGAAGTCAGAGCTGTGAGCATGTTGCCAAAAATGATGTCAGCTCGACACGAATACAATTTCCAAAAGCATTTAAAGAAATGAAATCTAGCTAAAGTAAACATTATCTGTATTTGTTTTACAAAACCTTGACCAAAAGATTACTCAAGGATTAGGATAAGAAAGTCTAATTTAGTCTGTGCTCAAATACTGTAGCCTGTGTGGCGGGAAGAAAGGAAATATATACTATTGTAATGGTACGGAGGCTGGTCTGCAGCAAGTTCTTGTTATACAGTATGTACTGTGGGTGAATGTGGAAACGGGGTGTGGTATGATATGTAGACATTCATAATGTAAGCATGAGAGTGTTGACATGGTCATATTGTCGACATTGACCATGTCGACAGTCATCATGTCAGGGCCGAAACTAGGATTTTTGTCACCAGGGGCAAGACAGTAATTTGGCGCCCCCCATGTAATTCCCCCTGCAGTAGTGCCCATATTGTAATGCCCCCATAGTAATGCCCATATGTTAATACCCCCATAGTAATGCCCCTGTAGTGCCCACCATACAGTAATGCCCCTGTAGTGCCCATGCTCCCATATTAATGCCCCTGTAGTGCCCATGCTTTCATAGTAATGCCCCTGTATTGCCCATGCCCCCATAGTAATATCCCTGTAGTGCCCTTACAGTAATGCCCCTGTAGTGCTCATGCCCCCACAGTAATGCCCCTGTGGTAATGCCCCTGTAGTGCCCATGCCCCAATAGTAATGCCCCTGTAGTGCTCATGCCCCATTAGTAATGCCCCTTATTGCCTATGCCCCCATAGTAATGCCCCTGTGGTAATGCCCCTGCCCCCATAATAATGCCCCTGTAGTGCAGCTTATTAAAAAAAAAAATACTTACCTTGAACCCCGCTCCTCCATCCAGCGTCGCGTCCGGTCCGCCGGCTGCTCCTTGGAACTATGGGGGAGATGTCATGAGAGAACTCCAGCCTCCGGCTACACCGCGTCGCTGCAGAGAAGGAGCCGGGCGCCCGCTGGTAATAAATATTACCAGCGGACGTCCGGCTTGGAGCCTCTCTGCAGCGCCGGGCTGGAGGTCACTGGCACCAGGTACAGCGGCTCACCCGGTGCACGTGCACCTCCAGCCCCCCCCTAGTTGCGGCCCTGATCATGTAGACACTGATGAAATGTCGACATGTTAGAATCATATCATCCCTGGTAGCCCACTGGTGATGTATCTGCTCCTGACAGCAGCAGCTCCTCCAGCGCATATTCCGGGTCCCGGCTGAAGGGGCGTAGAGAGCCACGCGGGGCCCCGGTAAAGAGGGGGCGTGGCCTAATTACAGAAGGCGTGGCCACGCCCCTTGAAAAAAAAAGTTATTGCAGCGCCGCAGAGGGGGTCCGCCCTTCAGGCATAGGAGATTGCTGTGGCTGCTACGCTGTGTGCTGGGCTGCTGCAGAGGTAGGGAGGGAGGAAGTGAGGGGGGGGGCGGCACCAGACTCGGGCCCCCGCCGGGCCCCTCTGGAAGCCCGGGCCCGGGTAAACTGTACCCGCCCCCCCTCTCGGCGCCCCTGCCCGGCTGTCATGGGATCGTCATCTGATGCTCCAGCTTCCCAGTAAGTATACCTGCCCTATCCCTAATCCCTACCCCTCCCTCTAGTATCTATCCCTAACCGCCCCCATAGCCTAACTTTAACCTCCCCTAGTGCCTAACCCTAACCTCACTTTCCACAGCCTAACCCCATGGGCGCAGAGAGGGGGAGGAGCAGGTACTAATTACCCAGGAATGGGTTTGTTGGAGCGGCCCAATGGAGGCCCAGGTTCGTCAACGCCCACCCCTCTTACCTGTCAGCATCCCGGTACATATTGCTGTGTGATGGACTGCAGTGGGACCATGGAGACTTCTACCGCTAAGCAGCAGCGGCAGCGGCAGTCTCCTCTCTTATGCATGTGTGCTGGGGGGCGATATGAATATGAAAGTTGTAATACATGATTAGCATAAAATATAGTTCACTCCTTTTTGTGTGTTTTAACCTTTGAAAAGTTGAAGGGGAAAATGTGTTTTGTGGTACTGAGGCAGATGTACTAAACTCTGGAAAGTGATAGAGAGTGATAAAGTACCAACTAATCAGCTCCTAACTGTCATTTTTCAAACACAGCCTGTAACATGACAGTTAGGAGCTGATTGGCTGGTAGTTTATCACTCTCTAATTTATCACTTTTCAGAGTTTAGTACATCTCCCCCTATATGTCTCATACTACGCCTGTAAGATAAATCTATAAAATTGCAAGCAAAATACAAATATGCATTCTATAATTTCAAATCTCCCTAATATAAATACATCATATACAAATGTTGCAATTATTATTACCAAAGATGTGAGTACTTGGAAATAAGTGTTTGCAAGTAAACCCAGGATTAATATTTAGGGTGTTATTTACTACAATTCGCATTTGAAATGCAAATTTAGTGTGATATTTTTGCCTAATTTCGCATAGGGAATTTAGGCCCTCATTCAGAGCCGCTCGTAAGCGGCCGTACGCTCGTAGTGAACCGATGTTGTGCAACCACGCATGCGCCGGTGTAACAATGCGCATGTGCGTACGGCTGATTGTGATCTTTTTTTCCGTTGTTCGGCGAATAGCGAATAGGAAGTGACATGTCAAATGTGATTGACAGAACAGCCCGTTTTGGGGCGTTGACGGGGGTGGAGATGGGAAAACGCAGGCGTGTTTAGGCGTTTTTTGGGCGTACATAAATTATCTCATGCGAACGGCCAATGTGAACGGAACAAGTGATACGTCACTGTCTGATCCACTTTCCATTCAAACTGCTCGTTCAGCTTGTGGTCTGGTATTCTCTACCGCAATGACGATGATCTCTTCCTCCTTCCTGTGCCTCTTCGATGTTTATCCGATTTATCATTTGTGGCCAGAAAAACAATCAACTTAGAATTGAAAACAAGCTTGTAATGTGTTTATCAAATAGTGATTTTTTAGTAGCACAAAACCGAACGCAGGTGAACTACTCAGCTGCTAATTTCTGGATTAGACAATCAATTAGCGTACCAATTTTTTGGCAAAATATGTGTTTTTGCATTTTGTATTTGGAGTTATTTTATTGCAACATTATTGTCATCATGTTTGTGTTTTTTTCTTCATTTTTAAGGGGCCCAGAAAAAACTCGTCCTTTTTTTTTTTGGCAAAGTGTTCATTAAAACTCCTAATTGGTTTTTAACCTTTTGGTTTCGGAATCCAAAATAATGTGTAGATTTCCGTTCATTTTTTTTGTTTGTTTTTTGCGGGATTACCTATGAACCAGTTTTTGAATAATTTCACAATACAATTGAGCAGATTTTCAGATGTTTTATTTTTTAAACACGTTTTTTTTTTATGTGTAATTGTCATAAATCACATCTGGATAACGTAAATAAATAAAAAAAATAATAACAAAACACACAAACACAAATAGTGGCAGTTGCCCAACACAAAATAACACAATTTAAAAACAATTCACAAGAAAGGAGAGGGAAGTTTTGGCCCTTAAGGAATATGGGGCAAGCACAGAAGGAATGTGGGAAAATTAGCCAGTGCTGTCATCGCCTTTTGGCCCGTTTGGCCGGGGTAGGGTGGGAGCCTGACCGGGTCCAGGAGGTCCTTCGGCTGGCCTGTCCAGAGGCAGATGTTGGGGCCTCTGGACTAGGCATAGGGCTAGGCACATTTGGAGGGATGGCTGTTGTTGTGCCAGAGGTGGAGGGTCCTGATGTTCCGGCAGGAAGGGAGGCCGGCTCCACCATGTGCTGGCGAATGAGCTGCTCCAGGACATTTGCAATCCTGATGTTGGCCCCAGTATTTGCGGCCAGGGCCTGAGCAATGGTCACGTTGGCCGCAGCATTTTGCTCCATGGCCTCCGCCACCCGTAGCAGACTGGCGTCCATCCTCTGCAGAATCTCTGTGTGGTGATCCGATTTAAAATTGAGATCCGTGAGGAGGGCCACTGCCTGCGAGGGGGATTGCCCTGGACTGGCTTCTGCAGGGTCCCCAGCCAGATCTACTGCTTCCTCCCCTGCAGAGCCAGCAGAAATTCTGCGGCCAAGGCTCCCCTCTGGAGCAGACTCATCTGCCTGTGTTTCTGTGAGAAAAATGAGAAAAGAGTAACATTAGAATCTACATATTGTCACAAACACATTTCAGAGTTGGTAACATAACAACATTTACCTGGGACAACATGAGGAGCCGCAAAGTCTGGCATGTCCGTATCTATGTTGGACACGCCAAACACCTCCTCATCCTGCACACACCCCTGGGCCAGCTCTTCCAAGTCATTAAGCTCCAATGACACAGGGGTGGGACCCCCACCTGTCCCCCTTGCATGCCTAGCCCTATCAGCCAGTTTTTGCTTCAGCCAATATTTGAAATCGCTCCATCTGTGGGTGAAAAAGTTGGCATTATTCCTGCAGTATTTTGCCCTGTAACCACTTTTTATTAAAATGTAGTTTTTACGTACCAGCGTTTGACATCCCGGGTTGCACGGTCAAACTCACCCACCCTATTGACAGCACTGGCTATGTCATCCCACATTTTCCATTTCTGGCTTGCACCCATAGTCATGGCACATTTGGACCAAAACCTCCATCTCCTTTCTTGTGAATTGTGGCTGCCTTTTTTTTCCGTTTGTTTCTTAGGCCGACTAGGCCCAGCAGCCTCTGACATGGCATCCTCCACTCCTTTTGTAAAAAACATTTTTTAAATTTTTATGTCAAACGTTCCCAAAATTATTGGTATAAATAATCCTTTAATACAAAAGAGACAAATACTTACCGGGCGCCTCTTGCCCAGTGTTTTGCTGCTCTGTAGCCATTTTAGAGAGTAAAGTTTCACTACAGCAGACCGTTTGGGAATTTCAGTGACGTATTTATACATGCGTCAGCATTATTCGTCCGCATCATTGATTGTGCGCTCCTATTATCCGTCCTTAATTTTAGCGGGAAAATAAAGACTATTTATGGCTTGGTGCAACTCGAGTCGAGGTGGCGGGTGATGAATGTTGGAGGTTTAGCTTGGAGGAGTGGATTGTTGGCGTGGTTTGTGGTTTGAGGCGGTTTTTTGGAGTTTGTTATTGGTTTTGGTTTTCTGACTTTTTTAATTTCCGTTCGCTTTTTTTTAATTGGTTATTTTCTTTTTTGGTTCTTTTTTGAGTAAGTCTTTTTAAAAACCTCCTTAAAAAAATAATGGATCTAATAAACAAATGTTCGTACTTATTTTTATTTTTTTTTTTAGTTATTTAGGCATTGCCCCATTGACGTTTTTGGACTGTGACTTATTTGTCGGTTTTTGGTACGTTTTTTTTGGTTCATGAAGTTACAATTTCGATGTGTTGGTCTTAGCATATGTTTTGCATAGTAATTTTTTATTTTGATTTTAACCAATCATGTCTTAACAAGAAATATAACGTACTCTTTAGCGAAATATAGTTAGAGTTGTATTTAATTTTAAATGTGAACTATTTAGTGCACTAATGTTTCCTTATTAACCAGTAAAAAATGCGAACTATTTAGCGCAATAAAGTTTTTTTGGTGTCAAAAATGTAAAGTCATGTTTTACCACTAAATGTAGCGTGCATTTCCTAACTAATGTGTGCTCCCTTCTATATTTTTTGGCAAAAAAAAATGTGTTTAAAATACTTTTTTTTTTTACAAACTAAATATATTTTTACATTTTGAAATGTAGGTTTTTCTACTCATGACAATACCCCGGCCTGTAAGCATCTTTGGATTTATTGGAAAAGATAAGTAGTTTTTTTGGTTCACATTTGTCTCAAACAATAACTACCTGGCTTACCATTTCAGGTTGATGTTGGTCGTATTATCTTGGCCATGTTTCCAGAACCCAACCAACCTCAACTTCGTCCCAGGCGTAGGCCTCGTAGGCGTGCAAGGCCCCAGATAAATAGAACACGTGTCACCCTTTTTGGAATGCCAGATGATGAAGTATTAAGACGATACCGTCTTCCTCCACAAATCATCCTAGACACTCTCTCATTAATAGAGAGTGATCTTGAATGGCAAATTAACAGTCCTACAGCAATACCACCACTTGCGCAATTAATGTCGGTGTTACATTTCTGTGCCTCAGGATCCTTTCAAACCACGGTGGGAATAGTTGCCGGAATCTCCCAATCCTCCTTTTCAAGGATTCTGAGGGCAGTGATGGAGGCCCTTTTTAAACACCTCCATCATTTTATTAAAATGCCAGTGGATATGGGTTCCCTTAGTGTGGCGAAGGCCAATTTTTACCAAATAGCTGGCTTCCCACACTTCATAGGGGTTGTGGATGGCACACACATACCACTTCAGCCTCCAGCAAGGCTGGAGGCTATTTTTAGGAACCGCAAACACTTTCATTCACTGAATGTAATGGTGGTATGTGATGCCTCCCTCCAGATCCTGTCCCTGAATGCCAAATTCCCCAGGAGTGCACATGATTCCTTCGTCATCCGGCAATCAGGGATTTGGCACAAATTAGACAACCTACAAGCTGGTGATGCGTGGCTTCTGGGTAAGTTGACACCTTCCGTTGCAACCACTGCAAAGCTTGTAACACAATGGTCCTGATGTTTGTTTTTTTCACAGGAGACAGTGGTTACCCTTGCACGCCCTGGCTGCTCACTCCTTATTTGGCTCCCACACCATGGCCACAAAGTGAGTATAATTCCGCACTTACAGCCACCAGGCAGGTGGTGGAGCACTGTATCGGTCTTTAAAAAGGCCGATTCAGATGCCTCCACCGCTCTGGTGGCGAGCTCATGTATTTGCCGGCTGTGGTTTCTAAAATTGTGGTCCTGTGTGGGATATTTCACAACATCGCCATAAGGAGTGGTGTCCCAATGCAGCCAGAGGATGCCTTGCCTGAGGATGGCCCCCCCAAGGTTGGTCGGAGGCCAGCATGTGGGGGGGGGCCATATGCAATGATGTGGTGGCCAGATTTTTTAGGTAATTATTGTTAAACATTTAGTTAATTGCCACAATGTAGACATGTAAGATTTTAATGGCCAATTTAAATTTTTTTTTTTTTTGTCTTTTATTCCCTCAAATTACCCGAAAAAACGATGCCTATTACCTGATCCCAAAAATTGTCTTCATGTGGCCACATTGGATATAACTTCTGGACCAATTATTTCTTCGCTACATTTGTGGATTCATGTTGGCCTGCTACTTCTTCAAACAGTTCTTGATTATTGTTGTTGTTTTTTTTTATGGGTGTTGGATGTTTTTTGGAGTGTGTTTTCACTGTGTGAATTGTTTGTCACAATTCACTTTGTGTTTATTATTTGTGTGTATTAAATTTTTGCTTTACGTTAAAAAGACTTTTCCTTGGTAAATTACAAGCAAGTTTAACCTGGTCCAAAAAAGGAAAATTTTCTTAATGGCTAATCCTGTAATGTGTTAAATTGTAAAGTATTTTACCATGCTTTGTGGCTAAAACAAACCCCAAAGGGATTATGGTGAATCAGTATGTTTTATAATCTAGGCCTAAGCAGGTTTGCTTTAATATTTACATTACCCACCCCCCAAAAAAACAACAAAACCTGGTAATTCTACAAACCTACAGAAAAAAAAGGGATTTTCTCTCCAGTACACTGCAGCAAAATCAACAAAAATACTTGAATCCTACATGATAATAGAAAGTCAGAGGTATTGGTTTACATACATTTGCAAATATATGAATAAGCGCTGGGCCAACGTCAAGGTTCCTCTATACCAGCGTCCCTAACATTATGGGGTTCACGTCCGAGACGCAGGGAACCCCAAAAGAATCCAGCCAAGGACTATCCCCAGGGCATCACACAAAAAATGGAAAAAAGGTGAAAGTGAAGTGTAAAGTATAGTTGTGTAAAGATAAATCAATAAGGGTTAATGGTAAGGGGTTAAAATTACATAAATAATAGACAAACAAATAGAAAGGTGATAAAAAAATATCTATGTGAATTAAGTGGTGATGCCCTGAAAAAAGGCCCAGCCAGAACAACTTCGGGGGCCCCACGCCCAAACGCTCACCCCAAAATAATTGTTGCTACCTAATAGTAGCACCCACTCTGGGTCATATAATTACAAATTAATGTACTGCATAATAACAGTACATGTATAAGCTGAGAGCAGACTCACCTAGAAGGTACCCCAGAAACCTCCTAATGGCACTATTCAGACCAACACATCCTCCCAATGCTGGCTCCTTTCATGCCTCACAGAACTGCAAACAAAAAGTATGGTGGTCGCTCACATCAACTTAATGACTTTGCACAGGTGCTTGTAAAGGGTGGGGCTTACACTGAGCTACAGAAAAAAAAGGGATTTTCCCTCCAGCACACTGCAGCAAAATCAACAAAAATACTTGAATCCTACATGATAATAGAAATTCAGAGGTATTGGTTTACATACATTTGAAAATATATGAATAAGCTGTTATTATTTATGTAATTTTAACCCCTTACCATTAACCCTTATTGATTTATCTTTACACAACTATACTTTACACTTCACTTTCACCTTTTTTCCATTTTTTGTGTGATGCCCTGGGGATAGTCCTTGGCTGGATTCTTTTGGGGTTCCCTGCGTCTCGGATGTGAACCCCATAATGTTAGGGACGCTGGTATAAAGGAGCCTTGACGTTGGCCCAGCGCTTATTCATATATTTGCAAATGTATGTAAACCAATACCTCTGAATTTCTATTATCATGTAGGATTCAAGTATTTTTGTTGATTTTGCTGCAGTGTGCTGGAGGGAAAATCCCTTTTTTTTCTGTAGCTCAGTGTAAACCCCACCCTTTACAAGCACCTGTGCAATGTCATTAAGTTGATGTGAGCGACCACCATACTTTTTGTTTGCAATTCTACAAACCTATTGGTATTGTTAGGTGTTTAATGTGCCAGCTTACATACTTACTTGAGCTTTCTACAATCTAATTTACATTACTTAAAAACTCATGCTCCAATAGTCTACTTATGTAAGGTTAAACAATCTAATATTTACAGACAAGGAATGAGATTCTAATAAATCAAAATATATTTTATTTTAAACAACTTTTTGAGGGGGGAACAAACCAAAAAATTTGTGCCGCAGGACCGCCAACATGTGATCCAGGACCACAAGCATCCCGACGACATGGCCCCTCAATGTGTGCAAGCCTTCCTGCATTGCTTGCAAACGCCTCTGGTCCTCTGTGGGTTAAAAAAAAAGTGTGGATTACTAAACTGACACCTTAATTTATATGTTAACAAACAGCTTAAAATTCAGACTATACTTACAAAAAAAAAAAAGTTTTGAAGTGAAAAAAAGTAATGGAAAACACAAAGATTGTATAAATACAAACTAGAAAAATTACACATAAAAAGACAACCAAAAAAAGGGCGAAGTACGCAAAAAAACTACATTTGTTGTTACTGTAAACTAGAAAGACACAAGTATGAGTGTTTGGACATGTGTGATATGTGTAAAGGGAAAGCATCCTAAACATTGTTTTTCAAAGATATATCTCCAAAACATTCTAAATACTTTACAAATTGGAAATGCACAGGCAAAAGGACAACATCACCCAAAAAAAAAAAAAAAAAAAACAAGCATAGTTTAAAAGGGAAACATACCGGTCAGATTGATGCCTGGTCCAGGAGCCCCGACATCGTCCTCCTCTGAGGTGGGCCAGTGCTGGTCCAATGGAGGAGGGGAGATTTCACTAGGGGTGGAGGGGGAGGAAAAGCGAGGGGCGGGTGGAGGGGAGGGTGATGAAAAGAGAGGGGGGGTGGAGGGGAGGGTGAATTTGGAGGGATGGGAATATTCGGAGAGGGGGGGACCTCAGGGACTGGCCGGTCTGGGCTGGAGGGGGAATTTGGGGAAGGTTGGGGAGAGGAGGTTTGGGTGGGAGTGGGGGATAGGGGACGAGGCCGACGTCTTGCTCGCATTAGACGTCGGAGTCTGCGCTCAGCCCCTAAATGATGGATGATAATTTTTAAGTTTATTTTTTTGGGGGGGTTTAGATAAAAATTTACACCACCAAAAATTTGCCAAAAAAAAAAAAGGAAAACATGTACACGCAGGTATGTCCGAAATAAACAAACAGGGCTAGATGGAAAACATGCACACGCAGGTATGTCCGAAATAAACAAACAGGGCTAGATGGAAAACATGCACACGCAGGTATGTCCAAAATAAACAAACAGGGCTAGATGGAAAACATGCACACGCAGGTATGTCCAAAATAAACAAACAGGGCTAGATGGAAAACATGCACACGCAGGTATGTCCAAAATAAACAAACAGGGCTAGATGGAAAACATGCACACGCAGGTATGTCCAAAATATACAAACAGGGCTAGATGGAAAACATGCACATGCAGGTATGTTTGCATTTTTTTTAATAAAAAAATACACTTACTTTTAGCTATTTGCTGACACAAATTCGCCAAAAGGCGGGGGGACCTGCGGTGGAGATCCAACCACCGCCTTTCAAGCTGTCCGATATTGCGGCGGAAGCCCATATTACGCAGCCGCCGCCGCACCTCCGCATAGGCGAGCCGCTTGCGGAGGTTTGTGATGGGGTCCGGATGATTAGTGATTCTCCGGTCCATCACATCTGTGAGGACCAGGAGTTCGCTTCGTGTAAATGCTGCGGCTCTCATGATGGCAATGATTTTTTCCACAAAAAACAGTTTTAATTAAGGACCCTGAAAAAATGTGATTGGATTAATGTACTTTGAAAAATAACAGAACGCATTGTATTGGTTATTGTATGAGTCATGTGACCTACACCCTCACAAATATAATGTGAATTATGATAGGCTTGATGCAGTGACATGCGTAAGCTAATTTAAATAAACAAATTAAAGTACTAAAATATGCCTATAAAAAACAAAGGAAAACAATAGTATAAATCCTAAAAACATGTAATTTGTAAAAAAAAAAACATTGGTGAAACCGTACGTATTCTGCGGTAAAAATGACACACACTGACAGGAATAAAGTTTGTTGACAATGAAAAAAAAAAAATGATTGAAAACATGTGAATAGCAATTAAGGTAATTAATATGTTGATTGCCATGAAACGATTAAAGTATGTTTGCAGAATGAAAGAGCAGGTAATCGAAATCTGACAGGCCCACTTCCGGAATTGACTTGTGCGAGCGACCAAAGCATCCAAAGAGGAGACGAACGGTCGCTATTTTGAACGGTCGCAAGCTAGAGGAGGATTTGGGAGACTATAGGGCGGAAAATTAGCTACGAGCGAACATATGGATGAACGCTTGAATTTAAATATTTCCGCTCGTACGGCGGACGAGCATACAGCCACTTGCGTCCGGGTCTGAATCAGGCCCTTAGGCAATATCGCAGGGATTTATCAAAAATCTCCTGCAGGGACAGAGCATGTGATAAAGCTCTGTCCCTGTGAATCCCATCCGCATGCTTATCATTGTATTTTTTGCAAACATTACAGTGAGAAGGTGCCCATGCATGCGCCGACCAGCTCACCATACAGATCCCCGCGTGACCACGAAACCCCCGTGATCGCCCCCTGCAACCTTCCCCGATCACTGTGGCCTGGCTCCCGGCTCTGCTCTGCCTGTCAGAGTGGAGCAGGTGTCGGGGAACTAGGGAAAACCCTGGATAACGCCACCTCCAGGTGGCGTTATTATCACAGGGCTTCTCCCGGTATTTTTTCACAATTTATTTTAGTAACTTTGGCCAGATCACATTTCCCATTACAATTATGGGAAATGCGATCTGCTTACTAAAAATAAGTGATAATTAGGGCTTGGAGCAGGATTTTACAAATTCTACTCCAATTGCCCTTTAGTAAATTTATGTAAAAGTAAAATAATGTGAAAAGGGTGTGAAAACACCCTTTTTCACTTTATTTTAGTAAAAATAATGTTAATAAATACTAGCCCGTAGTGATGTACTTTTAGAGAACTGCTTCTTATCATCTAATATGTATAGTATTTGCAACAGAAGCCAGTGTCAAGAGGAAATATTGTATTATATAGCAGTCCAACAGGTCCCATATGCTGAAATATTTCAGAAAATCTTTTTTTATAATAAATCTGTTTTATTCAAATTTTTAGGGATGCAGGTTATTAATAAGCGTGTAATAACAACAATAAACATTATGCAAGATTCCATAGATAAAAAGTTGTCAAGCCAGCAACATATTAAAATGTGGCTTAAAACAAAAGAGAACATTATATTGTTTAAATAGGTTAAAGACAATGTACAAGAGTAAAAATCCCATTCAAAAAGCTGGACTCTGAAGGTATGTGTGTACTCTGCGCTATATCAAAATAGCTAAGAGGACTTCCGGTGGGCGGGCCCTGTATATGGCCGCGTTTTAGAAGGGCTCCCGAGTGCCTGGGTCTTTTACGGACTCAAATTGCTGCCCCAGGACTCTTTAACGGTGCTGGTCGCTGTGGTGACCCTCTGGAGAACTGGATGCAGGCGTTTCTGGTTCTCCGTGTTATCCCCGGAGTCCTGCTCCAACTACTAGGAGATTTTCTGCCTCCCCCGCCATTTTGCTAACACACTCGCGGCAGCCCGTTGATCGCGGCCTACTTGAAACAGAGGTCACTTACCTGGAACTGGGGGCCCTCCGGAGAGCTGTTTCTACCGGGTGCCGCCGGGCGGAGAGTCTGCTGCCCGCGATGAGTCAGGCGGACCACGTGGTGCAGACGCCGGAGGGTGAAGACGCTGACTTGTGAGCGGGAACTTTCCAGGGAGTTGTCTCTGCCGAGTACCGCTGGAGGAGATATCTGCAGTAGGGGGACTGGAGCTGAGCGGTAGAGTCGGTCCCACCTGCAGGATACTATCCGCTCACTGCGACTCTCTGTGGAGGTTTGCCGGCGGACGCATCATTCCCCGGGACCGGAGAACAGGTGCAGCTGACGACACCCGAATTGCGCACAGAGAACCAAGGGGAGCTATCTTTGCTGACGCTGCTACGAGACGACTGGAGTCGGGAAGATTATATGGTGACGCCGATGGTGCAATACTACATCTATATGGCCGTTTCTGCTGACTGAGGTGGAGCTCAGCTATTTGATATCTAAAGCGTACATTTTGCTGTGATTACCTGCGACTTTCGCTGGAACAGGTGACTGGTCTCATTATATCCTGGTCCTGGCTGTTGGTCGAGTGAAGCTGCTTGAAATGAGTGGGGGAGAGAAGATACCGGGGTGGTGAGAGACACTATCCCCTGCCAATTTATTTTTCTTTGTTCTTTTCTTGTCCTTTTTTTTTTTTTTTTTATTTTTTTTTTTTACCAAAGTGAAACAAGCTGAGTAATTATATTACCTTTCATTGATTAGTTGGCTAAATACTCAGTACTGGACATAACATTATAATCTAGGGCTATTTTTTATTTCGCTGCTTTTTGGCGAAAAGTGAAGCTGTCATCTAGTCATGATGATATTCCTTGCTTAAAATATACATCAGAGAGGGGTGCTTCTCAAGGTAGTATTGCTTACTCTTTTAACTGATGTTGTCACTGATTTTGTTCTAATGTAAATTAGATTTCTATATATTGGTATCCCTCGAAGATCTGTTTATTAAATGTGATTTTACAGGTTATGCATAAATATTATACTATGACTAGAAAATCTACTAAGGCGAATTCCTCTCAACCAAAAACTACACACTCCATGTCTTCATCATCTCCTTCTTCCCCGAATTCACCAATGACCTCTCCAGATACACCTCCTTTAGTCCCTATAGGGGATACACAATCCTCAATTGTGTTAGCTGCTCCTTCAGCAACAGCTGCAGCTCAGGAGATGTTGTTAGTTATCAAACCCATAATGGAACAACAATTTAAAGATTTTCGTGATACTATTACTAACATGGTTTCCCAATTGGATTCACATTCCAAACGTCTAGATGCGGTGGAACAACGCACTAGTGACGTGGAAGATACTCTAATATCCCTTCAATCTTCCTCTAAATCTCAAGGTGATACTATCAGATCTCTGACCGATAAAATCGACGATCTAGAGAATAGGAATCGCCGTAATAATCTTAGATTTATAGGAATCCCGGAATCTGTTAAAGGTCAGCATTTATTAGAATATTTGCAACACTCATTAACTGTAGCCCTTGGTATTACATCATCAACAATCCCTATGATAATTGAACGGGCACACAGATTGGGTCCTGAGAGATCAACTACAAGGGGCACGACCACGTCCCATAATTGCTAAATATTTAAATTATAGGGACAAAGAATTGATCCTCCGATCCTATCGTCGCCTGAATTCCCTGACCGTAGATGGTCACTCTATCCTGATCTTTCAAGATTTCTCTGCCAACGTCTCACAAAGACGTAAAGAATTTTCGCCTACCTGTAAAATATTGCATGATAACCATGTCCAATTTGCATTGCTATTTCCTGCAAAATTAAAAATCACAAATGAAGGCACTACTCATATATTTGATGATCCTAAACAAGCTCAAATCTATGTCCGCTCAATGTCTATTTTCAATGCTTCCGCTGTTGAGCATGTTACTTGATATATTATAAAGATATAAATTGCACTTTGATATAGAGGGACCAAATATTCTATATTGTATGTTTGTGTTTCTATTTTTCTATTATTGGTTAATATGTCAGGAAAGAGGGTGGCAACATTTTTGGGCTATACTCTCTCCTGTTTTTGTATTTTATATACTAATGTTCACTTTTGAAAATTTTGAGGTATGTTATTTGATACATACTTCTCGTTTACTGTTTTTGGTGGAAAATGTTGGAAAAGGAAGTGTTTCGGAGCATATAATTAAAAATTTCACACTTCTAGAATTGAAAAATCATGTACTTTCTATATCTTTTTGTTTGTTAAATGTAATTGCTGGGCGTGGTCTGTTGGGTCCTCTGGATTTCTTTTTTCTTTTTGAGAGTTGCTATCCTTCCCACTGGCTGGGATGGGAGGGGAGCGAGATACTAATTATGGCCCTCATTCAGAGCCACTCGCAAGCGGGCGCACGTACGTTAGGCGTACGTACAAAAATATTTAAATTCAAGGGCTCGCTCGTATTTTCGATCGCATCTAAAAATCCTCCCCAAACTCAGACGACCCCTCCTCTAACTAACGAGCGTGCGAAATAGCGAGCGTACATCCCCGAAATGGCTTGAAGGGAACGCACGCACAAGTATAAACCGGAAGTGGCCATGTCAGATGTCGATTACCTGCTCCTTTATTCTGCCTACCTCCATCAATCGTATCATGCCAATCAATGTATCAATTAGCTTAATGTTTGTTTTTTTTCAACACAATGCAAGAAACTTTACTCGTGTCCGTGTTTGTGTTTACCCACAGAATACGTACGGCTTAAACATTCGCATTTATTGCTCAAAAAACATGTTAGCCACAATGAGACAATTGTTCTATTGCTGTGGATCCCCGCATATTTTCCGGGGTTCATTTCTTTATTTAAATTTGCTTACGCATGTCACTGCATCAAGCCTATCATAACTCTCCAGAGATTTCTGGCCCTGTCGAACACATGACTCATACACTAACCAATCAAATTGCTCCTGTTAATTTCCAAGCTACATTAGCCAATCAGAAATTTTTGGCACACTTTATCAAAAATGAATTTTAAGAAAAACACCATTGCCATCATGAGAGCCTCCACATTCACCAGGCGCGAGCTGCTGGTGCTAACGGAGGTGCTGGATCGGCGTATCACCAGCCAGCCTCCACCCATCACCAACCGGCAGAAGCGTTCCGCGTATGCGGAGGCACGGGCCCGCCTGCGCTCCTTTGGCTCACGCCGCAACATCGGCCAGCTGGAGCGCAGGTGGTCTGACCTGCAACGGCGAACGCCCCGCTTGCTGGCATGCTTTCGCATGCAGATATTGGAAAGTAAGTGTTATGTATTGTGGTTTTCATGTTTGTCTTTGTGGGGCAAACTGCATGTGCATGTTTTCATGTCTGTCCTATTTTTTCATTCTCATCACATCTGCGTGTGCATGTTTTTATGTCTGTCCTATTTATTCATTCTCCTCATATCTGCATGACCATGTTTTCCCTCTATTTCTGATATATTTATTCTACTCATATTTGCATGTTTTTTGTTGGTGGTGGGTGATTTTAAAATGTTATTTGGGCAGGATTTGGCCAGAAACTAACCACAATTTGTTTGACATCTTTTAGGGGGACAGGCAAGACTACGCCGTCACCGTCCGGCCAGACGGCGGTCCCGCCCACTCTCACCCACCCCCAGCCAACACTCCACCCCAAATAATTCCCCTATTCCCCCCTCCTCCCAAGCCTTCCAAGAGCCTCTCCCGGAACTGTCGGGCCTCCTTCCCCTCCGTCCCCCTTCCCCCTCTCCTCCAACCACCCCTCTTCCAATTACCCCCTCCCCGGAGTCCGTGATAACCCCGCCCCGTTCTTTGGGGAATGAAGGCTCCTCTGAGGATGAAGATGGAGGGACTTCGGGATCTGCCGTTTTGGCTACCGGTATGTGTTTCTTTTGCATTTTTTTTAACCACAAACTGTTTGTATGTAATCATGTGTCGTTCCTTTATTCGTGATTTTTGGGTTCTTTTTTGGTGATTTAGCAGTTTGCCTTTACCTCTTCCTGCTGATTTCAACATACACATATCACACCTGTGGGTATTTCTACATAGGCCTTGTAATTTTTGCAGCACCCCTTTTTTTAAAAATTTTGGTTTTGGAGTGATTTCGTTGTGTTTTTGTTTTTTTAATGTGGATTCCCTATTGTTTGATTAATCCACACACTTTTCTCACCCACAGAGGAACAGAGGCGTCGGCAAGAGGTCGAACATTGTGTGGCACACATGCGCCAAAATGTAATTGGGGTGCTTGTGGCCCTTGACCGGCTGTCTGGCATCCTTCGGCAGTAGTTTTTTTTTGTTTTTATCTTTTTCAAAATAAATTGTTTATTTCTAATATGCGTTCTGCCTCATTCGTTTTTTCAGAACCAAAGATAGTTAACCCTGACATAAGTAGACTGTTCCTGCAAGGTTTTGCATTTTTTAAAAATTAGATTGGGTTTTGTATTTGTATGTAAAACACCCTCAAGAAACACATAACAGTAACAATGTCATTTCCCTTTTTGTGTGTAGTGGCAATTAGATATTTCTACATTTTACAGGTTCCTAGTTGGTGGGCAAGCTGCTTAGGCGAATCTTACAAAGCCAAATGATTGGACAGGCTTCCTTTTGGTGTGGGTTGGGAACCTGAAAACATATTTCATTTTTGCTCAACTGGCGTCAGTACTGGATTACCCCTTAGTCAAATGTAAGGTGTGTTAACCTGGTTAAACTTGCTGGTAACGTCCAAAAAAAGGAAGAACATTTAACTCTCCAAACATTTATTCACAACATAACTGAGAAATCAAAGTGGTCACTCACAAAAAAAACACACAGTGAGAATCTCAAATACAACACATACCCAATAAAAAAAAAACCAAAAAAAACAAATCAAGAACTGGTTGAGGAAGGACCATGCCAAAATGATTCCACAAACATGGCGTTGCGATATGGGTTCCAGAATATATTCCCAAAATGAGCAGATCCAGGTTTGGTAAGGGTAGCATGAAGTAGTGAGCGTTGTAGTGCCAAAGATTATGTGAACAAACCGAAGATGTTGAAAAAAAGAAAACAAAATTAGATGTTCACAAACAAACACAAACACATTAGGTTAAAACACTGTTTTGTTCAAACTTACCTAAAAAATCTGGCCACCACATCATCGCGTATGGCCCCCCCACATACTGACCTCCGACCAACCTCGGGGGGGCCATCCTCAGGTAAGGCATCCTCTGGCTGCATTGGGACACCACTCCTTATGGCGATGTTGTGAAATATCCCACACAGGACCACAATTTTCGACACCGTATCCGGCAAATACATGAGCTCGCCACCAGAGCGGTGGAGGCATCTGAATCGGCCTTTTAAAAGGCCGATACAGCGCTCCACCACTTGCCTGGTGGCTGTAAGTGCGGAATTAAATGCACTTTGTGGGCCTGGTGTGGGAGCCAAATAAGGAGTGAGCAGCCAGGACATGCAAGGATATCCACTGTCTCCTATGGAAAAGAATTGACAACATCAGGAACACTGTGTATCAAGCTTAACATTGTTATGTACTAAAGGTCTCCACTTACCCAGAAGCCACGCATCACCAGCTTGTAGGTTGGTTAATTTGTGCCATATCCCTGATAGCCGGATGACGAAGGAGTCATGTGCACTTCCGGGTAATTTAGCATTCAGGGACAGGATCTGGAGGGAGGCATCACATACCACCATTACATTCAGGGAGTGATAGTGTTTCCTGTTTCTAAATATGGCCTCCAGCCGGGCTGGAGGCTGAAGTGGTATGTGAGTACCATCCACAACCCCTATGATGTGTGGGAAGGCAGCTATTTGGTAAAAATTGGCCTTGGCCACACTAAGGGCACCCATATCCAAAGGCATTTGAATAAAATGATGGAGGTGCTTGAAAAGTGCCTCCATCACTGCCCTCAGGATCCGGGAAAAGGAGGATTGGGAGATGCCCGCCACTATTCCCACCGTTGTTTGAAACGATCCTGAGGCACAGAAATGTAACACCGCCATAAATTGCGTAAGTGGTGGTATTGCTGTTGGACTGTCAATTTGCCGCTCAAGATCACTTTCTATTAATGAGAGAGTGTCTATGATGATTTTGGGAGGTAGACGGTAGCGTCTTAAAACCTCATCATCGGGCATTCCAAAAAGGGTGACACGTGTTCGAAATATCTGGGGCCTTGCATGCCTACGATGCCTACGCCTGGGACGAGATTGAGGTTGGTCGGCTTCCGGGAGCATGGCCAGAACAATCCGCCCCAGATCAACCTGAAATTCAAAGATTTTAAAGTAAGGCTTTTGACCCACCCCAAAACTATATTAAAACAACTTAGCTTGATGATACCATCCATTGCTGCTTACATGCCGGGGTATTGTCATGATACGTCCAAACTGAAAATAAACACCAAAATTACTTGACACATTTCACTCTGTGCATTTTTGTTTACAAATTTTGTGCTAGACCAAAGTTAAAATATGCCAAACACCCATTTAGCAAAACAGCAAAGCGACATTTAACACAGTACATCAAAATGGGTCGAAATGTTGGCACAAAAAGCGAAAGAGAAACCACCAAAAAGTTAGAATGATTATTAAGCTGTTAAAAATGCGCTAATTAGTTCGCTAATACAAGTCACAAGAGTAACTACTAAAAATGCGCTAATTAGTTCGCTAATACAAGTCACAAGAGTAACTACTAAAAATGCGCTAATTAGTTCGCTAATACAAGTCACAAGAGTAACTACTAAAATGCGCTAATTAGTTCGCTAATACAAGTCACAAGAGTAACTACTAAAAATGCGCTAATTAGTTCGCTAATACAAGTCACAAGAGTAACTACTAAAAATGCGCTAATTAGTTCGCTAATACAAGTCACAAGAGTAACTACTAAAAATGCCTAATTAGTTTGCAAATACAAGATAAAAAATGGACTTACCAAGAGCAAATATATAAGAGTCAAAATCAAAAGGTCTTTTGGGTCGAAAATAAACAAAATCTAAAATAGAAGAAATTATGGATCCAAAATTTACAAAAAATAAGAAACACAATGAAACAACAATTGAACAAAAGTTAGACTTCACAAAACTTACCAAATCAAGAAACGAGGTCCCAAAAATATAAACCAACAAAGATAACGGAAAAAAAAAACGCAAATCTAACCAACAAACGAATCTCCAACCGCCAACTCCTTTCTACGCAATCAATAAACTCCAGCCAAGATAACCTCCAACAATCCAAAAACGCCACCTCGACTTGAGACACACCAAGCCATAAATAGTGTTTCGTTTCCCGCACAAATTAAGGAGGGATCATAGGGCCGCACAATCAATGATGCGGCCGCAAAATAAGGACGCATGTATAAATACGTCACGAAAACACATTCAAATTCTGGTGTATTTCTTGTTTGGACCTCAGACATGGCGACAGACCAGGGAAAAAATGCCCAAGGGTCAGGCGGTAAGTCTTTCATGCATTTTGTATCAATGATTAATTTGAAACCTAAGATTAGGCAAGTTGTGATTTTGTGAATTCTGTAAATTTACACAAATAGGTGAGGAGAATGACATGGAAGAGGCTGCTGGGCCCAGTATTCCGGCCAAAGCGGCCAAAAAAAAAAGGCAGCCACATTTCACAAGAAAGGAGATGGAGGTTTTGATCCAGAAGTGTGTGGACATCCTGCCACAGGCAGACAGGAATATGAGTCTAAGCCAGAAGTGGAGAATGTGGGAAGAGGTAGCCGTTGCTGTCAATAGGGTGGGTGATTATGTCCGTCTAGCTCGGGATGTCAAACGGCGGTAAGTAAACCCTTGCCCCCCCTAAAAACAAACCCCATTTTAAACCAAAGGATAATGGCTTCCATTTTTTCCCACAGATGGGGCGACTTCAAATATCGCTTAAAACAAAAACTCGCGGACAGGGCTAGGCATGCAAGGGGGACAGGTGGGGGTCCCACCCCTGTGTCATTGGAGTTGACGGATTTAGAAGAGCTGGCACAGGGGTGTGTGCAGCCTGTGGAGGTGTTTGGTGTGTCCAACATGGATACGGACTTGCCAGACTTTGCGGCTCCTCATGTTGTCCCAGGTAAATCTTTGGATGTCATCAACTCTGAAATGTTATTGTGCCAATATGTAGATTGTAATGTGAGGCTTTTCTCTTTTTTCCTAACAGAGACACAGGCGGATGAGTCTGCTCCAGAGGGGAGCCTTGCTGGCTCTGCAGGGGAGGAACCAGTACATCCGGCTGAGGACCCTGCAGAAGCCAGTCCAGGACAATCCCCTTCACAGGCAGTGGCCCTCCTCACAGAACTCAATTTCAAATCGGATTCCCATACGGAGATTCTGCAGAGGATGGACGCCAGTCTGCTACGGGTGGCTGAGGCCCTGGAGCAAAATGCTGCGGCCAACGAGACCATTGGTCAGGCCCTGGCGGAAAATACCAGGGCCAACATCCGCATCGCCAATGCCCTGGAGCAGCTCGTTCGCCAGCACATGGTGGAGCCGACCTCCCTTCCTGCCGGAACATCAGGATCCTCCACCTCTGGCACAACATCAAC
Source organism: Taudactylus pleione (assembly GCA_031769625.1). Lineage (NCBI taxonomy): Eukaryota > Metazoa > Chordata > Amphibia > Anura > Myobatrachidae > Taudactylus > Taudactylus pleione. The sequence goes on along the minus strand of JAUIMM010001030.1, from coordinate 8,265,189 downwards.
CAATCCTCCAAATGTGCCTAGCCCTGTGCCTAGTCCAGAGGCCACAACATCTGCCTCTGGACAGGCCAGCCCGATGACATCCCGGACCCGGTCTGGCGCCCTCCCTCCCCCATCCAAACGGGTGAAAAAACGGTGACAGCAATGGTGACTTTTCCCACAATCCTTCTGTGCTTGGCTCATATTCCTTTCGGGTCAAAACTTCCCTCTCCTTTCTTGTGAAATGTTTTTATTTTTTTGATGTATGTTTATGTTAACAGTTATGTTGGGCCAATTTGTTTGATTTGGGAACATATCTTTGGGCAAGAAAGATGTCCCCAAAATTTTTAAAATAAGTTTTTTTGTTTGAGCAATAAATTGGAAATTAAACAATGACATTGGATTGTGAAATTATTGTACAAATGGGTTACATTTAATCCTGGGCCAAAAGGCAAAAACTCGGCCAAAAAAAAAAAAAGGGCTCTTTAAGGAACGTTTAAAAATTCATATAATTCGGCAAATTCAAGAGGCACAAATAAAATGGTGCGAAACTGAAAACATGATGAAATTATTGTTACAATAGGCCCTAACCAACAAATTGCTGCCCAAATAAACCCCTCCAAATGTACGCAAATTGACTGTGTCATCCTGACATTAGCAGCTCTGAGTTCCACCTGCGTACGTTTTGTGCTATCCCAAAAAACTGATTTCAAAACACATACCAAGCCGGTTCTCAATCCAACACTAATTGCTTTTCTGCCCGCCCGCGATTAATCGCAACAACATCGTGGAGTCCAGGGACGGAGGAGAAGGCCATCGCCAATGTGGTCGAGTAATCCAGACCCTAAGCTGTGCGAGCATTTGGAAGGGAAAGAGGATCATCCAGTGACGTAGGAGTCGGTCCGAACACATTTTACGCTCGCATCTGCTAATGTATGTACGCCCCAAAAACGCCTCGCCACGCCTGCGTTTTTCCATCTCCACCCTCGTCAACACCCTAAAACGCCCTGTTCTGTCAATCACATTTGACATGTCACTTCCTGTACGCTATTTTAGGAACGAGTCCCAAAAAACTCGCAATCTGCAGTACGCACATGCGCAGTGTTACACCGACGCATGCGCGGTTATTCAACATCGGAACGCAACGAGCGTACTGCTGTTAACGAGTGGCTCTGAATGAGGGCCTATGTTTCTTATTATTAAAACTCTTTTTGAAATTAAATGACGGATTTAAACGGGGAACAATCTGAACCTCTCTCTCAGATTCGAGACAATGTACGAATAGTTTCGTGGAATGTTCGAGGTTTGAATTGTCCTATTAAAAGGAGACGGGTAGCGACACATCTTAAATGCCTAAATTCTGATGTTATCTTTTTACAAGAGACACACTGGGTAAAATCTGAAAAGGGGACCTTGCGGGGATCTTGGATTGGAGACTGTATATCTTCTTCCTATATCTCTAAAAAAAGAGGAGTTGCTATCTTGTTTAATAAATATTTAGATTATTCTATTTTGAGCTCAGAAGAGGACCCTGAGGGTAGATATTTGCTCTTAGATGTTACGATAAGGGGGGATCCTTACACCTTACTTAATATCTATGCTCCAAACTCCCCAAACATGGAGTTTTTTCGTATGATATCTAATTTACTTATGAGAAGACCTACCCCGAACCTGGTGGTGGGAGGAGATTTTAATAGTGTGGCAAATGAGTCGTTAGATAGATCTGGAATTTTTTCTTCACCTTCTATACCTATGTATTCGGGGGGAATTGGATTACTAACTTCGATTCATGGATTATGTGATGTATGGTGACTGTTTAACTCTACGGATAAAACTTATTCTTATCATTCTCGAGTACATGGATCCTTTTCTAGGATCGATTATTTAATGGTGGCAGACCATCTGGTCCCTTCAACAGTATCTCCAGATATCCATAGTATTATGATATCGGATCATGCCCCTGTTTCTTTGAATATCAAAACTAGATCCCCAGGGAGGTCTTTTAAATTTTGGAAATTTCCGTCTTTTTTGATACAATCAGATGATTTCAAACAATTTCTTACAACTAAATGGAACGAATTTGTAGATGACAACCTAGAACATTGGGAAGACTCACCCTTATTCTGGGAAACCTCTAAAGCAGTGCTGAGAGGCCATATAATAGCCTACATGGCTGGGAAAAAATGGGAAAATCGTACAAAATACAATAATTTACATAAGACAATGAATGAGGCATATGAGAGTTATGTGACAGACCCATCAGAAGCTAATTTCACACTTTATAATCACCATCGTCGATTACTAGAGAGTTTCTTGTTGGCTAGTGCACGAACCCAACATGAATACACTAAGAATACATTTTATAGATGGGGAAATAGATCGGGCCGTCTTTTGGCAAACATGGCTAAACTACAACACCCCAAACATTCTATAAAGGCGATACGTGACCCATGTACTCAAATTAGAACCTTTGATACTTCTGAGATAATATCTATATTCCAAAAATATTATGAACAGCTATATACTGCTATTCCTGAATTCCCTGAACTACATGATGACTTACTAGAGGAAGCAAGGCTACCTGTGCTCTCTTCTTCCCAAAGAGAAGAACTAACCCAAGAAATAACTGAGGAAGAGGTTTCAACAGTTATCACTAATCTTAAAAATAACAAAACACCTGGCCCGGATGGGTTCTCAGGAGAATATTATAAAATGTTACGCCCACAACTAACTCCATTTCTGACACAACTTTTCCAAAAGATACTATCTGGCCATATTCAATACCCGAATTTCAATAAGGCACATACTATTGTTTTACCTAAACCCTCCCGTGATCCAGAATTGGTCACCTCCTACAGACGAATAACACTTCTCAATCAAGACTTTAAAATTTTGACGAAAATAAAGGCAAATCGCCTTCAGCTTCTTTTACCTCAAATTCTCACTAATCACCAACTCGGATTTACTCAAGGTAGATTTTCCGTTAAAGGAATTAGAAGAGCTTTGGCAGCTATAATATCGCATTCTGAGGTAGGAGATTCCCCCCCGGCCATGCTTTTAAGTTTGGACGCGGAGAAAGCGTTCGACTCTGTCTCCTGGACTCATCTGTACAAAATATTTGAGAAGAGAGATTTTGGACTCCCATTCTCCAATTTTGTTGGATTTTTATATGAATCTCCATCAACTACTCTTATTGTTAATGGAGTGAGTGGTTCCCCGATAATTATGACTAGGGGTACCAGACAAGGCTGCCCAATGTGGCCGTTACTCTTTAATATAGCCTTAGACCCACTATTGCGATTATTACAATCTTGGACTGAGTTTCAAGGAATTAAGATAGGCACCCAAGAACTGAAGCTCCAGGCATTTGCAGATGATCTACTGTTATATATATCAAATCCAGAGTTCACCTTACCTAAAATTCTAGACAAAATGGCACTATATGCTAAAATATCAGGTTTTAAAATTAACCCTGATAAATCAGAGGCATTATATTTGGGCCGCAAAGTGAAACCGGTTTGGGGAGACTCTTACCCTATTATTTGGGCTAAAAGATCCCTAAAATACTTAGGAATTGAATTACCTAGATATATTGAGGATTTATATGACCTTAATATGAGACCCCTAATTGATAAAGTGATTGGAGAATTATCTAGATGGAAACATCTCTTATTATCCTACCTTGGTAGAATTCATCTGCTGAAGATGATTTCTTTCCCTAAATTATTATTTCCTTTACAAATGTTACCTATTTTATTGACTGTGACAGATGAGAAGTTAATATATAAAAGTTTCAGAACATTTATATGGAAGTCCAGTCGCCCCCGCATAGGACTATTGAAGCTTCAACAATCCAGAAATAATGGGGGAGTAAACTTACCCAACCTTAAACTTTATAGCCATGCTGGGATATGGAGATATATCAGAGATTGGCTACATAAAACGGATCATTATACGGATTCGGCTTTAGACCAATCCTTTATTCCTCAATGCCATTTAATAACGCTCTTACATCTTCATAAAGAGGAATTACCAGATGAAGTTAATCGTAATCCCCTCTTAATTTTAGCTTGGCGAGTATGGCAGTTTACACGAAAACAGAGAAATCTCAATAGTCATTATTCTTTATTTCTCCCGCTATTACTTAATCCCGAATTTCAAGATGGGGCTGCTACGATGCCTTTTGTATCTTGGGAACGGGGGGGGATTCAATGGATTCGTGCACTGGTTGACACTGAGACTTGCAGGTTGTTGTGGCTAGCTGAGGTTCTCACTAAATATAACTTACCCCAATCTCATTCCTGGGCGGTCCATCAAGCTCAACATTATGTAAATTCGGTAATCAGAGTGTTTTCACCTTTAGATTGGTCTAATTCGCTAGACCTTCTATTAACCCGTCCTATGGGGGGAGGAGGGACGATATCCCTACATTATAAAATTCTTCATCCTCCAATGGACCATGAAAAAATAACCACAGGCCTCTCTTCTTGGTCAAAAATATTTCCTCATCTGTCTATGGCTAAAATATTGAATTCACTCTCCTACTCTCAATCTATACTCTCAGCAAGTATTTATAGGGAGATGTTTTATAATATTTACCACAATGGATATATTTCCCCTCATCGTAGGTTTGTGATGGGAGCGTCTGATACTAGCAATTGCCCTAAATGTGGGGCTGAGGAAGCAAATTTTGTTCACTGTATGTGGGAATGTCCATTAATACGACAATTTTGGGCATCAATTAATAGATATGCCTCTTCTTGCCTAGTTAATTATTTACCTCTATCGGCGGAATGGGCAATACTAGGTATTTTACCATCTAATGTTCAAGCTCCATCTGAAAGTAAGAAATTGTTAATGATAATCTCTGCAGTGGCCCGTAAAAGTATTCTCCAGATGTGGATTAATCCATTACCTCCATCGATTTTACTATTTAAAGATAAACTATTTCATGTTTTTCGGATGGATTGGTTAGAATCCACCCTACAAAAGGAGGTCAAAACAACTTCCTTTTTCCAATTATGGGAGGGATTTATTGACTCGTTATCTACATCTATTAAACAGCAAATCTTTCAATGTTTTAGATATACCTCATGGTATGAGACTCGTACATTGCTTAATGACCCTCCAATTGTTTTTAACACTCCGGGTTGATATCAGATATCTTGTTTGGATGGGGAGGGGGGGGGGCCCAGCGGATCACGCCCAGTGAAGTGAAGTGAAGAAAAATCTATGTATACAAATTATATTATTGTATGCTTGAATGTATGTTATATAAACTTTCGGTTTAAAATATGTTATGTTATCTTTCTATGCTCTGATGAATAAAGAAAATTTGAAAAAAAAAAAAATAGCTAAGAGGCTAATCATGGTAATACAGAGTGTCGCAGTGTCCACCAAATAATGCAAAGTGTCGCAGTGCCCCATATAATGCCGAGTGTTGCAGTGCCCACCATATAATGGAGAGTGTTGCAGTGCCCACCGTATAATGCAGAGTATCACAGTGCCCACAATATAATGCAGAGTGTCGCCGTGGCCACCATATAATGCAGAGTGTTGATGTTCCCGCCATATAATGCAGAGTGTCGCAGTGCCCGTCATATAATGCAGAGTGTCGCAGTGTTGCAGTGCTCACCATATAATGCAGAGTGTTGCTTTGCTAACCATATAATACAGAGTGTTGCAGTGAACGGCATATAATGCAGAGTGTCACATTGCTCACTATAAAATGAAGAGAATGTCGCAGTGCCCACCAAATAATGTAGTGTCACAGTGGTATGCAGTCGGGAAGCCGGCGGACGTAAGCCCGACAGCTGGCAACCCGACTGCTTTATCCCAGCGAGAGTTAAATGACAGGCGTCTAAATCTAGACGCCTGTCATTTTACCGACCGCGGGAGACCGGCGCCCGGCCTCCCGATTGAAGTGATGCCGGGCGCCGCTGTGGACAGCCATGGGGCGGGGAGGGTTAGGTTTGGGGCTCCCGGGGGGGACTTAGGGTTAGGCACCCCCCTGGGAGGTTAGGGTTAGGTTAGGGGAAGGGAGGGTTAGGGATAGGCACCCCCGGGGGGGACTTAGGGTTAGGCACCCCCCCGGGGGATTTAGGTTTAGGCGGCGGGGAAGGGGGGGTTAGGTTTAGGCACTTAGAGGGGGGATTAGGGTTAGGCACTGGGGGGAAGGTTAGGGTTAGGCACCCCTAAGGAGGGTTAGGGTTAGGGGGGTTAGGTTAGGTTAGTTGATACTGACCTGGGGACGATCAGGATTTTCAGCCATGTCGGCCAGCCAGTCGGGATTTGAACCATTATTTGGTGACCGATTCCGTCACAGTGCCCATCATATAATACAGAGTGTTGCAGTGATCACCATATAACACAGAGTGCCTCAGTGCCCACCAAATAATGCAGAGAGTGTTGCATTGCTCACTATAAAATGCAGAGTGTCACAGTGCCCACCAAATAATGTAGAGTGTCGCAGTGCCCATCATATAATACAGAGTGTTGCAGGATTGCCATATATTTACAGAGTGCCACAGTGCCCACCATATAATGTAGAGAGTGTTGCAGTGACAGAAATGTAATAAAGAGTGCTGCAGTGACTGCCATGTAATACAGAGTGCCATAGTGACCGCCATATATGTACTGAGTGCCGCAGTGACCACCATATAATACAGAGAGTGAGGCTACAGCCATATAGTAGAGAGTGCCGTAGTACCTGCCATATAATGCAGAGTGTCGCAGTGACCGCCATGTAATAGAGAGTACCGCAGTGACTGCCATGTAATATAAAGTGCTGCAGTCACCACCATATAATACAGAGTGCCATAGTGACCGCCATATATTTACAGAATGCAGAAGTGACTGCTATATAATACAGAGAGTGCAGCAGTTACCGCCATAAAATGCAGAGTGTAGCAGTGCTCACTATATAATACAGAGTGTTGTAGTTGATGTGATGACTCACATTTTACACAAATATGAATACACCCTTTACACACACACACACACACACTATTAATACACCCCACCCAGACACACGCATACGACATTAATACACCACCATAAACAATATTAAAACACAGCATCCCCCAGAAAAAAAACAAATCCACCCCCTTCTCTCCCCACATATACCAACCAGCTTAGATAACACTAAAACATTTTTTACGCCACCAGTCACACTTACCTGCCCAGAGGGAGGATATGTCTCTCAGTATTGGATGGACCTAGCTCCTCTGCCGTTTGTTTGTGTGCAGTGACTGGTGTGCACCTGTAGCAGCCTCGGATCCTTCCCCCACTGGCTGGGCATGACATCATGGGGGTAAATGGTCAGAAACCTAGTTTAGCCAGGAAGTGGGCAGAGCTTCAGCCACCCGAGGGTGGGCGGAGCTTCATTGGCCATCGGCGGGGTTTGGATGGCCGGGGGCTGCATGGCCAAGGGTCTGAAGTTTCACTCACCCATTGTTAGACCCTCATGGCAGCGTACCCCCCATTCATGGTCCGCTAATCCCTGCCCCCTTATTGAAAGAGGCATGACTACAATGTACTGGGGCCCACCGGGAAATTACCCACTTCCCCGGCACCCCAGTCCGAGCCTGGTGCTGGCCACCGCACTGGCTGGGGCGGGGAGTGAATCTGCTATTCTCCAGCCTTCACTGCCAGCAGCTGCATGGGGAGATGGAGGCTGGAGATAAGCAAAATTGTTCCCACACAGCACCACCAGTGGGAATGATTTGGTTTGTAGCAGTTCTGATGGGGGGCCCAGGGTGCTCACCCCTTGTGCCCCCCCCCTTAATTTGGCTCTGGGTGTTGGGTATGGGAGGTCAACCTCACAATGCCGAGGCTGGATCCTGTCATGGGTGTAATGTTACTTACAGCATTTTACCTGTGTGGGTGTTATAACTTTAAACATACAGATGTGTCCACATACACCTTTCCTAAAATCGAGCCATGAATTTGCGAATTAGCCACACCTTGTGATAATTCTTAAAATTTGCTACTTTAAGCTGATACTTTACACGAATACTTTTGCAGAAAAAAAAATTGGGATCTATCTAATTGCTACTTGTCGTGGTGCATCTTAGCTGTGACGGCATCTCATGCCAAATGAAGCAAAAAAGGAAAGGTGTATGAGGACACATCTGTACTGGTAATTTATAACATTTGCAGAGTTAACATTCTCTAAGTAGCATTGCAGCCGACATTGGCTACAGTAAGGTCAACATACTGAACACCTCAACACATGCCTGCATTGTATTGACTATAGTCTCTTTAAGATGGCCATACATGCACCAATATGTGAGTTTCAGAGCTGCGGAAATTCAAAACCATCGCTTGTAGGTGGTTCTGGCTGTAGGACTTAATGTGACAATAATACTGAACACAAAACACACCTGGTTTTGCATTTAATGCATATTACATGATGTTTAGGGGTACCCAGCAAATGGCTGAAAACAAACCATACAACTGCATGACATTAAGCATTAAACAGTTTAAACCACAATCTGAGTAGGTGGGGAGGTCCCGCTGTCTGCCTCTTGGCCTCCAGACACTTCCATGTACATAGCGGTCTCAGGCAGCCCGCTCCAGATAAGGCTGGTGATTGCCCTGATGGCCTCCCACCAAACAAGCCAATAAAGGCGGAGGACTGGTAATTCAGAAATTGTAAGATTATGTGTCAGAAGCTCATAGACAGCTTAATGACAAAGATATTTTATAGAAAACTACCTTCAGATCCCACCATTCCCACCAGGATCTAAAATCACTATTGTACTTGGCGTAAAACTAAAATTTTTTCACTAAAGATATTTGCCAATTTTTATTTGTTTCACACCCAGTTATATCAGTATATTATCACTTAACAAAAGTCCATAAATCACTTGTTTCTCCACTTGGGCAGTTTTTAAACAATATTGTTCATACCCATTTTCTAATGGCATGCATGGCAATATAACAGGTATGCCGCATTGATATAATCAGACTATCCATGTTTAAGGGGAAAAAAGGAAAATATTCTAGGTAACTAATAAAGCAGACAATATAGGAATGTCAATTGGATATGTAGGTCGCCTCATTAAACTGATTATGTGGGATCATAACCTAAGAATCTACGAAATATCTATCTTGGATCATCTCCTGACTATAATGACACGTATAGTGACATATTAGTGGTACATACAAGTCTAGGTGAGGAAATGGCAACTTAAGTATTTGATGAGACACAGCTGATGGTGACCGGATCCAGCTATTATTTAAACCATAAGGGGTATAATGGCCGCATTCTGCTTACTTCCTAAGAAGCTGCTGACTGACTCAAAGGCGGAGAAACGCGTAGAAGGTTTTACAGTTACAAGCCATTCTATGATCACACTACCTATGTCGGCCATCCTGCTGGATATTAGCGATACCGCTTTGGATCTTTTCTACACGGACCCTATCAAGAGTTTTGAGGTCAAAGGATAGAGCTTGACATTTCTGTAGTAGTGACTACTGTTGATGATATACAAGCTCGCTTCTCTCCATAAACTCTGGAAAACTCAAAATAAATATATATATAAATATAAACATATTAAAGTCGGATATGTAAAATCATTTAATATTGCCAGTCCATGTGTCATCAATATCTTGGATGATTGACTAAAAGACTCCCTTTATATTATACACACTTTTTGAAGGCCGCTATACAAATATATCCAGAAATACTGGCGTGTCAGAATCCATAGATCTTTTCTGGGTTGGAAAATACTGCTGGTTACGTACATTCAATATTGGATACATTCTTGCATTTTTTTATGTTGCAAAATTAAATATAAATTTTTTAAATTGTTTCAACAAATACTAATTTATGTGGAAAGAAACTGTTTGAATTTTTTCAGACTCATTTATATCTGAGGGTCACCTGTCTACATATACAGCTGCTAGGTATCAAGAATTAAAATATTCATTGTACCAATTTTTTTTATAAACAGCACATTTATATCATTGATTAGATATTTTTAGGTTCTATTTGTGTGTTTAGTACCACTAGGTGGTTCTGGTAAACATCTTTTATATATCTCTTTGTGAATAAAGTGCTTCATATTTGCTAAATATATGGACAGTGCTTCATTATTCTATATATTTCTTTTTTTATCTCCAAAAAGTCTGCAATTTTGCAGTCAGATAGATTACTTGAATCAACTCTCCCAAAAACAGATTAGTGATTTTTAGAAAAGCACCTACTGTACATTGAAGCAAAAATTAGCTCTGAGCCTCTTTAAAAGAGATTGAGGTTGATCTATAAAAACTGATCTGAAATTTAAATTACCACCTAAACCAAAAAGTTTTTTTTAAGATAAATGTACAACATGACTTTTTGCAGACAATAAATGTTCTACAATCTACTCTTTTATTACCAAAGAGGAGTTTGAAATCACACATTTTTTTAAACTGTAGATCTAATTATGTTATCTACGTTATACAATGAAAATGTGACATCCAATATGTGGGTAGGACTATACACCCCCTACATGTAAGAATCTTGGAACATAAGCAAAACATCCTTAAAATGTGAAAACACATACTGTAGTTTATCATGCCACATTGTTTTATGTCAGAAAGGAAGTCTAGAAGGCCTTACTGTAAGCGCTATAGAACATATCAAACCAACTTCAGAAGACAGAGACAAGTTTAATAAACTTTCAGGCTTTCTGGATCACTTACATACCCTAACTCCATGTGGCTTAAATTATTCTGTAGATCTCAATAACATATGACTCTGATAGTGTACTGTTGCAAGAGTTCCTGATCACCTAGTTATCTCGGACCCTACAGAAGTAATGGCAGGACAGGTAACCACTAACTTAATTTCCTTTGATAAAACAATCAGACGTCACAGGTCGAGAAACACGTCAAAAAGTCCTTGAATACACCTTGCCGCTGCGGTCAGACAGACCACTCACATTGTTGCACTGCTGCTAGAGAAAACTTCAATCTCTCCAGCCGGCCCATCAGCGCCACTTTCCTAAAGGTTCACACCCGTGAACACATGCCGGACAGCGCTATTCACATCGGCACAAAGACTGGACCCGCAAGTCAGCCTGAGACAAATCCTGCATGCCTCTATGAAGCCTTTAACTAGCAGACGTAAAGGGCTAGACAGAGGAACGAGGCAATCATGACTACCAGACCTGCAGGCTAACACTGATATTGCAGTGATCCAGAATACTTGGTCGGCAAATGGGTGTTTAAACCATGGTTAAATTCACAGCTGCTGGTGTGGTGAGTGCTCTCACAACCCATAACGTTGGCTCTAATTCACAGTACCATTTCGATTTATAAGTTAAGTGGCCAGCAGTGCCATAAAGAGACAGCCTGGGCCCCATTACTATTGTGGGGAGTGGCCTAATGGTGAGATGCATGGCCAAGCCCCCTTAGAAAAATCCTTTTTGCAGTGCCGCTTCATGCTGAGGAGGGGGCGCTGTGAGCCCCTCAGCCATGAGCATTTCCAGGGGGGGCATTATTAGTGTGATCTTAATCCCCAACAGGCAGAGGAGAGTCTCCCTGGTCCCACTGCAGCCCAGCACACAGCAGAATATGCTGGGCTGCTGCCAGGCAAGAGGGAGACGGGACGGCATTGGACCCGGGTCCCGGTGGGCTCCTCCAACAAGCCTGGGTCTAGGTACATAGTCACCCCCCCTCCCCCAATCTGGTGGGCAGATGCTGGGATTCAACTTTAAGAGTTGTATATAAGAGAAAATTATGTTTAGCTAAGAAAAGCAGTTACAGTCTACAACACAGACACAATGTTGCAATATCTAAAGTACATATTATTCAACATATTATTCAACAGATTTTAAATTGCCCAAAGTAAATATATATTCTTATTGTTTTATTATTTACATATGCACAGATTTGATTTTATTCTCTTGCAGTGGTATTAGGAATATTTTATTTTACCTTGAATTGTCATTTTAATTAATAAATGTATATTACTCTGTGTTTTATTTTCTCTTTTATGTAATTTGTATGTTATGATCCTCTCATTGTAAATATATGGTATTATTATTATTATTACAGGTTGAGTCTCTCATATGAAAATATTCCAAAATACGGAATATTCAGAAATACAGAATAATTTTGGCATGACTGAGATAATGAAACCTTTGATTATTGATGGTTCAATGTACACAATCTTTGTCTAAGGCACAAATTATTAAAAATAATATATAAAATGACCTACAGGCTGTGGGTATAGGGTGTATATGAAACATAAATGAATTTCATGTATGTACACAAACTTTATTTGAGCCACAAAAATATTAAAAATATTGTATAAAATTACCTGCAGGCTGTGTGTATAAGGTGTATATAACACATAAATGCATTCTGTGTGTATATTAGAGTCCAATTCCCAAGATATCTCATTATGGTATGCAATTATTCCAAAATACGGAATATTCCGTTATCCAAAATGCCCCATGGTCCCAAGCATTTTGGATATGGGAGACACAACCTGTAGTAGTAGTAGTAGTAGTATTCAAATATATAACAAGTTGAATATTGGAACAGCTTTGAAATTTCACTCCTCTCAGTTGCAGAACCTTAATCCCATTTAACGTTAACTTTCTATGTCAGTTTGCTGACAGTTATAACTGAGATAATCCTGTGTAATGGATTTACATTTGGCTTAATGTCCAGTGTACTTTTCATGATGTATTTGTACGACACTTTGTTTGTATTGTCATCCTTTTGTTATGTATTTCTTACATTTTGTTTTCAAAACACTCTGCTTAGTTCAATAATAACAGTTACATGCAGTTACACAAAGCTGGACTTTTGTTATAATTAAATGACATTTTATGAAAGCTAACAAACATGATTACTTTTAATGCCTATGCTGCCACCTACTGCTCAATTGATAGTGCAAAAACACATTATATTGAGTTTGGATAGTAATTTAGAGTTAGTTATGTAATATTTTATTCCAAATGTCATTATGACACTTGTGCAATTGTGTCAGATGAAATGCATTCCACAACTATACATTTTGCAGATTTTAACAGGATAGCAGGATAGTAACAACAGTACTACAATTAATCTTTTTGTGTTTCTCTCTTTCTGTTTTTAGCTTTTAAAAATGTACTGTAAATCAAAACAATACAGCCTTACAGCCCAAATATTTTTCTTAGTAACATTAAAGTTCTAAAGAAAACATAATTTAACATAAAGGGCGGGATGCAGCAAAGGTAGAAATGTGGTCAAACCCCGAAAATACGGGTTTGACCATATTTCTCATATGCACCAAGCTCGGGAATGTGCTGCACTCCGGGGCTTAGGTGCGGTGGGTAACGCTATCTTCCTGATGGCGTTACCCTATAGAAACCTATGGAATTCTATCTGGAGAGTGCTGAGAGAAGGATCCAATCAGATCCCTCCCAGCAACTCCCTGAGAGAGGGATCCAATTTGATCTCTCCCAGCACCCCCAGCAGTGCTTGCGACCATCTGTGCACACAGTCCCTCCTTTACCAAGAGAGCAGTCCTTTGTGGTGTTTGTCATGCATACCAGCGTTACCAACACCAGCATACATGCAAAAGGCGGTGGGATGCATCACATCCCAAATGCGATGCGTCATGCAACCCACCCAAGGTTTTGTCAAAATAGTATTCCTGGTGGCATGCAAACCATCACCAGGATATAACACAGCAACTTATTCATTAGAGAGCAGTTTAAATGGCATAACGTATAGTGATGCAGCCAAGGCCATTCATAGGAAGAGATACATGAAACCACATGGGTCACAAGAGCATGGTCATAGTGTTGGTCATGTACATGTACAGTACGTAGTGCAGAATTGTAATTTATCAAGTGTGAAGATCACAGCCCTGACTATAGTCCAATAAAGTTTGTTTTTACAGTACAGTAAAAGTCACAATTTGTGGGAAATGTAAGAACCTGTGATATGCAGTGTCGAAACCGTATAAATTGGTTGCGATCGCTTAATTGCGCACGAATCGCAACACGACATCCACTGGACGATTTGATCGTCCACGGCCATTTTATGCGAACACACGCTCCCGCCGCATTCGCGCACACACTTGCGCACGCGCAATTGCACATGCTCGCTATACATGCACACACATCCCATGCCCCCGCAACTCGCCATATTGTGACAACGGTTAAGCGCCATTTTACATTACATAAACACATAACAAAGTTAGTACAGCAATACTGTTTAAATACTGTTTTGCGTTTCAATCGCATAGCCAGCTTTTAAGTATTATTGTCAGAAACCTTACCCCGATGGACAGCAGCCTTTCCTTACAATAAACTTATATCCCATTTAACCCTAAACTGACTGAGATACGCACAATGCTATTTAGTACATAAACACCTCTTTCCTCTCATACAAATATTCACCCACTTACACAATAAATGTTCCAAACATTGAAGTTTATGTGTTTTAAAGGTATACAGTGAATGTTACATGTTAAATAGCAGTTATATGATATCTGGGCTTAGGAATAAGATAAATGGGTCATGAGTAGTATCTACCGATTTCCCTCTGTCTCAACAGGAATATGAAACGAACAGAATGAATAACTATCGAGTTATGAAGACCTGCCAAGTATTATACTCTATACTGTGAAAATCACTGTACACCTCCCCTGTAGATTTGCATGCCAAGGGTAGTACAAAGGGATTTTCTAACACAGTTCAACCTCCAGTGACGTCAACCATCTACTAACAAATGAATAGCAACAACCATTGTGACTCAGTAATAAAGGGCCAATAGGGAACCCCTCTGAGTATTCAGCTTATGTTCAAAGGAAATTGTACACCTATAAATTCCTATGCAGTCTGGATCCCAACCCCCTTTCCTTCCTTTTTCTCTGCTTGACCCTAAAGAAACATGCAGCAATCCTGATGGACAGCTGTTAGTCTAGGATCCAGACCGCAGGGTGAAATATTGGTAATTGTATCTTTGTCTTTATCCTGTATATAGCTGCATTGTATAGATTAAGGCTGTTTATACCCTTTTTACAATATAGTACCTTTGTGTGTGTTGGAACCGCAAACCGTTTCTGTGTGACAAAGTTATTTTATATTGAAATGGGAGGTATGGGCAATCTGGTCTGTGCAATCAAATCTCTCTAATATCGATACTGTTCAAACGGTATCAATAATTTGGGGGCTCGCCGAGTTGGATATCACCCATCACTGTATTTTTGAACTGCTCCCCTCGTCTTGGAACAAAAGATTGGAAAGGCGCCCGCAGACTTTTTTCCTGCGTTCCTATTTTTGTTCAGAGACGGAGACTCGCAGTTTGCGAATTCAGAGAGGGCTGATTAGAATCTGGGATAGTGGAGAGAGATTTGTGCTTGCATGCGCAACCGATCGCACAATAACGCCACAAAGGTTTTAGTGTACACCACGTGCAAACAGTCGCAGCATAGTGCTTGTAACCGAGCGCACAACAGCAAGTGAAGCATGTGACTAGCATTTCTGTTAGAATTCAAATAAATCATCAAGACTGAAATACGTCATATTGATAGGGCTGTAATCTCCAAAAGGCTGTTAATCAAAAGAAAGGTATTTTTTTTATTTTTGTTATTTGGCCACAGTATAGAAGTGTGTAAGGTGTATGATTGAGATTGTGAAATAGGTTGTGCCTTCGTGGTCCCTATTTTAGGTAATAAATATAGGGTATACAGAACAGGTATACTGGCAGAGGGGATCCTCCTGATTTCCTATCGTTAAAGAGAGTTAATGATAAAATATAGCTTCCAGTGTAGTTATAATATTCATCGGTCAGTTAGGGCCTTTGAGTGTTGCGACCGGACCATACGAGTGTGGCATCGCTGACTGACGCTGGTTGCGGGGACAAAAGGACAATAGGTGGTTACTGTGGTTTTATCTATAGCTAGATAACTCCTGTGTTCCCTATTATAGGTGGTACTGTGCTTGCCTTAGTAGGTATTGCTGTGTTCCCTATTTTTAGATATTAGCTAACTGTAGAATAGGTGCGTGGAGGCAGCCTATCGGTTAATTCTTCCACCGGTCTCATCATTGTTGTTGTTTTTTTTCACAAAATGGGCGCAAAACAGTCAACAGGGATGGTAGACGATGCGCTGTGTATGCAAGGTCCGACCGGGTCGGCTCTTCGTATAATGTACACTAAATATGGTGCGTACGCAACGACGCACTGTACTGTGTGGGTTAAGATGACGAGTAAGAGTGAGAAACCTTTCCCAAAGATTGGAAGCTTTAATATGGAGATTTTAAATAACCTTAGGGATCACATATGTACAGTGAAATCCCTAAAGAAAAGAGTGGAGTATGATGATTCTTTGAAACTCTGGCTGAATGAGAGTCGCACATGGGTTAATGGCGTGCATGGGGCACCGCGTGGAGCCACGTGCATGCCTAGGGGTGATGCGCTCGCAACGCTACACAGCGTAGCGTACGCATAACAGGAAAATGCAAACTTGCGGCACGGTAGCGTTGCCAAAGGTATTGCGAATCGCGCTTGCGCACCCCCACCACCTTATGTGGTGGACGGTGATGATAAATTACCACATAACAAAAACTATAAAAATGTTGTAACTGAACCAAGTAAGTTGTACCCGGTCCTGAGTGGATATTTGGAAAATGTCTATGATGCAGAAAGTGATCCTGTAGCAATGTCTGCTGTATCCCATGCTGTGCAGTTATTAAATGTCCCTTCCCAGCAAGTACAAGTAGCTGCCGCTATGGCATCAAGAGGGGGGGAGGGATCCTTAGCTCATGGGGGGGAGGCCCTAGTAGAACCCATGGTGGGGGAGGCTCCTTTAATAAGGGTGCAGGAAGTATTAGAACCAACTGCTTCAATAGCGGAGGTTACGAATACCGTTCGCTGCAGTAATAGGCTTAAAGGTATAGAGGTGGGAGGCATCCACCCTGTAAGGACAATTATTGTCCCTAATGGGAACGCAGATGCGAATGGTGTCGTACCCACAAGGGAAGTAGTGATGCACTGTCCTTGGACACGGGCGGAACTACATTCCATTATGTCTGAATTTCCTGACCCCAAGAAACATCTGGCAAAATGTCAGCGTTTCATAAAGGATCTAGGCAATGCCCATGAGCCAACCAACAAGGATTGGCGAGTGCTGTTAAGAGCATATCTCCCAGAAGGTACAGATGTGAAAAAGTTTATCACAGCATGTACTCTGGATGCAGACATCCCCTTAACTGATCAAGGTAATCAGAATTGCATTGCCCGTATAGTTGCCCAACTAGCCATATTTTTCCCGTTAGTTGTTAATTGGAGTAAAATCTTCTCCATTAAACAAAAGGAAAGTGAACCTGCAGAAGATTACTTTAATCGTGGGCTGCAGACGATCACTCAGTACACTGGGTTTGAAAACATTAAGGATAGCACGTACTACCGGGGAATGGTCATCACTGTTCTAATGGACGGTCTAAAAGACAGTTTGAAAGACAGAGTTCAGACCTCACACCCTGGTTGGAGAGGGATAACAGTTGACGCGCTCAGGGAAACTGCAATAGACCATGACAAGAATATCACCAGGAAACGTGAAGCTCAGAGCGAGAAATTGATGGCTGTTAGCATTCGAGCTCTAGAAGATATGCACTTACAGCCAACAGACACATATCCACCTGTGCAGTTACAAGTCTTAAACACCTACCATCCTGCGAAGGCCCAACCCATACAATTCCCTCACGCATACCACACCAGACCACAACACACTCTTCACACACACCCAAAACCATCATACCCACACTCAAAATCCCCTCCTCCTGGACTTCAACAAAATTTCCCCAACAGATCAGCTAAGAAATGATTTAACTGTAACCAAGTAGGACACTTTAGGAAGGACTGTAGAGTCATAATTCAGGAACCCCACATGCAGCAACGTATTGATGCATCTCGTAACCAAGAACTACCAGATAAATCCTGCCCACATAGTTGCTGCAAATGCCTTGCTGGGGGAAGATAGGCAACTATAGGGGTTAGGTCATACCTGTAGTCTGCAGGCAGTCAGGATAACGGGAGGTACTAGGGAAGAGCCGGTAATAAAGGTTAATGTATCTGGTACTGAACGTTCCTTCCTAGTAGACACAGGGGTGACCAGGTCTGTTTTAAAATCTCTTGAAAATCTACAGATAACAAACCAGACAGTACCAGCAATGGGTGTAACAGGTAGCGTACAGCATTACCCTTTAACCAAACCCACGGAAGTTACCATTGGGCCTTTGCATGCCAGGCATTCTTTCCTCCTGGCAGCAACAGCCCCTACTAATCTCCTGGGAAGAGATTTATTGTGCAAAATGGGATGTATTATCTATTGTACCCCTGACGGGATATTTATGGATGTCCCAGGAAGGTTTGCACACGAGGTAAGGGATGTGCTAGACACTCCCCAAAGGTTAATACTGCACACCATAACATCAGACAAGGGTTCAGCTCAGGTAGATGAAATGTTAGAACAAATACCTAGTTTCCTTTGGACTAAGGATGGACAGGACACTGGGTTAATGGCAAATGTAGCTCCCGTCATGGTAAACCTGAAAAACGGTAGACACGCTCCTAACATTCCCCAATACCCATTAAAGCCAGAAGTGGAGTTAGGGGTTCACCCCATATTTGAGCGTTTACTACAGCAGGGAATGTTAGTCTGTACAGCCAGTGTAGCCAACAGTCCCATCTTCCCTGTGAAAAAGAGTGGTGGGAGGGGGTACAGGCTGGTACAGGACCTTAGAGGGGTTAATAAGGTGGTAGAAAGCCAATTTCCCGTAGTGCCTAACCCAGCTGTCATCCTTATGCAAATCCCATCAACCGCAAACCATTTCACGGTAATAGATTTATGCTCCGCTTTCTTCTCCGTCCCCCTTCATCCTGATTGCCAATACCTATTTGCCTTCACATAGAAAGGCGTACAGTACACATGGACACGACTACCCCAGGGCTTCATTGACAGCCCCAGTATCTTCTCCCAGGCCTTACATGATTGTTTACAGTCTTTTTAACCTGCCAATGGATCGGTACTAATCCAATATGTAGACAATTTGTTGTTATGCTCTGATTCGTTTATGTCATGTTTAAATGATACTAAACTTTTGTTGCTTCACCTCTCGCACACAGGGCATAAGGTTGCTAAGGACAAGTTACAACCGTGCTAGACCAGGGTTAAATACTTGGGTCACTGTCTTACCCAAGGCCTCTGACATCTGACAGCGGACAGAATCCACGCCATGCAGACCATGACACTACCGCAGAACCAGCACCAGATCCGTACCTTCTTGGGCATGTGTGGGTATTGCAGGTCATGGTTACCCGGTTTTTCCATTCTGGCTTTACCACTGCAGGAGTTAGTATCTTCCACAAAACCAGACCGTGTCTTGCACTCTGAAGAGTCAGAGCAAGCCTTCCTTAATCTTAAGGACAGTCTGATAAGAGCACCTGCATTGGGGATTCCAGACTATGGAAAACACTTTGATTTATTTTGTACAGAGGCTGCTGGTTGTGCGGCAGGAGTTCTCACACAAAAACATGGTGATGCCAATAGACCAGTAGCATACTACAGTGCCCAGTTGGACGCTGTGGCAAGAGCACTCCCAACGTGTTTAAGGAGCGTAGCTGCAACCGCACTCTTAGTGGAAAAGAGTGAGGATGTAGTGTTAGGCCATGACATGACTGTACATACACCACATGCTGTTTCTGCCCTGTTAAATTCAGCCCAGACCAGACACGTTTCCTCCGCTAGGTTCACTAAATGGGAACTAGCGTTAATTGCACCGACCAACATTACTATAAAGAGGTGTAATACTTTAAACCCTGCTACATATTTACCAAGTGTGCCTCATGATGCACAAAGGGTGGAAGGTAACGGTGAATTGTTACCAGTGGTAGAAGGTGAGTTTGGTACAGGAATTAATAGGCATGACTGTATGGAGTATTTAAATCAAAATTTTACAGCTAGGCCTGACATTCATAACACACCGTTAGAAAATGCAGACTTAACATTTTACACGGATGGGAGTTGCCATAGACAGACTGATACTGGTGAGTTATGTACAGATTATGCTGTGGTTGATGACAAGGACGTTATAGCAGCCGAACCACTTGGTCCACCCCATTCAGCGCAGGTGGCGGAACTCGTGGCACTAAGGAGAGCGTGTGAGTTGGCCGAAGGAAAAACGACCAATATTTACACAGACTCCAGGTACACTTTTGGGGTGGTGCACGATTTTGGGGCCCTATGGCGTCTAAGAAATTTTCTAACGGCAGCAGGCACACCAATCGCACATGCACATCACATAAAACGACTGTTGACGGCAATACAGCTACCCAAGACAGTAGCTGTCATTAAGTGTAAAGCCCACACCTGCGAAGATGATCCAGTATCATTGGGTAACAACAGGGCTGATGAAGCTGCCAAATGGGCAGCAGGTTTAAAACTTAATCAAATGGATAAAGTGTTGGTATTTGAAATGGTTGACATGCAGAAACTGGTTGAAATGCAAGGTGTGTGTACCCATCAGGAAAAGGCAAGCTGGTGATCCAAGGGATGTTAGCAAGAGTCCTCTGGGCTCTGGAGAAATGGACAAGGGAAGCCAGTAGCTCCTAAGGCATACTACCCAAGCTTAGCAGAAGCAGCACATGGTCTGACCCATCTGGGTAAGCAGGGTATGTGTAAGTTAGTGAAGGCATAGTGGTATGCACCTGGCTTTTCTTCCCAAGCAGAGAAGAGGGCAATGTCCTGCTTGACCTGCTTAAGGAAGAATATAGGAAAAACTGTACCCACCGAACCATCTCACAACCCTCCAGCAGACGGCCCTTTCCAGGTCATACAAATTTACTTCATCCAGTTACCACCCTGCAGGAACTTCAAGTATGTTTTGGTTTACATAGATGTATTCTCTAATTGGGTAGAGGCATACCCAGCTGCTACCAACACTGCTGCATTCACGGCAAAGAAAATAGTTCAGGAGTTTGTATGTAGGTATGGTATCCCTAGAGTAATTGAAAGTGATAGGGGTACCCATTTTACCGGAGATGTTTTTTAATGTATGTGTAAGTTGATGGGTATTAATAGTAAGCTTCACACCCCATATCGACCGCAGGCCAGTGCCAAGGTGGAGAGGGTAAATGGTACTATTAAAAACAAGCTGAGTAAAATCATGGCTGAAACTGGTTTGGGATGGCCAGAAGCTCTGCCTCTTGTGCTCCATAGTATCAGGACCACCCCTAGATCCCCTCTTAATCTTTCCCCATTCGCAATACTGTTCGGGAGGCAACCTCATTTAATTATAAGTCCTCAGGAAGATTTGAAAAGTAACAACGAGGTTACTGTGAGGTACCTTATAGGGATGAGTAAGCAGCTCCAACAGCAGCAGCAGAAACTAAAACTGTTATCACCTGATATGCCTGAAATGAACTGTCATGATGTTGAACCTGGAGAGTATGTTATGATCCGAAACTTTTTACGTTCAGGTTGTTTGACTGACCGTTGGGAAGGACCATACCAAGTGCTACTGACAAGTACAACATCCATGAAAGTATCTGAGAGAGACACCTGGGTCCATTCCAGCGATTGTCGGAAGTTCAAAAATCCTGAGGAGAACCAGACCAGGGGAGAGACAGAGAACCTGGACCTGTCGATTGCAAGCCTGTTCCGTGAAAGCTACTAATTGTATCAGTAGCACTTGAACAAGGCTGGTAAGACCTGGTATGGTGATGGGGTTTCAGGTTGTAACTGCTTTTGTGTATCCTCCCAGAGTTCATATCATACTGTTGTGTTTCGGGATGTCCTGGTTCAGTGCTGGTGGTCGGAGGATGGAGAGAGAGATCGGTAGTGGTGTCGGTGGAGAGGAGCTGGGAGAGAAAGAGCTGCAAAAACAAGGCCAGTACCTGACCAATATTAGCACTGTAATGGTTAAAAGATCTGCTCTCTTGGAATCTCGGAGGCAGTGTGAAGGTTTATTGTCTGAAGAGTATTGTATATGCGCAAATTGTGGGCCTGTAGTCAATGATAAATGCATCCTACGATGTCAGACCCAGAGTAATTTATACTTGGGCGAGCATCCGTTAGAGGACTACCATTCCCTAGTAGGTAAGGTTTTGAACCAAACCGAATGTTGGGTATGCTCCCAGGTTCCTCAAGGACAGCATAATGTAGGGTTAGTCCCATTCCCCTTAAAGGTCTCTGAAGTCATTGACTTACAGGGAGGCAAACCGGTGGACAGAAAATGTAACATATCCGATTCCCCTAATTTGAAGCTCCACCAATATCAAGTAGATAAATCCCTGTTATGTTTCAACTTCACCAATCCCAACAAACCTGGGAATTGGGAAGTCACAGGAATTAATCAGACAATGACCTTCTCACTGAGAGCCGATAATGTATCTATAGACTCAGCACTTTTATACAACATTGTCACAAGAGAGAAATTCTATAGGTACAGGTATACGCGGAGTAATGTTAAAGTGATGGTTGGAAGAGTACCACCCGGGTACTGTGCGAAGATCATACAACCTGATACTTGTATTAGCCAAATGGAGGAGATAGGGATGGGATCATTCATAGAAAAGATGTGTACCGGTATCATGAAACATTCCATCCCATTCATCCTCCTAGATGATGTATATTATATTTGTGGTAGAAAAGCGTATAAATGGCTCTCTCCAAGTTCCAGTGGACTATGCTATTTGGGAAAGGTACTCCCTAATGTCATGACTCTTGCACATAATGAAATGATTGATGTCCATAGGAACATACCTTCTCCATACCTTCATATGCATTATGAACACAGAAATAAGAGAAACATGATTCCTGGTGATGTGCATAAAGCCACTCAAATGATAAGTGAGATGACTGGCTTCCAGATTTTAGTTGCACTTGATCCCACCAGGATTGCTCGGGGATCTCTAAATTTTAGGTATATTCAAGATCTCGCAAAATTAATAGATAATATCACCGAGCTATATGATGACACTTTTAGGTACACTGGTAAGGAGTTGCAAGCGTACAAGAAAGAGCTGGTCCAACATCGTTTAGTGCTGAATTATTTAACTGCTGTCACTGGAGGGTATTGCGTAACCTTAGCCACCCAGTTTGGTGTTAAATGTTGTACTTATATCACCAATAGCACTAGTGACCCCAAGTAGGTGATAGACCGGAAAATGGATGAAATTCTGCAGTTGAAATGGGAATTTCGGAAGAACCATAATGCTTCAATCGCTGAAGTGGAGGAACAGGTCGAAGAGTGGTTCTCCTGGTTGAACCCTATGAAATGGTTCTCGGGTCTAGGAGAGTGGGTCCAAGGACTGATTGCGAGTATAGGGAAACTCCTGATCCTAGTGTTGGTGGTCATCCTAATAATTGGCATATGTATCAGATGTGTTCCAGCGGCTATGAAGTGTGCAAAAGGTTGTTCCAATGGAAACCAGGAAAATGAAATAATAATGGTAGTTACCCATGATGCTGTGAATACTAATGTAACTAATACCCTACATTATAACCCTGAATTAGAGAGTACGATCTAATGTTTGCTTGCATATTGCCATGTATAATAAAGTATTGTCAATGTTTCTTTAGAACACCCTAGTTTAAATGTAGTCTTCATCTCCCCTTTCTTCCAAGGTTGTCCTCTCCATGGAGTGGTGCTTTCCCACACTAGCTCCCCATTGGTCCTCGACTTAGAGTCCACGTGGTATGCGTACGAGGGGCTACTTTATGTCCTCCAGGGGCGCATTATTCAATGATTCAAATGACCACACATAGTCATATCATTAAGAACATTGAACAATACTTTATAATACAGTGTCCACATGAAATAAGATCCGAATGATAGTAGAAGTCCCATAAGAACACGTACCTTGTAATGATGTGATTTGGATTTGTTTAGCAGTGCATAAAAGTGTTATTAATGCTATTTCAAAACATCTTAAAATGAAGTCTCTACACAATTCAAAATTATCCTTATGGGTTAGCTGCATTCCCACATCTAACATATGGTCACGACCTCTTCAGTCTGGCCTGTGGTGTGCACATAAGGCTAGTTTTATGTCCCTTCCCCCAAGAGCGCTTCATTGATGGGTAAATTAACAACTCATGCCATCCCATAACAATTACATTAACTAATGTCTTATAGTATGGCTAATCAGATAACCGATTATTAATTGTTGCTTGCGTATGGTGATAGCGTATAATTGCTATCAAAGGGTGGACTGTCGAAACTGTATAAATTGGTTGCAATCGCTTAATTGCGCATGAATCGCAACACGACATCCATTGGACGATTTGATCGTCCACGGCCATTTTATGCGAACACACGCTCCCGCCGCATTCGCGCACGCACTTGCGCATGCGCAATTGCACATGCTCGCTATACATGCACACGCATCCCATGCCCCCGCAACTCACCATATT
This sequence comes from Taudactylus pleione, assembly GCA_031769625.1. Lineage (NCBI taxonomy): Eukaryota > Metazoa > Chordata > Amphibia > Anura > Myobatrachidae > Taudactylus > Taudactylus pleione. The sequence continues at coordinate 8,240,804 of JAUIMM010001030.1, read as the reverse complement.
GTGAATGGCGAGCCATGCTTCTGTGCTCACAACGGTTAAGCGCCATTTTACATTACATAAACACATAACAAAGTTAGTACAACAATACTGTTTAAATACTGTTTTGCGTTTCAATCGCATAGCCAGCTTTTAAGTATTATTGTCGGAAACCTTACCCCGACGGACAGCAGCCTTTCCTTACAATAAACTTATATCCCATTTAACCCTAAACTGACTGAGATACGCACAATGCTATTTAGTACATAAACACCTCTTTCCTCTCATACAAATATTCACCCACTTACACAATAAATGTTCCAAACATTGAAGTTTATGTGTTTTAAAGGTATACAGTGAATGTTACATGTTAAATAGCAGTTATATGATATCTGGGCTTAGGAATAAGATAAATGGGTCATGAGTAGTATCTACCGATTTCCCTCTGTCTCAACAGGAATATGAAACGAACAGAATGAATATGGAAGGGATCACTATCGAGTTATGAAGACCTGCCAAGAATTATACTCTATACTGTAAAAATCACTGTACACCTCCCCTGTAAATTTGCATGCCAAGGGTAGTACAAAGGGATTTTCTAACACAGTTCAACCTCCAGTGACGTCAACCATCTACTAACAAATGAATAGCAACAACCATTGTGACTCAGTAATAAAGGGCCAATAGGGAACCCCTCTGAGTATTCAGCTTATGTTCAAAGGAAATTGTACACCTATAAATTCCTATGCAGTCTGGATCCCAACCCCCTTTCCTTCCTTTTTCTCTGCTTGACCCTAAAGAAACACGAAGCAATCCTGATGGACAGCTGTTAGTCTAGGATCCAGACCGCATGGCGAAATATTGGTAATTGTATCTTTGTCTTTATCCTGTATATAGCTGCATTGTATAGATTAAGGCTGATTATACCCTTTTTACAATATAGTACCTTTGTGTGTGTTGGAACCGCAAACCGTTTCTGTGTGACAAAGTTATTTTATATTGAAATGGGAGGTATGGGCAATCTGGTCTGTGCAATCAAATCTCTCTAATATCGATACTGTTCAAACGGTATCAATAGCAGGCATCGGCGAGATTCAGGCGAGCAGTGTTGGGCTGGGGCATAAAAGGCTCACCAGGGAATGCAATCACAGAGTCTACAGTGATAAATCAGATAAGTTAGTTCAGGAAATAACTTAAGGCAAGTGATTTAGACTGTCAGAGTGACTACTGGCATGAAGGAAGAAGACAGAAAAAGTCAAGAAAAAAACAAAATCAATGTCCAGTGAGACTGAGTGAAAGGGAAGAAACAAACACTGTGTGGAGTTATGTATCATGAATTGCAAATACATTGCATTACATCCCACCCCTATTCACATACATACCAGTGATTTTTAACTCTGGTATGCATGAATACTTACCCCAGAAAGTAACTCTTGCTGCATATGAGCACCTGGCATCTGCATAGAACTATGGGGCTGTCAGGTTTGTGCTAGATACTGAGTATTACTGAGCATGTCTAAATTGGAAGCAAGGGTGCCGAGAGGGATGGGGGAGCGGGTACTAACTGGACTTGTTGGAGGGGCCCGGGGGTGGAGGGGCCCTCCTCCCTCTTATCTGTCAGCAGCCCAGCACATGCTGCTGTGTGCTGGGCTGCAGTGGGAGACCTGGGAGGCTGCTGCTGCCTCCTCTTCTCTGCCTGTGGGGGGAGCAATGACACTGATTGGGCCCCCCCTGACTTGCGCCGGCTGAGGGTCTCACAGCGCCCTCTCCAGCACGCAGCGCCGCAAAATAGTTTTTTATTTTCATTTTTTCTTAGGGGGCCTAGGCATGCCTCCTACGATTAGGCCATGCCCCCCTATAGTATTTGGGTCCAGGTTCTCTATGGCCCTGATTGGAAGATATTTTTTCTTTTTTTTTTTTCTAGATAGTTAATACACCATGTGAATTGAGCTATCTTTTATGTGAACTACTTTTGTCATTTCTCTTTTAATTACAAAGTATCACAAAACTGCACTCCACGTTGACTTACGTGGTCCTGGGCATCTGGCATTACCTTTTCCTGCTCTGCAGGCTGCCCGGCATCTACACTCACCGACTGGTCAGCAGTTGCAGCTGGGTGCCTCCGGCAGCTCCTTTTCTTATCTGCGGCGAGTGGATTCTGACTGTCTTTCCCCAGTGGCAGCATCTCCCATAGGGATGCGCCCGCCACCTCCTTTCAGTCTTAAAGGCACAGGTGCACGCAAATGTAACCACTTTTATGCCAAATTTAAATCCCCTTCCTATTTAATGAAGGCTCTGGGCACTGATCAGGTGCCATAGTATTGTCCTGACTACATCTCAGACACCTGTCAGTGCCCCTTGACACCGGCTTGTATACCATGCTGCTCTTTTGCTGTGACCTTGACTTCAGACCGACTGACTACATCGCCTGATTATCTGTTTCACACCCACTCCACCAGGGGGCAGCTAGAGGGCCTCAACCTGCACACTCCTGGTAGCGGTCCACCCCACATTGTGGCAGTTCTTGTTTAAGACAGGGGAACCAAAATACTCCGCACCTCAACCCTGCCAGTGCAAATCATAGTTTGATGGTATTATACCTACCCAGCACATGATACATAATGGTGGCTTGCCATGTAGTTTGACAAACCACCGCCTAATACATGTGACTGTTTGTGTAACTCTCATGTATCAAAATCAGGATGTTGATTTCAAAACTTGCAGTTTAAAATAATGCATTTCTACATCAGGGTCCATAGGGTATCCACAGGATACCTTGGGGGGGTATTGGTGATGACGTCAGGCATCGGACACCACAGAGTTAAATTTTCATCCTCCCAGGATGTACTGGGGTCCCTCTCCTATACCCCGCCCCTGAGCCAAGGCATCTCAGTTTCGCTGGTGTCCGGTCAGAAGTTGGATCACTTGCAAGCAGAGTGGAGCTATAATGGCCCCTGAAGATTTCTACAAGCAGCTGTGGCTGCACAAATGAGCTGTACAGCATAGACAGTCAGTACTGATGTCCATGCTGTCGCTCCTACACCCCACCGGACCAGAACAGCAGCTAGCGGTGACCCCGGATTACCTGGACTGTGGCCAGATTCAAGGGGGCAGGTAAGCGGAGGGGTCCTGCGGAGGGTACCCACCAGAAACACAGTCCTGTAGGTCTCCAGGCAGAGGGCTCCCTGGGGACAGGCTGCGCGTGGAGCCAGGTATTAACCTGTGCTTCCACTAGATCACCAGGGACAGCAGGCCGCAGCATGTGCGATACAGCGCGGCGTCCCAGGGGTTAATAGCATGCCAGGGGAGCCCGCCTTCCCTGTCTAACAGCTGGTGCCTCCCCCGCTGCACAGTGCCTCTCCACAGCGGTCTGGTGGGCTCCTCCCCCGGGCCGGCCTCCTCTCTGCTCCTCGGTGGCTATTTTCTACTGAAGTGTGCAAACGCTGTTGGAAGCTGATACAGGTGGCTTCGTGGTCCATGTCCCCCCCACATACCTCTCCTCCAGAGTAAGTTCAGAGTATGCTGCACTGTTTCCTACCAGGCTCTGTGTCTGTGTAGTTGATCTCAGTGCTGATAGTGCAGGGATTTATTTCTGCATTGTATGTGACTTAATGCTAGCGTTGTCTGCCTGTACTTTCACTTCTGACTGTCAGCCATTTTACTATCCCTGTTCTTCTTCTGCAAAAGCCCTTGCAGTGCGATGTTGCAGGGTTCTCATTGCCTCACAGTAAAAATATTGTCTGTGAGGGGAGTCACATACACTCATCATGTCAGAGAGTGAACGTGAATTTCCTCTCCAGCTAAAGTGTACCACATGTACTGTACCAATAGCGGAGGGTGAGGGGCACACTGAAGGTTTATGTCGGGCATGTTATATAATTACACGCCCGATTTCTGTAACTGCGCTTGGGCAGGAACCGCCCTGGGCTTGTTTTTTGCTAAGGCACTTACAACCCTTGCAGGCCAGCTGGCGACGCCCCCTGCATTTCCACAAATGGGGTTATCGCAGCAGTCAGTAGGGTCATTACCCATGCAGGGGTTCCCTAGACAGCTGATGGTACCCCAGTGTCTCCTACTTTTGCCCCCCCAGGGCTCCCAGGAACCTGCGTGGGTAAACTCATTGTCCAATACTGTACAGCACCTGATGGACGTTTTACAGGGTGAGTCATCATTGCGGCCTGCTAAGTGGCCTTTAATGTCTCAGACAGCTCATTATGATGAGGATGACATAATGTCTGATGGCGGGGAGATTTTTGACCTCTCAGACCAGGAGCTCCTCATACTAAGGAGGTGGAGTCCAAATCTAAAATATATATACCTGGCCTTATACGGGCAGTCCGTGTGGCCTTGGTTATTACAGATGACGATCCCACCATGGCCAAATCTAAATATGCCTTCTGTATTCCCTCTATCTGATCAGTTAGTGGATCATTTAGAGGAGGCGTGGAAAAATCCAGGTAGGTATTTTTCCAAATGGGAAACCCCTCCACAAGTTGATTCTCATGTCACACGCCTAGTAAGGAGTGCTATATTGCCCATACCCTTCATGTCCTCCTTAAAAGATTCTACGGATCGCAAGGTGGAAATATGCCAGAAATCCATTTATTCCCTTGCAGGGGGGGGGGCTCCAGACCGACAATGGCCATGTGCTGGGTTGCCAGAGCCATGGAGCATTGGGCTGACAGCTCGAAGATGTCTCTAGATGCTGGCTCATTACCTGAGCAGGTGGAGTTAGTGGGTAACCTCAGAGACTCAGCTACATACATTAATGAGGCAGTCTTAGATATAGGTCTCCTCACTTCCAGAAACTCCTCAGCAGCAGTGGCTGCGCGCTGCACCCTCTGGTTGCGTTCTTAGAAAGCAGACGCAGATTCCAAAAAAGGATTGGAATGCTTGCCCTTTAATAGACAGGTCCTGTTTGGCCCTGATCTGGACAAAATTGTGGCCACTCTGGCAGCAGCTAAGTCTGCATGTCTGCCATCGGCGACAGTCCCATCAGGGTCTGGTACTTCATCCTTTCGGCCTTATAGGGCCCAGGGTAAGTTCAAAGTGCAGTCCTTTCCTAGACAGGCAGGGGCCAAGAAATCTGCCAAGCCAAAGAAACAGGCTTGGAGTACAAGACGTCCAACTCCCAAGTTGGACGATAAGCCCTCAGCCTGACGGAACGGGCCTCCCCTTGGGTTACCCCAAAGTGGGAGGCTGGCTTCTTCAGTTTGCCCAGTGCTGGTGTCTCACAACAGTAGACATTTGGGTAAGAGAAGTGGTCTTTCAGGAGTACACCCTCTCCTTCCGACGGAGGCCTCCCAAACGTTTTTTCACCACGGGCCTTCAGTCAGACCAAGACAAGGCCCGGGAATTCCAGAAGGTGATCCACTCTATGCTCCAGGCTGGAGTTATAGTGCCGGTCCCGTTGTCCCAGAGAGGAATGGGGTATTACTCCAATCTTTTTATGGTACAGAAACCCAGTGGGTCTTACAGGCCCATCCTCAACCTCAAATCACTCAACAAATTCTTGAGGGTTCCTGAGTTCAGGATGGAGACCCTGCGTTCCATCATTTTGGCGATGGAGCCAGGGGATTTTATGGTGTCACTAGATATTCAGGATGCTTACCTGCATATTCCCATTGTCTCAGCACACCTGCGTTTCCACAGGTTTGCAGTAGGAGACCAACACTTCCAATTTCAGGCACTGCCCTTTGGTCAGGCCACAGCACCTCGAGTCTTTACCAAAGTCATGGCAGTCATGGCAGCCTACCTGCGGATGCAGGGGGTCCGCTTGTTGCCCTATCTGGATGACTTTCTGCTGTTGGCACGGTCTCCAGAGATCCTTCAGCGCCATCTGCAATTGACAGTCTCTGTGTTGCAAGCTCACGGCTGGCTGACAAACTGGAAGAAGTCATCCCTCCATCTCAGAGCCCTGTTGGACTCCCAAAATCAGAGGATCTTTGTGACAGAGGAAAAGATCTCTGCATTACAGGTAAAAGTACGCAGTTGCCTGCAGAGTCGCCGGGTGTCTATTCACTCGGCGATGAGGTTACTGGGTTCCATGGTGACGATGTTCGACATGGTGGAGTTTGCCCAGTTTCACTCCAGACCTCTGCAGAAGTTAATCCTCTCCAGCTGGAATGGGTTCCTCCACCGGATAAAGACACAGACAATGGTGCTGTCACTGGAGGTATGCCTGGTGGCTGCAGGCTACTCACCTGAATAGGGGGAGTCCCTTTTGGATTGTGGACTGGGTCCTTCTGATGACAGACGCCAGTCTTCGAGGTTGGGGAGCAGTGTTGGGTCCACACTTCTTCCAGGGAAGGTGGACACCAGCAGAATCTGCGCTTCCAATCAACATCTTGGAACTAAGGGCAGTATTCAAAGCTCTCTAACAAGCAAGACATGTCCTCCATGGAAAGCCCATGCAGGTGCAGTCAGACAATGCCACCATGGTGGCTTACATAAACCGCCAAGGAGGAACCCACAGTCAGGCGGCCCTGACAGAGGTGTGTCAGCAGTGTTCATACCAGGAGTCCCCAACTGGGAAGCAGACTTTCTCAGCCATCAAGACGTGCATCCAGGAGAGTGGTCTCTTCACCAGGAGGTGTTTCAGCTACTTGTGAACAAGTGGGGCCTTCCAGAGATAGACCTCCTGGCCTCCCGACACAACAACAAGCTTCCTGTGTACGGGTCAAGAACAAGAGACACAGATGCACTTCTGGTAGATGGTCTGTTGGTCCGGTGGACCTACCAGTTTGCATACCTCTTCCCTCCGTTCTCCCTTCTTCCACGAGTGATTCGCAAATTCAAGCAAGTAGGCGGCACGCTCCTGCTGATAGCTCCAGCGTGGCCCAGACGGCACTGGTACTCAGATCTCAGGAGCCTATCCATAGATGCTCCGATGCGGTTGCCTCTACATCCGGACCTGTTGTCTCAAGGTCCTTGCCATCACCCAGACCTGGGCCATCAGTCTTTGATGGCATGGCTGTTGAGACTACCCTCTTGAGGTCCCAGGGTTTTTCCAGCTCTGTTGTTAACTCCATGCTCAGAGCTCAGAAGTCGGCTTCTGCAAGAATTTACCACCAAGTGTGGCATACTTTCTTTGAATGGTGTCAACCTAGAGGCTATGATCCTCAGGTTTTTAGGATATCCAGGATTTTGGCTTTCCTACAAGCAGGCTTAGATCACAGTCTTCGTCTTGCTTCACTGAAGGTGCAGGTTTCAGCATAGGATTGCTACACTTCCTGATGTCCACACTTTTATGCAAGGTGTACTTCACAAACAGCCTCCCTTTGTTCCACCTGTGGCTCCTTGGGACTTTGCTGTGGTCCTTAGGGCTCTCCAAGGACTGCCATTTGAACCACTGGGCTCAGTGGATTTAAAATGGCTCACAGCAAAGATTGTGTTTCTTCTGGCCATTGCCTTGGCCAGAAGTGTGTCAGATTTGGAGGCTCTTTCATGTGGCCCCCCATTCCTAATTTTTCATAGGGACAGGGCAGTGCTGCGCACTCGCCCTTGGTTCTTACCTAAAGTGGTATCTAGTTTCCACATCAATGAGGAAATTATAGTACCGGCCTTTAATTACCCAGGCCAGTTCATTTAGGAAATCGGACTCTCTGTTTGTCCTCTATGGTTTCCATAAGAAGGGTTGGCCTACCACTATGCAAACCTTGGCAGGATGGATTCGCATGGCGATTTCTGAGGCTTACATTCATGAGGGCCTGTCTGTACCATCCTCTCTTAAAGCTCACTCTACTCGGTCTGTGGGTCCTTCATGGGCAGCTGGCCGTGGTGCCTCTGCAGTTCAGCTGTGCAAGACAGTCATGTGGTCTTCTGTCCATACCTTTGTGAGGTATTATGCATTTGTTACCTTCGCCTCTCAGGATGCTTCCTTCGGGCGGCGGATTCTCCTTCCAGCACAGGAGCGTCCCCACCCTTAAAGGATACTGCTTTGGGACATCCCCAAGGTATCCTGTGGATACCCTATGGACCCTGATGTAGTAAATAAGAGATATGGTAAGAACTTACCCTTGTTATCTCTATTTCTACGAAGTCTATAGGGTTCCACAGGACTCCCGCCCTGTCGCACCTGTACTGCAGATGGGCTTTGATCTGGTCACCGGTTTTTCCGTCTCCTTCTGGTGAGAATGTGATTCTTGTGTGTTCCAGATTTTCTTCTTTCTCTTTGTTCTCCTCCTCCAGCCAATGGTTTGTTACGAAACTGAGATGCCTTGGCTCGGGGTATAGGAGAGGTACCCCAGTGCATCCTGGGAGGATGAAAATTTAACTCTGTGATGTCCGATGCCTGAAGTCATCACCAATACCCCCAAGGTATCCTGTGGAACCCTATGGACTTCGTAGAAATAGAAATAACAAGGGTAAGTTCTTACCATATCTCTTATTTTTGCAGTGCAGAGGTGTTTAGTAAATTGTTCAGCTTACAAAGCACAGAAAAACCTGCGGCTTGATCAAATCCCAGATTAGTAAATCTCCCCCGTTAAGAGATATTGTAGGCCAGTACACAGAGTGATTCCAGATCAGTAAAACAGACAGAAAAGTAAATTAACTTAATTTGTTTTTACTTTTTATTTCAGAATACAAAATGCTATTCTACATTTATAGGTACATTTAATAACAAAGAAAAGCCTTTTTTTATGACTGTGTCCCTTTAATACTGTAGGTCTCAATTAGACCATACTTGTATATTTCACTGGAACTTCCAGGAGACTCATACATTTTCAAAAGTTCTTTGGTACTCCTGGAAGATCAGGGCACCATCCTGCATCCTACCTACTTCCCTAGTAAAATGGGCGGGACGTACATGATAATACAATTCACAACCATAATGATGCAAATGGAATCACTACAATTTCAGTACTTGCCACTTGAATTTTGCCTACATTATATCCTGGAAAGGAACTGAAAAAAAGTAATCAAGTACGATTTACAGCAAGGAGCATTTGCATCTAGAAACAGGGATGGGCAATAAGCGTCCCTCTAGCTGTTGTTGAACAACAAATCCCAGCATGCCTTGCAACAGTTTTCAAATGGATAAATAGCAAAACTGTGGCAGGGCATGCTGGGATGTGTAGTTCTACAACAGCTGGGGGGGCGCTTATTGCCCACCCCTAGATTCTAGAAGGTGAAATTATGCATCTTGAAAAAGCCATGTTGTGCCGCTACAAATTTTTAATTTATGGACAAATTTGGAGTGGGCTCGTCCTTGGTCAACTGTAAATTGCAGGGTTGAAAACTATAGAGCTGCCAAATATTGGTTTGCTACATACAAATGCAGGCAGAATTTCTCTACATATGAAAAACTACATTTGCCCTCCTTGCATCACAAAATAGTTTGTCCAGGAGCCATGACTCAGAGCTAGGAGCAAATAAAAAATTAGTACTTTGGCAAAACCATGGAGCACTGCAGTGGTAGGTGGGGCAGATTTAAAATGTGCAGAGAAATTTAAAGTCTGGAAGGATGTGTTTTAGTTTAATTCTAAATTTTGAAGCTGCTGCATTGCAACATGGTTTGTTCCAATAGCTCCTTGTTTACTCCTTTTTTATTTGCTCCTATCTCTGAATCAAGCCCTTTATGTAGATGTTCTGCTAACTCTAAAGCTGCGTATCCACTATCTGACTATGGAAAGACAGTATGATTATGACATCGTAATCGTACAGTTGTTCCTGATCCCCTGTAGTGCCTACACTGAACGATATGTTGTTCAGTGCAGGCACCCTCATTCATCCTTGAACATGGCCAATCTGTCATTATCGGCAGATTGACCGGCATGTTCAGGTGATGATTGATGTCGGAAAGACCAGCGGGAGCGCACATCACTGGTCGTTTCCGACATTTTAGTGCCCGATTCATGCATGATTAATGAGCGATTGAACGATAACGATATCGTTATTGTTCAATTGCTCATGTTAATCGGCAAGTGGATACTCGTCTTAAGGTGCTGAAATCTGAGTTGGGAGCAAAGTAAAAAAATAGTAACTTTGCACCATGTGCAATGCAAGTATGTTTATTTTTACATGCAAGGTAAATACTGATTGCTGTTGGATGTAGCCCACAATGCTGGACAGCTTTATATTTACACTCCAATTTAGATTTGAACTAGGACATACCCCTCCTACATCTGAATCTTTCTGCACATTTTAAACCTGTCCAAGCTGCCATGCAAATTTGCTCCTTTTTTTTTATTTTTACTTTGCTCCCAACTCTGGATCAGCCCCTAAAGGCGGCCTTTAATGAGGAACTTTACTTAAACCCTTCTCACATAGAGCAGAAACACATATTTTTTCACATGAATGTGCATCGAACCGAGTTTTTGTTATGTGTGTATGTAAACCACCCATGACCCAGCTCTTACCAGGGTCGGGTTGAGACACAGGAAATTGTTGGATTAATAGACATGGCAATTTCCCGGATCTTAAGTCTGAAAGGGGTACTAAAAGCATAATTAGTTTATTTACAATTATAAATTACTCAAAACATGCCTTTATTTAGCACACCATCAACACAAATCCACACGTTTTCACACTAATGTAATGTTGCTACATTAAATTGTTAGACTTATCACATTTCCATATTCTGCTCATTAGCTGTAAGTTAGTTCATTGCCTGGTTACTTTCAGCTGATGTTGCAAGCAGTTCTGGCTGACATGCACATCTGACCTAGTTTTTCCACCCTTCCCACATTCCAAATACAGGACTTTGAATTAAAAACACCCTACATTTAATATCACAATGTCCATCTAAACATGAAAAAACAGCAGAAAATAAATTTAAAATTTATTTAACTGTTCATTTCTTTTTACAATGATTGCATGCTATGGTGTAGTAATGTTTTTTTTATTGTTATTGCAAATTACTGTAAATAATAAACAATGAAAGTAAATTCTTATTCTGCAAATGATCAAACGACTAAACTATTGTACTGTATGCTGTTTCATTGGACAGACACAGTAAGATATATTGCTATCATTATTAAGCTCCCTATACCATAAACTACCATATTGTACAACACATGTAGGTTTTATGATGCTACAATCACTGCATGTATAGATATATCCACAATCATCCAAATAGAGATGAACTATTACAGACTTGATAAAAGGTAAAACATTTAAAAAATGTTTTAAAAAAACACCATCATATTTGTGGCATGTCCCAAGACTACAATAACATCACACAGACTGTCCAGGCTCAGTTATCTGAGTACACACAACCTGAACATGTCAGGCAGCATGAAGCTATTGAGGCCGGGTGCTGTTTGCCATCAAAGTGTTGGGGCATGAATGGTGCTGAGGATGAGCTGGCGGGGAGTGGCACAGGCTTGGAGACAGACATGGCAACTTGTTTGGGAATGCCTCTGTTCTGCTACATTCAAACCATTAGGGCACCCAGCAAATAGGGTTATTGTTCATAGTAGTTGCTGCCTGATTAATCAAGAACAGCGGCAAATATACATTTCTCTAAGTTGCTTAGACAATGTCTGCTCCATCAGATACATACTATGCATTGTTTTTATCAATTCTTCACTTGCCACATAGAACCAGCTGCTACCACCAAACCCGTAGTTACACCCATGGATTAATCACTCTCTACTACTCAATGAATCACAATCAAATACAGTAGGTTACAGAACTAAAATAAATGACACCTCAAACCTGCCCACATCGTTTAAACCATTCGGCCACCACCTATGAGTTTGCCTGATGTCTTTCTTAGCACCCACTAAATTTATCTCAAATGTGCATTCTAGCAAACTGCCCTCCAGCAGTCAAATTGAATAAACGCACTGCATCCTAGCAGTCATAGGGTTAATACTGTAACACAAACTTTCTCTGAGAAAAGCTCCTGAATCTGTTAGAAGATGAAGGACACAATTTATTAAAGTTGTTATCCTCAATATTAAAGGAGCATTGCCTATGAATAGGCATGCTACACAAATATCACATGTATAAAGATGCAAAAGAGACCAAATAAAAAAGAAGAAAACTTTTACATCATTATATTATTTTAAGGTCTTTGTTTGATTCGTAAAATTCTACTCCAAGCCCTAATTATCACTTATTTTTAGTAAGCAGATCGCATTTCCTATAATTGTAATGGGAAATGTGATCTGGCTAAAGTTACTAAAAATAAAATGTGAAAAAATACCGGGGAAAGCCTTGTGATAATAACGCCACCTGGAGGTGGCGTTATCCAGGGTCTCCCCCTGGTTACCGGACTCCTGCTCTGCTTTAAAAGGCAGAGCAGAGCCCGAGCCGGCCCCAGTGATCAGCTGTGTTGTCTAAACAGACCACACTGTAAAAAAAAATAATAATAATTAGTAAAAAAAAACAACTTACCTGAGTTCAGGGCACAGTGATCAGGGCTCCCTTGATGTCTCCCCTCCAGTCAGCTGGTCTCCCAGCCTGCACTGGGGCCCGGTCATCACCTGACTGGGTCCCAGTGAAGTATGGGATGTCAGCTGACCGAAGCCACGGAGGACATCACTGGAGCACCGATCACTGTAGGTAAGTGTAATTAAGGGTGGGGGGGTTGTGGGGGAGGGAGGGGCGGTCACGGGGCGGGGCTTAGCAACGGTCGGTCGACGCATGCATCTGCAATTGTCACTATATTTTTGGCGAAAATAGCATGATAAGTGTGTGGAGGGGATTCGCAGGGACAGAGCTTTCTCGCAAAGCTCTGTCCCTGCAAGGGATTTGTAGTAAATCCCTAAAATATTGCCTGACTTCACAATGCTAATTCAGTCGGTAATATCACACTACAAAATGCGGATTGTAGTAATTGGGGTCTACATTACTTTATGGTGACGCGCATAGCAGGTTAACAAACTCCAGAATGCATTCCAGTATCCTAGATGCACTGCAAAACATTGGCATTATAGTTTGTTTTAGCTCTCAGATCCAGTTTTGCTGATGAAACAATGGCCCTCATTCAGAGCCGTACGCTCTGAGCAGAGCGCACGCTCTGAATGAGGGCCGGGCTCCATTTTCATGGAGCGTCCTCCTGGACGCTCGTATAGCTGTGGGTCACCACCCACAGGCTATACGAGCGTGCATTTTGATGGCCGCGATGGTCGTGACCATCGCGACCATCGAAATTGCGAGCCGGAGCCTGCGGTTGAGGTTTTCAACCGCAAGCTCCGGAGTGATTTTGGCTCTATCAGAGCCAAAATCACTCCCACTGACATCACTAGTGATGTCAGTGGGCCGGCTTCTGACGGGAGGCGTTCCCGTGGGAACGCCCCCGTCAGGGAGGCACGCCCCCGGCACGCCCACCAAAGGGGGCGTGCTGTCAATCAACATTGACAGCACGCCCCCTTTGATCGGACACAACGAGCGAAGGAAAGTCCTTCGCTCGTCGTGTCTGGCGCATGCGCACGACGGAGCTCCCTCCGTCGTGCGCATGCTCAGTGCAGACCATCGACCCACTTGCGAGCGGACAGCCGCTCGCGAGTGGGTCTGAATCAGGCCCTATGTTCTTTAGTTCATTACCCACTTTCATGGCTACTTCCAGAATACTTCCCTTTCAAATTATTGTGTGATCTGAAGATTAAGGGGCATATGTATCAAAGCTTGATGTGAGATAAAATTGTGAGATATATATCACCAACCAATCAGCTTCTAACTTACATTTTGCAGGCTGAAGGTAAGTATCGGGGTGTTAGCGGGAGGTTAGCGTTAGGGTGCGGGGTTAGGGTTAGGCACTAGGGCGATGGTTAGGGTTAGGCCCCGGGGAGGGAGGGTTAGGGTGCGGGGAGGGGGAGGTTAGGTTTAGGCACTAGGGGGGAGGTTAGGTTTAGGCACCGGGAAGGGGGTGTTAGGTTTAGGGTGCGGTGGAGGAGGAGGTTAGGCTTAGGCACTAGGGGGTGGGGGATAGGGTTAGGCACGGGGAAGGAGGGTTAGGGTAGGGGTTAGGAGATTACTTACCGTTAGTTGTTATGGGTGTCAGGATTCTAGCTGTTGGGATGCCGCTGTTGGTATTCTGACCAGCGGAAAACCGACAGCCGGGATTTCATACCCAATCCATATTATTTATTGTGTCACTTTACCTTGTTGGGATTGGGGACCCTCTGTCTCTCTGCTGTGAGTGTAGAAAGCCCAGAAGATAACAGGTACATCTCAGACAGCACCCACCACACTAGAGTGGCACATAAATACCAAAGGAAAATCCATTCTGAGACTCCAAAACAATTCAGTAATATTGAGAGCACTCCCCACTTAAAGTAGAAATGGTTATTCAGCATATCCTGTGTCACAAGTCGCTGTACAAATTCTCATTTGACATCATTGTAATAACACATCTGTATCATCAACGTTTCACTTTACAGACCATTGTCACTTCTGCCGCTCCCACAAAACAACAAGTACAAATACACACTTACCAAGCGTTGGCTTGCGAGGAGCACTCTTTCCTGTATATACTGTATGTGTATATATATATATATACATTATATATATATATGTATATATATATATATGAAATAATTGATGTACGCAGCCTTGCCTGGGTTTAGATCTCCAAGTTATTAAGTTTTATTTTGTGATGTCGTCCAAATACATCCATGGGAAGACCAAGATCAGGAAAAAAATCTAAGGACACCAGAACTACTAACAACCCCATTACTAGCTGCTCTCTGGCAGTGTGCTAGAGTTTTCTATATATATATATTTTTACTGAAAGCCCAGAACAGGTTCCCAGAGTCAAGGTTCTGTCTGGCGCACTCTGCCGTGAGGTCCGACTGGGACCCAAACCACTCTGTTAGGCATACCAGACCAATTGCCACCCCTCTATGAAGATTTAATCCAAATCTATCCAGTGGAAGGCCCAGAATAGGCTCCCCGGTTAAAGTTCTGCCCAGCATACACCAATGGGAGGTCCAACCCAGCAACGGTGACAGGGGGGGGTCCAGGGGTACAACTGTACCAGGCCCCGAGGTCCTAGAGGGCTCCGCAGTGTGCCGCTGCTTGCACTGCTGCTGCAGTGATCAGCAGGGTGCAGGCATGTATGGGGCCTCTGCTGATCACTGCAGCAGCAAGTCCAGAGAGGGCTGGGATGGGAGCAGAGTGCCATCTGCCACCTGGCTGGGAGACATTGCCTGCAGCCGCATGCTGCATAAACTAGCAGGGCCGGCCACTTACTTACTACTGGCTAAGGATGGACATCAATGGTCAATGTTTGCTGACCATTGATGTTTTTCTTGTGATGGTAGTGTTTTTACCATTCGATGGCAGCATTCCGATATTTGCCGCCATCGAATGGTAATAATTCGATGGTGTTGTGATGTTTATTTTTTTTTAATGCTGAGAGTTGCACTGCCCCAGCCTGTAGCTCTCATCAACAGGCATCTTGCCTCACCCTTGATCCCACCCCATCCCGCCCCCAGTGATGTCCCGCCCCCAGTGCCGTTCCCTGCCAGCCCTGAACTAGGGTTATTGCACATGCGCAAATAGGGTCTTTTACGCAAGCGAATATTGATTGAATAGTTTTTCTCATCTAATACTTTTGATGCAATGGTTACTTACCATCATATCAAAACTTTTGATGGTGGAAGCCCAGCCTTCATTTGATGGTGGGCTTCCAATGTCCATCCCTACTACTGGCTGCTGCCTGGGCCCGGCATGGTGAAGCTCAGCACTGTGGTGGGACAGGGCTGCTGTCGGATGACTCCTTGGATCACTGGCTGAGAGAAAGAAGCAGTCATTAGGTAGCCTCGCCCCCACCACAGTGCTCTGCCTCTCTACAGTCCCGCCCAGCAGCAGCAGCAGTCAGGACTCAGCAGATGCTGCCCAGGAAACTCCAGGCAAGTGCATCCAGGGAGGAGGGAGGGGATACAAAATATGGGCTAGGATTGGGAAGCACAGTGGAGGATGGGAGAGCACAGTGTGAGAGGGGATGGGAGAGCACAGTGTGGGAACGGGGATAGGATAGCACAGTGTGAGAGGGGGGATGGAAGAGCACAGTGTGGGATGGGGGATAGGATAGCACAGTGTGAGAGGGGGGATGGGAGAGCAGTGTGGGATGGGGGATAGGAAAGCACACTGTGAGGGGGGATGGGAGGGCACAGTGTGGGATGGGGGATGTGAGAGCACAGTGTGAGGGGGGATGAGAGAGTATAGTGTGGGATGTGGGATGGGAGAGCACAGTGGGGTATGGGAGAGCACAGTGTGAGAAGGGGGATGGGAGAGCACAGTGTGGGTTGGGATAGCACAGTGGGGGATGAGAGAGCACACAGTGTGTGATGGGGGATGGGAGGGCACAGTGTGAGAGGGGTGATGGGAGGGCACAGTGTGGGATGGGGATGTGAGAGCACTGTGAGAGGGGGGGATGGGAGAGCATAGTGTGTGATGGGGATGGGAGAGCACAGTGTGTGATGGGGATGGGAGGGCACAGTGTGGGATGGAGGATGGGAGGGCACAGTGTGGGATGGGGGATGTGAGAGCACAGTGTGAGAAGGGGGACGTGAGAGCACAGTGTGGACTGAGGGACAGGAGGGCACAGTGTGGGATGTGAGAGCACAGTGTGAAGGGGATGGGAGATCACAGTGTGGGATGGGGGATGGGAGAGCACGGTGTGGGATGGGGGATGACGCAGCACAGTGTGAGATGGGATAGCACATAGGGGGAGTGGAGAGCACAGTGGGGGATGGGAGGGCACAGTGGGGGATGGGATAGCAAATAGGGGGATAGGAGAGCACAGTGGGGGATGGGAGGGCACAGTGTGGGATGGGGGCTGGGAGGGCACAGTGTGGGATGGGGGATGGGAGAGCACAGTGTAGTATGGGGGATGGGAGAGCAGACTGTGGGATGGGATAGCACATAGGGGGATTGGAGAGCACAGTGGGGAATGGGAGGGCACAGTGTGGGATGGGGATGTGAGAGCACAGTGTGGGATGGGATAGCACATAGGGGGATAGGAGAGCACAGTGGGGGATGTGAGAGCACAGTGTGAGATGGGGGATGGGAGGGCACAGTGTGGGATGGGAAAGCACACAGTGTGTGATGGGGGGGTGGAAGGGCACAGTGTGGGATGGGGATGGGAGGGCACCGTGTGGGATGGGGATGGGAGGGCACCGTGTGGGATGGGGGATGGGAGAGCACAGTGGGGGATGGGAGAGCACAGTGGGGGATGGGAGAGCACACAGTGTATGATGGGGGATGGGAGGGCACAGTGTGGGATGGAGGATGGGAGGGCACAGTGTGGGATGGGGATGTGAGAGCACAGTGTGAGAAGGGGGATGGGAGAGCACAGTGTGGGTTGGGATAGCACAGTGGGGGATGGGAGAGCTCACAGTGTGTGATGGGGGATGGGAGGGCACAGTGTGGGATGGGGGATGGGAGAGCACAGTGTGGGATGGGGGGTGGGAGAGCAGAGCGTGGGATGGGAGAGCACAGTGTGTGATGGGGGATGGGAGAGCACAGTGTGAGAAGGGGGATGGGAGAGCACAGTGTGGGTTGGGATAGCACAGTGGGGGAAGGGAGAGCACACAGTGTGTGATGGGGATGGGAGGGCATTCTGTGGGATGGAGGATGGGAGGGCATAGTGTGTGACGGGTGATGGGAGGGCACAGTGTGGGATGGGGGATGTGAGAGCACAGTGTGAAGAGGATGGGAGAGCACAGTGTGGGATGGGATAGCACAGTGGGGGATGGGAGAGCACACAGTGTATGATGGGGATGGGAGGGCACAGTGTGGGATGGGGGATGGGAGAGCACAGTGTGAGGGGGGATGAGAAAGTATAGTGTGGGATGTGAGGGCACAGTGGGGGGTGGGAGAGCACAGTGTGAGAAGGGGGATGGGAGAGCACAGTGTGGGTTGGGATAGCAAACTGGGGGATGGGAGAGCAAACAGTGTGTGATGGGGATGGGAGGGCACAGTGTATGAGGGGTGATGGGAGGGCACAGTGTGGAATGGGGATGTGAGAGCACAGTGAGAGGGGGGGATGGGAGAGCACAGTGTGGGTTGGGATAGCACAGTGGGGGATGAGAGAGCACACAGTGTGTGATGGGGGATGGCAGGGCACAGTGTGTGAGGGGTGATGGGAGGGCACAGTGTGGGATGGGGATGTGAGAGCACAGTGAGAGGGGGGGATAGGAGAGCATAGTGTTTGATGGGGGATGGGAGAGCACAGTGTGTGATGGGGATGGGAGGGCACAGTGTGGGATAGTGGATGGGAGGGCACAGTGTGGGATGAGGGATGTGAGAGCACAGTGTGAGAAGGGGGATGTGAGAGCACAGTGTGGGATGTGAGAGGACAGTGTGAAGGGGATGGGAGATCACAGTGTGGGATGGGGGATGGGAGAGCACGGTGTGGGATGGGGGATGGCGGAGCACAGTGTGAGATGGGATAGCACATAGGGGGATTGGAGAGCACAGTGGGGGATGGGAGGGCACAGTGTGGGATGGGATAGCAAATAGGGGGATAGGAGAGCACAGTGGGGGATGGGAGGGCACAGTGTTGGATGGGGGATGGGAGGGCACAGTGTGGGATGGGGGATGGGAGAGCACAGTGTGGGATGGGGGATGGGAGAGCACAGTGTGGGATGGGATAGCACATAGGGGGATTGGAGAGCACAGTGGGGAATGGGAGGGCACAGTGTGGGATGGGATAGCACATAGGGGGATAGGAGAGCACAGTGGGGGATGTGAGAGCACAGTGTGAGATGGGGGATGGGAGGGCACAATGTGGGATGGGAGAGCACAAAGTGTGTGATGGGGGGTGGAAGGGCACAATGTGGGATGGGGATGGGAGGGCACAGTGTGGGATGGGGATGGGAGGGTACAGTGTGGGATGGGGGATGGGAGAGTACAGTGTGGGATGTGGGATGGGAGGGCACAGTGTGGGATGGGGGATGGGAGAGCACAGTGGGGAATGGGAGAGCATACAGTGTGTGATGGGGGAAGGGAGGGCACAGTTTGGGATGGGGATGTGAGAGCACAGTGTGGGATAGGAGAGCACAGTGGGGGATGGGAGAGCACAGTGGGGGATGGGAGAGCACAGAGTGTATGATGGGGGATGGGAGGGCACAGTGTGGGATGGAGGATGGGAGGGCACAGTATGGGATGGGGGATGGGAGAGCACAGTGTGAGAAGGGGGATGGGGGAGCACAGTGTGGGTTGGGATAGCACAGTGGGGGATGGGAGAGCTCACAGTATGTGATGGGGATGGGAGGGCATAGTGTGGGATGGAGGATGGGAGGGCATAGTGTGTGATGGGGATGGGAGAGCACAGTGTGAGAAGGGGGATGGGAGAGCACAGTGTGGGTTGGGATAGCACAGTGGGGGATGGGAGAGCACACAGTGTGTGATGGGGATGGGAGGGCATAGTGTGGGATGGAGGATGGGAGGGAATAGTGTGTGAGGAGTGATGGGAGGGCACAGTGTGGGATGGGGGATGTGAGAGCACAGTGTGAAGTGGATGGGAGAGCACAGTGTGGGATGGGATAGCACAGTGGGGGATGGGAGAGCACATTGTGAGAAGGGGGATGGAAGAGCACAGTGTGGGATGGGGGATGTGAGAGCACAGTGTGAGGGGGGATGAGAGAGTATAGTGTGGGATGTGGGATGGGAGGGCACAGTGGCAGATGTGAGAGCACAGTGTGAGAAGGGGGATGGGAGAGCACAGTGTGGGTTGGGCTAGCACAGTGGGGGATGAGAGAGCACACAGTGTGTGATGGGGATGGGAGGGCACAGTGTGTGAGGGGTGATGGGAGGGCACAGTGTGGGATGGGGATGTGAGAGCACAGTGAGAGGGGGGGATGGGAGAGCATAGTGTGTGATGGGGGATGGGAGAGCACAGTGTGGGATGGGGATGGGATGGCACAGTGTGGGATGGAGGATGGGAGGGCACAGTGTGGGATGGGGATGTGAGAGCACAGTTTGAGAAGGGGGACGTGAGTGCACAGTGTGGGATGGGGGACAGGAGGGCACAGTGTGGGATGTGGGATGTGAGAGCACAGTGTGAAGGGGATGGGAGATCACAGTGTGGGATGGGGGATGGGAGAGCACGGTGTGGGATGGGGGATGGTGGAGCACAGTGTGAGATGGGATAGCACATAGGGGGATTGGAGAGCACAGTGGGGGATGGGAGGGCACAGTGTGGGATGGGATAGCAAATAGTGGGATAGGAGAGCACAGTGTGGGATGGGAGGGCACAGTGTGGGATGGGGATGGGAGGGCACAGTGAGGGATGGGGGATGGGGGAGCACAGTGTGGGATGGGGGATGGGAGAGCACAGTGGGGGATGGGAGAGCACACAGTGTGTGATGGGGGATGGGAGGGCACAGTGTGGGATGGGGATGTGAGAGCACAGTGTGGGATGGGAGAGCACAGTGGGGGATGGGAGAGCACACAGTGTATGATGGGGATGGGAGGGCACAGTGTGGGATGGAGGATGGGAGGGCACAGTGTGGGATGGGGGATGTGAGAGCACAGTGTGAGAAGGGGGATGGGAGAGCACAGTGTGGGATGGGGGTGGGAGAGCACAGCCTGGGATGGGGGGTGGGAGAGCACAGTGTGTGATGGGTATGGGAGAGCACAGTGTGAGAAGGGGGATGGGAGAGCACAGTATGGGTTGGGATAGCACAGTGGGGGATGGGGATGGGAGGGCATAGTGTGGGATGGAGGATGGGAGGGCATAGTGTGTGAGGGGTGATGGGAGGGCACAGTGTGGGATGGGGGATGTGAGAGCACAGTGTGAAGGGGATGGGAGAGCACAGTGTGGGATGGGATAGCACAGTGGGGGGTGGGAGAGCACACAGTGTATGATGGGGATGGGAGGGCACAGTGTGGGATGGGGGATGTGAGAGCACAGTGTGAGGGGGGATGAGAGAGTATAGTGTGGGATGTGGAATGGGAGGGCACAGTGGGGGATGGGAGAGCACAGTGTGAGAAGGGGGATGGGAGAGCACAGTGTGGGTTGTTATAGCACAGTGGGGGATGAGAGAGCACACAGTGTGTGATGGGGATGGGAGGGCACAGTGTGTGAGGGGTGATGGGAGGGCACAGTGTGGGATGGGTATGTGAGAGCACAGTGAGAGGGGGGATGGGAGAGCATAGTGTGTGATGGGGGATGGGAGAGCACAGTGTGGGATGGGATAGCACATAGGGGGTTTGGAGAGCATAGTGGGGAATGGGAGGGCACAGTGTGGGATGGGGATGTGAGAGCACAGTGTGGGATGGGATAGCACATAGGGGGATAGGAGAGCACATTGGGGGATGTGAGAGCACAGTGTGAGATGGGGGATTGGAGGGCACAGTGTGGGATGGGAGAGCACACAGTGTGGGATGGGGATGGGAGGGCACAGTGTGGGATGGGGATGGGCGGGCACAGTGTGGGATGGGGGATGGGAGAGTACAGAGTGGGATGTGGGATGGGAGTGCACAGTGTGGGATGGGGGATGGGAGAGCACAGTGGGGGATGGGAGAGCACACAGTGTGTGATGGGGATGGGAGGGCACAGTGTGGGATGGGGATGTGAGTGCACAGTGTGGGATGGGAGAGTACAGTGGGGGATGGGAGAGCACACAGTGTATGATGGGGATGGGAGGGCACAGTGTGGGATGGAGGATGGGAGGGCACAGTGTGGGATGGGGGATGTGAGAGCACAGTGTGAGAAGGGGGATTGGAGAGCACAGTGTGGGTTGGGATAGCACAGTGGGGGATGGGAGAGCACACAGTGTGTGATGGGGGATGGGAGGGCACAGTGTGTGAGGGGTGATGGGAGGGCACAGTGTGGGATGGGGGATGGAAGGGCACAGTGTTGGATGGTGATGTGAGAGCACAGTGTGAAGGGGATGGGAGAGCACAGTGGGGGATGGGAGAGCACACAGTGTATAATGGGGATGGGAGGGCACAGTGTGGGATGGAGGATGGGAGGGCACAGTGTGGGGTGGGGGATGTGAGAGCACAGTGTGAGAAGGGGGATGGGAGAGCACAGTGTGGGTTGGGATAGCACAGTGGGGGATGGGAGAGCTCACAGTGTGTGATGGGGGATGGGAGGACACAGTGTGGGATGGGGGATGGGAGAGCACAGTGTGGGATGGGGGGTGGGAGAGCACAGCGTGGGATGGGAGAGCACAGTGTGTGATGGGGGATGAGAGAGCACAGTGTGAGAAGGGGGATGGGAGAGCACAGTGTGGGTTGGGATAGCACAGTGGGGGATGGGAGAGCACACAGTTTGTGATGGGGATGGGAGGGCATAGTGTGTGAGGGGTGATGGGAGGGCACAGTGTGGGATGGGGATGTGAGAGCACAGTGAGAGGGTGGATGGGAGAGCATAGTGTGTGATGGGGGATGGGAGAGCACAGTGTGGGATGGGATAGCACATAGGGGGATTGGAGAGCACAGTGGGGAATGGGAGGGCACAGTGTGGGATGGGGATGTGAGAGCACAGTGTGGGATGGGATAGCACATAGGGGGATAGGAGAGCACATTGGGGGATGTGAGAGCACAGTGTGAGCTGGGGGATTGGAGGGCACAGTGTGGGATGGGAGAGCACACAGTGTGTGATGGGGGGGTGGAAGGGCACAGTGTGGGATGGGGATGGGAGGGCACAGTGTGGGATGGGGATGGGAGGGCACAGTGTGGGATGGGGGATGGGAGAGTACAGAGTGGGATGTGGGATGGGAGGGCACAGTGTGGGATGGGGGATGGGAGAGCACAGTGGGGGATGGGAGAGCACACAGTGTGTGATGGGGGATGGGAGGGCACAGTGTGGGATGGGGATGTGAGAGCACAGTGTGGGATGGGAGAGCACAGTGGGGGATGGGAGATCACACAGTGTATGATGGGGATGGGAGGGCACAGTGTGGGATGGAGGATGGGAGGGCACAGTGTGGGATGGGGGATGTGAGAGCACAGTGTGAGAAGGGGGATGGGAGAGCACAGTGTGGGTTGGGATAGCACAGTGGGGGATGGGAGAGCACACAGTGTGTGATGGGGGATTGGAGGGCATAGTGTGTGAGGGGTGATGGGAGGGCACAGTGTGGGATGGGGGATGGAAGGGCACAGTGTTGGATGGTGATGTTAGAGCACAGTGTGAAGGGGATGGGAGAGCACAGTGGGGGATGGGAGAGCACACAGTGTATAATGGGGATGGGAGGGCACAGTGTGGGATGGAGGATGGGAGGGCACAGTGTGGGGTGCGGGATGTGAGAGCACAGTGTGAGAAGGGGGATGGGAGAGCACAGTGTGGGTTGGGATAGCACAGTGGGGGATGGGAGAGCTCACAGTGTGTGATGGGGGATGGGAGGACACAGTGTGGGATGGGGGATGGGAGAGCACAGTGTGGGATTGGGGGTGGGAGAGCACAGCGTGGGATGGGAGAGCACAGAGTGTGATGGGGGATGAGAGAGCACAGTGTGAGAAGGGGGATGGGAGAGCACAGTGTGAGTTGGGATAGCACAGTGGGGGATGGGAGAGCACACAGTGTGTGATGGGGATGGGAGGGCTTAGTGTGTGGGGGGTGATGGGAGGGCACAGTGTGGGATGGGGGATGTGAGAGCACAGTGGGGGATGGGAGAGCACACAGTGTATGATGGGGGATGGGAGGGCACAGTGGGATGGAGGATGGGAGGGCACAGTGTGAGAAGGGGGATGGGAGAGCACAGTGTGAGAAGGGGGATGGGAGAGCACAGTGTGGGATTGGAGAGCACACAGTGTGTGATGGGGGATGTGAGAGCACAGTGTGAGAAGGCGGATGGGAGAGCACAGTGTGGGATGGGAGAGCACACAGTGTGTGATGGGGATGTGAGAGCACAGTGTGAAGGGGATGGGAGAGCACAGTGTGGGATGTGGATGGGAGAGCACAGTGAGAGAGGGGGGATGGGAGAGCACAGTTAGAGAGGGGGGATGGGAGAGCACAGTGAGAGAGGGGGGATGGGAGAGCACAGTGTGGGATGGGGTTGGGAGAGCACAGTGAGAGAGGGGGGATGGGAGAGCACAGTGATAGAGGGGGGATGGGAGAGTACAGTGTGGGATGGAATATTCTAAGAATTTAACTTTTTAATCTAAATCACCACGAACCAATTATTATTCTATCTTATTTCACTCCATGGTATCATCTCTAAAGCTATTACATCCTTCACTCTCCTTGCAGCTCAACCTTCTGTACACATTGCAGCCTCAATAATCTAATTCCCTCTTGTGAATACACATGAGCCATTTACTTATCTGTATAAATTGACAATAACATCCACAACCTGTTGCCATAAAAAACTTTCAGACAAAACTAACAACTATATTTATATCTCTCTCCTACTTCTTTTAGCTGGTGACATATCACCAAATTCTGGTCCTACCCACATGCGCCACTCACAATGCAATATAAATTCAGCAAAACTCAGACACATCACATGCCTCCAATTACCCTCCAAAACACTAAAATGTGCCTTATGGAATGCACGCTCTGTCTGCAACAAGCTAACATCCATCCATGACCTCTTTATTTCAAATAACCTCAAACTCCTGGCAATAACAGAAACATGGCTCACACAATCAGACACTGCCTCCCCTGCAGCACTCTCACACGGTGGCCTACCCTTCACCCACACCTCCAGGCCTGGTAATAGTAAAGGAGGTGGAGTAGGAATATTAGGAATATTACTGTCCCAATCTTTTACATACACAGTTCTCCCACAGGTACCATCACTCACA
Organism: Taudactylus pleione; assembly: GCA_031769625.1. Taxonomy (NCBI): domain Eukaryota; kingdom Metazoa; phylum Chordata; class Amphibia; order Anura; family Myobatrachidae; genus Taudactylus; species Taudactylus pleione. The sequence continues at coordinate 8,216,171 of JAUIMM010001030.1, read as the reverse complement.
TTTACATCATTTGAAGTACACTGTATCAGGACTTTCACCCCTTTCTCTCTGCGCATTGCTGCTATCTATCGCCCACCTGGACCACCCAATCAATTTCTGGAACATTTTTTTGCCTGGCTCCCTCACTTTCTATCCTCTGACATCTCAACCATCATCATGGGTGATTTCAATATACCGATTGACAGTCCACAATCTCCTTATGCCTCCAAACTTCTCTCTATAACCTCCTGTCTTGGTCTCTCCCAATGGACTGACTCCTCTACTCATCAGGATGGCCACAGCCTTGATCTAGTATTCACCAGACTATGCTCAGTTTCTGATTTCACAAATTCTCCTTTCCCCCTCTCGGATCATAACCTCCTCACCTGCACACTCTCCTTCATTACGTCAACCTCAATGTCAAGATATTAATGCTAATAATAGTCAACAACTAGCCACCTCTCTGCAACAATTACTCTTACCAATTTCTAAGTTCACTTCTCCTGACACTGCTGTGTCACACCTGGACTAGACCCTAGAACTAGCCTTTGATGAAGTAGCTCCGGCTATCCATCACATTCCACGTAGACTTAGACGTCAACCGTGGCATTCCAAATTGACTAGACACCTACAAAAATCACTTAAAGTAGAATGTCAGTGGTGTAAATTTCGTACTCCAAGTGACTTCCTCACATATAAGACTATCTACCACTCTTAACGTAATGCACTAGATACTGCCAAACAAACATATTTCCAATCTGTCATCTCTGCCCAAGCCGCAAACCACAAGTGACTTTTTAATACATTTAAATCACTTCTTGCCCCTCCCTCACCCAACTCACCTGCTACTATCAGTGCACAAGATATTGCTTCTTATTTTAAGGGCAAGATTGATAATATCCAAAATGAAATGGTGGGCTCTTGTTCGGCCAGTGACCTGCTCAATTCCCTACCTGAATCCACTGGCACATTCTCTTCATTTGACCCAACTAATGAAGATGAAGTATCTACACTCTTCTCATCCTCCTACTCTACTACCTCTCCTCTTGAGCCTATAACCTCACAAATCAGTAAAGCTATGTCTCCTGTGCTCATCCCACCCTTTACTAAAATCTGTAATCTCTCCTTCTCTACTGGTATCTTTCCATCACTGTTCAAGCTGCAGTGATCACTCCCATTTGAAAAAAAATTCTGACCCTAACTCTCTCTCAAATTACTACCTCCCAGCTCCCTTGCCCCTCCAAGCTACTGGGGAGGCTTGCCTACGCTCGCCTCACACACTTTCTTAACACCCAAAACGTATTGGACCCACTTCAGTCAGGCTTTCATTCCCAACACTCCACAGAGACAGCACTGACTAAGGTAGTAAATGATCTGGTCACTGCCAAGGCTAAAGAACATTACTCGCTTCTAATGCCTTTGACATGGTTGACCACTTCCTTCTCATACAAACACTACAATCCTTAGGTCTTCAAGACACAGCCCTTTCTTGGTTCTCATCCTACCTATCCAATCGCTCTTCCACTGTTCGCTTTTCTGATTCTACCTCTATTGGTTGGAGTACCGCAAGGCTCAGTCTTAAGTACTCTGCTTTTATCAATCTATACCACCTCTCTTGGCAAACTAATCAGCTCTTTTGGTTTCCAGTATCATCTGTACATGGATGATACTCAAATCTACCTATCTTCACCAGATTTGTCACCATCTATGCTGGTCCTTGTCACTGAATGTTTCATCTTGGATGGCATCTCGCCATCTCAAACTTAATATATCCAAAACAGAATTAATTATATTTCACCGACCAATAATAGTTACCAACCTGATATATCTATCAATGTTGACAACCTCGACAATCAACCCCACCCCACAAGCTCGTTGCCTAGGTGTCATCCTTGATTCTGAAATGTCATTTGTTCCCTAAATTCAATGTGTCTCAAAATCATGTTACATACATGTAAAAAACATAGCCAAAATTCGACCATATCTTACACAAGACACTGCAAAAACTTTAACACATGCACTCATTATCTCCTGCATAGACTATTGCAATAGTCTCCTTACTGGTCTTCCCAAAAACACACTCTTGCCGCTACAATCTATTATGAATGCAGCTATGAGGCTTGAAAAAACGCTCATTGTGTACTGATCCACTCTGTCAGTCCCTCCACTGGCTACCGGTCTTCTACCATATTCAATATAAAATACTTACATTCAGATATAAAGCTATTAACCAAACCACACCAACATACATCTCTTCACTCATCTCAAAATATCTCCCAACCTGACCTCTCCGCTCACCACAAGATCTGCGTCTCTCATCCCCATGCATTACTTGCTTACATTCACGCTTACAGGACTTTTTGGGGGCTGCACCCACCCTGTGGAATGCCCTCCCACGCAAAATAAGACTTTCCACTAGTCTCCAAACATTCAAGTGTTCCCTGAAAACTCACCTCTTCAGACAAGTTTAGCGCATTAAAAACCTCGCGAACCTCTGAATTCCGGAATACCGTGAGTATGCGCGCTCCCGCTACCCATGGTATTCAATTAAAAAAATAGTGGTCGTGGGGTTTTCAGCTCTGAAAACCCCACACCGTGTTAAAAAAAAAAAAAAAACACCTACCTGACAGGGGGTCGCGGCTCCCAGTGGCTTCCCCTCTTTCTTCTTACTGGAGAGGGGGCTGCTGGGAGTCCCGGGGGCTGATATAAGGAGCAAGGGCTGCTGGGAGATGTAGTTCTCCAGCGCCCATTCCGGGACACACACACACACCGCACCGGGGGTTACACACACGCACTCCTGCACACTCACTCACTCATACACACTTACATACAGCACACACACTGACATACTCAACCTGCTGCAGAAGAGCCAGCTCCCCGACGCTGGATGCAGAAGAAGATGCAGAAGACAGCGCTTCGGAAGGTGAGTAATTAAGGACTAATTAAGCTAATTGGATACTTCCAATTGCTTAATTAGTCCTCAGGGGGGGTGACGTGGGGGTGTCAGAGCAAGTCCCGGTGATTTTTCCTAAAATCATTGATTTTAGGAAAAATCACGCTTGCTCAGGAGGTGCGTGAAAAAAAACTCCCGGTGTGTGTTTTTTAAAAAAAACACGCACCTAATAGAATAGCAAAAAACCCGCACCTGCAGGAAAAACCTTGCAGGTGCGTTTTTTTTGCTATTCTCGCACACAATTGAATATGCCCCATAGTATTTTCGTTTACGTCCTCCTGACCCTAGACCAACTTTCCAGTGTGACTGGATCATACAGCTCACCAAGAACCTCTGCAATCTTTCTGGACCAATTTGCAATATGTAGCACCAATCCTTGTGTATCAACACCTAATTCCCTATAGATTGTCAATTTGCGAGCAGGGCCCTCTTACCTTTATGTTTGTCTCTTACAACCCAGTCTTGTTCTATTAATGTTGTTTCAAATTGTAAAGCGCAACGGAATATGCTGCGCTAAGAAACTGGTAATAATAATAGTAATAATAATGATAAGGGTGTGTGGCCTCACAGGAAATTGTTACCTTGCACCCCAGTTTTGTACCCTGCACCCCCCACACATTGGCCATACCAAAAAAAGCAGACACATAGGCCTCCACTGGAGAATACAAAACACTTACCCCACATAAAATACATTGAAAAAGTATTATCGACATAAAATACACTGAAAAAGTATGATCCACATAAAATAATGCATTAGAAAGAAGGAAAATTCTGCTTTATGTTCAGTTATGCGGCGTCAAACACGGTCTTGACTCTGTTCGCACGCTATTATTAATCATAAGCCACCAGCCTTGGGTAGGGGGTAAAGACACAGTTGCACATATGGGTAGGGAGGGGGGTAAGAGGCACACATGGCACATTGTTTTTAAAACTAATTTTAATAAAAAAATGTTTTTGACATGGTGGCCCGCCAACGCCTACGCCCTGTATCTGTCCGCACTGCCAAATATAATACCAAGGGCCAGCACATGCACTCATACAAAGTTCAAGGATCCGACATTACAGCCTCTGCCAGGTTCCTCCTGAAGAGCTATCAGGAGATGGGAGTCGGAGGTGAGTGATGCTAGAGAGGGGAATGGGAGTTGCTACTGATCCCGTTGCTGCTGGTATGATGGAACCATGGACAGAGAGGGGCAGTATCAGACTGGGACATGAAGGGCCCACCAGGGGAATGCAGTGTTAGGGGCGGCATTCCAATGTTTGCCACCAACGAATGGTAATGATTAGATGGTCGTGCGATAGTTACTTTTTTTTTATATGCTGAGAGCTGCGCTGTCCCTGCTTGCAGCTCTCAGCATCGGGCATCTTATCACAGGAACAACTCCAGGCCCCGCCCTCGATTCCACCCCATCTCACCCCCAGCCCTGTCCTCTGCCAGCGGCGGTAATGGGATTATTGCGCATGCGCAAACAGGTTCTTTTGCGCATGCGCAAGTCAAATGATTATTTTTTTTTCATCTAATACTTTTGATGTGATGGTTACTTACCATTGCATCAAAAGTTTTGATTGTGGAAGCCCAGCAGGCTTCTCTACCCTCCCGATTTGGCCGGGAGCCTCCCGATTATCGTGAGCCGCTCACGGCCCCCTGGAAAGACAAGCAAGCCTCCCGGCAGCCAGCAATCCTCCCGACCTCCCCCATAATAAACTAGATACCCCCGCAGCGGGGGGCCGATGACGCAATTCGCGCTGAATCGCGTCATCGTGGCCCCGCCCCCTGCTTCACAATGCCAAAAGTAACGGCATTGTAAGGAGGGGGTGGGGCCACGATGACACGATCGTGCGGCTCCGCCCCCAATGTGACGTCAATGACCGGGCATGCCCCCCTCCGTTAGCCAACAATCAGCTCCCTCCCGCAAGAAGGGAGCTGATTGTCGGCATGTATAAAGCCCAGCCATCATTTGATGGTGGGCTTCCGATGTCCATCCCTAATACATGCTCCTTATGACCCTCCTACACATTCTGCTTATGGCCCTCCTATACATGCTGCTTATACCCCTCCTATACATCTGATTACAGGCTCGGAGGGGAGACACACATGCTGGGCACAGGGCTAGTTCTACACCAAGTGGAGCCCTAGGCGGGAATTTCGTTTGGTACCCCCCACCCCCTCCCTGCCCCCATAGACTCAGATACACACTGCCACATATCTTTACACATGCTGCTTACCATAGCCTCACACACACTACCCTCCATAGCCTCACTCATACTCACTGCACCCCATAACCTTATTTATACATAGCCTCACATACACACGCTGCCCCCCCATAGCCTCTCACACACGCTGCCTCCATAGCCTCTCACACACGCTGCCCCCATAGCCTCATACACATGCTTCTCCCCTCACAGATCACACTGCTCCCACACTGCCCCCTCACACAGTACCCCCTTACAGATCACACTGCCTCATCACACAGCACCACCCTCACTGATCACACTGCCCTCTTACAGATAGCACTGTCCCCATCTCATAAATTGCACATTTCACACAGCACTCCCTCACAAAACACAATGTCCCCTCACACAGCCCACTCTCACAGATCACACTGTCTCCCTCACACAGCAGCCCCCCTCACAGATCACACTGTCCCCCTCACACAGCAGCCCCCCCTCACAGATCACACTGTCCCCTCACACACCAGCCCCCCCTCACAGATCACACTGGCCCCTCACACAGCAGCCCCCGTCACAGATCACACTATGCCCTCACACAGCAGCCCCCCTCACAGGTCACACTGTCTCTTCACACAGCAGCCCTCCCCCTCACAGGTTACACTGTCGACTCACACCGCAGCCCCCCCTCACAGATCGCACTGAACCCCCCCCCCCAACACCTCTAGCACTAACCTGCTTTCCTCATGTCTTCTTTGGCGGTGACTTGGTGCCCCTGCCAATGGCCCCACCCCGGGCCCACCAAGCGCTTGTAGTTATGGTCACGCAAGGCCAGGGGATCTTTATCAGCAACAGTAGTTCAGATGGCAGCAGAGGGCACCAGGAGACAACCCTGTCAGCCTGTACCTTCACCTGCCCCAGGCTGCGAACCAAACCCCAGATGCATTCCGAACGCGGCCCACTAAGCCCCACCCCCTCTTAGAAAGGGGCATGGTCTAAAATCAGAGGGGCCCATCGGGGAATTAACCAAATCCCCGGTGGCCTAGTCCAAGCCTGGAAAGGGGGGCCGGGTGGCAGTGGTGGGGCCCGTCAAGCAGATATGGAGAGAAAGTGCCAGCGTCATTTCAAATTTGGCGCCGGCTGTGTTTCAATTGCATGCGGACCGGCAGCTTTGGCGGCTCCTGATTGTCTACCAGTGCTCAAGCCACCTGGGCCTCCCTCTGTCCTGGGTGGGAGGGGTAACTATCTACCCGGTCGGGACTCTTAGCAGCTGGACCGGGCCATCTGGCCAGCAGCCCTTCTGGCATTTGCATATATATATATATATATATATATATATATTTTTTTTTTTTTTTTAACAGGGTATAAGACCGCCAAGTGGTGTACCGGACTTATTGCTACATTTTTTTTAACCATGGAATCCTGCTTCCCATTTCCTAATTAATCTCCCTACCAAATTTGGTGACATTCAGTTTGCTGTTAGATCAAGCTACAGATGGCTCTGAATAGGAGAAGTTTAATTATGGCCACCATATATATATATATATATATATATATATATAAATATATATAAAATAGTATGGTGATGTGCAGGGGCATAACTATAACTTTATGGGCCCAATAGCAAAATTTTTAAGTGCCCCACAACTTGGGTCTCCACCAGTGTGGGTATGGCTAGTGCACAAGAGGCGTGGTTAGAGTTGCCTATCATTTTGACGCATTAACGATGCTGAGTGACAGCACGCCCCCATTGGTGGGCGTGCCGGGGGCGTGGCTACCCAGACGGAGGCGTTCCCATGGGAATGCCTACCATCTGGGTCCGGCCCCACTGACATCACAAGTGATGTCAGTGGGAGTGCATTCGGCTCCCGGGCTTGCGGCAACGAGACCCTACCACAAGGTCACCCACAGCTCTAAAAATCAGGAAGGACGGTCCTGATTCAGAGCGAGCGCTCTGTCAGAGCGTCCGGCTCTGAATCAGGGCCATAGTCATTAACTGTGGCCGGGGGGTGGCTTCACAAACCAGTGATGTCAGGGGGAGAGCTTCCGGCTCTATTAGAGCCGAAAGCTCTCTGGGGCTTGCGGCCACGAGACCCTACCACAAGGGTCTCGTCGCAAGCCCAATGGTCGTGATGGTCTTGACCATCGCGACCATCAAGGAGGCCGCTCTAGAAAAAAAAAAAAACGCCTTGATTCAGAGCGAGCGCTCTTTCTGATTGTCCGTCTCTGAATCAGGCCCTATGTACTTGAAGATGTACACAAGTGTGAAATAGATATGAAGTGAATTATGCGATATGAAAATATAAATTTGTGTATTTGTTGGTGATGCACTCGCACTATGAAAACAGCTAGTTCGTACCTATCTGGACTGCAACATATGAGTTACAAACATTGGATATCACTTTGCTGTATCTTACAGGAATTGTTTTAATGAAATAATTCACATCCTTTTTTCTGTAAACATGTGCTATACATAATGAGCACTAGAGGGCAGCAGACTCAATGCAATCTACAGACAGGTACAGCGCCTGCAATGAGCACTTGGAAGACATTTGAAAAAAATGGTAATTAAATTTATATGAATCTACTGCGGTTAGTTACTGATTATATGCCTGTTTCACATAGAGGAAAGAAAACATAACATCAAGTTCAATGAACTGAAAAATTATCTTCATACAGTCAGCATCAGAGAAGCTGAAGTGGTAATTATTTTGTATTTGATATATTGCAATGCATGAAATGTTGCAGCAATATAAACTTCTTATATATTGATATACAGCAGATACTAAATAGGTAGATATAAAATCACAGTTTACCTATGATTGTATTGCTAGCTGGGATACCCGCTGTTGCCCAGGCTGAAGCCTGGACTCCGAAGTATACCTGCAGCCTTAATTTTTTTACATTGTCCTCTCCTATAACCTGGATAACTATACAAATTAGGAGTAAATGACAGTGCAGGCAGCGTATTCTCATACTGTTTGGAATAGGGAATATCAGGAGCAGACTGACTTACAGAACAGAAATCAGTATAGCTTTCAGAAATCACTGCAGAACAGAGGGGGTGATTCAGCTGCATGCATTGCTCCTGCATGCATTACTGATCTGAGCTGTGTCCAAGGACGCAGCTTCAGATCATCTGCAATCCTTTCGGGCCAGCTGAGTGACAATGCGTAAAATACACCAGAAAATCTCCAGCAGCCGATGGCAGGGCCGGCTCAAGGCATGTTCGACCATAGAGGGTGCACCCCTCCCACCCATTCCAAATTTCAGCTGGGCAGTCTCGTTTTTCAGGCACTACCCCGCTGTTCAACCCATGGGACGAAGTGTCCTGCGGGTAGTCGGGAGGTTGGGCACCGCCGCTGCTGTGTGGCAGTGCCAGCCACAGAGAAGAGGAATGGATGCTGCGCGCATCCAATCAGTGCAGGAAGAGGGCTGGAGGCAGCCCAGCTACTGATGTAGTGCCTGATGTTAATGGGAGCCGTGCCATACGAGCACGTATCCAAATAACATAATTTAGGGCGTGACCTATGGTAATTAGGCCACGCCCCCATTCTTGGTAAGGGGCGACGAGCATGACCTAGCTCACGGAGATCCTGGCCTCTCCACTCCCTGGCCACCCAATGGCGGTGACACGATAATCGGGAATCTGCGTGATCCCTGTCACTATGTCTGCAGCTGAATTACCCCCTGCAAACACTCTGCAGACCAACATTGAGGACCATGTCTAGCAGGGCCGCAATCGCTGGTCAATGCCAGAATTGGAGTCCCGTTCCCAGACAGATGGGTGACCGTCCACAGTGGCACTGTGTGGCTGCGATCAATATCCCGTTGTTTATAATCTCCATTTGCCAAGATTAAAGACTGTGGCCCTCATTCAGAGCCACTCGCAAGCGGGCGCACGTACGTTAGGCGTACGTACAAAAACATTTAAATTCAAGGGCTCGCTCGTATTTTCGATCGCATCTAAAAATCCTCCCCAAACTCAGACGACCCCTCCTCTAACTAACGAGCGTGCGAAATAGCGAGCGTACATCCCCGAAATGGCTTGAAGGGAACGCACGCACAAGTATAAACCGGAAGAGGCCATGTCAGATGGTGATTACCTGCTCCTTTATTCTGCCTACCTCCATCAATCGTATCATGCCAATCAATGTATCAATTAGCTTAATGTTTTTTTTTTTTCAACACAATGCAAGAAACTTTACTCTTGTCCGTGTTTGTGTTTACCCGCAGAATACGTACGGCTTAAACATTCGCTTTTATTGCTCAAAAAACATGTTAGCCACAATGAGACAATTGTTCTATTGCTGTGGATCCCCGCATATTTTCCGGGGTTCATTTCTTTATTTAAATTTGCTTACGCATGTCACTGCATCAAGCCTATCATAACTCTCCAGAGATTTCTGGCCCTGTCGAACACATGACTCATACACTAACCAATCAAATTGCTCCTGTTAATTTCCAAGCTACATTAGCCAATCAGAAATTTTTGCCACACTTTATCAAAAATGAATTTTAAGAAAAACACCATTGCCATCATGAGAGCCTCCGCATTCACCAGGCGCGAGCTGCTGGTGCTAACGGAGGTGCTGGATCGGCGTATCACCAGCCAGCCTCCACCCATCACCAACCGGCAGAAGCGTTCCGCGTATGCGGAGGCACGGGCCCGCCTGCGCTCCTTCGGCTCACGCCGCAACATCGGCCAGCTGGAGCGCAGGTGGTCTGACCTGGAGCGCAGGTGGTCTGACCTGCAACGGCGAACGCCCCGCTTGCTGGCATGCTTTCGCATGCAGATATTGGAAAGTAAGTGTTATGTATTGTGGTTTTCATGTTTGTCTTTGTGGGGCAAACTGCGTGTGCATGTTTTCATGTCTGTCCTATTTTTTCATTCTCATCACATCTGCGTGTGCATGTTTTTATGTCTGTCCTATTTATTCATTCTCCTCATATCTGCATGACCATGTTTTCCCTCTATTTCTGATATATTCATTCTACTCATATTTGCATGTTTTTTGTTGGTGGTGGGTGATTTTAAAATGTTATTTGGGCAGGATTTGGCCAGAAACTAACCACAATTTGTCTGACATCTTTTAGGGGGACAGGCAAGACTACGCCGTCACCGTCTGGCCAGACGGCGGTCCCGCCCACTCTCACCCACCCCCAGCCAACACTCCACCCCAAATAATTCCCCTATTCCCCCCTCCTCCCAAGAGCCTCTCCCGGAACTGTCGGGCCTCCTTCCCCTCCGTCCCCCTTCCCCCTCTCCTCCAACCACCCCTCTTCCAATTACCCCCTCCCCGGAGTCCGTGATAACCCCGCCCCGTTCTTTGGGGAATGAAGGCTCCTCCGAGGATGAAGATGGAGGGACTTCGGGATCTGCCGTTTTGGCTACCGGTATGTTTTTATTTTGCGTATTTTTTAACCACAAACTGTTTGTATGTAATCATGTGTCGTTCCTTTATTCGTGATTTTTGGGTTCTTTTTTGGTGATTTAGCAGTTTGCCTTTACCTCTTCCTGCTGATTTCAACATACACATATCACACCTGTGGGTATTTCTACATAGGCCTTGTAATTTTTGCAGCACCCCTTTTTTTTAAAATTTTGGTTTTGGAGTGATTTCGTTGTGTTTTTGTTTTTTTAATGTGGATTCCCTATTGTTTGATGAATCCACACACTTTTCTCACCCACAGAGGAACAGAGGCGTCGGCAAGAGGTCGAACATTGTGTGGCACACATGCGCCAAAATGTAATTGGGGTGCTTGTGGCCCTTGACCGGCTGTCTGGCATCCTTCGCCAGTAGTTTTTTTTTGTTTTTATATTTTTCAAAATAAATTGTTTATTTCTAATATACGTTCTGCCTCATTCGTTTTTTCAAAACCAAAGATAGTTAACCCTGACATAAGTAGACTGTTCCTGCAAGGTTTTGCATTTTTTTAAAATTAGAGTGGGTTTTGTATTTGTATGTAAAACACCCTCAAGAAACACATAACAGTAACAATGTCATTTCCCTTTTTGTGTGTAGTGGCAATTAGATATTTCTACATTTTACAGGTTCCTAGTTGGTGGGCAAGCTGCTTAGGCGAATCTTACAAAGCCAAATGATTGGACAGGCTTCCTTTTGGTGTGGGTTGGGAACCTGAAAACATATTTCATTTTTGCTCAACTGGCGTCAGTACTGGATTACCCCTTGGTCAAATGTAAGGTGTGTTAACCTGGTTAAACTTGCTGGTAACGTCCAAAAAAAGGAAGAACATTTAACTCTCCAAACATTTATTCACAACATAACTGAGAAATCAAAGTGGTCACTCACAAAAAAAACACACAGTGAGAATCTCAAATACAACACATACCCAATAAAAAAAAAAATAAAAAAAAAAAATCAAGAACTGGTTGAGGAAGGACCATGCCAAAATGATTCCACAAACATGGCGTTGCGATAGGGGTTCCAGAATATATTCCCAAAATGAGCAGATCCAGGTTTGGTAAGGGTAGCATGAAGTAGTGAGCGTTGTAGGGCCAAAGATTATGTGAACAAACCGAAGATGTTGAAAAAAAGAAAACAAAATTAGATGTTCACAAACAAACACAAACACATTAGGTTAAAACACTGTTTTGTTCAAACTTACCTAAAAAATCTGGCCACCACATCATCGCGTATGGCCCCCCCACATACTGACCTCCGACCAACCTCGGGGGGGCCATCCTCAGGTAAGGCATCCTCTGGCTGCATTGGGACACCACTCCTTATGGCGATGTTGTGAAATATCCCACACAGGACCACAATTTTCGACACCATATCCGGCAAATACATGAGCTCGCCACCAGAGCAGTGGAGGCATCTGAATCGGCCTTTTAAAAGGCCGATACAGCGCTCCACCACTTGCCTGGTGGCTGTAAGTGTGGAATTACTCACTTTGTGGCCCTGGTGTGGGAGCCAAATAAGCAGTGAGCAGCCAGGACATGCAAGGATATCCACTGTCTCCTATGGAAAAGAATTGACAACATCAGGAACACTGTGTATCAAGCTTAACATTGTTATGTACTAAAGGTCTCCACTTACCCAGAAGCCACGCATCACCTGCTTGTAGGTTGGTTAATTTGTGCCATATCCCTGATTGCCGGATGACGAAGGAGTCATGTGCACTTCCGGGTAATTTAGCATTCAGGGACAGGATCTGGAGGGAGGCATCACATACCACCATTACATTCAGGGAGTGATAGTGTTTCCTGTTTCTAAATATGGCCTCCAGCTGGGCTGGAGGCTGAAGTGGTATGTGAGTACCATCCACAACCCCTATGATGTGTGGGAAGGCAGCTATTTGGTAAAAATTGGCCTTGGCCACACTAAGGGCACCCATATCCAAAGGCATTTGAATAAAATGATGGAGGTGCTTGAAAAGTGCCTCCATCACTGCCCTCAGGATCTGGGAAAAGGAGGATTGGGAGATGCCCGCCACTATTCCCACCGTTGTTTGAAACGATCCTGAGGCACAGAAATGTAACACCGCCATAAATTGCGTAAGTGGTGGTATTGCTGTTGGACTGTCAATTTGCCGCTCAAGATCACTTTCTATTAATGAGAGTGTCTATGATGATTTTGGGAGGTAGACGGTAGCGTCTTAAAACCTCATCATCGGGCATTCCAAAAAGGGTGACACGTGTTCGAAATATCTGGGACCTTGCATGCCTACGATGCCTACGCCTGGGACGAGATTGAGGTTGGTCGGCTTCCGGGAGCATGGCCAGAACAATCCGCCCCAGATCAACCTGAAATTCAAAGATTTTAAAGTAAGGCTTTTGACCCACCCAAAACTATATTAAAACAACTTAGCTTGATGATACCATCCATTGCTGCTTACATGCCGGGGTATTGTCATGATATGTCCAAACTGAAAATAAACACCAAAATTACTTGACACATTTCACTCTGTGCATTTTTGTTTACAAATTTTGTGCTAGACCAAAGTTAAAATATGCCAAACACCCATTTAGCAAAACAGCAAAGCGACATTTAACACAGTACATCAAAATGGGTCGAAATGTTGGCACAAAAAGCGAAAGAGAAACCACCAAAAAGTTAGAATGATTATTAAGCTGTTAAAAATGCGCTAATTAGTTCGCTAATACAAGTCACAAGAGTAACTACTAAAAATGCGCTAATTAGTTCGCTAATGCAAGTCACAAGAGTAACTACTAAAAATGCGCTAATTAGTTCGCAAATACAAGATAAAAAATGGACTTACCAAGAGCAAATATATGAGTCAAAAACAAAAGGTCTTTTGGGTCGAAAATAAACAAAATCTAAAATAGAAGAAATTATGGATCCAAAATTTTAAAAAAATAAGAAACACAATGAAACAACAATTGAACAAAAGTTAGACTTCACAAAACTTACCAAATCAAGAAACGAGGTCCCAAAAATATAAACCAACAAAGATAACGGAAAAAAAAAACGCAAATCAAACCAACAAATGAATCTACAACCGCCAACTCCTTTCTACGCAATCAATAAACTCCAGCCAAGATAACCTCCAACAATCCAAAAACGCCACCTCGACTTGAGACACACCAAGCCATAAATAGTGTTTTGTTTCCCGCACAAATTAAGGAGGGATCATAGGGCCGCACAATCAATGATGCGGCCGCAAAATAAGGACGCATGTATAAATACGTCACGAAAACACATTCAAATTCTGTTTTTCTTGTTTGGACCTCAGACATGGCGACAGACCAGGGAAAAAATGCCCAAGAGTCAGGCGGTAAGTCTTTCATGCATTTTCTATCAACGATTAATTTGAAACATAAGATTAGGCAAGTTGTGATTTTGTGAATTCTGTAAATTTACACAAATAGGTGAGGAGGATGACTTGGAAGAGGCTGCTGGGCCCAGTATTCCGGCCAAAGCGGCCCAAAAAAAAAGGCAGCCACATTTCACAAGAAAGGAGATGGAGGTTTTGATCCAGAAGTGTGTGGACATCCTGCCACAGGCAGACAGGAATATGAGTGTAAGCCAGAAGTGGAGAATGTGGGAAGAGGTAGCCGTTGCTGTCAATAGGGTGGGTGATTATGTCCGTCTAGCCCGGGATGTCAAACGGCGGTAAGTAAACCCTTGCCCCCCCTAAAAACAAACCCCATTTTAAACCAAAGGATAATGGCTTCCATTTTTTCCCACAGATGGGGCGACTTCAAATATCGCTTAAAACAAAAACTCGCGGACAGGGCTAGGCATGCAAGGGGGACAGGTGGGGGTCCCACCCCTGTGTCATTGGAGTTGACGGATTTAGAAGAGCTGGCACAGGGGTGTGTGCAGCCTGTGGAGGTGTTTGGCATGTCCAACATGGATACGGACATTCCAGACTTTGCGGCTCCTCATGTTGTCCCAGGTAAATCTTTGGATGTCATCAACTTAGAAATGTTATTGTGCCAATATGTAGATTGTAATGTGAGGCTTTTCTCTTTTTTCCTAACAGAGACACAGGCGGATGAGTCTGCTCCAGAGGGGAGCCTTGGCCGTCGAATTTCTGCTGGCTCTGCAGGGGAGGAACCAGTACATCCGGCTGAGGACCCTGCAGAAGCCAGTCCAGGACAATCCCCCTCGCAGGCAGTGGCCCTCCTCACAGAACTCAATTTCAAATCGGATTCCCATACGGAGATTCTGCAGAGGATGGACGCCAGTCTGCTACGGGTGGCTGAGGCCTTGGAGCAAAATGCTGCGGCCAACGAGATCATTGGTCAGGCCCTGGCGGAAAATACCAGGGCCAACATCCGCATCGCCAATGCCCTGGAGCAGCTCGTTCGCCAGCACATGGTGGAGCCGACCTCCCTTCCTGCCGGAACATCAGGATCCTCCACCTCTGGCACAACATCAGCCAATCCTCCAAATGTGCCTAGCCCTGTGCCTAGTCCAGAGGCCACAACATCTGCCTTTGGACAGGCCAGCCCGATGACATCCCGGACCCGGTCTGGCGCCCTCCCCCCCCATCCAAATGGGTGAAAAAACGGTGACAGCAATGGTGACTTTTCCCACAATCCTTCTGTGCTTGGCTCATATTCCTTTCGGGTCAAAACTTCCCTCTCCTTTCTTGTGAAATGTTTTTATTTTTTTGATGTATGTTTATGTCAACAGTTATGTTGGGCCAATTTGTTTGATTTGGGAACATATCTTTGGGCAAAAAAGATGTCCCCAAAATTTTTAAAATAAGTTTTTTTCTTTGAGCAATAAATTGGAAATTAAACAATGACATTGGATTGTGAAATTATTGTACAAATGGGTTACATTTAATCCTGGGCCAAAAGGCAAAAACTCGGCCAAAAAAAAAAAAAGGGCTCTTTAAGGAACGTTTAAAAATTCATATAATTCGGCAAATTCAAGAGGCACAAATAAAATGGTGCGAAACTGAAAACATGATGAAATTATTGTTACAATAGGCCCTAACCACCAAATTGCTGCCCAAATAAACCCCCCCAAATGTACGCAAATTGACTGTGTCATCCTGACATTAGCAGCTCTGAGTTCCACCTGCGTACGATTTGTGCTATCCCAAAAAACTGATTTCAAAACACATACCAAGCCGGTTCTCAATCCAACACTAATTGCTTTTCTGCCCGCCCGCGATTAATCGCAACAACATCGTGGAGTCCAGGGACGGAGGAGAAGGCCAATGTGGTCGAGTAATCCAGACCCTAAGCTGTGCGAGCATTTGGAAGGGAAAGAGGATCATCCAGTGACGTAGGAGTCGGTCCGTACACATTTTACGCTCGCATCTGCTAATGTATGTACGCCCCAAAAACGCCTCGCCTGCGTTTTTCCATCTCCACCCTCGTCAACACCCTAAAACGCCCTGTTCTGTCAATCACATTTGACATGTCACTTCCTGTACGCTATTTTAGGAACGAGTCCCAAAAAACTCGCAATCTGCAGTACGCACATGCGCAGTGTTACTCCGAAGCATGCGCGGTTATTCAACATCGGAACGCAACGAGCGTACTGCTGTTAACGAGTGGCTCTGAATGAGGGCCTGTGGATTGATTATGGTTGCCACAGCCTGAATGTATCGAGTGGAATGTATCGAGTGCTGAGCTGCTCATGAGTCTGCCAGAGTATGACAGCATGTGTATGAAGCCAGCCCCTCAGCCCCAGCACCTGTGTAATTTAAGAGTATCTCAGTTTCATGGGATTGTGTGACAGTGTATGGCCCTGACAAAGTTGAAACCTAGGCAAAAACCTGATCCTGGTCAAACTACATCCCCATGCCAAATTTGGTGGAGCTAGGTACAAACTCTGGCTGTGTATAAAGGACAAACATATGCACATGCACACACACACTTTCTTGCTTATTATAAAGATGTATTTGGCGCTGTAATCAACCAGGATTCGGCTTGTTACAATGACTCGCCATTGGCCATGCTGGGAAAGAATTCAGTTACAACGTACTGTAACCTGGGAATAGTACCATGTTCCTTCATGCTGACAAGACAGCTCCTTTGTAAGATTTGTGTCTGGTCCCACTCTTGTTTTGCTCAGATAACAACGTGCAATGACAGGTGGTGCATTTGAGAGTTGATGGTGGTAGTCACATTAACACATAGGCCTTCTTATAAAATAGCTCTTGACATATTTTATTTAAAAAAGCTATGATACTAAAAAAGCTACCATACTACGTGCAGGAGAGTAGAAGCAATTGCATATTAAAAATAAACCTGCCATTGTTTGGGAGCAATTCATTCTGCGGCTGCAGAATGGCAAATCACAGCCAGCCAGTTTTTCCTTACGCCCCATAGAGGTGCGCATGAAATCTTGCCATGTTCAGCCTACCATAATCAGGGCCGGCAACAGAGGTCTCGGGACTCCGTACAACAATGTCTTTGAGGGGCACCCCTCAAGAGCAGTGTGTGTGTGTGTGTAGCCTGTGTGTGTGTGTGTATACTCCATACCAACTGCAGCCATGAAGGTGGGAGGACCTGGTAACAGAGTTCTCTGCCCCCACAAGAGCCAGACAACGCCTCTCCATCCCGACAGTGTGCAGAGCAGACAGCTGGAAGCATACTATGCTGGGGAGAGACTCGCATCACCCGCCAGCAGCAGTGACGCCACATCCCGGGGCATTACCATCCACACTGGGAGGGACCCCACTAAACCTTAGGGTCCGGGACAGAAGTACTCTTTGAACCCCCCAGTCACTGGGCCTGACCATGATGGGCAAATATATGCAAAGTCAAATATCAAGGCCCTAGATAATTTAGGGGCTTATTCCTTACCAAAGGCCCATATCGCGACAAGCCATGTCGCCTTAATCTATAACACTGCTAATGAAGTAGCAGTGATACTTACCAGTGCCAATCTTGTCCACTGTGCATGCGTGTCCTGAGGTCAAACAGGCAATTCAATTGAAATACTGATCCGATATAGAATAGTTCAAAAGTTACTTTACTTCAAAATAAATATAAAAGTAGCACATAACAATTCTTAAACATTCAACAACATATGAGGGGAAATGTGTCAAGCCTTGGAGAGAGATAAAGTTGCCAAAAGAAAACAATCAGCTTCTAACTGTCATTTCAAATAGTGTGCTTGGTTTCTTTTGGGCAACTTCTTCACTTTATCTCTCTCCGAGGCTTGATACATCTCCCCCATGGTGTTTATGAGCAAATACATTTTTGGTATCCATTATTTCCTATAAGTTATCCATTAGTAGGTATATTTCATCAATTCTTGAGAAAACTGTTGGTTAGACCAGAGAAACTAGTTAGGAGTTGCTCTGCTTTCTTCACTGCTAATTTACTGTATACCATACTCTGGAACTTATTTGGAGCCCCTTCACTCTCTGCTCATGGGTGTATTAAGAGAGGAGAGGGTCCATGTGCAGTCTCTGTCCGGGCCCCCTCTTCTCTAGCTGACCGTGTATTAGTGAATACTAGTAGACTCTGGTGCTGTGCCAGAGTCTACTGTGCATGCGCAAGCCTCCGAGGAAGTGGCACAGCGGCCATTTTCCCAGTGATTTTTCTCTACTACACTACACATGCACAAAATGCCTGGAAAATGGCCACCGCACTATTTTCCCGGTGATATGTGCAGCACTGCCACTGCTGAAGTGGGATTCCGGAGAGGTTAGTATTGAAGTAATGTGTGGAGAGGGGACATAGGGGCCCACCTGCACTCATTATAGATACGTCACTGCCTCTGCCTCCCAGTGATGGACTGTTCGGTTTAATACCCTCATACAGACCTGGTTTGTAAAAACCTTACCTTGTCCAGTATAATATCAATGCTAAATGACCACAGTCTGCAATCAGTTACAGGCAGCACATTGAGGCTGTGAGTCTCTGGAGTGATATACTCAGATCTCACACACTGCTTAAAATTACTGGAGGTATCAACTTTGTGACATTATGGATCTCTATTCATACCAGTGAAGGGTGAGAAAACTTATTGCCAGATTGTACACTCATATTCATACTTGCCGACCTTTTGGCTGCCTCCTCCGGGAGGAGGCAGCTAGGTCAGCATTGCAGGGGGTGGGGCTCAGCGTGCCTGGGGGCAGCGGGGACGGAGCTCAGCAGTGGTGTGCCGGTCTATGCAATGCCGAGATTACTGGCATTGTGAAGCGGGGATGGAGCCACAATGGCGATATTCAACACGAACTGCATTAATGGCCACCCGTGCAGCCCACTTCACAGAGAAGTGCTGCGTTCGGGTGGCCCAAGCCTCCAGGAGACTTGTCCACCTTTCCAGGCAGGTGGGAATGCCGCCTGATTTTCGGGAGCCTCCCAGCCATTCCGGGAGGGTTGGCAAGTATGACTCATATTACACTATGCATTATTCGGTATATGCAGCTGCCTTGTGTCTGGAAATACACAACTATATACATGAAGCAGAAATTCAATATTTATGCCATTACGAGACTGCTGAGCTCCAGTCTGTGACCTTTACCTTTCATTTTCGATTACATCGAGCTACCCACTGAGTATCTGACATTGGTGTAACCAATACTTATAAGGAAATGGCTTATCTTTTACCCCTTTCAGATATGAGAGCCATGAAATTGCCGGGTCTATCAACCTGACAATTTCCCGGGTCTCAGCCAGACCTTCGTAAAGAGCAGGGTCGGGGACCTGGGACTTCGTCCTGGGCTGTTTGAATTCACACTTAACTAAATCCCGGGTCGATGCGCGTTCACGTGCAAAAACCTCGGATATAGATGTAAGTGTGAAAGGGGTATATGTTTACACAGGAATTTTAGGTATATTACATTTGTACATCAGCGGTATCTATATACAGAAAATATAACTTTATTATACTAATAAAGGCTAAACCATAGAAAATGATGATACTGAAAATATATGTGCTCATGAACAGCATATTAAGTTTCCCAAACTCTGTTAGATTGATTTAGGCATGGATAGCCTCAAAACGTGAACTGTAACGGCGAAATTTGGGTACCTCTGCCATATGTTGTTGAATGTTTAAGAATTACTATGTACTATTTTTAAGTTTATTTTGTATTTTAATCTACTCTGTGTTGATTCAGTATTTTAATTCAGTTGTTTGTTTATTGATCAGCTGCACCCAGCAAAGAAATCCCCTCCTGATTGTCTCTTCTCTTATACCTTGTGGGCAGCAGCAGATATACAGAAATCATTGAACTATTGAATGATGGTTTATTTTCAGTTATTTTATTGTACATTATTATACACTTTGTCAGTGAATCAGTTTTTTTTGTTTAAATGTGAATAAATGGCCACAACTTCATATAGTATAACAGCCACATTAATGATTTAAGTACTATAAGTTTAAGGGGTCTATATACATGCAGCCAACCAGAAGCAATTAGTTAATATTGCTGATAGTCACCATAATCATTTACACCGGGTTGCCTTCCGGGATCAGCAAAGCAAGGGGGCGCCCGACGGAGCAATTCAATTGTTGCCTCATATGGCCGCCTAAAGCCACAGAGACACATTTCTTCTCACAGCCTCCTGAGGTGCGAGAAGAAATATATGGAAAGTCTGTTGTTTTGGGCGCCCTAATGGTGGTTTGGGTGCCCAAACGGCTGTTTGGGCAACCTAACCACTTCTTTAAATCAGTTTTACAGCCTTGCATGCTAACACCTGGTGCTTTTTGGCGTGTTTAATACTAATGGGTACCCGTATGGGGAAACAATTTAATTGCTCCATCTGGCGCCTATTCGTATGGATGTCCAGCGGGGGGTGCTCAAAATAATTGTATCGCAACCCCCCCCTAGTGTCTGTCTCTATCACCTTCTGTGTCTCTTTCCTTTGTTTTGTGCCACTGACTTTCCCCATTGTGTATCTATCCCTGTTTTCTGGTCCTTTAAGATGGGTACACACTGGCCAATATATCGGCTGTTCAATTGAAGGACCAATATATTGTGGGTGTGTCGGCGGGTGTGTACCAGCAATATGTCTGTGAACAATGTTGTTCACAGACATATAACGTTGGCTCTGCAGATATATCGGCACATTGTGCTGTGTGTACGGTAGGGATGTGCAGGCTCGGATAGGTTCGAGTTTGCACGTTGAGTTCGGATTTTTCCCTCCAAAAAAACGGAACTCAGAAAGAGGCAAAACGTCATCTTGCATGGACGAACATCATCATTCCTGGACTTTTGTCCAGGAATGATGATGTTCGTCCATGCAAGATGACGTTTTGCCTCTTTCTGAGTTCCGTTTTTTTGGAGGGAAAAATCCGAACTCAACGTGCAAACTCGAACCTATCCGAGCCTGCACATCCCTAGTGTACGGGCACATGTACATGCCCGCCCAGTTGTGACATGAGGCACAACGGGATGTAGTCAGGATACCGGCGGCCACTATTCCACCAAACGATATCCTGACAGCCACATCCCGACATGGGACTAAAGATAGGCGTCGAAATCTCGACGCCTATCATTAGCCCCACTACTAAATCCCGACACCCGGGTTACCTTTGTTCGGTAAGCCGGGTGTCGGGATTTAGTAGTGGGGCTAATGCGTGTAGCCGCGGAGGGAGGGTTATTTTTAGGGACCACCAGGGGGACCTAGGGTTAGGCACACCCCAGGGAGGGTTAGGGTAGGGAAAGGGGGGGCTAGGTTTAGGCACTAACGGGAGGAGGTTAGGGTTAGGCACTAGGGGGGAGGTTAGGGTTAGGCACCACTAAGGGAGGATTAAGGTAGGGAGAGGGGAATGTTAGAGTACTTACCTGATGTAGTCGGGATTCCGACCCGTCAGGCTGCTGCTGTCGGTATTTGTTCCGGTGGCTAAACAGTGTGGCCATAAGCAGCCATAGCACCGATAGCGTGCATGGCTATTAGCAATTTCTGAGTAAGGTCAGGGCTTGTGCAAGTGTGCATATGGGTCCGATGTTACCGATTGTTTCACTATGTTACCCTAGTATACGGATGTGAGTAAGGGGAAGTGGGCGTCCTTATGTCAGGTGGCATACGCAATGTGAATGCAAACATTTAAATAGCACCACTGATATTAACAATCAGGCCCAGTGAGCGAATGGAGACTGCCACTGCAGCAGTCTATTCTTACTGCCTGGTGTGCTGCTGTGCTGCTCTACAGGTGCAGCCAGGTGTAGTGGGCAGATAGGACAAGTATTACAGGTGGGGGCATTGATCACTCCCCCTCTCCAGGAGCCGCCCTTCCTGTGCTGAGCTTGGTCATAGTAGTTTTTTAAGTTTTTTTGGGTGAGGGGGCATGTCCATGCCTCCTGGATGAGGCCATGCCCCAGTACCCATGCCCATCAGATATCTCAATGGCTCTGTGTTTATGAACCATCTTGTAGATTATCCAACTCTGATTATACGCCCACCTGACAAAATATAGTTGGCTTCCTCAGGGTAGCCAAAAGTCGGGCAATCGATTGTGTATAAAAATCTTTCCCTTTTTCAATGGATTGCAGATTGCAGAATTGCCACAATCGATTGAAAAAGGGAAAGATTTTTATACACAATCGATTGCAAATTGCACGATTGCTGCAATCAAATGCTGATGTATGGGGGCCTTAAGTGCCATACTGGTCCACTGGCAAACATAGAGCAATGAAACATTTATGAAACACACACGTAAACTAAAACTTGGACAGTGTGGATAAGCCACTGTACACCACCTGGTATACAAATATTATTAAAATGCTCAGCCAGATGTACTAGATCAATCAATGTATCCGTATGCGCCGTAACAGGTATCCACCGACCTTAGCCAGTTGGTCTGTTTTTGATCTATGTATTTTGCACAAAATCAACTCTGATCTAACCGCTACATTAACTAACAGCAAACTAACAGCCACCTATTACCCAATCCTAAATGCCCCCCAAAAAACTAATGAAAATTCCAAACTAAAAAGTGCTGCTTCATATTAGCCCAAAGCAACCCCCAAAAATGAGATGATCGATTAGGGTTAGATCGATAGGCCTACATGAATCATCGAGATTGGGTCGTTTCTTTGCCCAACCCTTAAGTGTCTCAGATAGTTTGAAAAATTTGGTTGTATCAACCAAACCATGCATACAAAAAAAAAAATAAGAAATGCCAACATCGCCGCCTTGGAACAGCCCAGCTCATGTTAGTTCCAAATGAACTCTAACATGTAATCAAGAACTGGCTTACCACCCTCTTCCCTGGATGCTAGAAAACCTTGCCAATCACTCCAAGCCGCTAAATAAATCTTCAGTGTACTCAGGGCCGAAGACATCATCATCTGAGTCCCTCAATGCCAGCATGATGATCTGCCAGACATGAACAGGACAAGATAAAACAGACTAACTAGTAAAAGGCACTAGCGACCAAAATCTGTCAGATTTCTCCACCCCATAACTTGTCTTGCCCGAAAGTTTATATTCCTATGAAAACACAAAAGGGTTGAATGGCACAGCAAACGCAAGGCTGGAGCTGATTCCTCTCTTTGATTAGATTATCGCACCAGAAAACAATTCGTCGATTGTGAAGCTGGCTAGCCCAAAGTTCAGCCATCACAACAATTAGAAAGCGTTCCAAAAGAAGCATGTTCGTGGATAATACCTGGATCCCTCCAACAATCCAGTCGCTCACCACTGAAGCTCGGAATTGGCCACTGTAGCTGGCAGCTATATCTGAATCCTGTTAAATTCACACAAATGAACACCAACCAAATGCTTAAGTTCTCACACAGATCTTGCGATATGCGAAACTAATGGTGATGCTTCCTAACCCCTATGCCTCGCTCCAACCAACGACAATTAAACCTACCCATAGGGAAAATGCAACAAGCAAAATTCAGGAGGCCTAACAGTGATTGCAACTGCTTTAGCAATACCTTTTTTGCCAAAATGAAAGATTTTAATAAGGTTGCAGCTAGATCCCCTTCGGTTAAAGGATCCTGACATCATCATTTACTATCCTTGTGAACATCTTTTGGGAATAGTGACCATGCCCGAAGCCTGGCAAGCAAAGCGAGCCTGCGAGGGTACAAGTTTCTACTGTTGGAGGCCAGATACTAGATTTGAGACAAAACAATAGCGCTTTCAGGGCATGGAACCACACTTCCGCCCTCACTGGACATTATGTCTGGGTTTATTTGCTGAAGGGGATCTAGGATCAACCATTTTAACAGCTCTCCCAACTGACGCACTTTCTCTAAGGGCAAGCGGCAAGGTATCAATCTTGATACCTAAATAGTTGCAGGGCTCCTCCGTCTTCTCGTGAGCAACTTCGACTCCTATAACAGCAAAAAGCACCTGCAGAGAAAAAAGTAAATCCTCACAAACCTTACTATCTGCCAACCCAACTAACAAAAAATAAGCCAGCTAATGGGAAATCCTTGTATGCCCTTGTACCCAAACACCGCAAAAATTAGCTAAATCATTCAAAGAAGGCACACGAAATCGAACATGCAATCAGCAGACTCTTATCCACGTAATAGAGCCCTGCAACTTTAAAACCCATATACTTAAAGGATGAAGGGGCAGCAGGCGAAAGGCTGATTCAATATCTACCTTAGCCAATGGCGCCCCTATTCTCAAACCTTTGCACTATACCCAGGGCCTGCTCAAAAGACTTGTAAATAAAATGATGCCGGCAATCCACAGAATCCAACACTTTCATTGACTGTCCCCCTTTCAGGTAAGAGATGATGGATCAGCCTAAACTTACCCGGCTCCTTCTTTGGCACTAGCCCCAAAGAAGATATACACAAACCTTCTAAAGGGGGAGAAGGGAAAGGGCCAAAAATGCGCCCCAATCTTACTTCCGCATCCACCTTACATTTAGCTGCTTCCAGAAGGTCATGCACTGATTTTAAATTCTGCTTAGCAAAGGAGCAGATCTCATGAGACAAAGGTAAACGAAAACTGTAACAAAAATACCGCCTCCTCTCTAAAAGTATAATGGCCTAACAAACTCTGTAACACATCACAATTTATTGGGGAGGGGGCCTTACTTAGCACCTCTGCATTTTTAACTGCAATGCACCCCTGATACGACCGCGGTCTTTTTCTTGGCGACCGCTCACACAGAGCATGCAGATCTCCCTATATCTACATTCCATTTTCTTAGTATATTGCACGTTGAACACGTAACACTTACCCCGCCCGACATCAGTGAAACTGGGACGGGCAAGAAAGGGCTGCTTCTGACCCGACACAGATTCAGCAGGCGGCCAGGACTGCTGATTGAACTCAAGCCAGACTTCAATGTCCTTAAAGCCAAATTTAAAGCTTGTCTGCTCATCCTGCTTCTTCCTAAACATATCGTCATATTGACGCCACACATAACCTTTTGCTGATGAGTACATACCATGTGCATGTACTTCAGCACATTTATACTGTATACTCCCCTGGCCATGTATCTAAATAACATGCTGCAAAGACATACATGCCCATTGGTACAATTTTGGTACAACCGACGAGCTTCCTCGGCTGCAGGTCAGCCATAATGGCAAACATGTCAATGAACCATCCCTTCTTGATGCCCTCCCTATTTTTACAACGCAAACCCCTTAAAATGGCCATATTTGAGTAGTGACCTAGATCCAATAGGACTACTCCGCTTCCCCTTAAACTTCTGTGCCAAATATCTCATGATCTTGCACTGTCTATCTGATGAACTGGAGTTGCTGGAATCATCTGAGGATGGAGAAGGCCACTGTGCGAGGAAGCAACTGCATGCTCACTGGATCCAGAAGATGACAGAACTGCCATGACTTCTTGTACGCCCACTGCATGTTCCTCATTGTGCAGTGCACCCACCAGAACTTGACTCATGGCTTGATCAGAAAGAACCATCTGGGAGACTTCTTGCACAACCGTGGAAGGCATGTGAGATAGGTGGAGCTGACGAGATGGCCACCGGTGGTGTAGCAGGTGAGGGCACTGGCAGAGGATGGGCGGTGCAGAGACCGCAGACCAGAGGAGGTGTTGGAGAGAGGGGGGATCAGGAGGCAGCAAGGTAGGAAGCACCAAGGGGGCTTGAGTATAAGCTATCAAGGGGGGGAGGCATGGCCGGGAGAGTCAGTGAGCATGGTAGTAACCTGCTGCCCCTGCGAAAGGGGGTCTGACACAGAAAATGTAGAAGGCACCATGTACTGCACAGGTGCCACAAATGGGGTTTACAATGTGGGAGCAGCTCTGTAGGAGTTGCTGCAATAGTTGCAGGTTAATAAGGAGACCAGCCGGGCTGCAGGAGGGGAGAGGCTGGGCACCACATGTGTGGTGCGAGCACCCGGCTGAGCACCGAAACGTCCAGCTGGGATGGGGGAGCAATGTCCTCCCAGAGACATGGGGAGGCGCTAGTGGGCATAAGGAGCAGGTGAAACAGCCCTATAGGGGACCCTGAGGGGAGCTGAACATTTGTGCACAGGGCCCCCTGCTTCTGAACCAGAGGGGACGGGAGAGGGGCCAGCAGGCATGGCCTGTCTGCTGCTGGCAGGCTGCATGGTATTGTCTAAGCTGGCCATCATGTCCCTGTGGGCAGAGCCAACCACTGATATTAGAGCTCAAACAGGTCAGTGCCGGGGGAATGGATTACTGGGAGGCACATGGGCAGCATCACAGCCTGCTGCAGCCTGCGAGCAATGCCTGGAGGACGCAATAGCTGCTGACGAGAGTGGCCTGGCCACCTCCATCAAGCAGTGGGTGGGAAGCGAAGCAGCATGAAGAAGGTGGCAAGGAATGAAGCAGGGATGCAATGGAGGGACAGAGAAGAAAAAGGGGGAGGGTAAGAGTTAAAAAATAAAAGTGAAAGTAACAGGGAGAGGCAAGTAAACTTAGGCAAGTATTCAGGTGTTTTACTGACAGTTCAGCCATCCAACTAGTTGATTGGTTGGAATGAAAATCTGGTAAGGTATGAACGCAAATGACAATCAGCAATTTGCTCCCAATCGCCGGAAAATTTACAAAAAACTGTTGTTTGAACAAACATTTAATAAACTTGTCTGACGACCATTTTCATCTGTTTTCTGGAATTTAGGAGCAAATTGCTGATCATCAGTTACTCCCATACATTACCAGATTTTCATTCCAACCAATCAACTAGTTGGATGGTTGGACAGAAAATCTTTACATGTGTATGCAGCATTAGAGGGTTACACATCCCGGAAACTACTTTGGAAACTTTAACTGTCTAAGCCAGTGGTTCCCAAATTTTTTTGAATCATGGCACCCTAGTGCATCAGAATTGTTTTCACGGCACCTCTAAGCCAAAAGTTTGTTATTGAGAAAGTCAGAAAAAAATGTTCCTTAGGGTCAGTTATGTAGTGAGTGACAGGTTTGCACTTCTGTTTGTCCACATATTTACATTACATTGACCATAAATAATTAGATTTTGTGCTGGACCACCAACCTGAGGCACCCCTGCAAGGATCCCGAGGCACCCAAGGGTGCCACGGTGCCCAGTTTGGAACCACTGGTCTAAGCAATATCTTCTTGATGTTAAACATTTATATATGAAAGTTTCAGTCTGCGGTTATTCTGCCCGCATCCACAGTGGCGCCGAGAGGCGGGGAGCGGGTACTATTTACTGTTGAAGGGGCCCGGCGGGGGCCCGTGTCCTGCAGCTCGCCCCCCACCCCGTCCCAAGCGCTGACATCACCATCAAGTTCAGGCAGCAGGGAAAGAGGACTGACTGCTGCTGCTGCAGCAGCCTATCTTCCTAGCCCAGCACACACGCTGCTGTCACGCTGTGTGCCGCGCTAGGGAGAGAGGCTGCTGCAGCAGCAGTCAGACCTCTCTCCCTTCGTTATATGCGGAAGGGGGGAGCGATTGCGCCCCCACCCCTTGACACCTGCAGCCACGAACATAGTATTTTTTTTTTGGAAGGACAGGGTCTGGCCACACCTCCCCGGCTGGCCATGCCCCCTCCCTGTACCTGGGGCCGGCAGAGCAGTCGGCAGCCCTGAGCATCCAAGATTATTTCTCACTATTAATTGAACCTGATTGATATATTGTTGCTTATGTTAATATTTATCATTGTTTATCAAGTGTTCATCCAGTGTTTATTAAGCATTCAGCAATACACTGAATATAGCTGAATGTAGCACTCCAAGGGCCTGATTCAGCTTAGGACGGAATTGCAAAGCTGCACACAACCAGCTTTGCAATTCCGTCCCTGCAATTAAGGTAATGCACAGGAGGCATAACGCCTCTTGAATGCATTAATTTTTCAAGCTGCGTTGTACAGATAATCAGATAATGTACGGATAATCTGCGAGACCATAGGCCAGCTAAGTGACCCATGGGGTGACACAAGCCGGCTGCCACATATGAGAGAAAGAGGCCAGGAAATCTCCATTAGCCGACTGAGATCCTGGCCTCTTCCTTTCCCCCAAAAGGCGATGACGCGCCTCTGTTTCAGGAAACGGAGGCCGTCACCGCCCCCTTCCCACCCACAAAAGGCAGCAGACTGTCAATCAATGACAGTCTGCTGCCAGCCTGCTCACAGGATTGCAGACCCATTCTGCACATGTGCAGAACAGGTCAGGCACCTGCGCAGATTCCCGACCATCGAGATTCTGCATTTAGCTGAATCAGGCCTTGAGTTTTTTTGTTCTTTGGTATGTTTTTTAGTAGGTGCAAATCCTAGAATTGTTGAGCTGATCTTATTCTCCAAGTGTACAGATAGAGTTGTAATTATTAGTGAAGCGCACCTGTTCCAATTTTTACAGTTATCATTCTATAGAATGTACTTAGTAAATGGTAGCTAGAAGTTTGTTAGCTTCTATGGGCAACTTCTCCACTTGTTCACTACTCCACTACTACTAAAAGGTTTTACCACTATGAGGGGTATTCAATATGAAACGCTAACTTCACTGTCGAAGTTAACGTTTCATATCAGAGTTTTTACCTGCGTTAAAGTATCGGGCGCGCTCCCGCTTATCCCCGTATTCAATATAAAATTAACGAAAATGGGAAACTCAGAAGTTGGATTTGCGTAAAGTTACGAATTTTTCCTTTAAAAAATTGAAAGACCCCCTAAAGTTGTAAAAACATGGGGGAACACTATGGGTACCCCCGTTTTAGCCTTTAAATGAAAGTCGGGGATTTAAATAGCCGCAGCTGGTGTTTTTTTCCCGACATTGAAGAAGTGTTGCAGAAGAGCACTTAGGTAATTTTTTTCGTTTTTTTAAGTGGTCCCATCAAATTTGGGGTACATGAAAATGGGTAGCATATTTTTAAGTCCCTAAAGCAAATTTTAAAAAATTCTGCAATTGTGCACCTGCCGCTATAATTCTATTCTAGAAAACACATGCAGTATACTTGCAGAATAGCCCTGAACCTATTTCCCTATTGTTATACAATTTTTTCCCAATTTTTTTTTTTCACCCCAATTTTTAAATTCATTTTTTGGGGTGTACCTATTTTTTTTTAAAAACTTTTTTTGACACAGTTCTTTTTTAAATGTCATTCCCAGGGGTGCAGGCTATTTATTCTAAGCCTGCACCCCTAAACCCCAATTCTGCACTTTTTTTCGACACCTATTCAATGGTGAAAATCCCCGTATTTTATCAAAGACTTTTCAAAACTGCGATGTCTTTGAAATTGAATACGGTGTAAAAGTAAAACCTGCGATAATGACGTCATACATCCGATATTAACGCAAAAACAATGTTTTCGCTCCCATATTGAATACCCCTGTATGTTTCTAACAGCCGATGCCTCCGCTACATGCATCAAGGCAACGGTGCCCCATCACAACAACCAACACAATCCCCACAGGCCCAGCAGCTGGGTTATACAATTATAAAATTAGAGATTAAAAGACACACCAGAGTGTGTCGGGTGGGCCCCTTAGGAATCACCTACCAGGACCCGCAATTTATCATTACAGTCATGAATATAATATGCTGCTTGCTGGATACAATTGATTTATATCCATAATAAAGCTATGCTTTTCACGCTCCTTTGGAGCATACCAGCACTAATATATGACTTATACTTTACAGTGTTCTCTAAGAATTAATTTGCTATACATTCCTTCACGGAGTGACAATATTCATATAGCGTTGAAAGTATTTGATTATAAGAGAGAGAGAGAGAGAGAGAGATGCCTGTTTATCTTTTTATTCAGGATCTAAAGGGTAAATTTACTAAGAGTTTTGTTTGGCCAAGTTTGCATTCCCATGCCAGTTTCCCCTTAATGTCAACTCTGAGATTTACTAAAGGCAAACCTGCGCACAAAAACACAATCCAGCACATAAATAGACGGCAAATGGACGACAACAGACCATTGAACTAACCTGCGGGTACTTTCTATAGACAGAGATACAACTCACAGATTTACTAAGAATCGTGTTTCGAAACCTGATTCAACACGGAGGAAACTCGGTTGCAGAATAGAAGAAATACAGAGACAACCTAATCAGCGGCGTGTTCTCACAAAGCACTGCACAGATCAGTATTATTTGCGCAGGATTTTGTGTGTTGCAGTGTAAAGAAATGGTTAAAAATATAGAAAAAAATCATCATCACCCCCCCCTTAAAAAAAAAAAGCATAACCAGTCCATTCTGATACTGAAAAAATGGGGGTAAGATACTGTGGGGTTCCCCTGTATTTCCAGTAACCAGCAGCGTGTTCAACCAGCCGAGAGGGTAATGCCATAGCGGGAGGACACACATCATGGGGTCCCCATGTCATCACATTAATAAGCCTCGTAGTCAACCTAGCCCTGAGATTCCTTGGAAAGTAGAGACCCCCAAAAACAGTTGTCCCCCCTCTTGCGGATTCCCCAGGGCTGGAGTGAAGCCAGCTATTTCTTGCACCCCTGTTGGCAGTGGGTGCATGGTTAATGTGTAATAAATAGTTAAAAATATTCTTAGTTACAGTGAAACTACAGGTCCCAGCAAGCCTGGACAGTAAGAGCCCGCTGGCACCTGTACCTCCACTTTAAAAAAAATATTTAAAAAAAGACAAGACACCCCTTCTCCCAAGTGTTCCAGGGAGGAGGCATGTCCAGCATGTGAGTTAAATTAAAGGGAAATAAAAATAAACATTAGGTGCAGCATCGTGCTGGGGCATAGAGGGCTAGATATATTACAATCCACAAAGTAATTTCACTAATAAATTCCAGTTTTGTGTGTACACCTTACCTATATGGTGGTTTCTCTGCAATATGAAACCTCTAAAGAAATTGATCCTCCTTGGGCAGAGTCTTCAGTCGGTACTCACTCTTCATGTAGGAAATCACATGGTTTGGAAGATGACTGTTTGTGAAGGAATGTAACCAATGTCATCATTATACAATAGAGGTTCAACCAGACTCGTGCCCCCTATGTCACCTTCTGCCTCGTGTCCCCTACAGTCTTCTGCCCTGTGTCTCTCCAGCCTTCTGCCCCGTCTTTCCAGCCTCCTGTCTTTAATGGCCTCCTGCCCCGACACTCCATCCTCCTGCCCCATGTCACACCAGTCCCTGTCACTCCAGCCCCGTCACTGCAGCCCCCTCTCACACCAGGGTTGTGTATACAGTAGGTCCCCTTAGTTATTGTACCTGGACGTGTCGTGGAGCGAGGGCAGAAGTGCAGTTCCAGACCCTTAAAGCGCTGTTACTTTAGAAGCTTGTACCCTCGCGAGCTCTCTCCTTGTCGCCATGCTTCGGACATGGTGGCTCACTATGCCTGATCAATGTCCACAGGGATAGAAACTGATGATGTGAGGGAACATCTATTAAAGGGGATCTATCCCCAACCATCACACTAGGCCCCTTTCTCTTGAGCCTTGTCACTCCAGCCAACTCCTTTCCCGACCCTCCTTGGCTTACCTTCTTCTCTTCTGCAGCGCGTAGCACCCTCTAGCAATTTCAGAGCCTGGAGCTTGCGCTTCGGTGGAACCACCCTCACTACGCTACTGCGAATATGTTAACTCTTTATTAAACACACAGACGCACTCACATTACATACTTATCTACTCAATAGTGCTGGTCTGTCCCCTTCTCCAGGTAGACATCCAGGGGGCTTGGCAAGAAAATGAACTGCTCTCCCGATCGCAAGGACATGCAAGCACTATATGTACATTTTTAAAAAACACAGGACAGAACAGGCTCAGAGGTCCGGGGCTGGTTATGCTTTTGGGGGGGAGACTCCACGATTATTTTTTTTTACATCTTTAACCATTTTTGTTTAAACTGTAACCCACAGAAGCCTGCACAGATCACACTGATCTGTGCAGTACTTCAGCACGACTCGAAGCTCACAGGTAGGTCTTTTGGTTTCCGGCTAATACAACTGGACTGAGACACAACTAAACATGATCAGTATCACCATCTGTAAACTAGAGACAGTCAAACACGCTTGTTAGTAAATCGGTGATTTCAGGTGCAAAAAACTAATGCGATTTTCAGCGTTGCCCACCATGTCTAGTCTCGGCCAAACACAACTCCTAGTAAATTTATCCCTAGGGGCTCTATTTATTAACATTATTTTTACTAAAATAAAGTGAAAAGGCGTGTTTTGACACCCTTTTCACATTATTTTAGTATCACCTAGAGTTACTACAGGGCAATTGGAGTAGAATTTGTACAATTCTACTCCAAGCCCCCCTATTTATGACTTATTTTTAGTAAGCAGATCGCATTTCCCATAATTGTAATGGGAAATGTGATCTGGCCAAAGTTACTAAAAATAAATTGTGAAAAAAATACCAGGGAAAGCCCTGTGATAATAACGCCACCTGGCGTTATCCAGGGTCTCCCCCGGTTACCGGACTCCTGCTTCGCTCTAACGGTTACCGTTCTCCTGCTTCGCTCTAGCCCGGAGCCAGCCCCAGTGATCAGCTGGGTGGTCTAAACAGACCACACGCTGATCTCTGCTAAAATAAAAATAGTAAAATAAAATAACTTACCTGAGTCCAGGGACCGGAGACCGGGGCTCCTGTGATGGTTAGGTCTAGACTAGAGAGCTCTAATGGACCTGTGACGTCGCACCCACATGACCCGGCATCAAAGGGGGAGGGGCCGGGATGCTAACAGGGGACCAAAAGTGTCCCCTCGCGGGCTCGCTGCACTCGCCACGCTTTGGGCACGGTGGCTTGCTACGCTCGCCACAAATATGTATTCCCCCTCTCTGCTAATGTTGATGGTAACACAGGAGTGGTCCAGCCCTCCTGCAGCGGTCACGTGGTTGATACGTCACAGAGGTCTTTTCTCCACATAGGATCTAGCATCAACCCTCCCGTGATGTCCTCCCTCTGGTCAGCTGGTCTCCCATCCTGCTTAGGTGCCCGGTCATCACGTGACCCAGTCCCAGTGAAGTATGTCAGCTGACCAGAGCTACGGAGGACATCACCGGAGCACCGATGACTGCAGGTAAGTGTAATTGAGGGAGGGGGGGTCGCGGGGGGATAGGGGGGTCCGTTATCGCGGGGCCGGGCTTAGCACCGGGGGGCGGGGCTTTGTGACGGTCGGTCGGCGCATGCGTCGGCACTTGTCACAGTATTTTTTGCGAAAATACCATGATAAGTGTGCGGAGGGGAATCGCAGGGACAGAGCTTTATCACAAGCTCTGTCCCTGCAAGGGATTTCAGTCGGTAATATCACACTACAATCTGCATTACAAATGCGGATTGTAGTAAATAGAGCTCTAAGTCACTAAACCTCAAGTTTTCTGTCAGGAATTCCTTTTAATCAACAAAGTGGTAAATAGCACATACATATTTTATCAAAGAAAGAAAAAAAGTATCAAAGACAAAACTGTACTTGCAGTAGTTACCCTCTGCAGCGTATAAACTGCAAGTTGTTTTATTACTTTTCAATCTGCTAATGTTCCCCGGACTGTTATTCATTTGTGGTGGGGTGAATAAAGCACTAGGGGCGGGGTTAGGTTTAGGGTTTGGGGAGGGAGGGGTTTGGTTTAGGCACTAGAGGCGGGGTTAGGTTTAGGGTTTGGGGAGGGAGGGGTTTGGTTTAGGCACTAGAGGCGGGGTTAGGTTTAGGGTTTGGGGAGGGAGGGGTTTGGTTTAGGCACTAGGCGGGGAGATAAGATTTAGGCAGCGCAGAGGGAAGGTTAGAAGAAGGGTTACGATACCTACCGACAGGTTTCGGTATCGTAACCCAGTCTGGATGCCGGCGTCTGGATTTTGACTGCCGAGATTCTGAGTGCCAGCATAACGTACCCTGCCCCTTCAATGGACCAAATACTGCTATACTACTGTCCCCAAACCGTATTACTGCATGTACTTATTGAGTAACAAAAAATGTGACCCCAGAAACCATCGCACCTTTATACACTTTCTTAAGTGCTTTGTAGTAGTGTGACTATTTGTACATAACCCGCCAATAGTAAATCATCTGGTTCCAACAGTATTACATTACATAATCTGTGGTTTATGAAAATATTCATGTGATCATTTGGCACTATGCTAGAGTTAGCATTCTTATTGGATTAAATTCTCTAGAAAACAAAATTTAAATTAAAATCAGCCGCACTAAATGCTTGTATGAAAGACACTTCTAAAGAATTATTAACATGAACCATATGTTAAGTAGTGATTCTACAATGTTTTCTTAACATTACAACATCTGATCTTCAAATAATTAAATTTTCACAATACTTAGTTACGCAGAGCTATAGATGCTTCTAAATGGATAGTAAGCTCTAATTATTTTGTCATAAAACATTGTACCGCTCATCACTAGCGGAATGTACTAAGGTAAAAAATGCGGTAAAACCCACAAAAATGCACCCACTTAATGGGTGGATATAGGTAGGTACGTTAGACTAGTGGAATGTGAGATAGTAACCTGGTGACCCTTCACAGAGAGTAAAGGGGGGTTACATGATAATGTAAGCACAAGTGAACATGCTGACATAGAAATCGAAGATGCTTCTGTGGAAGTGCACCAGGATGAGCAGGATATTTGTGTAGCTGACACTAATAAGGATGTTGTTGATGAGGATGTTGTTTGTGTAAACCCGGCAACAGTGAAAGAAACAGTTATTGCCCATGATAAGGAAAAACCCACTGTCATGCCTGGGCACAAGACAAAAAAACTCCACTTATGTGTGGAATTATTTCTACCCAAATCCGTACAACCATTGTCAACTCATCTGTACCCTTTGTAAAGCCAGAGTAAGTAGAGGTAGGAACCTTAACCATCTAGGAATCTCCTCCCTGTTACGTCATCTGCAGCATATCCATCCAAAAGGTTTTTGTGTTTTGTGTTGACTCATCTGCATCACCTGTGGGTCTTTTGGGAAAGTTTAGTATTTTCTCAGCAGATGCACTTGCTGGAGAAACTGAAGGAAAAGCCATCGCTGCATCATGTGCCACTTGAGCTGACAATTTGCTTACCAATAGCTCTTTGCATCTCTTCAGATCTGTGTCCGTTGGGAAGAAGAACACAACGTATGACTTAAACCTTGTATCTTAAATCTTGCGTTTGCTCTGTTCAGCTTGTTCACTGTCCACTTAACCACAAATTTGTGGTTATATAGACAGTGGGTACAACTACATTTTGGAGGCCACTAATTAAGTTTTTTTGAATGTCCCTGTATATGTTGGGAATTGCTTTTCTAGTGAAGTGGAATCTTGATGGGATTTGGTAGCAGGGACACAGGACCTCAATTAACTGTCTAAAACCCACTGCATTATATGTGGATATTGGATGCACATCTAATACCAGCATAAATGTTATGGCTTCAGTGATCCACTATGCAAATGAGTGACTGCTGTCATACTTGCTCCCCCTTGCAAAGGATTGTTTAACAGTGAATTGTTTTTTTAAAGTACTACTAGTAGTCTTCCTGGTCCTTTTCTGGGAAGAAAATCCACTCCCAGCAGCAGCAGGCATAGTGCTCAAAGATTCTTCTTTAGCAAGGACTGATGTGAATGATTTAAATACTTTTTCTAAATGCCTTCCCTCCTCCCTTATAAATCTGCCTTGAAATCAAAAAATTGAATTCAATGTACTACTAATCAAATCTTCCTTTCCCTGCCTTCAACTACATACATACTCCAACCCCCTCAGGTCTCTTGAATAATAAAAACATTTGTTTCCTGATGTGCCATGTTGGAAGTTGAACTGCCACTGCTGCTGCAATCTTTGACATGCAGTTGCTGAATGCCAAAAATGTCCAGAAATGTTTATGGCCACAGACAGCATCTCCTGCATGCCCCTACAATTTAAAAAAACATATTCTGAACCACCAAGTTAATTTTGTGGGCAAAACATGGGACATATTGTTCACCCCTCCTCTCTCATAAATTTGCTTTGGAATCAAAAAATGTAATTAAATTTACTACCAATCAACCTTTTCTGTCCCTGTCTTCAACTACATACATACTCCAACTCCCTCAGGCCTTTTGATTAACAAAAACATATGTTTCCTTATGTGCCATGTTGGAAGTTGAACTGCCACATGTTTGTGCCTCCCACTGCTACCACTTAGCTTAGTCAGCCGGCTAGCTTGGTGCACATTTTGGGCCTAAACCAGATGAAAACAATATTGTGAGCTGTGAGGTGGTCAAAATTGACTGGAATAAGTGGAAATTAATGTTATTGAGGTTAATAATACTGTAGTAACCAAAAAAATTATTTTAGCAGTTTTTATAAATTTAAAAAAAAAATACATATCCAAAACCAAAACACACGAGGGGCATTTTGGCAAAACCAAATCCAGACTCAAAACACGAGGAGATACAGATCCAAACCCAAAACTCGGTGGTCGGCGAAAATCCCTAGTTTTTTGCATACAGTGTAAATACTGGCTGCTTGTGCATGTAACCCACAAATGCTGGACAGCTTCATGTTTACACTGCAATTTAGATGTCAGTTTGGACACACCCCTCCCAAATCTAAATATCTCTGCACATTTTACATCTGCCCCACCAGCAGTGCAGCATGATTTTACCAAGGTGCAAAGTTACTTGTTCTTTTTGCTTTGCTCCCAACTCAAAATCATCCCACAGTTTCTAACAGCAGAATGTGTAAGTGGCATTTGTTAAAAACCAGAGGCGTCACTTACTTTACGTGTATGACACCTGGTGTGGCTGGAGGAAGTCCTGCCGCACGTGTGAGAATGAGGTGTGGCTTTGCGGAAGAGGCGTAGCTTCTATCCGTGATGCCACGCCCCCCTTATGTGCGCTGCTTTTGGGGGCATTACCGCCCCCCTTTCGTGGCACAAAGTGGGCTTCCCCAGCACTCCAGCAGCTGCTGGGGCAGCCCACAGTCTTTCCCCTGCCTCTCTCCGTGTTCAGGCTTCTAGGTGACACCATCCAACGGATTGACACCAAAATAGCAGAGCAGCTCTGCTATTTTGGTGTCACCCCCTCGGATGGTGTCACCTAGTGCGGTCCGCACCCCCCTAGTGACGCCAGTGCTCAAAACTAAATATATCTATTTTGTTTCATGGAGAAACTTCTGAACTCCGACCGACAGAGCAATGTTATTGTAGTAAGGAAAACTATTTTCATTGAAATGGTTCTTTGCGTTTACATTTTAAATTCCATTTTCAGACTGTTATTGTTTAAAATGATTGATACAAATAATTCCGCCTTATTTTCATGCTGTCTTACAGTATCTTGATTTGATCTTACTGATGAAAGCGGACTTTATAGAAATTCATCTGAGGATTTTAATTATTTCAAACGGTAACATTAAGAGACCATCAATGGTTTTATAGCGACACCAAGAAGTAGATGGTTTTCGGTGCCTTAAACAGTGAATACAATTCAAAGAAGAAATTTTAATCCCTTTTAAGTAGGGCCTATTCATATACGTACTCAATCTCCATTAACACTTCTTTACTAGGTCTATACATAGGACCTTGGAAAGGAAGACTGGTCTGCATGTATGAACAATGACATAGGCATCAAATAAAAAATCAGTTAAAAAAAAAACAAAGCTCCTCTATACCATACAAAACCAAATAAAAGTATATTCCCAAGGATCATTTTAGAATGATGAATCATAATTGGAATTAATTTCAAACCACACAGACAACCCACAGATGACAAGTTATCAAAAACTAAATAACTTTCTCACTTAACAGTTCACCGATACATAAAGCATTGAAAACACTAAAAAATTTTAAGTGAATCAAGGAACATATCTAAATAAAGAACAATATCTAGAAATAGGTAGTACACGGCGCTGAGTCCTAAACAGTTAATATAATCCTAAAGCGGTTTCAATAATTGTTCATCGAAAGACGCACTCCCATGTACTGCTGCCCAGACAGCATAAAATTCTGTAAGACAAAAAGGTGGAGAAAGGGCGCCTCCTAGTGCATTAAATTATCATATGATGTCACCATCACCAAAGGTAATCACCCTCTGTGCAGATGGGGGTGTACCTTGTATAGTGGAATTCACCACTTGATTAACAGCAAGAACAATCGCAGTATATCCTTATCTGGAGATCATCAGACTATTCCCTGGTACAGCAGGTCAGGCGGCTCCAGCTTTGTCTGTCGGATCTGGTGGTGACAGCAGGATGAGTTCCAATCCTTTTTGTTGACTGATGTCTACTCCACTGATTCCCGGCACTCTAGTTCAATGTAGGCTTTGCTTTATTTCAGATCTATTACGGTACTGCCACCACTATCCCATAACAGGCTGCCACATTGAAAAGTCTATAGTAAAGTGATAACGATCTCTTTCACTTTGCTTCCGGGCTCAGATTGGAACTTGCGCATGCACATGCACCAACCAGTCATTGCGGCCGGAAATCGTGCGCTCGCAAAACAGCGAGGGCCTGCAAATTTGAGTGACAGAATGAGGCGTTTGTGGGTGGTAACAGGGGAAGGTGCTTGAAAACGGGGAGTGGAGATCCGAACGCAGGAGTGCCAAACGGTCAAAACGGGCGTTTAATGGGTGTGCATAATTAAGAAAGCAGCGCCATCGACCACGTCACTTGGTTGTCTTTTAGCCTGAACTGCTCGCAGTGATTGCGGGAAGTAAAACCTACCAAAAGCACTGCGAGCAGTTCAGATGCCTTTCGATGTACTCGATTAATCTAATAAATAGCGGAGATGACGTATGATGCGAACGGCCAGGGGGCATCTTTACAAAATAGCGAGCGCATGTTTCGTTCGCTCGCTCAGACATAGAGGCGTCAACAGACCGCTCAATTTAAATAGCCGGCCCCTTTTTCTGAACGACCGATCGCAAATAGCGTCCGGCTCTGAATCAGGCCCTGTGCCTACTTCACAAAAACCGGTAAACACTGGCAGTTACAGAATCAATTAGGATTTTTATATCACTTTATTAAAATTTCAAAACAAAACACCTTTAGCTGTACTATCCTTGACAAATATTTTGCCTAATTTAGGATTCTCTACATATTAGAAAGAAATGTTTTAATTGTAAATGTAATAAAGAAAACAATTTTTAAACTGTTTATACATTAGTTATAAAACTACAACTTTAAGCTCTCTTTTTTCTATATGTATAAATTGTAAATTGGAGCTTGTGGCAGCACCCCAGTAGATAGAATAAATATGACTATGAATATATAACTATGATGAGAAACACTGAGGGCCATGTCCAATTATATCCAATTTGTTACAAGGTTATGCCCGCAATAAATTTGACCATGTGACAAATTTTGGATTACCGTGGGTATGTGCACTCCCGACATCCAAAAATGACGCGTCACTCCCATTACCCACTGCGGGAGCCGGAAGATGTCCGGCTCTGGCAGTGGGAGCAGCAGCCGATGAGAGTCTGTCTGACTCTCATGAGCTGCTAAAGCAAACACACAGCTGCCGGAGCCCACGGCTGTGTGTTTGTGCTGTGTAGAGCTGACCGAACTCCGTCCGGTCAGCGCTACACACGCGGTGCAGCTGTGTCACAGAGACACAGTCTGCACCGCAGCTGCGTACCATGCGTAACAGGAGAAACGGCCCTGCAGGGAGCAGGTGCAGGGCTAGCGGTGGCAGTGTAGTGTAGGTAGCGTGTGCAAGGAGCAGGTACAGGGTTAGTGGTGGTAGTGTAGTGTAGGTAGTGTGTGTAGGGAGCAGGTGCAGGGAGAGCGGTGATAGTGTAGTGTAGGTAGTATGTGCAGGGAGCAGGTGCAGGGTTAGTGACGGTAGTGTAGTGTAGGTAGTGTGTGCAGGGAGCAGGTGCAGGGAGAGCGGTGGTAGTGTAGTGCAGGTAGTGTGTGCAGGGAGCAGGTGCAGGGAGAGCGGTGGTAGTGTAGTGTAGGTAGTGTGTGCAGGGAGCAGGTGCAGGGTTAGTGACGGTAGTGTAGGTAGTGTGTGCAGGGAGCAGGTGCAGGGAGAGCGGTGGTAGTGTAGTGCAGGTAGTGTGTGCAGGGAGCAGGTGCAGGGAGAGTGGTGGTAGTGTAGTGTAGGTAGTGTGTGCAGGGAGCAGGTGCAGGGTTAGTAACGGTAGTGTAGTGTGGTATGCAGTCAGGAAGCCGGCGGACCATTCCCGACAGCCGGCTTTCCAACTGCTTAATCCCAGCGAGGGTTAAATGACAGGCATCTAAATCTAGACGCCTATCATTTTACCAATGCCGGGAGACCGGCGCCCGGCATCCCGATCGAAGGGACGCCGAGTGCGGATAGCCGCGGTGGGGGGAGGGTTAGGTTTAGGGTTCCCGGGGGTACTGATGTCAGTGCAGCCGCCCACAAAACGGCAGTTGTTGGCTTGGGAACGCCTCCGTTTGTGTAGCCAACCCCCCGCCCCGCCTACAAAATGGGTTGAGCTGTCGATCACCATCGACAGCCTCCCCTTTTGTAGTGAGCTCCGGAGCGAGAGAAATTCTCTCTTGCTTCAGGGCTTGCGCACGCGCAGTGCGGCCGTATCTGAATGAGGTCCCTGGTCCTTGGAAAAGCCCATTTGC
Organism: Taudactylus pleione; assembly: GCA_031769625.1. Classification (NCBI taxonomy): domain Eukaryota; kingdom Metazoa; phylum Chordata; class Amphibia; order Anura; family Myobatrachidae; genus Taudactylus; species Taudactylus pleione. The sequence goes on along the minus strand of JAUIMM010001030.1, from coordinate 8,175,811 downwards.
TGATACAACTTCCAAATCCCTCATCAGTTTATGAATTATTATTTATTTATATTTAAGTATTTTCCCTTCTTTGTCGATGAGTGCCGTTTTTGTAACTAATCAGTGGATATATATACAGTATCTGTAGCCAAGCAGTTCAGTGGGAAATTAACTACACAGCAACTTTTTCTTGCTATTTGATGTTCAGATTGTAAACCATGCAATTTACTTAAGGCAAAACCCATTTTTGAGCTGCACTATTTCAAACTGCAAATTCTGCTTTGAGATCTATAAAATGTACAAACTGAGCCATGTACTGTATGACAAGTCAGTTTGTAAAACTACAAGAAAAAAAATGCCTATATTTTAGAAATGGCTTTGATAGGCAAGATTGTTTAAGTCTGTTTCAGTTTGATATATGATACCTATGACAAGGGACCAAGCCCGCCAAGAGCCGCGCCGGGCCCGGGTAAAAGGGTGCGTGACCTAATAGCTGGAGGCATGACCATGCCCCCTTAGGTTAAAAAAAAAAGAAAAGAAAATTTTTGTAGCACCGCAAAGTGGCGCTGCGAGGGGGGCACTGTGAGACCCCCTCAGCCCAGCGCATAACCAGTGGGGGGCGCAATCAGCTTGATCGCTCCCCCCACAGGCATAGGACACTGCTGTGGTTGCTTCTTAGCAGTCGTGAGCAGTTCCCTAGTGCAGCCCAGCACACAGCAGCGTGTGCTAGGCTGCTGTGATGTAAGAGGAGGGGGGAGCGGTGTCGGACTTGGGCCCCTCCAGCAAGCCCGGGCCTGAGTGATTAGTGGAAGCAGCCCCCCACCTCTCGGCGCCCCTGGATGGAAGGAACAGCAGCAGCAGAAGCATGTGCTGCCGATGTATCACAGCGATAGTATTTTTTTCTGGTCAGGAGGTTAATAAGATATTTAGGCTGGACATCAGGAAGCATCTCCGCTTCCATGAGCAGGTCAGGTGTGAAATGGAACCTTCAACAGCATACTCTGATGCAATTTCTACCCTACAAGCTGTTTTAAAGGGCCTATTTATCAAGCCATTTGCTCCAGGTAATCCTGGGGACAGTGGCGGAACTCCAGAAGGCAATGGAAGCATTGGTCTCCAGGCAGCAGCTATCAGGGGGGCACCAAGGAGAAGGGCCAATGACAGGGAGGTACAACGGGCACAGTTGTAGCTAAGGCCCTGATTCAGAGCTGGACGCTCTGACAGAGCGCTCGCTTTGAGGGCCTGATTCAGAGCCGCACGTAAACGGACGCTCGTTCGCTCCGAGTGATGTTTGCCCAACTGCGCATGCGTACGGATCGTTATACGCATGCGCGAACCAATCAGTGCGGTCGAAATTCATGTGCTCGCAAAATAGCGAATGCCTGATAATTTGAGTGACAGAATGAGGCGTATGTGGGTGGTAACAGGGGAAGGTGCTTGAAAACGGGGAGTGGAGATCCGAACGCAGGCGTGCTTAAAGATCAAAACGGACGTTTCTTGGGTGTGCATAATTAAAACAGCAGCGTCATTGACCACGTCACTGGGTTATTTTATAGCCAGAACTGCTCGCAAGATTGTGGTAGCAAAAACCAACCACAAGAATAGCGAGCAGTTCATACGCTGGTCGATGTACTCAATTAATCTAATAAATAGCGGACATGACGTAGGATGCGAGCGGCCAGGGGGCGTATTTATCCAAAAAACGACCGCAAGTTTTGTTCACTCGTTCAGACCTAGAGGCGTGAACAGACCGCAAAGAGCGAACGGTTCATTTGAATAGCCACCCCTATTTTCTGCACGAGCGAGCGCTAATTGCGTCCGGCTCTGAACCAGGCCCTGAGTCAGGGCCGTCCTTCTTCATTTTTAGAGCGACATCCTGACCGCTCATATAGCTGTGGGTGACCACCCACAGCTAGAGCGAGCGGCCAGGAAGATGGTCGCGATGGTCAAGACCATTGCGACCATCGGGCTTGCGACGAGACCCTTGTGGTAGGGTCTCGTTGCCGCAAGCCCTAGAGTGCTTTCGGCTCTATCAGAGCCGAGAGCACTCCCACTGACATCACTTGTGATGTCAGTGGGGCCGGCCCCAGACGGTAGGCGTTCCCATGGGAACGCCTCCGTCTGGGCAGCCACGCCCCTGGCCCGCCCACCAAAGGGAGCGTGCTGTCACTCGCCATCGACAGCACGCCCCCTTTGTAGCGAGACCCGGAGCGACGGCTTGCCCGTCGCTATCCGGGTCTTGCGCATGCGCACGATGGAGCCGCCTCCGTCGTGCGCATGCGAACTGGGCCAACATCGACCCGCTTGTGAGCGCTCAGTGCTCGTGAGCGGGTCTGAGTTAGGCTCTAAGGCCCTCATTCAGAGCCACTCGCTATTTGCGGTCATTCGTTCTAAAACAAGGGGTGGCTATTCAAATGAACCGTTCGCTGTTTGCGGTCTGTTCACGCCTCTATGTCTGAACGAGCAAACAAAACTTGCGTTCGTTTTTTGGAAAGATACGCCCCCTGGCCGCTCGCATCCTACGTCATGTCCGCTATTTATTAGATTAATCGAGTACATCGACAAGAGTATGAACTGCTCGCTATTCTTGGGGTTGGTGTTTGCTACCACAATTTTGCGAGCAGTTCTGACTATAAAATAACCCAGTGACGTGGTCAATGACGCTGCTGTTTTAAATATGCACACCCATAAAACGCCCGTTTTGACCTTTAAGCACGCCTGCGTTCTGATTTCCACTCCCCATTTTCAAGCACCTTCCCCTGTTACCACCCACATACGCCTCTTTCTGTCACTCAAAATAGCAGGCATTCGCTATTTTGCGAGCACATGAATTTCGGCCGCACTGACTGGTTAGCGCATGCGTCTAACGATCTGTACGCATGCGCAGTTGGGCTAATATCGCTCGGAACGAACGAGCGGCCGCTTACGAGCGGCTCTGAATCAGGCCCTAAGGGCCTGATTCAGAGCCGTTCGCTATTTACGCTCGCTCGTCCAGAAAATAGGGGTGGCTATTCAAATGAACCGTTCGCTGATTGCGGTCTGTTCACGCCTCTAGGTCTGAACGAGCGACCAAAACTTGCGGTCGTTTTTTGGGAAACTACGCCCCCTGGCCGCTCGCATCCTACGTCATGTCCGCTATTTATTAGATTAATCGAGTACATCGAACAGGGTATGAACTGCTCGCTATTCTTGTGGTTGGTTTTTGCTACCACAATTTTGCGAGCAGCTCTGGCTAAAAAAAACCCCAGTGACGTGGTCAATGACGCTGCTGTTTTAAATATGCACACCCATAAAACGCCCGTTTTGACCTTTAAGCACGCCTGCGATCGGATCTCCACTCCCCGTTTTCAAGCACCTTCCCCTGTTACCACCCACATACGCCTCATTCTGTCACTCAAAATAGCAGGCATTCGCTATTTTGCGAGCACATGAATTTCGGCCGCACTGACTGGTTCGCGCATGCGTATAACGATCCGTACGCATGCGCAGTTGGGCAAACATCGCTCGGAGCGAACGAGCTGCCGCTTACGAGTGGCTCTGAATCAGGCCCTAAGTCCACAGATAAATCCATCTATAACTGCTGCCCGCTCCCTGTTGATCACTGCAGCTATACAGACATCAGTTATAGATGGATTTATCTGTGGGATCCAGGGAGCGGCTTTCGCTTGATCTTCCAGAGGCTGGTGCAATAAAGTTATTTTGGTTTATTCATTTATTGTGAATGCTTACTCTGGCCTGATTCAGAGCCGGACGCTCTGACAGAGCGCTCGCTCTGAATCAGGGCCAGCCTTCTGTTTTTTTAGAGCGGCCTCCTGGCCGCTTGCATAGCTGTGGGTAACCATCCACAGCTATAGCGAGCAGCCAGGAAGATGGTTGCGATGGTCAAGACCATCGTGATCGGGCTTGCGACGAGACCCTTGTGGTAGGGTCTCGATGCCGCAAGCCCTAGAGTGCTTTCGGCTCTAACAGAGCCGAAAGCACTCCCACTGACATCACTTGTGATGTCAGTGGGGCCGGCCCCAGACGGTAGGTGTTCCCAAGGGAACGCCTCAGTCTGGGCAGCCACCCTCCTGGCCCGCCCACCAAAGGGGGCGTGCTGTCACTCAACATCGACAGCACGCCCCCTTTGGTATGAGACCCGGAGCGATGGTTTGCCCATCGCTATCCGGGTCTCGCGCATGCGCACGACGGAGCCGGCTCCGTCGTGCACATGCGCACTGGGCCACCATCGAACCGCTTGTGAGCGCATAGTGCTCGCGAGCGGGTCTGAATCAGGCCCTCTGTTCTGTCAAGTTTTACCTGGCAACATCCATTCCCTGCCACCAGGGGTCACCAGGCCTCTAGTTATGTGAGCTGCAGTCCTGGAAAGTTTCAAAGGTGATGCTCTCCCAGGTTTGTTCTGTGGACAGGGGTCAGGTGGTTAATACTAATCACGATTATGGTAGGGATGGCCATTGGTGGGGTGTCCATCAATGGTTACCATCGATGGACCCACTGGTGATTACCATCAATAGCACAAAAACCATCTATGGTGAACCATCGATGGTTTGCACTCCCTTTGATGGCCACTGCGGCTGTTGGGGTATGGCGGGCCATGGGATAATCAAAAACAGGGGCAGGGCTTAGTGGCCACTGGGGGTCAGGGCTAAGCTCCGTCCTGTCTAGGAAAAAAAATCATTGGCTCCTACGCATCCATCAATGGCGGAGAACCATTGGTTCTCTGCCATCGATGGCAAAACTAGTTAACATCGGGTGGCCACAATCGATGTTTTGAAGTCATCGATGGACAATGGCCGTCCCTACATTATGGTTTGCACCTGACACCTGCCTATATAAGTTTGCCTGGTCCCAGCACTCATTGCTGGGTCATTAATGTTTCCTGTGCTGGACTTGTGTTCTTCTGACATTCCTGTTATATTCCTGTGCTTGTTTAGATGATTTGCCTTTATTTCCAGCCTGCCACAGATCCTGCCAGTAATTTGCATTACTTTGGGCTCGATTCAATTCAATGCGCATCGAATAGCACCGGGAAGGAGCTCCTGGACCTATTCAATTCAGCGTGCTGCTAAGCCCGGCTAAGGAAATCCAACAAAAGTACAGACGCGATGCTGTTTTCTGCCCTTAGCACGGCGGAAACAGCATCGCGCCGGGAAGTTTAGTCAGAGAATGCCCATTGTCGCAACTAAACACCTTAAGGCATGAGGGGCAGGAGAATGGGCATTCCCCTACATAACAACGCGCAGAATTGAATAGCTCCAGGAGCTCCTTCCCAGCGCTATTCAATTTGCGTTGAATTGAATCAAGCCCTTTGCCTTCTGTAACATTCAGGGCCGGTCTTAGCCAATTTGGTGCTCTAGGCAAGATTTTGACTTGTGCCCTCTAGCAGATAATCCCACCACCAATCTTAATGTGGGTACACACCTGACAGATATAACTGCAGATTATGGTTGTTCATACACACTGAACAACCATCATCTGCGGTCCCGCTGGCCGGGGGACACATAGTGACCCCCTCCACTCTGCATCAAGTGTAAGGGCGATCAGCTGATTGCCTGTACGCACAACATAATGAGCAGATATATCTGCCAACAGCTGTGCTGCACAGCCAATGCGATATATATGTCAACGACGTTGCTCACGGACATATCGTGTGTACAGGATACATTTGTCATCTCGGGGCTCTGGATGACGATATTTACATTCAGGGGCTGGCTGGCAACTTTTAGCCTGGGGGGCAAATGCATGCAGGCGGCCTGGGCAGAGGAGTAGCGTGTAGCCAGGGTGCCCGAAGAACGTGCGTGCTACAACGCCCCCCCCCCCTCAAGTGCTCCAGGGAGGAGGCGGGTCCATATGGGATTAATGTAAAGTAAAAATAAAGATTAGGGACAGCCCCATCGTGATGCCCTTATGCAGTGCCCCCCTGTGCCCCAGGAGAGGACCCCCTTATGCAGGCCTCCAGTAGTGATCCCTCCTATGCAGTGACCCTTATACAGTGCCCCCAGTAGTGGTCCCCCCTGTGCAGTGCCCCTTGTGCCCCCAGTAGTAAGCCCTTTATATAGTGCCCCCAGTAGTGGTACCCCTATGCAGTGCTCCTTATATAGTGCCCCCAGTAGCAGTCCATACCCCATGCAGTGCCCCCAAGAGTGGTAACCTTTATGCAGTGCCCCTAGTTGTAGTCTCCCCCCTATGCAGTACCCCCAGTATTGCCCTTTTTATAGAGCCCCCAGCAGTGGTCCCTCGATGCAGTGCCCCCAGTGGTAGTCCCCTCCCCCCTATGTAGTGCCCCTAGTAGTAGTCCCCTCCCTCTATGCAGTGCCCCTAGTAGTTGTCCCCTCCCCTTGTAGTGCCCATAGTAGTAGTAGTCCCCCCCTTGTAGTTCCCCAGTAGTAGTCCCCCCCAGTTGTAGTCCCCCCCTTGAAGTGCCCCCAGTAGTGGTCCCCTTTGTAGTGCCCCCAGTAGTGATCTCCCCCTTGTAGTACCTTGTAGTAGTAATCCCCAGTAGTAGTAGTCCCCCCCTTGTATTGCCCCCATTAGTAGTAGTCCCCCCCTTGCAGTGCCTCCAGTAGTGGTCTCCCCCTTGTAGTGCCAGCCCTCCCCCTCCCCAGTAGACACACGTAGTAAAAAAAAAAAAACACTTACCTGAATCCCCGCTCCCGCCATCGCCATCCGCTCCTCCGTCTGTCCTTCCCGGGCCGGGCCGCTCTGCATTATGGGAGAGACGTCATATGACGTTATGACGCCTCTCCCATTGCCCACTGCGGGAGCCGGAAGATGGAGCGGCTCCCGCAGTGGGCGCAGCAGCAGCTAATGAGAGTCTGACAGACTCTCATTGGCTGCTGATCAAAACAAACACACAGCTGCCGGAGCCAGCGGCTGTGTGTTTGTCACTAGTGTAGCGCTGACCGGACTCCGTCACAGTGACACAGACTGCCCGCGACCCACGGCCCACATGATGCTGTTGCCCGGGGGGCACATGGCACCCTGCCCCCCGGCCCAGCCCGCCACTGTTTACATTATTGGCGCCGGAATCCTGACACCGAAATCCCGACCGCTGGGATACCGAAGGTAAGTAGCAGTGTTGGGAGGAGGGTTAGGCACTAAATGGAGGATTAGTTTTATACACTAGGGGGGAGGTTATGGTTAGGCACCAACGAGGGAGGGTTAGGGGAGGGAGAGGGGGAAGGTTAGCATACCGAACAAGTGACCAGCAAATGTCGTATGCTAAACATGTCAGGATGCCGGGTCGGATTTCTGACTACCGGGATCCTGACTGCCGGCATCCCATACCCATCCTGTGTGTACAATCTGGCTGACTGGCATACAATATATTGGGCATTCAATTAATTGAACGGCCGATATGTCGGCCAGTGTGTACCCAGCATTAGTTTTTATATGCGGATGCCAAAAGATATATCTATAGATATATATAATAAACACACATTATATATGTGTTTAATACCAGCCACAAGGAAATATATATATATATATATATATATATATATATATATATATATATATAGCATGAGAGATGGCACTCAAAAAGCACTATTTGGCAGGGGGGTGCTAGGTCCAAAACAAGTTGTAATATGAACACTCTGTCACTAAGCAAGCTAATCGCCTGCAGAGTAAACAAAAAAGCAGCACTCACATTTAGTTGAATCCACAGGTTTATTCACAAGGCATGTAAACAGACACACCGCATAGCTGTCAGTGGCCCAACGATCGTTTCAACTGTACTTCAGTTTTACTCAGGGGCAAGTATGTATATATATATATGTAATTATGTATATATATATATGTATATATCCCAAGGGACGGAACTGCAGCCATAGGGAAGGAGACAGCGTGCATGAAGAGGATTGAGGGGCTGATTCAGAAAGGAATGCAGATTTGAATTTGCACGCACCCAGCCGATGTTTTCGCACTGCACATGCGTATGCATCGCACTGCATGTGCGCGAACTAGACAGTGCAAGCGAGTAAGGGTACACAGGCTACACGCTGTGTGTACGCAGACCCTTCCAATACTGATTGACAGGAAGTGCCATTTGGTGGTGATGGGGGATGGTTGCTCAAATGCAGGCATGCCTGTGCATTGGGACGCCGGGCGTGCATAATTAATGCAGTGTGGCGGCATACACAGCCGGACGACTCAATGCACACAGGAAGTGACCCAAATCCTGCACGAGATCAGGTCAACCTTTATTGTGAGTATGGGTCTAATGGTTCTCGATGTTACCGATGTTTCCACTGTCTTGCGGACTACTCAGGCTTTGAGTAAAGGGAAGTGGGCAGCATTGTGTAGTGCTGGGCGTCTGCATCTTATGCTGCAGTTGCGGTGCGTATACATTGATTAGCATATATTCACAGCGGCCTTGCTGAATCAGGCCATGAGACACACGGGCAAAAGAGCAGAGTAATATGGGATGAAGGACACGGGAGCTCTGTATAGTATAGAGATACTGACATACCATGCACCTCACTCTCTCCGGTCACTGGCTCTCAGTGGCACCAATTGCAACTAATCACCTCAGTCACCATGCCCTGGTGGAACCTGTTTCTGATCTATTAATGCAGCCACTGTGTGCAGCCAGTGTCACAGCTCCATGCTCCTCACGCTACAGCAGGACTGATACACTGACTCCGCCCCAGCTGGTCACATGGTTGTGAAGCCAGAATGAGCTTCTGTGAAGAAGCTCATTCTGACTTGGCTCTGGCTATCACCTGACAGACTGACTACTGCACTGCCCGATCGGATCTGGGCTCCGATAGCGGTAGCGGCAGGGAGGGGGGGGGAAGCTGCAGAGCCATGGAATGCCCCTAGGAATTTGCTTAGAATGCCTATGCCTAGGGCCGGCTCGGGTTACAGTCCACTGTCTGGATTCTGGACTTGTTTATTTGCAACCTGCCCCTGTTCTGTGCCAGGAACTTGGACTATATTCACCTGCTGCTTGCTTCTGACCCAGTTTGTATTTAAGTTTTTGCTTATTCTGCTTGCCTTCAATGACCTGTTTCCTGAGTTTCATTTTTGTATTCTGCTGCCTGCAATGGCTTTGCCTAAAAACCTGCATTCACATGTGGTAATGTTAAATAAACCTTTTTGTGCATCTGCAACTTGTTCTGATCAGTGTTTTGATTGGAATCGGTATTAAATACCGATGTACGTGAGCCGGGCAGACCTAATACCGACGCCGGAAATTAGAAGATGAAGATCCAAACAAGGTAATTTTTTTTCCTATTGCTAACCCTTTCCCCCCTCCTAAGCCTCCCTTAGGGGTGCCTAACCCTAACCTCCCCCCTAGTGCCTAACACTAACCCCCCCGTAAGTGCCTAAACCTACAGTAACCCCCTGTCTCCGCAGCCTAAACCTAAGTCTCCCGGGGGCATGCCTAACCCTAATCTCCCCCGGGGGTGCCTAACCCTAAACCCCCTTGCCCTAGCCTAACCCTCCCAGGGGGTGCCTAACCCTAAGTCCCCCCCAGCAGCCCCAAACCTAACCCTCCCCCCCCACGGCTGTCCGCACCCGGCACCCGGTTTACCGTCGTTTGGTATGCCGGGCGTCGGGCTCCAGGCGTAGGTATAATGACAGGCGTCGGGATTTCGACTGTTATTAGTCCCCTGCCGGGTTTTGAGAGTCGGAAAGCTAGAGGTCGGCATTTCAACTGCCGGCTTATTGACTGCATCCTGTTTTGATTTATGTACATTGTGAGATTACAACAGTGATGAAGCACATGTGATATCATGACATCACACCACGCTGCACCACTGAAAGACAGAAGAATTGTGGCATGAAAAAGGGCAGCCAGAAGACACAGAGAGCAAGTATCTGTTGGCTGGAGCTGAAGGAATGCAGGAGCTGAAGAGACACTGGGGGGGTAAAAGACACAGAAAGATGCTGGCTAGGCCATAGAGAAACCAGGGACCTGGTGAGACTGAAGAGGGCTGGATGGAGTTGGAAAGACACTGGTGGGCTGGAGAGAAACTGGGGGGGCTGAAACTGAAGAGACAATAGGGGCTGAAGCTGCAGGAACACTGGGGAATGAGACTGGAGAGACACAAGGGGATAAGGTTTAAGAGAACAGGGGTAAGTGGATGGAGATTATCCACAACTGGCAGGATTACTGGCACATTTCACCTCTGGCATGAAACAGCAGTATCCGCATGATTATGACTAAATTAAGTAAAAAGGCTAGTTTTTGAGCCTATTACACAGGAGTATATCTCAGACATTACTGTAAATATCAGAATCAGCTTATGTGGACTGCAGAGTGCATTACTGTAAGAATCAGGGCATACTGCAGTCCACATAAGCTGTATGGGGATGTTGTGCTTGTATTTTTTATCAAGTTAAAAAAAACTAAAAGTTTTCCTGATAGATAGATAGATAGATAGATAGATAGATAGATAGATAGATAGATAGATAGATAGATAGATAGAATGTAGGAATGGCATAACCTGAAATTGGTTTTCTATTTTTTTTTTCTGGACTACTGTGCCTAATGTCTTGGGAGCTAAGGATTGCACACACATTGGCCCAAGGCACCTACCCACAAAGCTGACAATACTGGATCAGAACCTCTATATACCCCTGCCTATACCTTCTAAAATCCTTCCTATAAACCTCTAAGAATAACGCTAATTTGCGTACGCAATCATACAGTAAATAGAGACTCCAGACTTAGAACATGTGGTTCCAAAGCACAAAGTATTATTCAAGTTACAAGCTATTAATCCAGACACAATTAGACGCAAAGGAAATATACAGACCCAAGCACAGTATACATACGCAGAGCTTCCGGACCCGGTGATAGGTATCAGCAAGAGACCCCTCGTCATTCAACATTCAGCAAGAAGACAAGAACCCAGCGTTTGAGCACACATTTTATACCCCCCCAGAATAGAACGGACAATAGAGGAGTTTGTTGCTGATGTCATTGGTTCCCAGGGGAGAAGCATCTGTTACAGAGCATTTAACAGGCTGGTTCAAATAGACTCTCCCTGCCTCTAACAGCTGGGGGTCTTCCCTTCCCACCCCTAATGCTGCATCCTAACAGTTGTTCCTAAAATATACATTTTGTTGCTTGTAGTCTCTGCGGTCCATAAGTTGCGAATGCATTATGCGATCTCCCCACCGATAGTACCGGAATTCTGTTGAAAGAGTACGCATCAGTACGAACCCAAACACGGCTTTCTTATCATGTACAGAACCTAAGTTATCAAATATCTTTATTTCACAGTATTTAAACTAACTGAACCAACATAAATCATATACTTTAAAACTTACTAAACCTTATGTGTGAATATGTAATGTATGAGTATTCAGGGTTTGATATAAGGATGCTAGCTAACTTGGGGAAGATGCGTGCGCATAAGGCTAATAATACAGCGGTTTCATACAAAGTCCTATGCATTCGCTAATTTGCGACTAGTTAACAGCGCAATTGTGCATATTAATGTGTGTATGAGAAATGATGAAAGATGCAATCATATGTTGCTAATATTAATGTCGCCACATGTACTAAAGGGTGAGTTTATCTAAAATTGTGCTTAGGCGGCCATTCGCAAAATGGCGTCTTGCGATCTCATTTCCAAAATGGAGTCTTGCGGCCAGTCGCAAGATGGCATCGCTGCGATTTAATTTTAAACTGATCTGGTCTCAGCCAATTATCCAGCTTCGACAAAGCAGAAATATATACTGTATTAGCAGACATCCCTCTCACTCTATCTGTCACAGTTAGAATTGTTTATTGAAATGTCTCAGTGCACATTTAAACTTTGTGATACTTACTTTAGTAAGTTGGCCTGTCTGTACAGCTGCCAGGCTTTTCAATACATTGCACAACAGTTGAGACAATCTTCCTGGTCCAGGTATAGTTGAAATCCAACTGCACATGCATAGTCAGACAAATTTTATCTACACAGATCGCCATCCCCTAGTGCTTTCTGGATCTCAGTGTTTTCTTTGGTCCCTGGTCCTGGATCAACATGTATTTTCTGGTCTCTGGTCCTGGATCCCAGTGTGTTCCCTGGTCCTGGATTTCAGTATATTCTCTGGTTCTTGGTCCCTGATTTCAGTGCGTTCTCTGGTCCCTGGTCCTGGATCAAAATGTATTTTCTGAATACTGGTCCTGGATGTTAGTTAGTCTCTGGTCCCTCGTCCTGGATCTCTGTGTAGTCTCTGGTCCAGGATCTCATTGTAATCTCTGGTCCCTGGTCCTGGATCTGTGTGTCTCCTTGTCCTAGAGTTCAGTGTATTCTCTTGTCCCTGGACCTGGATCTCAGTGTGTTCTCTGTTTCCTGGTCCTGGATCTCAGTGTAATCTGTGGTCCTGGATCTCAGTGTAGTCTCTGATCCCTGGTCCTGGATCTCATTGTGTTCTCTGGCCCTGGTCCTGGATCTCAGTGCATTCTCTGGTCCTGGATTTCAGTGTGTTCCCTGGTCCCTGGATCTCAGTGTAATCTCTGGACCCTGGTCCTGGATCTCAGTGTGTGTTCTCTGGTTCCTGGTTCTGGATCTCAGTGTGTTATCTGGTCCCTGGTCCTGGGTTTTAGTGTGTTCTCTGGTTATAGATTTTAGTGTGTTCTCTGGTCCCTGGTTTTGGATCTCGGTGTGTTCTCTGATTTCTGGTCCAGGATCTCATTGTGTTCTCTGGTTCTGGATCTCAGTGTAGTTTCTGATCCCTAGACTTACTGTATTCTCTGGTCCTGGATCTCAGTATGTTCTCTAGTCCCTCATCCTGGATCTCAGTGTGTTCTCTGGTCCTTGGTCCTAGAATTCAGTGTGTTCTCTGGTCCTAGATCTGTGTGTGTTCCCTGGTCCTGGATTTCAGTGTGTTCTCTGGTTCCTGATCCTGAATCTCAGTGTGTTCTCTGATTGCTGGTCCTGGATCTCAGTGTGTTTTCTGTTCCTGGATCTCAGTGTGTTCCCTGGACCTTGGTCCTAGATCTGTGTGTGCCCTGGTCCTGGATCTCAGTGTGTTCTTTGGTCCTGGATCTCAGTGTGTTACCTGAACCCTGGTCCTAGATCTGTGTGTGTTCCCTGGTCCTGGATCTCAGTGTGTTCTCTGATCCCTGGTCCTAGATCTCAGTGTTTTCTCTGGTCCTGGATCTGTGTGTCCTGGAGATCTCTATCTCTATCTATGACTAGCATTTCCTATCCCCCTTTTGTCTTTCTATGGTTCATTTTTTCATCCTCCAAATAAGCTTTATTAGCACAAACAAACACGGACTAGAGAACACACTGAGATCCAGGACTAGAGAATACAATGAGATCCAGGAACCAGAAACTACACTAAGATCCAGAAACCAGAGAACACACTAAAATCCAGGACCAGGGACCAGATAATACACAGATATCCAGGAACCAGAGAAGAAGATTGGCACAATGATATATTATATGTTTTTGTATATGTGATATTGTGCAAGCTAACATGACTTGATTTGAGTTTTTTTCATACTGACAATCTGGTAGCGCCTGGAGTGGATTTATTTTATATATTGTATACAAAATTAAGAAACTTGTATATAAACTTTTATACCGTTGGTATTATGTACCTTAAGCTTATGTTAACTGACACTTCGAACAGGTGCTGGAGGGGATGCTCTGAAAAGGGTACCTTCTTGCACATATCGTGGGCTAGCCCACGATCTCTGCACTATGGCAAGAAGTAATTACCCTCTTCTAGCACCTGTTCGACATTGCCATTCCTTTTTACACTAAATTCATCCTTCTCCCTCTAAGCCTTCCCACCATTTCTAAGCACCAAATAAGTTGTTACGACATATTGCCTCAGCCGCGACATGCCAAATTACTACAGCCTGGAAAAAACCTACACCATCACCTATGCATTTGGTCCTGTTACGGAGTTACAAAATGGAATATATGTCTATTATAATAAATTGCTCATCTAAGTCATTTGATAAAATCTGGGAGCCCTGACTGGTCACTCAAATGCTTTATACCCATTTCGCAGTTGAGCCCTTGAATTGGTTTTACTGATGCGTCATATCTGAGGTTCTCCCCAACTAAGTAGAAAAAGGAGGGGGATTTAACCCCCTATTGTTCCTCAGCACACTGAATAGTACCTGCAACAATATATGAAGACTATATGGTCATAGAAATTCAGAGATATTAGTTGCATGCATTTGCAAATACATGGAAAGCTGCTAGGCCTCGTCACGGCTTCTCTGTCACTAGCAGTCCCTAACATTAAGAGGTTCACGTCCGGGGCGCAGTGCACCCCGAAAAACGTCCAGCCCAGTACCCCCACAGGGCATCACACGAAAAATGGAAAAAGAGTGACAGTGCAGTGTAAAGTATAGATGTGTAAGACTAATTAATGAGTGTTGGAAAAAGGGGTTAAAATATATGTGAAATATTACATGAAAAAAATACAAACATAATATGTGATGTAAAAAGCAACTATGTGTATTAAGTGGTGATGCCATGAGGGGGCCCAGCCAGACCAGCCCCGGGGGCTTTACGCCCGAACGCTCACCCCAAATGTAAAACATGCCAATTATAAGGCCTCATGATAAAGGCACAAATAAATTTTGTCAAATGTAAGGCCTCCTGATAAAGGCACATACATAAATGCATCCACATTGAGAGCCAGCTTACCTGAGAGTCACCCCTGGGAACTCCAACTAGCACTACTAGAACCAGCATGCCCTACTAATGCTGGCTCCTTCAAGCCGTGACGAGGCCTAGCAGCTTTCCATATATTTGCAAATGCATGCAACTAATATCATTTCTATGACCATATAGTCCTCATATATTGTTGCAAGTACTATTCAGTGTGCTGAGGAACAATAGGGGGTTAAATCCCCCTCCTTTTTCTACTTAGTATGATCCCTCCCTTTCATGCACCTGATTAGTGCTGCTATATTGATTGAGCAGCTGCCATTTTTTGTTTGTTTGGTATGAGTGGCATGAAGGAGCCAGCATTAGTAGGGCATGCTGGTTCTAGTAGTGCTAGTTGGAGTTCCCAGAGGTGACTCCCAGGTAAGCTGGCTCTCAATGTGGATGCATTTATGTGTGTGCCTTTATCAGGAGGCCTTACATTTGACAAAATGTATATGTGCCTTTATCATGAGGCCTTATAATTGGCATATTTTACATTTGGAGTGAGCGTTCAGGCGTCTGGTCTGGCTGGGCCCCCTCATGGCATCACCACTTAATACACATAGTTGCTTTTTACATCACATATTATGTTTGTATTTTTTTCATGTAATATTTCACATATATTTTAACCCCTTTTTCCAACCCTCATTAATTAGTCTTACACATCTATACTTTAGTACAAGATTATCGGGGATGGTCTTAGGCACAAGTTATTTTATGCATTTGATCAGCATATAACAGATATAACCGGTGATATACACGTTTGTAGTGATATTACTTCCTAACAAACGTATGCTTAAAATATTCTGTTATACCGGTGGTGCTCCCCTAGAGTTAAGGACATAACATGATTAAAGGGAAAAGAGAAAAGAAAACTCTGTTTATGGGGGCACTCTAATAAAAATTATTTAAACTTTATTAGGATCTCATCATAGATCCAAAAGACTAACCACGATAAACATATAAATACAGACAAACATACAACATAATGAACAAATAATAACCCACTTGATATGTATAGCTCTCCTGGGATCAGGATTAAAGACCAAATCAAGTAGGATAGTGACTTAGAGTGTTAGAGGCAGGTGGAGGATGCAAGTCACTTTGTCTTATAAGTAGATTAAATCGTCATAGTGCCCTTCTGTGCTATTGTCGAAGATGGTAAAAAAAAATTTTTAACAAACCAATCACAATATCCATACTGTCTACTATTTAGAAATTGAAAAGGGTTTTTTATCTCATAAGTACAAGATAGACTGTGTGGGAAAAACCCATCAACGTGACAGTATAGTGTTGAAAAGCATCTGTATATTACCATGAAGCGATAATCTGCTTTTAATCACATGCCCGTCGGCAGAGGTGGTCAATGAGAGTTACCCTCTTCAAATACAGATGATGCACAGAATTCCCTGCATCTGCTGTCAGCTCCCAGAAACGGAGCTGATGAGAGTACAGAAAGAATAGTATAGATAAAGGGAAATTAACAGCGATTTCGTCTATCACATTACATCGCATATATTCCTCCAGTATACGTAATTATCTGTACCTGATCCTCTAGTGAAAAAAAACTCTCAGTTCTCTAGTCACTTAAAAAACATCAATATTGTGGAGCAATATATTGATTCTCCATTACTCGTGGGTGAAAAATATTTATGAGCATATTTACATCTAATAATCCAGACTTCAATAGATACAGATTGTTAATACATGATAGAGGAGAAGAAAATATCACTGCAATCCCCTCTCCCTGTGTTTGTAACAATATTGCAAGACACAATATCTATTAACTTTCTAATGCAATTCAAAAGAAAGAATAAGAGAAAAAGGAGAGAATTGTCCCCACTTGTTACTCTTATCAAAAAAGGTCAATACATGGCAAATATATCCTAATCATATATCTTATTGTGACATGAATTATGCCCCATATTGTATATAAGAATGACATAGACTATGCTGGTACATCAGTAATCGGACAGAAGTACAAAAGGAGTAAGAGAAAAATTGAAAAAAGAAAGTCTCAGTTCCATGCACAATCCTACCAAACCATCTGGACATGTGCAATCAATATTGCAGTGAATGTCTAAGTAGTAAGGAGGCTGCCCTACTTAGAGACATAGACTCACAATCCTCTGTTGACAGATATGGGGGAGCGATTCCCTTGGTGAGGACAAACCTCACTATCTGTACAGGATCATAATGGAGAAAAAGAGAAATTGTACTTTACCAGCTGACAGCCCTGCCTGTGCTGGACCGGGTAAAGGGGATTCTATTCGCATGAAATTCAATGCACTGTAAACATCCATCAGTGCACTCTCCTCACATGGACAACGCGCGTTTCACCCTGCGGCTTCATCAAGGTCCGTGTTTGTCCTCATGTGTTACCGGCTTATATCCGGAAGCTGAATCTCCTTAGTGGAGTGAGTAGTATCACCTGTGAGTCGGCGTCAGTATGTAAGAGAAGTGGCGCTCATCATCTGTGCATGGATGACGCTCTCGCGTCATCCGGGAGTTCCCTCTATGAGTCATCAATGGGGGCGCGGCAAAGTCCTCATGACGAATCTCTTGACTCGCCTATCATCTATCACGACAGGTGGGACTAAATGCATTCACTAGTCTGACACCCCCAATATAAAAAGGAGAATGGTAAACATCCTTATACTAGCGGCGGTAGACGTTGTCAAAATAAATACTATCTGGATCCAAACATAGAATCTCTCTTCACCATAATAAATATGTAGTATAGATTATTGTATATGACAGATGTAGGGGACATAGGGGACAAAAGATCATACTATTATAGTATGTAAACGGAAGATAATATTAAATATAAAAATATAGAAAATGAAAAATAACAATGATGAAAAATGATAAATAAAATGAACAAGCATTAGAAACTCAGTTATTATGTCATGACTGTAAGATTGAAACATAAGACTTGTAATTCATCCGTTAGCAAGTAGACCGTATGATGTTCAGCACCATACATCTGTATGGTCATACTTGATAGCCAAAGTGGTGCAATACAGGCATACTGCTTAGTCTCTGCAACAGGGCTAAAGTAACCAATATGGTATCTAGATTGATCTTGTGGATACTTATTAATCTCCACATCAGAACTGTTATGATCAGATCGACATTCAGCATCCAATCTGAGGTGCACGTGGTATAGATGGTAAGTATTAGAAGCAAATATGTATACACATATACACACACTACATATACATACATATATACGCACATATATAAACATATACACATATACATATGCGTATGCAAATGCTGGGATTAAGTCCTATGGGGATGAGTTTAAGGTAAGAAAATAGACTAAAATAATTTTGGAACACAAAATCCCCAGGGTTGATGTATTACATGTATACTAATTAATATCTACACCAGGGCTGAGATAGCTAGTGTGGTAACCAGATTGATATTGTGGATTCTTATTAATCTCCACATTAAAGCCATTGTGACCCGACCAACATTACAGCATCCGATCAACCTTGTAGGTGGTATAGATGGTAAGTATTAGAAGCATACATGCATATTTATATATACACACACTCCATATACATACATATACACGCATATATATATACACACTTATGCGTATGCTAAGGTTTGGTACTATGGGGATAAATTTGAGGTAAGAAGATGATAAGCTAAAGTTATTTAACATACATATCTTTGAATACCAAAAACGGGGCAGAGGTTATACTCAGAGGAAAGCTCCAAAGTTGATATTTTCATTATCCTTGATATTTAGCCACTCTTGGCTAAAGTTACCAACGAAACGTATATCTTCCTTATCTTTCTTTCTGTTTTTATTAGATGGAAAGATCAAATTCTCTCATTTGATCTGTGATGTATACTTAATAGCCCTCTTGATAGAGCAGTGGCTATATCCTCTATCTCTTAATCTCTTAGTAAGTTCTACACTTTTTTATCTAAGAATCTTCTCATCTGAGCAATTTCTCCTTAACCAGAGTAATTCTCCTTTCGGAATATTCAAAAGTGTAGGCGGAAAGTGAGAGCTTGTGTTGTGTAACAAGCTATTGGTCGCCGTGCTTTTCCGATATAGATCCGTAATAAATTCTCCATTGTCCTTTTTTGTAATTTCAAGATCAAGAAATGTAACTCCCGTATGGCTCATTTCTGATGTCAGATGTAAATTGAGGGTATTGGTATTCAATACAGTTAGAAATTCCAAAAATTCTTCCTCTGTACCCTTCCAGATCAGGAGGATGTCATCTATGTACCTGAGCCAGATGATGATATTGGCAGTGAATCTGTCATTCATGTCATTAAAGACATACACCTGCTCCCACCAGCCCAGGTACATATTGGCATACGTGGGCGCACATGCCGCGCCCATCGCTGTCCCTCTGGTCTGTAGGTAATAGCCATCATTGAATGTAAAATAATTCTTCCCTAGTACAAATTTCAAGAGTTCCAGAAGAAAGACATTGAATAGACTGTCTTCCCTCATGCTCAGAAAGTACTTCACCTCTTTAAGTCCGTTGTCATGGTTGATACTGGTGTATAGGGAGTCGACATCCAAAGAAACAAGGATCCACTCATCCTCCATTCTGATCCCTGTTAGTTTTCGTAACACATCATAGGATGGTAAGCTAGTGACAAAATCCCTCATATGTAGATCCAAAAATATACTGGCCTGTTCACTCAAACCACCTATGCCTGACACTATAGGCCTGCCTGGGGGTTTCTCTTTCCTTTTGTGCACTTTTGGCAACATATAAAAGGTGGGTATTCTTGGGTTTTTAACTGTTAAGAATTCTTGTTCTTGTTTAGTAATCACACCCTCACTAAAAGAGTTATTGATAATCCTATTATATAGGCTCAAGAAATTTTCTGTCGGGTTCAAGAGGAGTCGCTTATAACAGTTTTTGTCCGATCATTGTCTTAATGCCTCTTCTATGTAAAGATCTTTCGGCCAGATAACTATGTTGCCACCTTTGTCTGACGGCTTGATGATAACATCATCCCATTTCCTTATCTCTATCAGGGCTCGTCTTTCTGGCCAACTCAGATTGTTGTTAAGTGAAGGTCTTGATTTCACATTCTGATGGAGAGTATCCAAATCTGTGGACATCATTTCCCTGAAGACTTTAACTTCAGGGCATAAAGTTTCTTGGGGAAAGAAGGTCGATCTTCTTTTGCACCCTGGTCTTTTGTATGCACTTTCCACTTCCATCTGTTCAGAATCCCAATGTTCGAGTGACTCCAAAATTTCAATTGCTTCTCTCTCTTCTTCAGTCCAAGAATGTGGTCCTACTCCTGTCAAACTTAGTGACAGAGTTTTCTCTCTATCAGAACCTGTAGTAGCATTCCCCTGGGAAGTCATTGTTATAGGTTGGGATTCTCTAACCGCATAGAATTTAGTAAGTAGCAGCTTTCTGCAGAAAAGATTAAGATCCTTTTCCCATAGGAATCTATCAAAGTGTGCTGTTGGAGAGAAAGAGAGACCTTTTGCAAGAACAGATTGCTGTGATTCAGTGAGAAGTTTGCTGGATAGGTTAATGATTTGTAAATCTTTAGGATCCCGCGATTCTATTTCCGAAAACGGGGGGACTGTCTCTGAGGTAATGGAGTATCCCAGAAGTCATGACCTCTTCCTCTTCTTCTTGCTCCTCCTTGGTTTTCTCTTGGGTTTTTGAACCTCCCTCCTCGTCCTCTCCCTACCCCTAAAAAATAAGAAGAGTTTGAGGACGTTTGATTGATGTTATATCCAGATGTATTCCTAGATATACCCGGGAGTTCAGAGATCTCTTCTACTCTTGATAACTCAGCCTCAGATGAGGAATGGTCATAATTTCTTCTATAATCCAAATTTTGTCGTGTTGTCTTTTTCCACTTGAAAATTTCTCCCGTCAGATAGTCCTTTTTATCCCTAAGAAATTTATTCTTCTTGCGATCTACTATCATTTGTTCATACTTTTCCAAGTCCTTCTTATTCTGCAAAAGAAGATCGACCTTCTTTCCCCAAGAAACTTTATGCCCTGAAGTTAAAGTCTTCAGGGAAATGATGTCCACAGATTTGGATACTCTCCATCAGAATGTGAAATCAAGACCTTCACTTAACAACAATCTGAGTTGGCCAGAAAGACGAGCCCTGATAGAGATAAGGAAATGGGATGATGTTATCATCAAGCCATCAGACAAAGGTGGCAAGACAGTTATCTGGCCAAAAGATCTTTACATAGAAGAGGCATTAAGACAGTTATCAGACGAAAACTGTTATAAGCGACTCCTCTTGAACCCGACAGAAAATTTCTTGAGCCTATATAATAGGATTATCAATAACTCTTTTAGTGAGGGTGTGATTACTAAACAAGAACAAGAATTCTTAACAGTTAAAACCCAAGAATACCCACCTTTTATATGTTGCCGAAAGTGCACAAAAGGAAAGAGAAACCCCCAGACAGGCCTATAGTGTCAGGCATAGGTGGTTTGAGTGAACAGGCCAGTATATTTTTGGATCTACATATGATGGATTTTGTCACTAGCTTACCATCCTATGTACAAGACACCTCAGATGTGTTACAAAAACTAACAGGGATCAGAATGGAGGATGACTGGGTCCTTGTTTCTTTGGATGTCGAATCCCTATACACCAGTATCAACCATGACAATGGACTTAAAGCGGTGAAGTACTTTCTGAGCATGAGGGAAGACAGTCTATTCAATGTCTTTCTTCTGGAACTCTTGAAATTTGTACTAGGGAAGAATTATTTTACATTCAATGATGGCTATTACCTACAGACCAGAGGGACAGCGATGGGAGCGGCATGTACGCCCACGTATGCCAATATGTACCTGGGCTGGTGAGAGGAGGTGTATGTCTTTAATGACATGAATGACAGATTCACTGCCAATATCATCATCTGGCTCAGGTACATAGATGACATCCTCCTGATCTGGAAGGGTACAGAGGAAGAATTTTTGGAATTTCTAACTGTATTGAATACCAATACCCTCAATCTGACATCAGAAATGAGCCATACGGGAGTTACATTTCTTGATCTTGAAATTACAAAAAAGGACAATGGAGAATTTATTACGGATCTATATCGGAAAAGCACGGCGACCAATAGCTTGTTACACAACACAAGCTCTCACTTTCCGCCTACACTTTTGAATATTCCGAAAGGAGAATTTCTCCGGTTAAGGAGAAATTGCTCGGATGAGAAGATTTTTAGAGAAAAAAGTGTAGAACTTACTAAGAGATTAAGAGATAGAGGATATAGCCACTGCTCTATCAAGAGGGCTATTAAGTATACATCACAGATCAAATGAGAGAATTTGATCTTTCCATCTAATAAAAACAGAAAGAAAGATAAGGAAGATATACGTTTCGTTGGTAACTTTAGCCAAGAGTGGCTAAATATCAAGGATATAGCTACTAAACATTGGCCGATCCTCCTCATGGATAAAGATCTTAAAGAAAAATTACCTCATAAACCACTAATGAGTTGGAGGAGATCCAAAAATATCAGAGATTCCATTGTCCGCAGTCACTTTGAGAGAAAACCAAAAAGAGTTTGGAAACAGAAAGGTTCTCATGCATGTGGCAATTGTAAGGCCTGCACATACATGAAAAGTAGAGATACAGTAAGTGACAGGTATAACAATAATAAAGAGATCAAGACATTCATTAATTTTAACACCTGTGGAGTGATATACTGCTTGGAGTGCATTTGTGGTATGCGATATGTGGGGATGACTTCCAGAAAACTTAAACTAAGGATTTTGGAAAACATTGGGAACATCAGGAATGTAGAGAATGATAGAAAGAAGATGAAACATATAACGACGGTGGCTAAACATGTCTTTTCAAAACACAATGGACAATCGAAAGTGATTAGTGCCTTTGGCTTGGAAAAAGTCAATCTGTGCATACGTGGGGGTGACATAATGAAGGCATTGCTACGTAAAGAGAGTGAATGGATCTTTTCTCTCCAGACACTCACACCGGATGGCCTAAATGAAAATATCAACTTTGGAGCTTTCCTCTGAGTATAACCTCTGCCCCGTTTTTGGTATTCAAAGATATGTATGTTAAATCACTTTAGCTTATCATCTTCTTACCTCAAATTTATCCCCATAGTACCAAACCTTAGCATACGCATAAGTGTGTATATATATATATACGTGTATATGTATGTATATGGAGTGTGTGTATATATAAATATGCATGTATGCTTCTAATACTTACCATCTATACCACCTACAAGGTTGATCGGATGCTGTAATGTTGGTCGGGTCACAATGGCTTTAATGTGGAGATTAATAAGAATCCACAAGATCAATCTGGTTACCACACTGGCTATCTCAGCCCTGGTGTAGATATTAATTAGTATACATGTAATACATCAACCCTGGGGATTTTGTGTTCCAAAATTATTTTAGTCTATCTTCTTAAACTCATCCCCATAGGACTTAATCCCAGCATTTGCATACGCATATGTATATGTGTATATGTTTATATATGTGCGTATATATGTATGTATATGTAGTGTGTGTATATGTGTATACATATTTGCTTCTAATACTTACCATCTATACCACGTGCACCTCAGATCGGATGCTGTAATGTCGGTCTGATCATAACAGTTCTGATGTGGAGATTAATAATTATCCACAAGATCAATCTAGATACCATATTGGTTACTTTAGCCCTGTTGCAGAGACTAAGCAGTATGCCTGTATTGCACCACTTTGGCTATCAAGTATGACCATACAGATGTATGGTGCTGAACATCATATGGTCTACTTGCTAACGGATGAATTACAAGTCTTATGTTTCAATCTTACAGTCATGACATAATAACTGAGTTTCTAATGCTTGTTCATTTTATTTATCATTTTTCATCATTGTTATTTTTCATTTTCTATATTTTTATATTTAATATTATCTTCCGTTTACATACTATAATAGTATGATCTTTTGTCCCCTATGTCCCCTACATCTGTCATATACAATAATCTATACTACATATTTATTATGGTGAAGAGAGATTCTATGTTTGGATCCAGATAGTATTTATTTTGACAACGTCTACCGCCGCTAGTATAAGGATGTTTACCATTCTCCTTTTTCTATTGGGGGTGTCAGACTAGTGTAAGCATTTAGTCCCACCTGTCATGATAGATGATAGGCGAGTCAAGAGATTCATCATGAGTACTTTGCCGCGCCCTCCATTGATGACTCATAGAGGGAACTCCCGGATGACGCGAGAGCGTCATCCATGCACAGATGACGAGCGCCACTCCTCTTACGTACTGACGCCGACTCACAGGTGATACTACTTACTCCACTAAGGAGATTCAGCTTCCGGATATAAGCCGGTAACACATGAGGACAAACACGGACCTTGATGAAGCCGCAGGGTGAAACGCGCGTTGTCCTTGTGAGGAGAGTGCACTGACGGATGTTTACAGTGCATTGAATTTCCTGCGAATAGAATCCCCTTTACCCGGTCCAGCACAGGAACGGCTGTCAGCTGTTAAAGTACAATTTCTCTTTTTCTCCATTATGATCCTGTACAGATAGTGAGGTTTGTCCTCACCAAGGGAATCGCTCCCCCATATCTGTCAATAGAGGATTGTGAGTCTATGTCTCTAAGTAGGGCAGCCTCCTTACTACTTAGACATTCACTGCAATATTGATTGCACATGTCCAGATGGTTTGGTAGGATTGTGCATAGAACTGATACTTTCTTTTTTCAATTTTTTCCTTACTCCTTTTGTACTTCTGTCCGATTACTGATGTACCAGCATAGTCTATGTCATTCTTATATACAATATGGGGCATAATTCATGTCACAATAAGATATATGATTAGAATATATTTGCCATGTATTGACCTTTTTTGATAAGAGTAACAAGTGGGGACAATTCTCACCTTTTTCTCTTATTCTTTCTTTTGAATTGCATTAGAAAGTTAATAGATATTGTGTCTTGCAATATTGTTACAAACACAGGGAGAGGGGATTGCAGTGATATTTTCTTCTCCTCTATCATGTATTAACAATCTGTATCTATTGAAGTCTGGATTATTAGATGTAAATATGCTCATAAATATTTTTCATCCACGAGTAATGGAGAATCAATATATTGCTCCACAATATTGATGTTTTTTAAGTGACTAGAGAACTGAGAGTTTTTTTTCACTAGAGGATCAGGTACAGATAATTACGTATACTGGAGGAATATATGCGATGTAATGTGATAGACGAAATCGCTGTTAATTTCCCTTAATCTATACTATTCTTTCTGTACTCTCATCAGCTCCGTTTCTGGGAGCTGACAGGAGATGCAGGGAATTCTGTGCATCATCTGTATTTGAAGAGGGTAACTCTCATTGACCACCTCTGCCGACGGGCATGTGATTAAAAGCAGATTATCGCTTCATGGTAATATTCAGATGCTTTTCATAACTATACTTTCACGTTGATGGGTTTTTCCCACACAGTCTATCTTGTACTTATGAGATAAAAAACCCTTTTGAATTTCTAAATAGTAGACAGTATGGATATTGTGATTGGTTTGTTAAAAAAATAGCACAGAAGGGCACTATGACGATTTAATCTACTTATAAGACAAAGTGACTTGCATCCTCCACCTGCCTCTAACACTCTAAGTCACTATCCTACTTGATTTGGTCTTTAATCCTGATCCCAGGAGAGCTATACATATCAAGTGGGTTATTATTTGTTCATTATGTTGTATGTTTGTCTGTATTTATATGTTTATCGTGGTTAGTCTTTTGGATCTATGATGAGATCCTAATAAAGTTTAAATAATTTTTATTAGAGTGCCCCCATAAACAGAGTTTTCTTTTCTCTTTTCCCTTTAAACATCTATACTTTACACTGCACTGTCACTCTTTTTCCATTTTTCGTGTGATGCCCTGGGGGGGTCCTGGGCTGCACGTTTTTCGGGGTGCACTGCGCCCCAGACATGAACCTCTTAATGTTAGGGACTGCTAGTGACAGAGAAGCCGTGACGAGGCCTAGCAGCTTTCCATGTATTTGCAAATGCATGCAACTAATATCTCTGAATCTCTATGACCATATAGTCTTCATATATTGTTGCAGGTACTATTCAGTGTGCTGAGGAACAATAGGGGGTTAAATCCCCCTCCTTTTTCTGCTTAGTGTGACCCCTCCCTTTCATGCACCTGATTAGTGCTGCTATATTGATTGAGCAGCTGCCATTTTTTGGTTGTTCTCCCCAACTACTCTACACTCTTCTCCTTTCCAATATCCTTTTCCTATCTTTCGCTGCTTTTTCTTTTTTCTCCTCTGACGGTTAGTTTAACCGTCGCTATGGGGTGAATCCATGTGGAGTGGTCCAGCCCTGGTTGCTTGACCATTTAAAAAAATATATATTTTTTGTGTGTGATGACCCCTGTAAGTTAGTAGTCAGAAACCACCATTACTTTATTTTTATTTACCTTCATATGAAGATGGCGGCCATTTTTGTATCATGACCTATGACATTTTTCACTGTTGCAGACGTTTGGGGTAAATGCAATATCTCAGCTCAGAAGAGTAATAGAAAGCTGGGATAAAACCATTATTTTCAGCACATTTCAAGCTACATTTTTGTTATATAATTATTTCCCTACCTCACTTCCTTTTGACTGAAATTTAAGCCCAAAATTAATTGTCAATTTAAAAAAAAAAAAAAGTCTATTTATTGGATTGTATTTCAGTGAGAAGGAATAAAATTTAAGAACTGTAATGTTTTGGGGGGGAACAGCTATATACTCAGAGATTTTGCCAAACACATTTTAGTTATCTATCTTGTCTACTTTTTTTATTAGAGCACTTTGAAATTGCTTGTTTTTCCGTTTTCACCTAAATTGACCTCTAATATCTCTGGTGGGGGACCGGATAAAAATATCAAAATCACAGCAATGTGAATTACTGTGTACTGTGAAATTCCCGCGAGTCATGGGGTTTCAGCCCCAGCGTCCGGTAGATCCACTCCGGGTGCGCCCAGCGGTGACTGGGCATTCCCAAGGGTGTCCGTTGACCCTTAGTCAGCCGCATTAACTATACAGCCCCCCCTGTGATGTTAGGATTGACAACCGACATATTAGGGCCAGCAGCCATTTTTTCAGGGAAAGTCAGCCGCAGGGGCAGGATGTGTTAGCAGGGGTGCAGCCTGCGCTGACCCTGGCAACACTTTATGTAAGGCAACCCAGGGGGGATCAGCAAACCCAGTTTGGAGCGCAGTATGGGAGGGATGGTGTGGGATGTGGTGCAGGCACTGTGTCTGCATCACAAGTAGCAGCTCAGCCTGCACTAGTTGTTTACAGTACTGCTGCATGGGGATCTCAGTCTCTAGGGCAGCCTTAGTGAGTAATGTTTCTGCTATGCAGGCTCCCATAGTCTTTACAGTATATCTTCATTAGGTACCAGCACACAGCCCACATGGTCATATATTGGGCAACCGGCATTAAACCAGTCCTCACATTTCTCGTCCTACCTGGGTGCCCCCTCTGTGGTTGGACAATTAGGTTTTCCATATTGGCCTTCATCTGTTCCTACCTCTACCTCTTTTTCTCCCTTTCCAGCGCAGTTACCGCTCTCATTCCAGAGTGTTTATCATACACCTACTACGTGGTGGCAGAATTACCCAGCGCCAGTATCAAACCCATCTCCATTTTCTTACCTGTAGAGAGCAGCCACCCAAGTTTTGCTTGGCACCTCTGTACCCCCTTCCTTTCCCCCTACACCGACCATTCCTTCCCGCCCCTCTCCCCCGAGCACTTCTTTACAAGTACCTGTTCTTAACACTCCAGTTATCATTGCAGATAGCTTACTTCCTAGTGTGGTTGGTCCACGTGACAGTGTTTCGAGGACAAGTGCAGAAGTACAGGAACAATCGACGGTGGATCATTACAGACTGCGGATGCAGAGGTTCCAGGGCCATCGGGCGCTGGTATGTTCCCCTCATGGATAATCTTTCTTCCTCTGTGTCTTCTTCTACTAGCAGTAGCGATTCTTCCTCAAATGCTTCGCATACATTGGCTAGGCTCATTTGCGAAAAAGCTTAAAAAGAAATGAGCGGCTGGAGTTGTTTGATGAGATGGTTCATTGCGCAAACACAGCGATAACTAGGGGTGTGAGGAGGAAGGTTAAGGATTAAATACGCAAAGGGAAATTTGTAGATCTGTTTATTCTCACTGAAGATGCAAGGACAGATTTTGATAAGGCAAAGAAGTCATGTGGCATAGGAGAAGAGGCGTTTAAGAGCTATCATAGGGCCTGATTCACTACAGATCGCAATTCTGCTTATACGAACGCACCACAGTTGCTAATATCAGCGGTGCTATTTAAATGTTTGTATTCACATTGCGATCGCAGGCAGACACAAGGACGCCCACTTCTCCTTACTCACATCCGTATACTAGGGGAACGTACCGGTAGCAAAACAATCGTTAACATCGAGTAGCATCAGACCCATATGCACACTTGCACAAGCCCTGACCTTACTCAGAAATTGCTAACAGCCATGCAAGCTATCAGTGCTATGGCTACTTATGGCCACGCAGTGGATAATTTATGCACGCACCTGCAACGGCGTTGCAGCGCACTGGCACACCTTCGTATGGCCGACCACCCCCCATCACCACCCACAAATGGCACTTTCTGTCAATCGCTCTGCTCTGGGTGTGCGTAGCCTCTGCAATCGCAGTTCTGAAAGGAATTGCTAGTTCGCGTACACGCACTGTGATGCATACGCATGCAAAGTAAGCATCAATCGACCGATTGCGTGCGTATCAGCAACTGCGTTCCTTGCTGAATCAGGCCCATAGTTGAATAAAGGGCATGTTCATTTTTTCAGCTGATTATTTAGACACAAAACCCGCTGAGCACCTTAATGTAATTAAATATTTTTATTTGGTGCATGACATGTTTATGAGGTATGCGGTCAGGAAGCCAGCGGTCGAAATGCCGACTGCTGGCTTCCCGACTGCGAAATCCCATCATGGAAATCCCGACACCTATCATTATCCACCCGCCAAAATCCCGACACCTGGCATACTGAACGAAGGTAGGCCAGGCATCGGGAGCGGACAGCCGTGGGGGGGAAGGGTTAGGTTTTGGATCCCGGGAGGACGGTTAGGCAACCCCCCCCAGGAGAGTTAGGGCTAGGCTAGGGGAAGGGGGGTTAGGGTTAGGCACCCCCTGGTGGAAGTTAGGGTTAGGCACCCCTAAGGGAGGGTCAGGGTTAGGGGTGGGAGGGATAGGGATAGTTCAAATACTTACCATGTCGGAATCTTCAGTCTTCTGCCTTGCAGCGTCGGTATTACATCCACCGGGCTTATGTCCGGCGGTATGGTATTCTGAATCCGTTTATGAAGTCTAAGGGTTCGGTATGGAGAGACTACGATGAAAAGTTTTGTCATAAGCATGATGGCAGGTCGGTCATGCCTTTCGGATTATAAGATGTGGTTAGAAGCAGTGTCAGAATGGGTCATGAAGGGCCCACAGGGGGAATGCAATGGTAGGGCCCACTGAAGTGATACGGCGTAAAGCTGAAGGTGTGGCTAGCTGATAAAGGGGGTGTGGCATAAAGCGTTACAATGCCAATATTATACAGAGTGGCTGCCATATAATACAGAGACAACGCAGTGACCACCATATTATCCAGTGTGCGGTATTGCCATATAATACAGGGAGCATGCAGTGAATGCCATATATTGCAGAGACCATCAGTGACCCATAATATAACACAGGTAATATGTATACAATCAACACCACCACACACACACACAGCCCGAAGCAGTGACTGTGTGCCTGCTGCCGTTCGTAGGTCCCGCTCAGACTCCCACAGCATGGTTATTTCTGGGCAGCCAGCTGTAGTATGTGTGACTGAAGCGGTGTGTGTCGCTGTCTGTGTATGCACATAGCTCTGAGAGTTGTAGTTCTTACTCCCAGACATCACTACTTCCCAGTATGGAAATGACACAACTCCCAGCATGCCTTATGTCTGTGTAACGGCAGAGTGGCGTCACTAAGTCAGCCAATTGGAGAGAAGATGTGTAATAGTACAGTCCATTCCAAGCATCTCCAGTCTCCTCTCCTTTGCCAAAGCACAGTAGATACAGCAGCCCAGCAGTGTGACCCACTGTGTGCCCAGTAGCTGTCCCCTCTAGGACCCGTCACTGCTCCCCTGTACCCAGTTATTGCCCGCTAAAAAAGAATGGTTACCATCGAAACGCCATCAAAAAACATTGTCGGTCTGCAACCATCGCATTTTGCTGTCCATCCCTACTATACTCTAAATAGCACATACCGCCTGACAATATACAAGTCATAATAGACTGTGCACAACAGACAATACACAGGTCAATATCTATCTATATATCTATATAAATATTGTACATGACACACTACACAGGACACAATCACATATATAACAATGCAAAGGTGATAGTGAGCAATATATATAAACATATATAACAATATACAGGTATACAGGTCATACTAGAGACAATACACAACATAAACACCTATATCAATGCATAGGCATCACTATATAGTGTACAGCACACAATCACATACAGTATATAACAATACAGTGGTCCTTGTGTACAAAACATACAATACATATAAACATATATAATAATATACAGGACAACACAAACACCTATAGCAATGCATATGTATCACTTTATAGTGTACAGCACACATCACATACACATATATAACAAAGCATAGATCACACTACAGTGTATAAAATACATTCACATGTATAACAACATACAGGTCACAGCAGACAGTGTACATTTCAACCACCTACAACAATACATACAGTAGGTCTCACTATACAGTACCTAATGCCGCAATTCTACCCCTTACCCCCACTCACCTCTTGCAGATGGATCTTGCGACTGCAGTCACGTGTAGGTCTAGACTATACAGCGCTGATGGACCTATGACGTCACACACATGTGACCCGGCCTGAAAGGGGGAGGGGCAGGGATGCTAACGGGGGACCAAAAGAGTCCCCTCGCGGGCTCGCTACGCTCGCCACGCTTCGGGCACGGTGGCTCGCTGCGATTGCCACAAATATTTATTCCCCATCTATGCCCTCGTAGATGGTAACACAGGAGCAGTCCAGCCTCCTGCAGCGGTCACGTGGTGGATACGTTACAGAGGTCCTTTAGCCACATAGGAAATAGCAGCAACCCTGCAGTCACTGAGCAGGCAGCAGGAGGTAACAAGTCCAGCAGGTGGTAGGAGGAGGAGCCGCCATGAGACAAGACAGAGGCGTGGGCACAGCTCCTGTAACAGCTCACAGTGGGAGTCAGGTCACTGAGGGCTACAGCTACAGGGCAACATTTGCTGGCTCCGGGGACTGATGCAGGCAGGACAAGCTGCCTGTGCGAGCTGCAGGGACCTCCCCTGAGTGCATCACTTATTGCTGAACTGTCTCTGTCTCTGCCAGTTCTAACAGACCCCAGACCATCATGTGCTGAGGCCACTCCCCCTCCTGTGCTGAATGGCTGAAATGCATACCTGTTTTTAATCTCTAATGCTGATTGGACCACACAAGCAGCAAGCAGTAATGTACATCCTATTATTTACCTGCGCTGCGCTTCTGACACAGCCAGTGCGGTGCAACATCCTTTGCGCGGCCCACTAAGCCCCGCCCCCTCACTCAAATGGACGTGGCCTCGGAGCAGTGGAGCCCACCGGGGAATTACCCGACTCCCCACTGGGCCAGTCCAAGCCTGGTTAGAAGTCACACAGCAGGAAAAGACTGCACCAAAAAGAAAACGCAGTATTTAGTTTAAGTCCGCAAACGGGCAGTCAGCAAAAGGTAATTGTTTTGCAAACAATGACTCCCATTGTTTTAGGGGGATGGGGTGCCGGTTTCGACATTCCTGTCATATCTGTGGAGGGGGGCACCAGCTAAGACTTGTAAAGAGGCAGGGCCGGATTAAGGTCTGTGGGGGCCCCTGGGCAACAAACATGTGGGGGCCCCTATCAATAAAAGTTGAAAATCATAATATATATATATATATATATATAAAACAAGTTCCATTAGGTCGGCACTCCCTTAGATAGAGTTAAAAGTACCCTGGTGCCAGCAACTCAAATTCCAATCAACACATAGCCATTTGCATATATATATATATATATATATATATTTATATATATTGAACGCAGGGCGGCACTCCGTAATAAACATGTCCAAAAACAGAAGGTAGTTTTGCAACGTTTCCATGCTTTCGTCAAGCATACAAGACAAACACGTTTGTCTTGTATGCTTGACGAAAGCGCGGAATTAAGCGCTGAAACATTGCAAAACTACCTTCTGTTTTTGGACATGTTTATTACGGAGTGCCGCCCTGCGTTCAATATGTTCAGTTTGCCCTGCTGTTAGAGGCCGACTGTGGAAGGCACCCGGCTCAGTTACCTGTGGAACCCGTGAGTGCCAGAGTGATGGCTATATATATATATATATAAATATACATATATATATATATACATATAATGCACACACACGCATATATATATTTTAACACACTTAAAACACTCCTACACTAAAAACACACAGACAGCCCCCTACTATACTACCAACACCCAGACACCCCCCTACTACACTACCAACACCCAGACACGCCCCTCCTACACTAAAAACACACAGACATCCCCCTACTACACTACCAGCACCCAGACACCCCCTCCTACACTAAAAACACACAGACAACCCCCCCACTACACTACCAGCACCCAGTCACCCCCTAGTACACTACCAGCACTCAGACACCCCCTCCTACACTAAATACACACAGACACCCCCCTACTACACTACCAGCACCCAGTCACCCCCTAGTACACTACCAGCACTCAGACACCCCCTCCTACACTAAATACACACAGGCACCCCCCCCCTACTACACTATCAGTACCCAGTCACCCCCTAGTACACTACCAGCACTCAGACACCACCTCCTACACTAAAAACACAGACACCCCCCCACTACACTAACACAGACACCCCCCCACTACACTAAAAACGCACAGAAACCCCCCTACTGCACTAAAAACACAGACACCCCCCTAACTACACTAAAAACACACCCCTCCTACACTACCAGCACCCAGGAACCCCCCTACCTTCCAGCTGCAGTGTACTGCTTGTGCTCCCTCCATGGTGCTCACTGCGTCCACTGACAGAGCAGAAGAAGCAGATCTCGGGCCCCAGCCACCTTGTGTGTTCGCGGAGAAGAAAGGACAGGAGCAGAGGAGCCGATAAAGGAGGTAGCCCGGTCAGTTTGAAAAGGGGGCGGAGCCAAATCACGGGAGGGGCGGGGCCTAATTGCGGGCCTCGGCACCATTAAAAGAGTTTAAAAAATTGTTTATTATGGGGATGGGGGCAGTGTGTGGGGGCCCCCTATGTGTGGGGTCCCCAGGACGACCGCCCCTGTCGCCCTGCCCTTAATCCGGCCCTGTAAAGAGGGTAAGAACAGTGCCGCAGGGGGTAAGCGAGATCCCAAGGATGGTGCTTCATAGGCTGATTCACCGATTAATATGGGGGGAGTAGAGAAGTGGCGGAGCTGGTATCCTGTGCGGGATGAAGCCAAGTTTTTGTTAAGGTGTATTAAGTTTGTTTTTAATTTGCCAATTAGCGATTTGTTAATGTGGTTGCTATTAGGAATTTGCGCTCCGCTAGGCAGCATCCGGAGATTCTTTTGCAGAAAGTTCATGCTGAGATTAGTTTAGGTAGGATGTGCGGCCCGTTTTCTTCGGCTCCGCTTTCCGGTTTGTGTATCTCTCCTTTAGGTGTGGTTCCTAAAAAAAGTACCGGGAAAATGTAGACTTATACAGCATCTTTCTTATCCGCAGGGGGCATCAGTCAATGATGCTATTCCAGAGCATTTATGCAATGTGCATTATCAGTCTTTTGAGGATGCATTGGCCCAGGTTAGGGGTTTTAGTAGGGACACGTTAATGGCAAAATTAGATACTGAGGCCCTGATTCAGAGCCGGACGCTATTAGCGCTCGCTCGTTCAGAAAAAGGGGGTGGCTATTCAAATGAACCGTTCGCTCTTTGCGGTCTGTTGCCGCCTCTATGTCTGAACGAGCAAACAAAACATGCGGTCGTTTTTTTGAAAAATACACCCCCTGGCCGCTCGCATCATACGTCATGTCCGCTATTTATTAGATTAATCGAGTACATCGAACAGCGTATGAACTGCTCGCTATTCTTGTGGCTGGTTTTTCCAACCACTATATTGCGAGCAGTTCTGACTATAAAACAACCAAGTGACGTTGTCAATGACGCTGCTGTATTAATTATGCACACCCATAAAACGCCCGTTTTGACCTTTAAGCACGCCTGCATTCTGAATTCCACTCCCCGTTTTCAAGCACCTTCCCCTGTTACCACCCACATACGCCTCCTCCTGTCACTCAAAATAGCAGGCATTCGCTATATAGCGAACAAACGATTTTCGGCCGCACTGACTGGTTCGCGCATGCGTATTACAAACCGTACGCTCGGAACGAGCGTACGGCCGCTTACGAGCGGCTCTGAATGAGGTCCTGAGTCAGCTTTTAGACTTTTGCCTTTGCACCCAGAATCGATCCGAATCATGGGTTTTAAACTGCCTGGGCAATTTTATGTGGATAAATGTTTGCCCATGGGGTGCTCCATATCTTGTTCCTATTTTGAAAAATGTAGTTCATTTTTGCATTGGTGCATCCAGGTGGGCACAGGTCATGCCGGGATTGCCCATTATTTGGTTGATTTTTTGTTTATAGGTTCAAAGGATAGTGACGTTTGTGCGAATATCCTTTATTCGGCACAAGCTTTGTTTCAGGTTTTGGGGGCTCCCATTGCAAATGACAAAACGGAAGATCCTTGTTCCTGCTTGTCATATTTAGGCATTGAAATAGACACTGCGGAAGGATGCTGTTGGCTCCCGGCAGACAAGGTTCAAAAGCTTTTGGAATTGATACATTGTTGTTTAGTTTCTGGGAAGGTAAAGCTGCGGTTGGTTCAATCATTGCTAGGTTTGCTTAATTTTGCTTGCCGCATAATCCCTATGGGCTGCGTATTCTGTAGAAAATTGGAGCGAGCAACTGCGGGGATAACTAAACCTCATCACCACGTGCGTTTGTCCAGGGAGATCAAAGATGATCTTCGAATTTAGATATCATTTTTGTCAAATTTTCAATTTGGAAAGGATATGGCCTATCCAAATAACGCTTCTTTACAGCTTTTCACAGACGCGACAGGCTCTTCAGGGTTTGGAGCTTATTTGGATGGTGATTGGTGTGCAGCACCATGGCCAGTGGCATGGCGCCAAGCAGGTTTTACAGCTAACTTATTGTTATTGGAGTTATTTCTAATAATAGTAGCTGTTGAATTGTGGATCGACCGGTTGGCTGACCAAAATATTGTATTTTGGTGTGACAACTTGGGGGTTGTGCATGCAATTAACAATCAGAGGTCCTCTTCTCCTCAGACTTTGCAGCTTTTGAGACATCTGGTTTTGTGATGCTTACAATCAAATATAAGCTTTACAGCTAAACATGTGCCGGGTGTTGAAAATGCGTTAGATGATGTTTTATTGCGTTTCAACTTTGCAAGGTTTCATGCGTTGGCGCCCGAAGCTAAAGCAGAAGGTCTGATTTGCCCTTCTAATGTCTAGCAGATTATCGAGCAGGCATAGAGGGGCTTGCACTGAATCATTGGCCCAGGCGACATTGAGGATGTATACTGTGGCTTGGCGAGATTGGGAATCATTCTTGTCTCGGTTTAAGGAGGAGGGTAAGTCGTTAGATCAATGTCTTTTGTCATTTGGGGGCATTACAAGCGCGGCCAGTCCAAGTCAGCCATGTCCTCAGCTTTGGCAGGTATTTCATATTTCAGTGAGTTCACGGCCTTTATGATCCTACAAAAACTTTTGTCCTGGCTAGGGCACTTAAGGGCTGGGCTAAGGAGTCTTATAAGAGTGCAGACTCCAGAAAGCCAATTGATTTGCAGATTGCACATTGTTTTTGTTGCCTCACCCAAATATGAAGCTCAGCTTTTTAGATTAGCTTTTTCATTTGCCTTATTCGGGGCTTTTCGCATTAGCAAGCTTGTAGCATCTAGTAAAGGTTCGTCTTCTTCTGGTTTGTTGATGAAGAATGTCTTCCTTAAGGATAGAGAGATTTTGTGTAAAATTCAGAATTCTAAGGACCTCATTCAGAGCCGCTCGCAAAATGCGAGCGCTCGCTCTGAATGAGGACGGCCGCTTCTCTGTAAAGAGCTGGCCTCCTGGCCGTTTGCTAAGCTGTGGGTGACCACTCACAGCTTTAGCGAGCGGCCAGGTTGATGGTAGCAATGGTCAAGACCATCGCGACCATCGGGGCTTGCGACGAGACCCTTGTGGTAGGGTCTCATCTGCCACAAGCCCCAGTGAGCTTTCGGCTCTAATAGAGCCGGAAGCTCACCACTGACATCATGAGTGATGTCAGTGGGGCTGCCCCCAAATGGCAGGTGTTCCTTCGGGAACGCCTCCGTTTGGCCAGCCACCCCCCACCCCGCCTACAAAATGGGGCGAGCTGTCAATCACCATCGACAGCCGCCCCTTTTGTAGTGAGCCCCGGAGCGAGAGAATTTTTCTCTCGCTCCGGGGCTTTCGCACGTGCAGTGCGGCCGCTGCGCGTGCGCAGGGCCACAACATCGACCCACTTGCAAGCGCTCAGCGCTTGTGGGCAGGTATGAATGAGACCCTAAGACTGATCAGATGGGCAAGGGACATTGGTACAAGTTGACAGCCCAAGTTAACAGCGCAATATGCCCTTTTAAACTTGTCTCTGCTTCCTAAAGGTGGGGAACAATTGTTAGTTCATAAAGATTCAACCCCACTTACAAAGTTACAGTTTACTATGATTTTCAAGCGTTGCTCAGTTCACATAGGTTTAGATCCAGAGGACTATGGCACGCATTCATTTAGAATTGGCGCTGCTATGTTTGTTGCAGCTAGCGGGTTGCCTCCATCGGCCATCCAGCAGGTTGGGAGATGGAAATATGGTGCTTAAAAATTGTATGTTCGTTGCAATAAGTTGTAGTTTTGAGCTCCTTGCATAACCCAGCAACGCTGTTTACCCGCCGGTTTTTGAACGATTAGTGTTCAAAAATCGGGGGTGTGAAGAGAATTTTTTATTTTGCCTAAAAAGGGGGCCTCTAATTACAATTGGCTTATATTCAAGGTCCACAAGAGGCTTTTTGAGTTTTCTCCTTCACTTGGGTTGTTTTTGTTTATACTCCCTTAGGCATTTGCTAGGGCTTTCCCCCATTCTTTTGTTCAATGTTATTGGTTCTAGGAGAGGATTCTGACTTTAGGTTCTGTTTTGTTTCAGCCCAAGACTTTTCTTCTGGAGAAGCATGGCTTGTGGGTCACTCATATTTTTTTTAGGCGGAGAAGCATCTGCTGGCCAATAGGGCCCCTTTACTATTGGGGGGTTGTAGCGTTGGATGGACCGGTGAGGGGCCTTCGTAGGGCAGCTTTGTTGGATTTGATCTTTTCCTCAGAGCAGAAGTGGGGTCAGCCAGAATGGCTTGTTATCCACCTTAGAGGTAATGACGTTGGTCAGGTGAAGGGTTTCGATTTGATACTCAAGATAAAGTTGGATGTGGTTGTGCTAAGGGATAGATGGTCAGCTGTGTGGCTGGGGTGGTCTGAGATTGTACCTCGGTTGGTTGGAGAGGAGCCAGGGATCACGTAGCTCTGGAGAAGGCTAGGAAGAAGATTAACATGGCAAGGTCTTGTTTTTTCAAAAGTTTTGTGGGTTAGTGGTTGGGCATTCTATGATTTGTTTGGATTTGCTGCAATTTTATAGGCAGGATGGGATTCATCTGTCAAATTTGGGTCTAGGGATTTTTCTTAAAGATATTTTCTCAATTTTAAATTAGTTTGTTGGTTTGGTTTCATTGGCAGGATGCGTTTTTTTGGGAAACTTAGCTGTGGCGGGAGGGCGCTGTAGATCAGTGGCCATATGTGGTGCTTGAGGTCGCTGTGGGGCACTTACCTCTTCAAAATTTGGCCAGGTGTCCTACTGCTGTGGACCTGGGTGCCTTTATGCAGAGGCACTCAGACTGTGCTCGGGTAAGGGGAGTTGAGTCCTGCGCAGCGCAGTTGCGTCCTCAGGAGGGGCGTTATAGTCGTCCTTCATCTTGTGTATATATTTAGTTGACTGGAGCTGATCTCGTAGCGCTCTCATCTTTGAGAGATTATAATTCGGTCATAATTTGGTCATAATTAAATAAAGGCTATGACCTTTAATCCAAGCAATTGCTGTATGTGTCTTTATTTCACTTCGAGTTATAAGGTTGTATATTATGGTTTAATCACAATAATGTCTGGATGCCTTATAGCTAGAATCTGATTGGTTGCTATGGGCAACATCTCCACTTCTAAAAACCTGCACTTTAGTAAATATACCCCATAGACCTTACAATCACAACTCAGCAGGAAGAATCCTCTTACTGTATATTAGTGTTATGAGCAAGATCAGTGCTTCGCGAAAACAAGGGGGCACATTAACATACCTCCCAACTTTTTTACTTCTCGAAGAGGGACACGGGAAAAACGGGGTGGGTCTTCGCTGGAAGGGTGTGGCTTCTCAGAAATGGGGTGGAGCCTCGTGGCAACCCCCGTTTGTGTCATTATAGGGGGCATACCCAGCACTCTCCGAGATGCTGGGTAGCCCCCAGGCTCTCCCTACACAGGTGAACAGATGCCGTGTGCATGCGCACGGCATCTGTACACCTTCTGCACACCCGCTGCAGAGCAGCGGTAAGTGCTCTCCGCAACTTCTCCCCCCACCGTAGGACACTGCGGCCCATGGGTGGGACAGCGGGGTAGTCCCAGAAAAACGTGAATGTCCCGCTGAATGAGGGACAGTTGAGAGGTATGCATTAAGCACTGAATGAGTGACATAATGCACACAGTGGAACTAACTCTGAGCAAAGAAAAAAAGTAACCAAGTATTTGGAACCAACCATGTTGCAATCAAGGGGTGCAAATACATTTATTATTTTTGCATACAGGATGAACACTGGCTGCTTTTGCTAGAAGACCACAAATGCAGAACAGCTTTATTATTACACTGCAATTTAGATTTCAGTTTGAAGAAGCTCCTCTCAAATCTAAATCACATTGTAAATCTGCCCCACCTGCAGTGTAACACGGTTTTATAAAGGTGCAAAATTACTAGAACTTTTCTGCATTGTTCCCAGGCATCGGAAATGACATATCGTTCAAAATCATCTAGTGTGTACACACTATGGGGCATATTCATTTAGACGAGAAAAGTCCTGTACTTTTCGCACGCCAGACTTTTCGCCGACATCGCTGGTTTTCAATGCAAAAAAAAAATTGCGCGCGTCCCCCCTTATCCCCGTATTCAATTACAAATCGGGGAAAACGGCACCCGGCGTAACGCAAACTGGCGAAAAGTGGTCACATTTGGGGAAATCTGCCTGACACCCCCCAAAAGATGCACTAACAATGGGGATCATGGTAGATGCCCCCAAATAGCCCTGCTGAAGCTATTTGGGGTCCTTAAATCAGGGCTTGACTAATTTTTCTAAAATCTAGGAGCCAGGATGAAAGTGTAGGAGCTAGACCACCGTCCGCCCAAAAAAATTATAGGAGTGAGGAGCACAGTGTGTTATGCAACCTTTATACACACTATACTAGTCCACAAAATGGTCACAGTTGAATGGATACAGTAAAATGGAGGTCCCCTCACTGCTCTACACAGCTCCCCTGCTCCACCCTCCAGTAATAACGGACCATAGGAGATAGGAGACAGTGGACAGCCGGGACGGACAGGAGGATCAGCGTAGAGTGGGACAGACAGCAGGGATCAGAGCAGGCCAGAATGGAGAGGACTAGTCAGTGGAGCCCGGGACAGACAGAGGCACAGCCGTCACCGCAGGCAACACTCAGCACATGCACTCCTGTGCATGATATGAACACCGCAATACTATAGGCACGAATCTCCGCTGGAGCTGATGAGGATCTGCTTCCTCCCTCACTGCAAAATCTAGTAGCCAGGCAGCAAAATCTGGTACTCATGGCGACCTGGCCCCCGGAATTTGTCGAGCCCTGGGTTAAGTGCTGCTAAATAGCGTCTTTGCACAAGTAGTGAAGAATAGCTTT
Source organism: Taudactylus pleione (assembly GCA_031769625.1). Taxonomy (NCBI): domain Eukaryota; kingdom Metazoa; phylum Chordata; class Amphibia; order Anura; family Myobatrachidae; genus Taudactylus; species Taudactylus pleione. The sequence continues at coordinate 8,135,997 of JAUIMM010001030.1, read as the reverse complement.
TAGCAGTTTTTTTTGGTGAATATAACTAGTCCCAGCAAATTTGGGGTGTATGAAAATGGGAGCAAGCATGTTTAAAAATGGCAAAAGTGAGGTTTTAAAAAACGTGAAAAACGCACCTTCAGCAAGCACCTGCAATAGAAAAAACCTCCCCCATAATTGCAGACCCCCCCCCCAAAGTCTATTTCGCTACTTTTTAAGTGTGTACTTAACTTTAACTTTGTACTTTTTCACCTCCTTTTTCAAAGTAAATTTTTGGTGGTGTTCTTTTAATTTTTTTAGGATTTTTTTTAAGCAGTTTAACTTGGGAACCTGTCCTAAGGGTGCAGGGTGGTTTCCCCACCTTTGCACCCCAAAACTGCAATCTGAACTTTTTTTCGACAGCTATTCATAGGCCAAACTTTTCCGCCGGGTACATTGTATTGCGTTTTTGCACCAGGGAAAACTCGCCACAATTGAATACGGGGATAAGTTTCTGCTGGCGAAATGACGTCACCGGCAAAACTTTTTCGCAGAAATCTGCTTTTCGCTGCTAATTGAATAAAGCCCTATATCGTCCAGTGCACGCTCCCATGGGGTCGTCCCTACGTTCTGGCCAACCTAAAGATGCAACTAATGACCCATGCAGCCGGGATACGGCAGGGGCTGACATATAGGGCAGTCGGGCACCATATTGTCTAGTGTGTACCGGCTGCCCGATATGTCAGCCCGTCGGCAAGAGGGTCGCATCGCTGGATACACAAATCGTTAATCAGGCCCCTAGTGTGATCCTTTCTTAAACTATTGAGAAAAGATCACACTAGGGGGGAGATGTACAAAGCCTTGGAGAGAGATAGAGTGGAGAGAGATAAAGTACCAACCAATCAGCTCCTAACTGTCACTTTACAGCAGAGTTGCCTACCTTTTCAGATCTCTTCCCGGGAGAAGCCCGGGTAAGAGAAGCAGGAGGGGGGTGATGGGGGCGGGGCCTGACAATTTTCGTCATTAAGCCCTGCCCCCTCGCTGTAAAATTGCCGCGATAGGCTAGAATTTGCATAGGGGGCGGGGCCAAATGACATGATTCATGTAGAACCATGTTTTAAGCCCCGCCCCCTACACGGAGACCCGCGATCGCCGCGGGTATTCTCCTCATTCTGCCCACTTCACTAGGAAGTGGGCAGAATGCGGGAGAAATGCCTACCCTTCCGGGGGTGCGGGGGGTTACCCATAAAATCGGGAGCCTCCCGCGAAAACCGGGAGGGTAGGCATGTATGCTTTACAGGCTGTGTTTGAAAAATTACAGTTAGGAGCTGATTGGTTGGTACTTTATCTCTTTCCACTTCATCTCTCTACAAGGCCTAAGATATATCCCCCACAATCTAGTCAAAAGTTCCTGAACACCCCCATTTTGTGGTTTTTGTTGAAATGTAAGCAATTCAAGTGTACTGTAGTGAATAACTGGAAATGGCACAAAGGCAAGCTGAAAACTGCTAGAGTTTTAAAGAATATTGTAGGTTTAGGTTTGCAAAAACTGAAAAATAAAGTAAATGTCACAGTTAGAGAACAAATCCCTTTTCAGGGAACAAGTACAAGGTTCTGAGCTTACAGTAGCAACAAAAGGAAAATTAAGCCTTGAAAGTTGATGCAAACAATTCCTACAGGTCTCCCAACTTCTATTGATTACTTGTTTACAACCCGCCTGTATGTATAAAAGCAGTGTTGGAACAAACCATCTAAAACATTATTTGAACAATAAAGATCTGCAAAAAGTAGTATAATGGAGAGTAGAAGGCATTTAACAAAGGAAGACAACCAGACTATTATAACTCTTAAAAGTGTATGTCTCATCTAGTGGGCGGGGCACCAATTGTAGCCACATTTTACTTGGGCTCCAGTTCCTGTCTGCTAATTTTGCTTTAAAATTGGGTCTGCACCCCTGACTTGACCCTCACCACAAGCTAAAAACATACTGAAAGTGCACCAGAGTCCAGCCTGAGTGGCTTCATGCATATATATCCACTCTCTGTCATCTTTCGGCACAAACATGGAGAGAAATAAAATCCTCTAATTATTGTGGTTGGACTATCAATAGAACTGTTGGGCACTCGTTTGGCACCTGGACGGTCCTTACACCTTGTTGACCAGTACACGCTGACTGTTCATCCACAACATCCCGAGTGAGCTTGATGACCCGCCTCTCATGGTAACCATGTATCGGGATTGACCTAAGAGACTTGCTGCCATCAACGGAACACTGCATTTCTATTTATATTTTGGCTCAAACCCCACGCTCCACTTCTTGGCTGGGCCACTTCTGCAGCACTGACACTTGATACAACCATGGCTGATTACTTATTTGTGGTCTATCTCTTTTGTTGCTCTCTGCTTGGACAACGGATATTTCTCAGTACCATATATGCATTTGGACAGCATGCAACTGCTGATGAACTGGAATTTCGGTAATTTGCCTTTGTGACTACTATTTGAAATCATACAAGTGTGTACAACTGGTGAACACTGCCGAGGGTGTGCTCCCCTGTCCAATTGCTCCTTAGTGTCATATAGGTTACTACCATGTGACACTACCTCCTGTGGCACTGCCTAAAATTTCTGTGTTGAATGGATTCTTATGAATGGATTCTTATGGATGGATTCTTATGGATTGACTCAACAGTAATGAGTTGCCATAAAACATACTATGTAAAAACACATTTAAAAACTTTACTGCCAAAGATAAATTTGCTAAGCTATGAATCAATCTACTCTTTTATGCCCAATCTTAATGGTGTGACCAAGATTTAGTAGAGGTATTTTTATTTTTAAATTATTTTCATGTGAATCAATTTCACATGGTCAGATTCACAATTTCTCTCTTCAAACTAATACCCCTTTTCCACCTAAATTCCGGGTCTGACCCGGAGCTGGAACAAAGGGCCTGATTCAGACCCACTCGCGAGCGGCTGTCCGCTCGCAAGTGGGTCGATGTTATGCACTAAGCATGCGCACGACGGAGGGAGCTCCGTCGTGCGCATGCGCCAGACGCGACGAGCGAAGGAAAGTCCTTCGCTCGTTGTGTCCGATCAAAGGGGGCGTGCTGTCAATGTTGATTGACAGCACGCCCCCTTTGGTGGGCGTGCCGGGGGCGTGCCTCCCTGACGGGGGCGTACCCATGGGAACGCCTCCCGTCAGAAGCCGGCCCACTGACATCACTAGTGATGTCAGTGGGAGTGATTTTGGCTCTGATAGAGCCAAAACCACTCCGGAGCTTGCGGTTGAAAACCTCAACCGCAGGCTCCGGCTCGCAATTTCGATGGTCGCGATGGTCTCGACCATCGCGGCCATCACAAAGCACGCTCGTATAGCCTGTGGGTGGTGACCCACAGCTATACGAGCGTCCAGGAGGACGCTCCATGAAAATGGAGCCCGGCCCTCATTCAGAGCGTGCGCTCTGCTCAGAGCGTACGGCTCTGAATGAGGGCCAAAGTTCCTATCTGGATCAGACCCGGAATTTTGCCGGCGCCGACTCGTGATATTCCCGAGTCGGCGACGCTCACACCGGAGTCGGGTCTGCATAGACTCGGCTTTTCCGGAGTGAAAGTGGTCGCTTGGAGATGACGCCATCTCCAAGCGCCACTGAAGCCGGACCAATCAGCCGGCTAGCAGCGCACTCCAGGTCATCGTGACCCGGAGTACGCTGTTCTCACAGCAGGGTTTCACGGGCTACGCCCGTGTTAAACCCTGCTAGTTACCTGGGTTGGATTGCCGGGTCACTCGACCCGGCGATCCAACACTCTCCCCTTTTACACCAGGGAGCTGCCCGGGTTAACCCTTCAATAACCCGGGTTTTAGCTCCGGTGTAAAAGGGGTGTTAGTTGACAAACAGCTACTGAAATGTAGAGTTGAATGTATTTATTAAAATGGAGAACAGATTCCTATGTGAAAAAGTTACACCTTTTTTGTTATTAGCAGCAAATGAAAATTGTTTGTGCTAAGTTTTGCTTTCATTTCAATTAGGCCATTAAATCTTTATGAGAGCAGAATTTAATAATAATGTGTTGTTTACAACAGGACAATTACAGTAGTTGTGCTTCATGTCAGTTTACATTAAAGTACCTACTAAAATGGCCAATTTAAAATGATTTTTAAATCTTTGTCTGTCATGGTCACATCTACATATGAAGTTTGATGTCATGTGTAGTATATGCTTTGAGTAGTGTATAAAATTATGGATGACCTGGCTTAGTCAGCATCACATCCAATCAAAGCCTCACTGATTGGTAGATATGACTCCTGTTGTGGCAGCCGTGTCTTTGTGAAAAAAAATACAAAAACATAATAATGTTTTTTTCCTCCTTTGAAAGGAGCTTCCAGAGGATAGAAACTCCCAGGTCCAATGCAATATGTATTTCTATATGTTATGAACTGTCAAAAATGTGTCTAAACAAAATTCACTAGTTATTTATTGCAAACCCTCCACTGACAATATCATTTGTGTTTCTACTTGTGTTTCATTCAAGTAGTTTTATCCCTTCTTGAAATAGAATAGATCATCGGTAGTCACTGGGGTCATTAGTGACCCCAAAATGTGGAGGCACCGCATATTTTGTTTTGTATAAATGCTTATTTTTTCCAGCATGTGCATAGATTCAAACACTGCTAAATCCAAGGAGCTAAGGATACTGAATTTAAACCTCTATATGCTCCTGCCTATACCTTCTAAAAACCTGCCTATACCTTCTAAAATTGATGCTATTTGCGTACGCAGTCATACAGTAAATAAATGCCTTCAGACTTTGAGAAAATGTGTTAAAACGCACAAAGGTTGCCACAGCTACACCTGTCCACATGTGGGGTCTCTCCCTTTACATGCAAAAACACCCACAGTTCCTGGTGTATTGTCTTTTCTAATTACTTTTCTCAGGAGGCTGTTTTTCTAGTTGTTTTGGTATTTTTCTATGCAAGGTTGTCCACAGAATGGGCCTGTCATGGCTTCTAAAAGGATTACCAAAAACATTGCCATCTGTACTTAGCACGTGAGTTGTAACTTAAAATGGCGCTGGACGGCCATTCGCAAAATGGCGTCGTGCAGATACTTATTTTTAAGATGGAGTCTGGTTTCCATTCGCAAGATGGCGTCGCTCCAAGCTAATTTTACACTGATTCTGTCTCAGCCACTAAACCAGCTTCGACAGAGCACATCTACGTTCCACACTTTTGCTGGTCATCCTCACATACATTTTGCAATGTTTGAGAATAAAATACATGTAAAAAAAAAAAGTTAAATAATTACCACAAAGTACTAGCTACAATCACCCATTAATATATTTCAAGTTTCCCTTTCATTTAATCCTTTTCATTTTAATACAATTGTTAATCCACAACGGTTAGTAAAATAAACCATATCAGTAAGTTAATTTGGTTTGCCTTTATTTCAATAGTATTCTTCTTTTTTTTCCCTATAACACAAGCTACCTCCATCATGGAAGTTTGAGATCTCTCTGGGACTGCTTTCAAATACAATATGTGTAGCCTTGAGGCTATGATGATTGTTAGTATGTCTAGTCGGACAAAACAAATCGTACTTTTGTTTAAGTTTTAGAATCAGGCACAAGTTTGGACACCCTGTCTACCCATGTCCAATCAATGCCTCCAATCATAAGTACCCACAATCAATGTCACATGTGAGTGTAAACCAGACACTTGACATCATGAAGCACAAAGGAATAGATTATGCTTTGCAATGGTTCTAATTTTATAAATGAACTCAGACTCAAATACTGTTTTTCAAACAAATGCTATACCAAAAATATAACAAACAGCATTTATGATCAAACATTTATTTGTGAACATTAATTGTGTCTATTTTCTTAGTATAGGCTGCAATCACTGTGCAGCTGTATATTTTTATAAATATTTTGTAGTGCTCTGTTATGGAAACAGCAAATGATTTAGAACTTGTTACCATAATAGAATCGTCTCAAATCATTCTCTATGGGAAGATAAATCCTTTTGTCAGGGTTTCTACATGCGCTGATTGCACCTTCAGTACTTACTCTAGGAACTGTATGACAAAAATGAAGTCTATACTGAACTATTGCTACAAGATAAACTAAGAAATGAATGACAATTCCTTCATAATCATAAAAAGTAATTCAGTATAATGGCTGTTGCTTATGAGGTGAATTAAGTTCAGATTTAACTGCAAACCACAATGAGAAGACAATTGTATCTGAAATGTGTCCCAATACACTCTGTGACCATTGTGAGAATGATAGGGAAACATTCTGCACATAAGTGCTTTAAGTACCAAAACAGAAGGTGCCAGTTCAATCTCCAATGAATCTGTGACTGCGAAACAATACCTCTATTTAATGAACATGCCATGAATGTCACAACCCACAGAGCACACTTCCTGCCAGTTGGTGACTTCATGCTGTGTTACAGACACTTTTACTTAATAGAAAGTTACATAAAATTCACAGTAAATTAAACCAGATAAAATAATAACTTTACTAAATCTCAGCAAATACCAAGTTAAAAAATAATATACGGTAAGTATTCAAACATTACATATATGATACACATACATACCTATGTAAGTTTGCCCAATGGGTTGTTATAATTTCTATTTATAGCTAAAAGGTCAGGTCTCTTTTGAATATGGACGCTGTCTACAAGGCAGACATACTTCTAGTTCTGTACAATGACCACACATGTCAAATGCAGGCCGCAAAATTGCCCTCTTACCTTATTATGGCGAGTTACACATCTTAGCATGTGTGCGGCTTAATATACTGGGATTGAATACGCGATCCCAGTGCACAGAATGCCGACGGTCGCAATACTGATGCCAGAATAACGATGGTTGAAATGCCGATGCCTAACCTTAAACCTAACCCTAACCCACCTTTCCTGCATAAAAATAAATAAAATTATGAGCGCTATGTATATAAATAAGTAGCAGCACCTGTAAGAAAATACATAGGTTAGTAACTTATGTTTATAGTTCCTTTGTGGAGAATGTAGTTTGAGGTGAGACCCGGTCCGAGGTCGCTAATTGCCATTTTGCTGTTAGCCCTGACTACCCCTACCTTGACTCCTGCTCTATGTGTGCCGCTGGCGTCTGGCCGAGTGCGGCCGCGGGTGATGACGTCAGTGGGATACAGCAGACAATTGCGGAACGGCTTTGTAGCCAGTATGCCTTGATGCCGGGTGTGAGTCACCTACTGCCTCCAACACGTTTCATGCCCTCAAGCACTTTTTCAAGGATGGCATTGGGTCTGATACTAATGGTTTAAATACCTAAAAAACTTTATTGATTTTCATTAAAAACCGGAAGTTGTCACAGGAAGTATATAAAAGTATATCAAAATACACCACCTTTCCTGCAGCCTAACCCTGACCCTCCGTTCTTGCAGCCTAACCCTAACCCTCCCTCTCCCGCAGTCTAACCCTAAACCTCCCCTCCCGCAGCCTAACCCTCCTCCTAGAGCTTAACCATAACCCCTAAACCTAACACTAACCCTAAACGTATCTTCAGTATTACGGGCGCCAGGATTGTCGAGCCGGGCTTCTGAACCTTGTTGGGATTCCGGCATCGGTATTGTGACCGGCGGTATTATGTGCGCTGGAATCTGAACTATATCCCATATACTGTGATAAGATGTGGCCCTTTCAAAATGACCTCAAATGCGTCAAGATACACTTTAAGTTTTCCAAGATACACTTCAAGTGTTTTTTGATGTGGTCACACACTAAATAAGTCACAAGATAATGATAACTGGTGTTTTAAAGGTGAACATGCTGAGCCTATGTTCCACTAATACAAAGAGACCACATGCTGTTGTTTCCCTGTTATAGAGGGTCCAGCCCAGCCTGTCATAGCCAGGTGCTTTTTTTTAGGGTAACCCCATGCTGCTTATCTTATGGCATCAGCTGTAATCAGCCCAGGCTATGATCGCTGGTGCTCTAATCACTTTGAGGAGGGGCAATTACATATAGATTTTCAATTAATGAATCAATTTATTTATTGTTTCTTTAACACTGCAAAAAAGTCTACTGATGATCATCATAATCATTACTATCAGCCCAGGACCATAACTTGGAGCGTGCGAGCGGTGCCACCACTCAGAGCGATGTGGGCGGCACTGCCACTGTACCCACGGTCCTTGTATCTCACTAGCAGGGAACCTGGAACGGCACCCTGCAGCCAGAATTTCTGCTGCAGTGCCACCCGGAGCATCCTGATGATGCTCCGGGTATTGCTGTCATTCCCGGCGATGTTGGCCCTGCCCCCTCCATATGATGCCATGTGCTCTGGGGGCTTGGCCTGCACAGGGTGCCAGGACACCTAGTTACGTTGCTGCATCAGTCCATATGTTTGCACAAGGGTTAGAATACCCTCAAAGAATATGCCTGTGAACAATGGGCCTGATTCAGCCCCGCTCGCAAGCGCTATGGGCTCGCAAGCGGGTCGATTGTTAGGCAGTGCACACTACCCGTGCGTGAGCCCCGGAGCAAGCGCACAAAGCACTAGCTCCGGCGCTTGCATCCGTTTGGAAGGCGGGGTGGGGGGTGTGGCTGGGCAAACGGAGGCGTTGATGTCAGTAGGTGGACTTCCTGCTCTATTAGAGCAGGAAGTCCACTGGGGCTTACGGCAACGAGACCCTACCGCAAGGGTCTCGTTGCAAGCCCGATGGTCACAATGGTCTTGACCATCGCGACCATCACCTGGCCGCTCGCATAAGCTGTGGGTGGTAACCCACAGCTATGCGAGCGGCCAAAAGGCAGCAACAAAAAAAAACAGCACCCACCCTGATTCAGAGCGAGCGCTCGCTTTTTGCGAGCGCCTCTGAATCAGGGCCAATGTGCGCACTGTGAAAAAAAAAGCAGAATTCTACCTTGGACCTAATGCCTGAGATCCCATTGGTGGAATGTATCTTGTGATATTGCACTATGCATGCTCTGGAATGTAGTCAACATTCCGGAGCAAACAATTATGGCAGACAGAATCCCGGCGCTGGATTCCCAACAGCAGAAAGAACATCGGAACCAGAATCCAGTCGGCTCTGATCTCGACAGTGAGTATTAGGGTTAGGCACTAGAGGGAGGGTTAGGGTTAGGTTGTGGGAGGGGACAGTTAAGGTTAAGCTGTGGGGGAGGATAGGGTTAGGATGCCGAAGGGGAAGGTTACGGTTATGCTGCAGGAAAGGAGGGTTAGGGTTAGGGGAAGGGTTACAATACTTACCTGCATGCGCTGGTAATTCCACCAGTGTGAATATGCTGCTGGGATTCTTACCACTGGCACTATCAGTGCTGGAATCACGTACCCAACCTGGTCTGGAGCAAGTTTGGTAATACCGAGTCAAACACATATTGAACACTTCTTCATTTCCGACTGGAGAGACATAAGCGTAAACAGGCATTGGCATAACTACCATAAGTGGAAGAGGTGCAGCTGCTATGGGTCACAGAATGCCACCGCTCACAGCGATGTGGGCGGCACTGCCACTGTATCCACGGTCCTTGCATCTCACTAGCAGGAAACCTGGAACGGCACCCTGCAGCCAGAATTTCTGCTGCAGTGCCACCCGGAGCATCCTGATGATGCTCCGGGTATTGCTGTCATTCCCGGCGATGTGGGCCCTGCCCCCTCCATATGATGTCATGTGCTCTGGGGGCTTGGCCTGCACAGGGTGCCAGGACACCTAGTTACGTTGCTGCATCAGTCCATATGTTTGCACAAGGGTTAGAATACCCTCAAAAAATATGCCTGTGAACAATGGGCCTGATTCAGACCTGCTCGCAAGCGCTATGGGCTCGCAAGCGGGTCGATTGTTAGGCAGTGCGCACTGCGCATGCGTGAGCCCCAGAGCAAGCGCACAAAGCACTAGCTCCGGCGCTTGCATCCGTTTGGAAGGCGGAGTGGGGGGTCTGGCTGGGCAAACGGAGGCGTTGATGTCAGTAGGTGGACTTCCTGCTCTATTAGAGCAGGAAGTCCACTGGGGCTTACGGCAATGAGACCCTACCGCAAGGGTCTCGTTGCAAGCCCGATGGTCACAATGGTCTTGACCATCGCGACCATCACCTGGCCGCTCGCATAAGCTGTGGGTGGTAACCCACAGCTATGCGAGCGGCCAAAAGGCAGCAACAAAAAAAAACAGCGCCCACCCTGATTCAGAGCGAGCGCTCGCTTTTTGCGAACGCCTCTGAATCAGGGCCAATGTGCGCACTGTGAAAAAAAAATCAGAATTCTACCTTGGACCTAATGCCTGAGATCCCATTGGTGGAATGTATCTTGTGATATTGCACTATGCATGCTCTGGAATGTAGTCAACATGATGATGGCAGACAGAATCCCGGCGCTGGATTCCCAACAGCAGACAGAACATCGGAACCAGAATCCAGTCGGCTCTGATCTCGACAGTGAGTATTAGGGTTAGGCACTAGAAGGAGGGTTAGGGTTAGGTTGTGGGAGGGGACAGTTAAGGTTAAGCTGTGGGGGAGGTTAGGGTTAGGATGCCGAAGGGGAATGTTACGGTTAAGCTGCAGGAAAGGTTGGTTAGGGTTAGGGGAAGGGTTACAATACTTACCTGCATGCGCTGGTAATTCCACCAATGTGAATACGCTGCTGGGATTCTTACCACCGGCACTATCAGTGCTGGAATCACGTACCCAACCTGGTCTGGAGCAAGTATGGTAATACCGAGTCAAACACATATTGAACACTTCTCCGTTTCCGACTGGAGAGACATAAGCGTAAACAGGCATTGGCATAACTACCATAAGTGGAAGAGGTGCAGCTGCTATGGGTCACAGGGCTGAGGGAGCCCATCTTCCTTGTCAAAGTTACATGTGAGATATACATTTTTCACCATTTGGTGGTACATAGGGGCCCTTATAAACATATGCTATTGGGCCTTCAAATACCTAGTTACGCTGCTTTTGCACCATGACAAAGGCTGGTGCAAGTGATGCACGCAAAGTGGTAGCACATGTGCCCAATTTCTGTCCGACTCAGGCCCTTTATGTCCATCTCTAAGTCAACGTCTTGTAGGAATCAAAATCTACTTTTGGATATATTGGCTATACTGTATGTGTATTGGTAATTATAGTAATTGTACTAATTATGTAATTTACTAAGACATTTCCTCCTATTATCTCCATCACCTCCATACACACATTTTTAGAGACTACCTATAGAGATTATAACAGGATACACAGCATACGTTTTACTAAAGACCATATGCTATCTGCAACAATAACAATACCATATGCTATCTGCACAATCATTTATACAGGAAATGCTCCTATATATTCAAGGTAGGGGTGTGCACCGGCCACTTTTCGTGTTTTGTGTTTTGGTTTTGGATCTGGATCTTTCTTCGTGTTTTGGATCTGGATTGGTTTTGCCAAAACCACCCTTCCGTGTTTTGGGTTCTGGGTTTTGTGTTTTGGATCTGTATTTTTTTTTAAAAAAGCATAAAAACAGCTAAAATCACAGAATTTGTTGGTTTCTCTGCTCCTATGCTATTATTAACCTCAATAACCTTAATTTCCACTCATTTCCAGTCTATTCTGAACACCTCACACCTCACAATAGTGTTTTCATGTCCAAAAGGTTGCACCGAGGTAGCTGGATGACTATGCTAAGCGACACGAGTGGGCGGCACAAACACGTGACCCATCTAGGAGTGACACTGCAGTGGCAGACAGGATGGCAGTTAGAAAAACTAGGCCCCAAACTGTACATAATGCAAAGAAAAAAAAGAAGTGCAAGATGGAATTGTCCTTGGGCCCTCCAACCCACCCTTATGTTGTATAAACAGGACATGCACACTTTAACAAATCAATCATTTCAGCGCCAGGGTCTGCCACACAACTGTGGCTGAAATGATTGGTTCGTTTGGGCCCCCACAAAACAAGCTGGCAATTAATGTGTCCCTGCACAAACTGGCTCTACGGAGGCAAGATGTCATCCTCATCCTCCTCATCCACCGATTCCTCACCCTCTTCAGTGTTGTGTACATCCTCATCCTCACACAGTATTAATTCGTCCCTGCTGGAACCACAGGTCCCTCTGTACGTTCTGGAGGCTGGTCTCCCTGGAAGAGTTGATAATTCATTTTATGAACATCATCTTCTCCACATTTTGTGGAAGCAACCTCCTACGCCTTTCGCTGACAAGGTTCCCGGCTGCACTAAACACTCTTTCGGAGTACACACTGGAGGGGGGGCAACTCAGGTAAAATAGAGCCAGTTTGTACAGGGACCTCCAAATTGCTTCTTTTTCCTGCCAGTACAGGTACGGACTGTCTGACATGCCTACTTGGATGCTGTCACCGATGTAATCCTTTAACAGACAGACGCACGCTTGTTGCTGCTGCTTTGAGGATTCAAGTGCGGCTACAGCCCACACAATTCACAAAGACAGAAAAAAAAAAAGAATATTTTTATTGTTTGTGGAGCACACTTTGAGGGTTAAACCACCCTTTAACAGACAGACGCACGCTTGTCGCTGCTGTTTTGAGGATGCAAGTGCGGCTACAGCCCACACAATTCACAAAGACAGAAAAAAGAAGAAGAATATTTTAATTGTTTGTGTAGAACACTTTGAGGTGTCACCACCCTTTAACAGACAGACGCACGCTTGTCGCTGCTGCTTTAAGGATGCAGGTGCGGCTACAGCCCACACATTTCACAAAGACCGAAAAAAAAAGAACAATATTTTAATTGTTTGTGTAGCACACTTTGAGGGTGTCACCACCCTTTAACAGACAGACGCACGCTTGTCGCTGCTGCTTTAAGGATGCAGGTGCGGCTACAGCCCACACAATTCACAAAGACAGAAAAAAGAACAATATTTTAATTGTTTGTGTAGCACACTTTGAGGGTGTCACCACCCTTTAACAGACAGACGCATGCTTGTCGCTGCTGCTTTGAGGATGCAGGTGGAATCTAGATGGGATTTGGAACCGAGGACACACTACCTCCATCAATTGTCTAAATCCCACTGCACTAATGGCGGATACCGGACGCACGTCTAACACCAACATAGCAGTCAAGGCCTCAGTTATACGTTTTGCTTCAGGATGACTGCTGTCGTACTTCATCTTCATCGCTAGGGACTGTTGGAGGGTCAATTGTTTAGTAAAAGTAGTGATGTTCCTACTTCCTCTCTGGGATGATGAACAACTCCCAGCAGCAGCAACAGCACTAGGAGGAAGAGGTTCTTGATCTTTCCCTATTTTATTTTTATCGGAGAAAGTTTGGTCCTCCATTTATGTTATATTGATATATATACGTGCGGCTAAAGCGCACACAAACACAGAAAATATTATTTTATTTTTGCTGGAGAGTAGTGCACTTTGTGGGTTACACCACCCTTTAAGAAATGAGCCAGCCGGCTCTTTACTTATGGGACACAGGCGCACGCTTGGCGCTGCTCCTTTGTTGATGCACGTGCAGCCACAGTGCACACAATTCACAAACACAGAAAATAATTTTTTTTTTGGTTTGGACTGGAGTGTACTTTCGGGGGTTACAGCACCCTTAACGGTCAAGCCAGCCGGCCCTTTACTTATGACACAGGCGCACGCTTGGCACTACTTTGTTGATGCACGTGCGGCTACTGCGCACACAATTCACAAACACAGAAAATAATTTTTTTTTTGGTTTGGACTGGAGTGTACTTTCGGGGGTTACAGCACCCTTAACGGTCAAGCCAGCCGGCCCTTTACTTATGACACAGGCGCACGCTTGGCACTACTTTGTTGATGCACGTGCGGCTACTGCGCACACAATTCACAAACACAGAAAATATATTATTTTTTTAGCACTTGGGGGGAGCACCCCTGATGGACAGAGCACCCCCTGGACAACACTACAGCACTCCTTTAGGACTGGGACACTGCACAGGACTTTGGAGTGGACACAGCCCCTATGGAGAACTGACTGCACAACACAGTCCAGCCAGCCCCTATGGACTTTGAAGTAGTGGACACAGCCCCTATTAACAACAGCAGCACAACACAGCCAGCCCCTATGGACTTTGAAGTAGTGGACAACAGCAGCACTACACTACACTACACTACACAGCCCTAACTCCCACCCTCCCTCTTCACTGTCCACAGCCGAGTGAGAAAATGGCGCCGACGCGGGTACCTTATATAGGATCCAAAACCCGCGAGACTCGGAAGGCGGGATGATGACGTTTTGCCTCGATTTCAGATCCGAGTCAGGCGGGAAAAGTCGAGCCTGACTCGGATCGGACTCGGATCGGGGGGGCTCGGGGGGGTTCGGATTTCAGAAATCCAAACCCGCTCACCCCTAATTCAAGGACAGTAAATTTACAGCTGGCTTTAGGTATAATGGATCGACAAGGTGCCCTGATAGCATATAATTATGGAAAACTAGAAGAAAGTGTTAACTACAATACTTCAATCACACATACTGTAAGCCTGTGCACAGGATCCAGGCTTTAGAAAAATGTCTTCCCACACAGTAATTAACTGCATAAATGGGTTCTTTTAACATTAGAACATTAATGCTATGAGTGTATAATGTTTTGTAAAATGTCAGCTAAGATAAAATGTTGGCATACTTATCTGTTAGTGACATATATTATTTTCTGATTTTTTTTCCCTTTGCTCAAACACCATTGTTAAATGATAAAATTTGGTAACTGTAAAAACAATTATATTCAATTACTTTGAAATAACTACAGCATAATATATGAAAATACTATGTTTCTGTTATAATATATTCCGTGACCAGACCATAGGCTATTTTACTAAGATATGCAAACCTACTCCAGCATCTGAGGTCCTTGGCTACCTCAATAACTGGTTAGAGCAATGGTTCCCAAACTTTCTTGATTCACGGTGCCCTAGAACAGGGGTTTTCAAACTTGGTCCTCAAGACCCCAAACTGTTCATGGTTTCCAGGTTACCTGTGTATCTTTAAATTGTGACAGATGGCAATACATTTGTGTCTATTGTGGGAAAACTGTGTTACTTGTAGTTGTAGAAACTTATGCTGAGTTGGTTCCAAAAGTGGTCTCAGTGAATAATATGCAACATTTCTCTGCCTGTGGCCATTAAATTGGGTGCAAACATATGCACATACACCCAGTGCTCGAAGTGTGACGGTATACAACGGTATGGTATGCCTTTAACAGACAGACGCATGCTTGTCGCTGCTGCTTTGAGGATGCAGGTGGAATCTAGATGGGATTTGGAACCGAGGACACACTACCTCCATCAATTGTCTAAATCCCACTGCACTAATGGCGGATACCGGACGCACGTCTAACACCAACATAGCAGTCAAGGCCTCAGTTATACGTTTTGCTTCAGGATGACTGCTGTCGTACTTCATCTTCATCGCTAGGGACTGTTGGAGGGTCAATTGTTTAGTAAAAGTAGTGATGTTCCTACTTCCTCTCTGGGATGATGAACAACTCCCAGCAGCAGCAACAGCACTAGGAGGAAGAGGTTCTTGATCTTTCCCTATTTTATTTTTATCGGAGAAAGTTTGGTCCTCCATTTATGTTATATTGATATATATACGTGCGGCTAAAGCGCACACAAACACAGAAAATATTATTTTATTTTTGCTGGAGAGTAGTGCACTTTGTGGGTTACACCACCCTTTAAGAAATGAGCCAGCCGGCTCTTTACTTATGGGACACAGGCGCACGCTTGGCGCTGCTCCTTTGTTGATGCACGTGCAGCCACAGTGCACACAATTCACAAACACAGAAAATATTTTTTTTTTGGTTTGGACTGGAGTGTACTTTCGGGGGTTACAGCACCCTTAACGGTCAAGCCAGCCGGCCCTTTACTTATGACACAGGCGCACGCTTGGCACTACTTTGTTGATGCACGTGCGGCTACTGCGCACACAATTCACAAACACAGAAAATAATTTTTTTTTAGGTTTGGACTGGAGTGTACTTTCGGGGGTTACAGCACCCTTAACGGTCAAGCCAGCCGGCCCTTTACTTATGACACAGGCGCACGCTTGGCACTACTTTGTTGATGCACGTGCGGCTACTGCGCACACAATTCACAAACACAGAAAATAATTTTTTTTTGGTTTGGACTGGAGTGTACTTTCGGGGGTTACAGCACCCTTTAACGGTCAAGCCAGCCGGCCCTTTACTTATGACACAGGCGCACGCTTGGCACTACTTTGTTGATGCACGTGCGGCTACTGCGCACACAATTCACAAACACAGAAAATAATTTTTTTTTAGGTTTGGACTGGAGTGTACTTTCGGGGGTTACAGCACCCTTAACGGTCAAGCCAGCCGGCCCTTTACTTATGACACAGGCGCACGCTTGGCACTACTTTGTTGATGCACGTGCGGCTACTGCGCACACAATTCACAAACACAGAAAATAATTTTTTTTTTGGTTTGGACTGGAGTGTACTTTGAGGGGTTACAGCACCCTTAACGGTCAAGCCAGCCGGCCCTTTACTTATGACACAGGCACACGCTTGGCACTACTCTGTTGATGCACGTGCGGCTACTGCGCACACAATTCACAAACACAGAAAATAATTTTTTTTTTGGTTTGGACTGGAGTGTACTTTCGGGGGTTACAGCACCCTTAACGGTCAAGCCAGCCGGCCCTTTACTTATGACACAGGCGCACGTTTGGCACTACTTTGTTGATGCACGTGCGGCTACTGCGCACACAATTCACAAACACAGAAAATAATTTTTTTTTGGTTTGGACTGGAGTGTACTTTGGGGGTTACAGCACCCTTTAACGGTCAAGCCAGCCGGCCCTTTACTTATGACACAGGCGCACGCTTGGCACTACTTTGTTGATGCACGTGCGGCTACTGCGCACACAATTCACAAACACAGAAAATATTTTTTTTTTTGGTTTGGACTGGAGTGTACTTTCGGGGGTTACAGCACCCTTAACGGTCAAGCCAGCCGGCCCTTTACTTATGACACAGGCGCACGCTTGGCACTACTTTGTTGATGCACGTGCGGCTACTGCGCACACAATTCACAAACACAGAAAATAATTTTTTTTTTGGTTTGGACTGGAGTGTACTTTCGGGGGTTACAGCACCCTTAACGGTCATACTGTACTCAAGACCCCAAACTGTTCATGGTTTCCAGGTTACCTGTGTATCTTTAAATTGTGACAGATGGCAATACATTTGTGTCTATTGTGGGAAAACTGTGTTACTTGTAGTTGTAGAAACTTATGCTGAGTTGGTTCCAAAAGTGGTCTCAGTGAATAATATGCAACATTTCTCTGCCTGTGGCCATTAAATTGGGTGCAAACATATGCACATACACCCAGTGCTCGAAGTGTGACGGTATACAACGGTATGGTATGCCGGCACTTCAAGCATCACTTGTAAAGGGCATTACTTTGTGGCATCATTTGTAAAGGGCATTACTTTAAGGGCATAATGTGTATAAGGGGCATTACTGTGTGGCATAATGTGTATAAGGGGCATTACTGTGTTATAAGGGGCACTGCTACTGCATGGCATAATGTGTTATAAAGGGCACTACTATTGTGTGGCATAATGTGTATAAGGGGTACTATGGTGTGTTACACTACACTGATGAAAAAGGGACATTTCTCTTTTGAGTGCCCACACCCCCTTTTCCGGCGTGCGCATGAATATAACCTTAGATTTTTCCATACCCCCACTTCAACCACTGCATACACCTGTAAAAGCTATATCAATTGCAGGCACCTGATGGCTGGTGCAAATGCATACTGATGATTGGTTATGATGACAGTTGCCACCACAATCTATCCACTTCTGACTGGCTGGCTGCAAATTCATCTCTGGTGCTTATACAGTAAGTGCTGTCTTTGTGGTGCGCGCCCTAGGCAAAGCTTCACATTACCACCCTTAATTCATCAATACACACTTTCAATCTATTTACATAAAACCACACTTACATGGTTACCAAAGTCTATATCAACTTTGTGCTTTGCGCTTCAACTCACATCTCTTTTTTAGACCTCACTACCTCCACCTCCAAGGGCCAGTCTTCAGTTCTTCCAGTTGTGCTCGTGTTGGCCAGACACTGGCTGTGACGTGCTATAAACATCAAAACATTGGTATACATGAGTGTGCACATGCGTGTGTCTGGATTGTGTTTTTAAACTTTACAGAGGGCTAGTGTAATTATTAGGTTTTGGTTTAGAGGGATGGGGGTGGTTGGTAAAGTACGAGACTGGTACTGGTGTCACCCCACAACACCACTGCATTGAGTCACTAGTACTGGTGCCACAACACCACTGCAATGTTGTTAATCTTAAAGGTGCATACACACGTAACGATTTTTTGAACGTTTTAACTATAACGACGTCGTTATCGTTAAATAATTGAAAAAATCGTTCAGTTTCTGAGTTATAACGATGATCGATTATCGTTCATGCGCGTTCCCGTTTGTAGTTTGTAGTTCATTCTGACTGACCAACTGAACGATTTTCATTAAGGGAAGTTACAAAAATCGTTTATATATATATATACACATGCATAATCAGATAGAGCTTTCTTTGCGTAGCATACATTGGAATAACTATCTTTCTATTTGATGGGCAAAAATATTAATAAAAAATATATTCAATCTGACTTCATCACGCACAGACGCAGGGCTCGCTGGATAGCTATAGAAACTGGTGACACATTCTCCACCAAAAACAACCGAAGCACATAATCAAAATGTAACAACAACATATGCCCAATAAAAAAGTAACAATAATTTTGGTGACGCATAAGAATACATTTGTCAACAGACAAATATTCCAAGTCCCAGAGCTGTAGCATATCAGAAATGAATTTTGTGTCATAATATAACTCAGAATAATGGATCATCCAACCTGACAAATACTGTAAATACACATATTTTAGTCAGGTTGGATGATCCAGTATTTTCAGTTATATTAGTAAAACATATACATTTTTAGTGGTACTACTGTATACAGTGTATATCAGAGGTTCCCAGACTCGATCCTCAAGGCACCATAAAAAATTTTTACTATATATCCAACTGTTTTGTACATTTTGTTATCTTCCTAATGAATGCATTTTCTTCACTGGCCATACATCATGCATGTTTAATTAGTTATATATTCTATAAATTGTTATTTTTATTTTAATATCTTTATAAATAAATAAATAAATACATTTATATTGATTTTATTTGCTACAGATCTGCATATATAGATTTTTTTTATATTACAGGATTAGTCTCCCATATCCAAATACAGGTTGAATCTCCCATAACCAAATATTCCGAAATACGGAACTATTTTGGCATGACTGAGATAATGAAACCTTTGCTTTTGGTGGTTCAATGTACACAAACTTTGTCTAAGGCACAAATTATTAAAAATATTGTATAAAATTACCTTCAGGCTGTGTGTATAGGGTGTATATGAAACCTAAATGAATTTCAAGTATGAACACAAACCTTGCTTGAGCCACAAAATTAGTGAAAATATTGTATAAAATTACCTGCAGGCTGTGTGTATAAGGTGTATGTACACATAAATGCATTCTGTGTGTATATTGGGGTCCCTTTCCCAAGATATTTAATTACGATATGCAAATATTCCAAAATACTGAATATTCCGTTATCCAAAATACCCCTGGTCCCAAGCATTTTGGATATGGGAGACTCAACCTGTATTCCGAAATACGGAATATTCCGAAATACAGAATTTTTTTAGCATGACTGAGATAGTGAAACCTTTGCTTTTTGATGAATCAATGTACACAAACTTTGTTTAAGGCACACAATTATTAATAATATTGTATAAAATGACCTTCAGGCTTTGTGTATAAGCTGTATATGAAATAGGGGTGAGCGGGTTCGGATTTCTGAAATCCGAACCCCCCTGAGCCCCCCCGATCCAAGGCCGATCCGAGTCAGGCTCGACTTTTCCCGCCTGACTCGAATCTGAAATCGAGGCAAAACGTCATCATCCCTCCTTCCGGGTCTCGCGGGTTTTGGATCCTATATAAGGTACCCGCTTCGGCGCCATTTTCTCACTCGGCTGTGGACAGTGAAGAGAGAGGGTGGGAGTTAGGGCTGGCTGGGCTGTGTAGTGTAGTGTAGTGTAGTGCAGTGTACTGTTGTGCTGTGCTGCGCTGTGCTGCTGTTGTCCATAAGGGCTGTGTCCACCCCTCCAAAGTCCATAGGGGCTGGCTGTGTTGTGCTGTGCTGCTGTTGTCCATAGGGGCTGTGTCCACTCCTCCAAAGTCCATAGGGGCTGGCTGTGTTGTGCTGTGCTGCTGTTGTCCATAGAGGCTATGTCCACTACTCCAAAGTCCATAGGGGCTGGCTGTGTTGTGCTGTGCTGCTGTTGTCCATAGGGGCTGTGTCCACTCCAAAGTCCTGTGCAGAGTCCCTGTCCTAAAGGGGTGCTGTAGTGTTGTCCAGGGGGTGCTCTGTCCATCAGGGGTGCTCCCCCCAAAGTGCAAAAAAAAATAAAATATTTTCTGTGTTTGTGAATTGTGTGAGCAGTAGCCGCACGTGTATCAACAAAGTAGTGCCAAGCATGCGCCTGTGTCATAAGTAAAGGGCCGGCTGGCTTGACCGTTAAAGGGTGCTGTAACCCCCAAAGTACACTCCAAACAAAATAAAAAAATATTTTCTGTGTTTGTGAATTGTGTGCGCAGTAGCCGCACGTGCATCAACAAAGTAGTGCCAAGCGTGCGCCTGTGTCCCATAAATAAAGGGCCGGCTGGATGGACCGCTAAAGGGTGCTGTAACCCCCAAAGGGCACTCCAAACAAAATCAATTTTTTTTTTCTGTGTTTGTGAATTGTGTGCACTGTGGCTGCACGTGCATCAACGAAGGAGCAGCGCCAAGCGTGCGCCTGTGTCCCATAAGTAAAAGGCCAGCTGACTTGTCCATTAAAGGGTGCTGTAACCCCCAAAGGGCACTCCAAACAAAATAAAAAAATATATTTTTTTGTGTTTGTGAATTGTGTGCGCAGTAGCCGCACGTGCATCAACAAAGTAGTGCCAAGCGTGCGCCTGTGTCCCATAAATAAAGGGCCGGCTGGATTGAGCGCTAAAAGGTGCTGTAACCCCCAAAGGGCACTCCAAACAAAATAAAAAAAAAATTCTGTGTTTGTGAATTGTGTGCACTGTGGCTGCACGTGCATCAACAAAGGAGCAGCGCCAAGCGTGCGCCTGTGTCCCATAAGTAAAGGGCCGGCTGGCTCATTTCTTAAAGGGTGGTGTAACCCACAAAGTGCACTACTCTCCAGCAAAAATAAAAAAATATTTTCTGTGTTTGTGTGTGTGCCTTAGCCGCACGTATATATCAATATAACATAAATGGAGGACCAAACTTTCTCCGATAAAAATAAAATAGGGAAAGATCAAGAACCACTTCCTCCTAGTGCTGTTGCTGCTGCTGGGAGTTGTTCATCATCCCAGAGAGGAAGTAGGAACACCACTACTTTTACTAAACAATTGACCCTCCAACAGTCCCTAGCGAGGAGGATGAAGTACGACAGCAGTCATCCTGAAGCAAAACATATAACTGAGGCCTTGACTGCTATGTTGGTGTTAGACGTGTGTCCGGTATCCGCCATTAGTGCAGTGGGATTTAGACAATTGATGGAGGTAGTGTGTCCCCGGTTCCAAATCCCGTCTAGATTCCACCTGCATCCTCAAAGCAGCAGCGACAAGCGTGCGTCTGTCTGTTAAAGGGTGGTGCAACCCTCAAAGTGCGTTCCACAAACAATAAGAAAATTCTTTTTTTTTCTGTCTTTGTGAATTGTGTGGGTTGTAGCCGCACCTGCATCCTCAAAGCAGCAGCGACAAGCATGCGTCTGTCTGTTAAAGGGTGGTGTAACCCTCAAAGTGCGCTCCACAAACAAAAAAAAAATTCTTTTTTTTTCTGTCTTTGTGAATTGTGTGGGCTGTAGCCGCACCTGCATCCTCAAAGCAGCAGCGACAAGCGTGCGTCTGTCTGTTAAAGCGTGGTGTAACCCTCAAAGTGCGCTCCACAAACAATAAAAAATTCTTTTTTTTCTGTCTTTGTTAATTGTGTGCACTGTAGCTGCACGTGCATCAACAAAGGAGCAGCGGCAAGCGTGCGCCTGTGTCCCATAAGTCTGTTAAAGGGTGGTGTAACCCCCAAAGTGCTCCAAAAATAAAAAACATTTTTTATTCTGTGTTTGTGACTTGTGTGCGATGTAGCCGCACGTGCATCAACACAGTAGCAGCGCCAAGCGTGCGCCTGCGTCATAAGCCAAGGGCCGGTTTGGACGTCTGGTCTGGACTGAAGGACGTGCCAACAATTTCTGACAAGTCTACTGTCACTGCATATGATACTGTCCTCAAAGCAGCAGCAACAAGCGTGCGTCTGTCTGTTAAAGGGTGGTGTTACCCCCAAAGTGCGCTCCAACAAAATAAAATAATCTTCTTTTTTTCTGTGTTTGTGTGTGAAATGTATGCGCAGTAGCCGCACCTGCATCCTCAAAGCAGCAGCGACAAGCGTGCATCTGTCTGTTAAAGGGTGGTGTAACCCTCAAAGTGCGCTCCACAAAAAATAAAAAATTCTTATTTTTTTCTCTGTCTTTGTGAATTGTGTGGGCTGTAGCCGCACCTGCATCCTCAAAGCAGCAGCGACAAGCGTGCATCTCTCTGTTAAAGGATTACATCGGTGACAGCATCCATGTAGGCATGTCAGACAGTCCGTACCTGTACTGGCAGGAAAAAGAGGCAATTTGGAGGCCCCTGTACAAACTGGCTCTATTTTACCTGAGTTGCCCCCCCTCCAGTGTGTACTCCGAAAGAGTGTTTAGTGCAGCCGGGAACCTTGTCAGCGAAAGGCGTAGGAGGTTGGTTCCACAAAATGTGGAGAAGATGATGTTCATAAAAATTAATTATCAACTCTTCCAGGGAGACCAGCCTCCAGAACGTACAGAGGGACCTGTGGTGGTGGATTCCAGCGGGGACGAATTAATACTCTGTGAGGATGAGGATGTACACAACACTGAAGAGGGTGAGGAATCGGTGGATGAGGAGGATGAGGACAACATCTTGCCTCCGCAGAGCCAGTTTGTGCAGGGACAGATTAATTGCCAGCTTGTTTTGTGCGGGCCCAAACGAACCAATCATTTCAGCCACAGTCGTGTGGCAGACCCTGGCGGACCCAAATGATTGGTTTTTTAAAGTGTGCATGTCCTGTTTATACAACATAAGGGTGGGTGGGAGGGCCCAAGGACAATTCCATCTTGCACCTCTTTTTTTTCTTTGCATTATGTACTGTCTGGGGCCTAGTTTTTCAAACTGCCATCCTGTCTGCCACTGCAGTGTCACTCCTAGATGGGTCACGTGTTTGTGCCACCCACTCGTGTCGCTTAGCATAGTCATCCAGCTACCTCGGTGCAACCTTTTGGACATAAAAACACTATTGTGAGGTGTGAGGTGTTCAGAATAGACTGGAAATGAGTGGAAATTAAGGTTATTGAGGTTAATAATAGCATAGGAGCAGAAAAACCAACACATTCTGTGATTTTAGCTGTTTTTATGCTTTTTTAAAAAAAATACAGATCCAAAACACAAAACCCAGAACCCAAAACACGGAAGGGTGGTTTTGGCAAAACCAATCCAGATCCAAAACACGAAGAAAGATCCAGATCCAAAACCAAAACACAAAACACGAAAAGTGGCCGGTGCACCCCTCTAATATGAAACATAAATGAATTTCTTATATGTATACAAACTGTGTTTGAGCCTCAAAATTATTGAAAATATTGTATAAAATGACCTGCAGGCTGTGTTTATAAGGTGTATATAAAACATAAATACATTCTGTGTTTAGATTTGGATCTCATTCCCAAGATATCTCATTATGGTATGCAAATATTCCAAAATACAGAATATTCCGATATCCAAAATACCCCTGGTTCCAAGCATTTTGTAAATGGGAGACTCAACCTGTATTATTTATTATTATTTTCATTATTATTATTATTATTAATTTTAATTATATTAATATATTATTAAAGCAACCAGTGGTTGACTTATGGCTGTGGTGGGTTTATCTATGAATGTGATGCCATGAATCCATTTTTCTGTCTTTAATAGATTGGTAAGAAAATAGGCAAAAATCTGAATATTAAACGATTGTAACCCTACTGCGGTTTTGTTTACACTGACCACACCCCTTCTTCAGGAATCTGAAAATAGAAAGGTGGTAACTGTATGTGTATGTGTGACCCAAGGTGATGAACTATTTTTTTTATCAGCACTTTTCTTATATACATAATATATATAGATAATTACCATGCAAGGATATCATACATAATGTTGGCCTCAGATGACAACATTTCAGAGAGTTGCCGATTACTCAACAAATTGTACCTTCAAGCTCCAGAAAGTAGAAACGCTTATTGCTAAACTCCAGATATCTAAGTCACAGGTAGGGCTGTATCATTTTTCCCAAAAACAGCCAAAGGATGGCTAGGAACTAAGATGGTGCTTCATATACACAAAGTATTCAAATGTTTTCATTATTTGTATTTGAATTATCGTTCTGTGTACTGTATTCATAGAAGCACAAGTGACCACATACAGCATAAATCTGCAAAGCAGTATTGACAGAAGGCCAGAAGAGACATTAATAATGCTGTTAAAAAAGTAGAGTAAGCTTGGAATAAGGAATTACTGTACAGGAAGTGGCTTAAGGTAATCAATAATTGTAATGCTTCAGTTATTTTCTAGATCCTTCAACCTTCATTCATGCATTATATCATTCCTGACAGTAAGGGAATGTCAGGATGGCCTTATTTCCAATTGAAACATTTTTATATTCCTTTTGTTAAATGTTAGTGTAACTTTCTGTCCTGAAAACCTTATTGGGCCACATAAAATCAGAAACTACAGTACCTGATTTAAGGGCCAACTCATATATATAACGTGTACCACAATACTGTATGAATTCTTTTATTATTAGCAAGATTGTGATTTTTCCACAGCAGGGAGGTTTGTCCATCATTGCGCAAAAGTTGATGGTAATGGTATCGTGATAACTTTCTACAGGACATGTGCTGTGTTTCAAAGTCAAACATTAGCCGCAGAACATTACCATTATAATATAATACATCAGTCATAGATGATCTGTGGTGGTGCGCACAACCACAAACAACAAATGTCCACTTCAAAGTAAATGGTATACCCAAGCTTTCCCTTTTTGAATGAGTAGTCATAAAGATCTCTGAATTCATCCAGTTAGGAAGCTCAAATCTGACAAAGATCATATGTTGCCTCACCGATCATTACATACACAGGGAAACATACCCTGTTCCACTATTCTCTGCTTTTCTTCACTCATTGTACAACATCCTACTATCAAAGCTGTGACCCTTGTCACTTTGTCTGACCCTTGTAACTTTGTCTTAGTTTGATGTATAGTCCCCCATTGTGGGTAATTTCTCAAATAACTGGGTCTACATTCATCAAGAAGTCAGCGTGAGTGCATCTGTGTAGTGTTATTATTGGTGAAATGTTAACGCCAATCAGCTCAACACTGTTTAAATGAAAAGATAGACTGGTTACAGCATACTGCCAGGAATAATAAATCAGAACATAATTTTTCATTGCAAAGTTCATATTCAGCTGTTTATAATATAGTTTTAATTTTACATTATGCATTTTTTTCCAAATAGTTATATTTGAAAGATAATATTGGCAAAGAGATTGCATATTCTAGTGATTAATTTATTCATTCAAATATTAAGTACAGTATGCTCACTGGCTGTGCCTATAAAGAATACTTTGGAATAGAATACAGATTTCCAAGCATACTTTCAGGACAACTGGTTTATGTTACAACACAAGGGAACAAGGTAATACTGATTCTCTAAATTCTATGTTCAGATAATCCGATAAAAAAATAGTCTTCTTGCAGATGGTGAGCAATGTATCATTGTCTTTGTAATTGCATGCTGCGAAATCCCCCACGCTCTTTCTAATTCCCGAGATATATTAGTAGTAGGTTCTTGCAGACACTGACTCACATCAACTGCCGCTCTAATTGCCTGAGAAATGTCTGGGGTCTGCACACAAATCAATGTGATAACTGTTGCAGACGTGCTGCTTAATATACGTAATTCACATCACTTTGTGAGAGGGATGGAAACCATGTTTTATTTTAATATATGGTATTATTGTACAAAGGATTTTATGTCTAATATGGTCATATTTCCTACTAAGGATATTCCTGAGAAATGAATGCAGCAAATCACACACAGACATAAGTGGGAGGAATTCAATTGCCGGCAAAGGGCGTGAATTGCCATTGCCACAGCATTTAAACACCGGCAATGGTAGCCCATCTCGCACCCTTTGATCGGCTGGCCACAAAAGTGCGCACTACCCTATGGGATAAATTGCTGGGACAAATGGACTGTGAAGAAAAGTGACCCACCAAAAGCTTTATCATATCTTCAGGAAGTGTTTGTGGAAACCACAAAAGATGTGATTGATGAGGAGGAAAGCCCCACTTCCATTAGCGTATCTATAATGGGTACAGGGTGTGCAGTGCACATGGATACCTGGGTCCAAGGGGCCCTACACATTACACCTATACATTATACTAATCTTTCTGGAGTCAGTGTCAGCACTGCAGAAATCACTGGGAAAATGGTGTAGGCTCCATGTTCTCAGAGACTTGCACATGTTTAGTAGTCTCCGGTA
Source organism: Taudactylus pleione (assembly GCA_031769625.1). Lineage (NCBI taxonomy): Eukaryota > Metazoa > Chordata > Amphibia > Anura > Myobatrachidae > Taudactylus > Taudactylus pleione. The sequence goes on along the minus strand of JAUIMM010001030.1, from coordinate 8,109,300 downwards.
CAATGCCAGAGTCTACTTGCAATTGCACTGTGAGATACTGTAGTAGCACTCCTCTCTTAAACAGCCCCTACGGGCACCATTATAATTTTCTACATCACTATTTATTTACACAACTACTTTGGAGGGGGCAGTGGCATATCTAAAAATAGCTGCAAAGTCCACCCTGCATGGACTTCATTGTTCGCAGACATATCCGCTGTACACACACAATGCACTATAGATATATTGCCCATTCAAAGGAACAGGCGATATATCTATCAGTGTGTAACCAGCTTTAGTGTACTCTTGTCACCTTGATGGATGAATGGTCACAATCTCAGTACCTGAGATTGTGCTTCACTGACCTTTTTCCTGAGCATGTACCACCCACAACAACCTGGCTACACATACTGTACATATATAAGGGCCCTAAGTTTAGTGAAACAACAATGACAATCAGAGGCTGGGTTTAGTGTACTCACCTATCAACACGCTTCTACAAGATTGTCCAACAATACATTTACAAAGTAATGTAATAAACATGAGCAGGTAACTTACCACAGCCTAACTTTTAGGTCCCAGGGCCTAGTGCTAACTTGTTCCTTGGGCCTGGTGCCAGACACCTTGGTGGTCTATGGAGATATACACATATGATGGGTGATCTTACCAGTCCTGTAGTCATTGGCTGAACCAAGCTTGGTTCAGCCAGTGGGCCTCCCTGACTTTGGGTCTCCACAAACTTCACCTTCGGCACCCTTTGCGACACCAAGGCTTGTAATGTCTTCTGTGCCAACCTTCACCTGGCAAGCAGTGGCTTGATAAAAGCTCTTTTGCAGTGGCCACTGCTACACCAGGGCTTTCAGGCATATTCACCTACCCCCGCTGCCTGTGAGCATCGGCACTTTTGTCTTCACCTGGTGGGCGGTGGCCTGGTTAAGCTTTTTTGGAATGGCTGCCATCCCCCAGAACTTCCGTGCCTTTGGTGTCTTCTTCATACTGTAATCTTCAGAAGTTCTTATCTGTTACTTATTCTGTCCCACCGCCTTGCACTGGCTAATATAAGCTAGCTCAGACCCTTTTAGCAGATTTATAAAATTACTCAGGTGGTTAGAGTGTCCAGCTATGATCAAAATTATCCCTCTTTAATATATTATTCAGCTGTTATCATTAATATAGTTGAATATTATGTAATTAGCTAAACTAATTTACAGCTCTAAAGGATTATTTACAGTTCTCTAGACTGAATATTTATTTATTGTATTAGGGGCATATGTACTAAGCTCTGGAAAGTGATACATTGCAGAGGGATAAACTACCAACCAATCAGCTCTTGTCATGTTACTTGATTGGTTGGTTATCCATAGGATGATCCTATGGCTAAGCACCATAGCGAAATGCGTATCAGGGCAACATGCGGCTGATGGAGCTAGCATGTTCTGTTGTTTTTATCAACTCTCATATTAAGGGGGCACAGGGCACCTGGCCAGTTTGTTATGGTGCTGCCCTCGGCTGCTGAAATTTGTGGTTAGCTGGTGGGGACTGGATCCTCCAGGATCTAGGCAGCTGATATGTCTGAGACCTCCACCGGACAGTGCTGCACACAGGCCAACCCAGGCATTAATATGCCTCTGGTAAGGAGCACATCCATACTTAATGTTACATGCTTATTCTGTATTGGAATTTTAAATATGACTTTCATTATGAGACAATGAGGATCTTGATCCAAATGAAAGAGCTACATAGGTAGATATGATATGGAGTAATCTTACTAATCTTATGGTGGCTCTTTATGGCTATGCTAATCTATGGAAGCAATTGTTCAGATAGCTATCTTTTAGACATCCCCACTTACTGTAGTCTACCCCCATTTAGCAAATGAGCATAATATGGTAATAAATGCACAAAAAAAAAAGATCATTGTGTTTAAAATATGTTTTAACATAGAACGTTGTCCATATATATCCTCTCTTTGACACCACATCAATTCTCATGCAAACTGTATATTCTGATTAATAGAACTTCATAGAATTTGGATTGTAAATCCTGCCATGAAAAAAGAACGCAATCCAGATCCTGGCTTCAGATATGGGGGTTCTCTGTTTATTACATGGGGAGTGATTTATATTAAATGGGGTTGTACAAAACTATTTTTGTTTTAAATAATTTATTTGGAAGATGACAAATGTATTTTAAGGGGGCGTTCAATTAGACCCGATAACTTTGCAATGGTGAAAAAGGGAGGTAGTATTGGGCTTTATCACCTGAGGCTATTTAGTTTGACTCTTTTTTCACCCAAACCTCTTTTTTACAAGTGTTAAAAATGGGCATTAAGTGTAGTTAAAGGGCGTTAACGTATAGAGGGCCTGATTCAGAGCCGCTCGTAAGTGGCCGCTCGTTCGCTCTGAGCGATGGTCGCACAACTGAGCATGCACATGCGCAAAACAGTTATTGCTGTCAGAAATCGTGCGCTCAACAAACAGCGAGGGGCTGCTAATGTGATTGACAGAATGTACCGTTTGTGGGTGGTAACATGGGAAGGTGCTTGAAAACGGGGAAGTGGAGATCCGAACGCAGGCATGTCAAACGGTCAAAAGGGCATTTAATGGGTGTGCATGATTAGTAAAGGAGCATCATCGACCACGTTACTTGGTTGTCTTTAAGCCTGAACTGCTCGCAGTGATAGCGGTAAGAAAAATCTATCACAAGCACTGCGAGCAGTTCAGATGCCTTTTGATGTACCCGATTAATCTAATAAATACCGGAGATGACGTGTGTTGCGAACGGCAAAGGGGCGTCTTTACAAAATTGCGAGCACATTTTTCGTTTGCTCGCTCAGACATAGAGGCGTCAACAAACCGCAAAGAGCGAGCGCTCAATTTAAATAGCCAGCCCCTTTTTTGGAATGACCGTCAGCAAATAGCGTCTGGCTCTGAATCAGGCCCTGAGTCCGTGAAAAGTTCAAGGACCTATGCGTTAACTGGGTGTGATCATCTGTTAACTGCATACTTATCGATGACTTTTGTCCAGGTCTCATGAGATCTGAAATGAAATCCCTGTTAAGTCGGGCTAATTGACTAGCCCACCGTGATTAATTTGCACCTGTTTAACACATACTCTTAAGATAAGAATCAACAATATGGAAAACAAAGTTCAATGTTTTGGAGAATAGTTTGAGAATATTTTGCTTCTATTTTTTAGTTTTTACATGCAAATTTTATATACTGTGTATATATTTATTTATTGCAAATTAGCTGGGATGTTGCCTAGGTTGAAGAATGGACCTTGAAGTACATCTGCACCCTTAATTTTTTACAGTGTTGCCTACCAACACTGGAGAGCATGGCAAATGAAAATGTGCTTGGAAAAAATTAGTAACTGTCAGTGCATGTGCAGCATGACAGTTGATCCTCTGACTCACTGCTCTTCCGTTGGAGTTCTGCCTGCCTCCCGCCCCACTGGTACATATCAGCCTGTGCCCCTTCAGGTCAGTGCCGTTTTAGGCCTTGGAAGGTATCCTGAGCGAAGTTTCTTAAACCAAAATTTTAAATCGGAGACTCCACGGGCTACTTGGTGGGTTCCATGTAGACCTCCATGGTCCTGATGAGCTTCAATCATAGCCAAAGTCCTAATCCTGGTCAAAATACACCACCATGCCAAATTTAGTGTAGCTAGGTACAAAACTCCATGTATAAAGGACAGACACAGACACATACACACTTTTTAGCTTATTATAGAGATAAAAAAATAAAGGTGCATATGGTTAAAAATAATAATACCAGTGAACAACATAAATAACACGTAGTTTAAATTTAGGGCAGCAGTCCTGTCCTCTAAAGTGTCCAAGAAATCTGAAAAACAAAAACAACAAAATGTGCCCCAATGGTGCAGTATTGTGTGATTCCACCTCTGTGTGCTCAAAGTTAATAATGTAATATAAGGCCTCGTACCAGAGATAAAATTAAATGGGCTTATCTGAAATATACATAAGGAATCCAAAGCCTGCTGGCACTCAAAGTAATGAAGCAGCTTGCCCATAAAAAGCGCACACTCCACTGGTAGAAAAGTACAGCACTCAGGGACAATAAAGTAGTCCAAAAAACTGGTGTATTAGACCAACATTTCAAGGCATCAGACTTTTCTTCAGGATCTCAAATAACATACATTTTTCCAGACTGATGTTAATTTCTACCAGCGGAATAGTCAGAAATGAGCCCAGCTAGATCTCCTGAGTATATAGTGGCCTAAGACATACATAATATTTTTCTATCACTGTAACTGTTTTGTCTTTAATGTACATTGTAACTTGCTTTGCATCTGTGTGCACAAATCATTAGGGAGAGTGTAATGGGAATAACCTGTGTGACATTAATGAAAAAGGCATCAGTGAAACCTCACAGAGTATAGGTAACAGATGACTATCATTGTGAATAATGATAGCTGACATGCCTATCACTTTGAACACATTGGGTGCTGTGAATCCTAGTACACACCATATAATTGTGCTACCCAGATGTAACGATACATCACGTGTGCTGTACACACACTGCACTATCCGGCATACGATGGTGCATGTAATGCTGACCATACACTAGTGCAATTTCGGGCCGTTTGCCCGATTTTAGACAAGTTATATGATGAATCGCGTGGAAATCGTGTAGTATTTAGGTAGGATATGATCCGATGCGCGCTCCTGCCACTCTTAAAATGTATCGTATGATCAGATGTGCAGCCCATCATATCCATCGTAATCGTATGCAAATCGTGCCGTGTATTTGTGCATGCGATGCATCGTGCGTCCGACCAGCGTCATTATAGTGAAATTTTGAAGAAGTGTGTGTTCTTTCAATGACCTTCCCTCCTAAACTGCAGATCGATCGTATTGTGAGATAGTATGTACCTCGTGTGTCAATTTTGTGGTCGGGACTGCCAGGGAGCTGCCGGGGAGTTCAAGGGAAATCGTAAGATGAATCTTATCTTATGCTAGTCGTACTAGTGTATGGCCAGCATTATAGAACTGCGTATATCATTGCATCGTCCCAACTACTGCGCAGAACAGCAGATTAGACGATGAACGGCCGTCATGAATGAAGGATCGGGCGTTATATATCGTACAACACATTGTGTGTACCCAGCATTAGTCTATTAGGAGTAGGGGGATTGCTGTTTTTTGTGGCCCCATAGAGGCTCTGACAAAGGAACTCACACTGAAGGTTTCTTCCTTGTTAATAGTGGAGCAAGCCCAGGCTCAGTGGCATTGAGGAATTGGATGGAGGCGAAGTAATGCCCAATTGTATTTATATATCTTCAATATAGGTAGCTAGTTATTATTGTAAGTATGAGTCAAACTGCCTCTGTTATTTATTGTTGCTTAGTGTTTGTTTAGTTTACAAAAATCCTTTATGTACAGCATTCTTCCACATTTATGCAAAACTTAATGTCACATGATTTAGGTACTTTCCTTGCAAGCTAAATATACAAAAACACTGAAACACACTATAGAGACAGCAGCTGTATAAAACACTTTTATTCCCTCAGAAACATACATTGATGCTACATGTTTCAGATAATATGTAGAGTGTGTTACCTAAGCTGCCTCATATACTTATGTAAGTTTCAAAGAAAGACTGAAAGAAACACTGCAGCGAAACTATTAAAGTTTGATATATTGCCTATAAGTGTTTTCAATTAGAGTGGCACTCGTGGTATCTGCAGCCAGGTCCAGTGAAGGCATCAGAGTCTCTATACCAGACATGTGGGATCAATCAGGGGGCTGATGTGCGCTTTTGGGAATGTTGACAGCCTGACAGACAGAGGCTCCGGTGACAAGAGAGCTCAGCAAATCAGCCATGGACAGAGGAGGGGGAGAAGGAAGGAAGATTTGGAAGAAAGGCAGCAGGCAGAGTAGGGAACACAGCCAAAGAGAGAGAGAGAGAGAGAGAGAGAGAGAGAGAGAGGGGAAGGAGTGAGTGTAAAGTGGATCTGGAACAATAGAAAGAAAGCACAGGACAGACTGAACATCATTTTATAGGAATGGAGAGGAGGGCAGCAGGCAAGTAGTGACTGCTGGCAGCAGATGAGCAGCAGAGCATGCAGCCAGCAGCAGCCTCCCCCAGCAGTACGTACAGTATGCACCCTATCACTCCGCACATCTACAGCAGTGCGCTGGGAGAACATTAGTTTGGATCATACAGACTACAACTTCTCTGTAAGGAGCGGGAGACAGGAGGAAACAATAGGAAAGCGGATTATCATCATCATTATTACTTCCTAAGAAGCATCTCACTGACTTCTGCTCAGGTGATCATGTTGCGTTGGGCTTGTATCTGCTGCTGCCTCTGTCTGGTCCATGGTTGGACAACTTTCCAGCAGCAGCAGGTCCCAGCTTACAGGAGCTCTCCCTCACACGTTTTCCAGATGACAGCGGACAGCAGTGCACAGCAGACAGACAGCACAGAAAACAAAGTGGAGAAGCTGGGTCAATACTTCAAAAAGAACATAAGGAGGCTGAGGGAGAAGAGCCAGAACTTGGACCTGGTCTTCTTGGTGGATGAGTCCTCCAGTGTAGGCCACGCCAACTTTGTCAATGAGCTGAGGTTTGTGAAAAAGCTTCTGTCCGATTTCCCAGTGGTGCCTTCTGCAACCCGAGTGGCCATTGTCACCTTCTCCTCCAAAAACAACGTGCAGAGCAGAGTGGATTACATCTCCTCCAGCCAGTCCCATCAGCACAAGTGCTCCCTGCTGAACAGAGAAATCCCAGCCATCACCTATAAGGGAGGGGGCACCTACACCAAGGGAGCCTTCCAGCAAGCAGCGGTAAGACAGCCTGCTATTACCCGATTAGTAGCGTTCTCATTAGTGTACACATTGTTTTGTATTATTAATATATGCACCCAGTGACCCAGAGATTATGCAGAACGCAATGTAAAGTGGTTTTGTGGTTTAGTTTGGAATGGATGCTAGTATAACTTTTACATCGATGAGAAACTAGTTTTCTTCATTTTTGTCAGTCACCAGCGAGATTGTTCATACTTCTGCAACTCTGTGAAGGATGTAGTTTTACATGTTAAATTAGCAAGCATGCAAATGATCCATTGGTGGGTGGACTTTTTCCACAATCAACCTAATAGTAACTGTGAGCACATCTGTATTTAGATTAGAAGCACAACAAGTTTTTTTTTGCACAAAGTTTTCTGCTTCAGTGTTGTTAGACCTTTTTGTCAGATGTTACTATGGTATACTGAAGTAAAATTACAAGCATTTCATAAGTGTCAAAGACTTTTATTGACAATTACATTAAGTTTATGCATAGAGTCAATATTTACAGTGTTGACCCTTCTTTTTCAAGACCTCTGCAATTCGCCCTGGCATGCTGTCAATCAACTTTTGGGCCACATACTGACTGATGGCCGCCCATTCTTACCTAATCAATGCTTGGTGTTTGTCAGAATTTGTGGGGTTTTGTTTGTCCACCCGCCTCTTGAGGATTCACCACAAGTTCTCAATGGGATTGAGGTCTGGGGAGTTTCCTGGCCATGGATTCAAAATGTAGATGTTTTATTCCCCGAGCCACTTAGTTATCACTTTTGCCTTATGGCAAGGTGCTCCATTATGCTGGAAAAGGCATTGTTCGTCACCAAACTGTTCTTGGATGGTTGGGAGAAGTTGCTCTTGGAGGATATTTTGGTACCATTCATAGCTGTGTTCTTGTGTTCTGCAAATTTGAGAGTGATCTCACTCCCTTGACTGAGAAGCAACCCCACACATGAATGGTCTCAGGATGCTTGGGGTTTATCACCGCAAATTGAGACATGTCACAGTGTTAATTTGCGTGAGGGCCTTCAAGTGTTTTGGTGAATAAGTCCTTTTATCAGAGATGAACGAAAATGAATCAAAGAGTGAAAACTTGAAATGATAGATGTAGACAGAGTATGTTAACATGTTTAATTTAAACTTCGTATACTATATGAAGATTTAGTTCATGATACACTAATAAAGATCATACACTAATTAGAACTAGAGTATATTTCATCATAGATGTCTTTCATGGCACTCTGCATTATACGTGGATATTCACTAGATGACTCACCCTATAATGCAAAATAGAAAAATAAATGTGTGTTAGTACTATTGACCAACAAGCACTGCCTGTATACACAACACAAATGTATTATACCCTGTTCTTGAAGTCAATACAAAGTTGAAACTGAAAAATAACAATGCATATATGTTGTCTCCTCTTGTCATTAAGGATAATATGATTAAGTGCTATGAGATAAGCACACTCATTTCTAAATTTGTAGCCAAAATAATTATACATGAGTTTATTTGTCAGAGCAATCCTTGTTTGTTACTCATCATAAATGATGAATGTTATTATTAGGGGTCAGAGATAGAACTACAGGAAATCAAGAAGCCACTTTTTTATGGACTGTGCTTAGTGTATATAGCTCCCCATGCTTTTTTGGGTGCTACTTACTGCAAACCTGTCACTGAGACCTAAGGTATTTCCACCCATCCTTTTATCTTAGACAAATCCAATGTCTGTTTTTGTAAAATAAAAATGACTTTCCCAGGAAGATCAGGTGATGTCAGACTAAAGATGCTTTTACATATTTGGCCACATATAGGGGTCTATTCACGAAGCAGTGAAGTGTCCTATTTATTTACTTCTCCAGAGGGGCACCCGCTCCTATATGTATCGCATCGTCATACATTTATATGGTGAGTGCAGTTCATAAAAGAACAGAAAGCTCAGCTTTCTGTTCCTCTGCTAGCACCGCATTCGCCATCTCAGGATGGTGTAAGCAGTGCTGTTACGGGAGAAGAGCAGCCTACTCCCTGTTCTCTCTGACCCCTTCTCTGCCAGCAGCCAATCAGAGGAGCCCAGAGCATATGCATATACTGGGTCACCTCCTATTGGCTGCCCCCCGCTGACCCAGTGCCACCCTCCCCTCTGTTCATACCCCTGTCGCCGCTATAAGTAATGTGACCTGGCATAAGCATATGTCGGGTCACCTATGTCTTGACTGCCTGCTGCATTATTTAAATTAGTGATATACGGTATAAGCATTATTCACACAACTTAAAATCACTACTATAAATATTATCGCTTATATATATAACCATATTTCAGTACTACAAAGATCATATTTATTCATTCCTATTGGTCTGCATTGGAGTTTACAATCTAAATTCTTTTCCACACAAATACAGACACATACAATCTACCTGGAATGCGGTTAAAATCCCTACGATCAGGATGCTGACTGCAATCCCGGCACCAGAATCCCGAACACCGAGAGAACACCGGCGCCGGAATCCCAACATGACTGGGGATGCCGACGTCAGAATCCCGGCAGCCGGCATTCAAATCGTAAGGAGACTGGAGCAACACACAGGAGGGGTTTAAGTTCAGGGTGCGGGGTAAATAGGACAAGGGAACAGTACTCACCGTTCCCTTGTCAGTATTACAACCATCGGGATGCCACTGTCAGTGTACTGACAACCGACATTTCCTCCGTCGGTATTTAATACCGGTTCCCAATCTACCGGTATGTGTTTGTACTATGGGAGCACTAGGACTAAACTCATGCAAACAGTTGGGAGCATACACGCTGCATGCGGATCGAACCTGGTTGGAACTGAACTTTTGCCCTAGTACTGTGAGGCAGCAATGCTAACTACTGTGCACTATGTCACTGCTTTGAGAGTGTTGCAGGACGTGGGAAACCCAGTGACGTCCCGTCAGCTGGCACTCGCGTAGTACTGGTATACAAGACACATACCAATACTTGTCCCTTTGGTTTCGGGTAATAATTTTCTTGTTTTGCAAAGACCCCCCTGGATGCTACGGAGACCAGCGCGAGGATCAGGTGAGTATAGGATCTTTGTTGCAGGTACTCCCATTGGATTCTACGGGACAAGGGGACAGAAACATCTGGTAGAAGGTAAGTATGTGTGAATGAGATAGGTGTATGTAATAAACTTGTATTATATATGGTGTGTGTACTGTCTTTATTTAACTATTTCTTTTACAGTGGGGGTACGGGTGCCGGCTGCCTGCTGCCACTTGTAGTTCCGAAAGTGCCAAAGGGCAGGCATGCAGGCACCTGTAGTTCCACTGTAAAATACAATAGTTTAATACTAATTAACACTTTATTACCCCCGTATCCACCACTCCAGGGGTGCGGGGAAGAGCCTCGGGCTTCAGACCAAGCCTGGGGTTCGGGAGAGGGGGGACCCCTTTTTTATGGGGTCCCCACCTCCCCTGAGATCCGTGGCTAGGCCTGACCGGCTTGGGGTGAGAATGCTTTGGCCCTGGAGACTCGGTAATAGGGTCTCCAGGCTATGGCATTAAACCCCGGTCGGTTTGGGTCCGGTGCTGGTTTTAAATATAGAGGGACTCCTACGCAATTTTTTTCCCCCTATATTTAAAACCAGCACTGGCCCTGCAGCCAGGTGCTGATTCTTAAATTATGGTGGAACTCTACTCGAATTGTTCCCTGTAATGTTAGGAACCAGGACTGGCTGACCAGGCCGGGACTGGTTAGCCTTTTGAGGGGGGACCCTACATAAACTTTTTTAGAAAAATTAACCTTTAAAATATATTTAAAAAAAAAGCAGTCTGCACATATTTTACTGATATGAGCAGCCTGCTTGTTCGGGAGAGAAATTCGGGCAGGGAAATCGGGGCTGCAAAACGGACAGGATCGACCAAATACACCATCAATCAAAACGATCCTGTCAAAACTGGGAGCTTGGTAAATTCCTAATTTTGAAAGTGAAAAAAAATGTCCACTTTGATCTATCCTATCCGAGTTGAAAAACGGGACAAATAGGGACCAACACGAATCTTAGTAAATTTATCCCTAAATGGGAGAAACTTTTCACACCTGTTTCAGTCTGGCAAACTGGTGTTCTCAATTTTGTTTCCATTACTACTATAGTCAAATTCATGCAAAAGAAAGACTAAGGGCTCTATTTACTATAATCCGCATATTGAATGCAGATTGTAGTGTGATATTAACGACTGAATTTGCATTGCGAATTCAGGCAATATCACAAGAATTTACTGCAAATCCCTTGCAGGGACAGAGCTTGCGAAAAAGCTCTGTTCCTGCGAATCCCATCCGCACACTAGTCACGGTATTTTCGGAAAAAATACTGTGACAAAGTGGTAATTGTGATGCATACGAGGCGCAAAATAGGAATAAATGGTTTTAATGATTAAAAATATTAAGAATGGTAAAAAGTGAGGCAATTCATATGTAAAAAACAATAAAAAAACAATAAGAAATTGGTCCATAAATTTTCTAATGAATGAGTACTTCAGCTTCTAGATACATGGGATCATAATGAAATGAGATAAAATGGGGTCTCCGTCTGGTCGCTCACCGAGTCCTGTGTTCTTAGGGCTTTCATTAGCTACTGCTGTTTATGTCTTGCGTTCGGTTGCTGGTCATCTGGCCATGGAATGTTGGGGCCCTCAGTGTCTGTTCTCCCCAGGATATGTGAGACACTCAATCAAAACCTAACCTTACATGTGATGTTGCTGTTCACACATTGATGCCACCATTTGGAAAACATTGAACTGCCTTTCATTCCTGAGGCGCCTATATGTATATGTTTATGTTTATTTCTAACACATGACCCCATTTTATCTCATTTCATTATGATCCCATGTATCTAGAAGCTGAAGTACTCATTCTTTAGAAAATTTATGGACCAATTTCTTATTGTTTTTTTATTGTTTTTTACATATGAATTGCCTCACTTTTTACCATTCTTAATATTTTTACTCATTAAAACCATTTATTCCTATTTTGCGCCTCGTATGCATCACAATTACCATTTAAACAAATAGTGGCACAGGAAAGCCACTAACATTCGAAGCAGCACCTAGGAATTAAAATCTTAACTTAAGTAGTCACTTTCAATTTTAGCTTTTTGTTTAAGAGCGCATTGAACCACGTTTTTTTCTTTACTGTGACAAAGTGCCCGCGCATGCGCCAACCGGCCGTCACTGCTACCCCCCTGGTGTTAAGCCCCGTACCCGGCGCTAAGCCCTGCCCCCCACGATTACGGACCCCCCACGACCCCTCCCCCCCCTGGTGATGCCCCGCCTCCCTTAATTACACTTACCTGCACGATCCGGGCCTCCGGTGATGTCCTCCATGTCCGCCGGTCAGGTGATATCCCATACTGCACTAGGACCCGATCACCTGATGACCGGGCCGCAGTGCACTATGGGAGACCAGCTGACCGGAGGGAGGACATCACCCGGAGCCCCGATCACCGGTCCCTGGAGTCAGGTAAGTTAATTTTTTTTTTACTATTTTTTTTTTTTTTTTTTTTACAGTAGTCAGCTTGCGGTCTGTTTAGACCACTGATTACTGGGACCAACTCCCGGCTCTGCTCTCCCGTTAGAACGGAGCAGGAGTCCAGTAACCGGGGGAGACCCTGGATAACGCCACCTCCAGGTGGCGTTATTATCACAGGGCCTCCCTAGGTATTTTTTTCACATTTTATTTTTAGTAACTCTGGTCAGATCACATTTCCCATTACAATTATGGGAAATGCGATCTGCTTACTAAAAATAAGTGATACTTAGGGGTTGGAGTTGAATTTTACGAATTCTACTCCAATTGCCCTGTAATAACGTTAAGGTGATACTAAAATAATGTGAAAAGGGTGTGAAAACACCCTTTTTCACTTTATTTTAGTCAAAATAATGTTGATGAATAAAGCCCTAAGACTTTTTGATGGAAATTTATGAAAATGTGCTTTTTATGACAGTTTTCAGCGATGTGTTGAGGTTTGAAAACCCTTATATTGAATGTGGTTTCTTCCAAACCACATGCAGTTTAGGGCAAACCGCCATGCAAAACTGGATATAAAACTTTACATTTTACTCTACATTAGCCAGGATAAAGAAAAAATATAAAGAATTTTTACTTTAAAAAATCCCCTCCACCCTATGCTGTAACAGCCTCTGCTACTTAGCATTGGGTTCGGTCTTTTACAGGGGAATCCGAACAAGTAATTGCTCCCCCACACCTACATATGCTTGGCCCTATGCTAAGTAGAGACACTGCACCTGATTGGCTGGCCATCTAGGTATGCGGCTTACTAGATATTAACTCATTTGGCAAAGAGAGCTCCTCTGGAGCAGTCTGCTTCATCTGTAAGGGTTTTTTTTACCTAAATTAATTAAGTCAGATTAAGATAAAATCAAGATAAGAATAAGATTACAGATGAGATTTTATTGTTGACACTGCACTACAGAAAAAGTAGGTGGCCGGTAATATTAAAAATATCAATGGGGGAAAATAAATTATTTATTATATTAAGGGGGCACAATGAATTAATTAATGTAATAAAGAATCACAGTTAATTATATGAAGAAAGGGGTACATTAATTAGTCAATATAATAAGGAGGCACAGTTTATTCTTTAAAAACTAAAGGGCCATAGTTTATTCTTGATAACACGAAGGGGGCACAAATGCTTTATTAGTACAGTAAAAGGGCAACACTTGTAGTGCCAGTTCTTTTAGCATTCCTGGTGAGGTGACAGTATGCACTGCCACCCACTATAATAATGTTTAGTCCAAAACATTGGTTTGGGAACACAGATGATTTCTACCAGGGCAGTCTGTGGGCAGCACCGTCGCTTCCCTACGGTACTTGCTTCTGGCTAGCAGGTTGCCATGGCACCCTGCAGCCAGGATCGCTGCTGCAGTGCTGCCCGGAGTATCTTTTAGAAGCTCCAGTCAGGCACCCTGCAGTCTGAACAGCCTATCGGTCAGTATGGCACTTAGCCGGGATCCCGACTGCTGTTGGGATTCCGCTGCTGATATTTTGACCGTCGGCATCCTGTCTGACGGGATGCTGACTACCGTAAATCTCCAATGAACTGAAATTATGGCTTTGGCTACACTATTTAAATGTTTCAGAAGTAACTTATTAATAGACAATACAGGGCCGGTAATCTTATTGAGAAGTCAATAAACGGGTTCCGAACCTACTTCCTGGCCCAACATCTCTTTAGACGGGATGTAATCAGGAAGCCAGTGGTCGAAATGCCGTCCGCCAGCTTCCCGACAGTGAAAGCCCGGCATAGGACTAAAGATAGGTGTCTAAATACCGACACCTATCATTAGCCCCATGCCGAAATCCCGATGCCCGACATATCGAACATAGGTAAGCCGGGCATCGGGAGCTCTTAGCCGTGGGTGGGGTTAGGTTCAGGGACTGCTGGGGCCATTTAGGGTTAGGCACCCCTCCCAGAGGGTTAGGGTTGGGCTAAGGGAAGAAGGGGTTAGGGTTAGGCACCACTGGGTTGAGGTTAGGGTTATGCACCCTCCCGAGAGGGTTAGGTTTAGGGTGCGGGGAGAGGGGGTTAGGTTTAGGCACCCCTGGGGGGAGGTTAGGGTCAGGCACTAGGGAGGGAGGTTAGCGTTAAGCACCACTAAGAGAGGATTAGGGTACTTACCCTAGTCGGGATCTTCATCTGCTGGGCATAGACTGGATCTAATAAGGGGGTGGAGTGGAGTGGGGGGGAGGAGCTGGGCAGAGACTGGATCTAATAAGGGGGGGTGGAGTGGGGGAAAAAAAAGCTGTACAGAGACTGGATTTAATAACCGGGAACGGGGAAGAAGTGGGGTGGGGGAAAAAAGCTGTGCAGCTGGGCAGAGACTGGTTCTAATAACCTGGGGGGGCTGCCTATTTTGTCAGTCCCGGGCCCCACCATTTCTGATGGCAGCCCTGCATGGTGGTCTGGAATATCAGGTCCCAATCCTTAGAGTCAAGTTGTATATCAAGATCTCTCTTCCAGTCAGCCATGTAGCATGGTAGTGTAGAAAGAGTATTCTCTATGAGGATTTTGTAACCTAGAAAAAGTTCTGAGAGTCGAACATGCTTAGGGAAAAGCCTTGTGTATCAAATTGCTTGAAAGAAAATGTTTAATGGGAAGGTATCTCCAGATCTTAGATGCAGGTAGATCCCAAGTCAATCGTACCTGACTAACGAGTATTTACCAGAAGAGGACACTAGCTTGCAGATATGCACAACCCCAGCCTGTAACCAAAGATGAAAATACACAGGAGTCATCCTAGGGGGAAGGTCAGAATTGTGGAAGAGTTATAAGAAAGGACACAAAAAGAAATACAGGGTCTTTTTCATAGCTATTTCCAAATAAACAGATTTGGGCCAACAGTGGGATGAGCAGCTACCATAACTATGAGGTAAACCCATACCTTGGGTTTTCCTCATAGCTACCATAACAGGTAGCTATGAGGTAAACCCAAGGCACAAAGAGAGCCCTTGATTTTAAATCCTCATCCACTGAGTCCGATCTAGACCACTCTAGAACTCTATTAAGGAATGTGGAGTAGCTGAAAACCACCTAGGTGTGTAAGTCAGAAAAGCACGTCATGTCGGAAAATTAGGTCGATGGCCACCCCAGACAAATTCCCTCTGAAACCAGTTTCTAGGCACATGTACCAGGAGGGTCTGAAGCAAAGCAAGTAGAGTATTCTAGGGAGAATGTTCATTTTAATGATACTAGCTCTACCCAACCACGAGAACGTTTCCCAGCGGCAGTCAAGGAGCTCACCTCGGATATCTCAGGGATTTCTCATACTCAATATGCTAAGAGTGAATTTAATGTAGTCTACCCCTT
This sequence comes from Taudactylus pleione, assembly GCA_031769625.1. Taxonomy (NCBI): domain Eukaryota; kingdom Metazoa; phylum Chordata; class Amphibia; order Anura; family Myobatrachidae; genus Taudactylus; species Taudactylus pleione. The sequence goes on along the minus strand of JAUIMM010001030.1, from coordinate 8,093,640 downwards.
CTTTTTCCCAACTCTCTATTTCTGTTGCAAATACTGTCCTAAAGTTATGTTATATACATAATTTTATAGTCCATACATAATGGTCTAAGCTATCAGAAAACACTAGTACTGTATATGTGCACTGAAGTGATGCTAATTGTTATTATGTCACAGCTGCACTGTACATGTCTGCAATCCTTTCTGTGAACTTCCAGAATCTTAGAATCTTAGGGTTGTTTAACTGTGATTTCTAGCCAAATGCAGTTTGCATGGATGTCACAGTGTTACCACTAATGGCTAATTGGGAGTACAAGGCTGCAAACCTTACACCCACACACATTTATGATGCAAGCCATGTGTTCTATCCTCTGTAAAGTTAGCTGTTTGTATCCTGCTGCTGGAGGTTTGGGGAAATTAGGCGATGGCTGAAATTGGCATTTGTTCAACATCTGACCCTTTATGTACAGGTAGGCTCAAGTCGTAGTTATTTCATATATGATATGTTACTCTCAAGGGGGAGATTCAATTAAGCACAAAGTCCCATAGTAGCATCGCACAATGTGCTACTGCTCACACTTCTGGCTATTATAGTACAGAAAACATTGCTTATATTGCTCATTAATGTGTGAATAATAAAGTGATATCCCGTGGAGAAGCATCACATAAGGCTGCTACAGGGCCTCACACTTAATTTAAACTCTACCATGTATATTGGAAGGGTATGTAGTAAAATGTCCACATGGTCTGTATGTCAACGTGGACATTATGTCTACCCGCCAAAATGTTCATATTCACAATGTCAACATCACCTGTTAATGTTAGGGTTAGGCTGCCGTTAGTGTAGAGTTATGTCTAAAAACCACAAAAAAAACCTATACGAACATCCCAGCTGTCCGCATTCACAGTGTCTACATTATATCATGTCAGCATTGTGAATGTATACATGTCGACATGATGCCCATGTCGACATTCTGAATCTAGACATTCAGGCCATGTCAACATTCTGATGTTGATATTCTGATTGTCAACATTTTGTACCACAAGCACCCATAGTAAATGTACTATATTCTAAAAATAGATTAAATACATTAGATAAACATGGCTGTAGAGAGGAATTTTGGTCACGCGGGGAATAGAATGCTTTGATGATGCATCTGACATTAATGGGTAGCTCCTTGGCACTTCTTTATTTATGTATAGCACCTAGGATCTGACTTTTATAGCAAATTGTTTTTATTAGATAATAGTAGCAGATTATTACAAAAATGAACCATTTCAAAATTGGTAGTACAAAATAAACCTGCAAAATGAGGTTTCAATCAGATCCGAAATAATATAGAATTTCCTGATCAGAATATAAAGAACCTCTATAATCAAAATAAAAAAGAAGAAAAAAAAATAAAATAAATTTGGATAGTAAAACATTAATTAGATACTATAACATTTAGGGAAGAGACAAAACAATTAGGAAAGAAAAGACCAAAAAAAAAGGGGGGGGGAGAGAGGAAAGAGAGAGTTGCTGCATAAATAGAATATAGATCAAAAACAAAACCCCAACAAGTTTAATAATAATGTATATTGGCTCCCTAAAGGATTTGTAGTCGCCATCAGCGGAAGTTATCAAATCGTCCATCTCCATATATAAATCTATTCTCGTGAACCAGTCAGTCACCACGGAAGGAGAGGAGGAGCGCCATCTCACTGGGATAACAGCCTCTGCCTCGTTATTCAAATGACATAATAAAGACCTTTTGTACCTCGAGAGGGTCCCGGACGACAGGTGTAATAACCAAAACAGGGGGTCTGTGGGAACCGGTTCACCCAGAATTATGGCTGAGAGGCGAATCACTTCCCACCAATAGGGCCGAAGGAGTGGGCATTGCCACAGATATGAAAAGGGTTACCCAGGGCATTCAAGCAGCGCCAACATATATTGGGCACCCCAATCCCCATTTTAGAAAGAGTATCTGGGCATCTGTACCATCTCGAGATGAGCTCGTACTGAGTCTCAACAACGGTGGTACTCTTGGAGCAGGCGTGTGCTAGTACAAATATTTTTGTCCATTGAGTTTCATCTAGACTGGAACCGAGGTCACGGTTCCAATGCTCAGTAAAGCTTGGGAGGGAGGAGCCTGCATCTGAGGAGAGAGAGCTGTATAGTAATGAAATAGTATGGGTGGGGGGAGTTGGACTTACACCTAGCTGCTCAAAAGGAGTATAAATCCTACTTAAGGTCTGGGGTGTTCCCAAGGAGTGTAAGAAATGACAAACCTGGAAATAGCGCCAATATTCATTAGCCTGCAGCTTCCATCTCTCACATACTTCTGCAAAAGATAGTACGCTACCATTGTTAACCAACTGTCCAACCCTGAAAAGACCTGCCCTCAACCAAGAATGGAAGGTAATATGGTCCATCCCTGGAGGGAAGCTATCATTATAAAGGAACTGTGTTAGAGGGGAATTAGGAGCGAATATCGATGAGGATCTCCTCATGGACCTCCAACAGGAGAGCGTGGGGCCAATAGTGGGGTGCGTGAGATTGGGGAGGGCAGGAAGCCACAAAGCTATCGACAGGGGGATCTCAAGTGCTTGTTGTTCTATGCATATCCATTGTTTAGGGGAGACAGATCTAGTCCATTCTAAAATGCGGTGTAGGAGGCATGCTTGATGGTATCTTTTAATATTTGGAAGGGAAATGCCGCCTCTATCCTTGTGACGGGACATAACATCCAACCTCAAACGGGGTCTATTTCCCTTCCAGATGAAGTCTCTAAATAGAGTTTGGACATCTAGTATCCACTTAGGTGATAATTTGATTGGGAGAGTTCGTAGGAAGTATAGGATCCTAGGTAAGAAGTTCATCTTTAACACGCCCAGTCTTCCAAACCACAAAAAAGATTTGGTTTTCCATAACTGCAAATCCGAGCGGAGTTTGGCCAGTATAGGGGCAAAATTAGATTAAAATAGGTGTTTAAGGTTTCTAGTTAAAGTAACCCCAACATATTTTAAATGGGTTGTATGCCAAGCAAAGGGGAATGATAATTTGAGACCAGCTACCATCTGGGAGGGGGCAGTAATGTTTAGAGCAACAGATTTCGAGTAGTTAATTTTAAAGTTAGAAAGGTCCCCAAAGGTCTTAAACTCTTCTAATAAATTCGGAAGTGAAACTATAGGGTTCCTGATTGTCGGCAAATAAAGCTAATTTATATTCCTCCCTGCCCACCTTGAAACCCGATATATAAGGGTTTAGGCGAATGGATCGTGCCAGGGCCCCCATACAAAGGACGAAAATCATAGAAGATAATGGGCAGCCCTGTCTAGTTCCATTTGCTATGGGGAAAGAATTTGAAAGGGAGCCGTTAATTCTGATTCACGCAGATGGAGACCTATATAAGGCGAGGATACGTTGAAGGCAAACAGGTCCCAATCCCAATTGTCTCAAAACTCCCGTCATAAAGTCCCAATTGACATGATCGAACGCCTTCTCGGCATCGGTAGACAACAGAATAGCTGAATAACAGTCGAGGAAATATGGTGGATAAGAGCTAGAAGTTTTGAAGTGTTATCTCTGGTCTCGCGTCCCGGGACAAACCCCACCTGGTCGCTATGAATGAGGGAAGGAAGGGAGTGTTTGCGAGAAGCTTTGCGAATAGTTTGACATCGACTTTAAGAAGGGAAGTTGGTCGATAGCTGGGACAGAGAGAAGGGTTCTTACCCTCTTTAGGAATTACTGCGATATGGGCTTCCATAGATTGTTTAGAAAAGGGTGAGGTGTCTGAGATATTGTTAAAAGCTTTCAGGAGCAGGGGGCTAGTTTGTCCCGGAAGGCCTTATAGTAATTAATGGTAAAGCCATCGGGGCCATGGCTCTTCACAGAAGACTTGATGACTTCCTCCAGTTCCCGTAAGGAAAAGGGTGTCTCTAATTCATCTCTGACCAAGGTGTCAAGTTTGGGAAAACTAACTTTGGAAAGATAAGTGTCGATAGCTCAGTGCTTCCCGCCACATTGGGGAAAGCCGTGGAAACTGGTAAATTATAAAGCAAAGAATAATACAAACAGAATAATTCCGCAATTGAAGTATCATGAAGGTTCTGCCCCCCTCTATCCTTAACAGAAGAGATTACGGAGCGCATTCTTTGGGTTCTGAGAGCACGTGCCAACATTTTCCCGGGTGTATTACCCCAGTGAAAATATCGACTCCTACATTTCCGGAAAGAGGATCTGACTTTTAACTCCTTTGAATCATTGTTATTAGTCAATAGAGGAGATTGTATTACATATTCTGGTGATTTAACTTAAATCCACAGGAAGCACAGTTTATTACTGCAATTACGGCCCTGAGCAGCTTTTACTGGAGTGGGAACACCTAAAGGAAGCTCCCTTCTTAGCTATGCTCCTACTTAATCCAATGTTTACATATCCAATGTTAACCATAATCCAATGTTTACAAGTTTTATTGATACACTCAAGATCTACTTGAGATTTATGCAAAATGTAGGTTTTATCTACAGTATATTAATGTGAATACTACTAATCATGTTGTCTGCCACCATTATTATTATTTCAGGTCTCCTAATATTTTTTAAAAGACCTTTCAAATAACACTGCGTGGTCATGTCTGGTAACACCTCATTACTTTAAATAGCAAAGCAGTGACTTTTTGTAAACTCATACCGTATAATTGAAGTTTAGAATTTTATCTCATATGTGTCACTTTTAAATCCATTGAAGTCCATGAATGCATGAGGAGAGAAGGAGGAAGGGGATCAAAGAGGAAAGGAGAGGAGAGGAAAATGCCAATTAGAGAGGGGTGGTGACAGAAGCCAATAAGAAAGGAGAGGGGAAGAGTAAAGCCAATCAGAGAGGGCAAGTGACAGAAGCCAATAAGAAAAGGAGAGGAGAGGAGTGGTGACAGAAGCCAGGGCCGCAACTAGGGGGGGGGCTAGGGGTGCACATGCACCGGGTGCCTGACTTGAGGGGGAGCTAGACAGGCTGCCGAGTGGGGCCCGGATGGCTGCAGGCATAGGAGGAGCCACGCGGTCCTCCCCTGTCATTTCTGGATTTTTTTTTTCTAAGTAGAGCTATGGCAACACTGCTGTTATTTACGTCAGGTCAGATTTGATAGAGACAGCGGCGGGCACTAGGACCCGCCGCCAGCCTGGCCTCAAGTGTCCCGGGGCTGAGGAAAGAGCAGCAGCACCCGCCGGTAAGCATAACAGGTACACGGGGAAGTGGGACAGCAGCCAGTCGGGTATGGCAGGCTGAACATAGCTAGTGGCGGCGGTGGGGGCTAATGATATTGACATGGTGTGCTCGGGCTTCATAGTATCCTGTGACATGGGGGAGACACTGACATGAATAAAGAGGCTGAAATCAGAGACATGGAGGGGAACAGACAGGAGCTGAGAGGGGTCGACCTCTACAGCCACATTCTGATTACCTAACAAAGAATAACTGCTGCATAACGCACTGTAAGCCCCAGCACCTGGGATGCTCAGGCTGCCTCATTATGGCCCCTAGGAAGGTAAAGAGCAAAAAACAGAGGAGACTATGAGGAAATATAATGTGTCTGCAGAACCCTTGCAGGACATTCTGTGACATTACTGTTGCATAATGTGTTACTTATAAGAGGCATTACTGTGTGGCATAATGTGTTATAACAGGGGAATTACTATATGGCATAATGTGTAAGGGGCATTACTGTGGCACAATGAGTTATAAGAGGTATTACTTGGTGTGACATAATGTGTAAGAGGTACTACTGTGTGGCACAATGATTTGTAAGAGGTATTACCTAGTGTGGCATTATGAGTAAGGGGCATTACTGTGTCACAAAACCACACACAGGGTTATTATTATTTTTTTTTTTGGGTTGCGCCAAGTTACTGCCTTGCTCCGGGTGATAAAATTGCTAGTTTCGGCCCTGCAGAAGCCAATAAGAAAGGAGAGAAGGGCAAAGAGTTGATCAGAGAGGGGTGGCGACAGAAGCCAATAAGAAAGGAGTGGACAGGGGCAAAGAGCCAATCACAGGATAGATAGGGGAGGGAATTAAAGAGGTGAGAAGTTAATGTAATCAATCTGATAGGAAAGGGGAGGTGACAGAAGATGATCACAGCGGAGGGAGGTCCGGAGGGGAGGCAATCTGGGCAGCTTGAGGGAGCATGAAATGTAAAACTGATCTCAGATATGTAACTTATTTAGGATATAGAGAAAACAAACCGATATAAAACAGGCAGCTGTCATACTGTGCAGCGCCCCATGAATTCAGGAACCCTGGATGGCGCCCTCTGTCCATTTTGGTGCCTGGAGCTCATGCTTCAGTGGAACCACCTGCGCTACACACCTGCTCATAACCATAAACAATTAAAAAAATTAAAGAACATGTGGGGATTGGGAAAGTAGAGGGTCGGATGGAAAGATTCACTAAGGTTTATAAAGCGAGCAATGATGGGATTCTCAGGGGGAGATGAGGGAGCAAACAGCACTCAAGGGGAGATGTATCTGTTAGAGAGAGGAGTGCACTCCTGCTTCCTTCTTCTCTGAAATACATTCCGGGCACTTTGACCTCCAACCTGAGGTGCCATTGGCACACGCCATTGTGTAAGAGTAACGCAGTGCAACATCACGTGCAGTACTTAGCTCCTCAAGTGAGAACATTATAACCTGCATCACTGCTGTTGTGACTACCGCCAGAGACCACCGCTGTTATCACTGTGTGCGTTACCGCTGCTACTGTTGTTACCAATATACCTGCAAGCCTGGCTAAGCCTGGTGTGGACTAATCTTACATTAGTATGGGCTTAAGCTTAGACCTACATACAATACCAAATATAATTTTCTTCTTTAACGTTTTTCACCTCAAAAATGTATGAGCAACTGTCAATTAACCCTTTTATCAGTGATATATTTTGGTTACATAATATTGATATTTATAAGGTGTAAAATATTTCAGATCCATTTGAAGTTACAAACTTATAATTTCTTTAAACTGCTTTTAACAGTTTATATTTATTTTTCTCTTATTTTTTAGAAATAAACAGTGGAGGTCATTCAGACCCGCTCGCAAGAGCAGGACGCTTGCAAGCGGGTCGATGGTGCAAGCCATCGTTATGGGTCTAGATGGACGTCCGAGTCCGGCCCCACTGACATCACTAGTGATGTCAGTGGGAGTGATTTTGGCTCTGATAGAGCCAAAATCACTCCAGGGCTTGCGGTCACTGAGACCCTACCGCAGGGTCTTGTCGCAAGCCCGATGGTCGCGATGGTCTTGTGGTCTTGACCATCGCGACCATCATCATGGACGCTCGCTATAGCTGTGGGTGGTAACCCACAGCTATGCGAGCGTCCATGAGGCCGCTCCAAGTTGAGGGAGGAGGGCCCTGATTTAGAGCGAGCGCTCTGGTCAGCGCGTCCGGCTCTGAATCAGGCCCAGTGTTCTAATTTATTTTAGTATGGCTATTTTGCAGTCGTTAAGAACCACACTAATTGAAATGCTTTACAACTATAGAATAACTTTCCTATATTTCACTTTGGTGGTCACACACACTTATGATGAAGCTTCAACATTACCATCAAGCTTTCTAATTACAGGCTACTTACTTTAAGTCTTATTACTTGTTTACAGCAGGTGGCTACCCAGTGGCAGTTACACACTGTGCGATTAAAGCGCACTTCAGCTACTGAAAAAGCTTCTGACTATTCTCATTGCCAGCTACAGACTCTGCTACTTAGAAGCATTACACCCTGTCTCAGGAACTCTGCTACAAGCATGTACCATACCCTGTCTCGGGAACTGAGCTACAAAAATGCACCATACCTTATCTCGAGAGCAGCGGCGTCACTTACTTTGGTGACACCCGGTGCGGCTAGTAGGACTCCTCTCGCTCGCACATGGGGGCATGGCCTCACCCCATGAAGGCACGCCTCCTTATGTGTGCCAATTTTGGGGACATGACCACATGTCACGTCCCCCGTTCTTGGCACACAGTGGGCTTACCCAGCGCGCTGGCAGCTACTGGGGGCAGCTCCCAACCTCTTCCCTGCCTCTCTCTGCAGTGTGGCTGCTCGGTGACACCATCCAATGGGGTGCTATTTTGGTGTCACCCCCTCGGATGGTGTCACCCGGTGCGGCCTGCACCCCCCTAGTGACGCCAGTGCTTGGGAGCTCCCTCACTCAAGATTCTGGAGCAGGTTGACTGGTGCACATACACAAACTCTTTAAGGACATAGGGCCTGATTTACTATCATACGCAACTGCGTATGCAATAGCGATTACGCACGCAGTTCAACTGCGATAGTATGCTAATTCATTGCAATCACTATTCCCTTGCAGCACTACGCAAGGACGCCCACTTTACTTACCACACATCCGTAATGTTTAGCAAGACTGCAATACCATCGGTACAGTCGAGTACCCTCGCAGGCTCTCGCACACTTGCACAACCCCTGACCTTACTCAGAAATTGATAACAACCATGCACACTATCAGGCCTCAGGCTTTGTAGGCCATTGCAGTGGATAATTTATGTATGCCCTTGCAACGGCATTGAAACACACTGGCACACCTGCGTTTCCCCGACCACCACCCCCGTTACCACCCCCAAACGGCATGCCTGTAAATCACTCTGCGGTGTGTCTGCATAGTCACTGCGATTGCAGTCTCAACACAATAGCTTAGCTAGTTTGCGCACTGCGATGCATACGCATGCGCAGAACGCAACAATCAGCCGATTGCAAGCGTAATTGAAGTTGCATACCATAGTAAATCAGGCTCAGAGTTCTATCCATTACTTTCTTGTGAACCATTACCTTATGCCCCTGAGAGTGAACTTTACACAATCACAAAGGAAGAGTTAAGCAACATGGCTCAGTGAGAAAACATTGGTACTTTAAATATGTTCCCATTCACATTCCTGCAAGTAAGCACTTAGAACATGAGAAATCAACATGATTGCAACACTGTTTTTACTGGACATATACATGGCACTAACTGAAGCATTATTTACCAGGTACCTGATAAAGATTAGCAATGTCACACTTAGGCCAAACAATAGTTAGGGCAACTGCAAGTTTTTTTTCTTCTGCTTCTCCAATTGCATTAGGACACAGATCTCTTGATGCTTTCATGTGCTAGGACACTTGATGCTATATTTAAGACTTATAGCAGATTTCCACTCTTCACCGTCATAAATTGGGTTTGGATCATGAAGTCTCTGAAGTACACAGTGAACAAGTCTAGCAAATTCCTTACTTTCTTGAAGGTTTCCCCTTTCTGCTCCTCATGGAACTCCTGATCCTCAATTAGTTATTTGTATTTGTATTTGATGTCTCAGTCTCTGACACACAGCTGCAGTCATGACTAGCAACAGAAGTCTCTGTGGCTGTACAACAATCTGGGTGTCTTTAGGTGAAGTAGTCTCAAGAAACACAACATCCATTGGTAGTATAAGCTTGTTGTCAATGATGTTCCACAAAAAATAGGCTTTGCTTTGCTTACAGTATCCTAACATTATGCATTTGATGGATTTAGGATCAAGTTGTGTCTTCTCTCTTCGGGTATATGAGTATAAGCTTTACTTCCAAATACACGTAAATGGCTGGTGTTTGGTCTTTTGCCAAGAATTGCACCATTCAGCATAGCTCAAGTTCTTTCAGCTATTGTCCTATTCGCTCTTTCACTTACTCCATTTTCTTCTGGTGTATAGGCGATAGGTGATGCTGAATGACTTTTTGTTCAAGATAGTTGGCTAGATCTTTGTTTTTGTATTCTCCGCCATTCCCAGATCTTAGGACCCCATTTAACAATGATACATAACTCCTTTAGCACTCGTTAAAGGGGTTATGTCATCATTTCAATATCCTCATAATCTAAGATCACCCCTGTTTGTCACTGCATTGCTCTCACCATCTTCAGGGAATCCTTCCAGGCATTGCCGGGTCCCTGCTGGGTGAAACTATCATGGACATGCTCAGACTGCCCCATCGCGCATGTCATAGAATCCAGTCATTGGCAGTGATAGACTGCCAGCAGCTGAGAGGAGGACACCTACGATGAGAGGGATGTCGTTTTACCTTGCCGGAGAAGTAAGTAATTCTGAATACCAGTAGTATATTTATTTGTGTCACTGCGTTACTACACGAAGTACAGTATGTCGCTGGTGTTTTGGTTTGTTCTTAAATGGGGCCCTTAGTAGCTTTAGTTCCAGACCTGATTGGTGTTCTACTAGTCCAAGGGTAAGATATTAAGTCCACACAATACTGATATCAAATCTGTAAAGGACCAACGTTTGCTGTTTATATATATTTTTAAATATACAGTAGGGGTGAATATACTTTGCCAGTGGTTGGTGGTGCACCATGGAGTAATGTACAAATATACTCAAAAAATAAAAATCGTTGCACTAATATTTGTATTATAACTAGTGTATAAAATAGAGGAGGAGCAGGGGCACATCTATAAAGGGTGCAGGACCCCTGGGTCCAACGGGCCCACACCGCACACCCTGCACACATATTTGTAATGCTTACCTCTCCAGAGTCCCATGCAGGCGCTATTAATGCTAGTGCCCAGAGTCTACTGATGCTCTCAGTGCGCTGTCGGCCGCTGGAGAGAGAGGGTGCCCCGGACGGAGACTGCACACGGGCCCCTCCTCTCTTAATACAAGGTGGAGATACCCAACAACATAAAACAATTGAATAAAATAATTATCAAGATCAAATTCTGTATCAATATTGAGGCTCTGTGGGAGCTGTAATTATGAGATGCCTTTTCACACGCACAGTATATTCACAATCAATATTTTTCATAAGAGAATAAGTATATTACATAATTCTTATCTCATGGTAATTGTGTCCACAATATATTCGTACGGTAGTCATTAGGTTCCCACATTGAGTAATGTGACAACATACACAATAAATTGTTATGTACCCAAGGAAGAATTCAGGGTCTGATTCAGAGATGGAACTTGCAGCTGTGAGACCCTGGCCACGTCCCTCCCAAAAAATGGGGGTGACACCCCCCGTTTCCAGAAACGGAGGCCAGCCACGCCCCCGTGCCGCCCCCCAAATGCTGCGTCAATCATGCTGCGGCTTGTGGGGGTTTGTGAGCAAGATCACAGTACTCGTTCTGCACATGTGCAGACCGTAAACCATCGGAGATGTATGCTAACCATCGGGTTAGTGTACATCTCTGAATGAGGCCCTCAGTATACAGTAAATAGTATGGTCAAATATATTGTTATATACCCAAGATATAATTCAGTATACAAAAAATTGTAGGGTGAACAAATAGTATGTTGATACTGAGGCTTCATAGGGACCATAGACATAGAATATAATTTCCCCATACACATTATCTTTATATCCAAACACATTTTCTTTGCATGTGAACATAATCATAATTCTTATTTCACAGCATGTATATAATATATTTGTTCATCATCACATAATTTCTACAAAAACAGGTGGAAATTAGCAATTCTTTTTTGGAATCACATTGCAGATAGGGGGGTAGCATTCCTATGATGAGAAAGCATCCACGAAATATCTAGCTAGCCCCCCTCTCTGCAATGTAATTCCATATCAGAGACGGAACCAAACACTCATCTGAAAGCAGAAGCATGCTCTCTGACTTTCCTTCAATCCACGCCGGTGGTCACTCTCTCATTGACTTCTTCACTGCAATCTGCAAAAGTAGACGTTTTTCCACCATATGGTTTAGGATCAATGCACATCCAACAGCCATCTTAACAGGGGCATATCTATAATGGGTGCAGGATGTGTGGTGCACATGGGCCCGCACCGCACACCCTGCACCCATATTATTTAAAACTTACCTCTCCGAGGTCCCGCGCCAGGTGTCAGCGCTGTACAAAAAGCCGGGAAAATGCCTGCTGTGGCCATTTTTCCGGCATTTTGCACATGTGCACTAGACTCTGGGCATACTCTAGTGCCGAGAGTCTACTAATGCTCCGGTGGTCGACCAGCAGCATCAGTCAGCTTCCGGTCGCCGTGAAGAGAGGAGGGGGCCCCCTCCTCTCTAAAGACGCCCTTGCATCTTACTCTTGCTTCAAACACTGCAGCTCTCCTAACACGCAGAGGGCTCTCATGCATAGGATGGCTAATTTATGCGATGGCTAATTTATGCACGCCCATGTAACAGCATTTAAACAGTCCAACACGCCTGCGTTTTATTAGCCTCCCCTCTTACCTCCACCAGTCACTTGGGATCCTGCAAATGGATTCTTTGTGTGCATGCATCATCGCAAACCAATCGCAGTGCATGCGCAGTGCGGCATAAACACACATACGCAATGGCAAATAATCCATTATCTATCATCTATCTGTCTATCTATATACGGGATGCAGTCGGCATCCGGGCGTGTGGGATGCAAACAGTCTGAATACCGGCATCGAAATCCCGACCGGTCGGGATCCCGGCACCAGTATCCCGACCGTCGGCATCCCGAAGGTAAAAATCGGGGTGTTAGTGGGAGGTTAGGGCTAGGTAGCGGGGTTTGGGTTAGACATTAGGGGGAGGGTTAGGGTTAGAGATCAGGTAGAGAGTGTTAGGATTAGGGTGTGGGGAGGGAAAGGTTAGGTCTGGGCACTGGGGATGGGGTGTTTGGCTTAGGGTGCGGGGAGGGGGAGGTTAGGTTTAGGCTCTAGGGGAGAGGTTGGGGTTAGGCACCGGGGAGGGTGGGTTAGGGTTAGGGGTTAGAAAAATACTTACCATTACTTCCTATGGGTGTAGGGATTCTGGCTGTCGGGGTGCCACTGTTGGTATTCTGATCAGCGCCATCCTGACAGCCTAGATTTCATACCCAACCCCTGTATACAATACTGTGCAAAAGTTTTAGGCAGGTGTGGAAAAAATGCTGCAAAATAAGAATGCTCTCAAAAATAAAAGTGTTAATAGTTTATTTTTATCAATTAATAAAATGCAAAGTGAATGAACAGAAGAGAGATCTTAATTAAATCAATATTTAGTGTGACCACCCTTTGCCTTCAAAACAGCATCAATTCTTCTAGGTACACTTGCACACAATTTTTGAAGAAACGTGTCAGGGAGGTTGTTCCAAACATCTTGGAGAACTAACCACAGATCTTCTATGGATGTAGGCTTGCTCAAATCCTTCTGTCTCTTCATGTAATCCCAGACAGACTCGATGATGTTGAGATCAGGGCTCTGTGGGGGCTATATCATCACTTCCAGGACTCCTTGTTCTTCTTTATGCTGAAGATAGTTTTTAGTGACATTGGCTGTATGTTTGGGGTCGTTGTCCTGCTGCAGAATAAATTTGGAGCCAATCAGATGCCACCCTAATGGTATTGCATGATGGATAAGTACCTGCCTGTATCTCTCAGCATTGAGGACACCATTAATCCTGAATATATATATATATATATATATATATATATACATATATACACATATATACAGTTCTGTGGTATATTGAGAGAGATACCACCAACTTGATTACACTATCATTATTTCCCAACGACTGCACACCTCACTTAGCTGCATTACTGCCATGTGATATTCTCTTGGATCCTTTTGAGACATATGAGTTTGTTATTTTTATGGTTATCTACAGATGTGTCCTTGTTCATCTAGCCTCACTATGCCACGCAGTGTGATATATCTGGTGTTGGGAGATTTTTTGTGCCGAAATGCGTCTAAGTCGCAATGTGATGCAACCAGGAGACTGTGCTGATGAATTTGATATATGACACATATACTGTATCTGTGTGCAACTGATAATGTAAATGGCACTTGGCAAATGGGGTGGAAAAAGCTGTGGCCGCTGCTGAATCGTAGCACTTCAAATACTTCAAATACTTATTGAGAGACTAAGGGCGGGATGCACTAATACTTACTGCTGGGCATCGCTATTGTACAGATCACATATGCACTAACATATGTGATCTGTACAGCAAAGGACAGCTCTTCTGATAAGAGCTGTCCTTTGTGATCTCTCCTGTACAGAGGACTTCTGGGTTTATGACCCGGGAGTCCATCTGCGCATGTGCAGACTGACGCGGCGGCCGCGGGGCATGCAGGGAGGGATCTGATCGGATCCCTCATAGCAGAGAGATGCGGTAGAAGCCCATAGACTTCTATAGGGTAACGCAAGCAATAGCTGGCATTACCCTCCGCATCGCAGCCCGGCGGCCAGGTGATTGATGCATACGGAAAATGCGGTAAACAGGGGTTTTACCGCATTTTCCGTTTAGTGCATCCCGGCCCACGTCACACACAGATATACAAGCGTTACATATCAAATTAATCTGGTGATTCCTAGTCACATCGCATTGTGACTTAGATGCATTTTCATCACCCAAAAAGATGTAAAAAAGACGCCCAAAGCTAGCAGAGGCTCACACAACCTATCGCACCATGTGTTTGACGAGACTGCAGAAAAGATGCTCGGTATAAGTACATATATCTCTGTTTGATCCAATAGGAGGCAACTTGTGCAATAGTTACCTGTATTTCAGGAAACTGTAATTATCACAAAACAAAATCTCAGATTATTTGAGAGTATTTAACTCTATATTTTAAAAACACAATTCTATGAATATTTTGCCAACATGTTTTGAGTTATCCTGAACTAGGTATTGTAATTTTTTGTTTTGGAAGAACTAGCTAAGTGATTTATTTATATATTTTGATATTAGTGTTTGTTTGTGATATATGTATTTGTTTAGTCCAGATAGTCTTAGATTTCATTAATAAAAGTTACATTTTAACTCATATTCGGACAAAGAGTGCCCCTAAACCCAAGAGTACTTTTTTCCTTGTTTCGAAATTACTGTTTTGACTCTCAAGGGTGCACCTCCACAAACCTTTATTATTATTAATATTATTACCAGTTATTTATATAGCGCACACATATTCCGCAGCACTTTACAGAGAATATTTGGCCTTTCACATCAGTCCCTGCCCCTTACAATCTATATTTCCTATCGCATGCTCACTCACACATACACACACACTAGGGGTAATTTTGTTAGGAGCCATTTAACCTACCAGTATATTTTTGGAGTGTGGGAGGAAACCGGAGCGTCCGGAGGAAACCCACGCAAGCACAGGGAGAATATACAAACAGTTAGGGCCATATTGGGTATCGCGAGCATTCTGACCGCCGAGATGCCGACTGCATCCCCTCTCTTCCTAGTCACCAGTCTGGAACTTGGTAGTCTATAGTGTTCTCAATGGTATCACACACACACAGACACACACACACACACACACAGACACACACACACGCACAGCAGCGGCTGCAATGACAAAACAGGGAAGAGATCAGGGGGGCACTAATGTCTTAAATCGTCCCTAGTGTTATAGTTTTGGAACATACCTATCCATATTTCCATACCAGGCTTTCTTCTTACTTTAGAATTCATCAGAAGTACCATTTAGTTTACTTTATTTTATAACATTGCAGACAAAGAAACCAACCATACAGATACAAACAGCTTCATAGGCACCCTCAGTAACAATAGGCCATCAGGAATCAGTGTGCTGTCTTCTTTTTTATGTCGCAAGCAGTGATCCAAGACATTCCACTGGAAACAGATTACAGCTCTCTCCGGGACATTATACTGGGCAATGAAATGGTTTGTGCACACACGAGTGAGTCTAGTGTGCTTACAAACATCCTCAAACAATTTATGTGTTTTCAAAACCGCATGACTAGGTTTTAGGCTTAACAAATCACTTATGTCTCCATTGGAATCTCTGGGTTCAAATGGAATATCCACACATAACACTGGAAATCATATAGGCCTACTCAGTAGGAGAACACTGTGTAAAATATTACTACAGAATGATAAAGTAGCAACCTGTTTATCTTTTAGTATTGTCATGTCTTATGATTAGGGGTGTGCACCGGCCACTTTTCGTGTTTTGGTTTTGGATCTGGATCTTTCTTCGTGTTTTGGATCTGGATTGGTTTTGCCAAAACCACCCTTCCGTGTTTTGGGTTCTGGGTTTTGTGTTTTGGATCTGTATTTTTTTTTAAAAAGCATAAAAACAGCTAAAGTCAAAGAATTTGTGGGTTTTTCTTCTCCTATGCTATTATTAACCTCAATAACCTTAATTTTCACTCATTTCCAGTCTATTCTGAACACCTCACACCTCACAATAGTGTTTTTATGTCCAAAAGGTTGCACCGAGGTAGCTGGATGACTATGCTAAGCGACACGAGTGGGTGGCACAAACACGTGACCCATCTAGGAGTGACACTGCAGTGGCAGACAGGATGGCAGTTAGAAAAACTAGGCCCCAAACTGTACATAATGCAAAGAAAAAAAAGAAGTGCAAGATGGAATTGTCCTTGGGCCCTCCCACCCACCCTTATGTTGTATAAACAGGACATGCACACTTTAACAAACCAATCATTTCAGCGCCAGGGTCTGCCACACGACTGTGGCTGAATTGATTGGTTCGTTTGGGCCCCCACAAAACAAGCTGGCAATTAATCTGTCCCTGCACAAACTGGCTCTACGGAGGCAAGATGTCCTCTTCCTCCTCATCCACCGATTCCTCACCCTCTTCAGTGTTGTGTACATCCTCATCCTCACAGAGTATTAACTCGTCCCCGCTGGAATCCACCACCACAGGTCCCTCTGTACGTTCTGGAGGCTGGTCTCCCTGGAAGAGTTGATAATTAATTTTTATGAACATCATCTTCTCCACATTTTGTGGAAGCAACCTCCTACGCCTTTCGCTGACAAGGTTCCCGGCTGCACTAAACACTCTTTCAGAGTACACACTGGAGGGGGGGCAACTCAGGTAAAATAGAGCCAGTTTGTACAGGGGCCTCCAAATTGCCTCTTTTTCCCCCCAGTACAGGTACGGACTATCTGACATGCCTACTTGGATACTGTCACCGATGTAATCCTCCACCATTCTGTCAATGGTGACAGTATCATATGCAGTGACAGTGGACATGTCAGAAATTGTTGCCAGGTCCTTCAGTCCGGACCAGATGTCCAAACTTGGTCCTGCCTGCCCTGCATCACCGCCAGTGGGTTGCTTAGGATACCTAAGTTTTTTCCTGGCAGCCCCAGTTGCGGGAGAAAATGAAGAAGGAGCTGTTGACGTGTCACGTTCCGCTTCAGCTGACAGTGTTTTCACCAGCAGGTCTTTGCACCTCTGCAGGCTTGTATCAGCCGGAAAGACAGACACCACATAGGCTTTAAACCTAGGATCGAGCACGGTGGCCAAAATGTAGTGGTCTGATTTCAACGGATTGACCACCCTGGAATCCTGGCAAAGCGAATGAAGGGCTTCATCCACAAGTCCCACATGCCGAGTGGAATCGCTCCGTCTTAGCTCCTCCTTCACTTTCTCCAGCTGCTTCTGCAAAAGCCTGATGAGGGGAATGACCTGACTCAAGCTGGCAGTGTCTGAACTGACTTCACGTGTGGCAAGTTCGAAGGGATGGAGAACCTTGCACAAAACGGAAATCATTCTCCACTGCGCTTGAGTCAGGTGCATACCCCCTCCTTTGCCTATGTCATAGGTGGATGTATAGGCTTGAATGGCCTTTTGCTGCTCCTCCATCCTCTGAAGGATATAGAGGGTTGAGTTCCACCGCGTCACGACCTCTTGCTTCAGGTGATGGCGGGGCAGGTTCAAGAGTGTTTGCTGGCCCTCCAGTCTTCGGCACGCAGTCGCTGAATGGCGAAAGTGGCCAGAAATTTTTCGGCCCACCCAAAGCATCTCCTGCACGCCCCTGTCGCTTTTCAGAAAATTCTGCACCACCAAGTTTATTGTGTGAGCAAAACATGGGACGTGCTGGAATTTGCCCAGATGAAATGCCCACACAATATTGGTGGCGTTGTCAGATATCACAAATCCCCAGGAGAGTCTAAGTGGGGTAAGCCACTGGGCGATGATTTTCCTCAGTTTCTCTAAGAGGTTGTCGGCGGTGTGCCTCTTACTGAAACCGGTGATACACAGCGTAGCCTGCCTTGGAACGAGCTGGCGTTTCTGAGATGCTGCTACTGGTGACGCTGCTGTTGTTGCTGCGTAAGGTGATACATCTACCCAGTGGGCTGTCACAGTCATATAGTCCTTAGTCTGCCCTGTTCCACTTGTCCACATGTCCGTGGTTAAGTGGACATTGGGTACAACCGCATTTTTCAGGACACTGAGGACACTTTTTCTGACGTTTCTGTACAGTCTCGGTATCGCCTGCCTAGTGAAGTGGAATCTAGATGGGATTTGGAACCGGGGACACACTACCTCCATCAATTGTCTAAATCCCACTGCACTAATGGCGGATACCGGACGCACGTCTAACACCGACATAGCAGTCAAGGCCTCAGTTATACGTTTTGCTTCAGGATGACTGCTGTCGTACTTCATCCTCCTCGCTAAGGACTGTTGGAGGGTCAATTGTTTAGTAAAAATAGTGGTGTTCCTACTTCCTCTCTGGGATGATGAATGACTCCCAGCAGCAGCGGCAGCAGGAGGCGTAGCAATGCAGGATCCTCCGGAGTAGGCCTGCAGGACTACTTCCGATCCTGACTAAGGAGGAAATTGACGAGGAGGGAGTTGACGGTGTGGTTTGCAGGCGCTTGGATACAACAGGACAACGGGATTTAGGTGTTCCTGGACTGCTTACGGTCTTAGCCAAAGTTTCTGAACTTGACAGTAACTCTTTATGAACGCGCTGCAGGTGCCGTATAAGGGAGGATGTTCCTAGGTGGTTAACGTCGCTACCCCTACTTATTTCACCTTTACATACGGTACATATGGCAAGACAGTTGTTGTCCGGATTTGGATAGAAATATTGCCAGACCAAAGAGGTGGAATGTTTGGTCTTCTGCCCAGGCATGACCGTGATGGGCTTTTTCATCCCATGGACAACAACTGTCTCCCCTGGAGCCTGATTTAAACAAACCACATCACCATCAGAATCCTCCTCGCCAACTTCCTCCTCAGCGCCAGCTACACCAGTATCCTCATCCTGTTGTACTTCAACAGTGACATCTTCAATTTGCATATCAGCAAGTGGACTGTGGGTGCTCCTTTCAGCACTTGCAGGGGGCATGCAAATGGTGGAAAGAGCCACCTCTTCCCGTCCAGTGCTGGGAAGGTCAGGCATCACAACCGCCACCACACTTGACTCTCATTGGGGATTTGTGATATCTTCTTAGAAAGCACAGTTCTTCGCTGTGCTTTTGCCAGCTTAACTCTTTTGATTTTTTTAGCGGGAGGAGGGCTTCCATCGTCATGTGAAGCTGAACCACTAGTCATGAACATAGGGAAAGACCTTAGCCGTTCCTTGCCACTCCATGTCTTAAATGGCATATTGGCAAGTTTATCTTTCTCTTCAGATGATTTAAATGTTTTTTTCAAGGTAATTTTCCTGAACTTTGTCATTTGGGATTGTATGTGCCCTCTACTATGACATTGGGCATCGGCCTTGGCAGATGACGTTGATGGCATGTTATCGTCTATGTCATGACTAGTGGCAGCAGCTTCAGCACTAGGAGAAGTGGTTCTTGATCTTTCCCTATTATATTTTTATCGGAGAAAGTTTGGTCCTCCATTTATGTTATATTGATATATACGTGCGGCTAAGGCGCACACAAACACAGAAAATAATTTTTTATTTTTGTTGGAGACTAGTGCACTTTGTTGGTTACACCACCCTTTAAGAAATGAGCCAGCCGGCCCTTTACTTATGGGACACAGGCGTACGCTTGGCGCTGCTCCTTTGTTGATGCACGTGCAGCTACAGCCCACACAATTCACAAAGACAGAAAAAAAAAAGAATTTTTTATTCTTTGTGGAGTGCACTTTGGGGGTTACACCACCCTTTAACAGACAGACGCATGCTTGGCTTCTCCTTTGTTGATGCACGTGTAGCCACAGTGCACACAATTCACAAACACAGAAAATATTTTTTTATTTTGTTTGGAGTGCCCTTTGGGGGTTACAGCACCCTTTAACGGACAAGCCAGCCGGCCCTTTACTTATGGGACACAGGCGCACACTTGGCGCTGCTCCTTTGTTGATGCACGTGCAGCCACAGTGCACACAATTCACAAACACAGAAAATATTTATTTATTTTGTTTGGAGTGCCCTTTGGGGGTTACAGCACCCTTTAACAGACAAGCAAGCCGGCCCTTTACTTATGGGACACAGGCGCACGCTTGGCGCTGCTCCTTTGTTGATGCACGTGCAGCCACAGTGCACACAATTCACAAACACAGAAAATATTTTTTTATTTTGTTTGGAGTGCCCTTTGGGGGTTACAGCACCCTTTAACGGTCAAGCCAGCTGGCCCTTTACTTATGACAGAGGCGCACGCTTGGCACTACTTTGTTGATGCACGTGCGGCTACTGCGCACACAATTCACAAACACAAAAAAATATATATTTTTATTTTGTTTGGAGTGCCCTTTTGGCGTTACAGCACCCTTTAACGGTCAAGCTTGCCGGCCCTTTACCTATGACACAGGTGCACGCTTGGCACTACTTTGTTGATGCACATGCGGCTACTGCGCACACAATTCACAAACACACAAAAATATATTTTTTTATTTTGTTTAGAGTGCCCTATGGGTGTTACAGCACCCTTTAACGGACAAGCCAGCCGGCCCTTTACTTATGGGACACAGGCGCACGCTTGGCACTGCTCCTTTGTTGATGCACGTGCAGCCACAGTGCACACAATTCACAAACACAGAAAATATTTTTTTATTTTGTTTGGAGTGTACTTTGGGGGTTACAGCACCCTTTAACGGACAAGCCAGCTGGCCTTTTACTTATGGGACACAGGCGCACGCTTGGTGCTGCTCCTTTGTTGATGCACGTGCAGCCACAGTGCACACAATTCACAAACACAGAAAATATTTTTTTATTTTGTTTGGAGTGTACTTTGGGGGTTACAGCACCCTTTAACGGATAAGCCAGCTGGCCTTTTACTTATGGGACACAGGCACACGCTTGGTGCTGCTCCTTTGTTGATGCACGTGCAGCCACAGTGCACACAATTCACAAACACAGAAAAAATATTTATTTTTTTTGCACTTGGGGAGAGCACCCCCTGGGCAACACTACAGCACCCCTGTAGGACTGGGACACTACACAGGACTTTGGAGTGGACACAGCCCCTATGGACAACTGACTGCACAACACAGTCCTGCCAGCCCCTATGGACTTTGGAGGAGTGGACACAGCCCCTATGGACAACAACAGCACAACACAGCCAGCCCCTATGGACTTTGGAGGAGTGGACACAGCCCCTATGGACAACAACAGCACAACACAGCCAGCCCCTATGGACTTTGGAGGAGTGGACACAGCCCCTATGGACAACAGCAGCACAGCACAACACAGCCAGCCCCTATGGACTTTGGAGGAGTGGACACAGCCCCTATGGACAACAGCAGCACAGCACAGCACAACACTACACTACACTACACAGCCAGCCCTAACTCCCACCCTCCCTCTTCACTGTCCACAGCCGAGTTAGAAAATGGCGCCGACGCGGGTACCTTATATAGAATCCAAAACCCACCAGACCCGGAAGGTGGGATGATGACGTTTTGCCTCGATTTCAGATCCGAGTCAGGAGGATAAAAGTCGAGCCTGATTCGGATCGGCCTCGGATCGGGGGTTCTCGAGAGGGTTCGGATTTCAGAAATCCGAACCCGCTCACCCCTACTTATGATATCTTTTGCACACATATTCTGCAGTGCCGTACAGAAACTATTTCAGTCATTCACATGGTCACCTGAGCTTAGGAATAGAATTATTTTTTTTTAATCAGAAGTCAATTAACCTACAAATTGGGGGAAAACCAGAGCACCTCCTCACAAACATGGACAGTGGCCTGGTCAGTATTTGAACTCATGACCTCAGGGTTGAGGGACAGTAATGCTACACCACACCAACAGTGTAGCTGCAATCTTCATTTGATTGTTTATCAAATTTCAGACAAATCTATATATTAAGTCAGAAAGTGTGTTTGTCCTGTATGCACGGCCAGAGTTTGGAATGGTGGTGTAGTTTGACCAGGATTAGGTTTGTACCTACTGTATGTTTGAACTTTGTCAGGGCCACACACTGTCACACAATCCCTAAAAGCGGGGACACTCTTAAATTACACAGGTGCCAGGGATGACTCCAGGGGAAGATTGCAGTCTGCCAAAAACCTGTGTGGTGCAAAAGTATGCTTTTAACATCATAGTCTAAACAAGTGTCAAGTTTAAAACACATGCAAGTTCATATTAAATCCAGAGTTAAGATAGGTACACACTAAACAACTGTGTACCCAGCGATGTGACCCACGCTCCCAGCACAGATGTGCCGACATATTTGGCGGTCAGTACATTTGCAATGCGGCTGACGACCTCACGGGAGTGCACACTACATAATGTAGTGCATACACACTGCACGATATGAACAGTTTGTAGTACCGAATCGTTGGAATCTGCCAAATCGTTAGCAACATCGTGTAGTGTGTAGGGGCCTTATTAGTCAGCCCTCTGTGTTTGCATGCAAGGGCATAACTAGAACTTTGGGAGCCACTGCGCAAAATCTTAAAAGGGCCCCCCAGAGGTAAAAAAACACATACATTTGCCCCCACACAGAGCCCATTCAGGTTATGCCACATAGTAGTACCCCTTATACACATGTCAAAGCAAATTTGAGTAAAGAAGTACCAAGGTATAGACTGCATGTTAAGTGTCCAACTATGGATGAACGCACGTTGGATCACTGTTATACCACTCTAAAGGATGCTTTTCATTCCATTCCGTGTGCAGAGCTTGGGCTTTCTGATCACTACTTGGTCCACCTCCTCCCAACCTATAGGCAGAAGCAGAAAGCCGTTAAGCCTATGGTTAAAACCATGAGGAGATGGACCAACGAGGCTAAATCGGATCTCTGGGCCTGTTTTGAATGCACCGATGTGTTTTTTTTGAGGCCGCAGCCTCTAACTTAGAAGATTTAACTGACATTGTGACATCGTATGTTAGCTTCTGTGAGAATTTGCGTGTGCCAACTAAAACGTTCTGCTCCTTTAATAACAACAAACCATGGATTAGTGCGAGGCTTAGGATGCTTCATTATGCCAAGGAGGAGGCATATAGTAGTGGAGATAAGTAGAGTCGACAGATGTATCTCCTTCTGAAAGAAGAAGGAGATACATCTGTTGACTCTACTTGACCTTAAGATGATATCTTCTGTATTTAAACAACAAGGGATGTATTACCATTATTACTTCATGTAAATTTATGAGCGCCGTAGGTTTTGTCTTTTTTCATTGTGTTGTGATATTTTATTACTAATTACAATCCAGCATCTACCCATACTGTCATGAGTAGGAAATTGGCCGATGATGTGAATGTTTTTTATTGTAAGTTTGAAAAATTCCTTGTATTGGTGCTGGCTTCTCTTCTAAAGTGGAAGAACCCCCTCAAGCTGTTATACCTGAACCCAGGAGTACTTTATCAGGGTTGCAGGTTAGTCAGGATGAGGTAGCTGGGTTGTTCAAAGGGTTGAGACCCAGGAAGGCACCTGGTCCGGATGGTGTGTCACCATCTGTCTTGAAACAACTGTTCTGTGCTGAACAACTTGCCCCTATCTTTACAGGTATCTTTAATAAATCCCTGGAGGAGTGTGTGGTCCCTTCTTGTGTTAAAGGTTCAAAACTTGTGCTGGTTCCTAAGAAGTCTCTTATTATGGGCCTAAATGACTACAGACCGATTTGCTTTGACATATGTAGTCATGAAAATGTTCGAACGATTGGTGTTGAACCATCTGAAGGGGTCGGCAGGTACCCTCCTGGACCCCCTGCAGTTTGCCTATAGAGCAAATAGATCAGTGGAGGATGCGGTCAATAAGGGGTTGCACTATATTCTTCAGCACCTTCATCTGACAGGTACTTATGCGAGGGTCCTGTTCGTGGACTTCAGCTCTGTGTTCAATACAATCATTCCCGAAACTTTGTTTTCTAAAATGGTCAAATTGGGGGTTTCGGTATCCACCTGTCGTTGGATTGTAGATTTCTTGGTGGACAGGAAGCAGTATGTAGATATGGAGGAGTTTATCTCAAGTGTACGGAGGATTAGTACTGGGGCTCCCCAAGGCTGTGTTCTTTCCCCCCTGCTTTTCTCCCTGTATACAAATGACTGCACCTCTGAGCATCCATCAGTCAAACTCCTGAAATTTACAGATGACACTACTGTCTGATTAAAGACGGGGATAGTCCGCTTATAAAAGAGAGGTGGCCCAGTTGGCGCAGTGGTGCAGCCAGAATAACTTAGAGCTTAACCCATCCAAGACAGTTGAGATGATTATTGATTTCGGAAAAAACACTGTCAGAGTATCTCCTTTGATTATAGTTGACGTTTTTGTATCGGTGGTGGATTCTTTCAAATTCTTGGGCTCTATAATCTCCCGAGATTTGAAATGGGAGAAAAACATTGACGCTATTGTCAAGAGGGTGCATCAGAGGTTGAATTTCCTATGGCAACTCAGAAAAGTTTGGCCTCTCAAGGGAATTCACTTTTTTTTTATTTGGCTTTAATTGAGTCTGTCCTTTGTAACTCAATAATTGTGTGTTTGGTGCAGCCAGTGAACAAGACAAAGCCAGATTACAGAGAGTAGTTAGGATTCCAGAAAGGATAATTGGAGCTAAACTTCCTTCTCTTCAGAAGTTATACTTGTCTAGAGTTAGGAAGTGGTCTGGTAACATCGTGGCAGATGAACCTCATCTAGGTCATAATCTGTTTCAACTGCTCCCATTGGGCAGGCAATACAGATCATGTCTTGCCAAGACCACCAGACATCTTAAAAGTTTTTTCCGCATGTGATTTTGCTGTTAAATTCCTAACTATATATATCAGCCGTCGTCGTGCAAATTTTCTATTTAAAAAGGGTTTATTGTGTATATTAATTATGGTTACCGGAGTCAAACTCCTTGTATATGTTTGTATAATTGGCCAATAAAGTTGATTCTGATTCTGATGCAGTAGTAGTGCACCTTATACATTATGCCAGACAGTAATGCCCCTTACACTACACAGTAACGCCCCTTACACATTATAACACCAGTAATGCAGATTATGCCACATAGTAGTAGTACTCCATATAACACATTAATCCACACAATAGTAGTGCCCCTTACACATTATGCCACACAGTAATGCTCCTTATAACATTATGCCACACAGTAACACCCCTTACACATTATGCCCCCCCAGCAACTCACCTCCCCGGCAGGCAGTGGAAGACATGGACAGACAGTGCCTGCGCCGCCCACGAGCAAAACGGAGCTCATGGACCGGCAGCCAACCAGGAGCTGCCACTGCTGATTGGCTGCAGGTCCATGAGCTCTGATTGCCACGTGACCAGTGGTGCTGTCTCTCCATGTCTGCCTGCCAGTGTGCCTCATGTAATTAACTAGTGGGCCGGCACCAAATCAACACCGCTGACACCCAGGACCCCTCGGCAGCCCTGACTGGACTGGCCCACCTTTTGTATGTGACTGGGTGCAGAGGGAGTGGCGGGCCACAGAGCCAGCTCGGGCACCATAGCACCCGCACTCCTTGCACCCACGGTAGTTACGCCACTGTTTGCTTGCATGTCAGCATACAATGGGGTCCTTTTCAGGATCAATGTTCATTTTAGTAATGAGGTCCCATAAGACTCTGTTGTTTTATATTTTACATGTATTCAAGGAGAGTAAATCAAGGACAAAATGTAAAACTACATATCATGCTGTGCTACAAACATAAGACGTGGGAAAAAAATACCAATAAGGACATATACATGAAATAATTATACCAGCAAGTTCTAATGCTACTAGGTCTGGACTTTATATTCTACAGTTGTTGAGCAACTTCCAATCTTAAATGTGATTAGGATCATGTTAATTTAGTTTCCAACACATGTATTCCTTAGTGGTATGTATTTATAATGACAACTCACGGAGATCTTGTAGCACAGCAGTAGAGGTTTTGGTTAAGTGCCTGATGCATTCTTGAATATAAATCCTGAATTCCAAAATGATTCAGCTGGAGATTTAATGCTGTGAAACATTCATCGTGAGAAGATATAACTGGGGTGTTTGCCACTGATTATTGTTTAGAACACAAACACCTGTCTTTTAGGAAATTCAATAAGACTACAGAATTTTCACATTGGATTTTTAAGATTGTGTACATTGCATAGCTATTTTCATTTATAAACAAAAAAAATTAAGAATTGTTAAAATACAGTCAGTATGAAAATACATTGTGACAATAAAATTAGTTAATTGTGCTACTGTGTAATAAGTATAAAGTAGTTCAGATTTGATTGAAAAAACAAAAAGAACCTCATGTGAGACATGTAAGACAATCAAAAAATAAAAATGACCCATATTATTATTTTTAAATGATTAAAACTGAAATATAATATTTAATTATTATAAAAAATTAATACAATTTATTAGTTGCAGAATTAATTAAAAGTTAGATCCCAGGATGCAGTGTAGGGCAAAGAGGAACATTTATAAGACAATGAAATACCTGTCAACCCCTGAGTGGCGCCAATTCTGAATATATTTGTAGTGGACAACGTTTATCCATACATGTAAAGAAATCAAACCATAGCTGTCCATAAATTAAGTTATGTGTAATACTGTGAAATGACACAGTGAAAAAGTATTGAACACATGAAGAAAGTGAGGTGCAAAATGGCTTGGAAAGCCAAGACACCAGCTAAAATCTATCAGTAAATAGAAAGCAATCCTGCCCCTTGTCAGTGCAAATTAATATAAACTGATTCAGTACCAACTGATGGCCTATAAAAAGGTGTCTCATTACCAAGGTGTCACACAAGAAACATCTCATGATGGGTAAAAACATCTCATGATGGGTAAAAGCAAAAAGCTCTATCAAGACCTTTGCAACCTTATTGTTGCAAAACATACTGATGGCATTAGTTACAGAAGGATTTCTAAACTTCTGAATATTCCAGTGAGCACTGTTGGGGCCTTATTCTGGAAGTGGAAAGAACATCATTTCACCATAAACCGGCCACAACCAGGTGCTCCTCGCAAGATTTCTGAAAGGGGAGTGAAAAGAATTATCAGAAGAGTTGTCCAAGAGCCAAGGACCACTTGTGGAGAGCTTCAGAAAGACCTGGAATTAGCAGGTACAATTGTTTCAAAGAAAACAATAAGTAATGCACTCAACCGCCATGGCCACTCTCACCATGCAAGACTCCATTGCTGAAGAAAAAGCATGTTGAAGCTAACGATACTGGATTTAAACCTCTATACGCTCCTGCCTATACCTTCTAATACCTACCTATACCTTCTAAAATTGACGCTATTTGCGTACGCAGTCATACAGTAAAATAAAAGCCTTCAGACCTTGAAAATGTGTTTCCAAAGCACAAAGTATATTATTCAACATAAAAACAGTAGGTTACATGCTGTGATCTAAAGACAATTTAGCGCAAAGAAATTATACAGACCCAAGGTACAGTTATACATACGTACGCGCACTGGGACCAGTTACCGGCATCCATAAGAAACCTCCATCAACAGCATCTGCATGAAGACTCAAGATTGGAGTCTGTAAGCACATTTATTCTCTTACAGGGATAAGCAATACAATAAAAGAGTTTGGCATGGTTTCATTGGTTCCCAGTGCGGGTGCATCTGTTACAGGATATTTGACAGGTTGATTCAAATGTACACAGGTCAGCCTCCGACAGCCTATTGTCTCCTCTATTCCCCCTGCATGCAACTGCTAACATTACAAAGTACATTTTGGTGTTTTAACTCTCTAAAGTCCATAAGTTGAGAATGCATGTTGCGATCTTCTCACCGATGACACTGAAAAGCTGTTGAGACAGAGTAGATCAGTACAACACCAAACACTCAGTGGCGTCACAAGGTGGGTGCAGTGGGTGCGGCCCGCACCCGGGTGTCACCCGCCGAGGAGTGACACCAAGGTGCAGGCTCCCCCTCAGTGACAGGAGCCGGGTGCTGCACTATAGCATTAAGTGCAGCACTCGGCTTCTGTCAGTGAGGGAGCCAGCACTGCCCATGCCCGCACCTCCTGCACCTCCCACTGGCACCACCCCATTGATACATAATGTATCATACATTGTTTACCACGGCCACTGGCCGGGTTAGCGCTGCTAGGCCACGCCCCTCCCGAAGGTCCGACCTGCAAGGCCATGCCCCAGACACACACCCTACCAAAGGCCATGCCCCCATTTTGGTGGGTACCACGCGCATGGCGTCCCTCCCCGCACCGGGTGTCACTTCGGGGAGGGACGCCACTGCAAACACTGTTTGCTTATCATGTACTAAACCATAGATATCAAAATAGTCTTTATTTCACAACATTAGTAATAAATGAGTAAACCTTAAATATTACACTTTGAAGCTATGGAAACTTTTATGTGAGTGTAAGTATGAGGGTTTTGGGAAAAGACGCTAGTTAGTTATATGTAACTTAGGGAATAAGCTAATAAACAGCGTTCGCCTGCAGGATTTTATGCATTCGCTAATGTGCATCATGTTAACAGCGCAACTGTGTGTACTGTGTGGTGTTTATGCATGTGAGTCTGTTTATGATGGATTTAATATATATATATACATATATATATTGTGACTTTCAGTCAGGTTGGGGTCCCTCTCCTGGGTAGAAGGACTCCTTTCTTACACACACAGCAGCCGGGAAGCAGCACACCAGTCTGGATGCGAGTACAAGCTGGTCGGCGCCAGTCTTTATTGTACAATGTCAGAAATGACATAAAGAAAACATAAACATAAATCCTAGCCCTGTCTGGGCTCTAATTTCACAAGTGATTTCCCTCACAACAAGAACCTGGCAGGGCCTAACACCCTCGCCAGCAACAAAAGCACAGCACAGTCCTAGGTTTTCCAAGTGTCTCTGAGCAAACTCCCTGTCTGCTCCCCAGGTGAGACACTCAGCCCTAAACAAACTAAACATATGTTGTCCATCTTCAGCTGGAAGCCCTAATGAGCCTGTTACCAAGCTGAAAGGCCCAAAACCTGGAGTGGACATGGGTGGAGCCCTTCCTCTCACCCACAACTCCCAGGACCCAAACCGGCTTTTCAAAAAGCCGAGATTCAAGCCTGCTACACTGCAGACTTTCTCCTGGGGATTTAACACACATAGGACAGGAATCTGGGACCAATGTCCCTGCCACAGACCCCTTTACCAGTGATCCTATCACAATATATATATATATATATATATATATATACACATACATATCATCCCTTACTAACATTTTTAAACTGCAATGCAATGTGTTATTAGTAATGAGTTTCACACCCAAACAGGGTGGAGATCCCCAGCTGTGTGCTGGTGCCAGCCTGTCTGACAGTGAAACTAAAGGTTTTCTTCTGCCTCTTTACAAATTCAATTGTGCAGATCATTGTCTGGGTTATATTTCAATTGCCATAGCTATACCTGCCTACATGTGAGGTCTCTTAATTTACATGCAAAAACACTCACAGTTCCTGGTGTATTGTTTTTTTCTAATTACTTTTCTCAGGAAGATGTTTTTCTAGTTACTAACTAATACTGTGTTTGTTTTGGTATTTTTCTGTGCAAGGTTGTCCCCAGAATAGGCTTGTCATGGCTTCTAAAAGGATTACCAAAAACATTGCCATCTGTACTTAGCTTGTGAGTTGTAACTTAAAATGGCGCTGGGTGATCAGTCACAAAATGGCGTCTTGCAGATTCCGATTGTAAACAGATTCTGCCTCAGCCAATCATCCGGCTTCGACAAAGCTCATTTAAAGTTTGCTGCACAACATTTGGACAAGCCTGTGAAATACTGGGAGAATATAGTCTGGTCTGATGAGACCAAAATTTAACGCTTTGGATGCCATAATACACACCATGTTTGGAGGAGAAATGGAACTGCACATCACCCCAAAAACACCATACCAATAGTGAAGTTTGGAGGTGGGAACATCATGGTGTGGGGCTGTTTTTCAGCATATGGTACTGGCATACTTCATATATTTGAAGGAAGAATGCATAAAAAAACATGGAAAAATGTACCAAGACATTCTTGATAAAAAAATTTGTGTTTGTGTTTGTATCTCAAAAATGGCATCATATTCGCTATCCGGCTCTCATGTGTTTGGGATAGCCAATTAGATAAATCTGAATTTCTGCTAATTTGGCAAAAAGAACAGAGTAAAAACCAAACCACTCATCTCTAATATATATACACTGAAGTGCCACAGTTATGGGATAGCAGTATGTAAAGGTAATGGGAGATGGCGTCACCATACTGTGACGTCGTAGAAAAAACGTAGTCCTGCATCAGTTGTAATCTGACTTCTCTTGAGTCAGTCTGAACCCCGGTTAGTCTGATCATGGCAAAGTGACATGAATTATCAGAGTTCGATTGATGCATCATAGTGGATGGGACATTCCATTTCCGAAGTTGTGTGGGCATTTTGTTTCAGGTGTGGCTCACACCCCATGAGTCCATGGACCCCAGTAGTCAACAAGGCACAGTGTAGGATGGTGGTGGTTCCAATTATGATTTGGTTGCGTTTATGTGGCATGGGTTGGGTCTGCTGGTCCGCCTGAACACGTGATTGACTGATAGCCACTTCCTTGCATTGCTGATGACCACTTGCAGTCCTTCATGGACTTCATATACCCGCAAATTGATAGAATATTCCAGCAGGATAATGTGCCATGTCATCAGTACCAAGTTGTCCAGCATTGGTTTGAGGAGCATTCTGGAGAGTTCCGACGAGTGGTGTAGCCACCACGTTCACCTGACATGAACCAATCAAGCATTTATGGGATGAAGTGGGTAGGCCCATTCACATCCAAAATCCTGCACCTACAAATACCAGGGACCTGTGGGAAGCTATCCAGATGGCATGGATCAACAACTCTCCAGAGGTCTTTCGTCCATGTGTGGAATCGATGCCATCTACTTTATCCCTAATGGGGAGGCTGCAGATACATTCACTGAGCTGCTGAGGCATTTAGCAGGCAGCCTCCTGAGTTTGGATTAACATAGAAGGTGCAGAGAGAGCTGGCAGATGCAGCCAGCTAATTGCTACATTGGAGTCCTGAGTATTCTAGGTTGAAAATTAGAAGATAATACCTCCTCCTAAACTACCATGCACCTCGGAGCAGTGGCTTATCCAGGGGGTGCAGGGGGAACAACCGCTTACCAATCTAACATCTGTACCTACTTGACGTCTATGCCGGCCCAGTGGAGTACATGTTCCGGGTGTCTTTTAAGGTCTCAACACTGCTAGTCAGAGACCGGGAAACACCAGGCAGCAATGCAGAGGAATGGAAGGGGAGTGTGTAGGGGGAGCAGAGGCAAATAAGAAGGTGCATGAGAGGATGGTATGAGTAACTTTACTGATGGGGGCACATAGATACAGGGGTCAAGAAACAAAACGTACAGATGGCGGGGGCATGTGAGAGATCTGATGTGCATTATAAGGGGCACGTGGGAAACACTTGGGCCTGGGGAGCCTATTTTTCCAAATTCGCTCCCCCTTGTTTAAAAAGCTGGCTACACCACTACCTCGGGCAGCTTCATTCACAGACGGGAGAACACTCACCTCTGTCCACTGGGAATAATGTTAAATTGTGTAATACTTCTCCAGCTGGATTCACATAGAAAGTTCATCTTAGGTTTTCCCCTGCTGTATTCTGTGAGAGAACTGCATAAAAGAAGGGTTCTGAGAGCTAAATGTGTGTATCTTCTTGAACAGTTTGTGTTACAATTCTGAACATCTTGTATGTGGTGATAATCCTAGTACCTCAAGGAATGACTTATCTTTTGAATATATTTTATTAGTTGAAATACACATCTAAAGACTCCTGTCTTTACTAGTATTCTGTGATTACCAGAAGAGCAAAATCTTATCGGTTCTCCAGCTGTCCTGGGTATGAGTCTAGTTTATTCAAGCATAAACCCTCTGCCCCATGGACGTATTAAGAGAGGGGGTACGTGTGCAGATCTCTGGGAAAATGAAGCGGCATTGCCAAACCACCAGGTAATGAGCGCCATTTTCCCAGTGACTCATTCAGTGCTGTTGCAGCACTCTGAAGAGGTAAGTATTGTAGAACAATCAATCATAATTTATTGTCAAATCCACATTACAAATGTATCAGCAAAATTGCGATGCAAGAAAACTCACAGTTACATAAAATTACATAAAAAAATCTGATTAAGAATTAAAACTAACAATCGCAGCAGTGAAAACACTGCTCCGCAACCTGCTTGTTCAGCACCCAATACACCTAAAACACTTACCAGAGGGAAATGGAGAGAATGACACGGGTGGATAGAATCAGCAAGTCTTATTCGCTTTTAGCTTAAAATTCTTCTAATCTAGGCAATAATTGGCCAATGGTTCTTTCAGCTGTATTTACCACCCTATCTAATGATCCATGGTCTGAACATTTGGAGTTCCCATACCATACAGTGATGGAGTACATTAAAAGACTTTCAATAACAGACCAGTAAAACTTTACAAGTAATGGCCTTGATAAACCACTTGCTCCTAAATTTTGCTTAGCCTTCCCAACTACTGATGAGATATGTGAAGTCCACGATAGATCATCAGAAAAGTTAAT
Source organism: Taudactylus pleione (assembly GCA_031769625.1). Classification (NCBI taxonomy): domain Eukaryota; kingdom Metazoa; phylum Chordata; class Amphibia; order Anura; family Myobatrachidae; genus Taudactylus; species Taudactylus pleione. The sequence continues at coordinate 8,061,016 of JAUIMM010001030.1, read as the reverse complement.
TCCCAAGAACTTGAATCCACTAACCCTCTCTACCTCTGATAAATAGAGGGAGGAGGGGGGAATTTTCCTAGTATTCCTAAAATCTACCACCACATGGGTGCCGGGTGTGCCATGTGGGCCCCATTATAGATACACCACTGCTCTACCCACTACAAAGAGAAGCACTGTAAGAAGCCAGTGGGGAATTAACCAGAACCATCAGCGGCGTGACCACACATACCCACAAGTAATCAGTTCCAGGTGCCACTGTAGGATCTTGGTGGTGGCATCCAGTTATCCTCCTGCGACGCAGTATGATAAGTCAGCAACAGGCAGTAATCTGTTATAAGAGGAAACCCATATCCACCAGCATTGGTGAAGTAAGCCAATCAACCTCCACATAATCTGTACCGCCTGGTGAAGTAAGGCCATCAGGTTGCACTGCACATGACAACAAAACATTCAAAATGCATAGTGATTGATATGGAAATTTACAAGTGGCGGCATGGAAAATGAAAGTGAACAGACTTTGATAGTTTTATAATTAAAGCACTAGGAAAAGTGACGCAACAGATATGTCCTCATACATCTAGCCTTAATATGCCTCGTGGTGCAAGATGCCTGTTGCGAGTGGGCGGCCAGGTCCTGTACAACCCTGCTAGTGTTGGCATCTTTTTAATGCTGAATATGTTTCTTAGGGCTGTATTCAATTTGAAGCGAAAAGCCAAGATCCGCAAAAAAGTATCGCCGATTGCATCTCATCGCCTGTCGGAAACTTATCTCCGTATTCAATTCCACCCGCTTTTCGCATACGCGGAAAGTCAATGCAATGTTATAGGCGAAAAAGATTTGCCTATGAATAGCAGGAGAAAAGAAGTGCAAAATTTTTATTTTGGGGTGCAAAGGTGGGGAAACCACTCAGAACCCTAGGGACAGCCCCCCAAAGGACAACTGTGTCAAAAGAATCCTGGGAAAAAGTTAAGAGCACCCCAAAAGGGGTACTTTGAATTTGGGGGTGAAAAAACACAACGTGGGGGGACAACTTCGCAAACTAACGAAATAAGGTTCTGGGGGGTTCTAAAAAGGGGTCAAGTGTTTTTTGATTGCAGGTGCTTTCATGAGGGAGGAATTTCACTTTTATTAAAACTGCACTTTAGAGACATTAAAATATGCTAGTACCCATTTTCAGGTACCCCAAATTTGCCAGGACTACTTATTTTCTCCAAAACTACTGTTTTATGCCATTCTTCACCACTTATGCAAAGACACTAGAGGCAATTGTGCAAACTTAAGTACCCCAAACAGATTTATTAGGACTAATCGGGCAATACTACATTGATCTCCAATGTTTCTGCATCTTTTTGGGGGGTTCAGGCTGATTTCTCCGATTCTGACACCACTTTCCGCCTGTTGTGACATCACGTGTCGTCGTTTTCACGTCTTTTGGAATTGAATAGGGCGAATAGCGGGTACGCACACAATAAGTTTCCACGAAAAGTCTGGCATGCAAAACTTTATCGCAGGTGCAAAACTAATTGAATACCGCCCTTAGTCGCAATGTGATGTACTAGGATGCACCAGGAGACTGTGCTGATTAATTTGATATGCAACCAGGAGCGGATTGGGAATTGAAAGTGGCCCTGGAAAAATCTGAAAAAGAGGCCCCGTGTGCGCTCGCCAAAGGCGCGCACAAAAAAATGGGCGTGGCCTCACAGGAAGGGGTGTAGCCTCACATGATATGCCATGCCCGCAAGCCACTACCTGCCATTTTCGTCATGCTGGGGGTATACTCACCGCTCGAGGAGCTGATGTGCATGCCCACAGCCCCTCTTTCAAGTGAATAAAGACAGCATGTGAATGAGCATTTTCTTACCTATATGATTTCTCTGCAATGGGGAACCTCTGAAGAAATTGATCCTGGACAGGCCATGTCTTAAGTCGGTAGTCACTATTCATGCAGGAGATCACATGGTCTGGAAACCACCTATTTGTGTAGCAATAAAGCCAATGTCACCATCATGCAATAGTAGTTCAACTAGATAATACTTAAGGGCCTATTCATCATCACTTGATTTCTACAAAAGCAAGTGAAAATTAACATGTTCACCTGCAATTGTAGAAATTAAGTTATCAGGCCATTCATCGAGAAGGTACATCAGGAGATATCAGGCCATCCTCTTGCGGAATGGCCTGCTGACCCTATACAATAGTATGGTGACAGAATGTATCAAGCTCCGAAAATGCAATAATTTCGGAGCTTGACTGCAGGGAAACAGGTCCGGCTCCTTCTGCCGGACATCAGGGCTCTTGTGCGCATGCGTGACATGTAGGTCACTCATGTGCACTTGTCTCACTGCTCCGAAAGGAGCAGTGAAACACTTTGGGGAGTCAGCTGATTTTTGGATCAGCTGTCTCCACACCGGAGCAATGATGAATTGCTCTGGCGCTCGCAGCAAGATGGAATGTTAATTATCCGGGTCCGTTCGGACCCTGATAATTAACATAATGAATAGGCCCATAGTAGAAGTTTTTGGCCAGGACAAATCTGAGTTTCCCTTATCAAACAAATTTATATTAATGAAATATATTTGTTAATTTGGTACCATTTGCATCAGTGATATGGTTTCATTTGAATTGTTGTCTTACTGAAGATTACTGTCCGTCCCCCAGTCTTTTTTTCTAATAATACCAGCAGTCCTCTGTGTGTCTCCTGCACAATCGCCTTGGTGTCTCCAGCCCATCCCCCCCTATGTGTCTCTTCAGTGCTTTCCTCCTGCGTCTCTTCAAGACCATCACCTTGCGTCTCTTCAACACCATCTCCCTGCGTCTCCCCAGCGCCGTCATCCTGCGTCTCCCCAGCGCCGTCATCCTGCGTCTCCCCAGCGCCGTCATCCTGCGTCTCCCCAGCGCCGTCATCCTGCCCTAGCACATAATAGCCCAGTCCCCAGATAAATCATCTCCCCTTAGCACTAAATAACCCCACTCCCCCCCAGACAGATCATTTGCCCCTAGAACAGAATAACCCCCTTCCCCCCAAACAGATCATCATTTCCCCCTTAGTACAGACTAGCCCCCCAGACAGAAATCCATTAGCCAGTGCAGCTCTGCAGGCAGCCTGTCAGTCTTTCAAATAAAATGTCCTGCAAGCAGGTCTGACAGGCTGGGCGCAGCAGGTGCTAATGACAGCACTAGCCTGCAAATTGAGTCTCCTGGCCACCCCCAACTATCTCCAGTCATGTCCCCTATGAGTCCTCCTCTGTACAGTCTGGCTGGTAAGCAGCAGGTGGGGATCCAATGAAGTGCAGAGATGGTGAGCGGGCATCGTCAGCACTGCTGTCTCCCCCATCTAGTTTATCAGGAAGTGCCTTACTTACCTTTCCTGCCGGTCCCGGACCTGCTCAACGGCCTCTACCTCCGAGGTGCGTGACATCACTGGCCGCCAGCGTTTGTGGCGCATGTTGTTCTCCTTCAGCTGGGTGGGACTTGGAGCCTTTCCTCTTTCCACGATAACACCCGCGGGCCGCACTATTAGCTGTGACAGGCAGCTGGTGGGCTGCCTGTCATGAAAGAAAGCCATGACGGGGACTTGCTAAAGGGGGCGGCCCCACACACCAATCGGCCCACCGGGAATCTTCCCGCTGTAGGCAACGGCCAATCCGCCCCTGGACACGCTTATACACATACATACTGTCACACACATGCAGACACGCTTATACACATACATACTGTCACACACATGCAGACACATTTATACACATACATACTGTCACACACATGCAGACACACTTATACACATACATACTGTCACACACATGCAGACACACATACACATACATACTGTCACACACATGCAGACACACTTATACACATACATACTGGCACACACATGCAGACACACATACACATATGCAGACACACACTTATACACATACATACTGTCACACACATGCAGACACACTTATACACATACATACTGTCACACACTTGCAGACACACATACATACTGTCACACACACAAATACATACTGTCATCAAATAGTGTCACACACTTGTCACAAATATACATAGAGACAATAGTGTCCTCTGTTGAATCGTCAGTATTAACCTTTTAATATATTCCTTCCTATAAACCTCTAAGATTCACCTGCCTATAAACCTCTAAGACAAAACCTGCCTATAAACCTCTAAACACAACGCTAATTGCGTATGCAGTATGACCGCAAATAAAGACAGGAGTGGAAATCTGTGGTTCCAACCCACAAGTATTATTCAGGTAAAAGTACAGTCAGTTACACGCAATCTATACATACACAAGTTAGGCGTAAAAAGGGAATAATACAGACCAAGTTCGGTTATAAGTTCGGACCCAGAGATAGACTTCTGACTAGATATCCTCAGTTCACCCAAAATTCAGCATGAACTGGCAAACCAGTGTTTGGACACGTGTATTTATTCCCCCCCCAGACTGAAACAGGACAAAGGGAGAACTTCCTGCTGATCTCATTGGTTCCCAGAGGAGAAGCATATGTAACGACACATTTAACAGGTTGTTTCAAATAGACTTTCCCTGCCTCTAACAGTAGGAGTCTTTCTGGTAACGCCTCCTGTAACATTCCATCAACTAAAACATTTTGTTGCTTGTAAGTTCTGCGATCCGTAACTTGAGTTTACATGATGCGATCTCTCCACCGATAACACCGGGATTCTGTAAAAAGCGTACGCATCAGAACGAGACCAAACATACCTTGCTTATCATGTATAATACCTTAGATATCAAAAACCTCTATTTCTTAGCATTTAAACTAACTTAACCAACTTGAATCATACAATTTGATGCTAATGGAACTTTATGTGCGAATATGTAGTGTGTGGGTATTCGGGGTTTGGTATAAGGATGCTAGTTATTAATGGGTGAGATTTAAGTGCATAATCTCTCATACACGAAGTGAACATCCAGCAGTGTGGATGGCTCAGAGTTGTAATTCTACATGCCCTCTGTCAGCAGGCCCCCACCTGCTGTGTTCAAAGGAAAACAAAACCTCTTTTGTTCTCACAAACTCTTGTGTGAAGTGCAAATGTATTATCACCTCAAACTGTGGGATTTGGAGCCATCTTGTCTAGGATTCAGGCAAATCCAATTGTGTAGATATAATATTACAATTGCCACAACTATACTTTATCTGCAGGGATTCCCAATTTGTATGTAAAAATACCCATTGTCTCTTCTTATTTACTTCTACTTAGAAAGCTGGTTTTTCCCGTTGTCCTTGGTAGGTTAACAAAAACATTGCCATCTGTTCTTAGCTCCTGGGTTATAACTTGAATTAATGCTGACCACACAAAATGGTGTCTTGTGATCTCATTTCCAAAATGGAGTCTTGCGGCCATTCGCAAGATGGCGTCGCTGCGATTAAATTTTAAACTGAACTTGTCTCACTCAATTATTCAACTTCGACACCTCCTTCCCACTTACCTTACAGATGCAGCTCCTCCTCCTCTCAGTTCTCCCATGCATGCTGCTCCTGGCCCTGACTTCAGGCAGTGCCGTGGAGCTCCGCCCCCTACTCGGACTCTGCCTCCATCACTCCTCTCCTCTCTTCAAAAGCTGTAGAGCTGTGATCAAAGACTTGGGGGGCCGTTCTGAGAGAGATGCCCCCCCCCTAAATCCAGCTCTGGGCGGAGGGGCTGCTGACTGCTTTACTTGAGCAGCTCACAAAATGTTCCCCATACACCAGCACCCCCGCACATGTTGCAGCAGCACTCCTGCTCCTCCGGCCCGCCCTCTTATTGGCTGCTGACAGATGAGGTTCATGCTCTTTGCGCCGCTCCGCGGCAGCACCCACCCCTCGCTGGTCTTGTTGCAGATGCTGGCTTTATGTACACACAATGGGGGGGAGGAGTGGGCGGGGCGATGTACCGGACTTGTGCTGCTGCTGAATTTCACTTACCTGCTGGTCCCGGGACTTCTCCTTTTGCAATATGAGTGGGCCTCGGCACTGCTAGTAGTGACAGGCTGCCAACGCCCAGCGGGCTGCCTGCCTATCAGGAAAGAAACTAAGCTGTGGGCGGGTGATGTGCTAAGGGGGCGGGGCCACAGTTGACAAGCGGCCCCACAAGCCTATCGGCCCACCGGGAATCTTCCCGCTGTAAGTAACGGCCAATCCGCCCCTGTATGCAACACTTGTATATCTGTGTGCGACTGACGGTCTGATTCAGAGATGTGCGCAAATCTGACGGTTTGAGTACATCTCCGATATTATGAGGCCTGCAATTTTGCTAACAGATCCCCAAAGCCGCAGCATGATTGACATGCAGTGGTGTTTGGGGGCCGTGGCTGGCCAGCATTCACTCCTGTTTTCTGGTAGGGACGAGACCAGGGTCTGCATTGGTGGGCGCAGATTTTCTGGCCTCGCAAGGTACCAGGAATCGGCCAGGCTGAGTAAGTCTCAGCTTACGCAGACAGGCCAAAGGAGCAACCATTATGACTGATGGTTGCTATGGTGATCCGAGGCAACGTCTACGGACGTTGCACTGAGATTTATTTCCTACAGACACCTGCTGCATTTGCAGTTGAGTTGGTCAGTATTGCACAGCCGCTTCCTTGCAACACCATCCATCTCTGAATCAGGCCCTGAGTCTGTATACGAATGACAACAGAATTTGGAGTGGAAAAAAGTTGCGGCCGTTGCATCGTACCATTTCTTAGGCTGATTGTGAGATTCGGTCGCACACAGATATACAAGTGTCACATATCAAATTAACCAGCACAGTCTCCTGGTGCATCCTAGTACATCACATTGTGACTAAGATGCATTTTTGTCAAAACAAGATGCAAAACCACACCCAGCGGTAAAAGAGTAGCACGAAACCTGGCACGCCAAGAGGGGCTGTTTTGCAGTAATGATGTAACAGTTCACATCTGTAAATCACTGTACATAGGACTACTTCGGACACTGATGAAAATGGGTGCCTTATGTCTTTGGCAATCAGATTCATATGTTTTCCTTTTTGTGGAAATCTTTAGATTAGTCTGAGAGTGACCATTAAAGATACTGTGAGATCCAGGATTGGATAATATTCCTGTATGGGCACTATGGGGCTAAAGATGAAATGATGCCTTAAGACATTACAAACAAAAAAAACATGTTAATAAAAAAAAAAATGCCTAAGTTCTTCTCAGTATGTTAATAGCCTTATCAGTACTCTACACTGCTGTTCCTCTTGGTGTAGAGTACTTATGTAGAGCAGGGGCAATAGTGGCCATAATTTGAGAGGACAACTCCTATTTAAAGCATAATGCCAGTTTTGGGCGCAAGTAAAATGTGGCCCAAAAAGATTACTTAGGTGTGGTGTCTTTAATGCATGTTTGGCTTGCAATGGGTGGTATTATATCTAAAGGCTTAAGATTTTGTAAAAATTTAATTTTCAGTAGAAATAATGGGGCAAATTTACTAAAGTGAGAGTTTTTAGAAGTGAGTTTTAGAAAAGATGTTGCCCATAGCAACCAATCAGATTCTAGCTAAATGTTAAGTAGAATCTGATTGGTTGCTTTGGGCAACATCTCTTCTAAAATCCACTTCTAAAAACTCTCACTTTAGTAAATTTACCTCTATGTGTCAATTCTGAACTCAGTAACATTTTATCTTGAAACATTTGAAAATATAAAACAAAAAAACATCATGCATTTAAGCACCATAAACAATGTGTAAATTGTTGTTGTGATTGTTCTTCCAAATGAATCAAATGTAACAAAAGTACTTCTTGCAATTGAATATAACAACTTCTATAAACAGAACCACATTTTGGAACAGAAAAATACTATTTTCCAATGTTTTGTGTTGTGATAGTAGAAACCATATTAGACTGTGATATGTCCACATTGATAAACATTAGTAAAAATACTTTCATAATTAGACTATTCCTTAACTTTCTAAAAGGGCATATATTTATAACACCTCTTTATATTACAATCTCTGCCAACCTACTTTCCTTACTCTTTGCTTTCCATGTCAGTCATTGTTTTAGTACTTTCATCTCATTTGTATTCCTGGCTATATGTTTCAATTTTCTTGCCTAAATAGCTTTTTAATCTTGTCTCATTTTATAGATTTAACTGGAGAATTAATCTAAATTAATTTAACTTTTTTGGGAAGAATAGATGTGACCTTGCAATTATCTCTGCTCCACCTGAATACATTTGTTGTTTTTTTTTGTGTTTTTCTTTTTTTTAGGAAAAGGTTTTCTAGTGTAATATAGTTATATTGTTTAAATGGTCCATTTAACCACTTGTTCACAGAGTGTTTTGCACTTTCATGACAGACCAGATATCAGTATTTGAAAAGCATTCCAGTAACTGGGAAAGAGGGGCTTAATTTAAAACGCAAATTTAATTTATACACCACTAATGTCTTGAGAACCAGGTTTGGAATTCTCTCTGACTATCAACAGCTACATGCTCTACCGACAAACACAGGGATCCCCAACCACACCTCACACTAATTTATTTTGGCACGGACTGGAAAATAATTCCTGCACCCTATATGGGGAGATTTATGAAATCTTAGAGATATATAAAGTGGAGAGAGATAAAGTACCAACCAATCAGCTTCTTACAGTCATTGTTCCAGCAGAGCCTATAAAATGACAGTTGGAAGCTAATTGATTGGTACTCTATAGCCGCGTACACACTGGCCTATATTGTGAATGATTGAACAATAACGATATCGTTCACAATATCTTCCAGTGTGTATGCAAGATATCATTAACGATGCATTAACGGCTCGTTAACAATATCTGTCATCGACTGAACATGCAGGTCAAACTGACGATATCATCAGGTTGTGCATGTTCATGGATGCTGCCGGTGACGTAATTGAACGATATCGTTAACGACATTGAGCCCAGCAAACACTTAACAATATCGCTCACGAAGTGTGTATGCGCCTTATCTCTCTCCAAGATTCGCTAAATCTCCCCAAAGTCTTTAATGTTTCTTTTATAAGTATTTTTTATAAGTATTACCTGTTTACTGTAATGTAATTAATGCAGCACATGATCCCAAATATAATTTTTTTTCCAACTATTATCCAATATAATCACAGTGCCCAGAGATGCTGAGAGTAACTCTGGAGGTATGTGAATGCTGGACACCCTCTCGCTGGGCTCTGTACTGTTTTGGAAATAGTCAATGTTGCGCACACAGCCTGAGAGCGGTTTACATTCTCATTGGAAGCTATTGGCCACTATAGTTAAATGTCAGCGCTATGTAAATGAAAATCTAAATTTAAAAAAGTATATTTGATGTGACTGTGGTATTGGATGAGTTAATATCCTGCACTGAGAGCAGAAGCGTGCACTGTAAATGTGAACATTTTAAATGTTTGTTTTTAAATGTAGTTTACAATCTTTGCTCTGCAGTGCCCAAATTGAGTCTGGTGGCTGTGGCATTAAATAGTGCAAAAGGGGTTAATACAGATGTGTCCTCAAATACTGTTGCGCCAAATAGCTTCTCTTGAAATCCGTCTTAGCTGCAATGTGATGTGACTATGACGCACCAGCAGACTGTGCTGATTAATTTGATATGCAACAATTGTATATCTGTGTGTGAGTCTGAAGCTGTATAGGAAGTGCTACAATGCAGCGGCCAAGTTCTATTCTGCTTTGTATATAGACTCAGCCACACACAGATATACAAGTGTTGCATATAAAATGAATCAGCACAGTCTGCTGGTGCTTCCTACAGTAGTTGCATCACATTGCAACTAAGATGCATTCTTGGCGAAAGAGATGCCTGGTGCTAACAGAGTCACACGGGACCTGGCGGCCTACTTGCGCCAGACATCTCATGTCACATGGCTTATTAAGGCTAGAATTATGAGGACAGATCTGTACCTGATGCAATGCACAACTAACAGTTTTTATAACAAACATATTTTTAAATGTTTTACTAATAATAAGTTAGCCTTGTACTGTGGCCCTGATTCAGAGCCGGACGCTCTTTCAGAGTGCTTGCTCTGAATCAGGGCAGTTTTTTTTGTTTCGGCCCCTGGCCGCTCGCATAGCTGTGGGTGACCACCCACAGCTATTGCAAGCAGCCAGGTGATGATCGCGATGGTCGGGTCTCGTTCCCGCAAGCCCCAGTGAGCTTCCAGCTCTAAATAGAGCCGGAAGCTCACCACTGACATCGCTGGTGATGTCAGTGGTGCCTCCCACAAATGGCAGGCGTTCCTTCGGGAACACCTCCGCTTGTGTAGCCACCCCCTCTGCCCGTCTCCAAATCACAATCAACAGCTGCCCCATTTTGGTGCGAGACCCGTAGCAACGGAGCGCCTGTCGCTGGCCGGGTCTTGTGCATGCGCACGCCAGAGATGTATGAATCAGCCCCTGTGTCCTTATCACAATTGGACACAGTTTGAAATACTAAGAGTATGGGATAACTCCTTGTTATCAATCAATACAACATATGCACCTTTAGCCAACATATAAGGCGTATTATATTTTAATGTGTAATCCAAAGGCTTTACAAGATATGAATGTGCTATGAATCAGTGAATAATCTGAATAATCGGATTAGATATACATTTTATGGAAAAAGATATGATTATCCAATATAAAGTCTACACATAATTGATCCATCGATGAAAGATTAAATGGATAATATTTAATATGATATAGACACATTAATTGGATGAGTCAAGATAACTATACATTAATAATATCATATATGGGAACCTATTGAACACTTTTTTTATTCAGTCTCATTTTATTAGGCTCTTGTCAACGCTATAAATGACAATTGAATTTAAAGCAGCCTTCACCTTCTCACTATTCCTATGGCTCAATAAAAATATGTAAGCACAGTCTATAATGAATCAACATAGACACACAACGCGGATATTCTTTCTTTTAATTCACATTTTCAATGTACACTCTTTTCACCACTTTCTAAAAAACCTTTAACCTCTATTTTCGCTGGCTATTGTCCTATCAAGCGACATTTTTATTGTATATCTAATAAACGGTAATTTTTATATAAATTTTGAAAATTATTGGGCGCGCTCCAATAGACAAAACCTATCGCTTCTTGTAATACTGGTCTACTATTTTCTTTGTCAGATGGCAGCACCCCCGAAATAAACAACAACTCATTTATGATATCGATTCCTACCTATCTATACACTCTAAAATTGTCGCTATTTAGCGTTATGAGTCGCACAAGAAATAATTGCTTTCAGACTTTGATTGTGGTTCCAAAGCACAAAAAGTTATTATTCAACAGAAAAGCAGATGGTTACATGCTGTGATCTTAATACAATTAGCGCAAACAAATTATACAGTCACAAGGTACAGTCGTTACATACGCATGCGCTCTGGATCCAGATGCCGGCATCAAAGATGAAACCTCTGTTAACAGCAAAGAAAGGATGACTAGCATCTAGTTTCAGAGAGCCTACATATATACTCTTACAGAGATAGGCAATACAATAGAACAGGTTGGCATGATTCTATTGGTTCTTCTTCCTGGTTCTTCTGTTACAGTACAGTTCATAGGTCAATTCGTATGGTCACAGTCCAGCCTCCAACAGTTCTTTGTGTCCATTTTCCCGCTGCATAACAAATCTAAACTGGCTGCATTACAGGATACATTTTAATGCCTAACTCTCTATGATCCATAATTTGCAGACACATGTTGTGATTTCTTCACCGATAGAACCGGAAATCTACAAAGTCACAGTGGTTTAGAATGACACCAAACATGGGCCCTGATTCAGAGCTGGACGCTCTGACAGAGCGCTCGCTCTGAATCAGGGCCGTCCCTGCTCCTTTTTGGAGTAGCCTCCTGGCCGCTCGCATACCTGTGGGTAGCGAGCGGCCAAAATGATGGTCGCGATGGTCAAGACCTCCGCGACCATCGGGCTTGCGACGAGACCCTTGTGGTAGGGTCTCGCTGCCGCAAGCCCTGGAGTGCTTTTGGCTCTATCAGAGCCAAAAGCACTCCCACAGACATCACTAGTGATGTCAGTGGGGCTGGCCCCAGACGCTAGGCGTTCCCATGGGAATGCCTCTGTCTGGGCAGCCACGCCTCCGGCATGCCCACAAAAGGGGGCGTGCTGTCAATCACCATTGACAGCATGCCCCCTTTGGTGCGAGACCCATAACGACGGCATGGCCATCGTTATTCGGGTCTCGCACATGCGCACGACGGAGCCGCCTCCGTTGTGCGCATGCGCACTTGGGCAACATCGACCCGCTTGCAAGCGGGTCTGAATTAGGCCTGTGGTCTGCTTATCATGCACTAAACCTTAGATATCAAATAACATGTATTTCACAACATTATTGATAATGAATAAAACCTTAAATATTATCCTTAATGATAGTGAACCTTTTTATGTAAGTGTGCAGAGTGTAAGTATTGGGATATTAAGAAAAGACAAATGTTAGCATTGTGCGTCTATGTGTTTGTGAAGTACACCGTGGTACGTGTTCTGCAGGGTTGATCATTTTATATGTTTATATCAGTGTATGTATTCAAATAATGGGGACTTTTAACATTGTTCTATTGTGTGGGAATCGCACAACGCTAAATAATAGCATCGCCGTATGTACTTATAATGTGTGAGATTCGCTAAAATGGCGCTGGGCAGCCAGTCGCAAAATGGCGTCTTGCGCCCATTCGCAAAATGGCGTTGTGAAGATTTTAATTGTAACAGATTCAGTCTCAGCCAATTATCCGGCTTCGACAATGATAATAATACGTGTTTTTTGTCCAATTTGAAAGTGTGTGCAGATGTACAGTATTTATCCCTTTGTTCCTTGACTAATAATAGGTTTAAAATGTTTGTACCTTTATTCCTGGGGGGCTATTGTGGGGTTTAGCCTACCAGGTACATTCCATTGCTCTTGTCCTCATCCATGGGAACCAGAGCACTGATGATCATGAGGTGGAATCCCAGTGGGGGAATGCAGGTGAGCAGCTGCTGGAGGGTCTTGTATTGGTGCCTGATGTTTTAAAACAGATGAATAATATACAGTCAAGTCCATAAATATTGGGACATTGACAGAATTTTCATATTTTGGCCTCTATTCACCACCACAATGGTTTTGAAATGAAACAAACAAGATGTGCTTTAACTGCAGACTTTCAGATTTAATTTGAGGGTAATTACATCCAAATCAGGTGAACGGTGTATGAATTACCACGGTTTCTGTATGTGCCTCCCACTTTTTAAGGGGCCAAAAGTAATGGGACTATCAACTCAAAAGCTATATCATGGACAGGTGTGGGTTATTCCCTCGTTATTTCATTATCAATTAAGCAGGTAAAAGGTCTGGAGTTGATTCTAGGTGTGACATTTGCGTTTAGAATCAGTTGCTGTCGACTCTCAATATGAGATCCAAAGAGCTGTCACTATCAGTGAAGCAAGCCATCATTAGGCTGAAAAATCAAAACAAACCCATTAGAGAGATAGCAGAAACATTAGGTGTGGCCAAATCAACTGTTTGGAACATTCTTAAAAAGAAAAAACACACCGGAGAGCTCAGCAACACCAAAAGACCCAGAAGACCACGGAAAACAACTGTGGTGGATGACAGAAGAATTATTTCCCTGGTGAAGAAAAACCTGTTCCCAACAGTTGGCCAAATCAAGAACACTCTCCAGGAGGTAGGTGTATATGTGTCAAAGTCAACAATCAAGAAAAGACTTCACAAGAGTGAATATAGAGGGTTCACCACAAGATGTAAACCATTGGTGAGCCACAAAAACAGGAAGACCAGATTAGAGTTTGCCAAACAACATCTAAACAAGCCATTACAGTTCTGGAATATGGACAGATGAGACAAAGATCAACTTGTTTTTTTTTTTTCATCTGATAGGAATTACTACCACAATAAAGTTCTACATTGTCCGTTTATTTCCAAAACCTAAGACTTGTCATTTATATCCAGTAATTCGAAGACTACATTTCCCAGGATCCTTGCTGTTTTAGTGTATTTGATACGAGTCCTACAGTTTCCATAAACAAGAGAAACTACATCTTCCAGGCTTCTTTGTGATTATCCGGTATTTCCGCTTCCGGTTTCTGTGTAGAGATCGTGAGTGAAATCTATGGACTCTTACAGCACTTCACGAAGGTCTTACATTTTCCACAAGCAAGAGAGACTACATATCCCAAGCACCCCTGCGATCATCCGGACCTTTCCGCTTCCGATTTCTGTGTAAAGATCGGTAAAGTCGAATTTATAGACTTTTTCTGTACTTCCCAGAACTCAGACCAATGGGAGTTTAGCGATGGGAACAGAGAAGGGATGGGAGACCTGCTGGATTATTTTACTGCTATATTTCGGGGATTGAGACCCACAGATTAGAACCGGAAGTGACGATGGTATGACGCAACACCGGAGGAGTATATTATGAGTAACCTGGCTTGAAATCTCCACACCTTGATAAAGAGACTATACTCAAAACGCATTGGTTCTGGAGGAGCACAGGAAGGAGGACTCTGCACAGTGGTATTTTGAGGTATGTGTTTATTTTATTTTTTGTGCATGGAGCGAACCTAGGATTTTTTTACCAGCTCTATCACACTTACCTCATTATACACTGGTGCAGACTCCGATTCACGACCTGGATATTTCTATTTTTATATTTTGCTGACCGCATGTTTTATACATTTTTTAATGAAGATGTGAAAATAAATGTACACTTTCTGAAAAAAAGATTTTTTTTTTTAAATCTTGGTATTCTGTAATATGAGATAAAGAAACCCAGATGCACCTACCAACCCCGTGCCACATGTGAGTACGGGTATGCATCAACATTTTCTACCACATACCATACCATTCCTACTGTCCACAGTTCACTCAAGGAATAGGGGAGAAATTGCCATATTCACCCAGGAAAGAAACCTCTATGAGTTGATTATCACCCATGTTTGTGTAAGTTAGGTGTGTACCTAATAATTTAGAAGGGTACCTATGGAGATAGAATGCCATCATTAAGAAAGAACTCTAAAGTTACCCATACGACTAAGACCTAACACGATTTACCCGTAAGTCAGGTGTGTCTTCAAATGTATCACATAGGAGAGTGTGTACCGTCCAATATTTCCACATAGATCCCAGTGCAGTTTTGACGGGGAGGATTGGGAGTTATATCATTTGCATCATAAAGGATACTACACATTGCTTGTTATAATTTTATTTGCATATTTGGAGTACCGTTGGGGTTTGCTGGACAACTAAGGGACCGAAAAGGCAGAACATCGCTTTTGAGATAAGTATTTATTTCAAAACTTCAAGAGCACTTCTTGTGTATTATAAGTGATATCGCCCATTTCTCCATACTTTTTTCCACTCCATTTCTATCTAACTCTAGACTTTCAGGGATAAGTCTAACCAGTGTGGAAAGGCTGAAATCTCTTAAAATACAGCGCCATCTTGCCCACCCAGATCCTCTCGTCTTTGTTCAAAGATCAACTTGTACCAGAATGATGGGAAGAGAAGAGTATGGAGAAGGAAAGGAACTGCTCATTATCCAAAACATACCACCTCATCAGTGAAGCATGTTGGTGGTAGTGTCATGGTGTGGGCATGTATGGCTGCCAATGGAACTGGTTCCCTTGTATTTATTGATGATGTGACTACTGACAAAAGCAGCAGAATGAATTCTGAAGTGTTTCCGGCAATATTATATGCTCATATTCAGAGAATAATAACAAAGCGCACCTGGAATCCTATAGCAGCTTCTATATTCTCTATTTTGCAATGAGAATGAACAGTTTAAAATATAAGAAGCGCTGGTCCAAAATTAAATAGATATATAACTGTGATTGCTTGTGAAACAATAAATTCTTAATATATTTTGTATTATTTATCTGCAAGACCATTCAAATAAAAGGAAATAATAATAAATAAGGTAAAAGTAATATGATGTATGAAAGACATGTCGAGGGTTAAATATTGCTCGATCGGGCATGCTGGATTGTCCAGCATGCCCGTCCGATGCGATATTTAACCGGTAAACTGTCGGCCGCATCGGGCAGTGTATGCCCAGTGCGGCCGACAGACAGACATTTCCTGTGAAGGAACAGGGAAATGTCTCCTCCCCTGGGGGCTGAGCACAGATGTCTGCCGAATACACTGAGAGAAATCTCACAGTGTATGCCGGTGACAACTGCGGCTGGCAGCCGGCCATATAAAATGTCTGACAGACATTTTATCTGGCCTTGTATGCCCAGCATAAGTCTTTAAAGACTATAAACATTTACTCATATGACATTAGTAAATATGTTTATTATGCTTTTTATACTTAGCGCTAATTTTATAACATTTATGAAATCTGTAAATTATGATATCTTTCCTGGGGAACATACCAACATCAAAATAGAAATATTCAATAAATAGAACATACATTTACACAAAGGAATAATAGACATGAACAGGAAATATTTGCTAGGAAACTTAACATATATATCATGGGACTAATTGGGACTAATTGCACTGTTTATACATACAGAGACCTATGCATGCATGAATAAGGAACAACAGTTTTTTTAAGTATTAGTTCCCTAGATAGCTATAGAATGCACTGTAGTGTCCACAGTTACTGTCGTTTGAATCCCCCGTTTGAGGCTGGTACTACAACATTGTCTGGATATGCTGATGTTATCTTGTGCTACAGACATCAAGTCTGACTGAATATAACACCTCCTGCATACAGGACAGGACACAGGCCACAATAATGTGCCAAATGCACAAGAAATTGATCACCGTAGTTAAATTAACCCCTGGTGTTGCATTAAATTCAGGAATTACACACAATTATTTTTTTTGTTCTAAGCCCTGATCATATCATTACTACTATAGATTGATTGATTGATTGATTGATTAATTGATGGATGATGATGATAGACAGATAGATAGATAGATAGATAGATAGATAGATAGATAGATAGATAGATAGATAGATAGATAGATAGAAAGTTATATTTTCTATTTTAACAACAATCTATTGCCTTGTTCTTTGGTTGTTATAAGCTCCAAGTTTTAAACTTTTAACAAAATAATAAAAATAAATGTATTTCATATAACTAAATGCAAACTGTTACATTGTCGAAAATAAGTATTCTATCAAATATTCCTATTCAGTTTTAAGTTAGATAACACAATATACTTCTAAAGCTGCATACACGCACAACGAGTTTCTAAATGAACGATTTTAGTAAACGGTTTTCGTTCATTTTTGCCTTGAACCGTTTACTAAAATCATTTACAAAATGTAATGAACAATTTTTTAGAACTACAAACAATTTTTGTAACATTCCCTTAATGAAATAAGTTGTTCAGTCAGAATGGACGATGAACAACAAACTACAAACGTGAACGCGCATGAACGATAATCGTTCATCGTTTAGGCTAAAAAATACAATGATTTTTTAAACGCTTGAATTATAACGACGTCGTTATAGTTAAATCGTTCAAAAAATCGTTGTGTGTGTATGCACCTTGACAGTCAACAGTAGTAAGTATAAGGATAGAGAATAATATGGAGAAGGTTATAAATCACACTTTGTTATATACAGTACTGTACTTATATTTGTTATGTCTACAGGAAATATAGATCCAATGAGGAGTTCCCATGGGAACACCTCCGTCTGGGCAGCCACGCCCCCGGCACGCCCAGCAAAGGGGGCGTGCTGTCACTCACCATCGACAGCACGCCCCCTTTGCTGCGAGATCCATAAAGAAGGCTTGGCCGTTGTTATTCGGGTCTCGCGCATGCGCACGACGGAGCCGGCTCCCTCATGCGCATGTGCACTTGGGCAACATCAACAGAAATCAAAAGTGATAATTAAATATATGGAATTTCATTTCCGATATGCTGTGTTTCCGAAATGGTATCAAGCTTCTGATGATTATACTGCTGCTGAATTACCTTCATGTTGGAAAAACCTGTTAAATCCCGAAAACCTGTCAGGATATTAAAGGGTACATATACTAAGATTCGAGTTTGGCTGAGTTTTTTAGTTTTTAAACTCGCTTAGCTTCACCAAAACTTGGGTGAGTTTTCCCTTATCAAACTCGCAAATTTACTAAGAAGTGAGTTTAGCTGAAAGTGAGTTTTTCGATTGTGAAGCAGATCAAGTTTTTTACCCCAAATTGCGATTTTAGAGGAGAGTTTAGAGGAGAGTTTACATGAGAGTTTAAGGAGAGTTTAGATGTGAGTTTAGATGAGATTACTTACTCAAGATTGCAGTGTTTTCTCTCAGCAAAACTCACCCGAGCAAGCAGCCTGCACATATCAGTGAAATATGTGAAGGCTGCTTGTGATATGAACCTGTAAAAAAAATGTTAAATATTAGAAAAAAAATTCCGTAAGGTCCCCCTCAAATAGACTAACCAGCCCCGCACTTGCCAGCCTATCCTGGTACCTAAAATTACGGGGAACAAAATGAGTAGGGTTCCACCGTAATTTAGGAACCAGCACCAGGCTGCAGGGCCAGTCCTGGTTTTAAGTATAGGGTGTAAAAAATTGTGTTGGGTACTCCCTATATTTAAAACCAGCACCAGACCAAACCGACCGAAGACCCTTTGACCGGGGCTCCGTGGCCAAAGCATTACAACCCCAAGCCGGTCAGACCAAGCCGGGGATCTCAGGGGAGGTGGGGGTCCCCTGAAGAAGTGACCCCCCTCTCCCAAAACCCCAGGTTTGTTCTGAAGCCCGGGGCTCTTCCCCGTACCCCTGGAGCATTGGGTACGGGGGTAATAAATGGTTAAATAGTAGTAAACTATTGTATTTTACAGTGGCACTACAGGTGCCAGCATGCCTGCCCTTTGGCATTTGTGGAACTACAAGTGCCAGCAGACGGACGGCACCCGTACCACCACTGTAAAATTAATAGTTAAATAATGACAGGACACACACACCGTGACAAGTAAAAGTTTATTACATACACCTACCCACTCATACATACTTACCTGCTGCCAAGTGATCTGTTCACTTATCCGAGTAGAATCCCATTTGGAGAACCTGCAATAAAGTTCCTATACTCACCTCCTCCATAGCGCTGGTCTCCATAGCATCCAGGGGAGTCTTTGCAAAAAAACCCCCGAATACCCGAACCATTTACTAAGGCTAGCGCTGCATGTGTGTGACCACCTATAGCGCTAGCCTGCTTCCGACTGACAATGAGTCCGGAGCCGCCAGCCAATCAGCGGCCGCTAACTGTTTCACTAAAACAATCCTATGAGATCTATCACAAATGTTTATGTGACAACGAACATTTAGTCACTGCTAAGAGGGTTATTATTATTGGTACTGATCAACACCAGATTAATTGGTATAATTACCATACATGTATGTTGTGACAAATAGATTAAGAGAAATATATATCTTATAATAAAATCTGATTAGCAACTTTGAAATTATATTTCTGTATTAATGCACCATTATTTTTTCATCCATGTGGTAATGAAATTAATTGCTGGAAGTTCCAATAATTGAGATCTGGTCACCTACCTGTGTGGAGTTTGTATAT
This sequence comes from Taudactylus pleione, assembly GCA_031769625.1. Classification (NCBI taxonomy): domain Eukaryota; kingdom Metazoa; phylum Chordata; class Amphibia; order Anura; family Myobatrachidae; genus Taudactylus; species Taudactylus pleione. The sequence continues at coordinate 8,041,499 of JAUIMM010001030.1, read as the reverse complement.
TCTCCCTGTGCTTGCGTGGGTTTCCTCCGGGTGCTCCGGTTTCCTCCCACACTCCAAAAATATACTGGTAGGTTAATTGGCTCCCCACAAAAATGAACCCGTGTGTGTGCGCATGTGGTAGGGAATATAGATTGTAAGCTCCACTGGGGCAGGGGACTGATGTGAATGGTAAGATATTCTCTCTGTACAGCGCTGCGGAATATGTGTGCGCTATATAAATAACTGGTAATAAATAAATAAATAATTTTACCACAACTTAACCCTTACTCTATAATATAACCCTGAACTCAACATAACAATTATTAGTAATCTACGGACGATTTAATAAAGAACACACAAAGCCGGGATTCTTTTTGTTATATTTTAATACACATTCCTACATTTTTCACCATCTATCCATTTTTTACCATTATTTCGCTGGCCATTGTCCGATATAGGGACATTTTAAGGTATATCCAATAAATGTTAAGTTTTTATAATAAAGAAACAAAGACAAGTGCGCCTAGTTACTGACATAACCTCTTCTCTTATACTTGTGTTTAGTTACTTCTCTTGTCAGTTGGCAGCGCCCCCAATCTGAATATCAATTTCTATGTGAATTTTAATATCGGGCCATTTATTAAAAAAATTGTGTATATGTGTGCAGATGTATACACTTTGTTGTATCCTTAATCACATTGGTACCATATCATCTGTTTCACTGACTGCCCAGCAGTTGTTTTCAGGTTTCTCTATCACTTAATCATTATATCTATTATTTTATAACTACTATTACCTACATACATTTTCTCTTTTCTCATACCTGGTTATTCGCGTCAACATATTAATTATTAACAGCTTATCGTTTAACATATGTGCCTAAATATATTACAGAATAACTTGGTTACCTGTGACAACATACTATGTATTAACAAATTTATTATGTTATATAAGTGCATAAGCATAATTATAACATAGTACCAGCATTTGAGCTATCATAGAGATATTCTCACCCATATACAGAATAATACTGGATAATTAAGCTCTCTATATATATTATATATTTTGTTACACTGATTGTATATGTTTTTTGAATATTAAGGATAATACTGATAGGCAGAGTTGTAACTAGAGTTTTTGGTGCCTTGTCCCAGAGAGAACATTGGTGCCCCCCCCTCTTTTTTAAATTGGGACATATGATAGTGCACCTGAAAAAGGGCCATGGCCTCATGGGGAAGGGCCAGGGAAGAGATATAGGAGGCCAGGAGATGCTGGGGATAAAAGAAGAGGAGGCTACAAGTGAGAATGATAATAAACAGGAATATTGGCAGGCCCAAACAGCACCCCCTGCCCTGTGGTGCCCTGGTTGGCACTGGTTGCACCACCCTAGTTACGGCCCTGCTGATAGGGTCTCTCGGTGTATCTATCCGCCACCTTAGAGACGATAATATATTATTTGTAATGCATATCTATTCAAAATTTCATTTTATATATTATGAATAAGAGTGTCCCCAAAAAGAGTTTTTTCCCTTTTGTTTTGCTTCTTTTCAAACCAATCTAAACAGTTTAGAGATACAAGCCCATGGGAGCAAAACCATCATACAACACTTCTTAGATATCAACCTAGTAGATGTTTTCTAATATTGTTGGTATATAATGCTGTAACATTGTTACTCACCATATGTCAGGTTTGGCGCAGGATCACTCGCTTTTTCTTGTTATGTCTGGCATAAATGTGTAAGGGGCAGTACTATGTAATGTGTTATATGGGGCACTACTACTATGTGGCATAATCTGTAAAGGGCATTACTGTGTGGTATAATGTGTAAGGGGAATTACTGTGTAGTGTAAGGGGCATTACTGCGTGGCATAATGTATAAAGGGCACTGCTGCTGTGTGGCATAATGTGTAGAAAGGGTACTACTGTGTGGCATAACCTAAATGGGCTCTGTGTGGCATAACATGAATGGGCTCTGTGTGGGGGCAAATGTATGTGTTTTTTAACCTCTGGGGAGCCCTTTTAAAAGCTTGCTATGTGGCCCACAAAGTTGTAGTTATGCCCTTGCATGCAAACACAGAGGTCTGACAGATATATATGGTCACTTTAAAAAGGACTAACTCTGGATTTAATATGAACTTGCATGAGTCATAAAGTTTGACACTTGCTCAGACTATGAGGTTAAAAGGATACTTTTGTAGCTTTCACAGACTGACAATTTCCACTGGAGCCATCCCAGAAACTTGTGTAATTTAAGAGTGTCCCCATTTTTAGGCATTGTGTAACAGTGTGTGGCCATGACGAAGTTCAAAACTAGGCAAAAAACTAATCCTGGTCAAACTACACCACCAAGCCAAATTTGGTGGAGCTAGGTCAAAAACTCTGGCCATGCATAAAGGACAAACAGACAGACACGCTTTCTCGCTTATTATATAGCTAAGTCTGGTCATAGCCATCCTTCCTTTCCTACCAAGTGCAGTCCAGATTAGAAAGTGATCTAGTGCAATACTGAATCTTATTTTGTATTACCCATTAGATATGTTTCTACTGGATTGGTTTCAGTTCTCAAACTGGTTCCATTAATTGAATTGAAAATTCTAAATTTCACCAGAATTTCTGAAATTTTAAAACCAAAAACAAATTGAGGTAGTTGAACTGGTTAAACAGTGTTCAAGCGTGTTTTTGTACATGCATGCTAGTTCGGTGTGCATCGCATTTGGCTTTTTTAATAATGTGAACAGTGGATAGCGAACTTCCAAACAATTTTAGGGTTATATAGGGCCTGATTCAGAGATGGATGTTATTCATGTGCAGCTGCGATTTCTTACAGATTCGCAACTGCAAAATTATGCAAAAGTCAGTTTCAGCATCCACCTTCTGTAATAGCATGACTGACAGAGTAAACCAGTTCCACTATCTGAGCACAGTGCATATTGCTGGCGGATAAGAACACTCCACAATCGGCACATCAGCGCACCATTGACCCCTGGAGCAGCCTATGGTTCACACAATGTATGTCTCTGCATGGCTCCCTCGACCTCCCAGACGGACTTCTGCTTCCTTAACACAGTGGCTGCAACTGGCGAAGAAGAGATCTTCAAAAGGTAAGTTATGGTATAAGGGGGTAAGGAGGGGATAAAGCTTACAGTAACTGATAGTAAGAATCTGTGGGTGAGGGGTTAATGTTTTAATGGGGTTAATTAAGATTAAGGATTTATTTATAATTGGGGGGTCAATATGCTCTCTGCAATGTATGTCAGTCACTGCTATGCTCTCTGTATTACATAGCATAGTGTTCAGGGCCGAAAAGACTCTTGGGGGCGTGCCCGGCACTTACGGGAATGCCGGTCAGCCCCCAAGCACTGCTGACAAGTAGAATAGATGCCGGCGCATGCGCCCAGCGTCTATTCACTGGCGGTGACCGGGTCACCGCACATTTCCCCACCCGTGGGATACTGCGTCCCGCGGGTGAAGACGGCACCCGCAGGCTGTCTTAGCGGGGTTCTGCACTGTGAGGGCAGAACGCTTTTTGCCCTCTAGAAGGAGGGCAGGGTGCTCCAGAAGGAGGGCAGGGCGCAGCTCCCAGCTAATACAGCCTAGCGGGAACGCTATAGCAGTCACTGGGATGCTCTCTGTATTATATGGTGGTCACTGTGATGCTCTATGTATTGTACGGGGGCCGCTGTGATGTTCTCTTCGTTATATGGCTTTCATATAGGTAGAGAGCAACTACTATCAACAGTGGTGGGTGCGCCAAGCTTAGTCTTTGTCCCAGATGACAGAGCGCCTAGCTTCACCCATGTGTTTATCTCCATGTATTTGCTTAATAAAGTAAGTTTGCTAGAAACTGTATCTTAAAACAAATAGCGATTAATTTAATCCATATGTGGCGTAACTTAAACTGGTCTAATTGGGTGTGGTATATTTTGTCGACATTCGTAATGTTGACATGAGAATGTTAACATTGTCATAATGTCGACATGCGTCATGTCAACATGTTTGGCATGCTGACATCTAAACCGTCTCCATTCATCATGTCGACACTTATGCAATGTTGGCATGATTAGAATGTAAACAAAATGTCCCTGGTGGTCTAGTGGTGACGTACCTAGGCCGGCAGGTTCGGCTGGTCCGACAGCCTAACTTCAATCCTCCCCTTAGTGCCTAACACTCCCCACCCATAGCCTAACCCTCTGCTGCCAGTCCATACAGAATATCCACATTTCACTTTGCGAACATGTCGAAATTCTGCATGTGCTGACATGGTCAGTCAATGACGACATTTCATCAATGTCAAAATCATAACTGTCGACATTGTAGAGTCTACATTATGACTACATCCCAACAAAACCAATTCAAACAAATCAGTTATCATATGAATGTAATAAACTATTTTTTCAAACCGTCCAGAAGCCATATCGCACTTCAATTATGACATAATGGAGTTTACACCATAACAATATGGGAGGTTAAGTTATTGTAAGAAATGTGCTACTTTTACTGTAATCTGTTTACAGTACCGTACAGTACAGTACATTCATATTTTGCATAGGACAAATTCACAAAGTGAATACTTTGTAATAATTAAACTTACTTCAGAATTTTCATAATTGTGCCAAATATTGAATTGCTAAGAAATCTCACTTTGTTATAGCCAATCCCATATCAATTTAGTATTCAGTCTGCAGGAGGTAGGAAGCCAGAGCACAGCAATGCATCACTGTCTTATGTGCTTCTAAATTGGTTACATACTGTACATTCCAATGTTTTACAATAGCAGAGATAATACATCTGCGTCTGCATCTGTACAAATGAAAGAGCCAAGGAAAGGCTCCATTTTTTAGCTGCCTATATCATTCCACAGGGGGTTATTTGCTCTTTGTTACAATGTCAACAATGCATTATTTTTATTCCTACACTATCATTTGTAGATGGGCTTTATTGCTGCTGTTAAAAAAAAAAAACCTTTCATGTCTCTATTGTAACCAATGAATGCTTAATATACACACGGGCATATTTATAATTGGTGCAGGGTGTGCGGTGCACATGGGCCCCTGGGTTCAGCGGGGGTTCCACACTGTACACCCTGCACCTGTTTTCTAATACTTACCTCTCCGAGGTCCCATGTCGAGTGTCTCAGCCCTGCACAAAACGCCGGAAAATGGCTGCCGCGGCCATTTTCCGGGCATTTTTGCATGTGCGCAGTGAGGACATTGCCAAGAAAATGGCGGCTGTGCCATTTTCCCGGTGACCTGCGCATGCGCAGTACACTCTGGGCATAGACTAGTGCCCAGAGTCGTCCGTTGCTGCAATCAGCCATCAGTCTGCTGCCGGTCGCCAGGGAGAGAGGAGGGGGCCCCGGACGAGAAATGCTCACGATATAGGGCCATATGCAGCGTTAGAACTACACCTATCTTTGCAAAGTAAAATATGTAAATATGCAAGATCATCTACACACTAGACGATGTGTAAACGACGCGATGGTCGTTCTGATTTCCCTTCATCCCCAGAACAAACGATAAAGTGCATACACACTGTGCAATCCTTCAAATGACCAAACTATATATCTTGCATCATTTGGTCATTTCATCGTTAACTATATAACGTTAACGTCCGATTGGCCGTATACACATGACGATTTGCACAAGATTGTTAGCGATATCTTCAGGTCTGCCTGCACTGCAGGCAGCTCAGAAGATGCAATGAAAGATGCACGGGAGCACGCAATAGTGCATACTCACTAGACAATGTGGACGATTTGTCGTTCCAATTCGTATAAAATCATCAAATCATCCAATTTATCATCTAGTGTGTACCCAGCTTTAAAAAAAACTAGAGATGCGAAGTTTGGGTTTCCAGAAATCCGAATCCACACAAATTTTGTGAATCCTGATAAATTCGAGTCATGGTTCTGTTCTCCTGGGGAGATCCAGATAAATCCGAGTCATGGTTCTGTTCTCCTGAGGAGATCCGGATAAATCCGAGTCATGGTTCTGTTCTTCTGAGGTGATCCGGAGAAATCCGAGTCGCAGTTTGGATCTTTTCGTGGATCAAAATTTGGATTTTAAGCCCAATTTTCAGATTTTGGATTGCATAAATTACATGATTTTAGCTGTTTTTAAAAACTTATCAATTTTAAAAATAAAAAAAAAAACAGATCCAAAACCAAAACACATGAGTGTGGTTTTGCAAAACCAAAATCAAAACACGAAGATGAATCCAGATCCAAAACCAAAACATGGCGGTCAGTGCACATCTCTAAAAAAAAAACCTTAGTTAAACAAATACAAAATCTGGTTGACAACCAGCTACCAGCACAAGAAAATTATAGGTTGGACTTGTATTATTATATGAGGGAAACCATAACATGATGATCCGATCCTAGCCAATTCAGTATTGGGCCCTCTAGAAGAAAGCAGCCTTGATCTGAAAGCAGTAGGGCTCCCAAAATACATAGGGTAATAATAATCAGTTAAAAATATAGAAAAACATTGTTTTGGTGGTGAGCATCTTGTCCCAGCGGGTTGGGTAAGGGATCCCGACGGTCAGGATGCTGAAGGTCAGAATCCCAACAGCGGTATCCCGACAGTCAAAATCCCAATGGATTTTGGTAAGTATTTTAACCCAAATTTTAACACTTACCTTAACTTAGCCTAACCCCAACCCTCCCTGTAGTCCTTAACTCTAACCCTTAAGGCACACATCCACTAGAAGATTAAATTGAGCGATTGAATGATAACGAATCATTCATTAATCATTTGCAAATCATTTGCAAATCGTTTAGAAAAATGTCTAAAACAACCAGCTATGCGCGCTTCCGCTGGTCGTTTAGGCATCTATCATCGGGCAAACATGCTGGACAACATGACGATAACGTCAGGTTGAGCATGGAAGGAGATTGATGTGACTACACTGAACGACTGCTCATTCAGTGTAGGCACATCACAGACTGACAAATGACTGCACGATTACAATGTTGTAATTCTGCAGTCGTTTTGATGTCTTTTAGTGGATGTGTGCCAATACACTTACCATCGGGATATGTCAGGATTGTGACCGTCGGGATGCTTCTGTCAGTATTATGACCGTCGGCATCCTGACAGTTGGGATCCTGACTGCATCCCATCAAGCCCTGCCAGTCCCAAACAGCACTGAACATAAAAGGCATACAAAATAATTGCATACATATAAACAAAAGGTAGAGAGGGACCTGCTCATCATAGAGCTTACATTCTAAGCAATGATTATGCTGGCCAGCAATAAAATTATACTGCCTTTGCTTCGTAAAGAACATCCTTGTTGGAAAAATATTGAGTGAATGTGGACATAGAGGACATATTCAAGGTCATAAGACTGATATCTGAAAGAGGTGAAAAATTGTGAAGTTCTGGCCAGTATACAAATGCTTTAGTGGGAGTTCTTTAATGATGTTTGTAATAATTGGATGAGGTAGAATGATGTGTTGTAGTAGCTCCTACTTAGTTATTGTAGGTCTTTTTAGTTGTGTTTTGATTGGCTTATTGGGCTTTTCTTTTCAGGAAGGAACAAGGCACTAGAAAAGGTTGCTATAGTTGCATTAACTGTTCCATGCAGAAAGGACCTTGTCAGTCTGGCTACAAAACCAGTTCCAAGAAGGGTTGGACTGGCCTGCTTGGGCTCCAGATAAATTCCCAGTGGGCCCCCCTGCTTTCAGAGCTCTGCCCACCACCATCAGGGGACAGGACTTATGCAGGTCTGGGCTGGTCTCTATAGTACTGCTTTGGCCATTCAACCTGGGTCACTGGCCCTCATTCAGAGGCGGTCGCAAGAAGCCTCTGAATGAGGGCGGCTGCTTCTTTTTTTTAGTGCGGCCTCCTGGTCGCTAGCTAAACTGTGGGTTACCACCCACAGCTTAGCGACCGACCAGGGTGATGATCGCGATGGTCGAGACCATCGCGACCATCGGGGCTTGCGATGAGACCCTAAGGTTGGGTCTCGGCAACCGCAAGCCCCAGGGAGCTTCCTGCTCTGATCAAGCAGGAAGCTCCCCACTGACATCACTGCTGATGTCAGCACGGCCGCCCACAAAATGGCAAGCGTTCCGTAAGGAACGCCTCCGTTTGTGTAGCCACCCCCCCCGCCCAGCCTACAAAACGGGCCGAGCTGTCTATCAACATCGACAGCCGGCTCTTTTGTAGTGAGCTCCAGAGCAAGAGAGTTTCTCTATCGCTCCGGGGCTTGCGCACGCGCAGTGCGGCTGCTGCACGTGCGAAGGACCAAAACATCGACCGGGTCTGAATGAGGTCCTCCTTTCAGTGTGCTGCGGATGGCCATCGATTATTAACAACCATCAATGGTCAACCACTGATGGCTGATGAATTTGCCATCGATGGCGGAGGTCCAAAGGTTCTCCGCCATCAGAGGCCAACTATGGTATTTTTTTTCCCTTCCTGGCGCCGGGAAATGGAGCATAGCTCCACCCCAGGCATGACCCGCAAAGCCCCACCCCAAAATCTGATTTACCTACTGCCCAGGCACTACTAGAGAAAGGCTGACTATTAGTGGACAAAATCATCGATGGTATCCTGTTGATGGTTACACACCAACAAGGTTAACCACCAATGGTGACCATCGATGATTAACTCACCATGGTTAATCCACAATGGCTTCCCTACTGTTTGCCTGTAATGCTCAGGAGGGTGCAGGAACTCAGAAACTTCCATCCTCTGCATTGTCTGCTCAACTGTGCTCTGATTGGCTGACTGACATATCACTCACAGTTAGTGGCGCCACAACATTTTTAGGCTGGGGGGCAAAATACAATTCATTTTGGCACCCCCTTTGCATGGGTGCCACAAAGTAGGAGGGGGGTCAGGGGCGCCATGAGGGGGGAGTATTGGGTGCCCTGGGAGAGGGGTTGGGGGTGTCTGAGGGGGGTTGGGGTTTCTGTGGGAGGGAAGGGCCTGGGGTGCCACGAATGGGGGTGTGTGTTGTGGTCCAAGTTTGGATCCAAGGGGGAGAGAGAAAGTACGAAGAGGGATCTGATGGGTAAGAAGGAAGGAATAATTAAAGTGAGAGGGGAGAAAAGTGCAGGGCTGGTCCCAGCGGAGGGGCTAGCCACAGTTACTAGTCACTGTAGAGGTCAGAGCTAGGTAGAGGGGAGAGGAGGGAGAAGCCGGCAAAGAAGGGCTGTGGGGATGGAGGAGATGGAGCAGCTGAAAAGGGGATTATCTACGTTGCCCTCCCTATGGTAACCCCGCTCTCTACGACCCGGTACATATACTGGCACCTCTCAAATGTTTTTTTGGGGGGGCAAGTTACCCCCTTGCTTAGTGGCTGCAGGGTGCCGCTCCAATGCATCTGCGTGGTGTCTACAGAGATTCACACTGTGTACTAGAACAGCTCCAAGGGTTGAGTGCAATGTTCTGCAGGCCTAGGAGTAATGTTCTGCAGTCATACTTTGTGAGTGCAATGGTATGCAGCCCTACTGATCTGAATAAAATCTCATGTAGTCCTAGAAGTAATGTCCTGCAGTCATACTGGTGTGCAGTGTTTTTCAGTCTTGGGAGTAATGTCCTGTAGCTAGCTATACCATAATTGCCTACTTTTGAAAATGGTAGATTTTGAATGCAACACCTACAGTGGTGCTTGAAAGTTTGTGAACCCTTCAGAATTTTCTATATTTCTCCTGAAATTTGGCCTAAAACTACCTCAGATTTTCACACAAGTCCGAAAAGTAGATAAAGAGAACCAAATAAATCAAATTAGACAAAAAAACTTAGACATGCTCATTTTTGTTTTGAGGAAAATTATCCAATATCATATATCTGTGAGTGTCAAAAGTATGTGAACCTTTAGGCTTAGCAGATATTTTGAAGGTGAAATTAGAGTCAGGTATTTTCAATCTATGGGATGACAATCAGGTGTGAGTGGACAACCTGTCTTTTTAAAAGAACAGGGATCTATCAAAGTCTGATGTTCACAACACGTTTGTGGAAGTGTATCATGCTACAAACAAAGGAGATTTCTGAGGAGTTTTCGATGCTCATCAGGCTGAGAAAGGTTACAAAACCATCTCTAACGAGTTTGGACCCCACCAATCAACAGTCAGACAGATTGTGTACAAATTGAGGAAATTCCAGACCATTATTACCTTTCCCAGGAGTGGTTGACCAACAAAGATCACGCAAAGCAAGGCGTCTATTAGTTTGCAAGGTCACAAAGGAACCCAAGGTGTCCTCTAAGCAACTGAAGGCCTTTCTCACATTAGCTAATGTTAATGTTCATGAGTCCGCCATCAGGATGCTGCTGTTGGTATTTTGACAGCTGGCATCCCGACTGCCAGAATTTCATAGCCAACCCTACCTGGCAATCAGGAAGAGTTGGCAAGTACAGTATGAGGCTATACTAGTGTGTGTGTGAATTGTCCTGCAGCTATACTGGGGTGATTGCAATATCCTGCAGTCATACTGGCGTTAGTGCAATGTCCTACAGTCATGGGAGTAAGTAATGTCCTACAACTATACTAGTGTGAGTGCAATGTCCTGCAACTCTGGGAGCAATGTCCTGCAGTCATACTGGTGGCTGTAATGTCCTGCAGTCAGACTGCTTTGATTGCAATTTCCTGCAGCCCTAGTAGTAATGTGCTGATGGGATTGGCAGCCCTGGGAGTAATGTCCTGTAGTCATACTGGTGTCAGTGCAATGTTAAGCAGCCATGGGACTAATGCCCTGCAACAATACTGGTGCGAGTACAATGTCCTGAAACCCTGGAAGTAATGTCTTACAGTGCTCCTTGTTTTGGTGTGCTCAGTGTGCTCCTGGCATAAGTGCATAGTTCTACAGTACTTTGTAGGTTGGGATTAGTGTAATATCCTGTAGCAATTTTTATACTGGTAATACTACTACAGGTATGTCCCGCAGCTCTAACAGTAATGTACTGCAACGCCAGACCTAGACTTTTTGGTGCCCTGTGCCAGAAAGAGCATTGGCGCCCCCCCCCCTCTTTTCCAAATAGAGACATAAAATGCGCACCCAAAAAAGGACCATAGCCTCATGGGGAAGGGCCAAGCAAGAGAAAGGGAAGGCCAGGAGATTCTGGGGATAAAAGAAGAGGAAGCTACAAGTGAGAATGATAATAAACAGAGAATTGACAGACCCGAACAGCACCCCCTGCCCTGCGGTGCCCTGTGGTCGCACCACCCTAGTTATGGCCCTGTGCAACGCTACTTGTGGTTATGGGGGTATGACTTGCAGTGTTCTGCAATACTTTTCTAACAACTTTTTCTTTATTGAATACTTGTGATGTGTTTATATTAATGCCCTGCAGTACTGTATTTGTGATATGCTGTGTGCTGTATGATGTATTATATCATATGTATGAATTACTAAATGTGTTATATGTATGGTTTGTTAAGTGTATTTGAAATATCCTAAATGGGACATTATATTTTTTTAATTACACATTTCACCTGCGTATCACCTATTACAGATAGCTTTTAATTTATCCTTATTAACAGTCACTAACACCTTAGCCTCTCACTGTGTGCTGCCCTGGGGTGGCTGGCCTTCTCTGGCTTTTTTAGGGTTCTGCAACCCCGACTTTGACTAAGTATTAGGGACCTCCAGTAAACAGAGACCCTGTGAAGTGTCCTGGAGGTTTAGCCACATTTTTGGAAATATATGCAACTGAGATCTCTGAATTATCTACCACTATGTAGTTTTTCAAATTGCTGATATCATTCAGAGTGCTGGGAAATACATTTTGTGGTGTCCTGTATAGAATTAACCCATACTTGCCGACAATCAGCTCCCTCCTTCCGTGAGGGAGCTGATTGTCGGCTAACAACTGGGGGCGTGGCCGGTCACTGACATCACATTGTGGGCTGAGCCAGGGGCGGGGCCACATGTTTGCATCATCATGGGCCTCCCCCTCTTCACAATGCCGCAATGTCACTGGCTCCCCTGCTGCAGAGGTTTCAAGTTTATTCTGGGGGAGGTCGGAAGGGCTGGGGGATTCCGGGAGGGTGCCTGCCTTTCCGGTGGGCCGGGAGCAGCACCCGAAAATCGGGAGGCTCCCGGCCAAATCGGGAGGGTAGGCAAGCCTGAATTAACCCCTCCCTTTCATGCACCTGAGTGATATTACTGAAGTGATTGAGCAGCTACCAACAGGTACTGCTATATTTTTTTATATAATATACGTATGGGACACATTATATTCAAAAACTAAAGAGGGTACAAATGATTACCATTCTAATAAAGCGTAAAATATTATTATTCTACTGAAAGGGGCACATATCATTTTAGTACACTAAGAGGGGTATTCAATATGGGTGTTTTTTGCGCTAATATCGCACTTTTTAACGTTTTTGCGTTAATATCACTTGTTTTACTTTTACACCCTATTCAATTTCAAAGACTTATCGCAGTTTTGACAAGTCTTTGATAAAAAACGGTGATAACTTTTCACCATTGAATAGGTGTCGAAAAAAAGTGCAGAATTGGGGTTTAGGGGTGCAGGCTTAAAAAAAATAGCCTGCACCCCTGAGATTGACATTTAAAAAAGAACTGTGTCAAAAAAAGTTTTAAAAAAAAATAGGGACACCCCAAAAAATTAATTTAAAAATTGGGGTGCAAATAAAAAAAAATGGGAAAAAGTTGTTAAACAATAGGGAAATAGGTTCAGGGCTATTCTGTATGTATGCGGCAGGTGTTTTCTAGAATAGAATTATAGCGGCAGGTGCACAAATGCAGAATTTTTAAAAAATTACTTTAGGGACATCAAAATATGCTAGTACCCATTTTCATGTACCCCAAATTTGATGGGACCACTTAAAAAAACGAAAAAAATAACCTAAGTGCTCTTCTGCATCACTTCTTCAATGTCGGGAAAAAAGCACCTGCTGCGGCTATTTAAATCCCCGACTTTCAATTAAAGGCTAAAACGGGGGTTCCCATGGTGATCCCCCATGTTTTTCCAACTTTAGGGGGGTCTTACAATTATTTTAAGGAAAAATTCGTAACTTTACGCAAATCCAACTTCGGAGTTTCCCGTTTTCGTTAATTTGATATTGAATACGGGGATAAGCGGGAGCGCGCAGCAGACTTAACGCAGAAAAAAACTCCGATATGAAACGTTAACTTCGGCAGTGAATTTAACGTTTCATATTGAATACCCCTCTCAAAGTGGTACAGATTATATTATTATACTGAAAGTGGCACATATTGTTATTAATCTATGAAAGCTGCCACAGATATTTGTTATAAAGCTGGATACACACTATAGGATCCTGGATTGTGGCTGACAGATATGTTGGTTGACCTTACACACTAAACGATATATACTGTATATCAGTGGCCACACCAGGAGCATGGTGTCTTTCAAGACATCTTCTGATCAGCCTGCACTGAAGGGGACAGACTAAGTGCTTGATTATCAGTTGGGAGTAAAGCAAAAAAGAGCAAGTAACTGTGCACCTTGGCAAAATGTTGCTGCACTGCTGGTGGGGCAGATGTAAAATGTGCAGAGATCAGGGGCGTATCTACCCATTGGCCAGGATGGCACTCGCCAGGGGCCCCGCCAAAGGGGGGGGGGCATCCCGGCGGTGCCACCCGCAGCCATGGGGTTGATTTGCCACAGTCCAGCATTTTATCTTGTGTTGTGCGCTGTCCCTTTGAACTCCCTTCCGCCTGCCAGCGTTTGCCGGGTACCCGCCCCCCACCTGCAGGTGCCGGGATCCATCCCCCGCTGAAAGGTCTCTGCTCTCTGCAGCATCAAAGCTGCAGAGAGCAGCATTGATGCTTGTGTGCCTCCAAAACTAATGACAGGTCACCTGACTCCTTCCTTGAATAACTGGCTCTGGCTGAAAGATCCAACTTCACCAGGCAGCCCCGCCCCCGCCAGCAGCGTCATCAACACAGCAGGCATCCGGCCTGCTTTCTCTTCTGGGCACCCGGCTCCCTGCACTGCCTGATCACGATAATACTAGCTGGCAGTGGGCTGTCACTGACATCGGAGCTAGCAAGCAGCACTGCATGAAAATGACAAGAGACGGCCCTGGAGCTCCTTTCCAGAATGATTAGTAAGTTACTTAAAGTAACTACTGCTAAGGGGGCATCTGGTCCTGGGGAGCACACAATGTGGGATCAATGTGAAGGGGGGGGCACATAATATAGTGCGACATGTGTAAGGGAAACAAGGGAGCATACAGTGGTATAGGGGTAGGGGAACAGAGTGTGGGATGTGGATATGGGAAGAGGAGCACAGTGTGGGATGTAGATGGGGAAGGGGAGCAGAGTGTGGGGTGTGGATGGGGAAGGGGAGCAGAGTGTGGGGTGTGGATGGGGAAGGGGAGCAGAGTGTGGGGTGTGGATGGGGAAGGGGAGCAGAGTGTGGAGTGTGGATGGGGAAGGGGAGCAGAGTGTGGGGTGCGGATGGGGGAAGGGGAGAGTGTGTAGCGTGTGGATGGGGCATGGGAGCACAGTGTGGGGTGTGGAGGGAGAAGGGAAGCACAGTGTGGGGTGTGGAGGGAGAAGGGGAGCACAGTGTGGGGTGTGGAGGGAGAAGGGGAGCACAGTGTGGGGTGTGGAGGGAGAAGGGGAGCACAGTGTGGAGTGTGGAGAGAGATGGGGAGCACAGTGTGGGGTGTGGAGGGAGAAGGGGAGCACAGTGTGGGGTGTGGAGGGAGAAGGGGAGCACAGTGTGGGGTGTGGAGAGAGAAGGGGAGCACAGTGTGGGGTGTGGAGGGAGAAGGGGAGCACAGTGTGGGGTGTGGAGGGAGAAGGGGAGCACAGTGTGGGATGAGGAACCCTAAGTGTGTTTTACTGAAAAGTTGCGCAACTTGAACTGTGGCAATCCTGGCAAAAGCTGTTACGGTCTCTGACACCGTCTACCAGGATCACAAGTTTTGAGTGACACACACTCACAGCGAGACAGACTGGGCAGCTAAGTGTGCGGTTTGTGACGACTATGGGGTGACTTGCGTGCACAGATCATCACAGCAGACAGGGGCATCCTGGGCAGGGCAGCTAAACTGATGAGTGATGGTGGGTACTTTTTTTTATATTTAATTGCTCATCGCTCTAATATTTAAACTACAATATTAAGTTTTTTTAGTTTTCAATTATATAAGTACATTGCGTAATTATTCTAAAAAATATGGGGGAGGGGGGCACCAGTCCCTTACTTTGCCAGGGGCACTCGGGCCCCTAGATACACCCCTGGCATAGATATTTAAATTTGAGAGGGGTATGTCCAAACTGACATCTAAATTGCAGTGTAAAAATACAGCTGTCCATCCTTTGGGGATTACATGTAGAAGATGCCAGTATTTACTCCCCACCAATCAAATAAATGTATTTACACTCCTTGCATTGTGACATGGTTTATCCTAGTGCAAAGTTACTGGCTCTTTTGTGCTTTACTCCCAACTCAAAATCATGCTCTAGTAGTGTGAGCATTTTTTTTATGTATTTGTAGTACTCAGTGGTGCTGTATGTAACAATAGCACGTGAGTTTGATGAGGTGCATGCAGTGGCGTAACTAGGGTATTTGGAGCCCAGGGCAAATGTAAAAAATGAGTTCCCCATCATGTGCGCCCCCCCAAAAAGGGCGTGGCCACTGAAAAATGGGGCGTGTCAACATACCCCTTTCTCGTCACTCTGGAAACATTACTTTCCATTCCAGATGCACCTTAATGCAGTGCCGCTTATACAGTCCTCCCTATGCAGTGCCCCCAGTAGTGGTCCCCCTTATGCAGGCCTCCAGTAGTGCCCCTTATACAGTACCCCCAGTGTGCAATGCCCCCAGTAGTGGTCCACTTATGCAGGCCCCAGAAGTGCCCCTTATACAGTGCCCCCCAGTAGTGGTCAGTGGCGGGCTGGGCCGGGGGGCATGGTGCCATGTGCCCCCCGGGCCACAGTGTTATGCAGGCCACGGGCCGCGGTGCAGACTATGTCTCTGTGACACAGACTGCACCGCGTGTGTAGTGCTGACCGCTACACAACTGACAAACACACAGCCGCCGGCTCCGGCAGCTGTGTGTTTGTTGTAAGCAGCAGCCAATGAGAGTCTGTCAGACTCTCATTAACTGCTGCTGCGTCCACTGCAGGAGCCGCTCCATCTTCCGGCTCCTGCAGTGGGCAATGGAAGAGGCGCCATGACATCATATGACGTCTCTCCCATAATGCCCGGGAAGGACAGACGGAGGAGCGGATGGCGACGGCGGGAGCGGGGATTCAGGTAAGTGTTTTTTTTTTTTTTTTACTACTTGTGTCTACTGGGGGGAGGCTGGCACTACAAGGAGGAGACCACTACTGGGGGCACCACAAGGGGGGAACCACTACTGGAGGCATTGCAAGGGGGGACTACTACTAATGGGGGCAATACAAGGGGGGGACTACTACTACTGGGGGCACTACAAGGGGGGGGACTACTGGTGGCACTACAAAGGGGGAACCACTACTGTACTGGGGGCACTACAAGAGGGAGGGACTACTACTGGGGGCACTACAAGAGGGAGACCACTACTGGGGGTACTACAGAGGGGGGACCACTACTGGGTATTATAACTGGGGGCACTTCAAAGGGGGGACTACAACTGGGGGGACTACTACTGGGGTCACTATAAGGGGGGACTACTATTACAAGGGGGACTACTACTACTAGGGGCACTACAAGGGAGGGGACAACTACTAGGGGCACTGCATAGGGGGGAGAGGACTACTACTAGGGGCACTACATGCGGGGGAGGGGACTACCACTGGGGGTACTGCATCGAGGGACCACTGCTGGGGGCTCTATAAAAAGGGCAATACTGGGGGTACTGCATAGGGGGGGAGACTACAACTGGGGCCACTATTTAAGGGGCACTGCATAAGAGTTACCACTATTGGGGGCACTGCATGGGGTGTGGACTGCTACTGGGGGCACTATATAAGGAGCACTGCATAGGGGGTACCACTAATGGGGGCACTATATAAGGGGCTTACAACTGGGGGCACAAGGGACACTGCACAGGGGGGACCACTACTGGGGGCACTGTATATGGGGCACTGCATAGGGGGATCACTACTGGGGGCACTACTGGAGGCCTGCATAAGTGGATCCTCTCCTGGGGCACAGGGGGGCACTGCATGTGGGCACCACGACGGGGCTGTTCCTAATCTTTATTTTTACTTTACATTAATCCCATATGGACCCGCCTCCTCCCTGGAACACTTGAAGGGGGGGCGCCGTAGCACGCATGTTCTTCGAGCACCCTGGCTACACGCTACCCCTCTGCCAGGGCCGCCTGCATGCATTTGCCCCCCAGGCTAAAAGTTGCCACCCAGCCCCTGGTAGTGGTCCCCCTTATGCAGGCCCCCATTAGAGTCCAGTACAGTAGTGATTCCCCTTATGCATCCAGGCCCCCATTAGTGCCCCTTACACAGTACCCCCCATAGTGGTCCCCCTTATGCAGGCCCCCAATAATTATCACACACAGACATTCACACACAAAACATAAAAAACAGGCTTACCTGAATCCCCGCTCCTGCCATTGCTCCTCCGTCTCCGTCCTCCCGCTCGGTCCCGCTCTGCATTAAGGGAGAGATATAATGACATCATGACGTCTCTCCCATCACCCACTGCAGGAGCCGTAGCAGGCCAATTTTTGCATTCTGCGTATGTGTATGCATCACAGTGCGCGTGCACGAACCAGTGCGAGAGATCGGGAAGCGGTCGCTCGCTGCGCATAGACTGCCCAGCAGAGTGAGTGACAGGAGAAGCCGTTTGTGGGTGGTGACAGGGGCAGGCCACTAGAAACAGGGGAGTGGAGGTGCAAACGCAGGCATGCCTGAGCATCTTAATGCCTTTTCAGAGGCGTGCATAATTAACAGGCAGGGTCATATTACACGTCACCTGGTTGTATTTCACACTGAAGTGCTCGCAGTAGGGTATAGTCAACCTCAAGCGCTGAATTCGCTTTCGATATTACCCGATGTACCGATGGTTGCATACACTTCCTGGAGATGATGTGCACAAGTGGGGGTCTTAAGACAAGCTGGTGGGCATCTACATACACAAAGCGATCGCACGCCAGGACATAGTGGGCGTGCTTATGCCTTGCCGTGCGATTGCCTGCCATGCCGTCACTTAGCCGAATTTGCATACGCTGGGTGCGAGCATACGCATCTAGCGGGCAACTCTAAAACGAGCCCACAGTCTCGGCTGTCAGCTGCTATCAGTCTGTTATTCAGCACCTCAGCTTCTTAAGCACCTTATACACTCATATATGAGAGTAGCTTCTGTATCTGAGAGCAGATCCTCATGGTATCCTCTGTGCTGACTCCTGGCAATCAATTGAATGCCACACCCATTAATAGATATACTTTATTTTTAATCTGTATAAAGGACAAACGTATAATGTTTGCAACAGCAAGCGCTCAATCCTAAAGAGTAAATTATTCTGCCTGGTAACAGGTGTGGGTTGAGGCCCAAAAACGAATTAGTGGAGAAATTAGTGTGTGAACTGGACACTGCACACGGTGTCACAATGTTCAGCCTAACATGCACCATAGAATCAGGCATATATATATATATATATATATATATCACAAATGTAATTTATTAACATAAATGGTAGATATAACACACAATAAAAATGGATATTTAAATGACACACTCGGGAAGGGAAGGGTGGACAAGTGAGGACAACTGATAGATGGGGGAGTTGTAAGTAAACTTACATTACAAGGGTAGAAATGCATATAAAAATAATAAGAGTTCCAAAAAATGATAAAAAATTAAGTATTAAAATGTGCAGCTGATTGGACACAGGATCCAAAAGTTGAAATTGTAGCAGTCAATGAAGCCTTAAAAGAAATGGTCCATGTCTTTAGTTAGAGTTATATGTAGCTGTGTGTAGATGAAATAAACCCAAGCTTAAGAGTATAAATTGTATTCCAATTGGTGTAATCCAGAATATAGGTGGTGACCCCCGTAATCACGGCTCTGCAGTAGCCGTGGTCCACACAATGCAGCTTCACTGCTACCCAGACAAGACTGGGGGTTCCCTGGGGCAAATTCAAGAGCGCCTCACCGGCCCGGAGGCTCTCTTAGGCTGTACATTGTGACACCCTGTGCAGTGTCCAGTTCACACACTAATTTCTCCACTAATTAGTCTTTGGGCCTCAACCCACCCCTGTTACCAGGCAGAATAATTTACTCTTTCGGTTTCAGCGCTTGCTGTTGCAAACATTATACGTTTGTCCTTTATACTGTCTATTTCCAGGTTGAGTGGTGAACCTGACAGTAAGCTGCTCCCATTTATACCCTCACGATTGGTTTTTGGAGCGCATTGCCTATCTTTGTATATGTTTTTATTTTTAATCTGTAGTATTTCAGTTTTAGGGGCCTATGTATTAATAATTACAGAACTGCCGTGATTATTAAGTATCTGTTTTGTGGCAGAAATTTTCATCAAAAATATCCCCGCTATCTACTAAGGGAAACTCGCAGCGACAGTGGTTGCAATAACTGATCTCTCTGTGAGTTATATCCCCGGCATTTTGTAGATTCTTTTACATTTGAGAAAAACTTCTCTAGGGTGAGCATGTGCTCAGTACCAGCTTCTGCTGCCGGCTGGTGGTTGCGGGAAAGAGAGATTGAAAGATCTGTCTCCTGCTCTCGAAGCCTCCATAGACTTAAAGCGTTTTACACCATCTTAAGATGATGTAAACTAACGGTGCCAAACTGTTTGGTATGTATGGGTCAGATCATAGCCCCCGTTGATAATAATGGGGAATGCGATCTGCTTTGCTAATTAGCACTGTGCCGGAGATTTCTGTGAAATTTCCAGCATTGTGCTATTAGTACATACAGTCAGGTGCATAAATATTGGGACATTGACAGAATTTTCATATTTTGGCCTCTATTCACCACCACAATGGCTTTGAAATGAAACAAACAAGATGTGCTTTAACTGCAGACTTTCAGATTTAATTTGAGAGTAATTACATCCAAATCGGGTGAACGGTGTAGGAATTACAGTGGTTTCTATATGTGCCTCCCACTTTTTAAGGGGCCAAAAAGCGGCTACTTCGATTGCTAGACCGCAGACTGTGCGCACGCAGCAGCTGTAGCGTGCAGCAGGAGCACTGGGACCTGTGATCTCATACAGGTCCAGGTAAGACAATAACAGCGGCTGACTCACCACACAGAGTGACATTTCTGATACTACCTTGGAAATAGGATAGATATATCCTTAGCAGGATTTTCAGTTGCAAGTGACATTTTTTTACCTAAACCAAGGTGCCAAAAGCTGACTCTCTACTTTTACACAGAGACAATTCAATGAGCCTCAGTCATTATTATCCACACAAAGCTATCCAGTTGTGACATTGGCAGCAGGTGCTTGAGATAAGGCTACTATAAGGCCTTATTTATAAGTAAGGATAGAAAGTATGGTGGTCGCTCACATCAGCTTAATGATATTGCTCAGGTGCTTGTAAAGGGCGGGGTTTATACTGAACCACAGAAAAAAGAAGATTCCCTCCAGCACACTGCAGCAATACTAGCAAAAATACTTGAATCCTACATGATAATAGAAATTCAGAGGTATTGGTTGCATACATTTGCAAATATATGATTAAGCGCCGGACCAGCGTCAAGGCTCCTCTATACCGCCGTCCCTAACATTAAGGGGTTCACGTCTGAGATGCAGAGCAGCCCAAAAGAACCCAGCCAAGGACCACTCCCAGGACATCACACGAAAAATGGAAGAAAGATGATAGTGAAGTGTAAAGTATAGATGTGTCCAGATAATCAATAAGTGTTAATATAATAAGAAAGAATTAAAATTACATAAATAATAAACAAACAAATGGAAAGGTCATGAAAAAATATCTATGTGAATTAAGTGGTGATGCCCTGAAAAAGGCCCAGCCAGAGCCACTCCGGGGGCCCCACACCCAACGCTCACCCCAAAATAATTATTGCTACAAAATAGTAGCACCCACTCTGTGTCATATAATTACAATTAATGTACTGCATAATAACAGCACATATATAAGCTGAGAGCTGACTCAACTAGGAGGTACCCCAAAACCTCCAAATGGCAATATATGGGCCAGCACATCCTCCCAATGCTTGCGCCTTTCATGCCTCTCAGAGCTGCAAATAGAAAGTATGGTGGTCGCTCACATCAGCTTAATGATATTGCTCAGGTGCCTGTAAAGGGCAGGGTGTCAGGGCTCAGCCGGGGATCGGCTCCCGCTTACCGCACCGCCAGCTTCCCCTGTCATCCTGGGTGGTCGGGCAGCTGGCGCGGCGGCGGCGGAGAAGCTGAGCATTCTCCCCGCATGCAGTGGCTTCCTGGTGGGCTGGTGTCTGGCATCGCAATTCCGGACATGGGCGCCGCCATGACAGTCGGCCCATGTGACAGTATCTTCTTCCCAGGATAGGTGAGTGATCAGCTGATGCTGTGCATCTATCAAAGGGTTCCCCTGGGTATATAACTGTTCCACAGGTTACAGGAAGTTGCCTGAACATCGGTTGTCTCCTAGCGTGCCTTAGTGAGTTCCCGGTCCAGGTTCCTAACCTTCCTTACAGCAGCAGTGTTACCATTTCTACCTGTGTGCCTCCCGTCTCTAGTGAACATCCGTGCAGCAGTGTATACCATCTCTACCTGTGTGCATCCCGTCTCTGGTGAATATCCGTGCAGCAGTGTATACCATCTCTACCTGTGTGCCTCCCGTCTCTAGTGAACATCCGTGCAGCAGTGTATACCATCTCTACCTGTGTGCCTCCTGTCTCTGGTGAATATCCATGCAGCAGTGTATACCATCTCTACCTGTGTGCCTCCCATCTCTGGTGAATATTCGTGCAGCAGTATATACCATCTCTACCTGTGTGCCTCCCGTCTCTGGTGAATATCCGTGCAGCAGTGTACACCATCCCTACCTGTGTGCCTTCTATCTCTGGTGATTTCTCAAGTAACCGTGAGTCTCTCTCCACTTGAATTTCTTATTGATATTTGATCTACGTGTCAAGGTATAGTTACTGTACGGTTAGGGTATTGCTAGTGCCTATCCAGGCATAACCTCTCTGGGCCACGGGTGTTGTGTCTCTATTCCCTCAGGGCTTGGGTACCTGGTCAAAGGACCGCGACCTGCTCATGGGGTACACATAAGCCCAAATCCCACTTGGAGGGGTCACTGGTGAACACCATCCTGTGGGTTAGATTCCGCACCTTTGCCAAGGTCTCGCCAACACTTAAGACCTGTGGATGAGGAGAACATATATCCAGGCCCCTCATCTCCGCTTCCTCCCATAACCTAGGCCCACCACGTCTCCTACTCCAGTCTCAGACGTGACAGTTTGTTCAGGCCCAATGGAGGCTGCAGGATCCCAAGGTACTGGGTCACTACAAGAGTTGACCTCTCGGATGGACAACCAAGAGGCGGCCCAACAACAAGTGGCTCAGTATTTACAGGAGCTCTCGAGGCAACTGGTTTCTATTCAAACCACGTTGGCTTCTATTCTTCCGGCTCCTCCGGCTGCAGCTCCCGCACCTGCTCCATCAGTTCCTCCACTGGTGGCTCCTACCCCCAAACCCCGACTCCAGTTAGCTACTCCGGAAAGGTTTGACGGTGATCCCAGGCGGTGCCGCGGATTCATCAACCAATGTGAGATCCAATTTGAATGCCTTCCCCAGAATTTTCCCATGTCTCGGGCAAAAGTGGCATATGTGATATCACTGTTAACAGGAGCAGCGTTAGACTGGGTCTCCCCTCTATGGGAACGGGCCGACCCCATCTTATCTACTTACGAGGAATTCGTTTTAGCATTTAAGAGAATTTTTGATGAGCCAGGCCGTTCTGCATCTGCATCTTCTGATCTTCTCCGTGTGCGTCAGGGCACACGATCCGTAGGGCAGTATGTAGTCCAGTTTCAGACCCTGGCATCGGAATTAAAATGGAACGAGGAAGCTCTTAAAGCGTCCTTCCTTCATGGACTCTCTGAGAGGATGAAGGATGAACTCGCCTCCAGAGATTTGCCAGAATCCTTCGCTGACGTTATCTCTCTCTGCATCAAAATTGACCTTCGTCACCGGGAAAGGTGGGCTAGTAGGGGAAGAGGTGAACGTCTACCAGCTCGTTCTTCTGCTGCCAATCCGCCTATGCCCACCTCAGCTAGTGAAGAGGAACCGATGCAGGTCAATAGAACCAAACTCACCCCGGCAGAGCGCAATAGACGCTTCCAAAATAAATTGTGTATTTATTGCGCTGCACCTAACCACATTCTGAAGAATTGTCCTCTACTTGCGGAAAATGCGAGACCCTGACTGAAGTAGGGAGTATTCAGTTGGGGGTCATTCTCAAGCCATCCCAATTATCAGAAAGTCTTCTAGTAGTGTCGCTTTCCCATAAGTCCAGGACAAGAAAGGTCCATGCTTTAATTGATTCAGGAGCCGCTGGTAATTTTATTGCAGAAAAATTGATTCACACTTTGGGTGTTCCAGTCGTTCCCCTACCTAATAAATTGTTACTGTCCGGTCTAGATGGTAAAACTCTGGTGGGGCTACTGATTTCTTCGATCTCTTATCCTGTGACTGTCCGAGTTGGATGCTTACATCAGGAAATGCTGGAATTTTTTGTGTTACCCGAATCCTCCTATGAGCTGGTATTAGGATTGCCCTGGTTGAAAAAACACAATCCTGTCTTCGACTGGGATGCTATGCAAATCCTATCCTGGGGCTCACATTGTTTTCAAAATTGTTTGACCAAGGTCATTCCAGTATGTAACCAAGCAACGGTTTCCAACTCAGCTAAGAAGTTTCTCCGTCCTGAGTCTCCTAGATACCCCCCCAGCCGGGGTTGCCCGAGGCTTATCAAGAGTTTGCTGATGTATTCTGTGAACAAGCCGCAGATGAACTTCCTCTGCATCGACCATGGGATTGCGCTATCGATTTACTTCCCGGGAAAAGTCCTCCATGTGGCCGTGTTTACCCCTTGTCCGTGCCAGAGACTGTGGCCATGGAAGAATACATTAAGGAAAACCTTGCTAAAGGGTTCATTCGGCCCTCTTCTCCTGCAGGGGCAGGTTTCTTTTTTGTAGGGAAAAAGGATGGAGGACTCCATCCTTGCATAGATTACCGAGGCTTAAATCAAATCACCATAAAGAATCGGTACCCCTTATCTTTAATTTCAGAACTTTTTGACAAAGTCCAAGGGGCTCAGGTCTTCACCAAGCTGGATCTACGTGGCGCCTATAATTTGATTCAAATTAAAGCTGGGGACGAGTGGAAGACCGCGTTCAATACCAGAGACGGGCACTTCGAGTACCTTGTAATGCCCTTCGGTCTTTGCAATGCACCAGCTATTTTTCAAGGTTATGTCAACAAAGTCTTCCGGGATATTCTTCATAAATTTGTTGTGATTTATCTCCATGACATCTTAATTTTTTCCAGAGATTTACAGAGCCATCGTCTTCATGTACGGGAGGTATTGTAACGCCTTCGTGTTCATCACCTCTTTGGAAAACTATCCAAATGTATGTTTAATCAAACTTCGGTACCTTTTTTGGGTCATATAATCTCCGGGAGGAGTCTCCAGATGGATCCTGATAAACTAAAAGGAATCTCTGAGTGGCCCCTGCCTACTTCTTTAAAAGGTACTCAGCGCTTCTTAGGATTCGCAAACTTTTATAGGAGATTTATTCCACACTTTTCTACGCTGGTAGCACCCATTACCTCCCTCACAAGGAAAGGAGCCAATCCTTCTAAATGGTCTGTTCCAGCAGTACAAGCCTTTCAAAACCTAAAAAATGCCTTTTCTAGAGCTCCAATCCTCTGCCAGCCTCAAATAGACAAACCATTCATTGTGGAGGTGGACGCATCCTCTGTTGGAGTAGGGGCGGTATTATCTCAGACTGCTGAAGATGGGAAGATTCATCCCTGTGGATTTTTCTCCCATAAATTTTCTCCTGCAGAAAGGAATTATATTATAGGCGACCAAGAACTTTTAGCTATGCGTTTAGCCTTGGAGGAATGGCGATATCTTCTTGAAGGGGCTAAATTTCCTGTCACGATTATTACAGACCATAAGAATCTGATCTATCTGCAAACTGCACACCAGTTGAATGCCAGCCAGGCATGATGGTCACTTTTCTTTTCTAGGTTTAATTTAAAACTTCAGTTTCGTCCAGGTGTGTTGAACAAAAAAGCTGATGCATTATCTCACTCCTTTATGACTAAGTTGGAGGAGGAGTGTTCTCAAGTTCGTTCCATTTTGGACCCTATTGTGTTTGCTCCTACTCAAGTAGTGTCTCTACCACCTGAAAAAAATTTTGTACCTCCTAATTTATGCAAAAAACTACTGGTTTGGGCTCATGCATCCTTGTTCGCAGGTCACACTGGAATCACCAAAACGTACCAGTTCTTACTTCGATCTTACTGGTGGCCTACCATGAAGAAGGATGTCAGGGAGTTTGTCCTGTCCTGTATTAAATTCGCCCAACATAAGACTCCTCGTAGAAAGATGGTTGGTCCTCTACGTCCCTTATCTGTCCCAGCTGCTCCATGGACCCACATCTCAATGGATTTTATTTCTGAATTACCTCGGTGCAAGGGGCATAACACGGTATGCGTGGTCGTGGATCGCTTTTCTAAAATGGCACACTTTATCCCGCTGGTTGGCCTTCCTTCAGCCCCTCAATTAGCAAAAATTTTTATTCGAGACATCTTCAGATTACACGGTCTCCCAAAGGAAATAGTCTCTGATTGAGGTGTTCAATTTATAGCCAAATTCTGGAGAGCCCTATGTAATACTTGTGTAATCAAACTGAACTTTTCCTCGGCCTACCACCCACAGTCGAATGGTCAAACAGAAAGGGTCAATCAAGAGCTGTAGACCTTCATTAGGCTCTTTGTGTCATCCTCCCAGGATGATTGGGTGGACCTCCTACCCTGGGCAGAGTTTTCTCATAATTTTAAGTACCATTCTTCCTCTAAATCCACTCCTTTTTTTACGGTTTTTGGTAGACACCCACGAGTTCCAGATTTCCAAAAGCTTCCATCTATGGATGTTCCGGCTGTGAACCAAGATATCCTATCCTTTTCAGTTTTGTGGAGTAAAATTCATAAATCATTAAAGCAATCTTCAAAAAATTACAAAAAATTTGAGGACAGGAGACGTTTGGCTGTTCCACTGTTGAGATTTGGGGACAGGGTTTGGTTGTCCTCCAAGAATATTCGGTTAAGAGTACCGTCCATGAAACTTGCCCCACGTTTTATTGGGCCATATCGTGTCCTTAAGGTAATCAGTCCAGTAACTTATAAATTGGAACTTCCCCCTCAAATGAAGATTTCAAGCACTTTTCACGTTTCTCTTTTACGACCTCTGGTGCTCAATCGTTTTCAGAGTTGTTCTAAATTACCTCAAGTTAAGACGTTACAAGGCACTGAATTTGAGGTGGAGAGGATCCTAGATTCTCGGCACAGATTTAACACCCTTCAATATCTCATTGATTGGAAGGGCTACGGCCCCGAGGAAAGGGCCTGGATCAAAGCCTCTGATGTGCACGCTCCGTGACTAATCCAGAGTTTTCATAGGAGATTTCCAGATAAGCCTGATGGGTGTTCAGTGCCCACCCTGAAAGGGGGGGGTACTGTCAGGGCTCAGCCAGGGATCGGCTCCCGCTTACCGCGCCGCCGGCTTCCCCTGTCATCCTGGGTGGTCGGGCAGCTGGCGCGGTGGCGGGGGAGAAGCTGAGCATTCTCCCCGCATGCAGTGGCTTCCTGGTGGGCTGGTGTCTGGCATCACAATTCCGGACATGGGCGCCGCCATGACAGTTGGCCCATGTGACAGTATCTTCTTCCCAGGATAGGTGAGTGATCAGCTGACGCTGTGCATCTATCAAAGGGTTCCCCTGGGTATATAACTGTTCCACAGGTTACAGGAAGTTGCCTGAACATCGGTTGTCTCCTAGCGTGCCTTAGTGAGTTCCCGGTCCAGGTTCCTAACCTTCCTTACAGCAGCAGTGTTACCATTTCTACCTGTGTGCCTCCCATCTCTAGTGAACATCCGTGCAGCAGTGTATACCATCTTTACCTGTGTGCCTCCCATCTCTGGTGAATATCCATGCAGCAGTGTATACCATCTCTACCTGTGTGCCTCCCGTCTCTAGTGAACATCCGTGCAGCAGTGTATACCATCTCTACCTGTGTGCCTCCTGTCTCTGGTGAATATCCGTGCAGCAGTGTATACCATCTCTACCTGGGTGCCTCCCATCTCTGGTGAATATCCGTGCAGCAGTATATACCATCTCTACCTGTGTGCCTCCCGTCTCTGGTGAATATCCGTGCAGCAGTGTACACCATCCTTACCTGTGTGCCTTCTATCTCTGGTGATTTCTCAAGTAACCGTGAGTCTCTCTCCACTTGAATTTCTTATTGATATTTGATCTACGTGTCAAGGTATAGTTACTGTACGGTTAGGGTATTGCTAGTGCCTATCCAGGCATAACCTCTCTGGGCCACGGGTGTTGTGTCTCTATTCCCTCAGGGCTTGGGTACCTGGTCAAAGGACCGCGACCTGCTCACGGGGTGCAGCTAAGCCCAAATCCCAATTGGAGGGGTCACTGGCGAACACCATCCTGTGGGTTAGATTCCGCACCTTTGCCCAGGTCTCATCAACACTCAAGACCTGTGGATGAGGAGAACATATATCCAGGCCCCTCGTCTCCGCTTCCTCCCACAACCTAGGCCCACCACGTCTTCTACTCCAGTCTCAGACGTGACACAGGGTTTATACTGAACCACAGAAAAACGAAGATTCCCTCCAGCACACTGCAGCAATATTAGCAAAAATACTTGAATCCTACATGATAATAGAAATTCAGTGGTATTGGTTGCATACATTTGCAAATATATGATTAAGCGCCGGGCCAGCGTAAAGGCTCCTCTATACCCGTGTCCCTAACATTAAGGGGTTCATGTCCGAGGCGCAAAGCAGCTCAAAAGTACCAAGCCAAGGACCACTCCCAGGGCATCACACGAAAAATGGAAGAAAAGTGATAGTGAAGTGTAAAGTGTAGATATGTCAAGATAATCAATAAGTGTTAATATAATAAGAAAGAATTAAAATTACATAAATAATAAATAAATGGAAAGGTCATGAAAAAATATCTATGTGAATTAAGTTTTGATGCCCTGAAAAAGGCCCAGCCAGAGCCACTCCGGGGGCCCCACACCCAAACGCTCACCCCAAAATAATTATTGCTACAAAATAGTAGCACCCACTCTGGGTCATATAATTACAATTAATGTACTGCATGATAACAGCACATATATAAGCTGACTCACCTAGAAGGTACCTCAAAAACCTCCAAATGGCACTATACGGACCAGCACATCCTCCCAATGCTGGCTCCTTTCATGTATGGATGTCTGATATTGCATGTTTATATTCATTGTAATTTTATATGTGTATTTTATTGAAATATTTTTCATTTAAAAAAAAAAAAAAATTTTTGTTTAATTCTATTTGTTATTAAATGTACATTGTTTAAGATCGAGTTTTTGACCTTTTCATTCTCTGGCATTTTGCAATCCATATTTATGTAGAAGCGCAGAATCCATATGTATTGTTCAGTATAGGTAATTTTTATTTCTGTGTAGTAGCACAAACTCACAGAGGCATTCTGCAGCTGTGAGCTAATTAATAAGCAACCCATAGTGTTTATTTAAAGTGCACATAGCGCTCGAGCAGTTTTTTCTGTTGTAGGTACTGTACTTGGTAAAGCAGTGGCTTTTTTTTTTTTTAAATCGTTTATTAGGGTTATCAGAAATAAACATGAAAACAATTTGGCGTCACAATAGATACATTATCTTGTAATAATAAATGAAGCCATATAGGAAAGATTCTTCAGCTGTATTGAAATTGAAAAGGAAAACATCTTAAGTATGCTTAAAAACATTGAAAAGATGTAGTCGAAAATAAAGTACAGTTAAAGGATATTTGAGGTAAAGGGAAGGATAAAAAGTGAAGAGGGGGAGGGGGGAGTATAAGCGAGCCAGGGTCATATAATATAAAATAACAAATTGAAAAATCAGGAGTAGAAATAGGAATCACGGTTCACATAAGGCCGGGAAGAGTAACCGCTTGGGAGGAGTACCAGGGAGACCATACTGAGTGAAATTTATTCACTGTATTATTCAATAAACTAATAGTGTAGTGTAGTAGTTTAGATACAAACCAGATTCTGTTCAAAAGTTCTTGTTGAGATGGTGTCATTTTTTTTCCAATTACGTGCCAATTGGTATTTGGCTGCACAGGCGATGTGAAGAATCAGTTTGTTAGTGTCATTAGAAGCCTGGTCAACTGGGGCACAAAGTAAGAGGTTGGCGGGGGAGACAGAGAAAGGTAGGGCAACAGCAGACGATATGAGGGAGCGAACCATATTCCAGGTTGGGATCATTTTTGGGCATGATCACCAAGTATGAAAAAAGGTGCAGACGTGACCGCAATGCCTCCAGCACAGGTCAGAGGTGTTAGGAAACATATGATGGAGGCGTTCTGGGACTAAATACCACCTAGTGAAAACCTTATATGAATTTTCTCGGATTGCCACACTAATAGAACATTTGGATATAGTAAGACGTATTGCTTCCCAGGTGTTCTCACCTAATGTTTGTTCTAAGTCTGCCTCCCATTCAAGTTCATGTGTCGAGAGTAGGGGGATTCCAGTGTCAAAATAGAATGGTAAAGAAAGGATAGAGTACCCTTGTCAGTAGGTCCGTGTATGCAAATTCTTTCTATAGGAGAAGGATTTCGAGGTGAGAGAGTGGAAAGCAAAGAGGTGACAAAGTGGCAAATTTGCAAATAATGGTAGTGTAACGAGTTGGGAATACCGTGTTTTTCCCGGATATCACTAAATGACTGTGGGGCGAATTGTCCTATAATGTGACGGAGGCGGGTAATACCTGCCCTGGACCAGGTAGATGCCATGGTAGGTGAGAGGCCTGGTGGGAAAGAAGGGTTGTTCCATAAGGGGGTCTGAGGAGACAGGTATGTGGAGAGAGAGACATTTTTAGGTAAAGCAGTGGCTTTTTAATAGCAGCAAACACTGCACCTTAGCATATGTTAGCATAGGCCTGGGCCCACACAGGCACATAACAGAAAGTAAAACAACATAAAAGTTGATAACGCTGATCTTAATAGACCCTTTATCCTCCAGGGTTCGCATACAGCGGTAAGCCAATAGTTAACACAATGCATTTTATGGCCAGAGAATGATGGGAAACAACAAGACCTGTGTGTTTCCAAAACCACTCTGCCTTTATTTTGGACAGATAGATTATTTTATTGCACTCAAATTAACATAGAGACTAAGAAATCTAGTCTGCACATGTGCAACAAATTTTCTTATCTACCTAATTAAAATATATATGAATATATTTAGTATATTCCAAGCATTACATACATCGTCAGTAGATGGCAGTATTGCCTAACTTATCAATAAATTAATATTAGTACTACTATCTATAGCTATAAATCTATATGACATCTATCAAGGGATTTATTAGATATGTCTAGTCTTATAGATAATAAATCATTGGTATAAAGCAGTCCCTGACAACTTACACCACTGTTCTCAATAGAACCATATCATTTCTTATCTTTCCTGTCATATAAATCAGAATTGAATACAAAGGATGAATACAGTCTACTATAGCCTTAATAGGCTAACATAAGTTATTCTATATGAATACATTCCTAAGAGCTAGAATAGATAGATAAGGAATGAGGCCCTTCTCAGGCACAATGTCTCACACAGAATATCATTTCTGATTAGCATTTGATCTCAAAATGGAGTTAAGCTTTAACATGATTCTTCACTTTAACAATTCCCTTCTCTTTGTTCAAATCTACACCCTCTTTTGTCCAATTCTATATACTGTATAACCTGCCTGGCTTTAACATCGATTGGCCCCCTGTAGTGACCCGTATTTCACGGCCTAGGAACCCTAATGGGCCCAGACAATGGGATCAGGAATTCATTAGTGTCACCACCACAGTAGCCAATCCTATCTACATCCTATCTACATCATGTCTACTGATATATATCAAAAAGAAGAACTATATATATCTATATGATTACACACACATTGTTAATCTCTAATAGAACCAAACATGAGTATAAAATAAGGTACTAATCATAAGAAGCAAAATATATCTTAGAGTCCATGTTAAAAGTTGAACACTGGTTGGTCCCAATCAAGACATGTAGTAGTTCCTCTGGTTGTCTTGTATGGCACTTTTCATAATAATAAGTATTTGTTTGGTACTGTCCAGAGCCAATCCAACAATTGCAGGTTCTTTATAAAACTTATTTTTTTCTTAAACAAAAAAACATTTCAGTGTATTTTCTTAACCAGTCAAATTAAAACTTAATTAAATGGCATGTAGCAATAACAGTCCTTTCCCAATTAACTGTAATATTCCCGTAAACCAGCCACCTATGCCCTTATACCAGTTTCCTGATTTCAACCATGAGAACCACCTAGAGAACCATTCATCTTTATGATGATTTTTGGTAAACTGATTCTTTAACTCTTTATCTTTGAATGGGTGGTCCTTAATGGCCTCATCTATGTCATATGTATCATTAATATACATACAATTGAGCAATGTTATCTATCAATGTGGCTAAATCTATAACAAGTGAAAATACTGTTTTTATGCAACACCTATTGACCCATGATATATCTATTAGGTTCCTTGGAACTACTCTCCTTCTCCTCTGTTGTAGCTTCTGTATATCATTAGGTGATAGAATCTGTATAAAGGGTTATACTGTAGGTATTAACTGGCTTAAAGTACAGTTACCATACCCACCATATGGAAGCCACTTATATACCTTTCGTTCATATAGATACTTTATACTTCCCGGTAACATGTATGGAATATTATGCACTGCTACTTGAAAGTTTATTAATGCATTTCTCCCTACTTGTGGGTCTGGGGTTATAACTGTTTGGTCTGGGGATTGTTCACATTTGTGACTTACATATAGCCAATTCCACCATTCCTGGGCTGTCTCTGCTATCTGTATTCACATCCCAGTTAGTGGTGACATTTTCCTACTACCATCATTATCATAATCACAACTGAAAACTTTATACGCTTGGGTCTGAGTAAAGTTTAACTTAGTATGGGCACAATTTATTTGTCCCAGTCGTAAAGGTGGTTCCCTATAGTCTCTTCATCTATATTACCATTACCCCACCCTGTGATTATGTAACTCTTTTTAGTTATGGGTGTTTCAAAACAAAAGTCTGGATCTCATGCCATTGCAATCATCATAAGAGGCACATGCCTTACTGAACTCTTCTTTTTTCCCAAAATTAAGAGCTAATAATACAGTCATATTAAGAGGGACTCCTACCCAATTCATGGATGTTGCTGCTATCGGTAATGTGTGCAAATCCAACAGTTCTTTAGTCCTAGACTTTGGGCTGCTTTGTAATGTGACTGTACAAAAGAATTTGCCCAAGTTCAGTAAGCTCCCTCTTAGCTCTACTGTCAGTATTTATCACGTGTACAATTTTGACACCCATCATATCTCATAGGATCAATTATCAGTGACCAAATAAAAGTCATAATAACCACCATTAGTATAGCAAAACACACTATGCATCCCCAAAGGCCTTTGTCAGACTTTGTGCCTATGAGGTTATTTCTGTACATAGTATTAAATGATTACAGGATAATACTTCCTTTGCAACTTTCTTGAAATGGGAAGCGTGAATCCATGTATCCTTGCCAGCCAATTTTACTGAGGTCACTGTAGTCAACATGACTTGGTAAGGACCTTCAAATTATGGGTCCAATCTTTTCTTCAGAGTTTCCTTATGACCACCCAGTCTCCAGTTTACAGGTTTTCCTAAGAAATTGGGATCTGGAATAGAGGCAGACACCTGGTGGAATATTTTGGTTAGTTCTTGTTGCAAGTGAATGACATACTGTGTCAAATCTGTAAGTTCATGCTGCAATTAATGAGGAAAATAACATTCTGTTCTAACTAGAATAGCACTATGTCTGACTGAAAATCCCTAGGTCTGATAGTATACATCCTAGTATCTTCCCTATGAAATTGATACCACTGTCATTTTAAATTTACTTCTGGTATCCCAAATCTGCATACAACTTCTTGTAACAATTTCTCTACAATTATCTTAACATTTGCTGCTCTACAAGGCCATGGTCAATTTGAAAACAGGTACATGCCAGAACATACGCATACCCAGAACACTTAAGTAACTGGATGTAAATCAATCTACAGTATAATCTCTAGAAGGGATAACATGTCTGTGGGGTACCTTCTTACTGGTACCTTGACCACCTTGTGCAAATCACTGTTTACACACCCTGTAAAATAGGCCTGCGTGGCCTGACTGAAGCCTGGGGCTATCCAGCGCTTCTTGGCTTTTCTCACCATAGCGTCTCTAGACTGGTGTGTGTTTCCATGAAGTATTTGGGCTAAGACTGGGAACAGTGCACATGGCAGACAGAAATGGTGCTCAACCATCCATCCATCACCCTGAAGTTGTGCACCTAGTCTTTTCCAAGTTTCTACTTCTGTCCATGGAGCCTGAGCCTGCAACTTTTTAAGAAGGTCCAGGTCCAATGTCTGTGGTGTTATGGCCACCAGTATTAAATTATCAGGTAGGGGTTTAATTGTGGCCTGCTTGGCAGCTTGGTACTAAGACATTTCCTTTCACCTCTGGAGTAATTTCTCTGGTGTGTGCTTCGACCTTATTTAAAATTAATTTTTAAGCAATTGAAAAGCAGCAAACAAAAATCCAATACAATATGCATAATCTGTATGCAACTCACCCTTTACATAATAACATGACCTATCAAAAAAGGTTGCATTGGTACAAAACAATCATGGTCCTGAGAGAAAAAAATTAAAAAGTAAGGTAGTTTTATTTTCCTATCCCATAGCTATCTCCTGCACTATCATCTGCATCATTATTTTTCCCCTCTTTTTGGTCACAGCTGTAATAGAATAGCTGTGTTCAAACCTATACATCCTTTGCTAGTGATATTAAATTAATGTTACTCCATACTTTGTGAATCTGGCTGCTAAGTGGTGTCTATATTGTTTTTGTTGTCCGTGTTTATAACATAGACACACTAAGGAGTAAATTTAGAACATTAAATATTGTTAAAAATTCTTATCTCTTTGGGCTCTACTAACTCAAACCCTTAATCTTTATTAGGGATGTGTGCCGGACCATTTTTGCCGGATTTGGATTTGGTTCTAATTCATCATCCGGCTTAGGATTTGGATTTGCCAAACTGCGGTGACTGGCTTTGGATTTGGATTTGGATTTTTTACAAAAATTGGCAAAAAAAGCTAAAATAACATGAATCTGGCTTTTTTTTCTTCCTAGAGTGTTATTAACCTCAATAACATTAATTTCCAGTCATTTACAGTCAATTTAGACCACCTCACAACTTAAATTATAGTTTTCACCATTATTGGCCAAAGGTTGCAGTGAGCTGACTGGTTACCAAGCATCAGAGCAGCGGCGCAGTGGCACAGACACCACAGTTGGCACAGACACAAGCACATCTATGAAACATTGCCACACAGCAGTGGCAGAAATGAAAGGTAATTCAAGATGGAATTGTCCTTGGGCCCTCCCACCCACCCTTATGTTGGATATTAAAAAGAACATGCAGAGTCACAGTGCTTTTATACATAGAGGGCTTGTGCCCAAAGGAGTCACAGTGCTTTTGATTTATACACAGAGGGCTACTGCCCAAGGACTCATGGTGCTTGTATACACAGAGGACTAAGGCCCAAAGAGTCACAGAGCTTGTATACATTGGGCTAAGGCCCATGCAGTCACAGAGCTTGTATACACAGAGAGCTTATGCCCAAGAAGTCACAGTGCTTGTATACAGAGGGCTAAGGCCCATGGAGTCACAGAGCTTTGTATACAGTGGGCTAAGGCCCAAGCAGTCACGAAGCTTGTATACACACAGTGGGCTTATGTCCAGTAAAGTCACGGAGCTTGTATACACACAGTGGGTTTATGCCCTTTCATGGAGCTTGTATAATACACACAGCGGGCTATGCCCTGTCACGGAGCTTGTATACACACAGTGGGCTATGCCCTGTCACGGAGCTTGTATAATACACTCAGTGGGCTTATGCCCTTTCATGGAGCTTGTATAATTCACACAGTGGGCTATGCCCTGTCACGGAGCTTGTATGCACTCAGTGGGCTTATGCCCTGTCACGGAGCTTGTATAATACACTCAGTGGGCTTATGCCCTTTCACGTAGCTTGTATAATACACACAGTGGGCTATGCCCTGTCACGGAGCTTGTATAATACACTCAGTGGGCTTATGCTCCTTCACGGAGCTTGTATACACACAGTGGGCTAAGCTCAGTCACGGAGCTTGTATAATATAAATAATACACTCAGTGGGCTAAGCCCAGTCACGGAGCTTGTATAATACACAGTGCACACAGTTGGCTAAGTCCAGTCACGGAGCTTGTATAATATACACACAGTGGGCTAAGCCCAGTCACAGAGCACACAGTGGCAAGAAGTAGAACTACTCTCTCTAACTAATCTAACTCTAGTCTCGCTTTTCCCCTCTCTATCACTACCTAACTAAGCGTGACTGTTCCGTCTGGATACAGTCACGCAAAATGGTGCCGACAGTCGGGCGCCGTGCCTTTTATAGAGGCCGAACGTCACCCGGCTCTCGCGAGGTCTCGCGAGAATCCGACGCTGGACGGGTGACGTTCGGCCTCGAGGTGGAATCCGAGTCAGGCGGGAACACCCGAACTTGCGTTCGGGTGGACTCGGATTCCACCTGTTCAGAGCGGTTCGGATTCCTCAGAATCCGATCCGCTCATCACTAATCTTTATGTCTGCAAAGTATATCATAGTAGACCTGTACTGATTAATACTTCTCCTGCCTATGTTCTATATGTGCAGGAACATTTTTATTCTACTGATATCGCTGCAGCAAGTAACATCTCAGTGTACATCTTTCAGCTGCTTTAAAAAAATAAAAATAAAATATTAACTGATAAGGTATTGTCAAGGAGTACATTGGAATCTGAATTTCATTCCTATTTCACAAAACCTATGTTAGCTAATTTAGTTTGTAAAACTGTACAGCACTATGGGGGTCATTCAGAGTCGGTCGCAAGCGTTGAGCGCTCGCAACCGACTCAATGTTGTCCCACTGGGCATGCGCACGACGGAGCCGGCTCCGTTGTGCGCATGCGCAAGACCCGGATAGCGACGTACGCAGCAGACGGGGCAAGCTGTCGATGGTGAGTGACAGCTCGCCCCATTTGGGAGGCGGGCAGGGGGCGTGCCTGCCGAAACGGAGGCGTTCCCGCCGGAATGCTTGCCATTTGGAGGCGGCCCCACTGACATCATTGCTGATGTCAGTGGGCAGCTTCCTGCTCGATCAGAGCAGGAATCTCCCTGGGGCTTACGAGTGCCCAGACCCAACCTTAGGGTCTGGTCGTAAGCCCCGACCACAGCTTAGCGATCGACAAGGAGGCGGTTGTTAAGGATGCAAGCGGCCGTCCTGATTCAGTGCGACCGCTTTCAACTAACGACCGCCTCTGAATGAGGTCCTATATATGATGACCAATTGTTTTTCATCAGTGTCAGTGTGCTTTTCACTGACCCCTCTTTTGGATAACTGAAAATCACCACTTCCACTTCTTATGTTACATTAAATCTACAATTGCAGCTTGTGTCCCACATCATGTAAACTTAATTTTCTCACAGGCATCGTCTCCTGTCTCAAGGGCATGGTCTGTGACTGCAATCCTTCCTACCTACCACCACCCTCTGGCTTTGGCTACTCCCATGTCTCATTGAGCAATGAGACAGGCATCAATTCCACCCCTTCTCTTGACTCCACCCCTTCTAATGGGGTTCTAATGGGTACCAAATACTTCCTGATTTTCATTCAATCAACCAACATATTGCAAGATGGACAATCTTTGGTAATTCTAATTCAGACATACCATCATTCATCTCAGGAGTAACAAGAACCAATGGCATTTTGTCAGAAACCCCGCTTGCATTCAATTTTTACTCTAATTTCTGGATATATTCTATGCATTAATGGGTCTCAAAATTTTCCTCTTCTTTTTTTTCTCAAATCATCAGGCATTTTCATCACACAATCAAACACATATTCTGTAGTGTGATTACATTGCTTAATCTCAGTGTCAAATTCTATCTGTGTAATTTCACACACTTCTCTGTATTTCAAGCTCACTAATTTCTTTACCAACTATCATGTGTAAATCACCACTTGACATTTCAACGTTTTACTTGTGAAAGCTCAGTACCCCTCCCTTCAGAATTTGTTAAAGTGAAACTTTCAGAATTCTCAGAAACACACAATAGCAAAATTTCATCATCTGATTCAAAATCAATATGTCTTTAAAAACATCATATTACAACTTTGTATAGACGTTCCCAAACATGTCGGATTTAGCTGAGATTTCATAGCATACGCTTCACAATTATAAGCATTCTCACATACGTACAACAATTCCGTTACACAGTACATCATTTTTATTTATTTGTTTTCTTCAGTACAAATGCATATTCTTACAGCTAGTTGCCTGTGTAATACTAGGTATTTCAGACATTCCATTGTTATCAGCAAAGACAAATTAGCTAAGTAGAAATTCTATATTTTTACTATAATAATATAAAAAAATATTATGTAAATGTCTCAGCACTCCTTGTGCACCCTCCAGGTCCTGGCACCCTAATGCTAAACCCCCCCCCCAGCCTATTGCCTGGCTAGCTTATCCAGCATCAGGAGCAAGTAGCATCAGGTGTGTGGGGGTTTTAAACCCTTTATGTGTTCCAGTGACTATTCCAGCTGTAACTGTGTAAATGTGCGACCCTGGAATTCCATACCTCCACTGCTAATGCAGAATGCACAGGTTTCACTCCAGCTTCCCTTGGAGGGAGCTGATTCCACCAGAATGTGGGTAATTCAGGTGAGAGACAACCCCTCTCACCACAATACATTTTCACATATTACGCAATACCGGATGACAGCACCAGCTAGTCATCTGCTTGTGGTTGAACCAACTTTTACCAATAAAAATATTTGTTGTGGTGCAGGTACTGCAATTACTCCCAGCAACAGTTCTTGATAGGTAGAAAGTATTATCTCATGTCAAAACACCCAAAACTGGTTTTCTCCCTTTGTTGAATTAGGTACCGTAATCTTGATTAGGAATACTTGCACCTCCTCCTGTGATAGAGAAGTAATATTTAATGGTGTGCATGAGAACATTATTGGCATTTTTGTTATATTGACTGTGTTAAAAGATAGAAGTATAGTTAACCAAAGAGTAACTGCAAACAGACAATTAGACCCAATTCTGGCACTGCCAAATATACCAGCCAGCTGTGTATGGAGGATGTGAGCCTCCCAAGTAATATACTTGTAAGAAGTATACAACGCTAGAGGTATATTAATACAGTATGTATTAAAAATCTAAATTAATATAACATGTTGCTTGATAATAAATCTATGCACAGCATCCAAATACACATAAATAAGGATAAACAATCAGCATAAATGTTAAATAACATGCAATCAAACAAATGGCACTACTGAGATCATATGGAGATGCCCCAAATATAGGAATGCTAATGTTCAGAACACAGTAAAGCAAATCAAGGCATAGAGCATTAATAGCTCAAACGGTATATTTCATTCCTGCTAGACCAGTATAATGTGAAGGAATTATATTACCAGTCCATTGGAAGTAGTCCAAGCAGATGTTAGCAAGATGTCTGCAAAAGTTGCTAACTGTGAAAGGTCCTTGGCTGGCCACAATTGAAATGTTCCTTTGGCTGGTCCTGGATATTAAAGAGCAGTGCAGGGGATTCTCATGGTCTCTGGTGAAATTGGAAGCCAAAGAATTGTTGCATTACCTGACATAGATTTTCTGTTTACATCATTGATAACATATGACAAATTGCATCATTAGTGATGTCACTGATTACATTACATATAACATTTCAAACAATATTATATCACTGATCATAAAAACATTACAACAATCACCTTGATCAGAAAGGTCTTCTAATAAAATACTGTTCAGATGGTGGACTAATGTGTACTAAGAATAAGCATAAAATAATGGTTATTTACTACATACTTGCCTACTTTTGACAAAGCATTCAGGGATATTGTGAAAGCAGCACCTATAAGCGTGGTGGTAAATTGGATGTGTACTGCTACATCTGAGAGGCGTGTCCTAAACCTGACTTACATCCAAATGTAAACGAGCCCCAAAGCAGTTAGTA
The DNA here is from genome assembly GCA_031769625.1 of Taudactylus pleione. NCBI lineage: Eukaryota > Metazoa > Chordata > Amphibia > Anura > Myobatrachidae > Taudactylus > Taudactylus pleione. Next base: position 8,002,159 of record JAUIMM010001030.1, on the reverse strand, counting down.
TGATCTATTTGTTGATGAAAGCACACTGATACTTTTCAGGGCTTTCTCATGTATTGTGTTTTACAAGGGTTTCCATATAAGTGGCCAAGAGAATCATTTTATGAAAATGCATGTATCCATAGGAATCATTGGGGGAGATGTATGAAGCCCAGAAGCGGTATCAGCGCTGATACCGCTTCTCCCCGATGTATGATCGGGGGTCTGGGCGCCTAGCAGCGCCGAGCGGCAGGGCCATGTACAAACGGTCATACCGCATGACCGTTCGGCCAGTTGTAGCTGTCGTTATCGACAGCTACAGCCTGGCGCTAGCCTATACCCACAGCAGGGACAGCGCTGTCCCTGCTGCCGGCTCCAGGCTGCACTCTGGGATCTCGCGATATTTGCAAGATCCCGTGCATGCTCAGTGGAGCCGGCCAGGACAGAGACACAGGGCATCAGCACATTGCTGATGCGCTGCTGTCTCTGGCGGGTAGGGCCGGACGGGGGAGTTATCGCTCCCCCTCTCTGGCCAATGAGATGTTCTTACATCTCATCGGTAGTGCTTCCTGCTGCGCCTCAGTAAAGAGGCGAAGCAGGAAGCGTTATAGCGGCACTTAACGTGACGCTTTCATACATCTACCCCTTTGTGTCTAATAATCAATGCAGGGAAATGGCACTGATTATATGATTTCAATGTATAGATCTTTGATTTATTTATTTATTTCCAAAGTAAATAACAGCTACATAATGGGAGTAATGTGCAATCAGGGAGATTGCTAGACTCTTCAGGGAGTTAGGGAGATTGCTACTATTTCAGGGTGTCTCCCTGACATTCAGGGAGAGTTGGTAAATATAATTTACTAACATTAACAATTTATTTGTATGTCTAGTTATGGTGACTTAAGTGAAAGCTAATGTCTGATTGGTTGCAATTATTTTGTGCAGATGTGCACATTATGGCAATGTTAGCCATATCCCTCCCAATGTTAATAAAATCTGCAGTTACAGTGGAGTTTGACTATCTGGGATAAATGCAAACCATTTTTTGTAAAATCTTTTTTCACCTACGTGCCCCTTGGTAAAACACATTTAACCTACTACTTGTAGGTTCAACTTAAAAATTAAATTTTTTGTAAAACCTGTTATGGACATGGCCACAGAAACACAAAGTACTGTATTGTAATCAGCAAATAGCAGAAAATCACAGTGCAAATAAACCAGGATCATGGAGACAATATAGAACAAGGGGCACTGCAAGTTACTGATAATTGTCTCACTAAGGGGACATGACATTTTTCTGTTATCATTACACGGCAACTCTTTATTGCAGGTGCTCCTAGAGTCCACACAGCATGTTATTGTACATTCCTTACAAGAGACAATGGCTTGAACACCCACATGTAATAGCTTCAAATCATCAGTGTTATTTTCACCCATTAAACAACAATTTATATAATGTCAAAATCTTACGTATAGTTGAATGTACTCACATTTCAACACAACAGAATCAGAGAAGTGAAGATCAGGAGGTTCAGAGAGTTTACAGCTGCTTCACACCCTTATGACGCTTTACCAAGACTGAATGCAGGATCCAACACTACCACATTTATGTCTTTGTACCCTAAATTCACTTAAGCAGTTACAAACAAGTGTATTCACTTTAACACCTGCAGTAAATGTCATGCTAGCCTACTTGGTGCAGTGTTTGCTAGAGAAACATATAGGACTGCCTAGTGGTAGTAACAATGCCACCTTCTTATAGCCTATTTATAACAAAGACGTCATTCTTAGAATACCATGTTCATTACATAGCGGGCCCTTTGATCATTTTAGGCTGCCCATTGTTGAGTTAGTTTCTTTTAGTAAGTAGACCAACCACAAAAATGGTATTCTTACTACCATCAATTAGAGAAAATCCACAACATGCTCCGCTAAGCCCTCCAAAGTGGCTTACTCTTAAACTGAAATACAGGAAAGGTTGCACTTTTGTGATGCACAAATATTAAAATATAACTTTAATTATTTTTTATAATACAAGTGAAATAGGTTAAAAAAGTAGGGTTTTATTTACGAAGTGTCACTTGTAAATCCGAGCCTTTCTGATCGTGTTTATGGCCGATATGTAAAAGGACAATCCTTTTACTAGCAAGACACAGCAAGTAAGAGCATTGCCCATTTAAATACTGGGCTTAAACATGCTCAGAGAGGATCGGAGCGACATATTGGGTACGTCATTTAGTGTATACCCATGATATGCACGCTGCCATGGGTCGCTAGCGACATCACCTCTCCACCTCTCGGCCCTACTGCAGGGCTGACGGGGGATGTCGCTAACAATGCCATGCTGCAGAATTCTTGCCCCCTTTCGGATCCGGCATTGGCAAGTGGGTACGCACTTGCCGCATGCCAGGTCCCATCATCAGCGATGTTGTGCTGGGTACACGTGGTGTAGTGTGTACCCAGCATTACTCGGTTCATTTGTTTCAATTGCTTTTTGCTTTCAATCAATTAATACTAAGGGGTATATTTACTAAAGGTTGATTTTAATTGATTTTGATTAATTGAAATATACTCTTATATATGCAAACTGTTTTAGACTGTAAGTAGTCTCTGGCATCCCAGATTATAATGGCACTTGCTTTTTTATTACCTTAGATACATTGTTTTACTTTCCAATGTATTTGCAGAACCTGCATTTAGTCTATTTTTGCAAGATTCATTTTCTTATTGGTATATTCTTATTGTATATTCATTCATATGCATTCATATGATATTGATTTTTAGTAGAATAGATTTCACATATTACTGTTATGGTGATATTATTTTATATACAGCATGAAAAAGGCTTATTATATAACACCTCCTTTGGGTTGTTGCTTGGAGTGGCACAAATTAATTAGCCACTGTTGTAAATTAAGTCAGCTAATTTGTTAATTTAATAGGTGTGACATGTGGCAGAACTGTATTAACCACATACTGTACACTGTATAAATTTGTTAATTACTCATATTTGTTAATTACTCATATTAATTACTCATGCCCTGGTGCCCGGTGCATGCCACTCTCCCTTCGTGTGATGTCATACAGAGGCGGCGAGGTCACAATCGCGAGGATTTACAGCAATATCCCAAGCATCCTTATGATGCTCCAGGGGGGCAGTAAGGGCAGTGGTGTGCATGTCTGGTGTCCTAATGACACTCCAGGTGGCACTGCTGTAATGATTCTGGTTGCAGACAGATGCATTAGCCATCAGTGAGTGGCGGTGCTGCCCACAGAGCTCTGTGCTCAGTGTGGTGGCACTGATTGCACACCCCTAGTCACATCCATGTATGGAACTATTATATTCTACTGGATGGCATTATGTGTGGTTTGCTTATATAAGCCACACAGCATCCAGTTCAATAAACGGTTGAATGTAAGCTCTCACGAGCAGGGCCCTCTTTCCTCACGTGCTTCTTCTTGCCTTACTTTTACTTTCATTTACAATGGCACCTAAAACTAATTACGGACACCTTGCTGCTTATTTAGGTGTTATGCAGCATTGTTTATAAATCATGTACTTGTCCTGCATTGTCTGTACTGTTAATAATTGTTGTCTTGTGTGCTCATTTGTTTCTGTACTTTGTAAGGCGCTGCGGAACCCTTGTGGCGCCATATAAATAAAGGATAATAATAATAATAATAATATGACAGGATGTAATAATATTAGACACTCGTTATAATACATTATGGGGCCTATGTATTAATTATCGCTTCAATGTCGTGATTATCGACAGTCCGTATCGTGACTGACTTTTTAATTGTAATCAAAATGTCTCTTCTATGTCAGGAAGATAACTCGCAAGAACCAGGGGTGCTGAGAGGGGGTGGAGCATGTACTAATTACCCGCTGGAAGAGCCCGGGTCCAACCCCCCTCTTTCCTGTCAGCAGCCCAGCACACACTGCTGTGTGCTGGGCTGCAGTGGGAGACTTTGCCAGGCTGAGGGACTCACAGCACGACCCCCGTCAGTTATTTTTGCTAAGGGTGTGTTGCCATGCCTACTACGATTATGTCATGCCCCCTTCCCCCAAGGCCGGCTCTTAAAGGCCCTGGCAAAGACAGAGGTAGCGACATCAGTAACATCTCAGTCACTACGGAGGAGTCTTTCACATTTTAGATATGCGCACAGTGTCACTTTCCGGACCCAGATTTGGCTGCAGGAAAGGGACCGTAGCCTCCCTAGGCATAAAGCAGTTTACATCATCTGAGGATAGAGGTAATCAACAGGGCCAAAGTTTTGTGCATAGTAGTTAGACCATAGTCTCAATTGATAATAATGGGGACTGTGGTCTGCAGTGCTAATTAACCTTTGCAGTAGATTTCTGTGAAACCTCCTGCATTAGAAAATAGCAACAATTCATAAAATGATGCAGAATTTGCAGTTTCTACGTACTTTTATGAAAAAAAACTTGATAAACAGGCCCCTTTGTATTTAATTTCTATTTTTTTTTCAGCAAACATATTTGTTTAGCCATTTGCTAATATGTTGGAAAGTTTTGTAGAGTTGTCACATATACTTGTCCCTTTTCTAAAATATATTAATGTTTTCTTATTACTGCAAAATGATCCACATTCAAAGCCAGCACAATTATATTTTCCATTATTAATTCTATTATTTGCCTGTTATTTGTAATCTGTTCTCTTTTTACTTTCACTTAATTTGCAGTCAGCAGTATGTTAAGTTGTCATGCAATCTCACTGCTAATTCCTATGCTGAGGCTCACAGAATAGCCCGCTGTTTCTAGCTGGCTCTATTCTCTATTATCGTTCACATATACAGTACGTTATGGAGGGATACTGGTATGTGTATCTGTATTAGAGAAGTGTTACGGTACACAGCATGGTAACGCCGAGGCTCTTTTTGTTGGTTTCCGCTTGCCAGCTTCTTTGCCACTTTTTGAGGTTCAGGATGTTTCCCCCACTCTTTCATGTACTCAGTAGCGGATTCCAGGAGAGAGAGTCTTGGGGGGAGACACCAGGGTATGTGCTGCCCTCCTGTCATTTCTTGGTACTGTTTTTTTCTTCCCAACCTCTCTTTATTATGATCCTCGAATTGCTGTCTGAGCAATTCAAGGAGATATTAGGAAGAACCCAGAAGCTACAACCCCCCATGCTCAGCTTCATAGTAGATAGAGAGGAAGTGTGATCCCTCCTTGTCTCTGCAACAGAGCAGCATAGGATGCCCACGGACCACAGGTACTTCCACTGTCAGCCGTTTCTGGTTTCACCACTGTATTCACTTTACTGCTAACATTGGCGCAATGCCCGCAACTTGCCATTTCTAATCAAATTGTGTGGGAATCAGGAGTGCACTTCATTAAAATATTCCATGAATTTCGGTTTAATGTAATTTACGGAACTCGCAGCTAATAATTGATTCAGCCCCTTATTCTCAGTAATAAACGAAAGATTAATTTAATCAAAGAAAGAGGTGCTAATCTGCATTCATTTATCATGAGATACTTTAATTGATGATAAACACGTATTGGCAGCTATGACAAACTAATTGACAATTCAGTGTGACTTTTAGGTAACCAGCTTTTGAAAATTACAGTAAATATGAAACAGACACAACAAAATGTTAGCAATGCAGAGAGGTTCCCATATATCAGCCTGCTGTACTTATTGCTCTAATTGTCCCCCATGATAGGAATTGTGTGATCATATATGTAAGTGAAACCGAAAATAGACATCACTGGTGCATAACAGAGCCTGTCTAAAAATTCCTTACGGTAGTGGATAGATCAACTTCCGTAGATGTACCCTGACGTCATCAGTTACTGTCCAACGTCATTACTTACTATCCACGTGTCCATAGAGCGGGAATATACAGTGCAACCCGGAAAGTATTCACAACGCTTCACTTTTTCCACATTGTGTTATGTTACAGCCTTATTCCAAAATGGAATAAATTCATTTTTGTCCTTCAAAATTTTACACAAAATACCCCATTATGACAACTTGTAAAAAGTTTATTTGAGATTTTTGCTAATTTAATAAAAAAAACACTAAGAAATCACATGTACATAAGTATTCACGGCTTTTGCCATGAAGCTCAAAATTTAGCTCAGGTGCATCCTGTTTCCACTGATTATCCTTGAGATGTTCCTACAACTTAATTGGAGTCCACCTGTGGTAAATTCAGTTGATTGGACATGATTTTGAAAGGCATACACATGTCTATATAAGGTCCCACACTTGACAGTGCATGTCAGAGCACAAACCAAGCATGAAGTCCAAGGAATTGTCTGTAGACCTCCGAGACAGGATTGTCTCGAGGCACAAATCTGGGGAAGGGTACAGAAAAATATCTGCTGCTTTGAAGGTCCCAATGAGCACAGTGGCCTCCATCATCCGTAAATGGAAGAAGTTCGGAACCACAAGGACTCTTCCTAGAGTTGGACGGCCGTCTAAACTGAGCGATCGTTTGAGAAGGGCCTTTGTCAGGGAGGTGACCAAGAACCCGATGGTCACTCTGTCAGAGCTACAGCATTCCTCTGTGGAGAGAGGAGAACCTTCCAGAAGGACAACCATCTCTGCAGCAATCCACCAATCAGGCCTGTATGGTAGAGTGGCCAGACAGAAGCCACGCCATAGTAAAAAGCACATGGCAGCCCATCTGGAGTTTGCCAAAATGCACCTAAAGGACTCTCAGACCATGAGAGACAGAGATTGAACTCTTTGGCATGAATGCCAGGCATTATGTTTGGAGGAAACCAGGCACCACTCATTACCAGGCCAATACCATCCCTACAGTGTAGCATGGTGGTGGCAGCATCATGCTGTGGGGTTGTTTTTCAGTGGCAGGAACTGGGAGACTAGTCAGGATAGAGGGAAAGATGAATGCAGCAATGTACAGAGACATCCTGGATGAAAACCTGCTCCAGTGCACTCTTGACCTCAGACTGGGGCGACGGTTAATCTTTCAGCAGGACAACGTCCCTAAGCACACAGCCAAGATATCAAAGGAGTGGCTTCAGGTCAATTCTGTGAATGTCTTTGAGTGGCCCAGCCAGAGCCCAGACTTTAGTCCGATTGAACATCTCTGGAGAGATCTGAAAATGGCTGTGCAGTGACGCTTCCCATCCAATCTGATGCAGCTTGAGAGGTGCTGCAAAGAGGAATGGGTGAAACTGCCCAAAGATAGGTGTGCCAAGCTTGTGGCATCATATTCAAAAAGACTTGAGGCTGTAATTGCTGCCAAAGGTGCATCAACAAAGTATTGAGCAAAGGCTGTGAATACTTATCTATATGTGATTTCTTAGGTTTTTTTTAATAAAATTTGCAAAAATCTCAAAAAAACTTTTTACACGTTGTCATTATGGGGTATTGTTTGTAGAATTTTGAGAAGAAAATTGAATTTATTCCATTTTGGAATAAGGCTGTAACATAATAAAATGTGGAAAAAGTGACACGCTGTGAATACTTTTTGGATACACTGTAAACCTGTGGTGAGTGAAGCGAGCTCTCGAAGGGACAAATTTCTTCTTTTGGTGGCCTTTATGGGCATGGATACGCACTTCCGCCCTCACTCCACATCACTTCCAGGTTCATCTACTGAAGGGGACCTGTACACTACCAATTTCTTGCAGCACCTAAATGATGGAAGATTCATGATAAAACACAACCTGTAAAATGACAGTTAGAAGCTGATTGGTTGGTACTTTATCTCCCCCCACTTTATCTCTCTCAGATTTGATAAATCTCCCCCTTATAGTTTTATTTGTCATTGCCTTTTTTTCAAACCACCATTTTTGGGAATTTTGTTGTGGAATTTAAAGTAATAATTTTTTTAAAAAGGCAAAACATGTAGGCAGACATCAGTACACTGCATTGTTTATCATTGACCTGTACTTGCTGACATTTGATTTCTCCTTTCCGGAAGAAGCCTGAAGAGGAGATGCAGCTGACCATTTAAGGGATGGGGGCGGGCTCTCCACATCATTTGGCCCTGCCACTGCCGTGGTAAAATGCTGTGAATTGCAGTTCTGTGTGGAAGCGGCTGGGCTAAAATGATGCAACTTGCGTCATTTTAGCCCCGCCACAAACAATCAGGCCCATGATTCCCAGTGTTATCTCCTCATCTTGCCCACTTGGAAGTGGATAGAATACGGATGATCCATCCTCTCTTCCGGTGGACCACTAACCGGTGGACCACTAAAAAAATTGTGAGTCTCCTGCACCTTCTGGGAGAGTAAATACGAGTATGCACTGACCTGGTGGCAGTTGTGATCTCTCCTCAAGGCAGGTACAGCAAGTAAAGAAAAATTTTACATATCATACTTTCTGACTGCTAAAAATCTCCCTCTGGGAGAGTCCTAGAGGGGGGCAATCATTGTCCGAGGTGCAGATGGACATAGTGTCGCATTCCCGTCATCGCAGCTTTGACCCTCTCTGTTCAAAACGGCACTTCATGGCATTTTACAACGGGGCTGGGGCCATGATGTCATAATACAATTTTAAGTGGGCGGCAAGTGGAGGACTGGCCCACTTTTTTGGAAGTCTGGAACTAAATTCTAATGATAATGATAATGTAAATGTTTTAATAATGAAAATTATGACGAAATCTGTGTTCAATTTTAAATAAGTGACTAAGACTAAACCTAAAATCCTTGTCAAAATGAACACTGTTCTGGCCCTAGATTTACTTGCAAGTTGCAATGCTTGCAACCCAGGCTTTTGCCAAGCGGGTGTTTAGTTTTACACAGGGGACCTGACAAGGTCTTCACAACAGGTCAAGGGTCATCTTGGAGAAAGGTGCCTTCCTGAAACTAAACTGCATTACGTAACCTGTAGGACAGGAAAATCACAGATTAGCTGCATTTTATTATTATTATTTGCAGTTTCAGTAATTTGGCTATAATCAGTCAGTTTGTATTTTTTATCATTATGCCATACCTGCCGACTTTCTGGCTGCTCCTTCCGGGAGGGAGCAGCCAGATCGGCAGGATGGAGGGGGCGTGGCCGGGACAAGAGGGAGTGGCCGGGCGGGTGACAGCAGTTGTGGGCGTGGCGGGGTCGGGGTCACGTGATCGCGTCAGTTTGGCCCTGCCCCCGCTACACAATGCCGATAAAATAGGCATTGTGAAGCAGGGGGCGGGGCCAAAATGAGGCGAATCGTGTCACCGGCCTCCCCCTCGGCGGGGGTTGCAGGGGTTATTGCGGGGGTGAAAGGAGGGGTGGCCGGCAGCTGGGAGAATTGCCTGCCTTCCCAGGAGGTCAGGAGCGGCACCCGATTTTCGGGAGGCTCCCGACCAAATCGGGAGGGTAGGCAAGTATGCATTATGTGTACATACTACATACACTACTTTATATTTTTGAAGTAGGGTTATTTTAAATAACAAGAACAAGTATGTGTTCTTGATATTTGCAGAAAATAAATATGACCTGTGGAGGAAATATGATTGGGTATTGCACTTGTTCTAACAGACTTAAGGCATTAATTTGTATATGCTATATGGGAGGAGTACTGTGGTAAATCAGCATGTAACACATTCTACAGCCTACTGAGCCTAGATTACTAAACACATAGCTAAAGGTATGCTGACTTCAAGTTTTCAAGGGAATTTTAGAGAAAAGTTCTTCAGTAAAATCCATTACAGTATAATTAAACTGTTTGCTACAATTATAACTAAACATTGACTAAAATGAAAACTGAGGTCCACTGACTAAATCTTGACTAAAACAAAGCAAAAAAAAAACACTAAAATTTTACTTTAAACCAACCACAATTTTAAATAAGTGACTAAGGGGTCTATTTACTAAGCTGTTAGGAGACAGAGTGAAAAGTGATAAGGTGCCAGCCAATAAGTTCCCAACTGTTATTTTTCAAACACAGCCTGTGAGATGGCAGTTAGGAGCTGATTGGCTGGCACCTAATCACTTTTCACTCTGTCTCCTAACACTGCTTAGTAAATAGACCCCTAAGACTGTGGGTAGTAAACTCTCACATTGGTAGAGTTTTATCCATACTTGCCGACTTATAAATTCTCCTCCCCGGGAGAAGCCTGGGAAGGAGAAGCAGGTGGGCGGAGAAGGGGACGGGGCTGGCCGGTTTGCGCCATTAAGCTCCGTCCCCTCGTGGGAATTCACTGCGAACGCTTGATATTTAAAATAAAGGGCGGGGCTAAAATACGCAATTCTCATAGAATCGCGTCATTAGGCCCCTCCTCCATTGCACGGACCCGCCGCCCCCCGGTAATATTCTCCCCATTACAGGAGAAGTGCCTACCCTTCCTGAAGTGAAGGGGGTTGCCCAAAAAATCGGGAGCCTCCTGCGACAAAACAACAAAATAATATGAAGTATTATTATTAGAATTATTATTATTATTATTATTATTATTATTATACTGATATATATTTTTGGTTGTGGATAATGTGATGTTGCTTTTGGGTGATTTTCAGGAATGTGTGTTCATCATGAAGGGGTATGTAATTAGTGAGGGAATAAGTGCCCTCCATGAATAATATTTTGACTATTCCTAAATGAGAAATCTATACTGTGTACAAATAGTTTTTTTTTATTTTTATAAAAGTAAAGTTATTGAATGCAGGATGAGAGGTGATGTGAATGCAGGATGAGAGGTGATGTGAATGCAGGACGAGAGGTGATGTGAATGCTTTCACAGCATGTGCTCTCTCATCTGTAAACTCTTTGAAGTAGACTGGTGAGATAAGTAAGGAAGTGAAGATATGAAGGTGCCAGTCTTCCCACGCAATGAGATGTGACTTAGCTGTGTCATGTCCTGATTACACTATTGTCACACATTCCTAGACATAGTCATTGGTTTACCCCAGGGAATCTAGCCAACCAGTAAATAAATGATTTTGATTTCACAGGTTTAACATTAGTCATATAGAACCTACCATTTCATAATAAATCCACTTTTAGAATAGACACATGTATAGTTAATCAAGTGTATCCCATATATATATATATATTATATATATATATATATATATATTATATATATATATATATATATATATATATATGAAACAGAATATTCTGTCATGGACAGAAACCATATAATGTCTCATTACTAATATTAAATGTCAGAGGTGTATAATATGTGATAACTATAAAAAGGTAAATTGGTGGACAGGGTGGGATGCCTTTTTTGGGGGAGGGGGGGGCACTACTTTAGACATTCCATCCCTGGGCCGACCAGTTTGGGGCTGATTGCCATTATGGCAGGAGAACCCTGCGCCATACTTACCGGCTTTCTTTCACTACATTCCGGGAGCAACCGGAGAGGACCATCTTCTCTCTGCTTCAGGGGGGCGGGGCCAGTCTATTGCAGACATTCGGACCTGCCCCCTTTACAGGAAACCCCCCGCCATTCGCTGGTCCGCGTGGGGGGGCGGGGCTAAATGTCGCAATTTGCATAATTTAACCCCGCCCCTCCCACGGACCCGCAAATATCACGGAGAATCTCCCCATCATACCCACTTCACTAGGAAGTGGGTGGGATGCTGGAGATCTGCCTACTATTCCGGGGGTGCGGGGGGTTACCCGAAAAATCGGGAGCCTCCCGCGACTCCCGGGAGAGTAGCCAAGTATGCCCTGCACTGCGTGTTCCCCTTCTATAGAGTCAGCCCGTCTGGCTAGCTCAGCCTGGTGCTAGTTAATTATAAAATAGGGGAAACCCCAAGACGTTTTTTTTCCTCCTATTTTCCAAAACCAGCCTGGGCTCAGAGATCTGGGGCTCAGCCTAACTATCTACTTTTAACAATAGCAAAGCCTGCACAGATTATATGACTTTAAAAAAAAATAGTGAATAAAACAACCTTTCTGACTAAACTAATCTGTTACCACTAATTGAAGTAATCTACATGCTGTGGCAGACCAAGGCCTGATTCAGAAATGAACAGTTTTACACAGCAGCTGTGTTTTCTGGAAACATAGGCAGTGGCGCCCAGTCCCTGCCCCCAAACAGCCACACCATGTCAATCATGCTGCATCTTAGAGGGGACTATGACTGTCATCGCAGTCAGTGACAGGCACATTTGCAGTACTGATCCTGCGCATGAGTAAACATCGGAGTTATGTAAAAAACCATCGGGTTTACGTACAACTCTGAATCAGGCCCCAAGTTAAACTCTAGTCTCTTCATTCCAGTGGAAAAATTCCTGACAATCCTTGGAAGTCTGGGGCATGTGGTAACCCTTTGTATGTTTACAAACTATAAAGCAAATATATGACTACTATGCAATATTCACTTAATAACTGATTACCTTACGAATCATGTTGACTGGGCCTCATTCAGAGATGTACGCTGTTATGATTTTTATGCAGTTTAGCGATTACACTGCACAAAACTGAAATGTTTCTAATGTGAAAATAGTTACTTCTAATTGATTTCAGCATGCGAAGAATGAATATCAGTTCGCTCTCTAGGCCTGATTCAGAGCCGCTTGTAAGCGGCCGCTCGTTCGCTCCGAGCGATATTCGCACATCTGCGCATGCGTATGGGTCGTAATGCGCATGCGCCAACCAGTCAGTACGGTCGGATATCGTGTGTTCGCAGAATTGCGAGTGCCTGCTAATTTGAGTGACAGGATGAGGTGTTTGTGGGTGGTAACAGGGGAAGGTGCTTGAAAACGGGGAGTGGAGATCCGAACGCAGGCGTGCCAAACAGTCAAAACGGGCATTTTAAGGGTGTGCATAATTAACAAAGCAGCGTCATCAACAACGTCACTTGGTTGTCTCTTAGCCTGAACTGTTCGCATGATTGCGGGAGGAAAATTCAACCACAAGCACTGCGAGCAGTTCAGACGCCTTTCGATGTACTCGATTAATCTAATAAATAGCGTAGATGATGTATGATGCGAGCGGCCAGGGGGCGTCTTTACAAAATAGCAAGCGCATGTTTCGTTTGCTCGTTCAGACATAGAGGCGTCAACAGACCGCAAAGAGAGAGCGCTCAATTTAAATAGCCGGCCCCTTTTTCTGCACGAGCGAGCGCAAATATCGTCCGGCTCTGAATCAGGCCCTCTGTTCCGAGATATAGCCCATTTATCATGATGTAGGAGTATTTTGTAAAATACTAGGGAATTTTGGCATCTAGAGAATATATAGGTTAGCAACCCTGAATACAGATATGCTGAGTCATTGTAGGCCATGTTTTATTTATTGTCTGTATATAGTTTGCATCAAGTGAAGGTTACGAGTTATGTTCCTTAATTTGTTTAAGTTTTGTGGTTATAATTTACGTTCAGTGAAGAGCAGTGAGTGACGAGCACGGTGAGCGATTCCACCAAGACATTCCAGTAATGGAACGAGGATATCAGGAAAGGTGGAGCGCTTCTATGCTTGCTGATTACTGTTGGAGAAGCAACTAGAAAAGAGAAAGCACTCTCATGAATAGGCCATTATTTAAGATAGTACTTTCGGTTGCTGTATGTTGTTTAGTTTTATGTTATTTGCGATTCATTGAATTCAAACAACTGTTATTTATGTTGTAGCAAGAAAATATCAGGTTTTTAAAATTGCTTTTTACTTAGGATATATTACATACTGTATAGCACTGGAATATTTGGAGGTGAGCTGCGCTTCATAGGTGAAGTGTGTAGGGGTGAAAACTGGGATGGGGTGGAGGAATGGGACAGGAAGGGGAGGGTGCTGAGAAGGACAGGGACATTAATGTCCATTCCTGGACATTAGTTTATAGCACCTATTTGACCAGCCTTGAGAAGCACTGTGTCTACTCCAATAAAGAGGTTTTTGGTCCTACACACAAGCGTTTGCCTCTCCTTTGATTCATACACACTTGCCGCACTAGATACATTCCAGGTACATACCATCAGCCCCATCGACCACACCATCCATCCACCCAAAACACTCCTCCACCATCCCTCTACATTGGGCATTGACCCCCAACCCTGCACAGACACCAGACCTGAGCGCATGTGATACCCCTATATTTCTATTGTATAGTACAAGTAGTGTAGCTAAAAAACTAGCGCTAATAAATACATTCTAAAGCCATATTAGTTTTTCTTGACATCATATTAGTAAAGTGTGACTATAGAACGGAAACAAATGAAAACTATTTCTTTGTTGTACAGTGCTATCGGTGCTATCGGTGAACTGCGCATGCCATACCTTCAAGGATAGCAGTGGGATTGACAGAAAGGCCCCGTTTGGGTGAGGAAACGGGGAAGTGGTCAGCAAAACGCAGATGGGTCGGTGCCGTTTTTGCGGTGGGTCGCAGGGGCATTCTGTGAACCCCTACGTACGATGGCTCCAGCATCTCAGTCCACAGGCGCCAATGCTGCATGACTATAGGATTACTCACATGGCTAATTATAGGAGAACCTGCATTAGGGTTATGATGGCTCCAGTGGGCGTCTCAGTGCTTTTAGGGGAGGGTGCTATTTTACAAACAGTCGCTCCTCCGCAACATAAGAAATAGCAGTCAGCACTCTAGATAAAGATACCATACGGTACCTGTATCTGTTTTTTGTTGTTTTTCTTTTACATATAACAACCTAAACTGAACTGTATTCAGACATGACTAATTTTTTGGCTTGTAACATTTTCTCATAAACTGGGTGGTCTAAAAAAATAATAAAATGAAGTGAGCACAACAATAGTACACTGCCTCATCTAACTTTTCTGTTCTATACATATTAAGTTAACAGTAGAAGTGTTGAGTTATTGAAACAGCTGCTGTGTATGGGATCTCTGTGATCTATACTGGATGTCTAAGACATTGTAGAGTTATAAGCTGCAGCAGCACATATTGCATTAGCAACATAATACAATAATATTGTTGATGTGGGTGATACTTGAAAGTTCTGAACTGCAAGATTGCAAAGAAATGGCTGAAAGTTTAATCAGGGTTTATAAGAAGATTTTTTTTAATACTTATGGGCATATTCAATTAGACTCGAAAAGTCCCGTCCTTTTCGCCTGCCGGACTTTCCGCCTACATCACGTATTTTTGGAGCAAACACTTTTTTTGCGCGCGGCTGCTATTTGCCCTATTTAATTCCAAATGATGCGAAAACACGTCCCGGTGAAACTCAAACAGGCGAAAAGTTCTGTCAGATTTGGGGAAATCAGCCTGACACCCCCCAAAAGATGCACTGACATGAGGGATCACTATGGATACCCCCGTATAACCCTGCTGAAGGTATTTGGTCTGCTTAAATGCTCTCAATAGCTGCTATTTAGCGTCTTTGCACAAGTGGTGAAGAATAGCATTTAGCAGGTTTTTTTGTTAAAAATAAGTAGTCCCAGCAAATTTGGGGTACATGAAAATGGGTGCAAGCATGGATAAAAATCGCTAATGTGAGGTTTTAAAAAACTTAAAAAACTCAACCTTCAGCATGCACCTGCAATCGAAAAAATACCTGGGGCATGCTTGGGGGACCCTCTGGAGTCTATTTCTCCAGTTTTTAAGTTTGTCCCCCAATTTTTTACCTTTTCGCCCCCAAAACGACAGGACTTTTTTGGGGCGATCTAAAGTCTTTTTGAAACTTTTTTTTTAAGCAGTTTACCTTTGGGGGACTGTCCCAAGGCTGCCGGCATGTTCCTGCAACTTTGCACTCCAAACCCCCAATTCTGCACTTTTTTTCGCCTACATTCAGTGGCGAATCTTTTCCGCTGGTTACAAGGCGCAGACTTTTCGCAGTGGCGAAAAGTCTTTGGAATTGAATATGGGGATAAGTTTTCACCTGGCAAAATGACGTAATCGTCGGAAACTTCGACGAAAACGGCTTATCGTGGCAATTGAATACGGCCTTTAGTTGTATTTGCTGTTACACCTTTTTGGGCTGATGCTGAGTAATATGCCAGTTTGTATAGGGAATCTTGCCTGAATTTGCACTGTGCATGCTCAGAAAGGGAAGGCACAGATATACAGCTTTGCAAACCCACACGCAGTGACATAGCAGGGGCCTCTGCACCCTGGGCCAGCACCCTCCGTCCTGGTGCACTAGACATCATGACATCAAACAGCAAGTACCAGAACATGGGTAATAAACATGTCCTAAGGATGCGCCAAGCGCCTTCTGGGTCTGATTCAGAGTCACATGTAATGCTGGTGTTCATTGAGTTGAGCAAAGTTTCACTTTTGCACGTGCGTGAAAATCATAAAACCGGAAGTCCTCACACCGCAAAGTACTGCTCTTATAGGAAGAGCTATCGTTTAGGGTGTTAGACGCAATTATACATCCATACGGCGTTAATAAACACTGCTATACATGCTGTGGTGGTATGTATGGTATTCAAATTTCAATGCTTATTTATTTATTACCAGTTATCTATATAGCGCACACATCTTCCGCAGCAATTTATAGAGAATATTTGGCCATTCACATCAGTCCCTGCCCCAGTGGAGCTTACATTCTATGTTCCCTATCACATGCACCCACACATACACACTAGGGTTCATTTTTTTGTTGGGAGCCAATTAACCTACCAGTATATTAAGCACCATGGCTAATTGAATCTGGCTCATAGAATGAAATGTAGCTGTGGGATGATAATTGCTTTAAGTTCTTTGTGCTATCTCCATTATTACATGAGAATATATTCCTGAGTAACTGTTCTGAGATCTCATAAGGGGCAGGATGTACTAACACTGTAATGAGGTTAAACCTCAGAAGACTGCAGTTTTTTAGAGGTTTGACATAATTTCGCATAAGTATAAAGTTCTGGAAAGCAAAGCTTTTCCATTTGGGTTGGGTACAGGATCGCCGCAGTCAGGATGCCGACGGTCAGAATACCGACAGATTTTTGTAACTATTATAACCTTTACCCTAAACCTTCCCTAACCAACCTTTCCCCAGCCTAACACTTCCCTCCTGCAGCCTAACCCTAATTCTTCTCCTAGTGCCTAAACCTAACCCTAATACTGACCATCGGGATGTCAGTGGTCAGGATTCTTGAACTGGAATTTAGACTGTTGTCGGAGTTCTAGCGCTGGGATTCTGGCCGCCGACATCCTGATCATCAAGATGCTGACTACATCCCTTCCAAGCTTATGCCCGATCGACAACACCATCTTTTGCTGGTTGCGCCTGCTCACACAGCAAAGGACAGCTCTTCCGATAAGAGGTTTGAATCGCAAAACTATATGCATACATTGCTACTAAACGCTGCTATGTATGCGGTATGTGGCAGGAGGTATCGCATGCAATATGTGATGCTTGATGCATCCCACCCAAGGTCTTGAAATATAGAGGGTTTCAGAGAACAATGGGTGACATCCCTCACCCATGATGCTGCCATGCTTCTTTGTTTTAGTAAAATGTATTAAATGTTATATTATATGTTCTCCTTCCATGCATTAATTTTCTTTAAACTCACAAATTATCACACTATTAAGTCTGATCTACAGTTTTGTGTTGATGAACCTTATAATTGGCTCTGAAAAAACATGTATAATATTATCTATCTTATGGGGAGAATTATCAACCAATCAGCTACTGTCATTTTACAGACTATGGGGGAGATGTACTAAGCCTTGAAAAGTGATAAAGTGGAGAGAGAGATAAATTACCCAACCAATCAGCTTCTAACTGTCACTTTACAGGCTGTGTTTGACAGGAGCTGTTTGGTTGGTACTTTATCTCTCTCCAAGGCTTAGTAAATCTCCCCATCCATGATTTGATAAATCTCCCCCTTAGTATTTGTACAGTAGGTGTGTATGTATGGAATGCTGTACTGTATGACCATTTGTATCTGACATACTGCCAAGGAGGGTGGGTGTGTCTGTAACTAAAAGAAATAGTGTATGTTTTTATATACACTCTTCAGTGTTCTGATTTGTAGAAATAATACAGATCTAGAAGACTCATTTATTATTTTAACATGGTTGTAAAGAGGATAGATTTTAGGCTCATCTCCTCCCTAGGAAAAAAAGATCATGAAATAACAGTGTAATTATAATCAAACATTGATTAGGTCTGAAGTAGGGAGAACAACATGATTATAGCTTTCAATGTCAAACGGTACAAAATAATAATTCGGTCATGTTACATTTAAGTAGAGAAAACCTCATCCCATCTAGGTCACATAAAGGATGGAACCTTATCATCTGCATATACCCAATAATTTAGGTTTATCAGAACTCAGTTTCTGCTATAGCCTTTACAATTGATGCAGCATTTTTTATAAGGCAATGATTGGGGAAAAAAGTTAAATCACACCATTCTTCTTTTAAATGTTGATCATAAAAAACAGACAGCAGGCAGGAATTTAAAACCACTATTGAGCCAAAAGATGAACAAAAGGACATCAAATGAAATAAAACATTCAAGTCATGGGTCAGAATGGGATGGGTACGGGGCTCGGGGGTGCGGGCAGTCAGAATCCCAATGCCGGCATCCCAACCAGGTTACAATCCTGATGGCTAAAGGTAAGTAACCCTAACCTAATCCTTCCCCTAACCCACCCTCCCTATGTCGGGATTCCAGCGTCAGCATTCTGAACGCTGGAATCTCCACTGTCGGGGTTTTGAACTTATCCCATCAGAGTGCATCATATCAAAGAATTAGTATCCTTCATTTCCTTAAATAAACATACAGCTAATTTCATTAATTAACCAAAAGTAATTTTACCTTTTAATAGGAAATATAGTTACTTTTTTGTGCTCTAAGTGAACCATGTTATTTATATAATTAATTACACCAAGAACAAATGCATGCAGATATAGCTCCATTCAATGAATTTGGCATGAGTACGGCCAGCCACATTTGCTACCTTGTACTAATAGTCGCACCGTCCACAGGTTTTCCTTCCACAGGGCCTAATTCAGAGATTTACATAAATATTTATGTAAATCTCCGATGCTTGCAGATCTGCGCAGGAGCGGCACTGCGCATTTGCAGATCTGGTCCTAGCGACATCGGTTGCAGTGTTACAAAGCTGCAGCATAATTGACATGCTGCTGGCGTTTGTGGGTGGTGACGAGGAGCATTCCAGAAAACGGGCGTATCTGACTGTGCCAAAGCCAGCTTCACTGGCCTCAGCAGCGTGATTTTGCTGGAAAACCTGAGTAACCTGAGGGTTACTCAGATGTCTGTTGTTCACGCAGTTGATCGCATGCTGCATCTTTGGATGTAGCAGTGGATCAGAGACTGGCAGGAGGCGTCTTTTTACTTAAGACACCTCCTGCGTATTTTTCATATTTAGCACAGCTGCTGCATACAAACATGTAGCGGCTGTGCCTGTACCGTCCATCTCTGAATCAGACCCACAGTTGCAGCTGTTCATCCTTAGTATCGTTACTTACACCTACTTGAAAAGACCCAGATGTTGGTCGAAACGCTTTGGAAGCTGTGACTTTAGACCAGGGGTGTCTTAAGAGAGGAGTGGGCCCATGTGCACTCCCCGTGCGTGGCCCCCTCCTCTCTCCCCGGTGACTGGCAGCCAACTGACGCGGCTAGCCAGCCACCGGAGCCTTAGTAGACCCTGGGCACTAGAGTATGCCCGGAGTCTACTGCGCATGCGCAGAACGCCCGAAAAATGGCCGTGGCGGAGTCTACTGCGCCCGGAGTCTACTGCGCATGCGCAGAACACTGGAAAATTGCCCGTGGCAGCCATTTTCCAGTGTTCTGAACAGCGCAGACACCCGACATGGGACCACGGACAGGTAAGTGTAAAATAATATGGGTGCAATGTGTGCGGTGCTGGGCCCCCCTGGACCCAGCGGCCCGTGTGCCCCGCACACACTGCACCCATTATAGATACGCCACTGCTCCAGACATCCAGGAATTGGATCACCACATATAAGCACTGGGGCCCAAACATCTATCCCCTTGCACAGCCGTTCGGAGTTCCTAGGTCCGGATGGTCAAGGGACCCCATGTTCATATATATGGTATGAACCAATCTTTCTTGCACTGATTAATTTTAGAGCTTTTATTCAGTGAAATATTTGGTTCTATTCCCTTTAAATAGGGTTATTATATTGAGAGTAATTAATTTGTTGTATCTTTTTATATTTGATAATTTTCATGTGTTTTTTTACGTTGAAAAAATTGTGATCCCCTGAATATAGTGGACCATTTTATATGAATAAATCTTTTTTATTGAACCTATTATATATGCCTTTTGGTCTTACAGATATTTACCATTTTTTGGATTTTATAGGGGGGCAGTGCCATAAAAGCCACTTACCCAGTTTTCTTTAAAAGTTCATTCTGGTCCTCAAGGTTAAGAGACCATTAGTGGTTTTAGGCCGCTAGGGATATATATTTATGTATTTTTTACTCCCAGGAGTGCCATTCACAAACCCTCTCTACATTTTTTGATTACCTACCTATACTTGCCTACCCTCCCGATTCGTCCGGGATCCTACCAAAAATCAGGCCCCCCGGAAAGGCAGGCAAGCCTGCTAGCAGCCGCGCACCCCTATGGCCCCCCTCCGCAGTTACAGGAGAAACTCCCGCTTCGTGGTTGGCCGATAATGTGATTCACGCTGAATTGCGTCATTTTGGCCCCGCCCCCTGCTTCACAATGCTGGTAATATCAGCATTGCGTAGTGAGGGCGGGACCAAAATGACGCAACCACATAGCCACGCCTTCCCGTTCCACCCACAAATGCTGGGTATGCTGTCCAGCTGCCCCCCTATGCTGGCAACGCCCCCCTGCATTCTCCTTTACAAAGATGGCAGCCGTTTGGTCTTCTGTGCATGCACGGCACCATCTTGCCACAGTGTTTTGATCAAGTACTTAGCTCCAGTGATCCTGATATATATCCTACATATATCTGAGTTATACCTGTGTATCCCAGCTCTGCTACCTTCATACATTACCGGATGGTCCTCTGTATGCTCCTCTCAAGCTCTGCTCCATCCAGGACTACTGTGTGTTTGTAACTGTGAGTATGGCTGTACAAACATACTGCTACACTTCTACACTTCAATAAATCTAACTGCTGGTCCTTTCTGCTGTATCTGTATTCCATCAGTGTCTACGATTTCTAACCAATGTTTTAATACAAAATAGAATACAACATATCAACATTAGCCACACAGCTAACACACAGAAACACAGAAAAAAACAGAAGATCACCAGCGCTCCAGCCCTCCACACATTGGTTACTGATTACTGACCGGGTTAATCATGGGCACAGTTGCTCTGTCTCCCAGTGTCTTCTTTAACCTATGTGTGCGCTTGATGTGACCCAATGACGTCACGTTGCATGCCTGCCAGCCAGCTCTCTTCCCCATGCCAGGCAATGAGGAGTATTACACATTCAGTGGTGCACTGGCACTTACTTGGCAAGCGGCAGGTATTGACTCTGGCAGCGGCTGTCAGCAGTAGTGTGCTTTGTGTCAGGCTCTCATTGTGAGTGACTTCTGTAAGTAAACTGCTGCAGCCTGCAGGGAAAAGGGGTGGGGGATGGGGAGGTTGCCTGACAGGGGGAATATATAAGTAAAAATAATTCAATAAATTTTTAGGAGGGTGGTATGATTATCAAATACATACATATTTTAACATATAGTAAACATATTAAATGTATATAGTATATTCTTTTAACATATTCAGTATATATATATATATATATATATATATATAATCTGTTTAATATATGCTAAAACATGTATGTTTTTTTAACCATATCACCCTCCTAAAACTGTATTGAATTATTTTTACATATTTATACATTAAATTATTTATACATACTTAAGTCTCCACATTTTTAATGTTATTTTGTTCTTCTGAGTATGGGGGGCGTGCCTAGAGCACTGATGGACCTTGGATGTGTCATGTGACCAGGAAGTGCACTGCAGTGTTTAGAGATGGAGCTCAGTCAGCAGCAACAAGAGAAGATACAGTGATGCAAGTAGGAGAACCAATGGACACTGAAGCTTAGTGTAGTGAGGGGACAGTTACAGTGAATAGGGGGTTAGACAGTCTCCAAGCACTCAGACCCATCTCTATGTGTGCCTCCCCAGCCACTGACCTTACTGCACATCATTGTTGTTCAGCATCTCAAATGTATCTATTTCTGTAATGAATTACAAAACTATCTAATACAAACTCTCTTGTTATGCTTCCCACAATCCTTTTCTCCTTTGCGTGGTATAATGGTGAAGAGATTGAAGAGGAGTGTGAGGTGGCATTCTCAGATGTCCAGATGTAAATAGTATATGAAAATTTTGTGTCACCCCTGAAATCAGTTATATGTAGCAGTCGTCAAACTATTAGGGGTCTATTCATTATGATAAAATATCACGAGTGATAATTTAGTTTTAAACTCGCCACAAGTTTTTAGTTCAAAAAGGGGCCATTCATCATTAACTTCTTTCTAAAGTATCACTTCCTGAAAGCTGCTCTTTTTCGTAAGTGTGAAATAATTCCCCTGCTTCTCCGGAGCCCTATGGGGCTGGCTGTGTCTCTGCCACTGCTAGTGCTTAGTACAGCACTCGCCACCCGACCCCTCTTCCCGATTCATCACATCTAATATGCTTAGCCCGCCCCCCCCCTTCCCCCACTGCGGCCCACTCCATCACCTGCACTCGCACACCCTTAATTTTCGCCTACTTTTGTAGAAATTAAGGGGTGATGATTAATAGACCCTTTAGTTTTGGACAGACACATCTGAGGTGTTGTTATATGTGCATATATATATATATATATATATATATACTGTATATACATATGTACACAGTATATGTCTGTGTGTGTTAGTTTGGCCAATTGCCATAATTATACCAGGGCTTTCTACATCCATTTTCATTGATTACTTTAATACTTTAATTTTTTGTCTTTTTGTACTTTTCAGCAAATACTCAAACACTCACGTGGTGATTCCACAAAGGTCATCTTTCTCATTACGGATGGCTATTCAAACGGTGGTGACCCAAGACCTGTTGCAGCTAGTCTACGAGACCTTGGAGTCGAGATCTTTACAGTTGGAATATGGCAGGGCAACATCCGAGAGCTACATGACATGGCATCACAGCCAAAGGAAGAGCACTGCTATCTGCTACATAGCTTTGCCGAGTTTGAGGCACTAGCACGACGTGCACTACATGAAGGTATTTTGTTTCAGAATTGTTTCAGAATACAGTTAGAATCTACTGCATAATTAATGTGGCTTTTTATGGGCCCAGGGGTAAGTTCATACCAGGAGCCCGGAGGCGAAATAGTTATTGGTGCCCCCCTGACTCGCATTTACTATCAACACGCCAGTCACTAAATCACATTCACTTCCAACAGCCCAGCAGCAGCAGACACACACCCTCTTCTCCTCCCCCTTTCCCCAGACACCCAGACACACGCTCTCACAACCCTCTCCCTGCTTTCACTGCCAACTCTCCAGCAGTAGCCAGCCACACACCCTCCTCCCTGCATTCACTACAAACACCCTAGCAGCACCCACACATACACTTTCCTACCCATGCATTTTCTGCCAACACCCCAGCAGCACCCAGACACACATTGTCCCCCTGCATTCACTGGCAACACTCCAGCCAGGGGCGGGTTGGGCAGAGTGCCATCTGCCCCCCAGGCCGGCACAATTTTAGTGATTCAGGGCAGCTCTGTGCTGTAATATGTGTAAAGTAATCCAGGAGGGGCTAAAAGAAAATGGCTGCCCCCATAGCAGGCTATGAAAGATGTCCGCTATTTACCAATAGGGAGCCAGGGCAGCTCTGTGCTGTAATATGTGTAAAGTAATCCAGCAGGGGCTAAAAGAAAATGGCTGCCCCCATAGCAGGCTATGAATGATGTCCGCTATTTACCAATAGGGAGCCAGGATTCCTTTCCCAGGAACCCATGGGGCTGGAGAGTGGAAAAGGGGGAAGGGGCTTGTTGAGGGAGTTTGTCATTAGTCTTGCTGCCCATGCCTTCCCCAGATTGATTAACTGCTGCTGCTGCGCTGCCTCTAAAGGGAGAGGGACGTTTCATCCTGCTGGGTCCACACTGACAGCAGGTAAGATTCAGCACTGGGCACACTATAGTACTTGGCTGCACTGGGCACATCATAGTACTGTGCAGCACTGTGCACATCAGCAGTCTGACCTCTAGGTATAAAACTGATACTATTGGGTAGAGCTTATTTCCCCTTCGCACTAGGGACCTGGAAGTGATGTGAGTGAGGGCGGAAGTGCAGTTCCATTCCCATAAAGGCCACCTAAAGAAGAAACTTGTCCGCTCGCTATGCTTTGGGCTCGCCACAAGGTTATATTCCCCCTCTATGCCCACTTGGATGGTAGGGTATGACGTTGGACAGTAGCTGATGACGACAGGTTCCTCTCTGTGAAGGGAAAGTAGACACTACCATGCTATTGGGGGTGTCAGCTGGGCATTCTAGGGGCATGTGGGGATGTGTGGTGTCATATGGGGAGGTCTGAGGGGTATATTGGGAGCGCTAAAACATAAATTATGATGGGACCAAGAAATGGTCAGGTAGGACCCTATTTTATTTTTTTTAAGTGGAGGGTCCCTGGAACTCACATATTTTGTTGCTCAGCGCGATCACTGGGCCAGTGATTTTTTTTTTGTGTGAAACAAAGCGTCAATAACAGAAAAAAACTCATATATAAGCCCTGTCATCTCCCATAATGAGCATTCCCCCTTGTCATGTCACCCCCTAGCATGTGAGCAAAAGCAGGGCAGGATGTGATTTCACTATTACACATAAAGCAGAATACCTCTCTGACC
The DNA here is from genome assembly GCA_031769625.1 of Taudactylus pleione. NCBI lineage: Eukaryota > Metazoa > Chordata > Amphibia > Anura > Myobatrachidae > Taudactylus > Taudactylus pleione. The sequence goes on along the minus strand of JAUIMM010001030.1, from coordinate 7,977,508 downwards.
TGTAATAGGTTCAAAAAGAAACATTTGGCCGGAGGGGCCCCACATAACTGCTTTAGAGGGTCGGATGGCAGGGTGCCATCTATACTTGCCAGGGCCGCTTGCATGCATTTGCCCCCCAGGCTAAAAGTTGCCAGCCAGCCACTGGTGCAAGTACAAGAAGAAAGTGTTTGTGTTTATATATGTGTGTTTATACCGTATGTGTATATGTATATACTGTACGTGTATGTGTGTATATATGTGTATGTGTGTATATGTGTGTATATATGTGTATGTATGTTTGTAAAAATGCAACTAAGTCGCTCCTTACGTCCTGTCACTCAGTATTTTTTACTCGCGCTGCTAATGAATAAAAGGACTTAGTATTTGTACCCTATACATCGCTAGAGGATTTGCGTGCTATACCAGTACAATAAGGATGCTAATCAGAGAAGAAAGTCAAGAGACTGGACTGATATGACCAAGCCACACCATGCGTCCCGCCATGCAACACTGTGCGAATTTACATTGCCGCAATTGCGAGAAACGTACAAATTCTATGCCCTCACTACACTACTACTATGCGAAAGTCTGAAACTAGCGATCCGTGGGGCAGCTCGAGGTCGCACCATGCATCTTGTGCCATATAGAGTATAAACGCTAGGGGCCAAATGTAATAGGTAGTCTGTTTTAACAGTACAAACTCGCACTTTCTCGCACTTTTAAAAAGTGCGAGTTTGTACTGAAACTCGCAAATTCAATAGCCTGCGAACTTTTCAGCTCGAGGCTACTGCATTTGCGAGTTTAGGCGAGTTTAGGACTATGTAAACTGACACCTTTTAATGCGAGTAGCATTAAAAGGTGCGATTTTTAGAGAAGCCATCACAGATCAGTGAGATCCGTGATGGCTTCTGTGTGTGTTTAAAAAAAAAACGTGCACCCCCTCCCCATAAGCATAACCAGCCCCGGGCTTTATAAAGCCTATTCTGGTTCTAAAAATACAGGGGCCAAAATGCGTAGGGGGCCCCTGTATATTATGAACCAGCACAGGGCTTTGTTGAGCTGGTCCTGGTTCTGGAAAATCAGGGGACAAAACGAGTAGGGGTCCCCTGAAAATTCCAGAACCAGCACCGAACTCTTTCTAGCGGGGGGATAATGCCACAGCCAGGGAAAACCTTTCACCGGTTTCCCCGGCCAAAGCATTATTCCTGACCGCTAGTCAGTCCAGGCTGGGGATCCCTAGGGAGTTGAGGACCCCCCCAATAAAGGGGTCCCCCTCTCCAGGGCACCCCAGGCCTAGACTGATAGCCCGGGGCTATCCCCGGCACCCTATGCCCGTGGGTGCCGGGTTGATAGTGTTAGTGTAAAGTGTAAAAATAAATATTCCATATTGTCTTTAGTTGTAGAACCACAAGTACCAGTAAGCCTCCCCTGCATGCTGGTATTTGGAGAACCACAAATACCAGCATGCGGGGCATTACGGGCCTGCTTGCACTTGTAGTTCCACAACTAAAGAAATACGTAAATAAACAAACATACACCTTCAATGTAAAATTTTATTAAAACATACATGCACACTCACACTCACACTCACACATACTCACCTAGTATCCGAAGTAATCCATAGGGGTGTACCTGAAAAAAAAAATCCATACTCACCTCCCCTATGCGTAGATCACGTCCACTTGTCCAAGTAGGCAATCCAGGGGTTAAAATTAAAAAACGCCAAAAAACCTGATCCATGCTGGACTGAGCAAAGGTATGTGTGTACACATACCTTTGCTCCGCGTAAATGACCGGGGCACACGTGTGCCCCGTCAGTGAAGGGGCCACCAGCCAATCAGGGAGCATCTCCGTCGGAGCAGCTCCCTGATTAGCTGAATGCGGCCAGCCTGTGTGTCCCATAGCCTTCTATGGTGAGAAATCCCCATTGAAGTCTATGGTGGGAACCGCTACATCGTAGCTGCAAGATTAATTGAGGTTAATCTTGTGGTTACATCAATGATACAATGTCGCGACATTATCCCCCCACTAGAAAGAGTTCGGTGCTGGTTCTGGAATTTTCAGGGAACCCCTACTCGTTTTGTCCCCTGATTTTCCAGAACCAGCTCAACAATGCCCTGTGCTGGTTCCTAATATACAGGGGCCCCCTACGCATTTTGGCCCCTGTATTTTTAGAAACAGAACAGGCTTTATAAAGCCCGGGGCTGGTTATGCTTTTGGGGAGGGGGTGCACGTAATTTTTTTTTATTTAAAAACATTTAACATAAGTACACACAGAAACATGTACATATCTCATGGATATGTGCATGTTTCTGTGTTAATCTGACCTGCTCAGGATGTACTCGCTAGCCTGAAGCAGGTCTATTATTTGGGGACTTTTTGTAAACTTTTTTTTGCGAGTCTAAAACAGACACTCTTATTACATTGGGCGAGTTGATTGTTTTCAATGTGAAAACATCTGGATGCGAGTTTGAGAATGGAGAGTTTTAGTAACTCCTATTACATTGGAGAGTTGTGAAAAATTGCGAGTTTAGCACCAAACTCGCAATTTACCAAAACAGACTACCTATTACATTTGGCCCTAGGTGTTTTAGGACAAGTGTGTTTTAGAACTTGTACTTTACAATCACACTGATTTTTTTCATCTATGTAACACTTTCAATAGAATTTAAATACTATCCAATGAATTTATGTTTTTCTGATACTAAATTAAATGTTCTTCTTTTTAATATCTCACTTTCACATTCTGTACCTTGCTCACTAGATAGAAGGTCGCAGATCAGAGATCTCCATATCTAATTATGCTGAACTGTGAAAAGAATATAATGTAATTGTTTCTTTTTTACTCCTGTGTTCACAGATCTACCCTCTGGGAGTTACATTCAAGAGGACATTTCTCATTGCTCTTATCTTTGTGAGGCCGGGAAAGACTGCTGTGATGTTATGGCAAGCTGCAAGTGCGGCACTCACACCGGCCAATATGAATGCATCTGTGAGAAAGGACACTTTGGGAAAGGGCTGCAGTATGAATGTACAGGTAATGGCTACAGCTTCTTGGTCTTTTAAAATTGAATAAACATTTTCTTTGACAATCAAATTTATTTTAGTGCTTTCAACTGAGGTGGATGTATCAGCAATAATCATTCTTCCATCTTATTATCACTCTTTGGGCAAGATGTACTAACATTGAAACGCGCTCAAACCTACAAAAACAACAGTTTTCTGAGGTTTGACGGCATTGACGGTATGTATCAAGCTCTGGAAAGCTAAACTTTCTGGAGCTAGCCCCCGATAGGATCCCTCCCAGGGACCCCCCATGCTAGCGTATGTGCTGGCTGACGGCCACGCATGTGCAGTAGGCTCCTGGGTCATAAACCCAGAAGTCCTAACATCGCAAAGATTGCTTTATTTTTGTAAGATCATTTATTTTAAATTTAACAATACAAGCACATAAACAATGAGAAATAAATGCAAAGACAGAAATAAAATAAAAATGCAAGAAAAAAAAATTAAGATAAGCTGTTATCTTTTCCATAGTTGCTATATGCCAGATCTTGTTAATAACTGTTTTAAGAGAGGGAGGATCAAAATACTTCCAATGAGAAGTTATATGGCATTGAGCTGCATTAAGGATCTGGGAGACTAATCTATATATTAATTTATCCAAAGATGCTATAGGGAGCCCCAGATAAAAGGACCATGGATCCTTAACAATCATTAAATTAGTTACCTTACACAATAGGGCCACCACTGCATCCCAGAAAACTGCCGTCTTTGGGCATTACCACCAGATATGAATGAAGGTGCCCATCTCTCCACAACCTCTCCAGCAGAGCAGAGATGTACACCAGAATATTTTATTTAATCTGGCGGGTACCATATATCAACAGAAATAAACCTTATAGGCTTTTTCTTTGTTTTGTGTAGAGATAGACGATTTAGAGATCCTTTCCCAGATTATGGATCAGTAGTCCTCCTCCTGGGAAATCCCGAGATCAATTTCCAATTGCAACTCGTATTTTGAAATGGGGGGATTCGGTAGAATGCAGTAACAGGACAGATAAAGATGAAATCATACCTTTCATGAGTGAGTTAATCAGGCATAGACGTTCCAATGAGGTCATAGACTGAAAATGTACTGAACAGTGCATGGATATAACAAAGTGCTTTTCGCTGGAGATTGGTAAAAACATTTTCATCTGGGAAAGAAAACTTAGTCTGTAAGTCACCCAGACTGATACAGCTGCCATTTTCCACAATGTCTGCCACAAACCTGATACCTCTAGCAATCCAAGGTGCAGGGATAGAAGCAGATAGTCCAGAAGTAAACAATGGGTTGTGCCAGAGAAAAGTGAGAGGTGAAGGGTTGGAGAAAAGTTTAAACCTGCATGTACATTGAACTAAATGGTACAGGTGAAGTTGGCTATTGGATGAAATGAGTGGGATACGTTTAAGAAGCCGGCGGCTGCAATCCCGACCGCCGGCTTCCTGAATCCTCTATCCCACCTAGGGTTAAATGACAGGCGTCTAAAATCTAGATGCCTGTCATTTTCCCGATGCCGGGAGACAGGCGCCCGGCATCCCGATCGAAGGGATGCCGGGCACCATGAGCGGACAGCCGCGCGGGGGGGAGGGTTAGGTTTAGGGCACCAGGGGGGGAATTAGGGTTAGGCCACTCCCCAGGAGGGTTAGGGTTAGGCTAGGAGGAGGGAGGGTTAGGGTTAGGCACCCCCGGGAGGACTTAGGGTTAGGCAGCAGGGAAGGGGGGTGAGGGTTAGGCACTAAGAGGGGGGAGGTTAGGGTTAGGCACTTGGGGGGAGGTTAGGGTTAGGCACCCCTAAGGATGGTTAGGGTTAGGGGGGTTGGTTAGGTTAGTTTAATTAGTGAAATTCAGGTAGAGGGTCGATGGGCAGGGCCGGATTAATAATGGGGCTGATGTAACTACAGCTCCAGGCCCACCACCAGAATAGGCCCACAGTAGCATCTGCTGTGTGGGCCGTTACAGACAGGAAAAATTTTTCCTGCTTCATTAGCCTACCAGTCCAAGGTCACGCCCCCTCAACCACGGCCACAACCACCCTCCTCCCCCTGCCTTTGCTGCTGCGCCGGAAGATCACAAGCTGGCGCTCTGCGCAGTAGATCACAATTGGCGCAGTAGAAGGCTTAATTAGCCTTCCCTGCACCACTAATGCAGTGAGTCTGTGCCGCCTCTGCGCCGCGTGACGTCACTGCGTGACATCACTAAGATGCCGCCCGCAACCAGCGCGCCCAGAAGTATCCCGCCGGATCCAGCATCACAGCCACACACACTCTCAGCAAACAGCGGCTTTTGAAGGCGGCCCGGCAGCGGCAGGGTGTCTGATCTGAGTCCTAACTGAGGTGAGGTGTCAGTCCTGCCGTCTGACTGTTTTTTTCTGATAGCATAAATGTATGGCAACAGAATTTAACAAATATATATATATATATATATATATATATATTATACCTACCCACCAACATGACCCATTAGGTACATATAGGTATAGGTATATATATCTATATATCTATATATAATATATATATATATTTAATATATAGTATACTCTATCCATAATATATATATATATATAGTTAATATATAGTATACTCTATTCATAATATATATATATATATATATATATATATATATATATATATATAGAGAGAGAGAGAGAGGCACAATCGACCGGCACTCTGCTAAACAAACTGGAAAACCTGCTCCTGTGCTGACAGTGTAGTAGGATAATGTAATGAATGAACAGCGGCACTCGGAGACTGTCAGAGAGGTTTTAATGTGATCCTTCACAGCACCAACGTTTCGGGGCTTACACGCCCCTTTGACTATCTACCTTGACAAAGAGGCGTGTCAGCTCTGAAACGTTGGTGCTGTGAAGGATTACATTAATACCTCTCTGACAGTCTCTGAGTGCCGCTGTTCATTCATTACCTTATATATATCTATATATATCTATATATATATATCTATATATATATATCTATATATATATATATATATATATATATACATACAGGTTTATTCTCCCAAATCCAAATGCTTGGGACGAGCGGTATTTTGGATAACAGAATATTCCGTATTTTGGAATATTTGCAAAGCATAATGAAATATCTTGGGAATGGGACTCAAATATACACACATAATGCATTTATGTGTTATATGCATCTTAAACATTCAGTCTGCAGGTAATTTGAAATAATATTTTCAATAATTTTGTGGCTCAAGCAAAGTTTGTGTACAGAAATGAAATTCCATTATGTTTCATATACACCTTACACCTACAGCCTGAAGGTAATTTTACTAGGGGTGTGCACCGGCCACTTTTCGTGTTTTGGTTTTGGATCTGGATCTTTCTTCGTGTTTTGGATCTGTATTGGTTTTGCCAAAACCACCCTTCCGTGTTTTGGGTTCTGGGTTTTGTGTTTTGGATCTGTATTTTTTTTGAAAAAAAGCATAAAAACAGCTAAAATCACAGAATTTGTAGGTTTTTCTGCTCCTATGCTATTATTAACCTCAATAACCTTAATTTCCACTCATTTCCAGTCTATTCTGAACACCTCACACCTCACAATAGTGTTTTTATGTCCAAAAGGTTGCACCGAGGTAGCTGGATGACTATGCTAAGCGACACGAGTGGGCGGCACAAACACGTGACCCATCTAGGCGTGAAACTGCAGTGGCAGACAGGATGGCAGTTTGAAAAACTAGGCCCCAAACTGTACATAATGCAAAGAAAAAAAAGAGGTGCAAGATGGAATTGTCCTTGGGCCCTCCCACCCACCCTTATGTTGTATAAACAGGACATGCACACTTTAACAAACCAATCATTTCAGCGCCAGGGTCTGCCACACAACTGTGGCTGAAATGATTGGTTCGTTTGGGCCCCCACAAAACAAGCTGGCAATTAATCTGTCCCTGCACAAACTGGCTCTACGGAGGCAAGATGTCGTCCTCATCCTCCTCATCCACCGATTCCTCACCCTCTTCAGTGTTGTGTACATCCTCATCCTCACAGAGTATTAATTCATCCCTGCTGGAACCACAGGTCCCTCTGTACGTTCTGGAGGCTGGTCTCCCTGGAAGAGTTGATAATTCATTTTATGAACATCATCTTCTCCACATTTTGTGGAAGCAACCTCCTACGCCTTTCGCTGACAAGGTTCCCGGCTGCACTAAACACTCTTTCGGAGTACACACTGGAGGGGGGGCAACTCAGGTAAAATAGAGCCAGTTTGTACAGGGACCTCCAAATTGCTTCTTTTTCCTGCCAGTACAGGTACGGACTGTCTGACATGCCTACTTGGATGCTGTCACCGATGTAATCCTTTAACAGACAGACGCACTCTTGTCGCTGCTGCTTTGAGGATGCAAGTGCGGCTACATAGCACACAAGTCACAAACACATTAAAAAAATAGTTTTTTATTTTTTGGAGCACTTTGAGAGTTACCCCACCCTTTAACAGACAGACGCACGCTTGTCGCTGCTGCTTTGAGGATGCAAGTGCGGCTACAGCCCACACAATTCACAAAGACAGAAAAAAAAAGAACAATATTTTTATTGTTTGTGTAGCACACTTTGAGGGTGTCACCACCCTTTAACAGACAGACGCATGCTTGTCGCTGCTGCTTTGAGGATGCAAGTGCGGCTACATCACACACAAGTCACAAACACTTTAAAAAAATAGTTTTTTATTTTTTGTAGCACTTTGAGAGTTACACCACCCTTTAACAGACAGACGCACGCTTGTCGCTGCTGCTTTGAGGATGCAAGTGCGGCTACAGCCCACACAATTCACAAAGACAGAAAAAAAAGAACAATATTTTTATTGTTTGTGTAGCACACTTTGAGGGTGTCACCATCCTTTAACAGACAGACGCATGCTTGTCGCTGCTGCTTTAAGGATGCAGGTGCGGCTACAGCCCACACATTTCACAAAGACCGAAAAAAAAAGAACAATATTTTTATTGTTTGTGTAGCACACTTTGAGGGTGTCACCACCCTTTAACAGACAGACGCACGCTTGTCACTGCTGCTTTGAGGACAGTATCATATGCAGTGACAGTAGACTTGTCAGAAATTGTTGTCACGTCCTTCAGTCCGGACCAGATGTCCAAACCAGCCCTTGACTTATGACACAGGCGCACGCTTGGCGCTGCTACTATGTTGATGCACGTGCGGCTACATCGCACACAAGTCACAAACACATAAAAAAATAGTTTTTTATTTTTTGGAGCACTTTGAGGGTTACACCACCCTTTAACAGACAGACGCACGCTTGTCGCTGCTGCTTTGAGGATGCAAGTGCGGCTACAGCCCACACAATTCACAAAGACAGAAAAAAAAAGAACAATATTTTTATTGTTTGTGTAGCACACTTTGAGGGTGTCACCACCCTTTAACAGACAGACGCACGCTTGTCGCTGCTGCTTTAAGGATGCAGGTGCGGCTACAGCCCACACATTTCACAAAGACAGAAAAAAAAAGAACAATATTTTAATTGTTTGTGTAGCACACTTTGAGGGTGTTACCACCCTTTAACAGACAGACGCACGCTTGTCGCTGCTGCTTTAAGGATGCAGGTGCGGCTACAGCCCACACATTTCACAAAGACCGAAAAAAAAAGAACAATATTTTTATTGTTTGTGTAGCACACTTTGAGGGTGTCACCACCCTTTAACAGACAGACGCACACTTGTCGCTGCTGCTTTGAGGATGCAGGTGGAATCTAGACGGGATTTGGAACCGGGGACACACTACCTCCATCAATTGTCTAAATCCCACTGCACTAATGGCGGATACCGGACGCACGTCTAACACCAACATAGCAGTCAAGGCCTCAGTTATACGTTTTGCTTCAGGATGACTGCTGTCGTACTTCATCCTCATCGCTAGGGACTGTTGGAGGGTCAATTGTTTAGTAAAAGTAGTGATGTTCCTACTTCCTCTCTGGGATGATGAACAACTCCAAGCAGCAGCAATAGCACTAGGAGGAAGTGGTTCTTGATCTTTCCCTATTTTATTTTTATCGGAGAAAGTTTGGTCCTCCATTTATGTTATATTGATATATACGTGCGGCTAAAGCGCACACAAACACAGAAAATATTTTTTTATTTTTGCTGGAGAGTAGTACACTTTGTGGGTTACACCCCCCTTTAAGAAATGAGCCAGCCGGCTCTTTACTTATGGGACACAGGCGCACGCTTGGCGCTGCTCCTTTGTTGATGCACGTGCAGCCACAGTGCACACAAGTCACAAACACAGAAAATATTTTTTTTTTGGTTTGGAGTGTACTTTGGGGGTTACAGCACCCTTTAACGGTCAAGCCAGCCGGCCCTTTACTTATGACACAGGCGCACGCTTGGCACTACTTTGTTGATGCACGTGCGGCTACTGCGCACACAATTCACAAACACAGAAAATAATTATTTTTTTGGTTTGGACTGGAGTGTACTTTGGGGGTTACAGCACCCTTTAACGGTCAAGCCAGCCGGCCCTTTACTTATGACACAGGCGCACGCTTGGCACTACTTTGTTGATGCACGTGCGGCTACTGCGCACACAATTCACAAACACAGAAAATAATTTTTTTTTTGGTTTGGACTGGAGTGTACTTTCGGGAGTTACAGCACCCTTAACGGTCAAGCCAGCCGGCCCTTTACTTATGACACAGGCGCACGCTTGGCACTACTTTGTTGATGCACGTGCGGCTACTGCGCACACAATTCACAAACACAGAAAATAAATTTTTTTTTGGTTTGGACTGGAGTGTATTTTCGGGGGTTACAGCACCCTTTAACGGTCAAGCCAGCCGGCCCTTTACTTATGACACAGGCGCACGCTTGGCACTACTTTGTTGATGCACGTGCGGCTACTGCGCACACAATTCACAAACACAGAAAATAATTTTTTTTTTGGTTTGGACTGGAGTGTACTTTGGGGGTTACAGCACCCTTTAACGGTCAAGCCAGCCGGCCCTTTACTTATGACACAGGCGCACGCTTGGCACTACTTTGTTGATGCACGTGCGGCTACTGCGCACACAATTCACAAACACAGAAAATAATTTTTTTTTTGGTTTGGACTGGAGTGTACTTTCAGGGGTTACAGCACCCTTAACAGTCAAGCCAGCCGGCCCTTTACTTATGACACAGGCGCATGCTTGGCACTACTTTGTTGATGCACGTGCGGCTACTGCGCACACAATTCACAAACACAGAAAATAATTTTTTTTTTGGTTTGGACTGGAGTGTCCTTTGGGGGTTACAGCACCCTTTAACGGTCAAGCCAGCCGGCCCTTTACTTTTGACACAGGCGCACGCTTGGCACTACTTTGTTGATGCACGTGCGGCTACTGCGCACACAATTCACAAACACAGAAAATTATTTTTTTTTTGGTTTGGACTGGAGTGTACTTTGGGGGTTACAGCACCCTTAACGGTCAAGCCAGCCGGCCCTTTACTTATGACACAGGCGCACACTTGGCACTACTTTGTTGATGCACGTGCGGCTACTGCGCACACAATTCACAAACACAGAAAATACATTTTTTTTTGGTTTGGACTGGAGTGTACTTTCGGGGGTTACAGCACCCTTAACGGTCAAGCCAGCCGGCCCTTTACTTATGACACAGGCGCACGCTTGGCACTACTTTGTTGATGCACGTGCGGCTACTGCGCACACAATTCACAAACACAGAAAATAATTTTTTTTTTGGTTTGGACTGTAGTGTACTTTGGGGGTTATAGCACCCTTTAGCGGTCAAGCCAGCCGGCCCTTTACTTATGACACAGGCGCACGCTTGGCACTACTTTGTTGATGCACGTGCGGCTACTGCGCACACAATTCACAAACACAGAAAATAATTTTTTTTTTGGTTTGGACTGGAGTGTACTTTCAGGGGTTACAGCACCCTTAACAGTCAAGCCAGCCGGCCCTTTACTTATGACACAGGCGCATGCTTGGCACTACTTTGTTGATGCACGTGCGGCTACTGCGCACACAATTCACAAACACAGAAAATAATTTTTTTTTTGGTTTGGACTGGAGTGTCCTTTGGGGGTTACAGCACCCTTTAACGGTCAAGCCAGCCGGCCCTTTACTTTTGACACAGGCGCACGCTTGGCACTACTTTGTTGATGCACGTGCGGCTACTGCGCACACAATTCACAAACACAGAAAATTATTTTTTTTTTGGTTTGGACTGGAGTGTACTTTGGGGGTTACAGCACCCTTAACGGTCAAGCCAGCCGGCCCTTTACTTATGACACAGGCGCACACTTGGCACTACTTTGTTGATGCACGTGCGGCTACTGCGCACACAATTCACAAACACAGAAAATACATTTTTTTTTGGTTTGGACTGGAGTGTACTTTCGGGGGTTACAGCACCCTTAACGGTCAAGCCAGCCGGCCCTTTACTTATGACACAGGCGCACGCTTGGCACTACTTTGTTGATGCACGTGCGGCTACTGCGCACACAATTCACAAACACAGAAAATATTTTTTTTTTTGGTTTGGACTGTAGTGTACTTTGGGGGTTACAGCACCCTTTAGCGGTCAAGCCAGCCGGCCCTTTACTTATGACACAGGCGCACGCTTGGCACTACTTTGTTGATGCACGTGCGGCTACTGCGCACACAATTCACAAACACAGAAAATAATTTTTTTTTTGGTTTGGACTGGAGTGTACTTTCAGGGGTTACAGCACCCTTAACAGTCAAGCCAGCCGGCCCTTTACTTATGACACAGGCGCATGCTTGGCACTACTTTGTTGATGCACGTGCGGCTACTGCGCACACAATTCACAAACACAGAAAATAATTTTTTTTTTGGTTTGGACTGGAGTGTACTTTGGGGGTTACAGCACCCTTTAACGGTCAAGCCAGCCGGCCCTTTACTTTTGACACAGGCGCACGCTTGGCACTACTTTGTTGATGCACGTGCGGCTACTGCGCACACAATTCACAAACACAGAAAATTATTTTTTTTTTGGTTTGGACTGGAGTGTACTTTGGGGGTTACAGCACCCTTAACGGTCAAGCCAGCCGGCCCTTTACTTATGACACAGGCGCACACTTGGCACTACTTTGTTGATGCACGTGCGGCTACTGCGCACACAATTCACAAACACAGAAAATAATTTTTTTTTTGGTTTGGACTGGAGTGTACTTTCGGGGGTTACAGCACCCTTAACGGTCAAGCCAGCCGGCCCTTTACTTATGACACAGGCGCACGCTTGGCACTACTTTGTTGATGCACGTGCGGCTACTGCGCACACAATTCACAAACACAGAAAATAATTTTTTTTTTGGTTTGGACTGGAGTGTACTTTCGGGGGTTACAGCACCCTTTAACGGTCAAGCCAGCCGGCCCTTTACTTATGACACAGGCGCACGCTTGGCACTACTTTGTTGATGCACGTGCGGCTACTGCGCACACAATTCACAAACACAGAAAATATATTATTTTTTTAGCACTTGGGGGGAGCACCCCTGATGGACAGAGCACCCCCTGGACAACACTACAGCACCCCTTTAGGACTGGGACACTGCACAGGACTTTGGAGTGGACACAGCCCCTATGGAGAACTGACTGCACAACACAGTCCAGCCAGCCCCTATGGACTTTGAAGTAGTGGACACAGCCCCTATTAACAATAGCAGCACAGCACAACACAGCCAGCCCCTATGGACTTTGAAGTAGTGGACAACAGCAGCACTACACTACACTACACTACACTACACAGCCCTAACTCCCACCCTCCCTCTTCACTGTCCACAGCTGAGTGAGAAAATGGCGCCAACGCGGGTACCTTATATAGGATCCAAAACCCGCGAGACTCGGATGGCGGGATGATGACGTTTTGCCTCGATTTCAGATGCGAGTCAGGCGGGAAAAGTCGAGCCTGACTCGGATCGGACTCGGATCGGGGGGGCTCGGGGGGGTTCGGATTTCAGAAATCCGAACCCGCTCACCCCTAGTTCATATAGTATGTTATACAGACCTGATGTCATAAGCAAAGCTGCACCTAGAAGAACAGCAGGTGGGTGAGGATGATGTGGAGGATATGCAGACCGCACATGATGGTACCTTGCCCGTCTGGCTGATATAACTGCCAGAATACACAAGAGATGTCCGGGCTGTATGCCTGGCAGAGGAGAAGGAATAAGAAGGAAACTATATTTAGCCAGAGAGTGAGGAGGATTCACAAGGGGAATTCATCTGTGTATGTATCCCTTTTCCTTCTTCACTATCATGTGCCAGCAATTTCTCTGACTATACAGCGTGCCTGCACTCTCACTAACTATACAGCATGCCGGCACTCTCACTAACTATACAGCGTGCCAGCACTCTCACTAACTATACAGCGTGCCAGCACTCTCACTAACTATACTGTGTGCCAGCAATCTCATTACCCATACTGTATGCTGGCACTCTCACTAACTATACAGTGTGCCGGCACTCTCACTAACTATACTGTGTGCCAGCACGCTCACTAACTATACAGCATGCCGGCACTCTCACTAACTATACAGCGTGCCAGCACTCTCACTAACTATACAGCGTGCCAGCACTCTCACTAACTATACTGTGTGCCAGCAATCTCATTACCCATACTGTATGCTGGCACTCTCACTAACTATACAGTGTGCCGGCACTCTCACTAACTATACTGTGTGCCAGCACGCTCACTAACTATACAGCATGCCGGCACTCTCACTAACTATACAGCGTGCCGGCACTCTCATTAACTTTACTGTGTGCCGGCACTCTCATTACCCATACTGTATGCTGGCACTCTCACTAACTATACCACATGCCAGCACTCTCACTAACTACACTGTGTGCCGGCACTCTCACTAACTATACATCGTGCCGGCACTCTCACTAACTATACAGCGTGCCGGCACTCTCACTAACTATACAGTGTGCCAGAAATCTCATTACCCATACTGTATGCTGGCACTCTCATTAACTATACATCGTGCCGGCACTTTCAGTAACTATACAGCATGTCGGCACTCTCACTAACTATACACCGTGCCGCCAATCTCACTAACTATACTGTGTGCCAGCAATCTCATTACCCATACTGTATGCTGGCACTCTCACTAACTATACATTGTGCCGACACTCTCACTAACTATACAGCATGCCGGCACTCTCACTAACTATACAGCGTGCCGCCAATCTCACTAACTATACTGTGTGCCAGCAATGTCATTACCCATACTGCATTCCGGCACTCTCATTAACTATACTGTATGCCGACACTCTCACTAACTCATTACTCATACTGTGTGCCGGCACTCTCACTAACTACAGTGTGCCCGCACTCTCACTAACTATACAGTGTGCCGGCACTCTCACTAACTATACTGTATGCTAGCAATCTCACTAACTATGTTTAGCCGCTGGTTCAAATCCCGACAGGAGAAGCCCAATAGGTGGAGATCCCGACGCCAGTTGGTAAGGACCCTAACCCTCCCCTCTTCTCCCTAACCCTCCCCTCTTCCCCCCCTAACTCTAACCCTCCCTTAGGAGTGCCTGACCCTAAGTCCTCCCTGGGGGTGCCTAATCCTAACCCCCCTTCCCACACCCTAAACCTAACCCTCCCGGGGGGTGCCTCACCCTAACCTACTGCCAGGGGTGCCTAACCCAAATCCTCTCCCCTAGGGGTGCCTATCCCTAATCTCCCCCCAAAAAACCTAACCCTAACCCTGCTACACTCCCTAAACCCAACCCTCCCCCCCCCTGCGGCTAATGCTAAGGACGCCCCGTATTTTGACGCCTATCTTAAGCCCCTGTCGGGATATAGACCAGCGGCATTCAGTCTCCCGGTCTATAAACTGCATCTCCTCACTAACTATAATAGAGAAATACAGTAATTTATGCCATTAAGACCAATAATTGAGGCTTTTCTATCAGTACAATTGGACAGTACATAGAGCAATTAAATTACCAGGAGCCACAAGGTCTTCAGGTACTTTTTTATGTGTTGAAATATACCAGGTCCTTTAAAATGAAACAGAAATATATACATATGTTCTTATTAATGAGGAAAATGACATTAGTATTACACCAGAATAAGTATTTATGTCTCTTAGGGTGTGGGGATAACAGAAAGACAGGGATACATAGGACATTGTATTATCCATACATCAGAGAGCTATGAAGCTCTCAGTCACCTCCATGCAGGGTCAGACCTACCGGCGGTGTAGCCAGGGTCCGTAGCAATGAAAGGGCCCACAGCTGGTGGCATTATCAGAGAGCCGTACTAACAAAATGTGTCACACTGAGTCACACTGACTCATTACACTATGCCGCAGCTGGTCGTGAGCCATAACTAAGGAGAGGCGGTCCGGCCAGTGGAGAAGAGAAGACCCCTTCCTTTAGTATCCTCTAGCTGTCACTATACACCAGAGTTACTCCACTCTAAAGCTGTGTACCCAGGACCCAGTGATACATTGCACACGCTCAATCCCGTGTACAATGCCATAAATGTATAGCGACATAATAAGAAAATAACACCCACATAACTCAAATGATCTACATGCACAAGTCTTTTCCATGCAAGCCAGGGACTATCGGTGTTATTTATATGAAAAACATCTCTAACAAATATAGCCTTACCATTCTCTCCCATCTCCTGCATGAGGTAGGCCTCATATGACTCCGGGCTGGTATACTTCTCTGCAAAGAAAAATAAATGATTACAAACACTATTAAGTCATGAATTGTCCAGCATCAGGTTAGTGATTTCTGACTAGACCCCTACCAAATCCCAAACATACAAAACATCTACCACACAGAGGGGCCTATTTATCAAAAACGGTTGCGGAAAATCCCAGTTTTCAGGGGATACACACAAATGTGTATTAAGTATCACCTGTATGTACTGTATGAAAGAGGAACTGCAGCAGATATCTCCATAACTGCCACAACAGCAATGCCTACCACTGTGCCAATCATAGTGCTGCCCACCACAATAACACATAAAATAAGAAATGTGGGATAAATGAAGTTCATTAAGTGCTAATTTTCCTGGAACAAGTTGTGAGACATTTTTGGAAACTGTTTTAGTGCTATATATAATAAACTAGCTGTAATGCCTAGTGTAGTCTAACTTTTATTGCATTTTTTTCTCTTACTCCCCCTTCCTCTCTCTCTCTCTTCCCCACCCCAACACTTTCTCCGCACCTCTTCTCCCTCCCTATACTGTCTCTCTCTCTATCACCGCCCTCTGACTCTTTCCTGTAACGTCACTGACACTGGTGGGAGGGGTCAGACCAGCTGTCACTACCAGCCAACGTGATGACATCATTTTAATCAGCAATCAATTTTTTTCTTTATAGAGATTGGAAAAACGTATTTGATAAATAAAAACTCACCATGTATTTTCATATACACCGGAATTTCCGGGGTTGTGTCTGCAGATAATAAAATATATTGAATTGAACATTATCTGAAACCCATATTTGGCCATTCAGTTACATTATTTAATAAAGGAAATTGTTAAAATAAAGCATACAAATAACAGAGGCACATAGATATGGGGGTCTATGGGCCTGATTCAGCAAGAGTCACAATTGCTAAGCTGCATGCAGGCTATAGATATATGTGTATGCACGCAGGCAGCTTTGCAATTGTGATCCTTGCAGATATGATAATGCAGCAGGAGGCATCACACCTTCTGTGCATTACTTATCCGAGCTGCGTTGTCCAACGCAGCATTGGATAATCTGCAGACCATCGGCCGGCTAAGGTGACCCATGGGGTCACGCAAACTGGCCACCGCAGATGAGAGGAAGAGGCAGGAAAATCTCCATCAGCCGACAGAGATCCTGGTCTCTTCCCTCCCCCCTAACGGCAGCGACACACCTACGTTTCGAGAAATGGAGGCCATCACCACCCCCTCCCCATCCACAAACGGTGGAAGACTGTCTATCAATAACAGTCTGCTGCCAGTCTGCGTGCGGGACCACAGACCCGTTCAACACATGCACAGAATGGGTCAGGTGCCTGTGCAGATTCCGAAATCTAATCTGCACAAGCATCGGACCTGTACTGCGCATATGCAGTACGGGCCCTGAGTGTTCGCAAACACAGAGCAGCAGCAGACTGTCAGTGATTGACAGCCTGCTGCCATTTGGGGGCAGGGTGGGGGACCTGCAAAGACCTCTGTTTCCCAAAATGGAGGTGCGTCGTCGCCGTTGGGGGTGAGGGAAGAGGCCAGGATCTTCATCGGCTTACAGAGATTTCCTGGCCTCTTTTCCTCATCTGTGATAGCCAGGCTGTGTGACCCCATGGTCACTCAGCTGGACAGGGAGTACTATACGCTGATGATCAGATGCTGCATCCGTGGACGCAGGTCGGATCATTAATGCATGCAGGAGACGTGGTGCCTCCTGCTGCAGTAACATAACTGCAAGGCCAGAATTGCAAAGCTGCTTGCGTGCATACATCATATATCTATATCTTGCGTGCAGCTTTGCAATGCCATCCTATGCTGAATCACCCCCACAGTCTCAAGTCAAGTTCTGAGACAACAACAATGTCAAATTGGCTTTCAGACTGAGTTAAGGCCCATAATCAACATTATGTATAATACATATCTTAAATAGTCTTTTTTTTTTTTTTACTAAAACAAACTTTATAAAATTATGGGGAGATTTAATAAAGCTTGGAGAGTGATAAAATTGGAGATAAATAGCACCAACCAATCAGCTCCTAACTGTCACTTTACAGGCTATGGCCCCATTTATAAATTAATTTAATCACCAAAACGAGTGATAAATTTCACTGTGTATGCTAAATGTTGCTCCAGCCAATCAG
The DNA here is from genome assembly GCA_031769625.1 of Taudactylus pleione. NCBI lineage: Eukaryota > Metazoa > Chordata > Amphibia > Anura > Myobatrachidae > Taudactylus > Taudactylus pleione. The sequence goes on along the minus strand of JAUIMM010001030.1, from coordinate 7,959,658 downwards.
CTCCCAACTGTCATTTTTCTAACAGTTGACAGTTGGGAGCTGATTGGCTGGAGCACCATTTATCATACACAGGGAAATTTATCACTGCAAAGTGACAGGAGCTGATTGGTTGGTGCTATTTATCGGCAATTTTATCTCTCGCCAAGCTTTATTAAATCTCCCTCTAATTTTATAAAGTTTGTTTTCACCACTTTAACAATTACATAAATAGAAAGCAAAGAGCCCCCCTTTACTAAAATAAATTCATATAAATTAATGGTTACTTACCTTTCGCTAATATGCCGAATAGGCAAATGAAGCAAAAAACTACGAGCATTTTCATATCACTGTGTCGCACTCACTATCCCTCACTAATCTGAGAGTGAGGCCACAGGTCCTCATCATGGTCTCATCTCACTGCCTGTGATGTCATAATGTTACCTATTACATGGGATGTAGCCACCAGTCTGTATTGGGCTCACTATATTATTGGATGTGATTTATTATGGCCAAAAGAACTATGAATATTTGTTGCATCCATGTCCTAAATTTTAGTTGAAAGTTACTGGTGGCTTATTCCCTATCTCCCTATTTATCCCCCTCACTTCCAGAAGGCATGAGAAGGAGAGGAGGGCATTATTACTGATACTAGATGGATGATTTCTGAGGCCTAGTATAGTGTATGCCCAATGTCCTAATCTTCCATATATGACAATATTAAAGGACACCCAGTGTACAGTAGGAGATGCATTAAGAGAATTTATTTTAAATTAAAAAATTATTTTTCTTTACAATAACACAGGACAAGCATGGGGCCTCCTCTCATACCCCATACATGGACTTATTTATACACAATGTGATCATTTATGTTTCATAAGGCATCCCATACATACCTATCTTACATACATACATATATGGGGAGGGCTTAGCACACACGTGCTCCAGGCGCCCTGGCCACATGCTACACCTCTGCACACACCTCACATCCCTAATCACACCCTGTGGTGCTGGTCACACCCCCTGCGGCACCACACAATAGGCCCTTCATAAATTTCAGCTCCAGGCCCAAGTTGACATTAATCTGGCACTGGCGATGGGTAGGTAGTAGGAACACTATATCAGAGAACACAGTTGTAGCTGCTTTATTCAATTTTGTAAACCATATCCTTTATTTTCACCTTATGAAAATATTTTTATGTGAATCTCAGCTGAGGCGTTTGTGATGTCATTATGTTTAAATATATTATGCACGTTATTTAGTATTTTGTTGTGGTCTTGTAGTCGGCGTGTATACTAATCATTTATTCATGATTGAGGAGAGAAGTGAAAAGATGCATTTTTTTATTGCTAACTTTGTGCTACTAAAATTGTAAAATTGTTAAGTTTCCACTTAGTGTCACAAGATTTTTTATGAATAAGAAAATAATAACACACTGGGTTACCACTTACAGTGTTACAATGTTTTTTACGAAAACACTGCATTTTCCACTAACAGTGTCACTATATTTTTTACGAATACACTGCGCTTTCCACTAACAGTGTCACAATATTTTTTTATGAATACACTGCGTTTTCCATTTACAGTGTCACAATATTTTTTACAAATGCACTGTGTTTTCCACTAACAGTGTCACCATATTTTTTATGCATACACTGCGCTTTCCACTAACAGTGTCACATTATTTTTACGAATACACTGCGTTTTCCGCTAACAGTGTCACAATATTTTTTATGAGTACATTGTATTTTCCACTAACAATGTCACAATATTTTTTATGAATACACTGCATTTCCACTAACAGTGTCAATATTTTTTACGAATACACTGCGTTTTCCACTAACAGTATCACAATATTTTTACAAATACACTACGTTTCCAATAACAGTGTCAATATTTTTTACTAATACACCGAGTTTTCCACTTATAGTGTCACAATATGTATTATACACTGCGCTACAACTTACAGTGTCACAAACAATACGTATATGAATATTACACTGCGGTCTGACAGGCCGTGTCACAGTAAAAAAAAATATATTTATTACACTGGGGTACAACACAAAAAAATATATATTATTTTTGTATTAATTCCATTATTATTATTAGCTTTTATTTTTTTATACACTGGGCACCCTTGAATGGACAGATCACCCCTGGTTAGACACAGCAGCCCCTGCTCCTGGATGGACACAGAAACTCCTAGATGGACACAGCAGCCCCTGGATGGACACAGCAGCCCCTGCCCTAGATGGACACAACAACCCCTGGATGGACACAGCAGCCCCTGCATGGACACAACAGCCACTGGATGGACACAACAGCCTCTGCCCTAGATGGACACAACCACCCCTGGATGGACACAACAACTCCTGGATGGACACAGCAGCCACTGCCCCTGGATGGACACAGAAGGCCCTGGAAGGACACAGAAGCCCCTGCTCTTGATGGACACAGCAGCCCCGAGAATCTGACAGCGGGATGATGACGTTTTGCCTCGCTTTGAGATCTGAGTCAGGCGGGAAAACTCGAGCTGGACTCGGTTCTCGCCTCGGAACTGGTTCAGGTGGGTCTGGTTCTCAGGGAACCGGACCCACTCATCTCTAATATAAAGCAATGATACCTTAAAGAAATGGACCCTCAAAGCCAAATTGACAGAGCGTTTCAAACATATATGGCCAACTAATCCTGTCAAATGCTTTCTCTGCGTCCAGAGAAAGCAAGAGAGCAGGACTCTTGCGGGAATGGCATGGATAAGACTAATGACCCATTTAGTTTCGTCTCGGGGCTGTTGCCCAGGGATGAAAACTACCTGATCGTTATGAATTAGTTGAGGCAAGACAGAGTTTAAGCGACTTGCCAAAAGTTGTTTTATTTCAATATTTAGTCTGTCCTCTAATATGTTTGTTTGTTTTTTGATACTTTTTTATTGAAATGGTTGTGTATTCATTCAATGTAATTGTCTCTCTGTATGACTCCACTTGTCACCATATAAGTAAAGGGTACAAATAATGTTTTTTTTGTTGTTGTATAACATTGGCTTGTACCTTTAGATAAGATTTAAATAAAACAGATGAAAAGAATTGAAACAAACATATCTAACAATACTCTGACTCTGGCTTCAACTTTGCTTTTCTATCATTCCCTAGTGTAAAAAATAATTTAATTTGTGAAACATTAAGGAATTTGCAGAATGTGGTGCTAAATTTCCACTGAATGATTCTGGAGGACATTGTAAAGACAAATAAAGCAGTTTAACAAGAAAACATGTAAACCCTGTTTGCTTAGGCTTTTGACTGTATGCTGTCTGCATTTTCCTAATAGAACATGACAGACACCATATGAGGGAGAATTGTTTTCTGTTCATCTATGCCTTTTATTATATGTACTGTGGAAACGGTTTGTCAGATTTTTTTTTTATTGCCCTGTAAAGAGTGCCAGATGTTTTTGCTTTTTATTCTCCAGGTGAACTAATGTTGATATATAATTTGTGACTTAGTACTACAGCTTTTACTTTTATATAATATTTTTTTCTGGTTAGACTGGAAGTTTTATGTGTTTACTTACGGGAATATTCTAATGTTTAAAGTAAAATTAAGCAGCAGATCAGTATTAGGTTAGGTTTAGATGCCCCCGGGGGAACTTAGGGTTAGGCACCACCCCGACAGTTTTAGGGTTAAGCACCACTAAGGGAGGGTTAGGGGGGGGACAGCGGAGGGTTAGCATACTTACCACCTGACGTCAGGATCTCCTCCTGTCGGGCTTCCACTGTCGGGATTTGAGCCCCCGGTATTTCAATCCCATTCCCCTCCCAACATTTCAACAACTAAAATCACAGCTAGATAAACCCTATAAAATTAAGACCCAAATACCCATTTATGAATGAAGCTATGCCCATTTTCATGTCAGCAACTGGGGACTGTCCTGCCATGATCGAGACAATCAGGAGATATGTTAGAGTACAGTGTTGGACTGGGGCATGAAGTGCTCACCAGGGAATGCAATTGTAGGGGCCCAAGCTTAAGGCGTATGGCCATCCACCAGAGGGGGTGTGGGCAGCCAAAACAGATGGACTTGGCCAACCATTAGAGAGGACATGCAAAGAACAGAGCCTCTTATAAAAGAGGGGACATGGGTGCGTCAGCACCATTCATTTTGATTGGCAGCAGGGCTAATCTTAGTGTAGTCACCATAGAAACAAATCAATCATGCAAGTTCATCCATAACCCTACTCCCCTTCTAGAAGAGGGGGCAGGGCTCTCATGCTGTGGGGACCACCGGGGATTTCAACTGTACCCATGTGGGCCAGTCCTGCCCTGTTAGAGTATACCAGTGTCATTCGGAGATGAGCATAATATTTGCTGTATTTACTGTAGGTATAAAATTTTGCACATTACTGTGATGGAATTTAAACTCAGGTGTCCCATACAGAATTATGGCTATAATATTTGCTCTGTCTGGAATTCAAACATCACCACAGAGCAGAATTAATGTATACTGTTGTTATCTAAGCCACGTTTAAAGACAATAAATAAGGCAAAATACAGAATGCAAAATGTACGAATACTGTGTGGACTGTCCTTTAGGTAGAGCAATAAAGAAGGTTATTTATAATTTAGAGAAAGCCTATGACACTATGTATTATTCTGGTATGTATTAAGCCAGATACCGCAGTTTGTCTAATTGTAGTGAGCAGCTCTCTGCTACTTTCTCCAGCCCAAACAAATCATATGGGTTTTGTACTTAACAAGCAATGTCTGAGACTTATCGCTCATTGTGAGGATTCAAACTAGCCAAATAATCCTGGCGTTCAGCTGTGTGGGCAAGTTGTAATGTCCCAGAAGGTAGCCGGTATCCTGGACATTACACACAATGCAGTACTGCAGCTCCGTCTCCTGGTCTGGCTCTCCGCCTCTTCCCTCCCACACCCTGCCCCCTCCCTCCTGCTCTCTGCGCTGAGTCTCTTCACGAGGGGGAGAGGGTAATTAAAAAAAACGATACCGGGTTAAATAACACTATCACTGGCTGCACGGTACGGTAGTGTTAAATACCAGCAGCAGAACAGTAGCGAGCGCGGGCATTATATACTTACTTGAAAACTCCATTTTGACTACAGATGTGTCCACATACATGTGCTACAAGTCGCGCCACACAACTCAGGAGCTCTGTGTGCCTCGGTAGCGCAGAGTGTCTTTCGTGCAACTTTTTACCTTCAAATGCATCTTATTCAGACAGTGATGCGAATAGCTAGCACATAGGAATGCTGCATATAATTTTAATCAGCAGAAGCTGCTTGTGCTAGCTATTCACATTAATGTGTGAATAAGACACATTTGAAGGTAAAAAGTTGCAACAAAAAGACACTCTGCTCTACCGAGTCACGGCATGGTGCAATTAGAAGGGCTGTTTAACACGCAAGGAGACTACATGTATGAGGACACATTTGTACTACTGAAAAGACAATTTCCTTTGTCAGTTTTAGAGAATAAAACAACAGATTCTTGTATAATAAATTAAATAAAAAAGGCAACTTCCACTTTATCAATAATTGTGAAGACAATATTCTTGCTTGTGTATATGACATGTCATAAAATTATTGCATTGTGTACAAATAGGATAATGGGACTTTTGCATTTACTGCTAACAATGTTAAATCTGTATGCTGTCTCAGGGCCGTAGCTAGGGTAGTGCGGCCGGTGCCATCGCACAGGGCACAACAGGTCAGGGGGCTCTGTTTGGGCTTGTCAAATTTCTGTTTATTATTCTTGCTTGTAGCTTCCTCTTATTTCCTCCCCAGCATCTCCTGGCCTCCCTTATCTCTTCCCTGGCCCTTCCCCATGAGGCCATGGCCCTTTTTTGGGTGCATTATGCCCCTTTGAAAAATGAGGGGGACGCCAATGCTCTTTCTGGCACAGGGCACCAAAAAGTCTAGTTACGGCTCTGTATCTATGTCTCTATGCTATCATGGGGCAATAGTATATACACTTATTACAGCTGATGTACGCTTGGCTTAAATACTACTGTTATTTAATTGTATGAATCATGAGATTTGAAAATGTCATCTCTACATACACTAATGCAAGATAAAAGTAGCAGATTGTGAAGTAACAGATCAACAGGCTTTTTATCAATGTCCAGCGATAAGTCTGCTTTTCTATCAGTTATATAAAGTTATCAGTTATATATCAGTTATAAGAATCAATTATCACCGCAATTTATCAATAAACCTCTCAGAGGCAGCTGGTAGGTATTCACCTGCCTCTGCCAACTGGCTGGGAGCGATAATATTTTGCTTATGGCTACTCCAGCTAGTCTCAGGGGGGGATGTAGTTATGAGACCGTCGGGCGCGATGCGTTAGCTGCGGGAGGAAGGGTTAAGTTTATGGAGCATAGCGGAGTTAGGGTTAGGTTTTTTTTGGGTGGGGGTTAGGGTTAGGCATTACTAAGGGAGGGTTAGGGGGGAGATGAGTAGGGTACTTACCTGCCCTGTCGCGATCTTCTCTCTTCGGGCTGCCGGTGTCGGGATATGAACCCGGGACTTCATACTCATTCCCTCAGGGGATGTGCATATGTGAGACCTGGCTTGTTAGTTCAGTTATGCAGAGGGGAACTTAAAGTCAGTTTTTATACAGTTTTGGTATTAATATTGTTTTTTATTTGCATGTGTTTGATTTTCACATATACTGTAAGAGCCAATGCAGACTTACACATAAGTTTGTGGAAAGATAATGTATATTAACACTGTGTATGCTCCATAGCCAAGCACACATATTTATATCCAATTCCAAGTTGCAGGCTTGTCAGTCACATCTCCACTGGGTGGCAACAGGATGTTTGCATATAGGGCCTGATTCAGAGGTGCATACTAATGCAGCCACAACTGCGACTCTTTGCAGTGTAGCAGTTGCAATCATTTGCATATACTAACTCTTGTGTACTAGCGTGCGCCGGACTGTGCAAGCTCTGAGATGCCCACTTTTAGCAGTGCTGCAAGGTGCAACAGTGCTGGTGATTCCATACACTCCATCATTGGCGCACCATTGCATGCATCATCGATATTTGCACCTGCCTATGGCAGGTGCAGTGTCTTTGTCTGAACTCTGGTTAAACATGGCTTCTGTGGCTGTGGTACTATGTCTGAGAATGCAGTAATTTTCACTTACAATACACACCTGCAACACTACATTAACATGCCCATGAGACATCCTTTTTTTGTGTTCTCTTCAGGGCATCTCCCAATCTACAGCCATGGTTTTGCCTCACCAGTTCTGATACCACCGGTCCCGTATGTGACAGCGCATTTGTGTGTATACTTGCCTTTCCGGAGGGGGTTTCAAAATATTTTGTGCATGCGCAGTAGCAAATAATAGCTCAGCTGCACAAACATTGGCATTACGTGCACCACTGAATCAGGCCCTTATTTAAGGCACAATTGGTTTTGGTTTGTGTATCATGTGCCTTGAAAATTTCTTTTTGCTCTGTTTAGGTCAGAGAAGGCCTTTGAAAGAGTCAACAGTGACTATCTCATTATAGTCTTAAGGATTAAAGTTGCTCCTCTATTTTCTACAGCCATTTTAGCTTTATTAATTTCTAATAAGCCTGTACAATTCTTTAAAATCAGGGTACCTGATGAACACTCTTCAATCTCTATCTCGCCATTTATCTTCAATTGACTATAGTGTCTCTATGGATCCATCAATGAAAAGACCTACAAAAGGCCTGCAAATGAGTAAAACGTCATAGTATAAAACAGGTCTACATGCTTACAGCAATAGTATCTGCTCCATTAACAACCTAAATGGACTTCTAATATTAAATAACTTAATTGATAGGTATGAGATTTATATTGTAAAGTTTAACCAAAGTAATCACAAGTCATGAATACTCAGCCAGATAAACAACTCCAAGAGAGCTGCTCCTCTGAGTGTTAATCTGTATTGATAAGATACATAGGGGAAGATGTACTAAATCTGGGTACACACGGATAGATACATTGGCCGTTCCATTGAACGACCAATATATGTATAGTACATTGGTGGGTGCGTACATCCAATATGTCTGTGAACGGCATCATTCACAGACATGTTGGATCGGCCTTGCAGCATAGCAGATAGCCCATATATGTGTATATCGGTCATCTACTGGTGTGTACGGGCGACCCGCTGATTGCCTGTACACATGCTGCAGGTACCCTGCAATGATTGACAGCTCAACTGGGCTGGCAAATTTATAAGCCCGCCTAGTTGTGATGTCAAGCCTGGCACATCAGGCAGACGATTGGTAAGTGTGTTTGCACTTACCAATCATCAGATAGGTTGCAACTCCTAACTATCGTTTTACAAGCTGTGCTTAAAGGAAACTGTATTGAGCACTATGCTGAATATGCGGTCAAACCTTCAAATGCAATTTTCGGAGGTTTGACCACATTTTCCATATGCACCAAGCTCCAGAAAGCGAAATGTTCCGTAGTTTGGATCCGATAGGCAATGCCAGCTATAGATGGTAGTCCCCCGTGGCTCGTGCACTCATGAAAAGTACAGCTCTTTACGGGAGAGCTGTCCTTTGATAAAATCTTCATGCATACGGCATTAATAAATGTTGGTATGCTTGAGATCATTGGTGGGATGCATCACATCCAAAATGCAATGACTGATGCATCCCCCTCCCTTTATGTCTCTCCACTGTATCACTCTCCAAGCTTTGCTAAATTTCCTCCTTAATGAGATTGCTTCCCATATGTGTATTTATATATAGCCACCCAAGTAATCCTCTTAAACTATATACGATCTACTTGATAATATTCTAACTTCACAAAAACAACTTGGAGTCTAGTTCAAGTTCAAATTATTGCATGGAGTGCACTACCACAACTTAAATATGAGTTTAACTAGAATCAGAACCAATCTATCCTTGTGCCCCTTTAAAACTCCAACATCTTTTCATGACAATTGAAATGCCATTCAAAATTTACAGAAAATACAGATTTAATTCTATTTGTCTTTCTCCAATAACCGCACTAGGCTCTATTTAATAAGCTATTCCAAATAATAATAATTTGAAATCATACTTTGAATAGGGATTCACTCCCAAATTTTCTTGTTTCAAGAATGGAACATTTATAACTACTAAATGAGTGACATGTCACAAATCCAGTGTGTTAATGTCTCCAGTGTGCCCCCACATATAGTGGGCACCAGCCAGCAATTGTTATATGTGCAGTTGCTGGCATCTGTTCCTCAGTGTCAGTGATACTTTGGGAGTATGGTCCTTGCTATGATGTCACACCCACCCAACACACTCCCATTGTGAAGAGCAGAGGATGCCACATTGACAAAAAGCAGTCTTGGCCTAATGATCAAGCAGTGGATGGGTGCCACCTAGGGTCATATTTGGTCAACTTGTGCCAAAATGTTCTCCCTTTGGAAACATACATTCCGTATTTTGTACTCGATATAGTAAAACTTCTTAATCCTTAACGCTACCCAACTTCATTCACTTTACCTACATGACAGTTTCTTGAGTAATTTCATCAGTATGTAATATTGTTACATTAAATACTGCTTTTATCCTCTGTGAAGATGAGGTTGAGCCGTTTCTCTAAACCTCATCTTGTGTTCCTTTTTTTAATCCCTATTTTCCCTGCATATCCCCATGAACATTTTTATATACTACTTTTCTTTTTATTATGGTCCTTTTCTATTAGATATTTGTCATTGTAAAACTTAAAAGGAGTAAATTAAAAATAGAACCATAACAATGATTTATAAAAATGTCAGGAAAACATTAGTTGGAAAACCTGCTAAAATGTTTGGCTTGGAGATGAGTTATTTAGTCATTTTTGAGTCTCTGCTTTTATATTACTATGAAAGATAAAAATAATGTACATTGGACTGTAGAAAGGAAAAATGATTCCCACAATCATAATATTCATTGCCACTGCATGAAAAATGTTTATGTCTAATTGTGAAATGTATGTTCCTTTAATTATTATATTACTTTTTTCAGGAAGCTGGATTCAGTTACTGTATAACTCACACTATTTATGATGGTGACATAAAAGTCATACTCAGCTGCTTTTGTGAAGACTAATAATGGGCTAAACATTTCGATACATTTTCAATATGACCTGTCCCCATCCTGCCTTCACCCTTGTGCTTCCCTTTATGTCCAATCAGTTGCGTTCTGATAAACACATCTGGCTGCACAAAGATACTCTTCTTGTTTATGGGAAGTGCTAGAACTGGGTTTACATTGCTGATATTTGGGAAGTGTGAGATGTGAATGACCCTCTCTGTTATGGAAAATTTTGTTACGTAATACTTTGTGTTGCATCATTATAGCCCTAACTGGAAGTGTTATAGTACTTGGCTTTTACCTGATCCCGTTTTACTCTTGGCAGATAAGCGTTTTGCAGCACATGAATTGGAATCATAAATGTTAGAAACTTATTGAGCAACAGTGAGTACAATCATAAATCTTTGCTATTATATTAGTAATACCATTGAAAATAACATTGAAAATAACAAATGCTGTGGCACAAAATGTGGTGTTTTGCAGGGGTGGCAACAGAAATCATGGGGCCCGGTATACCCAATATTTAGGGGCCTCCCATTCCTGGGTGCCTGGCAGATACAGGCCAGTCTTCACACTATAAGAATGACCCGTAAATGCCCCCTTCCTCACACAATTATCTCATAACTGCCCCAGGACCAGTGCAAGGTGTCTCGGCACCCTAGGCAAAACATCAGCATACTGAACCGCCCCACCCTCCCCCACTGCCACCAAGACCCATGTTCCGGACCCTCAGGTGAAAGTGAGGAGGTGGCGCCTTAAAAGTTCCACAGCCATAACTTGCAATTAGTACAACAAGAAAATTTCTCTCAGAGACATCCTTAATATTGTGATTGACAGACTCTGTGGCGCCCCCCAGATACCGGCGCCCTAGGCAGCTGCCTAAAGCTGCCTAATGGTAGAGCCGGCCCTGAACTGCCCCTCCTCCTACAATTATAATTATTTCCCACAATTGCCCCCTCCTGAAACAATTATGTCCTATAACTGCGCCCTCCTCCATCAATTATGTCTGAAAATTCCCCCCCTCAAACAATTGTCCCATAATTGCTCCGGTTTACAGGATAAACTAACTGCTGTAGATTTCCAACTGCATGTAATATTTCTAATCAGCAGATCCTTCAAATTCCTGTTGCGAGTATAACTAGGCATGAGAAGTGTATCTTTTAATGATCTCGTCTGGGTCAGACGTTATGATAGGCCATAACTGCTTCAATGTTTGCACTGCATCCATACTACATGAATTGTAGCGTTGGACAAAAGGTAACTTTTTGCCCATAACTCTACAGTATGTGTACTGTATATTCCTTAGGCTTTAATAGTTGCTTCCTTGGAATGGCCAAAACTTTATCTTTAGTCCTGAGGAGATCTTCTTGTCTGTATCCCCTTACTCTGAAATCAGATATCATACGATCTATTTCTTCTGTAGTTTTGTCTATATCATTTGTTATCCGGTGCTTCCACTCAAATTGAGAATATGAGAGTCCTCTATTTGTCGATACAGGATGCTGGCTAGTAGCATACAATTAATTATTCCTGTCCGTCGGTTTCTGATACACGGACATATGCAAACAATTATCCACCTGTGTGAATGAACCGCAACATCACTAATTTCGTAAGTGAACTTAATGTTCTCATCAAGACTGTCAACAAAGGACATCATTTCTATGAATTGGGATTCTGGGCCTGATGCAGACCCGGTCGCTATGAGCGTATGCTCGCTCGATACGTATGCAAATATGTGAAAGTGACACGGCGGGGAGCGATCGCTCGCCAAGGCAAAAGCACACCCATCTTACCTGTACGAGTGTTCACTTTGTGTATGCAGGCTCCCCTTAGCGAATGCAGAGACGCCCACTGCCCCCCGTCATCTCCTGGAAGTTTGTGAAAACATTGGTACATCGACCACTATCGGATGTGAACGCAGTGCTTGTGGTAGCTTTTTTCTACCGCAACCATTGCGAGGAAAACTGAGTAAAAAAATGGCTGGTGACATGTACTATGATGCTGCCTGTTAATTATGCACGTCTCTAAAACGGCGTTGAAACACTCAGGCACGCCTGCGTTCACATCTCCACTCCACCGTTTTTACTGGACTGCCCCTGTCACCACCCACAAATGCCTCTACTCACTCTGCTGGGCTGGCTTTGCTGGGCGAGCGAGGGATCTGAGAACACACTGTGTAGTTTGCGCACGTGCACTGCGATGCATACTCATGCGCAGATTAGCAACCATCGGCAATAGCGTGCGCAGTGCGGATAGCGTCCGAGTCTGAATCAGGCCCTCTGTTCCCTTCCATATCATAAACAGGCGTGCGTCTCAGGCTTGTGATGTCATCGGGTCCCGACGGGCTGGACTAGGAGGGTGCGCACTGCACGGGTGGTGTATATCTATAAAAGTAAGATGTCTTTTTGCATTATTGTGATCCTGATGAAAATTCTAATAAGGATTGAAACGCTGATCTAAGGATTAAGATGCGCGTGACTTCATTTATACTATGAGAAAAAGACCATTGAGTGCCGCCCGTTGGTGTGTTTACTATCTATTAAATTTGTGAGGCGGGCACCATGTCACATTGAAAGACGGAGTATAGGAGTGCTGGTCCAGGGGCCGATATATATATACACGTGTGTATATATATATATATATATATATATTTATATATAAAATATATATATATATATATATTTATATATAAAATATATATTCATAAAGAGACCAGCACACCACCTTATTTGTGAAAAAGCAAGTAATTTAAATAGCAGCTGAAGTTTAGCAATTCATATATCGGAAAAGGCATGTAATAAAAACAGGCATAATACTCATCCAACTTCGCCTGATGGCAGAGACCAAAACTGTGACATTAGCCCGACGGCCGTTTCGGTGGAAATCCACCTTCCTCATGAGCATCAGTCAACTAACAGAACTACTGTAGCTGCTACAAAGAGGTAAAATTGACACCATGAAAGTCGGACTAACCTGTAACACTAAAACTGTTCCACAATAGGTGCTGCGGCTGCATGCAGGTGCTGGTGGCCCGGCACCAAAAAAGTAAAAAAAAAAACTTGACAGGGTGCAGGGGGTTGCTTGCTGGGCCGGCGGGCCAACAAAGCCGTCGGGCCCCATAACAAGCGCACCCCTTGCGCCATTATTTCTGCTTCTGGCTGCATATACACGTATCAGAAACAAATGTGTCTCTGTACTAATACTATACCAAATGTATTGTTCTTTCAAAAAACAAATTCTTAGGTTGTGTCTTTTTCAAACATTTTAAATTAATTATTCGAAATTGAGAAATTTCATATATTTTTTTTTTAATAATATGATTTCTTATTGTCAAGTTAAGTTTAAAAAGGTGTTTTACCTTGATCATTATTTTTACTAGGTCTGCTCTTACGCCACAAAAGTGTAATTTCGAGTTACGTGCAAGTGTGAATGCGGCCTCATCTAGTGATTTCTAGCCTACTGCTGATACGTCCTTGGCTGTATACGCATCCTCTCAGAGATTATGACTTAAGGTGGGTACACATTAGATGATATGTTGCCCTATCTGGCGGATCGGGCCAACATAACATCCACATCGGCAAAATGTGTACCCACTATGGAAGACCATGCACGCTCCCGCAGGTCGTCCATAGTGGTCGTTCGTTGGCCTACATGTAGGGCCAACGGAACGACCCAGCTGCCGACGCCGTGTAGGTGAATGGAGACGGTACCCGACATATCGGGCGGTCGGGCACCGGATCGTGTAAGGTTTACCAGCCGCCCATTATCTCTGCCCTCTGTAAGTGTGCACCTTGCTTTGCATTCATATGAATCTTAGCGATGGCTGAATGGGCATTACTGGGTGGTAACTGTATGCAACAGGGTGCACGCAAGTAAGAGAACTGTTCCATGGGTGTGTTGTGGATATGTATACCTGTCTGCTAAAAACTGGTGAAATTATAAAGTTAACTCATTGCTGCTAATTTTTATAAAACAAGATTTTATTGAACCATCAAGTATCACATGCACAGACATTATAATGAACATAACTGCAAATATCCATGGCAAAAAATAATTACAAATAGTAGTGCAATAATACATAGGATACTGTATATAGCAGCATCAAGACAATGAATTGAGGAACCAATAGGCTCCATCACATAGATTAAGTACAATAAAAGGTAAAATGATACAACAAAATTGTAAAAACAGCAGAAACTAGGTGGCTCGTCGCCATATCACTGATCATTTATAGTGATATTAAATTATACTTATTAGTTATTAAAAATTAGCTAAACTAATAACAGATTGTTTCGTTATTTTAAACAAATAGTTTATCTAGAATAAGGGAAATCATCTCCTGCTTAGAATACATATACTGTATGAGCAGTTTTACTAATATTTACTGTTCTATCATAGCATTGTATACAATGATAAATTGTCTATCTTGTGACTTCATAGCTTATATTTTTATATGCAGGTCTTGTTTAGCTCATAATGTCTTAGAAAAATAAGTAGAGTCACTGCAATGTTTTAAAAAGATAATGTGGACTATTATATCAGCCTAATGTATTTCCCCTCTAACTGGGATATTTATCAAGAAAACATTATAAACGACACTTGGCATCATCATCCTAGCTTAGAAAATGTCTGGAAAAAAGCAAGATTATAATTGTTTTTGCATACTCTCCAGGGATGTGATATGATCTTCATTTAAACATTAATTTAGTAAATTAAGTTTCGAGTAGAACAAATAGGTTTACTGAATACCATTACAATGAAAAATGTCAAAACACTATGATCAGGGAAAAGGGGCCTGGGATATGTACACTGTGAAGTACTGTACAGAAAGGTGCTCTGGTAAATGATTCTCTAAGTACTGTATGTGTATAGTTTTTCTTAATACCATAATTCACAGCTGGGAACACAAGTCTATTGGGAGTATCTGCCTGTATTCTGAGGCACACTCATCTCATTTGCCAACCAGTATCTCAGAATTGCTTAGACATGCATAATATTTATTTATTCACTGTGGAGCATGCACAGTATGCAAAAATTAGCTACATTCAGCCATTTTTGAACTTGTGTGCAACTCAGAATAAAGCCCATAGTATACAGTGTAGCTACGATCCTACCTGCTGTAATAAAATTTTCAGGAGCAAGTGATACTGTGCCCTAGCATTAACAGCAGATGCCTACCATGCTTCCAGTCACAACACTTACCTTACAATGACTGATACCAACCATGTTAGGAGCATGGCCTGGCATTCAAAATTGTTAAAAGTACTTGGAGAGAGCTGAAGTGGTCCCATCTTATATTTTACTCCACTCGCTCTACCCTTGATCTGTCTTGTCCCTCATCTACTTTTCCCAAAGAGCTGGGGTATGGGCAAATTAAATACGAGCCCCTACACAAGCACATCAAACACCTGTGAGACACATCAGCTTAGCTCTTTCGCCTGCGACTTTAAACACAGTAGGAGTGGACCTGACAGATTTCGCCCTGCAGGTCCGGCACTTTGACTGCCTTGGGGACTCCTGCCTCTGGGGCTCTTGATCTCTTCACAATTGCTTGCATTTGAGACTGTCCACCTGTCTTACCTTGCAACTGACCACACTTCCTTCCTCTCTAACATTCTCTGACCATCTGTGGTGCCATTTATCTGAGTGCTGCAGTGAAAAACATCAGTTGGGGCCCTACCTTACATTCAGTGCTGCTTAGCTGCATGTCAGACGCCAGCTCAACTGCAGTCCTCTTTATGAATACTGTTCTCCATGACTTCTTGTCTCTGTAGGGTAAGGTTTGTTGGAAGGAGTGTGCAGCTCTCTTGTGCTGTCTTCCTCCAGCAGTTGACAGGTAAGACAGAGTTGGCGGTCACCAGGACCTGCTGGAGCTCAGTCAGACTGACTCGATCTCTGACATGCGCTCTTCGCTGTGGGTGTTTACTCCCTAGTGTTCCATGAGGATGGACCCAGGAGACTCTGACAGTATAGAGCCACCCAGAGTAACAAAGCAGGACCGCAAGTATACTACCACCACCATTATAGTACAGGGCAACATGGCTACTATCCATTGGTGTATTAGTCACTAAAACTCCCAGCACACTACAAGGTCCAGTAACACCCTGAGCTCCAAGCTGCCTATACATAATCTGCATCCCACTGTTACACCTGTAATATCCCTGTGTCATTTGCCACTTGTTGTTCTACCTGATCCAATAAATCTAAGAACTATATAAACTATAAACTCTAAACTATAGTGGACTTTATGTTTAACATGCCACCAGCACCAACACCTGCGTTACATACTTAACACCATATGCATCTTGGGCAGGCATATCATACACTGGTTTACCTACTGTCAGGAGGACTACTGCTCCCAACACATTCCTCTTGCACATTATAGTGACAGTATACTCTGCTATCAGGTTATAACCAGCCTGTTGTCACCCCAATACTCTGCTAGTTTTACCATCGATGAGAGGACATCATGGTGAACACCTGTGGCATGGTTATTGCCTTTTGTGGTCTGATCAAGAGCATAGTAGATAAGCCATTAATGGCTTCTAGTTGATGGTTTAAAACCATTGACCGTTAATGAATGCAGTGGACAATGGAATATGCTGGGGCTATATAAAGAACTGTTAATAAATTAAATAACTAGTCCTCAATTACATGCTGATGTAGAGTCAGATATGGACACAGAGGAGATCCATTCTACGAAAACGTATCTGACTGAGAAAAACTCCCTCACCAGCATTTTTTTTAAGTGGGTTAATTGAGGAATTACATAACTACCCTAGACAAACGCAAGACTGAATTGGAGCAAACTTCTTCCCAACATATCAGCTGGCAGAGATCTGGAATATCTTATTCGGGTCTGGACTGTTGGGAGGTGTCTCCTGTTCAGCATAGTGAATGTGTTGGCAATAAAAGGTAATTTTGGAATCGGTATGTAATGCCGGCTGTCAGGATGCTTCCTGTCAAAATACTGACAGCGGCATCCCGATGGTTGGTATCCCGACAGGTGTTGGGTAAGTATACTTACCCTCCCCCCTTCTTCCCCTAGCCTAACCCTCCCTTCTTGTAGCCGAACCCTCCCCACCCCGCACACTAACGCTAACCCTCCCAGTTAGTGCCTAAACCTAAGTATCCCCTATTCGTGCCTAAACCTAACCCTCCCCCCTTTGTGCCTAACCCCCCCCAGTGGTGGTTAACCCTAACCTCCCCCCACAGAAACCTAATGCTAACCCTGCTACACTAAATAAATCTAACCCACCCCCCCGCGGCTAACACTAAGGGTGTCCCGGACTTACGTTCGGGCTGCCGTCCTTCTGGGTGCCGGTGTTGGGATTAAGATAGGCGTCAATATTTCTACACCTATCTTAAGTCCCTTGTCGGGATTGAGACCAGCGGCATCGCTGCCGTTGGTCTCATAGCTACACCCCGTAATTTTAGAGGGTGTTCTATCCTATTGTATAGCACATGCCTCTTGGGTGATGTGGCACTTTTTAACACCATTTTCAATTCACTCTCCAGAAAAACAAGCTTCAAATGTCGGGAGGCATACCTCTAGGATTCTTCTTTACTTTTGTTTGGGCCTTAAAGGGACAATGTACCCATAATCAGATTCTCTATTGGAAAACAGGAATAACTAAAGTGGACTTTATGTTTAACAGCTTGGTATTGTTTTGTTATTGCTTGTTGCTTTGCCAAGCTTCCACAAGAGGTGTTTCAAGTAGAATCTACAGTTTTATATTTTACTTAGAGGAATGAGATGCAGCAGATTCCAACAAGCTTTAGAGGAGATGTGAGGAGGTGTGGGCCTACAGTGGTCAAAGGGGGTCATTCAGAGCGGCTCGATGTTCCCCTCTGCGCAAGCGCACAACAGAGGGAGCTCCGTCGTGCGCACCCGCGAGACCCGGGAGTGACGTGCTTTCCATCGCTCCGGGTCTCGCACCAAAGGGGGCGTGCTGTCGATGTTGATTGACAGCACGCCCCCTTTGGTGGGCGTGCCTGGCAGACGGAGGCGTTCCCATGGGAACGCCTACCGTCTGTAGCCAGCCCCACTGACATCACTAGTGATGTCAGTGGGAGTGATTTTGGCTCTGATAGAGCCAAAATCACTCCAGGGCTTGTGGCAGGGAGACCCTACCGCAGGCTCTCCGTCGCAATTCCGATGGTCGCGACGGTCAAGACCATCGCGACCATCTTTTTGGCCGCTCGCATATGCTGTGGGTGGTCACCCACAGCTATGTGAGCGGCCAGGAGGCCGCTCCATTTTCATGGAGGAGGGCCCTGATTCAGAGCGAGCGCTCTTGTCAGAGCGTTCAGCTCTGAATCAGGCCCAAAGTTCAGATGTTCTGTCATTGAAGATATCAGCAACAGAGAACCCCTAGATTCCAAGTGTTTGATTTGATGCTCCTAGCCAGCATGTACTATGAATTTTGGGATCCATGATAATACTTGTGGAATGGGACCTTGCAGTCACAGAGTTAATAGATGCTTTTCCATTTGCAATCATTCAGGACTCTGGGACACGGTTTAGGAGTAATACTTATATGTCCATTTGTAAATGAAGTAAGTAAATCTACAATTTTGTCTTCTGAGCGTTGTAAAATATGTGGACATATTAAAGCAAACTGCCGTCATTTACAGTGGCCTATTGACACTGCATTTTATGGACTTGAAAATGTACTGGAAGACTAAGAAAGGGCAAATGTTGGAAAAAATATAACTTCAAAAGTATATCTTTAGTATATCTACATACAGAGACGTCTGGCATAAATGTGTACACTATACTACAGCTCCAAAAGAGATACGACACTCTGACCACACTCTCCAAACTACTGCAACAACTGTGCCAGAATTACCTTATGACTTAGTTCTTGGAAACAGTTTCCCAAACTGTGCATATATATTGCAAATATAGTTATCTCCAATTAGACAGAGTCTTTGAGCCAAAGTTTGTTGGACGTTTTCCCATAAAATCATTCTGATCTTTTACTCAGAAAGACAAAAATGCATAAGTTTAAATGTGAAAGAACTATTGACAAATATAAGGTTTCTATTAATGCATTATTGAGAAATCTGGGGGAACTGGGAAGAGAATCAAAATACAGACCAGAAGAAGCACAAAGATTCCTGAAAAATATTGTAACAACTGGCAACAGTTTTTATTGTTAGCAAGACGATAATAGAGCCTGCTCTCATAGCAGAGTGCAAGTGTTTGGGGGATAATTCAATTAGACGCGAGTTTGCGAATGCGACTTTGTTTCATGAAACTCAAATACATCACACGAATGCGCGTACCCGAAAAATGTGAGATTCAATTACAAATGGCAATTTGTGGTAGTGGCGGTGAGGGTGTGCAACTTTTCTATAAAATGCAACCTGGGAAAAGTGCATGAAAATGTATTGAAACCATCCTGGACTCAAAAAAAATGGCAACTGAAAGAGCAGGTCTATAGAATTTGTTAGTGCCATTAGGAAAGTATTGGAGGTTTTTAAATGGTGTCGAGTGGCTGATTTTGCACATTTTATTAATGAGTGAAAAATGATAGCAAGTAAGTGTTGTTCAGCAAATTTAGGTATTTCTAGCATTTTGGGGTACAGAAAATGTGTTCAAAGTGATTTTCCATTGTTTTTATACTAGTTTATAAAAAGTTGGAATAAATACTTTTACCTCTCATCTGCAAATTCAGAAACCCTTCTCTCATCATTTACCCCTCCACATACCTGTCCCACATTATTTACACCTCCACATACCTCTCCCATATAATTTACACCTCCACATACCTGTCCAACATCATTTACACCTCCATGTACCTGTCCCACATCAATTACACCTCCACATACGTGTCCCACATAATTTACACCTCTACATACCTGTCCCACATCATGTACACCTCCACATACCTGTCCCACATCATTTACACCTCCACAAACCTGTCCCACATCATTTACACCTCCACATACCTCTCCCATATAATTTACACCTCCACATACCTGTCCAACATCATTTACACCTCCATGTACCTGTCCCACATCAATTACACCTCCACATACGTGTCCCACATAATTTACACCTCTACATACCTGTCCCACATCATATACACCTCCACATACCTGTCCCACATCATTTACACCTCCATGTACCTGTCCCACATCAATTACACCTCCACATATGTGTCCCACATATTTTACACCTCCACATACCTGCCCCACATCATTTACACCTCCACATACCTGTCCCACATCATTTACACCTCGACATACCTGTCCCCATCATTTACACCTCCACATACCTGTCCCACATCATTTACACCTCCACATACCTATCCTACATCAATTATACCTCCACATACTGTCCCACATCATTTACACCTCCACATACCTGTCCCACATCATTTACACCTCCATATACCTGTCCCACATCAATTACACCTCCACATATGTGTCCCACATCAGTTACACCTCTGCATACCTGTCTCACATCATTTACACCTCTACATACCTGTCCTACATAATTTACACCTCCACATACCTGTCCCCATCATTTACACCTCCACATACCTGTCCCACATAATTTACACCTCCACATACCTGTCCCACATAATTTACACCTCCACATACCTGTCCTACATCATTTACACCTCCACATATCTTTTCCACATCATTTACACCTCCACATACCTGTCCTACATCATTTTTACCTCCACATACCTGTCTCGCATAATTTTTACCTCCACATACCTGTCCCACATCATTTACACCTCCACATACCTGTCCCACATTATTTACACCTCCACATACCTATCCCACATCATTTACACCTCCACATACTGTCCTATATCATTTACACCTCCACATACCTGTCCTACATCATTTTTACCAACACATACCTGTCTCATATAATTTTTACCTCCACATACCTGTCCCACATCATGTACACCTCCACATACCTGTCCCACATAATTTACACCTCTACATACCTGTCCCACATCATTTACACCTCCACAAACCTGTCCTACATCATTTACATCTCCACATACCTGTCCCAATCATTTACACCTGCACATATCTGTCCCACATCATTTACACCTCCACATACCTGTCCCACATCATATACACCTCCACATACCTGTCCCCATCATTTTTACCTCCACATACCTGTCTCACATCATTTACACCGCCACATACCAGTCCCACATCATTTACACCTCCACATACCTGTCCCACATCATATACACCTCCGCATACCTGTCCCACATCATTTACACCTCCACATATCTGTCCAACACTATTTACACCTCTACTTACCTGTCCCACATTATTCACACAACAACATAGCTCTCCCACATAATTTACTCAAATTATGCTATTCAAACCCTTTCTGGTCAGTTATTAGTCATTCGGAGTGGTGTACCACAGTTTCCACACTGTGGACCTCATTCAGTGGCGGTCGCTAGGGCGCGATCGATCTTATCAGAAAAGCGAGAAAATGCAAATCATGCGCAAAATCGCAGCGCACATCGTAGGCGAGGAAACTCCCATCACAATGAAAACATACCTCCTGAGTCTCGTAAAGGGGTGAGCGAGGACTACAGTCACAGAAATTTGTCGGTCGCTGGTGCCAAGCTATGCGACCATCGTGGTTTTTTGGCAAAGTCGTTTCCACATCTGCACTTTCCATGGTTCTTCTGCCTATTTCGATGCGGATGCAAGCAGCCTGCAATTGCTTTGTTTTTTTTTGTATATTCTTCTAATGTAAATTTAGCATGTGTTTTTTGATGTTTGGTTTAAGAAATCTGGCTATGGGCTTTATTATTAAAAAACAAAAAAAAAACAAAGCATGCTGGGATGTGCAGTACCACAAACCTAAAAAAATATATAAAAAAACATCTACAAAAACATGTATTTAGCAGTTGAACCAAAAAAAGGGAATTATGATTATTAAATGTATTTTAAATGGTTTTGCAAACAAATGTAATATAAATATCACATACCGAGACCAACCAAATGTAATGTCCTTTTAAAAAGAAAAAAAAGCCAATTAATGCAACCGCTTTGCTAATATACATTGCAATGACAATGACAAACACCTGTTAATTTGTTAATTGACTCCAGACATCGGCAGAGGCAGAAACCATCGCCTGCAGTCGCAGTGCTTGAGGTAGACCCTGGGCTCACTCAAGCACTACGAGAAGTAGCATCTTACAGGCTGCGGTATGACGTGTGCGATGACCTGCTCAGTAATTTATGCACGCCTTGAAATCTCTCTTTTTACGACAGACACGCCTGTGTTCGCTGCGCCACGCCCCCGTTCACATGCATCTTCCCCTGTTACCACCCACAAACGGAACTATCTGTCAATCAGAGCTACGACCAAGTAGTGACTGACGACAGACTCCATTTAGCTCGCAAGAACTGGTTTGCGCACGCGCAATGCCAACTACACGCATGCGCACATGAAAAAAAATCGCTCGTTGCGATCGACCGTGCCCTAGCGACCGGCTCTGAATGAGGGCCTGTGTCCTGACATTTTGTACCTTAAATAAAGATTTTCTTTACCTTGGGATCTATTCATGAAGAACTTGCGTTATGAATTGTTACTTTTCACTATATAACGCATCACTTCCATGCGATATATACAGTCAGGTGCATAAATATTGGGACATTGACAGCATTTTTATATTTTGGCCTCTATTCACCACCACAATGGCTTTGAAATGAAACAAACAAGATGTGCTTTAACTGCAGACTTTCAGATTTAATTGGAGTGTAATTACATCCAAATCAGGTGAACGGTGTAGGAATTACAACGGTTTCTATATGTGCCTCCCCCTTTTTAAGGGGCCAAAAGTAATGGGACAAACTAAACAATCCTAAATCTAACTTTCACTTTTTAATACTTTGTTGCAAATCCTTTGCAGGCAATTACAGCCTGAAGTCTGGAACGCATAATCATCACCAGACGCTGGGTTTCATCCCTGGTGATGCTCTGCCAGGCCTCTACTGCAAATGTCTTCAATTCCTGCTTGTTCTTGGGGCATTTTCCCTTCAGTTTTGCCTTCATCAAGTGAAATGCATGCTCAATCAGAATCAGGTCAGGGGATTGACTTGGCCATTGCATACCATTCCACTTTTTAGTCTTAAAAAACTCTTTGGTTGCTTTTGCAGTATGCTTTGGGTCATTGTCCATCTGCACTGTGAAGCACCATCCAATGAGTTCTGAAGCATTTTACTGAATATGAGCATATAATATTGCCCGAAACACTTCAGAATTCATTCTGCTGCTTTTGTCAGCAGTCACATCATCAATAAATACAAGGGAACCAGTTCCATTGGCAGCCATACATGCCCACGCCATGACACTACCACCACCATGCTTCACTGATGAGGTGGTATGTTTTGGATCATGAGCAGTTCCTTTCCTTCTCCATACTCTTCTCTTCCCATCACTCTGGTACAAGTTGATCTTTGTCTCATATGTCCATAGGATGTTGTTCCGGAACTGTAATGGCTTGTTTAGATGTTGTTTGGCAAACTTTAATCTGGTCTTCCTGTTTTTGAGGCTCACCAATGGTTTACATCTTGTGGTGAACCCTCTATATTCACTCTTGTGAAGTCTTCGCTTGATTGTTGACTTTGACACATATACACCTACCTCCTGGAGAGTGTTCTTAATTTGGCCAACTGTTGTGAAGTGGTTTTTCTTCACCAGGGAAATAATTCTTCTGTCATCCACCACAGTTGTTTTCCGTGGTCTTCCGGGTCTTTTGGTGTTGCTGAGCTCTCCGGTGCATTCTTTCTTTTTAAGAATGTTCCAAACAGTTGATTTGGCCACACCTAATGTTTTTGCTATCTCTCTGATGGGTTTGTTTTGATTTTTCAGCCTAATGATGGTTTGCTTCACTGATAGTGACAGCTCTTTGGATCTCATATGGAGAGTCGACAGCAACTGATTCCAAATGCAAATGTCACACCTAGAATCAACTCCAGACCTTTTACCTGCTTAATTGATAATGAAATAATGAGGGAATAGCCCACACCTGTCCATGAAATAGTTTTTGAGTTGATAGTCCCATTACTTTTGGCCCCTTAAAAAGTGGGAGGCACATATAGAAACCGTTGTAATTCCTACACCGTTCACCTGATTTGGATGTAATTACCCTCAAATTAAATCTGAAAGTCTGCAGTTAAAGCACATCTTGTTTGTTTCATTTCAAAGTCATTGTGGTGGTGAATAGAGGCCAAAATATGAAAATTCTGTCAATGTCCCAATATTTATGCACCTGACTGTAGCTGTGCTAAGTAGCAATTCTTATATAGTTACCTTTCCGGCGAAGCAATGCGGAATCTACGGCACCAGCGATGATCAAGTCTTCAGCTGCGGTTGCATCCAGGGTCTCTTGTGTGCATGCAGAAGCAGAACAGGGACAGGGACGTGGGGGTTCGAGCTAGTTAGGGGCAACGGGGAGGCAGCACAGGCATTACACCGGGTGATAGGGAGGGGGTTTACAAAGTTGAGGGCAGCGAGGAGTAAATATTCTGAAGTGACATGACATATGCCTGGTCACTTCATTAAGCAATACATATGACAGCGCGGCAGCGGAGGTGGGGGGCAGAGTGGACGGCTGTGGGGGCAATGGCTCAGCATATGCTGGGTCTCTTCAGCTAAACAGTGCAGCTGCGGGGGAGGAGCAGAGTGAGGTGACCAAGCATATGCTGGGTCACTTCACTATTATACTGTCCGCCAGGTCGGGAACATCCCGGCAACACAGGGAGAAGGGGAGTTTTTTTCCATCCCACTTTCTCCCTGGGCACCGCTGATTGGACGGTGTCAGGGAAGGGGGTGGGGAGAAGTCAGGAAGACAGCTGTGTTCCCTGCTTTTCACCCCTCAGGAGGCTGTCACCGCCATTCTGAGATGGAGAAAACATTTTTAGAAGTGAAGCGGAAAGCTGAGCTTTAGCTTTACTGTATGGGTAACCCCTTCTATGAATAGGGGAAAGCAGAGAAAAGGCCTTTTATCACTGATATCACTGAGCTTTTCACTGCCCCTTTTCTCTTACTCAGGGGGGTGCACACAAGCAAAAACACAAATTTTCGGAGAATTTGCTGGGAAAATGTAATGCGAGTTTTGAAATGAATTACAATTGCAATTTGCAGTGTGAATTTGCTGTGAAATTGGCTCACAGGACCCAACTAGCACCTAATTGAATTGACCCATTTGTGTCTAAGCAGGTGCCCTATGAAATGATTTTCCAGACTGGGGATCTATGTACAAAGTCTTGGAGAGAGACAAAGGACCTGATTCAGATTGGTGAATAGAGTAAGATAAAGCAAATAATTGTGTACTTGGAGAAACTATATTACCATGCAAGGGGTGCAAATACATACATTGTTTTTGCATGTGGGATAAATATTGACTGATTTTGCATGTAGCCCACAAATGCTGGACACAGGGCCGCAATCAGGGGGGGACTGCCAGGACTCCAGTTCCGGGCCCGGAGATAGAGGGGGGCCGGGTGGCAGCAGCGAGGAATGCACCGGGCAGCAAGCAGGGAGAAAGAGCATTAATGCTGCGGCATTTCAACTGTGGAGTCTGTCGCAAGCCAATCACAGCTTGCGGAATGGCAGCCAATCAGTAGCTGCCGATCCTAATCAACCAATCAGGAGCAGCCACTCCTGATTGGCTGCTGTTCAGCAAGCTGTGATTGGCTCACGGCCGGCTCCATTGTTTAAATGCCGCAGCGCTGATGCTCTTTCTCCCTGCCTGCCACCATGTGCATTCCTCCCCGCTGCCACCCGAGCCCCCTCTCTCTCAGGAAAACTAAGAAAGCAAGTATGCTGACACAGCCCTGTGCCCCCTCTCTAGTCCAGCCAGCCTTCCCTGCACTGTCCTCCCCCAGTCAAGCCAGTCTTGCCTGCACTCCCCCCTGATAGTCCAGCTAGCCTGTCTTCCCTGCCCCAGTCCAGCCAGCCTTCCCTGCCTGCCCATCCCCTAGTCTAGCCGGCCTTCCCTGCCCTTTGCCCCCCTAGACCAACCAGCCTTCCCTGCCCTTTGTCACCCCGCTACTACCCGGGCTCCATCTCTCTCAGGAAAACTAAGGACCCTGCCCTGTGACACCTCCTCTAGTCCAGCCAGCCTTCCCTGCACTGTCCTACCCCAGTCCAGCCAGTCTTCCTTGCATAGTCCGGCCAAGTAGCCTGTCTTCCCTACCCCAGTCCAGTCAGCCAGCCTTCTATGCGCTCCCCGTGTCCAGCCAGTCTGCCTGCCCTGCCCCTCCCCTAGTCCAGCCAGCCTTCCCTGCCCTTTGCCTCCCCCTAATCCAATCAGTCTTCCCAGCCCTTTGCCACCCCAGTCCACCCTTCCCAGCCGAGTCCTCCCCATTGTCCAGCCTTCCCTGCCCTGTGCCACCCCTCCTCCACCATGTCTAACCATCCCTGGTTTACGCTCCAGTTGATGCACCACACTTGAAGTAGCTCCAACCACATTATTATTTTATTTATTTATTAACAGTTTCTTATATAGCGCAGCATATTCCATTGTGCTTTACAAATGGAAACAAAATTAATAGAACAACATTGGGTAGTAACAACAGCTTCGCCCAATACTGCCCTATACCCTGTATTAAGACCTAATTCCAGGTTCAGTACTTATCACGTCTTTCACACATTACATGTATTAAGATTGGTAAAGCAAATTGAACCTAACATTTCAAATATTACTTTTTATGTAGGATCTGTGATTGCATTACTGACCATGTTTTGCACACAAACAGAACATTCAAATGCATTATCAAAAGCCCACAGAAATGCAACTGGGATTATAGCATAGAAGAATACAAAATGGCCAGGGATAACTTTTTGGTGAACGCTGACAGTGTCGGACTGGGGCATGAAGGGCCCACCGGGAAAATGTACTGGTAGGGGCCCATGCTTAAGGGTTGTGGCCATCCATCAGAGAGGTAGTTTCTATAGAAGGGAACCAAGCCCCCATGTTGATCAGTGGTTATTCTCCTCTAAGCAATTGAACATCTAATAGAGTGACAATCTATAATTTGAGGTCTGGAACCTGAAACCTAGAAGAGGAGGGTGGGCCCACAGGCAGTGGGGCCCACCGGGGATTTCCCCTGTGGGCCAGTCGAACCCTGAACGTTGAAACCAGAGTTTCCGGTTAGTTTGTTAGACAGGAAAGACTTATGCTTAGTCATTCACATAGCAGGGAGAAGATTTATTGATTTATTTAACAACTTTTATTTTAACAATTTTACTGACTGGCTTTTGCTTGCCAGCCTGTCTATATAAATATAAGTGAAAACAGCTAGTGCATATCAGAGCTATAAAATACAGCAGTGCGGTGTCTAGAAATAAACTGAAAAATGAGAAAAATCCGTCAACACAGCTTAATGTACGTTAATATCCTAATACTAATTCAATTACAGTACAAACATAATAATAATAATAATAATAATAATAATCATAATAATAATAAAGAAGAGGAAGAAGTTCATTAAATCACCAATGTTGGGTACTTTATTACATATGTATGCTGTTTTTTTTTCCTACTATCTAGTCAACAGAATACAAGATTGTGTTTGTTGTATATACTTGACATATTGCAAAGATTTTGTAACATTTAAATCAAGTAAAATTCGATACAATATGCCAAATTGCTATTTCTTAATCAATTGAAAGTACAGTATATTTTTCAAGTGAATTGATTTATTGTCTTTTCATCTGCAGTTCTTAGTATGCTCATTCTGACTGCCTGTGCTTTGAATGTCTTGCCAGGGTTATCCACTTTCATCCTAGCCCAAGACAGGAAATGTATAAATACCGCAATACAGGACAACTAATTAGGAAACACTGATATGAACCATGTCCTAGAGAACTATGTTTTTGTAACCTTTTTCTTGAAGGGGTGATGGAAGCGGTAAGACTGTGACAGATCCCGGATTGTGGACCTATTAATGATGTTTTTCTTCTCGGAATTTCCTAAGCTCACTGTTCTCATTTAAACTGAAAGTACAAATAGCACTGAACATTCACCACTTTGTAAGACTTCTTTCCTCTTAAAGAGGTCCATTCGTTATGCTAATTAGGTATCCAACTCGCTGCGAGCAGAGGGGTAGATACAAAGTCACTGCAGCAATTCAGCATTGCTCAGGTGCAGAGAAGGCTGATCCAAAAATCAGCTGTCTCTTCTATGTCCTTCGCTGCCTAGCCTGACTTGGCGCATGCATGAATGTCTGTTCATGCATGCATGACCTCCGGTGGAAGGAGCCTGATGGGGGCAGAGGAATCCAAATGGAGCTGTGGTCGGGAACAAACGTCATCTGAAATTGGCATAAGTTCCCGGAAACTCTGAAAATATATTATTTTCGGAGTTTGATTAATTCAGGTTCCCATACTAGTGTATGGGGACGGCGGGCCACTTCGGGGCTAAAAGGTAAGCAGGGGATATCTGTGCTATATCCTGCTTTACCTTTATAATGAATAGCCATGACACTTAATTTTACCTGCTTTTGTAGGAATTAAGTGATGGTGAATGGACCCCTATGCCATTGACTATAGCCTAAAACAGTACATATAACATTAAGGGGTATATTAATAAAGGTACATTTTAATTGATTTCAAATTAATCTACATCAATCAACATCGATCTTGTGTATCTTGGGCTAAATTACACATTAACTAACACTTAAAAAAACAAATAAAAAATTCTATGTTAGTAAATGCGTAATTTAGATGCAGAAGCACAACAATGTTGATCGATTTAGATACATTTAAAATCAACCTTTAGTAAACATACCCCTAAATGTCCTTTAAAGGACAGTAGTTCATGATTCAATACTACTGTTCAAGAATAATATTATTTTTGTATTATTATTATTTTTACTTTATTAGCATTTTAGCTTTTTTGTTCAACTTATTTGCCACTGACTATACAAATGTATTTAGTACTTTACAACAAAGATATTTTAATTGCACAGACACCTGTCTGGTTTTATCTGGTTTGGAAATAAGAATCCCATTCAATTTCCTGGTGGTTAGATAAATGCAAGCGTTATTATTAGACACCTAGCAGGATTTATTGGAAGTGTGTTGCTTTCACATGCTTATTATCAGATTTTACTTCAAGTTACTTGTAATTTGGCAACTGAACATAATTTATACAGACATGTCATTCACTGGGCTGTCATCTCTGTCTTCTGTTTGTGCTTTCATAATGTTTTTTCCTCTCTGTAATGACATGTTCACTTATGTGCAATGATACTGCCTCTGCAATTATAACTGCTGTTCTCTTTTATTGCTCATATGCAACTGACTGATTATTATCATCTACCCTGACTTCAAAACCCCCTGCAAAGTCTGTTGCTTACCTCTCAGTTTGGTGCTAAGTATTCTAGTTCAGCTTGGCCTGTCTGATTATGAGACGTTGTGCTATTAGACTGCCTGGTCCTGATGCAGAGTGAGCGTTACGATAGAGAGTGTATAATATCTTGCTTGAAATCACACTGGACCCTGCAGATTTGTGTGATGCTGGCACTTACAGCAGCCTGCACTTGGAGAGGGCAGGACAGGTAGGCATGGGGCGTTCCAATGTAGGTACAGTATAAGTGTGATTGTACAATTACAAACACATTCAGATTGGGACTGAAACACATATATACCTTAGAAGGGCATATTATTTGTGGGTGGTCAAGGGCAGGATAATAATGATTTATTGAATTAGGGGACATAAAAGAAATTGGTGGAGAAGGAGTTTTTGAAATAAAAAATTGCAAGATTGCCGTTCGTACAAGTGTGTACCCGGGATAAAATCAAAAAGCAGAAGAGGCAAGGAATAGTCCCCTAGCAGTTGAGGTAGGGACAGTGAAAAAGAAACATAATTTGAGAGGACCATTGAACTGCTAGGGGGAAGATTATACCAAAAAAAACAGAGTGCATGAAACTAATGATGACTGAATGAACAGGCAGATCCAGCAGAAAATGTTTTTGGAGGTGTGATAATAACATTAATGGGGACATTCTATAATATTCAGCAGCCATGTCCAAACTTTTGAAATGTACAATGAAAACACTTGAGGAAACGGTTACAAACCTTTACAGTAACATAGTTATTTATTTGAGGTGTGCAACACTAAACCAGGTTTCTCAGAAAATATTTAGAAGCTTCAACTGCCATATGTGCACCTTTTTCAGCTAGTGTTATGGACTTGTTACATTTGAAACTTCATGTACAGTAGTACATTTGTCATAAATTTGGAAATTAAAAAGATGTGTTGTAGCAAAATGTTAAATAGTGTACATTATTTATTGATTTATTTATTACCAGTTATTTATATAGCGCACACATATTCCGCAGCGCTTTTACAAAGAATATTTGTCCATTATAATCAGTCCCTGCCCCAGTGGAGCTTACAGTCTATATATTAGTATTACAAATACTGTTATGCTCAGCACAAGCGGCATCTTTAAAAGTCTGATGAGACAGCTGTTTGTGTAAGATGATAAAACCAGTGTTAAATATAATAAATTACATGTTATTGAGTGGACGTATCAGTTAAAATAAAAATGTATAATAAAAATAAAACATCAGATGCATCACCAAAATTCTGAATATTGATGTGCTACTGTCTATCAGGGGTCAGCAACCTGTGGCACTCCAGCTGCTGTTGAACTACACACCCCACACCGCCACAATGTTACTGTTAAAGGATATGTGCTTCCACAGCAAAATTGGGAAACACAGTACAGAACAAAAGTACTTGCAAAGTTGTACCTACTGTAGTTTTAAAAGAATTACACACCAAGGATGGTATTCAATTAGTTTCGCACCCACGATAAAGTTTTGCATGCTGGACTTTTTGCCTACATTGTGTATTTTATCTGCGGAAACATATCGTGCGCGTACCCGCTATTCGCCGTATTGAATTCCAAAAGACGCGAAAACGGCGACACGCAAAGTCAGAACAGGTGAAAAGTGGTGTCAGAAACAGGGAAATCAGCCTGAACCCCCCAAAAAGATGCAGAAACATTGGGGATCAATGTAGTAGTGTCCGATTAGCCCTAATCAAACTGTTTGGGGTACTTAAGTTCGCACAATTGCCTCTAATTAACGTCTTTGTGGTGAAGAATGGCATAAAGCAGTATTTTTTGAAGAAAATAAGTAGTCCTGGCAAATTTGGGGTACCTGAAAATGGGTGCAAGCATAAAAGCACCAGCAATCCCAAAAACACTTGACCCCTTCTTAGAGCACCCCCAAAACCTTAATTCGCTAGTTTGCGAACTTTGTGCTTTTTTGCCCCCAAATTCAAAGTACTTTTTGGGGTGTTCCTCACTTTTTTTAAGGGATTTTTTGACACAGTTATCCTTTGGGGGGCTGTCCCAAGGGTTCTGAGTGGTTTCCCCAACTTTGCATATATCAAGAGGCAACATTCCTCTTTCAGATGAGATTACCCCTTTGTCTGTCAGGATGGAGTTGATCAGCCACTTTTAATGCCTTCACCCCATTCCTTGGCTTTTCAGATTTTGAGGTATATTTATCAAAGGTCGATTTGCAGGTCGATTTGAAGAGTGATTTAGCTCTTCTCAAACCGACTCAAATCGATTGTGGCAAAACCAGTGATTTTGCCAGATTTACTATTATTCGATTTGTTTTGTGATTTGCAAAACAAATTCGATTTGAGTCGGTTTTGAATATTGATTTGCTGTTCGATTTGACATGTTCATGTACAAATCAAGCAGCAAATCACACTTCAAACCGAACTGCAAATCCCTGATAGCATAGAACTGCTTCATGCTTTCACTTTCAGCATGAGCTGTTCATTCTCACACAGATGTATCTGACTGTAAAAAGAAAATAAAGAGTTAAAACTTTAAAAAAATTGACGTGAGGTATCCCCCCAAAACAGAACCGGCCCCGGACTGTTCAAACCCAGGTCTGATTGACTAAGTACAGGGGAAAAATTACGTAGGGTTCTTACTCAGTACAACCAGCACTGGGCTATAGGAAACAGGGCTGGCTCTGGAATTACAAGGAAAAATTTGCGTAGGGTCTCCCTGTAATTCACAGAACCAGCCCTGGACCCTGATGCCACAGCCAGGGGAGCCCTGTCAGCGGGCCCCCCAGCTGCAGCATCAGCCCTGACCGCTAGTCAGCCCAGGCCAGGAATCCCTGGGGAGTTGGAGACCCCTCCAATAAAGGGCACACCTAGCCTAGGCTGATAGCCCGGGGCTATCCCCGCCATCCCTGGGCGGTGGGTGGCGGGTTGATTGTGTTAGTGTAGTGTAAAAATAGAAGAATATAAACATTGTCTTTACAGTAGAACTGCAGGCCTCCCCCACATGCTGGTACTTGGAGAACCACAAGTACCAGCATGCGGGTCATTAAGGGTCAACTAGGACCTGTAGTTCACCTCTAAAGAAATGTTGAAAGAAACACACACACACCTTACACAGTATAAGTTTAATACATACATACATACATACATACACACTCACACATACTCACCTATATTACCACCAGTAGGCATCCAAGGTGTTGTTAAAATAACAAAACAATAAACGCGGCCCTCATACTAAGCAATAATTATCCTAACAATGATAATTATTCCTTCCCGAATGAAGCGCACAGACGCAGCTTCCTCCTTTGAAGGTCCGCCACTGGTAGCAATTCTCAGATATTCATACTTTTACAGTATTTGTATTTTATTGCTTGAATTTATATATTTTTAAAATGTATACAATGGTGAGTTAATAGCTGTATTTTGTTTGCTTGCAAGAAAACATAATAACAGTAATAAAAAATGTAAGTTAATAAGACAATTCTTACATGAAATAATAGTTGGCATTCAGCAATCAATTGTTTCAATGATGAAAAATAGGTCACCACTCTGATTCCTGCTTGCTACTATTAATTTGCTTTAAAATCACATTACTACATCTGTAAAATATAATATCAACTAATTAAAGTGCCATCTAGTGGCCAGCATGCAGTAAATAAGACAAACATTTGGTAACAATTGTAACATTTCTCTGTGCTGTCCACTTTGCTCCATATAGATCACAAATCATTTAAAAAATATTTTTTTTAGCTGTTAATTATCAGACATAGAGTAGAACGCTATACAAAAATAAGCATGCAATATGCAGCCAAAACAGGAAAAATATGCAAAGAAAATGCCAAAATACTGTGTATGCTCAAAAATCAGTTATGTGCTACCAATATTATGTTGCCATCTTTCTTATATTTACCAATATGTAAGGTTCAGTTACTTCACTAATTCATTCAAATATGTAATAATTATATTTTAGAGAAAATAAATTGTACATATAAAAAGTTATTTTGGGATAATTGGGAACTATTAGTTGCATGTAATTCATGTTACAATATTAATATATACTCTACTACCCAAGTTTTCAGTTGTTAACTTATGAGTCTTGTCACTTAAAATTAGCTTAAAAACTTTGTTATACGTCAAAGGTGCAAATTTATACTTTAACCCCCGCTTAACTGTTGTCTTGCAAGTCTTGTATCAGTTCTTAGCGTTTTTGTCTACAGTCATACACTGGTAATACACCACATTCATCTCCTGTGTTAATGATTGATAGTAGTGTTCCCGCTAGGATTTTTTGGCGGGGTGCCGTACCATGCCACATTTGAAGAACTAAAATGCACACTGCCCTTATGGCGCCACCCCAGTGAAACTGCTGTTCCCATCCGGGGGCCGCAGTGTCCTGCAGGGGGAGGTTTCCGGTGAAACAATCAGTGGTGAGTAAACATGCACAGCATTTATTCACACTGCGGGAGAGTTTGGGGGCAGCCCGGGATCTCTGCGAGTGCTGGGCATAACCCCTACAGTGAAGAAAAGAGGGTGCATATCAAGGTCACGCCACTCCTTTTTCTGAGTGACCACTCCCCCTTTTTTGACAGATGCCCTGTCCCCTGCCTGCCCTAGAGTGAACACTGGATATGACATAGTAAATTGGCTCAAGGTTAGCATGAACACTTTCTCAGCAAAAACAGCCATCAGTGGAAGATGAAAATTGTGTTTTTTTTATTAAATACATTTCTTAATTATAAAAATTTACATTTGGGCTTAAAAATTGTGCTAATTGAGACCCCTTGACTTTTTTGTACAAGCTTTGAGCCAACCACCAGCCATTTGAAGCAAGAAAGCTACAAAGAGAATGCAGAAGTCATCAGATAATGGGCGGGCCTAACCACGTGACCCCTGTACTATATGTGTATACTCTCCCCGATTATCCCTCCCACATTCCGGCCACTTCTGCAGGGGCAACGATAAAGTGCTTCACAACTTCATGCCCCGCGGAGTTGCCCTGGGGACATACTTCCCCCCTGTATCTCTTGGAGAAAAGTCTTACAAGGTTGACAACTATGCCTTGAACCCTATGTAGTTAATATTATAAAATCAAAATTAACTTAGGATATTCCCTCAATAATTGAAAAGTCCTGTAAATGATATGAGACCATTTAGTCAAGTGTCTTATATTTATTTCTTCGAATTAAATAATACTAAAATGAAGACAGGCATGACTGCACATTATTTCATGCGAATATTGTTCTTTTCATCACTGTTCCTTTTCTCATTCTGCTAGGCAGTTGCTGGCAATATGTAAGATAACATAACGAAACCACTTTCTGTGTGGTGTCTTGGGAGAGTGTTCATACTTACCAGGAAGTGTACAATTTCCTACAAGGAAAGCAGCCTGGGGGTACATTCCACAGAACTGACCAAGGAACTCACCAAGGAGAACTAGCTCGGGGGATGGAGGTCTCATATTATTTCTGCAGCATATCTTTCTGTATATATAGATGATTATCTTGCTATCATGCTAATCTGTTTCTGTCATCTGAATTACTTTAAACACATTACTGACTTTGTGGTGGATACTTGGAACAGTCTCTCATCAAGAGATAAGAGATTAATAGCTAACAGATGCTTGAGAAAGTCCTAATGTTGCAGTGCCATTAATCAAATCATACTGTATTCTATATAGTAGATCTGAAATTATGACTAAGGGGCCTATTTATTATTAAATATTTGAGGTATATTCCCCGAAAAACAGACGTTTTTAGGGGGTTACCGCAAATATTAAGTATTCCCCAGATGTACTACAGAGGAGTCCCTCCATTTTTTGTCCGCAAATGCAGTTCTCATAGGTTTTTATGGAGGCTGCTGTGGTGCCGGATTTACCATCTCCATATGGCAGTACCCTGTAGTAGCATATGCCTATAGTAGCTTATGGGTTACTAATTTGCAAAATACTTTTTAGAGGAAGCCCCCAACTCCCCTAGTGTCATCCCCCCAGTGTCGTATGCTGCCAGGGATCCGAACCAGGAAGCAGTGCCATAGCTTTACGCAGTGCCATAAGAGGTCGGCAGTGCTTCCTGTGCCGGCTCCATCCCCAGAGCGCACTACATCGCAGAGGGTACAGAGAGTTTGCGACACTGTCATAGGAATCAAAAGGTCACAGGTTCCCCCGCAGACGATCCGGAGCCCAACCGCCCGATATGTTGGCCCCTGCTGCATCCCACTGCATGGGGTTGGCAGCTGCATTGTCGGGTGGAGCTGTATGTAGGGCCGACCTGACGATCCGGGAGCACGCACTGCCCGACATAGTGGGTACACACGGCACGACTTTAACAATTTCTCGTTCCGATCCGACGGAAACTTGCAAATCGTTCAAACTATTGCAAAGTGTGTAGCCAGCTGTACACAGATAAATACATATAGCAACTTAACGGACCAGCAGGAGTGGGTAAGCGGAAAACAAGCATACACATAAACCCTATATTGCATAACAATAACAGAACAAGCACCTGAAGGCACCATTCATGCCCACGTGTCATAAGCCAGGGTACCAGTAAGGTTTAAGTGACATATAGATTAAAATAAGATAAACTCTGGAAAAATTATAATACAGTAAAGTACAAAATGTATATTGTTATAGGAGATAACACAATTAACAACATTAGCCTGGACGACCCGGGTATATAGACCCGCTGCTGCAAAAGTTTTCTATAGCAAACATATACCTGGACAGAATAAATAAGAATAAAAATACACACATCCACCATTGTTTCTTTAAAGACAAAAACAATGAAAAATTCAAACAAATACACCCAAGAAATCCCCCCCCCCAAAGTCCCCCTACCCTGTATGCCTAGCCTTCAACCTAGGCATAACTGGATCTGTAATCAGAACCTAAACTAACGAACAAGGGCCCTTGAAGACGGACAAGTTGCAGGACAGCATCCCGGTCCTCGATGTGAAGAAGGTGAGCTATAAAAGTCCAAGATGAAGCCCCCAGCTTCACTTTAGTAAATTTGCAGTTTCAGTCAGTTTGCAAAATTTTCGTGAATATACCCCTTAGTTTCTACTAGAGAGACAAAACATACAATAATACAGTATATGCTGATGACAATGCACATGCTCATGGACTACAAACTAATAGGGAGCAAACTGTACTGACATTGTTTAATAGGCTAAGGTTGTATTTCCTCTATTATATTTTATATTAGAGAGTGTGATTTCCCAAAACTACAGTATATATCAAATAAACAATGATTTATGTTCCCTCTGTATTGAAAATATGCTTCCTATTTCAGCATCTCGTCATGTAACTATTTATGAATGATTGGCCTATTATGTGGAGACCTGGGGCTGATGTCCCATACACCCCTTTGTTAATCGGTCCCTGGGTGAAGGAATGAATGACTAAATCTGACACTCACTGTCTGCATAACAGGAGGTGAATAGAATGTATGAGCCCTAAATCTAGGCCTGCTATTGAGTAAGAATGGACAGAAAGCAAGTCCGAGCCCTCCCCATTCCCTACATCCATTATCAGCCAAATGTATGATTCAAGCAAAAATAGAGTCAATGTTCTGGTATTAATGGACAAAATTTAGACATAACAAAGAGGACAGTGCACTGGTCCTGTTCTACATATCTTTGTTTCAACTTACGGCAATTACTTTTTCTGCCTATCCCGAGTCCCCATTCTAGTCTTCTGTTGTACGTTATGTAGAGATGAACTGATGGAATTGATGTGTATAAATGGTTCATGGTGGTTGAAGGCTCAAGGCATAATTTTTATTTGGGATGTAAAGATATATAACAAAGACAATGTATATTTAATTTATATATTTGGGGACCTTAGTTTGTCCCTAGCTTATCAGCTGAGCAGCATGTGCCATATTACTCTTTAGGCCAGGAGGCATTATAAACTTAAAATAATTTGGAACTTTCAGTGAAATGAATTCCCAGACTATACAGATATGTATCTTTTCAGCTGTAAGTAACACTCTGGTACCTGATTTATTTCTGTTTGCTAGTTTGTCCCTCTGCTATGCTGTGCAAATCTCCTAAGCAGGTGTTATCTGTAAAGATGAATTTCCAGGTCTCCCCATTTTTTAGTCTATTCTCTTAAGACTCCTATGAAAAGTACACAGTACACAGCTAAATGCCATAATGACTGCTCGACTATAAAACTATCTGTTTTTTGATGTGATTGGGCTATGGAATTTATATTTAGAAAATCGTTACAGTAATATTTCCCTATTACCTTTTTTAAAGTTCTATAAAGATTCATATAAAACAACCTCCTAATGGTAAAGTAGCACCATGAATATACATAGCTTATTATAGACAACATGGTTCATGCTGTAATTGCAAAAGGAGTTTTAAATCAACATAATGTGTAGAATATTACATTATCCTGATAAAATTATTATATGTTTTCTTAAGCCAAATCCCCTTGGCTTAACATAGTTTTTTTAAAGCAAAATTCTTTTTTTAATATCATTTTTTAATGGGGATTTACTGGAAAATAAATTCACGTGTATAATTTTATGTGTTAGCTAAACAATCTTAACACAGGCAATAGATCATGTTTACTGTGGTTTGTTAGCATCTGTTTTATTACTTGACCTCTGTGAGCACATACTCACTGGCAGTAAGCAATGCACTCACTGTCTGTTTGTCCCCACTACCTAATATCATCAGACATAGAAATATACACATTCACCCCCCTCTTAAGGTTTTCTACTTTTTTGTGTCACTGCATTTGAAAACATTTTAACCTTCTAGATGTGACACAATTCACTGGGGGTTAAGGTGGCATATGTTGTACTGTCAGCCGCGTTTCTTTATGTTTTTCCCACTAATCTTTCAACAAAGATTATTTTCCCATAATGCCCCCAAATTAACAGGACAATTGGGAATGGGCAACCAAAGCAAAGTAATATGGACTGTTTTATGGCCTCAATGTCATGTTACTGTACTTAAGTGTTACAGTTTTAGATTCTGCATTCTGGGAGCATATGAGTTATTCTTTCACACAGTGCCCAGGAACTGGAGTTTTCAAAATGTGCAACAACATGGTAATTATTACATAGTGGTGATATTTGTCTTACATCACACACTTATCTCAGAACATCTACTATGACCCTTTGAATAGCCACCTGAACAATAATCAAGTTAATGTATATAATGATTTATACACCAACAATTTAAGAATTTTATCAAATATTATTAATTGATCTCCTTTAAGTATAATTCATTTAGAAACACAACGATGATAAAAGGAGGATTGGTATGAATGACCGCCGGACCTGTGTCCGGCGGTTCAAATCTCGACGCCGGAAGACCAGCAGTAGTGAAGATCTCGACAGCTAATTAAGGTAAGTATAACTAACCCTCTCCCCCCAAACCCTCCCTTAGGGGTGCCTAACCCTGACCTCCCCCATAGTGCCTAACCCTAACCCCCCATTAGTGTCTAAAACTAACCCCTCTGTTCCCGTAGCCTAAACCTAACCCTCCCGGGGGGGGTGCCTAATCCTAACCCCCTCCCTCGGGGGTGCCTAACCCTAACCCCCCCTTCCC
Organism: Taudactylus pleione; assembly: GCA_031769625.1. Classification (NCBI taxonomy): domain Eukaryota; kingdom Metazoa; phylum Chordata; class Amphibia; order Anura; family Myobatrachidae; genus Taudactylus; species Taudactylus pleione. The sequence continues at coordinate 7,920,702 of JAUIMM010001030.1, read as the reverse complement.
CTAGCCTAACCTCCCGAGGGGGTGCCTAACCCTATGTCCCCCGCGGGAGCTCCTAACCTAACCCTCCCCCCCAGCGCGGCTGTTCACGGCCACCGCCCGACTTACCTTCATTCAGTATGCTGGGCGTCGGGCTCCCTGTCGGGATTGTACAGTCAGGAAGCCGGTGGTCGGCATTTCGACCGTCGGCTTCCTGAATGCATACTCCGGTGGCAGGCTAGAGAGGGCACTTCCGTGTGCGCGCCTGAAAAGAGGGCGTACCCGGCACTTACGGACATGCCGGGCAGCCCCCAAGCGCTGCCGACAGGGAGAATAGATGCTGGGTGCATGCGCCCGGCGTCTATTCTCCGCCTGTGACCGCTAAAACAGCCTAGCGGGAACGCTATGAAAAGACTTGAATGTCCAGCATGTACAGTAACAACAGATTTTCACAGTCCATGCTAATGTGTAAGAGGCAAATCGTACATAGTTATCAATATTATTTTTACTAAAATATTTATATTTTCTGTTGTGTTTTTTTTATTATTTCATGTAATTTCAAATTAGCTGTGAGGGTTACTTGCAGACTTTGAGTGGTACTTGTAAGAAATCTATAGCACCACTATGAACAAAAAAAAGACAATTTGATATGATGAATTTATTATTTTTCAGATTACAATTTCTGAAAATATATGTAGACTCCAAAACACCGAAAATCACACAAATTTATGAATTGTTTTACTTATTACTACTCCTGAATAGTGATGGTGCTTTCATTACCTTTCCAACAGCTCCTTCAAACAAGCCAGTTATAGTGCAGTTTTCACTAAGACGTCTGCTTAATCTCAAAATGTATTCACACCTGATAATGTTGTTTTAACATATTCCAGACATACAGGATGTAAAAGAAAGATCTGAGCATGGTTTTATTTAACAGCTAAAGTGTATCAGTAAGAAAAAAACAATCTTAATCATTAATATCTACAAATATGTACAGGGGGTGCAGTGAATTGTAACCTATGGCATTGCTCATTCCTAGCTAGATAGTGTTTGTAAATGCTGCTTTAATACATGAGCATGGTTTCATTGCATAATATCATCTATTGAGTCGGCATGCTTAATCAGTTCCTTTTCTGGTATGTCTTATGTCTGATTTCACTGGAGCCTGAACTCAAGACAGTGACTTTTTTACTTGTTTTATTTGGAATGCAGTACATGGCACAATTCATAATTGCCCAGGAAACATATATTTGTCGGGTTTGTGGTTCCTACTTTGTATAACTGAGAAAAATTATGCATTGCTGGCATTTCTAGCAAAGTGATTAATATGCTATTTTTATAGTCATAGCATGTTGCGTAGCTGAGCCTGCCAGGCTAATAGAACCAGGCTCTTGATATATTTCATTTTGACATGGCATTTTAGGAATCATTATCACTGCATGCAGTATTATAAGTAGGTTGAAGTCTTGTACTGGCGCTGTGTAACAATCCATATTATACTTCTTCTAGCTATAGTTTCATTAGAAAACACCAGAAATACCAGTTAAACAGATAAGAACATCTAAATATAAGAATTTAGGAAACCACTTTTAAAACACAATTTGTAACCAGACATACAGTATATATATTTACACACAAGACAACCTTACACTCTTTGATCAACCTGAGAACAGTGAGAGGCAGAATCTCTAGGTTTGTCACATATTTTGAGAAAAAAATGCTATGTACTCTCCTTATTTAGTTAATGAATACAGTAAAGCTGGGCATAGGCAAACGCAGGGGGGGGATTCCGTCTGCCTGGAAACCCCCCTCCCAAGCTCACACCAGGACCACAATAGAAATAGTAATGTAATAGAAATTTACTAGTGCTGCATGTTCTTCACAGTATCACAAATTAAATAATTAGCACCACCTGTGGATTTTTTAACATGTATCAGTCAGTAATAAATAACCTATGCATCAACTAGGAGATCTGGAAAACATTCACTGTTAGGGATGTGCTGCTATAGAGCCCAATATGTACATATATGTCCAGGGCAGTGCTAGGTTATTCTGCTGCTCCCCCAGACTCCCGGACTTGAGCTAATACTCTGGAATGGTGCCCACATCTAAAATAAAAACATTCCCCTCAGGTAGGATGGCCCTACTGCCACATATAATGGCTTACAGTGATTGCTGGTCCTCTATATGCTGGAATTATGACACACAATACACTTTGTATGATGCATATTAAAGCTGGATAAGTGTTAATTATGCACTCTTCATGGACTGGCCACACTCACTCTAAAATCAAGCATTTGGAAACTCCCCTCTAGAAAGCCTGCGTTTGCCACTGCTGGGTACACACCTATACAGTTATCGGGCCGATTACTCAATATTGACTCTTTGGGCTGATAATTGTATACTGTGTGTGTGTATGCAGGAGCATTAGCCATTAAACAGCTTCAATCGCTCCTCCAACAGGATCGGGAGGTCACATCTTATGAGCTTCCCGACATCCTCATCCCATTGATGAATGTACTGTATACGGTATACTCAGCTAAAAATAGCTCAGTGTGTATGGGGTGCACACTCATCAACAAGTAGATTGGGAAGGGGGGCATACATTAGACACCAATGAAAAGTGCACACATCAGCTGTGGAACCTTCCCAATTGCCTGGATGATCAGGGCAATGCAGTCCCCAATCATGACAGGGGGGCCAAGCCCTCAAATAGTTACCTTGCTGCCAAAATTGGTATGGTTGGGAAAAATTAACTATAATTTTAGAACTGCTTTTGCAAAACCAGTATGTGTCTCTTTTTGTAGTGTTGTAGTATTGTGCTCCCAGTTTTTTATACCATACTTTTGAATTCACACGTTGACCTTATATATTTTGGACTGGACTATTGTGTTTGATACTTACAGTATAGTATTCTCATGGAATAACACTCTCATTGCACAGTCATCACAAAGTTCAGTACATATCAGTGCTTGGGACTGGGATACATGCCTGGTGTGTTGGAGAGCAGCCTAGAAAGTGAATGCTGTGCTCAGGGTCACCATCAAGGAGGTACATGGGTTAATGATGTCCGGAGCCCAAAATGACAGGCAGGCCAATTGCCTGTCAATGATCCAGGTTGTGAACTACTTATTCATAAGCAGACCTCTACTGTGCATAAGGAGCAGTTAATGGTCGGGACCATTAGTGCACTGCACAACCAGAAGGAGGATATGTGAGTAGCTCATCTGCAGCATACAGCAAGAGGAACTTTCAGCAGTGTCTCTGGGCTCTCTCCCCATTACAGCTGTCCCCATGCGCCATTCCCCAGCTGTCCCTATGCCTTCTTCACATTCTATGCTGCTGACACCATCACTATCTATGTTTCTGCCTCCTTTGCCCCCCTCCCTGCATTTTTTGTTTCACAATTTCTTTGAATAAAGTATTTTAATGTTTTTTTAATCTTTTTTAGTCTATTTTAAGTCTGTTGTGCATATATATTTATATGAATATATGTGTGTGGTGTGTGTGATTGAGCTCCATGCTACAACCATGGATGGCTCTGATTCCAGGAGGTTCTGTTTGCATTATTTGTACTGGGCGTCACCAGTTCTGATAGCGGCCCTGGCTGTGCTTCTCTCCCATGTAATGAGAATGTTATTCCAATTTCTAAATATAATATAACAATCACTTGATAAATTGGATTGTTTCCTTTTCAAGCAGTGCCCTCCAATTGTATATCTGCCACCCACACACCTCTATGGATTAACTTATCTCGCTTTGCTGCAAATGATTATATAGCACATAAGGGATGTACTTTTTACTGTTGTCATTTATTTTGTTCTACAGTTTTTCTACAACTATTTACAGTATCCATTTCTTAAGTGGAAGCAGTTATCCTTTTTAAGTATATGTTGCATGGCTATTTCATTTTTTAACAATGTTTTAATCATTATTACCTACTCTCCTGGAATATGCGGAGACTCCCGCTTTTTCAGGTAGTACCCTAGACCCTCAGAAGATTGGGTGGATTACCCGCAATCCCATCCACTTCCCAGTGACGTGGGCAGGATGGAGAGATAATACAGAGAATTCTGGCTCCATAGGAAGGGGCTAAAATTATGCAAATCGCATAAATTTAGACCTGCTCCCTCCAGACGGAACCGTGATTTACTGCATTTTGCCACAATGGGAATGGGGCCTAATGATGTGAGAGCCCGGGCCTGCCTCCAATGTGGCCAGTAGCATTTTACACTCTGGGCATCTCCTGAAGAGCAGAATAGAAAAGTAGGCAAGTAGGGTTTTAATATTTAATGGATAAAAATTTGATGATACTCATAGACGTGTATCCTAGCAATTATGTGTATATGTATATGCGCTTGTGGTCATGGTAATGATTACCGGTAGTATGGCTGAGTGGTTTGCAGCCCACAGTCTGATATGGTGTAAACATCTGGGTAAGGTGAGCCAATGCTACTATTTCCTTTAATCACCATCCCTGGTACACTGTAATTGCCACTGAGGGACTAATGCACTTTCAGGGGCCAATTCAATTAGCCATTACTTGGCCGGATGTGTCTTAACGTGGATTAAAACCTACAGGTGTGACTGTTTGCAACTAAATTAGGAATCCGTGTTAACGGACATATGTTGTGTGTTGTATTGACGGGTTAGTGGTTTTTGAACTTGCAGTTGGCAGTTGCAAGTTTTTTTTACAACATTTTTCAAGCAGGTGTGTAAATTAAAATCACGATATATATACTTTAATGTACCCCAAAACACTCTGGACACTTTTATTTACTGAAGTACACCTGCTGGCTATTGTTTTTCCATCATTTATAAAAGTTTGAAAAATCAACCATTCAACACCATGTAACTGCATCCAATATTTGCTTAGGGCCACCAACAGCCTTATACGCTGTTCTGCTATCTTATTTGCCAGTTTATTTGGGTTCAGGTTGATTTCCCCACTATTTAATGTATGTCACATAGGTTGCACACTGCAGAATTAACGTGCAACATTTGTGACTTACCATTTCTAGTTGAATTGCAAGAGAATAGGGGGCATTAAAATATCCTGCGAAATGCACATAATGCTAACCCGCGAGCACACAGCCTTTAGTATATTAAATTACACCATCTGGTATTGCCGGCAATAATCTTTTCTAATGGCAATGTTTTATTTTGTCACAGAACTGTATGTATTTGTCCATTTGATGCAGATTGTTATAACATATATTGGCTTTTTTTGTTTATTAGCGTGTCCATCTGGAACATACAAGCCGGAGGGTTCACCAGGTGGAGTGAGCACTTGTATCTCATGTCCTGATCCAAACCACACTTCACCACCAGGCAGCACATCGGTGGAGGACTGTTTATGTAAGGAGGGATATGAAGAAGATAACCAGATCTGCAAAGGTAGGCTCAGCTATACATTTTTATTTTTCATAGAGAAGTACAGATGTGTTCTTTCTCATCTAGGGCTCTATTTACTACAATCCGCATTTGTAATGCAGATTGTAGTGTGATATTACCGACTGAATTCGCATTGCGAATTCAGGCAATATCACAGGGATTTACTACAAATCCCTTGCAGGGACAGAGCTTGCGAGAAAGCTCTGTCCTTGTGAATCCCCTCCGCAACATTATCACGGTATTTTTGAAGAAATACCACCCTCCTCTCCATCGCCAAGCCCCGCCCCATCACTAAGCCCTGCCCCCCGCGATCGCGGACCCCCCCGCGACCCTCCCTCCCTTAATTACACTTACCTGCAGTTATTGGGCCTCCGGTGATGTCCTCTGTTGCTCCGGTCAGCTGACATCGCATACTGCACTGGGACCCTGTCAGGTGAGGACCGGGCCCCAGTGCAGCATGGGAGACCAGCTGACTGGAGGGAGTACATCACTGGAGCCCCGAACTCCGGTCCCTGGACTCAGGTAAGTTTTTTTTTTTTTTTACTTTTTTTTTTACAGTGAATCAGTGTGTGGTATGTTTAGACCACACAGCTGATTACTGGGGCCGGCTCCCGGCTCTGTTCTGTCCGTTAGAGCGGAGCAGGAGGCCGATAACCGGGGGAGACCCTGGATAACGCCACCTCCAGGTGGCGTTATCATCACAGGGCTTTCCCCGGTATTTTTTCACATTTTATTTTTAGTCATTTTGGTCAGATCACATTTCCCATTACAATTATGTGAAATGCGATCTGATTACTAAAAATAAGTGATAATTAGGGCTTGGAGCAGAATTTTACTAATTCTACTCCAATTGCCCTGTAGTAACTTTAGGTGAAACTAAAATAATGTGAAAAGGGTGTGAAAACACCCCATTTCACTTTATTTAGGTAAAAATAATGTTAATAAATAGAGCCCGCCTCAATATGCCATGCAGTGTGATATACCTGGCGTGAGTGAGCCTGCAATGTCTCTTACAACTCTGCTAGCACTGGGGAGTCTTTTTTGCTGAAAATGCATCTAAATCGCAATGTGATGTGAAAAGGATACACCAGGAGCTGATTAATTTGATATGTGACACTTGTATATCTGTGTGCGACTGAAAATGGAACTTGTTGTGGAAAAAAGCTGCGGCAGCTACATCATACCACTTCGTAGGCTGATGGAGAGACTCAGGTGCACACAGATATACATATGTCACAAATCATATTAATCAGCACAGTCTCCTGGTGCGTCATAGTCACACCGCATTGCGACTTAGAGGCATTTTCGGCAAAAAAGACTTTAAAAAGACGCCTAACGCTAACAGAGTCTCGCAGGATCAGGGGTGCCAAGGGGGCTGTTTGGTGCGACTGCGCAAAGACAAGTGAGGACCCATCTGTAGCTAATTTCTCTAGAATATCCATAATTATAGTCAACAAATTGAACAAGTTACAGCTGCTTTGTTTTCAGAGATGCTCCTAATGAACTACTGTGATTAGTTGGAAATAGTGGATGTAACCAATAGCAACAATTGCTGAATTCACATTAATGCATTAGAGCATTAGACTGGAAGCCATACAGTATATTGTTTATTATCTATTCTATAATAGACAGGTAGTTCCCCAAAGCACATCCATCATGTTACATTGTCCTCCATTGTTCCTGTAATCTATATAACCAATGAGTTATTCCTTATAGGACTGTGTGACTCTCTTCTGCTGTGTGATGACACCATTGATTCCAAAAATGCATAGAAGCTAAATAAAGATGCAATTTTAAAGCCTTTTTTTGTTTTCAGTATATCAGGCCTGTGATAACTTGAAGCAGACTCCATTCTCAGTTAATGGGAATGCAAATCATTCTCCCATAACAGTTGTTTTTGTATTCCACATCATTAGTTGTTCGCTGCCCTGAGCTGCAGCCCCCAGAGAATGGCTATTTCATCCAGAACATCTGCAACAATCATTTTGATGCAGCCTGTGGAATCCGATGCAAGACAGGGTTTGAATTAGTTGGAAGTAGCATTCGGCTTTGTCAACCAAATGGACTGTGGTCTGGCTCAGAAGCCACCTGCAGAGGTAAGATAGTAATGAATAACCTTTTATTTTTCCTGTGAAGGCACAGTAGCCACAATAACTCAATGTCAAGAATGCAAGGATTATACAAGCAGGTTAAAAAAACAAAACACGATTCTAATTAACTGGCTGACCCAGAATCAGAGGATCCTTCACAATTAAAGGTCACCCAGTCACTTAGTATGTGAGTCTGGCAAAGAATTTAGGCAGAGACAAAAGCATGTGAATATTGTCATTTATCACTTTATCACATGAAAAGAGAGCTTTACTTGTACATAAAAGGTTTTAATGGGTGTCGGAAGTAATCTCCTTGCCGTACGCTGGCTTGTAATATATTTCCAGAGTATCCTTAGAACCATCTGGAGGATATCCCTTCTGTGTGTTTGCCAAGATGTTATAAAGTGGAGAGCATTGATGTAGAACAAAGCCAACATATTATATTTAATCTAAGGCAATTGGAAATTATTGTCGTTTGTGTTTACCACACACGAACTACGGTCCAATTTAATTCAATTCCCTTATCAATAAATATGTCATGCGCTGTTTGGTCTATGCACTATATTAATTGCAAAATGTCAGACATTTTCCTATGTGCAATACAGATTTATTCTGTAAATGATAGTTGTTGTAAATTCAGTCTTAAATTTATGCAATCTATGAAATATCATTTTTACAACTGAATGCAAATATAAATGGCAAAATATACAGACAGACACATTTACAGGTACATGGAGGTATATTTACTAAGGTGAGAGTTTCTAGAAGTGGAGATGTTGCCCATAGCAACCAATCAGATTCTACTTAAAACATACTTGCCTACCCTTCCGATTCAGCCGGGAGCCTCCCTAAAATCGGGTGCCGCTCCCAGCCCCCCGGAAGGCAGGCAAGCCTCCCGGCCCACCGTGACTTGTCTGCTGAATCACGTCATCATAGCCCCACCCCCTGCTTCACAATGCTGTTAATCTCAGTATTGTGAAGAGGGGGTGGGGCCACGATGACTCAATCGCGCTGTCACAGCCCAAGCTCCACCCGCAATTATTTTTCATTGCCGCGTCACTCCCCCTTTTGCCGTGACACCCCCCCCTCCCCCTGCCGTGGAAGCCCAACAGCTCCCTCCCGGGAGCTAAAAGTCGGCAAGTATGACTTAACATTTAACTAGCACCTCCTAGAAGATAAGAGCTAGAATCTGATTGGTTGCTATGGGCAACATCTCCACTTCTAAAAACTCTCACTTTAGTAAATTTACCCCATAGATAGATAGATAGATAAATAGATAGATATTGAATGAAGGAATTGTATTATCGTCTATGTCTTTACTCTTCTGGGTCTTGGAGTTTATGAAATCATAGTAGCTATATCAATACATATTAAAGTATGCAGTACTATCTGCTTTCTGTTATCAGTGTAGTATATACACTAGTTTTACACGATATGTATTTCTTGTCTTGTTTGGCTCCTTGCTGGTTTTGGAATACCAAGAATGGGGTACCATCTTAATGTATATTCTTAGTTTATTTTATGCCTCTGGTGTAACTAGCATCAAGATTAAGGGGTCTATTTACTAAGCCTTGGATGGAGATAACAAGAATGGAGATAAAGTAGCAGCCAATAAGCTCCTATCTGCCATGTCACAGGATGTGTTTGAAAAATGACGGATAGGAGCTGGTTGGTTGGTACTTTATCTCTGTCCACTTTATCTCCATTCAAGGCTTACTACATAAACCCCTAAGTACGGTAAACCTCAAAGACAAACTCAAACAGTTGCCCAGCCACAATCAGTTCACATTAACCACCATAAAGAAAGGGTTGGGACATGTCAAGGAGGCACTCAGCGGAGCTTGTGTAGTTGTCCCCCTTGCTGTCATGGGACATGATGGAGAACTCCTCCCAGTTGTCCACCACTTGCCTCAGGTTTAGTTCACTCACCTCCCTAGCCATTAGCTGAGTGTCACACATGAGATAGGAGAAGCACCATAAAAGGCATGCTCCATCTAGTGTGATCAGGGCCGTAGAGAGCCAGCCCGGGCCAGGGGTAAGAGGGGACATTGCATGAGGCGTGGCCTTGCCCTCTTAGCAAAAAAGAAGAAAAACCCTATTTTCAATTCTGCGCACTAGGGAAAGGGGGGTACTGTGAGACCCTCAGCCCGGCGCAAACCAGGGGGGGTCGTGATCAGTGTGATCGCTCTCCCCACAGACAGAGGAGAGGGGACTGCTGCTGCTGCTCCTCAGTGAGCAGTCTTCCTGGTCTGCCACTGTAGCTCAGCACACAGTGTGTGCTGGGCTGCTAACAGATAAGAGGGTGGGGGAGTGGCATCGGTCCCGGGCCCCTGCCAAGTCCCTCCAACAAGCCCGGCTAATTAGTACCCACTCCCCCCCTCTCAGTGCCCCTGCTTGTGAATGGGACAATGGTGTATGGCATCATCTTCCCTTTAACATTGAAAAACTAAATTGCCATGTTTGAGAAAATGAAAAATCCAAATACAAAGCAAGCAAGTGAAGTATCCCAATGGAAAAACACCTAGTCAAAGTCTTTAGCATGGCAACTCCAGAAGTGGGGTTACAGCACAGTTCAATATTACAATAGGGGAGCCACACCAACTGTCACCCCAAATGCTGCCAAACATCACTGGCAGTTGGTGCGGCTCCCCTATTTGATTTTTGGACAGCGCTGCAGCCCCACCTCTGAAGCCACCACTGGACCCAGACAATGAGCTTACAGTCCCACAGCACTTGGGATATGTTGTTTTGTCACCCAATAACCTTGGTCAAGTGGAAACATTTTACCACTTTTCACCAACTTAAGGGGCCACATTTTAAAAAAAATTCTGCTTAGTGGGTGCTTATGTCATGGAAAGAATATACTCCCCGAATTTCATGTTTATAGGTCAAGCGGTTTGGGCAGGACATTGATGAGTCAGTCAGTCAGTACATTGCATAGGGGGAGGAAACAGTCCTTTTCACTCCCTTAGGAGTCGAATTGCGAGGATTCCCTGCTTAGTGGGTGTCTACGTCATCTAAGGCATATACTCCCCGAATTACATTTTTCTAAGTCCAGGGGTTTGGGCTGGGCGTTGATGAGTCAGTGACTGTCAGTCATATATATATATAGATAAATACAGTTTATATATGCAAGTAAATGTGTAATTTTTTTCCAGTTCGCACATGTCCAAAACTTCAGCTGGTTGAAAATGGCAAGATTAACTGTTCATCAGGTGATGCTTCCTATGGAACTGTATGCTCTGTGTCTTGTAATGCCGGATATAAATTGGTGGGGAGTTCTAAGCTTGTTTGTAAAGGAAATTCACACTGGGATGCAAAGGAACCTCTCTGCACAGGTATATTTTTATTGTCTCAAATGTCTCTATTTAAGATTTAATATAAATTATCATCAAATATTCTATTGTGTAATACTATAGAATTTATAGTCTGAGAGGTGATAAGAAATGAAACAATGGATGTGGTTAATGCCTAATGGAGCGTACACACGGTCAGATTTGTCAGACTTGTCAGATTTGTCAGATGAACGACTGAACGATTAAACGATTTGAACGATTTGAACGATTTGGACGATTGAACGATTTTTGACTGCATTAAAATGAATGGAATCGTCCAAGTCTGACTGCAAACCCATCAGATGTCAGATATCGTTATCTGACAAACGGGAACGCGCATCGTTGATCGTCCATCGTTCAGGCATGTCAGATATGAACGATTTTCCATCAGATATGAACGACTGAACGATTTTTAAATCGTTATCGTCCATATCTGAAGAAAAAATCTGATCGTGTGTATGCACCATTAGTATTTAGGAGCATATTCTTTTTTCTACTGTACTTAGTGTACAGGTTTGTATATTTTTCTATTCATATTTATGTGATTTACATGCATTTTCTTTACGATATACTAAGATTTATTTGAATTTGAGTCGAAAGAAAAAAGCAAACACATTATTACACTTTTTAATGATACATATTATTTATTTGATTGAATAATTGTTTTATATTTCTTTTTTTTATTTTAATAATAGCCATCATATATAATTAAATCTGAATATTTAAAATTAATTTGGGATGCTCATCTTGATTCTTAAGAAACTTTCATTTATAGTAATTGTAAATGGTTCTGTACATTTACATTTTTGTATAATGTGTTACTCATGGGATACTAAGTTGTGATATACATCTATGAGGAAACTGAGCTGTAGCAGTGAAAACTATTGTGAAAACTATTGTAGATCACTTGGTTAATAACATGAATTCAGCTTTATTTCATAAGAATGTGCAGACTTATACAGATGTGTCCACATACATCTATCTTCCGTGCACTACAAGTCACGTTACACATGCGACTCGGGAAGCGCAGAGCAACGGGGTATCTACCGGCCAGGATGGCATTCGCCATGGGCCCCGACCAAAGGGGGGCGCCGTCCGGCAGTGCCACCAGCAGCCAAGTGGTGGACTACCCCCACTAGTCCCCCGGCCCCACAAGTGTAGGGCAGACAACAGTGAGAGAGTGGTCTGCCCTACACAGCTTACAAACACACAACCGCCAGGCCGGCTGTGTGTTTTGTTACAGCAGCCAGCCAATGAGAGTCAGATAGACTCTCATTAGCTGCTGCATCGTCCACGGAGGGAGCCGGCTGGAGCTCACTCATGAGCTCCGTCTTCCATCTCCCCCCGCAGCAGGTGATTGGACATATGTCATGAAGAGCTGGGACTCGGAGCGAACAGCGGCGGTCGCGTCAGGAGCGGGGATCAGGTAAGTTGTATTACTTTTTATTGTGTGTGTGTAAGCCTGGCACAGCAGGGGGGGTGCACTGTATAGTGGGTGGCCGCTACTGTGGGCACTTTATGGTGGGGTGGCCGCTACTGGGGGTACTGTATAGGAGGGGCCTCTACTGGGGGAACTTTAGGTGTGGTGGCCGCTACTGGGGGCACTGTATAGGGAGGACTACTACTGGGGGAAATTCAGCATAGGGGGGACCACTACTGGGGGCTCTGTATAGGGGGGACTACTACTGGGGGCACTATATAGGGGGGACTACTACTGGGGACAATGCAACATAGGGGGGATTACAACTGGGGGCACTGCATAGGCACTTGCATCCCTAGATACACCCCTGGTGCAGAGCGTCTTTTCCTAAGACTTTTTACCTTAAAATGTTTCTTATTCACGAAGTGATGCAAATAGGATGCAAAATCAGCTTCTGTTGATTAAAATGATAATTAGCATGCCTATATTCTGTGTGTGTGACTGCGGTTATATCAAAAGCTACATTACAGTGTCAGCGGCTGTGATTCTATAACATAGCATTTTGCATGCAGAAACAGCTGCAGTCGCACACTGAATATTGGTATGTCGCATCCTATTGGCATCACTTTGTGACTATAAGAACTCTTTGGCACAACTGGAAGGACTGCTTAACGCACAAGGAGGCTAGATGTACGTGGACACATCTGTATATGTAGTTTGGCAGCTAAATATATTAACTATTACTAACAGTGATAGGTTACAATTAACACCTCCTCCACGCTAAAATAGGGCATTACAATTGTCACAATAATACAGTATTACCAACTTGGCTCAGTCATACAGTAAGTTTTCTTAATCATCCCCTAATTACAATTGTAATGCCATATTAGCTCAACCAAAACTGGTAAGGGAAAACTTATTTCCTGCACTGTTAGTTTTTTGGCTGCTGGCAATCTATATACAGTTTGAGCATTTGAATGCTAACTTGTTTTGCATGGAATTTTCAGTAACTCACAAGGCTGTTACTAGGGGTGCACAAAGGGTGCAGATGCACAGAGTGCAGGGCTCTATGATGGGCATCAACTCTGCCCCAAGGTCCCTGACTAGCAGTGTGCCTTTAAAGGCACCCTGCAGCCAGTGATGCTGCTGCAACACCACCATTGGATGCTCTAGCCATGCAGCCAGCAGCCTGTGCAGCCCCCCGGAGCATCCTGAGGATTTAACAGTGGTGCTGCTGTTCATATTGGAGCTGACGTCTATGCCCCCTCGAAATTACGTTATGCCAAGTGGGGGGGGCCTGGCCGGCTCAGGGTGCTAAAAAGCCCTATTACAGCCCTGGTTACTCAGAATCATGTTTGTCATCAAATGAAAGTACTACTCCAATATAAAATAACTGTGCATTCTAAGTTATGAGTGTAAAAGTTTTAGGGCTCTATTTATTAACATTATTTTTACTAAAATAAAGTGAAAAGGGGTGTTTTCACACCCTTTTCACATTATTTTAGTATCACCTAAAGCTACTACAGGGCAAATGGAGTAGAATTAGTAAAATTCTACTCGAAGCCCTAATTATCACTTATTTTTAGTAAGCAGATCGCATTTCCCATAATTGTAATGGGAAATGTGATCTGGCCGAAGTTACTAAAAATAAATTGTGAAAAAATACCAGGGAAAGCCCTATGATAATAACGCCACCTGGAGGTGGTGTTATCCAGGGTCTCCCCTGGTTACCGGACTCCTGCTCTGCTCTTACGGGCACAGCAGAGCTCGGAGCCAGCCCCAGTGATCAGCTGTGTGATCTAAACAGACCACACGCTGAACTCTGCTAAAAAAAATAAAAAATAAAATAGTAAAAGAAAAAAAAACTTACCTGAGTCCAGGGACCGGTGATTGGGGCTCCGGGTAATGTACTCCCTCCAGTCAGCTGGTCTCCCAGCCTGCACTGGTGCCCGGTCATCCAGGGTTGGACTGGCCCACAGGGGTATAGGAGAATTCCCTGGTGGGTACCAGTGTCTGGGGGCCCCACCCCCTCCACTAGGTGTCAGGTTCAAGACTGTGCCCTCAAATTATACATTGTTACTCTATTAGCGGGTCAGTTACCTGGTGGAGCAGGACCATGGATAAACATGGGTGCTTGATGCACTTCTAAAGAAACTACACCAATATTTGCCTAATGGTTAGCTAAGCAGCTGTAGTGGCTGACCACACACCCTCTGGTGGCTGACCACACCCCTTAAGCACGAGCCCCTAGCACTGCATACCCCTGGTGGGCCCTTTATACTCGAGTCCGACACTGCGGTCATCACCTGAACGGGTCCCAGTGCAGTATGGGATGTCAGCTGACCGGAGCCACATGGGACATAACCGGAGCACCGATGACTGCAGGTAAGTGTAATTAAGGGAGAGGGGCTCACGGGGGGAGGGGGGGTGTCACGGGGGGCCAGCGATCATGGGGGTGGGGCTTAGTGCTGGGGCAGGGCTTAGCAACGGTCAGTCGGCGCATGCGTCGGCACTTGTCACGGTATTTATTGTGAAGATACCGTGATAAATGTGCGGTGGGGATTTGCCGCAAGCTCTGTCCCTGCAAGGGATTTGTAGTAAATCCCTGTGATATTGCCTGAATTCGCAATGCGAATTCAGTCTGTAAAATCACACTACAATCTGCATTACAAATGCGGATTGTAGTAAATAGAGACCTTAAAGTCTGATCCAGTTACCTTGTGAACAAAATGTTTTAGTCAATTTAAATTATCTGACCAGAGAAAGTTTGATATTTGTATACTCACAAATGCCAAAATTAGATAATTTTACCATTACATATCAAAAAGTACATAAAATTAAAAAATGTATGGTACTCTCTTATGGTATTAAATGTGTGAAGATAATAAAAGTCACGAATAGCACTGACTACTGAGACTGTTATTTTATTGTTTTAAGGAATATTATAATATAATTAGCGCAGTGCCAGTTCAAGGTTTCTCAATGCCTTAGGCTAAGCTTCATTCTATTGCCCCTCTCTCCCTACCCCCCAATACCTACCTCTTAGCTCCTCACATACTTTAGTTTTGTAAAATAAAAATAATAATTCTTACCTGCTCCTAACTAGTTGAAGCAGTACAGATGCACAGATATCTGATGCAGAAAGTTGTTAAGGCTCCATTGCTGCCCAGAGGGTATAAGGTCCAAATGTTAGTTTTCAGAACAAAGTTAAAAAAATATAATTTTCCCAATAAGCTGCATTGGACACTTTTTATGTGACGATTTTTTTAAGTCAATATCTATGTATTTAGGTACTTGATTAAAGGCACTGCAAAAGTCTGTATGTCTGTACAAAACATAAAGGATCAGTTTCAATTAGGTGTGAGGTCTGTACTGTGATGTTCTGCGTTAATTTCTCACATATATCACGTGATATTTTCATAAAGCACACTCCTGATTCCCATGCTACTCAATTAGGAATGGCATTGTGCCAATGTCTCGAGTTAACTCTATAGAGTGTGACTTATGAGAAGTGCATGAAAAAATAGGGAAGTCACCCTGAACCAAAAAAAAGTGACAAATAAGATGCCAGTAGTAGTAGCCATAGCAGGATGTTACAAAGTATTGCAGACAGGTAAATTTTGTCAAATATTTGATTTTTTGCAACATTTATAAATGATGGAAAAAGTATAGCCAGCAAGTGTATTTCATCACATAAAAGTGTTTAGAGTATTTTGGAGTACTGTCACGATCCGGTGCAAGTGTTCCTCTGTGGAGGACGGTGAGCCAGGGGGTTCGGGTGATAGGGAAGTGACTGTAGCTAGGTCTCCTAGTTGTGGCCGAACCCAGGTTTGGCTAGACCTGCCCAGAGGCACGGAGTCTAACTCACTTGGTGGTTTTCTCCATTGACCCCTCCAATTGGGATTTAGTTTTCACCGCACCAAGTGAGCAGGTCGCGGTCCTCTGGACAGGTACCTGGTGATGGCAGAAGACTGAAACTATATCTAATGAAGTAAATGCTAGGACACTGTAGAGATCCTAATGACAGGCTTGCTTGAGAATACTGGAAAATGTACTGAGAATCGCTGAGAAATCCAGGTGCTGATTTGCACAGACAAACACAGAGCAGAGTGGACACAGGCATATACTGGGAATGCTTAGAAATGCAGGTGCTGATTTGCACAGAAAAACACAGGGAGATGTGGACCCAGGCATATACTGGTGATTGCTAGATGACCAGCTTCGAGCTAATTAGTGATTAGCAGGAAACCTGACACTTCAGTAACATAGAGAAACTGCAATAGAACTAGCAGCACATACAAGACACACAGGAATAGAAACATAAAAGACAGGAGAACTGGGAGAGAACTAAGGACCTGATTCAGAGGTACTCGCTATTTGCGAGCGCACGCTCTGAATCAGGGCGGGGAGTGTTTTATTATTTTTTTTCCTGTCCGCTCGCTAAGCTGTGGGTGCCCACCCAGAGCTTCTGTGAGCGGACAGGAGATGGTCGCGATTATCGCGACCATCAGGCTTGTGAGGAGACCCTGTGGTAGGGTCTCAGGTCTTGCAAGCCCGAGTGGACTTCCTGTTCTAATAGAGCAGGAAGTCCACTACTGACATCATGAGTGATGTCAGTAGGGCCGCCCACAAATGGCAGGCATTTCTTCGGGAACACCTCCGTTTGTTCAGCCACCCCCCCTACCCGCCTACAAAACAGGGCGAGCTGTCGATCAACATCGACAGCCACCCCGTTTTGCTGTGAGCCCCGGAGCAAGTGAAGTACTCACTCGCTACGGGGCTCGCACACGCGCATTGCACATGCTGCGCATGCGCACTGGCCCACCATCGACCTGCTTGTGAGCGCAATGTGCTCATGAGTGGGTATGAATCAGACTGAAAATAGCATTGAAGCCAATGCAGGAATTCTAGAGAACTGTAAGTGGGATGAAGCAACACTCTGAAGGAAAAAACACAGAGCAACACTGGTGAGAATCACAAGTCACTGGAACAGCGAAGTTGAACAGCATTTTTCTGTTCCTGGAGTCAGACTTAAATACCCTTGGGTAGCTGATCATTGGATCAGAGGATCAGCTGATTGACCACAGAACTATCATTGGGAGAGACTAGTCAGCTGATATGAACCAACATGGCTGCGCCCATGCCTGGCACCCTGAAAACCTGGATGCACGCACGGAAGCCCTAGCGGACCCCAGGGAGAATATTCAGTCACCACTCACCTCCGCTCCCAGCGTCTGGACTCCTAAGCCCAAGGACACCAACGCAGAGGTGAGTAATGGCCGATCCCAGGCAGCATCCTGACAAGTACATTGCAATTTCTCTATAGTGATTTTTAAGTATGAATATGCAAGCTTGTAAAAAGTTGGAATAAACACATGCAACTCCTATCTGTAAGTTTATATCACCCGCATTATGTTATCCCTTAGAGAAAATGACACACACACAAAAATTACCTGTCTTTATTGGCCAAATTTAACTTTTTAAAACTTCTAAATATAGTATTAATCATTTGGAGGGGTGTCCCAGGGGTACTGCATTGTGTTCTGAATTTTTTTGAATTAAAATAAAGATTTTCCCTACTTTTCAAGTAATCTGGAGCTGTGAACTAAAAGCTGCGTTAGCTCTCAATGAGACCCGAATTAACTTGTAATTGAATAGCAAAAACTTGTGCTAAGCTATTTGCAGTCTGCAGGCAACTCATGGCTAATTGAATTCAGCCCAAAATGTCTCTTTTAAATCAAAGGGAAAACAAATGAATTAAATCTTGAAAATCTCTACATCACATTGCTAGGAAACTGAAGCACAAGTCCACCTTTGTGTGTGTGACACCAGCATATAATGTACCTCTTTTTATAACCTCATACAGGTTATTACAGATTATGTTTAAATAAATACAATTATTATTTTATACCTGTTGGAAGTGGGTGAAAGTAGCAGTGGAGACATGTCTCCAAAGTAATGGAGAGGAGAAGCTTTGGGGCAGCATAGCGCTTCGTAAACAGGTCTATTATGATGTGTACAAGTGAAAGTTGAAGTTGTGACTGCAACCCAATACAAACAAGTTGAAAGTTTGAGCTCCTTGGGAGGGATTTCAGGGTGCATGTGCCCTAGATTCGTATTAGTATATTTGTAGGGTGACTCTGGTGATTAAACTTCACTGTGTGTCCGTTTGTCCAGTTGTGTATGTGTTTTTGTATGTTAAGGTGCCCACGCACATACCGATGTGCTTACGAGCCGATTTCTTGTCCAATTTCCTCCAACTTTCACGGGAGCTCCCTTGCCGTCGTGATCACGATTTTGATAAAAAGTCACCCAATCTGTTTTATGATATCACGATCTATCGTATTGTATGCATTGTGAGATTGGTCGTGAGTTTAAAAAAAAAAAAACAGGCTCTTGACTATTGGTGGGAAATTTAAATAGCTATAACAATGGGAGTGAGTATAAACAGCTGGCGCACTTTAAACTCTGTGCACATTCTGCTCTGCTACTAGATGAGGCTAGGTGTATACCTGCTGAATCCTGTACATTGCTACTGTGTTCTTTGTATTTGGCTTGCCTTTTACAAAGTGTCTTCTACCTGCAAGTGTGTGCTACCTACCTGCATTCTATCCTGTTCCTGAATTCTGTACTGATGCGTCCCTATCAGTATAGAGTGTTGGTCGCTGAAGCTAGGGTCCGGGAGATTAGGAAGAGGGCCCAGCGAAGAAGGACAAGAGCATGCTGGACCAAGGAGTGGCTGCTAGAAAGGGATACCCGCTCTCACATGTCCCTGCTGATGGAGATCAAGGAGAACAAACCGGATGACTATCGGAACTACCTGTTCATGGATGACGCCACCTTCCAAGAATTGCTGCATCTGGTGACCCCCCACATCCTGAGACAGGACACAAGGTGGCGGAGGGCTATCCCTGCTGAAGACAGACTTGTGGCTACCCTGAGGTACCTGGCTACAGGAAGGTCACTGGAAGACCTGAAGACATCTCACCTCAGTCCTTGGGCGTCATCATTCCGGAGACCTGCAAAGCCATCGTTAAAGTGCTACAGTACCAGTATTGCAAGGTAAGTAAAAAAAACACACCACACATTTGTTTCTTGTTTTAAGAAAAACATTTTTATTTTTCACAACAAATAGCAAAAAATAGCCTGCATTAAGTACAATGTGCACTGACCTGTAGGCAACTGAAAGTGTGCACTAAACTGTGTGCAATATACATTTTTAACAACAATTTTACAAAACAACATTATCACCAAATTTTATGAATAGGTAGCTGGCTGTATGTGATAGGGTGGGTCAGACGCCAGTTTGAACATGCCAATAATCACATGGCACAAGTATACATTGTGGCCCCGGCTTCCAGCAATATGTTATTTCAATATGAATAATCTTACTGGAATATGTTTGTTTATCTTGATTAAATATTTTTGTCTATTAATTTTACAAAAAATTGATTGGTTTTCTAATTAATTATTAGGTGGCCCTATGACATTGGTGGGCAGTTAGTGGTTAGGTAGGGGGCACACATTGGTGGGTAGTGGTAGCTTAATGCATGACCCAGCCACCGTCCGCCTCATTACAGCGGGCGGTGGCTGGGTCATGCATTTATTACCTGGGGGCACACATTGGTGGGCAGTGGGGGAGCACATATTGGTGGTCAGTGTGGTTGCATTTAAACTATACAAATACTCACCAAACTTCAGACAAAACAACACTTCAGTGTGCAGGCTCCTGAATGTGCGTCTATCTTCCTCCATGCACAATGTTGCTCAAGATGATGGAGGGGCGTACACAGGAAGCTGTCAGTCAAATTCTGCGTTGCGCGATGAATTGTACGAGTCATCGTGAGGGAAAAAAACCCTCACGATCGGCTTCCATCGTGTTCCAGGTTTTCTAATCTGCCCTACAGCACGGCAGATCAGAGGATGCGAGGTACGACGAGCGGGGACGCGCATCGGCATCGTGCTCGTGAGTATAAACTCATGATTTTTACTTATTTTACCCGATTAGTCGTCACTATTCGTCGAAATCGGCCAAATTGAATGAAAAATCCCTATGTGTGTGGGCACCTTCAGAGTGTATGTACATGCTTGCCTACATTTTTTACAATCGCTCTCTTTCATAACCACACACACATTCATACAGGACGGGATGTACTAACGCTAAAATGCGGTCACAAATGTCATTTTCGGAGGCTCCGCAAAACATTCCGGAGCTTGTACCCGATAGGCAACATCATGGAATCGAGATGTATTGCCGGCTGTCGGGATGCTTACTGTCAAAATACAGATGGTTGGTATTCCGACAGGGGTCGGGTAAGTGTACTTCCCCTTCTCCCTCTAACCCTAACCCT
Source organism: Taudactylus pleione (assembly GCA_031769625.1). Taxonomy (NCBI): domain Eukaryota; kingdom Metazoa; phylum Chordata; class Amphibia; order Anura; family Myobatrachidae; genus Taudactylus; species Taudactylus pleione. The sequence goes on along the minus strand of JAUIMM010001030.1, from coordinate 7,900,136 downwards.
CCCCTCTTGTAGCCTAACCCTAACCCTCCCCATTATTGCCTAAACCTAAGTTTCCCTCCCTTCGTGCCTAAACCTAACCTTCCCCAAGTGGTGCCTAACCCTACCCCTTAGGGGTGCCTAACCCCCAAAAAATCTTACGCTAATCCCACTATGCTACCTAAACCTAAGCCTCCCCCCCACAGCTAACACTAAGGGTGCCCCAGACTTACCTCGTTCGGGCTGGCATCCTTCTGTGTAATCCTTCAGAACTAAGAATGGCGTCGGTATTTCGACGCCTATTTTAAGTCTCCTGTTGGGCTTCCCCTGGCGGGATTTAGACCGCCGGCATCGCGGACGCCAGTCTCATAACTACATCCCCAACACATCTATAGATGGCGTTACCTAATAGAATCCAATGAGCTTCTCACCACACACTTCCCAGAGAAGGAAACAGTAGGATCTCTCCTAGTGTTCCCTGCAACTCACGCATGCGCTGGCCATCGGCCACACATGTACAGAAGCACTTCCCAGTCATAAACCCGGAAGTCCTCTCTTCGCAAATTTCGGCTTTTTTTCAGAAGAGCAATTGTACATACATACCGGCGTTATTAACGCCGCAATGCTTGTGGTAAGTGGTGGGATATATTGCATCCAAAATACCTATGCATGATTCATCCTGCCCACACACTGACTCACGTAGTTTCACTTTCTCTCTACCCTGCAATGTTACTTTTGTAAATGATACTCCTCCAACATGTGACTTTTAATGTAGAACCTGCCATAATTTCACTTTGTATAAAATACCTGCCACCATGACACGACTCTCACTCTACCAAGTCACTTTATAATGGTCCCCATCACATGCTTCTTCTCTCATATACATGCAGTACACACAACATTTTTCATACACAATAACTCACACTTTTTCTCTAAAATACATAGTACATACACTCCTCTCATACATAGAGACCAACATTCTCATACACAGTTGCTCCCCTTCTGTCATACACACACACTTAAATTACTTACCACTTAGTGCTGTGCAGTATTTGTGGTTAGGGGGAATGGCTGAGTGAATGTGCAATGTCCTGCATCCGGAGCACAGCAGAGGCTATAGAGGCTTTACTGCCTGATGAGAGAATTCTTCAGTATTACTCAGGGACAGACACAGGATTTTATATATATACACATACACACACACACATACATATGTCACGCATACCTTACACACACACACACACACACACACACACACACACACACACACACACACCTACTGTATGTCACACATACATTACACACACACTTACCTTGCAGCAGCTGCGGGTTGAAGACCTGATAAGGATGAAACCTGGCAGGCTGTCACCTTGTCATTAGGCCCCTCCGGCGGAGCCAAATGATGCGACTCTAATGGAAGCACGTCATATTGGCTCCGCCTCCTTCCAATTGACCCACAAATTGCAGCATTTTGCTGTGAGGGGTGGGGCTTAAGAAGATGGTGCCTGCTGTCCAGTCTGTCATGGGGCGTTTCTGGGTACTCAGAAACCCCCTCTGTGTGTGCTAGTGTTACTGGCTACTCTTTTGTAGTCGGTACATGACATCACACATGGAAAGGGGTGAATGGACTAGCCCCGCAGCACCCTCCAAGTTCTAGTTCTATAAGCAGCTGCCTATTAGTAGGGAGCTGAAAATCCACCTGTTCATAAAAGCATATACGTCCACCACTTAACCATGTCACCACACAGTCTACCTCACCATCTTGCACCCTCCAATTCTCCCATTCTTGCTTCCTGCCCTTAGCTCCCCATACACTGGGTCACTCATGTCTTCCGTTTGTCTCCCCCTTCCCTTTAGGCCAGGGGTGGAGAACCTTTTTTCTGCCTAGGGCCATTTTGATATATATAACATTATTTGCAGACCCGGTGCAGGCCACAACCCCTCTGTGTGATGTCACATGGGGTGGAACCACAATTGCCTGTGATTACAGCAATGCCTGAGCTGTAAGGGCAGCGGTGTGACCGTCTGAGGTGTCCTAAGGATGCTCCAGATGGCACTGCTGCATAGATTCTGGCTGCAGACTTCCATTCTAGGCACCCTGCTAGCCAGATGAGGCTAGTAGAAAAAAGTTCAGAGGGCCAGACCAATTGATTCCAGGGCCTTATACGGCCCTTGGGCCTGAGGTTCCCCATCCCTTCTTTAGACTGTAAGTTCCATGATCAGGGCCCTCCTCCCTCCTGTTCTCATTACCTACTTCTCTTGCACACCAGCTACACTCTACACCTCCTCCTTGGGTTCTCACTCCACTGTTTTTGCTTTTTCAGATGACCTAGAACCGTTATCTGTGCCCATGCTAATAGGTACAGGTTTCAGCTTACGCTGAATATTTTCATTGCACCCTTTGTGTCAGTGACTATGTTGAACTTTGTTACTTGTCTACTGCATTGTACCGTACTGGTTTAGCATGTACTGTCTATTTGTTTTGCCCTCCCTTATGGTGCCCTATAAATTAAGTTTATTATTAATAATAGTAGTAGTAATAATAATAATAATAATAATAGTAACAATATGCCTGAATTAATATATTACTTCATAAACACAGGTCAGCTGTTTAAAAAATGTTTTTTCCCTTTCAGCTCTTTATATATTGGTTTAATTATCTGTATTCAATATTTAAGAAAAGAAATACAAATATGAGCACTGCTATTTTTGTAAGGTATAGTTGTTGACATATGCAGATACTGACAAATACAAAATATCAACCAACACAGTTATAACTAATAGTAATCCAATGGGATTCAATGGGATTGAAATGCGTAATACATATATATTGCATGATAAAATATATTGGCATCCAAGTGGTATTGCATATCTAATCATGTTTTTGTGTTGTGCAGAAATCCTCTGTCCTGCATTGTACAAACCTTATAACGTTCTGATATTCCCAATAACTTGTGGACAAGAGTCAGCTGTACATGGATCATTGTGCTATTTGGGATGTCAAAAGGGTTTTGCATTATTTGGTGGTAAAGATGAAGTAAAATGTTTAAGTGGAAAATGGAGTGAAGATGCCCAGTCTGCTGTATGCAAAGGTAAAAACAAATGTCAAAAAATATTTTGTGGACCATTGTAAATGTTTTATGACTTAAATAGTTTATTTTGTAGTTTTTAAGTTATATTAACACTACTGGGCACCACACTGTATTAAAACAATACACTGCACTACACATTTTTTGCATGCACAAAGATATTTTCATGATATTGTCATCTGTTCAGAGAATGGATGAGTTTTTGAAACTAGACAACCAGCCTACCCACATTTATTTTTACATTGTAGCCTATTAAAATGGGTGTTCCTGCATATTTATTTTAATACTTTAAGTGCATCAAAAATGTTTAAATAAGACATCACACATCATCAGTATGCTAACTGATTATTTTATAATTCTTGAATAATGATAATATTTGTGTTTGGCACAAAGGAAATGAATCTTATACATATATAACACTGAAAAAAAAATGTCTTTGTAAAGATATATTTATTTACACACATATAAATGACATGATACAGACCAAAAAGTAAAACATAGCCCGGTGGGTATATACAGCGCTGTTCCAAAGCACAATTCCAGAAATAACAAGTAACAAGACCTAGGATCTGTCACCATTTTATGGCCGCTGCGGTGAGCTATTGCTAGTATTAAGCAGTAAGGTCCCGGGCCCAAGCTCGGCACCACCTCAGTAGGCTTATTCAAAGTCAGGTTAAAGTTATCAGTTTGGTTCCATCCACCTCCTGGGCATGCTTCTCCATACAGCGCGTTTCGGATGCTAGATCCTTCTTGAGGAAGAGGGCCATTGTCTCTGGTTATCTCTTTAAAACACTACCATTTATTTCACTCAAGAAAAGGAGGTAGTGTTCTAAAGTGGGGCACTCAAAAAAGCAGTATCTCCTAAAATGTTACCTTTATTACATAAATTAAAAGCGAATTATAAAAACAGAATGTGAAGTGATATGTACTTGTAACATGTATGTAGTTTATATTGTCAGTTAAAAAACGGACATCTCAGACATAGGGTATTTACCCCAGTCCTTGGAATGTGGGCCTTGATCTAGAATGCAGCTTATGGTATTAGCGGTGTATTATTGTCCAGGTCAATTATCAACCTCAATTATTTGGTGGATACCACTCCAAACCCTCTATACCTGAAAATTCACTACTATCCGCTAGTGTCTCTTATATATTCTGAATCCTGCTGTTTACTAGAATGAAAATGTCATAACTACACATAGTGACTATTTTTTCTGTTACAAAGATGCTGATATTTGTGCAGCTGGGATCAATCTCCACTGACATTCATTCTGCTGTTCTCAGCAGTGAATCATCTGTTATCCACAAAAGGTCAAATCAATTGACTTATTCAGTCCTCTCAGTATAGTTACAAATAGTGTATGTCTGCTTGCAGTATTATTCTACAATAACCAGTAAACCCTGTGTAATTCACTCATACTGTTCAACAATCTATGTTGTATAAACCAGTTAAACATCTGGTACACGCTTGAACACAATTGTGTGCGATCCAGTAGGTTATCATACCGCAGTTGTAGACTGCTAAGGCCAGTGTGAAACTATCAGTACAATTTCATGTGTATAATATTCTCATGGGGTGCTTAGATAACCTTACTATATTAAAGCAAATAATATTTAGAGACTTGATAATTTTTTCACTTTTCACACTGATAGTCGCTCTCAGGGAGATTCTTTTGATATTTATTTAGAACCACAGGCAGACGTCAGACAGAGTAAATAATTTATTTGTACAGGTTAAATGTCTGCTAGTAACATGCATATAGTTCTATTGAAACCACTTTTACTCCATCCTAGCTATATGGTAGGAATGTGTCTAGTGTTATGCTGGGTACACACTGGCCGATATATTGGCCGATCAATTGATTGGCCAATATATCGTGCCCCCGTCGGCCAGTGTGTACAGATGATATGTCTGTGAACAACGTCGTTCACAGACATATCGTATTGGCTGTGCTGCACAGCCAATGAACAGATATGTCTGCGGACATATCTGTCCATTGGCAAGTGTGTACGGGCGATCAGGAGACTCCATTGAAATAGCATCTTGGATGCGAAACGTACGTCAAACGGACCCAGTTTGATGGGCTCCTATATGTCCTTTTAATGTTAAAAATGAGCAAGCTAGTTTCCATTTAGGCAGTTAGCAATACATTGTTTTTTTATTTTTATTTTGCAGCAATACCTCCTGCTATGTGCATAATGATGTGTATTTAAATATGGTGTGCAGTGTGACCCTCTGAGTGGAGAGTATCCCCCAAGGGGATTTATCTTCAGTGCTGACAGCATCAGCTATAAGAAATAATAATAATAATAATAATAATAATAATAATAATAATAGTAATACAATGACACTCTCCAAAGTGCAATTCACTATTGAAACATTGCATTTATAATAGTGTCACATACAGGGTTATGGTGTACCTGAGAGGTAGAAGAGTGGTATTCTAATTAACAAGAAACTTTGTTCAGCAATTGCTAGTAGGTGAACCTAGATCAGTGTGCCCGTTGAATGGATGATCCTCAGACATACTGAATGCCTTAATTAACAGGCTATATAATCTAGAGTTATAGCTAACTTGATAATAAACCAACAGAAGACATAGCAGCAATGTTATTTTTGCTCTAATTATATTTTGTCCAGAGTAACACTAGACACATTCCTACCATATAGCTAGGATGGAGTGAAAGTGGTTTCAATAAAACTATATGCATGTTACTAGCAGACATTTAACCTGTACAAATAAATTATTTACTCTGTCTGACGTCTGCCTGTGGTTATAAATAAATATCAAAAGAATCTCCCTGAGAGCGACTATCAGTGTGAAAAGTGAAAAGATTATCAAGTGCTCTAAATATTATTTGCTTTAATATAGTAAGGTTATCTAAGCACCACATAAGAATATTATACACATGAAATTGTACTGATAATTTCACACTGGCCTTAGCAGTCTACAACTGCAGTGTGATAACCTACTGGATCACACACAATTGTGTTCAAGTGTGTACCAGATGTTTAACTGGTTTATACAACATAGATTGTTGAACAGTACAGTATGAGTGAATTACACAGGGTTTACTGGTTATTGTAGAATACTGCAGGCAGACATACACTATTTGTAACTATACTGAGAGGACTGAATAAGTCAATCGATTTGACCTTTGTGGATGACAGATGATTCACTGCTGAGAACAGCAGAATGAATGGCAGTGGAGATTGATCCCAGTTGCACAAATATCAGCATCTTTGTAACAGAACAAATAGTCACTATGTGTAGTTACATGACATTTTCATTCTAGTAACCAGCAGGATTCAGAGTATATAAGAGCCACTAGCGGATAGTAGTGAATTTTCAGGTATAGATGGTTTGGAGAGGTATCCACCAATTAATTGAGGTGGATAATTGACCTGGATAATAATACACCTCTAATACCAAAAGCTGCATTCTAGCTCAAGGCCCACATTCCAAGGACTGGGGTGAATACCCTATATTTGAGGTGTCCATTTTTTTTTCTTTTCAAGAAAAAGTTTTTTATTGTCATTCAAAGCACTGAACATCAAAAATACATTCATGGTTGAACATGGCCATACAGAGTTGGTTAGGTATAATAAAATATTCATATTTTAAAAGATAACATCTGGACCTCTCAGGGCATATACAAATAACTATCATTATTCAGTGTGATATGGTCATAGTGAGTCATTTGGAATTGCGTGTAATGTGGTCATCTTGGCTCAAAGAAAGTAATCATCCATTAACCAACACATAATAGAACAAACAATACATTTGGATTAAAAAAATAAAAAGAATTACAGAGAAAAGAAATTAATAGAAAGTTTTTGTTTAGAGCTGTGTACCACGAGGTGTCCATTTTTTAACTGACAATATTACATACAGTACATGTTACAAGTACATATCACTTCACATTTTGTTTTTATAATTCACTTTTAATTTATGTAATAAAGGTCACAGTTTAGGAGATACTGCTTTTTGAGTGCCGCACTTTAGAATACTACCTCCTTTTCTTGCATGTGATATTTATTCTAGGGTGCACCTCCCATGAGAAATCAAATATAAAAATATTTACCAAATCATATGTATGGGTGCAGTATATAATATGTAAAGAATTGAACTGCTCTTGTGCGGGTACTAAATCCCTTTTTTCTTAGTAACATTTTTTCACTCTCTCAGACTTGTTATTTTCCTCTCTCTATTTCAGATATTGAACCTCCTATAATCACATGTCCAGATGACATTGTTGCTGAAAATATTCAGCATCAGAACGCAGCTCAAATAAGTTGGGAAATTCCAGAAGCAATGGACAATTCTGGTGAAGAGGTGAGTGTAATTACAATAAATATAATATAGTGTACATGCTCTGTTGTTTTATATAAGTACAGGCACATTGTTATATATACTGTATATTTCTCAGTCACTTGTTAATTTTGACAAATTCTAACAAGCAAAATTGTTTGTATCCGTTATGCTGAGTCTTGTGTATGATGTGTTTGTGGTCTGTAATGCATTGTCTGAATAGCACATCCTTGATGATAATTTGGAAGGATATGAACAGATAGAGAACAAATGGACACCCCCATGTAAGTAGTGATCAGCAAAAGTATTGAATGCAGTTGTGGATAATGCAATGTTTAATAACATACAATACTTATGGGACATATTTATGCTGGTCTAATTTATAAGTTAGAGCATGACAGCCAGACTAACATTAGAAACTATTCTGTGAGCTTTTTCAATCAAGCTACAGCTAACACAATAGATAATATTTCCAACAGCATCTTACTGTATATTAATTTGCGACTTCAAGAAAATAATGATAAAAATAGAGTGTAGGAATATAGCAATCCCAAAGGATAACAAACATTTGTATAAAGTGATGCTAATTATGTATAAACTCCTGTAAATATTATCTGTTTAAACCAGAGGTTCCCAAACGCGGTCCTCAAAGCTCCCCAACAGTTCAGGTATTAAGGCCCCCATACATCAGAGATGGATTGCAGCAATCGTGCAATTTGCAATCGATTGTGTATAAAAATCTTTCCCTTTTTCAATCGATTGCTGATTGCAGAGATGCCACAATCGATTGAAAAAGGGAAAGATTTTTATACACAATCGATTGCAAATTGCAGATTGCTGCAATCAATCTCTGATGTATGGGGGCCTTAAGATATATCCATGGCTGAGCACAGGTGACTTAATTAGTACCTCAGCCAATTTAAATGTAACCACCTGTGGTCAGTCTTGGATCTCTCTAAGGGGCATATGTATCAAAGCTTGGATGTGAGAAAAAATTGTGAAATATATATCACCAACCAATCAGCTTCTAACTTACATTTTAAGGGCTGTGTTTAAGAAATGATTGTTTGGAGCTGATTGGTTGGTGATATATATTTCACAATTTTATCTCACATCAAGCTTTGATACATATGGCCCTATAACCTGAATTGTTGGGGAGCCTTGAGGACCACGTTTGGGAACCTCTGGTTTAAACTGTGAATTTTGATGCTTTTACTCAGAATTTGTGAGTCCTGATGTCATCACTTTAGCATTTGGAAGGAAAACTTGAAAACTATAAGAAATAATGAGCACCATACTATAAATTAATATGGATATTACAAGTTACCTCAGTTGTTAGTAACATGCATTAAAGCCTGCAGCCTTAATACTCTGTATGATTACAGTCCTCCTGAGTTAAGATAAGCAACCACTATACAATTTTCTGTCTGATATCTGTCCAATCCTTCTGGTTGGAATGAAAACCTGGTAATGTATGGGAGCAAATGACAGTCGATCATATGGTTTTAAACACTGAAAAAAGGACAAAAAAAATTGTTCAAATTGGTTACATTTGTGTGTTTTAACCAATTTGTCTGAACCATTTTTGGCTATTTTCCAGTGTTTGTGAGCAAATGGACGACTGTCATTTGCTCCCATACATTACCAGATTTTCATTCCAACCAGCCAGATTGGACAGATATCTGAGAGAAAATTGTATAGTGGATGCCCATCTTAATTTACACTTCTTTACTTTTAAGACATTTTAATTTCACTCAGCAAGATACATTTTGCAATATATCACACACTAGGTACCATTATCTCTAACAGAGGTTGTGATAGCAAAAATAAACATAAATTATATATTAGTCTGTTGTTACTGTGTTTTATTTTTATTTAATCTACTACACAAATGAAATGTTACAGTAGTCATTTTAGGAAGACTTGATTTTCGTCTGTATGGGGGAAATTCAATTCTTGGCAATATGAGTGCGTGATGTGCTTCACACAGCACCAAGAATTACGCTATGGGCTACTGTACATCTCTTATCTTTCCTCGCACCTCTATGGAACTACCAAAGGGTCTGCATAGATTTGTATTTCACACTCACAATCCTTGGATCACAAAGTACATAATATGATATATAATTATAGTATTCAGTAAGGAACACATTATATTATAATTTATAAGCAAATTAGCAAATAAACCACTCTTTATTAAAAACAAGGAAAATGGCAATCTGAAGACAACAGATAGGTTATATCTCCACTTCATAAGAGCTATTTGTTCATGGCACCGTATTACTGTCTATGACCTTAGTATATGGTAATGCTGTCCACTTCTTTTACTAATGCTTACTCATTCAAAAACTTTTTTAGATGGCGTTCCTCTGCGCGCGCTGAAAGCACGTGCTTCCGGAAGGGGGCGTGTACTTGCAGAACACCCCCAATTCATCACACTGTGGGGCGTGCCCAGCACTTATGAAGGTGCTGGGCTTCCCCCAAGCTCTCCCCTCGTGGCGAATTGCCATGTGCAATAATGTGCCTTACACAGTAATGCCCTTTATAAACACATTATGCCACAGGCAGTAATGCCCTGTATAACATATTATGCCACACGCAGTAATGCCCTGTATAACACATTATGCCACACGCAGTAATGCCCTGTATACCACATTATGCCACACGCAGTAATGCCCTGTATAACACATTATGCCACACGCAGTAATGCCCTTTATAACACATTATGCCACACACAGTAATGGCCTTTATAACACATTATGCCACACGCAGTAATGGCCTTTATAACACATTATGCCACACACAGTAATGGCCTTTATAACACGTTATGCCACACGCAGTAATGGCCTTTATAACACATTATGCCACATGCAGTAATGCCCTGTATAACACTTTATGCCATACGCAGTAATGCCCTGTATAACACATTATGCCACATGCAGTAATGCCCTGTATAACATATTATGCCATACGCAGTAAGAACCTGTATAACACATTATGCCACACGCAGTAATGCCCTGTATAATACATTATGCCACATGCAGTAATGCCCTGTATAATACATTGTGCCACACACAGTAATTCTCTTTATAACACAGTATCCCCAATTCAAATTACGCCACACATTAGTCCCTCATTCATGTTATGACACACAGTGGTGCCCCTTTTACACAGTGCCCAAATTAGTGCCCCTTATACACAAGACCCACAGTAGTGCCCCTAATACAATGCCCACAGTAGTAGTGCCCATAATACAATGCCAACAGTAGTGGTGCTCCTTATACAATGCTCACAGCAGTGGTGCACCTTACACAAAGGCCCCTTTAGTGGTGCCCCCCATGCAGTGCCCTCATTAGTAGTGCCCCCATTGGTAATGCCCACAGTGTTAATGCCTCATTGGTAAAGTCCCCTATAGTAGTGCCCCCATTTGTAATGCCCCCAATAGTAGTGCCCATAGTAGTAATGCCCACATTAGTAGTGCCCCCTACAGTAGTACCCAAAGTAGTAATGCCCCCTATAGTAGTGCCCACAGTTGTAATGCCCCCATTAGTAGTGCCACCTATAGCAGTGCTTCCAGTAGTAATTCCCCCTATAGAAGTGCCTCCAGTAGTAATGACCCCATTAGTAATGCCTCCTTATAGTCGTGCCCCCAGTAGTAATGCCCTATAGCCATGCCCCTATAGTAATCTCACCTATAACCATGCCCCCAGTAGTAATGCCCCCCTATAGCCATGCCCCCAGTAGTAATGTCCCCCTATAGCCATGCCCCCAATAGTAATGCCCCCCTATAGCCATTCCCCCAGTAGTAATGCCCCCTATAGCCATGCCCCAGTAGTAATCGCCCCTATAGCCATGCCCCAGTAGTAATGCCACCTATAGCCATGCCCCCAGTAGTAATGCCCCCTATAGTAATCCCCCCTATAGCCATGCCCCCAGTAGTAATGCCCCCCTATAGCTCAGTAGTGATGCCCCCATTAGTAGTGCCGCCTATAGTAGTGCTTCCAGTAGTAATTCCCCCTATAGAAGTGCCTCCAGTAGTAATGACCCCATTAGTAACGCCTCCTTATAGTCGTGCCCCCAGTAGTATGCCCTATAGCCATGCCCCCTATAATAATCCCCCCTATAGCCATGCCCCCAGTAGTAATGCCCCCTATAGCCATGCCCCCAGTAGTAATGTCCCCCTATAGCCATGCACCCTGAGGGTGCAGCAGCCAATGACAGTTTGTCTGACTCTCATTGGCTGCTAAAACAGACACACCAATGGTAGTGTACTACCCGGTGCCGGTGTGTTTGTTTTTCTGTGTAGTGCAGACACTACACTGACAGACACCACTGTCCTGGACCGTGGCCAGCGCCCCCCCCCAACCCCGAGCATGCGCGTGACGCTTGTCCAATGGCACCCAGGTCACATGCCGCAGCCGAGCCCCACTAATTACACCACTGGGTACAACAGATATTGTTTAAAGACCTCTGTTGTTGTAGTAGTTCTTTATATATTCCTGCAAGCACCTGACACTTTAAGAGGTTACGGATAAAAAATATTGTTGAATATAACTTGTATGGCATGGCGAATTGTTCGCTCTAGTTTGTAGGTATCTAAGCATTCATCCCTTTTTTAACTATTGTGGGGTAATCCTTCATTCACGCCAAATAGGCTGTCCCCACATATTTATTTGTGGTTCCTGGTGGATAGAGGTATATATATTTTAATTTCTTGATGCTCACAATTTGCAACCACGTACACGATCCCAACTTCAGGAAACGTTTCCAGCATTACAAATCAATGAGCTATATTCAAAAGACCTTATATGGGTTGACTGACAGAGATTTGGAGTCTTTACTGGATGGTGCACTCCATCGTAGGCCTCATGGTCCTTTCTTTACATCTTATATATATTCCTATTTTAGATCCCTACTTAGGTAACACCGGGCTATTGAAATGGCCTTCCGATTTTCCAGATCTAACAATGCAAACTATTGTGGCATCATATTTTCAAATGAATAAACAGTTAATCTCTGCCTTTTATACGGATATGCTCTTGAAAATTTTACATATAGCATATTTTTCTCCGAAGTAAAAATTTCTTATAGGTGATGCCACGGGTTGGGTTTGAAATAAGACAGACAGCGGCATCCCAATGCTCAGTATCCCAACTGGGGCTCTGTGAGCATGCTAACCCTCCTTCCTTCTCCCCCTAACCCTCTGTTCCTGCATCTTAACCCTAACCCCCCTCCATCCTAACCTTAACCCTCCTCCCTTTGGTGCCTGAACCTAATCCTCCTAACCCTTAGTGCCTAACCCCCCCCAGCGGTGCCTAAACCTAACCCTCTCTGTCCGTAGCCTAGCCCTAAACTCCCCCCCGTAGCCCAACCCTAAACCCCTTTTGTGTCTAAACCTAACCCTGCGGCTAACACATAACTCGACACCGCTATACTTACGTTCGGAATCCCAGCTATCAGGATTCCAGCATCGGCATCTGATCTGGCATCGGGATTCCGGCGTCGGTGTTCTGTCCCATGTTGGGATTCTAGCATCGGGATTTCAACAGCCGGCATCCCGGCTGTAGGTGTAATAACTACACCCCTGATGCCCCTACTTGTTACAAGTGTAATGCTTCAGACGCGGACATAGTACATTGCTTTCGGGACTGCTCTCTAATACAGTCTTTATGGCAATATTTTCAGGGCTACATTAATAATGTCTTAAAGTTTTTTTTATACATTTCCAAAGAATGGACATTTTGGAGCCTCTATCCTCAAAACTTACTAAGGGCAATTCGTCTTTTGCTCACTAAATTGGCTGCGCCCACCAAAAAAACGAATCACAATGTATAGCAACAGATCCCTACCAATGGCATTATTACTTCCTAGGATATCCTTTTTGTTCATTTTGTTCACAAAGAAAAACTAGTTGAGAAAATGTTTGATTCTTGGCTTCCATATATATACATACCTTATCCACCATGATGAAAGAAGATTTATGGAAATGTTTTCAGCTCACTTCATGGTACAATGTAGAAGTTCTTAGTAATGGTGTTCCTTTCTGTACTAATATGCTATACTCATGGGTCTGCCCTTATTGCTACTTTGTATGTTAATTATAAAAATGTTACTGCAAATGGAATGTTTTCATATTCTACTCAATGTAATTTTCACTATTGATCCCCCTTCCTAGAGCTATATTGTCTCTCTGGCAAAACTTTTGATTATAACTGTAATCCTATGCACAATTCATACGCTTTTATGTTTTCTGGAGTTGTCTTTGGTGTACTATTGCTACCTATGTACCAATGACTCAATTGTTATCCTGTACCAACACTTCAATAAAATATGTTTAAAAAAAACACAAAAAAACAAAACAATGTTAGCTATACTTGTTTACTCTGTTTCTACAACTAAGGTAACACATTACTGGGCTGTACCTGATTCGTACAATGATTTCAGTCCTTTCTGCATTGAGGCCAGTATAATTAGTATTGCCTTCTCTCTTACTTAAATTGTACAGTATCTTACAAAAGTTAATCAATTCCAAAAATATCATTTTCCTTTGCTACCTGTTTAAACATGCTACTTTTGTGCAATGCTTGATACTACAATAGTGTAACCAGTGCTATTTTTCAGCAGGAACTCATTAACTATGACGTAATGTCCTTGGCCAAAATTTATTTTCCATAAGATGAGTTTTATTTTAAGGTCCCTTTTGAGTGCCTTCTTTTCTACTATATTTATGTGTGTGTATATATATATATATATATATATATATATATATATATAATCATTGTTTTTCTGCAGCTCCACCCCCAGTTCCTAAACCTATTTTTCAGCAGGAACTCATTAACTATGACGTAATGTCCTGGGCCAAATGTATCATTGTTTTTCTATAGCTCCACCCCCAGTTCCTGAATCTATTTTTCCAGAAAGATATCCCTGAGTGTAACTTTCACAATATTTTTGTGTAGGTGTCGATTGAGGTGAGTCCAGCTTTTCTATCACCCCACATGTTTCCTATTGGAGAGGTTTCTGTTACATATACAGCAACAGATAGCTCTGGTAACCAAGCCAGCTGTACGTTCAATATAAAGGTTATTGGTAAGTGTTCAATATGATTCTAGATCTCTGTCATCATTACTAAAGTCATTTTGACTTACAGTAGTAATACTTTTATTTTAATATGATTTGACTGAACTAAGGCCCTCATTCAGAGCCGTACGCTCTGAGCAGAGCGCACGCTCTGAATGAGGGCCGGGCTCCATTTTCATGGAGCGTCCTCCTGGACGCTCATATAGCTGTGGGTCACCACCCACAGGCTATACGAGCGTGCATTGTGATGGTCGCGATGGTCGAGACCATCGCGACCATCGAATTTGCGAGCCGGAGCCTGCGGTTGAGGTTTTCAACCGCAAGCTCCGGAGTGATTTTGGCTCTGATTTTGGCTCTATCAGAGCCAAAATCACTCCCACTGACATCACTAGTGATGTCAGTGGGCCGGCTTTTGACGGGAGGCGTTCCCGTGGGAACGCCCCCGTCAGGGAGGCACGCCCCTGGCACGCCCACCAAAGGGGGCGTGCTGTCAATCAACATTGACAGCACGCCCCCTTTGATCGGACACAACGAGCGAAGGACTTTCCTTCGCTCGTCGCGTCTGGCGCATGCGCATGACGGAGCTCCCTCCGTCGTGCGCATGCTCAGTCCATAACATCGACCCACTTGCGAGCGGACAGCCGCTCGCGAGTGGGTCTGAATCAGGCCCTAAATCACTTTTTAATGTAAAATACAAACATTTACCTTTTATAGTTTAAATTTTCTTAATGATAGATTATTCGTCTTTGCCGTGTGTTTTTTATATATGTGCACAACCTAAAAATTAAAACAGTGATCATGTAATGTGCATTGACCAATATACAGTATGCATGTTATGTTAATACTGGGTTATTTATCACCTAAGGGTCACAGTAGAAATGTTCTTGATCACAGGTTAAATATTTGCTACACTACTACCCAATTTATTCCATCACATTTCCCTTCTATTGCTAGGTGCAACCAGGGCTGTTGTAAGGTTTTTTGGCGCCCTAGGCAAAGAATCAGCCTACCGTCCCTTCTTTTCCCAATACCTATTTCTCAGCCCCACAAACTTGACTTTTGTGAAATAAAAATAATAACTCTCCCTGCTTCTGGCTGGCTGCTGGGGCTGAAGTCCAGATACATGGATGTCTGATGCACAATGTCCAGACTCCACTGCTGCCACAAGAATATAAGATAGGAGTGGGGGTGTCAAAATATTAGATTTCAGAACAAACTGATGTTCAGCTACCTGGCACTACTAGGCATCAGCAGTAAGCAGAGATTTGTGCCAGTCCAGGTTCCCTTTTGCATTTGCATCACCCAGCATTTTGAGATCACACAGACAGACACACGCATGCACGCACACTGTAGAAAAATTGGTAAAAAGCTCTTTATTTTACTATTAAAGAATGTTTTGCTAGATCACTACTCGCTATCTCCATCCTGGCGTTAGTGATTGGAGGACTGAGGCGGCAAAGCATTGGTAAGCTATTGGCAAAGAGGTCTGCGATACTCAACAATAGCTTGCTCCGTTGGGTGCCCAAAAAACATTTGTATCACCCTCATAGAGAGCAAGAGATATCGGAGATATCACCTGCTTTGTGTCCACCAGCCCCCACATCTTTGAGACTTCCTTTATTTTTTATGTGAGTGGACTCAGCGGTCCCCTTCAGTGGCCTAATTGTGATGCTGGCCCTGGGTACAACCTGTTCAGTATGAATGCACATGACCTTAAGCATCCCAGGATGCTTTTATTTCAAAGGTTCCTAATTTTGTTATCACAGCACCTAAACAGTCCAGGATTTAAGGATATCCATGCTTGACCACATGTGACTTTCTTAGTACCTTAGTCAATTTGGTTTAACCACCTGTGCTCATCCATGGATATCTCTTAAACCTGAAATGTTGGGGTGCCTTGGTTACCACGTTTGGGAACCTCTGTTTAATTTGATTATTATAGCAACTATCCTGGCAATGCATATACTTGATATTTGTACAAAGGGTTTAGTGCACTATAATATCAAAATGACCATTACTTTCCAGCATGGCTGTTGAGAAATATTTACCATGACACATAACTTTGTAAATCCATGGTACTACATAAATCAGTGACTATCGATTACTAAATAAAGTAGCATAACTTTGCCACTCTAATAGAGTTCTGCAAAATCCAAATTAATTCTTTGTTGAGTACACCATACAGGAATTCCAATCCTAAAAGATTAGCAAGGATTAGGTGCATTCTGAATAGATTACATTTCTATGTAAATTTTGTGCAGATGGTAAAAATACTAATTAAATGTTATTCTAAGATATCAAACGTTAACCAGTGCAGAACACCTGCAGAGTCATATAAAGCTACATAAACCTTTGGAATTTATAGTAAATGGTAGCCTAAAGTATTTGTTAATTTGTGCTTTATATACATTTTATTTTAGATGTAGACCCCCCTGTCATTGACAGATGCAGGTCACCCCCAGCAATACAGACAACAGACAGCAAGCATATTGCAATATGGCTGGAGCCACAATTCTCGGACAACTCAGGTGAGATCCATCTAGACCTCTGTTAAGTTAGAATTAAAGTGAAGCGTGTGTTTTGTGTACTGATCAAGCTTAGATGTGTCATATCTTGGTTTTCTGTTGTGTACATCTACCCAATTCTTAGCTAAAGTAACATGTCATAATGGAAAAAAAGATAAATAATGCATTTCAAATTAACTACAATATATTTTCCAGTTCAGACAAAATGATATTAACAAAATTACAATATTCTCTTAATATTTTGTGAAATCACTTTTGGTAATAAAGTATCAGCAAATTTTAGGTAGCATTACCAAACTTTGGATTTTGGCTTTCATTTTAGCTTTTGAATAAATTGATTATCAAATAAGTATTTTCTGCAGTAAATCATTAATTGAAGAGTTTTCTCTAAAATAATGACTTATTCTGGTATTATTACATTTGCAGGTGCTCCATTGAGTATTACTAAAACTCATTCGCCAGGAGATTTTTTCCCACATGGAGAAACAGTTGTTCATTATGTCGCTAGTGATCCGTCTGGTAATAGTAGAACCTGTGAGATTCATATCGTCATTAAAGGTACAGTGTGAATTTAATTAGCTCTAGACAATCTACTGTATGTGTGGCTCTGTTTGCATTCAGCGAAAGTCCACCTGGTCAGAATTTATTGCCTTCTTTAGTCAGTAGTGGGTGTAAAAGCGTAATATAAAGCAATAAAATGTCCCAATCCCTAGGTGGATCTTAAGACATTAGTGAGCCTCTGTGTAGTGGCACCCCCATTGCACACGGGGCCCCTGATTCAGAAAGAGATCACATACAGTCAGGTGCATAAATATTGGGACATTGACAGAATTTTCATATTTTGGCCTCTATTCACCAGCACAATGGCTTTGAAATGAAACAAACAAGATGTGCTTTAACTGCAGACTTTCAGATTTAATTTGAGGGTAATTACATCCAAATCAGGTGAACGGTGTAGGAATTACAACGGTTTCTATATGTGCCTCCCACTTTTTAAGGGGCCAAAAGTAATGGGACAGGCTAAACAATCCTAAATCTAACTTTCACTTTTTAATACTTTGTTGCAAATCCTTTGCAGGCAATTACAGCCTGAAGTCTGGAACGCATAGACATCACCAGATGCTGGGCTTCATCCCTGGTGATGCTCTGCCAGGCCTCTACTGCAAATGTCTTCAGTTCCTGTTTGTTCTTCGGGCATTTTCCCTTCAGTTTTGTCTTCATCAATCGGATTCAGGTCAGGGGATTGACTTGGCCATTGCATAACATTCCACTTTTTAGCCTTAAAAAACTCTTTGGTTGCTTTTGCAGTATGTTTTGGCCCATTGTCCATCTGCACTGTGAAGCGCCGTCCAATGAGTTCTGAAGCATTTGACTGAATATGAGCATATAATATTGCCCAAAACACCAGAATTCATTCTGCTGCTTTTGTCAGCAGTCACATCATCAATAAATACAAGGGAACCGGTTCCATTGGCAGCCATACATGCCCACACCATGACAATACCACCACCATGCTTCACTGATGAGGTAGTATGTTTTGGATCATGAGCAGTTCCTTGCCTTCTCCATACTCTTCTCTTCCCATCACTCTGGTACAAGTTGATCTTTGTCTCATCTGTCCATAGGATGTTGTTCCAGAACTGTAATGGCTTTTTTAGATGTTGTTTGGCAAACTCTAATCTGGTCTTCCTGTTTTTGTGGCTCACCAATGGTTTACATCTTGTGGTGAACCCTCTATATTCACTCTTGTGAAGTTTTCTCTTGATTGTTGACTTTGACACATATACACCTACCTCCTGGAGAGTGTTCTTGATTTGTCCAACTATTGTGAAGGGGTTTTTCTTCACCAGGGAAATAATTCTTTTGTTATCCACCACAGTTGTTTTCCGTGGTCTTCCGGGTCTTTTGGTGTTGCTGAGCTCTCCGGTGTGTTGTTTCTTTTTAAGAATGTTCCAAACAGTTGATTTGGTCACACCTAATGTTTTTGCTATCTCTCTGATGGGTTTGTTTTGATTTTTCAGCCTAATGATGGCTTGCTTCACTGATAGTGACAGCTCTTTGGATCTCATATTGAGAGTCAACAGCAACTGATTCCAAATGCAAATGTCACACCTAGAATCAACTCCAGACCTTTTACCTGCTTAATTGATAATGAAATAATGAGGGAATAGCCCACACCTGTCCATGAAATAGCTTTTGAGTTGATAGTCCCATTACTTTTGGCCTATTAAAAAGTGGGAGGCACACATAGAAACGGTTGTAATTCCTACACCATTCACGTAATTTGGATGTAATTACCCTCAAATTAAATCTGAAAGTCTGCAGTTAAAGCACATCTTGTTTGTTTCATTTCAAAGCCATTGTGGAGATGAATAGAGGCCAAAATATGAGAATTTGTCAATGTCCCAATATTTATGCACCTGACTGTATTTTTGGCTCTTACCTGGAGATAAACTTTTCATTTCCACAGTGTCAAATATTAAAAAGAAACAAATATTTATTCACCCAAAATTATAATTCCTTAAAAGAAATACATTAATAAAAGAAAACTTGATGTCTTTTCAAAAGGGC
The DNA here is from genome assembly GCA_031769625.1 of Taudactylus pleione. NCBI lineage: Eukaryota > Metazoa > Chordata > Amphibia > Anura > Myobatrachidae > Taudactylus > Taudactylus pleione. Next base: position 7,880,582 of record JAUIMM010001030.1, on the reverse strand, counting down.
ATCCTTTGCTCAGTTAATGCAGGCTATAATCAAATCATAACAAACAACAACAACAAGGCATGATTGCTCAATGTGTGAAAGATATCCCCTATACAAATTGGTGGCATTGCTCTGTCAGCGTTGTGCAGGGTTTCTTTTGGTAATGTTGCCCAAGGGAGGTTTGGTGAGTTGTGGACTTTCTAAGGGCATTGACAAAGCATGTGAGATGTATATATGACTCAAAAGTTTGAAGGGCTATATAATTTAGTTGATCCTCACCCAGTCTTCGATTAACAACTGTAAATTGAATGCTTTTTTAGGATCTCCAAGCATATGGATATAGAGACAGTTTCATATTTATACATCTCATATTCTTGGACTGAGTGATGAATAGTCTGTCTTGCAAACTGTCTGAATTCATAGGGTGAAATTCATAGCCAGCTTGTCGAGCTGTGCGGTGATAATGTCATGTCACGGAAAAAGGTTTAGGTTTGGTGCACTGCCTTTGATAGTGGCAGGATAGATGTTCAAGATGATCGGCACAAATTGTCATCTGCGGTGGACCTGTTTGGCTGTCCGGATTGCTGCTCATCTTGAACGTCTGTCCTACGGTTATGAAAGGCAGTGCACTAAACCCAGACCTATTTACGTGACATGACATTATCACCGTACACCTCAACAAGTTGGTGATGAATTTCAGCCTCTAATCTGCCCTTTAGATGCATAAATCTAATCACACTATGCACCTCAGTGTTTGACCATGTTTTTGCCATCCCCGCCATCTTACAACTGATGTTGGGACAGTATGACTGATATGAGGTACAGTCTAATGGTTGTAAGGGCAAGCAGTGGTCTACCTGCTAGGGCTTGTCTGGAAATTAGAATGAAATAGAGAACATTACACACATGAGGGGTATTGTTACCTGACTTATTGAACCACCCTCGTATAGATTTCATGGCATAATACTGTTTTAAAACATTGTAGATTTATTAAAAATAAGTAACAAACTCATAATAAAAGCTTGATAAAATTGCATATTTCAAACATAAGTTATTGGAAGCCAGGTAAGTTTGTGTAATGATCGGTTCCTCCTCCGCCATGACAAGGTGTACCAAAAGTAGTAGCAGCTGGAACTCCTAGATCCAAGGTGGATGCAGCTACTGACACATTTTGGCCTGGGAAATCAGTGCCCGTGGTCCATACTTGGTGAAAGAACTTCAATCATTTTCAAATAAGCCCATGTGTTGAATACCACCCTGGAATCATGTAGAGCAGACCCTTATAGCATTGTCTCCCACCGCTGTAACATTTTCCCAGCAACCTAGCAGTTATATATCTTCCTGTTGCAATTGACCCCCCCGGTGTAGCACACCCCCTTGACTGTATTCCTAAAGCCCCTGTAGCATTATCCCCCACTCCTGTATCAATATTTTCCACATTATAGAATTACACAAAATATCCCACTATGGCATTACCTCCCACCCCCAGAATCTTGTGGATCCATTGAGGTATTACCCTCCCAAGTGGCAATAAACCCCCGGTGGCAACCCCCACACCCTAGTGGCAATAAATTCCTTTGTGGCTTTAACCATCACCCCTCTTGTGACTATAGATTTTCCCTGTGGACATAGATACCCCACAGTGGCACTTAACCCCCTCCCCCTCATGCACAGTGCATCAGAGTGGTCTGGTGCAGAATTCTGGGGCACATCATCAGCAGTGAAAGCAGTCAGAGACTCCTACAACACTACCAAGGGGACTGGAGTGTCAGTAACAAGGCAATGACAGATACCAGAAGACTATACTACATACTGGGTGGTAAGCAATAGCCTCCGATTTGTAAAAACTGGTGCAATTTAATAACATGCAAAATGCCTCAAAGTTACCAGAATCTTGTCAGAATGAAACATGACTTGCTGAAAGTTGCTGTCCAGATTTAAAAAAAATGGTAAGCATACAGGACTACTGGGTCTATGTACTAAGCCTTGGAGAGAGATAAAGTGGACGGAGATAAAGTACAAAACAATCAGCTCCTAACAGTCATTTTAAAGGCTGTATTTGAAAAACGACACATTGGAGCTGATTGGTTGGTACTTTATCTCCGTCCACTTTATCTCTCTCCAATGCTTAGTACATAGATCCCTACAGGTGTAATAATCATCAAGTTAGCAACTCATCAGAAATGCACCAGAAAAAGATGCCAACCTAAAAGGGACCTCTGACCAGCAGGATAGATGTAAATGCAGAACACACCTGCAACCCTGCCAATTTCATCCGTATCTCCCACTTCCCTCTCTCCCTTTCACCTATGCCCTCTGGAATTCCAGATCCATCAGTAACAAACTATCCACTACAGGGGCAAACACAGGATTCTCAGGTAGGGGTTTCCATTATATATGTCTACACACACACACACACACACACATATATAAGTAGGTGCGCGCGACAGAGGCCCCCAGTAGTAGTCCTTTCTGTGTAGTGCCCCTTATATAGTGCCCCCAGTAGTAGTCCCCCCCCTATGCAGTGCCCCTTATACACTGCCACCAGTAATAGTCCTCCCCCTATGCAGTGCCCTTTATATACTGCCCCCAGTAGTAGTCCTCCTTATGCAGGTCCACTTATATAATGCCCCCTGTAGTAGACCCACCTATGCAGTGCCTTAAGTGGTAGTCCCCCAATGCAGTGCCCCCAGTAGTGCCCCTTATATAGTGCCCCAGTAGTGCCCCCCTAGCAGTGCCAGAGCCCCCAGTAGTGGTCCCCCATATGCAGTGCCCCTTATTTAGTGCCCCCAGTAGTGCCTCTTAGATAGTGCCCCCCAGCAGTGCCAGTGCCCCCAGTAGTGCCTCCCTCCAGCAGTGACCCCCAGTAGTGCAAGTGCCTCCACTAGTGGTCCCCCCTTGAAGTGCCCCCAATATAGTGCCCTCTAGTAGTGCCTCCCCCCAGCAGTGGCCCCCCAGCAGTGCCCCTTACATATACAATGAAAAATACACACAAAAAAAACCCCACTTACCTGAATCCCCGCTCCTGTGCCCGCCTCCATCCGTGAGCCGGAAGGTGGAGCCCGGCTCTGGCAATGCTTCCCTCTGTCTAGCTCCCTCTGGGAGGGCTGTGAGCATGGCGCACAGCCAGTCCACTGCCGATTCAGCTGTCAGCGCTTCCATGTCAGGTGGTATGAAAGCCACCTGACGCGGAAGCGCTGACACCTGAACTGACAGGGGCCTGGCCGCGCAGCGCCGCGCAGCCGATCGTGGGTGGCCCGGGGATGGTGACAAGGCTGTCTCCATCTCTGAATAAAAAAAAATATTGGTTGGTCAGGGGGGGGTTTCTGGGTCCTTAGAAACCCCCTCTCCGTGCGCTAGTGCGCTATCCATGATCTCTTAATCTCTAACTCTCTTAACATTCTTGCTATCACTGAACACTGGCTTTCTTCCATTGACACTGCATTCCCCGCTGCTCTGTCCTATGGGGGCCTCTTCTTCACCCACTCAAACAGACCTGATGACCACTCAGGTGGCGGAGTGAGCATCCTCCTATCCCCCAGCTGTACCTTTCATATTATTCCTCCTGAGCCTTCCCTTTCTTTCTCCTCCTTTGACGTCAACTCTATCCATCTATTCTACCACATCCATCTCCATGTCTCTGTCATCTACTGTCCCCCTGAGCACACTTCCCACTACCTCTCCTCTGACCTCCCCTTCTTGATCCTAGGTAACTACAACATCCCCACTGAACCAGCTCCACCAAACTTCTTGCCCTCTCCACGTTGCTGCTCTGAGCCCCAACCTTGGCACACCAAATGTACCCGGTTCCTTCAAAAATTCTCACGTACTACTGAACACCACTAGAGGTATTCTCGCTCACTAGCTGACTTCCTCCACTTCAAGTTCATCCTCTCTTCCTACTGCTCAGCCCTCTCCATTGCCAAGCAATCTTTCTTCAAGTCTCTCATCTCCACTCAGTCATCAAACCCCCGCCGTCTCTTTGCCACATGCAGTGCACTCCTTCGCCCACCCCCTCCTCCCCTCCCTCACTGCCACTGCCTACTTCTTCACCTCCAAAATTGAGGTCATCTGTCACAATATCACCTCCTCCCATTACTCTTCTGCCACCCCTACCACCTCACCCTCCCCTCTCCCTAGCCACCTACCATTGTGTTCCTTTCATCTCATCACTGGAGATGAAGTCCATTCCCTTATTTTATCATCTCCTCCCTCTACCTGCCCCCTGGATCCCATCCACTCTCACCTCCTTCATTCCCTCTCCCCCACTGTCTGCTCCCACTTTGCTCACATCTTAAATCCATCCCTTTCCACTGACATCTTCCCCCCCCTTCAAACTCACTGTTGTCTCACCCATACTAAAAAAAACAACATTGATCCCTCCTAAGTCTCTAATTACTACCCCATTTCTCTTCTCCCTTTTGCCTCTAAAATACTTAAACAGATTGTTTACAACCATCTCATCTGCTACCTCTCTGACAACTCTATACTTGATTCTCTCCAATCTGGCTTCCGCCCCCTCCTTTCCACTGAAACTGCCCTGGCCATTTTTGGGAATATAGCCCCATGCTGACCAGCCTATGACAGGGGACCTTGACAGAGTAATGGAAATTTCTGGAGGACTCCATACTCTATGTTTCTCTGATATTTCCAATACCAGCCTAGGCTGAAGCATTTGTTGTGAGGGGGGGGTACATAATATACCCGCCACCCCTATTAATTAATTATTAAAAACCACAGTCATAACATGCCAGTGTGCCATCAATATGCGTGTTTATAACCCAATACACATCAATGGCTGCTAGGCTATTGTCCGGCACTTTGCAGTGACAGTCGCTGCACATTTGCAGCTTATTACTTTCCACCTAGTGGTGGTGTTTCCTGCAGATAGAGATTACTGAAGAGCCTCACTATGTAGTTGGCACAGTACCTGAGGCCACCACTAAAACAATTGGACAGATGTGAAAATAAACTAATATCAATAATATTCAACCATGCTGAGTTCTTTTCTTTTTTTAAAAATTTCCAGGTTCGCCGTGTGAGATTCCCACTACTCTCCAGAATGGAGAATTTGTCTGTTCCAAGGATATGGACAGTGTCAACTGCACTATACAATGTAAGGAGGGATTTGAGGTAGCAGAAGGTTCAATCCAGAATTTCTACTGTACTTTTAATGATGGTTTGTGGAAGCCACCCCATTCACTAGACTGGCCTGATTGCTCTGGTAAGTATCTATTTACATTTTTTAGTGTAATTAAGAAATATTTTAGTAGTAGAAACATATGAGAATTTAAAATACCACTTGGCAGATAAAGGGCCTGGTTCAGAGGTGCATGCTAACTGCATGAAATGCCAATGATCACATACAGGGGCATATTCAATTGGTTGCATGAATAGCAAAAATCCCGCACCTGTGAGGTTTTTCCTGCAGGTGCGGGATTTTTGCTATTCAATTAGGTGCGTGTTTCTTTGAATTTAGAGCATCGGGAGGTTTTTTTGCACGCACCTCCACAGCAAGTGTGATTTTTTCCAAAATCGATATTTTTTGAGAAAATCACTGGGACTTGCTCTGGGCCCCTGGCGGCACCCCCTCTGAGGACTAATTATGCAATTGGAAGTCTCCAGTTTGCTTACTTATTCCTTACTTACTTTCTGCAACGCTGTCTTCGGCAGCAGGGTGAGTATGTCAGTGTGTGTTATTGTTTATAAGTGTGTGTGTGTGTGTGACCCCCCAGTGTCAGTGTGCCCTCCCCCCTGGAATGGGCGCTGGTTGAACTACATCTCCCAGCAGCCCTTGCCTCTCCCACCAGCCCCTGGAGACCCCCGGGCAGGTAAGTGAAGAATTCTTTTTTTTATTTATTTCACATGGTGCGGGTTTTTAGAGCTGTAAACCCTGCAACCACTTTTTTTAAATTGGATACAGCGGGTATCGGGAGCACGCATACCCACGGTATTCCAAAATTCATCGCGAGAGGCGCAAGGTTTTTTACCTCGCTAAACCTCAAGCCCAATTGAATATGCCCCTTAGATGTGTCTGCATACACCTACTTGCACCTAATACGACATGCAGCGCAAGAGCCCCCAGGATCCGTGCAATTGTTTTTTGTACAAAAATGCAACTGAATCTGTATACAAAGCACAATTGACCTTGGCGTGGAAAAAAGCAGTGCAACATAGCACTTTGTGTACAGATTCAGACTCACACACAGATATACAAGTGTTGCATATCGAATTAATCAACGCAAAAAATGCATCTTAAGGCCGGCACATGTGTACCGACCTTGTTACCGACGGGACCCAAGTGTGCATTCGGCAGCATGGCCACCGCTGACAATTTTGCGCGTCGGATCTGCATGCAGATCCGACGGGTGTTGTCACTGATGAATGATGTCGTCAGCAACATAGCGTGTACACTCTGGCCAATATGCCCAATATGTCGTCTGATCTGCCGGATCGGATGACATATAGTCTATTGTGTACCCAGCATTAGTCTCATTCTTTTGATACTAATATGCATTTTTGGGCAAAATGACGCGAAAAAGATGGTCAGTACAAGACAAGTTAGACAGGACCTGGCACGCCGAGAAGAGCTGTTACTGTGCATGCGCAAAATATTCTGAAAACCCCTATGGCACATGCATTGCCCTGAATGCACAAACAACTGCGCTGTTGCATATAAGGCTAATGGTATAAGAAATGGTTAGGGAAAACCATGTGCATTTCTTGGTGGTGACTAGGAGGTGGCCTGAAGTGAATGCTAAATAATCTGTTGCGTGGGCGTTTTATGAAGAGCCGCAGCCACATAGGCCATGTTCAGATGTAGACACTGCACCTGCCATAGGACTGGTGCAAGTGGTTATGATGCACGCGATCGCGCAATGATGGTGAAGTGTGGAGAATCACCGACGGTGTTACAGTATCCAGAGCCGCTGAAAGTGGGCCTTTCAGTGCTTGCGCATTCAAGTGCACGCTAGTACATGAAGGGAAGGCACATACTAGCATTTGCATATTATCGCTGCAAAGACTCCACCGCTGGCTACAACTCTGAATCAGGTCATAATATTATAGTGAGATGGGATCCTACCCTTAAAACTAAACAAAATAGCTACATGCTGGCGGTAGACAATAAATAAGTATTATCCAAGCCATGTTTAAGGGCTCAAGTAATACTACTTTACTAGTTATTTTTTTATTTTCTGCTTTCGGAAGGCGATCCCCTAACTGAATTTCCCTTACCAAGCAGACCTTATGTGTACGGGTTATACTTTTTTTTATAGCATATTTTTTTATTTTATTTCATATTTTGTTACCATTGACATACTGTAAATACTTTGATATTGAAATGTTAGCAAGATGACTACATTTATCATTTCCAGTGAAGCGGTTTGCTAATCATGGATTTAAGTCATTTGAAATGCTGTATAAGGCCACACGATGTGATGACACCAATCTATTGAAGAACTTTGCAGATGCCTTTCAGACGTCACTTGGTAAAATGGTACGTGGGAACTTGATGCTTCAATTCTTATATTTTTGGGGAGACCATTAGATGATTGATTCATCTGTTTCAGATTTGAAAACATTTTTGACAATGTTTACACCCCTTCATTAGTAAGGTTATATGCTCCACAGAGGACCAGTCGCATGTGTGCTTATCTTACTAAATAGAAATCCTGGATCTAGGCTGCTAATTAAATTGTAATATATTGTATAATGTTATAATTACAAGCTCAATATTTCTGTAAAAATGTGTTTTCTTTAACTACTATGGTAAAAAACTAATAAAGTTATGAGTTAATTCATAGTTGCAATGACGGTCAGTTTGATTTATCACCAGCTTCAAGCTTCTTCATTTATGCAATTATACATTCTGGATCTGTGAAGCCACTAAATCTAGACCTAAATCTAGTATTGAGATGAAAATATATTAAAACCATTTCCATGACAGTCACAATGCACCACTCATTTAACAATGTTTAACATTCAAAATCTTAAGAGTTCATCTAAAATAATTTTACTGATATACAGAAGCTCCTAAAGAGCACATTCCTGTATCACTTCCCACAAAGTGAAGTAGGACAATGGGCAATGATAACGTTTGTGGGTTTTTCTACTTGTCTGAACACACAAATTGCTCCGGAATAACTCAACTTTAGTACCAATGTACAATGTGCTTCCCTCATCGGAGGTCTGATAGAAACGATCCAGGAATGTACAATTTAGGGTTCTGCTGTAAAGATTATTACAATATAAGCTAATATATAAATGTTATTGTAAGATGAAAATTTACTAAATTGTTAAACATAACTTCATCTAAGCATAAGATTTTCTAAGTGGCTTTGGTATTTATTTACTAAGCAGTAGGTTTGAAATCCCAGTGGGATTGTAGTATTCACTAAACTTAAAAACTGCCACAATCTCATCGATAAACCACACTTTAGAACAGAAAACAATATCTGATTTTCCCCCAGTAAAACTACACAAACCACAGATTTACCAACCAACAGGTTTAGTAACCAAGATAAACCAAAAAATAATAAAAACAGAATGAGTCTTACTGATTTGAAATCTTACAATATGTTTCAAGGCCCAACAGTTTTCAAAGCAATGCACAGATCTTTGTATGCTTTTTTTATTAAAATTAAAAAAAAAATGTGGGGTCACTCAACAATTAAAAACTAGCCCAAGGCCTTTAAGCCTAGTCTGATAGTGAAAAAATTGGGGGCGGGCAAAGAGCATGGGGTCCTCCTTGATTTTTCATTTAACAGCACTAGGCTTCCAGCCAAGGCTGGTGAACAATAGAGGGGAGACCCATAGTGTCGGCATGCCACCACCATGATTCCAATCAGCCATAGACCAGTTGGCACCAGGGCTGGGTTCCTTAGGAGCAAATATGTGCAGTCTCTTAGTTATACTCATCCTATACCCGTATAGTGGTGGGGATGGGATATTAGTGTAAAAAAATAGAATAAACACACTTTGTCCTTGACTACTGGTACCAAAATGACAGAGTGCCCAAAATGGCTACCAGGGTAAGTCAGCACTTGGAGAAACACAAATGCTAGCATGCTGTGCCCGCTCACACCTGTAGTGTATCAGGGAAAAATGCTAAAATAAAAAACACACACACCACTTTAATGTGAAAATAACTTTGTTAAATATAAACACCACAAGACCTCTCTCCTACTAATTTATAACTTAGGACTGGTTCTCGTCAGTCCAATTAGGCATCCTAGAACTTGGGGGGAGGGGACAAGTACTGTAAGATGTTGCAGTACTCTGGAAACTGGTGTGCTGGTCCTGTAGTATGCCAGTGTCAAAGTGTATTTTTCAATATTTTTACATGATTACTACAGTATGTACCCATTACTTTGCCGGATTAGTATGGTCCCTATTGTTTTGGCTCTAGGGCTGAGAATACCTAAAGCAGGAGCGGCAACTGTTCGTTTTTTTGCGTGCACGATCCCCCTAGGGAACCCAGCCCTGGAGCCAACTGTCCTAGGTCTGTTTGAAATCAGGGTTTAGAAACCATTGGAAATTGATGGCTGGTTCTTTTTAAATGTCAAAACAGTCTTTAGTAAATGGTTTTGCTCTTAGAACCTCCCGTCAGTCTGTGACAATGCCCATTGGTTTGCAAACTCACTGCTTAATAACTTTACCTCTATGGATTTTTTAAATGTATAAAATATACGAATGGAGGTAAAGCTAAGACATATTTTAGTCAGTTCAGATAAATGTCTGAGATTGTACTTCATGGTAAAATGGTCTCAAACATATTATTTAGCTTTAGTTCCAAATGAATGTAGTTGTTTTTCTATCTATCCATTTAAGGATTCGTTATGAAGCAAGAAGTGTTATATTTTAATTTTAGACCTTATATATACCTTCAGTAAGCCTGTGTTTGTTTTCAGGTCCCGTCCTTTTGCAGTGATGTGGATGACATTGATTGCCGCCTTGAGGATCAATACCAGAGGCAATGTCTTGAATACAATTATGATTATGAAAATGGATTTGGGATAGGTGACTACTATATTTACACTTTTATGACATTTTTGCCATATGTTTAGAATTTAGTAACTGCTACCCTGAAGATAGAAGTAACCCAAATGAAACACATTTTAATTTTCATTTAAAATACAGTATATCAGCCATGGCTCCATTCAGAGTCTGATTAAGACCCAATTGGGAACATAGTAATATATTTATCAAAACAATAAAAAAAAAAGAACACATAACAATGGATTAGACCAGAGGTTCACAAAAGCGGTCCACAAGGCTCCCCAACAGTCAAGGTTTTAGAGAAATCCATGGTTGAGCACAGTTGGTTAAATAAAATTCACTGAGGTACTAATTAAGTCACCTTGCTCGACCATGGATATCTCTAAAACCAGAACTGTTGGGGAGCCTTGAGGACAGCGTTTGGCAACCTCTGTACTAGACTATCCTAAGCCTTCAGTGTCTGACAGCCCCTAGACTGTTACCTATTTTGCCTAATGGATGATCTGGCTATTTGTCCATTTCCTGTCTCTTTGCCCTGTGTGCCTTCATTAGCCTCTTTATTTCCTCTCTCTCCATTGCCAACATTTCTCTTCCAATTCACCAACACTATGGCCCTCCCTTCATCAACATTGTGTCTCTCCGTCCACCAACAGTTAGATCTAAAACAACCTAATTAGCTAAAAGAGTCACTGTGCATTGTGTATTGGCATTTTTGTGTGACTGACCTGGTTTTTTTTAGATTTGTAAAGTCCACTTGGTATTGGAAGCAGGTAATGTACTGCTGTCTCTCTTGACTCCAGAAAATGTAACACAGACAAACTATTCACTATGAAATGCTAAATATCCCATACCTCCTTCTGTAATAACTTAAACTGCTGATTTGCAAAAGGTTACAAGAGTTTTGAAAACAATTCTATTTTATATATTTTGAATACTTACTTCTACCTGCTATCACAAAAGGACTGAGGCGGACTCTGCATTGCTGGCACATCCTCTTGTGCTGCATGGATAAACATTATAGGGTAGAAGAGGAAGAGTTGTCCTACAGTAAGTGGACTGCTCTGAGTTTTGAAGGAATGTTGAACAAATTTTGCACTACTAGTCAGGTGAAACCACTGGCACAGGGCTTATAAGGATATCAGGTTAGTGTATTAGAATCTGCTGAAGAGCACAGTTAGCAAACTATTCACTTGCTGGGATTAGTCTATCTACCTCCCTTTCCACCACCTTTTCCATGTCATCGCTCTTTACTGGTCTAGAGTACTCATATACAGCAGAGACAGCAGACAGAGCTGTGCCTAGCAGAGTGATTAGCATGCTATCCATATGGCTTATCATGCCTTCTGCTCTACAGACTTCTATTATGATGTAGGAAAGTCACTATCATCTACTTCTATGGTTACAAGTAACTACAGAACACAACCACCATTATTACAGGGAATGCTTTGTAGAATGTGAATGCTAACTACTATACATCATACTAATAGAAGGCAACTTTTAACATAATATGAACCTAAAAAAAGAAAGGAATCATGTCTACTTGCACAAGGAAATCACTAGTATTTATTTAATAATTGGAAGCTGCCACCTCATGGTTTAAAGCAACTGCAAAAATAATCAAAACAGTATAGTATTACTGGAAAACTATATATCTAAAATAGTAGTATTGTCAGACTAGGAGCAATATTACTGACTTAGTTTAGAAATCAGTAATAAATGATATCACACTCAGTATACATAACGCATATAACCCATATAAAAGCATGCCATAGTAAAAAAAAATGCTGATTATAGGTAGAGTATCTAGCTCAAAATGATTCTTTAAAGTATCAAAAAATATATAAATAAGAATGTACCAAAATATGTTGCATTTCAAGAGTATAACAGCAGGAGTATAACCAGTATCGGACTGGTGAATTAAGGGCACACCAGGAATATACAATGGCAGGGGCCCGCTGAAGGAGTGTGACCCGCCATCGGGTAGGTGTGATCATCCATTGGTGGGGTGTACCCATCTACAAAGAACATGGCATAATGTAATGCAGCCTCAGATTCCCAAACACAGCACTGTGCCCAATTTAGTCTAATAAATTGTATCTGTTCCCCCTTTAATAATCTGTACCACCTTTTGTGCAATAAATATAACTGGTATACCTTTAGTCTAATACTGCTACTAATAATAATGATAAAAATATGTGCCCCCTTAGGTCTAATAATAATTTATGCACCCTATATTTTAGAACAATATCCCTTTTAGTCCACTCAGGGCTGCCATCATTAATTGTGGGGCCCGGGACTGACAAAATAGACAGCTCCCCCCTCTAACTCCTCCTTCCCCTACCCCCCACAACCCCCTTTCCCCCGCTACCTTAGTCATACACAATAAAAAAAGTGTACAAATATTTTGTCCAAAAAATATTAAACCAGACCAGACCAGTGCTCAGACTGCCCTCCCCAGGATTTTCCCAATACCCCCCCTGGGTTATTACATATCACTGTACCAGACCAGTGCTCAGCCTGCCCTCCCCAACTTTTTCCCAATTCCTCTCCCCTGGTTTATTACATATGACTGTACCAGACCAGTGCTCAGCCTGCCTCACCCAGCTTTTCCCAATCCCCCCCTTGTTTATTACATACAGTATGACTGTACCAGACCAGTGCTCAGCCTGCCCTCCCCAGCTTTTCCCAATCCCCCCTTGTTTATTACATACAGTATGACTGTACCAGACCAGTGCTCAGCCTGCCCTCCCCAGCTTTTCCCAATCCCCCCCCCAGGTTTATTACATATGACTGTACCAGACCAGTGCTCAGCCTGCCCTCCCCAGCTTTTCCCAATTCCCCCCCTCTTCCTCTGGTTTATTACATAAGACTGTACCAGACCAGTGCTCAGCCTGCCTCACCAAGCTTTTCCCAATCCCCCCCCTGGTTTATTTCATATGACTGTTCCAGACCAGTGCTCAGCCTGCCCTCCCCGGCTTTTTCCAAATTCTCTTCCCCTCTGATTAAATATGACTGGACCAGACTGCCCTCCCCAGCTTTTTCTAACTTACTGTACTCACCTTATTTCCTTAAAGACTCCAAGCCCCTTCTTCTCCTCTTCTCCCCCTGCAGACCTGCTCCTCACTTTCCGGTGTCGCGGCTCCTCAGGCCTCTCCCTCCAGCGATGCAGCGTGACGTGATGTCGTGACGTCATGCGCCTCCAAAGCAAACTTTATTTAACAGCAGCTGTAGGGTTGGTGGAGCAGCCCAGCCTCCAATTACTTAGTGGGAACCGGGCAGGCGGCGCGGCCAGTGACAGCGGCCGGGCTTTTGTTAAAGGGGTAGTGTGGGGCTGCAGGCTGTGCAGCTAGTGGAAGGAGCAGCCGGGCCCCCCCCCTTTCTTCCAGGGTCCGGGCCCGGAACTCCAGTCCCGGTAGTCCCCCCCTGATGGCGGCCCTGAGTCTACTAATAATAATATGTGCCCCCTTTAGTAGAATAATAATACCAATAAAAAATAGGTACCCCCTTTAGTAGAATAATAATAGTAATATTATCTGATCACTTTATTAGAATAGTAAACATGTGTCCCCTTTAGTTTTTAAATATAATGTGTTCCATCAGTATAATACATACAGTATATAATAAAGATAATGTCCCCTTTAGTATATTTTATATGACCACCTTTATTATAATAACATTTATCTCTCCAGTGCTGCTGCTTAGGTATTTCAATGCTTCTTTTCAATTCTCTTTCTAACGCAACTGCTCAGTTTCTTCTCAGAACATCATCTCAACATTTCTTGAACCTCACTGCTTCTCACACGCAGTCTCCTATCACACTACACGCGAGGCAGAACTGAAGCTGAAGCTTTATCACCTACATTGGGGCAGGTACAAGTCTAAAGATGCACCAAGCAGGATTATAGGGCCTGATTCAGAGCCGTTCGCTATTTGCGTTCGTTCGTTCGTTCAAAAACAAGGGGTGGCTATGCAAATGATCCGTTCGCACATTGCAGTCTGTTCACACCTCTAAGTCTGAACGAGCGAGCAAAACATACGCTCGTTTATTTGATAAAAACGCCCCCTGGCCGCTCGCACCATACGTCATGTCCGCTATTTATTAGATTAATCGAGTACATCGTACAGCGTATGAACTGCTCGCTATTCTTGGGGTTGGTTTTTTCAACCGCTATTTTGCGAGCAGTTCTGAGTTAAAAAAAAACAAGTGACGTGGTCAATGACGCTGCTGTATTAATTATGCACTCCCTTAAAACGCCCGTTTTGACCTTTAAGCACGCCTGCGTTCGAATTCCACTCCCCCGTTTTCAAACACCTTCCCCTGTTACCACCCACATACGCCTCATTCTGTCACTCAAAATAGCAGGCACTCGCTATATAGCGTACAAACGATTTTCGGCCGCACTGATTGGTTCGCGCATGCGTACTAAAAACCGTACGCATGCGCAGATGTGCGAACATCGCACGGAACGAGCGTACGGCCGCTAGCGAGCGGCTCTGAATGAGGGCCATAGTGTCTAAAGATGCATACATTGGGTGTACCAGTTCTTGCACATTCGGACTCAAGGATGTAAATTAGGGAAGGGCTTATACTAGTACTAAAACCCCACAATTTCATCTCCCTACAGCACCCTGCATCTCATAACAACTTACACCATGTCACCACAGTCTCCTGCATCTCACCACAACTTTATTTTATATATATTGAGATTTAGCATAAAGTAGCAGACACAGCTGCGGCAAAAGACGTGCACACGGACGTCGGACCAGAAACAGCCCATCACTCTTTGTTACATAACACTAAAGAGTGTCACTGACTAAAAGTCACCAACTTTGCAGCTTGTACTCTGGCCTCTCATATTATCTTCTGTAGCTTCTCAGGATTAGTGAGCGAAGTCCATACACATAGAGAGGTTGAATTGCTATATGAAGCAAACATGTATTTAAGTAATAGCAAGTATGATATTATAAGGGCTCTCATGACATTAAAAAAGTCCCCTGTGCTGCATCATGCATGAGCAGGAGGGACCCAGACTAACAAGCAAGTGGTTTTCTTACGCTGACAGCCAGTGTAACTGGGAAGCTGAGCATCAATCTTTTAACGCGGGTGTACACTCTGTGGACCTCATTCAGAGTTGGTCGTAAGCGGCCACCCGGTCGTACGCCTAATGATTGAGAATCAGAAAAAAAAACAATCGCACGGCCGGGCGATCGCAACCAAAGTGACGCCCATACATGAACAAAGCACCTCCTCTAGCTAACGAGTGATAGCAGCTAGCAATCGAGTCAATCGTTGTCAGTGATTGTCAGTCGCTGTATGTTAATTTTCTTCTGATGGTTGCGGCCGCTTGTGTTGTGTACAAATTACACCAAAAGATAACCAAAAAACGCATAGAATAAGCCATCCCCATGAAATTTATTTATTCTTATTATTCGCTAATGCAAACGTAACTGAATCAATTACAAGCCAATTAGCAGTGTTATTAGCAACAACAAACGATTATTAGTTGCTTGCATTGTGTGGCACAAAATAGAAACATCAGACATAACATCAGTCACATTCGATAGTATCGATTGTACTCTGGGGCTTGAGAGAGCACATACCCAACCTCAAGCTGTATGATCAGCCAGGCCTCTAACCTGCTCGCAGAGTGACGTTTTACTACTTCCGGCCTTCTATGTCAGTCGTAGCAGGAAATTTATGTACGGCCCTAAAACGCCCTGAAAACAGTGAGGAACGCCTACGTAACTAGACCACTAGCCACTTCCTGCTCATAAGCCATACGATCGACAGCATTTTGGATCGCAAGGTCTCGTACGCACATGCGCACAACTAACCGTACGCATGCGTGGTTTGGAAACATCGGATGCGTATGACCGAGCGGCCGCTTACGACCGACTCTGAATGAGGTCATGCACACAAACTGATGCACACACCATGTCTCAATCAAACTCACGCAGACTTACACGCGCTTTGTCTCACACACACACTGATACACACACCATGTGTTACACCAGGGCCGGCTCTAGGGGTGTTCGACCAGTGCAGTCGAACAAGGGCATCACCCATGGCGCACCCCTCCCCAACATCCCGATTTCAGCGGTACAGTACTGTCACACTGTTCCACCCGTGGACGGAAGTGGCCCATGTGTGGTCAAATTTCGAGGTTGGGGACCCCCTTCGCAGCAGCTGTGCGGTGATGCCGGACCCTGGAGTCTGAATGGATGCTGCGCGCATGCGCGCAGCATTCTTTCAGTGACAGGAGAGGACTGGGGGAAGCCCAGCTAGTGAGGCTCCCCCCAGCCTGACGTTATTTGGTGGCGTACCATACGCCTCCAAATAACATCACGTAAAGGGAATGGCCTATGGCAATTAGGTCACACCCCATTTTTGGTTGCACGCGGCTTTGCCGCATGCAATGTTGGGGCACACTGTAGAGAGTCAGCACAGGGTGCTCCTACCCCTGGAGCCGGCCCTGTGTCACACACACTGACCCACACTCTGTGTCTCTCACACACTCTGTCAAACATTGACCTCTTTCCTTAGTGATGCATTCAGTCTCATCTCCAGCAGCCATCCTGTTCCTGAATCCTAGTCCTGCATTTTCTTCCATTCCAAGCACTGGATGAGGAAGTGTCTGTGCTCTGATTGGCTGAGTGACTGTTGGGTCACTCATGTCAATCGGAGCACAGTAGACACTGCTGAGGAGTTTCTGCACTGATCACTAAACTACTCACTGTTATAGCAGCAGCTGCAGCCTGGAGTGGTATGTACATGGAGACAGGAGAGAGGGGGTGAACTTCAGCATCCTATTAATTATTTTTCTTTAGAACTGGTGGCCCAGCCTTTCCTGCTCAAGGCAACGACATAGGCCCCTGCATTGGCCACACGCTCTGATGGTAATGGATGGAGCTACGAAGCAGGGGGGCCAATCGGAAATGTACCCGTCCCCCCACCAGGACTGTCCGACCCTGAGTAAAACATGTTTCTTTCCATAAATTAGTGCATATGATAATTGGTAAAAGCCACTGCTAACTCTGAAGGTTTCTGCTAATTAACTGCAGTATTTCCTGCCAATTATCATATGCACCAATATATGTAAAGAAACATGTTTAGACTCCTGATGTTATACTCTTGAACTGCAACATTCTTTGCAACGTCTTTTGCTACATTCTTATTCATGTGTTTTTAATACTTGAAAAGGTAATTTAGAGCTAATCATTTTTTTTTTACTGTGGCATGCTTTTATATGGATTATATGCTTTACGTATACTGAATGTAATAGGATTATTATTGATTATAAATGGAGACAGTAATGTATTGCTCCGAATTTCTACCTACCTACAGTACTTATTATTATATATTTCTAATAATACTATAGCACCCCTCCTTTCCTTTATAAAGTTAATATGAACTATACCCTCCGGATTCTTGAGGATTGTATAAAGAATATTTTGTGAAGCATAAAAACCATAATATTATTCTAAGATTTTAATCCACAAAATATTGGGAAACGGTTGTTGACTTCATTGTTGAAAAAAGGTAGTGTTTATACTTGATAAGCCCCTTCTACAAATTTATGAAGCAAATAATTAATTGGTTATTTTAGGACAAAACTTTTTTGTGTATGAATAAAGACACAGTTATCTCTCATTCTGATGACTAAAACATGTTTTTACAGTATATAAAGAATGGAGACTATGCTTTACATATATTATCTTTGCAGGACCTGGTGGTTGGGGAGCAGCTAATAGACTGGACTATTCTTATGATGATCATATTGATGTAACAGAAGATGAATTAGGGGAAAAGTCTATGTTTGACACCAAAGCACCACTAAGGGTTAAGCGGCACAAGAGGGTGAATATCCCCGCAACTGATCAGAAAGTTAAGTTTGTTTTCAACATAACAGGTAAATAATATTTTGAAGAGCCTAACAACATATGTATTATTGGTTGTATAACAATATGGAAGAATGGACAATTTGTTTGATTTTCCACGTTGTTTATTTTTTATGTTTTCATGCTGTGCACACTAGATTCTAGAGGTTTTAGACATAAAGCAGAACTACAGTATACTATGTTTTTGGCTGGAAATAGTCATGGCAAGGCACTAGTACCAGTGTCCAGTCTCTTGACCACAATCTGAACTTATGTTGATGTTATTATTTTGAATTTGAGTAACTTATTTGACATAAACTGTTGGGTGATTTCAAACCCATTTTAGGTGTTTAGCCATAAATTCCAGTTATTTACTATATTTAGAGTTGATAAGGTTGGAAAAGGTCACAGGTCCATTAAGTCCAACTATAGTAAGCTTTGCTGTGAGGCCCAGGACTTCATAACACTGCTTCCTCTATTGTAGTGTCAGTCTCTCAGAAACCTTACCTCGTTCTTACTGGTTGTTAGTAGAATGCCATCCTCCTTATGTTACTAAGGATTGTTTATATTTTTTTATCTTAAAAACTCTACTAAAGTCTGTGTACTTTCTGAGCTGATTGACTCTCATGGTATTACATTTAGACAATAAAAAGTCTACAAAACTTTTTTATTTTAACCAGCAAAGAATCAATAGAAAGTGAGTGCTTTCCATGTCAGTGGATGTGATTTTTAAATTTGTCAAGGTGTGGTGGTACCAATGTTTGATACTTTTGATCTAAACAATATTAATTATAAATATGTTGGATATCATTGTAACATCATTAGCAGTTTATGCATTTGGACTTACTAGGCTGAAATGCATACATTCCCATAGCCTATTGTGGAATTGTGGGTGCAAGTTCAAAAATGTGCAGTGTTCTTTTTTTTTATTAGTTAGGCAAATTGACTAGCATGAAGTAAAACTGGAGAAAGACATTAGAATGATTTTTATTTTGGTTTATCTCTTGTCTTAATTACATTACTACATTATACTGTATATATTTGCCATGAAAAAGTTATAATGATGCGCAAACTATTAAATTGTGGTTTTACAACTATTTTTGATAGCATGATTGCATCACAATTTTCTATGTGATGGAAATTAAGATTTAACATGTTTTATTCTTTAAATGCTTAACCTATTTTCAGCAAGTGTACCTTTGCCTGAGAGAAGGAATGACACAGTGGAATCAACCAATCAGCAACGACTCCTAAAAACTTTAGAGACTATAACAAATAGGCTAAAGAGGACTCTTCGGAAAGAGCCTCTCTACTCATTTCAGTTTTCTTCAGAGATGATTGTTGTGGACAGTAACTCTCTGGAAGAAGGGAAAGCCATCTTGTTCTGTAGGCCTGGCACTGTGTTGAAAGGACGCATGTGTGGTAAGTGTACAGATTCTATCTATCTATCTATCTATCTATCTATCTATCTATCTATCTTTCTATGTGTTTGTTTGGCTTGATTAGGGATCATTCTAGATCCGAAACAATGATACCGCACAAAGTTTAATGTAATAAAAGTGAAGGGCGGTGTTAAATGGAACAGTTCTCATCAGTATACTCAGCAGAATTCATGTGACAACAGGTATCCTTCCCAACCAGTGAGTGGTAGCTTAACTCAGTGGTAGGACTGGGACCACAGGATACAGTAGTTAAACTGTGGTCAGGGCAGGTGAATACAAGCCAAGGCCATAATCAAGCCAGAATTCAGGGCAGGCAGCTAATAAACTAGGCCAATATCTAGGCAGTCAAGGCTTCAGCAACAGGCAAGATCAGTAAAATGTAGACATGGCCAAACAGAAGTGAATTAGAATAGTAAAGCACAATCTAGCAACACACAGGGGCTCCTGCACAGTAAGAAACAAGGAGCCAATCAGAAGGTGTCTACAAAACTGAACCCTCCCCTCAATGATTTTCTCTGATAGTCTGGCAGCTTATGGGTTGCATAAGAAAGAGCTGGGGATCCTGAGGTTTCAACCCACTGTACATCACAATTTTCACAAATTCTTCTAGCAAATAGGTTATGACAAGCAAAACTGCAACTTTGCAGAGTAGTAGTACATATGCGCAAGAGACAACTGGCATGAGTGATCTGTGGCGAGCATTGTAGCATCTTTTATGTGTTTTTTTTTCTCTAATGAGCATCAAAACAGCTTCACAAGACTGAACTGATTAATTTATTATGCAACACTTGTATATCTTTGTGTGCGACTTAATCTGAACGTATACTATGGAACTTACATTGATAAAAAGTCACACCCAATTAGTATACAGATTTAGGGGTAAATTTACTAAGCCCCGCGTTTACCCGAGATTGCATCCATGGGAGTATTTTACCATTGTTACAAACACAGGAATTTACTATTTTTTGTATTTTTAGAGGTGAACACAGCCGAAGCTGAAGTTAAAATGCACCCGTAAATACAACTACAAATGAATACATTATCATCTGAACACGGCAGTAATTTGCATAGACAGGAATACAACATGGGAATTTACTAAGAATCGTGATTATAATCAAAAGCCGGTTAAAAAATAGAAGTTTCAAATAGACCCTCTCCTAAGCAGCATGTTTGGCAGAAACATATTAATAAAAGACAGCGTTAATTAAAAAAAAAATGATGTGGGCCCCCCCAAGTATAACCAGCCCCGGGCTCCTCAGTCAGTCCTGGTCCTAAAAATAAAGGGGACAAAACATGTAGGGTTCCCCCGTATTTTATGAACCAGCATTGGGCTCTGTAAGCCAGTCCTGGTTTTAAAAATATGGGGATAATTTGGCGTGGGGGTCCCCGTATTTTTAAAACCAACATCGGACTCAAACTAGCCAGGGTGTACTGCCACAGTCAGGGGACCATTTCACCGGTTCACCCTGGCCAAATCATTAACACCTCAAGCTAGTAAGCCCAGGCCAGGGATCTCAGAGGAGGTCCCCCCTCTCCTAAGGACCCCAGGCGTAGGCTGAAGCCCGGGGTTCTTCCCTGCACACCAGGCCGGTGGGTGCAGGGCTAATAGTGTGAAGAATAATAATAGGCTTCTATTGTTTTTTACAGTGGAACTACAGGTGCCAACGTGCTTATCCTTTGGCACTACAAATGGTAGCAGGCAGCTGGCTCCTTTACCCCACTATAAAAAAAGATAGTAAAAAAACACAGTATACACAAACCGTAGATAGTAAAATTATATTACACACTAAACACACTCACACATACTTACCTTCTCCCCGGTGATCGCTGTCCCTGTCCAGTAGTAATCCAAGGGTTTCACCCCCCAAAAAAATCAAATGCTCCTGGCACAGGTTGGTCTTCTCAAGTAGAGTCCCGGCCTTGGGAAAAAAAATACGAGTAACACGCCCCACGGACACTGAAGAGATGTATGTGTTTCCACATACATATCTTCCCTGGTAAATGACAGAGACCGGGTAGTTTCCGTCATTTACCAGGTCGCCAGCCAATCAGAGGGCGCTGTAGAGTAAGCGGCCGCTGATTGGTTGTAAGCCGCATGGAGGTCAATCAACAGCCATGCGGGTCACAGCCAATCAGCGGCTGCTTACTCTAAAAAGGCAGCTGATTGGCTGTGACCCGCATGGCTGTTGTATAATAAATTAATCAATGCAGTCTCGTGAAGCAGTTTTGCTGCTTCCCATTGCAACTTAGATCCACGTTCAAGCAAAAAAAGATGCAAGTTGCATATGACCTGGGCACAGAGAAGGGCTGTTTGGTGCGGCTGCGGCAATAGTGTATGAGAACACATCTATATATTGAATAGGAAGGGGGTTAGGTTGGGAAAGGATAGGAGAAGGAAGATGTTCCCATATGGAAGAGTCCCTTTGGCAGCGCTGTAACTACATTTGGCAGTGCCCGGTGCAGCCAACACCCCCTCCACATGATGTTACATGGAGGGGGTGGAGCCACAATCGCCGGTAATCACACCAACGACCTGAGCTTCCTCACGAAGCTCCCTGGTGCTGTAAGGGCAGTGGTGGGCACGCCTGAAGCATCCTAAGGACCTAAGGACTGCTGCAGAGATTCTGGCAGCAGGGTGCCATTACAGACACCCTAATAGCAGGATGCAGGGGCCGCGGGTGAGCAGCGGTACCACCCACAGGGCTCTGTGTGACTGCACCGCTCTCACACCCCTGGTTACGGCCCCTGCTCTTGGGGTTTGCAGAGCACTGCTGTAACAAGATTTCAATTTGTGGAGCATAATTACTGTGCTGCAAAGAAAGGAAGGGATATAAACTTCATATTTTCAAAAGCTTTACTTTCCATCCACTGCTATTCTCTCTCTACAAAATGACTTGTTTTCCTTGCCTATTATACCAAAAGAGTAAAACAAAAGAAACACATACAAATAACATAAATATAAGAAACCTTAATCAAATAAAAGACTTAGCAAATGTTTGTTCACCACATTGTTAAATACAAAACAAAATCTTTGCTTCCTCTGTCTTGCCCCAATGTAGTCCAAATACTTCAAAAGAAAATATGGAAATATCCCCTTAAAAACCTATCTGCATTTATAAAAATTGTACAGTGATCAAAAGTGGGATTTCCTGGGAATTCCCTGTTCACTAGCCAATAAGAAGTGTACAGAATGTGAAAGCATGTGTGATTGGCTGGCAGTTAAGAGGAGTGTTGGTTACTCTTAGTTATTGTATTTTGACATCTTATGTTTTCGTAAGCAAGTCATTCCTTTTTTTTCTATTCTGATTTGGACTACAATAGTTATAGAAAGATAGAAGACAATATTTTATTTCCCAAGACCGTATGCTTTCCAATTCTTGGTTTGTTTACGTTTTATTAAGCAGTGCATCATCTGTGGCCAGAACAGATATATTGGCAGATTCTGTCCTATCATTCATTTTATCCAGGCTGCAAACACAATACAGTATATCTCATTGCAGCATGAGCTGTGTACTTTTTGTCTATCCCACATGGATGGTAAGATTCTCTCAAGGTGCTATCTGGTGGCAGAAAAATGTATTGCAGTGACATAAAATACATTGAAATAAAATAGTTTGGTAAATATTGACATAATGCAATTTGTGTTTTTAAAGAGTTAATGTTTATTGTAGAAATAAAGTTGTGCAATTGCAAATGTTTTTTAAATGCTTGATACGTCTGTGGCTTTACTTTAGAGTATATAGTAACTAGTAGTTTGGACTCATCACTTGCTGGGTTGCCCAGTGATGCCGTTTTTTCTCTTCTTCCCATGTGTCTGCCACTCTTACCCCGTCACCCTCTCTCTCTCCATCTCTCATACCATCTCTTTTTATCACGTTTCCTGCCCAATCTCTTTCTCCCTTTCCCTGTTTCTGCCTTTACCCCTCTTTTCTTATCTTGCTTGGTCTCTCACCCCTTCTCTCTACCCCATCTCTCTCTCCCACTCCTCATTTTATTATTATTATTGTCATTTATTTATATGGCTCCACAAGTGTTCCGCAGCGCCTTACATAGTACATAAATAAATAAGTAACCAGTGACTTACATAGTACATAAATAAATAAGTAACCAGTGACTTACAGTACAATACAAAGCAGGACATGGACATGTATAATAAACATTGCTATATAAGCAACTATTACACCCACATAAGCAGCCAGGTGTACTAATACCCCTAGTGGGGGGTAAGAGCTCATTTCTCTTTAACTCTATATATCCCTTTTTCCTTTAGCCCATGTTTTCTCTCTCCTTCTCTTTTCTTTCTCTCTCACACTCTTTTGCACCTCCCTCCCCCCTTTATTCTCTCTTCCCACTTATTGGAGTTTGTGCACATCACAATAATAATCTTACTGAGATGCTAGGTGGTAAACTGGTGCTCAGAAATACTTTGTTACATTTCTTGCACATTAAGCATAACATAGGAAGTGCAACATTTTACCAGGGTTAATACCATCTTATTATCCAGAAAGGTAATCCCCTATTTCTAACATTACAGATCTGTTCTCATAAATCTAGCCTCAATGGCGTGAGATGCCTGGTGTGGGGGAGGCACCAGGTCCCATTCCTTTTTCGACAGAAAATGTGTCCTAAGTTGCAATTTAATGCTAAGACACACCAGGAGACACACCAGGAGACACACCAGGTGACTGTACTGATTCATTTGATATGTGACACTTGTATATCTGTGTGTTACTGATTGTAACGTTTCGTATACAGACTCAGACACACACACATGTACAAGTGCTCCATATTAAATTAATCAGTGCAGTCTCCTTGTGTGCGCTGCATTGTCGAACATTGAGTGGATATTGAAAATGTCGACATTTAACATGACAAGGCTAAAGTGTTGACACATTTTTGTTCCTCGTTATTTTAGCCTAACCCTAAGCATAAAAATTATGAAAAAAACACGTCACCAATCTAGTGTTGCCATGTTAAATGTTAATTGTCCCTACAACTCCGTATCCTCATAGCTGTGTCCTCATAGCTCAATGTCCCCATAACTCAGTGTCTCTATAACTCAATGACCTTATATCTCTGTCCACCATAACTTAGTGTTCCCATAACTCAGTGTCCTCAAATTTGTGTCCCCATAACTTATAATGTAGTCTCCCTCTAACTTGGTGTCCTCATATCTGTGTCCCCATAACTCTGTGTCCCTATAATTCACCCCCCAGGGTGAACACAACGAGGAAGGTCGGGAGGCGTTCTAATGTAAGCCAAGTACAGTAAGGGTGTGTCTGCACAATTGTGAACACATGAAGACCAGGAAAATAATGCACATTTGTCTGTATTATTTGTGGGTGGATAGAGGCAGGTACAGATACTGGCTGATGATGACTGCTAGCACTGCTTACTGTTTAGGAATGCTGCGCTGACATTAGTGCTTGTTCCTTGCTCATGTATAGAGTATGCTTTTGTTAGCGTTTTTAAGCAATATTTTATTTTTTCATGCATGTGAGCCGGGAAGCTGTTTCTTCAGTAGCATAGAAAGTTTTAGTTTAATTGATGCCTAGTAGTAATGCATTTCTTACCCATAGAATTTTATTATTTTTAATATGGATACAAGTGTGTCGTGACTTGGATGTGTGTCTGGCGTAAGTGTGACATGTCTCAGATGTGTGTCTGCCGTAAGTGTGACGTGACTTGGATATGTGCCTGGTGTAAAACAGACGCATATGCTGCTCTTGCCAACTGGAACGCATCTCGAGCTTTGTAAGTGGATTGAAATGAGAGATATTTGCATGTACTTTTATTTCAGTAATTTACACCCATTTTGCAACCAACCCTGCATCAGCCCTAAAGTGTTTTGTTTGGCCATTCTGTGTAACAAACAGTGCTATGGTGCCTTGTAGTTGTTTTGCCTGTTGCCTTCTATTTGAAACAAAATTTTGAGTTACCTTCTCCTAGCTTTGTACAGGGTTCCAATACTAGGCAGCTTGGTGATGATGCAATAGGGGAACAATATACAGTATGTAGTGCTGCTATTAGATGTATGCAAATAGTGCATACTTCCCAACTCTCCCTGATTGTCAGGGAGACTCCCTGAAATAGTAGCAATCTCCCGGAATCACTGAAGAGTCTAGTACTCTCCCTGATTGTACCTTACTCCCAGTATGAAGCTGTTATATTAAAAAAACAGAGATATATACATTCAAATAGGGTCATTAGTATCATATCCCTGCATTGGTTATAATGCACAATGATCCCTATGGCTACAGGCATTTTCAAATAAGGTTTCTCATGCCACTTATATGGAACCCCTTTTAAAACATAATACATGTGCAAGCCCTGAAATGTATCAGTGTTTTTTCATCAACAAATAGATCTTACTGACTGCTTTGGGGCTCGTTTACATTTGGATGTAAAGCAAGTTTATGGCACACCCCTCGGATGTAGCAGTACACGTCCACTTTACCACCACACTCATAGGTGCTGCTTTCACAATCTCACTTAAATACTTTTTCAAAAGGAGGCAAGTATGAAATAGCGGCTGATGTGTGTTGTACTTTATGGCTACAGCTATTGCCCTCAGAGCTGGGATGTCAGTGCAGGCAGTGCTTTCCCCACCAAGACTATGGGGTCTATTTACTAAACCTTGGATGGAGATAAAGGGAATGGAGATAAGGCACCAGACAATCAGCTCCTAACTGTCATTTTTCAAATACCTGTGAGATGGCAGTTAGGAGCTGATTGGCTGGTACTTTTATCTCCGTTCACTTTTTCTCCATCCAAGGCTTAGTAAATAGACCCCTACATTTTGAAAAGATACAAAGCCTGAAATGTGATACTCTGATTCACATATACATCTAATGGGGGAAAAAATATCTGTGGTCTCAATTTATAAAACAAAAATACATACACATGCCTTTTTTTCAATTATTAGCTTTATGACAGATATTATTTAACTAATAAGGAATCATGCGTTTATTTCATTAAAACCTACATACACTGCCTGGCTTGCTTCTGTTCTGTTCTCATTTGTCCTGAAGGTGGCAGCATTTGTTAGCATTAGAATATTATTGGATTGTAGCTGCTGTCAGAATAAACAGCTTTTGCACACGACTTAGATAGATGAAGCAGATTTTGAATGGTAAACATTAATCAAGCATTTTTTAAGTGCACTGTGCTGAAAACTAGTGGAGATCTTTAAATAGAAAATGAAATAAGCAAGAGTTCAAAATTTGTTTCTAGATTCACGAATAGAATTTCACTAATGTCTCTCAGATGAAAATCTGGGCACTTCTAGGGCAAATAGGACCATGTTTAATATTATAGTCTATAGCAGGAGAGCACAATTTATCTCTTCTAAGTGCTTTGTTCATGGTACAGAGAACTAATTGCATTGGTAGCATGCTCAGAATATTTCTTGAATTATTAAAAACAAAAATATTGAATTTATATATCTTTTTTCAAATTTCTTAGTTATCACATTTTAACTATATTATGTGCAACTTATTGCTATACTTATTGTTAGATGGGAAAAAGTGGATAAACATAGGCCACCCTGACCTAGGATGTATGAGAGCATTGGTAATGTGGGATTATATTGGCACAAATCCAGTCCTTATGATTCAATGGATTTCTGATATATTCAGCCTGGCTGCTTTGCACTGTAACTGCATAACATAAGCAATGTCATACTGTGCTGTATGCTGTTGTACGTACTTACAGTACGTAAAGTACCAGTTTATTTGATAATTATCTATTATGCAAATTTTTATTTTAAGTGGATATCCATTTTAACAGTTATAGGGGCTATTTATCAAGCAGTGAAAAGCGTGGAGAAGTGGACCAGTGGAGAAGCTGCCCAAAGCAACCAATCAGCTCCTACCTATTAATTTATACACTGTACTTGATAAATGCTACTTCAAAGCTGATTGGTTGCTATGAGCAACTTCTCCACTGGTTCACTTATCCAGACTTTTCACTACTTGATAAATAGACCCCATAGACCATTATTATTTTTATTATACACTTACAGCTCATACACTAGCATAGGCTATACATATCTGTCCATAGTGATGGACGGATTACTGCTTGTAGGGATAGTATGCGGCTCCAGGAGAGAATTGCTTGAATAGTTCGGGAATTAGGTTGGTATAGGCACAAAGCTCTGTTCTAAGTCAGAAGGGTGCATATAACATAGATATAAAAGATATGTATTTGTGAATTGTTATATGGTAGATGTGTGAGGGAGAACTGCAGTAGTAGTAGATACTGTATAAATTATTAAGAGTAGTGTAGAAGCAAAAATATTAAATAAACTGCAGAAAAAAATATAACATTGGTAAAGTATTTGCTATAAAAGAACATTTAAAATAGCAATGAAAATATTAATAGGTGCAAAGATGCAGAAGTAATACAAGTATTGCACAAATAATACATGATTTAAAGGGATTAAAATTATTCTTACCGCAAGAATAATAGAAAACTCAGATTCATACACAATAGAACCCACTAAGGATGCACTACATCGGAGGGATGATTCCTGCATTTTGAACAGTTTACATCCGTCTGCTACTATATCTCTCTTTACATTATTTATAGCTGCTGCAATGCTTTTATTTCTTATTATTTTTTTGTGTTAAAAGACAATTTGAAGCTTGCTACAACTGTATGTGGCATAAACAGATATACTGTATACTTTTGCAGCAATTTACTTTTGAAGGACATGTAAAATTGTAAGCATAATTTTTACATAAAAATATAATATATATTATTATCTTCAAATAACATTTAATTATATAGCACTGACATACTCAGTAGCACTTTACAAATAGGGACAAACATAGTATAAAAATTCAAGACATGGGTATTAACAGAAAAAAATGGAAAGAGGGACCTGTTCGCATGGTTACAGTACATTATATAAGCTTAAATGATATATTCAAATGTGGATAGAATTTGAACAGTGATGTCCTAGTGCAGACAAACTAAGCCAAATGAATTACATCCCTCTAACACAGTGTCTCCCAGGCTTCATTCTCAAAGCACACTAACAGTCCAGGTTTTAAGGATATAAGTATAAATATGAGGTAGTCATTATGTCACCTGTGCTCAAATACTGGTATTCTTAAAACCAGAACTGATAATGTGCCTTGAGGACCGAGGTTGGGAAACACTGCTCCATAATCTAGATTGTAAACTCGCATGAGTAGCGCCCTCACTGTATTTAGGGGTCTATTTACTAAGCAGTGTTAAGAGACAGAGTGATAAGTGATAGGAAAGTGATAAGGTGCCAGCCAATCAGCTCCCAACTGTCATCTCACAGGCTGTGTTTGAAAAATGACAGTTGGGAGCTGACTGGCACCTTATCACTTTCTTATCACTTTTCACTCTGTCTCCTAACACTGCTTAGTAAATAGACCCCTTAATCTCATGTCTGCTCGGGTAGTGATTCAGTAGGGGCGGAATTGCAAAGCTGCACGCAAGCAGCTTTCCAATTCCGTCCTTGCAAAAATGCAAATGCAGCAAGACATGTCTGACACTCCCTGCTGTATTAGGGCACTGCGACCGAGAATGCAGGCTGGGATAACCCTCTAGACCATCAGTTGCTGGCTTGTGAGGCCAGCAAACTTCATCCGTGGACAGATTCCCTTGGTCATGCCACTCCCGGAAAATGGGATAGACATGCTTCCATTTCCGGAAGCGCCGGCCGCTCCCCACACTGCCCCTTAAATGCCGTCCCCACACTGCCCCTTAAATGCCTCTGCCTGTCAGTCAGGCAGAGGCATAGCAGGGGCTGCATGCGATCACGCAGAATCCTTTCTGCACATAAGCAGAATGGGTCCTACACACGAGCAGATTCCTGATAATCGCAATACTGAATTAGCCCCTTTGTCTTTGTTCTGTCTACCCTGCTTGTACCTATTATGTGCTATGCTGCATTATGCTTTATGTATTTTATTTTGCTATGTTCATTTCTATGTATGGAATCTGTACTTCTTTTGTGCTACTTGTCATTGTGGCTGTGAGATCCATACTCGTATCTGTATGATATGTCTTTTTATTCTTAATTTACTGTAGACTGAAGTATTTGTATGTTGTTTGCTTGGCTCTGTGGAATTTGTGGCGCCATACACATAAACAATGATGATGATGATGATTTCATGAATTATCTAACTTGATTAATTGGCCTGATGCTGATGTGGATGAATTTAGCATCTTTGGACGCAGCGATGCCAACATTTTCAAAAGCAGCAGGAGTCATCTGTAGTAGAATGACGTCTCCTGCATGCTACAGTGATCCGCAGCTGTATCCGAGGATGCAGCCATCGGATCACTTACATGAGCATCAGCCTCCTAGGGATACACAGGATGACTGGTGAATTTCACGCTGCTGGGGCCAGGAAGTCTGCATCAGACCCTGACTGCTGCATTCCCTCAAGCAGAGGCGGTACACCTCCGTTTTGTTGAACGGACCCAGTCGCCAATCAGGCTGCAGCTTAGTGGAGACTGCGAGCGATCACACGGGACCAGCTCTGCACATGTGCAGAAGCCCCACCATCGGATGTGTACGTAAACCATCGAGCTTGTGTACAAATTTGAATCAGGTCCACGTCACTTGTTATATTAGGTCAAACAATCAATTCAATGTTAAGTGTCACAGGGCATCGCCATGGTGCTTGGCTGCACACATATACAGTATGGCACTTACAGTAGTGCTAGCATTGCAAGCTTTCACTTGTACCTCTATGGGGCGTGAGGGAAAGCTTGTGATGCCAGTGGGCCCAATGTACCGTTCTGGAACACAACATTGCACTGATGTTGGAGAAATAAACTCGCCCACCTCATCCAGATGGACCCACTTATTTATTTTCTTCTTTTTTTATTCCAATTAATGTATATTTATGGTTGAAAAGGTTAATATGAATGGATGTCAACATGTGATAACATATAAACATATGTGCACATGTTATAAACAAGAGAATACAACATATGTGCACATGTTATAAATAAGAGAATACAACATATGTGCACATGTTATAAATAAGAGAATA
This sequence comes from Taudactylus pleione, assembly GCA_031769625.1. Classification (NCBI taxonomy): domain Eukaryota; kingdom Metazoa; phylum Chordata; class Amphibia; order Anura; family Myobatrachidae; genus Taudactylus; species Taudactylus pleione. The sequence goes on along the minus strand of JAUIMM010001030.1, from coordinate 7,850,242 downwards.
CAACATATGTGCACATGTTATAAATAAGAGAATACAACATATGTGCATATGTTATAAATAAGAGAATACAACATATGTGCATATGTTATAAATAAGAGAATACAACATATGTTCACATGTTATAAATAAGAGAATACAACACATGTACACATGTGTTGGTCTCACAGGGCCATTATTTGTCTCACATTTTGCACTCCTTTAGTTACATTCATGAAGGAAGGTCATGAGAGGTCTATTACTTTTAGTACAGGCAGATATCGTTAGAAATAAAAGAATCAAAGTATAGCATTACATTAAACTTGCAGTATCTTTAAATTACTGGAAAAAAACCCCCAACAAATTATATAAAAATAATTTAACATGTTAGAACTGGCCACACACATGAACTATTCCCACATATGTGCAATGCACTCACAAAACAAATTAAGAATGTTTCAGTATCTTAAAATTGATTTTGATACATTGTTAATGATAATAAATGTACTTTTCTGTATGTTTTATTGTCAAATTCAAGTCTTTAATGATTTCAATAAACTCTTTTGTCACAGTCTTCATTCTCATAAAGAACAACTGAAAAATAAACTTATGTAAATGTTTACATTGTGCTCAGTTATGAAGTGTCCTAGTTAAAGAATATATATTGTTCTTTAGAAAATAGCACTGTTGATCAATGTGAATTGTGTACTCTTGAATCACATTATAGGATTAAGATAAATCAGTGGTAATCTTCTAACGTTTGTACTTTTTCATGAACTATTCCTTTTGTAACTTACAATAGACAGCTATTATTTAGCAATAAACAACAGATTTATAAAATCACTGAGAATTTCTCATTGTGATTAGTAGGTATTGGATCAAGAACAGCAATTAGCGCTTTGTAAAAAGGAGTTTTCATAATGGTAGCCTGCAGCTCTGAGCTTTTCAGATCAAACTTGGCATGGTTACATATCATTTGCTTGTTTCATTGATTCCCCCAGTAAACTGCCCAAAGGGTACATTTTATTCCCTGGAACACAACACTTGCGAAAGCTGTTGGATTGGTTCATACCAGGATGAAGAGGGCCAGATGGACTGTAAAGGTTGCCCTGACAGCACGTACACTGAATACCTACATTCAAAGCGGCTATCTGAATGCAAAGGTTTGTAGATCATTACCAAAATAAAAATATAACCTTAAGCTTCACTGAGGGACCCTTTTTTTAACTGACCAAATTCTGCCAGAAAGCCTAAAGCTGGCCACACATCTAAAGATTATCTGTCCAACCAGCCAACTAGTTGATTGAAAATGATCGTCAGACAAGTTTGTTAAATGTTTGATCTAAACAATTTGTTCAAACAACAGTTTTTGTCCATTTTCCTACGTTTGGGAGTAAATTGCTGATTTGCTTTCATTCCTTACCAGATTTTCATTCCAACCAATCAACTAGTTGGCTGGTTGGCTGAAAGTTGGTCTAGTGTGTGGCCAGCTTTACAGGTGTCAGCAACTCTGAACCTCACTTGCAAGAGTATGAGCAAGCAATGCTAAATAAAATAGCTTTAAAACCTACAGTAGCCGTTACATTTAATGAGATTGTTAATTTTATTCATGACACAGTTGCTCAAAGTGGAAGGCATGTGATTGGATGTGAGCTGACCAGTCTCATCCAATCATAAGTTGTCCTCTTCTGACCTGTAATTTCCCTCTGTTGTAGTCAATATGCCAGTTGTCTTTTTCATGCAGCTGGTGTCAGGGACCCTTTACAAAAAAATAATAGCAGTGAAAGTCTACCTAGGATAACTGTAGTTCAGCACATACTCTGTACATAGTGATCACCTCCATTGGTTGGCTTTACATGGTCCAGTTGATCAATTGCAATTGATTGGAAAAAAATATTACTCTGATATGATAACAAATGTACTGTAAAGTGCAATAAGAATGTAAACTATATGCATTTTGTTTTCAATTTCTTAAATTGGGCCAGGGGAAAAATGTACTAAGTGTCGGATTTGCAAGTGCTTTAAACCCGATTGGATAAACTGTGAATCAATCCCCATTGGTTTCAAAGAGGCTGATCCACTGCAAATCCACAGAAGAAATGCAGTGCTTTTATAGTGCTGCACGGACCACTGAGATCCATACACTGTTTTTGTATTTAAAGAAAGAAAAATGAAAGATTGTGGGGTGCCTCACCAACATGGTAACCATCGTTAGCACTTGTAGCTTAGGCTGGTAGTAGCAAAATTTGGGGGGGATCGGACAGAAAGTGTGGCTTCCCCCAAAATTACTACAAAAAGTCATAGTAGGGAGATACAGTCCTGTGCTGATAGCATTAGTGCTCTTACCCTACCCAAATAGTGATGGGTGTAGGGTAGTAAATTAGATAATATTTGAATAACTGTATTTTCTCACAGGCACACTACAGGTCCCAGCAAGCCCTGTCATTCCCAGTTAATGACTGGATGTGCTGGTGCTAGAGAACCACAAGTGCCAACATGCCAGGCTCGCTGTCACCTGCAGTGCACCTGTAAGTAAGAAAACTAAAAAAGACAGACACGCACACCATAGATAGGTCTTTTATTGAAAGAAAAAACTGCCCAACACTTTCCCTCTTTTATCCTCTTTAAAGTCCAATGGAGGGTTCTCTTCATTCCACTAACATCCATGCCATGGCTCGGTTAAATAAAAAATCATATATAATGATGCTGAACTTGTCCCCTGAAGGACCCCGCAGTGAATGACAGTCGTAGAGCCTGTCATTACCATTGAAATTGATGGCTGCGCTGTGATCAGTGAGTGCATGAGAACAGCCAATCTGATTGGTTATTGTTAACCCACCCATATTTGCTCCTTGTTTGAGTGATTATGCATCGGTTTTGAAAAATGTTGCTTGATAAATCTGGAGGATTATTTGTAATAAACCGGCTTTGACATTATTGAGTCAGCAGGATTTATTACATTTCTCCAGGAGTCTTTTTTTCTTTAATATTATTTGTTGTACAGGTATGTACATTTTCATATACAGTTATATTATAGAGATGGGTAGAACAGCATGTAAGTTAGGCAAATTTAAATGTGAACGAATACATATTATCCTTAAATTAGAAGGAAAATTAGATTCCTGAAGAAAAAAAACACCATTTTAAGAATATAACTCTGAAAGTTAAGAACCAGACTTACCACAAAGCACAACTAATTGTTTTATCTCACTGTGTCCTTGAATTAATTTATTCAATTGTTCTAAATGCGACGAGCATGACATAAACAGATGACACAGTGCTATGGTGTAAATTAATAGCATTTAAGGCATAATTAGTAAAACCAATAGTTGTGTAATACTTTTAAATGAGTTTTAGCACTGTGACTGATGTTTTGAGTCAAAATTGCTGGCCACATTGGAAAATGAAGCATGCATTGTCTTATTGTTCATTTGTGTTTGACTCCATTATAAGTGGCAGAAAAAAAAATAAAAGAATATATAACACAGAAACATAGAATATTGACAACAGCGTAAAACTGGTATAAAGTTATAAAGTGAAATATTTCCTCCACTTTAGTGGTGATTTAAGTTTTGGTTTTGTTTGCAACATTATTCCTAAACTGCAGAGATGAAAAACGCCCACCTCCCTAAGGTAGTCTACATTTTCGTGTGCAGCAAAATATTATTAATTACTAGCTGTTGCCCAAGGCTTCTGCCAGCATGTTTTTTATTTGAGGTGCTCTAGTTGTATTGCTTTGCATAGGGGTCCTGTCATGGGAGTTGCCCATGTGACCAGCAACGCTATACAGTGTGGTGGCAGCAGCAGCTTCACCCACCACTCACACCAATGTCACTGTGAGCCCTGTGCACAGACTGCAATGTAGCCTCTCCTATTCATCCACCACTCACACCAATGTCACTGTGAGCCCTGTGCACAGACTGCAATGTAGCCTATCCTATTCATCCACCACCCACGCCAATGTCACTGAGTGCCCTGTGCATAGACTGCTATGTAGCCTATCCTATTCATCCACCACTCACACCAATGTCACTGTGTGCCCTGTGCACAGACTGCTATGTAGCCTATCCTATTCACCCATCACTCACACCAATGTCCCTGTGAGCCCTGTGCACAGACTGCTATGTAGCCTATCCTATTCATCCACCACTCACACCAATGTCACTGTGAGCCCTGTGCACAGACTGCTATGTAGCCTATCCTATTCATCCACCACTCACACCAATGTCACTGTGTGCCCTGTGCACAGACTGCTATGTAGCCTATCCTATTCACCCATCACTCACACCAATGTCCCTGTGAGCCCTGTGCACAGACTGCTATGTAGCCTATCCTATTCATCCACCACTCACACCAATGTCACTGTGAGCCCTGTGCACAGACTGCTATGTAGCCTATCCTATTCATCCACCACTCACACCAATGTCACTGTGTGCCCTGTGCACAGACTGCTATATAGCCTATCCTATTCATCCACCACTCACACCAATGTCACTGTGAGCCCTGTGCACAGACTGCTATGTAGCCTATCCTATTCATCCACCACTCACACCAATGTCACTGTGTGCCCTGTGCACAGACTGCTATATAGCCTATCCTATTCATCCACCACTCACACCAATGTCACTGTGAGCCCTGTGCACAGACTGCAATGTAGCCTATACTATTCACCCACCACTCACACCAATGTCACTGTGTGCCCTGTGCACAGACTGCTATGTAGCCTATCCTATTCACCCATCACTCACACCAATGTCCCTGTGAGCCCTGTGCACAGACTGCTATGTAGCCTATCCTATTCATCCACCACTCACACCAATGTCACTGTGAGCCCTGTGCACAGACTGCTATGTAGCCTATCCTATTCATCCACCACTCACACCAATGTCACTGTGTGCCCTGTGCACAGACTGCTATGTAGCCTATCCTATTCACCCATCACTCACACCAATGTCACTGTGAGCCCTGTGCACAGACTGCAATGTAGCCTATCCTATTCACCCACCACTCACACCAATGTCACTGTGAGCCCTGTGCACAGACTGCTATGTAGCCTATCCTATTCATCCACCACTCACACCAATGTCACTGTGTGCCCTGTGCACAGACTGCTATATAGCCTATCCTATTCATCCACCACTCACACCAATGTCACTGTGAGCCCTGTGCACAGACTGTTATGTAGCCTATCCTATTCATCCACCACTCACACCAATGTCACTGTGTGCCCTGTGCACAGACTGCTATATAGCCTATCCTATTCATCCACCACTCACACCAATGTCACTGTGTGCCCTGTGCACAGACTGCTATGTAGCCTATCCTATTCATCCACCACTCACACCAATGTCACTGTGAGCCCTGTGCACAGACTGCTATGTAGCATATCCTATTCATCCACCACTCACACCAATGTCACTGTGTGCCCTGTGCACAGACTGCTATATAGCCTATCCTATTCATCCACCACTCACACCAATGTCACTGTGTGCCCTGTGCACAGACTGCTATGTAGCCTATCCTATTCACCCACCACTCACACCAATGTCACTGTGAGCCCTGTGCACAGACTGCTATGTAGCCTATCCTATTCATCCACCACTCACACCAATGTCACTGTGTGCCCTGTGCACAGACTGCTATGTAGCCTATCCTATTCACCCATCACTCACACCAATGTCCCTGTGAGCCCTGTGCACAGACTGCTATGTAACTTAACCTATTCATCCACCACTCACACCAATGTCACTGTGTGCTCTGTGCACAGACTGCTATGTAGCCTATCCTATTCATCCACCAGTCACACCAATGTCACTGTGTGCCCTGTGCACAGACTGCTATGTAGCCTATCCTATTCATCCACCACTCACACCAATGTCACTGTGTGCCCTGTGCACAGACTGCTATGTAGCCTATACTATTCACCCTCCACTCACACCAATGTCACTGTGGGCCTAATTCAGACCCGCTCGCGAGCGCTGAGCACTCGCAAGCGGGTCGATGGTGCCCTAATGCGCATGCGCACGATGGAGGGAGCTCCGTTGTGCGCATGCGCGAGACCCGCATAGTGACAGCCAAGCTGTCGCTATGGGTCTCGCACCAAAGGGGGCATGCTGTCGATGGTGAGTGACAGCACACCCCCTTTGGTGGGCGTGTCGGGGGCGTTGCTGCCCAGACGGAGGCATTCCCATGGGAACGCCTACCGTCTGGGTATGGCCCCACTGACATCACTAGTGATGTCAGTGGGAGTGCTTTTGGCTCTGATAGAGCCAAAAGCACTCCTGGGCTTGTGGCAGCGAGACCCTACCGCAGGGTCTAGTCGCATGCCCGATGGTCGCGATGGTCATAACCATCACGACCATCTTTTTGGCCGCTCGCATAAGCTGTGGGTGGTCACCCACAGCTATGCGAGCGGCCAGGAGGCCGCTCCATTTTTAGGTAGGAGGCCCTGATTCAGAGCCAGCGCTCTGGTCAGAGTGTCCGGCTCTGAATCAGGCCCAGTGAGCCCTGTGCACAGACTGCTATGTAACTTATCCTATTCACCCACCACTCACACCAATGTCTCTGTGTGCCCTGTGCACAGATGGCTATGTAGCCTATCCTATTTAAGTGAACGCGGGCCCAAAGCATCTCTCCCCCCAACCCTTACCAGCTGCATGCATGGTGCCACACCTATCTCTTGATTTGACGATGTCAATAATTTTTTTGTTATTGCTCAGCTTTAACTTAACGGATCAAGATGAAACAAAGTGCAGGCTATTTATTGGAGTTTCCACTACAAAATGATGACGTTTTCATGAAAATCACTTCAGTAGTTTTTGCGCCAACTTGGAACAAACAGACAGACTTAATGTTCTTATAATATTAACATAGATGTACATTCAACATACTGTACTAGTCAATTAATACGAATAATTGCTCTGTTAGACAAACTATAATAAGTATGCTTTGTGTCTGATTTCAGCTCAGTGCAAACCAGGAACTTACTCTTCAAATGGCCTTGAGACTTGTGAGTCATGTCCACACGGCACTTACCAAGCAGTTATGGGATCTAAGTCCTGTGTCTCCTGTCCAAAGGGAACGTCAACAGTTAAAAGAGGATCTGTGGATGTTTCAGAATGTGGAGGTTTGTTGCAAAAGATTAAAAAAACTAAGCACAACAGAATAGAAACAAAAAGATGTAAATTGATAATATGAACATATATCAGAATATATATGGATTTGTAGACATCTAGATATAAAGAGATATACTCGGGTTTAGGTAAAGCTTTTATTCTAGGATGATGGACCAGATTGTCCCTTTTTAATCCTCATCTTGACACATTTTTTTTATACCACTGTAAATGCAAGTTCAATATTGGTCAAATCAGGATGTTTCAGTGGCCTCAAACTTGCTTACTGTTCAATCATGATTTGGGATTGGTTTCTTCATGGTTTGATCTAAATTTCTACATTGCCCTATGTCATCTTCTGCTTGTCTTGAAACCTAATGTAGCACTAGTTTGTACCTTTCTTATAAGAGTTAACATGTTGCTATATTGAGTGTATTGTCTAAATAATACAACACTAATAAAACATTCCTGCTTTTCCCACATGAATCATACTGTACTTATAGTACTTATATACTATTTAAACCTCTGGCCAACCAGTGGTGGGATCATTGCTCCTTACTTTGCATTCATTGTTGGTTATATATCTTATATACAGGTATGTCCTTCTCTCCTGCAGTCAGATAATATGCATGTTCAAGCCTTCAATGTTAGACTGTATAAAGGCTATAGATAAATTTGACGAATATCTAGCAGTCAGAACAATCATGTTTTAAATGAACTAATAGATAATATTTTGGTTTTAGCTTATGTATTATTTGAAAGCACAATTACAAAAATTTATTAAAGGTGGACATCATATTTTATAGAATTATTATTTTCATGTTTGGGATTTATTTAATATTCATAAGCTTTTGTACATAGTTCGAACATTTGGGTGTTTAATATTAACTTTTTGTATTTACATTAAAGTACCTTGCCACGCTGGTGAGTTTTCTCGGTCTGGACTGGTGCCATGCTATCCTTGTCCCAGGGACTACTATCAGCCCGAAATGGGGAAATCTTATTGCCTGTCATGTCCATTTTACGGAACAACGACTATGACTGGAGCCAGGTCGATAACAGACTGTTCAAGTAAGCTGCCTTATGTGCTCATTGGAATTCTGAGACAGTGTTATAAGAGCTTGTTACCATGTTTTGTATGGAACTGAACAATACAGTGTGTAATATTGCTACAGAATTGGTATAAAGTCTTTAACACGCTATGCTTGTATTACTGTATATTGTCTTCCAAATTATTGCTCCCAGTATTAATTGGACTATTTATTATGCTATAATAATTGTTGTATTAATTATAAATGATTAATACAATATGATGATTAATACAATATAAGAGCAAAGATATGTTTTGCTATTTTAGTAGATTCTTCATTTTGACAAAATTTTAAAAAGTAGTTTGCTTCTGACAAATGTATAAGTTGAAATGAGGTCTGTGTGTAAGAATGACAATTGATGTACAGTATATTTTATTCCAAGAATGAGCAATATGTGGATAAAGGGCTACCCAGAAATGAAGCCTTGATTGAATTAATGAATTTATGATTTGAGCAAATGTTCTTGCAAACATTTGTCACTGTCCTAGTAAATAATTGTATTAATTGATGAAGCATTTATAATTAATATAAATATAATAGTTGATGACGGTTTTTATTGATGCTCCAGTGGCTGTGTACTACTTATCTCTGCATATCTTATCCTGACAAAATATATGCTTCAGTCCTGGGAGTGATCCAGCAAAGACTCTCTAGCTAATCTGGTCTTCCACAGCTAGGTATGGCATTAGCTGATGGCATTAACCAACGGTGAAAAATAATGCTTTTTGACCACTTGTAAAATTGACTGTCTCCATCATCTGCATAGAAGTCTTCTTCAGCTTCATGAATAGAAACCTTAGAAACTGTACATTTTAAGCAATAACAAACAATTTTGTAATCTAATGCTGCATATCCACTACATGATTCACTCCATGAGCAATATCATATAGTGTGTCCCTGGCAGTGGTGTGCTCAATGTCCTTAACGACATTGAACACCCACATTCAACAATATATCGTTCAGTGCCAGTACCCTCCCTCATCCCCGAACCTGCACAACTGACAATATCATCAGGTTGGACAGCAGGTGTGGGCGATGAGCGACGTCGTCAACGACCAGTGGGAACACACATCGCTGGTCATTGACGGCATATCCGCTGGCCAATATAATGAATGATTGAATGATAATATCATTATTGTTCGATCATTCATTATATAATCTAGTGGATACACTGCATAAGACGATAATATATGTGGTTTTTAACATGTAGTAAAAAAACAAGGTGCTTGTGTTCTTTACAGACTCATTGCAGAGAGAACCCAATGAATGTTTTAAATGGTACTTGTGTACTCTACGTACACAAGTACCGAAAGTTGTTCCCACCTAAAGAAGAAAGTTGTCCCCTTGCTTGCTTGCTGCTCTCGCCACGATTCGGACTCGGTGGCTCACTACGCTCGCCACAAGGTTATATTCCCCCTCTATGCCCATTTGGATGGTAGGGAATGACGCTGGACACTGGGAATGACGCTGGACACTGGCTGATGACGTCAGGGTCCTCTCCGTGAAGGGGATTTAGACATTACCATGATTGATAATAATAACGAGTGTGGGACACTTGGTTTCTCTCTGCAATGAGTCCGTAAAGTACACAAGTACCAAAAACAGTATCCTACTTATGTTATCTGCTGTGTATACTATTTCTTATTGCTAACGTAGAGTGTGGCCCTTAGAAAATTCCCACCTATGTGGGAGTGGTTACAAAATACAAAGGTAATAGTGGAAGAATTGCCCAGTGACCATTTGGGATTTGCCCACCTAATTGGGAATAGGGCTCAGTAGCTGGTACTGGAAAAGAAGATTCTTACATCTGTACTATGATGATGGTGTGTTGGCACAGTACAGTAGCTAGGAGTCACCAGTGCTTTATTGTTAGTGAAGAAAGGATTGACTTCTGGGAGAAAATTACCTTTGGCTGAGATACTAGGCCTGATCCCGAGTCAGATGCAGATGCGGTTGCGGATGTGTCTTTGCCGCAGTCACTTCTACATTTTATTTATGGCGCTGGCAATTTTCACAAAACTGAAGTGCCCACCTGCAGCATCTTGAGACACTGCATTTCTGTCTCTGTGCATCTTTAGACGCATCATCAGTCGCATCATCGAAGCTTGCACCAGCCCTATGGCAGTTGCAATTTCTCAGTCTGAGTATGGCCTCCTGTGTGAGTGGTTCAGCGTCTTTGGATGCAGCCACTTTATGCGACATGCCCACAATATGCCCTGGGTGGCTCAGCCAGCTCCTGTTGCTTCGCAGGAACGCCCACTAAAATTCACAGACCGTACATCCGATTCTGCTCTGCATCTCTGAGCGCTGTCAATTGGGACACATGCACTGTGTGACTGGGACACATGAGCAGACCTAAAACATTGGCCAACTGCGTGCAGCACAGTCCAACTCAGAATCAATTCCACTATCTGTCTCAAACAGGCCACAATAACTCATACAATTATAGACACAACAACAAAGCGAATAAAATACACTGATTATTTTGGGGGGTTATCATTGACATTAACTTTAACGTCAGCAGCATGACAGGGCAATTCTGTGTCCGGCCAGTCCATATATCCTATGCCAAATAATAATAATAATTATTATTATTATTATTATTATTATTATTAATAATATACAATTCAAGTGTCACTTTAACAATGACCATCGACCACCCATTTCTAGACTCCTATCCAAATCCAAAACAGGATATAATAACACAAACCCTCTTGATGATTCCTAGCTCTAATCAAATAGAATTCATCTCTCTAATGAACCGGCCAGCTTGTCTAGCATCACTCCATCCACAGGAACCAGCGAACCAGCAGCTTTATAAAGAGTTCCACCTGAGCTTTATACTATTTGTCTGGCATTAGACCATGTTTTTCCCCTGAGTCTAGCAGCGTCCTCTTTCCATATATTAGGATAACTAGCCAGAGATGATTTAAGACAGGAGGAAGCCCTCCATTCCATAAGGATACAGTGCAGATGCACAACAAGACTTTCCCCTAGCCTCCAAACCTTAAAGCGTTCCCTAAAAAGTCACGTCTTCATGCAAGCTTATCATATTGCTGACTCACATAAGGCAATAAGCACATATTACCTATGCAATCTGGCTGAACTAATATGCAATATAGAGCACTTGACCTCTAGTATCAAACTCCTATTTTCCTATAGATTGTGAGCAGGGCCCACTTACCTCTCTTTCTATCTATTATTACCCAGTATTGTTTTCTATTATGTTCACAATTGTAAAGTGCAACGGAATATGCTGGCGTACGATAAATGTTAATACATAAGGGGGGGATGTATCAAACCATGAAGAGAGATAAAGTGGAGAGACATAAAGCACCAATCAATCAGCTCCTAACTGTCACTTTACAGGCTTTGATTGAAAAATTATAGTTAGGAGCTGGTTGGTCCTTTCTTTCCACTTTATCTCTCTCCAAGGTTTGATACATTCCCCCCTTGATTAATAATTAATGCTCTTGTTAAAGCTGTATTAATCCTTATAAATATGAATGAAGCACTTGATATTGTACTTGGTCGAAATGTAGACATCTGAGTTAGAGGGGGTGGGTGGGTTGGATTTGATTCATAATGGTGTGTTGTGGTTCTAGATTGAGGTCAAGGTATGACACAAAGCTTTTGCCTTGTGCTATAGCCAAACAGTAGTCTGCATTGAGAGTGTGTAACTGGGGTCATAAGAAACTACCTCTAAAGAGGGGTGGCCAATAAGTGGGCCTCCAGCTGCTGTTGAACTATACATTCCAGCAAGCTCTGCCACATTTTTAGCATGCTCTGATAGCAAACCTGTGGCAGTGCATGCTGGGATGTGTTGTCCCACAGCAGCTGGATGGCCACTTATTGCCCCTTTCACATTTCCGCAATTTCCCAGATAATACACCAGAACAGCAGCCTGAGCAAACACCACTGAATTGCAGGGGGATATGAAATCACTTACTGATATTTAATATAAATGAAATGCAAATGAAATGTTAATCATTCAGATTGTATAAAGACCAAATACATATATGCACGTCTTGCTAATTGGTAATTTGCAGTTGGTATCTGAGCTGATACCAATACAGCATATGTGACATGTGCATATTGCCTGTCCATGAATAGCTATGAAAATGTCCTACGTATAAGATGATGCTATCTTAATACTGATTGCTAGCATTAAAAATAAATGACATAACATTGAAGTTCCATTACCAGCCACGGTGAGGACTGTAATGCGCAAAGGTGGGCCTAGATGATAACACACAAGACATGTTGCAATACACATGTCAGCAACTAAAGATATTTAAAAGAAGGGTATGTAGCTGTGATCTTGGGTGACTTGGTTTCACATACTGGTTTTTTTCAATAGGGCTGGTATTGGGCTATTCTATGGAGCTGGATGATGTTCTTTAATGTTTTTTTTTTATTAGCATTTTCTTACAGTCATTAATGCGGTGGCTGACCTAAATGGTATGTGGGAAAGCACAAAATGGCTAGCAAGTGGGCACATGGGAATTTGCAGCACTCTGAGATGAGTGCCTATGCTATTGAATGTGTGGTTCTGAACGACAGAAGCTGCGTGTGACCACAATGTAGCACAGCAGCCAACTGGCAGTAACAGTGGTTTAGCAATACAGCACCCCTTTCTTAAGTTCCTATTAAAGAAAGCTGCCATTTTTGCTTTAATCACAGATGTTATAACGAATCACAAGATTGATAATGTGTTTCTCATAATGTTATTTTGTAGGTTTTGGCTCCAGCTTCTCGGCAGCAGAGGAAAGTGTAATGATTCCCATTTCTCCACAAAATGTCAACAGCAAATACAAAGTCAGCAGTCAGGCAAGGATACAGTTTGTTGCAATGTGGTTCCTCTAATGGCCTAGCTGTATAGTCAGATAAAGAAAGACTATTGAATAAATTAGCAAAGCTAAGCAACTAATGCATAACGTTAATGTAACTGCAACCTCTCTACCTGAATCAATGTTTTCATATTAAAGCAAAGCTTCTAGATTTAATTCCAATGATAAGTGGTGTGAAGCTCAATAAAACAATAGGCTATAGTCTTACAGGGAATGGGCTCAGACACATTCTACATGATGTACGCACGCTGTATGTGACAAAAAGCAATAACATCGAAAGTCAAAGTACAATTCTACAAGATTGAAATATAAATAAAACTGTTCTACTAAGACATAAGACAAAAATATGTTGGGATTCATTTCAAAGAAACACATCAATACTTTCTGCTATAACAAAAAAGTTAACTATTAAATCCACATTTTGCTCAGTTTTTCAAGCGTAGATTCTCTTGTGCAGCTGTGTGTCAAAATAAGATACAGCAAGGGATGAAAATGAAACGTAGCCTGACATGTCTATCAAATACCACATACAATACTGTATATGTTACAGATGATGTATTTTTAAAAATGTATTGATGAATGTTCAAAGATACTAAATATTAATTGTAATATTTATTATATTTTAATAACTTACATTTTTATTTTAATTAGGTGTAAAATGTTATTATTATGCTACTGCTTATTTGTTATGTACAATTGTCATATACTATGTACAGATACTTTAGTCACCAACCAAGCCAGCGGTACAAATTAGCAAAACTTTTAAAACTGTTTCACAAAATATTTGCTTGATTTCTCATTTGGCTGCAAAATGTAACACGTTTAAGTGTTCCCAGCATTATCCCAGCTTTTCAACTGTAAACTCTGCAAAATTAAAATGTACAAATACAGTGTGGAATGGCAGCAATAGTGGCCCACGTTTGTATTGCCTGAACTTTAAACCTGTGCGAAACAGCTTGTGCCATTGTGAAACTCTATCCCCATTAAATTTCATTCTCTCCAGCAGCTATACTCACATAAAACAATACCACAATATTACTACATCACAAAAATGTTATTTATTTTTCTGTTAGATTTGAACTGCACTTAAATATCTATGTGCTGAGGGCCTACAAGGACTTGCTGGCATTGCAGGATTAGAATATGTTGTCAAAAGAGATTTATCCTGAAATTATTAAAATTGATTTATTACAGATAAAATATATATATACATATTTGACTTTGGATATTATTTATTATCACTAATGGAAAACAGATATAAATGACACTTTGTGGTAACAGCTTAGTGCACACTGCATGTCCATATTGACAATTCTAAAAAGGCTTCTGCTGATGTACTATTTTACAAGATCTGAGGACGTAAAGGTCATTAACTAATATTCCTCCATATTCTCGAAAGTCAGTTAAGCAAGGACATATGGGGACATTTAAAAAGCAGAGCAAGAGGCTTTAAATAGCCAAAGCTAAATATCCGTGCTCAATGTAAAGTACCGGTAGCTACAATAAATCAGAGCCAGAATAAGACCACATAAGGCCCTTTGCAAGATATTGGTTTATCCTTCTCCCCCTTCATTGCTGCAAAAATGCCTTATATTGTGTACGTAAACGTATAATACTAAAATCACTATTCTGGATAATAAAATATAAATATCTATTTGGTGATCCAATATCACTTAGCAGCCTAGTGAAAAAAACATGGGGAAAGCGTGCTTCTCCAGGAATAGAATACGTTAGTTAATTCGCTCTGGTGCTCAGTGTGCGTGATTTTCGGGCAGTGGAGATTAAATCCGTATTAGATAATAACAAAATGTTCCTAACATAACTGTAAAGAGTTCTATGGTTAAAATAAAGTCCTTTATCCAAACTGTATATTTCTCTCCTTTATTATTCACTGTATGCCCTTTTGTTTTTTTTTCTACTTACTTAAAATGGAAGTTTAGTGAGTGTTGTATCATGTTATATTTTTCTTTTTTTATTCTTTTTATTCACTTCTTTGAAGTTTCGGACTCTCAGGATATGAGAAAGAGAATACAATAGAGGGCCGTACCTCGTGTGATATTTTTGGAATTTACTAACAGTTAAAAACACCCACTTTAATTGATATACCTGATAAAACAATGAATGGCATATTGTGAATAGTCCTTGCAAGTGTGCTTACCAGAAGTGGTGAGTCAGAGGTGCCAAAATATAAACCACTCTCATGTTAGATCCCGGGTGTGGCTTAAACTTGCAGACGTCCCTCTATTATTCTATTTCTACATCATATCCTGAGAGTCTGAAACTTCAAAGAAGTGAATAAAAAGAAAAGAAAAATATAACGATACAAAACTCACTAAACTTTGATTTGACGTAAATAAAATACCAAAAGAGCATTCAGTGAATAATAAAATGACTTTATTTTATATTTAACCATAGAAATCTTTACTGTTGGAAACATTTTGTTATGATGTAACACACATTTATTCTCTAGTGCCTGAAAGTCACACACACTGAGCGCCAGAGTGAATTAACTATTTTCTAATATCACTAATATGTACAGATACTTAGGAAGTGTATTAATGTAATCTGGGGAGAGAAGGAGATTGTTATTGTTATCTAAGCAAAATAACATTATGCCCCTCCAGGTGACATTAATAAGGCCTTATACATCCTAGAGACTTACCTATATGTGAACAATCTGCTGTGATCTCTGCAATAACCAGTAAGCAGAACAGCGAAGTGGAGTGGAGATCAAGTGAAGAGGAGATGGAAGGGGCAGAATAAAGGGGTAGGCAGGTGATGGAACAGGAGGGGCTTTGAGGTGAGAAGGAATAGATTCTAGTCACCTTCTATTGATGTCTGTCCCTCGGGGAGGGCTGAGCTGCAGCAAGAGATTAGCAACTCTCTTTTTAGATTTTATGCTAGTCGAACCATGCCTTCCACTGCTGTGTGCCAATAGCAAGCGGGTCTACAGGGCCCTAAATGAGGGCCTACATTGCCAGAGAGGTTATCAGGGACTCTACTGAGTAGCATCTCTTTATTAAAGCATTACTTAAGGTGTTAAGTGAGGCAATTCTCAATACATGTGCACAACTGTTTACTTAAACTCTTTAAATAATGACAGTGAATTACTTAATGATATATCACATGTAAAACTCATGTCCTCTCCCTCCTTGCTGATAGCTATGTCATAGCGCTCAAAGAAAAAGGTTATGAGCTGCTGCAGGAGGGAACTATACAGGTTGAGTCTCCCATATCCAAATATTCCGAAACACGGAATATTCCGAAATATGGAATCATTTTGGCATGACTGAGATAATGAAACCTTTGATTTTTGATGGTTCAATGCACACAAACTTTGTCTAAGGCACAAATTATTAAAAATATTGTATAAAATGACCTTCAGGCTGTGTGTATAAGATGTATATGAAACATAAATGAATTTAATTTCTGTACACAAACTTTGCTTGAGCCACAAAATTATTGAAAATATTGTATAAAATGACCTGCAGTCTGTGTGTATAAGGTGTATATAACACATAAATGCATTCTGTATGTATATTGGGGTCTCATTCCCAAGATATCTCATTATGATATGCAAATGTTCCAAAATACGGAATATTCCATTATCCAAAATACCCCTGGTCCCAAGCATTTTGGATATGAGAGACTCAACCTGTATAGCTCTCCGGTGTGGCCTTTGTCAAAATTCCCTGCAATGGGCATTATAAAGCACAAAATTGGAAAGTGACAACAGAAGTTCTCATTTTAGCATTATGTCGCCACCTCTATCTATTAACCTCTGCTGTAAATAGGACTGACGTGTGAGTATCTGCTCTCTCAAAGCTGAGCTCGGCTTGACACGTACTCGGAAATAGTATATGAGGATTAATTTATATGTGTGCATGCATTAGTAGGTGAATATATATAGATCAGAAGCAACTTACCATGTAGCAGTCATTTTCCTTATTACTTATATAGAGCTGATAGAGCAGACTGAATATTGTACTGCATACTATGTTGGTATAGTATTAAAGGATTATTCTGTCCCAACAAATAATGGTATTATAAAACAGAGGCACGTTCTTGCCAATGGAAACAATAAGCCCATCCCAAGTGTTCTGGACAAGTTATGCTGTGTGAGAAGGAGCACCTTACTCAAACATTCCCTTCTCACGCTTCTTGTATGTGATTTGTCTGGGAAACAAAGATTAGAACAAGCATCTCCAGATAGGATATATGAACTAAGACATTGCTAGTTAGACTTTTGACACGCGATCTTGATCCTTATGTGCTTTCATGGCACTATAAAGGGTATTATTAACTTGTATGTTTCTGAGAGCTCATCTGTAGGACATGTGAACATGTAATACATTTCTAACTGTTTGTTATCAACAAAGTAAGAATTAGAATGATTGTTGAATGTACGATACTAGTGTATGGGATCAGTAAACACTCAAAAGTGCCGTTCATTTTATTTTATAAGTAAAATGCTTTTCTCGAAAACACTATATTGCAGGCAAACATACAAATATAACATCAGGACTAATAAACCCCAAATTTCAATGTTTGTATATGCATAAAGTGTGTTTGTATATACGCATAAAGATAAATATAACATGAGATTGAACAATACATTACAGACAATAATACCCTACAAAATTAACAGTCATTACTGATGCAAAGCATGCAGGTATGCATAGCCTTTCATTGGGTGCAAATGCGCTTATTTATTGGGTCAAGCACGTTCCAGGACTGCCCCCACCAGATCAGTGTGCCTACAGTATATTAGTGTCATGTTCAGTTCAACTGGAAAAGGGCCTGGTGGAAAGAAGGATAATGTAACTGTAAAGTCCATATTACTACAGCTTTAGTATGCCTGCCTTCATTCATTTAAATGTTTTCTATCCTAAAATAATGCTTAGTGTAAGCTCATTTTTGTATGAAATTTATGAGACTGAGGGGACATTAACTTTTAATTACTTTTGTACAGTACTGGATGATTGATTTAATTTTTTACATCATTAACAACTTGGGGTGTTATATAAACTGTAACTGGAAGTTGCAAAATAGATGTGTCACCATCACAGAGCACATAGAAAAAAACCCCCTTTGGTGATAAATACAGCTCCCCTAAACAGAAACACCCCTATAAATGTGATGACCTCACTCATTGAATCTAAGTAAAATACTGTCATCTCGCAAAACAAAATCTGAGTTTTGCAATTGAGTGTGTTACTGAGCACATTTATACACCTAGTTTACACATAGCAAAGAGGCGCGCTTATTCACTATATTCTTCCCTGTAGAACAATAGAGAATAAATCTCCTCAAAGAGCGCAATATTATATATACAGAATGACTATATTTTATTAAAATAAGCTGAACATTAAAAAGGATTAATGTATATATTTCAGGCCAGTGATACAGTGATAATTTAAAGCATGCTAAAGCTGCATACACACGTAAAGATTTTCTGTCCAACCAGCCAACTAGTTGATTGGTTGCAATGAAAATCTGGTAACGTATGGGAGTAAATGATGATCAGCAATTTGCTCCTAAATGCCAGAAAACAGATGAAAATGGTCGTCAGACAAGTTTGTTAAATGTTTGATCTAAACAATTTGTTCAAACAACACTTTTTGTCCATTTTCCGGCGTTTGGGAGCAAATTGCTGATTGTCATTTGCTTTCATACCTTACCAGATTTTCATTCCAATCAATCACCTAGTTGGATGGTTGGACAGAAAATCTTTACATGTGTATGCAGCATAAGAGTCTTAAAAATTATTACACAAAGTAGCAGTCTATTATGCTTTTGAAATTGGACTCCATACACCATTGTAAGTGATTAATCTTGGCACACAAAAAAAATTGCCAGAGAAAATTACTCATGCAATTTAAAGTCATCCAACAAATTGTTGATATAATCTCAATTCAAAGTCAGAAGAAAGATTTTTACCTCGATCCCCCCCTGTGTCTCGTAGCCCTTTGATGCGTAGTCCTTACTGCTGATCGGCTCTTGGCACCCAGCTCAGTACCAAAATGGGAGCTATAGTTCTCCTTAACTGTGCCGATATTGAGAGAACAGTCCTGATTCACCTACCTTGAAAGTGGCAGAATATCACCCAAAAGTGGGCATTTCCAGAAGGGTCAACTGGATTTGGGCAGACTGCGGCGAAGTTTGGGTTGATCAGGGACAGGGCTTATTTTGAACCACAGAAAAAAAGGATATTCCCTCCAGCACACTGCAATAATATCAGCAAAAATACTTGAATCCTACATGATAATAGAAATTTAGAGGTATTAGTTGCCTACATTTGCAAATATATGATTAAGCACCGTGACAGCGTCAAGGCTCCTCTATACAGGGCTTATTTTGACCTGATTTTACATGTCTAAAATGCTGGGAGGTGTGGATTAAGATTTTACACAGTATAAATAAAATCTCAGGAGGAACCGTGCATGTTTACAGCAAGTACAATTTTCCAGTATGTTTATACATATAATAGAGCAGTAGCAAAGTACATAAAGTTGTTAGCTATAAGTATTGGCTGTCTACAGTGGGTTTGTTTAAAATGGAGATGGAAGAATAAAAGAAGGTATTTAAATACATAATTACATTTCTCATTGCTGTTGTATTGCTTTCTTCTGTTCATTTCAAAGTAATATATTATTAATACATATTTTTCATGGTTATTTAATTTTAATGTATGTTTATATAATGATCTAATATAACCAGACAAAATGGTGATTTGTTTTACCTGACAGGTTTTTCATGAGTGCTTTTTAAATCCATGCCAAAACAGCGGAACCTGTAAACAAGTTGGAAGTGGATACACATGCACATGTCTTAAGGGCTACACAGGTATTTAAACATTAACTTTGAAGAATTGTAAATACAGTGTATGTATAGTTTTAATTACATTTGCGGGTGCTTTTTATCTGCATAGTTTGAGACATAGGGGGAGATTTACTATATGCAAAACTGCACATAAACCGCAATATTATTTTAAAGTGCCAGTTGTGAAACTGTTATCCCAATTTTAAACATGGAAAGAATACAAATTGTGCAATGTATCAAGCTGTGCTTTTGCTGACCACATGATAAATTGCCTGAGAAAAGGCAGATTTTTTT
The DNA here is from genome assembly GCA_031769625.1 of Taudactylus pleione. Classification (NCBI taxonomy): domain Eukaryota; kingdom Metazoa; phylum Chordata; class Amphibia; order Anura; family Myobatrachidae; genus Taudactylus; species Taudactylus pleione. Next base: position 7,830,097 of record JAUIMM010001030.1, on the reverse strand, counting down.
AAACATGTTTCTGTCTGTCGAAAAATAAATCAAACCACATGTTGTCTGAGCTATCTGGGCTGACAGAACAGAAAAAAAAACTATTTGTTAGTGAAACAACATTGGCTTAGTAATTATGGGGGTACTTATAGTTTATTTATTAAGGAGCTCTTATTGATTAATTATTTTATTAAGGAACCACTCTATTATTATTTAATTATTGGGGCAATAGTAATTTATCATTTTATTATAGGGACAATACTATTTGTAATAGGGGCCATAAGAATACACTTATGACATGGGTAACAGTTATTTTTACATAATGAGGAAACCATTTATAGTTGCAGTTAAGAAAAGTCAAACATTTTTAAGAGGTAAAATTCTTCCCCCATGAAATATGTACGGGATGTAGTCTGGAAGCCGACGGTCTAAATGCTGACCGCCGTCTTCCAGACTCTCTAATCCTGGTGTGGTACTAATGATATGCATCAAAACCTCGACGCCTGTCATTATCCATACGCCGGAAGACCGATGCCCGGCATACCGAACGAAGGTAAGCCGGGCGCAGACAGCCGTGGGTTAGGTTTAGGGCTCCCGGGGGGGACCTAGGGTTAGGCACCCCCCGGGAGAGTTAGGTTTAGGCAAGGGGAAGGGGGGTTAGGGTTAGGCACCCCCGAGGGGAGGTTAGGGTTAGACACCCCCCGGGGGATTTAGGATTAGGCAGCGGGGAAGGGGGGGTTAGGTTTAGGCACTTATAGGGGAGGATTAGGGTTAGGCACTTGGGGCGGGTTAGGGTTAGGGGGTAGAATTAGGTTAGCGATACTTACCTTAGGGTCGATTGGGATCTTCACCCTTGCCGGGCTGCCGCTGTCGGGATTTGAACCGTCGGGCCATGCGGGCCGGCGGTAATACCTACTACACCCATATGTACAAACACCCTGAGTAAAAGGCCTGTCTATATTGTAATAGAATGAGAATGCTGCATTGTATACAGTGCAACCTTGGTTGAGCCAATACACCAATATTATACAAGGCAGTAGTTCATTTATTGGTGCTTTGGTGTAGCTGGTTGCCGGCTTATGGGTAATCCGTGCAGTTTTTTCCATGGTATTAGTCACTGCCAGAACTAAAGAAAACACTTCCTGACATAAATATAGTACCAATAAATCTCTGCTGCATTCTCTTTATAATAGGGATTGTTTACTTCTACATATACTCAGATCTTTACTATCATTTTACAAAGTTATACAATGTATTTATCTTTGTCATCAAGAAAGTTCTGAAACACCCCCCCTCCCAAAAAAACAAACAATAAAACAAAACAAACAAATGAGTTGGTGCATTTTTATCCTACAGTAATAGCAAGGTGCACATTTCACCAGGGGCAGTGAGGGAATGGATGGATACTTTTTGCATAAAATATTGATCTCAAACTTGTATTGTCATTTTGTCTATTAAACTTTATTTACAACAAGTATATCCCTATAGTGCATTTTATATATATTTATAATCAAAGTGTCCACTAATAAAATGTATAGTTCTTTTAGGGGTCTATTTACTAAGCAGTGTTAAGAGAGTGAAAAGTGATTAGGTGCCAGCCAATCAGCTCCTAACTGCCATCTAACAGGCTGTGTTTGAAAAATGACAGCTGGGAGCTGATTGGCTGGCACCTTATCACTTTTCACTCTGTCTCCTAACACTGCTTAGTAAATAGACCCCTTAGTGAGGGAGTGCGCAATTCACAAGCTGCACAGTGGGCAATACGGACTTTGGTAGCATGTACTGTATAACCTGCTCGATAGGACCTTGTGTCGCCCACCCTGCATCCATTGCAATATTTTACACGCAGTTGCCTGCATCAAGTTTTTAAAGTAATGACCTGAAATATGGCATTTGTACAGAAGGTAGATAATACTCTAGCCCTGTGCTAGAGTGTTTGTTACCTTCTGCACATGAGCCATATCTATGCACCATATTTTTAGGCGGTAGAGGACCGAACATTTGTACAAGAGCCCACTCATATCCTAAAACGCACCTTTATAGGGTTTGACAGCATTTACTGTATCATCAAACTGAAGGACAGACTCTTGGCTGCGGTGTCAAAGTTATACAGTGCAAGCACCGTGCTGGTCTTGTAGCATGATAAGTCAGTAGTGAAAAATAAGAGTCTGAGAATCAATACCACTAACATAGTCTTTTTTTTTTACCGCAGGGCTGTAGTTCAGCTTCTGGTAGTAAAAATGTGACAGTTAATTATGGGCTAAGCAAATAAGTCAATAAGTTAATCTCATTGAAAATATAACAGTACATTTTATTGTAGGAAATTTATGTTCCGACTGGTTTGTATGGCTGTAAAGTACTCAGGTGTGTCACTGCTAATATTTTTCAATTATTAATCAGACCTGGACACACAGCCAAAATAAAGTTAGTTAGTGAAATGAAGATGTACCTGTTATATGATTTTACTTTGGTTTTAGTAAATCACATAATGAGCATCAGCATTACAGAAGTCCAGAGGCGTCTTCGGGTATGGTGACAACTGATGCACACTTTGGATGCCCTCCACCCCATGTGCCCGCCCAAAAAGGGAGTGTGGCCTAAATAAGGGGGCGTGGCCTCATAGGGGATCCAGATGTCATCACTCAGGGGCAGCCCAGCATCACTGGAGATGCTGGGCTGCCCCCAAAGACTGGGCGGTCTGGGCTCTTCTTCTATGACAAGATGGTGGGCTGCCCCTGGAGTGATGTTATCGAGATCCCCGTGAGGCCACATCCCCTTTATTCCAGTGATACCACTGCAGAAGTCTGCTTGGTATACATTGGTGTACAGCAGCTAAATGCTCCTAGGCCCAGTGCAGAATCAGTGCCCATGATGACCCATACATGCAGCAGCCTGTTTACTGAATATTGCAGACTTTGTAACTACAGTCATTGCAGTGCTGTACAGTCACTGCTTACTATACCTGCAATACAGGCTGTACATCGCCACAGAGGGAAGGAACAAGCAGCCTGAGACTGCATATTATAGCATATTATTGTGCTATCTACATGTTCTTTTGCTGCTGTAGGTACTGTATATATTTATTACATTGAATTACATGTCAATTGGTTGAAATTCAAATTGAGGAATGATTTCTTAACCATATGGCAAAGAAATGTAAATTCCAATAAAATTACTTATCCTGATGTGATCATCCCTGTTAGTTTTAAGATACTTCTCACCATACTGTCACATATGCCACAGTCCCGTGTATCTGTACTAAGTGTGGCCCTTATTTATAGTTTAGAGCCCTTTTATGTGATATTAAGAATATATTTTTTTAATTCAGTCTGTGAAATTCTCGCCACTAAGAGACAAACAACATCCACAAGTCATTTTAGGCCTTAATACCGATGCTTATCACTGAAATAAACATTATTCTTTTCAATTCACTTTTTTATGTAAGAAACAGCAGGTGGAAAAGCCATTTCAGTGATGTCACTGGTAGATATCTGTCTCCAGTGATGATAGCTGGCAGATTTATTGCATTCTTCTGATTAAATAATACTTTCTTTTTACTCTGTACCACTTTGCAAGTTTTAGATCTATTGTTATGACAATACATCCCTATGCAAATAGTTACTACAATTAACAATTGCTGGAACTGGGAAATGTGGTTAAATATTAAATGGGTCAGGAAATAATAAACTCCTTGGATTTATTGATAATAAAACACTACCTTCCAACATATGATTATCACCCCTTGGCTGCATAGTGAGACTTCTAATCAGCCAGAATGGCACAACTGCACAGCACATTTATTTGAACATTAAGAGCAATGCATCATCTTCTGTTAGATTAATATGCATCTGCTTTTGTATTTTTCTAATGTGCTGTTAGGTACAAAATGTGAAATCAACATTGATGACTGCAAATCAATGCCGTGCAGAAACAACGGAATTTGCAAAGATGGCATTGGGAAATTTGACTGCCAATGTGCCGCCGGCTTTAGAGGTAAAGAAAAACATCAATGTGATGACTTGAGAATGCTATAGTATAATTTTACTCAGGTGATTTGCTGTAGCTCGTATCTGTCTGTTCTTTTTCTTTTTTTTTAACCCTTTGCTTGCCTAAGAACTACCTGTGAGTTGTTATCTATCACATAAAATTATAATGGTATATAAAAAAAATATCTTATGGTATACATGTGTGTAGCATGTCAGATGTCACAGGTCTATAACATGAATAAAACAGTGAAAAAAGAGATGCAAACAGTAATGTGGAAATTATAAACTTTAATGGGACCAAAGATATTAAGAAACCATAAAGCAATGATGATCGGTCAGTCATACCCATTTCACACCAAAATCCTGAGTCCGACCTGGGTTTTATTCAACACGTTTCCAACCCGTATCACAGCTGCTAAGATCCCTTTCACACCACACTTGGGCCCAAGTTATTCCCGTGTTGTCCCTGTTCACACTGAACTTGTGTCAGCCCTGCAAAACTTCTGTGTGTCATTAGAAATGGACCTTTTTCAGGCTCACAAAGATGAGATCATAAAAAGTGGGTGATGACTGCACTAGAAGCTCCAATCAGCTTTTTAGCGTGACCTGGGTTGACCCTGTCACACCAAGCCAGGACCTGGGGTGCCCCTGCAATAACCCAGGTTATAAATTTGGTGTGAAATGGATATGAGCCTCCCAGATACACTGCCTGACCCTCATCACAATAAACATTGTCCTACAGATAGTAATATCTAGAGCAGGGGTGGGGAACCTTTTTTCTGCTGAGGGCCATTTTGATAGATACTGTATGACATTAATTGCGGGCTCGGTGCAGATCACGCCCCCTCCGTGTGATGTCACACAAGAGCGGAGCCACAATCACCGGTGATTACAGTAATGCCCGGAGCAAACTGAGGATGCTCCAAGCAGCTGTAAGGGCAGCAGTGTGACCGTCTGAAGCATCCTAAGGACGCTCCAGGTGGCACTGCTGCATAGATTCTGGCTGCAGGGTGTCATTCTAGGCACTCTGCTAGCCAGATGAGGATAGCAGAAAAAAGCTCAGAGGGCCAGACCAAATGATTCTGGGGGCCGTATAAGGCCCCCGGGCCTGAGGTTCCCCATCCCTGATCACTCTGTGAACAGGCTATGTCTCGGGTTGGCAGAACTTACCTTAAGGGCTCATTCCAAGCTGCTTGAAAATAACATAATGTTTTTTTCTTTATTGATAGTACCCAATTCTATATTCTAATTAATTTCTAATTAATTATCTATCTATTGTGTGTTATTCACATCCCTAGTGCAAAAGACTGCATTGATCAAAGCACAAGTGATAAAACAAGCCTAGCAAATGCGTCAAAACTGCACCACTATAATAGATGTCAGCTTTTAAGCTTTTTATTAATTTCCCCAGCACATACGAATGAGCCGTTAATATAGAACATTTGTAAAACTAAAAACATATTGTACGACATGCATTTATACCGATTAAGCAAAAGCACCAAAGGCTGTTAAAAAATATTCTGCATTACTAGTGAGGTTTCATTGTGCCAGGACTTTATGTTAGATGGTAGTTTCCTTTGTATTTCATTTTCTAACACTTGTCTAACCATTCTTCCCTATTAAAGGCTCTATGTGTGAAGAAAATATTAATGAATGTGTCTCAAATCCATGTGCAAATGAGGGAACCTGCATAGATGGAATACATATGTATCACTGTCGATGTAGAAATGGATTTCTTGGTAAGTTTGAAAATTGTATATCTTGAATCAGCAAATGAAACCAATTGAGTGGTTGTGCAGAATTAAGATATAGATAAGCTACCTACAGCTGGGAAATAAATAATGGTAGTGCAGACAATTTAAATAAATTCAAATTAACAGACTTAAGGCATAGCAAAACAAAAAAAACTATGCATTCATGGAGTACAAAAAAGCTGCTAGTACAAAAATATTCAATATGTGTCACTGAAATCACCTCTTTGACTGATAACTACTTTGAGCTATGACAAAGGGCCTGATTCAGCAAGGAACGCAACTGTGATTATGCATGCAATCGGACGATTGTGGCGTTCTGCGCATTGCATTGCACGTGCGCGCACTATCCACTGTGATCAGGACTGTGATCGCAGAGACTACGCAGACCCGTTGCAGAGTGATTGACAGGAAGTGCCGTATGTGGGTGGTGATGGGGGGTGGTCGGTGAAACACAGGCGTGCCAGTGCGTTTGAACGCCTTTGCAGGAGCGTGCATAAATAATCCACTGCGATGCTATACGCAGCTTGAGTACACAGTGCGTGCGTGGAAGTTAGCAATTGTGTAAGGTAAAGTGGGCGTCCTTATGTGGTGCTGCGACGGCATAGCCATCACAATGAATTAGCATATCATCCCAGTCAGACTGCGTGCGTAATCGCAGTCGCGATCACAGTGTCAATTCGTAGTGAATCAGGCCCAAAGTCAACAGTTCACTATCAGCCATGGTCTTTAAAACAAAACAAAATAAAAAACAAACTTTCTATAACATCATCAGTCATTGGCCATGTATTGCAGAAGTATTACAAATGAAGGGTTATAAACATGCAGTGAATACCTTCTATCTGTAAGAAACATAATGATGTGGTGATGATGATGATGATGATGATGAAGACAGGATGATTTTTGTATGAAATTGATTAAATACATTTCTTTCACATTTTTATGTGCACTCATTTTTGTACGATTACATCCATTGTATTTTGTTGTTTGCTGTTAGCACTTTTTGGCCCTCATTCAGAGCCGTACGCTCTGAGCAGAGCGCACGCTCTGAATGAGGGCCGTCCTCCATAACTATGGAGCGTCCCCCTGGACGCTCGTATAGCTGTGGGTCACCACCCACAGCCTATACGAGCATGCAGTTTGATGGCCGCGATGGTCGTGACCATCGCGACCATCGAAACTGCGAGCCGGAGCCTGCGGTTGAGGTTTTCAACCGCAAGGCCCGGAGTGATTTTGGCTCTATCAGAGCCAAAATCACTCCCACTGACATCACTAGTGATGTCAGTGGGCCGGCTTCTGACGGTAGGCGTTCCCTTGGGAATGCCCCCGTCAGGGAGGCACGCCCCCGGCACGCCCACCAAAGGGGGCGTGCTGTCAATCAACATCGACAGCACGCCCCCTTTGATCAGACACAACGAGCGAAGGACTTTCCTTTGCTCGTCGCGTCTGGCGCATACGCACGACGGAGCTCCCGCCGTCGTGCGCATGCGCAGTGCACAACATCGACCCACTTGCGAGCGGACAGCTGCTTGCGAGTGGGTCTGAATCAGGGCCTTTGTCTGGTATAAAAACATTGACCTGTGTGTGGAAATTGTATTCTGTACAGTAGCTTAAATGGAGCCTTGTTATCTGGATAGATAGTGAGGACAATCATAAGAGCAAAGGGATTAGTGGTTACTACTTCATTGAAATCTATGGAAGGCATATAACTAATATCAGGTCTTCTAGCAGAAATCTACTGTACACATATATTGGTCACACTTTGTCAGGCTACAAAATAGGAGAGAGTATTTATCCCCTTTGACTTCTTTGACATCTAGTGGTGGAGTTATTCAATATGGGAGCGAAAAGTCCGTGCTGGGCTTTTCGCTCCACATCGGAGGTTTCTGCAGGGATAAAGTATCAGGCGCGCGCCCACTTTATCCCCGCATTCAATTTGGAGCCGGCGAAAACGGGACCCTGCGGAAAGGTAAGTATCAGGAAAAATAGGGGAATTTTCTGGAAATCATCCAGTGACCCCCCTAATGATGTCCTGACATGGGGGATCACTATGGGTTTTAGCCTGCGGAAGGTAAGTAGGGTTTTTAAATAGCCGCGGCAGGTGCTTTTTTGCGCCTATGAAGAAGGGGTGAAGAATAGCACTTAGGTTTTTTTGGGGGGGGGAGAAACTATGCCCATAAAATTTGGGGTACATGAAAATGGGTGCAAGCATATTTTAAAGTCCCAAAGGTGCATTTTGAAAACTCTTAAAAAATGCACCTGCCGCTACTCCCCGCATTCTAGAAAACACCTGCCGCATACTTGGGACCCGCCCTGAATTAATTGCGCTAGTTTAAAACTTTGTTCCCCTTTTTTTTTTAACCCCAAAATCAACTTAAGTTTTTGGGGTGTCCCAATTTTCTTTTTTGCTGACACACATTTTAGGGGCCATTCCAACGGGTGCAGGTTATTTTTGTTAAGCCTGCACCCCTAAACCCCAATTCTGCACTTTTTTTAGCCACCTATTGTGTGGCGAAAAGTTACCCCCTATTTTTTACAAACACCTTTTGCACCGGCGAAAAGTCTTTGTATTTGGACACGGGGATAATTAAAATAGGCGAAAATTACGTCATCTGTCACTGCCTTTTCGCCTCTAATTGAATACTGCTTTTCATCATCACCTATTTTTCACAAAAGCATGTGAAAATTAACATTTTCATATACATTTGTAAAAAATTAGTGTCAGCGTTATTCATCACATTCTGAATAAGCCCCTGATAACCTTCACAGGCTGCTGTTTACAGGGCAGCCTGTAAAGATTTACAAGGCAGCCACATCAGAGGGATCTATTCAGAGCCTTCCCTGCAGTGTCTGCACTGCCGAGCAAGTGGCCCAGACTCACCGAAAGAACACAGGTGAGCTGGACTAAACAGATGCGGCGGCCGGAAGAAGGGGGGTTGGACACCCCCAGGGGGGAGGGGGGTTGAACTCCAGCGGGGGGGGGGGTTGCACACCCATAAGGTGGGAGAGAGGAGGGGGGAGATCGTAAAACCACAGGGGGAGGGGCAGTGAAGTCCGCAGCTTGAAGACAGGCAGAGAAAACTAGGAGGAAAGTCTAGACACAGCAGTTTTCCGGAAGTGATAGTTTAGTGGAGGAGGCATGATGAATGCTTCCTAAACTGTGATTGAACTCGCAGCGAGTTCAAACCATAATTATCACATTATTAATACAAACTGTTAATATGTGAGATGTGCGCCGACCCACGTGTTTGGGTTTTGGTTTTGGATCTGGATCTACCCTGGTTTTGGATCTGGATTGGTTTTGCCAAAACCTCACCTCCGTGTTTTGTTTTCATGTTTTGGTTTTGGATCTGGATTTTTTCTTGAAAAATCATAAAAACTAGAATCACATAAAATGGGCCTGTTATTGTTCCTACAGTATTAATAACCTCAATAACAATTATTTCCAGTAATCTCCAATCAATTTTGACCACCACACAATATTATTTGCTTAATCTAGTTAAGACCAAAAGGTTGCATCCAGCTAGCTCGCTGACTAAGCTAAGTGACGCAGTGGGCGGCACTAACATGTGGCAGTTCAGTTTCTAATTTCCAACACGGATACAGGGGCCTATTCATTAAACCTAAAAATTCTCTGGAGATAATTAGCTTTAGAACTCGCATGGAGTTCTACCTAATTATTTGTGGAATTCATCATTCCACCTCTCCATAAGTATCTATTCCGAAAAGCTGTCATGTTTGCGATGACAGCTTTTCGGGAAATAGATACTTTTCCCTGCCTACACTACCTTATCGCATCTGGAAACAGTGCTGCGCATGCGCTGTTACATCTGTAAAACCAGCGCATGCGCAGCACTGCCTACAGGTGCGTTAAGTTTGTGTACCCCCCCGAACCCCCCCCCACCCACTTCCCCCTCCGCTCACCTCCCCCCCTCCGATTTACCTGTCCGCGCAGCAGCCTCCGGCTCCGTCCTGCTGGTCTGTCATGTGGCTTCCCAGCAGACCACATGACAGATTAGAAAAAAAAAAAAAACTTTTTTTTTTGGTCTAAACTTTCTTGCGCTCTGCTGGGGAGCACACATGTCCGACCAGCCTCCGGAGCCTGAGGACAGAGCAGAGAGCCGGAGGGACTCGTCGGGGGACCTGCACACGCTGATACATGTAAGTGGATTCTGCTATTCACCACCTCACAGTGGCGAATAGTAACTGCATCAAATTCTGAAAATTGATAATTTTCGGAATTTGATGAATACCACAATTTCCACATCCCCATACTAATGTATGGGGAGTGTGGAAATTAACGCAGGGGAACTTAGCAAGGAGATATCTGTGATATCTCCTGTGCTAAGTGGCTACATGAATACCTAAATAACGTTATTTAAGGAAAATATCTTAAAAACGTTATTTTAATGTTGATGAATAGGCGCCACAGTGTGCTATACAGTGTAGATTGGATACACCAATAGTGCACTTACTGTGGCAGCAGTGTCGGCAGAGCGGGGTTGCTGCCGGTGTCCTCAGTACATGGAATGTCAGTGCTGCGGTACTGGCAGTGTCTTCAGTGAAGGGTACCGGTGATCTCAGCAGTGAGGAGGTGCCAGTGGTGTCTTTAGTGCAGGTTTGCTGGCTGTGTCGGCAGCGCAGGGGTGCAGCGGTGTGTTAGTGCAGGTTTGCTGGCTGTGTCGGCAGTGCAGGGGTGCCAGCGGTGTCCTCATTGCAGGTTTGCTGAGTGTGTCGGCAGTGCGGGGGTTGCTGGCGGTGTCCTCAGTACATGGAATGGCAGTGTTCTCAGTGAAGGGTACCGGCGGAGTCGGCAGAGCGGGGGTGCCAGCGGTGTCCTCATTGCAGGTTTGCTGACTGTGTCGGCAGTGCGGGGGTTGCTGGCGGTGTCCTCAGTACATGGAATGGCAGTGTTCTCAGTGAAGGGTACCGGCGGAGTCGGCAGAGCGGGGGTGCCAGCGGTGTCCTCATTGCAGGTTTGCTGGCTGTATGTGATGGTGTGTTCTCAATACAGGGTGCCGGCGGTGTCGGCAGAGCGTGGGTGCCAGCGGCCTCCTCAGTGCAGGATTGCTGACTGTGTTGGCAGTGCAGGGGTGTTTTCAATGCAGGGTGCCGGTGGTGTCAGCAGAGCGTGGGTGCCAGCGGTGTCAATGCAGGATTGCTGACTGTGTCGGCAGTGCAGGGGTGCTGGTGGTGTCCTCACTGTGGGAGTGTAGGCAGTGTGGGGGTCGCTGACGGTGTCCTCAGTACGTTGGGCAGCAGTGCAGGCGTGTCGGCAGCGGGGGATGCCAGAGTTGTCAGGAGGCGGGGGATGGCGGGCGCCATCTTTTTTTCCTCCTTTGTAGTGTTTTCAATGGGCTTAACGCTGATTGGCTGAGAGCCTCTGCCAATCAGCATTAAGCCCACTGAAAACAAAGCCTCGCGACTCGACAGAGGGGTTGCGAGGTTTTGCCTCTGGTCAGGGATCCGGGGCAGGCAGGATCGCCCCAGATCCCCGAAATTCTCATCTCTAGTTTAAACAAAGCAGAACAGAAAATAAAAAAAATAGGTTGTGACACTTACACTTTCGCACAGTGCACCTCTTCCATCTCCCCAGACACTGCTAGTTAGTGAAGGCATTTCTTTAGAGCAAGTTGTAGATGTACACCTTGAAATGTACTGGGGCACTTAAAAGCACAATTCTTTATGCAAATGATGTCTACAGGGGTCATAAGAAGGGGGTTCTACTTACCGGGGCCCAGGCCAGTTGGAAGGGTACAGTTCTGACCTGAATCAGGGGTACATTGTCCCCCTTTGCAGTGCTATTGAGGCAGGGGGGGGGGACACTTCCCCTCTGCCCAATACCACTAGTAACGCCGTGGCAGCAGCATATCAGGCAGGGAGAAAGGAAATTGCAACATTCTCCTCTCTCTCCCTGCTCGATGTGCCTCTGCGGTGCTATACAGCGCACAGCGGTAGTGGGCAGATAGGTGTTACAGGTGGATCACACCCTCCCCCTGGATCCACCCCATTTGCAGGCCGTGGCATATTTTTTAAACTTTTTTCGGGAGAAAGTGTGGTCATACCTCATGGATTTGGCCATGCCTCCCAAATACCCGGGCTTGTCTGTGCTGTGCTCTGGACGGCCCTGGATGTGTACAGTAATTTGACTGTTTTTATGGTTTTTTTTTTTATTTGTGCCCTATAATTATAATGATCCTCCCCAGCACTCCACATAGCACGCACGTCCTTCTGCACATGCCCAGGAGGATGCCAGAGGGACTTCTGGGTCATAGTCCCGGAAGTCCCTCACTTGCAATGTGAGGGACTGAGTGAGCGGTCCTTTGTGATTTTCTTCATGCATACCAGCGTAATTAATGCCTGCATTCATGGGAAGAGTGGTGGAATGCATCGCATGCAAATTGTGATGCATCATGCATCCTGTCCATAGTGGCAATGCTCAATTCCTCAGTTTCTCTACTTTAATTGGTGAGGTTACAGACACTCCAACATGACCCATTCCATTAGGTACAAAATCCTCTGTTCCTGGACTTCCCTCTTAATTTGATTGCAGCCACCTGTGTTGAAACACCCTTCTCATCAATTCAACACAGGTGACTGCAGTCATAAATTTGGTGGGAAGTCCAGGAGCAGAGCATTTGGTACCTGATGGAAGGGGTCATGTTGGAGGGTAGGAGATTATAATAAATTTATAAAAACAGGAAAATGGCACAGCAATGCATTAGCACACCGAGTATTTCTTAGAGAGCGATCACATAGTGTATGCAGACACTTGTGAACGTCATGTCCAGGAAGTATATGCAACCATCGGTACATCGGGTAACATCGGATGCTATCACAGCACTTGAGGTTGATCATACCCTGCTGCAAGCACTGCGAGCACTTCAGTGTAAAAACCAGCCAGGTAACGTGTACTATGATGCTGTCTTTTAATTGTGCACACCTCTAAAACGCTGTTGAGATGCTCAGGCACGCCTGCGTTTGCACCTCCACTCCCCCGTTTTTAATGGCCAGTCCCTGTTACCACCTACAAACGGCTTCTCCTGTCACTCACTCTGCTGGGCTGTCTATGTGCAGCGAGCGAATGCATTGTGAACTTTCGCTAATGTATGCACATGTGCACTGTGATGCATACACATGTGCACAATGCATACACACTGCATACCATCAGCAGCGGCGAGAGTATGCATCTTAGCGAGCGAATCTGAATCAGGCCCAGTGTTCCTTGATAGACTAGTTAATCACTCATCCATTTTTCATTCTTTTTATCTTAAGCCTTTCCACCACTTTAAATAATGTAAAACACTAACAGAGATCTCTGTACAATAGTTACTTTATGAAGGTGTTGTGGTGTAAAATCCATAGGACCTGATTGTGAGTCACACATATCCAAATACTGTTAGCATAAGATACTAAATCTGCCTGCCAAAGCTGTCCACATTCAGGCTGATTGTATACGTGCAGTGAGGTCAATGGCTGGGGAGGCACACATGGAGATGGGTCTGATTGCTAGAAGCCTGTCTCACCCCCTACTCACTGTACCCGCCCTACTCTCACCCCATACTCACTGTAACTCTCCCTTCACTACACTATGCTTCAGTATCCATTGATTTTCCTACCTGCATCACTGTGTCTTATCTTGCTTCTGCTGACTGAGGCCCTGATTCAGAGCCGGACGCTCTGACAGAGCGCTTGCTCTGAATCAGGGCCGTCCCTGCTCCTTTTTGGAGCGGCCTCCTGGCCGCTCGCATAGCTGTGGGTGACCACCCACAGCTATAGCGAGCGGCCAAAATGATGGTCGCAATGGTCAAGACCATCGTGACCATCGGGCTTGAGACGAGACTCTGCGGTAGGGTCTCGCTGCCACAAGCCCAGGAGTGCTTTTGGCTCTGTCAGAGCTGGTGAGTGTTAGCTATAAAAATGATTACAATAAACAAAAAGGATGAATATAAGTAGGGGTGTGCAGCGGCCACTTTTCTAGTTTTGTGTTTTGGTTTTGGATCTGGATCTTTCTTCGTGTTTTGGATCTGGATTGGTTTTGCCAAAACCACCCTTCCGTGTTTAGGGTTCTGGGTTTTGTGTTTTGGATCTGTATTTTTTTGAAAAAAAAAGTATAAAAACAGCTAAAATCACAGAATTTGTGTGTTTTTCTGCTCCTATGCTATTATTAACCTCAATAACCTTAATTTCCACTCATTTCCAGTCTATTCTGAACACCTCACACCTCACAATAGTGTTTTTATGTCCAAAAGGTTGCACCGAGGTAGCTGGATGACTATGCTAAGAGATACGAGTGGGCGGCACAAACACGTGGTCCATCTAGGAGTGACACTGCAGTGGCAGACAGGATGGCAGTTTGAAAAACTAGGCCCCAAACTATACATAATGCAAAGAAAAAAAGAGGTGCAAGATGGAATTGTCCTTGGGCCCTCCCACCCACCCTTATGTTGTATAAACAGGACATGCACACTTTAACAAACCAAACATTTCAGCGCCAGGGTCTGCCACACGACTGTGGCTGAAATGGTTGGTTCGTTTGGGCCCCCACAAAACAAGCTGGCAATTAATCTGTCCCTGCACAAACTGGCTCTACGGAGGCAAGATGTCGTCCTCATCCTCCTCATCCACTGATTCCTCACCCTCTTCAGTGTTGTGTACATCCTCATCCTCACAGAGTATTAATTCATCCCCGCTGGAATTCACAACCACAGGTCCCTCTGTACGTTCTAGAGGCTGGTCTCCCTGGAAGAGTTGATAATTCATTTTATGAACATCATCTTCTCCACATTTAGTGGAAGCAAACTCCTACGCCTTTCGCTGACAAGGTTCCCGGCTGCACTAAACACTCTTTCGGAGTGCACACTGGAGGGGGGGCAACTCAGGTAAAATAGAGCCAGTTTGTACAGGGACCTCCAAATTGCTTCTTTTTCCTGCCAGTACAGGTATGGACTGTCTGACATGCCTACTTGGATGCTGTCACCGATGTAATCCTTTAACAGACAGACGCACGCTTGTCGCTGCTGCTTTGAGGATGCAAGTGCGGCTACAGCCCACACAATTCACAAAGACAGAAAAAAAAGAAGAATATTTTTATTGTTTGTGTAGCACACTTTGAGGGTGTCACCACCCTTTAACAGACAGACGCACGCTTGTCGCTGCTGCTTTGAGGACAGTATCATATGCAGTGACAGTAGACTTGTCAGAAATTGTTGGCACGTCCTTCAGTCCGGACCAGATGTCCAAACCAGCCCTTGACTTATGACACAGGCGCACGCTTGGCGCTGCTACTATGTTGATGCACGTGCGGCTACATCGCACACAAGTCACAAACACATTAAAAAAATAGTTTTTTATTTTTTGGAGCACTTTGAGGGTTACACCACCCTTTAACAGACAGACGCACGCTTGTCGCTGCTGCTTTGAGGATGCAAGTGCGGCTACAGCCCACACAATTCACAAAGACAGAAAAAAAAAGAAGAATATTTTTATTGTTTGTGGAGCGCACTTTGAGGGTTACACCACCCTTTAACAGACAGACGCACGCTTGTCGCTGCTGCTTTGAGGATGCAAGTGCAGCTACAGCCCTCACAATTCACAAAGACAGAACAAAGAAGAATATTTTTATTGTTTGTGTAGCACACTTTGAGGGTGTCACCACCCTTTAACAGACAGACTCACGCTTGTCGCTGCTGCTTTGAGGATGCAAGTGCGGCTACAGCCCACACAATTCACAAAGACAGAAAAAAAAGAACAATATTTTTATTGTTTGTGTAGCACACTTTGAGGGTGTCACCACCCTTTAACAGACAGACGCACTCTTGTCGCTGCTGCTTTAAGGATGCAGGTGCAGCTACAGCCCACACATTTCACAAAGACAGAAAAAAAAGAAGAATATTTTTATTGTTTGTGGAGCGCACTTTGAGGGTTACACCACCCTTTAACAGACAGACGCACGCTTGTCGCTGCTGCTTTGAGGATGCAAGTGCGGCTACAGCTCACACAATTCACAAAGACAGAAAAAAGAAGAATATTTTTATTGTTTGTGTAGCACACTTTGAGGGTGTCACCACCCTTTAACAGACAGACGCACGCTTGTCGCTGCTCCTTTGAGGATGCAAGTGCGGCTACAGCCCACACAATTCACAAAGACAGAAAAAAAAGAACAATATTTTTATTGTTTGTGTAGCACACTTTGAGGGTGTCACCACCCTTTAACAGACAGACGCACGCTTGTCGCTGCTGCTTTAAGGATGCAGGTGCGGCTACAGCCCACACATTTCACAAAGAGAAAAAAAAAAAGAACAATATTTTTATTGTTTGTGTAGCACACTTTGAGGGTGTCACCACCCTTTAACAGACAGACGCTCGCTTGTCGCTGCTGCTTTGAGGATGCAAGTGCGGCTACAGCCCACACAATTCACAAAGACAGAAAAAAGAAGAAGAATATTTTTATTGTTTGTGGAGCACACTTTGAGGGTTACACCATCCTTTAACAGACAGACGCACGCTTGTCGCTGCTGCTTTGAGGATGCAGGTGGAATCTAGATGGGATATGGAACCGGGGACACACTACCTCCATCAATTGTCTAAATCCCACTGCACTAATGGCGGATACCGGACGCACGTCTAACACCAACATAGCAGTCAAGGCCTCAGTTATTCGTTTTGCTTCAGGATGACTGCTGTCGTACTTCATCCTCATCGCTAGGGACTGTTGGAGGGTCAATTGTTTAATAAAAGTAGTGATGTTCCTACTTCCTCTCTGGGATGATGAACAACTCCCAGCAGCAGCAACAGCACTAGGAGGAAGTGGTTCTTGATCTTTCCCTATTTTATTTTTATCGGAGAAAGTTTGGTCCTCCATTTATGTTATATTGATATATATACGTGCGGCTAAGGCGCACACAAACACAGAAAATATTTTTTTATTTTTGCTGGAGAGTAGTGCACTTTGTGGGTTACACCACCCTTTAAGAAATGAGCCAGCCGGCTCTTTACTTATGGGACACAGGCGCACCCTTGGCGCTGCTCCTTTGTTGATGCACGTGCGGCTACTGCGCATACAATTCACAAACACAGAAAAAATATTTTGTTTTGGTTTGGACTGGAGTGTACTTTGGGGGTTACAGCACCCTTTAACGGTCAAGCCAGCTGGCCCTTTACTTATGACACAGGCGCACGCTTGGCACTACTTTGTTGATGCACGTGCGGCTACCGCGCACACAATTCACAAACACAGAAAATATTTTTTGTTTTGGTTTGGACTGGAGTGTACTTTGGGGGTTACAGCACCCTTTAACGGTCAAGCCAGCTGGCCCTTTACTTATGACACAGGCGCACGCTTGGCACTACTTTGTTGATGCACGTGCGGCTACTGCGCACACAATTCACAAACACAGAAAATATATATTTTTTGGTTTGGAGTGTACTTTGGGGGTTACAGCACCCTTTAACGGTCAAGCCAGCCGGCCCTTTACTTATGACACAGGCGCACGCTTGGCACTACTTTGTTGATGCACGTGCGGCTACTGCGCACACAATTCACAAACACAGAAAAAATATTTTGTTATTTGGTTTGGAGTGTACTTTGGGGGTTACAGCACCCTTTAACGGTCAAGCCAGCTGGCCCTTTACTTATGACACAGGCGCACGCTTGGCACTACTTTGTTGATGCACGTGCGGCTACTGCGCACACAATTCACAAACACAGAAAATATTTTTTTTTTTGGTTTGGACTGGAGTGTACTTTGGGGGTTACAGCACCCTTTAACGGTCAAGCCAGCCGGCCCTTTACTTATGACACAGGCGCACGCTTGGCACTACTTTGTTGATGCACGTGCGGCTACTGCGCACACAATTCACAAACACAGAAAAAATATTTTGTTATTTGGTTTGGAGTGTACTTTGGGGGTTACAGCACCCTTTAACGGTCAAGCCAGCCGGCCCTTTACTTATGACACAGGCGCACGCTTGGCACTACTTTGTTGATGCACGTGCGGCTACTGCGCACACAATTCACAAACACACAAAAAATATTATTTTTTTAGCACTTGGGGGGAGCACCCCTGATGGACAGAGCACCCCCTGGACAACACTACAGCACCCCTTTAGGACTGGGACACTGCACAGGACTTTGGAGTGGACACAGCCCCTATGGAGAACTGACTGCACAACACAGTCCAGCCAGCCCCTATGGACTTTGAAGTAGTGGACACAGCCCCTATTAACAACAGCAGCACAGCACAACACAGCCAGCCCCTATGGACTTTGAAGTAGTGGACAACAGCAGCACAGCGCAGCACAGCACAGCACAACACTACTCTGCACTACACTACACTACACAGCCCAGCCAGTCCTAACTCCCACCCTCCCTCTTCACTGTCCACAGCCGAGTGAGAAAATGGCGCAGACGCGGGTACCTTATATAGGATCCAAAACCCGCGAGACCCGGAAGGCGGGATGATGACGTTTTGCCTCGATTTCAAAACCGAGTCAGGCGGGAAAAGTCGAGCCCGACTCGGATCTGACTCGGATCGGGGGGGCTCGGGGGGGTTCGGATTTCAGAAATCCGGACCCGCTCACCCCTAAATATAAGTTATAAATATCTTCTATCTATTATTCTAATCAATTTTATATCAAATCTCAGGAGTATGACAGGGGAGGCTCTGCCTCCCCTGCCTACCTTGACTGCATGTCCCTGCCATAATCACAATGCAGATATATACGTATGAAACTGTGGAGCTCATTCAGAGCATTCACTCTCTAGATGCGATCGCTTTCTCCGAGCGTATTTGGGTAAGTGACATCAAGGCAGCCACTCCCAGGGCAAGTCATAAGCACTCCCACTTTGTTTTGGCGAGCGATCACTTGCAGACATCATCTCCAGGAAGTGTATGAAACCATTGGTACATCGAGTAGCATCAAATGCGATCGCAGCGCTTGAGGTTGACTATAGCCTGCCGCAAGCACTGCGATCACTTCAATGTGAAATTCCACCAAGTGACGTGACCTATGACTCTGCCTATTAATTATGTACGCCTCTGAAACGGCGTTGCAACACTCAGGCACGCCTACGTTCACACCTCCACTCCCCCGTCAGTAGTGCCCTGCCCCTGTTACCACCCACAAATGGCCTCTCCTGTCACTCATTCAGATGGGCTGTCTATGCTGGACGAGCGAACCCTTCCAGACCACTCGCAATGGTTCATGCACACGGTTTGGGATGCATACGCATGCGCAGATTGGAAATATCGGCCGCGGACGAGTGAGCAGCCGCTTGCGAGTGTGTCTGAATCAGGTCCTGTGTCTTTATTTATACAATGTTACAACATGATTTCATAGGGTACTATTTATTACAGCTCAGCTGCCCCAGTGATCCTCTCTTATTAAATTGTGACAATAGAAATAATTTTGTGTCACAGCTTCTTGCAGCAATACAAAATCTTCTATTACCTGATACTCATAAATAGGCCCCCAAATCTTACACAGCAAACATGTAATTGATTAACATAGATGACACAATATACTATACTTGTGTACAGGGGTGTAGCATGTTGGCATGTGCATGTGTGTGCTACCACGCCCCCTGCCCCCAAGTGTACCAAGTAGAGGGCGTGTCCAGCAAGTACCCCCTCACAAGCTCTCCCCTCCTCTCACATATCCCGAAACACACAGCTCTTCCCCCTCACTCAGCTCTCCTCCCCTCAAAAACACACAATGCTCCCCCCTGACTCAGACTCCCCCCCTCACAGCTCTCCCCCTCACTCAGCTCACCTCCCCTTACACAGCTCTCACCCCTCACTCAGCTCTCCTGCCTCACACAGCTTTCCCTACTCAGTCATCCACCCCCTCACAAACACAGCTTTCCCCACTCACTCAGATCCATCTACACAGCTCTCTCCCCCCTCACTCAGACCCCCCCATCACACACACAGAGAACTCCCCTTCACAAAGATCTACCCTCCTCACACACTCATACACACACACACAACTCTTCGCCTTAACATAGATCCCATCCCCTCCCTTCACACACACAGATATCCCACCTTACTGAGATCTACCCCCTCACAGTTGCAGGGTGCCGGATATCAGCCATCCGACGGGGGGTGGATCACCTGCTGCTGAGGTGAGCCTGAAGCACATAAAAAGATCAGAACCTCCATACTGGGGGTGTGGTGTGGGCCGTAGCCACAAGCGACACTCTGCCCACACCATGCCGCCTGTCGGATGGCTGATCTCTGGCGCCCTGGATGGAGCAGGCACCTAGAGCAGGAGCTTCACTGGAACCATCCTTGCTACGCCCCTGCTTGTGTAGCTACATTGACTTTTATTACTGACTATACAGTATGTATATGAATGTGTCCAAGAGTTGCCGGCCACTGTATTACAACATGCACTCACTATGTACCTGCTCAAATACAATATCACTGCTGCCAGAATACAACTCCTATTATCTTGAACAAGACTATGAAATTGCTGCTATACAACTCCAATCATTATCCTCACCATTGTATAACTTTTATGCACCAACTATGCACCAGTGTCCTTCATGTATCAATCACAAATATCCCATATATCATAATTTAAACACAGCACAAGTCTCCTTTAATAACAGCAAAAGTCTGTTTTTAAAAGGGATGTAGTTATCATCCCGACCGCTGGAATCCGGTAAGTATTGGGGTTATGGGGGGGGGGGGTTAGGGGTTACACACAATGGGAAAGGTTAGGATTAGGCATTAAGGGGAGGGTTATGTTTAGACTGTGGGGAAGGAGTGTTAGGGGTAAGGGAGGAAGAGTATATTTACCTCCTTCTGTCGGGATTCTGACTCTGTTGGGATGCAGGCATCGGGATTCTGACCGCCAGGAGCACTGGCATCCCATACCCAACCCGTTAAACACAGCACAAGTCTCCATTCATAACTTTGATCTGATACTCTTGGAAACATGAAGAATTCGTTTTAACCCCTGTCTTTCCTGCATCAAATATCCTACTGTTTGGCTATAAACAGCCTGATGCAGAGTTAAATGTTTCCCTGTTGGCAGAGTGCACTTTGCATACTGGGAATGCTCAGAAAACATGTGTATTGTAAGTAGGGGTAATGCAGAGTTATACACATTTTAATGGCATCTCATTGTGGTGACAGGTATCCACTGATGATGATGATGATGGTAAGTAGGAAAATAAGCCTATGGTTAGGGTGTATACAACCCTGCAGATGGATGAATAAAGTATATGCAGTTTTTTTTTCATGCAGCAATATGGGAGCACACAAGTCTCATTCTTATCCACCTCTGTATTAGATGTAATACTTTTAGTCCTATTACTGAGAATACATTTTTCTCTCTGGTCACAGTATGTAGGCTATCTTTGCTTGTGATATGAATTTCCCATTATACCTAATAGCATGAAAATGCCTGATTTAGGATTCCTAATTGTTATGGCTAAAAACAAGACATCCAGCTGCTTCCACATTAACCAGGTCACCTTGGCTGATATGGTAAATCTTTAACTCCTTGGACCTTGTAGAATAAATTTTCCTTACACAATTTCTTATATGATATAACCATCAGCATCTATGCATATGTGCAATTCAACTTAGTTCCATAGAAACGTGTAAGTTAATCTGTCTGATACTAGGGGCAGAATAGAGAATGTAAGGCATCCTGCAGATAAAGCCAGTCTCAGCATTCTGTCTTAGGCACCTGCAGAGAATAGTAAATGCCAATTTTGTAAGCACCAGGGCTCACTGCAGATGTCTATTGTCTCAGCATTAATCCTCAGTATCAGAGAATATAGCTATTATGATCCCATGGCATTCTCTGGTAAAAGACTACTTATTAGATGATTTTCCTTGAATCAAGTAACCTTGTAAGTGACCTTATGCTAAATTGTATTTATGTACAGTTGCAATCAAGACACAGCTAAAATGCTGATTTGTGTTTCATTACAGGCAATATAAACTTAATGTACTATTAATCTTATACATAGTTATTGCTTTTACAGTGTATGTCTTCACAAACATTTTAAGTGTACAGTATGTATTCACACAAGCAGTATATTTTAAGTTTTTCTGAGATTCTACCTGGTAAAGATATCAAAAATCTATAGCAGATGTCAAATAAGGTTTCCTCTTTCTTTGGGCCTGATTCAGAGGTGGATGCAATGTCGATGTCAGATGCAGTGTAGCGATTTTTTTGCCTCTGTGCATGCATCACAGATGCACTGCGCACAACGGTGGTAACATAGAGCACAGGTTCTCAAACTCAGTCCTCAGGACCCCAAACAGTGCATGTTTTCCAGGTCTCCTCACAGAATCGCAAGTGAATTAATTATATCCACCTGTGGGTATTTTAAAATGTGTCAGTGAGTAATGACTACACTTGTGCACCTGCTGGGTGACCTGGAAAACGTGAACTGTGTGGGGTCCTGAGGACTGAGTTTGAGAACTTCCTGGCATAGAGGAGTTATTGGCAAAGTGAGTGAGAGGCAGTCAGCATTTGGGGAGGGAACGGGTGTGCTTGAAAAATGCTGGTGTGTCAGGATCATTTTCTGGATATGCCCTAGTGAGCCTTTGCAAATTCATACGCAGCTGGAGAGACCCCTGCATCTTAGGTGAGACGCTCATTCTGAGACAGCATAGGCTTGCTCAGAGAATCGATGTGTAACCGATGTGTCTGATGTTTACACTTTTGTATGTAAGCATCACATGTTATATACTGGAGGAGGGCATCTCTGTGCACAAGATGGCGGTGAGTCATTAGCATACTGTTGCAAGCCCGCTGCGTACAGGATTGGAGCAGCAAGAGGCACCTTATCTCCCCCCTCTCACTCCTTATCTCTCTCTCCTACCTCATTCTCATTATATCTGCCTCTCCTACAGTACCTTATCTCCCCCCTCTCACTCCTTATCTCTCTCTCCTACCTCATTCTCATTATCTCTGTCTCTCCTACAGTACCTTATCTCCCCCCTCTCACTCCTTATCTCTCCTACCTCATTCTCATTATCTCTGTCTCTCCTACAGTACCTTATCTCCCCCCTCTCACTCCTTATCTCTCTCCTACCTCATTCTCATTATCTCTGCCTCTCCTACAGTACCTTATCTCCCCCCTCTCACTCCTTATCTCTCTCTCCTACCTCATTCTCATTATATCTGCCTCTCCTACAGTACCATATCTCCCCCCTCTCACTCCTTATCTGTCTCTCCTACCTCATTCTCATTATATCTGCCTCTCCTACAGTACCTTATCTCCCCCCTCTCACTCCTTATCTCTCTCTCCTACCTCATTCTCATTATCTCTGTCTCTCCTACAGTACCTTATCTCTCCCCTCTCACTCCTTATCTCTCTCTCCTACCTCATTCTCATTATATCTGCCTCTCCTACAGAACCTTATCTCCCCCCTCTCACTCCTTATCTCTCTCTCCTACCTCATTCTCATTATCTCTGTCTCTCCTACAGTACCTTATCTCCCCCCTCTCACTCCTTATCTCTCTTTCCTACCTCATTCTCATTATCTCTGCCTCTCCTACAGTACCTTATCTCCCACCTCTCACTCCTTATCTCTCTCTCCTACCTCATTCTCATTATCTCTGTCTCTCCTACAGTACCTTATCTCCCCCCTCTCACTCTTTATCTCTCTCCTACCTCATTCTCATTATCTCTGCCTCTCCTACAGTACCTTATCTCCCCCCTCTCACTCATTATCTCTCTCCTACCTCATTCTCATTATATCTGCCTCTCCTACAGTACCTTATCTCCCCCCTCTCACTCCTTATCTCTCTCCTACCTCATTCTCATTATCTCTGTCTCTCCTACAGTACCTTATCTCCCCCTCTCACTCATTATCTCTCTCCTACCTCATTCTCATTATCTCTGCCTCTCCTACAGTACCTTATCTCCCCCCTCTCACTCATTATCTCTCTCCTACCTCATTCTCATTATCTCTGCCTCTCCTACAGTACCTTATCTCCCCCCTCTCACTCATTATCTCTCTCCTACCTCATTCTCATTATATCTGCCTCTCCTACAGTACCTTATCTCCCCCCTGTCACTCCTTATCTCTCTCTCCTACCTCATTCTCATTATCTCTGTCTCTCCTACAGTACCTTATCTCCCCCCTCTCACTCCTTATCTCTCTCCTACCTCATTCTCATTATATCTGCTTCTCCTACAGTACCTTATCTCCCCCCTCTCACTCCTTATCTCTCTCTCCTACCTCATTCTCATTATCTCTGTCTCTCCTCCAGTACCTTATCTCCCCCCTCTCACTCCTTATCTCTCTCCTACCTCATTCTCATTATCTCTGCCTCTCCTACAGTACCTCTCTCCCCACTCACTCCTTATCTCTCTCTCCTACCTCATTCTCATTATCTCTGTCTCTCCTACAGTACCTTATCTCTCCCCTCTCACTCCTTATCTCTCTCCTACCACATTCTCATTATCTCTGTCTCTCCTACAGTACCTTATCTCCCCCCTCTCACTCATTATCTCTCTCCTACCTGATTCTCATTATCTCTGCCTCTCCTACAGTACCTTATCTCCCCCCTCTCACTCCTTATCTCTCTCTCCTACCTCATTCTCATTATCTCTGCCTCTCCTACAGTACCTTATCTCCCACCTCTCACTCCTTATCTCTCTCTCCTACCTCATTCTCATTATCTCTGTCTCTCCTACAGTACCTTATCTCCCCCCTCTCACTCCTTATCTCTCTCTCCTACCTCATTCTCATTATATCTGCCTCTCCTACAGTACCTTATCTCCCCCCTCTCACTCCTTATCTCTCTCTCCTACCTCATTCTCATTATCTCTGTCTCTCCTACAGTACCTTATCTCCCCCCTCTCACTCTTTATCTCTCTCCTACCTCATTCTCATTATCTCTGTCTCTCCTACAGTACCTTATCTCCCCCCTCTCACTCATTATCTCTCTCCTACCTCATTCTCATTATATCTGCCTCTCCTACAGTACCTTATCTCCACCCTCTCACTCCTTATCTCTCTCCTACCTCATTCTCATTATCTCTGTCTCTCCTACAGTACCTTATCTCCCCCTCTCACTCATTATCTCTCTCCTACCTCATTCTCATTATCTCTGCCTCTCCTACAGTACCTTATCTCCCCCCTCTCACTCATTATCTCTCTCCTACCTCATTCTCATTATCTCTGCCTCTCCTACAGTACCTTATCTCCCCCCTCTCACTCATTATCTCTCTCCTACCTCATTCTCATTATCTCTGCCTCTCCTACAGTACCTTATCTCCCCCCTCTCACTCATTATCTCTCTCCTACCTCATTCTCATTATATCTGCCTCTCCTACAGTACCTTATCTCCCCCCTGTCACTCCTTATCTCTCTCTCCTACCTCATTCTCATTATCTCTGTCTCTCCTACAGTACCTTATCTCCCCCCTCTCACTCCTTATCTCTCTCCTACCTCATTCTCATTATATCTGCTTCTCCTACAGTACCTTATCTCCCCCCTCACACTCCTTATCTCTCTCTCCTACCTCATTCTCATTATCTCTGTCTCTCCTACAGTACCTTATCTCCCCCCTCTCACTCCTTATCTCTCTCCTACCTCATTCTCATTATCTCTGCCTCTCCTACAGTACCTCTCTCCCCACTCACTCCTTATCTCTCTCTCCTACCTCATTCTCATTGTCTCTGTCTCTCCTACAGTACCTTATCTCTCCCCTCTCACTCCTTATCTCTCTCCTACCACATTCTCATTATCTCTGTCTCTCCTACAGTACCTTATCTCCCCCCTCTCACTCATTATCTCTCTCCTACCTGATTCTCATTATCTCTGCCTCTCCTACAGTACCTTATCTCCCCCCTCTCACTCATTATCTCTCTCCTACCTCATTCTCATTATATCTGCCTCTCCTACAGTACCTTATCTCCCCCCTCTCACTCCTTATCTCTCTCTCCTACCTCATTCTCATTATCTCTGCCTCTCCTACAGTACCTTATCTCCACCCTCTCACTCCTTATCTCTCTCCTACCTCATCCTCATTATCTCTGTCTCTCCTACAGTACCTTATCTCCCCTCTCTCTCTCCTACCTCATTCTCATTATCTCTGTCTCTCCTACAGTACCTTATCTCCCCCCTCTCACTCCTTATCTCTCTCTCCTACCTCATTCTCATTATCTCTGTCTCTCCTACAGTACCTTATCTCCCCCCTCTCACTCCTTATCTCTCTCATACCTCATTCTCATTATCTCTGCCTCTCCTACAGTACCTTATCTCTCCCCACTCACTCCTTATCTCTCTCCTACCTCATTCTCATTATCTCTGCCTCTCATACAGTACCTTATCTACCCCCTCTCACTCCTTATCTCTCTCTCCTAACTCATTCTCGTTATCTCTGCCTCTCCTACCGTACCTTATCTCTCCCCTCTCACTCCTTATCTCTCTCCTACCTCATTCTCATTATATCTGCCTCTCCTACAGTACCTTATCTCCCCCCTCTCACTCCTTATCTCTCCCTCCTACCTCATTCTCATTATATCTGCCTCTTCTACAGTACCTTATCTTCCCCCTCTCACTCCTTATCTCTCTCTCCTACCTCATTCTCATTATATCTGCTTCTCCTACAACACCTTATCTCTCCCCTCTCACTCCTTATCTGTCTCTCCTACCTCAATCTCATTATCTCTGCCTCTCCTACAGTACCTTAACTCCCCCCTCTCACTCCTTATCTCTCTCTCCTACCTCATTCTCATTATCTCTGCCTCTCCTACAGTACCTTATCTCTCCCCTCTCACTCCTTATCTCTCTCCTACCTCATTCTCATTATCTCTGCCTCTCCTACAGTACCTTATCTCCCCCCTCTCCTTATCTCTCCCTCCTACCTCATTCTCATTATCTCTGCCTCTCCTACAGTACCTTATCTCCCCCCTCTCACTCCTTATCTCTCTCCTACCTCATTCTCATTATCTCTGCCTCTCCCACAGTACCTTATCTCTCCCCTCTCACTCCTTATCTCTCTCTCCTACCTCATTCTCATTATCTCTGTCTCTCCTACAGTACCTTATCTCCCCCCTCTCACTCCTTATCTCTCTCTCCTACCTCATTCTCATTATATCTGCCTCTCCTACAGTACCTTATCTCCCCCCTCTCACTCCTTATCTCTCTCTCCTACCTCATTCTCATTATCTCTGTCTCTCCTACAGTACCTTATCTCCCCCCTCTCACTCTTTATCTCTCTCCTACCTCATTCTCATTATCTCTGTCTCTCCTACAGTACCTTATCTCCCCCCTCTCACTCATTATCTCTCTCCTACCTCATTCTCATTATATCTGCCTCTCCTACAGTACCTTATCTCCACCCTCTCACTCCTTATCTCTCTCCTACCTCATTCTCATTATCTCTGTCTCTCCTACAGTACCTTATCTCCCCCTCTCACTCATTATCTCTCTCCTACCTCATTCTCATTATCTCTGCCTCTCCTACAGTACCTTATCTCCCCCCTCTCACTCATTATCTCTCTCCTACCTCATTCTCATTATCTCTGCCTCTCCTACAGTACCTTATCTCCCCCCTCTCACTCATTATCTCTCTCCTACCTCATTCTCATTATCTCTGCCTCTCCTACAGTACCTTATCTCCCCCCTCTCACTCATTATCTCTCTCCTACCTCATTCTCATTATATCTGCCTCTCCTACAGTACCTTATCTCCCCCCTGTCACTCCTTATCTCTCTCTCCTACCTCATTCTCATTATCTCTGTCTCTCCTACAGTACCTTATCTCCCCCCTCTCACTCCTTATCTCTCTCCTACCTCATTCTCATTATATCTGCTTCTCCTACAGTACCTTATCTCCCCCCTCACACTCCTTATCTCTCTCTCCTACCTCATTCTCATTATCTCTGTCTCTCCT